>CM057340.1:747913631-752713631 GCA_030015575.1 Agapanthus africanus | reverse complement strand
TCTGTTGGTCCATTGAAGGAGAGGCTTTGCCTCTAGAAACTTAGCCAATTGGGCTAAAGTTAGTGTTAAACACTAAAGACCAATCAGTGTTGAACACTGAGAATGAGATTGACAAGTTAGTATTTAACACTAAAAGATAGTTGGTGTTAAACACCAGCAATAGGGCTTTCAAATTAGTGTTAAACACTAAAACATATCAGTGTTAAACATTGGCAACAGAGGTCTCAAATTAGTGTTTAACACTAAGGCAGATCAGTGTTAAACACTGGAAACAGGGTTTTCCAAGTTGGTGTTCAACACTAAGAAAGTCAGTGTTAAACACTGTAAATAGAGTTTTCCAAATTAGTGTTTAAACACTAAAAAAATCAGTGTTGAGCACTGGATATAGAGGTTTCAACTTTAGTGTTAAACACTAAGGCAAGAGGGGTCACGTGGTAGCACGTGAGAGCGCCCTCAATTTATTTTATTCTGCCAAAAGTATTGAATACTTTGGAGTATCACGTGCTGTCACGTGATGGGCATTTAAATGTTTGTCTGTTAGAGCTTCTGCCAGGGGTCACATGGGGCACGTGAGGCGTTGCCTCAAAACCCTTCTCTGTGGATCTTTTCAGGGGTCACGTGGTAGCACGTGACCCTGTTTCTTTGCCTGTTTGAAGATGTGTTTATATTTTCTTAAGAATTAAATTCTTCATGGGGTTAAACCCTAGCAATAAACTTTTAGAGGAATTAAATTCCTGTTTTCTTCTGAAGGATTATATTCTTAGATAGAGTTGAACTCTAACTTGTCTTCTGTAAAAATTGAATTCCCATACATGTGAGGAATTAGGTTCTTCTAAGGGAATTAAATTCCTGTTACTTTGATAGATTTGAGTTCTTAACTAGGATTAAACCCTAGTTCTGTTCATTTGAAGGAATTAAATTCCCATAACATAGGGTTAAACCCTAATTTTATTTTAAAGGAATTAAATTCCTATAATTCTATGAGAATTAAATTCTCAAAATTCCATTCCCTCCCTATGCTTTGGATCTGTATGGCAGGATCTTAACCCAATGAGAATTAAATTCTCAATTCATGGGGAGATGTGCACTTTGCAGATCCTCCACTAAAGAGAGAACTAAGTTCTTCTTTTTAATATAAGAGTTAAACTCTTTTGAGAATTAAATTCTCTTTTTTAAAAGCCTTCCCTTTCTTACCTAGGGTCTTCTTTTGCAGAAGATCAAATTCTTCCAAAGTCTCAATGCTCTATTTCTTTTTCTCTCTATGTCTCTGTATATAGATCTCTGTATCTCCTCTTGTCTCTCTTGTATATTTCTTGGCTCCTATTTATAGGAGAAGGAGCAGAATCAATTAGTTTTAGTGAATCTTTCATTGAGAGATTTGATTTGCATTCATCATTCATCTGGACCTTTGGATTATTAGGTGAATTTTATTCACCATTGGATTTCAAATCCAAAGATATCCCTTTGTTATTTCGGTTAGATTTTAAGGGGAAATCTTTCCAAGTTCAAGATTTTTCCATAAATAGGTGATATTTAATCACCTTTAGATTTTTAATCCAATCGATTCCAAATAATCATTTTCCTTTGGAAAGATTTGAATGCCTTTCATAATTTAATTCTGTTAAATAGAGAGACTTTGAAAGCCGGTCACGTGTGACCACGTGATCCTTGGTCACGTGTAGGCACGTGACACCTGGTCACGTGTAGGCACGTGACACCTGGTCACGTGTAGGCACGTGACCCCCTGGAACGAGCTTTCTTCTCCTTTCTGCGCTCTGTTTTCTGGCAGCTGTTCAACCGTCACGTGCCAACACGTGACCCCTGGTCACGTGTGAGCACGTGACCTTTTCTGAAGCATTTTTCTTGACTTGATCAGGGAACTGATGTGCCTTTGCCGCTTCTTTTAAATGTCACGTGCCAACACGTGACTGCTGGTCACGTGCTAGCACGTGATGCCTCCTCCGTAAGCTTTCCTGATTTTAAATCAGGAAATAGTTGCCTGTCG
Organism: Agapanthus africanus; assembly: GCA_030015575.1. NCBI lineage: Eukaryota > Viridiplantae > Streptophyta > Magnoliopsida > Asparagales > Amaryllidaceae > Agapanthus > Agapanthus africanus. The sequence continues at coordinate 752,711,626 of CM057340.1, read as the reverse complement.
GGTCATCTGTAAGGGATGACGTCCTTACGATGACTAGCTATATTGATGAGCTCACAGACTTGGAGACCACGTTGGGAAACAGGTCATATGCTGACTTATTTCCACAGTCCCTACCCTCTACTTACACCCTAAAAGAAACCAGGGAGACACCGGCTTTGCTTAATGGGGGACCTTCTTCTTCTGTATCCAGGGCGAAAGCAAAAGGTGAAAAGAAGAAAACCTCCACAAAGCCGATATACGGTGTCAGTAAAATAGAAGGAAAGGGAAGAGCAAAAGTTTCGGGACTTGGTGTAAGGAAGGAGGGATGTTCCTATTGTTATGAGAAGGGGAATTGGCAGAAAGATTGCAGGGCTTTGGAAGCCAGTAGCTAGGATTCGAAGCATGTTGTAGCTTCGGCCTCGGGTGTGTTTGTAATTAAGAACTATTTGTCAATTAACTCTACTTCCTGGGTACTAGATACCGGATCAGGATCTCATATCTGTAATTCGTTACATGTTTTGAGAAACCGTAGAGTTATCAGGGTAGGTGATATGTCTCTTAGAGTTGCGAACGGAATGAGCATGGACGCTGAATCCGTGGGGGAATATCGCCTAGGACTGACAAGTGGGAAGATATTGATTCTACGTAACTGTTTGTATGTACATAGTTTGATTTGTAATATCATATCAGTATCCTCACTTTCTAGAGAGGGATATGATTTTACATTCGTAAGCGATGTGGTAAACATCCACCTAAATCAAGTTCTGATTGGGTCCGGTACATTAGATAACGGTATATACATATTAAATCAAGCTCAGGTTTTCAATGTCCAGAACACACTTAAAAGAAAGTCTCCGGAAGTAAATCAGGTTTTCTTATGGCATTGTAGACTAGGTCACATCAATTGAAACACGGTTGACTAAGTTACATAGAGAAGGATATTTGAATCCGTTCGAATATCAATCTTATGCTACTTGTGAATCTTGTCTCATGGGAAAGATGACAAAGACTCCGTTTACTGGACATGAAGTAAGAGCGAGCGAGCTCTTGGGACTCGTACACAGTGACGTGTGCGGTCCAATGTCTACACATGCAAGAGGTGGTCATTCCTACTTCATTACTTTTACGGATGATTTCTCTAGGTATGGACATATCTTCTTGATAAAGTATAAATCCGAGGCCTTTGAGAAATTCCGGGAATACAAGAATGAAGTGGAAAACCAAACAGGCAAAAGTATCAAGACACTGAGATCTGATCGAGGTGGTGAATACTTAAGTGCCGAGTTCTTGGGGTACTTAAAAGAGAATGGAATTCTCTCTTAGCTTACTCCTCCATACACACCACAACACAATGGTGTATCGGAAAGGCGGAATCAAACCCTATTGGATATGGTTCATTCCATGATGAGTAAGGCTGAGTTACCGCAATCTTTCTGGGGTTATGCACTAGAATCAGCTGCATATCTTTTGAACAAGGTTCCAAACAAGACTGTGCCTACCACACCATATCAGATGTGGAGTGGGACGAAACCCTATCTTCAGTACTTGAAGACATGGGGATGTCTAGCTTTTGTTAAAAAGCAGCATGCGGATAAGCTCGAGGCACGCTCAGTACAGTGTAAGTTTGTGGGATATCCAAAGAACTCCAAGGGGTATTATTTTTATTACGCAGAGGAACAAGAGGTTTTTGTTTCTCATCATGCCCACTTCTTGTAAGCTGAATTTTTAGAAAATCAGAAGAGTGGGAGCGCAATAGAACTGGAAGAAATTCCAGAACCACAAGCTGTTACTGAAAATATGGTAGAACCAGAAGTTTCAGAAGAAAGGGACATCCCAGCGCCTATCCGCAGAAGTAGTAGGCAGTTTCATCCGCCCGAGAGATACTACGGTTTTCTCATAGACGAGGTTCGAGAGGATTGCATCATTGACAATGATGACCCTACTAGCTTCCAGCAAGCCATTCAGAGCGGCGGCTCAGTAATATGGATAGATGCAATGCGGACCGAAATGGAGTCCATGTACACTAACAAAGTATGGACTTTGGACATTGCTCCAGATGGGGTAAAACCCGTAGGATGCAAATGGATCTTCAGAATGAAGATTGGTGTAGATGGACAGGTTGAAACCTATAAGGCTAGACTTGTTGCAAAGGGTTTTCGTCAAAGACCTGGTTTGGACTATGACGAAACCTTTTCTCCAGTGGCTATGCTCAAATCCATTCGGATCCTTCTTGCAATTGCTGCCTTCCACGATTATGAGATCTGGCAGATAGACGTAAAGACGGCTTTTCTAAATGGTAATTTGAAAGAGTGCGTCTATATGGATCGGCCAGAGGGATTCATTCAGAGTGGGAGCAGCGGTAAAGTGTGCAAGTTACTTAAGTCCATTTATGAACTAAAGTAAGCATCGCGTAGTTGGAACATCTATTTTGATGATACTGTTAAAGAATTCAACTTTATCAAAAATCCAGATGAACCATGCATATATAGTAAGATTGTAGAGAGAACTGTAGTATTCCTCGTCTTGTACGTGGATGACATTCTCTTAATAGGAAATGATATTCCTATACTACAGTCAGTTAAAGGATTCTTGTCACAGAAGTTCTCTATAAAGGACCTGGGTGATACTTCCTACATTCTGGGGATCCAGATCTATCGTGATAGATCAAAGAGGATGTTGGGACTTTCACAGTCCAGGTACATAGACACCATATTGAAAAGATTCAGTATGGAAGATTCTAAGCGCGGTAACCTACCGGCTTGTCACGGAAGCACCCTCTCCAAAGAGATATCTCCCAAGACTGATTTAGAAAGGGCTCGCATGTCGATTATACCCTACGCTTCTGCGGTAGGCTCTATAATGTATGCGATATTATGTACCAGACTAGATGTAGCATATGCATTGAGCGTTGTAAGCCGGTATCAGGCAAACCCAGGGGAGAAGCACTGGATAGCAGTAAAGAACATTCTCAAGTACCTGAGGAAGACTAAGGAGATGTTCTTGGTGTATGGCGGAAAGGACCTCCAGATCGAGGCCTTTGCTGACTCCAGCTTCCAGAGTGACAAGGATGACTCCAAGTATATGTCGGGTTATGTCTTTACCCTCAATGGAGGGGCGGTCTGTTGGAAGAGTTCCAAGCAGGACACCATTGCTGACTCGACGATGGAAGCGGAGTACATACCTGCTTGTGATGCCGAAAAAAAAGCTGTCTGGATGAAGGAGTTCCTCACAGAACTTCAGGTGGTTCCTACCAGTGTTGATCCAATACCTCTGTATTGCGACAACAACGGCGCTATAGCTTTAGCGAAGGAACCCAGGTCCCATCAGAAGTCCAGACACATCTTAAGGCGGTATCACTTGATCAGGGAGATCGTAGATCGCCGGGAGATCAAGGTGAAGAGAGTAGATACAGAGAATAACACTGCTGATCCATTCACAAAGGCCATTCCTCAGACGCAGTTCGAGAGGCTATTCGAGATGATAGTTCTGCAATATGCCAGCACATGGCCCTAGTGCAAATAGGAGATTATTAGTGTTTATACTCTAGAGGCCATTATTGTATCATAATAGATTGTATATTATTTAATGGAAGCTTGGGATATTCACAGTTGTATTGACAGTCTTACTAAAAATGGTAGTATGCTACTTGGTTTGTTTCTAATTTAATATGTGCATATGTTTCTTTTAACATATCGCTTATCCATATTAGTAGAGCCCTTAGGATCTTTGCTTGATTACCAGCGTTGTGATGGCAGTCACACTAGTGGGGGCTGGATAGTCTATAAGCAACATCTTATACAGGTCCCTGGTCGTAGGATTATCGAGACAGGGCATCGATACTCCGGAGTAGATTGGTGTATACGCTTCTCATCCCAGCATGGAGAGATGGTCTGTCGCACAGCTATCAGTACGTCGTACTGGAGATAGTATGCAGGTGCTCGTTAGGTTACGAGTACACCGGACAAGACTCACCGAGAACTGGAGGTTGGTACTATACCTATCGTCAGATTACAGTTCCCAGATGACATGATTACAGCTTAGTCCGTCGACTTGACATTGCTACTTCGCCTCGAGTGTGTTCCCACTGAACTTAGATTACTACCCTACCACGGCTCAAAAGAGTCATGTAAACAGGTAGTAGTTGGGTGCGGTCCCGAAGCACTTGGAGGCAATGGCGGTTAGACAGGATTTGTCTCTCCCGGTATTGGGGGTTGATATCGCGCTGTGTATGGAGAGCCATTACGCAAGGTCCCTGGCCAGGGCAAGCAAGATTTACTGGTAGGTGCTCCAGTAGTTTCTCAAGGTGTAATGGGCTTCACTCCGACACGACTTATACCGCTATTAGGGGTCTGACGTTTACCGCCCACTTAGGCCCGATATGCGATAGTCCTAGACGAACAGACCGGACTGTACAGAGATTGTCACATACAGGTTCAGTAGGAGTTCGGATGGGTTTCCTCATCGTCCTTCTTATCGACATCTACCTGGGGACCGTTACGTACATCTAGTACCGCTTGCGGCCTATGGTTAAACCCACTGCCAGCATAGTGTTGAGTCTTTAGAGTCCCACACAGAGAGTTTCCCTGCACCGGAAAAAAGGTGTAGAGGCCGTATGGTTTTACGGCAGGGCCACGATCACTTACGTACACTTGTGCACGTACTATGATCGGGCAGATAATACTAGTGGGTTTTGGTTTAAGCCGGATCCTAGTATTGTACAGATGGATTTATTCAGTCTCAGTTTATCCGTGTTTTCGGAAATACGGATGGGAGGGGCAGTCTCGTAATTTGTCTAGAAGCTCCTAGAAGGAGGTGACTCATTTGTGTTTATTTCTTTTTAGATTTAAACTAAATGAGGTGGAGGAGATGAGGTGTAGTTCCATTAAATGATCCATGACTCATTAGGTGACTCATTAGTTGATTCACCTTGTGAATTAAATGAAGCATGATGAATATTAGCTAGATATTTATTTTGATGATATTATTATGCTTCATGATATTCATAAATGAGAATAGTTCATTCATTATCACAAAACACTTTTCTCTCCTCAAGTCTTCATCTTCTTCCTCAAACCCTAAAAGCTCTCATGAGTTGAGAATCCTAGGGTTTAAAGTGACTAAGTAATCCATCTAAATACTCTACACCCTCTAGGACTTCTAGATTAGCAAACTAGAAGCTGTAGTTATCTCAGATTCGAGATAGGAGCTCGGACTATAGACTCTCGAGTGGATCGTCTTTGACTCGAGGAGGCCGTTGAGGTACCCATGTTCCATAGAGTCGACGAGGTGTGGAGGACAGCGATGAAGACCCGAAGGACAAGTAACGTGAGGTATAACTTCGAATCAGAGTAGTTAAACCACTCGTAGTTTGCTAGTAATGGTTTAGACACGATCCGTGTGCTCAAGTCCGTGTTACGAAGCTTTGATAATTGTTTTTCATATATTCCGCCTCCCCGCGAACACGTGGGGTGCGTGACAAGGACTTACAGTGTATCGGGTTTGTTTCGATTTCGATAGATTAACATTGTCTAAACAAGTTAGCTAAGGGTTAATGGTTTGGTTTTGATACCATGTTGGGTTGCGGCAGCGCCCCGGCTTTCAATCCGAGGCCAAATGCGGAACAAAAACTTTTCAAACTTGGTGCTACCATAACCAAATACCCGGATCGTTCCATTAACCGTTAACTAGCAAAACTGTAAAGGGGTTTCGAAGATTATACCGATCGATCCGTGTCCTTCGGTCTTCAATCTCTGTCCAATGCTTATCGCGGCTGCCCCGATGAACTTCGCTCTCCGGTCTCGCTTGTCAAAGTGGCACCACGTCGTAGAATCTTTATACGGGCTCCCGCTTCAAACCGAAGCAACTCGGACATGAAGTTTGCTAGCCGACATGTCCAAGGTGAAGTAGAGAATGTGTGTGATAACTTTGTCTCAAACACTCAATGATTCTCAAGTCATGAGATGGAATGAGTGGAGGTTAAAGAAGAATCCACTGATGAAGAGATGGTGAGCTCAAGAGAAGAAAGAAGAAGAAGAAGAAGAGCTTACTATTGTGTGAGATAAAAATGAGAGAGCACTAGAATGAAACCTCAAGAGCCAACCCCACACTCTTGTGGCTGCCCTCTCTCTCTCTCCATCTCAATCTTACCCAATAAATCAATAAACAAGTGGACATGGCACAAAAAATAATACCATGAGTCACCAAATTGCACATGCTATATTAATTGCTCTTCATGATGACTTGAACTCACAATTTCCACTTAATAAACATTAACCCAAATGTTTATAACAATAAATAGAATAGCATCTTCTAAAGTAAACTCATGACGGATCACAAGAATACCCCTCATCTGTATATACATACCTGCATCCGCATTCCGACAGAATACGGATGCAATGAGATGAAAGTAATCCAACAAATCTAATACTAGGATCCGGTTTAAACCAAAGCCCACTAGTATGATCCGTCCGATCATGATCCGTGCACAAGTGCACGATATGATCTAACCCTACCATAAAACCATACGACCTCTACAACGTTTCGCCCAAACTTAGGAAACTTTCTGTGGGGGGACTCTAATGACTCATCAATACGCTGGCTGTTGATTTAACCACAAGCACGTCAGTGGCACTAGCTGTGCGTAACGGCTGCCGAGGTATTGAGCGAAAAAGAAGCCGATGAGTGAACTCATCCAGGAACCTTACTAAGCCTAACAGTGACAATATACGTACAGTCCGGTATTTTCGTCTAAGAGTATCGCATATCGAGTCTAGGGAGTGGATAAAGTCAGACCCTTAATAACGCGATAATTCGTGTCGGTATGAAGCCCATCACCTCTTAAGAAACTACTGATCCGAATCAGTAATTCTCGACTATCTTGGCCAAGGTTTTCTGGTGATGGCCACCCATGCACTGTGCGACATCAACCCCCAATACCGGGAGAGAAGAATCCCGACGATCCGCTCACTGCCTCCATGTGGCTCGGGACTGTACCCAACTAAAACCTGTTTGCACGACTCCTTTGAGACGTGATAAGGTAGTAATCAAAGCACAGTGGGAACTCACACGAGACAAATGACGATCTTAGGTCTACAGACTAACCTGTATACATGTCACCTGGGAACTGCTATCTGACAATAGGTATAATACCAACTAGCAGGTTCCCGGCGATTCCGTCCAGTGTACTCATAACCCAATGAGGACCTGTATACTATCTTAGGTGAACAAACTAATACCAATGGCTTGTGAGACCTGGCCGCCGCCCCTCGTCGGGGTCTCGATCAGTATACACTTGTCTACTCTGGAGTATCGATGCCCAGTCTCGAAACTCCCACGGCTAGGGACATTTAAGGATGCGCTTATAGACCACTAGCTCCCACGTATATGATCGCCATCATAATATTGGTAGTCAAGTAAGAATTCTATGGGCTCTATCAACATGTAATAGTGATGATAAAGACAAACCAGATAGAATACTACCATCTCGAGTAAGACTGTCCTACCGGTATAGGTCCTCCCTCAATCATTGCAATCACGTGCCTGCAATCCAATAATTGATTTTGAGGGCACCATATCCAACAGTTCACGCAGAACAGAACTGCATGGTAGTGTTCCATATAGCTTAGACCTGCATGGGCCACCAACAAAACCTGTCATGCACCGCTTCCCAGTATACGGGCAGAGGACGCGACGAGGCCGCTACGTATATACTTTGAAGTAAATACGCTAAGCGTATCTAGGCGATATAAAAGAAATATACATAAGAGACTATAGCTATAACTGAACAACTTTATTTATTAACATTCTTTTGTACAATGCATGGAAAAGTAAATACATCTGAATGAAAGCAATGCCTAAACAGTGGCATAACAGAAATGAAAAGTACTGAAATAAAATGTGTACAATGAAGCTAGAGCTTTGGGTCGTTAGCAAGATGATCCAAGTCCTCGCCGGTAGGCTCTATCTCCTGAGTGTCCAGATCACCTGACAACATTCCAAAGAAGAAAGAGAAGGAATGCCGTCAACGAACAATCGCTCGGTAAGTCCCAAAGATAAGGGAGAATTAAAATAGACAGAGAGTAAGAGAGAGAGAGAGAGTGTAGCTTTTAAAGTTGTATTTAGTGTTAACGCTGTTGTTTGTACCTTGGTACAGAAGAATGCCAGTGTATGTGAGAGGAGTCTCTATATGCTAGAGACTAGGGCAAATGAAAGTACAAGGAACCGTTATGCCACGGTACAACAGCAACGGAATATAGGTTAGGTGTCTTAATCTTGCAGTCTCGTGCCACTTCTAACACCTTTCGTACCAATCTACCCCTTAAACCCCTCGATATCTTATTTGTATTGTAACTTGTAATTGGATTGTAATATATAGATTGTATAATTGGATGACTTGCCGAAACCATGATATCAGTAAATGGATGTAACTGGAGAATCATGTAAATGGAAGTATATCCATGGTTCGGTTCAGTCAATATAGATTAAATAGTTTGATCCGATTGATTACATGGATTCATGGATTCATATTGAATTGGAATATTGCAGATTGTACTTGAATCATATTCAAGTCAGATTATTATAATGAGACTCAGTATGAGTCAGAACAGTTAGAAAAGAAATTGAAGTTCTGATTGTTTTGATGTTATCGGTAACCGCTGCACATGGGCGACAGGATTTGTGTCTTTTTCAAAGACGATTACCGTGTTGATAACACCGTTGTTAAGTTTTCTACGTTAAATAGGCAAGCACCCACTTCTCCGGCTCCGTGAGGCTCAAGAGATTGGTCCCGCTTAAACCTATACTTACTAGGGTCCTTAGGGTAATTTATAGAACTTGAGAGGGTTATATGTAAAAATACTTTTGTATAATTTTCAAAATACACCCCAAGTATTTAATTATCTTCTTTAGAGTTGTTATAGATGTAGATTTTATATTTGTGACATTTCTAGTGAAAATAACCTAATTTTATAATATAGGGTATTTAATTGTAATATTGAACTTGTATGGAATTCATTGTATTTTAATGTAAAGTGATTCTTGTGATTTTAGGAAAAGTTGGAATATTTATATTACCATAAAAATAGATATTTTAATGATACATATATATATATATATATATATATTTATATAAAAATAATTTTAATATATATTATATTTCTAGAAATCCCATTTTCTTAAGATATTTGTATTTCAAATCTTTCGAGACCGAATGCTCCTTGCGGAGGTCTGCATCTCGCACTACTAAGTCCAGGGATGTGCGATAATTCGCACCATCCCAGTCGGGTTCCCCAAAATGGGTTGTAGCGGCGCTTTGCAAAGATTGTAAAAATACGTAATCTTGTAGAAAACGGTTTTATTAGTAAATGGTATTTATATATAAAGTTTCGTTTTCCCATATTGTATGTTCTCGAAAGGTATTGTGCTATATTACATATGAGTGTTGTGAGGAGGTAGGTCATTACCTCGTGATCTACTTAAAGGTATAGCAAGATTGCAATATTTTAAATGTCGGAATTAAACTACATGGTATTTTAGTGAAAAAGTACGATAACAATTGGAATAGAAATCCTTTTGATATGGAACTTGTTCAATATGACTTGTTAATATTTAATAGTCAACATGTAAGGGTTTAGTATGATTGTATTTAATAAAAAGTGAGATTTTTAGGATGAACCGAATCGGACATCGGATTAACTCCGATTCCGTTGGAGTTTAGAAATACGTGTTTTTAGAAAAGAATAGGGAAGAGGGAAGTGGGACTTACGGGTTTAGAATCAAGAGAAGAGGGAGAGGAAGCGGTAGGAGGCGCCAGTGCGTCGTTTTGTCGCCGGGAGCTCCTAGAGTCGTCGTCGGAACTTCGCTGGAACTTCGCCCTTTGCTAACTCCAATTGCACATTAAAATTCTATAGAGTTTTCTTGAGAGTTTAGACAGAATTGTGAGTGAAGACGGTGTGTTTAGGGGTAGTATTTATAGGGTAAAACTATGGTTAGGGTAGGTGAAAGGTTGAATTGAAAATGTATTAAAAATTGTATTAAAAATATGGTTTAATGGGGTTTTAAAGTGCTCTGTTAAATTGCAGGAAATTTAAAGTGTAAAGGGGTAATGCGGAGGCCAAAAGACACACTTTTCCTGTTAACAACTCGACGATCCGGCTCAACTCGGCCGGCGGCGGCGGGCCGAGTAGACTGAGTCGCCGGCCTGAGTCAGGCCGGGGCTCGCTGCCATGTGTCCTATGTCGTATATTGTAGCCCCTGGGTCAGTTTGTTTTATATGTGTAGTGGGATTTTTACGAGTTATGCACGTGTAAACCCTTGGACTTCTAAAAATTTAAAAGAAAACAATACTAAAAATAATGTCGATGATGGGATTTGAACTCTGGTGGCTTGGTTCAGCAGTGCAAGGTCTTACCAATGAGCTACAAGCTCCTTCTTGCTATTAAAAAGTAAAACAAACTTATAACTTGTGCTCAGATAAAAATACTCCTTTCTGGATTTTTGAAAATTTTTTACAAAAAGTTGTACAGAAAGTTTTGGGTTGTTACATTCTACCCTCCTTATAAAAATTTCGTCCTCGAAATTTGTAAAAGGAAAGTGTAACAGATTCAAGAAAAGTTTGGTGACTGAAGTACTGATAGTGTATGAAAAATAACAAAGTGATATAAGGGTTTTAGAAATGTGAAAGAGACTTACTAGTGTTAGTATGGTTAACTGTCTCGGCTTCTACGGCCAATAAAGTGTAAGCCTGTCGCCGTGGTACATTTTTCCTTGCTGGAGGCACATTCTGTCCTTAGGACATATTTCTCTGCCTTCGAGGCATGTCCTTCATTGCCTGCTGGAATTGGCGAGTAGGCTGTGCAGGTGGTGGAGCTGTGAGTGCAAGACGAGGTGCAGGAGCCTGAATAGCTGGCCGTTGCGGGTAGTTGTTGGGTGTGTGAGCTGGGTTGCGTTTATAAGGAAAGTTTCCAATTCCGTGATTGAACGCGCCACCAACTAAACATAGGCCTTTTGCACGCCTACAGTCCTTCCACAAGTGCCCTTCCCTCTTGCAATAGAAGCAAAAGTCGGGACTTGGCTGGTTATTGGATTCTTCCAGTCTCCTCGGTTCAACGGTTCGTCTTATAGAGGCTCCTCCTGCCATTTGAGTGGCAGGGTGCTTCACTCCGGCAGTTTGAGGTCTACCCTTTCTCTTTACTACTGCCTCGTATTTTCGGGCAGCCTTCAAAACCAAATCATGGGTTGGGAAATCCCCTGTAGCTAGAGCTGCATGGATTTTCGGGTCCAACCCTTGCTGAAATCTTCTAGCCCTGATCTCAGCACTCGATATGAGATGGGCCGTAAACCTGTTACGGTCTTGTGTTAGCTGTGTAGTATGTGATATAAAATTGAACATTGAGACATATCTTATCGACTGAGCATGGTGAACTCAGCGTCATATTCATCTACTGATTTGGTCCACATTGAACTTTGTTGCAGATGGATGAACTACTGTTCCATGTCGAAGCAGGCAGTCTCAGGGAAGTACTTTGCATCGAACATGTCGTGTAAAGTCTTCCATTCGCTTAGATGAACTGATCGGGCTGTACGGATATTGTCACGGACATGCTCAGTAGGGGTTCAGATGAGTTTGCTCGTCGACCTTCCGTTTGCTTAATACCTGGGTAGCCGTTACGTACAGCTAGTGTCGCTAACGTGCTTGTGCTTAAACCCATTGCCAGCGTATTGATGAGTCTTTACAGTCCCACACAGAGGGTTTTTCTGCTTCTGGCGAAACGATGTAGAGGTCGTATGGTTTTGCGGCATAGTTCAATCATATACGTGCACTTGTGCACGTATCATGATTCGAACGGATATTACTAGCGGGCTTTGGTTTAAGCAAGATTCTAGTATTATATTATTAGATTATTTTCGTCTCATTGTATTCGTATTTTTTCGGAATACGGATACGGGTATGTATATACGGATGAGGGGTATTCTTGTAATTTATTACAAGATGTTTCTAGAAGAAGACACCTCATTTTATTTTTAATCATTTTTGATAAATGGTTAAATGAGGTGGAGGATGAGGTGTTGCTTGACTTTAAATGAAGCATGGATTTGTGGTGACTCATGAGGTGACTCATGATGCACTATTCTAGCATACTTGATTTATTCTAGTATTGTGAGATATTTTTCTTGAGTTGATTCATTTTTCTTTGCTTCGCAACACTTAGCCATTTTCTTGAGTTGCTTCATGCTTTACACTTTCATCTCCCCATGCTTCTTCTTCCTCTACCTCCACCCTAAAAGTCTCATGTATTGAGAAACCTAAGGTGTTTGGAGACAAATCAATCCATCATTAGACTCTATATCTTCTAGGCTATCTAGTTTAGCGAACTAGGTATCCTAGTTACCTGGGCTATGAGGTAGGAGCTCAGAATACAAATTCTCAGGTGGATCATCTTCGATAGAGGGAGACCGGAGATCAAGCTTGATTATAGAGGCCTCTAGGAGCTTGGGATGATGATTAAAGACCGAAGGACACGGATCATTCGGTATAACCTTTCTAAACTCTCTTTATGTTTGCTAGCTTTAGGGTTTATGCTAGATCCGTAGTATGGGGTTGTTCTAGCGCCAATTTTATAAAAATTTTGTTCTGCATTTGGTCACGGTAGATGGCTAGGGCGCTGGCATAATCCAACAGTAGGGACATGTTCAGGACGAAGACTTTCACCTGCGGCCTTTGCCCCAACAGGGGAATTTTATATCCCTACGGATATATCCGTAGAGGCAGTGGTTTTCCCTTACAGCTAAATCCGTAGGGGCAACCCATTATTGTGGTAGTGCCTGTCCTCGATCGCCACCGATCTGCTCCTCGCTCGCCGCCCCTGGTCTCCTCGCCTGCTCACCGCCTTGAGTCACCGTCTCGATCGCTCGATCACCATTTGGAGATCACTCATCGCCTAGAGCTTGCTCACCGCACGCGTCGGTCGTCACCACGGCGCCTGGAGATCACTCACTGCCTCTGCCTCCTTCATTACTCGCATCAAGTAAGTTTTTTCTATTTTAATTTTAATTTTTCCCCAAAGTTTGTCTTTGATTATTTTAATTTTATGTCAGGGTCAGAAGCTTTGTGTATTGTTGCCCCAATTCCTAAATTTTAATTTCAATTTTGCCTCAATTCCTCAATTTCGTTGTTTAAGGTTAGGGGTTAGGCCGGGTTATGGGTAAATTAGGGGTTAGGGTTAGAGGGTTAGGGTTAATTAGATAAGGGTTAGGATTAATTAGGGTTAGAATTGGGGGTTAGGGTTATGAATTGGATTAGTGTTAGGGTTAATTAGTGCTAAGGTAAATTATTGTTAGGGTTAAGGTTAGGGGTTAATTAGGATTAGGGGTATGGTTAATATTAGGGTTAGGGTTATAAATAGGAATTTTTACGCCCCGCTTCCAATATACAGGGAAGTAGACATGGCGAGACCGTGACGTATTTACTCACAAGTAAACATGTTAAACATAAATAAGCAATATAAAATAAGTCACACAAGAATAACAAGAGATGTAATGAAACAACAACTTTTTATTTATATTCATTCTTTACATGAAACTAGAAAGTAAAATACAATAATGGAAAGCGATGTCTAAACAATGGCATATGAACTGAAAAGAAAAGTAAGTACAAGTAAGAACTAGAACTTTGGCCCCTCTGCAAACTGGTCTAAATCTTCCTGACTAGGCTCGATCTCCTGAGAGTCGGGTTCTCCTGACAACATTCCAAAGAAAGAAGAGATAGGAATGTCGTCAGCGAACAATCGCTCGGTAAGTCCCAAAAGAGAGATAGATCAAGTAAAAGGAATAGATCTGATAATTTATCTGTTTTTGTTATACTAACGTAGTTGTTTGTAGCTTGGTACAGAATGTATCAGTGTATATGAAAGGAGTCCAACTTGCACCGTGGACTAAGGCATATGGAGTATAAGGCCCTGTTAATCCTACGGGACAAGGGCATGGATATTCAGGTTAGGTGTATTATAGTGACCGTCTCATTCCACTTCTAATACATTACGTACCAATTTACCCCGTTAAAAACCCTGTAATGCATATTTTATTGATTATAATGAGTTGTAGTATAAAACTTGCCGAAACCATGATATAAGTTGCTCATGTAAACGGTTCGGATGTAAACGGATATTCATGTAGTCAAGTTCAAGATATAGCCTTGGTTCGGTCAAGTCAAATCATGTTGCATGTTCGTCTTGTTAGGTATTCATGCTCAAGTTCAAGTGTTCGTATTTGATACATTGAATTCATGTTGAATTGGATATATGGTTGGATTCATGTTAGCATTATATTCAGATTAGACTGAGACTCAGATTCAGTCAGACACTTAAACAGAATTGAGTCATGCATTACGTTTAGGAGTTATCGGTAACTGCTGCACATGGACGACATGATTTGTGTCTTTTTCCAAGACAATTACCATTGATAACCCAGTTTTAGTTTTTTGCCTTAAATAGGAAAGCACCCACTTTCTCCGGCTCCATGAGCCTTAAGAGAATTAGTCCACTTAAATTTATATTTACTAGGGTCCTTAATATAATTTAATATAACTTGAGGGGGTTTTATGAGAAATATTTTTATTATACTTTCAAAATAAACCTCAAGTATTTATTTATCGTATTTAGGGTTTTCATGGTTGTAATTTTTAAAAGTGAGGTATTCTAGTGAATAAATATCTAGCTTGAATAGTACATGGTATTTTAGTGTAAAGTTGACTTGTATGGATTCTTGATGGTATTTTCATGAAAATTGTAATTCTATTATTTTGTTTGGAAAACGTGGAATTTAATAATATCTTAAAAATATGTGTTTTGATAATATTTATATATTTATTAAAAGATAACTTTTTATTATTAAATAGAAATTCTCGTTTTTCTTTAAAAATTGTATAAAAATTACATCGAGATCGTATGCTCCGTGAGGAGGTTTGTATCTCGCTCTACTAGTCTCGAGAATATGTGATAACCCATACCATCCCGATCGAGTTCCCCAAAATGGGTTGTAGAGGCATAATCGCAAGGAATGTAATCACACAATTTAAAGAAATATGATTTTTAATAGTTTAAGGTATTTATTTGAAAAGTCGTATTTGCCACAAGATATTGTTTTCAAGCGAATTGTGCTATGTCAAGATATGTGTGTGTGAGAGATATGTCATTATCTCATAAGGTTTTCTAAAGGTATGCCAAGCTAAATACTTAAAAGATGTCATATATAAAGTTTGTGGTATTTAAACGAAAAATGCAAATAGAAGTTACATAACATGGTATGTTAAGATGAAACTTGTTCTCAATGTTTGTTTCATGATTATTAAGCAAGATATAATGATATGGATGATTGGTTATTAAGAAAGATTATAATTTTAACAAGTTTAGAATCGGATGTCGGAATAACTCCACTTCCGACGAGTTTTGAAAAGAGAACTTTTTAAATTATGAAGAGAGGAGAAGAGAGAGGACTTACAAGTTGAAAGAAGAGAGGGGAGGTTTAGGAAAAGGTTTGTGGCTTCGTGGAGTCGCGGGGTTGCCGGAATCGTCTCGAATCCTCGCCGGAACTTGACCTAGTACTAACTCTACTTGTACTCTTCTTTGACTTGGAAAATTTTGAGAATTTTTGACAAGAGATTTCAGAATGAGGAGGGCTAGGGTATGATGTAGTATTTATAGGATGGAATTAGGGTTTTGGGAATTGAAGAAAGAATTTAAATTCATTAAAATTTGCATTAATGGATGATTTTAAGTTCTCTGTTAATTTACAGAGAAATCAAACATCATGGGGGTAGTGGAGTAGGACAAGAGGTGTAGTGTGTAGAGTTTGGGGGCATTACCAACGGGGGGCCCGGCGGCGCCGGCCCATATGCTAATCTCGTCGGCCATCTGTAGGGGGTTGGGGCTTGGATTTGTGCCACGTGTCCATGTCGGTTCATGTAACATTCAGCATATATTTGATTTTCTATGAATTTTTATTTTACGTGTATTGCACGTATAAAATTTTGGACTTTTAAAAAGTTTAAAAGAAAAATCAGTAAAAATATATGTGGTTGATGGGATTCGAACACATGAGCTATGTCACAGCTGTGCAAGGGTTTACCAATAATTTACAAGTGCTTTCTTACTGTTCTTAAACAAATTAAATTTATAACTTGTGCTCAGACTAACAACTTTATTTTGTACATTAACTTGAAAAATTTCATACAGTAAAATTTGAGTTGTTACATTCTACCCTCCTTACAAAAATTTCGTCATCGAAATTTACAATTATATAAGAACTAATTTACAAATAAAAAAGGGTATCTTGCACGCATGTCGTCTTCTCTTTCCCACGTTTATACTCCTGGTCAATTTTTTCTCCACATCACTCGAACCAAGTTTACTTGTTCCGAAGTGACTTTACCTTTCTATCCAGGATTTCAACGGGTTGCTGCTCACAAGATAGATTTGTCTGTACAGTGAGCTTAGAGTGATTAAGGATGTGGCTGGGGTCGCCACATATCTTCGAAGCTAGGATATGTGAAATACGTTGCGCACTCCTTCTAATAAGGGTGGAAGTGCTAAACGATATGCCACTCCTCCGACTCGTTCGAGTATGTCGAACGGTCCAATGTATCTCGGACTGAGCTTACCCCTCTTGCCAAATCGAATTACTCCATGTTTTGGAAAGATCTTTAAGAACACATGATCTCCCGGCTGAAACTCTAGGTGTCGGCAACCATTTGTCAATACCATTTCATGTCAAAAGACGTTGGCGAAGCTTGGCAATTCCTGGAAGATCTCACCGAATAAACCTTACAATGGGAAAGCATTAGACCAACTTCATCTAGGGCAGGTATTCATCAGCTCGATGATTCCATCGCAGTAAAAGTCGAAATGGCCGCGATGCAAAAGAAACTCGATGCTATCGAAAACAAATTCTCATCAGCCTCCCTAAGCCAAGTTACGCTCCCTAAAACCGTGTGTGGTTGCTGTTCCGACCCATCACATTTAGTGGAAGAATGTCCTTTAAATCCTTCGTTTTAAGGTCAAGAACAAACTAATGCTGCTTTACAGCAACGACCTAAAAACGATCCTTATTCTTCTACATACAATCAGGGATGGAGGAATCATCCTAATTTTGCTTGGAACCAAAACCAAACTCAAAATCAAAACCAGTTCCCAAGCAACCATCAAAGGCCTCCCCCACAGCAACAGCAGCCACCACAACAAAATCAGCATTCTTTTCAACTGCAATCTTTTCAAAACCCGGCCAACAACTTTGATCCTTCCAATAATATTTCAACGGCCGGTACCGATAAAACCTCTGTGCTCGAACGTAACTTAGAAATGTTCATTAAACAATCAACGCAAACAATGGATAATTTAATGTCTTCTATCCAAATATTAGTGCAACACACTGCTTCCCACAGTAAAAGCATAAAATTGATAGAAGCACAACTTGCACAGTTAAATACCGTGATGAGCGAGAGAGAGAAAGGGAAACTTTCATCTCAACCTCTACCAAATCCCGACCACTCACAAAGCGCAAATATCATCCTTCAAAATCATAATGTGAGTGTCGTAACCACGTTGAGATTGGGAATAGTGCTGAACAACAATGTTGGTAAACAAGTTGTTGAGGATGAATCAGATGAAACCACGGCTACTACTTCTAGTCCCACTTCGTCTAGTCCACCATATTCTTCCGAGCCTATTCTCCATTTCCCACTAGGCTTGAACCCTCATCACACTTCCTTGAAGGAATTACCATCTACAACCATCTCAAATCCAATTTTGGGATCCATTCCATCCCCACAAACTTCTCCTTAAAAGTTGGATCCAACCCTTATTGATAAAGCTTCTTTTCCACATAGGTTGAGGGCTAACAAACTAAGTCCCCAAATAGAGAAGATTGTGGACATTTTAAAGCAAGTTAACATAAATATCCCTCTCTTAGATGCTATCAAACAAGTTCCGTTCTATGCGAAAATTTTAAAGGACTTGTGCACAAGGAAGAGGAAAACTCAAGTGTCCTACAATATCTATAACTATTGAGGGTAAAAATATCAATCATGCTCTACTCGATATAGGTGCTAGTGTTAACTGGATTTCATATTCTGTTTATGAGCAATTAGGGATATAAGAGTTGAAACCTACGCATTGCACTCTCCAGATGGCCGATTGATCTATCACCAAACCTCGAGCTGAGCTAGAGGACGTGTTAATCAAAGTCGGGGAATTTATATTCCCTGTGGACTTTATAGTTATAGATACACAGCCTGTAGTGAACCCACGGAACCAAATTCCGGTGATTCTTGGTCGACCTTTCCTAGCAATTTCAAACGCGATAATCAATTGTCGTAACGGTTCAATGAACCTATCCTTTGGAAAGATGCCAATTGAGCTTAACATCTACAAACTAGGAAGTAAACCATCAGAACTCTATGCTGATGTTTGTTCTGTCGAAAAGATAGATTCCGACAGTTGCGCATTTGAGAAGCTTCACGATTCTGATCTCGACGCCACTAGTGCGTTAGGATTTGATCATATTGTTTATTATACATGTGAAAACCCTTCTGTTGACAAGTCCACACCTAAATTCGAACCCTTTGACTTGTCGAATGATTTAGTCGAGCTATCCAAGTTTCATAACTCTCTTTCCGATGAGATTATCATTCGGAATCTTGATGAAAGTTTTGAAGATAATTTTACTGAAGAACTCGCATTCCTAGAAGACATGGGAGTTGTGATGAATCAACCACCCAAAGAAGTCGAACCGCCACCCATTCTTCTTATTAAGAACGAGAATGCGAGTAGTGCACCATCACCGTTTCGTCTCTACCAACCGAGACGTAAACCCGATCGATTCCGCCTCCTATCTCCCCATTTCTGCACATCTATGATCTTCCACAAACCATGGTAGTACATTGATAAAATATTCAAATGGTTGGTGTTGACTTTTGGTCTTCATAGAGGTTTGTATAGACCAATAACTTTACACCCCTCATAATTTTAAATGCTTAATACTATTTTACTCAAGTTTGGGAGGGGGGGAGAAAATATTTTGGCTCTTGAAAGAAAACAAATTTTTATAAAATTGTAAACCAAAAATAAGTTTGGGGAAGGATTTCACTGTCATTAATTCTTGTCCCCGTTACTAAGTTTTCCTCCTAAACTTACCGGTATTAAGATTAACAGATGACTTCAGTGAGGACACTGCAGCAAATAGGTTTAGGGGAGGTTTGTGCTTATTCACGCAACATTTTTTTTGCATTATACTAAATAAAAGTGCAAAAATTTTTTTGATAATGAAAGTTAGAAACTGAAAAATACATATGATAGGAAGAAAAAGTTTAAGAAAAGCAAGAAAATTAGATGTTTTATAACGAAGCTAGTAATAGGTAGTCATGAGTTATTGTCTTAAGGGTTAGTAAGATGAAGGGAATCACTAATCTGAGAGTAGAATTGAGTCTGAAAAATAGTCCCTATTCTTGAGTCCAAACTTCTGAACGTTGATACCCTATTATATGCATTTGCACACATCTTGAAACTTGGGATAAGAGAATACCTTGAAATGCTCTTGTCTAAAAGCCTTAGTATGAAGGAAAATAAATATACAAACAAAAATATAAATGAAAAAATGGTGAAGAAAAATGAACACTGGTTTTGTAATTACTTAAGGCAGCATAAAAAAAATATAGCGATGGTGCTTTATCACCTAGTGCCTTAGACCAACTGGTTTGGGAGCCACTGCTAAGCCTTAGGTGTTACAAGACGAGAATGTTGCTAATTACGCCTAAAAGAGTTAGCACATTTGGTAATCGGTTGGTTAGTACATCAAGAAATATTAACGGTCGCATGAAGAATGTGTGAGCAATTCCATCTGAAATATTCACCGACTAAAAAGTTCTAACGAAGATGGACAAGAGTATGATAGCTTGAATTGAATTCTCTAAATGTAGAGATGTCTTTTACACACACGTAGGGGTATATGATCGATGTTTGGAAGAATGGTAGGGAGGAAGAATAAAGACGATGTTTTATTGAAGGATGGTGCGATTTCTGATATCTTTTCATAACTATTAAGATAGGGCTCATGACTACTAAAAATCTAGTGTAGTTTGAAACTCTTATTTTAAAGTTCTTTCTTTTATAAGTTCTTTATCTTTGTATGTAACTTTCATCTTCTCTCTTTTATTATGGAATTTTGTGGGTGTAATCCGCTGAAAACCCTCAGGAGACAACACTCCTCCTACTAGGGACACCTAGAGATTTAAAGACTTGTTGCACGTGCTCATTGCAATCGTGTTGCCTACGAAAGTGTGCTAGTTAGATTTTTTTCTCTTCTTTTTTATAATTAGTTTGCTCGGGACGATCAAAATTAAGTTTGGGGGTATTTGATTAGTCTAAAATATTGCACATTTGAATGAACATTTTCCCTACTATTGTTAAGTACTAAAAAGCGTTTATTGTAAATATAGAACATATGTGGGTTTATTTGTAAAAAGATTATTATCATCCCCGGCAACGGCGCCATTTGATTGATCATGAAAAGGAAGTGTGTTCGAAAAGTAACCGCAATCAAGACAGTGTCGCTAGTAGCTAGCCGCGATAAGTACGGGTCGTCCGTAGGGAAACGTGAACTTTTTTCTTGCTTTAGACGAGTTGATAGAAGATAGGATGATTGGTTGTAGATCTATTTTAATATAGATGTAGAATTTATAAAGAAAAGGCTTGTAGGGTTCATAAGACTTGGTAGTAATGGATGAATAATTAAAAATGACTATTTTATTTTTTAATAGTTTAAAACTAGATCGATAGTGATGAATGTAGATTAGGGTTCTTGAAAGAAACTAGGGTTTCCACACCATTAACCCTTGTCCTTGCATTGATCTCTATTTATATCTAGCCCTTAACAAAACAAGTGTTACACAGATCTCAAATCGTGGTCGTGACTATTAATAAATTGGTAGCGCGTCCGATAAGGATGTTAACATTTATTTTGCTAAATTTTATAGATTCTAAAATATATAAAAGAGGTTAAATGAAAACATGATTAAGATACAGAAATTAAATTCGGAAATTAATTGCAAAAAGACTAATAAAAATACTACCTTTATTAATCAACTATTTGCATTTACAAATCCTTTGAAGGTGGAGTACAAGAACCCTACCTGCTCTAGATCTCTATCTTATTGGAAGTAGATGGCTAGCTGATGATCACTCAGATGCATGGATCGCTTTGGACCTCTTGATCTCTTCGGTGATTGATGATCTTTCATATGAAGCTCTCGGTGTTTTATATAGTCACCATAGACAGAAACCCTAGATTCTATATAATAATATTTGCTGTTAAAATCCTATACATAAAATCTGAAAATCCTAAGCCCATAGAACCGCCGCGGATCCGCCGCATTTAGGGTAGTTTGGCCGCCCAACCGCGGCACTATAGTGGGAGCATGACTTGAAAATTCTTCTGCTGTTTGGTGTCGGCATTTGGAGATCCTCTAGATATCTGGATTTTGAGAATATAACTCTAATTCTTTGCCGTTGCTAGATCTTATGATTTGCTTCGATATTTCGATAGATTTGATTCAGACATCTCGGATCTCTTGATCTCCAGACCTGAGCTAATATCTGCACAATATCTCAAGTCATAGTGTTAGTAGTATTTGTTATTATTTTGAGATATTATCCTAACCATTTTATATGATTTAAATCTTAAGGAGATTGATAGAAATATTTGATATGATATGCATATTTTAATTACCAATATTTTATATAAATATTATATGCATGTATTTTCCCTGATTATGTTAATTATAATGTAGAAATATATGATAATAAACTTTTTACATATAAATCCTCATATGTTCTATAATTACAATAAACACCTTTTAGTATTTAACAATAGTAGGGAAAATGTTCATTCAAATGTCCAATATTTTAGACTAATCAGCAGCCTTCAGTACAAGGTCGTGGGTTGGGAAATCCCCTGTAGCTAATGCAGCTTGGATCTCCTTGTCCAACCCTTACTGAAATCGTCGTGCTCTGATCTCAGCAATCAGTATGAGATGCGCCGCAAACCTATTACGGTCTTGTGTTAGCGGTGTAGTATGTTATATTAGGAAATTGAATATTTGAGACATGTCTTACCTGCTAAGCATGGTGAAATCAGCATCATACTCATCCACAGATTTGGTCCATATCGAACTTTGTTGTAGGTGAATAAATTGCTACTCCATATCAAAACGGGCAGTCTCAAGAAAATATTTCGTCTCGAACCTATCGCGAAATGTCTTCCATTCAATCGGCTGGGCAAGACGGTTTTCTTCCGATTTCCACCATACTCTGGCGTTATCTGTGAGTTACAGTTTTGCAACTCTTATCCAAGCAATTTCTGGCACTTGTGTTGCTGCCAGATCATCTTCAATGGACTAAGCCCATTCTTCTGCCTCCAGGGGGCTCTCTTTCCCAGAAAAGTTCTTAGGGTGAAATGCCCAGAATTGTTTCACACCGGGTGCATCAGCTTCTGGGCGGTGCAATAGGATAGCAGTCCGCTGCTGCTGTCTCTCTAAGAGGCTCTTGATTGCCTCAAGAAAAACCGTCTGCTCGTTTATCGGAGCTGCTATGGTAGGTGTAAGTGGTAGAGGTGGTGGTGGTGGTGGGGTGTTTCCATTAACGTTCATGCTTGTATTGTTCGGGGAATCTATAACCTTTAAAGAAAAATAGGGTTATGATCGATTCAAGGCATTTGAAATGTAAAGAATGTTTTAGTTGCTGATTCTTATAATTCTTATGATATATTGCTTAGGATTCCATGCAGAACTGATCTGTATGGGCCACCAATAAAACCTATCACGTCCCGCTTCCTAATATACGGGGAAGTAGACGTGGCGAGACCACGACGTATTTACTCAGAAGTAAACATGTTAAGCGTAAATAAGCAATATAAAATAAATAATACAAGAATAACAAGAGATGTAATGAAACAACAACTTTTTATTTATATTCATTCTTTACATGCAACTGGAAATTAAAATACAATAATGGAAAGCGATGCCTAAATAATGGCATATGAACTGAAAAGAAAAGTAAGTACAAGTAAGAACTAGAACTCTGGTTTCTCTGCAAACTGGTCCAAATCTTCCTGATTGGGCTCGATCTCCTGAGAGTCGGGTCCTCCTGACAACATTCCAAAGAAAGAAGAGATAGGAATGTCATCAGCGAACAATCGCTCGGTGATTGACACAAAAAAGTGTTTGTTTTTAGTTTAACCGCAATCAATAACGGTGTCGCACGTAGCTAGACCGAGATGAGTACGGGTCGTTCTCTGGAAAACGTGGAACCTTTTACTTTTACTTTAGATGTGTTGAGAAAGAGAGGAGGGATAAAGAATTTTATAGAAAGATTTCTAGATCTACGTTAAACAAGAATGTAAAATATAG
This sequence comes from Agapanthus africanus, assembly GCA_030015575.1. NCBI lineage: Eukaryota > Viridiplantae > Streptophyta > Magnoliopsida > Asparagales > Amaryllidaceae > Agapanthus > Agapanthus africanus. The sequence goes on along the minus strand of CM057340.1, from coordinate 752,688,195 downwards.
ATCTAGATTATTTTAAAGATGTAATTAATATAATAAGAGGGCTTATAGGGTTCGTTAGGATTTAGTAGTTATAGACGATTAATTAAAAGTTACCCTTTTTATCCATTAATAGATTTAGAACTAGAACGACGGTGATGCGTGTAGATTAGGGTTTCTGGAGGGAAAAAGGAATCCCACTCTTAACCCTTATCTCGACACGGAACTCCGTTCATATATAGCCTTTACCAAAACAATCATTAATCTAATCTCTAATCGCGGTCGGAACTAGCAAAGAATTGCTAGCGCGCCCGATTAGGATGTTAATGATTCTTTTGATAAAGTTCCTAAACTTTATAGGACTTAAAAAGGGTTTAATTATTTTCATCGTCCATTAGCCTACCCTAATCCTACGAACCCTAACAAGCGGAGAACTACTCGCGCATGTTGGGAGAAGAAGATGAAAAGAAAGAGAGAGAAAACATAATGTAAAATGCAAAAGAATTAAATAAAATATCTACCTTTATTAATCAACTGAACAATCTACACTTTTATTCCGTAGAAAATGATTACAAAGACTAATTTGCTTCTCGATCTCTTCCAAGGAGGTAGATGAACAGTTGATAATCAGCCTGGATGCGTGAGCCGACTTGGACTTCGTGATCTCTTCGGCTTGATGTCTTTTCCAAGAGGCTCTCGGTGCCCTTTTATAGTGCAAAGCCAGAATCTTCTTGTTGAAAACTTGGTAAAATTCATCATAGATTCATGCCAAGAAATCTCATGCTCTAACTCCCCAGAATTGCAGCGGATCCGCGGCCCAAGGGGGGGTTTGGCCGCGGATCCGCGCTTAAAGGTGGAGATCTCTTGACTGAAATTTTTGGGCTTGCATCTTGTGACATATGGCAATCCTAGGCACCTTCAGAATTCAAAAATCTTTTCTCGGTTGCTTCCAGACTTGGTCTCCAAGTTTTGCTTCTTAATTTGGTAAGTTTTCTTCAACAACTTGATTTGTTTGATAAATTCTGCATAACAACTTGGAAAATTCTGCACAATAATCTCAAATAATATTTAGTAGGCTTATTTCTACTAGGATTTGGTCAATGGATTTATTTGCATACATTTTCCTACCAAATGCTAATTAAAATATATTAACACATGGAAAATGGTGTTTTTACACATAAACCCCCATATGTATGATATATTATAATAAAGTCCTTTTTTAATATGAAAATGGTAGGAAAAATGTAATACAAATGTGCAGTTTTATCAACTGAACAAATACCCCCAAACTTATGTTTGATCGTCCCGAGCAAACTAGTTTATTTAAGAGGAGAAAAAGAAAGGAGAAAACTAAGCACACTTCCGTAGGCAGACACGATTGCACTGAGCACGTGCAACAAGCCGTTAAATCTCTAGGTGTGCCTAGTAGGAGGAGTGTTGTCTCCTGAGGGTTTTCAGCGGATTACACCCATAAAATCCTATAACAAAAGAAAGATGGTGAAATTTAAATATAAAGATAAGAACCATAAAAGAAAGGCCTTGAAAAGAAGAGTTTCCAACTATACTAGCTTTTCAGTTGTCATGAGCCCTATCTTAATAGTCATGAAAAAATGTTAGAAATCACATTATCCCTCAATAAAACTTCGTCTTTATTCTTCATTCCTACCTTTCATCCAAACATTGATCATTTAATCTCACGTGTGTGTAAAGAACATCCCTACACTCGGAGAATTCAATTCAAGCTATCATACTCTTGTCCATCTACCTTAGTACTTTTTAATTTGATGAATATTAAGATTTGCTCACACATTTTCATGCGACCGTTAATATTTCTTGAGGTACTAACAGACCGATTACTCGTGTGCTTGCTGATTAGGTGATAGTATTTTCCTCGTCTTGCACCACATAAGGCTTAGCAGTGACTCCCAGACCAGTTGGCCTTAAGGCACTAGGTGAAGAGGCACCCTCGCTATATTTTTTTTATTGCTGCCTTGGCGATAAAAAAACCAGTGTTCATTTTTTTCTTTTCACCATTTTTATATTTTCTTCATTTTTTTTCATACTTTGGCTTTTAGACAAGAGCATTTCAAGGTATCCTCTACTATCCCGAGTTTCAAGACGTGTGTAAGTGCATATAGTAGAGTATCAACATTCAAATGTTTGGCTTCCAGAATAGAAATTATTTTTCAGACTTATTTTTATCCTCAGATTAGTGACTTCCTTCATTTTACTAACCCTTAGGACAACAGCTCATAACTACTTATTACTAGTTCGTGTAAGAAAACTTTTAATTTTCTTGGTTTTCTTAAACTATTCCTATCTTTTGGATGTAATTTTTCACTTTCTACTCTTTTGTTATAAAAAAAAAATTTAAAATTTTTGAAAATGTTGTGCTTATGCAAAATATGATGCAAATTGATGTGTAAATAAGCACAAACCTCCCCCAAACCTGTTTTCAACAGTGTCCTCACTGTTGCTATCCGCTAGATCACAAAAACCTGTAGACTTGGGAGGAAATTATTAATGGGGGCAAAAATATATGAAAGTGAAAATCCTCCCCCAAACTTATTTTTGGCTCACAAATTTGAGGACAAAAGTTATGTTCAAGAGCCAAAAATATACTCCCTCTCAAACATGAGTTAGACAATACGAAGCATTTTAAGAGGGGGTGAGTCATTTGGTCAAAGTAAGACATTACAAAGACCAAAAGTTAATACCAACCATTCAAAGATTTTATCAGTATAGCGTATAGGTTGGTGGAAGAATGTGTTGTATCGAGTGAAGAAAAAGTGGGGAAGCGATAAGAGGTGGTCTGGAAAGGGTTTGAAATTAGAAAAAAGAAAGAATGATGATGAATGTGAATGATTAGGAAGAAGGAATGGTGACGGTTCAACCTCTATAGTTGAAGATTGATCAATCACAAAATCCGTATATTTTAAAAATTCAAGTTCGTCAGCAAAAAGTTCTTCAAAACTTTTATCAATGGTGTGATTGAATATTTTGCTGTCAAAGAGTTTTGTGCCAGAATTTATCCTACTTGATTCATCAAAAATCATTGAGGTAGAGGACTCGAAAAACTCATCTACCTCATTTTCAAAAATATCCAAATCAAGTTGAATTTCTGGTATTGTTGAACTTGAATTAACGGATTGTGATTCATCAAAACTCATAGAAATTATAGAAACAGAAGAAGAACCGGAGAAAATAGAAAGTGAAATGGGTAAACAAATTGGTGTGTCGAGTGTTGCTGAACTAGATGTGGAAGATGGAGGCTGTATTTCGGTCTGATCTTCGGGTATACCATTATCATCAACTTCAAGACATATTTGGGGTTCGGAAAGAATTAAAGGCTCAAGATGATGACCACAAGGAAGTGAAAGGATTTGATGAATTGGTGGGACAAAATCATCCAATATTTCGGGTTCATCAATCAAAATATCCCCAACGTCAATCACCTCATTCAAGTGAAGGTTAAAATTCTCAAACTCCTCATCAAAAGTATGGTTTTCAATCAGTTTTGGTTCAAGAGTGGAGGTGTAGAGATCACAAGGGTTGGGTGTGGTTTCACTTGAAATGGACCCTTCACAATTGGGTATATCAAACACTACAAAGTCACACAACTTATCAGACATTGTACTTGATGAATCTATGAAACTGGAGTTGTGGATTTCAGTTTGGAATGGGGAGGTTTGATTAGGAAGGGTGTACAGTTCTGTCTTACTACCCAAATCCTTCATAATTTGATTTGTCAGTTCCATAAATTTTTCTAATGTCTGCTCCAGACTAGTCTTGGGTTGATAAGGGGTTTCAGTATAAGATTGAAATTCCTGTGGATAATTAAAACTCCCAAATGACTGATTAGAAGAACTGTCTAGAGTAGGTGGAAAAGTCGGATTGGATGGATAGGAACAGAATGGTTGCGGAACTTTGGTAGGAGTAGGATCAATATTATGATAAGAAGAATATTGATATGGGTTGGTTGGTTGGCTATATACAAACCGCATATCAAACTCTTCTCCGGACAGTGGTGGTGATGGTTGATATTGGTCCGTGTTGAAACTTTGGCCTCTAGACCTAGCTATGTGCTCAGCAATGGACATTCGTTTAGGGGCTTCCTCACTGTGGGTATGAACTGAAACAGGTGTCGGATTAGGATACGGTTGATAAGACCTAGACTGAGGTGGCCAACTGTTTCTTCCTGCTTGTTCTGTATGATCTCTTAAGGACATGGAAGAGCCGGACGGTATACCGAAGGGATTTCGAAAACAAGAGATATCTGGTTGTGGACAGCAAAGCTCGGCGAGTGTTCTTCTGTTTAGGTCACCCATTATAAGAAGAGAAGAAGGGGGGAAGGGGTAAAAAGGAGAGAAAGTAATTGGTTTGTTTTTAAAAAAAAGACGGATTTAGACAAATCACAAAAATGCACAACCCTAGAACTATGGTTACCTAGGTCCAGTCTCTAGACCGCTCCTAGACTTCCAAAGGACAAGCCGCAGATAAATCATCTACCGCCTCCATACTACCCTTGTAGCCAGGTAAGTGCCAGGTAAGTGGAAGGAACCACGTCGTGGGCCTAATTAAAAACCACTAGCCTTCGACACACTTGCCTAGGCACTACAAAAATAATGCTGATAAACGATAGATTATCCACGACCTTCCTCTGTCCTTATTGAGCGCGACAGTCCTTAGAGTCTGGTCTAGATATTTTTTAAATTAATGAAGGGTTGATCTATATGCTTGGTTTGTGATTTGTGGGGTTTAGGAAGGGTGATGAAATCCCCACCTAATCTTGATTTGGTCCTTGCCCCTTAAAGATACGTATTAAAATATGCAAAAACAAACCGAAAACAAAACTTTGCAAAAAGATTTTTGAGCGGTGATATTTTGCAAAGAATCCTGCAGAAAATAGATTTTATTGGATTTTAGAGGAGAGAGAAGGGAGTTAGAATCTTACCAGAGAAGTGTGAACCCTAGATCTCCTGTTTCCTCAAGTCCGTGACTCCAGATTTCCTCGCAAAAATTCACACAATAATCGTTAAATATACAATTTACAGTTTTGTTTTAATAATGATATGACTCGTCTAAGAATTCAACACAAATAGTAAAAATAAAAAATTACGCACGTTTCCCCGGCAACGGCGCCATTTGATTGACAGTCCGTAGATTGCTAGCGCGCCCGATTAGGATGTTAATGATTATTTTGATAAAGTTCATAAACTTTATAGGACTTAAAAAGGGTTTAGGGATTTTCATCATCTATTAGCTTACCCTAATCCTACGAACCCTAACAAGCGGAGAATTACTCGCGCATGTTGGGAGAAAAAGAGATGGAAAGAAATTGCATAATTAAACTATGAAGAAATAGAATAAGAAAAAGAGCTACCTTTATTAATCAACAGAATCAATTACACTTTGTTCCCTTAGAAAATGATTACAAATACTAGTTTGCTTCTCGATCTCTTCTAAGGAGGTAGATGAACCGTTGATGATCAGCCTGGATGCGTGAGCCATCTTGGACTTCGTGATCTCTTCGGCTTGATAACTTTTCCAAGAGGCTCTCGGTGCCCTTTTATAGTGCAAAGCCAGAATATTTAGGTTGTAAACTTGGTAAAATATAGTAAAGATTCACCCTGGAAAATCTAGGCCCCCAACTCCCCAGAATTGCGGCGGATCCGCGGCCCAAGGGGGGTTTGGCCGCGGATCCGCGCTTAAAGGTGGAGATCTCTTGACTGAAATTTTTGGGCTTGCATCTTGTGACATGTGGCAATCTTAGGCACCTTCAGAATTCAAAAATCTTTTCTCGGTTGCTTCCAGACTTGGTCTCCAAGTTTTGCTTCTTAATTTGGCAAGTTTTCTTCAACAACTTGATTTGTTTGATAAATTCTGCATAACAACTTGGAAAATTCTGCACAATAATCTCAAATAATATTTAGTAGGCTTATTTCTACTAGGATTTGGTCAATGCATTTATTTGCATACATTTTCCTACCAAATGCTAATTAAAATATATTAACACATGGAAAATGGTGTTTTTACACATAAACCCCCATATGTATGATATATTATAATAAATTCCTTTTTTAATATGAAAATGGTAGGAAAAATGTAATACAAATGTGCAGTTTTATCAACTGAACACACGGTAAGTCCCAAAAGAGAGATAGATCAAGTAAAAAGAATAAATCTGATAATTTATCTGTTTTTTTATACTAACATAGTTGTTTGTAGCTTGGTACAGAATTTATCAGTGTATATGAGAGGAGTCGAACTTGCTCCAAGGCATATGGAGTACAAGGCCCCGTTAATCCCATAGGACAACAGCACGGATATACATGTTAGGTGTATTATAGTGACCGTCTCATTCCACTTCTAATACATTCCGTACCAATCTACCCCATTAAAAACCCCGTAATGTATATTTTATTGATTGTAATGAGTTGTAATATAAGACTTGCCGAAACCATGGTATAAATTGTTCTTGTAAATGGTTCAGATGTAAACGGATAGTCATGTAGTCAAGTTCAAGATATAGCCTTGGTTCTGTCAAGTCAAATCATGTTGCATGTTCGTTTTGTTAGGTATTCATGTTCAAGTTCAAGCATTCATGTTTGATACATTGGATTCATGTTTAATTGGATATATGGTTGGATTCATGTTTGCATTGTATTTAAATTAGACTGATACTTAGATTGAGTCGGACACTTAAACAGATTTGAGTCCTGAATTAGGTTTAGGAGTTATCGGTAACTGCTGCATATGGACGGCAGGATTTATGTCTTTTTCCAAGACAATTACCATTGATAACCTAGTTTTAGTTTTCTACCTTAAATAGGCAAGCACCCACTTTTTCCGGCTCTCTGAGGCTCAAGAGAATTGGTCCCGCTTAAACTATATTTACTAGGGTCCTTAATATAAATTTAATATAACTTGAGGGGGTTTTATGAAAAATATTTTTAGTATACTTTCAAAATAAACTTTAAGTATTTATTTATCGTATTTAGGGTTTTCATGGTTGTAATTTTTAAAAGTGAGGTATTCTAGTGAATAAATACCCAGCTTGAATAGTACATTGTATTTTAGTGTAAAGTTGACTTGTATGGATTCTTGATGGTATTTTCATGAAAATTGTAATTCTATTATTTTGTTTGGAAAACGTGGAATTTAATATCTTTAAAATATGTGTTTTGATAATATTTATATATTTATTGAAAGATAACATTTTATTATTAAATAGAAATCCTCGTTTTTCTTTAAAAAAATGTATAAAAATTCTATCGAAATCGTATGCTCCTTGAGGAGGCCTGCATCCCGCTCTACTAATCTCGAGGATGTGCGATAACCCGCGCCATCCCGATCGGGTTCTCCAAAATGGGTTGTAGAGGTATAATCGCAAGGAATGTAATCATACAATTTAAAGAAATACGGTTTTTAATAGTTTAAGATATTTATTTGAAAAGTCGTATTTGCCACAAGATATTGTTTTCAAGCAAATCGTGCTATGTCATGATGTGTGTATGTGAAAGGTGGGTTATTACCTCGTGAGGTTTTCTAAAGGCATGCTAAGCTAAATACTTAAAAGATGTCATATGTAAAGTTTGTGGTATTTAAACAAAAAATGCAAATAGAAGTTACATAATATGGTATGTTAAGATGAAACTTTTTCTCAATATTTTTTTCATGATTATTAAGTAAGATATAATAATATGGATAATTGGTTATTAAGAAATATTGTGATTTTAACAAATTTAGAATCGGATGTCGGGATAATTTCACTTCCGGCGAGTTTTGAAAAGAGAACTTTTTTTAATTAAGAAGAGAGGAGATTTACAAGTTGAAAGAAGAGAGGGGAGGTTTAGGAAAAGGTTGGTGGTTTCGTGGTGCCGCGGGGTCGCCGGAATCGTCTCGAATTCTCGCCGGAACTTGACCTAGTGTTAACTCCAATTGTACTCTTCTTTGACTTGGAAAATTTTGAAGATTTTTTACAAGAGATTTCAGAATGAGGAGGACTAGAGTATGATGTTGTATTTATAGGATGGAATTAGGGTTTTGAGAATTGTAGAAAGAATTTAAATGCATTAAAATTTGGATTAATGGGTGATTTTAAGTTCTTTGTTAATTTACAGAGAAATCAAACAGCATGGAGGTAGTAGGATAGGCCAAGAGATGTAGTGTGCAGAATTTGGGGGCATTACCAACGGGGGGCCTGGCGGAGCCGGCCCATAGGTTAATCTCGTCGGCCATCTGTAGGGGGTTGGGGCTTAGATTTGTGCCACGTGTCCAAGTCGGTTCATATAACATTCAGCACATGTTTTATTTTCTATGACTTTTCATTTTACGTGTATTGCACGTGTAAACTTTTGGGCTTCCAAAAAGTTTAAAAGAAAAATCAGTAAAAATATATGTGGCTGATGGGATTCGAACACATGGGCTACATCACTGCAGTGCAAGGCTTTACCAATAAGCTACAAGTGCTTTCTTGCTGTTCTTAAACAAATTAAATTTATAACTTATGCTCAGGTTTACAACTCTATTCTGTACATCGGTAAAAAACAGAAAGAATTGAAAGTCCTCAACGGTTTCTCATCAAACAATTCCAAACAGGTACGGGTAAAAAACGGAAAGAATTAAAAGTTCTCAACGGTTTCTTATCAAATAATTCCAAACAGGTATGGGTAAAAAACGGAAAAATAGTTGGACTCAAGAGGCACGATTACGACATACTGATGCAGCATCTTCTTCCTTTATGGCTCAGAGCATCTGTAACCGTTTCCTGTCCGTCCCGACCGGCAGCAGCTGCGATTCTTCTTAGAAGCTAGATAAGAAGAACCAGAAATTGGTCTCGTGTTTAACGACTTTTGCACGTATTTCCGCCAATTGTGTTCTAGAAATGTGGCCGTCAGTGAGATAGTACAGTGTTCAGTTGATAAAACTGCACATTTGTATTACATTTTTCCTACTATTTTTTATATTAAAAAAGGACTTTATTTTAATATGTTATACATATGAGGGTTTAAGTGTTAAAACACCATTTTCCATGTGTTAATATATTTTAATTATCATTTGGTAGAAAAATGTATGCAAATAAATCTATTGACTAAATCCTAGTAGAATTAAGTCTACTAAATATTATTTGAGATCATGGTGCAGAATTTTCCAAGTTGTTATGCAGGATTTAACAAACAAATCAATTTGTTGAAGAAAACTTGCCAAATTAAGAAGCAAAACTTGGAGACCAAGTCTGGAAGCAACCGAGAAAAGATTTTCAGATTCTGAAGATGCCTAGGATTGCCAAATGTCACCAGATGAAAGCACAAGAAAAATCATCAAATGATTCCCACCCTTGAGCGCTGATCCGCGGCGAAACACACCCTTGGGCCGCGGATCCGCCGCAATTATAGGGAATCAGAAGACAATATTTTTTGGCGTAAATCTATGCTGAATTTTACCAAGCTTCCAACTAAAAGATTCTGGCTTTGCACTATAAAAAGGCACCGAGAGCCTCTTGGAAAAGCTATCAAGCCGAAGAGATCACGAAGCTCCCGACGCTCACGCATCCAGGCTGATCATCGACTGTTCGACTACCTCCATAGGAAAGATCGAGAAGCAACTAGTTGTAATCATTTTCTATGGATTAAAAGTGTAGATTGTTCAAGTCGATTAATAAAGGTAGTTATTTTATTTAATTGTCTTTGCATTTACATTATGTTTTCGCTCTCTTTCTTTTCATCTTCTTCTCCCAACATGCACGAGTAATTCTCCGCTTGTTAGGGTTCGTAGGATTAGGGTAGGCTAATGGACGATGAAAATAATTAAACCCTTTTTAAGTCCTATAAAGTTTAGGAACTTTATCAAAAGAATCATTAACATCCTAATCGGGCGCGCTAGCAATTCTTTGCTAGTTCCGACCGCGATTAGATATTAGATTAATGATTGTTTTGGTAAAGGCTAGATATGAACGGAGTTTCGTGTCGAGATAAGGGTTAAGAGTGGGATTCCTTTTCCCTCCGGAAACCCTAATCTACACGCATCACCGTCGTTCTAGTTCTAAATCTATTAATGGATAAAAAGGGTAACTTTAATTAATCGTCCATAACTACTAAATCCTAACGAACCCTACAAGCCCTATTATTATATTTACTACATCTTTAAAATAATCTAGATCTATATTTTACATTCTTGTTTAACGTAGATCTAGAAACCATTCAACAAAATTCTTATTTCTTTCTCTTTATTCAACACATCTAAAGTAAAAATAAAAGGTTCCACGTTTTCCAGAGGACGACCCGTACTCACCTCGGTCTAGCTACGCGCGACACCGTTCTGATTGCGGTTATTCTACAAACGTACACCTTTTCGTACAAATCAAATGGCGCCGTTGCCGGGGATACGTGCGTAATTTTTTATTTTTACTATTTGTGTTGAATTCTTAAACGAGTCATATCATTATTAACACAAAACTGCAAATTACATATTTAACGATTTGTGCGTGAATTTTTGCAAGGAGATCTGGAGTCATAGAATTAAGGGAAACAGGAAACAGAGACAATTTTAGAGATCCAGAGGAGCACAGAGGTCCACAGAAAAATTTTCAGCAACTGAACCATCCACCTTGCGGCGGAACCGCGGTACAAAGGAACATCTGCGGCGGAAACGCGGCCTGACAAGGGGATCAAGGTCTCAAACTCCTCTAGTAAGATTCTCAACTCTTCCTCTCTCCCCTCAAATCCAATAAAATCTATTTTCTGCAGGATTCTTTGCAAAATTGCGCCGCTCAAAAAAAAAATCTTTTTGCAAAAGTTTTGTGATTGGTTTTGTTTTGCATATTTAATACGGATTTTAAGGGGCAAAGACCAAATCAAGATTAGGTGGGGATTTCATCACCCTTCCTGAGCCCCACAAATCACAAACCGAGCATATAGATCAACCCTTCATTAATTTAAAAAATATCTAGACCAGACTCTAAGGACTGTCGCGCTCAATAAGGACAAAGGAAGGTCGTGGGTAATCTATCGTTTATCTGCATTACTTTTGTAGTGCCTAGGCAAGTGTGTCAAAGGCTAGTGGTTATTAATTAGGCCCACTGTTGTGGTGGTTCCTTCCCACTTACCTGGCACTTACCTCGCTACAAGGGTAGTACGGAGGCGGTAGAGGATTTATCCTGCGGCTTGTCCTTTGGAAGTCTAGGAGCGGTCTAAAGACTGGACCTAGGTGACCTTAGTTCTAGGGTTGTTTGTGCATCTTAGGGTGATTTGTCTTGAGTCCCACTTTTTCAAAACAAGCCAATTTTAAATCACACACACGCTGCCACTTGCACTAAACCCGCTTAGTGCATGCTCGGCTGGACACGGGATCCTAGTGCCCGTCTTGTCCGCGTTCCTGCTATCGACGCCGAAGTCGGTACTTCTTCATCTTCTTTTCCCCCACCACACACCACATCGACCGTGATGGACGACACTCCATCTAATTATAACACCACGCTGCCACCGCCCGCAGGTGAGCAGAATCCACCGCGCATCTCTCTCCAAGAGAGATGCTATCCTATTCGTGGTCCCCTTCCTACTTGTCTATCTCTTCCACCACCTAACGGGGATAATTTCAAAATTAAACCCCACTACATCAATCTGCTGCCCAAATTTCACGGGCTTGAGTCGGAAGACGCGTACGTTTTCATCACCAAATTCGAAAACGTATGCGCAATGATGGGTACTTCACAATTGACTTTAGATGCTATGCGCCTACGTCTTCTCCCATTCATACTGTGCGACTTGGCAGAAAAATGGCTTTATAATACTGCCGCACACTCTATCACTAATTGGGATGAATTTGTCGTAGCATTTCTTAAGAAGTTTTACCCAAATCATAAGACTGCACATGTTAGGAGCGAGATCAACCAGTTCACCCAGCTTCCCAATGAACCATTTTGGAAGTGCTTTGAACGTTTCAAAGATCTGCTTGTCCAATGCCCCCATCACGGGATACAAAGATGGGATTTATGTCGGATTATATATGAGGGCATTAATCCAGCGACAAAGCAGATGCTTGAGACAATGTGTCAATGCAATTTCATGTCTAAAGATGATGGTGAAGCATGGAAATATCTGGAAGATCTCGCAGAAAGCACTTTGCAGTGGAAAAGCGTAAGACCACCTACAACTAAGGGAGGTATTCACCAGCTCGACGTTTCCATCGCAGTAAAAGCCGAAATGGCAGCGATGCAGAAGAAACTCGATTCTATTGAGAACAAACTTTCATCAGTCTCCCTAAATCAGGTCACGCTTCCTAAGACCGTCTGTGGTTGCTGTTCGGATCCTTCACACTTAACGGAAGAATGTCCTATGAATGCATCGTTTCAAGCTAATACTGCTTTTCAGCAGCGACCTAGAAACGACCCTTATTCTTCCACGTACAATCAAGGATGGAGGAATCATCCTAACTTTGCTTGGAATCAAAACCAACAAAGTAATTATCAAAGACCTCCTCCACAGCAACCACAACCACAGAATCAGCCCCCCTTTCAGTCACAGAATTTCCAAAATCCGGCCAACATTTCTACACCACAAGTGGCCGGTATTGACAACTCACTTGCACAAACTTTGGATATGTTCATGAAACAATCCATGCAAAATTCGGCTGAGATGAGGTCTTCTATTGATGCCCTAACGAAAAACTCCTCCTCCCATGGTGAGAGTATTAAATCAATAGAAAACCAAATCGCACAGTTAAACGCCGCAATGAGTGCGAGAGAGAAAGGAAAACTCCCATCTCAACCCCTACCGAATCCTGGCCATTCACAAAGTCATAATGTGAATGCCGTCACTACGTTGAGATCGGGGAGAGTGCTGAACAACCAAGTGGGTGAGCAAGTTGATGATAGTAACACATTTGATACCCCTTCTTCTTCTTCTTCCCCTAACTCGTCTAGTCTTCCACCTTCGTCCGAGCCTATTCTCCGTTTTCCCCAAGGCTCACACATTTCGCCAAATCTATCTAAGTCGATGCCCACTCCAATTTTGGGATCGAATCCGTCGCCACAGTCTTCTCCACAAACGTTGGACCCAAAACTTATTGATCGAGCTCCATTTCCAAACCGATTAAGGGCCAACCAACCTAACCCGCAAATGGAGAAGATTGTGGAAATGTTTAAGCAAGTTAGCGTGAATATTCCTCTTCTAGATGCTATTCAACAAGTCCCATCTTATGCAAGAATCCTTAAAGACTTGTGCACTAGGAAGAGAAAAACTCAAGTGCCTAAAAAGGTTTTCATGACGAGTAATGTTAGCACAGCTTTTACCCAACAAATACCAAAGAAACGTAAGGACCCCGGCTGTCCTACAATCTCTATTTCTATTGGGGGTAAAAATATAAATCGTGCTTTACTCGATCTAGGCGCTAGCGTCAACTTGCTTCCTTATTCAGTATACGAGCAGTTAGGAATTGGAGAGTTAAAACCCTCCCATTGTACTCTCCAAATGGCAGACCGATCTATCACCAAACCTCGGGACGAACTAGAGGATGTGTTAATTAAAGTCAGGGAATTCATATTTCCCGTGGACTTTATTGTTTTAGATACACAACCTGTGGCAAACCCACGCAATCAAATCCCGGTGATACTTGGTCGACCCTTCCTAGCAACTTCTAACGCTGTAATTAATTGTCGTAACGGTTCTATGAACTTATCCTTCGGGAAAATGACAATTGAGCTTAATATTTACAAGCTAGGAAGTCAGCCATCAGAACCTTCTGCTCAATTGCTGGATGTTTGTTCCATCCACGAGATAGCTTCCGAAAGCTGCATGGATGAGGAGCTTTGCTTTGATGTTCTCGACAACATTAATGAGACATCGTTTGATCTTGCACCACTTTACAGTGAGGATATGTTCAATGAGTCCGACCTTGAGATTGAACCCGTTGACTCGTTGCAAAAGTCAGCAGCACTTTCCGAGTCAATATCTTATGCAAGTTTTGAACCTCTTCGGGAGTCCGAATATCATTCGCTTACCCCACCTTCTATTGTCTCTCCGCCAATTCTTGATCTCAAACCGCTACCTTCTCATCTTAAATATGCATATTTAGGAGAGAATGAGACTTTGCCAGTGATTATTTCCGCTTCTCTAGCCTTAGAGCAAGAGAATGCACTTTTGGCAGTGTTGAGATCGAATCGGGAAGCATTTGGTTGGACTATGGCTGACATCAAAAGGATTAGTCCCTTAATTGTTGAACATTACATACATCTGATGGATGAAGCCAAACCAACCCGAGACCCACAAAGACGGTTAAATCCCGTTATGAAGGAGGCGGTAAAGAAAGAAATCGTCAAGTGTCTTGATAGTGGAATAATTTACCCCATATCTGATAGTCAATGGGTAAGTCCAATTCATGTGGTCCCTAAAAAGTCTGGCATCACGGTCATCACTAATGAGGCTAATGAGTTAATCCAAACACGCATCCAAACTGGGTGGCGTGTATGTATCGATTACAGGAAACTCAATGCCGCGACGAGGAAAGATCACTTCCCTCTACCTTTCATTGACCAGATGTTAGAACGATTAGCGGGACACGAATACTACTGTTTCTTGGACGGATACTCTGGCTATAACCAAGTCCCCATCGCCGAAAAGGATCAAGATAAAACCACTTTTACTTGTCCTTTCGGAACTTTTGTTTATAGACGCATGCCCTTCGGGTTATGCAATGCTCCTGCTACATTTCAGCGGTGCATGATGGGGATATTTTCAGATATGGTGGAAAATTTTCTGGAAATTTTTATGGACGATTTCTCCATTTTTGGAGACTCCTTTGAGGACTGCCTTCGTAATCTTGACGCTGTTCTTACCCGCTGTAAGGATAAGAACTTGACTTTGAATTGGGAAAAATGTCATTTTATGGTCCAAGAAGGTATTGTACTTGGACATATAATTTCACATAAAGGCATTAAGGTTGACAGAGCTAAAATAGATGTCATTCAAAACCTCCCTCGTCCCAATTGCGTCAAAGATATACGATCTTTCCTTGGTCATGCAGGATTTTATAGGAGATTTATTAAGAACTTTAGCAAAATTGCTAGACCCTTAACCCTTCTATTGGCCAAGGATACTACTTTTCACTTCGATTCGGATTGTGAGGCTGCTTTTGAATCGCTTAAAGAATCACTAACTACAGCCCCCGTTTTATCATCTCCGGATTGGAACCACCCGTTCGAGCTTATGTGTGATGCATCAGATTTTGCTATTGGTGCGGTCTTAGGACAGCACATTGATAAGATGCCACATGTAATTTACTATGCAAGTAGGACCTTGAATGATGCACAAATAAATTACACAACTACCGAGAAAGAACTCTTGGCAGTTGTATTTTCATTAGAGAAATTCAGGCCCTACTTGATTGGCTCGCCTATTGTGGTTTACACAGATCACTCCGCCCTACGACATCTTTTATCGAAGAAGGATGCGAAGGCCAAGCTAATACGTTGGATCCTATTGTTACAAGAATTTGATCTTGTCATCAAAGACAAGAGTGGATGTGAAAACGTTGTAACCGACCATCTTTCACGCATCACTTCTTCGCCAACTGTGACCGTGCCGATAAATGACTCATTTCCCGACGAACAGCTCTTGAATGTATCCTACGAACCTTGGTTTGTGGATATCGTGAACTATCTTGCGACGGGACTTATACCTAGCGATTGGTCGAAACAAGACAAACTTCGGTTTTTATCCCAAGTAAAATATTTTTACTGGGATGAACCATATCTATTCAAGTATTGTTCCGATCAAATCATTCGCAGGTGTGTCCCTAACGATGAATTCAAGAGCGTGTTATCATTTTGTCATGATCAGGCATGCGGCGGTCATTTTGGACCTCGAAAAACGGCGGAGAAAGTTTTACAATGTGGCTTTTATTGGCCAACATTATTTAAAGATGCATTTGAACATTGCAAAACTTGTCCGCGATGTCAGCATTTGGGTCGGATTTCACGAAGGAATGAGATGCCGCTCCAACCTATATTGGTTGTGGAAATATTTGATGTTTGGGGTATTGATTTTATGGGCCCTTTTCCCAACTCCTTTGGGAATCTATATATCTTGTTAGCGGTTGATTATGTCTCGAAGTGGGTGGAAGCTGTACCGTGTCGCACTAATGACAACAAAGTTGTCGTTAAGTTCCTTAAAGAAAATATCTTTTCGCGATTCGGACACCCTCGCGCTATCATTAGCGACAACGGGACACATTTCTGCAATAGGTCTTTCGAGGCCTTGATGCGGAAATATTCAATCACCCACAAGCTTTCTATGCCCTATCACCCCCAAACAAGCGGGCAGGCTGAGATCTCAAATAGGCAGATCAAACAGATATTGGAGAAGACGGTTTCGAAAAACCGTAAGGATTGGTCAACCAAATTGACGGATGCTCTTTGGGCATTCCGCACCGCTTATAAGACCGATCTTGGTATGTCTCCATACCGTCTTGTGTTTGGGAAGGCATGCCACCTCCCTGTCGAGATTGAACATAAGGCAATGTGGGCTATTAAAGAGCTTAATTTTGATCTTGATCATGCAGGCAGCTATCGGAAGCTGCAATTGAATGAGCTAAGCGAACTCCGCGATGAAGCTTACGATAATGCGGTGATAGTAAAGAACAGGACTAAAGTGTTCCACGATAAAAATATTTCTAGAAAAACCTTCACATCGGGGCAACAAGTCCTTCTTTACGATTCCCGTCTCCATCTTCATCCGGGTAAGCTTAAATCTCGTTGGAAAGGACCTTTTGTGGTGCGATATGTACACCCGCACGGAGCAGTTGAAGTCGAAAATTTGAAAAACGGTTCGATTTTTAAAGTGAATGGGCATAGATTAAAATCGTATTTTTCTGTTGACCCCGCGGAGGAGCTCCTGTTTTTACAGGAGCCGCTTTATCAAAACTAAAATTCCTCCGCCTCACCTCCATGTTTTGATAACTTTTTCACATTTTAAGAAATGGAGGTGAGTAAAAAAATGGATTTGATTGAATATCTGTGCGTGTCAAAGAATAAGTTTGGGGGAATTTTTCATTTCACTATTATTTTACCCCTTGTATCTCTCCCTTAGTATACAGGTCCATATTCTCAAAAGGCTGCATCAGTGAGGACACTGCTGAAAACAGGTTTGGGGGAGAGGTTTGTATTCACTAAATTATCTTTGACACCGGGCATTAAATTTTTTTTTATATATAACAAAAGAATAGAAAGTGAAACATTACATCCAAAAGATTGGAATAGTTTAAGAAAACCAAGAAAATTAGAAGTTTTCTTACACGAACTAGTAATAAGTAGTTATGAGCTGTTGTCCCAAGGGCTAGTAAGATGAAGGAAGTCACTAATCTGAGGATAAAAATAAGTCTGAAAAATAATTTCTATTCTGGAAGCCAAACATTTGAATGTTGGTACCCTACTATATGCACTTACACACGTCTTGAAACTCGGGATAGTAGAGGATACCTTGAAATGCTCTTGTCTAAAAGCCAAAGTATGAAGAAAATGAAAAAAAAATGAAGAAAATATAAAAATGGTGAAAAGAAAAAAATGAACACTGGTTTTGTATCGCCAAGGCAGCAATAAAAAAATATAGCGAGGGTGCCTCTTCACCTAGTGCCCTAAGGCCAACTGGTCTGGGAGTCGCTGCTAAGCCTTAGGTGGTGCAAGACGAGGAAAATATTATCACCTAATTAGCAAGCACATGAGTAATCGGTTGGTTAGTACCTCAAGAAGTATTAACGGTCGCATAAAAATGTGTGAGCAAATCTTTAATATTCATTAAATTAAAAAGTACTAAGGTAGATGGACAAGAGTATGATAGCTTGAATTGAATTTTCCGAGTGTAGAGATGTCCATTTCACACACATGGGGTTATATGATCAATGTTTGGAAGAAAGGTAGGAATGAAGAATAAAGACGATGTTTTATTGAGGGGTAATGTGATTTCTAACATTTTTTTCATGACTATTAAGATAGGGCTCATGACAACTGAAAAGCTAGCATAGTTGGAAACTCTTCTTTTCAAAGTATTTCTTTTATGGTTCTTGTCTTTATATGTAAATTTCACCATCTTTCTTTTGTTATAGGATTTTGTGGGTGTAATCCGCTGAAAACCCTCAGGAGACAACACTCCTCCTACTAGGGACACCTAGAGGTTTAACGGCTTGTTGCACGCGCTCAGTGCAATCGTGTCTGCCTACGAAAGGGTGCTTAGTTTTCTCCTTTCTTTTTCTCCTCTTAAATAAACTAGTTTGCTCGGGACGATCAAAGATAAGTTTGGGGGTATTTGTTCAGTTGATAAAACTGCACATTTGTATTACATTTTTCCTACTATTTTTTATATTAAAAAAGGACTTTATTTTAATATGTTATACATATGAGGGTTTAAGTGTTAAAACACCATTTTCCATGTGTTAATATATTTTAATTATCATTTGGTAGAAAAATGTATGCAAATAAATCTATTGACCAAATCCTAGTAGAATTAAGTCTACTAAATATTATTTGAGATCATGGTGCAGAATTTTCCAAGTTGTTATGCAGGATTTAACAAACAAATCAATTTGTTGAAGAAAACTTGCCAAATTAAGAAGCAAAACTTGGAGACCAAGTCTGGAAGCAACCGAGAAAAGATTTTCAGATTCTGAAGATGCCTAGGATTGCCAAATGTCACCAGATGAAAGCACAAGAAAAATCATCAAATGATCCCCACCCTTGAGCGCGGATCCGCGGCCAAACACACCCTTGGGCCGCGGATCCGCCGCAATTATAGAGAATCAGAAGACAATATTTTTTGGCGTAAATCTATGCTGAATTTTACCAAGCTTCCAACTAAAAGATTCTGGCTTTGCACTATAAAAAGGCACCGAGAGCCTCTTGGAAAAGCTATCAAGCCGAAGAGATCACGAAGCTCCCGACGCTCACGCATCCAGGCTGATCATCGACTGTTCGACTACCTCCTTAGGAAAGATCGAGAAGCAACTAGTTGTAATCATTTTCTATGGATTAAAAGTGTAGATTGTTCAAGTCGATTAATAAAGGTAGTTATTTTATTTAATTGTCTTTGCATTTACATTATGTTTTCGCTCTCTTTCTTTTCATCTTCTTCTCCCAACATGCGCGAGTAATTCTCCGCTTGTTAGGGTTCGTAGGATTAGGGTAGGCTAATGGACGATGAAAATAATTAAACCCTTTTTAAGTCCTATAAAGTTTAGGAACTTTATCAAAAGAATCATTAACATCCTAATCGGGCGCGCTAGCAATTCTTTGCTAGTTCCGACCGCGATTAGAGATTAGATTAATGATTGTTTTGGTAAAGGCTAAATATGAACGGAGTTCCGTGTCGAGATAAGGGTTAAGAGTGGGATTCCTTTTCCCTCCGGAAATCCTAATCTACACGCATCACCGTCGTTCTAGTTCTAAATCTATTAATGGATAAAAAGGGTAACTTTAATTAATCGTCCATAACTACTAAATCCTAACGAACCCTACAAGCCATATTATTATATTTACTACATCTTTAAAATAATCCAGATCTATATTTTACATTCTTGTTTAACGTAGATCTAGAAACCATTCAACAAAATTCTTATTTCTTTCTCTTTTTTCAACACATCTAAAGTAAAAATAAAAGGTTCCACGTTTCCCAGAGGACGATCCGTACTCATCTCGGTCTAGCTACGCGCGACACCGTTCTGATTGCGGTTATTCTACAAACGTACACCTTTTCGTACAAATCATACAGCTCGAAGAAGATATTCCTTTGATCCTCTGCAAGCTCGAAACTATCTTTTCACCTTCTTTTTTCAACATTATTGTTTACCTGTCCGTCCATCTGGCAACTGAGGTCAAGATTGGCGGTCCGGTCCATTGCCTTTAGATGTATCCAATTGAGAGGTATTATTGATGTTTATTATTGATCATTTAAATTGCAAAGAATTATCATGAATTATTAATATCTATTATTTTCAACAAATATCTATTAACTTTAAAAAACTGTATCCGCAACAAGTATCGTCTTGAAGGTTCGATTGCTGAAGGTTATCTCCTAAAAGATGTCACGTCTTTCTGTGCTCGTCTCCTGAACGATGATGTTAGGATGAAACTGAACAAACCGCAGAGTGTTCCTGACGGTCCAATTGGAGCAGAAAGGCCAAAACACATGTCTTCATGGCCAGTGTACATGGATATATCTTGATAAACAGCGAATACTTTGCTAAATATGTAGAGTAAGTGTTTCTTATTTCATCCATTTAAACGTTCGAAATTAAATTTAATTTAATTAATATAACTGTATATTAACGAGCAGAGTACACAAAGATATACTCAAGAGATCGAATCCTAAAACGTGATCAAATGATAGAATCGAAGAAGAACTAGGCACACTTTCGCCGCTTGGTGTAGATAAGAAGTCAACGGACAATTGAATTATGGAGAGCGGATTGATAGAGAGGTCCATGACTTTTTAAACGGTCCAACGATTGCAGCTCGGTTTTACAATTGGTACGGGGTATCCAGATATAAATTTGAGGTAGAAAATACAGAACATATTAGAGCTACACAAAATAGCGGCGTCGCAACCGTCGACGAGGATGGAAATCCCTACTACGGTGTTCTTGAGGAAATTATAGCGGTCTCATGTCAGTATATAGCTGTCCCTTTTCATATATTCCAATGCAGATGGTACGAAACCAAGTTTGATCAGATATGAAGGTCGATCAATACGGTCTCACTTTAGTAAACACCAAATGGACGTTACCTAAATACGACAACTTTATCTTTCCTACAATGGCAACACAAATATATTATTCTCGGGACTTAAAGAAGGTTGACTGGAATGTTGTTCGTCGTTGAAAACCGAAAGATTATTATAATGTGCCGACGTTGAATGGCTCTGAAGATGAGAGCGACAATGAAGATCTCGCGATAACACGTCTCAGTTTATCTATTGAACGTATCAGGGATCCATACTATTCTGCGCCGCCCATCCATATATTGTAAGAAGTGACATCGGTTAATTGATTGTCATAGATCAAGATTTTGAGAATCCACCCAACGAATATTCAGTTAATGTACCGCATAAACGTGTTAGGTAAGAAAGTTAAATTGAATGTTCTAAATTGTATAATAATTATAAGTAATGAAATAACATTTAGATATATATATAGGATTTGATCATGGACGTAGGCAAAGACTCTAAACGTTACAAGAGACAGCGTCTAGAGGATATTCTCCAGCGATCCATACCCGTTGAAGAGACTGTCCTAGGAGCCTCAGCAGGTCCGGAAGCAAGCCTGGGAGCCACAACAGCAGTGTCTATCCCTAGCAGCGCTCCCTCTACTGCAACCACATCACCCCCATGGCTCCCTTTACTACCACCGCATCACCCCATCAGGAGCATCTATTCCTACCAGCGCTCCCCGTACTACTGCCATATCACCCCCATAGCTCCCCTACTATCACCGCATCACCCACAGCAGGAGCGTCTATCCCTATTAACGCTCCTCATACTACCGCCAGATCACTCGCAGCGTCTACGTCTAGCCCTACCCCTATTAGTGTGTCAGTGGGTCCTTATACCCCAGTTACTCCTGCGCAGGGTGCGTAATTTACTCATTTAAAATTTGATACATTGTTATAATATAGGTGGATATTGAATCATCTAACAGTTTATTATTTGCAGATCCGCATTCTGCTCGCGGGATGGCGTCTGGCACCGGTTCGAGCGCCATGCCGGGAACGACATGCATAATCGTTATTTCTTAAAGTTTTTAAATAACGATTGTAATTTAAATTTGTCAAATTCTATAATCATATTTTAAATATTATAATATTGTGTTTGTATTGTGTTTGTATATCTATTTTTTTGCACGCTCGAGCAGTGTTAGGATGAGGAGTCCTACTCGGCTCAACTGTTGCAGGCCGCCCAAGAATGCTGGGCCATGAGATCTAATTTTTAATGTGACAGGTGTGCCTGTTGGGATCACGCGAACCAGTGGGGGGATTACGTTGGAACAAATTTCCGTACTTATTATAAATACCCACTCTATATTCTGTGGAACCAAGTCCAGACCGAGCGTGCTACGTTGTTTTTTGGGCCGGAGGAGGTATGACATATCTTTTTACACATTTAAATTTCAATTGTCGTTATATACATACATACATACATACATATATAATTATTTGTTTAATATATTTCTATTTTAGACCATAAAAAATTACAGATTCATTGGCCAACCCGGCGACGATGGCGTATATAGGCCATTCGATGTAGATTGCGCCATTGCTCACTTCATATCCCAGTGTCAAGTGATCAAGCGATATCGTCGATTTAAGGTGAAGAATGAATTTTACCTTTCCTGGGTCACGGCGACCGAGCATCAGCGAAGGCTTATGATGAAGGTCATAACACTGGAGATCCCGAAAGAGGATTGGTTGCTTATTGTTACTTATTATGGGCGCGATGATGTGCAGATATAAATTTAATTTTTAAGATTTTAAAAATATAACATGAAATCATATTCTAAAATATATTATAATTTTTATTTTTGCAAGATGATGTCAGTTCGAAATAAGCAGAATCGGAACAACAGCGTGCGAGACCGCGTTATCCCGATCCAAGGGAAGTGCTCGCAAGCCAACGCTTGGTGGTACTTGGTGAGTAATTTGATGCTTAATTTCATATGTTTTCTATATCCTTAATTAATTATTAAACTAAATCCTAATTTCATCACAGAGAAAGAAAGACCCTGCCAACTATAATGAAGTCAAGGGATGGACGGCATTACACAAGGGAACGAGCGCGTACATGATAAGTTTCCTATAATCAAGTTGATTACGTATTTTAAGTTAGTACATGTGTGTGTATCTACAAATATTTTATACAGACCCGGTTTCAAGAGCAAACGGACGTTTTGGGACTTGGTCCTGGCGAATTGATCACCGCCATTGTCCATGTCCTGTATTCGATATCCGGCGGGCATTATGGTGGGTATGAGCGCGGGATTGGTCCCGGAGCCCATCGATATTTTGATAGGCGTTCAACCGCGCATGAATACGCCGTGTCCCAGACGCGGACGGATGCGGCAGCTGCGTCGCAGGAGGAGATCCGTTAGCTCAATGAGTAGGTGGAGCAGTAATATCAGACGCAGTAGGAGATGCGGCAGGAGCTGCATGACTTTAAGGTGGAGATCCGAGACATGAGGCAGTCGTACGCCGATTCCGTCCGGCATACCATACGGGATGAGTTGAGCGCATTTTTTAAACCAGGGAAGATGGAGGTGGACCGTCGTCCTAACGGCCTTATATATTTTGATTTGTTAACACATACATTTGTTTGTTAGTGGAGAGGAGTATTAATCATATTAATTGTATGAATATATTTTTTTTATATTTACATGCGATTCGGAGCTTATTCCTTTTGATTATCATATATTGCGTAAAATTTGATCATATTAATATTATATATTGCTGCTTGTGAATGATAATTATATATTGCTGTTTGTGAATGATAATTATATATTGTTGGTTGTGATTGAAATTAACGCGTGTAGGGCGTGCAATTTTTTTAATTTAAAAAAAAGGCTTGGTCACGATTGTAACCATGACTAAATACCTATGGTCACGGTTACAACCGTGATCATAGGGTTCTCCAGATATCTGATATCGGGAGCAAATCAATTAAGGTCATGATCAGAAGTTTTTAGTCACGGTTATAACGGTGACCAACATTTTTTTAGTCACGGTTCAAACCGTGACAAAAACGTGGGGGCACTTTCCTAACCAACCTTTGAATGTTGGACGCTAAAAAATGGTCACGGTTACAACCGTGATAATTTCTTCCTATGGTGACGGTTCTAACCGTGACCAATCCTTTGCTCACGCAGTTTTAGGTCACGGTTCAGTCACGATTTAAATCTTGACCAAAAGACCATTCGGTCACGGTTTAAACTGTCTACCCTTTAGTCGTGCTCCCTAATTAATTTTAAATTAGTGCCATAATCATACCTATTTATCATCACTAAATTAGCATCCATATATCCCATTTTTTTTATCATCCAGAGAAAACTATATATAGATATATGTTTCTCTCATTTGAAAAATACTCTTCCGCCTTCTTTTAATACATATAGCCTATTTCTTTATCCTCCATGTTTCTTATATTCTTGCATATGAAAATACCAGAGTCCATCTCCTTCGAAGCTGTCCATAAGTCACTGTAATCAAGTGGACGATTATTCATGACAACCGTTGAATCCTGGGAAGTAGATCGTTGGGTACTTGTGCATCCGGTCGAGTTCATCGAGAGCGACGTAAAACTACTTTTAAGGACAGAGCATTCTTTGCTCTTCTCGGTTTCCATCGAAAAACCACGACAAGCAATTTCCCATTTAATTCTTAATCTTACAACTATTTAGATTTGTGCTTAATTTGTTTAATTATAACTTAGTAGTATCTAATAATTTATTCATTATTTCCTACAATTTTAATACAATATGTTATTAACCAATGTGCAATAGCTAAGTTGGTATGGTCACTTTCTTTCTTTGGAAGAATGCGGAGTTCGAACCCGAGGAAGAGAAGTGGACACAAATTAACGATTTCGGGTGGGTCTCATCGTGTTCGTGTTTACACCCGTCTGATCCATTTTTTTTAATATGATTGCAAAATGAATATGTCATGTTGATAATTCATACTAGTTATCGATTTACTCCAATATCTCATAAACAAGAGTTTTCATCCTAAATATTTAGGAAGATATAAGAATACCAATAACTGTTCTTTTATCTATGCATGTTCCTCAAGAAACTGTGTTTTGTGCATGTAAAATGTGAGACCTCATTTCTTTTGTGTGATAAATGTCCACATAATTAATGTTGCACCAAACCATATTTTAATACGAAATGTTATTAACCAATGAGCAATAGCTTAGTAGGCATGGTTATTTCCTCTCATGGGGAGAAAGCGGGTTTCGAATCCCAATAGGAGAAGTGGGCACAATTTAACGTTTTCGGGACAACTTTATGGTCCATATATGTGTTGTATGCTTGTGTGTGATGTGTATATGGATGTGTTGTTGCTGGCCAGTACCAAAAAGAAAATGCTCTTAGAACCTCAGGCTATAAAAAACCATCTCCTCCATGATTGCTCCAAGCAAAAGCATAGAAAGCAAAGATTTAGGGAAACTTCGATTGTGGAGTACTAGCTCTTCTACTCTTAAACAACTATGGCTTCCTACATTGGGTTTCTCTTAGCCCTATTCATCGCTTTGCTATCCATTGATGCAAATTTCACAGATCGCCATCTTGTAGACACCCTAGCTACACCGAAGGCTAGCTGCTCCATCTATACCGACGCTTCCTACAATTTCGACACTACCAAAACCAACATTGTCTCCGTTGCCAATAGCTCAATTGCCACCTCTCCCGAGAATTCCTACACTTCCAAAGCCATCTTTGCTGCTGATGCCGACTGCTACGTACATTGCCTAAGCTTGCAGTGCCACCGATGCCTACAATTCCCACAATCCCTGTGATTCCTAAGACATTGCCACCTCTGCCTTCTGCTCAAACACCGACTATTCCTTCTATTC
This sequence comes from Agapanthus africanus, assembly GCA_030015575.1. NCBI lineage: Eukaryota > Viridiplantae > Streptophyta > Magnoliopsida > Asparagales > Amaryllidaceae > Agapanthus > Agapanthus africanus. The sequence goes on along the minus strand of CM057340.1, from coordinate 752,662,618 downwards.
CTACTGGTATTCCTCCATTGCCTACGATTCCGACGACTATTCCAACGATACCTGGTGTTCAGATACCGTCCTTTCCTTTCTTTTCCCCTCCTCCAAGCTCCCGCTAGTCCTTGAAGACCTTGATGTCGATGGAGTTATTTAGAGTTTGTGTGTGTTTTTGTTATATGTGTTTGTGATGTGGGTTGAGTATGTTTATTTTGTGTATTTTTTTTATTATACATTTGTGCTATTTGTTAGTTGAGTTACAGGCTTACTTATATTTAAACATTTAGCTTCATTATATCAGTTTATTGCGACACTATCGTTTTATGCTCATTAATGAAAACATTGATACTTTGCCCATCTTTTCTTCAAATTATACACTGTAAGAGTACAATTAATAAATTTAATTGGTAGTATAAACTAGTGTCATAGAAGCAGAAATTTTAACAAAAATTAGAAGCCAAGCTGGTGTTATATAGTTGATACCATACACATAAATATACAATACGTATGTCAAAACTTCAAACGTAAATTTCTTCATAGGAGAAAAATTCTTACAGGAACTTATAAACATAGAGAAAATTCTATAGAGACAGACTTTTTAGGTGTTGTTGAAACTATTACTTTCCAACACAATAACATAGAAGGGAGTTTAAATTTTGGTGGGAGTTTAAATCGCAATGAATCATGATTATAAAGGAAAGGGAGTTCACATTCATTGAGCGAATTGCATCTATTCTCTGTTCTTAGTGCCACCCATATTTGCGCTCTTTTAAATAAGGGCTTTTAAAAAAACATCCATCAAAGTTAGCTATTTACAAAAAAACCCTCCAATTTAGCGAATTACGATAAAAAAACCAATTCTTTTAAGTTCCACAAAAATATCCTTTGACGATTTTCATCCATCAGTTTTATTTTTTTTCTAATTTGTAATCCTTAAAAAAAATTAATCAATAAAAATTTAATTAACTAACTCATAAACTCAATTAATAAATTTTAATCCCTACCAAACCCTAACCCTAATGACCTTGCTCACTCTCACATTGACTTCGCCGCCGCCGCCGCCGCCGTCCCGACCTCCTCTCTCTGCCACCCCCTCTTCCATCCTCCTTGCCTCCCTCCTCCATGCCCCTCTCTCCTCCTTAACCATCATTTTCGTCATCCTCCATCTCTCCCTCCTTTTTGATCACCATCTTCATCACAACCACTACCGTCATCTTCTTCTCTATCCTCCTTGCCCCTTCATCCATCCACCTTGTCTCCATCTTTCTTGCCTTCTTTTCCATCCTTTCTGATCATTATTTTCATCATCTCCCACCCCTACTCTCCTTCATTATCAAACTTCATCATCATCATCACCAACATCTTTTTTATCCCCAATCCCTTCCTCCGATCACCACCACCACTATCTGGAAGTTCCTAGTGTCTTCACCGCTAACCCGCGGCCGATGTGGAATACAAAAACGAAAATTTCGTGATGGCACTAGAAACTTAACCCAAGAATCATAACCAAACACCTAAACTAGCAAGCACAAAACAATAATTTAACTACTCGGTTAGAGTTACAGTCTTTGTAGTCGTGTTCTTCGTCTTCGATTCTCTTCTTGAGCTCCTTAAGGCTCCTAGATCAAGCTTGTCCGCCGGTCCTCCTCCGCCGAAGATGATCCATCCGAGAGAACCAAGTTCAACCTTCAATTTCATCAATGAAGTAACTAAACAACCTATCATGCTAATCTAGGATGCTTAGGATGTAGTGTAGTGTTCTAGTATTTTTCTTTCTCTTTTTATCTTCATAATTCTCAACTCATGAGAGGGTAGAAGATAATGAAGAAGAAAAAGGAGGAGCTCTTGAGGAGAGAGACTAAATGGTAGAATGAAAAACCTTCACCCATTCAAGCATACATTTTCTCCTTTTGTTATAAGATATTTTCCATTTTAAAATTGCAACCATGAATAGTATGACCAAACGAATAAAGAATTCATTTGGCCATACCCTCCACTATTTCTCCCCTTCACCTCATTTCACAATATCTATTTTCCAAAAATGGAAAATCAACACAGATGAGGTGTCCACCTTCTAGAATGTATTTTTGTACGAATACAAAAAATACGTCCCCGTAAATACATGCCCGTATTCGTATCAAAATAAGAATACACAAGAGATAGAAAAACATAATGAACATAATACTAGAATATACATATCGAAATATATATATGTAAATCATTAAATCAAAACTTGATTTAATAATCCGGCTTAATCTTAAGTCGGCTAGTATTATTATCCGCCCGATTAAATTCCGTGTAACTAGTACACATATTTAATCGGAACCCTGTACGTATCAATATACGAACACTGTCTCATTTTGCCTGAACTGGAAAAACTCTCTGTGTGGGACTCTAAAGACTCGTCAATATGTTGGCAGTGGGTTTAATCACAAGCACGTCAGCGGTACTAACTGTACGTAATGGCTATCCGGGTATTGAACGAAAGGAAGGCCGACGAGCAAACTCATCCATACCCCTACTGAGCCTGTTTGTGACAATCTTTATATGGTCCAGTCTCTTCGTCTGAGAGTATCGCATAGCGGGTCTAAGGGGTGGATAAAGTCAGACCCCTAATAACGCGATAAGCCATGTCGGTGTGAAGCCCATCATCCACCGAGAAACTACTGATCCAAATCAGTATATCTCGTCTACTTTGGCCAAGGATTTCTGGTGATGGTCACCCGTGCACAGCGCGACATCTACCCCCAATACTGGGAGAGACGAATCCCTGACAATCTGCTCACTGCCTTCATGTGGCTCGGGAGTGTACCCAACTAAAATATGTTTGCATGACTCGTTTGAGCCGTGGTAGGGTAGTAATCAAAACATAGTAGGAACTCACACGAGAAAAATGATGATATCGGGTTGACAGACTAACATGTACTCATGTCACCTGAGAACTGCTATTTGACAATTGGTATAATACCATCTAGTATGTTCCTGGTGAGTCCGTCCAGTATAACTTATAACCCAATGAGCACCTACATACTATATTTGGTGACTAACTTACACTAATGGCCGTGAGACTAGCCATCGCCCTTCGTAAAGGTCAAGAAATGTATACACTATTCCATTCTGGAATATTGATGTCCAATCTCAATATTCCTACGACTAGGGACATTTAAGAATTTACTTATAGACAGCCCAGTTCTCATAAGTGTGATCGCCACAATAACCCTGGTAATCAAGCGAGAATCCTATGGGCTCTATCAACATGTAATAGTGATCCGTAATACCACATAATACATGTACATGATAATAGAGATGAACCGGATAGCATACTATCATCTCAAGTAAGGCTATTATACCCGTATAGGTCCTCCCTCAATCATCTTAATTGCTTGCCTGCGATTACAATAATTGACTTGAGGGCACTATTGCCAACAATCTCCAACTTGCACCTAAGGCTAATTATTGCGGTGTCGCATACTCACAGCCCGTGTGCTACGGATCACCCAACTTCTCTACTAATCGGTTTCGCAAAGCATGCTTGCGAAACATTCACGTTCGAGAAATAGCCTCAGTGAGTGGACCTGCTCTAATATTTCTATTTTTATCTCTCTATATCCCAACTTTGCGGAGAACGACTATCTCCGGAAATGAGCGATACCTGTCTTAGAACTTGTCTGGATATCTGATATGACCTTGTTCATAACATGAACACCAAATCTAACAAACTTCTTAGATTGTTCCAATTACTGATGCAATCAACACCCATCACCATGACCATCTCAGTATCCTGCTTGGAAACCTATCTAACACCCTGCACCTCAAAAGAGGGAGAACTGTTAACTTTGACAGCCACTCTGTTATTCAGGTCACTTTGAAAGCCTGAAACGATAACTGCCTCATTCAGGAGGCTGCGGTTACCATATACTAAGCATATCCTCTTATGTTCATAACTGCTTCCCAATGTTTCTCCAGAATTGGATTAATATATGTTTATTGCAGCTAGTGCAAAACCAATATCTGGTGTGGTACTTGACATCTCATGATTGACTCAATTGCCTAAGAAAGTGATATGTCAATCAAGCAAATCTTTCTCCTCATCGGTCTAGAAGACATCTATTTAGAGATGGTGACTATATCACCTGCGGGTACACCACCACACCAGGAGTCATCCATTCTAAAATACTTTAGAATAGTATCAAAGTACTCGAATTGGGACACTTCCTAAATTTAGATCTAAAACCATAGATCTAGTCACTAGAAACCCCGATATTTTGTCCAGATCCTTTGTGGAAAAACACATGTGACAACCACAGTATAACCGATCGTAGTAAAGGTATATCACTTCCTATCAGGAGCATGTCATCTAAATACCAGGTTATCACTCCCTACTAGTTTCTTACCATGTCCATCTGTTGTTCTGATAAAGTCAAATTCAATGACTGTCACGTCAAAAATAGATGATCTATCTTCGCTATACTTGCTTTAATCTATAAATAGACATAAACTACCAACCCACCACGCTTCCGCTGCTCCCACTGACTATAACAACCATCCGGCAGAGTCATATATACATGCACTTCTAAAGCTAATTTAGAATGACGTTATAGTCATCCACCTGCCAGATCTCATAATTTAGGACATCAGTAGTGGAAAACTTGAGCCATCAAAACCTCCATGTCACCGTCTTTGAAGAAACCGAAGTACCTCTCGGGTGGCTGAGGTTACTCACTAAATCTGCGGAGTGGCTAATGGATTGTCAAATCCAATCGAATCTCCGGGTTCTACTAAATTTTCAGTAACCATTTGTGGTTCTGAAATCATTTCCAGTTCTACTATACTCCTACTTGTTTTTTTTGCAAAAAAATACTTATAAAAAAGTGGCGAGTCAAGAAAAAATCAACTTTTGATCTTGAAATGGTAGAAGTTAAACCTTTGCTAAAACCCTGGAATAACCTACAAACTGCCATTACAGAAATGTACCTTGAGTTTGTCTGGATTCAGCTTTTAAACAGAAACTGGATAACTCCATATCTTAACATCATCAAGATATGCAGCCATTCTATGTCTAATATAAAAACAAATGCACTAATTTAATTGGAACCAGATTCAAAAATCATGCAGCTGGTTCCTGTGCATATCGACTAAATGGAAGAAGTCCATGGAACATTACTCATCAAGAAGCGCACCCACGGATGAGTAACCTGAGAGAGAAGCAAGTTCTCAAATGTATTACTTACAAAGGAATACCTAGCATAAGTATCTACACCTTCGATCACCTCAAAGAATCTTGATACTAGCAACATATGGTTCTCTACTTTATTCTTATACCTATAATTTCTCAAAATTTGGATCTTGTATTCAACGAGATACGTGTCTAAAATCTGAGAAGTCATAAGTAAACAAAATATAATACGAGTACCAAACCCTTATCCTAATGGACATCGAACAACTTCTAATTCTTTGTATAAGTCCTCTGAGTTTAATAGCTCGAACCATGCGCATCGTAGGTTGAAAACTGTAGTATGGTTAAGAAAAATTACATTATTATTGAATACATTTTACATAATCATCAACCGATAAAGGTAAATATCATAAACGTAATTTCAAAAAGTTATATCTCACTTTATAAAATAAACGTACAGATATATCAGTTTGAAATTGGTGCATAACAACGGATATTCAAAACCAAATATTTGCCGTTTGGAAAAACCCAGATGACTTCCTTAAATATCACCAATTACAAAGAATTCTGATATTAAGGATCTAATCACCCAATTCTCAATATTCTTTACCTACTCAGCATCTGTAACGCCATACAGATGTGAGAATCGAGACTGGTAAATACATACCCCGAAGTCAGAATTTAATTGGGAAAACAGTTTTCAATTAACACCGAATAGTAAAACTGAAACATGAAAATGTTTTGAGGGGGTGGCCGGGTATTCCTATCCAGATTCATGACAGTTAGTCACAATTTTTTTTGCTCTCACTTCAATCCCTTTATATGTCCTACATCTTATCTTCTGTACACTATACTTAGACTAATTAGTTTTCTTCCTTCCTTACCTTTCGGCACCTGCCTAATAATTGGAAGAAGACTATCCAATAAGAGTAATAGGTGTGCTCTCCTAATACTAAGAGCCCTCGCAACCTGAGAGAAAATAAAGGGAAAAGACAACCGAATAATCCTATTCAATTTCTCTAGAACCGGAATCCATTCTCGAACTGAAACAAATTTCTTCGAGTTCGTACGTAACTATGCGATGGAATACCCAATCAATATGGATTTTCATAGTGATACGGAGTGTTAAGGAGAAATGCAAAGAGGAAGTAGGAGCGACATGGATATATGCGACTTTGTCGTGAATCATGACAATCCAAAAGCCAAAGTGTGTAGAAATGTTCGATTAATTTAGTTCATGAGTTTTATTTTAAGGTAAGTCATGGTCGTAAATCAGAGAGAAAGAAAAGAAACACTCAGCGTGCACTCAGTCAAAATTAGATTGGTTAATCACTTCATCTAATCAGGATATCTCCCACTGTTTTCTCGAATTCTCCTTCAACCCCTAAAAGGAGAACTAGTCGGGATCATATTCACCTTACAAGTTCGCTAACCGTTCAGCTATGCTAGTGTTGGTACTCCGAGGGAGGTCCCATGTGCCTTCGCATGGACCCACTTAATTAATCTCTCGTTAAAATTTTCTAGACATTGTTCCCTCATAAAAAAAAGAGAAGATGAGAGAAAGAAAGAGGGAAACTCCCCACTATTCGAGCCTCACGTGTTAAACATGTGAGCGTCTATATGCAAGACATATAGGCGCTGCCATTAAAACTATAAGAAGGCTAAACAAGTTTCATGTGCCAACACGTGAGCGCCTATAAATAGGCGCTACAATTAAACTATAACTAGGCTAAACCAGACTCACGTGTCAACACGTAAGTGCCCATGCGCTGCAATTAAACTACGAGTAGGCTAAACAAGCCTCACGTGCCAACACGTGAGCGCCTATAAATAGGCGCTGCAATTAAACTACAATTAGGCTAAACCAGCCTCACGTGCCAACACGTGAGCGCCTAAACGCTGCAATTAAACCGCAAGCCTCATGTGTTAACACGTGAGGACACCTCCTTGAGTAGAATTAAATTCTACTTAATAACTTAATAAACCATTGGATCAAAGATCCAACAGTGATTAAACATAGAATTGAATTTTATTGGAGAGAATATTTTCTGTTAAACAGAGAGTTAGTGGATCAAACATCCAAAATATTTCCTATATCTTCCTAAACAGAGAAAGATTATACTCCATTGAACTGAGCACCCTTGGATTAAAAATCCAATGGTGATTAAAATGTCACCGCTCGATAGAATTTTATTCTATATATGGGAGAATATCCCCAATCTTGTTAAAAATAAGAACAATATCTTCTATAAAAACAGAAGTTCTTAGATCAAAGATCCAACGGTGGGTAAAATTCCCCAAATCAATTCTGAAACCAATTAAATCAATGGGGATCTTTCAATGAGAGATTTTCTGAGAATTAAATAAACTTCTCTCCACTATATAAAGAGCCCGAGACTTCAATTCTCAAGGAGGCGGGGAGACACACACAGAGAAAGGGAAGACAGAAGTAGAGACAAAAAAGAAAGAATTTGATTCTCAGCAAAGATTTGTTTCGTCAGAACATACTAGGTAAAAAAGAAAAAACACAGAGATTGTTCCATTCCTTATTTGCCTCTCTAAGGGTTTAACCCTTCATACGAGAACTTAGTTCTTTCACTGGTTGAGAACTGCAGAAGCAGATCTCCCCACAAGTTGAGAATTTAATTCTCATTGGGGAAATTCTGTTATGAAGATTCAAAGCCTAGGGGAAAGAACTGAGTACAAAAAATTTAATTCTTACAAAAATATATGGGATTTTAATTCCTCTGAAAACTAGGGTTTAACCCTATATAAAGAATTTGATTCCTACACGAACAAGAGGAGAACTTGATTCCTCAGACGATGATGATAATTTGAGACCTTCCAAACCCAAAGCCTAATGACTAGAAATATCATTAATATGAGATCAAAATCTTCAAGAATACAGAAGAACAGCCTAGTGATTCGTTAGTGTTTAACACTATAACAAGATCTCACATGTTTTCTACGTGAGTACTTTTAATGAATAAAAAGAAAAGGCCCAGACCGCTTCACGTGTTTCTCACGCGAGTGCTTAAAAGAAGAGCAAGGAGCACTTCCTAAGGCAGTCACGTGCTTTGCACGCGACCCCCAATCAAGTGCCTAGCACTTATGTATAATAGGAGAAATAAAACCCAAAGAGCAGGGCCCGTATTTGGGGCGCCTCACGTGTTTCACACGTGAATGCCACGAGAACCAAGTGCTTAGCACTTATATAAAAAGGGGAAATAAAACCCAAACAGCAGAGCCCATATTTGGGATGCCTCACGTAGTCACACGTGAGTGTCTCCAAAGTTCAATGTTTAACACTAATTCAGCGCCTCACATGGGATACACGTGAGTGTTGCATATACCAGTGCTTAGCACTGTTGGGTAACTATGGAGACCCAGACCTAGCCCAAATTGGCTAAGTTTTCCCAAGGTCAAAACCTCTTCGATTTCCAATCAACCGAGCCCTCTGTGCTCATGATTCCCCAAATTGATCTTAGTCCCAAACATGACTAATAATCTCTCATGATGATATCCAAAATGATATTCATCCCATATCTTCTAACATAATATTAGTCTAAAAAATGACTAATGATTCTTAGGTCCACAGCAGCCCCCCTTTCACTCAAATACGGGATTTTGTATAAGGGTACATCTCTCCACACCTCTGATATATATCGTTGTAGTTCCTCAACGTCTTTAGAGAGGTGGCGGGTCCCGACAACCAACAACTTTTTGGTGCACTTCCAAACTGATGTGCACACTTCAAATCAGACCGCACCCCAAACTGGGTGCATCCCATATCATCATTGTTCATCCTGTCACATAACAAATACATGTGCATGCAAGATGGACAACGGACCGAGACATCCTTATTCTAAAATCTTACCTCCAAAATGGTGATCAACAGACCGTGACGTTCTTAAACTAAAACCCCACCTCCAAAATAGTGATCAACAGACCGAAATGTCCTTAAACTAATATTCACCTAAAAAATGACAACAATGGACCGAAATGTCCCTAAACTAAGACAACAGTTTCCAAATGCTCTCTTGTTGGATCTGAAACAAAAATGATCCTAACATTTTGTTAAGTAGATCTTAGTCTCAAATTGGACTAACGTATCCTTAACAAAAAACCAACCGAGCCCCAACTGCTCACATACATTTAAGTCGATCTTAATCTCAACCCAGATTAAGGATCCTTAAATAAAACAAACCCAAATTTAAGATATACGGATTTGGACCAATCCACGCCCTACGGGAGACAATGTAAATTAGTCTCTGTATACAATCCGCGGGCAACCTAAACCAAAAATAAAAACACACATGACACGAAGTGAACTTCCAGAGCAGGAGAAAGTGGCTATCACGATGCGATAACGTAATTAACTGAAGAGGCTTGCGCCTGCAGGGAAGAGTGTCCCCACAATCAGAAAACCCCTCGCAAACGAGGGGGAATTTGACGAAGTCTGCTACAATGGCTGCATCCGTCCAAACCTCTGATATACGGTGCCATAAATTAACTTGGCATCTTCGAAGAGGTGGACGGATAAATCCAAATAGCATCTGCCCCCAAAATTCAGGTCAGACGTCCTAACGTCCCGGTTGCGTCTTTCGGCTGTGAACAGATTCTGGCATACCCGGTAGGACCTTTTCCTCTTTCCACTCCACATTTTGTATGTCGTGTTTCGCGAACAAAATCGCGGTTTGCTATGGTTGCCCTTGAATTCGAGATACTAAGATTTGGTGTCTTGTTCCTGAGAAGAAGAGAACATCATTGGCTTTCAGCTGCACAACTTGCAACAGCAATTCTTGCTCCGCCCCAACTGGAGGAGTGACTTATAGGCCCAAAGCAACCTCCATCTTTTCAATGCCGGTGGGGCAAGTAACAGAAGCCGCTACTCGATTGTTCTTCGGGACCATGCTCCCACCAATGAGCATCAATGCCCCAACGTCGCAACCCGATGTTCCCAAGAAGTCGGTCTTCCACCGACTAACGACCGCAACGGCTCTTCTCAACGAGCCGTCCAAAAAGGGGGTCTCAGTCTTTAATAGGTTGAGCCAAAGTTCAAACGGGCCCGTAAAGAAGCCCATGATTCCCGAAGGGGATAATGAAGCCGTCAAAAGTGCTTCACCAGTCAGATGATTGGTTTTCGAGATGCTGATCGTCTCCAATCAAATCTTGCCGAGGACGTCGGTCTTTAACAGGCTGACAATTGCTAGAGCTCAACAAAATCAGGGGCAAGCCACAGCCACTTCAAAAATCGAGGCGGTCCCGTCTGCAAGACACGCTCAATGTCTCCATTAGCGTCGAGTGAGAATAGCTGGGGGCAACTCCCCCTCTGGATTCACTCCGCCGGCTCCGATGGTGGAAATTGACGCTGCTGTTCTAACCGGGAACAGCTTTGATCTGCTTAGGAGGGTGCAGAAGAACTCCCTAACTGCGGTGTTGAAGAAATCTCCACTTCCTGTTGAAAACATGACGTAGACGAAACCGAAACAATCCCCTCAATGGCTCTCCTCCCAAATTCACAGGGTCTGGCAGAAAGTCCAGAACTCTGTGATCAACAAAGACCACTCTCGTCAACTGGAGAAAATGAAGGTTCGACAAGAGGAAAATCATCCCTCCACCATACAGTGATGGACTTCTTTGACATAAGCTCATGTAACAACAGCTCCTTCAACCTCAACCTCCCATAAAAGGAAGAGGCCGGAGAAAATCTCATTGCTTGCGGAAAATTCCAAAGGCGTTTGATCCAAACGCCCCAAGTCTAGGGGCATGGTTGTACACACGGTCTACATGGGTTCCGGGAAAAAGGAAAGCCGTACTTCCATGGGTCATCGACCGCAAACTCGGTAGTTGACAAAAGCTCAGGAGAAGCAACAAAAGCTCCAAGAGATGCTGACAAAAATGGCAGCACTCACCGGGCAGAAAAAAAGCCCGGAAGTGGCGTCTGAACAGCGCCAGGAGCAGGAGACCGATATAGAGTTCCTACGAAGGGTGCTGGAAAGAAAGGATAAGGAGGCCGCGGAATAGGCTGCTAATATAAAACAGATGGCACTCTTGTTCCAAGACATGGTTGGAATGATGATCCAGCCAGAACCTCCAGCTGAAGACCCGCCGATAATCATCGAGGACGACAGAGGAGAAACATCAAACCTTCTTCCAGCTTTATCAACAGCCAGTGAAGAAACGATCTCTAAGGTTGCCCTTGATGATTACATAGCTTAACAAATACGATCTCATCAAGCGAGTGAAACGGATGGCCAAGTTGTCAGAACTGGACGACTGTATCCGGGTTTGTACGATCAAATCAAGTACCCGCCAGGATATACAATCCCCAAGTTCCATGTGTACAAAAGGATAGGCAATCCTGATCAACACGTTGCTCGGTTCAGAGCTTTTTGCGGCAATACTGGAGGCGACGATAAATTGCTGCTTCGCCAGTTCGTTGGTAGCCTATCGGAAACAATATTCGAATGGTACTCAGAGCTCCCAAATGACTCCGTCAAAACATTCACGGAAATGGAATTGCTATTCACACAGCGGTTCGCCGGCGCAAGCGAGCGCACCCCGATCACGACATTAATCAATGCCAGGGTGAAGCTAAGAGAGACCTGGGTTCAATACGCTATCCGGTGGCGGAACCTATGGTCAAATTGCGAGCAACGCATCCAAGAAGCTCTTGCCGTGGGCATGTTCATAGTGTTGGGGTTTATTAGCACTCTCACTATGATTTAAAGGTGCATCAAGTATACAATTTTAAAAATTAATTGTGCTAATGAACTCAAACTTAGAATCGAACTAGAGAATTAGGGTTTTAAGGTAAGTAATCAAACATTACACTAACTGAATATGGAATACAACCTTTGTAGACCGGTCCTTCACTTCAAAAGCTTCATGTAGAAGTCCCTTCGCTCCAAGTAGTGGTGTCTCGGACTCTCCGTAGGCTCCACTAGTCGAAATGAACGAGCTTGCTCAATGATTTTCGAGGCCGAAGATGATCTACTTTGAGGAGACTCTAACTCAACCTACCTCTTCACTAATCAATGAATTAGTGAAGTAAACAACCTACACTGTATGGCTAATATGGTATAGATTAATGAAGTAGGAATTTTGCTCACTTTAGAATATTTTTCCTCTCTTTCTTTTTCACTTCAAGAAAACTCAAGTCAAGAAAAAAGAGATGAAGAAGATGAACTTCTTATGAACCATGGGTGAGAAAATATCTAATATAAACTCTTGTAGAGACTTTACTAAGGCTAAGATAATGGTTAGGTTAAATAATATGTAGACTAAAACAAAAGTCAATGGAGTTAGGTCAAGATTTCCACAAACTTCTCCAAGCTTCATAACCATGGCTAATATCCACCTCATTTTGGTTTTCTCTTAATAATAAAAACCCTACATTATCTTAACTAAGGTGTGAGTCTCATACACCCAAGTTCCATGTATCATCAAACATGATACATAAATCATAATACATTATATATATATATATATATATATATATATATATATCATATATGCATATATAAAATGTAAATGAAGAAAAGAAAATTCTTAAGTGAGCTAATTTATATTAGTTAATATATATTAATATATCAAATATATATATATATATATTAAATTATTAAATCAACATTTGATTTAATAATCCGGCTATATCACATATACCTGACTAATATCAAATTATCGAATCAACATTTGATTCAACAATCCAGTTATATCACATATAACCTATATAGAGAAATTAGAATACGGTATCATATACGCGTATTTATCTCGGTCCCGCACATATCACATATGTGCTCCTACATCGTTTCGCTTGAGCCAGGAAACCTCTGTGTAGGACTTTAAAGACTCGTCAATACGCCAGCAGTAGGTGGTGATCACATCATTCACCCACAAGCCGCAAGCGGTCTGCTAAACGTAACGGCCATCCGGGTATTGAGCGATTAGAAGATCAATAAGCAAGCATGTTCATACTCCTGCGAATCCAATCAGTAACACTGCCATACAGTCCGGTCTCTTCGTCTGATATGTTGCATATCGAGTCTAGGGGTGGTAAACGTTAGACCCCAGTAACTTGATAAGTCATGCCGATGTGAGGCTCATAACGAGTCGAGAAACTACTGATAACACTTACTAGTAAATCTCATCATCGGCCCAGGCCAGGGACTTCATGTTATAGCCAATCATGCACAGCGCAACATCAACCCCCAATACCAGGAGAGTCGAAACCCCTTCTATCGCTCATTGCCTCCATGGGATTCGGGACTATACCCAAAAGCCACCGGTTTGCACGTTCTCTTGAATGTGGTATGATGGAAATCAAAGCACAGTGGGAATCACACAAGACTCTATGACGATCTCAGGTCTACAGACTAACATGTACCAGTGTCACCAGAGAACTGCTATCTGACGTCAGGTACAATACCATCTAGGAGTTCTCGGCGAGTCCTGTTCGGTGTACCCATTCTCTAATGAGCACCTGTGCACATTCTTTGATTTCAAACACCAGTGGTTATGGGATCAACCATCGTCCTATACAGGATCAAGAATCGTACACACCAGTCTATTCTGGAATATCGATGCCCTGTCTCGACACTCTCTCGACTAGGAACAATTAAAGGATGTACTTGTGGACTACCCTGTCCCCACTAGTATGATCTGCATCATAGTCCTGGAAGTCAAGTCCACATCCTAAGGGCTTTATCAACATGTAACAGAGAGACAGTACAAGTGTATATGTTAAGATAAAGAGTAACCAGATAGCATACTATCATGTCGCGCAAGAAAGTCCTCCCTATATATGTCCAAGTATCCACTATAATATACATCATATGTACAATAATGGCCTCTAGGGCATACATATAACTAACAATCTCCCACATGCACTAAGTCCAGTTGTTGTAGTATCTCATACCCAACACCCCATAGAAGTCTCTTTAGGGAAATGCCTCTGCGAGTGGATCCGCCGTGTTATCCTTCGCGTCAACTCTCCTTACCTCGATCCCTTGGAGATCAACCATCTCCCTGATCAGGTGATACCACCTCAGAATATGTCTGGATCACTGATGGGACCGACGTTCCTAGGCCAAAGCCACAACTCCATTGTTATCACGATAACAGTTATTGGACGCTCAATGGTAGGAACCATGTTCATCTTATGAACAATAATATCCAGACTGCCTCTTTGGTAGTATCATTGGTAGCGATGTATTCATCCTTTATCTTCTAGTTTGCCATGGTATTTAGCTTGGAATTCTTCCAACACACCGTCCTTGCACTAAGGGTAAAGACAAAGCCTGAGACCGACTTTCAGTCGACCTTATCACTATGGAAGCTCGAATCGGTAAAGGAATCCCATTAGAGTTCACCTTTACCATACACCAAGAACACTTCTTTAGTGCTTCTTGATGGAGCTCCTTCTCGGGCCTCCGTCAGATGTTGTCTTCCGTTGATCTCGAGGTGAACTTGACCGATTATCCTTCGTTGCGTGTGGGTCTCAATGGGCTTTGGAAGGAGAAGGTGGGGTGAGGAGGCTGTCGCCGAGTACCTGCAAAGAAGTCCCGGGATGGTTTGGTACCACCGAGGACCCTCCGACGCTCAAGTTAGTGATGAGATCCGAGCAGAGTAACGGCGTAAGTGTGAAGAATGGCTTACTTGACCCCTCTGTGATGGAGGTTTATATAGCAGTGGTGGCACACAGCAGCAGGCGCGAGAATCTCGCCGGCAGTTACGCTCCCAACGTCACGCTCGCGCAGAGAGCGGATCGCCCATTAATGGGGATCGTGATAGCGTGGAACGTGGGATGTTGTTGGCGCAGAATCTGCGCGTGGCGAGATTCACGGAGCGGCGGTTACGCCCGTGAGTGGTGGAGTTGGTCGGAGGGCCGAGGAAGGCGGCCTCGGCCGGGGGCTCAGGGACGAGCGAGGGGGCCGAGGATTCTTGGTCTTGTGGCAGCTCGAGCGAGATGAGGGGACGAGGAGGCTAATTTGCAAGGGGCCCCAAGGACGGCCGGTTTGTGCTTGCAGGTCGGGCACAGGGGGCCTGGTCGGCCCTGTGGGCCCTTTCTTCTGAGTCCTGAGACGCGTCATCTGCCACGTGTCCTGATCTTGGAGGTCACCAATATCGAGCGTCATCATTAGCCCCCCACTCTTGCCCCATCCAGCTAGCGGGTCGGGTCAGGAGTGGACTGTCGGGCCCTCCGAGGTGAGCTCCTTCTCAGGGTTACGCCGGGATGAGTCCTCGAGCCGTCGGTTGTCTTTTCCGCTAGAGAATTGAGGCGAGATCTTTGCATTTAAGGAGGGTGCGCCGGTTCGTGCACTCTGCAGTCAAAGCGACGGTCCACGTGTCGAGTGCTAACTGGCTGATGTAACGTGCGTAGGTCTGCGGCGTCTGACGGGACGCGGCCAATCGCTGGGCCGCCATGTGGAGCGATCGGAGCTGCTGGGCGCAAGGAGCCGTTTCGGCAGGAGACGATGGGCGCCGTTGGATGAGGCAGTATGCGGTAATAAATACGGGTGGGGCCCACCCTAGGGCCCTTACTCTCTTATATTCCTCATTCTCAAGCCCCAGCTGCTCGGCGCTCGTCTCCCCTCTCTCGTTCCCGACCTTTGAAGAGTTTCCTTCCCAGGTTAGATGTCTTCCCCTATAGAATCAGTACATGTCGTAGGAGTAGATGTTAGGGTTCCTTTAGATGTGTCCGAGTCAGGGGCTGGGCCCTCTCCCCGAGGCCGTGAGGCGGGGGCCACCTCCAGAGAGGAGGCGGTAGATGTAGCCCCCAGCGCCCCGTGCTGGGTGAAGCATGAGGACGAGCTCGCCAATGCTCGAGCTCGCTTCCACATTCCCCCACGTTACACACTTCGTCTGGCCGAGGAAGGAGAGAGGGTAGACCAGGTATAGGGCAGGGAGATTGCCCTGTATTTGGAAGCTTTTTGGGGCGGAATGCGCTTGCCCTTCTCTCCTGAGGTCGTCGCCGCTCTGAATTTCTTCGGCTTGGCTCCCGGCCAGTTAGTGCTGAACGCGTGGAGGATCCTCCTTGGGTTCCTGATCCGCCTGAAGCTGCAGGCTATTCCTTTCAGCCTTTCCCTGCTCGATTCCTCCTTTGCTTTTAAGAGTCACCATGGAAGTCGAGCTGGCGACCCGAGGTGGGTTTATTTTACTTTTAAGAAGCGGCCCGGGGTCGCCGCCGAGACTGGGGTCGTGGCTTTGCCCTCCTCCATTCACGACTGGAAGAAGAAGTTTTTCTTCGTCTCCCCTCCCGAGGGCGAGGACTGGCCGGTGCCCACCAAGTGGTCGAGGGAGAAGAGTCTGCCGGGGAACTTGTCCGACGACCCCGCCGCGGTGAGAGTGGCGTCGTGGGAACCCATCCCTCGATACGACGTGCTGCTGTCCGAGAGAGTTTTGAGCTGGGCCGGGCTTAGCCCCGTCGAGTTCATTAGTAAGTTAGGCTTGCTTTCTAGGTTTATGTTTTACTCGCGTTGCTGATAAGTGGGGTGTTTGTTTTGTGCAGGATCCATGGACTTCGGCGTTCTCCGAGATGCTATGCGCTAACCGAGGCAGCCTGCTAGGGCTGGGGGCGCCAGCACTTCCCGGACGCAGGCTGCCCCCGCTCCCACCGCCCTGGTGGCGGTGCCCCGAGGACGCTCGGCTGTGAATCCCGCCCCAGGCCCCAGCAGAGTGTCGGGCCGGAAGTGGGCCCTGATTGTGGAGGACATGGCCTCGGAAGTGGAGATCGGCTCTCCCTCGAAGACGCTCAAGAGGAGTTCCCGGAGACCTTCCCGAGGCCGGTCTTCGCCGACCGTGGTGGAGGAAGGGGGCTCCGGTTCACGGTGCCATCCGGGCCGTTGGTCGCGGACAGCCTCCTCCACGAGATAGAGACCTCGGCCGGGGGTCGGGTTCCCGGGGGAACCCTCAAGGCTAGCTGGCGTCGATCGCCCAGGAAGCCGTGCAGGTAAGTCCCCAGTGTGCGGTGAGATTTAATGTTTACCTTCATATTTTCTGATCCTTCTCCTTTTTATGCCTTCCCAGACTCTCCAGCACGTGGCCCTCGCCCTTCGCATGGAGACCGAGGTGGTAGCACCGGCGGTGGAGGCCGCGGGCCAGCTCGCCGCATTGCAAGAGAGCTCCAGACGGGAGCAGGAGGCGATGTCGGCGAGGATCGCCGCCCTGGAGGGCGAGGTGAATGCCGGGAAAAGGGAGGTCACCCGGCATCGCGAGGCCACCGCAGTCGCCGAGGGCAAGTTCGAGGACTCCCAGGTGCTCGCCGGCAACCTCAAGAAAACGGCGAAGACCCTCCGGAAGGAGCTGGGGGCGGCGGCCGAGGCCTATAAGTCGGCGGAATCGAGGGCCGTGGTGAGCTACAAGAGGTCAAGGGGCTTTTATGACGATCTGGCCGTGGCCACGACTCGCATTTGGCACGATGCCCTTGATACCGTCAAGTCTCGGATGCCGGAGTTCGATGACGCGGATCTTCGGGCCGAGTTCCCCCTTGTGGGCGTCGACGGGCAAGGGGGAGAGGCTCCCTGTGGGGAGGGGGCCGAGGACCCAGCGCCCCCAGTGGTAGAGGTTGAGGACCTCGAGGTCGTGCCCGGGCCCGAGGTGTAGAGCCTTCGCTCTCCAATCTTCATTTTTTTTTCCTTTTGAATTTTGTAAGGCTGAGGAGCCAGAAAATACCTTTTGTAAAAAACTTATGTTTGGCAGTAGTAATAAAGTTTTTCTAATTCAGCTGTGATAAAGTTTTCCTTTCTGCCATCTGTTTGTGAAGAATACTCGCTTTAGGATATTTTTACTTACGCCGTTGTGCTTTCATGTCAGGTTGGCTCTCTGTCCAACGATCGTCCGTCGAGCTGACTGCAGTTGTTTGCCGACGAGCGTCTCTAAGGAGGTATCTCCTTGGGCCCCGAGGTCGAGTGGTAGATCGTTTACGCTTGGGCAGACCTGACATTTGTTTCTGATTTAGAGTATCGGCCGTCATCTGGGGGTGACCGGGCAGGGTAGCTGCGCCGTCATTTCCCGCTAAGGCTTCATGCATCTGTTGCGGCGTTAGGGGGGTTACCCGCCAGGGTTGGCCGAGCAGGGTAGCTGCTCGGTCGCCTACTTTCCAGGGCTTGGTTCTTTAGAGTTGTCGGTAGGTAACTACCAGCCTTAGGGGGTTGAGCGGGGTAGCCGCTCCGATGTCCTTGTGAGGGCTTTTGATCCCTGGGTAGATGGTAGGAGCCGGTGTTTGACCGAGCAGGGTAGCTGCTCGGGTCCCCTATATGAGGGCTTTCAATCCTTAAGGACGGTGGTAGGAAGCTACCAGCCGTCGATGGGCGGGCAAGGACATCGGGGAGGAATTTTGATCCCCGGCATGTGGCAGGGAAGCTGCCTGCCGTTGATAGCCGAGCGAGGGAAGCTCTGGCTCGGATGCCTCTGGGAGGGCTTTCAGATCCTACAGGACGGGGACCAAGCAGGGTTACTGCCCGGTGCCTCTTGGCGAGGACTTTGATCCCTGTCGGTTATGGTAGGAAGCTACCAGCCGGGGATAGCCGGGCAAGGACCCGATTGCCTCAGAGAGGACTTTGGCCTTTGGCACGAGGAAAGCAATAAGGCTGTAGGAAGCCCACCAAGGACCTTCGGCCGGGAAGTGTTACTGTCCGGTGCCTCTTGGTGAGGGCTTTTGTCCTGAAAGATAGCCGAGTGAGGGAACCTCTAGCCTCGACTGCCTCTGGGAGGGCTTTTGGATCCCCGGCGTTGTGGCAGGGAAGCTGCCCGCGGAAGATAGCCGAGCAAGGGAATCTCTGGCCTCGACTGCCTCTGGGAGGGCTTTTCGATCCCCGGCGTCGTGGCAGGGAAGATGCCCACGGGGGATAGCCGAGAGAGGGGACCTCGGGCTCGGCTGCCTCTGGGAGGGCTTTCTGATCCCCCGGTGTTGTGGCAGGGAAGCTGCCGGCCGGGGATGTTTGAGCAGGGCGGCTGCTGGGTTGAACCTTTGACGAGGCGCAGCCTGGTCGTTCGGCTGTAGGTGCGGGGAATAGGAACGGTCGGGGCAACGGCGCGCGCATCTAGTGTATTGAATGCGGGGGGAGGCGAAGCGATAGGGGTGCATCGCTTCATTTCCACCGAGTAACGTTGAAGGACGCCGCGTGGCGCGTCGCTTCGTTTCCACCAGGTAACGATCGATGGACGCCGCGTGGCGGCCGTTGGGCTACACAGCGGGCTATATAAGGAGTACCGGTTCTTCCCCCTTCGTAGATAGGCCATCAAAAATGGAGGATTTCCCGTTCACTATCACCGAAATCATCAGTTCTACGGATATGTACCTTTATGACCGCGACCGCACCGAGGACACGGTGCAGTTGGCTGTTGCTCGCATTGAGGAGTACTTCGGTCGGCTGCTCCCCAGGCGCTCCTCCCTGCTGCAGCTACTAATGTACTCCATTTGGAGGGCATCGCTGGGGCTTTGCGACCCCCTGTCGGAGCAGCTCTTCGACGAGGCCGTGGGCAAGCTGCGGTCCTTGAGGCTCTTCGGCTTGATCTCCGCGAACCGGCTAGCGCCCTCGGAGGCGCTCGTCCGCGAGTGCTACGAGCTGAGGCTCGGGGACAGCGCCCGCGGGGGGAATTGGGAGCAGAGGCTGGAACTTACGCGGCCCCGATTGGCGGAGATCTTCGCCGAGTACCGTGAGCAGTGCTTGCTGCACCCCTTACCCCTACTATTGTAACTTAGCATTTTTTTTTGCATGTACGGCTGAGGAGCCCATAATACCTTTTGAATAAACAAAGATTTCCTTTCTTTTTTGCAATGCTCCATTGATCCTTATTTAGTCAACAGTAGATTCTAGGAAGAATTTACATTGCTTAAAAAAAGAACAGGTACAGGTTAAAGGATGACTTTGTTGGCTCGGGCCGAGCCCCCTGAAGGGCTGCCGGCCCCCGCGCTTGGCACAGGGCACGGGGCTCCCTGAGCCCCCGGCTGGCTGCCAGCCGAAATGAGCATGATCTGGCCGATGGTCAAGTCGGTGGTAGGGCGAGGCTGCTCCTGCTCGCCGTCAGTCTGCCGTTTGTCCCTTAAGTAGGTGGCGAGGTGCCCGGACCGTATGAGCTCCTCGATGTAGTCCTTCAGTTGTTTGCAGTCCTCCGTGGCGTGGCCCAGCACCCGGTGGAAAGCACAGTAGGGGCCTCGGGTTCACTTAGCGGCCTAACGTGGGACCGGGGGGAACTTGAAGAACCCTCGTTCTGGGCTTCCTCCAGCAACACCGCGAGGGAGACGTTGAGGGGGGTATACTCCTAGAACTTCGGGTGGTAAGGCTGCTGATGCTCCGGCCTATCCTCCCGAGTCCTTTTCTTCTAGTCGGACCGGTCCGCCCGGGGAAGGTTAGCATTCACTTCGGATTCCAGCTGGACCTCGCGCTCGGTCTACGCCTTGACTTCGGCCATGGTCTTAGGTTGAGCCAGTGCGAAGGACGCAACCATTCTTTGTGCCTTAGACCAGATCTGAGTGCCGTTATGACGGTCTCGTCCCAGTGCTCGGGCACCTCGAGGAGGGTGATGTAGAAGTGGGTAATATAGGCCTTGAACGTTTCCTTGTCCCCACTCTTAACTGTGAAGAGGTAGTCGACCGTGCACTTCTGTCGACGGTTCCCCACGAAATGGCCGAGGAACTGGGTAGCCAGCTCGTCGAAGGTCAAAATTGAGCGGGGCTCGAGCCCCCGGAACCAGTCCCGACCCGTGAGGATGAGGGTGGCCGGGAAGGCCCTGCACTGGGCGGCATCGGAGTGATCTTGGAAGCTCATTCCCGCGGTGAAAGCGTCCAAGTGGTCCTTCGGGTCGGTTTTCTCATCGAACAGAGAGACCTTCGGGGGCTTATTACGCGAGGAGACGCGCACGGCGAGCAGTCCCTCTGTGAATGGCTTCGTGAGCGAGTCGGAGGTGTACTTAACCTCATCGCTCGAGAAGTTAGCTTCTCGGCGCATGCCCTCGATCTTCTTCTCGAGGGCGTCGAGCCGACCGTGGTACCTTGAGGAATCGGCGCCTCGGGATTCTCGGGCCCCGCTGTGGGCAGACTGCGTCTGGGAGTGGCCCGGGTTTCTCTCGATAAGGTGCCTCAGGTCCCGGGATGGGGTAGCTCTTGAGTCATCGGGACAGACCCCTTCTGTGCGTTCCCGCCGATCATGGTGGGGTCAGCCACGCTCGTGGATAGGAGAGTTGACCGACATTTCCTCAGGGGAGTAAGGGTCGCGAGGAGGCTCGGGGCGAGGCTCCCTGGCGGCGGATCTTGGCGTGGAGCCCTGGGGTACCCAGCGGGCCTCAGGGAGCACCGGTTCGAGGGACCGGTGGCGAGGGGATGCAGCCTGCTGGTGGTTGGCCGTCCAGACAGGGACAGAGTCTTCTAGAGGCGGAGGAGCAGCGATTTAGGGCCCGGGCGCGGTCGTCTGGATGCGGACGAAGGCCTCCACGAAGGATTGCAGGCGATCTATCCGGCCTGCGAGGGCGTTGATGACGGTCATGGGGGAAGGTTCATCCCCGCCTTCGGTGAGCGGAAGGCGGCGGCTGGTACTGGGATCCCCAGGATGGTCGTCTGCCATGAGAGAGGATATAGGAAGGCCAACTTTGTATTTTGAGGAATTTAACTTTCCCACAGACGGCGCCAACTGATGGAGCTCCTTCTCGGGCCTCCGTCAGATGTTTTCTTCCGTTGATCTCGAGGTGAACTTGACCGATTATCTTTCGTTGCGTGTGGGTCTCAATGGGCTTTGGAAGGAGAAGGTGGGGGTGAGGAGGCTGTCACCGAGTACCTGCAAAGAAGTCCCGAGGTGGTTTGGTACCACCGAGGACCCTCCGACGCTCAAGTTAGTGATAAGATCCGAGAAGAGTAACGGCGTAAGTGTGAAGAATGGCTTACTTGACCCCTCTATGATGGAGGTTTATATAGTGGTGGTGGCACGCAGCAGCAGGCGCGAGAATCTCGCCGGCAATTACGCTTCCGACGTCACGCTCGCGCAGAGAACGGATCGCCTATTAATGGGGATCATGATAGCGTGGAACGTGGGATGTTGTTGGCGTAGAATCTGCGCGTGGCGAGATTCGTGGAGCGGCGGTTACGCCCATGAGTGGTGGAGTTGGTCGGAGGGCCGAAGAAGGCGGCCTCGGCCGAAGGCTCGGGGACGAGCAAGGGGGACGAGAAGTCTTGGTCTTGTGGCAGCTCGGGCGAGCTGAAGGGCCGAGGAGGCTAATTTGCAGGGGGCCCCGAGGAGGGACAGTTTGTGCTTGCAGGTCGAGCACAGGGGGCCTGGTCGGACCCTGTGGGCCCTTTCTTCTGAGTCTTGAGACGCGTCATCTGCCACGTGTCCTGATCTTGGAGGTCACCAATATCGAGCGTCATCACTTCTCAAGTACTTAAGAATGTCCTTCACAGCTTTCCATTGATTCTCCCAAAATCTGATTGATTCCTGATCACTACTTCTAGTAAGTCAGCTACATCTGGTCTGGTACATAACATAGCATACATGATAGAGCCTACTGCCAAAGCATAGGGTATCCCTTGCACGCGAACTCTCTCCAAATCAGTCTTGAAAGACATCTTTTTGGAGAGAGTGGTTCCTGAGTAAATGGGCGAACCACCACGCTTAGAATCTTCCATACTAAACCCCCTTAGTATGGTGTTAATGTACCTGGATTTAGGACACTTCCAACATCCACTTAAATCTATCACCATGGATCATAATCTACAAGATGTAGTAGGTATCATCCAGAGCTTCTTTGGAGAATCCTTATGATAAAAGGAGCTTGACCGAGTGTATCATAGGAAACCATTTCCTATCAAGAGTATGTCATCTGCGTACAATACGTGGAGAATAACCTTACTCTCTACAACCTTCTTATATATACAAGGTTCATCTACCTTTTGATGAAGTCAAACTCTTTGACTGCCACATCAAAATAGATGTTCCAACTCTGCGATGCGTGCTTTAATCCTGATGGACTTAAGCATAGGCACTGGAGAAAAGGTTTCATCATAAACCACACCTGGTTATTGACGACAGTCTTTTACTATAAGTCTAGTTTTGAAAGTCTCAACTTTTCTATCTATACCAAGAATCTTCTCAAGATCCATTGGCTCCCAATGGGTTTTACCCCTTCAGGTGTAACGTTCAAAGTCATATTTTGTTGGTGTACATGGATTCTATCTTTGATCGCATAGTATCCAGCCATTTCACAGAGTCCCCACTCGTGATGGTCTGCCTGAACCTGGTTGGGTCATCATCTACCATGATGCAATCCTCGCTCCTACCATCACTGAAGAAACCGTAGTATCTCTCAGGTGGATGAGGAACCCTACCAGATTTGCGAAGAGGCTGAGGCTCGTTGGAGACTATTGAATACTTTGGTTTCACCAAATCATCAACTGATAGTTTGTCCAGCTGGAACTCTTTCAATTCTACCATCATGACCACTAATATCTTCACAAGAACTTCCTTTTTTCTAAAAATGTGGCATACTGAGAAACAAAACACATTTTGCTCCTCAGTGTGGTAGAAGATATACCCTTACAAATGTTTGGGATATCCAACAAACTTACAGAACTAACCTTGCCACGAGCTTGTCCGGATTCTGCCTTTCAACATAGGCCGGACAACCCCATATCTTAACTCATTTAAGAGATGGTCTCTTCCCATTCAATATCTCATATGTAAGCACTGATTTGGATAGAACCCTATTCAATAGGTATGCAATTTCTCAAGTGCATAACACCAAAAAGGAAACAGGTAACTCAGCAGTACTCATCATAGAGCGCACCATATCTTATAGGGTGTGATACCTCCGCCCCGATACACCATTATGCTGTAGTGTATACGAAGGAGTAAGCTGAGAGAGAATACCATTCTCTGTTTAGAAAATCCAAGAACTCCATGCCCAAGTATTCGCCTCCCCGATCTCATCGAAGGACTTTAATACTTCTACCCTTTTGCTTCTTAACTTCAAACTTATATTTCTTGAATTTCTCAAAAGTTTCAGACTCATGTTTCAACAAGAACACATGTTCGAATCTTGAGAGATCGCCAATGAATGTAATGAAGTACAAAGAACCAACTGTGGCATTTGTAAACATGGGACCGTATACCTCATCATGTATCCGTCCTAAGAGTTCAATAACTCTTTCTCTGTTTTCAGTAAACGGAGTTTTGGTCAGTTTACCTTTGAGACATGACTGGCAAGTTTCATAAGATGAAAGTTCAAACGGATTTAAATATCCATTCTTATGTAACTTAGCTAGCCGTGTCGCATTGATATGACCTAGTCTACAATGCCAATAGAAGAATTCATTCATTTCTGAACTACTCCTCTTGTGGTGTTCTATATACTTTGAACTGTGAATTGATTTAGAACGTATATGCCATTACAAAACGTGCCTGATCCAATCAACTCTTGATTCAGGAAAATGTTCACAATATTGTCCTCCAATACAGAATTATATCTTTCTTTAACTTAATAAAGAATTTGATGTAATGTTGTATATCAGGTTCAGTATGTAATAACATTTGTTCAGAATCAATGTTTTTACCATTTGGTAATATAAGATGATATTTGCCAACTGATTTGGCTGCAACAATTACACCATTCTCTAATACTTAGAGACATATCACATATTCTCAGTTCTCTACCTTTCTGTAGCCTATGTAACAGATTACATATGTGGGATCCTGATGCGGTATCTCATACCTGGGACGCAGAGAATACTGAGAAACAGTTCTTGGTAATTAACACACCCGAAAAATATGCATCAACATGCTTTTTTCTCGATTGGGTGGCATAGGAATCCTGGTATTCCCCTATTTCCTGCTCAGTCTTATAACAGTTATAAGGAAGAGCGGAACCAACGTTGGAGCCCGAGATCATTGAGGGGATGCTGAAACCGCGTCCCATACCGAAAATTGCTAACGATGGGCAAAACACCCAGGTCAAGCCTTCAAAGTCTTTGAAGGGAAAGAAGAAGACCAAGAAGCCCGTGTAGCCTGACGACAAGCGCATGGACCTGCAAAAATATATCGATGCACTGGAGGAGTACAACCAGAAGGCACGGACCCCAGTCACCTTCGAAGAGTTTCTCAACCATATCCTTAAAAACAGAGATAGTGACGATGATGAGGGAAATGACTCATCAGGAGGAACCCAACACTATATAGCAAGTTGCCACATGGTTTCTCATTTGTCATTAAATGACAAAAAAACTCTCTCGGCGTCAGAAAGCAACGCAGAGGAGCTGGGGGCAGGATCGGCGCTAAAATCCGTAGAGCTGCAAGAAGACCCAATTGACAAGCTGCTAAACGAAGCCTTTCAAAAGAGCAAAGCTGACCGAGAACGCGAAACAACCATTTACGAAAAGGGTAAACGTCGGCGTCAGGATGAAGAAGTTGCGGTAAGGATGAGTCATAAAGTACTCCAACCAAGACAAAGCACACCTGCCACAAACAAGAGCAGGATCAAAGCAGAGAAGCGGTTCTCCAAAGCCCTGTCAATGGAAATGAAGCTGCCCCCTCTCGTAGAAAACAGTCCCGGGGTCATATGCCTCGACGGAGCAGATATACATCCAAACTACTGCCTATATCATTGAAGGATCACCCACCGCATCGAAGAATGCAGTGCCTTCAAGAAGTAGTGGCAAGGATATGTTTCCCATCAACAGTACTTCAAAAGGATGAAATGAAAAGCTCGTCGACAGCAAAGAAGTTTGACAAGTGCGCGCGAGAAAATGAATGGCAACTGTCATATGTTTGGCACCAGTTCGATAAAAGGAACATCCCCAGTTCTTACATTCGGGAGCGATTCTGAGAAAGAAATAACTCTCGGCCCTCTCTTCAACGATTCCGCCTCCGAAAAAGAAGAGCGGGAGAAGAACTGTGAGAACATTCGGCTGCATAGCCGCACGCTGCCTGAAAAGAAGCTCGGATGTACAAACAAAGGTTTGAGCCAAAGAAACAAAGGGAAAGAAAAAATCCCTGAGGAAATTGCACCTGACAAAACCCGCCTTATAGCACAGCAAAACCTGGAGGCTTATAAGGCAGGGATGACACGGTCATACGAAAAACTGACTGGGCCGAGAACATTCCACCAAGGCAAACTCGTGCTAGTCATCAAAAGACCTATGATCCCAAATCATACAAAACGGGGCAAATTCGAGCCAAACTATGAAGGCCCGTACATCATAGACAAGGTCTACCAAGATGGGGCCTACTTGCTCATGGATATGCATGGCGAAAGACCTTTCTGGCCAATAAACGGCCGATTCCTCAAGAAATACCACGCTTGACGAGTCACGACTTAGGTCAATGATAGATGACGATGCTCGTGTCCGCTCGCTATTTTCATAAGTTAAAACTCTAAATGGTATTCAGAAAAACTTCTCCTCAAACATGGCGACAACGATCCTTAATGTCCTTAAACTAAAAGCTTCATCTCAAAAAATGGTGATAATGGATCGAGATGTCCCTAAACTAACAATAGACCAAGATGTCCCTAAAACTAACAATGGACCGGAACGTTCCTAAACTAGTGCGTCACCCCAGATACGAAGATACAATCTTTTGAGATCCATATTATAATCAAAGTATTGATAGCAAAAATCTCAACTCAAGTTCTACCGACTGTGCAGCTACTTCAGCGACAAAGCCACCCCAAAACTCCACCAGCAAACAGATGGGTCACAGGCGGCGAAACTACTCTCGAGAGTCTTGCCGTTTAAAAAAAATGGTACGTCCACAAGCAAAAAGAGCACGGATGAAAACCCGAAAGGGCACCGTGAGTAAAAACAGCATGACTACCGGCGTGTTTGTGAAAACATGAAAGGGCACAAACTCGTTTAAAACAAACTCATGTACACTTGCAAGGTCCTTTCGACCTTGTAAGGAGAAAATACCTGCGTGAGATCCTTACGACTCACAAGAGAGCAACACTCTTAGAAATCCTTACGATTCCTAAGGAGAAATTACACTTACGAGATCTTCACGACTCATAAAGAGAATTTCCCCCTATGAGACCCTCACGGCTCATAGGATTCAAAAGCCTTAAGCTACAGGCACCTAGACCTGTTCTTAAGCCATCATATTCCTCAAGTTGCCCTATAGGTGGTCCAATATTGGCCCTTATATACAATCCACGGGCACAAATAAATATAATCCTCATCTAGTTCCACCAATGGCGTGAAATGTCCGCATATGTTGAACGACACTTGTAAGTCATCTCGACTTATAAGGAGAAAATACTCTTGTAAGATCGTTACGACTTGCAACAGAAAATACCACTTAGGAGTCCTCACGACTTCTAGGGAGAACCTACACCTATGAGATCCTCTCGACTCGTAGGGAGAAATAATTTTATGAGACCCTTACAGCCCATAAAGTTAAAAAGTCTTAGTCGACAGGATTCTAACCCTGTGTACTAAGCCACCTTTGTTCAAATCAGCAAAGGCAAATGATGATTCGCTCCTGGCATTATCCTAGTTGTAGCGATACCGATGCCTAAATCGATGTCAAACACCAAGTCCTTTCAAGGCAAATGATAATTCACTCCTGGTAATATCCCAGCTGTAGCGATGCTGATGCCTAAACATGTGTCAAATTCAAAGTTCTTTCACGGCAAATGATGATTCACTCCTGGTAATATTCCAGTCGCTGCGATACTGATGCCAAGATTAGTATCAGATCTTAAGTTCCATACTCGCAATAAAAATCAGCGAGCAAAAAAATGCATATAAAAATAGCCGAAATGATGGGGCAACTCGCAATAAATATCAGCGAGCAAAAAATATATACATATGAAATAACCGAAATGTTTGGGCAACTCGCAATAAAAAGCAGCGAGTAAAAATATAAAAATAGCCGAAATGATTGGACACCGCGATAAATAGCCGAAATGATTGGGCAATCGTGACTTTCGTTATATGAAAAGCTGAAAAGATAGAGCATCGCGGAAATAAAAAATAAAATAAAATAAAATTTCTTCTGCCCTGCAGGTGAGTCTACACTGACCCCAGTATACAATCCATAGGCACAAATGGAAAAGAGAACCATGTTTTCCCACCAGGCTCCGTCAAAGAGAAAGCCAGATCTTGATGGCGATATCTACAGCCTAGAGATCAACCTGGCGTTCCTTCTCAGTGCAGACGCGACGTCAACAAAGACCCAAGGGTCGAAACAAAATGGAGCCATGGCAAATTCCTAGCTCTAAGTCTTGACGGTTCATATACAACATAGAGACAACTCTGGCGTACCTTCTCATTCCAGCAGGATGCAGACGCAACGTCAATAAAAGGCCCAAGGGTCGAAACAAAGCGGAGCCATGGAAAATTCCTAGCTCCAAGTCTTGACGGTTCATATACAACCTAGAGACAACCCCGGCGTACCTTCTCATTCCAGCAGGATGAAAACGCAACGTCAACAAAAGGCCCAAGGGTCGAAACAAAAAGGAGTGACGGCAAAATCCCAGCTCTAGCTCGACATTCTTCTTGTTACAGCAGACGCAATATCAACAAAGGCTCCAAATAGCCAAATCAAATCGAAGCAACGGCATATTCCGAGCTTAAGGGTCTCGACGGCAAGTCATATAAAGCCTAAGAGACTATCGGAGATCATCACATACCAGCGTGGAGTGGTTATGACTCATCGGGGCTCCCAAACTGAGCCTAACCTCAAGTAAAAAGCGGCATGGCAAAATCGCTAGCGCTTGCTCTTCCGACGGTCAAACTGCCTAAGAAGATTACTTGAAGACGTCTTGTCCCGCCCTCGAAGGGATCAAAGACACGACAGTCACGGGGCTACTCGGACAGCAGCGTAAAGACTGCATATCGGGGAATGCATCAGCCAACGCGACGGTACCATAGACTAAAACCCAAGTACCACAAAACATAACCGACCTCTGTCGCAAAGAGCAGGGGTTATCTATAATGTTAGGATAAGTTTGCCTGTAAATCCAAGGGAGGTAAACTAAACAAACTCCGAAATAAGTCTATAAACTAAACAAACTCCGAAATGGGTCCATAAATTAGAAACTCTGAAACGAGTGAATAAACTACAAACTCTGAAATGAGTACATAAACTAAACAAACTCTGAAATGAGTACATAAACTAGAAACTCCAAAACGAGTGAATAAACTTGTAACAACTCCAATTCTTATGTACATAAAATTGATTTAAAGTTAATGTATACTTGGGGTATTTACATTTTCTATAAGTACTATAAATATTTGATTCAATTTTGAATAGAAAGAAAGAGCTTGTAGCCCATTAGTAAGACCTTGCACTCCTGAACCAAAGCACCAGAGTTCAAATCACATCAACCACATTATTTTTTAATTAGTTTTCTTTTAATATTTTTAGAAGCCCAAGAGTCTACACGTGCATAACTCGTAAAAACCAAGAGCCACATAAAAAACAAACGGGTCCACCAGTCAAGACCCAGTACAGAGGACACGTGGTGTAACAACCGAGTCCAGTTCTATAAATTTCAGTTACTGTATGTGTAGTGTGTGGTATTTATTTCATTTATACTGCTTTGACTGTTACCAGTTATAGTTTGCACCGACATGCCATTTTATGCATATTACAATTTAAGTCATCTAAAATTAAATTAAAAATACTTGTTATGGCCTGCTCGACACCCCTAACCCTGTGGTAGCGTCCTTGCATTGTGTTTTCGTCCCGTTCAGCGAACGGACGTGTTTGGACGTCTACGCGCACGTGAGTGCGTCCGTTCTTGGGGGTATGCTTTTTAATTATAAAATACTTCATTTTAATTTTTGGAACCCGCCAATAATTTTTATTTTTTGAATTCAAATTTTTGGACTCGACCCGGGCCCAATTCTGAAATATTTTGCATTTACGCCAAATCCTATTTATTTAAATCTTTTAAAACAGACAAAATATTTATTTTAACCAGCGAAATTTAAACCAGAAAATAGTTTTCTCTATTTTAAATCTCTTTAAATCTTTCTCAACCTCTCTCCTCGCGTAACGACGAATTTCTTTCTCCTCAAATCTTTCTCTCTCCTCTCGGTCTCTCTCTCCCTCTCTATCTCCCTCCTCTCGATCTCTCTCTCTCCCCCCCGCGTCTCTCTCTCTCTCTCCCCTCTCTCCTTTATATTTCTTTCTCCTTCTTCACTATTTTTTTTAACAGAACCCATCCCCGAAGGAACCCTAGCCGCCTCGTCTTCCTCGCCGTTACCCTAGCGCCGACGCCTTCGTCGCCGTTCATCGCCGCTGTCACCCTCATCACGTCTACCCTCTCTCCTTCCTCCCTCCTTCTCTCTTCGTGCACCCTGCACCTGCAGCCGCGGCCCCTGCACTTTTGCACCGTCGGAATTGTCGCCGCCAGTGACCTCGTCTACGTGCCCCGGCCTTCGTGCAACCCCAGTGAGCTTTACCTACTCTTCTTCTTCTTCCTCCTCTTCTTCTTCTTTCTCTTCCTCCTCTTTCTCTTCTTTCACCTTAGGTTTTTTCTTCTCTGTTAAATATTTCTGCATCCTCTGTAGATCGTCGGAGCTCCGTCGACGACGCGCCGATGACGCTGTCATCTCCTGCAATCCAGTGACGAGGACCCCTGACCCGTGTGACTCCGCTGTTCGTCGTTTGGGTTCATTCCGTAAACCGTGCGCACGACGCGATATTTTCCCCGCCAACGCGTAACGTTCCGTTTTCCGTTTCGCGACCCGTCGAGGCAAGTTAATCTTGTTACATGCTATTTAAACTACTATTTATGCCATTTAAATTACTATGTACCTGTTAGAGTGCACTTTAGATCTGTAGTTCCATTTTAATACCAGAATTCCCTTTTAACATGTCGACGTCCCATTATATCATTTTAGAATCATGGCTCGAAATATACCCGTTTGCTGTTAGTTCTGTTATACATAGTACCCGCATTCATATTTAAATCTTGTAACACTTATTTGTATGACCCACAGTACCCTTCCATATTTTATATCCCGTCGGACGACCGTGTCCATACAACTCACCTGATTTATATTCAATTATATCTTTAGATTATTTAGTACACTTTAACATGAATTTAACATCCATAAAGGTCATACTGTATGCATGAAATGATAGAACTATCTCTTAAACCCAAACTGCTAACCGTGCATCCAGGTAATCAAATCGGTAACTATTTGCATATCATATTACATGTGCAAGTTTATTGTCGTGATAGTAACTATGCTTGTTTATTTATAACCATGATTATGCTAGTTGATTATGAGCACCCACATGATATCTTGTATACCCTGACATGACTTGCTACACATATTACCTGACCCGACATGGTACCGTACACTACTTGACTCGACCTGATGTACCATGGCTTGACCCATTACTTGATCTCATGTCTAATGCCAACAAACCTGACATGTAGTCCTCACGGACCATTCCTGTTGTCTATCCAGACAAACCTGCTCTTACCTGATCCTGTGTTGGCATTGGTTCTTGATTACTGAATACCTGACTTGACATACATAACTTGGGGGTATGGGGAAATCAATGATGAAACCTGACTTGTAACTCGACGCTGTACTACCTTTACTGATCAGTTTTAGAGGCTACGCCAGCCTTGGGATAATGCTGCTGACATCATTCATCTGTACATATTTCCTGTTTTAGTGCCTAGCGGCATGTCTCGGATTCAGCCCGAGAATCTTGACCGTGGTCCCGGGTATGCACGGGATACTATTGAGTTACATCGATGATTCATCAAATTGATTTCAAAGACTTTAGAATAGAAAACCCAATAGAACAGTTTATTTTAGTCGCTGCACGCTACCCTGCACAGCCCTGATTTATATTACTGTTACACCTGCTTTTAATTCATGTTTATATTTGCATTGCCTTTTACCCTGTTTATATTTTATTACCTGATGACATGACGCGCTGACATCTGGGTTTTGCATGGCCCAGATTCCGTACCTTTGCTGCAGTTCGAGCAGGAGTATTTCAGCCAGTAGGCTGAGCTGTAAGGTGTCGGTAGTAGTTAGTTCTTTATTTCCTGCATTTTATTCCTGATGTGAGCCCGCATTATGGGACATACATTCCAGTTATTTTGTATTGGATCTTTTGCTTCCGCACTTTTATTATTCTTGACTCATGTTATCTTGGCTTATGGACATGTTTTAGATAGTTATGTTTTGTTCTTGATATCTCTACAGCCGTAATATGACTGTGGATGGATACTTCCTACCCACAGGTAGCATGGTTGGCTATGTCACGTGCCCAATTTAGCGTACTCTGGGAAGCGGGGCGTGACATGGTTCTTTTGGTATCAGAGCCATAGGTTAGTCGGGTTGATTCTTTTGTAGTTAGGTATTGTACCTAATACACGAATCAGAATACCCGTGTTTAGGAAACATGTCCTGCCACCTTGCCGTTTTACCATCCTTGAATTAAGTTCTTCCTGATTATATCTTTTACGATGTGCAAACTTCCTTTGCATATCGACTCGAAAACCTGATTTCTTGTTATCTCTAGGACTTAGGCGACTTGGGTGGAGTTATGTAATTGTAGCTATGATACCGCGACATAGTTACAATGCGGTACTCTATTTAAGTAACTTAGAGTTCTATCCTTGCTCTATATTTTGAATCTGTTATCATGCTAATCTTGGGTGTTTTGATTTCAGGAATATGGCAGACAAGAATCTGAAGACGTACCAAAGGCGTGTTGACGAAGTCGCCATGCTTGGAGTGATACGGGGAATGCTGGAGAATCAAAAAAGACAGATCGAGCTGATCCAACAGCAAGCTGAATCGTTTCAGAAAGGTTTGCGGACCGTTCAGCAGTTCGTGAACAATGTTGGAGCTAAACCAGTTGATCGAGTAGGGACTGTAGCAGATTTCAGGCGTTTGGGTCCGTCTGTCTTTACCGGTTTGGAGGAGTCGTTGCCAGCGGAGCAGTGGCTAGTTGACACGAAGAACTTACTTATTGCGGCACAGATCCCCGATGATAAGAAGGTGGATGTGGTACGCATTCAGTTAGTGGATTACGCCCGTGAATGGTGGCTTGTGGAGGAGACCCGCTTGCCCAAGCCGATCAAGTGGGCGGATTTTTCGAAGAGTTTCCTGGAGAAGTTCTTCCCGCAGACTGCACGGGAGGAAATGGAAGAGAAGTTCATCGGTCTGAAGCAGAATGGAGCACCCGTAGATGTGCATGCAGCTGAGTGGACACGGCTCAGTAGATTCGCTGGACCTTTAGTTGCCAACGATGCAGACAGGGCACGGAGGTTCATGCGTAGCTTGGATGTGGACATCCAGAGGCAGATTGTCTCCCTGGGTTTGACCACCTTCTCACAGGTTCTTACGGCCGCCCAAGAACAGCAGAGTTTATCCGGGAAGACTGGGAGTGCACAGCAAACAGCAGTTGCGGTAAAGAAGCCGACATTTGTACCAAACCGAGATCATGGTCGCAGAGGTATTCCAGTGAACTGTCGTGGCGTAACACCGATGAAGAAGCCTGCTGTAGTTGACCAGAGAAAGAGCGTGACTTGTAACTACTGCCATTTACCTGGCCATGTGCAAAAGGATTGTCGAAGAAGGTAGGGACTCTGTTTGGTTTGTGGAGCGGCAGATCACACTGTTAACTCATGTCCGTCGAAGCTTCGCACAAGGGATGATATTTAGAAGCCTCCGTAGAAACCGTTCCAGGGACAGAAGCAGCTGACTCAAGGACTTAATCAGGCTCGAGCTTTTACCTTGACGGCTGAGGAAGCTAAGGCTTCGGGAGAAGTTGTTTCAGGTATTCTACTCGTTCAGGGTTTTCCCGCATTAGCGTTATTTGATTCTGGTGCATCCCATTGTTTTATGTCGTCCAAGTTTATAACTACACACTCGATTACTTGCACGACCCTGTCTAGTTTCTGGGACATACACACTGGGAATGGGAAAATCATATCTAGTAGAGAATGTAAATATTGTACAGTTGTTGTTTGCGGACGAGAGCTTTTAGCAGATTTCTTGGTGATTGATACGGTCAGCTATGAAGTCGTCTTGGAAATGGATTTTCTTGGCACTTTCCACGCTCACATTGATTGTAGGGCAAAAAAAGTAATTTTCCAGATTCCCGGACATCCCGAGTTTATCTTTACTGGAGGAAGCAGTTATGTCGGGCCAGTCGAGTTTAGGGCTAGGCCGACAACTAATATTCTTGCATCAATGGAGGTTGATAAAAGTGATGAGCCAGCCGTTGTTCGCGATTTTATGGACGTGTTTGAAGATATATCGGGATTACCGCCGAAGCGAGACGTGGAGTTCGCAATTGACCTTATTCCTGGTGCAGCGCCAGTATCTAAAGCGTATTATCCAATGGCACCAGTGGAGTTGGAAGAAGTCAAGAAACAAGTTGCCGAACTGCTTGAGAAGGGTTGGATTCGAAGCAGTAACTCGTCTTGGGGAGCTCCAGTTCTTCTAGTCAAGAAGAAGGATGGCACAAGAAGGATTTGCATCGACTATCGAGAATTAAACCGGGTGACTATTAAGAACAAGTACCCGATCCCTCGTATTGGCGAACTTTTTGAGCAGCTTAGTAGCACGAGGGTATTCTCGAAACAGGATTTGCGATCCGGATATCATCAGGTCCGAGTGAAAGCAGAAGATATTTGCAAGACGGCGTTCCGAACTCGGTATGGACATTACGAGTACTTAGTGATGCCCTTCGGAGTAACGAATGCACCGGCGATATTCATGGACTTGATGAACCGAATCTCTTCACCATTCTTAGACCAGTTTATTGTGGTGTTCATTGACGATATTCTGGTCTATTCGAAGAGTTTTGAAGAGCATGCAGAACATTTGAAGATCGCACTGCAGACGTTGAGACAGGAGAAGTTATATGCGAAGATGAGCAAGTGCGAGTTTTGGCTGGAAGAAGTAAAGTTTTTGGGGCATGTTGTGTCTGGCGATGGAATCGCCGTCGATCCCGAAAAGATTGCCGCAGTTCGAGATTGGCCAATTCCGAAGAATGTTGCAGAGATAAGAAGTTTCCTTGGACTAGTCGGGTATTACAGAAGATTTGTGGAGAACTTTGCTCGTATAGCGGAGCCGTTGACCAAGCTTACGCGCAAGGAGGTACCTTTTGTATGGACGGATAGTTGTGCATCAGCTTTTAAGACATTGAAGCAGAAATTGATAACCGCCCCTATTCTGACTGTGCCAGATAGTTCCGGAGGATTGGTAATTCACAGCGACGCATCTGGGAAAGAATTGGGATGCGTTTTGATGCAGCATGGGAAGGTTGTAGCGTACGCATCAAGACAGTTGAAGACCCATGAGAAGAATTACCCAACTCACGACTTGGAGCTTGCGGCTGTGATTTTCGCTTTGAAGATTTGGAGACACTACCTTTTGGGCGAAAAGGTCGAAGTTTTCACGGATCATAAGAGTTTAAAGTATGTGTTCACGCAGAAGGAGCTTAATATGAGGCAGCATAGATGGTTAGAGCTGATGGCTGATTACGATCTTGATCTTAAGTACCATCCGGGAAAGGTTAATGTCGTACCGGATGCGCTCAGTCGGTTACCAGCAATTCAGATGTTGACTACGCAGAAGGAACTCGTTGAAGAATTTCGAAGACTTGATTTGGAGGTTGTGCTACCGCATTCTTCGGGACAGTTGATGCTGCTGCAAGTACATTCGTCGTTGATCGAGAATATTAAAGCAGCGCAATCGCAAGATCCTAGATTGCAAAAGTTTCGAGAACAGGTTGAAGCCGGACTACGAACAGATTTATTGATCCACGAAGATGGTTCGTTGAGGTATAGTAGCCGTCTGTGTGTGCCAAAGGGAGATATTCGCGAAGAGCTTATGAAGGAGGCGCACAGCTCAACTTATTCCGTACATCCAGGAGGCATGAAGATGTACCGAGATATACGACAGCATTTCTGGTGGGAAGGCATGAAACGGGAGATCGCTCGCTTTGTGGCAAAGTGCTTGGTGTGTCAGCAAGTTAAGGCTGAATATCAAAGGGTTGCTGGTTTGTTGCAACCACTTCCGATTCCTCAGTGGAAGTGGGAACATATAACCATGGATTTCGTGACAGCTCTACCGCGGAGTCCAAAGGGTAACAATGCAGTATGGATGATTGTTGATCGTTTGACCAAGACAGCTCATTTCATTCCTTTTCGGGTTGGTCAATCAACAGAAACTTTGGCGGAGCGGTACATGCAGGAGATTGTAAGATTGCATGGAGTACCGGTAAGCATCGTGTCAGATCGTGACACTCGGTTCTTATCATACTTCTGGAGGAGTTTACAGGAAAGTTTTGGGACTCGATTGAAGTTTAGCACAGCTTATCATCCTCAAACTGATGGTCAGTCGGAGAGAACGATCCAAACTCTTGAAGATATGTTGAGAGCATGCATGTTGGACTTCAAGGGTTCTTGGGAGGATCATCTACATTTGGTGGAGTTTTCTTACAACAATAGTTTCCAGGCAACTATTCAGATGGCCCTATTTGAAGCTTTGTATGGTCGCAAGTGTCGTTCACCTGTTTTTTGGTGTTGGGGTAAAAATTTACACCCCGGTTGACCGAGTCAAAGTCAAGGTCAACCCCCAAGCTAGGTGGGCCCAAGCCCAGGTCAAGCGGGCCCATGCCCAAGTCGAGCCCGCGGCCAGCCTCTCTCATGCCAACAACAAAATCATGTCAAAAATAATTTTTATGTAATTTTTTATGCATGAATGTAAACAAAATGGGCATAAAGCCAATATTTTGTAAGCCCATGGCTTATGTGAAAAAATGAAATAACACATGAGCCATGGGATGGCTAAAATGCCATTTTTGTAAAGCCCAAGGGGCTATATGTAAATGTGTAAGCCTATAAAAGGCAACATGATGATGAATAAAGCATACACTTTTTCATTCCCCAAAAACTAGGGCTTGTGACTCTTTCTCCTTCTTCAAGGTTCTAAAAAGCTTCTTCTTTCTTTTGAATTAAATCAAGAGTTTAACTCTTCCTTTTCTCAAAATAAATATTTTTTCACCACAAAACCCACGAAGGGGAACTTAGATCTCCCACCAGATCTCGAAAAAGAGAGATCTTTAAAATCTCACACCTCTTGGTCTCCGAGATCCGGCCAAAACAAAAAGAAGAAGGAGATCCATCTCTAAGAATCTAACTTTGGACAGATCCAGGGCTCAGAAGAAGGGCCAAAGATTCCTAGGAGTTTAACTCCTTTCTAGATCTGTTGGAGTTTAACTCCATAAATTAATTTTCTGTCAGGAGTTTAACTCCAAAAATTCCTTGGGAGTTCAACTCCCCAACCTAAGGGCTAGGCCCCCCCTCCAGCGGGTGTTTTCCCGTGGTCACGTGCGCCCACGTGACCCCGGGCGCTGAGGCGCCCAAAGGTCACGTGTGCGCCACGTGACCCCGTGGCGCTGAGGCGCCCAAAGGTCACGTGCGCCCATGTGACCCCGGGCGCTGAGGCGTCCAAAGGTCACGTGTGCGCCACGTGACCCCGGGGCGCTGAGGCGCCCAACGGTCACATGCGCCCACGTGACCCCAGGTGTTGAGGCGCCCAAAGGGTCACGTGTGCCCACATGACCCCAGGGCGCTGAGGCGCCCAACGGTCACGTGTGCGCCACGTGACCCCGGGGCGTTGAGGTGCCCAACGGTCACGTGCGCCCACGTGACCCCGGGCGCTGAGGCGCCCAAAAGGTCACGTGTGCCCACGTGACCCCGGGGCGCTGAGGCGCCCAACGGTCACGTGTGCGCACGTGACCCCGGGGCACCACGCGCCTACGTGCTACGCACGCGTCTTTAAGACGCTTTTTTTTCCTTTTTTTTTGTGCACTCCATATTAAATGTGTCTCCCCCGTTAGCAAAAATTTCTAACGGGGCGCTGCCCCGCACCCCGTAAGGGGGCTGCTAACCCCCTTGACCCCCAGCCCGCTATCCGGGTAGCGGGACCTCCGTAAAAACTCTGCGGGGTCCCCGATATATCCAAACCCCCCTTTAAAACACAACACGGCAAATTGAGTTCGCATGACCAGTTTAACCCGTCAATCGGAGGTTCTCTCGCTCCAAAGGCGAGGGGTAATTAACGGCAGCTTAGTCCGCGGCTGCCGGAGATTCGGATCCCCACAATCATTA
Source organism: Agapanthus africanus (assembly GCA_030015575.1). NCBI lineage: Eukaryota > Viridiplantae > Streptophyta > Magnoliopsida > Asparagales > Amaryllidaceae > Agapanthus > Agapanthus africanus. Next base: position 752,624,358 of record CM057340.1, on the reverse strand, counting down.
AACCCCGGCCTACCCTAGGCAGGGGGAATCTGTACTGCGCCCGACCAGCGCGTGCGTATTCCCATCTCAATGGGGTGACGAAAAACACCCTACAGTTGGGACGACGTCGGTGAACGAAGATTGTTGGGACCAGATTTGGTTGTGCAGATAGTTGAGAAAGTTAACACTATCAGGAATCATATGAAAGCAGCACAAGACCGACAGAAGAGTTGGGCTGATACGTCGAGGAGACCTCTAGAGTTCGCCGTGGGTGATTTAGTATTCTTGAAGATACCACCGACTAGAGGGGTGATTCGTTTTGGAAGTCGAGGAAAGCTCAGCCCTCGATTCGTGGGACCCTTTGAGATCTTGGAGCGTGTTGGTGAAGTAGCGTATCGTTTGGCGTTACCGCAGTCCTTGGCGAATGTGCACGATGTGTTTCACGTATCTCAACTCCGTAAGTATGTCCGAGATGAAACACATGTGTTGGATCATTCGGAGCTAACGGTACGAGAAGACTTGACTTTTAAGGAGCGACCAGTTGAAATTGTGGATCGAAGGGAAAAGGTTCTTAAGAACAAGATTATCCCTCTTGTACTTGTTTCCTGGGGTAATCGCTCGCATGGAGAGTCCACTTGGGAACGAGAAGATGAAATCCTGCAGAAGTTCCCTCATCTTTTCTTGTAGTTTGATTGTTCGTCTGTCTTTTGTATTCTTGGAATTTCGAGGACGAAATTCTTTTTGTAGTTGGGGATAATGTAACAACCGAGTCCAGTTCTACAAATTTCAGTTACCGTATGTGTAGTGTGTGGTATTTATTTCATTTATACTGCTTTGACTGTTACCAGTTATAGTTTGCACCGACATGTCATTTTCTGCATATTACAATTTAAGTCATCTAAAATTAAATTAAAAATACTTGTCATGGCCTGCTCGACACCCCTAACCCTGTAGTAGCGTCCTTGCATTGTGTTTTCGTCCCGTTCAGCGAACGGACGTGTTTGGACGTCTACGCGCACGTGCGTGCGTCCGTTCTTGGGGGTATGCTTTTTAATTATAAAATACTTCATTTAAATTTTTGGAACCCGCCAATAATTTTCATTTTTCGAATTCAAATTTTTGGACTCGACCCGGGCCCAATTCTGAAATATTTTGCATTTACGCCAAATCCTATTTATTTAAATCTTTTAAAACAGACAAAATATTTATTTTAACCAGCGAAATTTAAACCAGAAAATATTTTTCTCTATTTTAAATCCCTTTAAAATCTTTCTCAACTTATCAGATTTTTTTCCCTAACCATTTTACCCCCGCCAGCCAATCACAATTCATTTTTTTAACCCTTGGGCCCACACGTCTTTCTCCCTCTCCCCTTTCTCCTTCTCTTTCTCTCTCTTCTCTCTTCCTCTCTCCTCGCGTAACGATGAATTTCTTTCTCCTCAAATCTTTCTCTCTCCTCTCGATCTCTCTCTCCCTCTCTATCTCTCTCCTCTTCTCTCTCCTTTCTCTCTCTTTCTCTCCCCTTTCTCCTTTATATTTCTTTCTCCTTCTTCACTATTTTTTTTTAACAGAACCCATCCCCGAAAGAACCCTAGCCGCCTCGTCTTCCTTACCGTTGCCCTAGCACCGACGCCTTCGTCGCCGTTCATCGCCGCTGTCACCCTCATCGCCTCTACCCTCTCTCCTTCCTCCCTCCTTCTCTCTCCGTGCACCCTGCACCTGCAGCCGCGGCCCCTGCACTTTTGCACCGCCAGAATTTTCGCCGCCAGTGACCTCGTCTCCGTGCCCCGACCTTCGTGCAACCCCAATGAGCTTTACCTACTCTTCTTCTTCTTCTTCCTCTTCTTCTTCTTTCTCTTCCTCCTCTTTCTCTTCTTTCACCTTAGGTTTTTTCTTCTCTGTTAAATATTGTTGCATCCTCTGTAGATCGCCGGAGCTCCGTCGACGACGCGCCGACGACGCTGTCATCTCCTGCAATCCAGTGACGAGGACCCCTGACCCGTGTGACTCCGCCGTTCGTCGTTTGGGTTCATTCCATAAACCGTGCGCACGTCGCGATATTTTCCCCACCAACGCGTAACGTTCCATTTTCCGTTTCGCGACCCGTCGAGGCAAGTTAATCTTGCTACATGCTATTTAAACTACTATTTATGCCATTTAAATTACTATGTACCTGTTAGAGTGCACTTTAGATCTGTAGTTCCATTTTAATACCAGAATTCCCTTTTAACATGTCGACGTCCCATTATATCATTTTAGAATCATGGCTCGAAATATACCCGTTTGCTGTTAGTTCTGTTATACATAGTACCTGCATTCATATTTAAATCTTGTAACACTTATTTGTATGACCTACAGTACCCTTCCATATTTTATATCCTGTCGGACGACCGTGTCCATACAACTCACCTGATTTATATTCAATTATATCTTTAGATTATTTAGTACACTTTAACATGAATTTAACATCCATAAAGGTCATACTGTATGCATGAAATGATAGAACTATCTCTTAAACCCAAACTGCTAACCGTGCATCCAGGTAATCAAATCGGTAACTATTTGCATATCATATTACATGTGCCAGTTTATTGTCGTGATAGTAACCATGCTTGTTTATTTATAACCATGATTATGCTAGTTGATTATGAGCACCCACATGATATCTGGTATACCCTGACATGACTTGCTACACATATTACCTGACCCGACATGGTACCGTACACTACTTGACTCGACCTGATATACCATGGCCTGACCCGTTACTTGATCTCGTGTCTAATGCCAACAAACCTGACATGTAGTCCTCACGGACCATTCCTGTTGTCTATCCAGACAAACCTGCTCTTACCTGATCCTGTGTTGGCAGTGGTTCTTGATTACTGAATACCTAACTTGACATACACAACTTGGGGGTATGGGGAAATCAATGATGAAACCTGACTTGTAACTCGACGGTGTACTACCTTTACTGATCAGTTTTAGAGGCTAGGCCGGCCTTGGGATGATGCTGCTGACATCATTCATCTGTACATATTTCCTGTTTTAGTGCCTAGCGGCATGTCTCGGATTCAGCCCGAGAATCTTGACCGTGGTCCCGGGTATGCACGGGATACTATTGAGTTATATCGATAATTCATCAAATTGATTTCAAAGACTTTAGAATAGAAAACCCAATAGAACAGTTTATTTTAGTCGCTGCACGCTACCCTGCACGGCCCTGATTTATATTACTGTTACACCTGCTTTTAATTCATGTTTATATTTGCATTGCCTGTTACCCTGTTTATATTTTATTACCTGATGACATGACGCGCTGACATCTGTGTTTTGCATGGCCCAGATTCCGTACCTTTGCCGCAGTCCGAGCAGCAGTATTTCAGCCAGCAGGCTGAGCTGTGAGGTGTCGGTAGTAGTTAGTTCTTTATTTCCTGCATTTTATTCCTGATGTGAGCCCGCATTATGGGATATACATTCCAGTTATTTTGTATTGGATCTTTTGCTTCCGCACTTTTATTATTCTTGACTCATGTTATCTTGGCTTATGGACATATTTTAGATAGTTATGTTTTGTTCTTGATATCTCTACAGCCGTAATGTGACTGTGGATGGATACTTCCTACCTACAGGTAGCATGGTTGGCTATGTCACGTGCCCAATTTAGCGTACTCTGGGAAGCGGGGCGTGACACGTGGCGACGAGCCCAGCCCCGACTCGGGCCGGCAACTCGGCCGACTCGGCCGGTCCGACTCGGGCCAAACACCAATTTTCTTGAACCCCTGTGACCTTTGAACTCCCCTCATTAACCTTGTATTATTTAAATTCCCTGCACATTTACAGAGCAATTTAAAACCCCATTTAATCCATTTTTTAATACAAATTTTAATACACCTTTTCATTACCCTAAACCCTAATTTTTTCTATAAATACCACACCCAAACTCACCCCTCTTCACTTCCAAATCTCTGTTCAAACTCCCAAGAAAATTTCTAGACTTTTTGTGTGAAAGTGGAGTTAGCAAAGGGCAAAGCTCCGGCGAACTTCCGACGACGTTCCGAAGAGTTTCCAGCGAAGAAACGATGCACCGGTGTTTCCCCAACCTTCCTCTTCCTCTTCTTTTGGCTCTAATCCCATAAGTCCCTATTTCTCTTCTCTTCTATATTTAAAAAATATTCAAAACTAAAACCCGACGGAAGCAGAGTTAATCCGACTTCCGATTCAGTGTTTCCTTAAAAAGTCTATTTTTTTTCTTAAACACAATATTACCAAACTCTTATGTTATAACCATTAAACATTAACAAAGGCAATAGAACAAGTTTGACAATGAAATGATAATCATAGTAAGTTTTATTCCATTTTTACATTAAAATACCTTTATGTTTCGTATCGACATGTTTATACCTTTTAACCATTCTAGTTATAGAAAACTCATGAGGTAATAACCTACCTCCCCACAACACTCATATGTAACATAGCACGATAATCTTTGAGAATATAGTTTTGGGAAAATACGATTTTACAAAAAATTAGCTCCAACTTATAAAAAAACATTTTTCTACAAGATATGTATTTCTAACAAATCTTTGCAATGTGCCGCTACAATCCGTTTCGGGAAACCCGTTCAGGATGGTGCGGATTATCGCACATCCTCGGGCTTAGTAGTGCGAGATGCAGACCTCCGCAAGGAGTATACGATCTTGAAAGATTTAAAAATACAATTTTCTTTAGAAAATGTGATTTCTATTATAAATAAAACTTATTTTTTTAATAAATAAATATATATGTAATTAATATCAAAATATATATTTTTAATATTTATAATATTCCACATTTCCAAAATTCAAGAAAAATATCTCATTTATAAGAAAATATCATACAAATTCCAATATTACAAATAAATACCATATATTATGAAAAATATGTTTTATTCACTAGAAATGTCACAATGATAAAATATACGTTAATGAAAACTTTAAAGATGATAATAAAATACTTTAGGTGTATTTTGAAAATTTAAACAAAATTATTTTTACATAAAACCCCCTCAAGTTATATTAAATTACAATATGGACCCTAGTAAACATAGGTTTAAGCGGGACCGGTCTCTTGAGCCTCAGGGAGCCGGAGATATAGGTGCTTGCCTATTTAAGGTAGACAACTTAACAAACGGTGTTATCAACACGGTAATCGTTTTTTAAAAAGACACAAATCCTGACGTCCATATGCAGTGGTTACCGATAATACCAAAACCTAATTCAGGATTCAATTTCTTTTTTTTTCAAATTTTCTGACTCAGACTGAGTCTTAATATATACAATCTGACTTGAATGAGATTTAAGTATAAAACTATATTATAATATGAATCTATGAATCCATATAATCAATCTGTTCAATATATTCAATCTGTATCGACTAAACCGAACTATGGATATACATCCATCTACATGATTCTCCAGTTACATCCATTTACCGATATCATGGTTTTGGCAAGTCATCCATCTATACAATTCAAATTACAAGACAATACAATACAAACAATACAATCAAGATATCGCGGGGTTTAAGGGGTAGACTGGTACGGAAGGTATTAGAAGTGGCACGAGACTGCAACCATTAAGACACCTAACCTGAATTGCCGTTGTACCGTAGCTGAACGGTTCCTTGTATTCCGTCCACTGTAGTCTCTGGTCTAACGAGACTCCTCTCGTATACACTGGCAGCTTTTGTACCAAGTTACAAACAACAGTGTTAACACTAAATACAACATTATAACAATATAATACAACTTTAAAAGCTACACTCTCTCACTCTCTCTGTCTATTCTACTTCTCCCTTATCTTTGGGACTTACCGAGCAATTGTTCGCTGACGACATTCCTTCTCTTTTTTCTTTGGAATGTTGTCAGGTGGATCGGACCTTCAGGAGATCGAGCCCACCAGCGAGGACTTAGATCAGCTAGCCTTCGACCCGGATCTCTAGTTACTTGTACATTTCATTTCAATACTTTCCATTTCTGTTATTCCACTGTTTAGGTATTGCTTCTCATTCCATATATTTGCTTTTCAGATGTATTGTAAAAAGAATGTTAATAAATAAAGTTGTCGTTCAATTATATCTATTGTCTCTGTCTCTTGTGCATTTTTACTTATATTGCTTAGATACGCTCATCATGTTTACTTCAGGGTAAATAAATAGCGGCCTCGTCCCGTCCCCTTCGCCGTACACCAGGAAGCGGGGCGTGACAGGTTTTGTTGGTGGCCCATGCAGGTCAGAGCTATATGGAACCCTACTATGCAGTTCAGTTCTGTATGGACAACCTAAGCAATATAACATAAGAACCAGCAACTGAAACATTCTTTACAATTCATATTCGTTGAATCTTATCATTTCATATACTTTGAATCCGTGCTAACCCAAATTTTTCTTTCAAGGTTATGGATTCCCCAAACAACACCAGTACAAATATCAACAACACTCCCCCACCACTACCACTCACACCTGTTGTCGCTGCTCCGATCAACGAGCAGACGGTTCTACTTGAGGCAATCCGCAGCCTCCTGGAAGAACAGCAGCAGCAGACTGATATCTTAATGAACCGACCAGAGGCAGAAGCACCTATAGTGAAGCAATTCAGAGCTTTGCACCCCAAACAATTCTCAGGAAAGGAGAGCCCTCTAGAAGCTGAGGATTGGGCTCAGAGCTTTGAAGATGATCTAGCAGCAGCACAAGCGCCAGAGATAGCTTGGGTCCGTGTTGCGAAACTGCAACTCACGGACAATGCACGGGTTTGGTGGAAGGCGGAAGAAAGCCGTCTTGATCAACCCATCGAATGGAAAACTTTCCGCGATATGTTCGACGCAAGTATTTCCCTGAGAATGACAGGTTCGACATGGAACAGCAGTTCATCCACTTACAACAAAGTTCGACGTGGACCAAATCAGTGGATGAATACGATACTGAGTTCACCATACTCAGTCGGTAAGATATGTCTCAATAATTCGATTTTTCAATAAATCACATACTACACAGCTAACACAATACTTTAACAGATTTGCGGCACACCTGATACCGACGGATGAGATCAGAGCCCGTCGATTTCAACAAGGGTTAGATTCGGAGATCCAGGCTGCACTAGCCACAAGAGATTTTTCGACTCATGAATCGGCTCTGAAAGCTGCCCGCCATTATGAGGCCGTAGTAAAGATGAGGGGCAAATCACAATCTGCTGGAGTTAAGCACCCTGCTAACCAGATGGCAGGAGGAGCCTCATCAAGGCCATCGTTTGTGCCAAGGAGACTGGGAGTACCAATCAACCGGCCCAACCTAGTTTTTTGTATCTACTGCAAGAGAGATGGGCATCTGATGAAAGACTGCCGGCGAGCCAACCGTCTTTACTTAGTCTGCGGCTCAGCTACTCATGATATTGGGTCTTGTCCCAGAAGACACAACCCAATTACTACACTCAGGCCAGCAATCACTTACCAGCAGAGACCAGCCCTTTAGGCACCTGCTCCAAGACTCGCTCTCCCTGCTTTGCCACCTAGAGGACCACCGACTGCACCTCCTCCTCGCCAGTTCCATCAAGCTCAACGGAACGTTCTGAGGAATGCTCCTCCGGCCAGGAGGAATGTACCACGGCGACAGGCATTCACGATGACCATGAAAGAAGCTGAGGCCACTGGCCAAGTCATCACTGGTAACCCTTTCTTCTTAAGCTTTTCTTTCAGTATTAACACCTACCTACATATTTTTCCTATACCTAAAACATATCCCACATACCTTAGGTACAATCTTAGTAGCCTCACTTTCTGCATTAGCACTCTTCGATACTGGAGCATCTCACTGCTTTATGTCGCAACGGTTCGTCCGAACTCATGCGATTCCAGTCACACCGCTTGTATCCAGTTGGAATGTCAGTTCAGGGAACGACGTTCTGAAGACAATAATAGGATACAGCTTATGTCCAGTAGTCGTCTGCTGCAGAGAATTCTATGCTGACTTCAAAGTGCTGGACATACCGAACTTCAATGTGGTTCTAGATATGGATTGGCTCGGAACATTTTATGCTACCATTGACTGTCGTCAAAGGAGGGTAGTATTCGAGATTCCAGACCATCCGATTTTCTATTTCAAAAGTGGAGACCGTACCTTAGAGCCAAGTACTTACAAGGCGAAACCAAACAAGGCAGTGATTGCAGCAATTCAAGTGGAGGAAGGATCAAAGCCAGAAGTGATTCGAGAGTTTGACAATGTGTTTCCTGACGATATATCAGGTTTGCCTCTCGATCGAGCTCTTGAATTCAGCATTGACTTAATACCAGGAGCGCAATCGGTGATCAAAGCACCGTATCGATTAAATCCGGAAGGTTTGAAAGAAGTCCGAACTCAGTTGGATGAATTATTGGCAGCAGGATGGATTCATCCCAGCACTTCAAGTTGGGGATCTCCTGTACTGCTTGTGAAGAAGAAATAAGGTTCATACAGAATGTGCATTGATTATAGAGCCTTGAACGTAATAACGATAAAGAATAATTATCCGCTACCACGTATCGACGATTTATTCGATCAGCTAAGTGGTCTTGTGTTTTCTCCAAATTAGATTTTCGTTCAAGTTATCATCAGGTGAAGATCAAGAATCTGATATCCACAAAACGACATTCAGAACTCGTTATGGTCATTACGAATTTCTTGTAATGCCATTTGGAGTGACCAACGCACCAGCAATATTCATGAACCTGATGAATCAAGTTTTTTGGGAGTACTTAAACAGGTTTGTTGTCATCTTTATCGACGACATCCTGGTGTATTCAAAGAGTCGGAAAGAACATACCGAACATCTACGAATAGTCTTAGAAACTCTACGACAACATCAACTCTACGCCAAGTACAGCAAGTGTGAGTTTTGGTTAGATCAAGTTGGTTTTCTTGGACATATTGTATCAGGCGAAGGAATCTCTGTGGATCCAGAGAAAGTTTCAGCAGTAAGTGAATAGCCGACACCAAAGTCAGTGAAGGACATTCGAAGTTTCTTGGGTCTAGCTGGATATTACAGAAGGTTCATTGAATGCTTTTCAAAAATAGCAACACCCATGACCAAGCTCACACGTAAAGATGAAGACTTTATGTGGTCAGAAGCATGCGAACAAGCTTTCGTAGAACTCAAGTCAAGATTGACATCGGTGCCTATTCTCGTTATACCGGACCAAAAAGGAAGTTTCGAAGTGCATGTGATGCATCCGGTAAGGGATTAGGATGTGTTCTACATCAGCACGGTAAAGTTGTGGCTTATACTTCAAGACAGCTGAAGATCCATGAGCGCAATTATCCGACGCATGATTTGGAGTTGGCAGCCGTAAGCTTTGCTCTCAAGATTTGGCGCCATTATCTTTTTGGTGAATGAGTGAACATATACACAGATCACAAGAGTCTGAAATATGTGTTTACTCAAAAGGAGCTTAATATGCGGTAGAGACGATGGTTAGAACACATGGCAGACTTTGACATCAACCTGCAATATCACCTAGGGAAGGTGAATGTGGTACCTAATGCCCTTTGTCGCCAACCATTAGCAATGAATCTCACCGCTCAGTGGAAGCTTCAACAAGACTTGCATCAGATGGAGATTGAAGTAGTCATGCCAGGTAACACTTCAAGTTTGATGAATTTACAAGTTCAATCTACCATTGTCAATCAGATCAAAGCAGCTCAAGCAAGTGATACTAAGTTGCAAAAGATCAGAGAACAATTAGAGAATGGACTCAGAACAAACTTCATCATCCATGAAGACGGATCTTTGAGATACGGCAGCAGATTATATGTACCAAAAAGTTCTGTTCGGAAAGAGTTAATGAAAGAACCTCATAGCTCTCCCTACTCAGTACACCCTGGAGGTACACAGATGTACAAAGATCTACGTCAGAATTACTGATGGTACGGAATGAAGCGTGAAGTGGCCAGAAGCGTCGCTAAATGCTTAGTGTGTCGGCAAGTGAAGGCTGAACATCATAGGACCGCTGGATTACTTCAACCGTTATCTATCTCAGAATGAAAGTGGCAACACATCACAATGGATTTTGTGACTGCACTTTCTCGCAGCACAAAGGGTAACGATGCGGTATAGGTTATTGTGGATCAACTCACGAAGTCGGCTCATTTCATCCCATTTCGAGTTGGCCAATCTACTAAGACATTAGCAAAGAAGTACATGGAGGTAAGAATCTACTTAAAATTTAAACTCTTCATAATGTACTATCTCTGATACCCATGAACTCATACAGAAAATTGTAAGATTTCATGGAGTACCGGTTTGCATTATCTCCGATCGTGACACCAGGTTCCGATCACAATTTTGGCAGAGTTTGCAAGCGAGCTTTGGAACAGTTCATATCAGTTTTTTGCATTTTCATACCGCCCAATTTTTATCACATTGCATATCGGTAGATACTCTTGAGCCGTGTTTGCTAGTCAATTGCAGGAAACAGATTCTCGGTTCTAAAACAGTGAAATTCATGGAAAACACGACAAAATCCGGGTTCCTGCCAACCACAGATAAAACACGGATCTCCGCTCTTTATCCGTCTGTTGCCACACACCAGTTTAGGAGACAAAATGACAAATCAATTGTCACCTTCATGCACAAAGCACTATGGCAACACCAAGACCAAGAAATCTACGCGGAGCTCAAGAAAATCCATGTCCAAAGTCCACCTTTCCCTCAACAGAAATTCTGGAAGAAATGTGGAAGTATTTTCAGAAAATACATGTACCAGACAAGAGGGGACAGCAGACCAGGGAAGTACCAAGAACCCCATGCCCTGACTCCACCAGAGTGCGGCGGATCCGCGGCATAAGGAGGCTTAGGCCGCGGATCCGCGGCCATACTGTGGAGTCAGGGCATGGGCTTTCAGGGGTAGTTTGGAACTTTTGTAAAGAGGCAGTTTGTTGCCCTAGATTTCATTTTCCCTGCCTATAAATAGCCCAGAACTTTGTGAAGGAAAGGGTGCATAATCTTGTATTTTCTTTTCTAGGATTAGTTGTGTTTCTTCTTCCTCTTCTCATCTCTTCTCCATTAAAACTTGTAGTGAGCTTTGTGAGTGAAGAATGATGAATAAAGAAGACTCTTTTGCTATTATATCTTGTCTTGTTCTTTTATAATTGCTTGTAATTTTAATTTGTTAACTAGTTGTTGTTATTTCTTGTTGTTTTTTTCTTTTCTCTTTTCCTTTATCATTAAAACAACCATGATGCTTACGCTTGATCCTTGCCAAGGTGAGGTCGCAAATAGCTAGTTGTTCTCTTCTAATCTCTTCTTTCTATCTTCCTCTTTTGTTTTGTTTTATTTTTCCGTATCATGATGTGTGAGTAGTTACATACTTGTTAGGGTAGGATAAGGGAAGTTTGAGAGAAGGAAATCTCTCTCACTCTTTCCTTGCCCAACAGCTTAATTCGACTCCCGTTAATTGAACCACAATCCGCTCCTTACGGCACCCTATCCTACATGATAGCGGTGATTCCGTAGTGAGACCGGTTGTGGTTGAATTAACCGGAGGTTATGGCTAAGAGCCAAGAACGGACGGACAAGCACCAAAAGGAAGAACTTATGCGTTGGAAAGCCTAGCTTATACTCGCAAGTTCCTTCCTAGTCGTGCTAATCCCCGTTGTTGCCGATTACCGTAACACCGAGATTAAGAGGGGCAACGAAAGATGTGGGAGACTCCTAACTCAAACTAACATAATCCTAACCCTAACAAGCTCTCTTTACATATCATTTTACCACTTAATTAATCACAACAAAATCTGAAAAACTGGACTTAACTCGTTAAAGCACATAGAAAAAGATTCTCATCTCCCTGCGGACGACCCGTACTCAACCGGCTAGCTACGTGCGAAACCGTCTTGATTGCGGTATTTAACTAAACTTGAACACGCAGAATCTCTACCAATCAAATGGCGCCGTTGCCGGGGAGACGGTAGTTTATTTCTTTGTGTAATTTCGGGTTAACTTGTGAATATAACCGAAAAAACAAAACAAAAAAAAATATACTTTGTAAAAAAATCATCTTGTTACTTTTGATTAGCTTTTGTGCAAGTGTGCAGGAAAATACGAAGTTCAAGATCGGCGCCAAAGACGTCGGATAATACGGAGTTCAAGTTCAGTGCCAAAGACGTGGGAAGATAGACCCACATTTCGCGGCTACACCGCGACGGAACAAAACGAAGCAAACGGTCTACTGTCAAAATCTGGAGCAGGTACAGTGAGCAAATAAAATTCAGAAAATCCAAACAAGCAGAGGACACCAACAGGAGCTCACACCAAAAAAACGGAGCCCCAACTCCACTACATTGCCGCGATTCCGCGGCATAAGTAATCTTAGGCCGCGGATCCGCGGCCACTTGGTGGCTTCAGGGGTGCATTTTCTCTCTGTAAGTCTCTCTCCTCTCTCCCACTCCTCTGGACTCCAATAAACTGTGTTTTCTGCAGCATTCTTTGCGCAAACTCTTCTCCCCCTTCCAATAAACTGTTCTTATGCAGGATTCTTTGCGCCGCGCTAAAATAAAAATTGTTTGCAGTTGATTTGTTACCGCTTTGCATTCTATAATACGGACTTAAGGGGCTTGAAACCAATTCAGATTGGGTGGGGATTTCATCACCCTTCCCAGGACCCCAAAAATCACAAAAGCATATGCATTGTCCATTGTAATTAAAAAATACTAGACTTCAGCCCTAAAGACTTCGCGCTCATTAGGAGAAGTTAAACCGTGTTTAGAAGCTCGCTTAACGGTATATTGTTTACGGGGTGTCTAGGAAAGTGTTAACGGCGCAACCGCCAAAAGAGAAAGGGTTATTTAATTAAGGAACTTCGCGAAAGCGTTGGAAAACCTCCCCTTATCTCTGCACTTACCTGGCCTCGTGATCAGTGTATTTTTAAGCCCGTTTCTCGACACAGTTTTGCTTCGACAATTAAGTTCTGGAGCAGGTCTAGCAGACCTAGGAGACACTAGATCTAGGTGTGATTGTGCATATCTTGTTTGTGATTGCTTAAAGCCGTAAGTCCGTACATATTTCTGTAAAGCTCTTTCTAAAAAAAAAAGAAAAAATCAAAAACTTTTATAAAAACTTGCCCTTTGTCGCCAAAATCCATTTTTCACCCACCACCCATCGCCTTTCTCCATTGACGTTTTCTTACCCTCACCTTCTCCGCTTTGACTATACTAAACTTGTTTAGTGTATGTCTGCTTGGACTCGGGACACTAGCGCCCGTCTAGTCCGCGTTACGTTAGTCGCTACCGACTACGCGATCGACTCAGACGTCGATACTCCGTCCACTCCTCTTTCACCCCTTCCTTTGCCGGCCAACTCCGATGTTGACCGGAATTCTGTTCATACATCTTCGCCTTCACCTTCACTTTCACCGACCTCTTCTTCTGCGATGTCAGGATTTAACCCGAACATCTCTTTGACCACCCCTGGATTGGCTCCACCTCCTATGGAGACCAATAACCCACCACACCCGCCTGTTGTAGCGCCGCCGCGAATTGCGCTCCAGGATCGTTTCTATCCCACCCGTTCTGCACTCCCCACCTGCCTTTCTCTTCCACCGGCCAATGGGGATAATTTTGAAATTAAGCCCCACTTCATCAACATGCTTCCACGTTTTCATGGGCTTGAATCTGAAGATGCCTATATCTTCATCAACAAATTTCAAAACGTCTGTGCCATGATGAAAACCACCCAACTGTCGGACGATGCTATACGTCTACGGGTCATTCCGTTCACTTTATGCGATCTCGCTGAAAAATGGCTGTATAGCACCGCTTCCCGTTCCATAACCAGTTGGGACGAGTTTGTTAAAGCGTTTCTAAAGAAATTTTATCTGAATCATAAAACCGCAAGGATTCGAAATGAAATCAACCAATTCTCTCAGCTTCCTTCTGAACCCTTCTGGAAGTGCTTTGACCAGTACAAAGACCTTCTTGTTCAGTGTCCTCACCACGGTATAGAGAAATGGCAACTTTGCCAAACCTTATACGAGAGCCTGAACCCAGCAACGAAGCAGTTGTTGGAAACCATCTGTCAGGGCCACTTCCTATCGAAATCTGACGAGGAAGCGTGGCAGTTCTTTGACGACCTTGCGGAGCAAACGCTATAATGGGAGAGCACCAGACCGACTTCTTCTTCTTCTACCTCCACTTCTACCGGTCAGTCTAGGGTAGGAATTCACCAACTTGATATCTCTATTGCGATGAAAGCTGAAATGGCTGCAATAACAAGAAAGCTTGAAGCGATAGAGAGCAAATTTTCTTCTCCTGCTCCTGCCCCTGTTCTCCCCCTTCGTACCATTTGCGCTTGTTATTCCGATCCTTCTCACTTGACCGAAGAGTGTCCTTACAATCCACCATTGCACGGACAGGATCAGGTTAATGCTGCATTTCAGCAAAGACCAAGGAATGATCCATACTCTTCCACCTACAATCCCGGTTGGAGGAACCACCCCAATTTCGCCTGGAATCAGAATCAGAATCAATTCCAAGGCAACAATTTCCAAAGGCCCCCTCCGCCGCAACAACAAGCGCAACAACAAACTCAACAGCAGTTTCAGCAACCCTTCCAACCCCAACCTTTCCAAAATCAGACGAACAACTTTGCACCCAACAATTCTTTTCCACCAAACAACTTTGTTCCGTCAAACAACGATAAGGTTTTCTCGCTCGAACGAAGTCTGGAGGTGTTCGTCAAACAATCGACTCAATCCACCGCAAATATCCAGTCTTCCATTCAATCTTTAGTGCAACACACTGCCGCACACGGGCAAAGCATCAAGACCATCGAGGCCCAGATTGCACAGCTGAACGCGGCCTTAAGCGAGCGAGAGAAGGGGAAGCTCCCGTCCCAGCCACTCCCAAATCCCGGTCACCCACATAATGCACATGTTGCTCTTGAACAACAGAACCATAATGTGAGTGCCGTGACCACACTGAGATCGGGAAGGATGCTGCAAAACAACATCGGCACACGGATCAATGATGACACCCTGGCCGCTTCTTCTTCTACTTCTTCTTCTTCCTCATCTCCTGCTTCTTCGTCTTCTGAGCCTGTTCTCCGTTCTTCACAAGGCTCTCCTTCCTCTTCTTCTGCTTTGAATGGACCCACTTCTCACTCCACGAAAACACATGTTCTGGGATCCGTTCCAACTCCACAATCTCCTCCTCCAGCATTAGACTCAACCAATTTTCAAAATGTTCCATTTCCAAACCGGTTGAGGTCTAATAAACAAAATCCTCAAATGGAGAAGATTCTGGAGTTATTCAAGCAAGTTAACATTAACATTCCTCTTTTAGATGCTGTCCAACAAGTCCCGTCTTACGCGAAAATCTTAAAGGACTTGTGCACGAAAAAGAGGAAGTCTCAGGGTACCAAAGAAAGTTTTCTTGGCTAGTGCTGTGAGTGATGCTCTTACCCAATTTTTACCACAAAAACGGAAGGACCCTGACTGTCCTACGATTTCAATTACCATTGGGGATAAGAACATCAACCGCGCACTATTAGATCTTGGTGCCAGTGTTAACCTGCTTCCGTATTCAGTATACGAGCAATTAGGCGTCGGAGAGCTGAAACCCACGCACTGCACTCTCCAAATGGCCGACCGATCGATCACCCATCCTAGGGGTGAGCTAGAGGATGTGTTAATCAAAGTCGGGGACTTCATATTCCCCGTTGACTTCATTGTATTAGACACACAGCCTGTAGCTAACCCCCGGAATCAGATTCCGGTGATACTCGGTCGCCCATTTCTTGCAACCTCAAATGCTGTGATCAATTGTCGCAATGGTTCGATGAACCTCTCTTTTGGAAATATGACGATTGAACTCAACATTTTTAGGTTGGGGAATCAGCCCGCCGAACCTAATGCTCATATACTGGACGTCTGCTCGATCCAGGAGATCACCCCAGAAGAGTGTGAATTCGAGGAGTTTCTGTTTGATCACGATAATCTTGACGCCACTAGTGCGTTTCTCTTCGAACCTGCTGCTGTTTCTACGCCCGACAACGACTACGAGTGTTTCACGTTCTCGAACGATCTTAGCCGCGCACAACCCGAGTTTGAATCCTTCGACTTTCTGGATGAGTTACCTGAACCATCCAACTCGGTTGCCTACACTCGTTTTGAACCTTTGCTGGAGTCCTTTGAGTTCGAGACCTTTGCACCAATCTTGCCTTCAATCGTTTCACCTCCAACGCTCGAACTCAAGCCTTTGCCGTCTCACCTTAAGTACGCTTACTTAGGTGAGAACGAGACCCTCCCTGTCATCATTTCGGCTTCTCTAGCTCCAGAGCAAGAGAAAGCCCTTCTCGCGGTCTTGCACAGCAACAGGCAAGCTTTTGGCTGGTCCATGGCGGACATCAAGGGGATTAGTCCCCTGATCGTTGAGCATCACATTCATCTGATGGATGATGCCAAACCAGCCCGGGATCCACAAAGACGTCTCAATCCAGTCATGAAAGAGGTTGTGAAGAAGGAGATCGTAAAATGTCTAGATAGTGGTATCATTTACCCTATCTCTAATAGCCAGTGGGTTAGCCCCATTCATGTTGTCCCCAAGAAGTCGGGCATCACGGTCATAACCAACGAGGTGAACGAGTTAATCCCTACTCGCACCCAAACTGGGTGGCGAGTTTGCATTGATTACAGAAAACTCAACGCCGCAACGCGGAAAGACCACTTTCCGCTACCTTTCATTGACCAGATGCTTGAACGATTGGCCGGACACGAGTACTACTGCTTTCTTGATGGCTACTCCGGCTATAATCAAATTTCCATCGCCGAAAAAGACCAGGAAAAGACCACTTTCACTTGTCCTTTCGGCACGTTTGCATATCGTCGCATGCCCTTTGAGTTATGCAATGCGCCCGCTACCTTCCAGCGGTGTATGATGGGAATTTTCTCAGACATGGTGGAAAAATTTCTGGAGATCTTCATGGATGATTTCTCCATCTTCGGCGATTCCTTCAACGAGTGTTTGCTGCATCTTGACACTGTCCTTACCCGATGTAAGGACAAGAATCTCACTTTGAATTGGGAGAAATGCCACTTCATGGTGCGTGAAGGTATTGTCTTAGGACATATCATCTCGCAAAATGGCATAGAGGTTGACAAAGCAAAGATTGAGGTCATTTCCAATCTACCTCCTCCCCGTTGCGTCAGAGATATCCGAGCCTTCCTTGGCCATGCCGGTTTCTATAGACGGTTCATCAAGGACTTTAGCAAGATTGCTAGGCCCTTGACTCTTTTGCTGGCCAAGGACACGCCATTCGACTTCAACTCGAGCTGTGTGACTGCATTCGAGTCATTGAAAAGCTCACTCACTTCTGCTCCCGTTCTTTCTTCACCTGACTGGACGCACCCATTCGAGATTATGTGCGATGCATCCGACTTTGCCATTGGTGCTGTCCTTGGACAACACATCAACAAGATGCCGCACGTAATCTATTATGCGAGCCGAACCCTGAACGACGCCCAACTCAATTATACAACAACTGAGAAGGAATTCTTAGCTGTTGTATTTGCTTTAGAAAAGTTCAGGCCCTACCTCATCGGCTCTCCAGTCATTGTCTACACCGACCATTCTGCTCTGCGCCATCTTTTTGCGAAGAAAGATGCAAAATCTTGGTTAATCCGTTGGATCCTCTTGCTTCAAGAGTTTGACCTTGTCATTAAGGACAAACGAGGATGTGAAAACGTGGTTGCCGACCATCTCTCACGACTTCCTTCTTCGCCTTCGCTTCCAATTCCGATCAACGACGTGTTCCCGGATGAACAGCTCTTGACAGTATCTTGCGAACCCTGGTTCACAGATATTGTGAACTATTTGGACACGGGATTACTACCGACTGAATGGTCAAGTCAGGACAGACTTCGCTTCTTATCCCAAGTAAAACACTTTTACTGGGACGAACCCTATTTGTTCAAGTACTGTCCCGACCAGATTATTCGTCGGTGTGTCCCTGACGAGGAATTCAAGAGTGTGCTGTCATTTTGCCACGATCAAGCGTGTGGCGGGCATTTTGGCCCCAGAAAGACAGCTGAGAAGATCTTGCAATGTGGTTTTTACTGGCCACAACTCTTCAAAGACGCTCATGACTATTGCAAGACTTGCTCCCGGTGCCAACACATGGGCCGGATATCCCGGAGGAACGAGATGCCGCTCCAACCGATCTTGGTTGTGGAGATTTTCGATGTTTGGGCGATAGATTTCATGGGGCCATTTCCCAGCTCTTTTGGGAACTTGTACATCCTTCTCGCTGTTGATTACGTCTCTAAATGGGTCGAGGCTGTGCCCAGCCGGACTAACGACAACAAGGTTGTCGTTAGGTTCCTTAAAGAAAACATTTTCTCCCGGTTTGGGCACCCCCGAGCGATCATTAGCGACAATGGAAGTCATTTCTGCAACAAGACTTTCGAGGCCTTGATGCGAAAATACTCCATTAATCATAAGCTCTCTACGCCCTACCACCCCCAAACCTGCGGGCAGGCCGAAGTTTCAAATCGGCAAATCAAGCAGATACTGGAGAAGACGGTTTCCAAGAACCGTAAGGATTGGTCGCTGAAACTCACTGATGCCCTTTGGGCATTTCAAACCGCTTATAAGACCGACCTTGGCATGTCTCCCTATCGGCTTGTGTACGGAAAAGCCTGCCACCTACCTGTCGAAGTAGAGCATCGCGCATTTTGGGCGATAAAGGAGCTGAATCTGTCTCTCAAGGATGCGGGCAGCCATCGGAAGCTGCAGTTGAACGAACTGAGCGAGCTTAGGGATGAGGCTTACAATAACGCGGTAGTCATTAAGAATCGAACGAAGGTGTTTCACGATAAACACCTTTTGCGTAAAACCTTCGTACCTGGTCAACAGGTACTGCTTTACGACACCCGACTTCACTTCCATCCAGGAAAGCTCAGATCTCGCTGGAAAGGGCCGTATTTTGTGCGGAATGTGTATCCGCAGGGCGCTGTGGATTTGGAAAATCCAAAGGACGGTTCATTTTTCAAAGTAAACGGACACCGATGCAAACCGTACCTTAGCGCCGAATCAACAGAGGAGCTCCTGTTCTTACAGGAGCCGGTTTACCCTGCCTGATCTTCCTCTGCCTACCACCAAACTTCGGTTATCCAGCCAAGAATAGTGGACACTGTTCCAAATAAGTTTGGGGGTATGTACAAACCATTTTGTATATATTTGTGTATATTCTTTTTCTTTTCTTTAAAAACAAAACCAAATAAAAATTTGTGTATCACTAACCGACATTTTTGACCCTTCAAATGATCTCTTCATGCAATGACAGCGAGGACACTGTCCAGTTTAAGTTTGGGGGTACGCTCGGTACGCATTTCTTACCTTCGCATTCATATGTATATTTTGCATCTGCATATTAAAATCCATAAAATCCATAAAAATCTGAAAATTTTCTAAAAATATAAAAACTTTTCTGTCAAGTTAGCTAGTGGAAAAACTCTGATTCAACATTTCGACGGTTTTTGTTTGAAAAGATAGGAATAACTAAATCTTATGTTTAGATTTTGAAAACCTGAAAGATAACTCTCCTTTGAAGTTAACTATAGCTGATATACGTCTTTACATCACACTACACGTGTCGTGAGTTTTTGGGAATTAGATGACAAGTCTTTTATGTTTAAAAACTTTTAAACAGATAAATGATTTTCTGAGGATCAAATAGGTTTGTTCTGAAATAAGTAATGTCAAGAATAGTTTATGAAGTAAAGCGAATATGAAGGAATGTTATTGATGCCTTAATTGGAACTAAGTCTGAAAAATAACCCATCTGGAACTTGATTGGAATGATTAAACACCAAAACCCACTAAACACGTCTTTTATCCAAAAAATAACTGAACTGCCGGTTATATCTCCGTTCGTATTAAATCATCTGATTTTCGCGCCAAACTGTCTTTTGTTTTTGGACCTAGGTAACTTGAGTAATTAAGTCCGCTGGGGTGTTTCTACACCTAATGCCCTAAAACCAACTGGTTTGGGTGCATTGGCCCAAAGCTCGCTAAGAAGCCTAGAAAGTCCAGATAAAAACAAAATCAAGCAAGTGTTCTCTCCGAGTTAAAATTCCTAACGGTTCTTTGTGTGAGAATAATCTTGATAAAAGACAGGCTTTTAAAAAAAAAAATTTAGCGGAGATATGAAGGTTTTACTCTATGATAAAGACTGTTGCACGTTCACAGAGGTGTGTATGAAATGAAAACAAGAAAAAGGTTTTACTCTATGATAATTTGTTAACTAGTTGTTGTTATTTCTTGTTGTTTCTTTCTTTTCTCTTTTCCTTTATCATTAAAACAACCATGATGCTTACGCTTGATCCTTACCAAGGTGAGGTCGCAAATAGCTAGTTGTTCTCTTCTAATCTCTTCTTTCTATCTTCCTCTTTTGTTTTGTTTTATTTTTCCGTATCATGATGTGTGAGTAGTTACATACTTGTTAGGGTAGGATAAGGGAAGTTTGAGAGAAGGAAATTTCTCTCACTCTTTCCTTGCCCAACAGCTTAATTCGACTCCCGTTAATTGAACCACAATCCGCTCCTTACGGCACCCTATCCTACATGATAGCGGTGATTCCGTAGTGAGACCGGTTGTGGTTGAATTAACCGGAGGTTATGGCTAAGAGCCAAGAATGGATGGACAAGTACCAAAAGGAAGAACTTATGCGTTGGAAAGCCTAGCTTATACTCGCAAGTTCCTTCCTAGTCGTGCTAATCTCCGTTGTTGCCGATTACCGTAACACCGAGATTAAGAGGGGCAACGAAAGATGTGGGAGACTCCTAACTCAAACTAACATAATCCTAACCTTAACAAGCTCTCTTTACATATCATTTTATCACTTAATTAATCACAACAAAATCTGAAAAACTGGACTTAACTCGTTAAAGCACATAGAAAAAGATTCCCATCTCCCTGCGGACGACCCGTACTCAACCGGCTAGCTACGTGTGAAACCGTCTTGATTGCGGTATTTAACTAAACTTGAACACGCAGAATCTCTACCAATCAGGAACAAGTCTGAACTTCAGCACGGCTTATCATCCACAAACTGATAGTCAGTCTGAGCAAACTATTCAGATTTTAGAAGATATGCTTAGAGCGTGTATGCTAGAGTTCGGAGGATCATGGGAAGATCACTTATATCTTGTGGAGTTTTCATACAACAACAGCTACCAAGCAAGTATTGGAATGGCACCTTTTTCAACGCTTTATGGAAGGAAGTGTCGATCGCCATTAAGTTGGGATGACATCGGAGATAGAAAACTCCTTGGACCTGAGATGATAGTAGCAACCGTAGATGTGGTACGCACTATCAAAGAAAAGATGCGCATAGCCTAAGATCAACAGAAGCACTGGGCTGATGCAAAACGCCGTCATTTTGAGTTCCAGCCAGGAGATCATGTATTTCTAAAGATATCTCCAAACCGCGGAGTGATTCGATTTGGAAGACGGGGTAAGCTAAGTCCAAGATACATTGGACCATTCGATATACTCGAACGATTCGGTGAAGTGGCATACCGCTTGGCACTTCCACCTTCATTGGAAGGAGTACATAATGTGTTTCACATATCCCAACTCAGAAGGTATGTGGGTGACCCCAGCCATATTCTCGATCATTCCGAGCTCACTGTACAACCCGACTTATCTTGTGAGCAACAACCTGTTGAGATCCTGGATAGAAAAATGAAGTCACTTCGGAATAAGGAAGTCAACTTGGTTCGAGTGATGTGGAGAAAAGACACTCCAGGAGAATCGACATGGGAAAGGGAAGATGAGATGCGTGCAAGATATCCCCACTTATTTGTAAATTAGTCCTTAAAATAAATTGTAGATTTCGAGGACAAAATTTTTGTAAGGAGGGTAGACTGTAATAACTCCAATTCTTGTGTATATAAAATTGATTTAAAGTTAATGTATAATTGAGGTATTTACATTTCCTGTGAGTACTATAAATATTTGATTCAATTTTGAACAGCAAGAAAGAGCTTGTAGCTCATTGGTAAGACCTTGCACTGCTGAACTAAAGCACCAGAATTCAAATCCAATCAACCACATTATTTTTTAATTAGTTTTCTTTTAATCTTTTTAGAAGCCCAAGAGTCTACACGTGCATAACTCGTAAAAACCAAGAGTCACATATAAAACAAACGGGTCCACGAGTCAAGACCCAATACAGAGGACACGTGGAGAAGAGACTCGGCCGACTCGGCCGGCGCCGCCGGTCCGACTCGGGCCAAACACCAATTTTCTTGAACCCCTGTGACCCTTGAACTCCCCCTATTAATCCTGTATTATTTAAATTCGCTGCACATTTACAGAGCAATTTAAAACCCCATTTAATCCATTTTTTAATACACTCTTTCATTACCCTAAACCCTAATTTTTCCTATAAATACCACACCCAAACTCACCCCTCCTCACTTCCAAATCTTTGCCTAAACTCTCAAGAAAATTTTTATACTTTTTGTGTGCAAGTGGAGTTAGCGAAGGGCGAAGCTCCGGCGAACTTCTGACGACGTTCCGAGGAGTTTCCGGCGACGAAACGACGCACCGGTGTTTTCCCAACCTTCTTCTTTCTCTTCTCTTGGCTCTAATCCTGTAAGTCCCTATTTCTCTTCTCTTCTATATTCTAAACAATATTCAAAATGAAAATCCGACGGAAGCGAAGTTAATCCGACTTCCGATTTGGTTTTTCCTTAAAAAGTTTATTTATTTCTTAAACACAATATTACCAAACTCTTATGTCATGACCATTAAATATTAACAAAGGCAATAGAACAAGTTTGACAATGAAATGATAATCGTAGTAAGTTTTATTCCATTTGTACATTAAAATACAATTATGTTTCATATCGACATGTTTATATCTTTTAACCATTTTAGTTATATAAAACTCATGAGATAATGACCTAACTCCTCACAACATTCATATGTAATATAGCACGATAATCTTTGGGAACTTAGTTTTGGGAAAATACGATTTTACACAAAACTACCTCCAACTTATAAAAAAAAACCTTTTTCTATAAGATATATATTTTTAACAAATCTTTGTAATGTGCTGTTACAACCCATTTCGGGGAACCCGTTCGGGATGGTGCGAATTATCGCACATCCTCGGGCTTAGTAGTGCGAGATGCAGACCTCCGCAAGAAGTATACGATCTCGAAAGATTTAAAAATACAATTTTCTTTAGAAAATGTGATTTCTATCATAAATAAAACTTATTTTTTTTAATAAATATATATATGTAATTAATATCAAAATATCTATTTTTAATATTTATAATATTCCACATTTCCAAAATTCAAGCAAACATCTCATTTACAAGAAAATACCATACAAATTCCAATATTACAAATAAATACCATATATTATGAAAAATAGGTTTTATTCACTAGAAATGTCACAATATAAAATATACATCAATAATAACTTTAAAGACGATAATAAAATACTTGAGGTGCATTTTGAAAATTATACAAAATTATTTTTACATATAACCCTCTCAAGTTATATTAAATTACAATAAGGACCCTAGTAAATATATGTTTAAGCGGGACCGGTCTCTTGAGCCTCAGGGAGCCGGAGATATGGGCGCTTGCCTATTTAAGGTAGACAACTTAACAAACGGTGTTATCAATACGGTAATCGTCTTTGAAAAAGACACAAATCCTGCCGTCCATATGCAGTGGTTACCGATAACACCAAAACCTAATTCAGGATTCAATTTCTTTTTTTTTAAAATTGTCTGACTCAGACCGGGTCTCAATTTATACAATCTGACTTGAATGAGATTCAAGTATAAAACTACATTACAATATGAATCCATGAATCCAGATAATCAATATGTTCAATATATTCAATCTGTATCGACTAAACCAAACCATGGATATACATCCATCTACATGATTCTCCAGTTACATCCATATACCGATATCATGGTTTCGGCAAGTCATCCATCTATACAATTCAAATTATAAGACAATACAATAAAATACAAAAATAACAATCAAGATATCGCAGGGTTTAAGGAGTAGATTGGTACGGAAGGTGTTAGAAGTGGCACGAGACTGCAACCATTAAGACACCTAACCTGAATTCAATTGCCGTTATACCGTGGCTGAACGGTTCCTTGTATTCCGTCCACCGTAGTCTCTGGTCTAACGAGAATCCTCTCGTATACACCGGTCTCTTCTGTACCAAGATACAAACAACAGCGTTAATACTAAATACAACATTATAACAATATAATACAACTTTAAAAACTACACACTCTCTCTGTCTATTCTACTTCTCTATTATCTTTGGGACTTACCGAGCGATTGTTCGCTGACAACATTCCTTCTCTTTTTTCTTTGGAATGTTGTCAGGTGGATCGGACCTTCAGGAGATCGAGCCCACCGACGAGGACTTGGATCAGCTAGCCTTCGACCCGGAGCTCTAGTTACTTGTACATTTTATTTCAGTACTTTCCATTTCTATTATGCCACTGTTTAGGCATTGCTTTTCATTTCATATATTTACTTTTCAGATGTATTGTAAAAAGAATGTTAATAAATAAAGTTGTTGTTCAATTATATCTATTATCTCTGTCTCTTGTGCATTTTTACTTATATTGCTTAGATACGCTCAGCGTGTTTATTTCAGAGTAAATACGTAGCGGTCTCGTCCTGTCCCCTTCGCCATACACCGGGAAGCGGGTCGTGACAAAACTACAAACTCCGAAATGAGTACATAAACTAGAAACTCCAAAATGAGTGAATAAACTATAAACTCCGAAATGAGTGCGTAAACTAGAGATTCTGAAATGAGTGAATAAAGTAAAAACTCCAAGATGAGTACGTAAACTAGAGACTCCGAAATGAGTGAATAAACTACAAACTCCGGAATGAGTACATAAACTACTTTACGCCAAGTCAAGACATCGAAGAAAAGAGAAGCGCTAGTATGAAATGAAATATGTCTTTTATTCATGAATCAAAATGAATACAAGATACTCTTATTTATAAATCAAAATGAATACAAAAAAAAGGAGAATATACAGCAACAAAAATGTCTAAGTCGGCGGACAGTTCAATAAGCCAGCAAGTTCGTCATTTTTCCACTGGATTTCTGCTTCGAGCTCTATCAGTGCCGCAAGACGAGCCCCTGCCTGTGTCTGTTGATTCTGGTATGAAGCAAACCGACTCTCAAGCTCTTTCTCGGCGACCTTGTGGGCTTCAACCATCTCACGTGTAAAAATAACGGCTTTGTCAAGAGCCACTACCTCTGTAATGGCTTCTTGAAGCACCCACCAAATTTCGTATGCACGAGTGGTCTTGACAGTGAGCTAGGCTTGGAGCTCCCCTAAAGCCTTTGAAGCCAACTTCCTTACCGAAAACTTCTGGTTGAGCCTTTTCTCGCACGACTGGAGATTGGCTGCACATCATTCGATCCACCCACACAGGCTCGCCTTTACAGACAAGATGTCGGAGGGAAAGCGTATGCATTCAATCCCATATAGACAAGCTTCTACTCTGCGGCAGTACTCAACCCTGGTACACACCAATTCTCGTCATGATAAATGGCAAGAATAGATAAGGAAGCGTTGGCTTCAGCAGCGAATTCTTCGGCCGCGACAGAAGTACCAGCGCGAAGATCTTTGATGAGAGCCGCCAGGGAATAAATGCTATGTTTTGCCATTCTCTCAGATACGCGTCGGGCGTAAGGGCTTGGTGGCATGGAGATCCGAGACTCTAATGGGGTCAGGGCTGGCAAAGCTGTGAAGATATATGTGTGGTCAGTTGTATTTCCAAATATAGAGTAAACAAAATGATGCCAAGGATAAAATGTCACTTACCCATAGTCATGCAAGGCGGGTTTGAGAGATCCCCAGGTCCATCAAGAATCTCGACTTCGTCGTCAGCTTCCAGAACTGTGGTTTAAAATGAAGGGCATATCAGTATCATTATAAAAATGTAAAACAAAAATGGCAAAAGAATACCGACCTTGGCCAGAAGAAAGGACTATACTTTGTGGAGGTATCGCTTGTGGGGCCGCTATGTCAAGCAAACGCTGGAAAGTTTTCCTCAGAGAAAGATCCACGATGGAAGCTGCCAGCTCCCGCAATTCTGAGGGAAAGAAAGGTTCGGATAACAAAGGGGTCATTAAACAAAATGTATATGTATATAAGACTACCTTCGATGTTTCGCCCACCCTGAACTAGAGGGATGGCAGCTTCGGCAGCCTCCTCTACACCTTTAGGTGCATCACTGAGGATATTTGTGAAATCTATAGCCGGCATGGCGGTCTCCAATAGAAGGACAAAAGCCGCCGCTGAAGGCCCCAAGGCGGGGATAACAGTTTTAACAATCTCTTCTACACCCTCCAGTGCGTCACTAGAGATATCCATAGGATCTATAGCCGGCAAGACCACTTCTGCTGGAGAAGTAGACGCTGAAGGGACAGAAGCCATCACCGGAAGTTCTACAGCGGAGATAGTATCTTTAGTGATCTCCTCTACACCCTCCGGTGTGTCACGGGAGATATTCATAGAATCCACATCCATGGCTCGATCTGGGCTCGGAATTACTTCCGCTGCAGAAGGCCCTACAAATTTTTGTTTAAAAGATAATGCAATTTGAAAGTAATACAAATTATTTACTGAAAAGGGCAAGAAATATACGTACCAATACCCCAAGGAGCCTGAAGGATGTTCTGTTCGAACTTCTGCGCTTTTTTGTTCAGATGCACTCGTCGGGCTTCAATCGAAAATGGATCCCTACCCGCCTTCAAAGAAGCTTCATCTTTAGAGGCGTCCGACACCAGCTGTTTCAAAGCACGTTCCCCTTCTAGCGTCAAAGGAATTATCGGCAACATGGCTGAAGCCGGATCGACATCATGAAATATGACGGCGGGAAGTTTTCCTTTCCAGGAGGGAACGTTTTCAGCCTTGTCTTGTGAACGCTTTAAAGCCTCGGCCAACTGCACGTCTTCCTCAGCAGACGAACCAGGAAAGAGAAGACCGTCGTCCGGCTCCTGCGTAGATATCGGCTCATCCTGAATAAAGGGCTCGGATTCAAGCAAAGTGTCGAGAAAGCCGGCGACCGATTTCTTTCTCCTTTTGGAGTCAGTGCTAACACTAGCGGAGGAGCACTTCCTCCCATTTGGTGCTTTGGAACGGTGCTGCCCGACTTCGCCTTCGGTATCACCCTTTGGCAGCACCACCGCTGGTGCTTTATCAGGAGCCTCTACCTCGGCTCTAGTTTGTACCGATATATCAGCAGTATGGGGGATTGATTCTGCTAGAGCGGCTTTAGGGATAAGCACTGGACCGCTGTTCCTCAGAGAAGGGCGAACAACCGACCGCGGCCACAATGGAGCGCTGATAACTTGAGCTAGAGCAGGAGCTCTATACTCGAAAAGCACCCATCTCTCTTCTACGATGATGGGACTGACCCGATGGCGATACCATCCCTTGAAGAGTCCCAGGGGCCTTGGAAGATAGTCGGGCTCCGGGATCATGAAAAGAGAGCCCGTATTCAACCGCATGAAGTGATGGATAACATCGCGGGGTACCTCCAGAGAGGGAGTAGGCTCAACTAGAAAGGCTTCAAGAGGGACGCCCTGGTTGTAGCCTAACTGCTGAGAGCGATGCGGATTATACCGCATAAAGAGGGCAGTATTATTCCGGCGGAACACCAGATACCCTGGCCTGATTGAATATAAGTACATGATCTCTTTTGGCTTTAAAGATGGAACCCCATTCTTTGATAAATCAAACTGTTGAACGGGTCCCACAAGAGCAGAAAGGACTCGATCGCTGAAGACCATCCCACCTTCGCTTGAATACGGATTAAGTAATACGCGCAAAGCCCCTAGCTGGGTCGGGTCGAAGCATCAACCAGTCTCATAATCCATGGGAATGTGTACAACTCATAGAAAGCAGGACGCCAATGCACAGCAAATGCCCCTAACACATGCATCTCGATCCATGACGTGAAGTAGTGGAGGGAGAAGTTCACGGTATCCGCACCTGGGTTCGAAGTATTGGCGGCAGTGCCTAACCCGTGATATAAATGCGACAATCCCGCAACACCAACAGTAAATCGTGCTCCTTCAGCTATGCGATGAGCAGGGTAGAAGACGGAGGCTCTCATGAAACGTCGATGCATCGGCATAGCGAACCAGCTAAGCCAGAGACTGATAAAGCTGACAAAGAAAGTTTCTTCATCTATGCCAGGGACCGCGATCTCTTCAAAAGCCATGGCCGACGAGTTTGGAATATAAAACTGCGGCAAGTTTTCTTCTTTGGCCGGTAACTTCTTCAATTCGAATCCAAAAGGATCTTCAATTTTCGTGAATTTTGGAGCTTTCTTGGATAAGACATCCTCGCGGAGAAAGCATGTAATGAAAGCGTCAAAAGTGACATCTTGCCCTTCCGATGTCACGAAAAGTTTTTCAAAAATACCTAGGGCCTTGATTAGACTCGGTGCTTATGACGAACGGCGTTCTTAGTCGTCAGGCCATCAAGCATAGCGGGCACCGTAGCAAAGACGTACTCATCAGGAGGCGGTAACTTTTCGTAATGCTCTCCCATGATCGGCAACCCTGAAATTTCACGAAACTCCTCCAGTGAGATCGAGACTTCATGATCCCCTAGCAAGAACGAGTTTGTGGGAAGATTCCATTGGTTCAAGAAAGTCTTAACCCACCAGACGCGAGGAGCGTGATAGTAGAATAATGACACATATACTGCTTGGTACAACCCATCCTTCTGCAGCCGTGCGCGTTGGGCGGAGAGAATGTATCGAGCCTAAGAAAGGTAGCCCACTGGATGGCGTGGAGTAACACCTACCTTATACACCTGCCCCCAGGGTCGAGCTTCATCATGACATATCCGGCGTCCTAAGATATCAATGGCTATTGTAGGTTGATTAAGTATCCCAGTCGTCGATGGCTTAAGCCGGCCCGTGGGGGTCCAATTAACCGCTTCCACCGCATAAGCTGTGCACGGACGCTCTATCAATGACATCGAGCGGATAGGTTCTGTTAGCACTTCACAAGTAAAGCTACGGCGACCCCTGATGATATGACCGTACTATACCCCCCACAAGAGAAAACTCGTATGGTGCTTGTTATACGCCCTAATCATCGCCATAACTTTCTCGTCCGATGGCGATTACAGAAAAACGACTTCTGAGCGAGTGTAAGGGAAGTCAGGAAGTGAGGCCATTGTTCCTGAAATAAGAGAAAAAAAAACCATTTAAAAAAAATTTAAAAAACGTGATGTTTGTTTCATGGGGCCACGGGCTGCAAAACCAATAGACCCCATAAAATCAATATGACAACCCACCAATGATGAGGCAGGATAATCATTGCGAGAATAAAAAAGGATTCTTATTAAATAGACACTGGAGTTTAAACAACTCTTAACACCTGTTCATATCATAATTTTGCATTATTGTATTCCCCATTCTTAGTCATTTTACAAATAAACAGGTGCTTTTGACCCATGTCTGCTATATAGTTGCAGGTTACAGGTTCTCGGAACAAAAACAGTGAAAACGATGAAAAGATAATACAAAAGTGAGACTACTATCGATAAATGGAAGAATCTTGATCAAACCTACAGTTTGAGGACAAAACGAAGATCCATGGACAATTTCACAAAGTACAAAGGCAGCGCAAAGTTCAAGACTTCGACACGAAGTAAACGGTAAAGTCCACGATATTGTTCACTGTGGAAATCTGGAAGAAAAATAGAAGACCATCTGAGAAACCAAGTGAAGGAAATAGAAGAAACAAAGCAACAGAACATGCCCTGAAAATCTCAGCCCTTGATGCCCCTATACGGTCGCGGATCCGCGGCCAAACCTGCCTTCTGGCAGCGGTTCCGCGGCTATAGGAAGCGCGTGACGGTAGAAAAACATGGCACGTGCGAGGCGCATGTCGGTGGTGTCGATGCGTCGGTGCAGTAAATAGGGTTTTCTTAGGGTAAAATTGTAAATGCAGACGTGAATCAATTGTAACCCTAGAGTTTTTATGATCTATAAATAGAAGTCCTAAACCTCTTTTTGAGGTATGTCTCTTCTTGTGCCTCATTTCATCTATCTAAATTCAGATCTGTAAATTTCTGTAAAGAAGGAAGAGAGCATCAAATAAAAATTAGGAGTAAGTTTTCTTTTCATTGCCCTAGTTAAATTTTATTTCCATGCCCTAGGTAATTTCTTTCTTGCCCTATTATAGATCTTTATTCTCTGCCTTAGTTAGATAGTTAGAAAATGTTTTTCAATTCCGTAATGAGTAAGTAGTCTCCTCGCTTGTTAGGGTTAGATTTGGGGAAGGCTTGAGAGATGAAGATCTCTCATCCCTTTCTTGCTCATCACACGTTTTTATAGGACTCCATGCATACATGCACACACCGCTTCCTATGGCACCTTATCCCACGAGGTAGCGGTGATACCGTAGTATAAACGACCGGTTGGGCGTGTTTTCCATGAAGGTTAGGGTAAGAATTAAGAAAGGAAGGACAAGAACCTAGAGGAAGAAACACCGTTTCTACCCGATGGTACTAATCCACTTTATTAATTGTTACCATAACACCTCATAGATCTTAAAAGGGCATACAAAGCGGTGATGAATATTGACTCTCCAAACTTAACCTAAACCTAACCCTAGCAAGATTTTAGTTTAAATCAGTTTAGTTTTTAGATTTAATCAATCCGACACCAATCGGAATTAACTCGTTAGAACAATTAGAAAATACACAAAATCCTTGTGGACCGACCCGTACTCACCAGCTAGCTACCAAACGACGCCGTTCTTGATTGCGGTTATAAAATATTTTTGATCACAAATCTCTACAAAAATCAAATGGCGTCGTTGCCGGGGATGGCGTGTTATTTTCTTTTTGTAATTTCGGGTTAATATAAAATTAAAAAAATCATAAAAGCTGAAAAATAAAAAAAATATAAAAATTTATTGTCTTGTTATTTTGTGAAGGGTATTTTCGTGTGAATTTTGTAGGATCGACGAACGAGTTCAGATCTGGAAAAATCCAGAAAGCAAAACAGAAAACGGCAGATCTGAAAAGATCTGAAAAGCAGAGAAAAATCAGACCAGACGAGCAGAAGAAATCTCGGGAACTGAACCGCCGCCGCCGCCGCGTTTCCGCCGCCGAATGCTCCCTTTGGCCGCGCTTCCGCCGCATGGTGGTGATGTCATCACCTAAAAATCCCTCTGTAAGTTTTCTTTCTCCTTTTCTGAACCCCCTAATATCTCCTCTGTAAAATTTGCCTGCAGAATTCTTTGCGCTTAAAATCTCTCCCCCTTCTCAATAACTTGATCTTATGCAGGATACTTTGTGCCACGCTAAAAAAAATTTTGTTTGTGAGTGATTGTGTTTACTGCTTTGCATATTTTAAATTGATTTTAAGGGGCTTTTACACCAATCAGATTGGGTGGGGATTTCATCACCCTTCCCAGGACCCCAGAAATCACATAAGGCATATTGCATTGACCATCATTTAATTAAAAAAAGATTAGACTCGGCCCTAAGGACTTCGCGCTCAATAGGACAGAGGAATAGTTGTAGGCATCGACCGTTGATCCTAACCTGACTTTGTGGTGTCTAGGCAAGTGTGTCTAAGGCGAGTGGTTACTTAATTAGGCCCACTACTTACGCAGTGGAGAACCTCCCACTTACCTGGCCACAATTGGCGGTGAAGAGACGGTTTGAGGTCCTACTTCTTGACCTTTGGAACAGTTAGGAGCTGTCTAGCTGACCTAGGTGACCCTAGATCTAGGCCTAATTGTGCATTTGTGGTTGATTGAACGTGTGTCTAAGCCTTTTATCGAAAATCTTTTTGCAAAAAGCTCAATAAAAAAAACACAAAAAGGAAAAAGGAAAAATTTTTACAAAAAAAACTTGCAACTTATCGCTTAGAAATCTGTACACCTCACTTCCACCCACATTCTTTTTCTTCCCCTTTCCTACATCATGGTTACCCACCTCACAAAACTCTTGCCGAACTTTAGTACCCTCAACCAAACTTTGCTTCATACATGAATTGTTTTGGTCGAATTACGGACGACCCCTCAATGCCCAAAATTTCTTTGAAAGATCGAATAGAGGCGTCTAGGAGAAACAGTTCGACTCCACAATCCACTTTGTATCAACCATTTCAACCTTCACCACCTTCCTACGTTGATACTCCCTCTTCGAGTCCTGTTGTAACTCCTAAACCCATGTCTATTGCTGAACATATTGAACAACCTCGTAACCGATCTTTCACTCCTTTCAACATTTCCAGTTCTTGGGATCAACGAGTCCATTCACCTTTTTATCCAAATGTTGATCCTACTCCTGTCCAACCATTCAATTCCTACCAGTCCTACCCGACTTTCACACCTTCCATAGACATTGCTTCTACACAACCATTTGGGAGTTTCCAAAATCCAAGCAACTTTGAATCTTTTACTGAAACCCCTTTACAACCCATGTCTAGTCTAGAACAGTCGTTGGAAGCTTATATGGTAGCGACAAACCAAATGATGAGGAATGTGGATGCGTCCATGGCCACCCTTATACAACCTAGTGAACCGGTAGCTAGTTTCAAACTAGCTCCAAAAATTCCAATGTATGATGCGGCGGTTGGACAGAGTGAGAATTTGAGTGGAGAAAGTGAGCTATACACCCTTCCAAATCAAACCTACCCATCACAAATTGAATCCCACAACTCTGGTTTTGAATTTCTATTAAGAGTCCCAAATGATTCACCAGTTGAAAATAAAACTTTTAATGAGTTGTGCGACTTTGTAGTGCTTGATTTGCCAGATTGTAAAGGGTCCCTTTCGAGTGAAACCATCACCAATCCTTTCGACCTCTACACCTCCAATCTATAACCTGAATTGATAAATATCCATGCTTTTGATGAGGTGTCAAAAAAAATTGATTTTCACTTAATTGAGGATATTGACGCCGGGAATATTTAGATGATGAACCCGTAGATTTGACAGAAATTTTATCTCCAATTTATCATCCCGGGTCATTAAATGTTTCTCCCGAATCTCATATGCGTCTTGATTTTGATGATAATTGCATGGATGAGTTAACTTTTGAGGAGAATTATGAGGATAGTATTGAGGAGAGTATTGAGGATAAACCATTTTTGTTTGATATGTCGGATTTTCCAATTCATCCTCCTGAATGTTTAACTGTAATCCTTCCTAAATCACCCTCCCTCCTTTCCATCGTTCCAACCACGCAGAAGATCACGCAGGAGGACTGTGAGCTTGAAAGATTTCTATTCGATCACAGCAGTTTGGATGCCACTAATGCGTACCTTTTTGAATCTGACACAGTTCTCACAGCCGATAACGATTACGAGTGTTTCACTTTTGCGGACGATTTTGAAGACTCACTGCCCGAGTTTGAGTCATTTGAATTTTCAGATGAGTTAGTTGAATCATCAGACTCGGTTGTTTACAGTCATTTCGAACCATTGATAGAATTCTTTGAGTTCGAGACAGTTTACTTAGGTAAGAATAAGACTATCCCTAAATCACTCCCTTTCGTCCTACCTATCGTTTCGACCGCGCATGAATCCGTCGCATTTCCGCTTCCAATGGATGGTTTACCAAGTTCAATGTACCCATGTTTTCTCGCGAATCTTGAGGGATTTGACCCCATTTCTCGACGGGTTGATAGATTAGCACAATTACTTTTAACACATCGGTCATCACAAATAGCGCTAATTTATTCACTCAATTTACACCCTCAAATTCGTGCTACACTTCTTTCTCTTTTTTGCCACTCTTCTCCTCCACCGAGACCATATTCCACCCTTCTTCTCATACGGTCTCGTGTGTTTCTCAACTCCTTTCTCTACACTCCATTCTTCCACCAACCCTACCATTATCATGATAGAATTTTTGAATGGTTGGTGCTAATCTTTGGTCTGTGTAAGGCCTTGTATAATTTGATTTTCCTCCTCCCTAACTCTGAATTTTAACGTTTACAACAGTGGAAACACTGTCTCACTTAAGTTTGGGGGGGCCTTTTGTATATATATTTTGTTTTTCTTTTAACAATAAAAATAAAAAAAATTGTAAATAAATAAACAGGGGAGTGTTGTTCATGCCGTAATTTTGCATTTTTATATTCCCCATTCTTATGCATTTTACAAATAAACAGGTGCTTTTGACCCATGTCTGCTACATAGTACAGGTTACAGATTTTCGGAACGAAAACAGTGAAAAAGATAAAAGACAATGCAAAAGTGAGACTACGACCAACAAATAGAAGGATCTTAATCAAGCCTACACAAAGATCGGTTCACAAAGTACAAGGCAGAGCAAGGTTAAAAACTTCGACACAAAGCGAACGGTTAAAGTCCACTACATTACTCACTGTGGATATCTGGAAGCAAAATAGAAGATATTCTGAAGAACCAACCAAAGAAATAGGAAGAAAAAGTCAATCCGAAGAAGACCCAAGAATTTCAGCATTCAAGACCTCCAATTAGCCGCGGAACCGCGGCCAAACCTAGCCTATGGCCACGGTTCCGCGGCCGGGTAGAGCCCGTAGTGGCGAGAAATTTTTCCATAATGCTTGGCGGCGCTGACTAGTCTTCCTAGGGGTATTTTTGTAAAAGCATACATGTGGCGATTGTAAACCTAGGGTTTTCTATGTCCTATAAATAGAGACCCAAATTCCTGTATTAGGTCATGCCTCCTTTCATTAATAAAATTCAGAATTCTTTTTGGAGAACATCAATTTGTAAGTATTTCTTTTATTTGCCCTAGTTAATTTTCTTATCTGCCCTAGGTAATTTCTATTCTTGCCCTAATTTAGATTTAATTCCTTGCCCTAATTTAGATTTAATTCCTTGCCCTAGATAGATAGTTTAGATCTGTTCTTCAATTCTCTAATGAGTAAGTAGTCTCCTCGCTTGTTAGGGTTAGCTTTGGGGAAGGTTTGAGAGATGAAGATCTCTCACCCCTTTCTGGCCCGTCATATAATTTCATAGGACTCCATGCATACATGCACACACCGCTCCCTACAACACCCTATCCCACGAGGTAGCGGTGATACCGTAGTATGAAGGCCCGGTTGAGCATGTTTTCCATGGAGGTTAGGGTAAGGATTGATAAAGGAAGGACAAGAACCTAGAGGAAGAAACATCTTCCCGATGGTTCTAATCCACTTTATTAATAATTACCATAACTCCTAATAGATCTTAATATGGGTATAGAAAGCGGTGAGATTTATTGACTTTCCAAACTTAACCTAAACCTACCCCTAGCAAGATTTAGATCTAGATTAATTTAGTTTTTAGATTTAATCAATACGTTCACACCGTTCGGAATTAACTCGTAAGAGCAATTAGGAAATTCACAAGATCTCTGTGGACCGACCCGTACTCACCGGCTAGCTACCAAGCGACGCCGTTCTTGATTGAGGTTATAAATTCTTTGATTCATCTTTTAAAAGCGCATAAGCCGATTAAAACCTCTCAATCAAATGGCGCCGTTGCCGGGGATGGCGTGTTATTTTCTTTTTACAATTTCATAATACAAAATCAAAAAAATCATAAAAACTGAAAAAAATTAAAAAAGTATAAAAATTTATCATTTTGTTATTTTGTGAAGCGTATTTTGTTTGAATTTTGCAGGATCTACAATCGCGTTCGGATCTGGAAATCTACAGAGATAAAAATAGAAAACCAAAGATCTGAAAAGTAGAGGATTACAAGAAACAGAGAAACAGAAAAAATCTGGAGAACTGAACCGACTAGATGACCACCCTTCCGCCGCGCGAAGCCACTTCCGACCGCTAAACCGCGGCGGCCTGGTCGAGTCAGAACGCGGAAAAAATTCTCGGGAACAGAACGGTCTAGAACACCGCCGAACCGCGGTGGGAACCCCCTTTCGACCGCTAAACCGCAGCGGCCTGATCACATCAGCTAGTGGAAAAATCTCTGTTTGTTTCCTTTCTCTCTCCTCTGCAAATCTCAATATATCTTCTGTGAAATCTCCTGCAGGATTCTTTGCGCTTAAAAAATCTCTCCCCCTTCCAATACTTGATTTTGTGCAGGATTCTTTGTGCCACGCTAAAAATAAAAAAAAAAATTGACTGCAAGTGATTGTTACTGCTTTGCATATTTTAATCGGACTTTAAGGGGCTTGAGACCAATTCAGATTGGGTGGGGATTTCATCACCCTTCTCAGGACCCCAGAAATCACATAAGGCATATGCATTAACCATTATTAATTAAAAAAGACTAGACTCAGCCCTTAGGACGTCGCGCTCAATAGGACAGAGGATTAGTTGTAGGCATCGGCCGTTGATCCTAACCTGACTTTGCGGTGTCTAGGCAAGTATGTCTAAGGCGAGTGGTTACTTAATTAGGGCCACTACTTGTAGTGGAGAGCCTCCCACTCACCTGGCACTTACCTGGCCGCAATTGGCGGTGAAGAGGCGGTTTGAGGTCCTATTTCTAGCCTTTTGGAACAGTTAAGAGCTGTCTAGCTGATCTAGGTGACCCTAGATCTAGGCCTGATTGTGCATTTCTGGTTGATTGCATTTGTGTCTAAGCCCTTTATCAAAAATCTTCTTTGCAAAAAAAATTCCAAATAATAAAAAAAAAAGAGGGAAAATTTTTATAAAAAGACTTGCAACTTTTGTCGCTAAGAACTCCTTGCACCACCCACCTTCTTTCTCTTCTCCTTCTTACATCATGGTTACCCCACCTCATAAATCTCTTGCCGAACTTTGGTATCCTGAACCTAACTTTGCCTCTTACGCGAATTGTTTCGGTCGATTTACGGATGACCCCTCCATGCCCAAAATTTCTTTGAAAGATCAAATAGAAGCGTCTAGGAGAAACAGTTGGACTCCACAATCCACTATGTATCAACCGTGTCAACCTTCACCACCTTCGTACGTTGATACCACTTTTTTAAGTCCTATTGTAACTTCTAAACCCATGTCTATTGCTGAACATATTGAACAATCTCGTCGCCGATCTTTCACTCCTCTCCACACATCCAGTTCTAGGGATCAACAAGTTCATTCACCTTTTTATCCAAATGTTGATTCTACTCCTGTCCAACCATCCAATTCCTACCAGTCCTACACAACTTTCACACCTTCCCTCGACACTGTTTCGACACAACCATGTGGGAGTTTCACGTATCCAAACAATTTCGAATCTTTTACCGAAACCCCTTCACAACCCATGTCTAGTTTGGAACAGTCGTTGGAAGCTTATATTTTAGCAACAAAAAAAATGATGAGGAATGTGGATGCGTCCATGGCCGCCCTTATGCAACCTAGTGAACCAGTAACTAGTTTCCAACTAGCTCCAAAAATTCCAATGTATGAGGAGGCGGTTGGACAGAGTGAGAATATGAGAGGAGAGAGTGAGTTCTACACCTTTCCAAATCAAACCTACCCATACCCAATTGAATTCCACAACTCCGGTTTTCCATCGATTGTCCCAAATGATTCACAAGTTGAAAATAAAACATTTAATGAATTGTGCGACTTTATAGTGCTTAATTTGCCAGATTGTGAAGAATCTCTTTCGAGTGAAACCACACCTAATCCTTTCGATTTTTACACCTCCAATCTAGAATCTGAATTGATAAATATCCATGCTTTTGATGAGGTGTCTGAAAAAATTGATTTTCACTTGATTGAGGATATTGACACCGGGAATATTTTGGATGATGAACCCATAAATTTGACTGAAATTTTATCTCCAATTCATCATCCCGAGTCATTAAATGTTTCTCCCAAACCTCATATGCGTCTTGATTTTGATGATAATGGCATAGATAAGCTAAATTTTGAGGAGAATTATGAGGATGGTATTAAGGAGAGTATTGAGGATAATATTGAGGATGACCCATTTTTGTTTGATGTGTCGGATTTTCCTATTCATCCTCCAAACCCTTTAATTGTTATACTTCCTAAACCCTCCCTCATTTCCATCGTTCCGACCACGCAAAAGATCACACAAGAGAACTGTGAGCTTGAAATTTTTTTGTTCGATCACAGCAGTTTGGACGCCATTAGTGTGTGCCCCTTTGAATCTGATACAGTTCTCACAGACGATAATGATTACGAGTGTTTCACTTTTTCGGACGATGTTGAAAACTCACCTCCCGAGTTTGAGTCCTTTGAATTTTCAGATGAGTTAGTTGAACCATCAGACTCGGTTGCTTACAGTCATTTCGAACCATTGATGGAATCTTTCAAGTTCGAGACAAATTACTTAGGTGAGAATAAGACTATCCCTAAATTACTCCCTTTCGTCCTTCCTATCGTTTCGACCACGCAAGACTCCGTCGCGTTTCCATTTTCAATGGAGGGTGTACCAAGTTCGGCGTACCCATGTTTTCTTGCGAATCTTGAGGGATTTGACCCCATTTCTCGACGGGTTGATAAATTAGCACAATCGCTTTTAACACATCGGTCATCATAAATTGCGCTAATTTATTCACTCGATTTACACCCTCAAGATCGTACTCAACTTCTTTATCTTTTCCGCCATTCTCCTCCTCCACCGAGACCGTATACCATTTCTATCTCTACACGGTCTCGTGTGCGTCTCATTTCTTTTGTTT
The DNA here is from genome assembly GCA_030015575.1 of Agapanthus africanus. NCBI lineage: Eukaryota > Viridiplantae > Streptophyta > Magnoliopsida > Asparagales > Amaryllidaceae > Agapanthus > Agapanthus africanus. The sequence continues at coordinate 752,585,703 of CM057340.1, read as the reverse complement.
ACACTCCATTCTTTCACCAGCCCTACCATTATCACGATAAATTTTTTGAATGGTTGGTGTTAACCTTTGGTCTGTGTAAGGCCTTGTTTAGTTTGGGGAGGACCTTGTTGTATATATGTATATATATTTTTGTTTTTTCTTTTAACAATAAAAAATTAAAAAAATTTATAAATAAATAAATAGGGGAGTGCCGACATCTTGACCCTCTTGGTGTAGCATGACAGTGAGAACACTGTCAAGTTTAAGTTTGGGGGTATGCTCGGTAAGCCTTCTTCCTTCGCATTCATGTGTATATTTTTGCATTTGCATACTTATTTTAAAACCCATAAAAATTGAAAATTTTTAAAAATTATAAAAATTAAAGTATTCAATTTTGGCCATAATTGACTTGAGTTTGACAAATAGGTTAACAAGCTAGGAACAACTAGATCTTAGACTTAGTAAATTAAAAACCCTAAAAATAACTTTTCTTAAAGTTTAACGGTAGAAAGTATATGCCTTTGTAGTTTATTTAGAAATAGGAAAATTTTGAGTTCAGTTCTTGGGCTAACTTGAAACAATGGAAGAGTATTGATATTTTTATTAAAGTATAAGTTTGAAAAATAATTCCTAAGCTTAAGTCTAGATTCTGAAAATATATACCCTACAACTTGCATAAACACGCATCTTGAAACCTAGAATAGTAGAAGAGACCTTGAAATACTCTTGTCTAAAGTCCTTAGTACGAAGAAAAATAAAATAAAAATTCAAGTGTGAATAAAAAGATAATAAAAAAATGAACACTGGTTTTTGTGATTACTTAAGGCAGCATTAATGAAAAAATATTTAGCAAGGGTGCTTCATCACCTAGTGCCTTAGACCAACTGGTTTGGGAGTCACTGCTAAAGCCTTAAGTGTTACAAAACTAGGAATTATGCTTTAATGTGGAAACACATCATGTAATCGGTTGTTGGTACCTCAAGAAGTATTAACGGTCGCATGAAGGATGTGTAAGCAAAATTCATCTAAAATTCACCAATTAAGAAGTACTTTGGACAACGAACAAGAGTATGATTGCTTGATTTGAATTTCCAAGTGTAGGGGTGATTTATACACACACGTAGGGGTATGTGATTGGGGTTTAGATAAGAGATAGGAATGAAGAATAGGACTTATATCTTTAATAGAGATGATAAAAATTCCTAAGTTGAGATGGAACCCTAGAAGGAAAACTTAAAAGATGCCGAAAGCTAAGTAAGTCTACAGAACATATATAATTTTAAGTTAAATGATAAGGAAGCGTGAAGAATACGGGTGGATAATTTACGAGTCAAAGATAATAGACTTCCTTGTTAGAAAACCCAATTGGAGAATAAAACTTAATGGGCCAAATTGATAGGATTTTGTGGGTAGTATCCGCTGAAAACCCTCAGGAGACAACACTCCTCCTACCAGGGACACCTAGAGGTTTAACGGCTTGTTGCACGAGCTCAGTGCAATCGCGATTCCCTGCGAAAGTGAGGTTAGGATTTTGTTGAGAATAAAACTAGGTTTGCTCGAGGACGAGCAAAAGATAAGTTTGGGGGTATTTGTTCATACCATAATTTTGTATTTTTATATTTCCCATTTTTATGCATTTTACAAATAAACAGGTGCTTTTTACCCATGTCTGCTACATAGTACAAGTTACAGGTTCTCGGAAAGAAAACAGTGAAAAAGATAAAAGACGATGCAAAAATGAGCCTACAACCAACAAATAGAAGGATCTTGATCAAGTCTACACAAAGATCAGTTCACAAAGTACAAGGCAGAGCAAGGTTAAAAACTTCGACACAAAGCGAACAGTTAAAGTCCACTACATTACTCACTGTGGAAATCTGGAAGCAAAATAGAAGATATTCTGAAGAACCAACCAAAGAAATAGGAAGAAAAAGTCAATCCGAAGAAGACCCAAGAATTTCAGCATTCAAGACCTCCAATTGGCCGCGGAACCGCGGCCAAACTTGGCCTATGGCCGCGGTTCCGCAGCCGGGTAGAGCCCGTAGTGGCGAGAAATTTTTCCATAATGCTTGGCAGCGCTGACTAGTCTTCCTAGGGGTATTTTTGTAAAAGCATACATGCGGCGATTGTAAACCTAGGGTTTTCTATATCCTATAAATAGAGACCCAAATTCTTGTATTAGGTCATGGCTCCTTTCATTAATAAAATTCAGAATTCTTTTTGGAGAGCATCAATTTGTAAGTATTTCTTTTTATTTGCCCTAATTAATTTTCTTATTTGCCCTAGGTAATTTTTATTCTTGACCTGGTTTAGATTTAATTCCTTGCCCTAATTTAGATTTAATTTTTTGCCCTAGATAGATAGTTTAGATCTGTTCTTCAATTCACTAATGAGTGAGTAGTCTCCTCGCTTGTTAGGATTAACTTTGGGAAGGTTTGAGAGATGAAGATCTCTCAAACCTTTCTGGCCCGTCATATATTTTCATAGGACTCCATGCATGCATGCACACACCGCTCCCTACGGCACCCTATCCCACGAGGTAGCGGTGATACCGTAGTATAACGGCCCGGTTGAGCATATTTTCCATGGAGGTTAGGGTAAGAATTGATAAAGAAAGGACAAGAACCTAGAGGAAGAAACATCTTCCCGATGGTTCTAATCCACTTTATTAATAATTACCATAACTCCTAATAGATCTTAATATGGGTATAGAAAGCGGTGAGATTTATTGACTTTCCAAACTTAACCTAAACCTAACCCTAGCAAGATTTAGATCTATATTAATTTAGTTTTTAGATTTAATCAATACGTTCACACCGTTCGGAATTAACTCGTAAGAGCAATTAGGAAATTCATAAAATCCCTGTGGACCGACCCGTACTCACTGGCTAGCTACCAAGCGACGCCGTTCTTGATTGCGGTTATAAATTCTTTGATTCATCTTTTAAAAGCGCATAAGCCGATTAAAACCTCTCAATCAAGTGCCGACATTTTGACCCTCTTGGTATAGCATGACAGTGAGGACACTGTTAAGTTTAAATTTGGGGGTGTGCTCGGTAAGCTTTCTTCCTTCGCATTCATGTGTATATCTTTGCATTTGCATACTTATTTTAAAATCCAAAAAAATTGAAAATTTTCAAAAATTATAAAAATTGAAACATTCAATTTTGGCCATAATTGACTTGAGTTTGACAAATAGGTTGACTAGCTAGGAACAACTAGATCTTAGACTTAGTAAATTAAAAACCCTAAAAATAACTTTTCTTAAAATTTAATGGTAGAAAGTATATGTCTTTGTAGTTTATTTAGAAATAGGCAAATTTTGAGTTGACTTCTTGGGCTAAGTCAAGATAAGGGAAGAGTATTGAAATTTTTATTAAATTATAAGTCTGAAAAATAATCCCTAAGCTTAAGTCTAAATTCTGAAAATATATACCCTACAATTTGCACAAACACAAATCTTGAAACTTGGAATAGTAGAGGAGACCTTGAAATGCTCTTGTCTAAAGTCCTTAGTATGAAGGAAAATAAACTAAAAATACAAGTGTGAATAAAGAGATAAAAAATGAACACTGGTTTTTGTAATTACTTAAGGCTGCATAAATAGAAAAAATATTTAGCGAGGGTGCTTTATCACCTAGTGTCTTAGACAAACTGGTTTGGGAGTCACTGCTAAAGCCTTAGGTGTTACAAGACGAGCAATTACGTCTTAATGTGTAAACGTAATCGGTCGTTGGTACCTCAAGAAGTATTAACGGTCGCATGAAGAATGTGTGAGCAATTTCATCTAAAAATTCACCAATTGAAAAGTACTTTGGACGATAGACAAGAGTATAATAGCTTGATTTGAATTTCCAAGTGTAGGGGTGATATATACACACACGAAGGGGTATGTGATTAGGGTTTAGATAAAAGATAGGAATGAAGGATGGGATTTATATCTTTAATAGAAATGATAAAAATTCCTAAGTTGAGATGGAACCCTAGAAGGAAAACTTAAAAGATGCTAAAAGCTAAGTAAATTTACAAGAACATATATAATCTTAAGTTAAATGATAAGCAGGCGTGAAGAATACGGGTAGATAATTTTTAAGTCAAAGATAATAGAGTTCTTGTTAGAAGACCTAATTAGAGAATAAAAGTCGATAAGCCAAATTGATAGGATTTTGTGGGTAATATCTGCTGAAAACCCTCAGGAGATGACACTCCTCCTATTAGGGACACCTAGAGCTTTAACGGCTTGTTGCACGAGCACAATGCAATCTCGTTTTCCTGCGAAAGTGAGGCTAGGACTTTTTCGAGAATAAAACTAGGTTTGCTCGAGGACGAGCAAAAGATAAGTTTCAGGGTATTTGTTCATATCATAATTTTGCATTATTGTATTCCCCATTCTTAGTCATTTTATAAATAAACAGGTGATTTTGACCCATGTCTACTATATAGTTGCAGGTTACAGGTTCTCGAAACAAAAACAGTGAAAACGATGAAAAGATGATACAAAAGTGAGACTACGATCGATAAATGGAAGAATCTTGATCAAGTCTACAGTTTGAGGACTAAACGAAGATCCATGGACAATTTCACAAAGTACAAAGGCAGCACAAGGTTCAAGATTTCGACACGAAGTAAACGGTAAAGTCCACGATATTGTTCACTGTGGAAATCTGGAAGAAAAATAGAAGACCATCTGAGAAACCAAGTGAAGGAAATAGAAGAAACTAAGCAACAGAACATGCCCTGAAAATCTCAGCCCTTGATGCCCCTATACGGCCGTGGATCCGCGGCCAAACCTGCCTTCTGGCCGCAGTTCCACGGCCATAGGAAGCGCATGACGGTGGAAAACGTGGCACGTGCGAGGCGCATGTCGGTGGTGTCGGTGCGTCGGTGCAGTAAATAGGGTTTTCTTAGGGTAAAATTGTAAATGCAGACGTGAATCAATTGTAACCCTAGGCTTTTTATGATCTATAAATAGTGTCATGCCCCGCTTCCCAAAATACGGAATACGAGCGGTTGACAAGGCCAGCCATGCTCCTACGATCAAGGAAATATCCTGTCGTAGTCATACTTCGGCTTCTAGTTTTACGTGGTAAACAGTAAAGAATGCTCAGGTAATGAGAAATGCAGTAACTAAAGCAAACAATACAAAGAACTGACCTGATGGAAATCAAAAAGGGTATAACTCTGGATAGCTGATCAGGATGTCCGCGATGTACGTCTAGTCCTGGTCCAGGCTAGATCTACTCCTCACTCTGAGCATGCATACTCAGGTCGTCAGAGCGACACAATAGCAAAAATATATATAGTTGCAAGTGGCAACTCGAACAGTGATAATAGATGTGTAACAGTAAACCAATACAGTAAATATATGAATATGGAGTAACCAATGCAGTGTCTAGTAGATCAGGTGAACAGTAAAGCAGTAAAATAGTATGCCAGATATGTCAACACAGTAAGTAATGTATATCAATGCCATTATCCCTATCAGTCTCTAAGTCTCACTGTACGTGTCACTAAGCCTATCGTCAGTCCAAGTGTGAGAGTCAACCACTCGCGAGTGTCCTCCACCCAAGGGTAGGACCCAAGGGCAAAGGACCACGGGCCCAACATGTAACTCATTATGGGACAGTAAATAATAATTAGAGTCGCTCTGAACTGCAGTCCAGAGTCGCACTCCGATCTAAATATTGTCACAATTTTAAGTACAGAAACCATGAGAAACTTGCATAGGGTTATAGTTCATCGAGTCGGCTTCGATTTAAGCCCTCGAACGCATCATTCCAGTATGTACATAATTTATGGTAATTTTAACGATTTCCAGATACGAGAAAGTTCCAGTTTTACAGGTATACTTGGGGGTAATCGTTTTAGTCGTTAATAGTCATATTATCCAGTGAAATTTGCACATAGTATTCAAAATTACATGGGCCAACAAATGCCCTCATGTTCCGTCAATTTAAATGAGGGTTTCCATTGAGATCATGCATCGAACGGTTACACCGTATAGTTTAACGGAAAATAGTAAATGTGGAATCTATACGATTGTAGTTTGTAATTAACATAAAGTAGCATGTAGCAAGTAGGGAACTTGCCTGGAGACGTTTTGGGGCACACGGCAGCGGCAACGACACACGTGCGGCATGGCAACGACTAGTACGACGACTTGTATCCATCACGGCAGTAAATTGGTTGGGTTTGAGCTTTAGTGGGGCTTGGGCTCGAGAGATAGGAGGCTTGACTTGGGCTCTGTGCAATGGCGGCGACGGTTGCGAGCTCAGGCGATGTTGTGGTGGTGGTCGGTTGATAGAAGAGGGAGAGACGGATGAGATTTAGAGAGGGGAAGAGGGAGAGTTAGACAGAGAGAGAGAGTGTAAGACAGAAAGAGAGAGGGAGTTGTAGAAAGAGAGAGACAGAGAGAGAAAGAGAGATCGAGTGAGAGAGAGAGATTGCAGAGAGAGGGAGAGAGAGAAGTTGCAGGGGGCGTCGAGATGGGTGCAGGGGAGTCGAGCTCGGAGCTCCAGTGATGGAGAGGGGAGAGCGAGAAGAGAGGGTGATTCGTCGTCGTCGTCGGGGTGCAGACGGGGTTGATGGGTTGGCGAGAGCGCCCGGGTGTAGGGGGAGCTCGGTGGGTTTTGGGGTATTGGGTGGTGGTTGCAGGGAAGAGCGAGGGATAAAGGTGAGGAGAGTGTTGGTGATGGAGGCGAAGGGGAGACGCTGATGCAGTGGGGTGTTGGTGAGGGTGGCGGTCGTCGGCGATGATGGGTGCTTGGGTTGGATTGATGAAGATGGGGCGATTAGCTATGGAGCTGGAGGGTGTGGCCGGAGCTTTGAGGTTGGAGACAAGGGTGCGGGCAATGGAGGTGTAGCAAGGAGAAGGTTAGACGGCGGCGATGTTTGGAGGAGTGGCCGACGAAGAGGCGAGGGGTCGGGCTCAGTGGTGGCAAGCTTGGTGGGGGAGAGGAGAGAGGGGATGTGAATGAGATAGGGAAGACGAGGGGTGCGCGTTGAGTGGACCGTGAGGGGGCACGTCGTGGGGTAACGGCGCTCAAGCGCGGGCAAGTTTTAACTTTAATAAATAAAGGAATTAAAATGGGGAATTTGGGAATGGGCTGAGGGTTTAAGTTCTAGAAAGTATGTAAAAGAATTATAGAGTCTGGGCTGAGGAGTGAACGGACTGGGCTGGAAAATTGAGAAGAAATAAAGGAGTGGGTTTTAAGAAAAGAATTAAGGGGTTTTGGGTTTAATGGGATTTAAATAAATAAACAATTTTAAATATATTTTATAAGTGAAAAAAAGAAATACAAATATTAGTATAAAAAGGGGCTGGGTATTACATCATACCACCCTTACAAAAATTTCGTTCTTGAAATTTCAAAGAACGACAAGCTATAAATAAATAAGCGAAAAGTTACCACCTCGAATACTAATACATAGTGATTTACTTAAAACGGATGGATAAAATTGTGAAGATATATATATGTAAGAATAACATACAAAAGAATAAGTCTAAATAGGTATAAAGTAGGAACAACTATAAGGACAACCTACATGTATACGAGAATATAGATAACAATAACGAACAATAATAATCAAAGCATGTTCGATAAAATCGAAACCCAAATATGTGCACATATGAGTATATCAAAAGTAACACAGCAGAAATAATAAGTATAAGGCTTAACCATAATGAAGTAGTGGAGGACTTGTCGGCGGTTTAAAACATTTTAGGATAATGTATCGATCAAATAGTTTTAAAATAACCTAGAAAACCCACATAGTGAAAATAAGAAGTATGGAACGAAAATATGCGCGATATAGGGTTGCGCTACCGAAAATGAGAATAATAGCAGTGTACTTAAAATACATAAAACGGAGTAATCAATAACACGTACTTTTCAATAAATACAAAATAATGAAAACTAAATTTTCGAATAATGATGTCCCTAAATATAGTTAGTGTAACAGGGAAAAGCACAAATATGTATAGGTTAGCTAGGGTATGGATTACAATGGAGTGTGGCTCATAAAAAAGGTCGGAGTGTGACGGCTTTAGACTGAAGGTCAAAGAGATTTGGGGTCGGGTCAGCACAGGAAGTAAGGGTGAGCAGCAAGGGACTACAAGGGGAAAAGAATGTATGGGGAGGACAACAGTCGATACATCATGTGAATCAGAAATCCGAAGGATCAGCTAACTCGGAAAATTTACTATCAATTTCCCTTCTCAGAAGGATCTCAAACGAGGCATAGACGAAGGATGAAGGGTGGCCCCTTCAAAAGATCAGGGTGCGGTACTTGTTAATCTCAGTGAGGGTTAAAACAATACAAGGAGTAGGGATGGACAGATCTCAGCAGAAAAATAAATGTATATGAGAAATAATCAAGCATCAAGTGAACTACGAAGATCGAAAGATTGGCGAACTCAGCAATTTATTTCATTACAGAAGATTCTAAACAAAGTATTCTCAAAGAAGAAAGGTGGCCCTAAACTATACACAGATTTATTTGGCCAGAGAAGACAACAGCTAAAAATCCTGTCAGTCGCGGTTGTGGAGGTTCAGCAGGTTGCGGTAGGCTCGCGCGCTCAGGTAGGGGCGTCCATTCCCATATCGCCTCGCAGGGATCGCCATTGGGAGTTCTTCCACAGCAGGGTCTTGTTCTTCTGGTCCTTCTTCCTCGGCTGGAGCTTCTTCATCAAGGCCTGCTTCCATGTGACTCTCTTCTTCTGGATTCTCTTCCATGGGATTTTCCTCCACTTTATTTTCTTCTATCGGGTCTTCCTCGGGATCTTCCTCTATCGGATTCTCTTCAGGGTCTCCTTCCTCTTCGTCGGAATCGCCTATCATGTCAACCTCTGGGGCGGCGGCTCCTTCGTCCTCGGAATCGCTGTTTCCGAAAATGACCTGGGGACCGTTGATCTCATCGTCAGAACTCATCAGCGTGCGGTCTAAGGAAACGCATGATTGTGCATCCTCATCCAGATGCGGCGCTGCTCCAGGGTGGGCCATGGCCTGAAAGGAAAGAGTCATGATTAGACAGTGGAACACATCAAGAAAATAGCTAAGGGTACGGAGTATAGGAAAATATGCGGTGGGCAGGAACTGAAAAATCAGAATTAAAATGCTGTGGTAATGAATAGTATAAATAAGGGGAAAGCAAGAGAATGATACACATATTACGATTCAAAGTTTTTATTGCATTCAACTAAAAGTTCGACGGATACAAGATTTCAAACGAAAAGAAATGTTTATAAGAGGATGACAACATTACTACTGAAAGTAGAAAACATGAAAATACTTCTTTGACTACTAAACCGCTGCATTCTCGTCACGCGAGTTGAATCCTGCGCTGGGTCTGCCTTATCCTCGAAGTTCGAACTACGCAATAATCATCACTTGGTAGAAGTGGAGAGTGTGGACGAGTCTCCCCCTTGTAGCTCCTTCCTTTTTGGGCAACCGTTGATGAGATGTTCGCTGGATCCACAAATCAGACATTTCCCTTGGGCGCGGCGACAATCCCTCTGAAGATGTCCTGGCCTCTTACAGTACCCACAACATTGGGTCTTCTGCTGCTTCTGTCACGGGGAAACAAATTGGCGCTTCATCTTCTTCTCTTTTCCTCATCTAACAAGGATCCCTTTACAATTTGAGACTCCCGCTGGTGCCTCATTCACCTGCCATCTCAGTCCTTCAGCTAACATGTCGCTCGTTCGCTCCTGGGCTTCCTTCAAACCTTGCAGTACACTCAGAATCTCAACGGTCTGATCCTGGGGAGTGGAGATAGAGAAAGAGTCGTTGGATGACATGATCCTGAAACAATAATTTTGAGGACGATATAAGACACAAGCTATAAGAATAAAAATATAATACGGATTGGGCAAGGATTCAAGAATATCAGATGTGATGAAATTCATTACAAGTGGAAGTCAACTGTATGACTCTAAGTCACTTAAACAGAGTACGGTAGTGTAACTATGATGTAGTTCACAATTACAACCACGTAACTTTGCCAAGTCACCCGAAACCCTAGCGAATGGATAGCAGAACACACTATGTGAATATGGATCAAGAATAACAAGTTTACAACCTAGACCGAGAGATGTCTTAGATTGTCAAGCTATATACGGAAAACTGCAATTCCAATCGAAGCAAAACCTGGCTCTGATACCAACTAAACCATGTCACGCCCCGCTTCCCAAAATACGTAATACGAGGGGTTGACAAGGCCAGCCATGCTCCTACGATCAAGGAAATATCCTGCCGTAGTCACACTTCGGCTTCTAGTTTTACGTGGTAAACAGTAAAGAATGCTCAGGTAATGAGAAATGCGGTAACTAAAGAAAACAATACAAAGAACTGACCTGATGGAAATCAAAAAGGGTATAACTCTGGATAGCTGATCAGGATGTCCGGGATGTACGTCTAGTCCTAGTCCAGGCTAGATCTACTCCTCACTCTGAGCATGCATACTCAGGTCGTCAGAGCGACACAATAGCAAAAATATATATAGTTGCAAGTGGCAACTCGAACAGTGATAATAGATATGTAACAGTAAACCAATACAGTAAATATATGAACATGGAGTAACCAGTGCAGTGTCTAGTAGATCAGGTGAACAGTAAAGCAGTAAAATAGTATGCCAGGTATGTCAACACAGTAAGTAATGTATATCAATGCCATTATCCCTATCAGTCTCTAAGTCTCACTGTACAGGTCACTAAGCCTATCGTCAGTCCAAGTGTGAGAGTCAACCGCTCGCGAGTGTCCTCCACCCAAGGGTAGGACCCAAGGGCAAAGGACCACGGGCCCAACATGTAACTCACGGTAATAATCATGTACCCTGTAAATCTCCATATATCTCCATATATATAAGCCGGCATGGGACTCCCGAGATTCTGTTGAACTCACACTCAAACTACCCCACACCCCGTGGTCTACATCAAACGCTAACCATAACCTCAAATACCAGTCGGTCTGTGACAAGTCTGCACGAGAACTGGAGACAGGATCTCCATCAAGCACGTCCCGACTAATACTCAAGATAAATGGCAGTGTCTGGTGCCTTATCCGTGACACCCATGCAAGAGCTTCCATAAGTGTCTCATACCACTTATAGTCACACGTACACGCGTCCCACAGACGTCGACAATGCAATAGAATAATAAGGTTCACTGATTGTGTACAAGTACGTGTCACTTTCACTTATTCACTCATGCACGAACACTAACGTACTTGCCACAATCATCACTAATACCTAACACTGGGTAATGCACATGATAACTAGGTTATCAATGCAGTGACATAAGTATGATATGATGAGGAAACATTATGTAAAGCATGATTAAGATGTCATAAAACAGTATTCTACCACTTGCACAATTTATCATAAATCATACGTGTACAGTTTAGTGAAACGATGAACGGGGAATAAATAGTATGTTCAATTATCTATCCAGCGAATTTAGTTTCACGCCAATCGGGTTTCAGGATCACTAGTTATGGCCATTTCATTTTAAGCGTTCACGGCTGGAAATCCGGTTTCAGAATCGGAAGTCCGTTTCGCAACGCATTTTAATCCCAGTTGAGATCAGAATTTAGCAACTCTATAGTTGAATGAAATCTAGGGTTTTCAATAAGGTTTTCAACGCAATAGACAGATTCTTAATCGCGTCTGTACGTCAGGAGTTATACACTGTTCAATACTAGTATGTCAATTCTGATTCTGTTGGGACTATTATACGTCCCGATCTTTTAAATTACAGATTAAATAGCAAACGATGATGAAACAGAATGAAACCACTTGTGTTATCTAGCTAACAGATTCACCTTTAATAAACAGCGGAGTTCTGCAACATACAAGTTCAGAAAATAAGGTGGCACTCATTATGGGACAGTAAATAATAATTAGAGTCGCTCTGGACTGCAGTCCAGAGTCGCACTCCGATCTAAATATTGTCACAATTTTAAGTACAGAAACCATGAGAAACTTGCATAGGGTTATAGTTCATCGAGTCGGCTTCGATTTAAGCCCTCGAACGCATCATTACAGTATGTACATAATTTATGGTAATTTTAACGATTTCCAGATACGAGAAAGTTCCGGTTTTACAGGTATACTTGGGGGTAATCGTTTTAGTCGTTAATAGTCATATTATCCAGTGAAATTTGCACATAGTATTCAAAATTACATGGGCCAGCAAATGCCCTCATGTTCCGTCAATTTAAATGAGGGTTTCCATTGAGATCATGCATCGAACGGTTACACCATATAGTTTAACGGAAAATAGTAAATGTGGAATCTATACGATTGTAGTTTGTAATTAACATAAAGTAGCATGTAGCAAGTAGGGAACTTGCCTGGAGACGTTTTGGGGCACACGGCAGCGGCAACGACACACGTGCGGCACGGCAACGACTAATACGACGACTTGTATCCGTCACGGCAGTAAATTGGTTGGGTTTGAGCTTTAGTGGGGCTTGGGCTCGAGAGATAGGAGGCTTGACTTGGGTTCTGTGCAATGGTGGCGACGGTTGTGAGCTCAGACGATGTTGTGGTGGTGGTCGGTTGATAGAAGAGGGAGAGACAGATGAGATTTAGAGAGGGGAAGAGGGAGAGTTAGACAGAGAGAGAGAGTGTAAGACAGAGAGAGAGAGGGAGTTATAGAGGGAGAGAGAGACAGAGAGAGAAAGAGAGATCGAGAGAGAGAGAGAGAGAGATTGCAGAGAGAGGGAGAGAGAGAAGTTGCAGGGGGCGTCGAGATGGGTGCAGGGAAGTCGAGCTCGGAGCTCCGGTGATGGAGAGGGGAGAGCGAGAAGAGAGGGTGACTCGTCATCGTCGTCGGGGTGCAGGCGGGGTTGATGGGTTGGCGAGAGCGCCCGGGTGTAGGGGGAGCCCGGTGGGTTTTGGGGTATTGGGTGGTGGTTGCAGGGAAGAGCGAAGGAGAAAGGTGAGGAGAGTGTTGGTGATGGAGGCGAAGGGAAGACGCTGATGCAGTGGGGTGTTGGTGAGGGTGGTGGTCGTCGGCGATGATGGGTGCTTGGGTTGGATTGATGAAGATGGGGCGATTAGCTATGGAGCTGAAGGGTGTGGCCGGAGCTTTGAGGTTGGAGACAAGGGGGCAGGCAATGGAGGTGTAGCAAGGAGAAGGCGAGACGGCGGCGATGTTTGGAGGAGTGGCCGACGAAGAGGCGAGGGGTCGGGCTCAGTGGTGGCAAGCTTGGTGGGGGAGAGGAGAGAAGGGATGTGAATGAGATAGGGGAGACGAGGGGTGCGCGTTGAGTGGACCGCGAGGGGGCGCGTCGTGGGGTAACGGCGCTCGAGCGCGGGCGTGGGCGTCGGCGGAGAAAGCGGATCGAGGGAGACAGGGAGCGGGAAAAATGGGAATTAGCCGTTGGGGAAGATGAAAGCAAAGCGGGTCGGGTCTGAAGCGGGTCGGGTACGGGCGGTTAGGGTGAAGGCTGAAGGGAGTGGGCTTGGGTGAGATGGGCTGGGCCGGCGGTTTAAAATAAAAGAATTATAAGAGAATGGAATAGGCCGGGCTGCTGGACTGAGGGAAGGGAAAAAGGAATTAAGTTTTAGCTTTAATAAATAAAGGAATTAAAATGGGGAATTTGGGAATGGGCTGAGGGTTTAAGTTCTAGAAAGTATGTAAAAGAATTATGGAGTCTGGGCTGAGGAGTGAACGGGCTGGGCTGGAAAATTGAGAAGAAATAAAGGAGTGGGTTTTAAGAAAAGAATTAAGGGGTTTTGGGTTTAATGGGATTTAAATAAATAAACAATTTTAAATAAATTTTATAGGTGAAAAAAGAAATACAAATATTGGTATAAAAAGGGGCTGGGTATTACAAATAGAAGCCCTAAATCTCTTTTTGAGGTATGCCTCTTCTTGTGCCTCATTTCATCTATCTAAATTCAGATCTGTAAATTTCTGTAAAGAAGGAAGAGAGCATCAAATAAAAATTAGGAGTAAGTTTTCTTTTCATTGCCGTAGTTAAATTTTATTTCCATGCCCTAGGTAATTTCTTTCTTGCCCTAGTATAGATCTTTATTCTCTGCCCTAGTTAGATAGTTAGAAAATGTTTTTCAATTCCCTAATGAGTGAATAGTATCCTCTCTTGTTAGGGTTAGATTTGGGGAAGGCTTGAGAGATAAAGATCTCTCACCCCTTTCTTACCCATCACACGTTTTTATAGGACTCCATGCATACATGCACACACCACTCCCTACAGCATCCTATCCCACGAGGTAGCAGTGATACCGTAGTATAAACGACCGGTTGGGCGTGTTTTCCATGGAGCTTAGGGTAAGAATTAAGAAAGGAAGGACAAGAACCTAGAGGAAGAAACACCGTTTCTTCCCGATGGTACTGATCCACTTTATTAATTGTTACCATAACACCTCATAGATCTTAAAAGGGCATACAAAGCGGTGAGGAATATTGACTCTCCAAACTTAACCTAACCCTAGCAAGATTTTAGTTTAGATCAGTTTAGTTTTTAGATTTAATCAATCCGACACCAATCGGAATTAACTCATTAGAACAATTAGAAAATACACAAAATCCCTGTGGACCGACCCGTACTCACCGTCTAGCTACCAAGCGACGCTGTTCTTGATTGCGGTTATAAAATATTTTTGATCACAAATCTCTACAAAAATCAACACCCTAAAAAATGATGAATGATGAAAATGATGAGTTCTGTTAAAATGCCCAACAAAGTTAAATCTTTGAAAATGAGATTAAAACCCTAAAATGAAGATATGCTCAAGAACACAAGGGAATAAATTTCCCAAAGGGCCTCTGGATCTTTCAGAGCTAAGCTCTTTAATGAGGAATCAAATTCCTATTAAAAAATGGAATTAATTTCCAGAAACCCCCATAATGGGAAATGAAGAAACGGAATTAAATTCCAAAGATCCTCAAAGATCAGAAGAAAAACGCCCGATCTTCGAAAACATCAGGGTTTACTACACAAAAACATTAAAAAAATTATGTCTTTTTGGATCTCTAAGAGACCAGTTCCAGAAAAGAGAAAAGCTCTAGCGATGGATTTAAAATCCATAGAAAATTTGAGAAAAGGGTTTCTTGTTCCTAAGAGACAAATGCTGTTCAAGATTTTTACCCAAAAGAGTTCTTTTT
This sequence comes from Agapanthus africanus, assembly GCA_030015575.1. Classification (NCBI taxonomy): domain Eukaryota; kingdom Viridiplantae; phylum Streptophyta; class Magnoliopsida; order Asparagales; family Amaryllidaceae; genus Agapanthus; species Agapanthus africanus. The sequence goes on along the minus strand of CM057340.1, from coordinate 752,570,591 downwards.
GACAGAGTTTAACTCTGAAATTTCAGCAGGCAGAGAACTAAGCTCTGAAAGGAGAATTAAATTCTCAAGAGAAAGGCTAAGGAAGAAAGCGAAAAAACAGTGGCCATATCTAAAGCCAAGCCCTCGTATTTACAAGACATGATGGGAGTGATTCATCTCTCCGTTCCCCTAGACAATCCAACGGCTGTAAAAATGGACAGCATTGCACTTATGTGCAAGCCACGTGAGAGCAACGTTGTGAGGGCATTTGTTCCCTCATAAAAAAAAAGAGAAGATGAGAGAAAGAAAGGGGGAAACTTCCCACTATTCGATCCTCACGTGTTAAACAGGTGAGCACCTATATGCAAGGCATATAGGCGCTGCCATTAAAACTATAAGAAGGCTAAACAAGTCTCACATGCCAACATGTGAGCGCTTATAAATAGGCGCTGCAATTAAACTACAACTAGGCTAAACCAGACTCACATGCCAACACGTGAGCGCCTAGGTGCTACAATTAAACTATAAGTAGGCTAAACAAACCTCACATGCCAACACGTGAGCGCCTATAAATAGACGATGTAATTAAACTACAACTAAGCTAAACCAGCCTCACGTGCCAACATGTGAGCGCCTAAGCGCTGCAATTAAACCGCAAGCCTCACGTGTTAACACGTGAGGACACCTCCTTGCATAGAATTAAATTCTACTTAATAAATTAATAAACCATTGGATCAAGGATCCAACGGTAATTAAACATAGAATTAAATTCTATTGGACAGAATATTTTCTGTTAAACAGAGAGTTAGTGGATCAAAGATTCAAAATATTTCCTATATCTTCCTAAATAGAGAAAGATTATACTCCGTTGAACTGAGCACCCTTGGATTAAAAATCCAATAGTGATTAAAATGTTACCGCTCGATAGAATTTTATTCTATATATGGGAGAATATCCCCAATCATGTTAAAAACAAGAACAATATCTTTTATAAAAACAGAAGTTCTTGGATCAAAGATCCAGCGGTGGGTAAAATTCCCCAAATCAATTTTGAAAACAATTAAATCAATGGGAATCTCTCAACGAGAGATTTTCTGAGAATTAAACAAACTTCTTTCCACTATATAAAGAGCCCGAGACTTCAAGTCTTAAGGAGGCGGGGAGACCACACAGAGAAAAGGAAGACAGAAGTAGAGACAAAAAAACGAGAATTTGATTCTCAGCAAAGATTTGTTTCGTCAGAACATACTAGGTAAAAAGAAGAAAAAACACAGAGATTGTTCCATTCCTTCTTTACCTCTCTAAGAGTTTAACCCTTCATACAAGAACTTAGTTCTTTCTCTGGTTGAGATCTGCAGAAGCAGATCTCCCCACAAGTTGAGAATTTAATTCTCATTGGGGAAATTCTGTCTTGAAGATTTAAAGCCTAAGGGAAAGAACTGAGTCCAAAAAATTTAATTCTTACAGAAACATATAGGAATTTAATTCCTCTGAAAACTAGGGTTTAACCCTATATAAAGAATTTGATTCCTGCACGAATAAGAGGAGAACTTGATCTCTCAGACGATGATAATAATTTGAGACCTTCCAAACCCACAGCCTAATGACTAGAAATGTCATTAATATGAGATCAAAATCTCTAAGAACACAGAAGAACAGCCTGGTGATTCGTTAGTGTTTAACACTATAACGAGACCTCATGTGTTTTCTACGTAAGTACTTCTAATGAATAAAAAGAAAAGGCCGAGACTGCCTCACGTGTTTCCCACGCGATTGCTTAAAAGAAAAGCAGGGAGCACTTCCTAAGGCAGTCACGTGCTTTGCATGCGACCCCCAATCAAGTGCCAAGCACTTCTGTATAATAGGGGAAATAAAACCCAAAGAGCAGGGCTTGTATTTGGGGCGCCTTATGTGTTTCACACGTGAGCGCTACGAGAACCAAGTGCTTATCACTTATATAAAAAGGGGAAATAAAACCCAAATAGCAGAGCCCGTATTTGGGATGCCTCACGTGGTCACACGTGAGCGCCTCCAGAGTTCAGTGTTTAACACTGATTCAGCGCCTCACGAGGGATACACGTGAGTGCTGCATATACCAGTGCTTAGCATTGTTGGGTAACTGTGGAGACCCACACCTAGCCCAAATTGGCTAAGTTTTCCCAAGGTCAAAACCTTTTCGATTTCCAATCAACCGAGCCCCCTGTGCTCATGATTCCCCAAATTGATCTTAGTCCCAAACATGACTAATGATCTCTCATGATGATATCCAAAATAATATTTATCTCATATCTCCGAAGATAATATTAGTCTAAAAAATGACTAATGATTCTTAGGTCCACAGCAGCCCCCCTTTCCCTCAAATATAAGATTTAGTATAAGGGTACATCTCTCCACATCTCTGATATATGTCGTTGTAATTCCTCAACGTCTTCAGAGAGGTGGCGGGTCCTGACAACCAACAGCTTTTTGGTGCACTTCCAAACTAATGTGCACACCTCAAATCAGACCGCACCCCAAACTGGGTGCATCCCATATCATCGTTGTTCATCCCGTCACATAACAAATACACGTGCGCGCAAGATAGACAACGGACCGAGACGTCCTTAAACTAAAATCTCACCTCTAAAATGGTGATCAACGGACCGAGACGTCTTTAAACTAAAACCTCACCTCCAAAATGGTGATCAACGGACCGAAATGTTCTTAAACAAATATTCGCCTAAAAAATGGAGACAATGGACCGAAATGTTCCTAAACTAAGACAACGGAGCCCAAATGCTCTCTTGTTGGATCTGAAACAAAAATGATCCTAACACCTTATTAAGTAGATCTTAGTCTCAAATTGGATTAACGTATCCTTAACAAAAAACCAACCGAGCCCCAACTGCTCACATACATTTAAGTCGATCTTAATCTCAAACCAGATTAATGATCCTTAAATAAAACAAACCCAAATTTAAAATATACGGATTTGGACTAATCCACGCCTTACGGGTGGCAACATAAATTAGTCTCTGTATACAATCCACGGGCAACCTAAACCAAAAATAAAAACACACATGACACGAAGTGAACTTCTGGAGCAGGAGAAAGTAGTTATCGCGATGTGATAACGTAATTAACTGTAGGGGCTTACGTCTGCAGGGAAGAGCGTCCCCACAATAAAAAAAACCCATCTTAAATGAGGGGGAATCTGATGAAGTCTGCTACAATGGCCGCATCCGTCCAAACCTCCGATATACGGTTCCATAAATCAACTTGGCATCTTCGGAGAGGTGAACGGATAAATCCAAATAGCATCTGCCCCCAAAATTCAGGCCAGACATTCTAAAGTCCCGGTTGCGTCATTCGGTGGTGAACAGACATCTAATAGGTTAGCTAATTGTGAAGTGAAAATCTCCCGAAGAGTAATACCTACCATCAGTGAGAATCGTGACCCAACTATCATTGTATGATAACTTTGATGGAAGCCGACCAAAATTACCACACTCCAGAAGGTATACGCAAACTTGGCATGTTTCCATTATGTTTGAAACCCCTGATATGGTTTTGCTCCATGCGCTTATGATCTTGAGTTTGGCCAACAAATCATAACACGCAAGTCAAGTTCTACCCGCCATTATCCAGATTAATTTAGACCCACACATACATATCTTTGACTTTGGCTAACAGGTGGTACAACTGTCTTAAACCAATGCATCTATCTATGTTACGGATAAGCAACACATAACCACCAGTCACGATGCCTTGAATTTGGCCAACAAACGCCGCATGAATACTATGTGATATTTATCCGAAACGACAAAGGGCTACGGCTGGTTTTTGGCGAAAAACCTTCAACGTAATGAACTTGATATCGTTGAAAGAACTCGAGTGACTTTAAAAAGGAGTGGTTTAGGCTCCGCTTTTAAAACTAGTAATATAAATTTTTGTTTAAGAGCGAACTCCCCGTGAAGGGATCAAGACTATTTCCTTATAGAATGAGGTACGGGATATTTCTAACCGAATATCTCTATGCAAAACAAAAGAGTATAACTATGGTTTTGAAAAAAACCGAGTAGTTTTAAAAATTGGTTCCGACAACATCATTTAGATTTGTTTTCCTTACCTTAATCAGAATTAATGCAGTCCCATCAATTAACATATCATGTCAGAAAGAAACGAAAATAGGCACACACATATATACCATCCGCATTCGCCACAGGGTCCCGGGTCTTCACCATAAGGTTATTTAACTTACGGTAGGGCGGGGACAGGACTAACGCAGATGCAAAATATATATAGCGTCTACTTAATATATAATATATATAGCAACATCTGTTTCACGCATGATATCAAGTAATATCACAGAAGTATCACATCAGAAGTAAACATGGTATGGAAATCCGGATAAATTTAGGAAAAGTACATTTCAATGGAGCCAATTATGAAATGCAATTTTCTGGTCGTGTGGATAGCCCGCGGTATCAAACCCCTACGAGTGCGGGAAGCCACCTACCAATCTCAAAAGCGAGGCAACCCCAATCAATTAATTGAGTGGGTCACCCAGCACTTCTAGAATCCGGTGACTTGGGCACCCTTCCATAGGTCAATCCTATACCCCCTACAAGTGCGGCGAATAGCCCGTCAATTCTCGAGTAAGGCACCCCGGTCTTAACGCTATGAGATGGAGGCTCGTTGCCCTCTAGAACCTGGCTACTCGAGCACACTGCCACGGGGTAATCCTAGTGCATGTAATGAAAACCTGAATATACAACGGTGACTACGTCCGCAACCAGGACGTGTCCCAAAGAATAATACAAGCCGCGATGAAGGCAGTCCACATGTCGGACGCTTGTCACGCAATAATGAATATGTTAGTTGTATGTATGCCCTAGAGGCCAGTATTGTACATATGATGTATATTATATTGGATGCTTGGACATATATAGAGAGGACTTTCTTGCTCAACATGATAGTATGCTATCTGGTTGCTCTTTATCTTAACATGTATACTTGTCTCTTGATACTGTCTTATGGTTATATGTTGGTAAAGCCCTTAAGATGTGTACTTGACTACCAGGACTATGATGCAGATCATACTAGTGGGGTTATGGTAGTCCATAAGTTCATCTTTTAATATCCCTAGTCGTTGGTGTATCGAGATTGGGCATCGATATACCAGAGTAGACTAGCGTGTACGCTTCTCGACCCATGAGATGGGCGATGGATGATCCCATATCTATTGGTGTTTGACATCAGAGATGCTATACGGGTGCTCAGTGGAGACTGGGTACACTGGACGGACTCGCTGAGAACTCCCAGGTGGTATTATACCTCACGTCAGATGGCAGTTCTCTAGTGACACTTATACAGGTTAGTCTGTAGACCCGAGATCGTCATAGAGTCTTGTGTGATTCCCACTGTGCTTTGATTTCCACCTTACCACGTCCAAGAGGTCGTGCAAAATGGTGGTTTTTGGGTACAGTCTTGAGTCACATGGAGGCAATGAGCGATAGGAGGGGTTTCGTCTCTCCCGGTATTGGGAGTTGATGTTGCATTGTGCTCGATTGGCCATAACAAGGAAGTCCCTGGCCATGGCTGGTTTAGAGATTTACTGGTAAGTATTACCAGTAGTTTCTCGACCCGTTATGAGCCTCACATCGGCATGACTTATCAGTTATTGGGGTCTGACGTTTACCACCCCTAGACTTGATATGCGACATATCAGACGAGGAGACCGGACTGTACGGCAAGTGTTACCGTCAGGCTTTTACAGGAGTTGGAGCGGGCTTTCTTGTTGATCTTCTGATTGCTCAATACCCGGGTAGTCGTTACGTCCAGCTAGTACCGCTGACGGCTTGTGGGTGCTTGATGTGATCATCACCTACTGCCGGCGTATTGACGAGTCTTTAGAGTCCTATATAGAGGTTTTACTGGCTCAGGCAAAACGAAATAGGAGCACATATGCGATATGTGCGGGACCGAGAATAATGCGTGTATGTGATACCGTATTCTATTCTCGTGACTTTTGTATCGGTCGGTTATATGTGATATAGCCGGGTTATCGAATCAAGTGTTGATTCGATAAGATGGTACATTTAGTGTTAGTCGGTTATATGTGATATAACCGGATTATTAAATCAAGTGTTGATTTAATAATTTAATGTATAATTGTATATTTGATATACTAATTTACGTTAACTAATATTAGCTCACTTAAGCATTCTTTTCTCACTTGTGTGTACATGTTATATATATGTGTGTGTGTGTGTGTGTGTGTGTGTGTGTGTGTGTGATATATTGATGTGCATTATTTATTTTAGTGTGTCATGGTTGTTGATACACTATACATGGGTGTATCAGACATACACCATTCTATTTATAATGGTGGGTTATTAATGTTTAAAGTAATTACAAAATTAGTGGATTATTTGTTAAAAGCATGAAGCTTATAGAAGCTTGTAAGTGCTTTGACAAAGTCCACTCACTTTGTTTTACTTTAGATATTTGTTAACCTAACCATTTTTAATTAGCCATGGTTATGTCTCTACATGAGTTAGTATATGATACACACTCACCCATGGTTCGCTCTCTCACTTGATCATTATCTCATTCTTTTCTTCTTTCTTCATCTTCTTCCTCCAAAAGAAAAACCTCTCTAGAGTTTGAAAAAGGTAAGAAAGTATTGTGAGAAAAAGAATTCTAAAGTGAACCCACTTCCTATTTCATCATCCTCTACTAGATTAGCACTTTAGTATTGGGTGTTTGCTTCACTAATCCTTCATTAGTGAAGTAGTAGCTTGAGTTAGTATTCTCTCGACGTAGATCATTTTCGGCCTCGAAGACTTCAAGCAATAACATTCCATTCGCCTTGTGAAGCCATGCAAGGGTCCGGGAGTTCAATCAACGCAGCGAAGGGACTACTACAAGGAGCTTATGAAGTGAAGGACCGATCTACAAAGGTTGTATTTCTAGTTCACTTAGTTGTAAATGGTTTACTATAGTTTCCGTATAATATTCTAGTTAATGATTCTAGTTTAGAGTTCCTTGAAACGGCAAATTTTTGAAAATGGTATGGACGATACCTCCCGAAACCTTGCTGCCGTCAATAGGAACCCAACAGAATATACATTACATCACAGAGAATTACATCTAATACTATATATACTGGGCTATCCATCACGACAATCCAACACAACCATAAACACTAAGCATCATTCATCACAGAATATGCAAACTTGCGAGTATCAATTCCATAACCCCGTCTAATTGATACGTATAGCAATTAGACGACGTTTTACCAAACGTCGTGATACACGCAACCATCACTAAGTCTACGACAATCGAATACCGCATATAAATAGCCAACACTTTAATTTTCCAAAACACCGAAAATCAATTGTGCTAAAAACGGGCAAAAATTCCATGCTAAAACCCACTCCAGGAGTCCGAAATGAGCTTGAATTGATCCGAAATTTCGCGGAGGGCCCCAACACAAAATCAATTACGTCTAGGAGGGCACCTAGAGAGGTACCCACCCCTAGGCCACCCTAAGGTGGCCATAGGGGGTAGGCAGTCCCAAGCCTGCCACTTGGGCAGGGCCGAGTCCCACCCCTCCAAGGCCACTTTAGGGTGGTCTCGGAAGGGTGAGCCTTCTCTAGGTCCACCCGGGGGCGTTCCTGAGGTCTCTGCGCACCTCCCTACTGCTTCTCGATCCAAAGAGCCCGCGAAGAGTCAAAACATCAAATTAGCATGAATTTTCTCGCTGGTTTTTCGGCAGTTTTTGCGGGGCAAAAACCGACGGGACAGGAGTCGTATCTATCTAGTTTAGGATATTTGGGTGGCTCTTATACCATTGAAAGTTCCTAGTGCCCTCGCCGCTAACCCGCATCCGATGCGGAATACAAAAATAAAAATTTCATGATGGCACTAGAAACTTAACCCAAGAATAATAACCAAACACCTAAACTAGCAAGCACAAAACAAGGATTTAACTACTCGGTTAGGGTTACAACCTTTGTAATCGTGTCCTTCGTCTTCGATCCTCTCTTGGGCTCCTCGAATCTCCTAAATCAAGCTTGTCCGCCGGGCTCCTTCGCCGAAGACGATCCATCCTAGAGAACCAAATTCAAGCTTCAACTTCATCAATGAAATAACTAAAGATCTTAGGAGGCTAATCTTGGATGCTTAGGACATAATGTAGTGTTCTAGTATTTTTCTTTCTCTTTTTATTTTTATGATTTTCAACTCATGAGAGGATAGAAGATAATGAAGAAGAAGGAGGAGAGAGAAACTAAATGGTAGAATGAAAAACCTTCACTCATTCAAGCATGCATTTTTTTTCTTTTGTTAAAAGATATTTTCCATTTTAAAATTGCAACTATCCTTGAAAAGTATGACCAAATGAATAAAGAATTCATTTGGCCATACTCTCCACCATTTCTCCCCTCCACCTAATTTCACAATATCTATTTTCCAAAAATGGAAAATGAACTCAAATGATGTGTCCACTTTGTAGAATGTATTTTTGTATGAATCCAAAAAATACATCCCCGCAAATATATGCCCGTATTCGTATTAAAATACGAATACACAAGAGATAGAAAAACACAATGAATATAATATTAGAATATACATATCGAAATATATATATATATCGAAATATATATATATATATAAATTATTAAATCAAAACTTGATTTAATAATCCGGCTTAATACTAAGCCGACTGGTATTGTTATCCGCCCGATTAAAATCCGTGTAGCTAGTACACATCTTAATCGGAACCCTATACGTATCAATATAAGGCCACTACATCATTTCGCATGAACTAGAAAAACGCTCTGTGTGGGACTCTGAAGACTCATCAATACGCTAGCAGTAGATTTAACTACAAGTACGTCAGTGGCACTAGCTGTACTTTACGGCTACCAGGAATTGAACGAAAGGAAGGCCGACGAGCGAACTCATCCGTACCTCTACTGAGCCTGTCTGTGACAATCTCCATACAGTTCAGTCTCTTTTTCTGAGAGTATCGCATATCGGGTCTAAGGGGTGGATAAAGTCAAACCCCTGATAACACGATAAGTCATGCCGGTGTGAAGCCCATCACCCACTGAGAAACTACTGGTCCAAATCAGTAAATCTCGTCCATCTTGGCCAAGGATTTCTGGTGATGGCCGCCCGTGCAAAACGCGACATCTATCCCGAATACCGGAAGAGAGGAATCCCAACGATCCTCTCACTGCCTCCATGTGGCTCGGGACTGTACCCAACTAAAACATATTTAGACGACTCTTTTGAGCCGTGGTAGGCTAGTAATCAAAGCATAGTGGGAACCCACACGAGACAAATACCGATCTCAGGTCGACAGACTAATCTGTACCCATATCACCTGAGAACTGCTATTTGACAATAGGTATAATACCATCTACCATATTCCCGGCGAGTCCGTCCAGTATAACTCAAAACCCAATAAGCACCTGTATGCTATCTATGGTGACTAACTGGCACCAATGGCTGCAAGACCGGCCATCGCCCCTCATCGAGGTCAAGAAACGTATACACTGGTCTATTTTGGAATATCGATGCCCAGTCTCGATATTCCTACGACTGGGAACAATTAAGGATTTGCTTATAAACTACCCAGTTTTCATAAGTGTGATCGCCACAATAGCACTGGTAGTCAAGCAAGAATCCTATGGGCTCTATCAACATGTAATGGTGATATGTAATACCACATAATACATGTATATGATAATAGAGATGAATCGGATAGTATATTATCATCTCGAGTAAAACTGTTCTACCTGTATAGGTCCTCCCTCTATCATCATAGTCGATTGCCTGTAATTACAATAATGGACTTGAAAACATTATAGCCAACATCATCATTATCCTCACCATCTTCTTTTTCTTCTTCTTTCCCGACTTTCGCTCGACCCTCTCCTCCCTATCGATCTCCCCCTTCTCCCTCGACCTCCGCTTGACCCCCTCCCTCCTTCCCTGACATCTTCTTCCTTCGCCTCTTTTTTCCTCCCCTCCCTCGCCCCCTCCTCTGTCGTCTCCTCCCTTTCTTCTCCCTTAGCGCCGCCTCGACCTTCCCACCCGACTCTCGCCACTATTTTAAACCCCATCCCCAGTATTTTATTTTTAATTGATTTTAAATACTTTAATTATAAATTAAACTATTTTTAAATTAAAAAACCCCGTTAAAATTTCACAGAGTTAATAAAATATTCGAAGAATATTATCTTTTTAGATTGTTGGGGCTTTTTTGTGGAATTCACAAGAATGGAAGGGCTTTTTTGTAATTCGTTAAAATTGGAAGATTTTTCTGTAAATAGCTAATTTTAGGGAGAGTTTATGTTAAGAAAACCCTTTAAACAATTTTAGTAATATATTCTGACATTGTTTGGACCAATCCATGCATGTTTAGGCATTGACCTTGCCTGTGATCAAGGACGGAGCTACATATATCCAAGATTAGGTGTCCGTCCTGTCTGGATTCGCGGCTTCGATAAACGCTATGTACAATCAATAATTTTATATTATACAAATAAGGATAAATTGTCAAAAAGCTTCAGTCGCACTTCAATCTTGTGTAAAAACCCCTGGGGTCATTGCTCAAAAAACCTCTGGGCCAATTAAAACCCTCTTCATACTAGTTGTCTGTAATATCTTAGCAGTTGCATGTTATATCTAAGCAGTTGAGAGAATAAAAGTCTAAATGCAATACGGCCCACGGATTTTTCACAAAGATTTTGAGCAGTAGTTCCTTCCCAACAACTTTGAAAATATCAGGGTTTTTAGACAACTCACAAGTGGGCCGGCGGTCTTTTGACAATTTACCCCATTATTAATATATGCCACAGCATTAGGGCCTTGTTTGGACATGGAGTTGAGATAAATGTGGTTTATTTTTAAGTGGAGATAGGAGAATGCAAACTGTGGTTTGCCATATAAAATTTGATCAAATTGGAATTGAGATAACTGCAACATTTATGCTGAGATAACTGTGGTTATCTCAACTCCAAAATAATTGCCAAACAATGCAAAGTTAATATTTCAGAGTTTAGTTACAGTTTAGAAAACTCAACTCCATTCCCAAACAAGATCTAAAAGTAAAACCGCATCGCTTCATGGTTAGTTTAGATGGGTCTTATGGCTAAGGCTTGGGTTCCAACCTTCTTGTAATCAATTTTGGTTGACAATATCTTTGGGTTTAGATCAATTTTAGTTGACAATATCTTTGGGTTTTCGTCTTTTTTCTTTGAATATATTTGTTGTACATTTTGTTTCTTGGATAGGTCATGAGATCTTTTAATATTACTTCTTTACTTTCCAACAAGAAAAAGGAACTATTACTAGTATATGAGCCAGCTTATTCGTCTGTTTTACCCATAAAAGAGTACAAGTTACTTTATGATCACATCTTTTTTCCAAAAACAATCAGACAATCATTAATAACTTTTAGGACCTCTTCTATAACATCTTTTTTTGGAAGTTATTTCAATTATTCTTTAGTAGTTTTGGTCATCCAAATTCTTTAGTAGTTTTGGTCATCCAAACAGACCCACTTACAAATAATTTTACATTTATTTGTCATAAATTTGTACTCACTGTGCTTCACCGTACTAGTTAGAAGTGTCAAACGGAAGATCTGGCCATCCATGGATGTGTCATTACGGATGGTGGATAAAACATGTACATGTAAAATTACCGGAAGTTAAATAAATGCTAAAATATGTGAAATTTCCTGATGTTAAACATATGCTAAGATATGTTCCCATTATTTTACCCGCAAACAAACAAAGCGGGTTTGTGGTAAATCATGTATGGATAAGTGGGTTAACATATAACTTATATTATATTATACAAAGTTGAAAAATAAATTAATTCTCAAAATTTTATCAAATTATAGTGATTACATACATGAACGGATGTATATCAAATACAAAAATTTCAAAATAAAAGCACAAACAAAGTTTTATTAACAAAAAAATTCTATTAAGAAAACTTCGCATAAAACATGGATAGCTAGTTGTTGACTCTTTCATGCTTATCAAGAAAAGCATTCTTCAGTTCCCCAAAAAAAGTAATTTTTAATATCTAAAATGTTGTAAATATGAAATCGATAATTTATCCTTATGATAGTCTTTATTAATTCTCTTGAAACTTCTAAGGTATTTTTTCAATCTTTAGAGATAGATTTGATACTCTATTTTTGAAGTACATTGATTTCCTAAGCATGAAGTGAAACATTGTTCTGTTGAAATGCTAAAGAAACAAGTAATATGAGGAAAAATGAAATGCAGAATAAAAACTAATAACATGAAACAGGGGGAGTAGCAATTGACCAAGAGTTTATATTTTTCAAAACCATACATCGTAGCTTCATGAATTATCATTATTATTGTTTTTGGTTCAAATTCATCAAATCAAGAATAATGAAACTGAAGTTTGAATTATGTTACTTCATGGAGTGTTCAGTTTCAAGTAGGTGAAAAAGAGAGTGAGATATTTAAAGTGGTGATCTGAAAATCTCATCAACAAAGAAGCCAACATTTAAATTCTAACCAAATGGACTTGCGTGTCTAAAGTGTTTACCCTTTCAAGGCAAAAGTAATTTTGCTTAGCCGCCCCTTGAACAGCGAAAGTATTCGGTATATATATGGGATCCATAAGTATCAATCAACGTGTATATATAATGAATAAATACAAACAATATAAACCTCACATGGTCACATCACAAATAACATAAATACTACAAGTTCAATAACGCGTATATATCACTGTAACTTGACTCCATTGATGAATCATCATTAAGCTAGCATTTCAAGGACTGGCAGGCGCGGGAGGTGGAGAAAGAAAAGGAATGGTCGGGATCTGAACACCGGGAATCGTTGGAACAGTTGTCGGAAATGTAGGCAGCGGAGGAATTCCGGTAGGAATAGTTGGTATTTGAACAGAAGGCAGAGGAGGCAATGTCTTAGGAATTGCAGGGATTGCGGGAATTGCAGGCATAGGTGGCAATGCAAGCTTAGGTAATGTAGCCGCCGGCATTGGCGGTAAAGTTGGCTTTGGAAGTGTCAAAATTGTCGGAAGAGGTGGCAATGTGGGCTTTGGCTGTGTCGGAATTGTAGGAAGAGTCGGTACAGCTGGTGCACCTTTTGGTGTAGCTGGGGTGTCTAAAAGACGGCGAGCCGCGAAACTGCCATCAACGCATAATAAAGCTATAAATAGAGCAAAAAGGAAGCCAATATAAGAAGCCATAGATGTTTAAGAGCACAAGAACTAGTAGTACTAAACACTCAAAGTTTCTTTAGCTTTTGTTTCTATATATTTTGTTTGAAGCAATCAAAGAGGTCTGGCTTATTTATAGGCTCAAGTTCTATGCTTAGGTGTCCATGGTTTGTTCACCTTCTCATCAATTATATGCTTAAAAGGTATGAGATTGTTTAAGGTGTCAAATGTTTAAAGCTCAGGGTACGTATTTTAATGGGTAGTTAGGAAATTAGTTAGGTTGATGACTAACTAGAAACTTGTAGCAAGAAAGGAATTTACAACTGTGGTTTATGATGAGTCCTTCAAAAAATTTAAGTTTGAGTTCATACTACAGAAAGATTTGAGACAAAGTATTTAGCTAGACGAGTCACAAGTACACGCAATCTGGAATTAATTAAGTTATCATAAAAACTAATCTCTCAGAGCTGCCCACAAACAAAAATTTACATGATTGTCTAAACAAGAATTTTCCTTAGGATGTGTGCATGAGAAGTTGAACAAATTAAGAAAATTTGTATGATCGCCAAAGTAAGAATCACTTTGCATTGCAACACAAAAGTACATTATTTGAAGTAGTCTTTTCTAAGGGTTAGTTCTCTACCTTCCGACCAATAAAAATTTCTCTTTGACATTGTAAACAAGATTGATGAGAAGGTGAACAAACAGCATACAACTGTTGAGATGTGTGGATTAAAATAGTCCAATATTGGAAAAACTAGGAGAAATGCATGGATATAAAATATAAGGTGGGCTAAATCTCAATAAAGCTTGAGTCTTATTAGTGAAACCCACTTATATCAAAAGCCATTGTACACCGATATAAATATAAATATATAATATGTGGATTAAAATAGTCTCACATTAGAAAAACTATAAGAAGTGCATGCGTGTTTATACGCCGAAGACTGGACTGAGACGTAGATGACGTCTAACCTGAATTTTGGGGGTAGATACTATTTGGACATATCCATCCATCTCTCCGAAAATACCAAGTTGATTTATGGCACCGTATATCGGAGGTTTGGACAGATATGGCCATTGTAGCGCGTGACTTATCAGATTCCCCCTCATTTGTGAAGGGTTTTTAATTATGGGGACGCTCTTCTCTGCAGGCATAAACCCCTGCAGTTAATTAAAATTTTCTCCTACTCCGGAAGGTCACTTCGTATCGTATTATATTTGGTTTATTATGGTTGCCCGTGGATTGTATACGGAGACTAATTTATATCGTCGTCCATAGAGCGCGGATTAGTCCAAATTCATACATATATTTTCATGATTCGGATCAAGCATTTGCTTGACGGGGTCCACGTTGGTAGCTTGGTTTGCCAACGAAAATGAACTTAGGACGCATTTCTCATATTTGTGAGGTCCATCCGTTCATATGAAATTTGGGCTTTATCTATAGGTCGTTAGTCTTATTTGAGACTAAAATCAACTTAGATGTCTTAGGTCAACAATTTACTTGACAGGGTCCGTGTTGGTATCTTGGTTTACCAACAGGAATGAACTTAGAATGCATTTCTCGCATTTGTGAGATCCATCCGTTCACGGGAAACTTGGGTTTGATCTAAAGATCATTAGTCATATTTGAGACTAAGATCGACTTATGAACAGTGAGCATATGGGCTTAACTGATCATTAGATCATATATGAATAGCCCGTGGATAGTATATGGTAGTCAGTATGGAGACGGTCCGCAGGGCAAAACATATTAGTTTAAGGACATCGCGGTCCAACATCATCGTGTTTGGGACGACGCGCTAGTTTAGGAACATTTCGGTACATCATTCATCTTGCGCGTACGTGTATTTGTTACGTGGCGAAGTGAACGATGGTGATATGGGATGTGCCCAATTTGGGGTGCGATCCAATTCGAAAGCATTTATGTTGCGATCCAATTCGAAAGCATTTATTTTTCCTTTAAAGATATACATATATCTATATGTATATAGCTGAGGCTCAATATGAGACTTGCATCTATATGAGATACGTGTCAATATAAGGTGTACACATCAATATGGAAGTACACAAATGTGGGAAGCATCATTCGTTGTCTTGATAAAATTTCATATCTTTCATCAAGTTAGGACGAGCAGTTGCTGTTGGTTGTCAGGACCCGCCATCTCTCTGAAGACGTTGAGGAATTACAACGACATATATCAGAGGTGTGAAAAGATGTACCCTTGAATCAAGTCTCGTATTTGAAGGGAAAAATTATGGTGGGTCTAAGAATCATTAGTCTTATATGAGACTAAGATTAACTTAGAAGATATAAGATGAATATCATTTTGGATATCATCGATGAGATATCATTATTCGTATATAAGACTAAGATCAGTTTGAAAATCATGAGTATATGGGCTCGGTTGATACAAAAGCAAAAAGGAAGTTCAAGCTTCACAGACTTAGCTAAATTTTGGGCTAAGATTGGGTTTTTATACTACCCAGCAGTGCTAAGCACTCAGATATATAGTACTCACGTATATTTCATGTGAGGCGCTGAAATAGTGTTAAGCACTAGTCTTTTCTGGCGCTCACGTGTGTTTCATGTGAGGTGCTCAACTTTGTGCGCTCACGTGTGTTTCACGTGAGGCGCTGTCTTCTTAGAGATTTAATCTTTGTTGATATTTTCAGAGAGGTTAAATCTCTGCTAATGGTATTTTGACCATTAACGATCACCAAGATCACTATTTTGAGGATCTGGGATCAGATTCTCTGTTAATGGTATTTTGACCATTAACGATCACTAAGATCACTATTTTGAAGATCTGGGATCAGGTTCTTTAAGAACTAAGTTCTTGATTTATGAGAGAACTAAGTTCCTGAAGTATTATGAACTATATCTTCTTCATGTTCTTTTCTTCCATGTTCTTTTCAACATTGTTCTTCCCTTAATCTTCGATTCTCAAGAACAAGATGTTCCCGATGAGAATTAAATTCTCAACTTGTAAGAGACTTGTCTAGTGGATCTCAGATCCAGAGAAAAAACTAAGTTCTTTTCGGAAGGGTTAAACCTTTAGATATGATATGATAAGTAAAAGAGATATTTTGATCTCTTCTTTTTTCTTTACGTAGGGTTTGAGAGGAGGAAGGTCTTCTCTTTCGAAAAGAATTAAATTCTCTGTTGCCGAAGTTTTTGGAGAGCCTTCTGTATTTTTACAGAAGCTTATGGGGGTCTTCTCTTTATCAGATTTGATCTCTTTGGTCCTATTTATAGGAGAAGAGAAAACATCAATTTGTTTGAGAAAATCTCTCGTTGAGAGATCCTGATTGATCTTAAAGATCAACCGGTGAATTTTATTCACCATTGGATTTTTAATCTAAAGGCTCTCTGTTTAATGGAGAATATCATTCTTGTTTATTTAACAAGATTAGGTAAATATTTTCCTCGGATAGAATTTAATTCTATCTGATGATCAATGGGTGATTTTATAATCACCGTTGGATTTTTGATCCAAGGGTCCTCTGTTTAACAGAGAGGATCATTCTAGTTCGAGAAAGATCGGGAAAATATTATCCCCGTGGAATTTAATTCTTCATAGAATTTAATTCTATCAAAAAGAATACTCACGTGCATTGCACGTGGGGCACTGCCCTATAACACTCACGTGGATATCACGTGAGACGCTGCCAAGAGACTGGCAAGTGCACTCACGTGGATATCCCATGAGACGATGCCAAGATGCTAGCACTAGCGCTAACGTAGATATCCCGTGAGACGCTCACGTGTTTAACACGTGGGAACTAATATATGATTTGATCATATCTGAAGCGGCACTCATATGCTTTGCATTTGTGTGCGTACGTGTTTAATACGTGGGGGCTTCCCTTTATTTTATAAGGGAACAACAAGCTCTGAACCAAAAGTTTTGGCGGGAACAGATGTCTCCCACTATTTTGTCCATGTAAGTATATACGTGGGTTAAGTAGTGCAAAATATTCTCAGATTTTCAAAAGTTCAAATTGGCAACTCTTTTTTTTTCTTTTTTCTCATTTGAATTTTGTGCCTTTGATCTCCCTCGCGCTCTGTGTTGCCACCTTGATCCTCATGCTACCTTTCTCGTGCTTTGTGCTTGTTCTAGACACGAATGACCATCGTTTGGTCTTGTCCCTTGTACTGGTATGCGGCACCTGACGGATGTGGATGACCGGAACCCGTATTTTACCTGTCTGTCGGCAACTGTCCTGAATTTGACATAACTGTAGAGAATGTGCCTGATTTGTATTGTTCTGGACTAAGAACTTGTAACCTGTAATCATGTAGCAAATACAGATCAAAAGCACCTACATATATGCAATGCAATCAAGAATGGGTGGTAAAAAGTGTAGTATTTTCATATGAACAGTGAACATGAAGTAAAGGTCAAGTGTCCTAAAAGGTCTCTATAAGGGTAAACTAATCTAACGCCAACGCAAGATATGAATATCAACTAAATTTCAAGAGTGTTTTCGAACCTGTAAATCCCCGTTTCCATTTTAATAGAAAGTCTCCTATTTTCTGGATTCCAGTGGTTCCCCTCTTTTCTTTCATATTTGAATTGGTTGTTAAGCTAAATAATTGTATTTTTCCAAACCCAAAAGTTAAAACCCAAAATAAAATCTATACTAACACACACAATCCCAACCTCAGCCCAAAATTTTCTTTTAAAGAATTCATTTTCATTCCCGGCCCAAACACTTTTCACAACCCTTTTTATTTTCTCCTCGGCCCGTTCCCATAAATCCCAGCCCACCTCGTTTTTCTTTAGAGGGGAATTAATATTTTCCCCGCGAGCCCGGCCCATTTCTCCCCAGGCCCGTTGCCTACCAACCCAACTCGATTCCTATTTTTCCTTCTTCCCCACTCCTTTCCCGCTCGTTCTCCTTCCTTCCTTCTCGCGAACCCACGTCCCTGTGCTCCCCACGTCGCCTCGCCGTCGCCCACGACCCTCGACCACGACTCCACACCTCTCCAACTCCTCACCTCCCTCTCACCTCCAAACTCCTCAAAACTCTAACCCCTCCGAGTTTTCCCCCACGAACCCACTTCGAAACAGCCTTCTGCACTCCACCCCCGACGACGACGTCGCCGACGACTGCAACCCCCTCTTTCATCCTCCCTCACTCTCCTTCCTCCACCAACAGAGCATCCCTGCAGCCTCCTCCATCTGCCGAGCCTTCCCCCTGCAGAACATTCCCTGCACACACCCCGTATCCCGAGCTCGGCCTCCCTCTGCCCTCAACTCCGGCGAGCCCCACTTCGCCTGAACCACCTCGGCGACCCCCCTACATCCTCAGCATCACCACCCCATCACCCGAGCCCCACTGCTCTCTCTCTCTCTCTCTCTCTCTCTCTCTCCAATAGAGAAACCCCCGTGCACTGTGCACGTCGCCGGAGCGACCACGGCCGACCACCGTCGACCCCAGCAAGTCCCAAGTGAACCACAGAACTTCTCTAAGCTTCCAGCGCACGCAAGACGACTCCGGGAGATTCCGACGCAAAATCCGTATTCGATCGAGGCTCGCGCGAAATTGTTCCGCGGCGTACAACGCGTGTTTGTGACGACGTTACTTCCCCGTGACCCCGAGTCGTTACCAGGCAAGTGTTTACTTGCTTCATGCTAAAATATTAGTAGTATAAACCTAAAATATCTAGTTTACGGATTTGCCGAATACCGATACATAATATGACATAAGTGTTCGATGCTGGTCTCTCATGGAAATAATGGTTTATTTTGACGGAAACTGATACCTTCTATTGGCCCACTTGATAATGAATATTGTGTATAAATATCGCTGGAAAATACGATCGTTCGTAACAAAAATCGATACCCCCGAATATGCCGTTAAAACTAGAATTTTCTCGTGTCTGAAAACGGATAAAATCACCATAAATCAAATGCATAATGGATTGATGTGTTCTAGGGCTTAAATCGAACCCGACTTGACAAACTTTAACCCTATGGAAAATCCTAATGATTTCTGTTCTGTAATCATGATGATATCTAGGTCGGAACATGACTCTGGACTGCAGTCCAGAGCGTTTCTGATTATTGTGCTCTGTTCAAATATCTGCACCACTGTGTTTCTTGAAGTCGTGTGTTGCGGAATACTACTGTAGATTAAATATATTTCTGTTATTTATACAAACCACGTGGTTCCATTCCATTTCATTGCCGTTTGCTATTTTAAAATGTATTTAAAAGGGCAGAACGTATATCTGTCCAGAACAGGTTCAGAAATGACATAGTGAGATTAAACTGTGTATAACTTTCAACGTACCGATGCGATTGAGAATCCGTCTGTTGCGTTGAATACTTTATCGAAAACCCTAAATTTCATTTAACTGTGACATCACTAAATTCTGAGCCCAACTGGGTGCAATTCGTGCCGCAAAATGGACGTTCAGTTCTGAAACTGAATTTCCAGCCGCGAGCACTTAAAACTGAAATAGCTATATCTTGAGAACCGAAACTCCGATTGAACTGAAACAAATTTTGGTGAATTACCGACTGATTTTTCTATGTATCTTACCTACATCATTTGTACTGAATTCTTAACATGTTAGTTAGTACAATTTATTTTCATGACATGCCTGTTGATTCATGATATACAGAACTCAGTGGTGGCATACATACATATATCATACCCTTGCCATATACTCAGTGTTGGTACGTGTGGACATTGCATTATCGTACGTGACAGATGTTGGTTTAGTTGTGACAAGTATATCAATGGAAAATGAACATTCGTGACAGTGATTGATACAGTGAACAGTGATAAAAATCGTGCCAGTGATATACTTGTACATAACTAGATCAAGATCATAACTAGTGAGAACCTGGGGAAAAAGGGGAAATCAAAGTGGAAAGAGTATCGTATTTAGCGGGACCGTGTTTAGAGGATGATCATTCGAACAGAGATACTGATACATGTAGGATAGGATCTAGCGATCCGGCTGACAGGGTTATGTCCCGGGCATGTGGGCCGTTGTCTCGGGTATGTACGAGACTCCTGTTAAACATGATCCTCCTTCCACTATGTGATTTCAAACTCGACCTAGAGACCGATAGGGACATATAACATATTCTGCATCATATAGTGACATAGTGATTACTCGCATTGTTCTTATACCAGTATTATCTCATATACCTGTTTCACCTCATTATAATATAATTGTTATTGTGTCGCTCTGACGACCTGAGTATGCATGCTCAGATCCCGCGGGAGGACCAGCACAGGAGACGGATCTATCCTTCGAGTTTACGGAGATTTAGACTGGTGTACTTTCTTTTCTGCTTTCTATAAAAGTGATCGTAAGTTGACTTTTGTTAGTACTTGTTCTTGTTATCTGTAATTTGTGAACAATGGAATATTAATGTAATAGATTAGTGATGTGATTCCTTTACCACTGCGCTTTATTTACTGATTACCATGTATTGCTAGAAGCCGAAGTGTGACTACGGCGGGATGATTCCTTGACCGTAGGAGCATGGCTGGCCTAGTCATCCCTCGTTTTCCTTATTTTTGGGAAGCGGGGCGTGACATGGTTTAGTTGGTATCAGAGCCTGTGTTTAGTATCAAGGGATAACATTAACTATGCAGTATTACGTTATTCTTGTTTCACTGCTCTTAATTTCCATCCTTGAATCTGATCCTATCCTTTTGAATCTTCCAGTAATATGACGTCCCCGAACGACCCCTCCTCGGACTCCAGCACTCAGGACCGCACGGAAAGGATGCTCAGCGCACTGACTACTCTCGCGGAAGCTCAGGAGAGGAAGACCGACTTGCTCACTGAGGGACTCAGGGCGATTACCGCCACAGGAGGACCCTCCGCATTTATTACCGCCTCCGAGAGCGTTGTTCCACCAGCGTATCATGCTAGGGCTGGTACAGTAGCAGACTTCCGACGGTTACACCCAGCTGCGTTCACAGGGCTAGCTGAACCCCTTGAGGCGGAGCAATGGTTGGTGAACATGGAGAATTTATTGACTGCCGCCAGGATTCCAGAGGAAGACAGAGTGAACGTGATAAAGATACAATTAGAAGACGAGGCCCGCACATGGTGGTCGGTGGAAGAGAGCAGACTTGACAAGCCGATCGAATGGAGCAAGTTTAAGGAGTGCTTCCTAGATCATTACTTCCCTTCCACAGCCAAGGCAGAAATGGAGGAGAGATTTATTCTTTTGAAGCAGGATGGACGCCCAGTGGATGTTTATGCGGCAGAGTTCAACCGCTTGAGTCGTTTCGCTCCGTACATGGTCGCCTCAGAGGTCACCAGGGCCAGGCGTTTCCTTCAGGGGTTAGATTTTGAGTTGCAGCAGTTGATTGCATCGTTGGATTTACAGACTTTCGCACAGGTGCTCAACGCAGCAAGAGTTCAGGAGCAACTGATTAACAAGTTCAGGAGACACCCAGTCGTTCCAGCACGTACCCACACGCCATCTCGAGGAGCCATACCGGTTCACAGGCCAGGGACGACGCAAATGAAGCGCCCGTTTGTACCACAACAGCGCCCCCAGAGACAGGGCGTGACTTGCGGCTATTGCGGTAGAGGAGGACATACACAGAAGGACTGTCGCCGTGCCAAGGGACAGTGTTTGATTTGCGGTTCTAGTCAGCACAAGATTGGCAGTTGCCCTGAGCGAGCAGAGGCACAGGCAGGTTCTGGACCGTCACAGCAGAGGCCGCAGGAGCAGAGACAACCATTTACAGGTCGCGGTCAGGGACGGGCTTTCACCTTGACCGCCGAGCAGGCAGAAGCGTCAGGAGATGTGGTTACAGGTACTCTACTCGTGCATTCCTTACCAGCTAGAGTACTTTTTGATTCGGGAGCATCGCATTGTTTCTTGTCTGAGCATTTCACTACTACACACTCAATACCACATGAAACACTAGCTAAGGGATGGGAAATTCATACGGGTAATGGCATAATTATATCTAGCCGAGAATGTAGATTATGCCCGGTTGTAGTGTGTGGCAGGGAATTCTATGCGAATTTCCTCCTAATTGGGACAGGCAGTTACGACGCAATTCTTGGGATGGATTGGATGAGCACTTTTCACGCTGTAATCGATTGTCGTGCAAGGAATGTGATTTTCCGCATTCCCAATCACCCGGAGTTTATTTTCGAGGGCGGAAGCGAATCTTTGGAGCCAGCTAAATACAGAGCAAAGCCTAAGGAGTTGACAGCTATGGAGATTGATAGGAGCCCGGACCCAGAAATTGTTCGGGACTTTCTGGACGTTTTTCCCGAGGATTTACCAGGTCTACCACCTCCTCGAATTTTGGAGTTCTCAATCGACTTGACTCCAGGTACAGCCCCAGTATCCAGGGCCCCTTACAGGATGGCACCAGTTGAATTGGCGGAACTGAAGAAACAGGTTGAAGAACTATTGGAGAAAGGATTCATTCGGCCAAGCGCTTCACCGTGGGGTGCACCAGTTCTATTGGTAAAGAAGAAGGATGGATCGTTGCGAATGTGTATAGATTACCGGGAGCTGAACAAGGTTACCATAAAGAACAAGTACCCAATACCGCGCATTGACGACCTATTTGATCAGCTAAGTGGAGCCAAGGTTTTCTCGAAGTTGGACCTCCGTTCCGGGTATCATCAAATCAGGGTAGCAGCCGAGGATGTGTGCAAGACAGCTTTCAGGACCCGATACGGACATTACGAGTTCCTTGTGATGCCGTTCGGCGTTACCAACGCCCCAGCAATATTCATGGACTTGATGAACAGGGTGTTCGCGAAATACTTGGACACGTTTGTCGTTGTGTTTATCGACGACATACTTGTTTACTCGAAGACTCAGGAGGAGCACGCTGAACATTTGCGCACGGTCCTACAAATTCTTCGGGAGGAGAAGCTGTATGCGAAGCTAAGCAAGTGTGAGTTCTGGCTCGACAATGTGCAGTTTTTGGGACATATTGTTTCAGGCGAAGGCATCTCGGTTGACCCGGCGAAGATAGAATCTGTCAGAGATTGGCCGACGCCGAAGTCAGTGGCCGAGATCAGGAGTTTTCTGGGATTGGCAGGTTACTATCGGAGATTCGTTCAAGATTTCTCCAGAATCGCGGAACCATTGACGCGACTGACTCGGAAGGACGTGCCGTTTACATGGACAGAGGAGTGCACTCAGGCTTTCGACACACTAAAGCAGAAGTTAACTACGGCGCCTATTCTTACTGTACCAGATGATTCAGGTGGTTTGGTGATACACAGTGATGCCTCAGGGAAGGGTTTAGGCTGTGTTTTGATGCAGCACGGACGTGTGGTTGCTTACGCCTCTCGACAACTGAGAAATCACGAGAAGAACTACCCCACACATGACTTGGAGTTAGCTGCGGTAGTCTTTGCATTGAAGATTTGGAGGCACTATCTATTGGGTGAGAAAGTGGAGGTGTACACAGATCACAAAAGTTTGAAGTATGTTTTCACCCAGAAGGAATTAAATATGAGGCAGCGCAGATGGCTGGAGCTGATGGCAGATTACGACTTGGACCTTCAGTATCATCCGGGGAAGGTGAATGTTGTACCAGATGCACTCAGTCGCAAGCCAGCGGTCATGATGTTGACCGATCAGAGGAGTATTATTGAGGATTTCCAGAGACTTGCAATTGAGGTCGTTACGCCGAACGCACTTAGTCAACTTTGGCAACTGCAGGTGCAATCTTCTCTGGTGGACCGCATCAAGACTGCGCAAGCGGACGATCCCCGATTACAAAAGTTCAGAGAGGAAGTGAAAGCTGGATTGAGAACGGAATTGACTATACATGAGGATGGCTCACTGAGATTCGGTAGCAGACTCTGCGTACCTAAAGGAGGTGTTCGAGAAGAAGTGTTGGCTGAAGCACACAGTTCAGCTTATTCTGTGCATCCGGGAAGTACAAAAATGTATCAGGACCTCAAGCAGCACTTTTGGTGGAACGGAATGAAACGGGAAATTGCGAGGTTCGTATCCAGGTGTTTGGTATGTCAGCAGGTGAAGGCGGAGCACCAGAGGACAGCAGGACTGTTACAACCCCTGCCAATACCGGAATGGAAGTGGGAGCACATTACTATGGATTTCGTGACGGCCTTACCACGGAGCCCTAGGGGCAATAACGCCATTTGGGTTATCGTCGATCGCCTCACAAAAGTTGCACACTTTCTACCTTTCCGAGTAGGGCAGTCGACAGAATCTTTGGCGGAAAGATATATGCAGGAGATTGTACGACTTCACGGTGTTCCAGTCAGCATTGTATCAGACCGAGACACGAGATTCTTGTCGCACTTTTGGAAGAGCTTACAGGAGAGCTTGGGTACCCGCCTAAATTTCAGCACAGCTTATCACCCACAGACGGATGGACAATCCGAGCGTACGATTCAGACGCTCGAGGACATGCTGAGAGCCTGTATGTTGGACTTTCAAGGTTCCTGGGAGGACCATCTGCATCTAGTCGAGTTCTCTTATAACAACAGTTATCAAGCTAGTATTCAGATGGCTCCTTTTGAAGCATTATACGGGCGGAAATGTCGATCACCAGTATGTTGGGATGATGTGGGAGAGCGAAGACTATTGGGCCCCGAACTCATTGTTCAGACAGTTGACAAAGTCCAAATGGTCAGACAGCGTATCAAGGCGGCTCAGGATCGGCAGAAGAGTTGGGCAGATACCAGCAGAAGGGCACTTGAGTTCGAAGTCGGAGATCATGTGTTCTTGAAGATTTCCCCTACTCGTGGAGTTATCAGATTCGGAGGTCGGGGAAAGCTTAGTCCCCGCTTTATCGGACCTTTTGAGGTGCTAGAGCGAGTAGGAGAGGTGGCTTATCGACTCGCCTTGCCTCCATCGCTAGCTGGTGTGCACAATACCTTCCACGTGTCACAGTTGCGGCGTTACGTTCGAGATGAGAGCCATGTCCTGGACCACTCGGAGCTAGTTTTGGGTACTGATCTGTCATACGAGGAGCAGCCTACTACCATTCTCGACCGCAGAGAGAAAGTGCTGAAGAATAAGGTCATTCCATTAGTCCGAGTGTCTTGGGGCGGTCGTTCCCCAGGGGAATCCACCTGGGAGCGGGAGGAAGAGATCCGTGATCGATATCCACATCTTTTTGTTTAGTACATTGCATTCTTGCATCCTTGTCAAATTTCGAGGACGAAATTTTTGTTAAGGGGGGTATGATGTAAATCCCCGTTTCCATTTTAATAGAAAGTCTCCTATTTTCTGGATTCCAGTGGTTCCCCTCTTTTCTTTCATATTTGAATTGGTTGTTAAGCTAAATAATTGTATTTTTCCAAACCCAAAAGTTAAAACCCAAAATAAAATCTATACTAACACACACAATCCCAACCTCAGCCCAAAATTTTCTTTTAAAGAATTCATTTTCATTCCCGGCCCAAACACTTTTCACAACCCTTTTTATTTTCTCCTCGGCCCGTTCCCATAAATCCCAGCCCACCTCGTTTTTCTTTAGAGGGGAATTAATATTTTCCCCGCGAGCCCGGCCCATTTCTCCCCAGGCCCGTTGCCTACCAACCCAACTCGATTCCTATTTTTCCTTCTTCCCCACTCCTTTCCCGCTCGTTCTCCTTCCTTCCTTCTCGCGAACCCACGTCCCTGTGCTCCCCACGTCGCCTCGCCGTCGCCCACGACCCTCGACCACGACTCCACACCTCTCCAACTCCTCACCTCCCTCTCACCTCCAAACTCCTCAAAACTCTAACCCCTCCGAGTTTTCCCCCACGAACCCACTTCGAAACAGCCTTCTGCACTCCACCCCCGACGACGACGTCGCCGACGACTGCAACCCCCTCTTTCATCCTCCCTCACTCTCCTTCCTCCACCAACAGAGCATCCCTGCAGCCTCCTCCATCTGCCGAGCCTTCCCCCTGCAGAACATTCCCTGCACACACCCCGTATCCCGAGCTCGGCCTCCCTCTGCCCTCAACTCCGGCGAGCCCCACTTCGCCTGAACCACCTCGGCGACCCCCCTACATCCTCAGCATCACCACCCCATCACCCGAGCCCCACTGCTCTCTCTCTCTCTCTCTCTCTCTCTCTCTCCAATAGAGAAACCCCCGTGCACTGTGCACGTCGCCGGAGCGACCACGGCCGACCACCGTCGACCCCAGCAAGTCCCAAGTGAACCACAGAACTTCTCTAAGCTTCCAGCGCACGCAAGACGACTCCGGGAGATTCCGACGCAAAATCCGTATTCGATCGAGGCTCGCGCGAAATTGTTCCGCGGCGTACAACGCGTGTTTGTGACGACGTTACTTCCCCGTGACCCCGAGTCGTTACCAGGCAAGTGTTTACTTGCTTCATGCTAAAATATTAGTAGTATAAACCTAAAATATCTAGTTTACGGATTTGCCGAATACCGATACATAATATGACATAAGTGTTCGATGCTGGTCTCTCATGGAAATAATGGTTTATTTTGACGGAAACTGATACCTTCTATTGGCCCACTTGATAATGAATATTGTGTATAAATATCGCTGGAAAATACGATCGTTCGTAACAAAAATCGATACCCCCGAATATGCCGTTAAAACTAGAATTTTCTCGTGTCTGAAAACGGATAAAATCACCATAAATCAAATGCATAATGGATTGATGTGTTCTAGGGCTTAAATCGAACCCGACTTGACAAACTTTAACCCTATGGAAAATCCTAATGATTTCTGTTCTGTAATCATGATGATATCTAGGTCGGAACATGACTCTGGACTGCAGTCCAGAGCGTTTCTGATTATTGTGCTCTGTTCAAATATCTGCACCACTGTGTTTCTTGAAGTCGTGTGTTGCGGAATACTACTGTAGATTAAATATATTTCTGTTATTTATACAAACCACGTGGTTCCATTCCATTTCATTGCCGTTTGCTATTTTAAAATGTATTTAAAAGGGTAGAACGTATATCTGTCCAGAACAGGTTCAGAAATGACATAGTGAGATTAAACTGTGTATAACTTTCAACGTACCGATGCGATTGAGAATCCGTCTGTTGCGTTGAATACTTTATCGAAAACCCTAAATTTCATTTAACTGTGACATCACTAAATTCTGAGCCCAACTGGGTGCAATTCGTGCCGCAAAATGGACGTTCAGTTCTGAAACTGAATTTCCAGCCGCGAGCACTTAAAACTGAAATAGCTATATCTTGAGAACCGAAACTCCGATTGAACTGAAACAAATTTTGGTGAATTACCGACTGATTTTTCTATGTATCTTACCTACATCATTTGTACTGAATTCTTAACATGTTAGTTAGTACAATTTATTTTCATGACATGCCTGTTGATTCATGATATACAGAACTCAGTGGTGGCATACATACATATATCATACCCTTGCCATATACTCAGTGTTGGTACGTGTGGACATTGCATTATCGTACGTGACAGATGTTGGTTTAGTTGTGACAAGTATATCAATGGAAAATGAACATTCGTGACAGTGATTGATACAGTGAACAGTGATAAAAATCGTGCCAGTGATATACTTGTACATAACTAGATCAAGATCATAACTAGTGAGAACCTGGGGAAAAAGGGGAAATCAAAGTGGAAAGAGTATCGTATTTAGCGGGACCGTGTTTAGAGGATGATCATTCGAACAGAGATACTGATACATGTAGGATAGGATCTAGCGATCCGGCTGACAGGGTTATGTCCCGGGCATGTGGGCCGTTGTCTCGGGTATGTACGAGACTCCTGTTAAACATGATCCTCCTTCCACTATGTGATTTCAAACTCGACCTAGAGACCGATAGGGACATATAACATATTCTGCATCATATAGTGACATAGTGATTACTCGCATTGTTCTTATACCAGTATTATCTCATATACCTGTTTCACCTCATTATAATATAATTGTTATTGTGTCGCTCTGACGACCTGAGTATGCATGCTCAGATCCCGCGGGAGGACCAGCACAGGAGACGGATCTATCCTTCGAGTTTACGGAGATTTAGACTGGTGTACTTTCTTTTCTGCTTTCTATAAAAGTGATCGTAAGTTGACTTTTGTTAGTACTTGTTCTTGTTATCTGTAATTTGTGAACAATGGAATATTAATGTAATAGATTAGTGATGTGATTCCTTTACCACTGCGCTTTATTTACTGATTACCATGTATTGCTAGAAGCCGAAGTGTGACTACGGCGGGATGATTCCTTGACCGTAGGAGCATGGCTGGCCTAGTCATCCCTCGTTTTCCTTATTTTTGGGAAGCGGGGCGTGACAGAACCCAATATGCTGTAATTCAGGGATAAGGAATCATGCGCCCTCATGATTGTTGGTAAGAGGACTTTGACCGTCGTCGAAGTATTCCAAACTCAACATGCTATAATTCAGAAGAAGAAAATACGGACCCTCATGATTGTCAGTATTCATGATTGTTGGTATTTGATATTGTTAGCATGAGACTCTTGAGATTCCATTGGACTCACAACTCAAACTACCCCAACACCCCGCGTATTCTAGATTGTAGCTAATGTCCTGAGTTTTGCCTGAATCCATAAATATATCAAGTTTTCAAGATTGAGTTCATGTCAAGATCAAGTGTTCATGTCAAGTTTCGAGTGTTCATGTCAAGTTTTCGAGTATTCATGTCAAATCCAAGTATTCATGTCATGTTGTATTCATGGTTTGGGTCAAGTCGAGTCAAGCGTGCAATAGGTTTATTCACGTAAATCATGTAGATACATTAAGCAAGCGGTACATAGCATGAGATGATACAAGTATAATATTCAAGTAACGACCAGAAACAATGCTATAAAGAAGTGTTATGTACGATTAATTACTCAAATTAATTGGATTCAGAATATAAACGAAAAACATAACCATAAGTGTTACGCAAATATGAGTTCAAGTCTCGCCTAGATACAAATACTGCTTTGGAAGATATACGCATTTTCGTATATTGACGCAGAACAGATCAGAATCTGTCCAGGACCGACACACATTTTTAAACACAGTTCAAGTCAATTTCCGTCGGGTTTCAGATTTCGAAATTATTAGAAACTTGTAGATCTTTTGAAGTACTTATCCAAACAACTAAGTTCCGCACGAATTCGATTCCTGAAGCTTTAGTTATGGTCATTTTAACGTCAGGATTTAAAACAGAAATTTTGATTTCTGGACAGCCACTATTTGATGTATTGTCAAGCATATATCGGGTCATTCTATGGATTTCTGGGTCACCAAATATATAGTAAATTCTAGGTATTTCAGTCGTGCATTTATACATCTAAATTTTGTCACCAACGGATATCGGAAACTCTGGTTATGTCGTATTTAAAAACAGTGTACGGATCAGGACAGATTCTGTCCAGATTCATCATTTAATTTTGTAACGTAGTTTTCCATATTTTATATCGATTTTCATGAAATCTATATAACTAAGAAAATCTAGATCTTCGATCTAGATGTTCAAAACATTTGAAAACATTTAATTTGGATTACATATAGCAGAGTTATGGATTCTCGAAGAAAGCACTTAAAAGCAGTTTTCTATATTTAAAAACAGTGAATAAAAAGCTGTCGTAAATCCTAATTCGTTATCCGATTCGATCTGAAACTTTTACTGTAGATCTAAAATTCTATCTAATATATAATTTAATTTTCCTAAAATGTCCAGAAGTCGAGATTGATTTTTAAGAATTTATTTCGAATATAAGGGTTGTCACGCCCCACCCCCAATACAGAGAGTATTGTCCGCTCTGGCAAAAGCCGCACGGTTTCGTCCTTCGGGACGAACCGGACCCGACCAAAGGCCACT
This sequence comes from Agapanthus africanus, assembly GCA_030015575.1. Classification (NCBI taxonomy): domain Eukaryota; kingdom Viridiplantae; phylum Streptophyta; class Magnoliopsida; order Asparagales; family Amaryllidaceae; genus Agapanthus; species Agapanthus africanus. The sequence continues at coordinate 752,540,584 of CM057340.1, read as the reverse complement.
TCCCAGGAGTTCACCCATCCCAGAACTTCCCTGGCTCGAGCATACTTAACTACGGAGTTTTTAAGCTCATGTAGTACCGGTTCACTTAAAAGGCGCCTCTGTATTGAAGAGTGATATCATTCCATTTATAGTACAAATCTGCCCTCTTTCGGAATGTATTCCGAAGATTCCCCATTGTTCTACAATGGGTCCTACGGACTCAAGAGGTGGCCCCCACGGATTCAAGAGGTGGCCCCCGCCCACTTAACATGACACTTAGCGTGGCACTTGTTCCATGTGGCACTTTGCTCCGTGAGCAAGAACCGGGTCCCGACATTCTCTCCACCTTTGAACATTGGTTCGTCCTCGAACCACGGACCTACTATTGAGGGACCAGCTCTGATAACATTCTGTCACGCCCACCCCCAATACAGAGAGTATTGTCCGCTCTGGCAAAACCCATACGATTTTATCCTTTGGGGCAAACCGGACCCGACCAGGGGCCACTTCCCAGGAGGTCACCCATCCCAGAACTTCCTTGGCTCGAGCATGCTTAACTACAGAGTTCTCAAGCTCCTGTAGTGCCGGTTCACTTAAAAGGCGCCCCTGTATTGAAGAGTGGTATCATTCCATTTATAATACAAATCTGCCCTCTTTCGGAATGTATTCTGAAGATTCCTCATTGTTCTACAGTGGGTCCCACGGACTCAAGAGGTGGCCTCCACGGATTCAAGAGGTGGCCCCCGCCCACTTAACATGACACTTGGCGTGGCACTTTGTTCCGTGTGGCACTTTGCTGCATGAGCAAGAACCGGGTCCCAACAAGGGTATTTTAAGATCGTATGTGTGAATAACAAAATTATGGTATTTATTTGCAACTTCATTTTTTTAAATAAAAGATCGGTTCATTGAGATGATATGCAATATAGAGTGATATGACTCGTTCATTCTCATCAACTAATAATATTACCATTTACGATGAACATGTACAAGAAAAATCGTAACAGTCACTTAACACGTTGTCAAGCATGTAGGAAACATATCGCCTTTGTGTACTAGACTAATTAATTTATTTTAAATATGTTATTTAAACATGGGGATTACTAAAGTATGTGCAAGTAGAGACATGGTAAAAAGGAGATTTAACAAAAAAAAGTTAAGAGGAAGGAATCTCTAATAAGAAGGAAAGAAAGAGGAGAATGAGGGACATACTCGCACAATCCGGTATCATCACCGGGTTCGTTTATTCGCCGATGGTCTCGCGTTATTAGCGAGACTTCGAAATTTGAGCGAACATCAACGTCAACTGATATTTTTAGAGAGCTAAGATTTTAAGGATGAAAAAGAGAGTAGGAACAACCAAATAAAATATGAAATGAAAAAGAAAAGAAAGAGAGGACTAAAATATAATAAGTGGATTATGTCACCATAATTCCGCTTAATTATATTTATAACCATTCTCATTATTTTGGGAGTTAAAAGGAAGATGAAATGAAAGGTCATTTATACGATATGAAAGATATATAAAAAATAGAAGATTTGAACTTACAGCGTATGGGCTAACAATGCAATGACTTAACTGTAGGGTGTTTTTCGTCACCCCATTAAGATGAAAATACACGTGCGCTTGTCAGGCGTACTACAAATTCCCCCTGCCCAGGATAGGCGAGAGTTTATTGATTGTGGGGATCCGAATCTCCGGCAGCCGCGGACTAAGTTGCCTTAATTACCCCTCGCCGTTGAAGCGAGAGAATCTCCGATTGACGAGTCAAACTAGTCATGCAAACTCAACGTGCAGTGTGCATATGTGTTTTGGAAGGGAATTGGATATATCGGGAATCCCGCAGAGTTTTACCGGGGTCCCGCTGCCCGGATAGCGGGCTGGGGGTCAAGAAGACTAGCAACCCCTTGAGTGGGGCGGGGCAGCGCCCCGTTAGAAATTTTTTTCTAACGGGGACAGTGTTGTGGAGTGTGTGTATGAATAAAAAGGGAAGAATAGCGTCCCAAGGACACGTGGGTGCCAGCGCCTCACGTGCCCGGCACGCGGGAGCTGGGCGCTGAGCGCCCCACGTGCCCGGCACGTAGGCGCCGGCGAAAAGAAGGGGCTTTGATTCCCGGAAATATGAGTTAAACTCCAAAAGAGGATTTCCAAAAGAGGATTTTGAGTGGAGTTAAACTCCAAAAGATTTAGATTTGGAATTAAACTCCTAAAAGATCTGGATTAGGAGTTAAACTCCTTTGAGGATTTGGACCTTGGAGTTGAACTCCCCAAAGATCTTCAGAGGTGGTCAAAGGGGATCCCTTTCTTCTCTCTTAAAGCCTTGGATCTTCCTCTTGAGCCTTGGATTTTTTCCAAAGTGGGATTTTCGAAAATGGGTCTCCTTCTTCCTCCTCTTTGTTGGCCGAATCTTGGAGGAAAAGGGGATGAGATTCAAAATCTTCCCCTTTTGAGATCTGATGGAAGATCTGAGTTCCCCTTCAAGGGTTTTATGGTGAAAAACTATTTATTTTTAGAAAAGTAAGAGTTAAACTCTTGATTTAATTCAAAAAGGGAAAGAAGGTTTTAGAACCTTGAGGAAGGAGAAAGAGGCACGGACCCTAATTTTTGAGAGAGAGAAAAAGTTCTTTAGATATATTCATCATCTTCGCCTTTATAGGCTACACACTTTACATATAGCCCCTTGGGCTTTACAAAATGGCATTTTGTCCATCTTATGCCTCATGTGCTCATTTCTTTTACACATGAGCCATGGGTTTTACAAAAATTTGGCTTTATACCCATTTTTCTTATATTTATTCATAAAAAAAATACACCAAAATTATTTATTACAAAATTTTTGTTTTGGCATGGGGAGGCCGGCCGCTTCATGTTCGGGCTCGACTCGGACATGGGCCCACTTGACGTGGACTTGGGCCTACTTGGCTTGGGGTTGATTTTGATTTTGACTTGGTCAATCGGGACGTAAATTTTGATCCCAACATTAACCAATAGGCTACAAGGTTACTATTGCATATAATTAAATAGAAATAAATATATGCAGAGTTTCAAAAGAGAAAATTTTTAAAAATAAACGGATTTTCTTAAACTAATATTTTTTTCAATAAAACAAATTCTCTTTTGTTTAGAATTTTCCTTCAAACAAAATCGAATAAATCCTTTATATCAAAATAAATCTTTTTTTTTAATCTTTCAAAACCTTTTCTTTTTACAAAACGAATCATTTCGAAACAAATATATTTTTATTTATTAAAAACTATTATAGTAAAAACAGGATCGTTATGTTCTATCATTCTTAAAAATATTTGCGTTTTCAAAATTACTTGAAGAATATTGCAACAGAGTAAGGAAAAAGATCAGGATAAAGTAGTCATGTTTTTTCGTCACGCTCTATCGGTCGGTATTTTAATCGATAAGAAGGTTGCGGCTGGAGTGGATTATGAGGGAAGAAGAACGAAAAATTATCGATGCGAGATAGTGGATACTCGAATACTACACTCATTTGCTGAAAGTCGAGGATAGCGAAGAAAATTCGAAGCTAACGAGAACAGTTCAAGATCGAAGACGAAAGATAGTTTTAAGATATGCAAGTGAAAAGGAGTGGACTGAATTCAAAGAATCGAAGAATCGAAAATCAAGAGGTTATATTCAAAGAAGTTAAGTTCATGATGGATTCAAGAAATATGATGAGATTCAAAATAAAGGTTAAATGTAATAGTTGGATTTCATTAATTCTTGTAATGTATTACTTACGATGTTCATGCAGAAATAACCGGTATGGGCCACCAACAAAATCTGGCACGCTCCGCTTCCCAAAAGACGAAAGCAGGCACGTGACGACGTCCGCAACGTATTTATTCCTAGAAGATCCTTTATCGAAACAAATACGCTAAGCGTATATAAGCAATATAAAAATAACAAGAAATTACGTGATAATGAAAATCCTACTTTATAAATTTACATTCCAAACTTTACAGAGTTGAAACTAATACATGATATCTGAACAAAGAAATATAAACATAAAGAGCCTAAATAGGTGGCATACTGAAAGTAAAAACTGAAGTAAGGAACTAGTAGTCGGCCTGTGCCGATAACTAGGAGTAATCCTTCTGATTCAGCACGATCTCCTTAGTCCCTAAATCACCTGACAAACATTTCAAGGAAATAAAGAGATGAGTGGAATGCCCGTCAGCGAACTTGTGCTCGGTAAGTTTCCAAAGAGGATAAGAAGATGAATGTGATAAAGGATATGCATGTAAGTAGAATATGGATTCTAATGCGGTAACGGATAGTTAAAAGTATCAAGTAATCATGAGCATAGTAATATATCTAAGCATGGCAATTTAACATGTGCATGACAATACAGTATAGCATGTGTCAATCATCATAAGCATGTAATAAGTGTGTAGTGGTGAATATGAAGTGAAGGTCGAGTGTCCTAAAAAGTCTCTATAAGGGTAAACTAATTTAACGTAAGTTTAAGATATGAGTATCAACCAAATTTCAAGAGTATTCTCGAAACCAACATGCTGTAATCCAGGGGTAAGAAACCACGGGCCCTCATGATTGTTAGTAACGGAACTTCGACCGTCGTCGAAATATTCCAAACCTAACAGGCTATAATTCAGAAGTAAGAAAACACGGGCCCTCATGATTGTTAGAATTCGTGATTGTTAGTATTCGAGATTGTTAGTATGGGACTTTTGAGATTCCATTGGACTCACAACTCAAACTATCCCAACCCCCAGCGTATTCTAGATTGTAGCTAATGTCCCGAATTTTGCTTGAATCCATGAATACATCAAGTTTTCAAGATCAAGTGTTCATGTCAAGTTTCAAGTATTCATGTCAAGGTTCGAGCATTCATGTCATGTTGTATTTATGGTTCAGGTCAAGTCGAGTCAAGCATGCAATAGGTTTATTCATGTAAATTATGTAGATACATTAACCAAGTGGTACATAGCATGAGATGATACAAATATAATATTCAAGTAACGACCAGAAACAATGCTATAAAGAAGTGTTATGTACGATTAATTACTCAAGAAAGTTAGATTCAGAAAATAAACCAAAAACATAACCATGAATGTTATGCAAATATGAGTTCAAGTCTCGCCTAAATATGACTACTGTTTTGGAAGATATACACATTTTCATATTGTGACGCAGAACGGATTAGAATCTGTCCAGTACCGAACACGATTTTAAAACACGGTTTGAGTCAATTTCCGTCGGGTTTCCGATTTCGAAAATTATTAGAAACTTGTATATCTTTCGGAATACTTATCTAAACAACTAAGTTCCGCGCGATTTGGATTCCTGAAACTCTAGTTATGGTTATTTTAACGTCAGGGTTTAAAACAGAAATTCTGATTTCTGGACAACCACTATGGGGTGTATTGTCAGGCATATATCGGGTCATTCTTTAGATTTCTGGGTCACCAAGTATATAGTAAATCCTAGGTTTGTCAGTTTTGCATTTATACATCTAAATTTTGTCAAGAACAGACATCGGAAACTCAAGTTATGTCGTACTTAAAAACAGTGTGCGAATCGGGACAGATTCTGTCCAGATTTGTCACTTAATTTTGTAACATAATTTTCTATATTTTACATCGATTTGAAGGAAATCTATATAACTAAGAAAATCTAGATTTTTCGATCAAGATATCCAAAACATTTAAAAACACTTAATTTGGATTACATATAACAGAGTTAATGGATTCTCGAAGAAAGCCCTTAAAAGCAGTTTTCTATATTTAAAAACAGTGAATAAAAAGACGTCGTAATCCTAAATCGTTATGCGATTCAATCTGAAACTTTTATGTAGATCTAAAATTCTATCTAATATATAATCTAATTTTCCTAAAATGTCCAGAAGTCAAAATTGATTTTCTAGAATTTATTTCGAATATAAGGGTATTTTAAGGTCGTATGTGTGAATAACAAAATTATGGTATTTATTTGCAACTTCATTTTTTTTAAATAAAAGATAAGGTTCATTGAGATGACATGCAATATAGAGTGATATGATTCATTAATTCTCATAAACTAATAATATTACCATTTACCATGAACATGTACAAGAAAAATCGTAAAATCACTTAACACGTTATCAAACATGTATGCAACATATCACATTTGTGTACTAGATTAATTAATTTATTTTAAATATGCTAATTAAACATGGGGATTATCAATATATGCGCAAATAGAGACATGGCAAAAGGAAGGAGATTTAACAAAAGGAAAGCTAAGAGAAGGGAATCTGTAATATGAGGGAAAGAAAGAGGAGGATGAGAGACTTACTCGCACAAGCTGGTATCGTCACCGGGCTCGTCTATCCGCTGATAATCTCACGTTACCAGCAAGACTTCGAAACTTGAGGGAACACCAACGTCAACTGATTTTTTTTCCTAGAGGGTTAAGGTTTTGAGGATGAAGGATGAACCAAATAAAACGTGAAATGAAGAAGAAAAGAAAGAGATGACTAAAATATAACAAGTGGTTTATGTCACTATAATTCCGTTTAATTATACTCATAACCATTCTCATTATTTTGGGAGTTTAAAGGAATATGAAATGAAAGGTCATTTGTAGTTTATGAAAGATATATAAAAAATTGATAAAAATAATTACAAGACACAAGGTTTGAAACCTATAGCCTATGGTCTAGCAATGCAATGATTTAACCAATAGGCTGCAAGTTTACTATGAATTTTCTTAAACTAATATTTTTTTCTTTCAATAAAACAAATTCTCTTTTTTTCAAAATTTCCTTTTAAACAAAATCGAATAAATCCTTTTTATATCAAAATAAATCTTTTTTTTTATTCTTTCAGAACCTTTTCTTTTTACAAAACCAATCATTTCGAAACAAATATATTTTTATTTATTAAAAAGTATTATAGTAAAAATAGGGTCGTTACACTTTTATTCATAATTGTTAGCACAAATATCAAAATTAATCTAATGGTGGAAAGGTGGAAATGATTTGTTTTGAAATCCTTTCCGATAGATCCTGGTCTCTCTCTCTCTCTCTCTCTCTCTCTCTCTCTCTCTATATATATATATATATATATATATATATATATATCACATTGTGCCATCATAATGTTGGTAATAATTATCAATGCTCTCTCTTACTCTACAGAAATAAACTTTGGATGCATGTAAACATTAATCACACAACCTCCTGAAACATCATAAAGCTTCTATTCAAGTCATCTTCTGCATTTGTTTCCACGTTTGCATGTTTTGTATTTGAATGATAAAGCACTGGATTTTGTACATCCAACAAGACAGCAGGCAAATCTTGATATGCGGAGGTCATCCATCTTGGGATCTATAATATGAATTTATTTATATTTTGATTAAGACATGTATAATATGAACTTTTCCTAGTTGGAAGTACTAATTAGAAATAACTGATAATGAGTTTGTTGGAGGTTAAGAAAGGACTGATCATTCCATTCATATTTGATCAACATAGAATCTACACATTTTGTGCTGCTCCTTGCAAAACCATGAAGAAATTCATATGGCTTTCACTCTACCCAATAAATATAGCACCTTTCATCTCCTTCTCAATTATACTTCAAAAAATTTCAACATGGGTGACTTCTACTATGTTTTAGTTTCCGAAGACGGTAACTATTATTGCAAAGAGCATGGTTTTTCAGAAGTAATCATGCAATGACTTCTCACAACAAAACATTGCATAAAGGTAAAGACTACATTAGCCGTCATTGTTTGAAGGCTTTTAAGACTCAAGCCGAACTTTCAGAGCATGAAGCTGAGTTTGTCGGAAGGCATAGCTTTCCTTATGAAATGGTCGAGGATGTTGTCGAAAAAGATAACGAGAGCGACAAAGGATCAGAATTTGTGATCGTTAAAAAGTTGAAGGTGCCAAGAAACGCCAACTAAACCAGTGGAACAAGCTACTTTGTGAAAAGCATTTTCATGACTGTTTTCTCTTTCTTGGCTTCCGAGAAAGTTATGGTAGGGGAAAAAAATTAGTGATGGTTTTTATTTTTCTTTAGTTTCTTTCTTATATGTATGTTCTCTTAGAAACACTGAGCCTGGTTTGAAGAATTTATGTTGGTTTTAAGAATTTAGGTCATGTTATAAGTACTCCAATTAAATTTTGCCAAACTATCATTCTATTACAATAACTCATTGGGTTAGCAATCTTCAACTGTAGGTCATTTTCAGTTGGCAGTCCCTAGAGATAGAGGATTAATCATGACGAGGTTGTTTAATGTCAAGGTTCACTGTAATAAATAGGGTTAATTGGGGTACACCCTGAACTATAATAATAAGCACTTACACCCTCCATGGTTAATAAATATATCCCCAATACCCATTTTACCCTTTCTTCTTCTCTTCTACTCCAAAAAAAAACAATCTTTAAATCTAAAATGCCAATATTTTAGCCATAATCAAAAAGTTTGATGTTGTATTTTCTTCCATTACACCTCCAAACTTTTTTCCATTATCTCGCAGGTAGTCAAGTTTTCAACCCGAATCTAAAAACTTGATATTTAACATATTGTCTTCATTAAATTCAAGACGGGGAAAAGCATTATTCAAGATGGGTGTTTTTCAATTTTATTTTATTATCATTTTATTTAGCTGATTTTGCTAAGATTTTCTTTTGATTGAATTATTAGGGTTATAAGTTCTACATGCTTGAAGAGAACGGGGAAAGGGATATGATGAGAATTAGAAAAAAAAATCAACCACATAGGGTAAAAACGCGTATTATGATACTCCAGGGGTTATAAGTGCTCGATCCTCGTAGTACAAGGGGTGTATCTGTTGTGAAGGATGTCTCGTATATCAAGACTGTGCAAGCATCCAGAGAAGGACCAGACGTCTGGCGCAATGAGGTTCAGACATCTGGCAATAAAGTCCATATTTTACAGTAGAGACGCGGGCGTCTAATGTAATGAGCTCAGACGTCTTCCATCGCTCTGGCCAGACGCGCTATGAAGGCACATATGTCTGAATACATAATTTCAGACGTCCGGCAAAGCACTGCTTCTCAAGCAGAGCAAACACAGAAGTCTGCATCTCAAAGGTTCAGACGTCTTCCTCAAAGATAAGCGTGAGTTTTCAGCTCGATATTTATCAAGAAAATACAAATTCTGATGGCAATTTTGTAAATTTTGGGATCTTATTGTAACTTAAATTGTATAGGCTATATATAGGATCTTAGGATTAAAGTTTTATTAAGAAAGTTTTTGATCAGAAAGTTAAAGGAAGACGACGGCTCCATGAAGGATCAAGACAATCGAAGGGAACTTGTAGCGAGAGAGAGGAAGATCTACTTGGAGAAGTTTGTGTAATTCTCTGTAAGGTGTTATTCTTTCTCTTAAGTTCTAATAAAAGTTATTCCCGTTTCCTCCCCAATAGTTTGTGTTATTTATTATTGCGGTTTACTTCCAGTTTTTTATTATTCGTTTTAAAGGGATCTAGATTTAGATCCATAAGGCTTAGTTGTCGACGCATCCGCTGTGCCCTCGATAATTCCCAACAACTGGTATCAGAGCTACATTCTTTAGTTTTTGCAATTTAAGTTTACGGTGGATGGCGACACTTGTGTTCGCTCCCCATCTTCTTAGATTGTAATACTATTGATGATAGTTCATAAGGATCCGAGGGAAATGTTTTTACTTCGGAATTAAAGATGACGGATAACATAGTAAATAGCACAAAGTTCGAGATGGAGAAATTCAATGGGAAACAAAACTTCTCGATGTGGGTTAAAGCACTTCTGGTAAAGGAAGGGTTGTTTAAGGCACTTGGGGTAGTAAACCTACCACCATGACAGATGACGCATAAGCAGAGTTGGATCAGAAGGCACAGTGCATGATAGAGCTTTGTCTGACGGATAACGTGATGTATAACGTCATGAAGAAGACTTCTACAGCAAGTTTGTGATTGAAGATGGAGAGCTTGTGCATAACAAAGTCATTGTCAAACAAACTGTACTTAAAGAAGCACCTCTATGAATTACGCATGATGGAAGGGACTCCGATTCACGATTACTTAAACAGCTTCAACAAAATAATAAGCGATCTTCTATGCCTTGAAATCAAGTTAGAGAAGGACCAAGCACTATTGCTCCTATCTTCGCTTCCAATTCGTATGAACACTTAGTGACAACGACCTCTATGGGAAGGAGACTCTCGAGATGGAGGAGGTTATATCGACATTTCTCAATAATGAGATCGTGAAGAAATCAAATCCTTCGGAGGAATCATTAGAGTTGTTTGCCGGTGAAAAGAAATGTTCGAAGAATAGAAACGGAGATAAGAGCATAAGAGGGAAATCCAAATCATCCGGGCAAGAGGACGGACCATGCTTCTTTTGCAAACAGTCAGAGCAGCAATGCTAAAAGTATAAACAGTGGTTGGAGAAGAAGGGTAAAGGTGCCAGTTCAAAGAGCTCGAATCAAGCCAGTGTTGCGACCGAAGCAGAAAAAGATTCGTGTGATGTACTCACCGTACACACCAGGAAGGAAGATTCTGATACTTGGATTCTTGATTCCGGATGTTCATACCATATGTACCCGAAGGAGTTGTTCGACACCTATAAGGAGTTAAATGGCAGCAGTGTTCTTATGGGGAACAATATAGTGTGCAAGGCTATTGGCACAGGGAACATCAAAGTCTGCATCTTTGATGGTGTGGTGCAAACGCTTGTGAACGTGCGTCATGTTCCAGAACTAAAGAAGAACCCAATTTCTCTTAAGAGTATTGGATGTGGCAGGATGCAATTTCGTTGGTCAAGATGGAGTACTAAAAGTTGTCAAGGATGCCCTAGTAATCATGAAGGGGCAACGACTAAAGAACTTGTATCGTTTGTACGGCAGCACAATGACTAATGGTGCAGTCGTGGCTACAGAGAAACAGGTGGACGATACCGCAAAGCTGTGGCATCTACGTCTTGGCTACATGAATGAGAGGGGTCTTCGTGAGTTGCACAGAAAGGAGTTGCTGAAAGATGTTACCTCGTGCAAATTAGATTTCTGCAAATATTGTACGATGGGGAAGCAACATAAGATCGGCTTCAAGCAAGCCGTGCACAAGACCGAAGGACTTCTCGATTATATTCACTCGACGTATGGGGGCCATCACTGGTAGCATCAAAGGGATGTGCCGTATACTACGTCACTTTTATAGATGGCTTTTCACGGAAGGTATGGATCTACTTTCTCAAACACAAATCAGATGTGTTTGCCAGTTTTAAGTAGTGGAAAGCGGCCATGAAGAAATAAAAGGGGCGATCGGTGAAGCATTTGCAGATAAACAATGGAGGTGAATACACCTCGAAGAAATTTACAGATTATTATAAAGAACAGGGCATACAGTGGCAATGGACTGTTCCAAGCCAGCCTGAGCAGAATGAGGTAGCGGAGCACAAGAACAAGGCACTACTAGAGAGAGCCAAAAATATGAAGTTGCAATCCGATCTTTCGGAGGACTTCTAGGAAGAGACGGTGAGTTATGCGTGCTATTTGGTCAACGGGTCTCCATCAACGGCCATAAATTTTCAGATCGCAGAAGAAATATGAAAAGGAAAGCCAGTCAGTTATGATTCTCTACAAGTGTTTAGATGCCCTGCTTACTCGCTCGTGAATTAGAAGAATAGGGCAAAGCTGGATTCAAAGTCTAAAAGGTGTATTTTCTTAGGATTCAAACTTGGTATCAAAGGCTACAAGTTATGGGATCCAGAAAAAAAAGGGCGTTCACCAGCCAAGATGTGATCTTCGATGAGAAATCCATATTGAAAGACATGATTAGAGATAATAAGAAGGCAGATGGACCATCAAGTGATAATGATCCAGTAGAGGTGGAGTTTTCTGGCGCTCATAAGGATACGGACACCGAAACACAATTCCAGCTTATTGATGCGAAAGTGGACGGACAGAACACAGAGACATACGGTGAGGACCAACCACAACATGACCCACAGACAATAGCATTAAGATCAACACGTATACATAAGGCACCAGTCAGGTAGAGATAGGGTCGCTTCGAAAGAATAGTATATGGAAATTGACAGAGCTACCGAAAAGCAAAAAGGCTATTGGCTGCAATTGGGTATTAAGGAAAAAGGAGAATGAGCAATACAAGGCAAGACTGGTTGCGAAGGGTTTTGCTCAAAAGGAGGGGGTTGAGTACAACGAGATTTTCTCGCTTGTAGTCAAGCATACGTCTATTCGAGTTTTGTTGGCGAAGGTAGTTACTCAAGATTTAGAGTTGGAGCAAATGGACGTGAAAACGGTATTTCTGTATGGTGGGTTGGAAGAGACAATCTTCATGAAGCAATCTAAAGGATTTATAGAGCCCGACAAGAAGGATCGTGTATGTAAACTAAAACGGTTTTTATATGGGTTGAAGCAGTCTCACAGGCAATGGTACAAGAGCTTCGATTCTTTCATGAGGATGAACAATTACTCTCGATGTGAGTATGACAGCTGCATGTGCTCGAAGCGACTTAAGAATGGATCTTCGATATATCTACTTCTATATGTCGATGACATGTTGATCGCTGCAAAGAGTATGGCGGAAATAAAGGCGCTCAAAATTTTATTGAGTGCAGAATTTGACATGAAAGATTTAGATGCAGCAAAGAAGATTCTTGGGATAGAGGTTTTGCGAGACTGGAAAGCTTTGGCTGTCGTAAGGAAGATATATAGAGAAGGTGTTGGAGAGATTCAACATGAAGGACTCAATACAGATGAGCACCCCTATCGCCGGTCATTTCAAACTATCCTCCAAGGACTGTCAAAAATCAGCAGAGAAGGAAAAGGCATCTCGAGTACAATATGCAAACGCGGTGAGATCACTTATGTACGCTATGGTATGTACACATCGAGATATATCTTATGTGGTAAGTCTGGTTAGCCGGTACACATCAAATTCAGGAAAGCTTCATTAGGAAACGGTAAAGTGGATACTTCGGTATCTAAAAGACACTATAGAGCTCGGCTTATTCTTTCACAAGTCAGAAGGTAAATCGAGCCAGTTGTAAGGATACGTAAATGTGGATTATGCTGGGGACTTGGACAAGAGAAGATCTCTTACAGGCTATATATGTACAGTTGTAGAATTCCAATCAGTTGGAAGTCAAGACTTCAGGATACCGTGGTGCTTTCAACGACGGAAGCAGAATACATGACGGCAGTGAAAGCATCGAAAGAGGCCTTGTGGCTAAAGGACCTAGTTGGCGAGTTCGGGTTTGATAAGGGACTGGTTCCTTTGTTTTGTGGCAGTCAAAGCAGCATTCACTTGGCGAAAAATCAGGTATACCACAAACGAACTAAGTATATCGACATATGGTATCACAAGATAAGGGAGTAGGCCGAAAAGGAGATCGGTTTGATCAAAATCGATACTAAGATGAATTCGGCGGACATGCTAACGAAGCTTATTCCTATGAAGAAGTTCAAGCCATCTTTGGTTTCTATTCAGATACTCAAGTGTGAGAAAGTCACGCGACCTCGGTAGGAGAGACGTAATTCAGTTTCTCAGTTCAGATTAAAAACGGTGACGGCGCCAGTTTCACAATTCTGGGAAAAGATTGTGACAAATCACGGTTTCAAGGTTTGGAATTGTGCCACCCCAATAGTTTGTGTTATTTATTATTGCGGTTTGCTTCCAGTTTTTTGTTATTCGTTTTAAAGGGATTTAGGTTTAGATCCATAAGGCTGGTTGTCGACGCTGCGCTATAAATAAGATAATCTGAGAGTAGTTTGTTTAATTCAAGGTTTACTAATTCTAAATAAAATATATTGATTTAATGGGGTAGCATATTATGAAATGATTGATTGAGTTTCTGACATGAATTTGACATAAAAATAAACTGCTAAGATTTTATTTTTTTAAGAACTTAAACAATTGCTGAAAATGGTTTAAAATGAGGAAATCCCCTTAGAAAACCATCTCCGATATCAAAATCCCCAACATATAATCAATGAAGTAATCATCATATAATTTTCACAAATACTGTGCTATTCATCGAACAAATATAACCATATATCTATCCCTTATTAAAAACTCACAAATGGAAATCGATCGATTAATATACAGTGCAGTTCTTAAGAAGAAATATACTAGAAGATCAAACCAGCACTCAGAAACCAAACAAACGGTCGAAAATGCACAAAAAGGGCAAAATATAATCAGCTAACGAATTTGAACAGATGGTAGAACAAACGAGGTGAAGAGAGAAATCAAACCTCATTAAGAGGTTCCTTTGATGACGACGACTGGGCATGTCACGCGATTAATGCAATAGTTGCTTACGCTCCCCAAAAACATCCTGCAATAATACCAGAAATTTGAAACTTAGTGAGCTCTGAATAATGATGGTTCTTCAAGCCAGTATGCAGGGTCAATTCCACAAAATCCCCCATAGTTTACCCTTCAAGTGATTTATAGGCACAAACACCCCATCTCATCCATCAAAACACTCATATTTAACCTTAAGAAATTTGAATGATCTTCTAGTTTGATAATGGTTATGTTTGTATTGTTTATGGAAAAAATTTGAGTATTTATTTAGGGTTTGTGACCTGACAAGAGGGAGTGTTTGCGCTAATAAATCCCTTTAGAGGGGTATGTAAGTGCTATAAGAGGTAAAGTACAAGGGATATCTCACAATTAACCCAAGAAAGTATCATGGTTCTTTCTTATCACAGAAATGAAAAGTGACTTAACAATGAGCAACATAAAAAATAAATAACACTGAAAGTACAAAACTATTCTAAATGGGAATAGAATGAAAGTAATAATATAGGCCATCATTTTCTACCCTTTATTTATTTATTATCAGTATTATTTTTCAATTCAAAAGTCTCTGTAGATTCGTCTTACAAGAAGAAGAAGATAGCCACTAGGCCTAACTCTTTCTTGACTCCCAGTCCCTCTTCCTAGAACAGAAGAATAGTAGGCTCGCGGGGGCTTGGTCCTTCGTTTTGCTTTAAAAAAGAAAAAGAAAAAAGAATAGTAGGCTCCAGAGGAGAAATTCCACGGCCTAGTCTTAACTATGCATTACTACAAGTTCACTGACTATAAGTGCTAAAAATAAGATCATTCAAATTTCAAAATCAGTTAACATAAAGATGCTAGAATATTGATGTCTACTTAAAGATTAAAAAGTTTTAATCCCCTCTCCTCACAACTATTTAAAAAATATATATAGTGATGTAGAAATTTGTCGAGTTTCGCTCTTTGCTTTCTATGTGCCTTAGGACTTTAACAGAATATCCTATAACAAATATATCAACTTTTCCATTCAAGACTTTCTCCCAAAATCTAGAAATATTCGGAGAACCCCGAGTGGTCATTTAGGATTAAGGCCAGCTCCTCTCATCCATGGTTTACTCCAAGGGAGTGAGGGACAAATTCATGTCTATAACTCGGAAAAATTGACAAATTTTTCACTGAGTTTGGCCCCTTCTTTATAGGAATAGGCCTGGAAGATGATGTTGCTGAAATGACCTAGGAGGCAAGGAAGATGAGGTCACAAATTGACATTAGTTGGCATAAAAATGACAGGCAACAAAAGCTGTTCCTAGTATCTGAAGAAGTTTGACCAAATGTATGCTGGGTCAAAGTGCTAGCATCACCTATTGTGTTTGATTTGGGAGTATCCGTTCAAGTACAAGCGATTGGCACAGGGCTTAACATTTGCTGTTGCTGAAGTGTGAACTTTCAACTTTGTTGTTCCCCTTTTTAATACAGCAAAAGTGGCATGGCTTCAAACTTAAGACAAATTTAAATTACCTGAATTGAAATCAAGTTAACCAAAGAACAATTTGAACTCTTTTTACAATGTTAAATACCCAAAGGCAAAGGTTTACGATCTGATGAGCATATTATACTTGGTCCATGCTTAACTTTGCGCACATGCGAAACCCCTCGCGTTTTGAATATAAGGTTCACCAAAATATGGATGTGTTTCAAAACCACAATTCTAAGCTAAAGCTCCTCCTCTACATCATATTTGCATCAACAAAGCTTTTCTCATAAAGTTTTCACAAAAGAGGGTGCAATTGCATATTGAGATATCAGAAATTCCACAGTAACCTAGTAGACTGCAGATAATAAGATTTGCTATAGAAAATTACGTCCATCTTTCTAGTATGAAATAAAGCCAAAGAGCCAAACGGAGATATATCCTTGGGTCCTTTTGAACTCAATTTCGGAACAATATGAATAACATTCTTTGAAGAAGAGCCCTTCCCTAATCAAGTGAAGTGAACCCTTTCAGTATTTGCTTCATCAAGCATGGAGGCAGACTATTCAGCAACATGCTGCGTAATATTGATGAGTTCATATCTCCACTATAAGCCCTAGTGAAATTCAGGAAATTGTTCACCTCTCTATATTTCAATCTACTCAATCTATCTACAACCGAGTTAAACCCAAATTTCCCAGGTACAGGCTATCAGTAAGATTAGCATGTGATCCATTTACCTCACTGTGACCAGATAATTTGCCTTTCTAAAAACTAATTTATGCAAATTCTAACCATTCATGAGGGAAGTGAAGCTTTGAGTTTGACGGTTTTGGTGGGTCTAATACCTGGATTAAAATTATAGACTTCTGGAGTTGCTGGATAACAATTGATTTCACAATTACTGGTCTATTTCTTATGTATAGTTGATGGCTAGGAATTCCATCACAAGATCAGGCTACATACTGACTAAGTAAGATTGGTCATTTGATGACATTTAAAATACTCATTATGACAACATTTTGGTTGATTGCTGCACCACATAAGTATAAATCATTTATCAACACAGTATATACTATATAGCATATGGATGATTCTCTCACAAAAAAATAAAAGAAAAGAAACCCAATCATGCCAAAAGGTGTGGATTAATTTAATGAAGACCAAGGAAGAATATTTATGGCATTGATTGAGAAAGTGGAAGCAACAGATGAATATAGAACAAGTCAAAATATTGAGCCAAACAATATTGCAGCATGTATGGTGTGAAGAAGCTACAAGCATGAATAGATTGATCCTGAAGCAGAATCGTGAAAGGATTTACATGTTGGCAGATAAATACTGATGTATAAATGAAGCTTTTGTGGGGAATCTTTCCCTCCGATAGGTATCGGAGGGCGAAAAATCTCGTCTTTTAACGTTCGAACACGCTAGACAAACGATCCATAAGAAGAAGTGACAACACAATGTTTTTAACGTGGTTCGACCGACCGGCCTAATCAACGGGGCAAACATAAGGATTCCATCGATATAAGAAAGAGATTATACCTGACACCATATCTTCTCCTTAATTTGGTCATCTAAAATATTAGCATCTCTTAAATCTAAATTTATGAAAAGAGTTGAGAGGAAATAATTTTTATTAGAAACCATAAAATATGAGTTCCTACTACATATATATATATATATAGAAAGGATAATAGACCACCTCTCCTATTACAAGCAATATGAAACTAAACCTAATTATATTCATAACACTCCTCGCAGGTTGAAGCATAGATGTCAATCATGCCGAGCTTGGACAGAATACGGGTGAAAATCGGTCGAGAAAGCGGTTTAGTAAGGATATTAGCCAGTTGCGCCAAAGAGGAAACATATTGGAGCGCAGCCATCTTATCTGTCACCTTGTCACGAATAAAGTGGCAATATATTTCGATATGTTTGGTTCTCTCATGAAAAACAGGATTCTCGGCAATGTGGATCGTGACCTTGTTATCATTAAAAAAAAGTGTTGTCTGAAGAGAAGAGGTAACACCAAGATATGTCAGGAAGAAAGTAAGCCATATCAACTCAGATACTGTATGCGCCATAGATCTATACTCAGGCTCAGCAGAAGAACGAGTCACTACATTCTGCTTCTTACTCCTCCACATAACCAAGTTTCCTCTTAATAAGACATGGTAGCCACTAGTGGAACGACGATCATCAATGGATCCAGCAAAATCAACATCTGCAAAGGCTATGAGCAACGATATAGATGATGGTTTATAGAGAAGACCCTATTCTGGAGAACCTTTGATGTATATGAGAATACGCTCAACTGCTTTCAGGTGAGAAATCAAAGGATTCTGCATATACTGACTCACTGTACCAACGACAAAGGTAATGTCAGGACGAATGATGGTGAGCTAAATAATCTTCCCAACCAGACATCGATATCGTCCTGGGTCAGACAGTGGAGAATCCGAAAGGGAGCTCAATTGAGATAGCTTGACTGTGAAATCCATAAGAGTATCTGCTGGTTTACACATCCCAGAAATCATGCCTCAGATAAAAGATCAAGTGCATACTTGCGCTGGGAGAGTTATAATTTACCAGAATTCTGTGACACTTCAATTCCAATGAAGTATCTAAGTGGCCTAAGGTCCTTGGTATGGAAGTATGTAACCAAATGTTATTTCACCTTAGAGATACCAGCAGAATCATCTCCAGTAATGATAATATCATCAACATACACCAGCACAATCACCATGCCCCGAGGACAATTATATGTAAAGAGAGATGTGTCGGCGCAACTGCGTTTGAATCCAATCTGTTTTAAGACCGTACTAAACTTTTCAAATTAAGCACGCGGTGACTGCTTCAATCCATATAAATATTTCCATAAGAGACAAATCATAAACTCCCCCGGTCGCTTAAAACCAGGAGACTGCAGCATATAAATAGTCTCCGAAAGGTCACCATTAAGAAAGGCATTCTTTACATCAAACTGATGAAGGGGCAATGTCTTAGAAACAGTTAAGGATATAAAAACACGAACCGGGATTAATTTGGCAACTGACGAAAAAATCTCGACATAATCCAAACCATACTGCTAAGTAAAACCTTTGGCCATCAATCGAGCTTTAAGACGATCAATCGTCCCATCCGGATGTTGCTTGACAACAAAGACCCACCGACAGCCGACAACCTTCTTATCTGAAAGCGGAGATACCGATTTCCAAGTTTGATTAAAGTGCAGTGCGGCAAGTTCCTCTAACATAACTGCATGCCAACCTGGGTGCTGAAGACCTTCCTGAACAGAAGAAGGAAGAGTGATGGAAGCCAAGAAAGAAATAAACTGATGAGCAAAGGATGTCAGTCTATGAAAGGAAACAAAATTAGAAATCGGATGTGCTGTAGTACAGGAACGTTTACCCTTGTGTAAGACAATAGGAAGAAAGAGATCTTCGGAAGACAACGATGGTGAAGAAGCAGAAACAATAGACTGTATCAGAGTACCTGCAGAAGAATCGTTAGGAGGAGAAGGAGAAATGGTGGGAGGGGTGGAACTTTTAGGTCACGACGGTGATACACCTATGAATAAGGGGACACGGGCTTAAAACTAGGACGTACAGGTCAGGCAAAAGAATCAAGCTCCAAGGAAGGTAGGTGAGGAATAGGGATAGCATAAGTGGGGTCTTTCACGGGTGGTGGAAAATATACTTGATCTTTTAAAAAGGTTACATCACAGGAAGTACAAACTTTAGATGTGGCAGGGTCAAAGCAAGCATACCCTTTCTGAGATCGTGAGTAACCTACAAGCACCATACGGGTAGCTCGAGAATCAAGCTTGTCTGCCTAAGGTTCTAGAATATGAGGATGGCATAGACAACCAAGCACTTTAGGAGGAACATGAAAGGGCTTACCCTGTGGAAACAAAACAGAAAAAGAGGACCGGTTGCTAAGAACCGGAGAAGGCATGCGATTAATATAAAAACAGGCAACTAAGACCACAAAGTCCCACAATCATTTAGGTACATGCATATGCAAAAGAGAGAACGGGCCATCTCAAGCAAATATCGATTCTTCCGTTCAGCAATTCCATTTTGCTGAGGAGTATAAGAACATGAAGTTTGATACAATATGCCATGTGTCTTACAAAATGCAGTAAATTCCATGTTGATATACTCCTTGGTATTATCTGAACGAAGAACCTTTACCGAAACACCAAATTGATCAGTAATCTCAGTTACAAAGATTTTTAAGGTAGACAAAAATTTAGACCTATCATGCAGAAGATACAACCAAGTCATGTGTGAATGATCATCAATAAATGTCAAAATATTTATAACCAAACACACTAGTAAATTTAAAAGGACCCCAAAAATCGAATGAACTAAAGCAAAAGGTAAATCATGTCTCTTATTAACTGGAGAAAATGAGGAGTGGTGCTGCTTCCCAAGAATACAGGATTCATAACTAAATTCTGATAAATTAAAGAAGGCAGCATAGTACGTAAAGAAGAAAGATGGATGACCAAGTCTCCGATATCACTGGATAATAGAAACAACTTCATACGTACTGGAAAGATGATCAACGTAATACAGTCCATTCTGCTCATACCCCCCACCAATCCGTTGCTTTGTCAAAAGGTCCTGAATCACAAAGTAAGATGAATAAAATGTTACAGAGCAGTTTAAATCATTTGTAAGCTGGTGAATAGAAAGAAGGTTTTGTTTTAAAAATGGCACAATTAAAGTATTTTTCAGGTGTAAAGATGAAGTGATAAATCAGCAGAGCCAGAAACAGGTGTAATATTACCATCGGTCATGGAAATAAACTTGTGAGGACGAGACGTAAGATCAGATGGTCCATCATGAGACATGTAATTTGAAGCGCCGGAATCAGCGACCCATGAATTTGAATGAGAAAGTAAAGATATACATGACGAAATAGAAAAGTTGGCAGGAGTTACAGAAGAAAGAAGACGACGCAACTGGATAAGGGTAGATAGACGGCAGAAGAGGAAGATTGGTTAGTAGCAACTGGTATGGATATCTGATGAGCTATAGGTGTATCATCAGGGTAGCCATGTTTCTCCCAGTCTTCACGATGATTAGTACCGTCACAATAAGCACAATAAAGGCTGGCACGGCCACGTCCGTGTCCATGAGGACCACGACCCCGAGCAGTCAGAGGGGGACGACCATGTGATGCCCATGGCTACCAAAGACAGAATCAGAAGAACCACTTCTAGACTGAGTATGGGTCCTCCATCCACGACCTCGAGTAATAAGTGTGTTCGAGATAGGCTCAGTAGATAAGGGAAGAGACGGTGGGCATACGATAAATGCTCGAGAGAATGCTTGTCAAGGAAGGAGAACCACTCTGAGAAAGGAGGGAGCAGACACCCTCAAAACTGGATAGTAGTCGGCCAAGAGTAAAACGCCAACAAGAGACTCTCGTTGTTGACGAGTAATAGTAGGGTCAATGGAGATGGGCTTATAGACGTTCTAATGATCAAGAAACCTATTGAAGAGTGCACCAAAATCCTGAATATCTTCTCCTAAGTGGCCATAGTAAAAGTATGGAAGATATCATAAAGCTTCTATAAATTATCTTCAGATGAGTACAAAGAACGAAAGTGTGTCCAAACCTTCTTAGCTGTTTTCAGAAACATAATATAAGTATAGCAGTGAGAATCCATAAAGTTAGACAACCAAACAATTACCTTAATGTCATTTTGGAACCAGATATCATAGTGAGAATATTTGAAGTCAAGAGGAGAATCCGTCAAGTGGCGGTGAAGGCCTTTACTGTTTAAGGCTCGTTCAACAGTATTGGACCATTGGAGATAGTTCTTCACGCTGAAGAGGGAGGTCGTTGTCAAGCGAAAATTCGTCTTGAAGTTAACAGACGACAGAGAGGCCAGGTTATTCATCACCAGAATTCATGATGAACGGCGCAGAAGTAAATCACGAGAGGGGGAGAACAAGATTGTCTAACACCCAAACAAGTACATGCGTAAAGAAGTCGAAGCAAGACGATCAAATTGATCATTGTCAGTGTAACACCCTAGTGCATTTATACTATATATATTTGGGGTATTTTAAATCTTGCGGTAAATTTTTATTATTATTATTGCTTTTGCGTTACGGATAGTGCATTTAGCAATTGCGGTTATTATCCGACCCGACCCGTATGTTTGAAACCCATCATGGTTCAAGATTATATCAAATATTTGCTAGTACAGAATATCCATGCAAAACTAGATATTATACACATATAATATATTTTCCACATATCTTTTAATAATATAAAATAAAAACCAAATAATATATTCACATCTAGCCTTGCATGTCATCGTACCCCATATCATATGGTTGCACTCATATATCATGTTCATGCCCTAATTGTTAAAACAGACTCGTTCTTGATCGCTACGTATATTTACGTAGATTCGTACTTAGGGGTATACATTTTTATTGGCATGATATCACACTATGATTTAAACTTTTACGTATATTCTCCATATTTAAAAACTAGATTTTTAAAAGGGACACGGGTAATATTCGGAGTAATCTGGTATTAACTGTAAAATCTTATAATATATATATTATAAGATTTTATATAACTAATAATATAAACTATTATAATATATATGATATAATTTAATTAACTAATATAATCTCTCTCTTTCGCTCGCCTCTCTCTAATAATATATATCTATATAATTATAAAACCTATTATTAAACCTCACTTTACTCTCTATTCCTCTCTTCTTCGTCCCGAGAACCCAAAACCCTAGCCCACGCCCTCGTTGTCGCCGCTCCTTCTCATCACCGCCCCTCTCGTCCTCACCTCCTCCTCGCCCTCTCGTCATCACCACTTCCTTCTCCTCTTCCCGACAACCCCGAGCACCACCCAACTTTCCCGACGCCAAGAAACCCCATACTTCGGCGTCGGGAAACCCGTCACCACCGACCCCCTCTTCACCTCCTCGCCTCTCAGCACCCAAGAACACCCCAGACTACCACCGACCCTAGCTTCATTCCCCGATCACAGAACCTATACCCTCACCACCTCGCTGATGGCTTCGCCTCGTCGCCTACCTCCCTTCTGTCCTCGCCTAGTATAGAAACCCTAACAGCAACACCGCTTCCTTTCTTCTTTCTCTTCTTCTTTCTTTTCTTTTCTTTTCTTGATTTCTGGCCGTCTCGCCGGAGCTACACGCGTCGCCGACAATCCAGACGACCCAGTCACCGTCATCGTCGTCTAACCCAGTTACCATGTCACGTCACTGCTCAGCCAGGTCCAGTCCTGCGCATGCAAGTTTTGCATCGTGACATTATTTCGGCATCGGAACGTGGCATCTGTATCTCAATATGAAATCCAATTAGACAAGTTCTAAACATGCAACATGCTATATTATTATATCAATATCTATTGATAAATTATAGTGCATGTGTTTTACTATCCAGCAGAAAGTGCCGATTTGCAGTTTTATATATTATCAGTCTGTATCCGTACCGATAATAGTTTATCTAACTGCATGCCGGATTGTCACAATATTATTATACTAATATATCGGTACAATAAGTGATCCAGTTTGCATCATACATGGTAATAGACATGTAATGGCTATTACAGATAGATACATATACATCCTGACATTAATAGTATTTCGATATTGGGTACGGTTTTACACTTCACATACATGTACCTCACTGTTTATACATGTATTATTTATTTACATTCTTGTTTAATCATATCATCATATCCTGATTATTACTATTGTTTTGATATTATGACGCACTGACGTCAGGGTTTTGCATGGTCCAATTTCTCTACCTTTATTGCAGGTAGATCAAGAGTACTTCAGCAATCAAGCCGAGCAATGAAGAGCTAGCTATTTAGTTTAGAGACTCTTAATTTATTTATTTCAGCAGTTTTATTTCTATTGATGTGAGCCCATATTAGGACGTAATTCAGATGCTATTGTTTTATTGGATCTTGATTTGTTTCCGCTACATTTATTTCTTGATTTTATCTACTGTGGCAGATGGACATGTGATAGATAGATTTAGTAGTTTTACTGTTCTTGATATCCGATAGACAGCCGTAATGTGACTATGGGGGGATGATTTCTAGCCACAGGTAGCATGGTTGGCTCTGTCACGTGCCGTATTTACGTATCTTGAAAAGCGGGGCATGACAGGGTTTGCTTGGTATCAGAACCATAGGATTTAAAGTTAGTCGGATTTGGTTCTTTTGTAGTTAGGTATTAAACCCAATACACTAACTAGAAAACCCGGAATTAGGAACATGTCCTGCCACAATACTATCTTGGCAGTCTTGAATCTATAACTAACTTGTTTATTGAAACATGTTTATCGTTGCTAATCCTTTTCTGTCTTAGCTTTAGAATTATGGCAGATAAAGATTTGCGGTCATATCAGAGACGTGTTGATAATGCCGCATTGCTTGGAGTTATACGTGGTATGCTTGAAAACCAGAAGCGGCAAACTGAGCTAAATCAGCGGCAGGCCGAGGCTTTTCAGGAGGGTCTGCGGACGGTCCAACAGTCCGTAGTTGCAGCGGCACCCAGGCCAACACAGCATGAGGACACCGTGGTGGACTTTAGAAAGCTCGGTCCGTCCACATTTACAGGACTGGAGGAGTCATTGCCAGCGGAGCAATGACTAGTTGATACAGAGAACCTGCTTGTTGCCGCGCATATTCCAGATGAGAAAAGGGCGGATGTAGTACGCATTCAATTGGTAGAGTACGCTCGCGAGTGGTAGCTCATAGAAGAGACCCGTCTGACTAAGCCGATCAATTGGGCAACGTTTTCACAAAGTTTTTTGGAAAAGTTCTTTCTGCGGTCTGCTCGGGAGGAAATGGAAGAGAAGTTTATTAGCTTAAAGCAGAATGACGGATCCGTTGATGCACATGCGGCTGAGTGAACTCGGCTCAGTCGATTTGCGGGGCCCTTGGTCGCCAATGAGGCAGATAGGGCACGGAGGTTTATGCGTACCTTGGATGTGGAAATTCGAAGACACATCATATCTCAGGAATTGACCACCTTCTTCCAAGTTCTCAAGGCAGCCAGGGAGTAGCAGAGTTTAACGGTGAAAGTGAAGGGTACTCAATAGCAAGCTGTTGTAGTGCGGAAGCCGGCGTTTACGCCAAACCGAGCTCATGTATGCAGATGCATTCCAGTAAACAAGCGAGGTATTGTACCCATGAAGAAGCCTGTTGTATCCGATCAGAAAAGTGTGATTTATGACTTTTGCCATCTACCCGGACACCTACAGAAGGACTGTCGAAGGAGGCTCGGACTCTGTCTAGTTTGTGGATCAACTGACCATACCATCAGTGCTTGCCTTTCAAAACTACGATTGAGAGACGATATTCAGAAACCACCGCAGAAGCAGATTAATAGGCAGAAACTGATCACTCAGTGGCTTAATCAAGCACGGGTCTTCACCTTGACGGCCGAGGAGGCCAAGGCGTCAGATGACGTTGTTTTAGGTATCCTGCTTGTTTATAATTTTCCCACATTGGCATTATTCAATTCAGGTGCATCCCATTGCTTCATGTCGTCCAAGTTTATTAGTGCACACTCTATTCCAAACACGACCATGTCTAGTTGCTGGGACATACACACTGGGAATGGGAAAATTGTATCTAGTAGTAAGTGCAAGGGTTGCTCGATTGTTATTTGTGGACGGGAGTTATTCGCGGATTTCTTGGTGATTGATACTAGCAGCTATGATGTTGTCTTGGGAATGGATTTTCTTGGTATTTTCCACGCTCGCATTGATTGTAAGCCAAAGAAAGTGATTTTCCAGATCCCGGGACATCTGGAGTTTATATTCTTGGGAGGTAGCAGATCAGTCGGGCCAGTCGAATTTAAGGCTAGGCCGACTAATGCCGTTCTTTCGTCGATGGAAGTAAACAAGGAGGAAGCGCCAATAGCAGTTCGGAAGTTTATGGATGTGTTCGAGAACATATCGGGTTTACCGCCAAAACGAGATGTGGAGTTCGCGATTAATCTTATTCCTAGAGCAGCGCCGATTTCAAACGTTTATTATCCAATGGCGCTGATGGAACTAAAAGAGGTAAAGAAACAGGTTACCGAATTACGAGAGAAGGGTTGGATTCGCAGCAGCAATTCACCATGGAAATCTCCAGTTCTTCTAGTCAAGAAGAAAGATGGCACGCGAAGGATGTGCGTTGATTATCGAGAATGAAACCGGATGGCTATTAAGAATAAGTACTCAATCTCTCGCATCGGCAAATTATTCGATCAACTCAGTGGCGCGAGAGTATTCTCGAAATTGGATTTGCGATCCGGATATCATCAAGTTCGGGTAAAATCAGAAGATATTTGCAAGACAGCGTTCCGAACTCGATATGGGCATTACGAGTACTTAGTGATATCATTTGGAGTTACTAACGCACCGGCAATATTTATGGATTTGATGAACCGAATCATTTTACCGTACATGGACCAGTTCGTAGTAGTGTTTATTGATAATATTCTGGTCTATTCGATAAGCAAAGAAGAGCATGCAGAACACTTAAGGATCGCACTGCAAATGTTGAGAAGAGAAAAGTTATATGCTAAGATAAGCAAGTGCGAGTTTTGGCTCGAAGAAGTGAAGTTCTTGGGTCATGTAGAATCCGGAGATGGGATTGCCGTTAATCCTGAAAAGATTGCAGCGGTTCATGATTGGCCAATTCCAAAGAATGTATGGGAGATCAGAAGTTTTCTTGGGCTTGCCGGATATTATAAAAGGTTTGTAGATAACTTCGCTCGAATAGCAGAACCATTGACCAAGCTAACACGAAAGTAGGTCCCGTTCGTATGGACCGAGAAGTATGCGTCAACTTTTGAAGCGTTAAAGCAAAGATTGACCATCGCTCCTATTTTGACAGTGCCAAATGGTTCCAAGAGGCTAGTTATTCACAGCGACGCATCTGATAAAGGCTTTGGATGTGTTCTAATGTAGCATGGAAAGGTCATAGGTTATGCGTCAAGACAATTGAAGACTGGTGAGAAGAACTACCCAACTCATGATCTGGAGTCAGCAGCAGTGATTTTTGCTCTGAAGATTTGGAGACTATTTATTGGGCGAAATGGTATAAGTATTTACCGATCATAAAAGTCTAAAGTATATGTTCACACAGAAAGAGCTCAGCATGAGGCAGCGAAAATGGTTAGAGCTGATGGTTGACTATGATCTTGATCTCAAATACCATCCGGGAAAAATTAATGTAGTGCCAGATACTATAAGTCGGTTGCCAGCAATACGGATGTTGACTGCACAAAAGGAGATTATAGATGATTTTCAAAGATTCGAATTGGAGATTGTACTACCGAATTCTTCGGGACAGTTGATGAGTTGCAAGTATAGTCATTCTTGATCGATAACATTAAAGCAGCTCAGTCGCACGATCCGAGATTGCAGAAGTTTCGAGGACAAGTAGAAGCGGGACTTCGAACAGATTTATTGATTCATGAAGATGATTCATGAAGATATGGTAGTCGTTTGTGCCTAAAGGAGATGTTCGTGAAGAAGTTATGAAGAAGGCTTATAGTTACATATATTCCGTACATCCGGGAGGCACGAAAATGTACAGAGCTCTACGACAACATTTTTGGTGGGAAGGCATAAAAAGGAAGATTGCTCGCTACGTATCAAAGTGCTTGGTGTATCGGCAAGTCAAGACTGAACATCAAAGGGTAGCTGGTTTATTGCAACCACTTCCGATTCCTCAATAAAAATGAAATAAAAGTGGGAACATGTAACCATGGATTTCGTGACAGCATTACCACAAAGTCCAAAGGGCAATAATGCAGTTTGGGTGATTGTCGATCGATTGACCAAGTCAGCTCATTTTATACCATTTCGAGTTAGTCAATCGACGGAGCCTTTAGCAGAGTGGTACATGCAGGAGATTGTGAGATTGTATGGAGTACCTGTGAGCATCGTTTCCGATCGTGATACTCGATTTCTCACACTTTTGGAGGAGTCTACAGAAAATTTTAGGAACTCGCTTGAAATTTAGCACGGCCTATCACCCTCAGACAAATGGTCGGTCTGAGAGAACAATCCAAACTCTTGAAGATATATTGAGAGCATGCATGTTAGACTTCAAAGGTTCATGGGAGGATCATTTGCACTTGGTGGAGTTTACATACAATAACAGTTTTCAAGCGACTATAAAGATGGCTCCATTCGAAGAATTATATGATCGTAAGTCTCGCTCGTCTGTCTGTTGGGTCGATATTTGAGAAAGAAGATTATTGGGACCGGATCTTATCGTGGAAACGGTGGAGAAAGTTAACGTGATCCGAAATCATATGAAGGCGGCACAAGATCGACAGAAAAGTTTGGCTGATGCAGGACGAAGATCTCTGGAGTTCGCAGTTAGTGATCTTGTATTCTTGAAAATATCACCGACCCGAGGAGTGGTCCGATTTGGTAGTCGAGGCAAGCTTAGTATCAATTCGTGGGGCCTTTCAGTATTATCGAGCGTGTAGGAGAGATAGCCTATCGATTGGCTTTACCACCGTCCTTGGCGAGTGTTCATGACGTGTTTCATGTATCTGAACTCCGTAAGTATGTTCGAAATGAGACGCACGTCCTAAATCACTCGGAACTGACAGTACAGGAAGATTAACGTATGAAGAGCGACCAATGGCGATTGTGGATTGACGAGAAAATGTCCTCAAGAACAAAATTATCCCTCTAGTACTCGTTTCATGAAGGAATCGTTCGCGCGGAAAATCTACTTGGGAACGTTAGGAACGTGAAGACGAAATCCGACAGAAGTTCCCACACCTCTTTTCCTAAATCCATATTTTCTTGTCTTTTCTTGTTCCGGGAATTTCAAGGACGAAATTCTTTTGTAGTTGGGTATAATGTAACACCCTAGTGCATTTATACTATAAATATTTGGGGTATTTCAAATCTTGCGGTAAAATTTCTTTATTATTATTGCTTTTGGGTTACGAATAAGTGCATTTAGCAGCTGTGGTTATTATCTGACCCGACCCGCATGTTTGAAACCCATCATGGTTCATG
This sequence comes from Agapanthus africanus, assembly GCA_030015575.1. Classification (NCBI taxonomy): domain Eukaryota; kingdom Viridiplantae; phylum Streptophyta; class Magnoliopsida; order Asparagales; family Amaryllidaceae; genus Agapanthus; species Agapanthus africanus. The sequence continues at coordinate 752,511,775 of CM057340.1, read as the reverse complement.
GTTCAAGATTACATCAAATATTTGCTAGTCCAGAATATCCATGCAAATCTAGATATTATACACATAATATATTTTCCACATCTTTTAATAATACAAATAAAAACCAAATAATATATTTTCACATCTAGCCTTGCATGTCATCGTACCTCATATCATGTGGTTGCACCCATATATCATGTTCATACCCTAATTGTTAAAACAGACCCGTTCTTGATCGCTACGTATATTTACGTAGATCCGTACTTGGGGCTATACATTTTTATTGATAGGATATATGGTTTAAAGTTTTATGTATATTCTCTATATTTAAAAACTAGATTTTATGAAGGGACACGGGTAATATTCGGAGTAATCTGGTATTAACTGTAAAATTCTATAATATATATATTATAATATTTTATATAACTAATAATATAAACTGTTATAATATATATAATATAATTTAATTAACTAATATAATCTCTCTTTCTCTCGCCTCTCTCTCTAATAATATATATAACCTATTATTAAACCTCACCTTACTCTCTCTCTTCCTCTCTTCTTCATCCCGAAAACCCAAAACCTTAGCCTACGCTCTCATCGTCGCCGCTCCCTCTCATCACCACCCCTGTCGTCCTCACCTCCTCCTCGCCCTCTCATCATCACCATCTCCTCCTCCTCTTCCCGACAACCCCGAGCACCACCCAACTTCCCCGACGCCAAGAAACCCATACCTCATCGCCGGCAATCCTCGTCACCGAGAAACCCGTCACCACCGACCATCCTCTTCATCTCCTCGCCTCCCAGTACCCAAGAACACCCCAGACTACCACCGACCCTAGCTTCATTCCCCGATTACATAACCCACACCCTCGCCACCTCGCCAACAGCTTCGCCTTCTCGCCGTCACCTCGTCGCTTACCTCCCCTCTGTCCTCGCCAAGTACAAAAACCCTAACAACAACAACACTTCCTCTCTTCTTTCTCTTCTTTCTTTTCTTTTCTTTTCTTAATTTCCGGCCGTCTCGCCAGAGCTACACGCGTCGCCGACAATCCAGGCGACCCAGTCACCGTCGTCGTCTAACCCAGTCATCACGTCACGTCACTGCTCAGTCAGGTCCAGTCCTGCGCACACAAGTTTTGCATCGCGACGTTATTTCAACGTCGGAACGTGGCATCCGTATCTCGACGTCAGATCCGATCAAGCAAGTTCTAAACTTGCAACATGCTATATTATTATATCAATATCTATTTGATAAATTATAGTGCATGTGTTTTACTATCCAGCAGAAATTACCGATTTACAGATTTTTATATATTATCAGTCTGTATCTGTACCGATAATAGTTTATCTAGCTGCATACCGGATTGTCACAATATTATTATACTACTATATCGGTACAGTATATTATCTAGTTTGCATCATATATGTTAATAGACGTGTAATGGCTATTACAGATAGATACATATCCATTCTGGTATTAATAGTATTTCGATATTGAGTACGGTTTTACATTTGGCATCTATTGGGTAATATATATTACATGACATGTTCACGACCCACTACCAGACTTGTTACTTGGATCTTTTAGTAATGCCGACAATTCTGATTTGTTGTCCTGACGGACGTGACTTGTTGTCTACATAGACAAGACATGTACCTGCTTGATCCTGTATTGGCATTAGATTTATATCATCAATATCTAACTTGAACACGGAACCTTAGGTGTAAGAGGAAATCAATGATGAAACCTGACTTGTAACTCAACAGTTCAATACTTATACTGATCAGTCTTTACAGGCTCGGTCAGCTCCGAATGATGTTGCTGATATCATTCATCTATACATGTTACATGTTCACTGCTTAGCGGCACGTCTCGGATTCAGCCCGAGAGTCTTAACCGTGGTTCCGGGCACGCATGGGATACTATTGAGTTACATAGACGATTCCATTAAATTTATTTCAAAGACTTGTAGAATAGATAACCTAGAAACACAGACTTTAGGATACACTTTACATACATTTACCTTACTGTTTATACCTGTATTATTTATTTACATTCTTGTTCAATCATATTATCCTATCCTGGTTATTACTATTGTTTTGATATTATGACGCACTGACGTCTGGGTTTTGCATGGCCCAGTTCCTCTACCTTTATCGCAGCTAGATCAAGAGTACTTCAGCAATCAAGCCGAGCAATGAGGAGCTAGCTATTTAGTTTAGAGACTCTTAGTTTATTTATTTCACCAATTTTATTTCTATTGATGTGAGCACATATTGGGACGTGGTTCAGATGCTATTGTTTTATTGGATCTTTATTCGTTTCCGCTACATTTATTTCTTGATTTTATCTACTGTGGCAGATGGACATGTGATAGATAGATTTAGTAGTTTTACTGTTCTTGATATCCGATAGACAGCCGTAATATGATTGTTGAGGGATGATTCCTAACAACAGGTAGCATGGTTGGCTCTGTCACGTGCCGTGTTTACGTATCTTGGAAAGCGGGACGTGACAGTCAGTAACCGAGAGAAGCGGGGACAAGTGAGAAAGCGGTGGGGGTTGTCGGCGATGAAGGGAGGAGGCGAGAAGAGTTTCGAGAGGGCTGTGGCTGCGGTGACATGATCAGGGTGGCTGCGATGAGGGCATGTTAGCGGCGTCAAACGATCGGGACGAGAGGGCAGCGGTGATCAGGGCTTGGGGTAAAAGGACGACAACGGCGATCGAGGCGGCTGCGATTGAGGCGAGAGGGCTGGGTTGTGCGGAGGTGTCGGCGGGTGTGATCGGGGCGAGAGCGGCCGCGAGGTTGGAGGAGGCGGCTAGGGCAGAGATGAGGAGGATTAGGGTTTTGGTTTTGGGAAAATAGGATTCTCTCAATTATTTTCAAATCTCTGATACCATAAAAAGAGTTGGAAAATATTTTTTATTAGAAATCATAAAATATGAGTTCCTATTACATATATATGGAGGATAATAGACCACGTCTCCTACTACAAGCAATATGAGACTAAAACTAATTATATTCATAACAGATTAGAACCTTAATCTCTCAATGAAGATAAAAATCACTGCATCTCACACATCTCAATCTCTCTCTCATATCTCATCTTCCCTCTCTTGATCTCACTTAAGGAGAAGGGAGTTGCAATCCTCATAAACTGAAAAACTATCTCTCTTTTGCCTCTGCCTTAGCCTTAACCCTTGTTGTGCCTCTTCGCCAATGTCGTGCCACTTCGCCTTGATGAAAGTATCTCCCTATTTATAACATAGAATAAACATTCTCTTACTTAAATTAGGATCAAAATCTCTTTTATCCTTATCTAATACAATATTTCCTCTTATTTATATTTAGATCTAAATCTATATTTAAATGAAAGACTAATTTTAATTCTATCTATAATAACAAATTATTTAAATTTAATCCAATATCAACAATCTCCACCTTGGTTTAAATTTAAATAAAACCTTTGAGTGTGCTATCATCTTATAATCCATTAGTAGCACATACCAACAGATTACTTTGGTCCAACTGGTCTTAGTCTAATCTAGACTCCACGAACCGTACATAAGTGATCTACTGGATGTGAGACACAACCCTAACAGCTTCGAACAACAAAATGAATGCCATTCTTGGAGATGACTATCTACTGGCGTCCACAGGACCACAGACCGCTTGATTCTGCACCCTCACCTGTATAGCCTTATTTAACTTGTCCGATATCACTCTATTAAGTTTCTTTTGCTACTGAAATTTATTTTCTAGCATTGGATGTCCCAGCTTTCACCTGCAACTTATTAGCTTGTTTATATAATTGGCATTTGTTCTTGGCAAAAACTGTTTTCTGTCAATTACACAGGAAGAATCCAAGTTTAATCTGGCACTATTATATCTAATGTCATAGATTTCCTTAACCTATCATCCTGGAGTGCATCATGGCCTGCAACCCACGGATCCAATATTTTCCTGTAAGATAATTATATGTTTAATGTATATATCATTATTACAAGTTTACAGGAGATCACTCGCAAAGCTAGAGAATCCAGAGAGACACACAATTCTTTTCTGTAGCCCTCACAGAAAATCAATATAGATGGTCCTCATTTGAGTGTAGGATCTGTTCACCATGTTTGTCACATGTGAATTCTCCTCTTCCTATTGTTGTTCCTTGTCCACATAGGGTCAAAAACGGTACCTACCAGCAAGTTACAATGATAGCATCAGGCTGATCATACCTACATCGAACTATCTTTTCCAATAGGACACTGCTACCTGCGAGCCTTAGTTTGGACTCTTTCCAAATTAGTTTGTATTCTTAGTTACTTGCCAAAACCTATAAATTAGTTTATTATTTATGTGTACTACAATAATAACAAAAAATTGCTGTATCCCAACAAATCCTAATGTTTTGAAGAATTGGCAAATCCCCCTTATATCGAGTCTTGAATCCATAGATGAATCCATGCTACTTAGGTACCAACTAATACAAACAACAACAACAACTGAGCCTTTTATCCCTAGCATATAGGGTAGGCTATATGAACCAACATGAGAATCACGCCGGGTCCAGCACATGAATCCTCCGCCTCCACTCACTGCTATCGAACAATATACTTTCATTGAGGCCTTTGGCAACCATGTAGTTTCGTATCACCTTCATCCATGTTTTCTTCGGTCTCCCTTTTGCCCTTTTGCCATCGTCCATATCAAAAGTATCTGTTCGTCGAACCGGTGCTTCCATAGGTCTGCGTTGCACATGACCAAACCATCTTAGCCGGTTTTCCCGCATCTTCTCCTCCACAGGTGCTTCACAAACTTTTGCACGAATATCCTCATTTCGGACTTTATCTTTTTTAGTGTTACCGCACATCCAACGAAGCATGCGCATCTCCGCTACGTGCATTTTCTGTGTATGATATTTCTTAGGAGCCCAGCATTCTGTACCATTAATAAGGCAAGCCAAATAGCGCTCCGATAAAACATCCCTTTCAATTTTAATGGAAAGTTACGATCACACAAAATCCTTGTTGCACTCCTCCATTTCAACCAACCAGCTTGGATCCTTTGATTAACATCACTGTCGATCTCCCCATCCTTTTGGATGATAGAACCTAGATATCTAAACTGATCGCTCGGTGATATCTCTTGGCCTTCCAATGTTATACCAATATGGTTTTGATTTTTCTGTTTACTAAATTTGCAGTGCATATATGCTGTCTTGGACCTGCTCAATCTGAACCCCTAAGATTCCAATGTTTGCCTCCATAATTCCAATTTGGCATTAACCCCTGCTTTTGTCTCATTTACTAGAACAATATCATCAGCGAATAACATACACCAAGGTATCTCATCTTAGATAGTTCTAGTAAGCTCATCCATCACGATGGTAAACAGGAATGGACTTAATGCAGATTCTTGATGTAAACCAATTGTAATCGGAAAATCACTTGTTAGGTCGCCGCAAGTTCTGACATTTGCCACTACTACATCGTACATATCCTTGATTATGTCCATATACTTGACGGGGACCCCCTTCTTCATCATTGTCCCCCATAATACCTCTCTGGATACCTTGTCGTACGCTTTCTCTAAATCAATAAATATCATATGCAAATCTTTTCTTCTCTCGAAAACGCTCGAAAAGTTGATGAAGCAAATGAATAGCCTTTGTCGTCGATCGTCCAGGCATGAACCCAAACTGGTTCTCTGTTATTTTAATATCCTTACTTAGCCTGTGTTCAATCACTCTCTCCCAAAGTTTCATGGTGTGAGACATAAGTTTTATTCCACGGTAGTTTGAACAACTTTGAATGTCACCCTTGTTCTTGTAAATAGGTACAAGAATACTTTTCCTCCATTCATTTGGCATCTTTTTTGTCTGCCAAATCTTATTAAACAGATCTGTCAGCCATTTAACGCCTATTTCTCCTAAGTATCTCCAAACCTCGATAGGAATCCCGTCAGGACCAACTGCTTTTCTTAAATTCATTCTATTCAAAACTTCTTTAACCTCATGTAGTCTTATTTTACGTATGAAATCACGGTTTATATCTTGAGATTGAATGAGAAGTCCATCCAAATTCTTAATAAAGCTCTCATTGAACAATTTGTCAAAATAATCTCTCCATATTTCCTTGATATCCTCATCTCGAACTAAAACCTTCTGATTTTTATTTTTGACACACTTCACCGCACATAAGTCTCTGGTCTTTCTTTTCCGCATCCGAGCAATCCGGTACATATCATTTTCAGTCTCTTTAGTGTCTAATTTCTCGTACACCTCCTTGTAGACCTTAGATTTAGTTTCCCGAACAGCTTTCTTAACTTCCTTTTTAACCATTTTATACTTCTCAAATCTCTCCACATCTCTACTTTGACGGCCAAAATAATGACGGCCAAAATATTCCAACAGCAGCATGCACTCATTTTTGTAAATTACCTGCTAGCAACAAATTCTCAGGACATGAACTATAGGGTAGCAGATCTCTATGCCGATTATGGTGTGCATAATCCTTAACCGCACCTTATTAGCCAACAAGATATGCGAACACCTGGCAGTTTCCCCTCTCATACTTATCCGCGAAAGTTATTAGCTTGATACAAGGAATGTCCTGCCCTGTAAGGCTGTACCAATCAAGGATCTGCAACATATTAAGTGCATGCACAAATCGTTTCCAATAACTTGCTGAAACTAGTTTTCTGCCTCTGTATTCCAAGGCAATAGTGCATCATCTTATACAGGAGTTATGAATGGGTTAGAAAGAATCCAGCCTACCAGTATGGATTGAAATAAACAATCTATCATATTTTTTTAGATAAATGAGAAGCATTCAGTCCAAAGGGGAAAATTGCGGCAATCAAGCTACGGGTGTCATTATGTGTTGTGTTGGCTCTGGGACTTGGTTTATGATTGGTTATGCTTGCAAGGTATGAGAAGTTGGAAAGAATCATGTATCTTCTTATCTCTTTTAAACTACATAGGTGCAAAAACTCCTTGCTGATAATGAACAAACTAATGTTTTACTTCATCCAACTGTAATTCATTGCAGCAATCCAGAACCCAAAAAGAAAATTGCATTTATAATACTGCAGAGCCGAGTTAACAAAAAAAATCTAACTGAAAAGAGATCCAAGAATAAGGAGTTCACCTCTTGATCGGGCCATAAGCACGGCAACCCATTACCAACAAATCTGCTTTAAAATTCGCTACCACCTCACATATAGTCTCCTTGGGATCCCCCACCACAACATGTGTCTTCACATCGACCTTCAAAATGTTAAATACAAAATCATCCGTTAATTTTTCCCCGACACAAAATGGAAAAAAAATTAAGCAACAATACATCCATTTATTTAGTCGTCTCAGTACAGTCCTTATCTAACACAATATCACAGTATCAAGAGGTCATGGACTCAAATCTCATTCCGACAATTAAAAACATATTTTCTTCATCTTACATATGCTGCCTTTCCGAGCATTACACGTGTGTACCATTAACCTTAGGGTATAATCAACACACATAGTAATCCCACAATCCACCTCAAATTTAAGGAGTGAGTTACTATAATCATACTATACTTTTCAGCAAGGGATAGGTTTGGCTTCATATTTATCCTAGCTTTCTTCCCTCCCTTTATTCGCATATTACATAACTGAATTTTAGTTTTAACCTCAATTATCTCAACTCCAAACACCACAGCCAACAATATAAAGTTGGCATCTTTGAAGCGAATAATGCTTACTTTACTCTACGAATTCGAAGTAAAAACTCACATTATTCTCCTTGCAGATCTGCAGCGCATGCGCCAAGATGGCCTCCGTGATCCGCCGCTGGTGCGCCTCGATCGCCGCTGTGAACGCCGGTACCTCCACACGACCTTCAATTCAAAATAAACCAATCAAAACCCCAAGAACAGGAAACCAAACTAGGGTTAGGGTTAGGGTTTTTTACTTGGGCCGCCAAAGGGGATGGATCCAGGGTTGAGGCCAGCAGCAATGGAGGGCGGGGACTGAACGTGAAGGACGACGAAGGATCCAGCTTCGGAATCATCGGACTTGGGGCGGAGGCGGAGGTTGAGGAGGGCCCAGCGGAGGGCGTTCATGCTCTCCTCGCTGCCGTCGACGGCGACGATGACGGAGTTGAGGTTGCCGGTCGCCATGGCCGAGAGAAGTCGCGAAGGAGATTGTGGTATTGTAGCGAAATTATTGATTGTTGCGCAGTTAATGATTGATTCTGTTTTTTTGCTGTTGCTGTTGCTGTTGTGTTGTTGTTGAGCGTTCGATGGGAGTGTGAAGGAGAGGTGCGTGTAGGAACGACAGAGTGTCGTGTTCTTCTGAGTTCTGACAGGCGCCAGATGAGTGTCGACTCTGTCCAAACTCTGAACGTTGCGATTTTATTTTGTAAACTGATTTTTGATTTATTACGAAGAAAAGTCAATAAATATCTTGATTTGTAAATTTTAAATATTTTCAGGTAAAAATGGGCATGCTTGTTTTATGAGACATAAACCATGTAGAAGTCAGGTTTATGAAATTTTTATATTTCAAGTGATCCAATATATTTTTGTTTGAGATAGAAAACATTTACTCAAACAAGTGTCGCGTCGGCAGAATACTGAAAACCGATATAGAGTTTCTAGTTTCGATTTTGGCTGCAAAGCCATCAAATAAATTATTCTATAATCGCTTGGTGTATTCTTCTCTATTTCCACATCCAATCAAAGTTCATCTCATCGTCTTCTTTTTACAATCCATCTCATCCCATCCAATTAACTTTTCCCAAAAGAAATGGGAATGGAGCCCCAAAAAAATTCTTTGATGATGGATAAATGAATAATATTTGTTTATGGAATATTATGGGAATAGCTAATCCACAAACACAGCACAGAATTGTTATGATGAAGAAAACTAATAAGTTACAGATTATATATACTACTATATAATGCAAATGGACTTGGTAAGAAACCAGGCTCTTCTGTTTTTTTAAAACAAAGAGAAAAATCCTTCATTCTAAGGACCTCCACATCATACAAAGAGACAAAAATAATTGATTGTTATCTTTAAAAAAAACAAATTTTAGAGCCTCCATATTATCAAAGAAAAAGACAAATAATTAAGCTTCTCCATTTTTTGAAAAACAAAGAAAAATGAAACTTTCTAAAACTTGAGACAAAAAAAGAACGTTGTAGAAATTAGTTTGGATTTCAAATTCAATTTACATTATACCCAAACTTAAGACAAAAAAGAACTTTCTAAAAGTTATTTTAATCTTATAATTTTTCAAATTCTACTTTCATTTACTTATAACTATCATTTTTTACTTAACTATGGTAAATAATATATTATAATATTTTCTAGAATACTCTTTATCCAAGTTTCTAAAATGACTATTTTATCCACTTATTAACATTCAAAATAATTTTACACCAAAATCCCCCCATTTTATATTTATCCATGGGCTTAAGAATTTTTTTTGTACACTAAATATGATAAGGCTACAAACGTGCACCGCACGTGCAAAATGCTAGTTTATATAATGGAACCATCGGTGGATTTCTCTAAAACCAAATATATTGCAACCTCCATTGGTTTTACTCATGTATGGGGAAATATAACAAACAAAATTTGGATTTTTGCAGACAATTCTATTCAAGCTACTATCAAGTTTAATTCAGATCAACGCCACACTATAAAGCTGGAAAGTAATGGTGCAAAGGAGCTAAATATTATTGCAGTATATGGTAAAAGTATCTATCTAGAAAGAAAAGATTTCTGGGAAAAGCTTATTGATATCAGCCAAGGTATCTCTTCTTCTTTGAATTGTACGGGGTGATTTTAATGCAATCTCATCTGTTACTGAAAGGAAAGGCAGAGGCAAGACTAATTTACAAAGCATTCAAGATTTCACTGATATGATTGATTCTTGGGGCCTGATTGAATGTGGTTTTTCTGGCTCCTCTTAGGGGCTGTTTGGTTGTAGGATTATGGAATTTGGATTCCAAAATAGTATGGTTGAAATTTCTGGATTTGGTAATTTGTTGTTTGGTTGGTTTTGGATTCCTAGTATTGGATTTGTAGATCCTTGTAATCTTTGTTTGGTTGGTGAAAAAAAGTGGGATTTGGATTTGAGGATTTTAGAGAGAGATAGAAAGAGAGAGGATTGTTAAATAAATAAAGTGCATGGGCCCCATCTAAAAATACAATGAATAGTGCCAAATCCTTGAAAATCCTTGAAAATTTTTAGGATTCCATAATCCTTGTTTTGTGGTGGGTCCCCCATAAAAAACAAAGGAATCCTAGAAATCCTAATCCTGCAACCAAACACAAAATTATGGAATCCTAGGATTCCACAATCCAAAATCCAAATCCAAACTCATAATCCTGCAACCAAACAGGCCCTTATACTTATTGCAATGCCCAAGAGGGATATAGAAGATTATGGTACAGAATTGATAGATGTCTACTCAACCATATCTAGATTGCAAAGTATCTGAGTGGTCAAGTTCATCATATGCCATTTGGTTGTTCAGATCGTGTCCCGGTTACTTACCTGTGCCCTGAAACTCAATCTTTTCCCAAATCTTTTAGGTTTCAGAATAAGTGGATTAAGCATGAAAATTTCTTGGTTATTATGGATAAATGCTGGAATAAAGAGACTACAGTATATATGGATCCAGTACATAAGTTTGCATACAAACTTAGAAGGCTAAAGCAAACTTTACAAGACTGGAATAAAAACTCTTTTGATAGTTTACAAGAAAATCTGAGTAAAGATGAGAAGATTGTTGCACAAAAATAGCAGGAATTTCATGCTCATGAAACAGATGAAAGTTTTTCAGAGCTTTGGAAAGCAAAATCAAATTTTGAGAATATTCTGCAGCAAGAGGAAATCATCTGGAGGCAAAAATCAAGAGTTAAATGACTAAAAGAAGGAGATAAAAATACCAAGTTCTTTCATGCTTGTGTGAACATTAAAAATTGTTCAGGGAAAATAATCAGGCTTCAAGCAAATGATGGTACCTGGATTAAAGATCAAATGGGACTTGTTGATATGGCCGTTACACATTTCCAAGCTGCTTTCACTAATTAGCAGAATGAGATTAATTTAGATATGTTTGTGACGCGATCTGGATCGCGCCAAGATGTTACCTTCTGATAATACTCTATATTGGCGACCTCCCAGATTAGGACACGTGGCAGATGACGTGTCTCAGAACCCAAAAAAGAGGGCCCACATGCGCCGACCAGGCCACCCCCGTACCCGACCTACAAGCACAAAGCTGGCTCACCTCAGGACCCCTGCAAATTGGCCCCCTCGGCTTCTCAGCTCGTCTCTGTAACACCCTAGTTCAGTTATATCAAGTTCGATTTGTTTATTCTATTTATCTTATGGGTTTTTCTTGACTTTATTTGTTTTGGGTGCGGATAGTATTTTGTTTCCTGTGCTTGGTATCCGACCCGGACGTCTTTTGGACTATTTTATATTTAGCCTAAAACTCAAGTTTTATTAATATTATATTCTAATATCCTTAGACTGTTAAAATTTATTCAATCATATTTTAAACAAACTAATATTATATTATACTGTTATCCATTTAAAATTTTACCAAACCAAATATATTTTTAAATCTTTTAAATCCTAAACTTCAGCACATATATTATATACGAATATATATACTAAATATTTTTAACTAAAATATATTTTTACATATTACTCTCTTTCCTCACCTGTCTGTCTCTCTCCTCTCTCCAATATATATTTCTCTATCTTATCAACAATTATGTCTCCTTAATATACATAAAATCCTATATATATAATCACAAATCTCTCTCTCTCACATATCAGCCGACTTCCTTTCTCTGTCATCAGCATTATCACCAATCTAATCCCTCTCTCCCCAACAATATTTTCTAACAACCTAAACAAAAACCCCATCCCTATTTATGTAAGTTCACGGTAGCGCCCCGGCCGTCTAACAGACGGCAAATGCGGAACAAAAAACTTTTAACGAAACTGGCGCTATCGTGTACCGTAACCCGTATCTGCCATTAAAGCTAAACTAACAAACTACAAAGGGGTAGAAACGTTATACCGAATGATCCGAGTCCTTCGGTCTTTAACCATCATCCCACGCTTTTTGCGGCTGCTCCGATCTCCGGAATCTCCAATCTTGTTGTCCAGGTGGCACCACGTCGACGGATCTTTAAACGGGCTCCCGCCTCTGAACCGAGGCAACTCGATCGTCAAGTTTGCCAAAAGAGACGACCAAGATGAAGTAGAGAATGAGTAGAACACTTTGTCTTGTTACGTCCAAGGCTATGGACGAACGGTTAATGAAGTTGCCTTTTGGATCGATACGAAATGAGAAATGAAGTATATCAATTTCCATGAACCAAAATCCTTAATCTTTTCAAACAACAACCATAATCTCCTCTCAAGGAGGTGGCCGGCCATATAAAGAGGAGGGGGTGAGTGTAGGAGCAAGGGGGAGGTGACCACAAGAACAAAGCTTACCATGACACCAAGTATGAACACAATTAAAGCAAGTGATGAATCATTAAGCTTAGTCACCAAAACATTAATGGAACAATTAATGCAACCATGAGTCACTAATCCTAGTCATCATCTAGAAACTTCTAGATGCACGACTCACCTCATGACTCACCCTCCAGAAGAAAAGATAAATCCGTATTTAACCGACTGTTAAATACGGCTGATAGAAAACTGGAAACTGGCAACTTCCTAAAGTGATCCTGAAACGAATTTCAGGATAACCCCGTAACAGTATTAACATACCCGCATTTGTATTACGACCGAATACAAATGCAACTGAGACAAAGATATTATATCTACACAGTATAATACTGGGTTCCGGCTTAAACCAAAGCCTACCAGTATTATCTGCCCGAAAAACGACACGTGCGAAAACACACGTGCTTTTTCCGAACCTTGCCATAAACCCATACGGCCTCTACAACGTTTCGCCCGAACTTGGGAAAGTGTCTGTGGGGGAATCTAATGACTCATCAACACACTGGCACTAGGTATAACCCCTAGCACGTCAGAGGTACAAACTATACGTAACGGTTTGCCTATGTATTGATTGGAAGGGAAGCTGATGAGCGAACTCATCTATAAACCCTACTGAGCCTAACAGTGACAATGTATATACAGTCCGGTCCATTCGTCTAAAGAGTATCGCATATCGAGTCTAGGGGATGGATAAAGTCAGACCCCTAATAACGTGATAAATCGTGTCGGCATGAAGCCCATCACCACCTGAGAAACCACTGATCCAAATCAGTAATTCTCCACTACCTCGGCCGAGGATTCCTAGTGATGGCCACCCGTGCACTGCGCGATATCAACCCCCAATACCGGGAGAGACGAATCCCCGAGATCCGCTCACTTGCCTCCAATGTGGCTCGGGACTGTACCCAACTAAAACCTGTTTGCATAACTCCTTTGAGCGTGGTAGGGTAGTAATCTAAGCACAGTGGGAACTCACATGAGACAAACGACGATCTCAGGTCGATGAACTAACCTGTACACATGTCACCAGGGAATTGCTATCTGACGATATGTATAATACCAACTAGCAGATTCCCGGCGAGTCCTGTCCGGTGTACTCATAACTCAATGAGCACCTGTATACATCTTAGGTGATCCAACTGACACCAGTGGCTTGTGAGACCGGCCACCGCCCCTCGTCGGGGTCTCGACTGTATACACTAGTCTACTCTGGAGTATCGATGCCCTGTCTCGAAACTCCCAAGACTAGGGACACTTTAAGGATGTGTTTACAGACCCCAGCTCCCACGTATATGATCGCCATTATACTGCTGGTAGTCAAGCAAGAATCCTATGGGCTCTATCAATCATGCAATAGCGAACTAAAGCATGTATACGATGATAAAGACAAACCAGATAGCATACTATCATCTCGAGCAAGACTGTCATATCGGTATAGGTCCTTCCTCAATCATTGCAATCACGCACCTGCGATCCAATAATTGACTTTGAGGGCACTATCTCCAACAATCTCCCACTTGCACTCAAGGCTAATTATTGCGATGTCGCATACTCACAGCCCGTGTGATACCGAACACCCAACTCCTCTACTAATCAGTTTCACAAAGCTAGTTTGTAAAACTCTTGTGTTCGAGAAATAGCCTCAGTGAGTGGATCCGCCCTGATGTTTCTTTCTATATCTCTCTAAATCTCAAATTCGCGGAGAAAGCCATCTCCCGAATCGAGTAATACCTGTCTTAGAATATGTCTGGATATCTGATGGGACCTAGTTCATAAATGAACTCCAAATCCAAACTTCTTAGACTGTATCGATAACTGAACCTAATCAGTATCCAGCACCATGCCTCCCAAAGTATCCTCTTGGACCACCTGTCCAAAATACTGTCCCTCGTCAAAGGGAAAACTATAACTATGACAATCACTCTGTCATCCATGTCACCTTTAAAGCTTGGAATGATAACCGTCTCCCGAAGGAGGCTGCCGTCATCAAATCCGTAGAACATGCTTATGTTTCTTCAGGATTGGATTAATATAAACTTATCGCATCAAGTGCAAAAACAATATCTGGTGTAGTACTTGACATTTCATGATTGACTCAATTGCCTAAGCAAGTGATCTGCCAATCATGCATATCTCTCTCTGCTTTAGTCTATAAGACACCTTTAGAGAGGGTGACTCCATCACCTGCAGGTACACCACCATACCAGGAGTCATCTATTCTAAAAGACTATTAGAATACTGTCAAAGTACCCACATTGGGAAACTACCCAAATCTAGATCTAAAGCCATAGATCTAGTAACCAGAATGTCTTTATTTCCATGTCCTTTGTGAAGAAACAACTGTGTGATAACCACAGTATAACCGATCGTAGTATAAGAATTTTACTTCCTACTCTGTGTATGTCATCCAAATACCAGGACATCACACCCTACTACCTTCTCAACAGATCTATCCACTATTCTGATGAAGTCAAAACCATGACTGTCTCATCAAAATTAGATGATCTATCTCCGCTATAACTGTTGAAGTCTATAAATAGACATAAGCTACTTGCCCACTATGCTTCCGCTGCTCCCACTGATTATGACAACCCTCTGGCAGAATAATATCTACGTACACTTCTAAAGCTAGTTTAGAACGACGTTATACTTATCCTCTTGTCATGTCTCATAGTCTGGAACAACAGTAGTGTCAAGTTTGGGTAAACAAGAACCTCCCTGTCACTGTCCTTGAGGCTACCAGAGTACCTCTCGGGTGTCTGAGGTTACCCACCATATCTGCGGAGTGGCTATTGGAATGTCAAACCTGATTGAATATATAGGTCCTATTAAATTTTCCGTAATCGTTTGCGGTTCTGGAATCACTTCCAGTTCTACCATACTCCCACTATTCTTTTATGAAAAAATCCATTTTACTAAAACTGTGGCGAGTCAAGAACAATATCACTATTGATCTTCCAGATGGTAGAAATGTCAACCTTCGTCAAAGCCAGGGTCAACCCACAAACTGCCATTACAGAAACGTGCCTTGAGTTATCCAGTGTCTGGTTTTAAGCATAAGCTGGACAACTCCCCTTACCTTAACATCGTTAAGATATGAACCATTCTATATCTAATATAGAAACAGAGGCACTAATTTAATTTGAACCAGATTCAAATCATACAGCTGTCTCCAGTACATAACAACTTAATGGAAAAAAGGCTGATCAGCATTACTCAACTTAGGAATCCATCCAATTATGAGTAACCTAAAAGAGAAACAAGTTTCTCAAAACCATTACTTTTAACTGAAAACCAATCACAAGTATCTACATCTTCGATCTCTTTGAAGTATCCTGATACTTGCGACATCTGGTTCTCTACTTTATTCTTATACCAACAACTTCTCAAAACTTAGACATTGTATTTCTACGAAACACTTGTCTAAAAACTAGAGAAGTCACAAGTAAACAGAACATAGTATGAGGACCTACCCCTTTGTCCTGATGGACACTGGACAACATACAATACTCTGTATAAGTCCGCTGAGTTGAATAACTCAAAACCTGTGCATCGTAGGTTGAAAACTGTACCCAGGCGATTTCCTCAAATATCACCAATTACAACGAATTCCGATATAATGAGGATGATCACCTGATCCCCAATAACTTACTCCCACTCATCATCTGTAAAACTATACAGATATGAGAATGAACCGGTAAATACATACCCTGGAGTAAGCATCTAATTGGGAAATCAGTTTTCCTTTAACAATGCACAGTGTAACTGAAACATGAAAATGTTTCGTAGGGGTATCCTGGTATTCCTAGTAATGCCTCTTCCATAATCCAATTCATGACTTTAACCGTATATTTCTTTGCCATCTCTCCAAATTCCTTTATTTGTCTTTAGTCGTTACCTTCTGTACACCATCGTTAGGCTAAATGGTTTTCTTCCTTCCCTACCGTTCGGCACCAGCCTATGGTTTGGAAGAAGACTATCCAGTAAGTATAATAGGTGTACCCTCCTAATCCTAGGAGTACTCGCAACTTGAGAGAAGGTGATGATAAAAGACTACTGAATAAAACCTTATTCTATTTCTCCCGAACTGGGGAAAAAGCAAAAAGTGAAATAGGAGTGGCGATGAAGTACGCGGTCTGGTCGTGAATGATAACAGTCGCAATTTACTTTGCCCTCTTTCTAATCCCTTCATTTTGTCTTTACATATTACCTTCTGTACACCCTACTTAGGCTAATTGGTTTTCTTCATTTCCTACCTTTCGGTACCAGCCTATGGTTTGGAATAAGACTATCCAATAAGCGTAATAGGTGTACTCTCCTAAACCAAGGAGCCCTTGCAACCTGAGAGAAGGTCATAATAAATGACAACTGAATAAACTAATTATATTTCTCTGAACCTGGATCTATCCTCGAAGAAGTCCCTCCGAGTTCGTATATAACCATACGATGGATCTATCCAATGGAAGTGGATATCCGTAGTAATACGGGGTGTTCTGAGAAATTCAAAGGGTAAAGGAAAGAGCGGCAATAACTTATGCAACTCGGACAATCCAAAAGCCAGTATTACAAGAAGGTTCGGTCAACTTGGTCACTGAGTCATAGTCTAGGGTCGGTCAAAGGTCGCTGCCAAAGAAAGAGAGAAAAGAAACACTCTGCGTGCACTCTAACCTAGATCAGAATGGTTATCACTTTATCTAATCAGAAAAACTTCCCACTGTTATCTCAAATTCTCCTCCAAACCAGAAAGAAGAATTAGTCGGGATCACCCGAAGAGTAAACTAACTCATCAGTGAGAATCGGGATCCAACTATCATCGCATGATAACTTGATGGAAGCCACTCAAGTTATCACACTCCAGAAGGTATGCGCATGCTTGGCAAGTTTCCTGTATGTTTGAAACTCCCGATATAAATTTTTGCCCCATGCTCTTATGACCTTGACTAAGGGCCAAATATCTCATAAGTCACATGTCAAGTTCTATCCGTCACTATCCAGGTCAATTTGAACCCACCCGCACATGCCCTTGACTAAGGACCAAGTATGACAGAACGACTGTCCCAAACCAACTCATCTATCTATGCAACAAATGAATACCCAGCAGCTACCAAACACTATGCCTTGACTAAGGGCCAAGCATGCATAGCTTGAATACTACTGAATACCCAAAAGAAATGACGGAGGGCTACGACTGGTTTTTGGCAAAAAACCTTTAACGTAATGAATTTGATATCGCTGAAGGAACCTGATAGCTTTTTATAAAATATAGTGACGAAAACGTTTTGCTAAAGAGGTCACTCCCGGTGAAGGGATCTCGGCTCTTTCCTCGTGGAATGAGGTGCAGGATATTCCAACTGAATACCGCGATGCAAAGCAACTTGTAATCGAATATATTAAAGTTACTACCCTGACGTAAACTTCTGCTCAAGGGGTCATTCCCGGTGAAGGGATATCAGCCCTTGCCTCGTCGAATGAGGTGCAGGATATTCCAACTGAATATCACTATGCATAACAAAAGGAAACATCTTTGTAATAACAATTTTTTAAAATTTGTTCCAACAACATCAAATATAGGTTTGTTTTATCCTTGCATTGATCAGAATCAATACAGTCCCATCAATCAATCACACCAGAAAAGAACGAAAATATAATGTACGTATATGCCATCTGCATTCGCCACTGGGTCCCGTCATCACTCGTTAGGTTACTTAACTAATGACAGAGCGGGGGCTGGACTAGCGCGGGTGTAAAACATATACAACATCTAATAGTATATATACCAATATACAATAATCGCTCCAGGCGTGATAATATGCAACATTACAGAAAAGTAATAAGCATCATAGAACAATACAGATAATCTGGGATCCCCGGGTTTCACAGAGCCGCTGCTGAAACCTGACGTTCCCCTGGTCGTGTGGATAGCCTGTGCAATGAAACCTAGACCCCTACGGGTGCGGCAAGTTACCCGCCAAAACCTGAAGCGAGGTAGTCCCCACAACATAGTGAATGGAACACCCGGCACTTCACGGAATCCGGTAAATTGAGCACCCCTCCTTGGGTCAACCTGTACCCCTTACGAGTGCGGCGAATAGTCTGCCAATTCTAGAGTGAGGTCCCTTTGCCTCTCAATGCCATGAGATACGGACCCGTTGCCCTCCAAAACCCGGCTATCCGTGCACTCCTTCGCGGGATAAAACTAGTACAGAAATGAAAAATATACAACGGGTACATCGACCTCGACCCGGTCGTGCCCCAAAAGAATATTATACAAACAGGCAGTGACGGCAGTCCACATGTTGGACGCTCGCCCCGCAATATCAAATGTACAAATAAATCCAAACTGCACTATCATTGCACCCTGCTATCCACCACGACATATCCGCAACAATACAGCACAACACAGAACATCAACGCGAATGTCACGTTCGCAAACCCGTCTAAAAGAACTATAGCAATCAGACGCGGTTTACCGATCAAATGACATTCCCGGTCGGAAATATAAAGTAAATACTGTAAACTAACAAATTTAAAATTTCAATCGACTAAATTTCCCGAAGTGGGCCCCACGAACAACTGCTGTACAGTAACAAAATCTGGGCCCAAAAAATATATACCAAAACCCCCAATTTCCAGTAAAAAGGCCACTGTGCAAATTTGGTGCACTGATCTCACAGAATGGCCGCGGAAGCGCGGTCAAACCCTAGGTTTGACCGCGATTCCACGGCGGTCTTGTGAGATCACGTGACCAAAATTTGACGGTGATCTTAGAAACCCCTGTTGAATTTTCTGTGATATGTAGAATTATTTTTAGACACTGTTTAAAATCAACAGAAACTCGGAACATGGATTTTTGCGGTTTTTGAAAATCCGTTCGATCGATCTTTTAAACGCGTTAGCACAAGTTAGTATAGCTTAATGGTGAGGCTCTGATACCACTGTAAGTCCACGGTAACGCCCCGGCCGTCTAACAGACGGCAAATGCGGAACAAAAAACTTTTAATGAAACTGGCGCTATCGTGTACCGTAACCCGGATCTGCCATTAAAGCTAAACTAACAAACTACAAAGGGGTAGAAACGTTATACCGAATGATCCGAGTCCTTCGGTCTTTAACCATCATCCCACGCTTTTTGCGGCTGCTCCGATCTCCTGAATCTCCAATCTTGTCGTCCAGGTGGCACCACGTCGACGGATCTTTAAACGGGCTCCCGCCTCTGAACCGAGGCAACTCGATCGTCAAGTTTACCAAAAGAGACGACCAAGGTGAAGTAGAGAATGAGTAGAACACTTTGTCTTGTTACGTCCAAGGCTATGGACGAACGGTTAATGAAGTTGCCTTTTGGATCGATACGAAATAAGAAATGAAGTATATCAATTTCCATGAACCAAAATCCTTAATCTTTTCAAACAACAACCATAATCTCCTCTCAAGGAGGTGGCCGGCCATATAAAGAGGAGGGGGTGAGTGTAGGAGCAAGGGGGAGGTGACCACAAGAACAAAGCTTATTATGACACCAAGTATGAACACAATTAAAGCAAGTGATGAATCATTAAGCTTAGTCACCAAAACATTAATGGAACAATTAATGCAACCATGAGTCACTAATCCTAGTCATCATCTAGAAACTTCTAGATGCACGACTCACCTCATGACTCACCCTCCAGAAGAAAAGATAAATCCGTATTTAACCGACTGTTAAATACGGCTGATAGAAAACTGGAAACT
The DNA here is from genome assembly GCA_030015575.1 of Agapanthus africanus. Classification (NCBI taxonomy): domain Eukaryota; kingdom Viridiplantae; phylum Streptophyta; class Magnoliopsida; order Asparagales; family Amaryllidaceae; genus Agapanthus; species Agapanthus africanus. Next base: position 752,491,536 of record CM057340.1, on the reverse strand, counting down.
GGCAACTTACTAAAGTGATCCTGAAACGAATTTCAGGATAACCCCGTAACAGTATTAACATACCCGCATTTGTATTACGACCGAATACAAATGCAACTGAGACAAAGATATTATATCTACACAGTATAATACCGGGTTCCGGCTTAAACCAAAGCCTACCAGTATTATCTGCCCGAAAAACGACACGTGCGAAAACGCACGTGCTTTTTCCGAACCTTGCCATAAACCCATACGGCCTCTACAACGTTTCGCCCGAACTTGGGAAAGTGTCTGTGGGGGAATCTAATGACTCATCAACACACTGGCACTGGGTATAACCCCTAGCACGTCAGAGGTACAAACTGTACGTAACGGTTTGCCTATGTATTGATTGGAAGGGAAGCTGACGAGCGAACTCATCTATAAACCCTACTGAGCCTAACAGTGACAATGTATATACAGTCTGGTCCATTCGTCTAAAGAGTATCGCATATCGAGTCTAGGGGGGTGGATAAAGTCAGACCCCTAATAACGCGATAAATCGTGTCGGCATGAAGCCCATCACCACCTGAGAAACCACTGATCCAAATCAGTAATTCTCCACTACCTCGGCCGAGGATTCCTAGTGATGGCCACCCGTGCACTGCGCGACATCAACCCCCAATACCGGGAGAGACGAATCCCCGAGATCCGCTCACTTGCCTCCAATGTGGCTCGGGACTGTACCCAACTAAAACCTGTTTGCACAACTCCTTTGAGTGTGGTAGGGTAGTAATCTAAGCACAGTGGGAACTCACATGAGACAAACGACGATCTCAGGTCGATGAACTAACCTGTACACATGTCACCAGGGAATTGCTATCTGACGATATGTATAATACCAACTAGCAGATTCCCGGCGAGTCCTGTCCGGTGTACTCATAACTCAATGAGCACCTGTATACATCTTAGGTGATCCAACTGACACCAGTGGCTTGTGAGACCGGCCACCGCCCCTCGTCGGGGTCTCGACTGTATACACTAGTCTACTCTGGAGTATCGATGCCCTGTCTCGAAACTCCCACGACTAGGGACACTTTAAGGATGTGCTTACAGACCCCAGCTCCCACGTATATGATCGCCATCATACTGCTGGTAGTCAAGCAAGAATCCTATGGGCTCTATCAATCATGCAATAGCGAACTAAAGCATGTATATGATGATAAAGACAAACCAGATAGCATACTATCATCTCGAGCAAGACTGTCATATCGGTATATGTCCTTCCTCAATCATTGCAATCACGTACCTGCGATCCAATAATTGACTTTGAGGGCACTATCTCGAACAATTTAATCATCACATCATCTTCTCTTCTTCAAAACTTAATCGATCCCTAACCCCTCATATTCATCCCATCGCCACCTCCCTCAACCGTAGCCTCCTAAAGCCAAGCCCCCTTCGATCGCCGCACCGGCCACCTCCGACGACCCAGAACCGGCAGCCTCTCCTTCACCGCGCCCTTCTCCTTCGCCGATCTCTTACCGCCGGCCACCAAACCCATCACCGTCGGCCCGAGACTTCACCACAACAACCAACTCCGATTGCCACCATCGTCTTCATCTCGCCGTCGGCCCTCACCGTTGTCGACCACCCTTCGCTCTCGTCTACACCTCTCCTCCTCGACCTCGTCTGCCTCTCCCCTTCACCTCCGACGAACCCCGACCTCACTGCAACTTTCCCAGACCTGACGAAATCTGGCCACTGCAAGAACCCTTGTTGCTGGAGCATGCCGACCTCTCTTCTCTCATCGTTTCCAACAACGTTGCCATTTCCAAGCTCATCGCCGTTCTCTCCCACGACTGCGTCAAGATTTCAAGGCTCCAAAAATTGGCATCCCGGAAATCTTTATCGGCAGTTGCTGTTGTTCGGCCACCGGTGGAGCCCACCAGAAATACTTATTGAAGGGGAGCCGCAAAAGGCGTTCGCTGAATTGCTGCCTCCGTTTATGGAGTTGTATGAGACGGTGAGGAGGCTAAGAGAGATTCTGGGAAACTTGCTTCAACAGTTTAATGCTGTTTATTCCATTAACGATAAGAACGTGCCGCCGATGAATTTGGTCAAGAAGTTTATGCTCAAGAATGTGTTTGAATCTTTAGGAGAAGGTTTTGCGGTGTTGATTGTGTTAGATGAGATTCTGGAGCAGAATGGCCATATCAGAAGTTACTTGTCTCTCTTTGCTAGGGTTCTTAATAATGCGAAATTGGAGCTCGACACTTTGGGTATTTTAGTTGATGACCTAGAATTCCTAGATCAAGTTGTTAGTCACTTGGAAAAGCTTCTGGGTGTTGGTGTATTACAGAACTTGTTGCAGGGAGAGGCATCTTGGAATTCCACATTGCAACATGTTCGGTCCAACAAGAAATTTAGTGATGCTTGTACTTCTTGCATTTGCGATGGCTTGCCAGAAATCCTCATGAGGCTCGATACTTGGAAGGAGTACCCCTTTGATTGAAGGAAAACACTGCATTATCTCGCTCTGTTTTTGTTTTCGACTTATGTTAATGTCGGATCCCCGGAAAGAAAGACATGGAAGCTGATCCTGGAAATTCTCCAGATTCTACCGGTAATCTATGTTGAGGGTGGCAAAAGAATTTTGATTGTAGATGTACTCAAAAGCCAGTGTCACCGGTCACTATCCTCATGGTCACCCATGAGAGAAGCTTGTAGGGATTGTGATGTCATGTTGAGCAAATATCTGGCACGTTTGAGTGAGATGCAGTTGAGTCAGAGACTTCGACCAAAGCATGCGTTAAGCTTCATCTGAAACAAATCATTCAGTGCAGGGAATACTCCTGGCCATGGGATGCGCATACTTGTTCTTTCGATTCTCGATTTGCATGCATTGCTTGAGAGGTATCAGAATCAATGGAGGGATGAAGCTTCGAGAGATCAGTTGGAAACGAACAAGGGTGCCACATCAGATTAATGTCAATGCACATGCATCGATGCCTACTTCAGAATTGTTAACGTCATTGTGGCCAAGGCAAGTAAGTGCAACCAATGATCCTAGCAACAGCAATCTTGGTGGTCCAGTTGCAAGCATTGCTGATCCAAGACTTTCTTGCATGGACTCAACATCCCGTCATCAGGATAACTGTTCTTCTGGTGAAATGGCAACTATTCCCAGACTCAAATCGATGACATGGACCATGGAGAGCCGAAATTTAACACCAGAAAATCGGGTAGCTATCATCACTTTGAAGGATGAGCGTATAACTCTGATCCCAAGTGAATCATAGCTGAGTTCGTGCCTCGCATCTTCGTACATCGTTCTTGCATGATCCTTATCCTCCAGCCAAGTACTCTTTCTTTACTTTTGGTCGATATACATCGGCATTCCTTTGTGGTTATATGTATATATATATTTCCTGCACTGTTAGAATAAAAGACAAATGTGTTAGTATCTTTTCGTTATATTATACAAATATATATATAGGCAAACTTTTATGTAGCAGGTGAAAATAATTAGCAAGTGTGGTTTTAAAACGAGATTTATTTTTGTAACTATAAATAAAGTTCGAAAGTTGATAACCTATCTCACATTTATATGTTTCTAGTCAGATTGTGATTATTATACCCATATTAAGGTTAACGGTAAAGATAACAATTGTGACTCATACTAGCTTGTACACCACCTTTATGCAGTTACTATTACCTGATAACTTTTACTACTGACATGTCTTGACTATTCTTTACTCTAGACTTATTGGGCGAGATCGCTGATAAGGATGCTGAACTACATTACATGACATGACACAATCTATACTGTTTACAAGTTTTATTTCCATACAATTACCATACCACAAGTTCCTGTCTTTTCAGCATTCTTAATTAGTGATTTAGTCTTTACCATAGTAGCTATAAATACGTGGATGTTGGGGGTAGTTTGAGTGTGCGTTGTACAACAGGATCTCAGGAGTCCCATGATTACAGCTCGTACCGGGCTATAGCGGTCTCTTGTTCATTCCACAGTTGGGCCCGTGTTTCCTAGCCCCTGGGGCACCACTCTTGGGTTAGGAATACTCCTGCAGAGGTTGACGCACACACTCAAGCTTACGGTAGGATAGTTTACCTTTTAGTGACCAGTTAGGTTATGACTTTACCTCTTACATACATGTTTCATAGTGTTAATGCATCTAATTATTTATATACATGTTTTTCTTGCGCACCGGGCTTCACTTTTTATATATCCATGTTATTATGCTACACACACTTTTACGTTGAGTACTTGCTGGGATGTTCTGACATCCCTGAGATTTGTCATCTCAGGTTTAAAGACAGGTTTTCAGGCCGAGCAGGATCAGAGCGGCTACCGGGACCTTGCTGAAGACCAGTAACCATAGGTTTATTTTCACCCTTTTTAATTAGCTTTTAGCTTGTGCGCCCTTCTGGGATGTTAGAACTTTTGTATCTTTCAGATGTTGTTTTCTTTTCGAACCTATTGTATCGGATCTTTTTGCATCAATTATCTAGTGGACCCATTTTTAGTATTCTTCGTGGTTTCATTGCAGCATGATTATCAGTATTATCCCTTTTTGTATTGGATTTTATTTTTGACTGGTCAATCTACACAGCCTTATGTGACTATAGAAGGATCTTTCCTTACCGTAGGTAGCACGGCTGGCCTTCGTCGCTCTCCGTATTCCGTATTTTGGGAAGCGGGGCGTGACAGGGTTTTGTTGGTATCAGAGCCCAGGCTGACATCAAAGTTAGTCTTGGTTCTACCGATTTTTTAGGTTAGAAACACATGTCTAGGTTCTCCCCAGTGTGTCATGCTGCATATTTCTTTGACTCCGATTATAGAATTCGGGCGACTGAGATAGAATTACGATATTGTACCCATGTACCGCGGCATGGTTACAATGCGTCATTCTGTTTGAGTAACTTAGAGTTCTATTTGATTTGTTTCCACTGATTTGATTTTCTTGAACACGCCGATTTCTCGAGCCAAGACCGTGACTCTTCATACCTTTATTTGTTTCCTTGATCCTTGATTTTTCGTACCCATCTATTTTTCATTGATCCTTGTAATTAGTTTGCGGCCTTATATTTTCGTTCTTCAAATTTCGAGAACGAAATTTTTTTGTAAGGTTGGTAGAATGTAACACCCTAGTTCAGTTATATCAAGTTCGATTTGTTTATTCTATTTATCTTATGGGTTTTTCTTGACTTTATTTGTTTTGGGTGCGGATAGTATTTTGTTTCCTGTGCTTGGTATCCGACCCGGACGTCTTTTGGACTATTTTGTATTTAGCCTAAAACTCAAGTTTTATTAATATTATATTCTAATATCCTTAGACTGTTAAAATTTATTCAATCATATTTTAAACAAACTAATATTATATTATACTGTTATCCAATTAAAATTTTACCAAACCAAATATATTTTTAAATCTTTTAAATCCTAAACTTCAGCACATATATTATATACGAATATATATACTAAATATTTTTAACTAAAATATATTTTTACATATTACTCTCTTTCCTCACCTGTCTGTCTCTCTCCTCTCTCCAATATATATTTCTCTATCTTATCAACAATTATGTCTCCTTAATATACATAAAATCCTATATATATAATCACAAATCTCTCTCTCTCACATATCAGCCGACTTCCTTTCTTTGTCATCAGCATTATCACCAATCTAATCCCTCTCTCCCCAACAATATTTTCTAACAACCTAAACAAAAACCCCATCCCTATTTAATCATCACATCATCTTCTCTTCTTCAAAACTTAATCGATCCCTAACCCCTCACATTCATCCCATCGCCACCTCCCTCAACCGTAGCCTCCTCAAGCCAAGCCCCCTTCGATCGCCGCACCGGCCACCTCCGACGACCCAGAACCGGCAGCCTCTCCTTCACCGCGCCCTTCTCCTTCGCCGATCTCCTACCGCCGGCCACCAAACCCATCACCGTCGGCCCGAGACTTCACCACAACAACCAACTCCGATTGCCACCATCGTCTTCATCTCGCCGTCGGCCCTCACCGTCGTCGACCACCCTTCGCTCTCGTCTACACCTCTCCTCCTCGACCTCGTCTGCCTCTCCCCTTCACCTCCGACGAACCCCGACCTCACTGTAACTTTCCCAGACCCGACGAAATCTGGCCACTGCAAGAACCCTTGTTGCTGGAGCATGCCGACCTCTCTTCTCCCATCGTTTCCGACAACGTTGCCATTTCCAAGCTCGTCGCCGTTCTCTCCCACGACTGCGTCAAGATTTCAAGGCTCCAAAAATTGGCATCCCGGAAATCTTTATCGGCAGTTGCTGTTGTTCGGCCACCGATGGAGCCCACAAGAAATACTTATTGAAGGGGAGCTGCAAAAGGCGTTCGCTGAATTGCTGCCTCCATTTATGGAGTTGTATGAGACGGTGAGGAGGCTAAGAGAGATTCTGGGAAACTTGCTTCAACAGTTTAATGCTGTTTATTCCATTAACGATAAGAACGTGCCGCCGATGAATTTGGTCAAGAAGTTTATGCTCAAGAATGTGTTTGAATCTTTAGGAGAAGGTTTTGCGGTGTTGATTGTGTTAGATGAGATTCTGGAGCAGAATGGCCATATCAGAAGTTACTTGTCTCTCTTTGCTAGGGTTCTTAATAATGCGAAATTGGAGCTCGACACTTTGGGTATTTCAGTTGATGACCTAGAATTCCTAGATCAAGTTGTTAGTCACTTGGAAAAGCTTCTGGGTGTTGGTGTATTACAGAACTTGTTGCAGGGAGAGGCATCTTGGAATTCCACATTGCAACAGGTTCGGTCCAATAAGAAATTTAGTGATGCTTGTACTTCTTGCATTTGCGATGGCTTGCCAGAAATCCTCATGAGGCTCGATACTTGGAAGGAGTACCCCTTTGATTGAAGGAAAACACTGCATTATCTCGCTCTGTTTTTGTTTTCGACTTATGTTAATGTCGGATCCCCGGAAAGAAAGACATGGAAGCTGATCCTGGAAATTCTCCAGATTCTACCGGTAATCTATGTTGAGGGTGGCAAAATAATTTTGATTGTAGATGTACTCAAAAGCCAGTGTCACCGGTCACTATCCTCATGGTCACCCATGAGAGAAGCTTGTAGGGATTGTGATGTCATGTTGAGCAAATATCTGGCACGTTTGAGTGAGATGCAGTTGAGTCAGAGACTTCGACCAAAGCATGCGTTAAGCTTCATCTGAAACAAATCATTCAGTGCAGGGAATACTCCTGGCCATGGGATGCGCATACTTGTTCTTTCGATTCTCGATTTGCATGCATTGCTTGAGAGGTATCAGAATCAATGGAGGGATGAAGCTTCGAGAGATCAGTTGGCAACGAACAAGGGTGCCACATCAGATTAATGTCAATGCACATGCATCGATGCCTACTTCAGAATTGTTAACGTCATTGTGGCCAAGGCAAGTAAGTGCAACCAATGATCCTAGCAACAGCAATCTTGGTGGTCCAGTTGCAAGCATTGCTGATCTAAGACTTTCTTGCATGGACTCAACATCCCGTCATCAGGATAACTGTTCTTCTGGTGAAATGGAAACTATTCCCAGACTCAAATCGATGACATGGACCATGGAGAGCCGAAATTTAACAACAGAAAATCGGGTAGCTGTCATCACTTTGAAGGATGAGCGTATAACTCTGATCCCAAGTGAATCATAGCTGAGTTCGTGCCTCGCATCTTCGTACATCGTTCTTGCGTGATCCTTATCCTCCAGCCAAGTACTCTTTCTTTACTTTTGGTCGATATACATCGGCATTCCTTTATGGTTATATGTATATATATATTTCCTGCACTGTTAGAATAAAAGACAAATGTGTTAGTATCTTTTCGTTATATTATACAAATATATATATAGGCAAACTTTTATGTAGCAGGTGAAAATAATTAGCAAGTGTGGTTTTAAAACGAGATTTATTTTTTTAACTATAAATAAAGTTCGAAAGTTGATAACCTATCTCACATTTATATATTTCTAGTCAGATTGTGATTATTATACCCATATTAAGGTTAACGGTAAAGATAACAATTGTGACTCATACTAGCTTGTACACCACCTTTATGCAGTTACTATTACCTGATAACTTTTACTACTGACATGTCTTGACTATTCTTTACTCTAGTCTTATTGGGCGAGATCGCTGATAAGGATGCTGAACTACATTACATGACATGACACAATCTATACTGTTTACAAGTTTTATTTCCATACAATTACCATACCACAAGTTCCTGTCTTTTCAGCATTCTTAATTAGTGATTTAGTCTTTACCATAGTAGCTATAAATACGTGGGTGTTGGGGGTAGTTTGAGTGTGCGTTGTACAACAGGACTCAGGAGTCCCATGATTACAGCTCGTACTGGGCTATAGCGGTCTCTTGTTCATTCCACAGTTGGGCCCGTGTTTCCTAGCCCCTGGGGCACCACTCTTGGGTTAGGAATACTCCTGCAGAGGTTGACGTACACACTCAAGCTTACGGTAGGATAGTTTACCTTTTAGTGACCAGTTAGGTTATGACTTTACCTCTTACAGACATGTTTCATAGTGTTAATGCATCTAATTATTTATATACATGTTTTTTCTTGCGCACCGGGCTTCACTTTTTATATATCCATGTTATTATACTACACACACTTTTACGTTGAGTACTTGCTGGGATGTTCTGACATCCCTGAGATTTGTCATCTCAGCTTTAAAGACAGGTTTTCAGGCCGAGCAGGATCAGAGCGGCTACCGGGACCTTGCTGAAGACCAGTAACCATAGGTTTATTTTCACCCTTTTTAATTAGGTTTTAGCTTGTGCGCCCTTCTTGAATGTTAGAACTTTTGTATCTTTCAGATGTTGTTTTCTTTTCGAACCTATTGTATCGGATCTTTTTGCATCAATTATCTAGTGGACCCATTTTTAGTATTCTTCGTGGTTTCATTGCAGCATGATTATCAGTATTATCCCTTTTTGTATTGGATTTTATTTTTGACTGGTTAATCTACACAGCCTTATGTGACTATGGAAGAATCTTTCCTTACCGTAGGTAGCACGGCTGGTCTTCGTCGCTCTCCGTATTCCGTATTTTGGGAAACGGGGCGTGACAGCCTCCAAGCTACCGCAGGACCGAGATACCTCGGCCCTCTCGCTCGTTCCCGAGCTCTCCCGCCGAGACCATCTTCCTCGGTACCTCCGACCGACCAACTCTACCACTCGCAGGCGTAACCGCCGCTCCGCGAATCTCGCCATGCGCGGATTCTCCGCCGGCAACATCCCACATTCCACGCCATCACGATCCCCTTTAACGGGCGATCCGTTTGTTACGCGGGCGTGACGTCGGGAGCGTAACTGCTGGCGAGATTCTCGCGCCTGCCGCTGCATGTCACCACCGCTATATAAACCCTCATCACAGAGGGGTCAGGTAAGCCATTCTTTACACTTACGCCGTTACTCTGCTCGGATATTGTCACTGACTTGAGCGTCGGAGGGTCCTCGGTGGTACCAAACCACCCCAGGACTGTTTGCAGGTACACGGTGGCAGCCCTCTCATCCCACCTTGTCCTCACAAAACTCATTGATACCCACACGTCACAAAGGAAAATCGACCCAGTTCACCTCAAGATCAACGGAAGACAACATCTGACGGAGGCCCGAGAAGGAGCTCCATCAGTTGGTGCCGTCTGTAGGAAACCAATTCCCCAAAATACAAAGTTGACCTTCCTATCTCCTCTCTCATGTTGGACGACCATCCTGGGGATCCCGGTACCAGCCGCCGCCTTCCGCTCCCCGAAGGCGAGGACGAACCGTCCCCCATGACCGTAATCAACGCCGTTGCAGGCCGGATAGATCGCCTGCAATCCCTCATAGAAGCCCTTGTCCGTGTCCAAACGACCGTGCCCGGGCCCCAGATCGCTGCACCTCCGCCGCCAGAAGGCCCCGCCCCTGTCTAGACGGCCAACCACCAGCAAGCTGCATCCCCTCGCCACCGGTCCCTCGAACCGGTGCTCTCTGAGGCCCGCTGGGCGCCCCAGGGCTCCACACCGAGAACCGCCGCCAGGGAGCCTCACCCGAGCCTCCTCGCTACCCTTACCCTTCTGAGGAAATGTCGGTCACCTCTCCTATCCACGAGCGTGGCAGACCCCATCATAGTCGGCGGGAACGCACGGAAGGGGCTCGTCTCGGCGACTCAAGGGCTTCCCCGTCCCGGGACCTGAGGCACCTCATCGGGAGAGACCGGGACCACTCCCATACGCAGTCCGCCCGCAGCGGGGCCCGGGAATCCCCAAGTGCCGATTCCTCAAGGTACCACGGTCGGCACGACGCCCTCGAGAAGAAGATCGAGGGCATGCGCCGGGAAGCCTACTTCTCGAGCGACCGAGCTAAGTACGCCTCCGACTCGCTCACGAAGCCATTCACCGAGGAACTGCTCGCTGTACGCGTCTCCTCGCACAACAAGGCCCCGAAGGTCTCTCTGTTCGACGGAAAAATTGACCCGAAGGACCACTTGGACGCCTTCACCGTGGGGATGAGCTTCCAAGATCATTCTGACGCCGCCCAGTGCAGGGCCTTCCCGGCCACCCTGATCCGCGCGGGTCGGGACTAGTTCCGGGGGCTCGAGCCCCACTCAATATCAACTTTCGACGAGCTAGCCACCCAGTTCCTTGGCCACTTCATGGGAAATCGTCGACAGAAACGTACGGTCGACTACCTCTTCACAGTCAAAAGCGGGGACAAGGAAACGTTCAAGGCCTACATCACCCGCTTCTACAACGCCCTCCTCGAAGTGCCCGAGCACCGGGACGAAATCGTCATAACGGCGCTCAGGTCTGGTCTGAGGCGCAAGGAATGGTTGCGCTCCTTCGCACTAGCTCAACCTAAGACCATGGCTGAAGTCAAGGCGTGGACCGAGCGCGAGGTCCAGCTGGAGTCCGAAGTGAATGCCAACCTTCCTCGGGCGGATAGACCCGACCAGAAGAAGAGGGTCCGGGAGAACGGGCCGGAACGTCAGCAGCCCTACCACCCGAAATTCCGAGAATACACCCCCCTCAACGTCTCCTTCGTGGTGCTGCTGGAGGAGACCAGAATGATGGGCTCTTCAAGTTTCCCGCGGTCCCACGCCAGGGCGCCAAGCGGGGTCGGGGCCCCTACTGCGCTTTCCACCGGGTGTCGGGGCACGCCACAGAGGACTGCAAACAGTTGAGGGACTACGTTGAGGAGCTCATCCGGTCTGGGCACCTCGCCTCCTACCTAAGGGACAAACGGCGGGCCAACCATGAGCAAGAGCAGCCTCACCCTCCCACCGACCTGACCATCGGTCAGATCATGCTTGTTTCAGCGGACAGTCAACCCGGGGCCCAGGGAGCCCCATGCCCTATGCTCGGCGCGGGGGCCGACGGCCCTCCGGGAAGCTCGGCCCATGCCGATAAAGTCATCTTCTAGCCTGAACCCCCATTTTTTCCCTTGTTTTTATTCTGTTATTTTGTTTTCTTTTCTCTAGCGCGATAAAGATCTACTGTTAAGTTTGATAAAGATCAATGAAGCATTGCACGAAATAAAGAAAGACATTGTTTTATTCAAAGGGTATTATGGGCTCCTCAGCCATACAAAAAAAGGGGGGTTACAATAGTGGGGGAACGGGGTGCAGCGAGCACTGTTCGTGGTACTCGGTAAAAATCTCCAACAGCCGGGGCCTTGCTAGTTCTGGACTTTGCCCCCGGTTGCCCCCGCAGGCATCGACCCCAAGCCTCAGCTCGTAGCATTCGCGGACGAGCGCCTCCGAGCGGGCCAGCCGGGTCGCGGAGATTAGGCCGAAGCGCCTCAAAGACCGCAGCTTGCCCACGGCCTCCTCAAAGAGCAGCTCCGATACGGGGTTATGAAGCCCCGGTGATGCTCTCCAGATGGAGTACATCAGTAGTTGCAACAGGGAGGAGCGTCTAGGGAGCAACCGTCCGAAGTGGTCCTCGATGCGCCTGTAAACCAACTGCACCGTGTCCTCGGTGCAATAGGGGTCGTAGAGGTACACATCTCCGAAGCTAACGATGTCGGGGATGGTGAACGGAAAATCCTCCATTCTCGACGGCCTACCTGCGAAAGGAGGGGGGCTAGTACTCTTTATATAGCCCAATGCACTGCCCAACGGTCTCCCGCTATCGCCTAGGGGGGTCTCTGCCACGCGGCTTCCATCGAGCGTTATCTGGTGGGAACGAAGTGACGCGTCCCTGTCGCTTCACCTCCCCCCCGCATTCAATGTGATGGCCGCAGACGCCGTTGCCCCGACTGTTCCCATCCCGCGCCCACGGCTGACGGTCAGGCCACACCTCGCCGGGCCCGGGGACCCCTTGCTTGGCTATCCCCCGTGGGCAGCTTCCCTGCCGCAGATGCCGGGGATCAAGAAAGCCCTCTCCGGGGCAAGTCAGCCCGAGCTCCCATCGCTCGGTTATCCCCAGCGGGCAGCTTCCCTGCCTCAACGCCGAGGATCGAAAAAGCCCTCCCAGAGGCAGTCGAGCCCGAGCTTCCCTCGCTCGGCTATCCCCAGCGGGCAGCTTCCCTGCCTCAACGCTGGGGATCGAGAAAGCCCTCCCAGAGGCAGCCGAGGCCTGAGGTTCCCTCACTCGGCTATCCCCAGCGGGCAGCTTCACTGCCACAATGCTGGGGATCAAAAAAGCCCTCCCAGAGGCAGCCGAGGCCCGAGGATCCCTCACTCGGCTATCCTTCAGGACAAAAGCCCTTGCCAAGAGGCACCGGGAAGCAACCCTGCCCGGCCAAGGGTCCTTGGTAGGCTTCTTACAGCCCTGTAGCTTTTTCTTGCGCCAAGGACCAAAGTCCTCCCAGAGGCAGCCGGGTCATTGCCCGGCTATCCCCGGCTGGTAGCTTCCTACCACAACCGACAGGGATCAAAGTCCTCGCCAAGAGGCACCTGGCAGCAACCCCGTTCGGTCCCCGTCCTGAAGGATCAAAAGCCCTCGCAAGAGGCAAACCGAGCAGCTACCCTGCTCGGCCAGAGATAAACAGTCGAGCTCGAGGTTCCCTCGCTCGGCTATCCCCCACGGGCAGCTCCCCTGCCACAACGCCGGGATCAAAAGCCCTCCCAGAGGCAGTCGAGGCCTGAGGCTCTCTCACTCGGCTATCCCCGACAGGCAGCTTCCCTGCCATGATGCCAGGGATCGAAAGCCCTCTCAGAGACAACCGAGCCCGAGTTTCTCTTACCCGGCTATCCCCAGCGGGCAGCTTCCCTGCCTCAATGCTGGGGATCGAGAAAGGCCCCCCGGAGGCAGTCGAGTCCGAGCTTCCCTCGCTCGGCTATCCTTCAGGGCACAGCCTTCCAGGGGCCTCTCCCGGCCCTTCCAGCGCTACAGTTCCTTCCTACCCGGCACATCCCGGCAAGTAGTTTCCTAACCAGCAAAAGACACCATGTCTGTCCAAGCCTAAACTATCTCCCCTCGACCTCGGGGCCCAACACGGAGATACCTCCTCGGAGAAGCGCGTCGACAAGCAACGGCAGTCAGCTCGACGGGCGATCGCTGGGCAGAAGACCAACCTAGCATGAAGGTGCAACGACGTGAGTAAAAATATCCCAAGCAAGTATTCCCAACAAACAGACGCCAGAAAGAAAATTTATCACAGCCAAGCAAGAGAAACTTTTTTTACTACTGCCAAAGATAAGTTTCTTTTTTTACAAAAGGTGTTTTCTGGCTCCTCAGCCTTACAAAAATTCAAAAGAAAAACAAAATGAAGATAGGGGAGCGGGGGTTCTACACCTCGGGCCCGGGCAAAGCCTCGGGGTCCTCAATCGCCACTACTGGGGACGCCGGGTCCTCGGCCCCCACCTCGCCAGGAACTTTTGCCCCTTGCCCGTCGGCGCCCCTGAGAGGGAACTCGGCCCGGAGGTCCGTGTCGTCGAATTCCGGCATCTTAGACTTCACAGCGTCGAGGACGTCGTGCCAGATGTAGGTCGTGGCCATGGCCAGGTCGTCATAAAAATACCTCGACCCCTTGTATCTCGCCACGGCCTGCGGGCCAGCCAACTTAAGGGCCTCGACAGACGCCCCCAGCTCCTTTCGGAGGGTCTTCACCGTTTTCTTCAAGGTGCCGGCGAGCACCTGCGAGTCCCCAAGCTTTCCCTTGGCGATCGCGACAGCCTCGCGATGCCGGGCGGCTTCCCTTGTCCCACCTGCAACCTCGCCCTCCAGGGTGGAGATCCTTGCCGACATCGCCTCTTGCTCTCGCCTGGAGCTTTCTTGCAACGCGGCGAGCTGGCCCGCGGCCTCCACCGCCGGGGCTACCATCTCGGCCTCCACACGGAGGGCTAGGGCCAAATGCTGGAGGGTCTAGTAAGGCACAAAAGAAGAAGGGTCAGAAACAGGAAAGAAGGTACCAAGTCTCACCGCGCAATGAGGGCTTACCTGCACGGCTTCCTGGACGATCGACGAGAGCTGAGCTTTGAGGGCCCCCACAGGAACCCGATCCCCAGCCGAGGTCTCTATCTCATGGAGGAGGCTGTCTGCAACTGAGAGCCCGGACGGCACCGCGAACCGGAGCCCCCCTTCCTCCACCACGGCCGGCGAGGACCGGCCCCGGGAGGGTTTCCGGGAACTCCTCTTGAGCGGCTCCGAGGGGGAGCCGGTCTCCTCTTCCGAAGCCAAGTCCTCCACAACCAGGGCCCGCTTCTGACCCGACACCCTACTGGGGCCCGGGGCAGGATCCACCGTCGAACGCCTCCGGGGAACTGTCACCAGAGCAGGAGGAGCGGGGAAGGCTGCACCTGGGAAGAGCTGGCTCCCCCGGCCCTGGTAGGCTGCCTCGGCTGGCGCATAACATCCCTGAGAACATCGAAGTCCATAGACCCTGCACGAAACCAACACCCCACTTATCAGTAACGCGAGTAAAACATAAACCCAGAAAGCAAGCCTATCTTACCAACGAACTCGACGGGGCTAAGCCCAGCCCAGCTCAGGACCCTCTCGGACAGCAACACGTCATGTCGGGGGATGGGCTCCCATGACGACACTCTCACCGCGGCGAGGTCATCGGATAGGCTCCCCGGCAGGCACTTCTCCCTCGACCACTTGGTGGGCACTGGCCAGTCCTCGACTTCGGGAGGGGAAACGAAGAAGAACTTCTTCTTCCAATCATGAATGGAGGAGGGCAAGGCCATGACACCGGCCCCGGCGGCAACCCTGGGCCACTTCCTAAAGGCAAAATACACCCAGCTGGGATCGCCAGCTCGACCGCCAGGGTGACTCTTGAACGCAGTGGAGGAATCGAGAAGGGAAAGACTGAAGGGAATCGCCTGCAGCCTCAGGCGGATCAAGAACCCAAGGAGAATCCTCTATGAGTTCGGTACTAACTGGCCGGGGGGCAAACCGAAGAAGTTTAGAACGGCAATGACCTCAGGAGAGATGGGCAAGCGCATTCCGCCCCAAAAGGCTTCCAAGTACATGGCAATCTCCCTGCCCCGCACCTGATCGGCCCTCTCTCCTTCCTTGGCCAAGCGCAGTGTGTAGCGCGGGGGAATGTGGAATCAGGCCCGAGCGTTTATGAGCTCGTCCTCATGCCTCACCTAGCACAGGATGCTGGGGGCCATGTCTTCCACCTCCTCCCTGGAGGCGACCCCCGCCTCACGGCCCCGGGGGGAGGGACCGGCCCCTGCCCCCCGAGGGGACTCAGACACGACTAAAGGAGTCCTAACATCTACTCCTACAACGTCTACTGATTCTACAGAAGAGGAAGACATCTAACCTTAGAAAAAGAGATTCTTCTGGGGCTGAAGTGGAAGAGGGGAGACGAGCGCCGAGAAGCTGGGGCCTGAGGGAGGTAAAAATGGAGAGTAAGGGCCCTAGGGCGGGCCCCACCCAAATTTATCGCCGCGTACGGCCTCATCCAATGGCGCCCATCATCTCCCGCCTAAACGTCTCCTTACGCCCAGTGGCTCCGATCGCTCCACGTGGCAGCCCAGTGATTAACCGCGTCCCGTCGGACGTCGCAGACTTGCGCACGCCACATCAGCCAGTTAGCGCTCGACGCGTGGACCGTCGCTTCGACTGCAGAGTGCACGAACCGGCGCACCCTCCTTAAATGCAAAGATCTTGTCTTGATTCGCTGGCGAAAAAGCCAACCGATGACCCGAAGATTAGTCCCGACAAGGGATCTCGCCCCGGGAGGCCCGATAGTCCACTCCTGACCCGACCACGATCTGGTCGGGACAAGAGTGGGGGGCTAATGATAATACTCTATATTGGCGACCTCCCAGATTAGGACACGTGGCAGATGACGTGTCCCAGAACCCAGAAGAGAGGGCCCACAGGAGCCGACCAGGCCATTCCCGTACTCGACCTACAAGCACAAAGCTGGCTCACCTCAGGGCCCCTGCAAATTGGCCCCCTCGGCTTCTCAGCTCGCCTCCGAGCTACCGCAGGACCGAGATACCTCGACCCTCTCGCTCGTTCCCGAGCTCTCCCGCCGAGACCATCTTCCTTGGTCCCTCCGACCGACCAACTCTACCACTTGCAGGTGTAACCGCCGCTCCGCGAATCTCGCCATGCGCGGATTCTCCGCCGGCAACATCCCACGTTCCACGCCATCACGATCCCCTTTAACGGGCGATCCGCTTGTTACGCGGGCGTGACGTCGGGAGCGTAACTGCCGGCGAGATTCTCGCGCCTGCCGCTGCATGTCACCACCGCTATATAAACCCTCATCACAGAGGGGTCAGGTAAGCCATTCTTTACACTTACGCCGTTACTCTGCTCGGATATTGTCACTGACTTGAGTGTCGGAGGGTCCTCGGTGGTACCAAACCACCCCGGGACTTTTTGCAGGTACACGGCGGCAGCCCTCTCATCCCACCTTGTCCTCACAAAACCCATTGAGACCCACACATCATAAAAGACAATCGACCCAGTTTACCTCGAGATCAACGGAAGACAACATCTGACGGAGGCCCGAGAAGGAGCTCCATCACCTTCCGTTGATCTGCTGATGGCGGCGAGAGATGGCTGAGATTGGATCTGGAGGCAGGCTCCTGAAGCGTGTGGATCTCAATGGGTTTGAGGTTGGTTATCGCCGAGCTACCTGTAAGGAAGTCCCGGGGTGGTTGTACCACCGAGGACCCTCCGACGATCAAGTTAGAGAGGAAATCCAAGCAGAGTAACGGCTTAGTGAAGTAAAAATGGTTTACTTGAACCGTCTGAAGAGGGGGTTTATATAGCGGTGGCAGCAGGCAGGGCAGGCGCGAGAATCACGCCGGCCATTACGCTCCCGACTGTAAGTCCGTGTTGCCCACCCCGGTGCTTACGGGGAGGCGGAAAACATAATAAAAATCGGATTTTTAATGACTTAGGCAACATGGACTATGCTTGTGAGGATCTTTGCTAAACATAAACTAGCTAACCCTAACTACAAAGTAGCTAAGTGAAGAAAGGTTATACCTTTGGTCTTTAGTCCTTCTCTCCTTGCTCCTAGGTATGGTAGAAAGAGTTCACCTTGCTTGTCTTCTCCCGTCAAAGAAGGATCCACTTGAAAGCCACCACCTTTAGCTTCAACTCCAAGCTAGGAGTAACTAGAGTGCAAGAAATGCTAAGACTTGAACCCTAGAAGTGAGAAGAGAAGATCAAGAGAGGGTTTTTCTCAAGCTTTTTGTTTCTCAACACATGAGAGGGAGAGAGCTTGAGGGAGAGGATGAGCAAGAGAGAGAAATAGAATGAGAGAATGAGAAAATAGTGAGCCATTCTCACTAATATGTGAGGATAATTTTAATTAGATAATTAGCTTGAAAATTGTCATGATAAATCATGAATTGACCATTATCATTTCATTTTTGCAAAGATCAAAGAGCATCTTCCAAATGAAATGATTATGGTCAAGTTGTCAACATGGTCAACAAGTCAATGAAGTCAAATTGTCAACAACAACCATGCACAATAATTAAGCTAATTATCAATTAACAATAATCCACACAAAAACAATAGGGTTAATAAAATGACAAATGCCATTAACCCAAAACAAGGTCCTCTCCCCCAATCTCAAGCAACTGTGCATACGCACCCGCATTCGTGATCCGAGGAACATGAATACCCTGAGAAAAACCAATCTCAAATCATATACTAGGATCCGGCTTAAACCAAAGCCCGCTAGTATAAACTGTCCGGACAGCAAACGTGCACAAGTGCGCGGATGCGAACGAACCCTGTCGCAAAACCATGCGACCTCTACTCGTTTTGCCTAAAGGCGAATAGCTCTCTGTGTGGGACTCTAAAGACTCGACACTACGCTGGCAGTGGGTTTAACCACAGACCGCAAGCGGCACTAGCTGTACGTAACGGTCCCCAGGTAGATGTCGATAAGAAGACTGACGAGGTGAACCCCATCTGCACTCCTACTGAGCCTGTATGTGACAGTCTCCGTACAGTCCGGTCTGTTCGTCTGATACATCGCATGGCGGGCCTAGGGGGGCGGTGAACGTCAGTCCCCTAATAGCGGTACAAGTCGTGTCGGAGTGTAGCCCAGAACACCCTGAGATAACACTGGAAACCTACCAGTATATCTCGCTTGCCCTGGCCAGGGACTACTCGTGTAATGGCTCTCCTAGACACAGCGCGATGTCAACCCCCAATACCGGGAGAGACGAATCCTGTCTAACCGTCACTGCCTCCAAGTGCTTCGGGACTGCACCCAAAAACTACCTGTTTGCACAGCTCCTTTGAGCCGTGGTAGGGTAGTAATCAAAGTGCAGTGGGAACACACTCGAGGCGAAGTGACAGTGTCAAGTCAGCGGACTAAGCTGTACTCATGTCACCTGGGAACTGATAACTGACGATAGGTATATTACCAACCAACAGTTCCCGACGAGTCCTGTCCAGTGTACTCGTAACCTAACGAGCACCCGCATACTATCCCAAGTACGACGTACTAACGGCTGTGGGACAGACCGTCTCCCACACTGGGATGAGAAGCGCATACGCTAGTCTACTCCGGAGTATCGATGCCCTGTCTCGATAGTCCAACGACCAGGGACCTGTATAAGGATGTGCTTATAGATTACCCAGCTCCCACGAGTGCGAGCGCCATCACAACGCTGGTAATCAAGCAAAGATCCTAAGGGCTCTACTAATATGTATACCAGCAATATGCTAAAAGAAACACATGCACATATTAAAGCAGAGACAAACCAAGTAGCATACTACCATTTCGAGCAAGATTGTATATACAACTGTGAATATCCCAAGCTTCCATCAAGTAATATACAAGCTAGTATGATACAGTAATGGCCTCTAGGGCATATACACTAACAATCTCCCACTTGCACTAAGGCCATGTACTGGCGTATCGAAGACCTATCATCTCGATCAGCCGCTCGAACTGAGTCTGGGGCAAGGCCTTTGTGAATGGATCTGCTGTGTTATCCTCTGATGCAACTCTCCGGACCTCGATCTCCTGGCGATCCACGATCTCCCTGATCAGGTGATACCGCCTTAAGATGTGTCTGGATTTCTGATGGGACCTGGGTTCCTTCGCTAAAGCTATAGCCCCGTTGTTGTCGCAATACAGAGGTATTGGGTCAACAATGGACGGAACCACCTGAAGTTCTTTCAAGAACTTCCTCATCCAGACAGCTTCTTTTGCGGCATCAGATGCAGCGATGTATTCCGCTTCCATAGTCGAGTCAGCAACGGTTTCCTGTTTGGAGCTCTTCCAACACACCGCCCCTCCATTGAGGGTAAAGACAAAACCCGACATGGACTTGGAATCATCCTTGTCACTCTGGAAGCTGGAGTCAGCAAAGGCCTCAATCTGTAGGTCTTTTCCGCCATACACCAAGAACATCTCCTTAGTCCTTCTCAGGTACTTGAGAATGTTCTTTACTGCTATCCAATGTTTCTCCCCAGGGTTTGACTGATACCTGCTTACCACACTCAGTGCATAAGCCACATCCGGTCTGGTACACAACATCGCATACATTATAGAGCCTACCGCAGATGCGTAGGGTATAATAGACATGCGATCCCTCTCCAAATCAGTCTTGGGAGACATCTCTTTGGAGAGGGTGATCCCGTGACAAGCCGGTAGATTACCGCGCTTGGAATCTTCCATACCGAATCTCTTCAGTATGGTGTCGATGTACCTGGACTGCGAGAGTCCTAATATCCTCTTGGATCTGTCACGGTAGATCCGGATACCCAGAATGTATGAGGCATCACCCAGGTCTTTCATGGAGAACCTGTGTGACAAGAACCCCTTGACAGATTGTAGCATAGGAATGTCATTTCCTATTAAGAGAATGTCATCCACGTATAAAACGAGGAATACTACAGTTCTCGCTACAAATCTACAATAGATGCATGGTTCATCTGGATTTTTGATAAAGCCAAATCCTTTGACCGTCTCATCAAAACAGATGTTCCAACTCCGCGATGCCTGCTTGAGTCCATAAATGGACTTGAGCAACTTGCACACCTTTCCGCTGCTCCCACCCTGAATGAAACCCTCTGGCTGGTCCATATAGACACACTCCTCTAAATGACCATTTAGAAAAGCTGTCTTTACGTCCATCTGCCAAATCTCATAATCGTGGAAAGCAGCGATGGCAAGAAGGATCCGAATGGATTTCAGCATAGCTACTGGAGAAAAGGTTTCGTCATAGTCCAAACCAGGTCGCTGACGAAAACCCTTTGCTACCAGTCTAGCTTTATAGGTCTCAACCTGTCCATCTACACCAATCTTCCTTTTGAAGATCCACTTGCATCCTACGGGTTTTACCCCGTCTGGAGCAATGTCCAACGTCCATACTTTGTTGGTGTACATGGACTCCATCTCGGTCCGCATTGCATCCAGCCATTTTACCGAGTCGACGCTCTGAATGGCTTGCTGGAAGCTAGTAGGCTCATCACAATCTAGGATGCAGTCCTCTCTATCCCCGTCAATGAGGAAACCGTAGTACCTCTCGGGCGGATGAGACTGCCTACTACTCCTGCGGAGTGGCATGGGAATGTCTTGTTCTTTCAAACCTTCTGGTTCCTCTAAGCTTTTAGTGATGGTTTGTGGTTCTGGAATTTCTTCCAGTTCTACTGCGTTCCCGCTTATCTGATTTTCTAAAAACTCAGTTTCCAAGAAGCGGGCATGACGAGAAACAAGGACTTTTTGCTCCTCTGCGTAATAGAAGAGATACCCCTTGGAGTTCTTTGGGTATCCCACAAACTTGCACTGTACTGAGCGTGCCTCGAGCTTGTCCGCATGCTGCTTTTTTACAAAAGCTGGACATCCCCATGTCTTAAAGGATTTAAGACAGGGTTTCTTCCCACTCCACATCTGATATGGTGTGGTAGGCACTGTTTTAGTAGGAACCTGGTTCAAGAGATGTGCAGCTGTTTCCAGTGCATAACCCCAGAAAGATCGCGGTAACTCAGCCTTACTCATCATGGACCGTACCATATCCAATAGGGTTCGGTTCCGTCTCTCCGATACACCGTTGTGTTGCGGAGTGTATGGAGGAGTAAGCTGAGAGAGAATTCCATTCTCTTTTAAGTAATTCAGGAATTCGGCACTTAAGTATTCTCCTCCTCGATCCGATCTTAGGATCTTGATACTTTTGCCGGTTTGTTTCTCTACTTCACTCTTATATTCCTGGAACTTTTCAAAGGCCTCGGACTTATGTTTCATTAAGAAGACATAACCGTACCTTGAAAAATCATCCGTAAAAGTAATGAAGTAAGAGTAACCGCTTCGCGCATGTGTAGACATTGGACCGCACACGTCACTGTGTACGAGTCCCAAGAGCTCGCTCGCTCTTTCTCCGTGTCCAGTGAACGGAGCCTTTGTCATCTTTCCCATGAGACAAGATTCACAAGTGGCATAAGACTGATACTCGAACGGATCCAAGTATCCTTCTTTATGTAACTTAGTCAACCGTGTCTCATTGATGTGACCTAGTCTACAATGCCACAAGAAAGCCTGATTAATATCTGGAGACTTTCTTTTATGTGTATTCTGGATATTGAAAACCTGTGGTTGGTTTAAAACGTAAATACCGTTGTTTAATGTACCTGACCCAATCAACACTTGATTAAGGTGAATGTTCACTACATTACTTACAAATGCAAATTCATAACCTTCTTTAGATAATAAAGATACAGAAATGATATTACAGGTTGCATTTGGTACATAATAACAACTACGCAAAACCAAAAAGTGTCCATCTGATAATCCCAGGTGATAGTCCCCCACGGCCTTAGCATCCATGCTAGCACCGTTCGCAACTCTGAGGGTCATGTCACCTGTCTTCAAAACTCTATGCTTTCTCAACGCCTGCAAAGAATTACAGATATGAGATCCTGATCCGGTATCCAATACCCAGGATGTAGAGTTTATTGATAGACAATTTTCAATAACATACACACCTGAAGCTGAAGCTGCAACTCGCTTCAAATCCTGTGTTCTGGCTTTCCAAGCCTTGCAATCTTGTTTCCAGTGACCACTTTTGTGACAATAGAAGCATTCTTCCTTCCCCACCAGCTTCCCCGCTACCTTTGTTGCTTTACCCTTTCCCTTCGTATCCACTTTACCGACACCGCCTCTTGGTTTGGCGGGGGCTTTCTTCTTCTTGCCCTTGGCTTTCGCCCTGGACCTAGAAGAGGAAGATCCTCCTACAAACAAAGTGGATGTCTCCCTACCCTTCTGTAGGGTGCCCTCAGCAGTCCTCAACATGTTCAGAAGCTCGGCAAGTTCAACCTCCTTTCCTTGCATGTTGAAGTTAAGAATGAACTGGGCGTAAGTGGAAGGAAGGGACTGGAGAATCAGATCAGTATAGAGTTCATTCTCCAACGTGGTCCCAAGGTCCGCGAGCTCCTCTATGTAGCCGATCATCTTAAGCACGTGGTCCGCTACCGATGATCCGACGGCCAACCTTGCCGAAAAGAGCTTCTTCGACACTTCGTATCTTGCGATACGAGACTGCTCTCCATACAGTTCTTTTGTATGGAGAAATATGGACTCTAGGTCCATATTCTCGTGCCTCCTCTGATGGTCATTGTCCATCGAGGCTAGTACGAGGCATTTGGCCCTCGCGCAATCTATCTCCCATGTCTTACGGATTTCTACATCCGCGACGCTGGAGGTGGGACCTGGGACGGGGGGAGCTTTGGTGGTAAGTATATACCCCAGCTTGTCATAAGTGATAGCCATCTTGACATTCCTGAGCCAATCTTTGTAGTTTGGCCCTGTCAATATGTTTTTATCTAATAGTAACTTAAGTCCGGTCATCTTGAATGGTCGCTGCAATTAGGAGAGAGAAAAGAAACACTTTAGCATGATGCTCTTGCAAGTTTAGAGTGGTTTTTAGTTTGTCTAAACTGGATGGCTCCCACTGTCTCTCGAATCCCTTCTCAAACCATAAAGAAAAGGATTAGCCGGGATCATTCTCACCGTACAATACTTGCTTAACCGTTCAGCCAGGCCAGTGTCGGTACTTCGAGGGAGGTTTTCCAACGCTTTCGCGAAGTTCCTTAATTAAGTAACCTCTTTTCCCTGTGGGCGTAGCCCCGCTAACACCTTTCTAGGCACCTACTAGGTTTATAGCATTGATCGTTAAGTGAGAGTTTTCCCGAGGAGTAGCATATACTCACAGTAGGATCGGGATCCAAATATCATCGCGTGATAAAACCGAAGGAATCCTACCAGAATCATCACACTCCAAATGGTATGCAACGCTAGCAAGTTTCAGTACTTATGAAACTCCCGATGTGGATTTTTGCCCCATGCTCTTATGACCTTGACTAAGGCCAACAAATCATAAGTCACATGTCAAGTTCTACCCGTCGTTATCCAGGTTAATTTGAACCCACCCGTATCCACCCTTGACTATGGCCAACAAGGCAATACGACTGTCTCAAACCAACGCATTCTATCTATGCAACATATGAATACCCACCAGCTACCAAACACTGTGCCTTGACTAAGGCCAACAAACACAGCTTGAATACCGTTGATTATTCATATGAAACGACGGAGGGCTACGGATGGTTTTGGCGAAACCGTGAACGTAGTGAACTTGATATAATCGATGGAACGAGATAGCTTTTAAAAGGAGTGGTTCAAGCTCCGCGTTTAAAAGTTTAGTTTTTGAAAAAGAACCGAGTGGTTTTCAAAGTGTTCCAATCGACTTTTACTTGGTTTATTTCTTGCATTAGTTCTTTTAATGCGTCCCATCATTTAATCCTACCATTGCAGAAAACAACCAAAATATGACGTACGCTTATGCCATTCGCATTCGCCACGGGGCCCCGTCATCACCCGTTAGGTTACTTAACTAACGACAGAGCGGGGGCTGGGCTAGCGCGGCTGTAAAACATAAGCAACGCCTAAATAGTTATTATATATAAATATATAGCAATGATAGACATTACAGATCACAGATGAATACATTGGATATACTAGGAATCCGCAATGCGTTCGAGCCTGCAACGCAAAGCGGATTACACGGTCGCGGTGAATAGCCAATACCCCACCCAAGACCCCTACGGGTGCGGCAAACTACCCGCCAAGCACCCGAAGCGAAGCAACCTCCCTCACCACCGTGAGTAGGCCACTCGGCGCTTCGAGATACCCGGTAGTTTGTGCACCCCCTCCATGGGTCTATCCTAGGAGCAAAAACAGTAAAAAGAATTATACAATGACGGCTACAACCCCGACCCGGTTGTGCGGTCATACAAATAAAATTATTACATCAATTTACATGTTACAAATGAATGAAAGGAAAAAACGCTCATCTCACATCCAACCCGGCTATTCACCCGCGACAATCCAATCCATTCATATCCACAAACCAATAACAATCACAGATCATGTATAACCCCGACTAATCGTCTTATAGCGATTAGCCGACGTTCAATACATGCAAGCATTACAGATATAACCGATATAGTTAAAGTGCAGTGAAGTTCGGAAAAATACGGAATTATAGGACCCCAAAAGGAAATTTCTTTTCTGGAAAATCTGGGTACATATAATATATCCTAAAAATCCCAAAACCAACAACAACACACTCTGCACGAAAAACGATGCGCCGATCACGACAATCCGCGGCGGTTCCGCCGCATAAACCTACTTAATGCGGCGGAAGGGCGGCGACTTGAGGGAATTGGGGTATCGTTTTTCTTGGGTGTATTCACAAAACCCTGAGACGATTTTACATGTATACAGTTTTTCATTTTGAGCAGAAATAATTTTAACAGAAACTTGGATTTTGTAAAAGTTTGGTTTTGTGATTTTTCCGGTTCCGAACTTCGTTACACTTAACTACTTAACTAGTTTAGGTTTAGTTAGGCTCTGATACCACTGTAAGTCCGTGTTGCCCACCCCGGTGCTTACGGGGAGGCGGAAAACATAATAAAAATCGGATTTTTAATGACTTAGGCAACATGGACTATGCTTGTGAGGATCTTTGCTAAACATAAACTAGCTAACCCTAACTACAAAGTAGCTAAGTGAAGAAAGGTTATACCTTTGGTCTTTAGTCCTTCTCTCCTTGCTCCTAGGTATGGTAGAAAGAGTTCACCTTGCTTGTCTTCTCCCGTCAAAGAAGGATCCACTTGAAAGCCACCACCTTTAGCTTCAACTCCAAGCTAGGAGTAACTAGAGTGCAAGAAATGCTAAGACTTGAACCCTAGAAGTGAGAAGAGAAGATCAAGAGAGGGTTTTTCTCAAGCTTTTTGTTTCTCAACACATGAGAGGGAGAGAGCTTGAGGGAGAGGATGAGCAAGAGAGAGAAATAGAATGAGAGAATGAGAAAATAGTGAGCCATTCTCACTAATATGTGAGGATAATTTTAATTAGATAATTAGCTTGAAAATTGTCATGATAAATCATGAATTGACCATTATCATTTCATTTTTGCAAAGATCAAAGAGCATCTTCCAAATGAAATGATTATGGTCAAGTTGTCAACATGGTCAACAAGTCAATGAAGTCAAATTGTCAACAACAACCATGCACAATAATTAAGCTAATTATCAATTAACAATAATCCACACAAAAACAATAGGGTTAATAAAATGACAAATGCCATTAACCCAAAACAAGGTCCTCTCCCCCAATCTCAAGCAACTGTGCATACGCACCCGCATTCGTGATCCGAGGAACACGAATACCCTGAGAAAAACCAATCTCAAATCATATACTAGGATCCGGCTTAAACCAAAGCCCGCTAGTATAAACTGTCCGGACAGCAAACGTGCACAAGTGCGCGGATGCGAACGAACCCTGTCGCAAAACCATGCGACCTCTACTCGTTTTGCCTAAAGGCGAATAGCTCTCTGTGTGGGACTCTAAAGACTCGACACTACGCTGGCAGTGGGTTTAACCACAGACCGCAAGCGGCACTAGCTGTACGTAACGGTCCCCAGGTAGATGTCGATAAGAAGACTGACGAGGTGAACCCCATCTGCACTCCTACTGAGCCTGTATGTGACAGTCTCCGTACAGTCCGGTCTGTTCGTCTGATACATCGCATGGCGGGCCTAGGGGGGCGGTGAACGTCAGTCCCCTAATAGCGGTACAAGTCGTGTCGGAGTGTAGCCCAGAACACCCTGAGATAACACTGGAAACCTACCAGTATATCTCGCTTGCCCTGGTCAGGGACTACTCGTGTAATGGCTCTCCTAGACACAGCGCGATGTCAACCCCCAATACCGGGAGAGACGAATCCTGTCTAACCGTCACTGCCTCCAAGTGCTTCGGGACTGCACCCAAAAACTACCTGTTTGCACAGCTCCTTTGAGCCGTGGTAGGGTAGTAATCAAAGTGCAGTGGGAACACACTCGAGGCGAAGTGACAGTGTCAAGTCAGCGGACTAAGCTGTACTCATGTCACCTGGGAACTGATAACTGACGATAGGTATATTACCAACCAACAGTTCCCGACGAGTCCTGTCCAGTGTACTCGTAACCTAACGAGCACCCGCATACTATCCCAAGTACGACGTACTAACGGCTGTGGGACAGACCGTCTCCCACACTGGGATGAGAAGCGCATACGCTAGTCTACTCCGGAGTATCGATGCCCTGTCTCGATAGTCCAACGACCAGGGACCTGTATAAGGATGTGCTTATAGATTACCCAGCTCCCACGAGTGCGAGCGCCATCACAACGCTGGTAATCAAGCAAAGATCCTAAGGGCTCTACTAATATGTATACCAGCAATATGCTAAAAGAAACACATGCACATATTAAAGCAGAGACAAACCAAGTAGCATACTACCATTTCGAGCAAGATTGTATATACAACTGTGAATATCCCAAGCTTCCATCAAGTAATATACAAGCTAGTATGATACAGTAATGGCCTCTAGGGCATATACACTAACACCGACGTCACGCCCGCGTGATGAACGGAATCTCCTATTAATGGCGAGACAGGCTCGTTAATGGGGGGGATCGTGATGGCGTGGAACATGGGATGTGGCCGGCGCATATCTCGTGCACGGCGAGATTCGCGGGATGGCGGTTGCTCCTGTGAGCGGTGTCGTCGGTCGGTCGATGAGACCGAGGAAGATGACCTCGGCGGAAGAGCTAGCGGACGAGCGGGGGAGCCGAGATATCTTGGTTCTGCGGTAGCCCGGAGACGAGCTGTGAGGCCGAGGAGGCCAATTGCGCAGGAGGCTCGGAGGTGAGCCAGCGTTTGTTTGTAGGACGGGCATAGGAGTGGTCTGGTCGGCCACTGTAGGTCCTCTCTTGCATACTCTGGGATACGTCATCTGCCACGTGTCATGATCTGGGAGATCACCGATATCGAGCATCATCATTAGCCCCCCACTCTCGTCCCGACCAGCTGACGGGTCGGGTCGAGAGCGGTCTGGCGGGTCATCCGAGGTGAGCTCCTTTCCGAAGGTATCGTCGGGCGTGTTCCCAGGTGATCTTTTGTATTTTCTGGATGATGCTGCAGTAATCCACAACACGAGGACATAAAATAATAAGTTGATGATTTCTGGATGATCTGTTGTATTTTCTGGATGATGTTGCAGTAATCCATATCGGTGGGACATTTTCCTCTTTCCACTCCACACTTCGTGTGTCGTGTTCCGCGAACGAATCGCGGTTTGCTATGGTTTCCCCTGGATTCGAGGTACTAAGATTTGGTGTCTTACTCCGTGCAGAAAACAGAAGATCAATGGCTTTCAACTGCAACAACTGCAACAACTCTCACTCCGTCCCTGTCGGAGGAGTGACCTATGGGCCTCAAGCGGCCTCCCTTTTTACAATACCAGTGGAACAGGTGACGCAAGCCACCACTGGGCTATTCTTCGGTACCATGCTCCCACCAATGAGCTTCAACGCCCCACTGCCATCGCAAGAAGCTCCGAAGAAGTCGGTCTTTGAACGGCTTGCAACTACCGCGGCCCCTCTCAATGGGTCACTCAAACCCAACGCCTCGGTCTTTAACAGACTGGGCCAAAGCAATAACGGGTCCATAAAGAAGCCCGCAATACCTGAAGGTTTTATCCCGAAGTGGATAGCCATTCCTGCTCCTGAATTCGTCAAAGCGGCCTCTCCTGCTAAGGGGACGGTCTTCGCTAGACTGTCCGCTCCAACGCCCGCTTCAGGCGAGATCACCAAAGTTGCTTCCCCTGCCCAAGGGTCAATCTTCGACAGGTTGGGCGCTTCTTCGCAGCAGACGTCCGTTTTCAAGAGGCTGGCACTGGCGGCAACCCTTCACCAGAGCAGGGGGCATGATGAAGCAACCCCCATAGCTGAGCCAGTACCGTCTGTAAGGTATGTTCGACGTCGCCACTGGCACCGAGTGAGGAAAGCTGGGGGCAGTTCCCCCTCTGGATTTACGCCGCCAGCTCCAACGGTGGAAGTCGATGCTGCTGTTCCAACTGGGAACAGCTTTGAACCACTTAGGAGGGTGCGCAAGAACTCTCCGACGGACGTGCTAAAAAGATCTCCTCCACCTCTGGAGAATGCTACAAAGACAAAGCCAGAACAGCCCCCTCAGCGGCTGTCCTAAAAAATTCACAGGGTCTGACGAAGGGTCCAAGACTCGGTAATCGACAAGGACTACTCCCGTCGATCCAAGAAAATAAAGATTCAGCAAGAGGGGGACCATCCCTCCGCCTCGCCACGAAAGGTGTCATCTGCACAGATGCGTACATCGCCAGCTCCCTTAACTTCAACCATCCACAAAAGGAGAAGGTCGGAGAAGATCCCTGCGTCTTTGACGAATCGCGAGGACATTGAACCTAAACGCCCCAAGTCTGGGGGCATGGTGGTACACACTGTTTATATGGCTTTCGGAAAAGAGGAAAGCCGTGCTTCTACGAATCACCGACCACTCACCCGATCAGTGACAAAGGCTCAAGAGCAACAACAGCAAAAGCTCCAGGAGATGCTGACAACTATGGCTGCACTCACTGGGCCAAAAGAAAGCCCGAAAATATCGTCGTAACATCATCAAGAACAGGAGACTGATGCCGAATTCTTTCGAAGGATGCTCGAGAGGAAAGACAGAGAGGCCGCGGAACAAGCGGCCAACATAAAATGAATGACGCTCTTATTCCAAGACATGGTCGGCATGATGATCCAGCCGGATCCCCTAGCTGAAGACCCTCTAATAATCCTTGAAGACGACAGAGGGGAGACATCGAACCTTCTTCCGGCTCTATCAGCAACCAAAGAGGAAACGATCTCCAAAGCCACCCTGGATGACTATATCGCTCAACAGATACGAGCTCATCAGGCGAGCAAAGCGTCCGCCCAAATTGTTAAGACTGGACGACCTTATCCAGGTTGGTACGACCAAATAAACTACCCGCCGGGATATACGATCCCTAAATTCCATGTATATAAGGGGACATGGAATCCACACCAGCACGTTGCTCAATTCAGAGCTCTATGCGGCAACACTGGGGGTGACGACAAACTGGTGCTTCGCCAATTCGTTGGCAGCTTGTCGGAGACAACATTCGAGTAGTATTCCGAGCTCCCGAATGACTCTGTCAAGACGTTTGTAGAAATGGAGTTGCTATTCACCCAGCGTTTCGCGAGCGCTAGTGAACGCACCCCGATCACGGTACTCATCAATGCCAGGGTGAAGCCAGGTGAAACTTGGGTTCAATACGCCATTCGATGGCAGAATCTATGGTCAAAATATGAACAACGCATCGAAGAAGCTCCTGCGGTAGGCATGTTCGTAGGGACCCTCGACCCTCAGGCAACCATTTCACAATTCATGATATTCTTCAAGCCGACCACTTTCTAGACCTTGATCGACAAAATGGCCCAAATGGACCAGATGGGTCATAAGCCTTCCTTTTCAAAGACGGAACTGCGGAATGAAAAGGGCAAAGGGAAAGCGACCTTTGTCGCCAATACTCAACAACAGCCGAGCAACTTAAAACCGGTTGTTCGCCAAAGCAACGTGCATCCACGCCAATCCCTCGAGGAGTGACTGGGATGTCCTTACTTGTTTCCTCGGGATAAAACGAGGAGACTGTTCGAGCTGGCAGTGCGCAACAGACTCATCAATCTGCCAGATCCAAGACGTCCGTTGCAGCCGGGCGATATCAACAATCCTAATTACTGCCCTTAACACCAAGCAGTAAGCCATCCAATCGAAGATTGCTTCGTCTTCAAAGGCTGGATTGAGGACCAATACCAACATGACAAATTCGAGTTGTTTGAGAATTGGAAGGTGAGCCCGCCCCAGCCACACACTCCTAAAAAGATGGACACGCCGGCGACATCATGCTCTTTTATAGAAGAAGCTCAATGGGAGGTCGCTCTTCCAACCAAAACGAAGAGAATGCTGAAGGATCTCCAAACGTGCCCAGCGATTAGGTGGAGGAGCCCGCTAGAACCCGAGATCATCGAGGGAATGTTGAAGCCGTGCCCAACGCTGAAAGTTGGTGATGGTGGACAAAACATTCACGTCAAGCCTCCAAAGTCTTTAAAGAAAAAGAAGAAGGCCAAGAAGCCTGTCCAACCCGACGATAGCCGTACAGGTCTGCAGAAATACATCAATGCACTGGAAGAATATAACCAGAGGGCACGGACCCCAATCACATTCGAGGAATTCTTCAAGCATGTTCTTGAGAATGAAGACGATGACACTGACAAAGGAGAAGATTCTTCAGAAGGGCCTGAAGATTATGTGGCAAGCTGCCACATGATCTCTCACTCGATAAATGACAAAGAAGCTCCTGATGCAAAAAAACTGGTGGCAGATCCCGAACCGAAACTCCTAGAGCCGTCAGACGAGATGATTGACATGTTCCTGAACGAGGCCTATCAAAAGAGCAAAACTAATCGAGAACGGGAAATGGCCCTATTCGAAGGGGCCAGGCGTCTGCGTCAAATTGGAGAAGCCGTGGCAGGGATAGGCCACAAAATACTCCAACCAAATCAAATCACCCCCTGAATGGGTGTATTTCATATCATCGTCACGTATCCCGTCACGTAATAAATATATGTGCGCGCAGGATGAACTATGGACCGAAAAGTCCGTAAACTAGAAATTCGCCTCAAATATGGCAACAATGGACCGAAAAGTCCCTAAACTAACGACTGACCGAAACATCGTTAAACTACTACAAACCGCAGCATCCTAGGGCTGACGC
Organism: Agapanthus africanus; assembly: GCA_030015575.1. Taxonomy (NCBI): domain Eukaryota; kingdom Viridiplantae; phylum Streptophyta; class Magnoliopsida; order Asparagales; family Amaryllidaceae; genus Agapanthus; species Agapanthus africanus. Next base: position 752,459,928 of record CM057340.1, on the reverse strand, counting down.
AAAAAAAAGGTACATCCATAAGCGAGAAGGGCACGGATGAATACCCGAAAGGGCTCCGTGAGTAAAAACAGCAGGGCTACCGGCGAGTTTTGTGAAAACCTGAAAGGGCGCAATCTCGTTAAAAGACACTTGCAAGGTCCTCTCGACCTTGTAAGGAGAAAATACCTGCGTGAGATTCTTACGACTCACAAGGGAGCAACACACTTAGGGATCCCCACGATTCCTAAGGAGAAGTTATACTTACGAGATCCTCATGACTTGTGAGGAGAATTCCCCTATGAGGCCGTTACGGCTCATAGGATTCAAAAGCCTTAAGTTACAGGGATCTGAACCTGTTCTTAAGCCATCACAACCCACTATGTGCCCTACAGGTGGTCCAATACTGGCCCTTGTATACAATCCACGAGCACAAATAAACGTTTCCCTAACAGAGTCCCACCACTAACGAGGGATATCTTCATATGGGGAACAACACTTGTAAGTCCTCTCGACTTATAAGAAGAAAGCACTCTTGTGAGATCCTTACGACTTATAAGAGACCATACAGTTAAGAATCCTCACGATTCTTAAGGAGAAAACGCACCTACGAGATCCTCACGACTCGTAGGGAGAAATACCTTTATGAGACCCTTACGGCTCATTAATTCAAAAGCCTTAGTCGAAGGATTCTAACCCTGTTTGCTAAGCCACCTTTTTTCGAACTGACGAGCAAATGATGATTCTCTCCTGGAAATATCTCAGTTGTAGCGATGCTGATGCCTAAATCGGTATCAGATCCCGAGTTCCATACTCGCGGCAAAAGTCAGCGAGCCATAAATGCATACGAAAACGGCTGAAATGATTGGTCAACTCGCAATAAAAGGCAGCGAGTAAAAGACAAAAATAGCCGAAATGATTGGGCACCGCGAAAAATAGCCGAAATGATTGGGCAATCGTGAACTTCGCGATATAAAAGCTGAAATGATAGAGCATCACGGAAAGAAATAAAAAAATTAAAAAAATGAAAGAATGAAACTTTTTTGCCCTGCAGGTAAGTCCATACTGATCCCTGTATACAATCCATGGGCATAAACAAAAAGGGACCCATGTTTCCCCCACCAGACTCTATTAATGGGAGAGCCAGATCTCGACGGCAACATCTGCATCCCAAAAGATCACCACGGCATTTCTTCTCACTACAACAGGATGCAGACACGACGTCAACAAGCGACCCCAGGGTCAAAACAAAGAAGAGTCATAGCAAAGTCCCTAGTTCCAAGTATCGATGGTTCACAAATAACCTAGAGACCACCTCGACACTCGTCTCGTTACAGCAGACGCAGTGCCAACAACGGCGTTTCTTCTCACTACAACAGGATGCAGACGCGATGTCAAAAAGCGACCCCAGGGTCAAAACAAAGAGGAGCCATGGCAAAGTCCCTATTTAAAAGTCTCGACGGTTCACAAACAACCTAGATACCACCTCGACACTCATCTCGTTACAGCAGACGCAGTGTTAACAATGGCGTTTCTTCTCACTACAACAGGATGCAGACGCGACGTCAACAAGCAACCCCAGGGTCAAAACAAAGAGGAGCCATGGCAAAGTCCCTAGTTCCAAGTCTCGACGGTTCACAAACAACCTAAAGACCATCTCGACACTCGTCTCATTACAACAGACGCAGTGTCAACAACGACGTTTCTTCTCACTACAACAGGATGCAGACGCGACGTCAACAAGCGACCCCAGGGTCAAAACAAAGAGGAGCCATGGCAAAGTCCCTAGTTCAAAGTCTCGACGGTTCACAAACAACCTAGAGACCACCCCGACACTCGTCTCGTTACAGCAGACGCAGTGTCAACAACAGCGTTCTTCCTCCTGCAGGATGCAGACGCAACATCAACAAACGGAATCATGGCAAAATCCCTAGTTCCAAGCCTCGACAGTTCACAGGAAACCTAGAGACAACCGCGACATTCGTCTCGTTACAACAGACGCAATGCCAGCAAACTAAGCAAAGGAAAATCCCTAGCTTCAGGGTCCTGACGGCAACTCAAATAAAACCTGAAAGACTATCAGAGATCATCCCACACCAGCGCGGAGTGGTTATGACTCATCGGGGCTCCCAAACCGAGCCTAACCTCATGTAAAAAGCGACATGGAATATCCCTAACGCTTGCTCTTTCGACGGTAATACTACCTGAAAGATTGCTTGAAGACGTCTTGTCCATCCCCCGAAGGGATCGGAGACACGACAGTCGCAAGGCTACTCGAACAGCAAGATTGCCTATCGAGGAATACATCAGCCAACGCGACGGTACGATGGACAAAACCCTAGTACCACAGACCCTAACGGACCTCTGTTGTAAAGAGCAGAGATTAACTGTGACGTTAGGACATCCTTGCGAGAACTTCTCGATTCGTCTCGACTAGTAAGGAAATTAGTGTCCTTACGGGAACTTCTCGATTCGTCTCGACTCGTAGGGAAAAGTCTTAGACAATGGGGATAAGGACCTGTTTCCTAAGCACTGGTCCAAGATGGACTCTTGCATACTATTCACGGGCCACACTCTCCGAAGTCGAATCTCGATAAGGAGGGAAACAACCACTTACGAGTCATCTTGACTTATAAGCGGAAAAATTCTCTTGTGAGATCCTTACGACTCTCAAGAGAAAGCACACTTAGGAATCCTCATGATTCCTAAGGAGAAAATACACCTGCGGGATCCTCTTGACCTGTAGGGAGAAAAGTCTTTATGAGACCCTCATGGCTCATAAAGTTGAAAAGTCTTAGGTGGCAGATCCTAACCCTGTCTCCTAAGCAATCATTGCCCTACAGGGAGGTCAAGATAGACTATCTACGGGCCATACTCTCCGAAGTCGAACATCGACAAGGAGGGAAACAATCACTTATGAGTCCTCTCGACTTGTAAGGGGAAAAAATGCTCTTGTGAGATCCTTACAACTCTCAAGAGAAAACGCACTTAGGAATCCTCACGATTCCTAAGGAGAAAATACATCTGCGGGATCCTCTCGACCTGTAGGGAGAAAAGTCTTTATGAGACCCTCATGGCTCATAAAGTTGAAAAGTCTTAGGTGACAGATCCTAACCCTGTCTCCTAAGCCATCACTGCCCTGCAATAAGGTCAAGATGGACTATCTATGGGCCATATTTGCCAAAGTCGCATTCGCCAATGAAATAAAGAAGCTACTTACGGGTCCTCACGATTCGTAAGGAAAAATACCCGAGTGAGATCCTTACGACTCACGGAGGCGATGAACACTTAGAGATCCTCACGATTTCTAAAAAGATTTTACACCTACGAGATCCTCTCGACTTGTAGGGAGAAAAACCTTCTTGAGACCCTTACGGCTCATGAAGATGAAAAAAGTATTAGGCTACAAGGACTCTAAACTTGTCCCCTAAGCCGTCAATTCTATTGCCATGCATAACTCTGCACTACTTCACACACGTACATGCTTACGTAGGCAAAGTAGTGGGGGGCATTTGTTCCCGCCAAAATTTTCGGCCAAGAGCTACTTGTTCCCTTACAAAAAAGGGGGAGAATCCTAAAAAAACAGGCATCACGTGTAAAACACGTGGGCGCACATATGCAAAGCATATGAGCGCTGAACATAAATAACCAAGGGCCAAACATGCCTCACGTGTTACACACGTGAGCTCTCTGAACATACATAGGCTAAAACCCACACTAGGGGTCACGTGTTAAACACGTGAGTGCTTTTGCCAATCATATGCAAAGCATGTGAGCACCCTAATTTAAAATGTTCCTATCAAATTCTAGAATTAAATTTTATTTGGGAAATATTTTCTTGATCTTCCTTAAACTAGAAAGATCTTCTCTGTTAAACAGAAGATCCTTGAATCAAAGATCCAGCGGTGATCATTTGATAGAATAAAAATCTATCATAGGAAAATATTTTCCTAATCTTATAATAAGAATAAAATTCTATGTTAACAAGATATCCATATTAAGAAAATATATTTTTGATCTTGTTAAACTAAAAAGATTTGATAGAATAAAATTCTAATCTTGTTAAAACTAATAAGATATTCATAATCTTGCTAAAAAAATAAGAAATCTTCTCCGTTAAACAGAGAGCCTTTGGATTAAAAATCCAACGGTGAATAAAATTCACCATTGATCTAAAAGATCATTTTGGTTAATTATAAAATCAATCAACATCTCTCAACGAGAGATTTTCTGAACAAATTGATTCTTTTCTTTCTCCTATAAATAAAAAGCAGAGAGAGGGAAAAGGAAGAGACCCCCCATAAACTCGAAGGTCAAAAAAGAGGGAGAGGGGAAGAAAAATAGAGAGAGAATTTAATTCTCTAAAGAAGGGGAACCCCTCCCAAAAGCTCCCACAAAAAGAGAATTTAATTCTCAAACCAAGAGTTTAACTCTTATAAAAGAACTTAGTTCTTCCTCTGGTTAAGATCCGCAGAAGTGGATCTCCCCACAAGTTGAGAATTTAATTCTCATCGGAGAGATTCTGTCATGCAGATTCAAAACCTAGGCGAAAGAACTGAATCCAAAAGAGTTTAACTCTTACAAAACATATAGGAATTTAATTCCTCTGGAACTAGGGTTTAACCCTTTTAAAAAGAATTTAATCCCTACAAAAGAACAAAAGGAGAACGTGATCCCACGGAACCATAGAAGAACAGCCTGATGATTCATTAGCATTCAAACGCTACATAAATGCTCACGTGATCCCACGTGAGCACCTTGGAGGAACAAAGAGGGAAAGAATGAGATCTAGTCATGTGACCCCACGTGACCCCTGAGCAGTAAAGCAGAAAGGGAATAAATCAAAGGGCAGTTTCCATTCTTGGAGCGCCTTACGTGACCCCACGTGAGCACATCAAATTCTTAGTGTTTAACACTACTTCTAGCATCTCACGTGACCCTACGTGAGCGCCTCAAATTCTTAGTGTTTAACACTACTTCAAACGCCCCATGTGAGCGCCTCAAATTCTTAGTGTTTAACACTATTTCAAGCTCCTCACGTGGGAGCACATGAGCGCTGATCATACACTAGTGTTTATTACTACTTTAAGCGCCTCACGTGGGAGCACGTGAGCGCTGATCATACACTAGTATTTAACACTACTTTAAGGCCTCACGTGGGAGCATGTGAGCGCCAATCATATATTAGTGTTTAACACTATGAGAGGCCAATATTAGTCAAACTTAGATCAAATCTCCCGAGGGCAATAAATTGAGCCCCTCATGCTCAGGGTCCCCCAAATCGATCTCAGTCCCAGAGATAGATAATGAGCTCCCAGCGGATGGCATCTAAAATGATGTTCATCCCACCATGATCTCTCCCCTCGATCTGGAATTTGGTTTAAGGGTACATCTTTCCACACCTCCGATACATGTCGTTGTAATTCTTCAACGTCTTCAGAGAGGTAGAGGGTCCCAATAACCAATAACTGTTGGCGTACCACCGAACAAGCTTTTCAAAAAAGGGAGTAAATCTAAAAAACACATCTCAATTTGGGGGCGCCTCACGTGACCTCACGTGATCCCTTGATTGTGCTTAACACTCAGAAAAAGAAAATGAGGCAATTTTCATTCTTCAGAGTGCATCACATGATCTTACGTGACCCCATAGTGTTTAGCACTCAGAAAAGGAAAAAAAGGAATAAACACAAGATAGCTCCCATTTTGGGGGCACCTCACGTGTTCCCACGTGATCCCCAAATAGTGGTGTATAAAAGAGGGAGAAAATTCCAAAGACAGCGCTCACATTTTGAAGGCGCCTCACGTGTCTGCATGTGACTGTTTGATGAACTAAGTGTTTAGCTCTTATAAATGAAAGAGGAATAAAATCCGGAGAACACATGTGTCTTGAAGAAATGGAGAATATTCTCCGTCTTCACTTCTCTTAGCGGTATGGCTTCTGCCCACTTAGAGAAGTAATCGGTTGTCGCCAATATGAACCGATATCCTTTGGACGATGCTAGTTCGATGGGCCCAATTATATTAGTTCCCCACATTTCGAACGGCCAACTAGCCACCGTTGGGTGTAGCGGATTTGGATACTGGTGGATGAATTCCCCATGAATCTGGCACGAGTGGCACTGCTTCGCGTATTCGAAGCAGTCTTGGATCATTGTGGGCCAATAGTAGCCCATCCTTTTGGTCTTCAGCTTCATCTTTGGCCCGGCTTGATGAGAACCGCAGAGTCTGTCATGAGTTTCTTGGACGACTCTCTTTGCTTCTTCCGGTCCCAGGCATCTTAGCCACAGAGAGTCGAATGATCTCTTATATAGAGTATCATTGACGAAGGCAAAAGACAGAGCTCGTTTCATGAGCTGATGTTTTGAAAATGCATCTTCAGGTGTTTGACGGGATTTGAAGTAGTCTATAAAGACTTCTCTCCAATCCCTAGCTTTTTCTTGGTCTTTTATTTGTAAGGCCGTTTACTTGGTCGCTTCCTTTTCTTCAGACAATTCCGGAGATATTTCCGCTGGTGCAAAAACCCGACGGCTTTGTACCACGATCCTTACATCATCGAGGTTTTCGTCAGCCAGTTCTTTAGCGAGTTTGGCTAACGCATCCGCTTTGCTATTTTCCGTACGCGGTATGCTTCCCAGGGCGTAGGCGGTGTTCCCTTATAAAAATTCAGAAAGAAAAAGGGAAGGGGGAAATTCCCCACTAATGGAAGCATCACGTGTAAGCACGTGATCATCAATCCTTTACAAAGAGACTCAGAGAAGGAAAAGAAAAAAATTCCCGCTAGTGGAGCATCACGTGCAAGCACGTGATGCATCTGTATGCAGAGTAAGCGGATCAATTTAGTAGGCGGCAGCTAAAGCCTCACGTGCAAGCACGTGATCGTCTTTCGCACGAAACGTGTGGGACTCAGTTATAAAACAAACAAAGAACAAAGAAGCTCACGTGTTACCACGTGATGCCTTCCCTCTGTTTGGACTCCTTCATACGAACAAACCAAATTAATTCTGTGAGGGGTCACGTGGTACACGTGATGGCTCCTATGCCTTCTGAACAGATAGAATTAAATTCTAAACAAAAGGATCAAAAGCGTTATTTTGGAAAATATTTCCTTGGATCTTTCTAAACAAGAAAGATTGCACTCTGTAAAGCAGAGCGCCGTTGGATTAAAAATCCAATGGTGATTAAAAATCACCAATTTACAGAAAAATTCTGTGCAAGGAAATATCTTCCTAAACTTGCTAAGAACAACAAAAGAAATATCTTCTGTAAAACAGAAGTCCTTGGATTAAAAATCCAACGGTGAATAAAATTCACCGATTAATTTAAAAGATCATTTTGGTTGATCAAAATCTCTCAATGAGAGATTTTTTGAACAAACCGATTCTTTTTTTTCTCCTATAAATTAGAGCAAAGGGACAAAAAAACGGATACAGAAAGAGAGAGAAAAAACCCCTTCGTAAGCCAAAAGAAAAGAGAATTTAATTCTCCAGAGAGAAGAAGATCTTCAAAAAGAAACCCTAGGTAAGGAAAGGAACAAAGACAAAACCTCTTACCGCTTCTTCATATTCACAAGAGTTTAACTCTTCTAAAAAGAACTTAGTTCTTTCTCTGGTTGAAGATCTGCAGAAGCAAACCTCCCCACAAGTTGAGAATTTAATTCTCATCGGGAAGATCTGTTATGCAGATTCAAAACTTAGGAGGAGAATCGAGTCCAAAGAATTTAATTCTTACAACAGAACATCTAGGAATTTAATTCCTCTAAATAAAACTAGGGTTTAACCCTACAAAAGAATTTAATTTCTATTAAACAAGGGACTTGAAGGTCTCAAAACTCAAGATCTCCATGCACGTAAAAAAAAGAAGATTAGCACCCAAACATGATCACGTGCTCCCATGTGAGCATCCGTGTTGAACGAGAGAAAACAAATGAGATCAGGTCACGTGCTCCCACGTGACCCCTGAACAAGCCTTTCAAAAGAAAAAAGGGGAATAAACCCAAGCCAGTTTCTATTTTAGGGCGCCTCACGTGACATCACGTGACCCCTTAATAGTGCTTAGAACTTTTCAAAAGAGAATAAAACAGAGGCAGTTTTCAGTCTTTGGGGACGCCTCACGTGATCCAATAGTGCTCAACACTCAGAAAAGAAAAAGGGAACAAATTCAAAAAAGCTGTGCCAAATCTCAGGCGCCTCACGTGACCTCACGTAAGCGCCTCAGACTTTTAGTGTTTAACACTACTCCAAGCGACTCACGTGACCCCACGTGAGCGTTTCAAATCTTCAGTGTTTAACACTACTTCAAGCACCTCACGTGACCCCACGTGAGCGCTTCAAATGTTCAGTATTTAACACTACTTCAAGTGCCTCACGTGACCCCACGTGAGCGCTTCAAATCTTCAGTGTTTAACACTACTTCAAACGCCTCACGTGACCCCACGTGAGCGCTTCAAATATTTAGTGTGTAACAATACTTCAAGCGCCTCACTTGACCCCACGTGAGCACTTCAAATCTTCAGTGTTTAACACTCATCAAACGCCTCACGTGACCCCACGTGAGCACTTCAAATCTTCAGTGTTTAACACTACTTCAAACGCCTCACGTGAACCTACGTGAGCGCTTCAAATCTTCAGTGTTTAATACTACTTCAAACGCCTCACGTGACCCCACGTGAGCGCTTCAAATCTTCAGTGTTTAACACTACTTCAAGCGCCTCACGTGACCCTATGTGAGCGCTTCAAATCTTTAGTGCTTAAACAATACTTTAAGATCTCACGTGGGAGCACGTGAGCGCCGAACATATGCTAGTGTTTAACACTGTGATAGGCCAATCTTAGCCCAAGTTGGCTAGGTCTCCCAAAGCCAAAACCTTATTTTTTTTAACCGAGCCCTAATTATGTTCAGGTTTTCCAAAATTAATCATCTCAGATGGAATTTACAATAATGTTCATCCTATTGCTTCTCAATCTGGCATTTGGTTTAAGGGTACATCTCTTCACACCTCTGATACATGTCGTTGTAATTCTTCAACGTCTTCAGAGAGGTGTTGGGTCCCGATGACCAATAACTATCTGGTGCATTTCCAAACCCATGTTTGCATCTAAACTTCGGACTGTAATGTCTTTAAACTAACTTTGGACCATAACGTCCTTAAACTAACCTTCATGGACTATGATGTCCTTAAACTAAAAACCCCACAGACTATGACGTCTTTAAACCGGACTATGATGTTGTTCACCGCCGGAAGCCGGGAAGACTAAACGTCTTTCCTGAATCTGGAGGCAGATGCTAATTGGTGCTATCCGTCCACCTCTCCGAAGATGCCAAGTTGATTTATGGCACCGTGTATCGAAGGTTTAAACGGATGCGGCCGATGTAGCAGACTTCGTCAGATTCCCCCTTGTTTGAGGGGTTTTAGATTGTGGGGACGCTCTTCCCTGCAGGCGCAAGCCCCTGCAGTTAATTACGCTACCGCATCGCGGTAACAACTTTCTTCTTCTCCATATGTCACTTCGTGTCGTGGGTGTTTGTTTTGTGTTTGGTTGCCTGTGAATTGTATACAGAGACTAAGTTATGTTGTCGCCCGTAGGGTGTGGACTAGTCCAAATCCGTATCTTTCTTAGATTTGGGTTTTGGGGGTTTGTGTTTAAGAATACGTTAGCCTTATTTGAGGCTAAGATCAACTTAAACATTTGTTAAGGACACGTTAGTCTAATTCTAGACTAAGATCAACTTAACGGGATCGTTTAGATCCGACAAGAGAGCAATTGGGCTCTATTGTTTAGTTTAATGACATTGCGGTCGATAATTAGTTTAAGAACATTGCAGTCCCTTTTTAGTTTTAAGACATCGCGGTCGAGATTAAGGACATCATAGTCCGTGAGTTTAAGGACCTCACAGTCCGGTGTTAGTTTTAAGACATCACGGTCGAGGTTAAGGACATCATAGTCCGTGGATTTAATGACTCCACAGTCGGACGTTAGTTTTAAGACATCACGGTCGAGGTTAAGGACATCATAGTCCATGGATTTAAGGACTCCACAGTCCGATATTAGTTTTAAGACGTCACGGTCGAGGTTTAGGACATCATAGTCCATGAGCTTAAGGACCTCACAGTCCGATGTTAGTTTTAAGACATCACGGTCAAGGTTAAGGACATCATAGTCCGGTATTAGTTTTAAGACATTACGGTCAAGGTTAAGGACGTCATAGTCCATGAGTTTAAGGACCCCACAGTCCGCAGCAGTATGTAGTTGTCGGGACCCGTCACCTCTCTGACGACGTTGAAGGATTACAACGACAGATATCAGAGGAATAAAGAGATGCACCCTCGAACCGGGTGTAAATTGATTGGGAGAGCAGTTGTGCTCAGTTCAATTTATATTGAGGACTTATGGCCAGAATTGGGCTAAGTCCAGTTGAAAATGTTTAACATTTTATTCATGCTCTGCCTATTAGGCTTTTAATAGGGCTCTGCCCTTTTATAATGCATAGCATTGGGCTCTGTAGTTAAATGCATAGCATTTATATTTGTCCTGTTAGACCTTTACTTGGGCTCTACCCTTTTTTTTAATAATGCATAGCGTTTATAGTGGTCTGATAGTGCGCCACGTGGCTTGTCAGGCGCTTTGCACCAATTAAAGAGCGCAATGCGCTAGTACATGCGAAGGTGACACGTGTCACGCTCTGCGCTAAGCGCAAGTCTGTTAGCGCACTGCGCTTTCTGAGTGCGCTGCGCCAGTGAACGACACGTGGCGCGCTCTGGTACAGTGCGCCATTCCAAGAGCGCAGTGCGCTGTTTTAGAAGCGCAAAGCGTGGATTGTGTCTGTGGTTGACACGGGGCGCGTTCTGACGTAGTGCGCCAGTCCAATAAGCATAAAGGCGCATTTCAAAAGTGCAACGCACTGTCCAATAGCGCAGAGCGCATCTTGATCAATTTAAGATCAAAGAACAAGTTTTATGTTCTCTTGAAAGAGGTTTTACCTCAAAATCCAAGAACAAAAGTTCTTGTTCTCATCAAAAAGTTGTGCCTTTATATAGATCAAAAGATCTAAGAATGAAGTAAATTACTTCTTTTAATCTTTTATAATTAGATCTTTTTCTTTTTTCTAGAAGATCTTGATCTTTTTCTTAGATCTTTGATCTTTTTAGAAGAGAATTCTTCTTTTAATGAGATGTTTTCATCTCTGTTCTTCCAAGAATCAAATTCTTTACCTTTAAAGATAAAGAAGATAATCTTCTTTCTTCAAAGGCTTGCCTTTCTTTCTCTTTGAGTTTTTCTCAAAGTTTTTTTAGAGGGTTCTCTCTCTTCTGTTTATCTGTATGTGTGAGACTTGGAGTCTAGGGGCCTTTATATAGGGCCAATTGATTTGTTAAGTTGGTTACAGAGATCTTTCTCTGATTGATCTAGGGATATTTCCCCACCGTTGGATCTTTAATCCTAAGGCCTTTGTTTTACAGAAGACAATCTTCTTATTTTAATAAGATTGGAAAGATCTTTCTAGAATTTTATTTCTGATTAATTAATAATTATTATTTAAATTCCAGTGCTGGCGCAATTGGCGCTAGCGCGTCTGCGTTTGACACGTGGCGTGCAGAGCGCAGCGCAACTTCGCTAGCGCACCTGTGTTTGACACGTGGTGCGCAGCGCACAGCGCAACTGCGTTAGCGCGCCACTGTTTGACATGTGGCGCACAGCGCAGAGCGCAAGTGATCTGAAGCGTTGCTTCATTTTAAAATTTGAATTTTGAAACAGAGCTTTGCTCTGATTGGGGGTGCGCTGCCTTGGGCGCAGCGCTCCTGGCGCTGGCGTGTCTGCTTTTGACACGTGGCGCGCAGCGCGCAGCGCAAGGAATCTGAAGCGTTGCTTCAATTTTTGAATTTTGAAATTCAAACAGAGCTTTACTTTGATTGGGGGAAACAAATGCCCTCCTACCGTTGCGCTCACGTAGCACATACGTTAGTGCAGTGGTGGCAACATCTGAGCCTTTGGATCAACTCAGAAGTTGAGGAGGCGCTTCAGCGCCTATAAATAGGACCCTTGGTCTTTAGATGATTATCATCTTCTCAAGATTTTTATTTTCAGAGCCTTGCTCTTCTTTCCAAGAACTCTAAGAGTTAGAACTCTAAAAAATTTTAGGTAAAAATTTAAATTAAATTAAATTAATTCTAATTAACAGAGCCTTCTCTCATAGATCTTTTGATCTAAAGAAAACCCCTTTGGGGTTTCATAAACAGAGCTTTGCTCTCAAGAACCCATAGATCTAAAGAGATCTTGTTTCAGGGTTTCTTAACCCATGAACAGAGCTTTGCTCATTGACAATGTATAGATCTTTTGATCTTTTAATGAAGAACTCTTAAGAGTTTTTTCATGGATCTTTAAGATCCCAGAACTTTAATTCTTAGGAATTAATTTTTCTTTGATGGATTTTTCCATCATTATTATAGAGCTAGGCTCTTTTAAGGAATTTTATTCCCTTGTGACCAGAGTTTGACAAGTGTCACTCTGTGACAGAGCTTTGCTCTGAAAGGGAGATTTTCTCCTTGTCTCGAGGGATTTCTCATTTAATGAGAATATTCTTTGATCATTTCCTCATTAATTGACAGTCTCATCCAATGATGGGGCTGTCTTATTAACTGATGCATTGTCATCTGGATTTTATGGGTCCTCCTTTGGTCCCCTCTCCACTGCATTGCAGTGTAGTACAAATTTTAAAGTGCCCCTCAGAATTTTAAGATTAAATTATAGTATTGATAATTGAATTCTTTTCTTTTTTGCAGGCGACATGTCTTCTGACCTTTCATTCCCGTTTTTCCGCTCAGAGGGAGGATTCCCTGAGGCGCCGGTGGACCGGGAGGTTCTTGCTCTCATTAAGGACTACGACCCTGAGTACAAGAACCTTCACCTGTGGGGTAAGTGGTACAGCGAAATTATCAAGGGTCGCCGAAGCTTCTCTTGCGCGACGCCGTCGGATCCAATCTTGTCACGCCTCGCTTCCCAAAGTACGCTAAGGTAGGCACGCGCCATAGCCAACCATGCTACCTGTGAGTAGGAATTATCCTTCCACAGTCACATTACGGCTGTAGAGATATCAAGAACAATAATAAAACTATCTAGCACATGTCCATAAGCCAAAATAAAATGAATCAAGAATAAATAATGCAGAAGAAAGAGATCCAATACAAGAATAACTGGAATGTATGTCCCATAATGCGGGCTCACATCAGGAATAAAATGCTGAAAATTAAAATAACTAACTACTACTGAATCCTCACTGCTCAGCCTGCTGGCTGAAATACTCCTGCTCGGACTGCAGCAAAGGTACGGAATCTGGGCCATGCAAAAACCAGACGTCAGCGCGTCATGTCAACAAGCAATAAAATATAAACAAGGTAACAAACATGCAAGTATAATTATAAATGGTAAAGCAGGTGTAACATCAATATAAATCAGGGCAGTGAAGGGTAGTGTGCAGTGAGTAACTAAACTGGTCTATTGGGTTATCTACTCTCAAGTCTTTGAAATCAATTTGATGAATTATCGATGTAACTCAATAGTATCCCGTGCATGCCCGGGACCACGGTCTAAGACTCTCGGGCTGAAACCGAGACGTACCGCTAGGCACAAAAAGGAAAAAGGGAAAGACGAACGATGTCAGCAGCATCATCCCGAGGCGGGCCTGGCCTAAAAAAAACTGATCAGTATAAGCGAACAACTGTCGAGTTACAAGTCAGGATTTCATCATTGATTTCCCCATACCCCCAAGTTATATGTGTTCAAGTCAGGTATTAAGTAATCAAGAACTAATGCCAACTCAGGATCAGGTAGGTACAGGTTTGTCTGGATAGACAACAAGAACGGTCCGTAAGGACTACATGTCAGGTTGGTTGGCATTAGACACAAGATCAGGTAACAGGTAAAACTATGGTACATCAGGTCAAGACAAGTAGTGTACGGTACCATGTCGGGTCAAGTAATATGTGTGTAGCAAGTCATGTCAGAGTGTAAAAGATATCTTGTGGGTGCTCATAATCAACTAACATAATCGTGGTTATAAACTAACAAGCATGGGTATCAACAACACAATAAATTGGCACATGTAATAGGTTAAGCAATTTGTGCAGATTAAACTACTTAGCTGTACAGTTATCAGTTTGTGTTTAAGAGATGGTTTCAACATTATATGAATACAGTATGAAAAATATGGATGTTAACATCAGGTTAATAAGCATTAAGTAATCTAGGGATGCAATGACATGTATAATATGTTCAATGGAGGCAATTACAACTAAAACAAGTCAATTATGCACACGGGTGTCCAATAGAGTAAACTATAGAAAGGGGTACCACAACTAGGTAATTATTTATTATGTGATTAGAATATAAACGTGGTTAATAGATTTAATAAAGTAAATGCAACGGGTAGGTTTCACGTTTTTGAACTAAAATGATATAACGTGATATCGAACATGAAAAAGGAAAATCATGATACTAAAGTTAAACTACGGGTTTAAAGTGCCATCAAAGGTATATATAATATATTAAATAGCATGTAGCAAGTTTTACTTTCCTCGACGGATCGCGATACGGAAAACGGAACGTCTCGCGTCGGCGGGAAAAGTCGCGACGCGCGCACGGTACACGGAATGAGTCCAAACGACGAACAGTGGAATCACACAGATCAGAGATGCCTGCGGGGTCGTCGTGATCATCGCCGGCACGGTCAGATCCCGGTAATCAAGAAACGCAGTGAACATTAGATTAAAAGAGAATGCACGGAAGAAGAAGCAAGAAGAATGAAGAGAACAGAGGGGATTGATGAAGGAACTTACTCACTGGACTGCAGGGGGTGACAACGTCGTCGGTGAGTTGTCGACGGATCTCCGACGATCTACAGAGGTACCCTTTAATTTTAACAGAAAAGAAAATTTAAGATAAAGAAGAAGAGAAAGAAGAAGAAGAAGGAATGCTTACTGTGTTGTGCCCTGTGTTTGCAGAGGGGGGTGATGATGTTGACGGTCGATGATCGGAGCTTCGTCGAAGAGGGTTGGTGTTAGGGTTTGGGGTTAGCTGATGTTGGCTGGAAGTGGTGCAGGGGTGCGCGGTTGGTTCTTGTAGAATGAGGGAGATGAGGAGAGGAGGGAGAGAGAAAAGGAGATGAATGAGAAGGCGAGGGCGAGAGAGGGTCGGCGACGGTAATGTAACGGTGGGTTCTTGGGTTTGTGTAGGGTTTCCTGGGCGCTCGGGAGCGAAGAAAGAAGAGGAAGAAGAGAAGATGGAGGCGACGAGGGTGCGGGAATGGCCGTCGAGGTGATGGGATCGTGGAAAAGGGAGGAGGAGGCGGAGTTTTGAGGGTTAGGGTTTGCTTCACAAAGTTTTCGTGGCGCCGGGGAAAATATAGAAGAAGAAGACGAAGAAAGCGGGCGGTGACGATAAGGAAAAGAAGCGGTGTTGGGACCTATATCCACCGCGAGAGGAAAGAGAGGAAAAAGCGAGAGGGGAGAGAGAGGCCTGAGAGAGAGAGAGAGTTGTGGAGAGAGAGAGAGAGAAAGAGAAGTAGAGAGAAGCAGAAGAGAGATCTCGTGGGGGCCACCACTCGAAGGAAGGGAGATGATTGGTGGAACGGAGGGGAGAGAGAAAAGAGTTTGTTGCTGAAAGATTTCCCAGATTAAATATTGGTTGGCCTATAGAAAATTTTGAACTTTTTTTAAAGGAAAAAAATCTTTTACTATTATAATTTATTAAGCAAAATTTAGATTTTCCCGGTAATTACAGATGTAGTCCAAAACGTGCCCGGGTCGGGTCCAAAAATTTGGATTTGAAATATAGAAATTATCAGCAAGCTCCAAGATTTTAAATGAATGATTATGTGAAGAAAAGCATACCCCCAAGAACGGACGCACGCACGTGCGCGTAGCCATCCAAACACGTCCGTTTCACTGAACGGGACGAGAACACGATGCAAGGACGCTACCACAGGGTTAGGGGGTATCAAGCAGGCCATGACATGTATTTTTAAATTATTTTACATGATTTAAATTGTTATATGCAACAGATGCGATACTAGATAAAATACAGTATATGCTAAATTATGAGATGCACTAGTCTATGCAACAAGTCAAGGTAATCTATAAATAACAGTTAACCAGGTTCAAGTAAGCGGGTCGGGTTGAATGCAAAGTAATATGTAAAATACCATTCGCACCCAAACACGCTAAATTAAGAAAGACCATAGATAGGTAAATATGAAAACTCGAATTGGTATAAATGAACTCGGGTGTTACAAATCTCATCAATCTCGTACGCAGATATACCCTCGGTGAACTATGCCGTGGAGGTTGTAAATTGGAATTTGGAGGGTCTTCTTCAGCCTTCGATTGCTGCCATACCCGTGCAGCTGCCGGCAGCCGTGGATATTTTGGGGCGGCGCATATGCCAGGGTGAGTCGCACCCTTGGGGATAACCCTATAACATTGGATTGACCCCTCGACATTCGGCCGGTACATCTTGTCAGTGAAGAAGGCGCATTTGCTGAAGATTGGTATGTACCCCGCAGTTTACGCTTCGCTGTTCAAGTACTCTGCTCCTCCGACGTGGTGGGTTAAGGCGTTCGTGGAACAATGGAATATCCCCACCCATACCTTTCTTCTGATGGACAGGGAAGTTTTCATCCCCTAGAAGAATTTGCTGAGATTTCCGGTCTGCCGGTGAGGGGGGAGCACTATAAGGAGTTACTTCCTCCGGACGAATACGTTTTTGCCACCAAGCCGTTGGTGATGGACCTAACGCCGGAGAATGCTATTCAGCATCAGTTTCCGAGTCTGGTAAAGATGCTGAATATGTATGAAAGTCTCTACTTGGATCGGGAGGCCGGGGAGTTAGTTTCGCAGACTTCATCGCCCGCTTTCTTCGACCGGAGATTCTATCGCAGCGGGAGCGAAAAATTTGCCAAGCTTGACGACCTTTTCGGCCTGGGCTTAGATCATCGACCAGCACTGGAAGCCGATCAAAAGGGTTTTTACCTCCCCGATGCTGCAATCATCCCCTTATCGAAAATCGCCGCTCCGGGCATCGACGAGGAGACCTTCTTTCTCGGGTTTCTGGGGCTATGGTTGTGCTGGTTTGCGCTCCCCATGCACCCTCGCTATATGAGGCCATCCGTCTTCTACCCAGCGCATCGGATGGTGGCTGGCATACAATTGTCGATTGGAATCGCCGGGTTGGCCCACCTGTACCATGGTCTCAGCGTGGCGGCGGACGCAAATGAACCGGGGGTGCAACCCGCCAATTTCCCGATGCACTACTTTACTTCGTGGATGGAAATGCATGTGCTCGGGGTATTTGGCATTCATAAGAGACCCTCGTTTTAAGAGAAGTGCAGAATCCCGAGAGTTATGCGGCTGATCGGCGCTTCTATCGTGAATCCGCCTACGCGGGAGGCTAGGGGGTTGCTTCTTCGTCCGCGCACGGTCGGAGCAGGCATTTCTTTCACGGACAAGGTCATGGCAATCGGCCCGGAGACCTCCAAGGCGGTGTTGGCGTTGAGTGATAATTTCAAGGACGGGGCCTCCGTATTGAAAGCCCGGGAGATTCTACATTTATACTTCATCCGGCCGGGCTTCCTTGTGTTCAGGTAGAATGATTTGATGTTTTTTATGAGGTACAACCCCCATCGGTTCGCCCAACAACTAAGCTATAACCAGGGGTCCCACTGGAGGCGTTTTTAGAAGAGCCCGCGGCCACCAGGGAGGGAATACGGAGCGCACTGCATCACTTTATGCGGTTAAACACGGGCTCCCACTTCTTCATTAGCGAGCCGAGTTGCATTCCAAGGTCCCTCAACGTGTACGGGGCTTGGTATCGGCACGCGATGGGTGCTGTTATCCGGGAAGAGAAGCGGCTGCTGCTTGACCGCAAGGGTGCGTCTCCCGCCAGCGATCGCAACGTCCCCCTAAGGCGAAGGACCCATGTCGTTCCTCCACTAAGAGGAGATGCTGGAGCCGAGCCCCCACGCATGCTAAGCCCTCCGTGTGGATTGCCCCGTGATTCTGTGGATGTGCCCTCAGCGCCCCGTGCTCCGGTGGAGACGGTAAATGTGGTTTCACCTGAATTCGGCATGGGCTCGA
The DNA here is from genome assembly GCA_030015575.1 of Agapanthus africanus. Lineage (NCBI taxonomy): Eukaryota > Viridiplantae > Streptophyta > Magnoliopsida > Asparagales > Amaryllidaceae > Agapanthus > Agapanthus africanus. The sequence goes on along the minus strand of CM057340.1, from coordinate 752,441,831 downwards.
ACATCGGGACCCGCCGTCCCAAGGTGCCCACGAAGCATAAGTTGATTTTGGGTGCGACCGGGGTTCGCACGCAGAAGAGGAAGAAGAATTCGGTCCTTTCTCTTGATGCCGTACTCGGCTTAGAGTCTCAGGCCCCTCTTACCGAAGGCCTAAGTGAGTATAGAACCAACGAGGGTTTCGTCGTAGCGCCAGAAGACACCGACCTCGACGCTGCTATTGCTGCTTCTACGCAACTTGTGAGCCACCAAGAGAAAATAGCCGCCCTTGCGTAATCAAGTAAATATTGGTCATACTCTTGTCATTGCGTTATATTTTATTGTCTTGACTGACATTCTTCTTTTTGTAACAGGCTTCACTACTGAGGAGGTTCTGGCGGCTTCCCTCAGGACTTTCAAAGAGGAAGAGAGGAATCGCGCTCTATTTGGCGTTGGTACGTCTCGGCTTATTAAGTCTTCATTTTTCCTTTTTTATGGCCAATCTAAACCTTTGCTTATCTCATTGCAGGGGCCAAAAGACCTACTTCGCAAGCTGATGCGGGAATTATCCCCGGGCCAGCTACTGGAGTCCCGGCCTCTTCGGGATTGCCGCAAGAGACCCTACTTAAAAAGCCGATGATGGATGCCTTGACGGCTCTGGAGGCAACCCTGAACGCGGACGACGACGCCCTGCTAAAGGAGACTTCAAAAAGGTCTGTAGCAACGGCTCAGGAGGAAAGGAAACGCCTAAGGCGCGCAGCAAGAGAGCGTAGCGCTGCTTTGGCCATGGGAGCGGGCTCAAGCGTCGTTACTCCCGCTGCTACTCCTTCAGAGGAGCCCCCGGTCACCTTGTCCACTGCTCATAGACGGGCGGTACGTGCAGCTCGGAAAGCCAATGGTAAATCCACCTCAGGTAATGTGTTTTTGAGGCTTTGTTGTCAAAATTTTAAAACCGTCGGTTCTTATATATCTTGTCCTGCAGGGCCGAGTCCTACCGAAGGAGCGGCGGCGACCGTCGAGCCTGAGGGGACGGTGGATGAGGCAGCGGCTGAACCCGAGGCGACGGTAGGCGGTGCAGCCGTAGTTGGCAGGTCTGAGATAGTGGCTGACGAGATAGTCACGACTGCTATGCCCGAGATGGCTGCCAATGCCGAGCCCGAGGGGGCGGCAGGTGAGACGGCTGCTACTACCGAGCCTGAGGCAGCAGCGGATAAGATGGCTGCTACGGACGAACCTATGGTGGACGAGACGGCTGCGACCGCTGAGCCCGAGGTGGTAGCGGGTGAGACGGGCATGATCGCTAAGCACGAGACGGCCGCTCTTTCTCAAGAGTCGGGCACCGCTCCGATCATCGCTCTTCCTGCTTATGGTCCTTTATTGTCTCCTGGCCTTGCGAGCATGACGACGGCTCCTGTAGAGTCGGGCGATGAGGCAACGGGAGGTGAAGCCATGCCAATGGAGGAAGGAGACGCTACCATTGCATCAAGTGATGCCCTCGTCATGACTCCGGTTGGCGACTCATCAGGTAAATTTTGGTTTACCGTCCTTTTTATTCTGCAATCCTTCCTGACAGGGTTTATCTTGTTTCTAACGCAGGTGCGGCTAGTGCTGATGCCACTTTACACGAGGGAGCGCCGTCAGTTACCGCCATGACGGTGGCTACCTCTCTACCCTCTTTCGTACCGTCGCAGATGCTGGAAGGTATGGATTTGTGACTTATCAGTTTCATCTTTAGGCTGCATAATTTATGTACTGACGTTATACTATTGCGTCTTTACAGGAGTCCTTTTTGACCAGCTGTACCAGGTGCTGCATCACCACTTCTCCTTCCCGTCGGAGCTTGCTTCCTCCAGTGGCGCTGGTGAATATAGCTTTCAATTAATGCTTTTTCTTTTACCGATAATGAAATTATTTCTGATTCTTCTTTGCCCTGATTTCAGTGCTACAGATTGAAGGAGGAGATGTGAGATCAGTTGCGCCCCCGGTCCTCCCGGCTTTGCCACCTGCTGCAGCTGGTATAGTAAATTCCATTGTTCATGAATCTCTTATATTTCTAGATCCGTCATCTGATTGTGATTTTTTTTGCAGCTGTCGCTCCGACTCTGGTCCCTTTTGAGTCTCGCATTATGATGCCGGCAGGCCCATTCTCCAGACGTCCATCCTCAAAGGGTGTTACGATGAGTCTGAGCATGCTGAGCGGATGTGTCGAGGAGCTTGACGCAGAAGCTCCTACATCTGCCGCAGATTTTGCTGCCGAGGTTAATCCGATGCTGGCGACGCTTGTAAATTTCCATAATGAAGGCGTCGTCGAGTCTTGGGTTAATCACTGCAGGGAGATCGAGTCCTGTCTGCATCAGCTTGAACTTATGCGTCCTGCCCCCGAGACCCAGGCTTTGAACTCCCAGCGGGCCGCATGGGTTGAGCAAAGTGTTCCGTTCCTTTGCCATTTCGAACAAGAGGCAACTCTTAAGCGAAAGGAACGTGAGGCGACTGCTGCTGAATCTGCCCAATTGCGTGCTGAGGTTGCGGCTAATACCGCCCAGCTGAACCCCATTTTTGAAAACCTTCAACGATGTATCTCAGACGAGCTGGTGTTGAGGAAGAAGCTTGATCTTAACGAGCAGGTCGCGCAGAGTCAGGAGGCTGCCCAGCAGGAAGTTGATCAGAAACTCTCGTCCTGTTTGCAGCAACAGGCCCAAGTTGAAGCAGAGCTGGCCGCGGCGGCTGATCATGAGAAGGCGCTGAAAGAAGTGCGAGAGCAGCTTGCGGATCTGTTGAAAACGCTTCCTTCTCAATGAAAATTTTGTATCATTTGTAATTGTGAATAAAATGTAGTCGTTTCTTTTATTTTTTAACACAATGTATTTTGTGCTCAATCGAATTCATGAATAAAAGATACACGTTCTTCATAATGTCTTGTGTCATTTCTCTGCTTTCTTCTTTCTTGCTGTGTTGTTTGTCATGTGATTTTAGCAAGTGCGGTCTGTAGATAGCGTATAGCTGTCAGTCTTAGGCTCTTTGTAGAGTGACGATGGCTTAGAAAACAGGGTTAGGATCTGTCACCTAAGACTTTTCAACTTTATGAGCTATGAGGGTCTCATAAAGAATTTTCTCCCTGCGGGTCGAGAGGATCCCGTAGGTGTAATTTTCTCCTTAAGAATCGTGAGGATTCCTAAGTGTGTTTTCTCTTGAGAGTCATAAGGATCTCACAAGAGAATTTACTCCCTTACGAGTCGTGAGGACCCGCAAGTGATGAGTGAAGTTGCCCTTATCCGGATTTCACGGAATCAGGGGTTGCTCTGGACGCTTCCCACGGTTTCACTGCCGTGCTTGGCGAGGACCAGGCTCCGCTCTGGACGTTTTCCAGGATACCGTAGTTTAAAGACATCGCGGTCGAGGTTAAGGACATCATAGTCCATGGATTTAAGGACTCTACAGTCCGTTGTTAGTTTTAAGACATCACGGTCGAGGTTAAGGACATCATAGTCCATGAGTTTAAGGACCTCACAGTCCAATGTTAGTTTTAAGACATCACGGTCGAGGTTAAGGACATCATAATCCGTGAGTTTAAGGACCTCACAGTCCGACGTTAGTTTTAAGACATCACGGTCGAGGTTAAGGATATCATAGTCCGTGAGTTTAAGGACCTCACAGCCCGGTGTTAGTTTTAAGACATCACGGTCGAGATTAAGGACATCATAGTCCGTGAGTTTAAGGACCTTACAGTCCACGAAATGTGTGGTTACTGGGACCCGTCACCTCTTTGAAGACGTTGAGGAATTTCAACGACAAATATCAAAGGAGTGAAGAGATGTACCCTTCAACCAAGGTAAAATCAGTTTAAAATCATTTTGTTTGATTGTTAGTTTTAAGATGTCACGGTCGAGGTTAAGGACATCATAGTCCGTGAGTTTAAGGACCTCACTGTCCGATATTTGCTCTGGATGCTTCCCACGGGTTCATTGTCGTGTTTGGCGAGGACCAGACTCCGCTCTGGACGTTTTCCACGGGGTCAGAAGTGACGTTATCCGCGTTCCACGTGACCAGGAATTTGCACTAGATGCTTCCCACGGGTTCACTGCCGTGTTCGGCGAGGACCAGGCTCCGCTCTGGATGCTTCACACAGGTTCACTGCCGTGCTCTGCGAGGACCAGGATCCACTCTGGACGTTTTCCACGGGGTCAGAAGTGACGTTATCCGCGTTCCACGTAACCAGGAATTTGCACTAGATGCTTCCCACGGGTTCACCGCCATGTTCGGCGAAGACTTGGCTCCGCTCTGGATGCTTCACACGGGTTCACTGCCGTGCTCTGCGAGAACCAGGATCCGCTCTGGATGTTTTCCACGGGGTCAGAAGTGACGTTATCCGCATTCCACGTAACCAGGAATTTTCACTAGATGCTTCCCACGGGTTCACTGCCGTGTTCGGCGAGGACTAGGCTCCGCTCTGGATGCTTCACACGGGTTCACTGCCGTGCTCTGCGAGGACCAGGATCCGCTATGGACGTTTTCCACGGGGTCAGAAATGACGTTATCCACGTTCCACGTAACCAGGAATTTGCACTAGATGCTTCCCACGGGTTCACTGCAGTGTTCGGCGAGGACTAGGCTCCGCTCTGGATGCTTCACACGTGTTCACTGCCGTGCTCTGCGAGGACCAGGATCCGCTCTGGACGTTTTCCATGGGTTTAGAAGTGTCGTTATCCGCGTTCCATGTAACCAGGAATTTGCACTAGATGCTTCCCACGGGTTCACTGCCTTGTTCGGCTAGGACTAGGCTCCGCTCTGGATGCTTCACACGGGTTTACTACCGTGCTCTGCAAGGACCAGGATCCGCTCTGGACATTTTCCATGGGGTCAGAAGTGACGTTATCCGCGTTCTACGTGACCAGGAATTTTGTCGATTATATCCGCATTTCACGGAGTTGGGATTTGACTCTCGGTCATCTGTACACCGTCGAGTCATGGAACTGGGAGTTGCCGCTGTTCCGCTTTGCTTGATGTTATGTCTGCCAAGACGAATGTTGAGATGATCTCCAAGCTATCTGTGACTCATCGAGATTTGGCTTCTTCTTCTGATGAAACCTGGTGGGGGGGAGTGCGATTCCTTCTTTGTTTGTGCCCCTGGATTGTATACAGGGATTGATGTAATATCACCTGTAGGGCATAAATTTTATTTTTATTTTTATTTTACTTCTTTCCGCGATGCTCTATCATTTCAGCTTTTTATATCGCGAAAGTCACGATTGCCCAATCATTTCGGCTATTTTTCACGGTGCCCAATCATTTCGGCTATTTTGCATGCATACATTTTTACTTGCTGATTTTGTCTGCAAGTTGCCCCATCATTTCGGCTATTTCGTACGCATGTGTGGCTTGTTGGCTTTTCGCCGCAAGCTTGGGATTAGACACCGATTTCGGCATCAGCACCGCTACAACTGCGATATTGCCAGGAGCGAATCATCATTTGCCTCTGTCGATGTCGAACAATGGTGGCTTAGTAAACAGGGTTAAGATCCTGTCGACTAAGGCTTTTGACTTCATGAGCCGTAAGGGTCTCACAAAGGTATTTCTCCCTGCGAGTCGGGAGGATCTCGTAGGTGTGTTTTCTCCTTAGGAGTCGTGAGGATTCCTAAGTGCATGTTCTCCTGTAAGTCGTAAGGATCTTACAAGAGGGTTTTCTCCTTATAAGTCGAGAGGACTTACAAGGGTTGTTCACCATATGGACATATCCCTAGTCACGGATGGGACTTTGCTAGGGAAACGTTTATTCGCGCCCGTGGATTGTATACAAGGGTCAGTATTGAGCCGCTTGTAGGGCAGTATCGAAGGTTGTGGGGGTTGCTTAAGAACAGGTTCAAGTCTCTGTAGCTTAATACTTTCAAATCTTATGAGCCGTGAGGGTCTCATAAAAGGATTCTCCTTACGAGTCGTGAGGATCTCGCAAGTGCAATTTCTCCTTAGGAATCGTGAGGATTCCTAAGTGTGTTGCTCCCTTGTGAGTCGTAAGGATCTCACGCAGGTGGTTTCTCCTCACAAGGTTGAGAGGACACTGTAAGTGTCCTTTAACGAGGTTGCGTCCTTTCGGGTTTTCACAAACACTCGCCGGTAGCCCTGCTGTTTTTACTCACGGAGCCCTTTCGGGTTTTCATCCGTGCCCATTTTACTTATGGACATACCGTTTTTATTTTTATTTTTATTTTATTTATATATATATATATATATATATATTATCAGCTTCGGGATGCTGCGATCCGCCGTAGCTTCTTGACATCTCGGTCAACAGCTAGTTTTAGGACATAGTGATCCGTTGTTAGTTTAAGAACGTTTCGGTCCTGTGTTAGTTTAAGGACGTTTCGGTCCATTAACCAGCTACTACTTATAGAGTTTTAGGCTTAGGAAGATAGCGAGCGGACATAGTCGTCGCCATCTATCATTGACCTAGGCTGTAACTCGTTAGGCGTAGTATTTCTTTAGGAAGCGACCGTTTATTGGTCTGAAAGGTCTTTCCCCATGCATGTCTATAAGTAGATAAGCTCCACCCTGGTAGACCTTGTCTATGATGTAAGGGCCTTCATAGTTCGGCTCGAATTTTCCTCGCTTGGTGCGATTAGGGATCATAGGTCTTTTGACCACTAGCACGAGTTTGTCTTAGCGGAATGTCCTCGGCCTGGTCAATCTTTCATATGAGCGCGTCATCTTTGCTTTATAAGCCTCTAGATTTTGTTGCGCTATGAGCCGGGTTTCATCAAGGGCATCAAGCTCCTCAAGCCGAAGGTGAGCGTTTTCTTCGTCCGTTAGCTCGTAATGGACTGCCACTCGTAAAGAAGGTAATTCTATCTCGAGGGGGAGTACTGCTTCTGTACCGAATACCAACGCGTATGGCGTTGTGTTCATGGCCGTCTTGAACGTAGTTCGATATGCCCAGAGAGCTTCTTGCAGTCTCTCGTGCCAATCCTTCTTATTTCGGGATACCGTCTTCTTCACGATCTTCGTCAAGGTCTTGTTGAAAGCCTCAGCTAGACCGTTAGCTCGGGGATTATAAACTGAGGAGTATCTCCAGTCTATGTTGTGCTGTTGTGCGAAGCGGCTGATTTTGTGGCTTTTGTAGGCTGGCCTGTTATCAGAGATGATCCGTCTCGGAGTTCCGAACCAATAAATGACGTGTGTCTTGAAGAAATGGAGGATATTCTCCGTCTTCACTTCCCTCAGCGGTACTGCTTCTGCCCATTTGGAGAAGTAATCAGTCATCGCCAAAATGAATCGATGTCCCCTGGACGATGCTGGTTCGATGGGGCCGATTATGTCAGTTCCCCACATTTCGAATGGCCAGCTAGCCACTGTCGGGTGTAATGGATTTGGGTGCTGATGGATAAAGTCCCCATGGTTTTGGCACGAATGGCATTGCTTCGCATATTCGAGGCAGTCCTGAATCATCGTGGGCTAATAGTAGCCCATCCGTTTAATCTTCAACTTCATCTTTGAGCCTGCTTGGTGAGAACCGCAGAGTCCGTCGTGAACTTCCTGAATGACTCTCTTCGCCTCTTCAGGTCCTAGGCATCTCAACCATAGAGAATCAAATGACCTCTTGTACAGAGTATCATTGACGAAGGCGAAAGATAGGGCTCGTTTCACGAGCTGATGTTTTGAGGACGCATCTTCAGGAGTTCGACGGGATTTGAAGTAGTCTATAAAGACTTCTCTCCAATCCTCAGCCTTTTCTTGGTCATTTATTTGCAGGGCCGTCTGCTCAGTCGCTTCCTTTTCCTCGGATGATTCCGGAGATATTTCTACCGGAGCAAGAACCCGATGGTTTTGTACCACGATTCTTACGTCATCGAGGTTCTCGTCGGCTAGTTCTTTAGCGAGCTTGGCTAATGCATCCGCTTTGCTATTTTTCGCATGCGGTATGCTTTCCAAAGTGTAGGAGGGAATTTGGGTCAACAGTTGCTGCACCTTTTCGCCGTACTTCACCAATTTTGGTTTGCATGTTTGGTAGTCGCCATTCACTTGACTGATGACTAGTTGGGAATCTTTATATATGAGGAGGTTCTCAATTCCCATGTCGATGGCGATCTCGAGGCCTGCTATCAAAGCTTCATACCCGCCTTCATTGTTCGTCCTTGGCTCTGTCAAGGACGAACAATGAATTGAGGAGTTGGGTCAACAGTTGCTGGCGAATTGTAGGAGGGAATTTGGGTCAACAGTTGCTGCACCTTTTCGCCGTACTTCACCAACTTTGGTTTGCATGTTTGGTAGTCGCCATTCACTTGACTGATGACTAGTTGGGAATCTTCATTTATGAGGAGGTTCTCAATTCCCATGTCGATGGCGATCTCGAGGCCTGCTATCAAAGCTTCATACTCGCCTTCATTGTTCGTCCTTGGCTCTGTCAAGGAGAAAGCAAAGCGCATTATCCCTCCTTGCGGGGTCATGAAGATAAGGCCTACCCCTGATTTGATTATAGGCGTGTTTTGTTTGCGCTTCTTCATGGAAGATGCTCCATCGAAATAAAGTTCCCACCGGGTACCACTTCCGTCGATCGTGTCAAACATATGTTCTTCTGGAAGTTTGCAATTCAAGGGAGAATCGGCCGGTATCGGATGTTCAGCGAGGAAATCGGCGATGGCCTGGCCTTTCACTGCCTTAAGAGGCTGATAGGTTATTGAGAACTCCATCAAGAGCAAGGCCCATTTAGCGAGCCGGCCTGTCAATATGGCCTTTGACATAAAATATTTGAGAGGGTCCACCTTCGATATGAGACAGACTTCATGCGCCAATGCATAGTGCCGGAGTTTCGTTATTGCGAAGATCAATGCCAGGCAGTGTTTTTCGATGGGAGAATAATTGCTTTCTGCCCCCAGGAGAACTCGACTCAAATAGTAGAGAGCTCTTTCTTTCCCTTGGTCGTTCTCTTGTGCCCATAATGCGCCTAAAGAACCTTCGAGGGCCGTTGTATAAAGAATAAGGGGCTTTCCCTTGATCGGAGCGTCCAGCACTGGCGGGTTCTGCAGATACTGCTTGATTTCGTCCAGCGCGCCTTGGCATTTGTGATCCCAGAACGGGGTCCCCTTTTTCATCAAGTGACTATAAGGACGGCACTTGCCAGAGAAATTGGCTATAAATCGTCGGATGTACGCGAGCTTCCCTTGGATGGATCGCAATTGTTTGAGAGTCCTTGGCGGGGGCATTTCCATGATCGTCTTGATTTTTGACGGATCTATTTCGATACCTCGGTGCCGGACGATGAATCCTAGGAATTTACCTGAGGACACCCCGAACGCGCATTTGAGTGGGTTCATCTTCAAGTTATATTGCCGAAGGCGTTGAAATACGATCTTCAAATGTTCGAGATGTTCCTCGTATGATTTGCTCTTCACCACGAGGTCGTCGATATAGCATTCGACGATTTCATGTATGAGGTCATCGAAGATCTTCGTCATGGCTCTCTGATAGGTGGCACCAGCGTTCTTTAGACCGAAGGGCATCACCTTGTAGCAGAATATTCCCAAAGGGGTCCGAAAAGCGGTGTGCTTCTGGTCTTCGGGATGCATCTTTATCTGATTATATCCTGATGAGCCGTCCATGAAGGAGAAAATTTCGTGAGTGGACGTGTTGTCTTTCATCAGCTCGATGACCGATACTGGGAAATCGTCTTTCGGGCAGGCTTTATTGAGATTCCGAAAGTCCACACAGATGCGCACTGTCCCATTTTTCTTCATCACCGGGACGATGTTGGCAATCCAGTCAGGATACTGAACTTCTTGGATGAATCCAGAGTCAATCAGCTTCTTGACCTCGGCGTTGATGCTCATCTCAAGCTCGAGCCGCATTCTTCTCGGTGCTTGTTTGATTGGCTTGATGTCCTAGGATATCATTAGTTTGTGGACCGCGATCTCTGGATCTAATCCTGGCATTTCGGAATAGTTCCATGCGAAGCAATCTCTATGCTGCATAAGCACGTCTTTTAAAGCAGCCACCCTTTCTTCATATAGCAGCTCGTTGACGAATGTGGGTCGCGGGTCACTTGCCGTTCCCAAATCAATCTTCTTGAGGTTATCTGCAGTAGTGTGTATTCCATCTTCCAGCTCTTTTGGCGCCGGTGGAAACTCTGAGATCACCTCGTCATCATGGCTTTTGAAGCACCAGAGGAGGTCATTCATATTCTCGGGCTCTTCTTTTGATATCATTATCATATGACAAGTACGAGCTCGCTTCCAAGACTGATGTTGATCTGGTTCTACTCTCGTAGCTTTGGGTTCGTGCTTCTATGGCGGTGTTACCCTCCAATTTTCGGATAGCGCGAACTTGCCGAGCTGATACTGATCTTCGACCCAGTTCTTGAAGGTGAAGCAATCTTCGAGAGGATGTCCTATTGCTCGGTGATAAGAGCAATAGTCTGGATGAGAGACCTAGTTAGCTTGCTCGGGGTGCTTGGACTTCGGGAGTGTAAGCATTTGATATCTTATGGCAAGATCAAGTATCTTCTTTGTCTTGTCTTGAGGAAAAGAGTACGCTCGACTCATCTTCTTTATAAGGGACAAATCCGGACCGCTCGATTCCCGTTCGTGTGACTTCTTGGTCCCGCTTTGTCATTGCTGAATGCCTTTTTCGCTTTTTGACCTGTTTCTGCCTCTGCGTCGGGCCTTTTTTACTACAGGTTGACAGGGATGGGCATTTTCATTTTTCGTAGCTTGTTGGAGAAGGCGTTGCGTCCTGGCTTTCTCGTAGATGGCCATTTCGCGGTTATGGTCGTCTCGAACTTTTTGACCGGCTTCCCTTATAAGCTTGTCCATTTGTTCTTCGAACGACGGACTGGGCATTTTTACGTCGTGGACTTTTTCTGGTTTAGGATTAGCATTCTCCCATTGAGCATCTCCTTCTTCATCAAAGTCATGTACGACATAGCATCGCGTAGTAGCTCCCGTTTCTTGGACCGAACATATCCAAGCCCGATTGCTTCTATTCTCCCATTGGGCAAACTTGTGCTGAGTTCCGGGAACGTTCCAGACCCTGTCATAGAACTTAGCTTTTCGAGCGGTTTGTTTGAAGGGTATCACTTGGCGCTTCAACAGCCTTTTCAAGCCTTCTGTATAATATCTAGGCAGACGGATGGGCTGAAGCCTGTCAAGTGTAGGATCCGCGCCGTGCCAGATTTCTTTCTCCACTTTAGTTTCCCCGGAGCGGTAGAATATGATCACCTTTTCGCCTTCTCGCCTGTGAGGGACATAGAACGTCTGCAGCTCTTCCACACTGTAGGTATCAAGCGCGTCTAGTTCTTTATGATGTTTGGGCGGAACCATGGCAACTTGCAAACTTTGCTCTTCATCAACGAATGTTCGTATTGGAGGCCGAGCAGAGAATATAGCATTAACCTCGTCTTCTGAGTCGCTGCCGAAGATTAACATAGGATTGGATGGTCCCGACTTGTTATACTGGGGCGGACCTGAATAAACCATTTCTTCCTCTTCTTCAGTATCACTCCCGAAGACTGGAATGGTGGTGATAGCTTTGTTCTCCGGTTTATGACATCTCTCCGTGTCTTCGAAATCTGGCAAGAAGTATTTTGCATCTTCATACTTGCGGACTTCGTTCACGGAGAATGGGTTCAACTCTCCTGTTACGGTATACTCGAGACCATCCTTAAAGTATTTCATACACTGATGTTGTGTAGAAGGGATGATGTTGTACTCGTGTAACCAAGGCCGGCCGAGCAAAGCATTATAGCATGTCTTGGCTTCAATGACATGAAATTTAATGTCTGTGACAAGCAGCCCGAAGCGTAATGTCAATATCACAGACCCGAGAGTCCGCGATGACTGGGAATCAAAACCAGAGATGGTGATTTTATCACGAGCGAGATGCTGGACGCTCATGCAGATTTCCTTCAACACTCGTGCGTTGAGGAGATTGACGGAAGACCCATTTTCGACCAGGATTTTACCTATCTTTATATCGTGGCAGTACCCTGAGACATAGAGGGGACGGTTGTGCTCGCACGTCCCGAGGAGGAGGTCTTCATCGCTGAAGGTGATATCGGCTGTGTGTACTTCCTCCAGCTCGTCCTTCATCTTTTCTTTGGTGAGAAGAGCTTGGAATTGCTCTGGCTCTTGGAGCGCCTTGATCAATGAATCTCTCGCTTCTTTGGATAGTAAAAGGGCGTCGAGAACGCTGAGCTGCGAAGGTAACTTCCTCAAGTGCGCCAGAATGTTATAGTCCACCTTACTCTTCTTTAGCGGGTCCTTGGCGGTCAGTTCTTTCATGACTTGGTCATCGAGGGCGATATCCTCGGAGACCTTTTCTTTTCCCTTATCTTTTTTACTCATGGATCCAAGATTCTTTTCTGTAAGCGTGCGATTACGCAGCTGGATGTTTTCACAGGCCTTCGGCTCTTCCTCCTTCCCCAATGCAGATTCTTTAAAGAGGGGGCCAAAAGCCATTTCTTCGTCAGAGTCGCTTCCGAAAGTGAGAATTTGCGATCCCCCGGTGCTGACCATGCGACAGTTACCGGTATCTCTTTTATGCTCTTCGGTCGCACTTCTTTGCTCCCGATGAGTTTTGCGTTTCATTCGCTTAAAATGTTGCCGGTGAGTAACATATCCCTGCCACCATCTTTTAAAAGCGTCGCACTCTTCGGTAGGGTGTGCCATCTTTCAGTGATATAGGCAGTAGCTAGGATGCATCTCTGCTTTACCGGGAGTGTTTCCTTCAGAGGGTGGTAGCTTCATTCCCATTGATATGCCTTTAGCAAACCTTTTCCTCATCTTGAACTTGTTTTTATCCGCTACGGATGTTCCTTGACTTGGCGGGAGTGTCTCGACTCTTTCGTCTAGTCGCCGGCGTTTAGCTCTTTCAAATATGGCCATCTCACGCTCCCGATCGGCTTTAGTTTTCAGATGAATCTCATTCAGGAAGGCGTCGATCATTTCGTCTGACGGCCATAGAAGTTCCGGCTCGGGCTCTGCCCCCAGTCTCTTTGTGCAGGGAGCTTCTTCATTGTCTAGCGATGAATGAGAGATCACATGGCAACTTGCTGCGTAATCCTCAGATCCGTCCGACGATTCTTCTCCATCATATTCGTCCTCATGGACGTGGCCGAGGAACTCTTGAAGCGTGATCGGGGTTTGCGCCTTCTGGTTGTACTTTTTCAGCGCGTCAATCTGCTTCTGTAAGTCCGTGCACTTGTCTCCAGGCTTCACGGGCTTCTTATATTTCTTCTTCTTCTTCTTTGAAGATTTTGACGACTGGGTGTGAGTGCTTGGGCCATCACCACCAATCTTTGGAGTTGGGCGCGGCTTCAGCATCCCTTCGATGATCTGAGGTTCCAGCGGGTTCTTCCACCTGATCGCCGGGCATGTCTGGAGATCATTCAGCATCCTTTTGGTTTTGGCTGAAAGCACGATCTCCCATGGAGCTTCTTCAACAAAAGAACAAGTTGCCCCCGGTGTGTCCATCTTCTTAGAAGTGTGCGGTTGTGGTGGGTTTACTTTCCACTTCTCGGACAGTACAAACTTGCCTTGTAGGTATTGATCCTCGATCCATCCCTTAAAGACGAAGTAATCCTTGATCGGGTGACTTACCGTTTGGTGGTAAGGGCAGTAATTGGGATTATTCACTTCGCTGGGTTGCGGCAGTCGCCTGGGATTCGACAAACTGATAAGCCTGTTGCGCATAGCCAGCTCGAACAGCCTCTTCGTCTTGTCCCGTGGGAATGAGTAAGGACGCTTCATTTTCTCACTGTAATAGCGCCGTCTCTCTTCCAGTTGATCTGCTAGCTTTGGGGCACTGGGTTGTTATTGGGTGTTCGTAATGAAGGTCGCCTTCCCTTTACCCTTGTCGTTTCGAGGTTCCGGCTTCGGGGGAGACGGTCTGTGACATATTTGATCCATCTGGGCTAGCTTATCGATTAAAGCATGGAACGTGGTCGGTTTAAAGAACATCATGAACTGTGAAATATTTGCATGAGGGTCTAGGGTGCCCACGAACATGCCCACCGCTGGTGCTTCTTCGATGCGCTGTTCGCACTTCGACCACAGATTTCTCCATCGGAATGCATATTGAACCCAAGTTTCACCCGACTTCACCCTTGCATTAATCAACGCCGTTATTGGGGTGCGTTCGCTGGCGCTCGCGAATCGCTGGGTGAATAGCAACTCCATATCTGCGAAAGTTTTGACGGAGTCATTCGGAAGCTCGGAGTACCACTCAAACACCGTCTCCGATAAGCTGCCGACGAATTGGCGAAGCAAGAGCTTATCATCGCCGCCGGTGTTGCCACAAAGAGCCTTGAACTGGGCAACATGTTTATAGGGATTGCCTGTCCCCTTGTAGACATGGAATTTCGGGATCGTATAGCCCGGCGGGTATTTTATCTGATCATACCAGCTCGGATATGGTCGCCCCATTTTGACAACTTAGCCGGCTGCCTCATTTTTCTGGTGAACTCGTATTTGTTGAGCAATATAATCATCCAGGGTGGCCTTAAAGATTATTTCCTCTTTGGTTGTTGAAAGAGCCGGAGGTGGATTTGACGTTTCTCCTCTGTCGTCTTTGAGGATAATCGGAGGATCTTCAGCAGGGGGATCCTACTAGATCATCATGCCCACCATGTCCTGGAATAGAAGAGCCATTTGCTTTATATTGGCCTCTTGTTCCGCAGCCTCCTTGTCCTCTACAAAGGAATTCAGCATCAGTCTCGTGTTCGCGACGCTGCTCCGATGATGCCTCCGGGCATTCTTTTGGCCCGGTGAGTGCGGCCATCGCAGTCAACATCTCTTAGAGATTCTGCTGCTGTTGTTCCTGGGCCCTTGTGATGGATCGGGTGAGTGGTCGGTGGCCCGTTGAAGCGCGGCTATCCTCCTTTCCGGAAGCCATGTAAACAGTATGAACCGTTATGCCCCCAGACTTACGGCGTTTGAGCTCAGTGCCTTTGAAAATTGTCGCAGGCATGAGGGTCTTCTTCGGCCTTCTTTTCTTAGGAGCGGTCGAAGTTGAGGGGGCCGTCGCAGTGGGCACCCAGACAGCTTTTCATGGCCTGGCAGGATGGCTTATTTCCTATTGGACCTTCAGCTTCTTGTGCTGGTGGGAGAAATTTGGATCAATCACCGAGTTTCGGACCTGCCGCCAGACTTTATAGATTTTGGAGGACAGCCGCTGAGGGGATTGGGACTGTTCAGGCTTTGCTTCCGCAACCTTCTCCAGTGGAGGGGGAGACCTTTTCAGTACGGCGGTAGGAGAATTCCTACGCACCTTATTCAACAGCTCAAAGCTGTTCCCAGTTGGAACAGCAGCATTAATTTCCGCCATCGGGGCTGGTGGAGTTAGCCCAAAAGGGGAGTTGCCCTCGGCCTTCCTCACTCGGAGCCAGTGGCGACGTCGAGCATATCGAGCTGATGGAATTGGCTCGGTGACGGGGATGGCTTTGTCTTGCCCCCTGTTCAGGTGAGGGGTTGTTGCCGGTGTCAGCCTATTAAAGACTGATGTCCTTTGAGTAGCCAGAGCGAGAGTGGGAGTTGGGACGGTCAGTCTTATAAAGACCGACCCCTTGGCAGGAGAAGCCGCCTTGACGGCTTCAGGAGCAGGTTTGGTTACTCTCTTCGGAATAACCTTCTCTGGGACTGCAAGCTTCATTGTGGGCCCGCAGGAATTTTGGCCCAATCTGGAGAAGACCGAAGCACTGGTGTTGGACGACCCGTTGAGAAGGGCCGCAGCAGCTGTAAGTCGATCGAAGATCGACTTCTTGGGAGCTTTTGATACGGGCACGGGAGCAGTGAAGCTTGTTGGCAGGAGCATGGTCCCGAAAAACAGCCCTGTGGTGGCTTGAGTAATCTGCTCCACGGGCATCGTGAACAGAGAGGCCGCTTGGGGCCCGTAGGTTATGCCCCCAGTTGAGGCAGGACGCGAGTTGTAGCTGCAGTTGGAGCACTTCGAGCAGGTGAATGTCATTGCCGTTTTGCTTTCTGTGTCAAGCAAGAGACCAAATCTTAGTAACTTGAAACCTAAGGGAAACCATTAACAAACCGCGATTCGTTCGTGAATATGACACACGAAGTGTGGAGTGGAAAGAGGAAAAGGTCCCACCGGGTGTGCCAA
Organism: Agapanthus africanus; assembly: GCA_030015575.1. Lineage (NCBI taxonomy): Eukaryota > Viridiplantae > Streptophyta > Magnoliopsida > Asparagales > Amaryllidaceae > Agapanthus > Agapanthus africanus. The sequence continues at coordinate 752,425,764 of CM057340.1, read as the reverse complement.
AATCTGTTCACCGCCGGAAGCCGGGAAGTCTGAATGTCTTTCTTGAATCTGGGGGCAGATGCTAATTGGTGCTATCCTTCCACCTCTCCGAAGATACCAAGTTGATTTATGGCACCGTGTATCGAAGGTTTAAACGGATACGGCCGATGTAGCAGACTTCGTCAGATTCCCCCTCGTTTGAGTGGTTTTTGATTGTGGGGACGCTCTTCCCTGCAGGCGCAAGCCCCTGCAGTTAATTACGCTACCGCATCGCGGCAACAACTTTCTCCTTCTCCATATGGTCACTTCATGTCGTGGGTGTTTTTTTTGTGTTTGGTTGCCCGTGAATTGTATACAGAGACTAAGTTATGTTGTCGCCCGTAGGGCGTGGACTAGTCCAAATCCGTATCTTTCTTAGATTTGGGTTTGGAGGGTTTGTGTTTAAGGATACGTTAGCCTTATTTGAGGCTAAGATCAACTTAAACGTTTATTAAGGACACGTTTGTCTAATTCTAGACTAAGATCAACTTAACGGGATCGTTTAGATCCGACAAGAGAGCAATTGGGCTCTATTGTTTAGTTTAATGACATTGCGGTCGATAATTAGTTTAAGGACATTATGGTCCCTTTTTAGTTTTAAGACATCGCGGTCGAGATTAAGGACATCATAGTCCGGTGTTAGTTTTAAGACATCACGGTCGAGGTTAAGGACATCATAGTCCGTGGATTTAAGGACTCCACAGTCCGACGTTAGTTTTAAGAAATCACGATCGAGGTTAAAGACATCATAGTCCGTGGATTTAAGGACTCCACAGTCCGATATTAGTTTTAAGACATCACGGTCGAGGTTAAGGACATCATAGTCCATGAGCTTAAGGACCTCACAGTCCGATGTTAGTTTTAAGACATCACGGTCAAGGTTAAGGATATCATAGTCTGGTATTAGTTTTAAGACATTACGGTCGAGGTTAAGGACGTCATAGTCCATGAGTTTAAGGACCCCACAGTCCGCAGCAGTGTATGGTTGTCGGGACCCGTCACCTCTCTGACTACGTTGAAGAATTACAACGAAAGATATCAGAGGAGTAAAGAGATGTACCCTCGAACCGGGTGTAAATTGATTGGGAGAGCAGTTGTGCTCAGTTCAATTTATATTGAGGACTTATGGCCAGAATTAGGCTAAGTCCAGTTGAAAATGTTTAACATTTTATTCATGTTCTGCCTATTAGGCTTTTAATAGGGCTCTGCCCTTTTATAATGCATAGCATTGGGCTCTGTAGTTAAATGCATAGCATTTATATTTGGCCTGTTAGACCTTTACTTGGGCTCTGCCCTTTTTTTAATAATGCATAGCATTTATAGTGGTCTGATAGTGCGCCACGTAGCTTGTCAGGCGCTTTGCGCCAATTAAAGAGCGCAATGCGCTAGCGCATGCGAAGGTGACACGTGTCACGCTCTGCGCTAAGCGCAAGTCTGTTAGCGCACTGCGCTTTCTGAGTGCGCTGCGCCAGTGAACAACACGTGGCGCGCTCTGGTGCAGTGCGCCATTATAAGAGCGCAATGCGTTGTTTTAGAAGCGCAAAGTGCAGATTATGTCTGTGGTTGACACGTGGCGCGTTCTGGCGTAGTGCGCTAGTCCAATAAGCGCAAAGGCGTATTTTAAAAGTGCAAGGCACTGTCCAATAGCGCAGAGCGCATCTTGATCAATTTAAGATCAAAGAACAAGTTTTCTGTTCACTTGAAAGAGGTTTTACCTCAAAATCTAAGAACCAAAGTTCTTGTTCTCATCAAAATGCTGTGCCCTTATGTAGATCAAAAGATCTAAGAATGAAGTAAATTGCTTCTTTTAATCTTTTATAATTAGATCTTTTTTGATTTTTTTCTTTTTTTTATAGAAGATCTTGATCTTGTTCTTAGATCTTTGATCTTTTTAGAAGAGAATTCTTCTTTTAATGAGATGTTTTCATCTCCGTTCTTTCAAAAATCAAATTCTTTACCTTTAAAGATGAAGAAGATGATCTTCTTTCTTTAAAGGCTTGCAGTTCCTTCTCTTTGAGTTTTTCTCAAAGTTTTTTTTAGAGGGTTCTCTCTCTTCTGTTTATCTGTATGTGTGAGACTTGGAGTCTAGGGGCCTTTATATAGAGCCAATTGATTTGTTAAGTTAGTTACAGAGATCTTTCTCTGATTGATTTGGGGATATTTCCCCACCGTTGGATCTTTGATCCTAAGGCATCTGTTTTACAGAAGACAATCTTCTTATTTTAATAAGATTGGAAAGATCTTTCTAGAATTTTAATTCTGATTAATTAATAATTTATTATTTAAATTCCAGTGCTGGCGCAATTGGCGCTAGCACACCTGCGTTTGACACGTGGCGCGCAGCGCAAAGCGCAGCGCGCAGCACTGTTTTACACGTGGCGCGCAGCGCAGAGCGCAAGTGATCTGAAACGTTGCTTCATTTTAAAATTTGAATTTTGAAACAGAGCTTTGCTCTGATTGAGGGTGCGCTGCTTTGGGCGCAGCGCTCCTGGCGCTGGCGTGTCTGCTTTTGACACGTGGCGCACAGCGCAAGGAATCTGAAGCGTTTCTTCAATTTTTGAATTTTGAAATTCAAACAGAGCTTTGCTCTGATTGGGGGAAATAGATGTACTTAAACTTTATGGACTATGAGGTCCCTAAACTCCTGGACTATGATGTCCTTAAACTTTGTGGACTATGAGGCCCTTAAACTCGTAGACTGTGATGTCTTTAAACTCTACAGACTATGATGTCTCTAAACTTCCACGGGCTATGATGTCCTTAAACTTATGGACCGCAATGTCCCTAAACTAAAACAATAGAGCTCAAATGCTCTTTTGTTAGATCTAAATGATCTTGTTAAGTAGATCTTAGTCTAAAATTAGACTAATGTATCCTTAACCAACGTTTAAGTTGATCTTAGTCTCAAATGAGATTAACGATCCTTAAACCCAACCAAAAACCAAATCTAAGAAAATACGGATTTGGACTAATCCACGCCCTACGGGCGACAACATAAATTAGTCTCCGTATACAATCCACGGGCAGCCAAAAATAAAACAAACACACACGACACGAAGTGGCCTTCTGGAGCAGGAGAAAGTGGTTACTGCGATGCGGTAGCGTAATTAACTGCAAGGGCTTGCGCCTGCAGGGAAGAGCGTCCCCACAATCAAAACCCCCTCACAATGAGGGGGAATCTGACGAAGTCTGCTACAACGGCCTCATCCGTCTAAACCTTCGATGCATGGTGCCATAAATCAACTTGGCATCTTTGGAGAGGTGGACGGATAAAACCAAATAGCATCTGCCCCCAAATTTAGGCAAGACGTATGTCTTCCCGGTTTTCGGCGGTGAACAGGCGGGAATTTGAGCCAGCAATTGTTGCACTTTCTCACCGTACTTTACCAACTCTGGTTTGCACGTTTGATAGTCTCCGTTTACTTGACTAACAACCAGTTGGGAGTCTCCGTATATGAGGAGGTTTTCGATTCCCATGTCGACAGCGATCTCAAGCCCTGCTATCAAAGCTTCATATTCGGCTTCATTATTCGTCCTCGGCTCTGTTAAGGAAAAGGAAGAGCGCATTATCCCTCCTTGTAGAGTCACGAAGATAAGGCCTACCCCCGATTTGATTATAGGGGTGCTGTGTAGTCGCCTCTTCATGGAAGATGCTCCGTCGAAATAGAGTTCCCATCGGGTGTCACTTTGTATTCTCTCCCCATCAATCGTATCAAACGCGTGCTCGTCCGGCAACTCGCAATTTACGGGTGAATCGGCGGGTATCAGGTACTCAGCGAGGAAGTCGGCGATGGTCTGGCCTTTCACAGCCTTGAGGGGTCGATAAGTTATCGAGAATTCCATTAAGAGTAGGGCCCATTTAGCGAGTCGTCCTGTTAGTATGGCTCTTGACATCAAGTATTTGAGAGGATCCACTTATGATATGAGGTGGACCTCATGTGCCAAAGCATAATGCCGGAGCTTCGTTATCGTGAAGATTAACGCCAGGCAGTGTTTTTCAATAGGGGAGTAGTTGTTTTCTGCTCTCAGGAGAACTCGACTCAAATAATAGAGGGCTCTCTCCTTCCCATAGTCGTTTTCCTCTGCCCATAGCGCGCCTAAGGAACTTTCAAGGGCTGTTGCGTATAGGATGAGAGGCTTTCTCTTGACCGGAGCGGTCAGCACTGGCGGAGTCTGCAGGTATTGCTTGATTTCGTCCAGTGCGCTTTGGCATTTGCAATCCCAGACGAAAGGGGTCCCCTTCTTCATTAAATGGTTGTAGGGGCGGCATTTGCCATAGAGATTGGCTATGAATCATCGGATATATGCGAGCTTCCCTTGGAGAGACCGCAGTTGCTTGAGAGTTCTTGGCGGAGGCATTTCCATGATCGCCTTGATCTTTGACAGGTCTATCTCGATGCCGGACGATGAATCCTAGGAATTTGCTCGATGAAACTCCGAACGCGCATTTGAGAGGGTTCATCTTCAGGTTGTATTTCCGAAAATGTTGGAGCACTATCTCCAGATGCTCCCAGTGTTCCTCATATGATTTGCTTTTCACCACGAGGTCGTCGATATAGCTGTTAGTGTATATGCCCTAGAGGCCATTACTGTATCATACTAGTTTGTATATTACTTGATGGAAGCTTGGGATATTCACAGTTGTACAGAAAATCTTGCTCGAAATGGTAGTATGCTACTTGGTTTGTTTCTACTTTAATGTGTGCATGTGTTTCTTTTAGCATATCGCCTATACACATTAGTGGAGCCCCTAGGATCTTTGCTTGATTACCAGCGTTGTGATGGCAGTCAAACTAGTGGGGGCTGGGTAATCTACAAGCACATCATTATACAGGTCCCTAGTCATAGGATTATCGAGATGGGGCATCGATACTCCGGAGTAGACTAGCGTATACGCTTCTCATCCCAGCAGGGGAGATGGTCTGTCCCACAGCCGTCAGTACGTCGTACTTGAGATAGTATGCGGGTGCTCGTTAGGTTACGAGTACACTGGACATGACTCGTCTGGAACTGTTGGTTGGTATTATACCTATCGTCAGTTATCAGTTCCCAAGTGACATGAGTACAGCTTAGTCCGCTGACTTGACACCGTCGTTTCGCCTCGAATGTGTTCCCACTCTACTTTGATTACTACCCTACCACGGCTCAAAGGAATCGTGCAAACAGGTAGTAGTTGGGTGCAGTCCCGAAGCACTTGGAGGCAGTGACGGTTAGACAGGATTCGTCTCTCCCGGTATTGGGGGTTGATATCGCGCTGTGTCTAGGAGAGCCATTACACAAAGTCCCTGGCCAGGGCAAGCGAGATATACTGGTAGCGTTTCCAGTGTTATCTCAGGGTGTTCTGGGCTACACTCCGACATGACTTGTACCGCTATTAGGGGACTAACGTTTACCACCCCCTAGGCCCGCCATGCGATACTCTGAGACGAACAGACTGGACTGTACGGAGATTGTCACATTCAGGCTCAGTAGGAGTTCGGATGGGTTCACCTCATCAGTCTTCTTATCGGCATCTACCTGGGGACCGTTACGTACAGCTAGTACCGCTTGCGGCCTGTGGTTAAACCCACTGCCAGCGTAGTGTCGAGTCTTTAGAGTCCCACACAGAGAGTTATTCGCCTTTGGGCAAAACAGAGTAGAGGTCGCATGGTTTTGCGACGAGGTTCGTTCACATCCGCGCACTTGTGCACGTTTGGTGTCCGGACAGTTATTACTAGCGGGCTTTGGTTTAAGCCAGATCCTAGTATATGTTTTGGGATTAGTTTTATCTCTTTGTATTCGTGTTCCTCGGAACATGGATGCGGGTGTGTATGCACAGTTGACTGAGGCAGAGGTAGAGGATTCTCATTAGGGTTGATGACCGTTGTCTTTTTCCAAACCCTAATGAATATGTGAAATATTATTAATAATATTAATTAAAGAAAATTGTGTTATGGTTAGGGTTGTTGACCATTTGACCTTGGTTGACTTGTTGACCCAAGTTGAAATGTTGACCATAATCATTTCACACAAAAGATGCTCTTTGATCCTAGCAAAATTCATTAAATGTGAAATGATAATGGTCTTATCAATTGAACCATCACCTTTTTCTTTTGATTAATATTGTTAATTCATAATTCACATATATGTGAATATGGTTGCTATTATTCTCTCATTTTTTCTCTCATGCTCATTCTCTTCCTCTCTCTCAAAGCAAAAATCTCTCATGAGTTGAGAACCATTTGCTTTTGAGATAAAACACCAAAATTCATCTCTACTCATCTTAAGGTTTTAGGTTTAGCAAACCAAACACTTTAGTTACCTCAAGTTTGAGGTAGGAGCCCAAGGTAGAGACCCTCGGTTGGATCTTTCTTCGGCAAGAGAAGGCAACGAGGAGGAACCATTCAACCCACTACAAGGAGAAGAAGAGAAGGAGTTCAAGACTAGGTATAACCCTCTAACCGAGTAGGTAAAACTTGTAGTTAGTTGCTAGTGTTTTGTTTAGCAAAGATCCGTTTTCTAGTCCATGTTACCCTAGCCCTAAAAATTGTTTTTTACCGTTTTCGCAACCCCGAAAGAACCGGGAAGGGTAACGTGGACTTACAGTGGTATCAGAGCCTAGCTAAACACAAACTGGCATGTTAGCAAAGTATCTAGAATTTCGATCGGAGAAAAAATTGCAAAACACGTCGTAAAAGTGAACTTTCTGCCGATTTTTAAATCTGTTCAAAAATTAATTCCACATACACTAAAAATCGGCTCAGGGTTTTTTAAGAACACTCAAGAAAAACGACCCACTGTCTCGGTCAACGCGCCGCTAAACCGCGGCAAGAACATGCTTCTTGCCGTGGATCCGCGGCCGAGTTGACTCGGCCGTGGATCCACGGCCGAGTTGCTGCAGTGTTCTTAATGAGATGTTTTGGGATTTTTGGAATAGTTTGTTTCTGCCCTGATTTTCCAGAGAACAAATTTGTGTTTGGGGTGGTTACAAATCCGTATTTTGATCGAAGTCCTGTACACTTTGGCTAATGGGTTATATCTGTGATATGATTTATGTATTGAACGTCTGCTAATCGCTATACGTCGATTAGTGGGGGTTATACATATCCGTGATCTGTAATGTTGATGGTTTGTGTATATGAACTCGTTGGATTGTCGTGGATGAATAGCCAGGGGGTTGTGAGATGCAAGTTTTCTTTATCTTTCAATTCATGTAATATGTAAATTGATGTAATATTATTTGTATGGCCGCACATCCGGGATGAGGTTGTAGCGGCCATTGTATAATTTCTTTTACTATTTTTGCTCCTAGGATAGACCCAAGGTGGGGTGCACAAACTACCGGGTACCTCGAAGTGCCGAGTGGCCTACTCACATTGTTGAGGGAGGTTGCTTCACTTCGGGTATTTGGCGGGTAGTTTGCCGCATTCGTAGGGGTCTAGGGTGGGGTTTTGGCTATTCATCGCGACCGTGTAATCCGTCTTTCATTGCAGGCTCGAACGAAATGCGGATTCCTAGTATATCCAAAGTGTTCATCTGTGATCTGGAATGGATATCATTGCATCTGACGAATGTATATATCTATATATGATATCTATTTAGGCGATGCTTATGTTTTGCATCCGCGCTAGTCCAACCCCCGCTCTGTCGTTAGTTAAGTAACCTAACGGGTGATGACGGGGCCCCGTGGCGAATGCAGATGGCATAAGCGTACGTCATGTTTTTGTTGTTTTCTGCAATGGTAGGATTAAATGATGGGACACATTAAATTAATGCAAGAAAATAAACCAAAGTAAAGTCGTTGGAACAATTTCAAAACCACTCGGTTCTTTTTCAAAAACCAACTTTTAAACGCGGAGCTTGAACCACTCTTTTTAAAAGCTATCTCGTTCCATCGATTATATCAAGTTCACTACGTTCACGGTTTCTCCAAAACCATTCGTAGCCCTCCGTCATTTCATATAGATAGTCAATAGTATTCAAGCTGTGTTTGTTGGCCAAAGTCAAGGCACAGTGATTGGTAGCTATTGGATATTCATATGCAGCATAGATAGATGCGTTGGTTTGGGACAGTCGTACTGCCTTGTTGGCCAAAGTCAAGGGTAGGTATGGGTGGGTTCAAATTAACCTGGAGAATGACGGATAGAACTTGACATGTGACTTATGATTTGTTGGCCAAAGTCAAGGTCATAAGAACATGGGGCAAAAATCCACATCGGGAGTTTCTAAAGAAACTGAAACTTGCTAGTGCTGCATACCATTTGGAGTGTGATGATTCTGGTAGGATTCCTTCAGTTTTGTCACACGATGATATTTGGATCCCGATCCTACTGTGAGTATATGCTACTCCTCAGGAAATTTCTCACTTAATAATCAATGCTATAAACCAAGTAGGTGTCTAGAAAGGTGTTAGCGGGGCTACGCCCCCAGGGAAAAGAGGTTCTTTAATTAAGGAACTTCGCGAAAGCGTTGGAAAACCTCCCTCGAAGTACCAACACTGCCCTGGGTGAACGGTTAAGCAAGTATTGTACGGTGAGATTGATACCGACTAATTCTTCCTTTTTGGTTTGAGGAAGGATTCGAGAGACAGTGGGAGCCATCCTGTTTAGACAAACTAAAAACCACTCTAAACTTGCAAGAGCGTCATGCTAAAATGTTTCTTCTCTCTCTCCTAATTGCAGCGACCAATGGTCATGATCGGACTTAAGTTACTACTAAATAAAAATATACTGACATGGCCAAACTACAAAGATTGGCTTAGGAATGTCAAAATGGCAATCACTTATGACAAGTTGGGGTATCTCTTTACCACCAAAGCTCCCCCTGTCCCAGGTCCCACTTCCAGCGTCGCGGATATAGAAATCCGTAAGACATGGGAGATCGACTGCGCGAAGGCCAAGTGCCTCGTGCTTGCCTCTATGGATAATGAACATCAGAGGAGGCACGAGAATATGGACCTAGAATCCATATTTCTCCATACTAAGGAACTATATGGAGAGCAATCCCGTATCGCTAGATACGAAGTCTCGAAAAAGTTGTTTTCGGTGAGATTGGCCGTCGAATCATCCGTAGCGGAACACGTGCTTAAGATGATTGGCTACATTGAAGAGCTCGCGGACCTAAGGACCACGTTAGAGAACGAGCTCTATATTGACTTGATTCTCCAGTCCCTTCCTTCCACTTACGCCTAGTTTATCCTGAACTTCAACATGCAAGAAAAGCAAGTTGAACTTTCCGAACTCCTGAACATGTTAAGGAGTGCAGAGGGCACCCTACAGAAAGGTAGGGAAACATCCACTTTGTTTGTTGGAGGACCTTCCTCTTCTAGGTCCAAGGCGAAAGCCAAGGGAAAGAAGAAGAAAACCCCCCACCAAACCAAGGGGCGGTGTTAGTAAAGTGGAAAAGAAAGAAAAGGCAAAAGTAACAAAGGTAGCGGGAAAGCTTATGGGAAAGGAAGGGTGCTTTTACTGTCATAAGAGTGGACACTGGAAAAAGGATTGCAGGGCTTGGAAGACCGGAAATCAGGACCCGAAGCAAGTTGTGGCTTCTGCTTCAGGTGTGTATGTTATTGAAAACTGTCTATCAATAAACTCTACTTCCTGGGTATTGGATACCGGATCAGGATCTCATATCTGTAATTCTTTGCAGGCACTGAGAAAGCGTAGGGTTTTGAAGGCAGGTGATATGACCCTCGGAGTTGCAAACGGAGCTAGCATGGATGCTGAGTCCGTAGGAGACTATCACTTGGGATTGTCAGATGGACATGTTTTGGTTTTGCGTGATTGTTATTTTGTACCCAGTGTGTCTTGTAATATCATATCTGTATCTTTAATGTCTAAAGAAGGTTATGATTTTGCATTTGTAAGCAATGTTGTAAACATTCACCTTAATCATGTTCTGATTGGGTCGGGTACATTAAGCAATGGTATATACGTATTAAACCAACCACAGATTTTCAATGTCCAGAATACACACAAAAGAAAGTCTCCAGAAATAAATCATGCTTTCTTATGACATTGTAGGCTGGGTCATATCAATGAGAGAAGGTTGACTAAGTTACATACAGAAGGATATTTGGATCCGTTCGAATATCAATCATATGCAACTTGTCAATCCTGTCTCAAAGGAAAGATGACAAAGACTCCGTTCACTGGACATGGAGTAAGAGCGAGCGAGCTCTTGGGGCTCGTACACAGTGATGTGTGTGGTCCAATGTCTACACATGCGTGAAGCGGTTATTCTTACTTCATTACTTTTACGGATGACTTTTCGAGGTACGGTTATGTCTTCTTAATGAAACATAAATCTGAAGCCTTCGAAAAATTCCAGGAATACAAGAATGAAGTAGAAAAACAAACATGCAAAAGTATCAAGACACTGAGATCTGATCGAGGTGGTGAATACTTGAGTGCCGAGTTCCTGGATTACCTAAAAGAGAATGGAATTCTCTCTCAGCTTACTCCTCCATACACTTCACAACATAACGGTGTATCGGAGAGACGGAACCGAACCCTATTGGATATGGTACGTTCCATGATGAGTACCGCTGAGTTGCCGCGATCATTCTGGGGATATGCACTAGAATCAGCTGCATACCTTTTGAACCGAGTTCCAACTAAGACTGTGCCTACCTCACCATATCAGATGTGGAGTGGAAAAAAACCGTATCTTAAGCACATTAAGACATGGGGATGTCCAGCTTTTGTCAAAAAGCAGTATGCGGACAAACTCGAGGCACGCTCAGTACAGTGCAAATTTATGGGATATCCAAAGAGCTTCAAAGGATATTTCTTCTATTGCGAAGAGGAACAAAAGGTTTTTGTTTCTCGTCATGCCCACTTCTTGGAAACTGAATTTTTGGAAAATCAGATAAGTGGGAACGCAATAGAACTGGAAGAAATTCCAGAACCACGAGCTATTACTGAAAGCTTAATAGAACTAGAGGGTTCGAAAGAACAGGACATTCCTACGCCGCTCCGCAGGAGTAGTAGGCAGTCTCATCCGCCCGAAAGATACTACAGTTTTCCCATAGACGGGGATAGAGAGGATTGCATCATTGATAATGATGAGCCGACTAGCTTCCAGCAGGCCATTCAGAGCGTTGACTCGGTAAAATGGCTGGATGCAATGCGGACCGAAATGGAGTTCATGTACACCAACAAAGTATGGACTTTGGACGTTGCTCCAGAAGGGGTAAAACCTGTAGGATGCAAATGGATCTTCAAGAGGAAGATTGGTGTAGATGGACAGGTTGAGACCTATAAGGCTAGACTTATTGCAAAGGGTTTTCGTCAAAGACCTGGTTTGGACTATGACGAAACCTTTTCTCCAGTGGCTATGCTCAAATCCATTCGGATCCTTCTTGCCATTGCTGCCTTCCACGATTATGAAATTTGGCAGATGGACGTAAAGACCGCTTTTCTAAATGGAAATTTAGAGGAGTGTGTCTATATGGACCAGCCAGAGGGTTTCATTCAGAGTGGGAGCAGCGGAAAGGTATGCAAGTTGCTTAAGTCCATTTATGGACTAAAGCAGGCATCGCGGAGTTGGAACATCTGTTTTGATGAGACGGTCAAAGATTTTGGCTTTATCAAAAATCCAGATGAACCATGCATCTATAGTAAAATTGTAGCACGAATTGTCGTATTCCTCGTTTTATACGTGGATGACATTCTCTTGATAGGAAATGATATTCCTATGCTACAATCTGTCAAAGGGTTCTTGTCACACAGGTTCTCCATGAAAGACCTGGGTGATGCCTCCTACATACTGGGGATCCGGATCCATCGCGATAGATCCAAGAGGATATTAGGACTTTCACAGTCCAGGTAAATCGACACCATACTGAAAAGATTCAGTATGGAAGATTCCAAGCGCGGTAATCTACCGGCTTGTCACGGGATCACCCTCTCCAAAGAGATGTCTCCCAAGACTGATTTGGAAAGGGATCACATGTCTATTATACCCTACGCTTCTGCGGTAGGCTCTATAATGTATGCGATGTTGTGTACCAGACCAGATGTAGCTTATGCACTGAGTGTGGTAAGCCGGTATCAGTCAAACCCTGGGGAGAAGCACTGGATAGCGGTAAAGAACATTCTCAAGTACCTGAGAAGGACTAAGGAGATGTTCTTGGTGTATGGCGGAAAAGACCTCCAGATCGAGGCCTTTGCTGACTCCAGCTTCCAGAGTGACAAGGATGACTCCAAGTCCATGTCGGGTTATGTCTTTACCCTCAATGGAGGGGCGGTGTGTTGGAAGAGTTCCAAACAGGAAACCGTCGCTGACTCGACAATGGAAGCGGAATATATCGCTGCTTATGATGCCGCAAAAGAAGACGTCTAGATGAGGAAGTTCTTGAAAGAACTTCAGGTGGTTCCGTCCATTGTTGATCCAATACCTCTGTATTGTGACAACAACGGGGCTATAGTTTTAGCGAAGGAACCCAGGTCCCATCAGAAGTCCATACACATCTTAAGGCGGTATCACCTGATCAGGAAGATCGTAGATCGCCGGGAGATCGAGGTTCAGAGGGTTGCTTCAGAAGATAACACTGCAGATCTATTCACGAAGGCCTTACCCCAGACTCATTTCGAGCGGCTGATCGAGATGATAGGTCTTCGATACGCCAGTACGTGGCCTTAGTGCAAGTGGGAGATTGTTAGTGTATATGCCCTAGAGGCCATTACTGTATCATACTAGTTTGTATATTACTTAATGGAAGTTTGGGATATTCACAGTTGTATAGACAATCTTGCTCGAAATGGTAGTATGCTACTTGGTTTGTTTCTACTTTAATGTGTGCATGTGTTTCTTTTAGCATATCGCCTATACACATTAGTGGAGCCCCTAGGATCTTTGCTTGATTACCAGCGTTGTGATGGCAGTCACACTAGTGGGGGCTGGGTAATCTACAAGCACATCATTATACAGGTCCCTAGTCGTAGGATTATCGAGACGGGGCATCGATACTCCGGAGTAGACTAGCGTATACGCTTCTCATCCTAGCAGGGGAGATGGTCTGTCCCACGGCCGTCAGTACGTCGTACTTGAGATAGTATGCGGGTGCTCGTTAGGTTACGAGTACATTGGACAGGACTCGTCGGGAACTGTTGGTTGGTATTATACCTATCGTCGGTTATCAGTTCCCAGGTGACATGAGTACAGCTTAGTCCGCTGACTTGACACCGTCACTTCGCCTCGAATGTGTTCCCACTGTACTTTGATTACTACCCTACCACGGCTCAAAGGAGTCGAGCAAATAGGTAGTAGTTGGGTGCAGTCCCGAAGCACTTGGAGGCAGTGACAGTTAGACAGGATTCGTCTCTTCCGGTATTGGGGGTTGATATCGCGCTGTGTCTAGGAGAGCCATTACACAATGTCCCTGGCCAGGGCAAGCGAGATATACTGGTAGCGTTTCCAGTGTTATCTCAGGGTGTTCTGGGCTACACTCTGACACGACTTGTACCGCTATTAGGGGACTGACGTTTACCACCCCCTAGGCCCGCCATGCGATACTCTGAGACGAACAGACCGGACTTTACGGAGATTGTCACATTCAGGCTCAGTAGGAGTTCGGATGGGTTCACCTCATCAGTCTTATTATCGGCATCTACCTGGGGACCGTTACGTGCAGCTAGTAGCTCTTACGGCCTGTGGTTAAACCCACTGCCAGCGTAGTGTTGAGTCTTTAGAGTCCCACACAGAGGGTTATTCGCCTTTGGGCAAAACAGAGTAGAGGTCGCATGGTTTTGCGACGGGGTTCGTTCACATCCGCGCACTTGTGCACGTTTGCTGTCCGGTCAGTTATTACTAGCAGGCTATGGTTTAAGCCAGATCCTAGTATATGTTTTGGGATTGGTTTTATCTCTTTGTATTCGTGTTTCTCGGAACATGGATGCGGGTGTGTATGCACAGTTGACTGAGGCAGAAGCAGAGGATTCTTATTAGGGTTGATGACCGTTGTCTTTTTCCAAACCTTAATGAATATGTGAAATATGATTAATAATATTAATTAAAGAAAATTGTGTTATGGTTAGGGTTGTTGACCATTTGACCTTGGTTGACTTTTTGACCCAAGTTGAAATGTTGACCATAATCATTTCACACAAAAGATGCTCTTTGATCCTAGCAAAATTCATTAAATGTGAAATGATAATGGTCTTATCAATTGAACCATCACCTTTTTCTTTTGATTAATATTGTTAATTCATAATTCACATATATGTGAATATGGTTGCTATTATTCTCTCATTTTTTCTCTCATGCTCATTCTCTCTCATCCTCTTCCTCTCTCTCAAAGCAAAAATCTCTCATAAGTTGAAAACCATTTGCTTTTGAGATAAACACCAAAATTCATCTCTACTCATCCTAAGGTTTTAGGTTTAGCAAACCAAACACTTTAGTTACCTCTAGTTTGAGGTAGGAGCCCAAGGTAGAGACCCTCGGGTGGATCTTTCTTCGGCAAGAGAAGGCGACGAGGAGGAACCATTCAACCCACTACAAGGAGAAGAAGAGAAGGAGTTCAAGACTAGGTATAACCCTCTAACCTAGTAGGTAAAACTTGTAGTTAGTTGCTAGTGTTTTGTTTAGCAAAGATCCGTTTTCTAGTCCATGTTACCCTAGCCCTAAAAATTGTTTTTTACCGTTTCCGCAACCCTGAAAGAATCGGGAAGGGTAACGTGGACTTACAATAGCATTCGACGATTTCATGTATGAGGTTGTCGAAAATCCTCATCATGGCCCTCTGATAGGTAGCGCCGGCGTTCTTCAGACCGAAAGGCATCACTTTGTAGCAGAATATGCCCAGAGGAGTCCGGAAAGCGGTATGCTTCTGGTCTTCGGGATGCATCTTTATCTGATTGTACCCAGATGATCCATCCATGAAGGAGAAGACTTTATGAGTGGACGTATTATCTATCATCAACTCAGAACTGGTACGGGAAAATCACCCTTCGGGCAAGCTTTATTGAGGTCCTAAAAGTCCACGCAGATGCGCACCGTCCCATTTTTCTTCATCACTGGGACAATGTTGGCAATCCAATCGGGGTATTGAACTTCTTGGACGAAGTCGGAATTGATTAGCTTCATGACCTCGGCGTTAATGCTCATTTCAAGTTCGAGCCGCATTCTTCTCGGTGCTTGTTTGATCGGCTTGACGTCCGGAGATATTGCCAATTTGTGCACAGCTACTTCTGAATCTAGTCCCGGCATTTCGGAGTAGTTCTATGCGAAACAGTCTTTATATTGCATGAGCACGTCTTTGAGCGTAGCCACCTATTCTTCAGACAACAACTCACTGACGAACGTTGGCCGTGGGTCGTTTTCCGTCCCCAAGTTTATTTTTCTCAGGTTATCTGCAGTAGTATGTATTCCATCTTCCAGCTCTTTTGGCGCTGGTAGAAACTCTGAGATCACCTTGTCATCATCGTTTTCGAAACACCAGGGGAGGTCAGCCATATCCTCGCGTACTCCTTCTCCTGACAGTGTTATCGCGTGACAGGTACGAGACCGCTTCCAAGACCGATGTTGATTCGGCTCTACTCTCGCTGCATACGTGGCTTTCGGTTCATGATTCTGTGGCGGGGTTACCCTCCAACTGCTGGATAAAGCGAACCTGCCTTGCTGATACTGGTATTCTACCCAGTCTTTGAATGTGAAGCAGTCTTCGAGAGGATGTCCTATCGCTCAGTGATAGGGGCAATAATTCGAATGAGAGACCTCGTCTGCTTGCTCGGGGTGTTTGGATTCCGGGAGCGTAATCATTTGATATTTCATGACAAGACCAAATATCTTCCTTGTCTTGTCTTGGGGAAAAGAATATGCTCGATCCATCTTTTTTATAAGAGACGAATCCCGACTGCTCAATTCTCGATTGCGTGGCTTCTTGGACCCGCTTTGCCGCCGTCGAACGTTTTTTCCGTTCTTTAGCTTGTTTTTACCTCTGTGTCGGGTCTTCTGTATGACGGGCTGGCGACGAAGGGCATCGTCATTCTCCACAGCCTGCTGAAGGAGGCGCTGCGTCCTGGCTTTCTTGTAAATGGCCATTTCGCGGCTGTGGCCATCTCGGACCATTTGACCCGCCTCCCTTATTAGTTTTTTCATATGTTCTTCAAATGACGAACTTGGCATTTTTACGGCGGGATCTCGTTTTGATTCAATTGCAGTGTCTTCTAACAGAGCATCTCCTTCTTCATCGAAGTCATGTATAACGTAGCAGCCATGGAATCGCTCCCATTTCTTGGATTGAACATATCCAAGCCCGATCGTTTCCATTCTCCCGTTGGGCAATTTTCGCTGAGTTCTAGGGACGTTCCAGATCCTGTTGTGGAACTGAGTTTGTCGAGCAGTCTGTTTGAAGGGTATGCCTTAGCACCTTAACAGCCTTTTTAATCCTTCTGTGTAGTATCTGGGCAGACGGATGGGCTAGAGCCTGTCAAGTGTAGAATCGGCACCATGCCAAATTTCTTTCTCCACTTTGGTTTCCGTGGATCGATAAAAGATGGCCGCCTTCTCATCTTGTCGCCTGGGAGGGACGTAGAACGTCTGCAGTTCTTGCACACTATAGGTATCAAGTGCGTTGAGCTCTTTGTAATGCTTTTGCGGGACCATGGCGATTTGCAAACTTCGTTCATCGCCAGTGAGGGCTTGTATTGATGGCCGAACAGAAAATACTGCATTGACCTCATCTTCAGTGTCGCTGCCGAAGACCAACATAGGGGTAGACGGTCCAAGCTTGTTGTATTGGAGCGGCCCCGAATAGACTATCTCTTCCTCCTCCTCGGTATCGCTCCTAAAGACCGAAATAGTGGTGATAGTTTTGTTCTTCGGTTTATAGCATCTTTCCTTGTCTTCGAAGTCTGGCAAGAAGTACTTGGCGTCTTCATATTTGCGGACTACATTTACGGAGAATGGGTTCAGTTCCCCTGTCATGGTATACTCGAGACCATCATTGAAGTACTTCATACACTGATGTTGTGTAGAAGGGATGATGTTGTTTTCGTGTAAACAAGGTCTTCCGAGTAAAGCGTTGTAACAGGTCTTGACGTCAATGACATGAAATTTGATGTCTGTGATGAGCGACCCGAAGCGTAATGTCAGTATCATAGACCCAAGCGTCCGTGATGACTGGGAGTCGAACCCGGAGATGGTAATTTTATCCCGAGCGAGGTACTGGACGCTCATGCAGATTTCTTTAAGTACCCTCACATTTAGGAGATTGACAGGAGACCCGTTGTCAACTAGAATCTTCCCTATCTTGATGTTATGGCAGTATCCGGTGAAATACAAGGGACGGTTGTACTCGCACGTCCCGAGAAGGAGGTCTTCATCGCCGAAAGTGACGTCAGCAGTGTGCACTTCTTCCAGCTCGTCCTTCATCTTTTCTTCGGCAAGGAAAGCTTGAAACTGTTTGGGCTCTTATAGTGCCTTGATCAGAGAATCTCTTTCCTCTTCAGATAACAGAAGGGCATCGAGAATGCTTAGTCGCGAGGGTATCTTCCTCAGGTGTGCCAGAACGTTGTAATCCACCTTGTTTTTCTTTGGCGGGTCCTTAGCTGCCATCTCTTCGACGACTCGGTCATTAAGGGCGATATATTCATGGACTTTTTCTTTCCCCTTGTCTTTTTTGTTCGCCCCCTTGTTTATGAGTCCGAGATTCTTTTCAGATAACGTATGATTACGTAGCTGAATGTTCTCGCAGGTCTTCGCCTCTTCTGCTTCAGTGATGGATTCCTTGAAGAGAGGGCCGAGGGCTATTTCTTCATCAGAATCGCTCCCGAAGGTGAGAACTTGCGATCCTCCGGAATCAACCATGTGATAGTTGTCGACAGTTCTTTTGCGTTCATCTGTCGTGCTCTTCCGCTCTCGACGAGTTTTGCGCTTCATCCGCTTGAAATGTTGTCGATGAGTAACGTATCCCTGCCACCAATTTTTAAAGGCCATGCATTCCTCGGTAGGGTGCGTGATCCTCCGATGGAATAAGCAGTAGCTTGGATGTGCATCTAGTTCGTCGAGGAACGTATTTTCTGAAGTGTCTTCTTTGAAAGGTGGCAACTTCATTCCCATTGACAGGTGATTTGAATGAATTTTCTCGATTGGATGTGAAAAGTAAAAGTATCAATTCAAATAGTCCCCGATTTCGGCATCATTTGGTTGTTCGTAAAATTCAAGACTGAGTAAGTAAATCAACTCAAATGATTCCCGATAACGGTTTCATTTGATCGATAAGAGTTTCTTTGTGTCGGTAATTAGAAAATTGAATCAAGTTCACAATCAAAGAATTATATTTGACCGCAATCAATTACGGTGTCGATTGTAGATCGTAAGCGAGTACGGATCGTCCACAGGGATTGTGCGATTCGTTTCTGTATTTAATTTGTTTGAATCGAAAAGTTAATCGAAAAGAAAAGAAAACATGATTCAAGAATTTATCGATTGATTCAGGTGTCACGAGTTTAATCAAGAATCAAAAAACTGATAAACAATCGAGAATCGGGTTTCGATGATATTTCCAATCAAATGTCAAGAATCTAAATGAGGCTCGTAGGAATCGATCGGATCTATAGACGTGATGTAATCTCAAGATTTCATATTCTTGTCCTTCGAAGGATTGATACTAGATCGATGATGATCGACGAGAGTTAGGGCTTTCTTGATGAAACTAGGGTTTCATCGTTTAACCCTTGTTCTTTCGTAGATATCATTCACATTCTAGCCTCTAGCAATTTCAAGAAACGATCGTAACTCCCCAATCTCGAGCGATATCAATCAAGAAAGCATCGCAACGAATTGGGTCATCGATTCTTGAACTTGCTAGGGTTTACAAAACTCGTAGGACTCAAGAATCGATTTCAGATATATTACATCATCATTCTATTGATCGTCTCGACTCCTCGACGAGCGGAGTATTACTCAAACATCATCACACAGAAAGTATTCAAGAATTGAAAAGATATCATGATGCAAGAATTTAAAGAAAACAAGATAAAAGAATATCACCTTTTATTTATATCAACAATTTGATTACAGTAGCTCAAGAATTACAAGAGGAAGAACTAAATTGTTGAATTAGCGTCGCTCGGCTCCGTGAGTCGCGGATCGGCTTGGACCACTTGCTCTGTTGAAGATCGGCTCGGCTCATAAAAGGCTGCAAGGCTTCTTGCTTGATGGGTACTCGGGATCTTGGCTTTTGATTGGAATTAGGGTTAAGGTTTCACACAAGTTCTCTCACTAGACTTGTGAAAGAAGAGAGAAAAGAGTGAATGGCTAAAGATGAACTAATGGAGGGATTTTTCCAAGATTAGAGATTATTCTCAAAATTGGGGGATTATGATACAAGTGAGCCTAGGGTCTTATTTATAGATCTCCCAAACCCTAGGTCTAGGTTTGAATTTACAATTCCCTCCAAAAGTTTGTTGAGGCTTCTAGAAGGAGTTTGTTAGGCTTTAGCTTAGGGTTTAAGCTAGGGTTTAGGGAGAAGTTTCTAGAATGATAGGCTAGTTTAGTGTTGATTCCAAAGCTTGCTGATCTAGCAGAAATCTCTGGAGTATTCTGGAACTTGAAGTATATGAGCTGAATGTGGGCCCTGAGTGAAGAGTTTTGATGCAAAGATCAAGTGCTGACGTGGCAAGACGGCCGCGGAACCGCGGCGCAAGCAGGCTCCTGCCGTGGATCCGCAGCCATGTTGGCTCCTTGGGCTTTGGTCTTTTTGCAGTGGTCCTGGGCTAATATTTTGGGCTTCATCTGATATGTTGATTTGTATTTTTCCCTTTGGATTGATACCAGAATTGAAATCATTGAGTTGGCGTAATGTTTGATCGGTACCGTATAAATTTTGGCCTTTCTTCTGGATTTTCCTGCACAGATCTTAAAACAAGTGTTGCGCAATATAGAGATGATGCGATACCATGAAATGCGGTCAATTTCCTTTATAGTGCCGGTTTTAGAGTCTAAATCATGCAATCTGATATTTTGCGACAGTTTTGCTAATATGTGAAATATGAATACCGTACACGTCTAAATGAATGCAAATGATGAGGAAATTGCCGGCTGAAATATGCAATATTTTCGACTAATCAAATTCCCCCAAACTTAATTTCGATCGTCTCGAGCGAACTGTTTTATTAAAAAGAGAAGGAGAAAATGAAGAAAAAGAAAAACTAACTAGCACACTTTCGTAGGCAACACGATTACACTGAGCACGTGCAACAAGCCTTTAAACCTCTAGGTGTCCCTAGTAGGAGGAGTGTTGTCTCCTGAGGGTTTTCAGCGGATTGCACCCACAAAATCCAATAATAAAAGGAAGATCATGAATATTACATTTAAAGAAAAGAATTGTAGAAGAAAAGCCTTGAAAATTAGGGTTTCCAACTAAGCTAGCTTTTCGGTTGTCATGAGCCCTATCTTAATGGTCATGAAAAGATGTTAAAAATCACGTCCTCCCTCAATAAAACATTGTCTTATTCTTCATTCCTATCTTTCTTCCAAACATCGATCATATAACCCTGCGTGTGTGTAAAGACATCCCTACATCCGGAGAATTCAATTCAAGCTATCATACTCTTGCCCATCAGCCTCAGTACTTTTTAATTAATGAATATTTAGATGAGATTGCTCACACACTTTCATGCGACCGTTAATACTTCTTGAGGTACTAACCGACCGATTACTCCTGTGCTTGCTTGCTTGGTGTATTTTCCTCGTCTTGCACCACCTCAGGCATAGCAGTGACTCCCAAACCAGTTGGCCTTAGGGCACTAGGTGAAGAAGCACCCTCGCTATATATTTTTTATTGCCCTCGGTGATAACAAAACCGGTGTCCATTTTTCTCACCACTTTATATTTTTTATTCACTTTTTTTTTCTTTTTATTTCCTTCATACATCGGCTTTAAGACAAGAGCATTTCAAGGTATCCTCTACTATCCCAGGTTTCAAGACGTGTGTAAGTGCGAATAGTAGGGTAGTAACGTTCAAAATGTTTGGCTTCCAGAATAGAAACTATTTTTCAGACTTATTTTTATCCTCAGATTAGTGACGTCCTTCATCTTGCTAACCCTTGGGACAACGGCTCATAACTACTTATTACTAGTTCGTATAAGAAAACTTCTAATTTTCTTAGTTTTCTTAAATTTTTTCTAATCTCATGGATGCAATTGTTCACTATCTAATCTTTCATTATCATAAATATTAAATATTTTTATATTTTGAAATTTTTTAAATTTTTATAGATTTTGAAATTTTTTCAATTTTTATAGATTTTTAAAGAAATGTTTTGTGCTTATGCAAATGATATGCAAATGATGCAAAAATAAGCACAAACCTCCCCCAAACTTGTTTTCAACAGTGTCCTCACTGTTGCCAAATGCTATACCTACAAAACTGTAAACCTGGGAGGAATTATTAGTGGGGGCTAAATATATAAGTGAAGAACTTCCCCCAAACTTACTCTTTTTACTCACCTTCCTTCAAAAGATGATGCAGTGATAAACATGACATGAAGATGAGACGGAGGAATTTTAATCCAAATAAACTGGCTCTTGTAAGAACAAGAGCTCCTCCGTGGGGTCAGTGGAAAAATACGGCTTAAGTCTATATGTCCATTCACTTTGAAAAAGGTGCCGTTTTTAACATTTTCTACTTCTACTGCCCCGTGCGGGTATACAGACCGCACAACAAAAGGTCCCTTCCATCGAGATCGGAGCTTACCCACGTGAAGGTGTAATCGTGAATCATAAAGAAGGACTTGTTGACCAGGTGAAAATGTTTCCTCAAAATGTTTTTATCGTGAAAAACCTTAGTCCTATTCTTTACAATTACAGCGTTATCATAAGCTTCATCGCAGAGTTCGCTTAGCTCATTTATTTGCAGCTTCCGAAAGTTGCAAGAAAGGTTTAGATCAAAATTTATTTCTTTTATAGCCCACATTGCTTTATGCTCTATCTCGACGGGTAAGTGACATGCTTTTCCAAACACTATCCTATATGGAGACATTCCTAGGTCGGTTTTAAATGCAGTCCTGAATGCCCAAAGAGCATCCGTCAGTTTGGTCGACCAGTATTTTCTATTTTTAGCAACAGCCTTCTCCAGGATAAGTTTGATCTGTCTGTTTGAGATTTCAGCCTGCCCGCTTGTTTGGGGATGATAGGGTGTAGAAAGTCGATGGTTGATTGAGTATTTTCGCATCAGAGTCTCGAAAGATCTGTTGCAGAAATGTGTCCCATTATCGCTAATAATAGCGCGTGGGTGTCCAAATCGCTAAAAGATATTCTCTTTTAAGAACTTAATGACAACTTTCTTGTCATTAGTGCGACAAGGAATGGCTTCTATCCACTTTGAGACATAATCAACCGCCAGCAGTATGTACAAATTCCCAAAGGAGTTGGGAAAGGGACCCATAAAATCAAGGCCCTAAACATCAAATATTTCAACAACCAAGATGGGTTGCTGAGGCATTTCATTCCTCTGGGAGATTCTACCCGTATACTGACATTGTGTATAGGTTTTGCAATACTCAAATGCGTCCTTGAATAAGGTCGGCCAATAAAATCCACATTGCAAAACCTTTTCCGCTGTCTTTCTAGGACCAAAGTGACCCCCACAGGCCTGATCATGACAAAATGAAAGAACACTCTTAAACTCTTCATTCGGGACACACCGGCATGATCTGATCAGGACAATATTTAAACAAATAGGGCTCGTCCCAGTAAAAGTGTTTTACTTGGGAAAGAAAATGATATTTGTCATGTTTTGACCAATCGCTCGGTATCAGTCCCGTGGCATGATAGTTCACAATATCCCTGAACCATGGTTCACTGGATATGCTCAAGAGTTGTTCGTCAGGGAACGAGTCATTAATCGGCAGGGTCACAGGGGAAGAAATGATGCGTGAAAGATGGTCAGCTACTACGTTTTCACATCCTTTCTTATCTTTGATAACAAGATCAAATTCTTGTAACAGAAGGATCCAACGTATTAGTCGACCTTTTGCATCTTTCTTCGCCAAAAGATGTTTTAAAGCGGAATGGTCAGTATACACAACTATAGGTGAGCCAATTAAGTAAGGCCTGAATTTTTCTAATGCAAATACAACCGCTAAGAGTTCTTTTTCGGTGGTTGTATAATTGATTTGCGCATCATTCAGGGTCTTACTTGCATAGTATATTACGTGTGGCATCTTTTCAATGTGTTGTCCTAAGACTGCACCTACTGCAAAGTCGGATGCGTCACACATCAGCTCAAAGGGGTAGTCCCAGTTTGGTGATGATAGCACGGGGGCTGAAGTGAGTGTGTGTTTAAGTGAGTCGAAAGCTGTCTCGCAGTCCGAGTCAAAATGGAAGGTCGTATCCTTGGCCAGGAGAAGAGTTAAAGGTCTAGCAATTTTGCTAAAGTCCTTAATGAATCTCCTATAAAAGCCCGCATGGCCAAGGAAAGATCGAATATCTTTGACGCTTTTAGGATGAGGGAGGTTTTGAATGACATCTATCTTAGCTCTGTCAACCTCAATGCCTTTCTGTGAAATGACATGTCCAAGAACTATTCCTTCTTGAACCATAAAATGGCATTTTTCCCAGTTCAAAGTCAAGTTCTTCTCCTTGCAACGAGTAAGAACAGCGTCAAGATTCGATAGGCAATCAGAAAAAGAGTCTCCAAAAATCGAGAAATCGTCCATAAAGATCTCCAGAAAATTCTCTACCATATCAGAGAATATCCCCATCATACACCGCTGAAAGGTAGCGGGAGCATTGCATAACCCAAAGGGCATGCGACTGTAAGCAAAGGTACCAAAAGGACAAGTAAAAGTGGTTTTATCTTGATCCTTTTTGGCGATGGGGACCTGATTATAGCCTGAGTATCCGTCCATAAAGCAATAATACTCTCGTCCCGCTAAGCGTTCCAGCATCTGATCAATGAATGGTAGAGGAAAGTGATCTTTCCTCGTGGCAGCATTGAGTTTTCTATAAGTAATACATACACGCCATCCAGTTTGGGCGCGTGTCTGAATCAACTCATTTGCCTCATTGGTTATAACAGTGATGCCGGATTTCTTAGGAACGACATGTATAGGACTCACCCACTGGCTATCGGAGATGGGGTATATAATACAATTATCTAAGCATTTGACGATCTCTTTCATGACCGCTTCCTTCATGACGGGATTCAACCGTCTCTGTGGTTCTCGGGTTGGTCTAGCATCATCCATCACATGTATATGATGTTCAACTATCAAGGGACTAATCCCTTTGATGTCCGCCATACTCCAACCAAACGCCTCTTTGTTAGATCTCAATACCGATAAAAGTGCATTCTCTTGCTCTGATGCAAGAGAAGCGGATATGATAACCGGTAAAGACTCATTCTCACCTAGATATGCATATTTAAGGTGAGAAGGTAAAATTTTGAGATCTAACTCAGGTGGAGAAATGATAGAAGGAGGGATCATTAAGTGATTTTTGGATTTACAAAGAAGCCTAGAGCCTGTGAAAGATACAGACTCGGGTGGAGAAAAGTCAGAAGTGCAGGACTCAAGTGTAGAGAAAGTGTCCTCACTAAGATCATGTGTAAGATCAAACAGAGATGTGGTAATGTCATCGAGATCAGTAAAGCAAAGATCCTCAGCTCCACAACTATCGGGAGCGATCTCATGGATAGAGCACACATCTAGAATATGAGCAGAGGGTTCTGATGGCTGACTTCCAACTTTGTAGATATTTAGTTCAATGGTCATATTTCCAAATGATAAGTTCATTGAACCATTTCTACAGTTTATAACAGCGTTGGAAGTGGCAAGGAAAGGACGACCCAGAATCACCGGAATTTGGCTCCGGGGGTTTGCTACAGGCTGTGTGTCGAGTACAATGAAGTCTACAGGAAAAACAAATTCCCCGACCTTTATCAACACATCCTCTAATTCACCCCATGGTTTGGTGATAGATCGGTCTGCCATCTGGAGAGTGCAGTGAGCAGGTTTCAGCTCTCCAATCCCTAATTGCTCATATACCGAATATGGAAGGAGGTTAACACTTGCGCCAAGGTCTAAAAGAGCACGATTTATGTTTTTACCCCCAATAGAAATCGATATTGTAGAACATCCTGGGTCCTTTCGTTTCTTTGGTAGCTGGGGAATAAAAGCAGTGCTGATATTATTAGCCATAAAGACCTTCTTCGGCACTTGAGTCTTCCTCTTCCTAGTGCACAAGTCCTTAAGAATTTTCGCATAAGCGGGGACTTGTTGAATTGCATTTAGGAGAGGGATATTGATGTTAACCTGTTTGAACATTTCCATAATTTTCTCCATATGAGGACTCGTTCTATTAGCCCTTAACCGATTCAGGTAAGGAGCTTTCGCAATAAGCGCAGGGTCCATCATAGGAGAAGGAAGAGGGGGTAGACGCGGTCCCAAAAGAGGTGTGGGGACCGTCTGTGGAGAACTAGAAGGGCTATACTGAGGTGTCGAGCCTAGTGGGAAATGGAGAATAGGCTCGCGAGAAGGTGGTGTGGTAGAAGAAGAAGGATCAGAAGGAGAAGTGTGTGTGTGTGGAAAGGTCTCAGCCGGGGTGTTGATATGATTTTCAGTATCATCAATACCTTCCCCGACATGGTTGTTCAGCACTCTTCCCGATCTCAACGTTGTGACGGCATTTACATTGTAATGCCCAGGATTCTGTAGGGGTTGAGAGGGAAGTTTCCCTTTTTCTCTCGCACTCATTTCGGCTTTAAGTCATGCGATTTCAGCTTCCATCGTTCTGATACTCTCAGCTTGGGACGCTGAGTTTTTCTTTATCTCACCGACGGAAGTTCTAACCTCAGCCGAAACCTCTATGAAATTTGACAAAAGTGATTTCATGGTTTGAGTGAATTGGGAGAACTCGTCAGAACAGGTCATAGGATTAGACTGTGCAGGATTGTTGACCTGATTTTGGAAATTTTGTGACTGATAGGGGTGCTGAGTGAGTTGAAGGGGTTGTTGTTGTGGTGGAGGAAGAGCCCTTTGAAAATTATTCGTGTTTGGAACCGTGTTTTGAGATTGGTTTTGGTTCCAAGCAAAATTCGGGTGATTCCTCCAACCCTGATTGTATGTGGAAGAATATGGATCGTTTCTCGGTCTTTGAAATGCGGCATTAGAATGCTCGTGACCTTGAAACGCAGAGTTTAATGGACATTTTTCCGTTAAATGAGACGGATCAGAACAGCACCCACAAACAGTTTTGGGGAGCGACACTGGGTTTAGGAAGGCTGCTGCAAATTTGTGTTCCATAGCGTCGAGCTTCTTTTGCATTGCTGCCATTTCAGCTCGAACACCTATGGACACATCTATTTGGTGTACGCCACCCCTATTCAATGGTTGGGTTCCACTCTCCCACTGTAGTGATTTTTCAGCGAACTCTTCTAAATACTTCCAAGCTTCCCCATCATCTTTGGTCATAAAAGTACCTTGACACATGTTTTCAAGGCTCTGTTTAGTGCTTGGGTTAATGCCCTCATAAATGATTCGGCACAATTCCCATCTCGGGATGCCGTGATGAGGACACTGAACCAATAGATCCTTGAAACGTTCAAAGCATTTTGAAAATGGTTCAGTAGGGAGCTGGGCAAATTGATTCAGTTCGCTACGAATTCGAGCTGTCTTTTGTATTGGGTAAAATTTCTTAAGGAATGCAGCGACGAATTCTTCCCAATTCGTAATAGAGTGTGCGGTAGTGTTATATAGCCACTTCTCGGCTATATCGCACAATGTAAATGGAAGAAGTCGTAGACGCATAGCATCCACTGAAAGTTGTGACATACCCATCATTGCGCATACGTTTTCAAATTTGGTAATGAAAACGTAAGCGTCCTCAGTCTCGAGTCCGTGGAATTTGGGTAAAAGATTGATATACTGGGGCTTAATCTCAAAGTTATCCCCATTGGCTGGTGGTGTGGATAAGCAGGTCAAAAGAGGACCTCGAATAGGGTAGCACCTCTCCTGGAGAGAGATGCGGGGTCGATTCTGCGCACCAACGGACGGCGGCAGATTAGGGTTAAAGAAGTTTGATGGATTCGGATCCATCGGTGTGGGTGTGGTAGTGGGTAAAGAAAAGGTAAATGGAGAATTATCGACTTCGGAGTCGATAAAGGGTACGCGGACTAAACGGGCACTAGAATCCCGTGTCCAGCCTATCTTGCACTAAAAAGGGTTAGTACAAGTGGCAGCGTTGACTTATAATTAGGGGTAAATGAATGAATGCGGTGCTTGCTTTGAAAAAGGGACGGATTTTTGAAAAAAATGATGCGACACAACAAATGCAGCACACAAACCCTAGAATCTAGTGGTCACCTAGGTCCGGCTCTAGACCGCTCCTAACTGCCAAAAGACAAGTCGCAGGATAGAATCCTCCACTGCCTCTTTGTCCCCCTGTGGCCGGATAAGTGCCAGGTAAGTGGGAAGGTACTCCACTACGTAAGTAGTGGGCCTAATTAAAAACCACTAGCCTTAGACACACTCGCCTTAGACACCACAAGAAAACGCGGATAAGCAATGAATTACCCATGGCCTTCTTCTGTCCTAATTGAGCGCGACAGTCCTTAGAGTCATCTCTAGATATTTTTTAGTTAATGTGGGTCAATGCGGATGCAAGTTTTGTGATTTTTGGGGCCTAGGAAGGGTAATGAAATCCCCACCTAATTTGGATTTGGCCGTGCCCCTTAATATCCGTATTTAGAATGCAAACAACCAAGAAACAAAATCACGCACAAATTTAATTTTTTCTTTTTGCAGCGCTGCGATTATTTGCAAAGAAACCTGCAGAAAATTATTAGTTGGAGCTAAAAGAGGAGAGAGGAGAAGGTAAGAAGTTACCTGATGAAATTTAGCACAGAGAAGGCTCAAGGCTGCCGCGGTTCCGCCGCATATGGGCCTTACTGCCGCGCTTCCGCGGTTAGATGATGTGATCACTGAACCAAAATTTTCCAGGGAGCTTCTGTAGACTCCCTCAACTCTCTGGTATTTTCCAAAAATTTTCTTCAATTGCCAAACAGCTCCAGATTTCCTTGCAATGAACCACAACAAATCGTTTAGGGTTTGCACGAATTTTGATCTCAAAATAACAATGGAATAATTCTTTCAATTCAAATTAAAATATGAAACGAATTAGCGCGCGATCCCCGGAAACGGCGCCATTTGATTTTGAATGAATTTTCTCGATTGGATGTGAAAAGTAAAAGTATCAATTTAAATAGTCCCCGATTTCGGCACCATTTGATTGTTCGTAAAATTCAAGACTGAGTAAGTAAATCAACTCAAATGATTCCCGATAACGGTTTCATTTGATCGATAAGAGTCTCTTTGTGTCGGTAATTAGAAAATTGAATCAAGTTCACAATCAAAGAATTATATTTGACCGCAATCAATTACGGTGTCGATTGTAGATCGTAAGCGAGTGCGGATCGTCCACAGGGATTGTGCGATTCGTTTCTGTATTTAATTTGTTTGAATCGAAAAGTTAATCGAAAAGAAAAGAAAATATGATTCAAGAATTTATCGATTGATTCAGGTGTCACGAGTTTAATCAAGAATCAAGAAACTGATAAACGATCGAGAATCGGGTTTCGATGATATTTCCAATCAAATGTCAAGAATCTAAATGAGGCTCGTAGGAATCGATCGGATCTATAGACGTGATGTAATCTCAAGATTTCATATTCTTGTCCTTCGAAGGATTGATACTAGATCGATGATGATCGACGAGAGTTAGGGCTTTCTTGATGAAACTAGGGTTTCATCGTTTAACCCTTGTTCTTTCGTAGATATCATTCACATTCTAGCCTCTAGCAATTTCAAGAAACGATCGTAACTCCCCAATCTCGAGCGATATCAATCAAGAAAGCATCGCAACGAATTGGGTCGTCGATTCTTGAACTTGCTAGGGTTTACAAAACTCGTAGGACTCAAGAATCGATTTCAGATATATTACATCATCATTCTATTGATCGTCTCGACTCCTCGACGAGCGGAGTATTACTCAAACATCATCACACAGAAAGTATTCAAGAATTGAAAAGATATCATGATGCAAGAATTTAAAGAAAACAAGATAAAAGAATATCACCTTTTATTTATATCAACAATTTGATTACAGTCGCTCAAGAACTACAAGAGGAAGAACTAAATTGTTGAATTGGCGTCGCTCGGCTCCGTGAGTCGCGGATCGGCTTGGACCACTTGCTCTGTTGAAGATCGGCTCGGCTCATAAAAGGCTGCAAGGCTTCTTGCTTGATGGGTACTCGGGATCTTGGCTTTTGATTGGAATTAGGGTTAAGGTTTCACACAAGTCCTCTCACTAGACTTGTGAAAGAAGAGAGAAAAGAGTGAATGGCTAAAGATGAACTAATGGAGGGATTTTTCCAAGATTAGAGATTATTCTCAAAATTGGGGGATTATGATACAAGTGAGCCTAGGGTCTTATTTATAGATCTCCCAAACCCTAGGTCTAGGTTTGAATTTACAATTCCCTCCAAAAGTTTGTTGAGGCTTCTAGAAGGAGTTTGTTAGGCTTTAGCGTAGGGTTTAAGCTAGGGTTTAGGGAGAAGTTTCTAGAATGATAGGCTAGTTTAGTGTTGATTCCAAAGCTTGCTGATCTAGCAGAAATCTCTGGAGTATTCTGGAACTTGAAGTATATGAGCTGAATGTGGGCCCTGAGTGAAGAGTTTTGATGCAAAGATCAAGTGCTGACGTGGCAAGACGGCCGCGGAACCGCGGCGCAAGCAGGCTCCTGCCGCGGATCCGCGGCCATGTTGGCTCCTTGGGCTTTGGTCTTTTTGCAGTGGTCCTGGGCTAATATTTTGGGCTTCATCTGATATGTTGATTTGTATTTTTCCCTTTGAATTGATACCAGAATTGAAATCATTGAGTTGGCGTAATGTTTGATCGGTACCGTATAAATTTTGGCTTTTCTTCTGGATTTTCCTGTACAGATCTTAAAACAAGTGTTGCGCAATATAGAGATGATGCGATGCCATGAAATGCGGTCAATTTCCTTTATAGTGCCGGTTTTAGAGTCTAACACATGCAATCTGATATTTTGCGACAGTTTTGCTAATATGTGAAATATGAATACCGTACACTTCTAAATGAATGCAAATGATGAGGAAATTGCCGGCTGAAATATGCAATATTTTCGACTAATCAACAGGGCTTTAGTGAATTGCTTCCTTGTCTTAAACCTGCTTTTGCTGGCGGCAGAAGTGCTTCCATCCGGTTGGGGTACTTCAACCCTTTTGTCCAGCCGCCGACGTTTGGCTTTTTCAAATATGGCCATTTCGCGCTCTCGATCAGCTTTGCTCTTTTGACAGGCCTCATTCAGCAACATGTCAATCATCTCATCTGACGGTTCTAGGAGTTCCGGTTCGGGATTTGCCCCCAGTTTCTCTGCATCAGGAGCTTTTTTGCCATTTATCGAGTGAGAGATCATGTGGCAGCTCGCCACATAGTCCTCAGGCCCTTCTGAAGAATCGTCTCCTTTGTCAGCGTCATCGTCTTCATTCTCAAGAACATGCTTAAAGAATTTGTCCAATGTGATTGGGGTCCGTGCCCTCTGGTTATATTCTTCCAGTGCATCGATATATTTCTGCAGACCTGTACGGCTATCGTCGGGTTGGACGGGCTTCTTGGCCTTCTTTTTCTTTAAAGACCTTGGAGGCTTGGCCTGAATGTTTTTTCCACCATCACCAACTTTCAGCGTTGGGCGCGGATTCAGCATCCCTTCAGTAATCTTGGACTCCAGCGGGTTATTCCATCTAACTGTCGGACACGCTTGGTGATCTTTCAGCATTTTTTTCGTTTTGGCTGAAAGAGCGACCTCCTATAGAGCTTCTTCAATAAAAGAGCATGATGCCCCCGGCGTGTCCATCTATTTAGGAGTGTGTGGCTGGGGCGGGCCCACCTTCCAATTCTCAGACAGCGCGAATTTGCCCTGTTGGTACTGGTCCTCAATCCAGCCTATGAAGACGAAGCAATTTTCGATTGGATGGCCTACTACTCGGTGATAGAGGAAATAATTGGGATTGTTGGCATCACCGGGCTGCAATGGACGTCTCGGATCTGGCAGATTGATGATCCTGTTGCGTATCGCCAGTTCAAACAGTCTCTTTGTTTTCTCCCGCGGAAACGAGTAAGGAGTCTTAACTTTTCGTTGAGGAATCGCTGTCTATCGCTTTGGCGATCAGCTGGTTTTGGACCAGTCGGCTGTTGCTGAGCATTGGAGACGAAGGTCGCTTTCCCTTCCCTTTTTCATTCCGCGGCTCCGACTTCGAAGAGGATGGCCTGTGGCCCATCTGGTCCATTTGGGCCAGCTTGTCAATCAAGGCCTGAAAAGTAGTCGGCTTGAAGAACATTATGAATTGAGATATGGTCGCCTGTGGATCGAGGGTTCCCACAAACATGCCCACTGCAGGAGCTTCCTCTATGCGCTGTTCACATTTTGACCATAGATTTCGCTATCGAATGGCGTATTGAACCCATGTTTCGCCTGGCCTCACCCTGGCATTGATCAATGCCGTGATTGGGGTACGTTCACTAGCGCTGGCGAAACACTGGGTGAATAGTAATTCCATCTCTGTAAAAGTTTTGACGAAGTCGTTGGGAAGCTCTGAATATCATTCGAACGCCGTCTCTGCCAAGCTGCTGACGAATTGGCGAAGAAGTAGCTTATCGTCACTTCCAGTGTTGCCGCACAGAGGCCTGAACCGAGCGACGTGCTGATGAGGATTGCTGGTCCCCTTAGATACATGGAACTTAGGGATCGTGTATCCTGGCGGGTACTTAATCTGATCGTACCATCCTGCATATGGTCACCCAGTTCTGACGACTTGGCCAGTTGCTTCATTTACCTGGTGAGCTCGTATCTGTTGATCTATATAGTCGTCAAGGGCGGCTTTGGAGATGGTCTCTTCCTTGGCAGCTGAAAAGGCCGGAGGAGGGTTCGATGACTCCCCTCTGTCGTCTTCAATTATTATTGGAGGATCCTCGACTGGAGGGTCCGGCTGGATCATCATCCCGACCATATCTTGGAATAAAAGTGCCATTTGTTTTATGTTGGCCGCTTGTTCCGCGGCCTCTTTGTCCTTCCTTTCGAGCATTCTTCGGAGGAATTCGGTATCAGTTTCCTGTTCTTGACGTTATTCCGACGATGTTTCCGGGCTTCCTTTTGGCCCAGTGAGTACGACCATCTTCGTTAGCATCTCTTGGAGCTTTTGCTGTAGTTGCTCCTAAGCCTTTGTTACTGATCGGGTGAGCGGTCGGTGACCCGTAGAAGCACGGCTATCCTCTTTCCTGCAAGCCATATAAACAGTATGCACTACCATACCCCCAGACTTGGGGCGTTTGGATTCAATTCCTTTGTGGTTCGTCGCAGACGCGGAGATCTTCACCAGCTTTCTCCTTTTATGAGCGGTCGAAGTTGAGGGGCCGTTGTAGCGGGCACCCAAGTAGACAACACCTTCTGTGGCATGACAGGGTGGTCCTTATCTTGCCGAACCTTCATTTTCTTTGGTTGGCGGGAGTAGTCCTGGTTAATCACAAAGTCTTGGACCCTTCGCCAGACCCTATGGATTTTAGAGGACAGCCGCTGAGGGGGCTATTCTGGCTTCGTCTTTGTAATCTTTTCAGCAGGCGGAGGGGACTTTTTTAGCACGACAGTCGGAGAATCCCTGCGCACCCTGTTAAATGGTTCAAAGTTGTTCCCAGTTGGAACAGCAACATTAATTTCCACCATCGGAGCTGGTGGAGTTAATCCAGAGAGGGGACTGCCCCCGGCCTTCCTCACTCGGCGCCAGTGGCGACGTCGAGCATTCCTTGCAGACAATATTGGCTCAGCTATGGGGGTGGCTTTATCATGCCCCCTGCTCTGGTGAAAGGTTGCCGCCGGTGCCAGCCTCTTGAAAACTGACGTTCGTTGAGAAGAAGCACCCAACATGTCGAAGATTGACCCTTGGGCAGGGGAAGCAACTTTGGTGATCTCGCCCGAAATAGGAGTTGGAGCGGACAGTCTAGCGAAGACCGATCCCTTAGCAGGAGAAGCCTCTTTGATGATTTCGTTTGTTAGAACAGGGATGGCTATCCGTTTCGGGATAACCCCCTCAGTTATCGCGGGTTTCTTCACGGGCCCGTTGGAGCTTTGGCCCAGTCGGTTAAAGACCGAGGCATTGGATTTAAGCGACCCGTTGAGAAGGGCCGCGGTAGTTGCAAGCCGATCAAAGACCGACTTCTTCGGAGCTTTTTGTGACGGCAGCGGGGCGTTGAAGCTCATCGGTGGGAGCATGGTCCCAAAGAACAGCCCAGTGGTAGCTTGCGTCACCTGTTCTACTGGCATCGTGAAAACGAAGGCCGCTTGAGGCCCGTAGGTCACTCCTCCGGCAAGGACGGAGTGGGAGTTGTTGCAGTTGAAAGCCATTGATCTTCTGTTTTCTGCACGGAGCAAGACACCAAATCTTAGTACCTCGAATTCAGGGGCAACTATAGCAAACCCGTGATTCGTTCGCGAACACGACACACGAAGTGTGGAGTGGAAAGAGGAAAATGTCCCACCAGGCGTGCCAGAATCTGTTCACCGCCGAAAACAGAGACGGATCTGGGATGGAACGTCTTGCCTGAATTTAAAGGCAAATTCTATTTGGTGTTATCCGTCCACCTCTCCGAAGATGCCAAGTTGATTTATGGAACCATTTATCGGAGGTTTGGACAGATGCGGCCGTTGTAGCAGACTTCGTCAGATTCCCCCTCATTGTGAGGGGGTTTTGATTGTGGGGACGCTCTTCTCTACAGGCGCAAGCCCCTGCAGTTAATTACGCTACCGCATCGCGGTAACCACTTTCTCCTTCTCCAGATGATCACTTCGTGTCGTGTGTGTTTGTTTTATTTTCTGTTGCCCGTGGATTGTATACGGAGACTAATTTATGTTGTCACCCGTAGGGCGTGGATTAGTCCAAATCCGTATTTTCTTAGATTTGGGTTTGGGTTGGATTCAAGGATCGTTAATCTCGTTTGAGATTAAGATCAACTTAAACGTTTGTTAAGGATACGTTAGTCTAATTTTAGACTAAGATCTACTTAACAGGATCATTTAGATCCAACAAAAGAGTATTTGAACTCTATTGTTTTAGTTTAGGGACATTGCGGTCCATTGGGTTTAAGGACATCATAGTCCATGATAGTTTAAAGACATCATAGTCTGTAAAGTTTAAAGATATCATAGTCTATGAGTTTAAGGATATCACAGTCCATAAAGTTTAAGGACATCATAGTCCATGAGTTTAAGGACCTCACAGTCCATAAAGTTTAAGGACATCATAGTCCATGAGTTTAAGGACCCCACAGTCCATAAAGTTTAAGGACATCATAGTCCATGGAATGTCTGGTTGTCGGGACCTGCCACCTCTCTGAAGACGTTGAAGAATTACAACGACACATATCAGAGGAATGAAGAGATGTACCCTTGAATAAATGTTGGTTGGAAGATCTGTAGTCAAGTTTGGGACTAAGATTAGTTAAAAAGATTTATGAGCATATGGGCTCAATTAATCTAAATAAGAGACATATGGCCAACTTAGGCTCGGCCCACTCAGTTAAAATGTTGAATATTTAATTAGGCTTGATCCTTTTTTATTTAACAATGCTGAGCACTGGTTTGGGTTCCGACGCCCCTTTTGTCTTTTATTGAGTGTTGAGCCATCATTATGGCTCTAGGGCTTTATTTAAAGAACAGTTTATGTTCCCTCAGCGTCTACATGAGGAGCACGTGGCGCGCTTGGCGCTGAGCGCCAGACTTAGAGTGCTAAGGTGCTTCCTGTAAGATAGCGCACACATGAGGAGCACGTGGTGCGCTTAGCGCTGAGTGCTAGTCAATAAGTGCATAGCGCTTCTTATGAAATAGCGCACACGTGAGGAGCACGTGGCGCGCTTGGCGCTGGGCGCCAGTCAATGAGTGCAAAGCGCTTCTTGTGAAATAGCGCACACGTGAGGAGCACGTGGTGCGCTTGGCGCTGAGCGCCAGTTAATGAGTGCAGAGCGCTCTTTATTAAGTAGCGCCCACGTGAGGAGCATGTGGCGCGCTTGGCGCTGAAAGCCGGCCTATGAATGCAGAGCGCTAGACTTGGAGCGCTGAAGCGCTCCTTTGGCCATTTTGGTTAGTTCTGTGCTCTGAGAATTAAATTCTCTTTCATAGGAGAATTTGTCTTATTGTAACAACCCCAAATTCCATGTACAACTTTCTTTGCAATTTTTTCAAAATTTAAAGAAAGGGGTACTTTTGCATGAGCACAAGTTAAATACTTGTTTTGCTAATTAATTACAAGAAAGAGCTTGTAGCACATTGGTAATACCTTGCACTGCTGAACCAAGCCACCAGAGTTCAAACCCCATACCCCACATTATTTTTAATATTTGTTTTATTTTTTACCCTTATAATACCAAGGGTTTACATGTGCATATCTCACAAAACCCCCCCACTACACCTAAAAATGTAACATTGCTAGAGGATAGATGAACCGTCGGGAGGGATTCCGGCCACCTGACTCGGCCGGAAATCGGCCAACTCCGCCTCGACTCGGCCAACTCAGGCCTCCGACCGAGTCACGGCCGAGTCGGCCAATTCCGGCGACGACCCCAACATGAAAATTGTGTCTTTTCACATTCCCTACACACTTGTATAATTTATTTCGTTAGACCATTTCCAGAGCTCTTTTAAAACCACAATTACTCCACTTTTAATACATTTTTAATACATTTTATTTCATTTTTTATTTTAACTCTTCATCTACCCTAACCCTAGCCTAACCCTATAAATACAACCCCTAAACACTACCCCCTACTCCAAAATTCTAATCAAAACTCTGAAGAAAATCCTAGTGAAATTGTGTACAATTCAAGCTAGCAAAGGGGCGAAGCTTCGGCGAAATTCCAACAACAACCCTAGGAGCTTCTGGCGACGAAACGACGCATCGACGCCTCCTCCCGATTCCTCTTCCTCTCTTCTAAGCTCTAAGCAAGTAAGTCCCACCTTTCCCATTCTCTACTCTTTCTGAAAATACGAAATTCTAAAACCCGACGGAATCGGAGCAAATCCGATTTCCGATTCGGTTCTTCCTAAAATCTCTCTTTTCCTTTAATACAATCTTGTTAAACCATTACATGTTGACTATTAAACACTAACTAATCATATTGAACAAGTTCCATATCAAAACAAATTGCTATTTCCATTTTACCGTACATTTTCATTAAAATACCATATAGTTTCATTTTCGACATTTAAACATCACAAACTTGCTATACCTTTAAATAGATCACGAGATAATGACCTACCTCCTCACAACACTCATATGCAGCATAGCACAATACTTCTCAGGAACATAGAATACGGGAAAACGAAACATTTCAAATAAATACCATTACTATTAAAACCGTTTTCTAAAAGATTAGTATTTTACACAAATCTTTGCAAAGCGCCGCTACAACCCAATTTGGAGAACCCGTTCAGGATGGTGCGGATTATCGCCCATCTTCGGGCTTAGTAGTGCGAGATTCAGACCTCCGC
Source organism: Agapanthus africanus (assembly GCA_030015575.1). Classification (NCBI taxonomy): domain Eukaryota; kingdom Viridiplantae; phylum Streptophyta; class Magnoliopsida; order Asparagales; family Amaryllidaceae; genus Agapanthus; species Agapanthus africanus. The sequence continues at coordinate 752,389,203 of CM057340.1, read as the reverse complement.
AAGGAGCATTCGGTCTCGAGAGATTTAAAATACGACATCTTAAGAAAATGAGATTTTTAGAAATATAAAATATATATATAAATTTATTTTTATATAATTATGTATATATGTAACATTAAAATATCTATTTTGAAATAATATAATATTCCAACTCTTTTCAAAAATCACAAGAATCACTTTACATTAATATACCATGAATTCCATACAAGTCAATATTACAAATAAATACCCTTTATTATGAATTTAGGATATTTTCACTAGAAATATCACAATTATAAAATCTACATTCATGATAACTCTAAAGATGATAACTAAATACTCGGGGAGTATTTTGAAAATTATACAAAAGTATTTTTACATAAAATCCCCTCAAGTTCTATAAATTACCCTAAGGACCCTAGTAAACATAGGTTTAAGCGGGACCAATCTCTTGAGCCTCAGGGAGCCAGAGAAGTGGGTGCTTGCCTATCTAAGGTAGACAACTTAACAACGGTATTATCAATACGGTAATCGTCTTGAAAAAGACACAAATCCTGCCGCCCATGTGCAGCGGTTACCGATAACATCAAAACCATCAGGACTTCAATTTACTTTTCTAATTGTCTGACTCAGACTGAGTCTCATTAATAAACTGACTTGAATATGATTCAAGTACAATCTACAATTTACAATTTACAATCTGCAATCTACAATATTACAACTCAATATGAATCCATTCAATCTATATTGACTGAACCGAACCATGGATATACTTCCATTTACATGATTCTCCAGTTACATCCATGATTCTACAGTTACATCTATTTACTGATATCATGGTTTCAGTAAGTCATCCAATTATACAATCTATACAGTTTACAATACAAGACAATACAATACAACTATACAAACAAAACATCTCGGGGTTTAAGGGGTAGATTGGTACGGAAGGTGTTAGAAGTGGCATGAGACAGTAAGATTAAGACACCTAACCTATATTCCGTTGTTGTTGTACCGTGGCCCAACGGTTTCTTGTACATTCCGTTTGCCCTAGTCTCTAGCATATAGAGACTCATCTTGTATACACTGGCATCCTTCTGTACCAAGTTACAAACAACAGCGTTAACACCACATTATAACAATATAATACAATTTTAAAAGCTACCTTCTTATTCTGTCTATTCTATTTCTCCATTATCTTTGGGACTTACCGAGCGATCTGTTCGCTGACGACATTCTCTTCTTTCTTCTTTGAATGTCGTCAGGTGATCTGGACACGTCAGAGATCGAGCCCAGCGCTGAAGACTTGGACCGTTTCGTTGAAGACCCAGAGCTTTAGTTCATTGTACACTTTTATTTTAGTACCTTCTGTTATGCCATTGTTTAGGCATTGCTTTATTTCAGTTGTATTTACATTTCCATGCATTGTACAGAAAGAACGTGAATAAATAAACTTGCTGTTTTATTATATCTTGTCTCTTGTGCATTTACTTTTATATTGCTTAGATACGCTTAGCGTATTTACTTCACAGTAAATACGTAGCGGCCTCGTCACGTCCTCTACCCGTACACTGGGAAGCGGGGCGTGACAGATTTTGTTGGCGGCCCATGCAGGTCAGAGCTGTAAGAAACTCTACTATGCAGTTCTGTTCTGCGTGAACAACCTAAGCAATATAACACAAGAACCAGCAACTAAAACATTCTTTACAATCCATATTCCTTGAATCTTATTATTTCATATTCTTTGAATCATGTACTTTGAATCTGTCCTAACCTAAATTTTTCTTTCAATATTATGGATTCCCCAAACAACACAAGCACCAACTTCAACAACACTCCACCACCACTACAAATTACTCCTACCGTCCCTGCTCTGATCAACGAGCAGATTCTGTTTGAGGAAATCCGAAGCCTCCTGGTTGGACTGCAACAGCAAACTGCTATATTAGTGAACCGATCAGAAGCAAAAGCAACCTGTATAAAGCGCACTGCCACCCAGATGGTAAGAGGAGCCTACACTACATAACCTTCTGAACCCAAGAGACAGAAAGAAACAATTAACCGATCATGAACAAGTTTTTGTTTCTACTGCAAGAAGACTGGACACTTGTGGAAGGACTGTAGGCGCGCAAAAGGCATGTGCCTAGTTTGTGGCACATCTGATCATAGAATTGGAAACTGTCCCTATAGACGCAACTCAGCTCACACACCCATAAACTACCCGCAGCGGCCAGATATCGAGGCTCCTGCGCCTCGTCTTGCACTCCCAGCACCACCTCCACGTGGATTTCCTGCACGGTCAAATCGCCAATTCCATCAGGCACTGAGGAACATGCCTCGAAAATAGAGGAATGTGCCTCCAGCTAGGAGGAACGTACCACGGCAACCGGCTTATACCTTAGCAGCCATAGAAGCCAAGACAGTTGACCAAGGTAACACTATCAAGTCTCTTTCATATTTTAAAACCTTTTATCACATTGTTATTTTTCATACACTATCAATACTTCAGTCCCCAAACTTTCCTTGAATCTGTTACACTTTCCTTTTATAAATTTCGAGGACGAATTTTTTTTAAGGAGGGCAGAATGTAACAACCCCAAATTCCCTGTACAACTTTCTGTGCAATTTTTTCAAAATTTAAAGAAAGGGGTACTTTTGCCTGAGCACAAATTAAATACTTGTTTTGCTAATTAATTACAAGAACGAGCTTGTAGCACATTGGTAATACCTTGCACTACTGAACCAAGCCACCAGAGTTCAAATCCCATACCCCCACATTATTTTTAATATTTGTTTTATTTTTTACCTTTAGAATACCAAGGGTTTACACGTGCATATCTCACAAAAACCCCACTACACCCAAAAATGTAACATTGCTAGATGATATATGAACCGTCAGGGGGGATTCCGGCCACCTGACTCGGCCGGAAAACGGCCAACTCGGCCTCGACTCGGCCAACTCAGGCCTCCGACCGAGTCACGTCCGAGTCACGGCCGAGTCGGCCGATTCCGGCGACGACCCCAACATAAAAATTGTGTCTTTTCACATTCCCTACACACCTGTATAATTTATTTCGTTAGACCATTTCCAGAGCTCTTTTAAAACCACAATTACTCCACTTTTAATACATTTTTAATACATTTTATTACATTTTTCATTTTAACTCTTCATCTATCCTAACCCTAGCCTAACCCTATAAATACAACCCCTAAACACTACCCCCTCACTCCAAAATTCTAATCAAAACTCTCAAGAAAACCCTAGTGAAATTGTGTACAATTCAAGCTAGCAAAGGGGCGAAGCTTCGGCGAAATTCCGACGACAACCCTAGGAGCTTCCGGCGACGAAACAACGTACCGATGCCTCCTCCTGATTCCTCTTCCTCCCTTCTAAGCTCTAAGCCAGTAAGTTCCACCTTCCACCTTCTCTACTCTTTCTGAAAATACGAAATTCTAAAACCCGACGGAATCGGAGCAAATCCGATTTCCGATTCGGTTCTTCCTAAAATCTCACTTTTCCTTTGATACAATCTTGTTAAACCATTACATGTTGACTATTAAACACTAACTAATTATATTGAACAAGTTCCATATCAAAACAAATTGCTATATCCATTTTACCGTACTTTTTCATTAAAATACCATATAGTTTCATTTTCGACATTTAAACATCACAAATTTGCTATACCTTTAAGTAGATCACGAGGTAATGACCTACCTCCTCACAACACTCATATGCAGCATAGCACAATACTTCTCCGGAACATAGAATACGGGAAAACGAAACATTTCAAATAAATACCATTACTATTAAAACCGTTTTCTAAAAGATTAGTATTTTACACAAATCTTTGCAAAGCACCGCTACAACCCAATTTGGGGAACCCGTTCGGGATGGTGCGGATTATCGCCCATCCTCGGGCTTAGTAGTGCGAGATTCAGACCTCCGCAAGGAGCATTCGATCTCGAGAGATTTAAAATACGACATCTTAAGAAAATGAGATTTTTAGAAATATAATATATATATATATATATATATATTTTTTTATATAATTATGTATATATGTAACATTAAAATATATATTTTGAAATAATATAATATTCCAACTCTTTTCAAAAATCACAAGAATCACTTTACATTAATATACCATGAATTCCATACAAGTCAATATTATAAATAAATACCCTTTATTATGAATTTAGGATATTCTCACTAGAAATATCACAATTATAAAATCTACATTCATGATAACTCTAAAGACGATAACTAAATACTTGGGGAGTATTTTGAAAATTATACAAAATTATTTTTACATAAAACCCCCTCAAGTTCTATAAATTACCCTAAGGACCCTACTAAACATAGGTTTAAGTAGGACCAATCTCTTGAGTCTCAGGGAGCCGGAGAAGTGAGTGCTTGCCTATCTAAGGTAGACAACTTAACAACGGTGTTATCAATACGGTAATCGTCTTGAAAAAGACACAAATCCTACCGCCCATGTGTAGCGGTTACCGATAATATCAAAACAATCAGGACTTCAATTTACTTTTTTAATTGTCTGACTCAGACTGAGTCTCATTAATAAACTGACTTGAATATGATTCAAGTACAATTTACAATCTAAAATCTACAATCTGCAATCTACAATATTACAATTCAACATGAATTCATTCAATCTATATTGACCAAACCGAACCATGGATATAATTCATTTACATGATTCTCCAGTTACATCCATGATTCTACAGTTACATCTATTTACTGATATCATGGTTTCGGTAAGTCATCCAATTATACAATCTATACAGTTTACAATACAAGACAATACAATACAACTATACAAACAAGACATCTTGGGGTTTAAGGGGTAGATTGGTACGGAAGGTGTTAGAAGTGACACGAGACAGTAAGATTAAGACACCTAATCTATATTCCGTTGCTGTTGTACCGCGGCCCAACGGTTTCTTATACATTCCGTTTGCCCTAGTCTCTAGCATATAGAAACTCCACTCGTATACACTGGTATCCTCAAGCTACAAACAACAGCGTTAACACCACATTATAACAATATAATACAACTTTAAAAGCTACATTTTTATTCTGTCTATTCTATTTCTCCCTTATCTTTGGGACTTACCGAGCGATCTGTTCGCTGACGACATTCTCTTCTTTCTTCTTTGAATGTCGTCAGGTGATCTGGACAAGTCAGAGATCGAGCCCAGCGCTGAAGACTTGGACCATTTCGTTGAAGAACCAGAGCTTTAGTTCATTGTACACTTTTATTTCAGTATCTTTTCTTTTCTGTTATGCCATTGTTTAGGCATTGCTTTATTTCAGTTGTATTTACATTTCCATGCATTGTACAGAAAGAATGTGAATAAATAAAGTTGTTGTTTTATTATATCTTGTCTCTTGTGCATTTACTTTTATATTGCTTAGATACGCTTAGCGTATTTACTTCACAGTAAATACGTAGCGGCATCGTCGAGTCCTCTGCCCGTATTTTGGGAAGTGGGGCGTGACACTTATAGATCTAAGAACTAAGTTCTTATTTTAATAGGAGATGTTACAATCTCTTCTGTTTTTGTGAAAGTCTTTGTTTTTGTCTTATAGATCTGTGATCTAAAGAGAACTAAGTTCTTCTCCCTCCCTTTTTATGATAATATGCTTCAATCTCTTCTATTTTTATGAAAGGCTTCTGTCTTTGTAGATCTATGATCTAGAAAAAGAACTAGGTTCTTCTTCTTTTGATGAGATACTTTGATCTCTCCGTTTTATTTACCTTGAAGAAATTCTTCTTCCGAGAGCTTGCTCTTCTCTTTGAAATTTCTCAAAGTTTGTGGGGGGGGTTCCTCTGTGTAAGACTTGAAGTCTTGGGGCCTTTATATAGTGGAGGTTGATCAGTTAAGGCAATCTTTTTCTGATTGATTTGGGGATGTTTCCCCACCATTGGATCTTTGATCATAGGGCTTCTGTTTTATAGAAGACATCTTTCTTGTTATTAACAAGATTGGGAAATTATTTTCCCATACAGAGATTACTCTGTATCTTGGTGATTTTTAATCACCATTGGATTTTTGACCCAACGGTGCTCTGATTTACAGAGCACAATCTTTCTTGTTTGGAAAGATTCTAAGGAGTATTTCCTTAACAGAATCTTATTATGGTAATTTGATGATTTATCATCTCCGTTGGATCTTTGATCCAACGGTGGAGAACATTTAGTTCTAGCGCTTGGCGCTCTCGTGCTTTGCACGTGAGCGCTGTTTCAGAGTCTTTGACTCTCAGCGCTGGCACACTTGGCGCTAGCGCTTTCGTGGTTTGCACGTGAGCGCTGCTTCAGATTCTTTGACTCTCAGCGCTGGCGCACTTGGCGCGAGCGCTCTCGTGCTTTGCACGTGAGCGCTGCCTCAGAGTCTTTTACTCTCAACGCTGGCGCTCTTGGCACTAGCGTTCTCGTGCTTTGCACGTGAGCACTGCCTCAGATTCTTTGACTCTTAGCGCTGGCGCTCTTGGCGCCAGCGCTTTTATGAAGCGCTGCTTCATTTCAAATTTCAAAATTTAAGCAGAGCTTTACTCTGATTGGGGGAAACAGCCCCTGATTTACGTGCCACCAGGCCCTTATGCCAGACGTGTGTCTGAGAGGATGGAAAAATAGAGCATTCACTCACTGGCGATTCTTATTGAAGATCTTCGCGCCGACACTTCCGTTATGGCTGAAGAATTTGCTGTTGAAGCCAATGCTTCCTTGTCCGTTCTTGCCACCTACCATGACAAGGCGCTGGTGTGTACTTGGGTCGAATATTTCCGTCAAGTGGAGGCTTCCCTACATGGAGTTGAATGCGTATGCCTTCCTTTTGATATCCAATCCGTAAAGGCCAGCTTGCGTGGATGGATCGATCGGTGTGCGGCTAATCTCTAGTCTTGCGAGAAAAAGCTCAACCGGAAGTTTTCAGTAAGGGAGTTGGCTTCGAAGGCTTTGGGGGAGCTTCAAGCCCAGCTCACCACTAAGACTACTCGGGCCTATGAAATTTGGCGGTTCCTTCAGGAGGCCATTACGGAGGCGGTGGCTCTTGATAAAGCCGTCATTTTTACACGCGAGATGGTTGAGACCCACAAGACTTTCGAGAAAGAGCTTGAGAATTGATTTTCCTCTTACCAAAAACAACAAGCACAGACAGGGATTCAGCTTGCGGCATTGCTAGAGCTTGAGGCGGAAGTCCGGCAGAAAAATGACGATCTAGTTGGCTTATTCAACCGCCCGCCGTCTTAAATATTTTATCGCTGTATATCTTTCTTTCTTCTTTTCCTATCTTTTTGTATCTTGTATTCATTTCAATTTATGAATAAACGATATATTTTATTTCATGCTTGCGCCTCTCTATCCTTTGATGTCTTGATTTGGCGTAAAATAGTTTATATACTCATTTCGGAATTTGTAGTTTATGTACGCATTTCGGAGTTTATAGTTTATTCACTCGTTTCGGAGTCTCTAGTTTATGTACTCATTTTGGAGTTTGTAGTTTATTCAAACATTTCGGAGTCTCTAGTTTATGTACTCATTTCGGAGTTTGTAGTTTATTCACTCATTTCGGAGCCTCTAGTTTATGTACACGTTTCGGAGTGCTTTTAGTTTACCTCCCTTGGGTTTACAGGCAAACTTGTCCTAACGTTATATGCAGATAACTCCCATTCTTTACGACAGAGGTCCGTTAGGTTTGTGGTACTAGGGTTTTAGTCTGTGATATCGTCGCATTGGCTGATATATTCCTCGATATGCAGTTTTCAAGCTGTTGTTCGAGTAGCCCCGCGACTGTCATGTCTCTGATCCCTTCAGGGGCTGGACAAGACGTCTTCAAATAATCTCCTTAGGTCATATTACCGCCAGAAGGGCAAGCGTTAGGAATTTTCTATGACGCTTCTTACTTGAGGTTAGGCTCAATTTGGAGCCCCGATGAGTCATAAACACTCCGCTCTGGTGTAGGATGATCTCCGATAGTCTTTTAGGCTTTATATGAGTTGCCGTCGAGACCCGAAGCTGGGAATATGCCGTCACTTCATTTTCTGCTTTGACAATGTCGCGCCGGTTTTTTGCTGAAGTAGGGTAGACATCTGTAGGACCTCTATGCTGCGTGTATTGCAGTTGAAGTGTGGAGCTAGGAATATGCTATTGCTCCAATTTCATTTGATATCTGCGTTCTCATCCTGCTGAAATGAGGGGGAACGCTGGGATAATCTCTAGGTTGTATATATACCGTCAAGACTTGAAACTAGGATTTTTCCATGGCTCTATTTTTTCTTTGACCCTTGGTTCTTTTGTTGATGTTGCATATGCATCCTGCTGGCATGAGAAGCACGTCGTGCTGGAGTTAGGATTTTTCCATCACTCCACTTTTTATTTGGCTTCTTAGGGCCTTTGTTGACGTCGCATCTACATCGAGAATGAGCGTTGAGCTGGAGCTGGGTTTTGCCATTACTCCTTTTTTGTTTGACCCTTAGGTCTTTGATGACGTTGTTGTTTCCCCAATTAGAGCAAAGCTCTGTTCAGAAATCAAAATTTGAATTAAATCTGCGCTTTTATAAGAGCGCTGCGCTACAACTAGCGCACCCCGTGCAAAACGCTTAGGCGCTAGCGCTAGATGCGCTGCGCTCCAAGCAGCGCACCACGTGCAAAGCACTTGTGCGCAAGCGCTAAGAGTGCTGCGCTCCAAGTAGCGCACCATGGGCAGAGCGCATAAGTGCTAGCGCTGGAACTAAATGTTCCTCACCGTTGGATCAAATATCTAACGGATATGATTAAATTATCAATTAACAAGAATGAAATTTTGTTGAATCTTTCCAAACAGAAAAGATTGTGCCTCAAATTTGGAACACCGTTGGATCAATGATCCAATGGTGATTAAAAATCACTAAAAATATAGAATAAATTCTGTTAAGAAAATTCCCCAATCTTTGTTGAAAACAAGAAGATTACTTTCTGTAAATCAGAAGCCCTTGGATCAACGATCCAACGATAGGAAATTCCCCAAATCAATTGGAGAAAAGATCTCCTTAACTGATTGAACTGATCAGCTTGCCCTATATAAGGGCCCCAAGACTTCAAGTCTTATAAAAAGAAGAACCCCCCATAAACTTTGAGAAAATCCCAGGAAGAAGAAGAAGCTCTCGGCAAAGAAGACAATTCTTTTCAAGGTAAAAAGAATAGAAAGACGAAATCATCTCAATATAAAAAGAAGTATTTACTTCTTTCACAGCTTATAGATGTATAAGACAAATTGTCTTTCACAAAAGAGATTATGAACATCTCATTATAAAAGGGGGGAGAATTATTTAGTTCTCTTAGGATCACAGATCCATAAAGACAAAGCCTTTCATCAAAAAGAGATTGAAATATCTCTTATAAACTAAGAACTTTGTTCTTAGAATCTTGAGACAAAATCTCTTATCAAAGAAAAGATAATCTTCAGAGCGCAAAATTAACCTAAGAAGAGCCCTAGCGCTCCTAATCTAAGAAGAGCCTTAGCGCTCCTAATTTAAAAGTGCCTAAGTACTCTTCATCTAGCGCAAAGCGCCGCAGTGCCATAGCACTTCAAACACAACGCACTGCGCTCATTGGCTAGCGCTCAGCGCTAAGCGCGCCACGTGCTCCTCACGTGTGCACTGCATTACTAAAAGCGCTTTGCGCTCATTATATGGCACCAGCACCAAGCGCCTCAACGCTTCAATTATAGCGTATCAGCGCTCTATATCTAGCGCTAAGCGCATCAGCGCTCTTCATTTAGCGCAAAGCGCTAAGCGCATTAGCGCTTCACATCTGGCACAAAGCGCTTTAACCATAGCGCACTGCGCTCATCGACTGGCGCTAGTGCCAAGTGCGCCACATGCTTTTATGTGCGCTTGGACAGAACATAAACTGTTCTTTGAATAAGCCTGGAGCTATGATAAATGCACAGTATTCAACTAAAGACAAAACATTGTCAGAGACCAAACCAATGCTTAGCATTTTCAAGGGATTGGGCTCAAACAAACATCTAATAACTCAAAAACAAATGTTGAACATTGTAATTGAATGGACTTAGCCCAAATTGGCCATAAGTCCTCAATTCAGATTGATTGAGTTCATATGCTCATAAATCTCTGATCTTAGTCCCAAGTTGGGCTGTAGATCTCTCAACCAAAATTGGTTTAAGGGTACATCTCTTCACTCCTCTGATATTTATCGTTGTAATCCTTCAACGTCTTCAGAGAGGTGACGGGTCCCGACAACTAGACATTCTATGGACTGTGGGGTCCTTAAACTCACGGACTATGATGTCCTTAACCTTGACTGTGAGGTCTTTAAACTCACGGACTATGATGTCTTTAACCTTGGACTGTGGGGTCCTTAAACTCACGGACTATGATGTCCTTAACCTTGACTGTGAGGTCTTTAAACTCACGGACTATGATGTCCTTAACCTTGAACTGTGGGGTCCTTAAGCCCATGGACTATGATGTCCTTAACCTTGGACCGTAATGTCCTTAAACTAATCGACCGCAATGTTCCTAAACTAAACAATAAAGCCCAAATGCTCTCTTGTTGGATCTAAATGATCCCGTTGAGTAGATCTTAGTCTAAAATTAAACTAATGTATCCTCAACAAACGTTTAAGTTGATCTTAATCTCAAATGAGACTAACGTATCCTTAAACCCAACCCCAAACCCAAATCTAAGAAGATACGGATTTGGACTAATCCACGCCGTACGGGCGACAACATAAATTAGTCTCTATATACAATCCACGGGCAACCAAAAACAAAACAAACACCCACGACACGAAGTGACTATCTGGAGAGGGAGAAAGTTGTTACCGGGATGCGGTAGCGTAATTAACTGCATGGGCTTGCGCCTGCAGGGAAGAGCGTCTCCATAATCAAAAACCCCTCAACGAGGGGGAATCTGACGAAATCTGCTACATCGGCCGCATCCGTTTAAACCTTCGATATGCGGTGCCATAAATCAACTTGGTATCTTCGGAGAGGTGGACGGATAGAACCAATTAGCATCTGCCTCCAAATTCAGGAAAGACGGACCTACGCGGTCCCGTCTCCGTGTTTCGGAGGAGAACAGATTCTGGCACGCCCAGTGGAACCTTTTCCTCTTTCCACTCCACACTTCGTGTGTCGTGTTCGCGAACGAATCGCGGTTTTGATATGGTTGCCCTTAGGTTCGAGGTACTAAGATTTGGTGTCTTGCTCCTTGCAAAAAACAGAAGATCAATGGCTTCAACCTGCACTAGCTGCAACTGTAACTCACGTTCCTCCTCATCTGGAAGTGTAACCTACGGGCCTCAAGCGGCCTCCCTTCTCACAATGCCGGTGGATTAGGTGACTCGGGCCACCACTGAACTATTCTTCGGGACCATGATCCCGCCAATGAGTTTCAGCACTCCTACACCATTACAAGAAGCTCCGAATAAGTCGGTCTTTGATCGGCTTGCAACTGCTGCGGCCCCTCTCAACGGGCCGCCCAAACCAAATGCCTCGGTCTTCGCAAGATTGGGCCAAGGTTCATATGGGCCCATGAAGAAGCCTGCAATTCCAGAAAGGGTTATTCCGAAGAGGATAGCCATCCCTGTTCCCGAAGCCGTTAAAGCGACTTCTCCTGCCAAGGGGTCTGTCTTTGCAAGACTGACTGTTTCGGCTTCCGCCCCAAACGAAGTCATCAAAACTTCTCTTCCTGCGTGAAAGTTTGCATTTGATAGGTTAGTTGTCCCCACTCAATGGATGTCGGTCTTTAAGAGGCTGATACCAACGACTACTGACCAACACAGAGGGCATGAAGAAGTCACCCCTACAGCTGAGACAATCCCAACGGCTCGACACGCTCGACGTCGCCACTGGCGCCGAGTAAGGAAGGTTGGGGGCAGCTCACTGTCTGGACTTACTCCACCAGCTCCAACGGTGGAAGTTGATGCTTCTGTCCCAACTGGGAACAGTTTTGAACTACTGAGGAGGGCCCGCAAGAACTCTCCAACTGCCATACTGAAAAGATCTCCTCCACCCAAGGAGAAAACCCCAAAGGCGAAGATGGAGCAGCCCCCTCAGGGGCTATCCTCCAAAATTTACAAAGTCTGGAGACAGGTCCAGGAATCGGTGATTGACCAGGACTACTCTCACCGATCAAAGAAGCTTAAAGCTCAGCAAGAAAAGAGCCATCCCGTGGTACCACAGAAGATGTCATCCGCCTGGGTGCCCGCTGCAACGGCTCTCTCAACTTCAACCGCTCACAAGAGAAGGAGGACGGACAAATCCCCTGTGACCGCGGCGAACTGCAAGGACGCTGAATCTAAACACCCCAAGTCTGGGGGCATGGTAACACATACCGTTTATATGGATTTCGGAAAAGAGGAAAGCCATGCTTCTATGGGTCATCGACCGCTTACCCGATCGATAACAAAGGCTCGGGAGCAACGGCAGCAAAAACTTCAGAAGATTCTGACTACAATGGCTGCACTCGCTGGGCTAAAAGAAAATCTAGAAACCTTGGAGCAGCGTCGAGAACAAGAAACTGATACTGAGTTCCTCCGAAGAATGCTCGAGAGGAAAGAAAAGAGGCCGCGGAACAAGCGTCCAACATAAAACGAATGGCTCTTTTGTTCCAAGACATGGCCGGGATGATGTTACAGCCGGACCCTCTAGCTGAAGGTCCCCCGATTATCATTGAAGATGACAGAGGAGAGATATCGAACCCTCCTTCGGCTCTTTCAGCAGCCAAAGAGGAGAACATCTCCAAGGCCGCTCTGGACGATTACATTGCCCAGAAAATATGAGATCACCAAGCAAATGAAGCGGCTGGGCAGATCGTTAAGACTGGACGACCCTATCCGGGCTGGTATGACCAAATAAGGTACCTGCCGGGATATACGATCCCCAAATTCCAAGTATATAAGGGGATGGGAAATCCGCATCAGCACGTCGCTCAATTCAGAACCTTGTGCGGCAACACCGGAGGTGATGATAAACTTCTGCTCCGCCAGTTTGTTGGTAGCTTATCAGAGACGGCGTTTGAGTGGTACTCGGAGCTTCCCAACAACTCCGTCAAAACTTTTGCGGAGATGGAGCTACTATTTACCCAGCGTTTCGCAAGTGCTAGCGAGCGCACCCCAATAACGGCATTGATTAATGCCATGGTGAAACCTGGAGAAACATGGGTTCAATACGCAATACGATGGCGAAATCTATGGCGAAATGTGAGCAGCGCATCGAAGAAGCGCCGGCAGTGGGCATGTTCATGGGCACTCTTGACCCTCAAGCGACTATTTTCCAATTCATGATATTTTTCAAGTCGACCACGTTCCAGTCCATGATTGATAAGCTGGCCCAAATAGACCAGATGGGTCATAGACCGTATCCTTCAAAGCCGGAGCCACGAAATGAGAAAGGCAAAGGGAAAGCGACCTTCGTTGCAAATGCTCAACAGCAGCCCAGTGGCCCAAAACTAACGAAGCGATTAGACGAGAGATGGCGTTACTATAATGAGAAAATGAAGCGCCCTTACTCGTTTCCCCGGGACAAAACGAAGAGATTGTTTGAGCTAGCGGTGCGCAACAGGCTCATTAATTTGCCGAATCCAAAATGCCCATTGCAACCCGGTGAGGCTAATGGTCCCAATTATTGCCCCTACCACCAAGCGGTAGGCCATCCAATCGAGAATTGCTTCGTCTTCAAAGGATGGATTGAAAGCCTATACCAACAGGGCAAGTTCGCACTGTCCTAGAATTGGAAGGTAAACCCGCCCCAACCGCACGCTCTTAAAAGGGAGGACACACCGGGGGCATGATGCTCTTTTGTAGAAGAAGCTCCATGGGAGATCGCTCTTTCAACCAAAACAAAAAGAATGCTGAAGGATCTCCAAACATGCCGGCAATCAGGTGGAAAAATCAACTGGAACCCGAGGTCATCAATGGAATGCTGAAGCCACGCCCAACTCCAAAAATTGGTGGTGATGATCAAAGCGCCCACACCCAGCCGTCAAAGTCTTTGAAGAAGAAGAAAAGGACCAAAAAGCCCGTGAAGCCTAATGACAAGCACACGGACCTACAAAAACATATTGACGCGCTGGAGGAATATAACCAGAAAGCACGGACCCCGATCACACTTCAAGAGTTCCTCAGTCACGTCCTTGAGGACGGAGATGAGGACAATGGAGAAGGCTCGTCGGATGAACCTGATGATTATGTAGCAAGCTGCCACGTGATCTCTCATTCGTTAATAAACAGTGAAGAAGCTCCTGACGCAGAGAAACTAGGGGCAAAGCCTAAACCAGAACTCCTACAACCGTCAGACGAGATGATTGATAGGTTGCTGAATGAAGCTCTTCTGAAAAGCAAGGCTGATCGAGAGCGCGAAACGACCATATTTGAAAAAGCCAAACGCCGGCGACTGGACGAAAGGGTCGAAACACTCCCACCAGATCAAAATACATCCGCCGCAAATAAAAATAGGTTCAAGACGAGGAAAAGGTTCGCCAAAGCCATATCAATGGGAATGAAGCTGCCACCCTCTGAAGGAAACACTCCTGATGAAGCGGATATACATCTTAGCTACTGCTTGTATCATCGAAAGATTGTGCACCCCACCGAAGAGTGCAACGCTTTTAAAAGCTGGTGGCAGGGATATTTTGCTCACCGACAACATTTCAAGCGGATGAAACGCAAAACTCGTCGGGAGCAAAGAAATACGACCGAGGAGCGCAAAAGAATGACCGGCAACTGTCACATGGTCGACGCTGGGGGATCGCAAGTTCTCACATTTGGGAGCGATTCTGATGAAGAAATAGCTCTTGGCCCTCTCTTCAAAGAACCCACCTCAGGTAAAGAGGAAGAACCGAAGAGCAGTGAGAACATTCAGCCGCGCAATCGCACATTACCTGAGAAAAATCTCGGACCTGCAAATAAGGGCTCGAACAAAAAGGATAAAGGGAAAGAAAAGATCCCTGAAGATATTGCCCTCGATGATCGAGTCATCAAAGAGCTGACAGCCAAGGACCCGCCAAAGAAAAATAAGGTGGACTATAATATTCTGGCACACTTGAGGAAGCTACCTTCGCAGCTAAGCATTCTCGACGCCGTTCTGCTATCCAAAGAGGCGAGAGATTCGCCGATCAAGGCGTTACAAGAGCCCGAACAGTTCCAATCTTTCCTCACCGAAGAAAAGATGAAAGACGAGCTGGAAGAAGTACACACTGCTGGTGTCACCTTCGGTGATGAAGATCTCCTCCTCGGGACGTGCGAGCATAACTGTCCCCTTTTTGTCTCCGGATACTGTCATGATATCAAGATAGGTAAGATCCTGGTTGACAATGGGTCGTCCGTCAATCTCCTCAATGTAAGAATGTTGAAGGAAATCTGCATGAGCGTTCAACATCGCTCGGGATAAGATCACCATCTCCGGGTTTGACTCCCAGTCACCACGGACACTCGGGTCTATGATACTGACGCTGCGCTTTGGGCTGCTAGTCACTGACATCGAGTTTCACGTCATTGACGCTAAAACCTGCTATAACGCTTTGCTCGGCCAGCCTTGGTTACACGAGTACAATATTATCCCTTCTACACAACATCAGTGTATGAAGTATTTCAAAGATGGTCTCGAGTATACTGTGACAGGGGAGTTGAACCCATTCTTCTTGAATGAAGTCCGAAAGTACGAAGATGCAAAATACTTCCTGCCGGATTTCGAAGACACGGAAAGATGCCATAAACCGAAGAACAAAGCTATCACCACTATTCCAGTCTTCGGGAGTGACACTGAGGAGGAAGAAGAAATAGTTTATTCAGAGCCGCCCCAATGCAACAAGCCGGGACCGTCCACTATGTTGATCTTCGGCAGCGACTCGGAAGATGAAGTCAATGCTGTATTTTCCATTCGGCCATCAATACAAGCCTTCGCCGGCGATGATCAGAGTCTGCAAATTGCCATGATTCCGCAAGAGCATTACAAAGAGCTTGATGCGCTTGATACCTATAGTGTGCAAGAACTGCAAACATTCTACGTCCCTCCCAGGCGAAGAGATGAAAAGGCGATCCTCTTTTATCAATCCATGGAAACCAAAGTGGAGAAAGAAGTATGGCATGGTGCTGACTCGACACATGATAGACTTCAGCCCATCCGACTGCCCAGATACTACACAGAAGGATTGAAGAGGCTGTTGAAGCGCCAAGGCGTACCCTTCAAACAGACTGCTCGAAAAGCTCAGTTCTACAACAGGATCTGGAGCGTCCCCGGAACTCAGCGAAAATTGTCTAACGGGAGAATGGAAATGATCGGGCTTGGATATGTTCAATCCAAGAAACGGGAACGATTCCATGGCTGCTATGTCATACATGACTTTGACGAAGAAGGAGATGTTCTGTTAAAAGACGCTAACCTTGACCCAAAACGAGGTCCCGCCATCAAAATGCCAAGTCTGTCGTTTGAAGAACAGATGGACAGGCTAATAAGGGAAGCGAGTCAAAAGGTACGGGATGACCATAGCCGTGAAATGGCCATTTACGAGAAAGCCAGGACACAGCGCCTCCTTCAGCAAGCCACGTAGAATGACAATGCTCTTCATCGCCAACCTGTCATACAAAAGACCAGGCCCAGAGGCAAAAATAAACCAAAGGACGGAAAAAAACGTTCGACAGCAGCGTAGCAGATCTAAGAAGCCACGCGATCAAGAAGCGAGCAGCCGGAGCTGTCTCTTATAAAAAATATGGGTCGAGAATATTCTTCTTCCCCAAGAAAAGACAAGGAAGATACTCTATCTTGCTCTAAAACATCAGATGATTACCCTCCCGGAGTCCAAGCACCCCGAGCAAGCAAACGAGATCTCTCACCCAGACTATTACTCCTACCACCGAGCAATAGGACACCCTCTTGAAGACTGTTTCACCTTCAAGAACTGGGTCGAAGAATAATACCAACTCGGCAAGTTCGCTTTATCCAGCAGCTGGAGGGTAACCCCGCCGCAGAAGCATGAACCTAAAGCCACGATTGTAGAACCAGATCATCATCGGTTTTGGAAACGATCTCGCACCTGTCACATGATAACTGTGTCAGGAGAAAGAATATGCGAAGATACGGCTGATCTCCCCTGGTGCTTCGAAAACGATGATGACGAGGTGATCTCAGAATTTCCACCGGCGCCAAAAGAGCTGGAAGATGGGATACATACTACTGTAGATAACCTCAAGAAAATTGACTTGGGGACGGCAAGTGACCCGCGGCCGACATTCGTCGGTGAGCTATTGTCTGAAGAAAGGGTAGCTGCACTAAAAGACGTGCTCATGCAGTATAAAGACTGTTTCGCATGGAACTATTCCGAGATGCCCGGATTGGAGCCGTCCACAAATTGGCGATATCTCCCGACATCAAGCCGATTAAACAAGCACCAAGACGAATGCGGCTCGAGCTTGAGATGAGCATCAACGCGGAAGTCAAGAAGCTAATCGACTCCGGCTTCATCCAAGAGGTTCAGTATCCTGACTGGATCGCTAACATCGTCCCAGTGATGAAGAAAAATGGGGCAGTGCGCATATGTGTGGACTTTCGGGATCTCAACAAAGCTTTCCCGAAGGACGACTTTCCAGTACCGGTCACCGAGCTGATGATAGATAATACATCCACTCATGAAGTCTTCTCGTTCATGGACGGTTCATCAGGATACAATCAAATAAAGATGCATCCCGAAGACCAGAAACATACTGCTTTCCAGACTCCTTTGTGCATATTCTGCTATACGGTGATGCCCTTCGGTCTAAAGAACGCCGGCGCCACCTATCAGAGGGCTATGACGAAGATTTTCGATGATCTCATACATGAAATCGTCGAATGCTATATCGACGACCTCTTAGTTAAAAGCAAATCATACGAGGAACATCTAGAGCATCTGAAGATCGTGTTTCAGTGCATTCGGAAATACAACTTGAAGATGAAGCCTCTCAAGTGCGCGTTCGGAGTTTCCTCGGGCAGGTTCCTAGGATTCGTTGTTCGACACCGAGGCATCGAGATAGACCCGTCGAAGATCAAGGCGATCATGGAAATGCCTCCGCCAAGGACTCTCGAGCAACTGCGGTCTCTCCAAAGAAAGATCGCGTATATTCGACGGTTCATAGCTAACCTCTCTGGAAAATGTCGCCCCTACAGTCACTTAATGAAGAAGGGAACCTCGTTCGTCTGGGATCGCAAATGCCAAGGCGCACTGGACGAAATAAAGCAATACCTGCAGAATCCGCCAGTATTGGCCACTCCTGTTAAAGGAAAACCTCTCGTCCTGTATACAATAGCCCTCGAAGGTTCCTTAGGCGTGCTGTGGGCACAAGAGAACGACCAAGGGAAGGAGAGATCCCTCTACTATTTGAGTCGAGTTCTCCTGGGGGTAGAAAACAATTATTCTCCCATTGAAAAACATTGCCTGGCGTTAATCTTCGCGATAACGAAGCTCAGACACTATGCGTTGGCGCATGATGTCCATCTTATATCAAAGGTGGATCCTCTCAAATATTTGATGTCAGAAGCTATATTAACAGGACGGCTCGCTAAATGAACCCTACTCTTAATGGAGTTCTCAATAACTTATCGTCCCCTCAAGGCAGTGAAAAGCCAAGCCATCGCTGACTTCCTCGCTGAGCATCCGATACCTGCTGATTCTCCTTTGAACTGCGAATTGCCCGACGAGCATGCATTTGACATGATCGATGAGGAAAGAAGAGAGAATGATATCCAATGGTAACTCGAAATAAAAAGGACTGGAACGAAAGACTTCATGAAGCTCTCTGGGCATATTGAACTACGTTCAAAACGGCCACAAACACAACGCCGTATGCATTGGTATTCGGCACAGAAGCGGTATAGATAGAGTTACCCTCTCTACGAGTGGCGGTTCATTACGAGCTAACAGACGAAGAAAATGCTCACCTTCGGCTTGAGGAGCTAGATGCCCTTGATGAAACCCGGCTCATGGCGCAACAGAATCTGGAGGCTTATAAAGCAAAGATGACGCGCTCATATTAGAGATTGACTAGGCTGAGAACATTCTACCAAGGCGAACTCGTGCTAGTGGTCAAAAGACCTATGATTCCCAATCACACCAAGCGGGGGAAATTCGAGCCGAATTATGAAGGCCCGTATATCATAGACAAGGCCTACCAAGGTAGAGCCTATCTACTCATAGACATGCATAGCGAAAGACCTTTCAGGCAATAAATGGTCGCTTCCTGAAAAAATACTACGCCTGACGAGTCACGGCCTAGGTCAACGATAGATGACGACACCTATGTCCGCTCGCTATCTTCCTAAGCCCAAACTCTATAAGTAGTAGCCGGCTTACGGACCGAAACGTCCTAAAACTAACAACGGACCGAAATGTCCTAAAACTAACAATGGACCGAGATGTCCTTAAACTAATGATGGACCACTATGTCCTAAAACTAGCTGTTGACCGAGACGTCGACAAACTATTACGAACCGTAGCATCCCAAGGCTGACACAAAAAAAAAGAATAAAATAAAAAAAAGAAGAAGAAAACGGTATGTCCATAAGCAAAATGGGCACGGATGAAAACCCGAAAGGGCTCCGTGAGTAAAAACAGCATGGCTACCGGTGTGTTTTGTGAAAACTCGAAAGGGCGCAATCTCGTTAAAAGACACTCACAAGGTCCTCTCGACCTTGTGAGAAGAAACCACCTGCGTGAGATCCTTACGACTCATAAGAGAACAACACACTTAGGGATCCCCACGATTCTTAAGGAAAAATTACACTTGCGAGATCCTCACGACTCGTAAGGAGAATCCTCTTATGAGACCCTCACGGCTCATAGGATTCAAAAGCCTTAAGCTAGAGGGATCTGAACCTGTTCTTAAGCAGCCATCACAACCTCCAATGCTGCCCTACAAGCGGTTCAGTATTGACCCTTGTATACAATCCACGAGCGCGAATAAACATTTCCCTAACAAAGTCCTATCCGCGAATAGGGATATGTTTACATGGTGAACAGCCCTTGTAAGTCCTCTCGACTTATAAGGAGAAAACACTCTTGTAAGATCCTTACGACTTATAAGAGACCATACACTTGGGAATCCTCATGATTCTTAAGGAGAAAATGCACTTGCGAGATCCTCACGACTCGTAAGGAGAAATACCTTTATGGGACTCTTACGGCTCATGAAGTCAAAAGCCTTAGTCAACAGGATCCTAACCCTGTTCGCTAAGCCATCTTTGTTCGACATCGACAAAGGCAAATGATGATTCGCTCCTGGCAATATCCCAGTTGCAGCGATGATGATGCCTAAATCGGTATCAAATCCCAAACACGCAGCGAAAAGCCAGCGAGCTACAAATACATACGAAATAGCCGAAATGATGGGGCAACTTGCAACAAAATTAGCAAGTAAAAGTGTATGCATGCAAAATAGCCGAAATGATTGGGCAACTCGCAATAAAAAAAAGCGAGTAAATAAAAAAAAATAGCTGAAATGATTGGGCACCGCGAAAAATAGCCGAAATGATTGGGCAATCGCGGCTTTCGCGATATAAAAGCTGAAATGATAGAGCACCGTTGAAAGAAAAATATATAAAATGAAATTTTCTGCCCTACAGGTGAGATCACATCGATCCCTGTATACAATCCAGGGGCACGAATTAAGAGGGAACCATACATTCCCACCAGGCTCCATCGAAAAAAGTAGCCAACTCTCAACGGTTCACAGACAGCCTGGAGATCATCTCAACATTCGTCTCATTTCAACAGACACAACATCAATAAATCGGAGCTGCGGTGCAGTTCCCGGTTCCATGACTCGCCGATGCACAGACAACCGAGAGTCAACTCCTGATTCCGTGAAATGCGGATAAAGTCAACCCTTCCTGATCACATGGAACACGGCCTATGTCAATCCTGACCCCGTGGGAAACGTCCAGAGCGGGTCCTGGTCCTCGCAGAACATGGTCTATGTCAATCTTGACCCCGTGGGAAGCGTCCAGAGCGGAGCCTGGTCCTCGCAGAACACAGCTATGTCAATCCTGACCCCGTGGGAAGCATCCAAAGCAATTTCCTGGTCACGTGGAATACGGCCTATGTCAATATTGACCCCGTGGGAAACATCCAGAGCAGATCCTGGTCCTCGCAGAACACGGCTATATCAATCCTGACCCCGTGGGAAGCATCCAGAGCAAATTCCTGGTCACGTGGAACACGACCTATGTCAATCCTGACCTTATGGGAAACGTCCAGAGCAGATCCTGGTCCTCGCAGAACACGGCTATGTCAATCCTGACCCCGTGGGAAGCATCCAGAGCAAATTCTGATCTAGTGGAACACGGCTTATGTTAATCCTGACCCCATGGGAAGCGTCCAGAGCGGAACCTGGTCCTTACGGAACATGGCTTATGTCAATCCTGACCCCGTGGAAAGCATCCAGAACAATTCCTGGTTTCGTAGAACACGGCCTATGTCAATCCTGACCCCGTGGGAAGCGTCCAGAGCGGATCCTAGTCCTTACGGAACACAGCTTATGTCAATCCTGACCCCGTGGGAAGCATCCAGAGCAAATTCCTGGTCACGTGGAACACGGCCTATGTCAATCCTGACCCCGTGGGAAAGATCCAGAGCGGAGCCTGGTCCTCGCAGAACACGGCTATGTCAATCCTGACCCCGTGGGAAGCATCCATAGCAAATTCCTGGTCATATGGAACACGGCCTATGTCAATCCTGACCCCGTGGGAAACGTCCAGAGTAGAGCCTGGTCCTCGCAGAACACGGCTATGTCAATCCTGACCCGTAGGAAGCATCCAGAGCAAATTCCTGGTCACGTGGAACACGGCCTATGTCAATCCTGACCCCGTGGGAAACGTCCAGAGCGGATCCTGGTCCTCCCAGAACACAACTATGTCAATCCTGACCCCGTGGGAAGCATCCAGAGCAAATTCCTGGTCACGTGGAACACGGCCTATGTCAATCCTGACCCCGTGGGAAACGTCCAGAGCGGAGCCTGGTCCTCGCAGAACACGGCTATGTCAATCCTGACCCCGTAGGAAGCATCCAGAGCAAAATCCTAGTCATATGGAACACGGCCTATGTCAATCCTGACCCTATGGGAAGCGTCCAGAGGGAACCCGGTCCTTGTGGAACACGGCTTATGTCAATCCTGACCCCGTGGGAAACATCCAGAGCAAATTCCTGGTCATGTGGAACACGGCCTATGTCAATCCTGACCCCGTGGGAAACGTCCAGAGCGGAGCCTGGTCCTCGCAGAACACGGCTATGTCAATCCTGACCCCGTGGGAAGCATCCAGAGCAAAATCCTGGTCATGTGGAACACGGCCTATGTCAATTCTGACCCCGTGGGAAACGTCCAGAGCTGAACCTGGTCCTTGCGGAACACGGCTTATGTCAATCTTGACCCCGTGGAAAGCATCCAGAACAATTCCTGGTTTCGTGGAACACGGCTTATGTCAATCCTGACCCCGTGGGAAACGTCCAGAGCTGATCCTGGTCCTTGCGGAACACGGCTTATGTCAATTCTGACCCTATGGGAAGCATCCAGAGCAAATCCTGGTCCCATAAAACACGGTTAAAGTCAATCTTGACCCCGTGGGAAATGGCCAGAGAAACTCCTGACTCCGTGAAATGCGGATAATGGTAACCTCACCCATCACTTACGGGTCCTCACGACTCGTAAGGGAGCAAACTCTTTTGTGAGATCCTTACGACTCTCAAAAGAAAACACACTTAGGAATCCTCACGATTCTTAAGGAGAAATTACACCTACGGGATCCTCTCGACCTGTATAGAGAAAATTCTTTATGAGACCCTCACGGCTCATAAAGTTGAAAAGCCTTAGGAGGCAAATCTTAACCTGACTCCTAAGCCATCGCTGTCCTACAAGGAGATCAAAATAGATTATCCACAAAATTCATTTACTAAAAGGGACACACCATCATGAAGCAAAATATATCTTTTATTCATGAATCAAAATGAATACAAAGTACAATTTATGAAAGAATCAAAAATACTCTCATTCAGGAGTATGTACAAAAGAAGAATAAAAAAATATATATACAATTCTTCAGGCCGGCGGACGATTTAATAGATTTTCCAATTCATCCTTTTTCCGCTGGGCCTCAGCCTCATGATTCATTATCGTTACGAGATGGGCCTCCGCTTGAGCCTGTTGGGCCTGATATGAGGCAAGCCGACTTTCAAGCTCTTTTTCGGTAACCTTATGAGCTTCAACCATTTCGCGAGTGAAAATGACGGCCTTATCAATGGCCACAACCTCCTTGATGGACTCTTGTAGCCCTCGCCAAAGATCATATGCCTGAGTGATCTTGGCTGTAAGGTTAGCTTGAAGTTCCCTCAGTGTTTTGGAAGCCAGCTCCCTCTCCGAAAACTTTCGACTGATCCTCTTCTCACATGACAACATGTTTGAGGCGCATCGTTCGATCAGCCCCAGCAAGCTCGCCTTTCAAGATACAACCTCTGAGGGAAGACGTGCACATTAAAGAATATGCAAGCAAGCCTCTACCTGACGACAGAACTCAACCCAGACTTGCACCAATGTTTCACTATGGTAAGTAGCAAGGAAGGGAAGAGAACCGTTGGCTTCAGCGGAAAATGCTTCGGTCGTGATCAGACTGCCAGCATGAAGGTTTTCAATCAGAGCTGACAAGGAGTGAAGGCTTAGCTTTGCCATCCGTTCTGAGGCACGTAGAGCATAGGGACCGGGCGGCATCACGATGTAGGATTCCAGTGGGGTAAGAACTGGCAAAGCTGTTAAGATTCATAGAAAACAGTCAGCGAGATTCACAAGTAAAGAGCGAATGGAACAACATTGAAACTTTACTTACCCACGTTCATGCAAGAAGGGTCTGAAGGCTCCCCAGGCCCGTCAAGTATCTCGACTTCGTCATCAGCATCCAGAACTATAAAAGACATCGGTGTCATTATATGAAATAATAATAATGCCGTGAGGAGAAGGCAAATAACGCTAACCTTGCCCGGAAGAGAGGACGATGTGTTGAGGGGATATAGCCTGCGGAGCGGCTATCTCTAGCAGACGCTGGAAAGACTTCCTGGGGGGCAAGTCTACGATAAACGCTGCCAATCCCCGTAGCTCTGAAAAGACAGGAAAGTTCAGATAATGAAGAGATCGTTAAAATAAAAGATAGAACAATACCTTCGATGCTCCTCCCACTCTGGGTTAGAGGGATAGCAGCTTAGGCGGCCTCCTCCGTGCCCCCAGGCATATCATCGGGGATGTGGGACAGTATAATAACCTCCGGTGGAGGGGCAGTAGCCATTGCTACAGGCTCCAATGAAAGGACGGTGGCCTCGACTACCTGTCCCGCAGTCGCCGGGCCGTCCCTAGAGAGATCCATTGAATTGGCGGCCAATGAAGATGCCTCTTCCGGGGGAGTAAGCACTTGGTGAGCAGGAATCACCGAGGGAATTTCTATCGCAGGAACAACAGTTGCATCGACCCCCTCCACATTGATTAGTGTCTCATCGGGGATATTTACAGAGTCTATAGTCAAGGCGCGACTCGGACTCAGATCCTCTGCCATCAGCGAAGTCCCTGCAAAGTTTGCACGAGGATAAGGATATGTATATATATATGCAGTGCAAAATACTACAAAAGGATATATAAGTGTACCGATGCGCAGTGGTATGCTCGCCGAGGTTCGAGGGTAGACTCGTGGCCACCGGTCCACAACGAAAGCGCGTCTTCAGCATCGACCGAGACAGGCTGTTTAAGAGCTCTCTCGCCTCCCTCTTCCAAAGGACCTATAAATATCCGCCGTATTGATGGAGGGTCTTCATAAAAGATGACGGCCGGATAAGGCCTCTTTGGGATCCTTACATTCTCGGATTCATCCTGTGAGCGTCTTATACCCTCAGCCAATTGTGCGGCTTCCTTGGCAGATGAACCAGGAAAAAGAAGACTGTCTTCCGGCGGACTAGTAACAGTCTTCTTCCCCCGCTTTGGCCCAGTGCTAGTGACTGTAGAAGATCGCTTCCTTCCTCTTGCCGCCCGCTTTTTGAGCTGCTTCTCGGTTTTGACAGGAAGGGAAGACTTCTTCAGGACCTCCGCCAAGGGGATATTATCATCAGAGCTAAGTGTTACCTCCGGAACCGTTACGGTATCCGTCATCGGTCGTTCAAGCGAAGCCTCTGTTGGCAATGAGGCGCGAAGCCTTTTCTCCTCTCCGAAGGTTTTAAGCGAAGCAGCAATGGCTTCTTCTGAGGAGGCACCTGTTAAAACAGCAGGCGTCAGTCAAAGCATGATAAAAAAAATGAACAGCGGAGAGATAAGAGTGAAGTATACCTGACTGCGCAAGGGCGGCCAGTTCTTTCTCGAGGATGGATGACTGTTTGGAAGCTTCGATGGCAGCCTCCAAATCGGTATCATCGAGCGTCCCGAATAAACCCTCATTGGTCCCATATTCGCTCAAGCCTTCGCTAGACGGAGCAAGGGACGTCGAGCCTAATATGGTGTCCAAAGAAAGTACTTGTTTCTTTTTCTTCTGAGGATGAGCGTCGGTGGCCGATAACACGAGTTTGCGTTTAGTAAGCGCCTTTGGACGACGAGTCCCGATTTCTTTTCCTACGTCCGACTCGGGGGACGCGGCAGCCACCTCTTTTTCAGGTGTGCTGGATAGAGGCAACCCATGCGTAGGGCTTAGCACGTGTGAGGGCTCAACTGCAGTGACCTCTCTCAAGGGTGGATGAACAATGTTCCGCCGCTTCAGAGGAACATTTCGATCACCAGCCGGCACTGCGCCCTTGCGATCAAGTAGCAATCATATTTCCTCCTTAATGACGGCGCCCATCAAATGTTGGTACCACGCCACATACACATTCAGGGCTTGCGGAACATAACTTGGTTTGCTGATGAAGAAGTTAGACCCTGTGTTCAAGCACATAAAATGATGTAGTGCGCTCCGAGTACCCTCTTCAGTGGCAGCCGGTTCTGCCAGGAAAGCCTCGAGTGGGACGCCCTGATTGTAGCCTAACTGCTGGGCAAAGCGATGCGGATTATACCTCAATGGCAGCACCGTCTTCCCCGATTCCTGGCCGACGGTCAAAACTTTATCAGGAAAGGACATGCCAGCTCCAACCGTGCGTGGGCGAAGAAGCAAGCCTCTAGCTTCCCATTGCGTTGGAGTCACAATAGAGGCGCCGACCAATCGCATGATCCGAGGGAACCTGCACCTGTCGTAAAAACTCGGCCTCTTGTAGATGCCAAAGACGCCTAGCACGTGCAACTCGAGCCATGACGTGAAATAATGCATCGGGAAATTTACCGACTGCACCCCTGGCTCAGTGGTATCCGCTGCCAAGCTGAGGCCGTGGTACACATGGGCTAACCCAGCGATCCCTACAGCCACTTGTATCCCAACAACCATCCGATGCGCAGGATAGAAGACGGACGGCCTCATACGGCGAGGGTGCATGGGAAGCGCAAACCAACTCAGCCATAACCCAAGAAACCCTAAAAAGAATGTCTCTTCGTCAATCCCAGGAGCCGCCAGCTCTGCAAAAGGGATGACCGGGGTGTCGGGTAGAAAGAAGCTCTTCTCCTCCGCCTCCTCCGCCTGCAGGTTGCCCAAACCTAAGCCGAAGAGGTCGTCAAGACTGGAAAATTTCTCGGCTTCTTCCTTCAATACTTCTGGGTGAAGAAAATCAGCGATAAAAGCCGTAAAATTAACTCCACGACCTTCGGATGCAAGAGTGAGGTTCTCATAGATATTCAACACCTTTATCAAACTCGGAAATTGGTGATGAATAGCGTTCTCGGGAGTAAGATCCATTACCACTGATTTGGTGGTGAAAATATACTCATCCGGGGGAAGCAATTCCTCATAATGTTCTCCCCTAATGGGTAAACCCGAGACCTCTGCAAATTCCGCCAAAGAAATGGAGATTTCTCGATCTGATAGGAGGAAGGTGTGGGTCGGAATGTTCCACTGCTCCAGAAATTCCCTGACCCACCATGTAGGAGGTGTGGAATATTGAAACATAGAAGCGTAAACGGAGGGATACAATCCGAGCTTCAGCAACTGTGATTTCTTCGCCAATAAAATATACCGAGCCCACTGCAAATACACGGCTGGGTGACGGGGAGTTAGTCCTACATTGTATGGCTGTCCCCAAGGATGTGACTTGGCTTGATATATGCGCCGTCCTAGAGTGTCCAAGGCCACCGGTGGCTGCACGGGTATTGCGGCCATAGAAGGCCGAAGGAGACCCTCTGAAGTCCAGTTGACCTCCTCCACAGCGTAATTTATCGGAGGTGTATCTGCATAAGCGATCGCCGAAATAGGCTCCGAGGGTGTCGCACAGGAAAAACTCCGTCGGCCCATGATAATTTGATCGTACCATTTACCCCATAGATGAAAACTCTTGTGCTCCGGGTCATGGTCTTTGATCAGCGCAAAAACCTCTCGGTCTACGGGTGCTTTAGGGAATCCGCCTTCTGAGCGAATGAACGGGAAGCAAGTGTCGAAAGATATAGTACCTGCGCAGAAAAGAACGAATTAAATTCTATTACTAGGTACTATAAATCCGTACCGCACTGCAATGCAGTCAAAAGGGACCAAAGGGGACCCACAAAATCTAGATGACAGATTCATCATTAATAAAACAGCCTCATCATTGGATGAGGCTGTCATTAAATGAGGAAATTCTCAAGAGATTCTCATTAAATGAGAAATCCTTCGGGCAGAGGAGTAAAACTCCCATTGAGAGCAGCGCTCTTCACCAGACAGACATCTGTCAAGGTCTAATGATGAAGGAATAAAATTCCTCAAGAAAATCCTAAGAGCCTTGCTTTGAGAAGATGATGGAATAATCTATCAAAAATAAAATTTCAATTTGATCTTCAAGATCCATGAACAAACTCTTAAGAGTTCTTCTATATGATTTGAAAGGAGCAAAGCTCCATTAATGGATTAAGAAATCATAAGCAAGACCCTTTTAGATTTGTGATTCCAAGAGAGCAAAGCTCTGTTAATAAAACCCTAAAAAGGATTTTCTTTAGATCAAAGATCTATGAAGAGCAAGGCTCTGTTAATGGGTGAAACCCTTAAAGATATTTCAAAAAGATTTAATCTTTTACTTAAAAAATCTGACAGAGTTCTGTCCTTAAGAAAATTCATAAGAGGAAGAGCTGCGCTCTGAAGGAGAAAATAAATTTTCAAGAAGGATTGAAGATGAACAGAAGTCATCTCAAGGGCCAAGGGTCCTATTTATAGGCGCTAAGCGCCGTTTCAATTCCTCGGTTGATCTAAGAGTGGAGATGCTGCCACCGCTGCACACCACGTGTGGGCCCCATGAGCGCAACGGTGGGGGGCATTTGATTCCCCAATTAGAGCAAAGCTCTGTTCAGAATTCAAAATTTGAATTAAAGCTGCGCTTTTATAAGAGCGTTGCGCTACAACTTGCGCACCCCGTGCAAAGTGCATAGGCGCTAGCGCTAGATGCGCTGCGCTCCAAGTAGAGCGCTAGCGCTGGAACTAAATGTTCCTCACCGTTGGATCAAATATCCAACGGATATGATTAAATTATCAATTAATAAGAATGAAATTCTGTTGAATCTTTCCAAATAGAAAAGATTGTGCCTTGAATTTGGAACACCGTTGGATCAATGATCCAATGGTGATTAAAAATCACTAAAAATACAGAATAAATTCTATTTAGAAGATTCCCCAATCTTTGTTGAAAACAAGAAGATTACCTTCTGTAAATCAGAAGCCCTTGGATCAATGATCCAACGATGGAAAATTTCCCAAATCAATTGGAGAAAAGATCTCCTTAACTGATTGAACTGATCAGCTTGCCCTATATAAGGGCCCCAAGACCTCAAGTCTTATAAAAAGAAGAACGCCCCATAAACTTTGAGAAAATCCCAGGAAGAAGAAGAAGCTCTCGGCAAAGAAGACAATTCTTTTCAAGGTAAAAAGAATAGAAAGACGAAATCATCTCAATATAAAAAGAAGTATTTACTTCTTTCACAGATCATAGATCTATAAGACAAATTGTCTTTCACAAAAGAGATTATGAACATCTCATTATAAAAGGGGGAGAATTATTCAATTATCTTAGGGTCACAGATCCATAAAGACAAAGCCTTTCATCAAAAAGAGATTGAAATATCTCTTATAAACTAACTTTGTTCTTAGAATCTTGAGACAAAATTTCTTATCAAAAAAAAGATAATCTTCAGAGCGCAAAGTTAATCTAAGAAGAGCCCTAGCGCTCCTAATATAAGAAGAGCCTTAGCGCTCCTAATTTAAAAGTGCCTAAGTGCTCTTCATCTAGCGCAAAGCGCTGCAGTGCCATAGCACTTCAAACACAGCGCACTGCGCTCATTGGCTAGCGCTCAGCACTACGCACGCCACGTGCTCCTCACGTGTGCACTGCATTACTAAAAGCGCTTTGCGCTCATTATATGGCACCAGCACCAAGCGCCTCAACGCTTCAATTATAGCGCATCAGCGCTCTACATCTAGCGCAAATAGCTAAGCGCATCAGCGCTCTACATCTAGAGCAAATAGCTAAGCGCATCAGCGCTAAGCGCATTGGTGCTTCACATCTGGCACAAAGCGCTTTAACCATAGCGCACTGCGCTCATCGACTGGCGCTAATGTCAAGTGCGCCACATGCTTTTATGTGAGCTTGGACAGAACATAAACTGTTCTTTGAATAAGCCTGGAGCTATGATAAATGCACAACATTCAACTAAAGACAAAACATTGTCAGAGACCAAACCAATGCTTAGCATTTTCAAGGGATTGGGCTCAAACAAACATCTAATAACTCAAAAACAAATGTTGAACATTGTAATTGAATGGACTTAGCCCAAATTGGCCATAAGTCCTCAATTCAGATTGATTGAGTTCATATACTCATAAATCTCTGATCTTAGTCCCAAGTTGGGCTGTAGATCTCTCAACCAAAATTGGTTTAAGGGTACATCTCTTCACTCCTCTGATATTTGTCGTTGTAATCCTTCAACGTCTTCAGAGAGGTGACGGGTCCCGACAACTAGACATTCTATGGACTGTGGGGTCCTTAAACTCATGGACTATGATATCCTTAACCTTGACTGTGAGGTCTTTAAACTCACGGACTATGATGTCTTTAACCTTAGACTATGGGGTCCTTAAACTCACGGACTATGATGTCCTTAACCTTGACTGTGAGGTTTTTAAACTCACGGACTATGATGTCCTTAACCTTGGACTGTGAGGTCCTTAAGCCCATGGACTATGATGTCCTTAACCTTGGACCATAATGTCCTTAAACTAATCGACCGTAATGTCTCTAAACTAAACAATAGAGCCCAAATGCTCTCTTGTTGGATCTAAATGATCCCGTTGAGTAGATCTTGGTCTAAAATTAAACTAACGTATCCTCAACAAACGTTAAGTTGATCTTAATCTCAAATGAGACTAACGTATCCTTAAACCTAACCCCAAACCCAAATCTAAGAAGATACGGATTTGGACTAATCCACGCCCTACGGACGACAACATAAATTAGTTTCCGTATACAATCCACGGGCAACCAAAAACAAAACAAACACCTACGACACGAAGTGACGATCTGGAGAAGGAGAAAGTTGTTACCGCGATGCGATAGCGTAATTAACTGCATGGTCTTGCGCCTGCAGGGAAGAGCGTCTTCACAATCAAAAATCCCTCAACGAGGGGGAATCTGAAGAAATCTGCTACATCGGCCGCATCCGTTTAAACCTTCGATATGCGGTGCCATAAATCAACTTGGCATCTTCGGAAAGGTGGACGGATAGCACCATAGCATCTGCCCCCAAATTCAGGTAAGACGGACCTACGTGGTCCCGTCTCCGTGTTTCGGAGGAGAACAGTTGCGTCTACATCCTGTTGGCATGAGAAGCACGTCGAGCTGATCTCTAGGCGGTAGATGTTTCCGTCAAGATCTGGCTCTCCCTTTGACGGAGCCTGGTGGGTTCCCTTTTCATTTGTGCCCATGGATTGTATATAGGGGTTAGTGTGGACTCGTCTGTAGGGCAGAGAAAATTTTATTTTATATATTTTTTTATTATTTTTCCGCGATGCTTTATCTTTTCAGCTTTTCATATCGTGAAAGTCGCGATTGCCCAATCATTTCGGCTGTTTTTCGCAGTGCCCAATCATTTAGGTTATATTTTTTTTTACTTGCTGCTTTTTATTGCGAGTTGCCCAAATATTTCGGCTTTCTCATATGCGTTTTTTTTGCGACTCGCTGAGTTTTATTTATGAGTAAGGAACTTGAGATCTGATCCCAATCTTGGCATCAGCATCACTGCAACTGGAATATTGTCAGGAGCGAATCATCATTTGTCGTAAAAGGACTTGGAGTTTGACACCTGTTTTAGTATCAGCATGTGACATTTTGAAAATTTAGAAATAAATAAAATTAATTAAATTAATAATAAAGTGATAGATCAAAAGGTTGTTAAAGGCAAATAAGTCATTTTCATAAATTCTACGTAAAACAAATTAAATAAAAAATTTAGTATGCAACATAAATAAGTTATAAGGGTTTTAGTGATAATTTTAGCTTCATTTTTATGAAATGAGTGTTTTATAATAAACTAAGTTGTGAGGGGTTTTTAGGTAAAGTTTAGGATTTTTGTGCAAATGGAAAATTGTTAGGGGTGTAAATGAGAAAGGGGTAGAAAACATTTTAGCTCAGAATTTTATTGTGAATTAAAACAAAATAAGAAGATAAGGCATGAACACCTCTTACTTGCATGAACACACACACACACCACCTCCTCCTTGCAAGAGAATGGCACTCTTTAACCCTTGACACCTCCTTCTACCACCTCAACCTTCCCTCTTCTCATATATATACTAAGTTCAGATCAATTACCAAGTTAAAATCTGGAAAAAAAATTCTGGAAGAAAAACAAAATTAAAGAAAACAAGAAATAATAAGAGAAAGGAGAAGAAGGAAGCTAGGTTCTAGGTTTTCTCATCATCAAGCTAGGACAAGGGGCTTAGCATCTTGGAGGGATTATTCCAACAACTTATTGTGGGTAAAATTCTTAATCACAGTAGGAAATTAAGGTTCTGTACTTAGTTTAATTTGGAATGAACAAGTTCTGTAATCTCGTATTTTAGTCCAAACTAGGCTCTGTTTAAATCTGCTTTAAGTTGGAGTAATGTTTACTTAACAAAACAGTGTTAAAATGATGTATGTAACACCTAGAGCAAACCATAGAATCACGAACCAGAGGGCTCGGAATTGGGCCGGCGACCAAAAGGAAAAATCCGGCGTCGCCAGTTTTGTAGGATGTTAGGTGGTTTTGGATGGTTGGGTGGGTTTCAGTGTATAATTTTGCCTATTTTGGTGTTATTTAAACAAGTTAGTTTCACTGCTGATAGAATCTGGAAGTTAATATTGGAAAAGATATCTAAAAACACAATATACGACACGGTTAAAACGCATCGCGATTTAAATTCTGCAGCGATGCAGGTTAGGGTTAAAATGCAGTAAGGTTAAGTGTTTAATAGCTCGATATAGTCGTATACAATATAACTAGTACGTGGGAACGGGTGTTTTTCATTTCCGTCATGTCGGAGTAGCCGTTTCCTTATATAAGTTAAATTGTGATATTAGATTCGAATACGGGATTTTCGGAGGCAGCGAGGAAAGGGAAAGGATTGGCAATTCCTGAGTAGATTCGACGTTTTCCGGTGAGTAGACTAAACATCTTCCGGGGAATTTTGTAAAAATGGCGTGTTACGCCCGTAGTTTATTTAAATAAATGTGTTATTTTGTTATACTAAATTGACAATAATTTGTATTCATATTCATATATATCTTTCTTAGTTGTTAGGACACTGCACAAGTATCGACGAGTTATGCCACGTGCACATCTTACATGTTACACACACCTCGTCGATATTACCATGTCACTTTTACACTTAGTAAGATTCTTGTTAAAAATGATTCATATCATATCTTAACCACCAATAATAGTAGTAAATTGCATCATTAACATCATGATTCATTATTGGAGTATTCTATGTTGATGTAAGAGGTAATCGTATTATTGAGGATTTATGGTTTTGAGTTTTTGAATACTATTATATAAATCCAGTGATTTTCATGATTGATGTGACATGTACACCCTGAGATGTTTTATGATTTGGTTTTATTCCAAACCGGGTCGGTGGATATACGGTAATGGATTTATAGTTTTATTCCGAACCGAGTCGGTGGATATACGGTTACGAATTTACAGTTTTATCCAGACTGAGTCGGTGGGGAATACAGTTGGATACATAGTGGACTTTGTTGATTTCAGGATCATTCGAGGAATGATGCCTGTGAGAAATGGAAGTTTCGTGTCGATGATGGACACATAGAAATTAATTTTATTGGGAATAAATGATGAGATTTCAGTTTTGACTATGAGATTCGTATTATAGATTCCTGATTTTCACATATAATCATACATTATACTTGTTCACATTTCAGTTAGTATGATCGTCATATTTACATTATTAACTGTTATATGTTAGTTATATTCACTGAGTTGACAACTCACTCCCGTTGTGCCACAGTTCCTTGCAGGGGTAGAGTGGACGGTTAGCAGCGGTGCAGATCTACTCTTTCCGCTTTTATCGCATCTTTTGATAGGTGTGTTACATATGTAATAACCTTCTCTTTTGATATTGTATTTTGTATCTAGAAAATCTCCATCAGACCTGTATATGACGTAGAATGAGAGATGATTATATGTATATTATTTGACAGTTGAGATCGTTTAGTTCTATAAATTGTTATTTCTTTTCTTTATGTCTGGGATTCGTATTGATGTCCTATATACTGAGATTTTATTTTCCGCTGTTGATATTGTTGATCCCAACTAGGGATGCAACCAAACTTAACACTTTTTACTTGTTTAATATTTTAACTTCATAAAATGTGATTTTTACTTAAAACTAAATTTCTATATAAAAAATTCCGCAAAAAAAAAAAGGATTTTGATCTTGGTTTTCGGCTTACTTGGACTATGTGCATATCTTTAGATATGATACGATCTAAGTGCCGGTCACATCCAAACTTTGGGTCGTGACACAGCATCGCTAAAATTGGGATATTGCCAGGAGAGAATCATCATTTTCCTTTGTCGATTTGAATAAAGATGGCTTAGCAAATAGGGTTATGATCCTGTCGACTAAGACTTTTTGACTTTATGATCCGTAAGGGTCTCATAAAGGTATTTCTCCCTACGAATCGTGAGGACCTCATAGGTGTATGTTCTCCTTAGAAGTCGTGAGGACTTCTAAGTGGTGTTTTCTTTTGCAAGTCGTAAGGATCTTACAAGAGTGTTTTCTCCTTATAATTCGAGAGGACTTACAGGCGGCATTCACCATATGGGAAATTTCTCCTCATTGGTAGAACTTGGTAAGGGAATATTTATTCATGCCCGTGGATTGTATACAAGGGTCAATATTGGACCGCCTGTAGGGCAACATGGGGGATATGACGACTTAGGAACAGGCTCAGATCCCTGTAGTTTAAGGCTTTTAAATCTTATGAGCCGTGAGAGTCTCATAAGGGTAATTCTCCTCACGAGTCGTGAGGATCCCGTAAGTGTAATTTCTCCTTAGGAATCATGAGGATTCCTAAGTGTGTTGCTCCTTTGTGAGTCGTAAGGATCTCACGCTGGTATTTTCTCCTCACAAAGTCGAGAGGGACTTGAAAGTGCACATGATTTTTTTTATTTTACGAGTTTGCACCCTATTCGGATTTTCACAAACTCGCCGACAGTCCTGCTGTTTTTACTCACGGCGCCCTTTCGAGTTTTCATCCGTGCCCATTTTGCTTGTGGACATACCGTCTTTTTTTTAACGAGATTACGCCCTTCCGGGTTTTCACAAGCTCGCTCGCCCTATCGGGTTTTCATCCATGCCCATTTTGCTTGTGGACATACCGTTTTGCTTTCTTATTTTTAAATGGCGAGACTGTAACGTTTTGGAAAATTAAGAATATTTACATTTTATTATAAAAATAATAAAATCGATAAGTTTATGCGAAATGACATCGCTTATGAATTTGGGGTATCGGAATTATATCCGAAAAATGTAATTATTTTGATAAATATGAATAAAACTGGTGATATCAAGAAAATGATATTTTAATTGTTTTATCATGAATGACACATATCATTATATGTTAACCCTTACATAAAACACCTCATTCTTCCCTTAATAATAAGCTAACACCTCCTTTAAAACCCTTGTTTAAAACTGAATATCTCCTTCTTCATAACCCCACACCTCACCCTTGCATGAATATAATACCCCTTCTAGTATGACACCTCCTTCTCTTTCCCTTACACCACCACCTTGTACTTTCCACCTCCTCCTTCCTCTACAGCACATTCTCACACCTATTTTTAGCTCATAAATAAAACACTATATCCTAAACTGAGCCAAATATCTCCTTCTCCAATTTAAATCCTTCATCAAAACCAAGAGAAGAAAAGGAAAGAAAGACTAAGTACTAAGGTCACTACCACCACCTTCAAGTTACAATAGATTAAGCTTGTGCATCTTGGAGGAACCTTTCTAATGGTCTTTCAGTAGGTATGACTTCAAACCCGGTAACTTAAGTTCTGTATCGTTTTATTTTAGAAATCAGATATCGTATTTTGCTAAGATTAGCCTCTGTTTGAATCTGCTGTACTTTAGTTGATAAATAAACTAATCAAACAACTATAAAATCTTATATACTAGACCTAGAATAAACCATAGGAATACGAGCCCATGATCTCGGATTTTGGCCGGCGACCAACACACAAAATCCGATCTCGCTGGATTTCTTGGAGAATTGGTTTATGTGGTTTTTAGGGTAGGTCTGTGAGTATGAAGTAATGTGTTTGGTATTGTTTAAACAAGTTAGTTTTTCAGAGGGTTAAATCTATAAGATAATATCAGTTTTGGGATTAATATTCTTAGATACGATACGGAGATATCGTACCATGAGTTCTGTTTTTATATATCTTGACCAGAAAAGGGTTAGCTTAGATTAACTTAAGTTTTGTAACTCACGATACCTAGCATGGTTAGTTTGTGCCGTATCATAAGCTAGATTTTTGTGTTATCTAGTTCACTGAAATTGAATTTGGAATTTATGCATATAATCACTTGAAATACTAGCAAGACCAAAGTATAATGAGCCAACTAGAAGACTACACTTAAAACCAGAGCCCCAAACTTACCACAAAATCCGGCGACCACCTTAAAAATTTCAGCGACGCCGGCCCCCTTGAGAGTTTGGTGTTGGTTTCTCTCCTGTAACTTTGTTTTGGTATTTTATAAGTCTCTGGATTGTTTATTTTTCCTAATTATTCATACAGATAAATCTGGGAATGTTTTAAAAATGGTTTTACCAAAATTCAGATATTTACGATACGGAGTTTCCGTATTTTGATGTTGAAACTGAACCGTTGACGTTTATACGTTAACGACAGAAGTATATTGTCGTTTTTGGGTTAAGTGTGCTGTAGGTTCTAACCTACGGGCGTTTAGCTTGTTGTTTTGGTTTTTAATATGATATTTACTTCTATGCGATTTAAATACGAATATAGGTACGATTCGAGGATTCCGAGACGGAGTTGGCGATGTAGCAGCGTGGATTCAGCGAGTTTCTAAGTTGGTGAGTAGATTTACATTTACTGGGGAAGTCGGGTGGATGGCGTATATCACCCCCGCAACCTTATAACTATTATTAAGATATCTAGTTAAGTTTAGTTTTTCTTCGAAGTATTGTTATAGTATTGCATCTTGTATGCCCTTCATTTGCATAAAGTTTCATATGTAAGTTTTTAAATGAGATATATGTGATATTAGATCCATACGATATGGATAGGATTTGATGAGTTTGTACGAGGGATCATGCCGTACTTAAGTTGATACAAATATAGTGATATGAAGAGATATAATACAAGGATTTGTATGTGTTGGAAATGATAATATTTGTATGCCAAATAACGGCTAAATTATCCTCTGACTCGTAGAGTTAGGTTATATTTGTTCTAGGATGTAATACTAGTGTGAGCTATATTATTTCAAAAACTATGATTCGTTGTCTTTTAAATAAAAGTACTAGGATGTGTGCCAGTTTCTAAAACGGATATTTATTTTAAATCTAGGGCAGCTTCCTTCTTTCAACTCAACGTTTCGATCATTTCTAAAACCAATGGTATAGCTCATAGCAAGTAATTACAATAGTTACATTTAGATTAACTTATATGTTGCATTATATTATCAATATTATACGTTTCTGCGTTACGCACACTCTGATAGAACACTGCACAAATACCAATGATTACCATGCTACACCAGCACGTAAATATATGTTACACTACACCTCATTGGTACTGCCATGTCACTGTAGAACCGTTTTATGACGTATGTGTTAAAATAAATAGGTTACACCGTAGAACAATTGCACAAATACTAATGATTGCCATGTTGCACGAGCACAGATATGCATGCTACACTACACATCATTAGTAGTATCATGACACAGTAGAATTGAAATCATTATATTATGTGATGTAATTACGTAGTCTTCTTTATTACTATTGCAAATTAAGAATAATTCTAAGATAAATGTTGTATTTGATTCTTTGGATTTTCTGGATATTTTACTCCTGATGATATATATCGATAGTATGGGACACTGTTATATATGAATATATATAATATATCATCAATACAATTTATGTAAGTTCTTACTCCTCATTTGGTTTGTTTATATGATGAGTAAACGTCCACCATGAGATTTGTGTTTTCTGATTATGATTCCGAACCGAGTGGGGGAGTTATACGGTTTCAGATTTGTTATTATCCGGACTGAGTGGGGGAGATATACAGTCGGATACATGGTGGACCCGAATCGAGACCGAGGGGCAGGATAGCCGCATTGAGGCGGGGGAGCCTAACGAGGATACTCGATTTCGGAGATAAAGAAATGAGCACGGCATATATCCAGGGGATACTGACCGGGGTTCGAGAGACGAGCACGGAAGATATCCAGGGGATACTGGCCGGGGTTCGATGGGGTGCGGCAGATATCCAGGGGATACTGATCGTAGTCAGGATATCGGGTGGCGATCATCTATTGAGATGGTGTCGACGGTATCTGTATTTACGTGTCGATGCTGGACACGAGAGATTTCGGATTTCGATGTCGATGTTGGACATCTATATGTATATTGATGTGATCATTATCATGAGGTACACAGTTAGATATTTATTTATTGGATTCCACCAGGACTGATCCAGGGGACATTACCTGCATATAATTGTACAGACATTCATAGACAAAAAGGGGATTCCAATACGGATAATAGATTCATGATTTTGACTCATATGACATTGAGATATCACAGTTGGGAGTGCATGATAGTTAGTATTGCACCTTTGCATATCATATAGTATATCGATACAGATTATGATAGTACTATACTTATGACCTAGGTATCGTTATGCATTTCGATTTCTACCTTTAGATGTACTTTTATTCACTGAGTTGGCAACTCATCTTCGTTGTGCCACAGTTTCTTGCAGGTTTTACCGCTTGGATTATCAGCGGCTTGGGCACACATTCTTTTGGGGATTGATGGGTAAGTGAGTTATTATTGTATCATACTCATTCTTGATTATTCATATATTCTTGTATCTAGCAGAAACTCCATCAACTTAGGAATGATATATTATGGACTTAGAAGCAAGACTTAGAGTTTATGTGTGGTGATGTCGTACTCTTTAGAGTCGACTTATGATATAGATTGTTTGGCTGTTCCGTCTTTTGAACGTGAGGGTTAGCTATCGTTGGGATGCTATTTTATTGTAGTAATTGTTCGGGTTTTTAAATAAAATTTTCAAAGGAGTCATATTTTCAAAATGTCATAGATGCTTTTCAACATACTTAGTTAAATTTAAATGTTATTTAAACTGATTCCATCTGATGACTATTTTAAACTCACCTCCAATATTTTAAAAAGGTTTAGATTCCGGGTTTTGGCTTACTTGAACCGCGTCGATGTCTTTAGATGTCACGTGATTTAAGTGTCGGTCACGTGCCGCATTTGGGTCGTGACAGAGACTCTCGAAAGTAGCTTCGTCGCAGGTGACCCACCTGTTTGCCGATGGGTTTTGGGGGTGGCTTCATCGCTGGAGTAGCTATGTAGCCAATAGGATTTGAGTTGCAATTTTTCCTGCTAAGACTTTGATTGCAATATAGATCTCAAGAGAATGTACCACCGTATTTGGGGCGATGCACTAGTTTAGGGACGTTCCGGTCCATTATCGCCATGTTTGAGGCCAAATTTTAGTTTAGGGACTTTTCGGTCCAATGTCGTTATATTTGAGGCAAGATTCTAATTTAGAGACATCTCGGTCCGTTATCGCTATATTTGAGGCAGATTGTTAGTTTAAGGACTTCTCGGTCTGTTGTCGTCATTTTTGGGGCGACGGAGCTTTTTTGTATACTATTCTCAGAGTTCTCAGGAAGATAGCGAGTGGACATGAGCGTCGTCATCTATCATAGACCTAAGTCGTGACTCGTCAAGCGTAGTATTTTTTGAGGAATCGACCGTTTATTGGCCGGAGGGGTCTATCGCCATGCATATTCATGAGCAGGTAGGCTCCATCTTGATAGACCTTATCTATGATGTACGGGCTTTCATAGTTTGGCTCGAACTTCCCCCGTTTTGCACGATTGCGAATCATGGATCTTTTGACGACTAGCACGAGTTCGCCTTGGCGGAATGTTCTCACCCTGGCCAGTTTTTCGTATGACCGTGTCATTCTCGCCTTGTAAGCTTCCAGATTATGCTGTGCTATAAGGCGTGTTTCATCGAGAGCATCGAGCTCCTCAAGCCGAAAATGAGCATTTTCTTCATCTATCAGCTCTTATCGAACCGCTACTCATAGAGAAGGGAGTTCTATTTTTATGGGAAGCACTGCTTTCATGCTGAATACCAACGCGTATGGTGTTGTATTCGTGGCTATTTTGAACGTTGTTTGGTACGCCCAGAGAGCTTCATGTAGCCTTTCGTGCCAGTCTCTTTTGTTTCTAGACATTTTTTTCTTTATAATCTTTGTCAAGGTTTTGTTGAAAGCTTCAGCTAGACCGTTGGCCCTAGGGTTAGAGACTGAAGAGTATCTCCAATCTATTTTATACTGTTGAGCGAAGCGGCTGATTTTATGACTTCTATAAGCTAGCCCATTATCCGAGATAATTCGTCGCGGAGTGCCGAACCAATAAATGACATGTGTCTTGAAGAAATGGAGGATATTCTCCGTCTTCACCTCCCTTAGTGGTACTGCTTCTGCTCATTTAGAAAAGTAGTCGTTTGCTACCAGTATGAACCGGTGTCCTTTGGACGATGCCGGTTTAATGGGGCCAATTATATCGGTTCCCCACATTTCGAACGGCCATCTTGCTACTGTTGGGTGTAGCGGATTTAGATGCTGGTGGATGAAGTCCCGGTGGATTTAGCATGAGTGACACTGCTTCACATATTCGAAGCAGTCCTGAATCATTGTGGCCAATAGTAACCCATTCTTTTGATCTTCAGCTTCATCTTTGGCCCAGCTTGGTGAGAACCGTAGAGTCCATCGTGAATTTCTTGGACGACTCTCTTTGCTTCTTTTAGTCCCATGCATCTTAGCCATAGACAGTCAAACGATCTCTTATATAAAGTATCATTGACGAAGGCGAAGGACAGAGCTCGTTTCATGAGCCGATGTCTAGACGACGCATTTTTGGGTGTTCGTCGGGATTTGAAGTAGTCTATGAAGACTTCTCTCCAGTCCTTAACCTTTTCTTTGTCCTCTATTTGAAGGGCTACTTGTTCGGTCGCTTCTTTTCCTTCGGATAACTCTGTTATGTCTTCCGAAGATATTTCTGTTGGCGTGAGAATCCTGCGGTTATGCACAATGATCCTTACATCATCGAGATCGTTATCAGACAGTTTCTTAACCAATTTGGCTAACACGTCCGCTTTGCTATTTTCTGCATGCGGTCTACTCTCCAGGATGTAGGAAGGGATTTGTGTCAGCAGTTGCTGCACTCTTTCGCCATACTTTATCAGCTCTGTCTTGCACGTCTGATAGTCGTCATTTACTTGGCTAACGATCAGTTGGGAGTCTCCATATATGAGGAGGTTTTTGATTCCCATGTCGATAGCGATCTCGAGACCTGCTATCAATGCTTCATATTCTGCTTCGTCGTTAGTCCTTGGCTCCGTTAAGGAAAGGGCGTAACGCAATATCCCTCCTTGAGGAGTCACGAAGATAAGGCCCACCCCAGTTTTGATTATGGGGGCGTTTTGCTTTCGCCTTTTCATGAAAGATAACCCATCGAAGTAGAGTTCCTATTGGGAATCATTTTCTTCTTTCTTTTTTTCGATTGTATCGAACGCATGTTCATCCGGCAACTCACAATTTAAGGGGGAGTCGGCTGGTATCGGATGCTCCGCGAGAAAGTCGGTTATGGCTTGGCCTTTTACTGCTTTAAGGGGTCGATACGTCACTGAGAACTCCATCAGGAGGAAGGCCCATTTGGCAAGCCTTCCTGTTAGTATAGCCCTTGAGATCAGATATTTGAGAGGATCCACCTTTGATATAAGATGAACCTCATGTGTCAAGGCATAATTTCTGAGCTTCGTTATCGCGAAGATTAATGCCAGGCAATGCTTTTCGATGGGAGAGTAGTTGTTTTCTGCACCCTGGAGAACTTGACTCAAATAGTACAGAGCTCTCTCATTTCCCTGATCGTTCTCTTATGCCCATAGCGTGCCTAGATAACCTTTAAGGGCTGTCGTATATAAGATAAGGGGTTTTCCCTTAACCAGAGCGGTCAATACCGGCGGATTTTACAGGTGTTGCTTGATTTCGTCTAGTACATTTTGGCACTTTTGATTCCAAATGAATAGGGTTCCCTTCTTCGTTAAATGACTGTAGGGATGGCATTTTCCGGAGAGGTTGGATATGAACCACCGGATATAAGCGAGCTTTCCTTGAAAAGACCGCAGTTGTTTGAGGGTTCTTGGCATGGGCATTTCCATAATCACCTTGATATTTGAGGGATTGATTTCGATACCCTGGTGCTGTATGATGAAACCTAGGAATTTGCATGAGGAGACACCAAATGCGCATTTTAGAGGGTTCATCTTCATATTATACTTTCCGAAAACATTGGAACACTATTTTTAGGTGTTCCCAATGTTCCTCGTGAGATCTGCTCTTTACCACAAGGTCGTCGATGTAGCATTCGACTATCTCATGGATGGGGTCATCGAAGATCTTTGTCATGGCCCTCTGGTAAGTAGCGTCGTCGTTCTTCAAGCCGAAGGGCATCACTTTATAGCAGAATATGCCCAGCGGAGTCCGGAAGGCAGTATGTTTTTGGTCTTCAGGATGCATTTTTATTTTATTGTATCCTGAAGATCCATCCATGAAGAAGAAGACCACATGGGTAGACGTGTTATCGATCATCAGCTCGGTAACAGGTACTGGGAAATCATCCTTCGGGCAAGCTTTGTTGAGGTCCCGAAAGTCCACGCAGATGCGCACCGTCCCATTTTTCTTCATCACCGGAATGATGTTAGCGATCCAGTCGGGATATTGAACTTCTTGGATAAAGCCAGAGTCGATTAGTTTCTTGACTTCAGCATTGATACTCATCTCAAGTTCGAGTCGCATCCTTCTCGGCGCCTGTTTGACTGGCTTGATGTCCGGCGATATGACCAGTTTATGTACCACTACTTTTGGATCTAGACTCGGCATCTCGGAATAGTTCCACGCGAAGCAGTCTTTATATTGCATGAGCACATTTTTTAACGTGACTGCCTATTTTCAGATAGTAGCTCACTAACGAACGTTGGCCTCGGATCATTTTCCACCCCTAAGTCAATTTTTCTTAGACCGTCCGTCGTGGTGTGTATTCTATCTTCCAGCTCCTTTGGTGCCGGTGGAAATTCGGAGATCGCCTCATCCTCGTCTTCATTTGCGAAGCACCGGTAGAGGTCATCCATAGTCTCGTGCCCTCTCTCCTTTGAGAGTGTTATCATATGGCAAGTACGAGTTCGCTTCCATTTTTGCTGTTGAACTGGTCCTATCCTCATGGTTAGGTCATCTTTGGCTCATGCTTTTGCGGCGGGGTTACCCTCCAGCTGTCGGATAAAGTGAACCTGCCTTGTTGATACTGGTCTTTTACCCAATCTTTAAAGGTGAAGCAGTCTTCGAGAGGATGACCTATTGCTCGGTGGTAGGAGCAATAATCCGGATGATGGACCTCGTTTATTTGTTCGGGGTGCCGAGACTCC
The DNA here is from genome assembly GCA_030015575.1 of Agapanthus africanus. NCBI lineage: Eukaryota > Viridiplantae > Streptophyta > Magnoliopsida > Asparagales > Amaryllidaceae > Agapanthus > Agapanthus africanus. Next base: position 752,345,814 of record CM057340.1, on the reverse strand, counting down.
GGTAATGTCATCATTTGGTGCTTCATGACAAGGTTAAATATTTTCCTTGTCTTGTCTTGAGGGAAAGAGTATTCCCGACCCATTTTCTTTATAAAGGACGAGTTCCAATCAACTTTTCCTCGATTGCATGGCTTCTTAGATCCGCTTCGTTGTTTTCGAACGTTGTCTGCGTTCTTTGCCCTATTTTTTCCATCATTTTGGGATTTTCCCTTTTCGTGAGGACGTACCACGGGCTGGGGACAAAGAGCATTATAGTTTTCCTTCTTCACAGATTGCTGATTGAGGCGCTGCATCCTGGCCTTTTCATAAATGGTCATTTCACGGCTGTGGTTGTCCCGGCTCGTTTGACAAGCTTCTTTTATTAACTTGTCAATTTGTTCTTCAAGCGATGGACTCAACGTTTTTAGAATGGGATCCCACTCTAGTTTGACGTCTTGGTTATTTGGAAGAGCGTCTTTCACTTCCCTTGAACTATTTACTACACGGCAATTGTGGAATCGCTCATGTTTCTTGGACCGAGTATTCGAGCCCGGTAGTCTCCATCTTCCCGTTGTGCATCTTTCGCTGGGTTCTAGGGATATTCCAAATCTTTTTGTAGAATTGGGCTTGTCGAACAGTTTGTTCGAGGGGTACATATTGGCATCTTAACAGCCTTTTCAATCCCTCCGTGTAGTATCCTGGCAGACTGATTGGTTGAAGCCTGTCGAGTGCAAAATCGGCACCGTACCAGACTTCTTTCTCTACTCTGGTCTCTGTAGATTGGTAGAAGAGAATCGCCTTTTCACTTCTTCGTCTGGGAGGGACGTAGAAAGTCTGTAGTTCTTGGACGCTGTATGTATCGAGAGCATCAAGTTCGTATAATGCCGATGCGGAGCCATTATGATTTGTAGACTCTGATCGGCTCCGGTGAGGGTTTGCACTAACGGGCGGATAAAGAACACTGCGTTGGTCTCGTCCTCAGAGTCACTGCCAAAAACCAAAATAGGAGTAGATGGTCCAGGCCTGTTGTTTTCTTTTTGGTGTTGCCCGAGTAGACTATTTCTTCATCTTCCTCGGAATCGCTCCCAAAGATTGGGATAGTGGCGACGGACTTCTGTTTATCCTCCGGCTTATGACACATCTCCGTATCTTTGAAGTCTGGTAGGAAGTACTTTGCGTCTTCATACTTTTGGACATCGTTTACGGAGAACGGGTTTAGCTCTCCCGTGACAGTGTACTCCAAACCGTCCTTGAAATACTTCATACACTGATGTTGTATAGAAGGGATGACGTTGTACTCGTGTAACCAAGGCCTGCCGAGCAAAGCATCATAGCAAGTCTTGGCATCAATGACGTGAAATTTGATGTCAGTGATGAGCAGCCGGAAGCGTAACGTCAGAATTACGGACCCAAGTGTCCGTGAAGACTATGAGTCGAACCTAGAGATAGTAATTTTGTCTCGGGCCAAGTGCTGAACATTCATGCAAATTTCCTTCAGCACCCTCACATTGAGAAGGTTGATGGAGAATCCGTTATCGACAAGGATTTTCCCTATCTTGATGTCGTGGCAGTACCCGATGACGTATAACGGGCGATTATGTTTGCACGTACCGAGGAGGAGGACTTCATCGCTGAATGTAATGTCAGCTGTGTGAACTTCTGCCAGCTCATCCTTCATCTTCTCTTCTGTGAAGAAAGCTTGAAATTGATCGGGTTCTTGTAATGCCTTGATCAGCGAATCTCGTGCCTCGTTGGACAGGAGGAGAGCATCTAATATGCTCAGTTGTGATGGTATTTTCCTCAAGTGTGCCAGGATATTGTAATACACTTTTTTTCCTAGGCGGGTCCCTGACTGCAAGCTCTTTGACAACTCCATCGTCGAGAGCAATTTCCTCAGATAATTTCTCTTTCCCTTTGTCTTTTTTGCTCGAACCTTTTTTGTAGGTCCGAGGTTCTTTTCAGGCAGTGTGCGGTTACGCAGCTGAATATTCTCACCATGTGACAACTTGCTACATAGTCTTCGGTTTCTTCTGTGAGTTATTTTTCTCATCGTTGTCACTATCTTCATTCCCAAGAATATTCTTGAGGAACTCTTCGAGGGTGACCGGTGATCAGTCGAAAATATTGTATTTTTAACACATCAATTTCCCTACTATTTGCACTCATTTATAAGTGTTCGGTATGAATAAAGCACATATTAGCAAAACATCTGTAAAATACCAAATAACATGTGTTATGTATTATAACCGACATTTCTGAGGGAAATTGAGTGTTTATCATTGCATGCATCATCTTTGTATAGCGCAACACTTGTCTCGAGAATCTGTGCAGGAAATTCCAGGTAAAAGAGCCGAATCTGTCAAAAGTGCTGATAAAAATACGCCAAGTCCAAGATATGTGATCTGGTAGTGATATAGAGAGAGATATGAGATTACACACATCAGAAAAATGCCACAAAGTCGGCCTAAATGTACTCTGAAAATTCATTGCATTAAAACCATCAAAGGGCCGCGGATCCGCGGCCAGAAGGGCATTCCCGCGGCGGATCTGCGGCCACCTTGCCACGTCATCAGCACAGCTCCGCTTCAGACTTCTTCTTTCAGGGCCCACACCTCTTCAAGCTATTCCAAATTCCGGAGATCTCTAGAAGCTTCTGTCCAAACAGCAAAGCATTTTGTTCAAGCCAAACACTTCCAAGCTTCCAAAGTAAGCTACATAACTACCTAAGCCTAGAAGGTTCTCCCTAACCTCCAAGCTTATGAAGGAACCTAGCCCTAACTAACTAACTCTAAAACCTTCTACCTAACTACCAAGCTTACAAGAGAAGCTAAACAAAACCTAGTTTCTAAAGGAAGCTAATCCTAATCAAGGCTATAAAAGGGACCCTAAAGCTTCTATTCTAAGGTTGTTGATCTTTCCATCAATTTCCACCCACAAGTTGAGTGACACAACTTGTGCATTCAAACCCTAACCCTAATCCAATCACCAAAGCCAAAATTCAAGATCTTTGAGTACAAATCAAGCAAGAAGCCTTCAACCTTTTAGAAGCGACGCCGGACTTCAACGGAGCAGGTGATCCTCGAGACGATCCGTGACTCAAGGAGACGTGCGAAGCTAAATCGACGATCGAGTTCTTTCCTCATTGTAGATCTTGAGAGAATTGTAACAAAATTGTTGATAAATAAAAGGTGAAATTTCTTTATCTTACTTACTTTTATATTTGAGCATTATGATTAGATCTCGATTCTTGATTGTGTTCTTTGATATGATACTTGAGTAAAAACTCCGCTCGTGGAGGAGTCGAGAGAATCAATAGATGATAATGTTACAAATCTTAAAACGATTCTTAATTCCTATAAGTTTTGTAAACTTTTGTAAATTGAATCATCGACAACCTAGTTCGAGCGAAATGCTTTCTTGAATATTTTCGCTCGTAATTAGAGATCGACGATTAGTGATTCAATTTACTAGAAGCTAGTTTTTTGAATGAGATTCATCGAAAGGACAAAGGATGAGATGAAGAAACCCTAGTTTCTTTGAAAGATCCTTAAACCTTAATTAATCGTCATCGATCTAGTATCAAATCATTAATGGATAAGAAAACATAATTGCTAGTTTTCATCACGTCTATAGATTCGATCGATTCCTACGTGCCTCACTTCGATTCTTGAAACCTAATTTGATTGGATATCATCAATTCTTGATTCTTGATTTTTAATGTTTTCTTGTTATTAGATTTGGATCTAGATAATTCTTGAAATTCACTTTTAAATCTTGAATCGAATTGTCTTTTCTTTTCTCTTTAATTTTCGACTCATCTAATTCAATTACAAGCAAATCTCACTTTCCCTGTGGACAATCCGCACACGCTAACGCGCTACATACGAAACCGTTATTGATTGCGGACAAAAATTTCTTTGGTTGTGATTTCTATACATTTTCTAAACCTACACACCGAGAGTTCATTTAATCAAATGGCGTCGTTGCCGGGGATCGTGTGCTAATTTGTTCGTTTTTGAAATTTGAGTTGAAAATTATATTCCATCAGAATTTTTAGATCAAAATTCGCGCAAACACTAAACGATTCTTTGTGATTTGTTGCGAGGAAATCTGGAATCGGTGGAGCAAGTGAAAAAAAATTTCTGAATATTCCAGAGAGCTCAGGGAGTGAACAGGAGTTGCTGTAATAATTTCTGTGCAGAGATCTTGATATCAGACCGCGGATCCGCGGTTTAGGAGGCTCATTGCGGCGGTTCCACGGCGAGAGTAGGGGTTCACTGTACTAAATTTTCTTAGGTCCTCTCTGACTTTCTTATCTCCTCCCTCATCTGCTCCAATAATAAATTTCTGCAAGTTTCTTTGCAAATATTCGCAGCGCCTCAAAAATAAAAAAATTGTGCGTGTTTGATCTTGGTTGTTTGCATTTTTAATACGGAAATTAAGGGGCAAAAACCAAATTCGGATTAGGTGGGGAGTTCATTACCCTTCCTAAGCCCCGAAAATCACAAAACAGCATCCGCATTACCCTCATTAATTAAAAAATATCTAGACATGACTCTAAGGACCGTCGCGCTCAATTAGGACAGAAGAAGGTCGTGGGTAATCTATTGCTTATCCGCGTTTCTTTTATGGTGTCTAAGGAAAGTGTGTCTAAGGCAAGTGGTTACTTAATTAGGCCCACTACTTACGTAGTGGAGAACCTCCCACTTACCTGGCCACAGGAGGGACAAAGAGACAGTAGAGAATTGATCCTGCGATTTGTCTTCTGGCAGTTAGGAGCGGTCTAGAGACTTAGACTTAGGGTTGTGCTTGTGCATTTGTTGTGATTTGCATCATTTTTTCAAAAATCCGTATCTTTTTCAAAACAAACACCACTTCATCTTTCCCCTAATTATCTTAACGCTGCCACTTGTACTAAACCCTTTAGTGCAAGATAGGCTGGACACGGGATTCTAGTGCCCGTTTAGTCCGCGTTCCCCCTATCGACTCCGAAGTCGGTATTTCTACATTTACTTCTTCTTTACCCACCACCACACCCACTTTGATAGACGCTTCTCCATCGAACTTCTTTACCACTACTCTACCATCATCCGCAGGTGCGCAGAATCCACCCCGCATCTCTCTCCAAGAGAGATGTTATCCTATGCGACGTCCTTTTTCGACCTGTCTTACCATTCCACCAGCCAACGGGGACAATTTTGAGATTAAACCCCAATACATCAACCATCTACCCAAATATCACGGTCTCGAGTATGAAGACGCGTGTCTTTATTACCAAATTTGAAAATGTATGCGCAATGATGGGTACATCACAGCTTTCTGTGGATGCTATGCGTCTTCGTCTTCTCCCATTCGCTTTGTGCGATATAGCCGAGAAGTGGCTGTATAACACTACCGCACATTCTATTTCAAACTGGGAAGAATTCGTAAAAGCATTCCTAAAGAAATTCTACCCGAATCATAAAACAGCTCGAGTCCGTAGAAATCAATTTACCCAGCTTCCAAATGAACCATTTTCAAAATGTCTTGAACGCTTCAAGGATCTGTTAGTTCAATGTCCACATCACGGAATCCCTAGATGGGATCTGTGCAGAATCATATATTAGGGCATTAATCCTACCACAAAACAGACCCTTGAATCCATGTGTCAAGGCACCTTCATGACTAAAGATGATGGGGAAGCCTGGAAATTCTTAGAAGATTTCGCTGAAAAATATTTACAGTGGGAGGGTGTGAGTCAATCGTCTAGGGATGGCAATAACCAATCTGATGTTTCCATAGGAGTTAGACCTGAAATGTCAGCTATGCAAAAGAAACTCGAGACTATGGAAAATAAAATTTTAACCGCCGTCCTAAATCAAATGTCACTCCCCAAAACTGTATGTGGATGCTGTTCTGATCCTTCTCATTTGACGGAAGAATGTTCATTGAATTCTCCGTTTCAAGATCATGAGCATACCAATGCTGCTTTTCAAAGACCTAGAAACGATCCATTTTCTTCCATTTATAATCAGGGTTGGAGGAATCACCCTAACTTTGCTTGGAACCAATCACAAACTCAAAACACGGTTCCAAACCAAAACAATTTCCAAAGGGCTCTTCTACCACAACAGCAACCACTTCAATTGAGTCAGCACCCCTTCCAAGCACAAAACTTCCAAAATCCGGTCAACACACCTGCACCGTCTAGTTCTTTGCAGTTGACCGGTACTGATGAATCCTCTTCACTCGCTCAAACTGTGAATTTGCTTTTGAAAAATTTCATGCAAGTTACGGCAAATCTTCAGTCTTCCGTCGATAAAATCGAGAAAAACTCTGCGTCCCAAAGCGAGAATATTAAGTCGATGGAAGCTCAAATTGCACAATTAAAAGCCGAAATGAGTGCAAGAGAGAAAGGGAAACTTCCAGCTCAACCTTTACCCAATCCTGGCTATTCACATCATGTGAACGATATCACCACGTTGAGATCTGGAAGAGTGCTTGACAATCACGTTAGGGAAGAGATTGATGATACTGAAAAATCTATCGATGATACCCCGGCTGAGACCTTTCCTTCCACTTCTGCTTCTAATTCTAACCCCAGTTCTTCTACCCCACCACCTTCTTTCGAGCCTATTCTCCGTTTTCCCCAAGGCTCGACACCTCAGCCCACACCGAAAACGATCCCCACTCCTATTCTTAGATCGTTTCCACCCACACGATCTTCTCCAGTGTTGGACCCCGATCTTATTGCTCAAGCTCCTTATCCAAATCGGTTAAGGGGAAACACACTGAGTCCACAAATGGAGAAGATCACGGAAATCTTTAAACAGGTTAACATCAACATCCCTCTTCTAGATGCAATACAACAAGTTCCCGCTTATGCGAAAGTTCTTAAAGACTTGTGCACTAGAAAGAGGAAGACTCAAGTGCCCAAGAAGATATTCATGGCAAAGACAGTAGACACAACCTTTCCCCAACAATTACCGAGGAAACGTAAGGATCCTGGCTATCCTACTATTTCCATTTCTATTGGGGGAAAACACATTAACCGTGCTCTACTTGACCTTGGCGCAAGTGTTAACCTGCTTCATTTCTCAGTATATGAGCAGTTAGAGATCGGAGAGTTGAAACCAGCTCCTTGCACTCTCCAGATGGCTGACCGATCAATCACCAAACCTAGGGGTGAACTGGAGGATGTGTTAATAAAAATCGGGGAATTTATATTCCCAGTGAACTTTATTGTAATTGATACACAGCCTATAGCGAACCCACGGAATCAAATTCCGGTGATCCTAGGTCATCCCTTTTTGGCTACTTCCAACGCTATCATCAACTGTCGTAATGGCTCTAAGACCCTATCTTTCGGGAATAGCTCAATTGAGCTAAACATTTACAAGTTGGGAAGTGTACCCTCCAAACCTACTGCTCAGGTCTGTTCTGTCGAATTAATGGATGTCGACAGCAACGAATTTGACGATCCTCATGATACTGATCTTGACTCTTTTCATATGTTGTTGTGTGACCCAACTATGTATCATACACATACGGACTCTTCCACCGAGTTATCCGGGTCAACAACTAACACTGATTATGAACTGTTTTTGGAGTCTGAAGATCACCCTGCGCTTTGTGATGACATTATTCTTCGGGGTATTGATGAGACTTTTGAGGAAATCTTCGCTGAAGAACTCGCATTTTTGAATGACACGGGTGTTGAGATGAATCATCTCCCAAACAATGAAATTGAACCTCCACCCCTTCTTCTGGATTGTAAAAAGAATGCGAGTAATCCATCACATACACTGAGTCGTCTCTCCAAAATGAGACGCAAACACATTCTATCCCACCACTTATCTTTTCCTCACTTTTTCTTGGCTCTATTCAACTTGTTCTTTCACCAACCTAAGCACTACATTGATAAAATTTTCGAATGGTTGGTGTTAACCTTCGGTCTTTGCAAAGCTTGGCATCGACCAATGATTTTTTACCCCCTCTTGTGATTTTTCAAAGCTTAACATGTTTTAACTCAAGTTTGGGGGGTGTAATCTAGCTCCTGAAAAGAAATTTTTTACACAGAATGATGAGACAACAAATAAGTTTGGGGGAGGATTTTCACGATCATATTTATTGCCCCCGTTAATAAATTTCCTCCCAAGCTTACAGGTTTTCGAGATATAGCGGATGGCAACAGTGAGGACACTGTTGAAAACAAGTTTGGGGGAGGTTTGTGCTTATTTTTCGCTCAATTGAATATCACTTTGCATAAGCACAAAACATTTAAAACCTATAAAAATTTCAAAAATTTCAAAAAAAAATATTTAATTTTGTACATAAATAAGATAATAAAAGATTAGATAGTGAAAAATTACATCCAAAAGATTGGAAAAAATTAAGAAAACCAAGAAAATTAAAAGTTTTCTTAAACGAACTAGTAATAAGTAATCATGAGCCGTTGTCCCAAGGGTTTGTAAGATGAAGGAAATCACTAATCTGAGGATAAAAATAAGTCTGAAAAATAGTTCCTATTCTGAAAGCCAAACATTTGAACGTTGATACCCTACTATACGCACTTACACACGTCTTGAAACTCGAGATAGTAGAGGATACCTTGAAATGCTCTTGTCTAAAAGCCAAAGTATGAAGGAAATAAAAAATGAAGAAAATATAAAATGGTGAGAAAAATGAACACTGGTTTGTTATCGCCAAGGCGACAATAAAAAAATATAGCGAGGGTGCTTCATCACCTAGTGCCTTACACCAACTGGTCTGGGAGTCACTGCTAAGCCTTAGGTGGTGCAAGACGAGGAAAATACACCTAATAAGCAAGCACATGAGTAATCGGTTGGTTATTACCTCAAGAAGTATTAACGGTCGCATGAAAGTGTGTGAGCAAATTCATCTAAATATTCATTAATTAAAAAGTACTAAGGCAGATAGACAAGAGTATGATAGCTTGAATTGAATTCTCCGGCTGTAGGGATGTCTATTACACACACGTAGGGTTATATAATCGATGTTTGGAAGAAAGATAGGAATGAAGAATAAAGACGTGTTTTATTGAGGGATGATGTGATTTCTAACATTTTTTTATAACTATTAAGATAGGGCTCATGACAACCGAAAAGCTAGCATAGTTGGAAACTCTAATTTTCAAAGTCTTTCTTTTACAATTCTTATCTTTATATGTAAATTTCACGGTCTTCCTTTTATTATTGGATTTTGTGGGTGCAATCCGCTGAAAACCCTCAGGAAACAACACTCCTCCTACTAGGGACACCTAGAGGTTTAAAGGCTTGTTGCACGTGCTCAGTGCAATCGTGTTGCCTACGAAAGTGTACTAGTTAGTTTTTCTTTTTCTTTATTTTCTCCTTCTCTTTTTAATAAAACAGTTCGCTCGAGACGACCGAAAATAAGTTTGGGGGAATTTGATCAGTCGAAAATATTGTATTTTTAACACATCAATTTCCCTACTATTTGCATTCATCTATAAGTGTTCGGTATGAATATAGCACATATTAGAAAAACATCTGTAAAATACCAAATAACATGTGTTATGTATTATAACCGACATTTCTGAGGGAAATTGAGTGTTTAGCATTGCATGCATCATCTTTGTATAGCGCAACACTTGTCTCGAGAATCTGTGCAGGAAATTCCAGGTAAAAGAGCCGAATCTGTCAAAAGTGCTGATAAAAATACGCCAAGTTCAAGACTTGTGATCTGGTAGTGATATAGAGAGAGATATGAGATTACACACATCAGAAAAATGCCACAAAGTCAGCCCAAATGTACCCTGAAAATTCAGTGCATTAAAGCCATCAAAGGGCCGCGGATCCGCGGCCAGAAGGGCATTCCCGCGGCGGATCCGCGGCCACCTTGCCACGTCATCAGCACAGCTCCGCTTCAGACTTCTTCTTTCAGGGCCCACACCTCTTCAAGCTATTCCAAATTCCAGAGATCTCTAGAAGCTTCTGTCCGAACAGCAAAGCATTTTGTTCAAGCTAAACACTTCAAAGCTTCTAAAGCAAGCTACATAACTACCTAAGCCTAGAAGTTTCTCCCTAACCTCCAAGCTTATGAAGGAAGCTAGCCCTAACTAAGTAACTCTAAAACCTTCTACCTAACTACCAAGCTTACAAGAAAAGCTAAACTAAACCTAGCTTCTAAAGGAAGCTAATCCTAATCAAGGCTATAAAAGGGACCCTAAAGCTTCTATTCTAAGGTTGTTGATCCTTCCATCAATTTCCACCCACAAGTTGAGTGACACAACTTGTGCATTCAAACCCTAACTCTAATCCAATCACCAAAGCCAAAATTCAAGATCTTTGAGTATAAATCAAGCAAGAAGCCTTCTACCTTTTAGAAGCGACGCCGGACTTCAACGGAGCAGGTGATCCTCGAGATGCTCCGCGACTCAAGGAGACGTGCGAAGCTAAATCGACGATCGAGTTCTTTCCTCATTGTAGATCTTGAGAGAATTGTAATAAAATTGTTGATAAATAAAAGGTGAAATTTCTTTATCTTTCTTACTTTTATATTTGAGCATTATGATTAGATCTCGATTCTTGATTGTGTTCTTTGATATGATGCTTGAGTAAAAACTCCGCTCGTGGAGGAGTCGAGAGAATCAATAGATGATGATGTTAAAAATCTTGAAACAATTCTTAATTCCTATAAGTTTTGTAAACTTTTGTAAATTGAATCATCGACAACCTAGTTCGAGCGAAATGCTTTCTTGAATATTTTCGCTCGTAATTACAGATCGATGATTGGTGATTCAATTTACTAGAGGCTAGCTTTTTGAATGAGATTCATCGAAAGGACAAAGGATGAGATGAAGAATCCCTTGTTTCTTTGAAAGATCCTTAAACCTCGATTAATCGCCATCGATCTAGTATCAAATCATTAATGGATAAGAAAATGTAATCATTAGTTTTCATCACGTCTATAGATTCGATCGATTCCTACGAGCCTCACTTCGATTCTTGAAACCTAATTCCATTGGATATCATCAATTCTTGATTCTTGATTTTTAATGTTTTCTTGTTATTAGATTTAGATCTAGATAATTCTTGAAATTCACTTTTAAATCTTGAATCGAATTGTCTTTTCTTTTCTCTTTAATTTTCGACTCATCTAATTCAATTACAAGCAAATCTCACTTTCCCTGTGGACGATCCGCACTCGCTAACGCGCTACATATGACACCGTTATTGATTGCGGTCAAAAATTTCTTTGGTTGTGATTTCTATACTTTTCTAAACCTACACACCGAGAGTTCATTCAATCAACCGGTGTCCGCGCCTTCTGGTTGTACTCCTCCGGCGCGTTAATGTACTTTTTTAGGTCCATGCGCTTGTCGTCATACTCGGCAAGCTGCACAGGATTCTTGGTCTTCTTCTTTTTCTTCGAAGACTTTGAAGGCTTGACTTGGGGGTTTTGCCCTTTGTCAACAACTTTCGGTACGAGACGTGGTTTCAACATCCCTTCGATGATTTCGGGTTCAAGTGGGCTTTTCCACCTGACTGTCGGACATACCTGTAGATCTTTCAGCATTCTTTTGGTTTTGGTTGAAAGAACGACTTCCCATAGAGTTTCTTTCACGAGCGAGCATGATGCCCTCGGCGCATCCACCTTTTTAGGAGTATGCTTCTGGGGAGGGTTCACCCTCTAGTTCTTAGATAGCGTGAACTTGCCCTGTTAATACTGGTCCTCGACCCAGTTCTTGAAGACGTAGTAATCCTCAATCGGGTGGCTCACCATTCCTTATAGGAGCAGTAGTTGGGGTTGTTGACGTCGCCGGGTTGCGGTGGACGCCACGGATCTGGAAATGTGATGAGTTTGTTGCGCACTGCCAGCTCAAATAATCTCCTCGTCTTGTCGCAAGGAAACGAGTAAGCGCGTCCTAGCCTTTCTTCCGGGATAGGCATGGGCGTGCATTTTTTTGGCGAGCAGCTGGATTTAGACCACTCGGTTGTTGTTGAGTATTAGCGATGAAGGCCGCTTTCCCTTTACCCTTGGCATTTCGAGGGTCCTTATTTGAGAAGGAAGGCCCGTGGCCCATCTGGTCCACTTGGGACAGTTTATCAATCAGAGCCTGGAAGGTGGTTGGCTTGAAGAATGTCATGAACTGGGACACAGTCGTTTGAGGATCTAGGGTCCCGATGAATATGCCCACGGTGGGGGATTTTTTTATGCGTTGTTCGCATTTTGACCATAGGTTCCGCCACCGGATCGCATATTGGACCTAAGTTTCTCCTGGCCTTACCCTGGAATTGATTAATGCCGTGATCAGTGTGCGCTCGTTTGCGCTAGTGAACCGCTGTGTGAACAGCGGTTCCATTTCTATGAATGTTCTCACGGAGTCATTTGGGAGCTCCGAGTACCATTCAAAGGCTGTCTCTGATAGGCTGCCAACGAACTGGTGGAGCAACAGTTTGTCATCGCCTCCAGTGTTGCCACACAGAGCTCTGAACTACGCTACATGCTGGTGTGGGTTGCCTGCCCCTTGTACATATGGAACCTGGGGATCGTATATCCTGGCGGGTATTTGATTTGGTCATACCAGCCTAGATACGGTCGCCCGGTTCTGACGATTTGGCCAGCCGCTTCACTAGCTTGATGTGCTCATATTTGTTGAGCAATATAATCATCAAGAGCGGCCTTGGAGATCGTTTCCTCCTTGGATATTGATAAAGCCGAGAGAGGGTTTGATGTTTCCCCTCTGTCATCCTCGATGATTATCGGTGGATCCTCGGCCAGGGGTTCTGGCTGGATTATCATTCCAACCATGTCTTGGAACAAGAGAGCCATCTGCTTTAGTTAGAAGCTTGCACAGCAGCTTCCTTGTCCTTTCTTTCAAGCACCCTTCGTAGGAACTCTGTATCGGTCTCCTGCTCCTGGCGTTGTTCGGCTGTTGGATCCAGACTTTCTTTCTGCCCAGTGAGTGCTGCCATTTTGGTCAGCATTTCGTGGAGCTTTTGTTGTTGCTCCTGAGATTTTGTCAGCGACCGAGTTTTCGGTCGATGACCTACGGAAGCACGGCTTTCCTCTTTCCCGGAAGCCATGTAGACCGTATGCACGATCATGCCCCCAGACTAGGGGTGTTTGGGTCCATTGCCTTTGGAATTTGCCGTAGGCGGTGAGATTTTCTCCAGCCTCATCCTTTTATGAGAGGTTGAAGTTGAAGGAATCGTTATGACCGGCACCTGTGTAGAAGAAGTCTCTCGTTGTATGACGGAGGGATGTTCTTTCTCTTGCCGAGCCTATGATTTCTTTGGCCGAGGAGAATAATCTTTGTTGATCACAGAGTCTTGGACTTTCCGCCTGACCCTGTGAATTTGCGAGGAGAGCCGTTGATGGGGCTGCTCCGTCTTTGCCTGCACAGTGGCTTCTACAGGCCGGGGCAATTTCTTTAGCACCGCCGTTGGAGAGTTCTTGCGCACCCTCCTGAGCAGATCAAAGTTGTTCCCGGTTGGAACAACAGCGTCAACTTCCACCATTGGAGCTGGTGGGATGAGTCCATAGGGAGAGTTGCCCCCAGCTTTCCTCACTCGGCGCCAGTGGCGACGTCGAGCATGCCTCGCGGTAGGGACTGCCTCAGTTTTGGAAGCGGCTTCTTCATGCCCTCGGCTTTGCTGAGAGGCTGTTGTTGGTGTCAGCCTGTTGAAGACTAGCGTCCTTAGCATAGCTTGAGGAGGAACAACCAATCTTTCAAAGACCGATCTTCTAATGGAGGAAGCACCTTTGACGACTTCGCCCATAGGAGGAGTTGGGAGGGTTATCCATTTCGGGGCAGCCCCTTCGGGTATTACGAGCCTCTTTGCGGGTCCGTTTGAGTTTTAGCTCAGCCTGTTGAAGACTGAGACATCAGATTTGGACAGCCCATTGAGAGGGGCCGTTGTGGTTGCAAGTCGATCGAAGATCGGCCTCTTGGGAGATTTCTCTTGCGGCGCTGAGGCACCGAAACTCATTGGTGGGAGCATGGTCCCGAAGAAAAATCCAGTAATGGCTTATGTTACTTTCCCCACCGGCATTGGAAAAATAGAGACCGCGTTGGGCCCATAAGTTACTCCTCTAGTTGGGGTGGAGCGAGAGTTGCTGTTGCAAGAGGTGCAGTTGGAAGCCATCGATTTCTCTACACATGAGCAAGACACTATTTTTTAGTACCCTGAATTCAAGGGCAACCATAGCGAACCGTGATTTTGTTCACGAAACACGACACACGAAGTGTAGAGTGAAAAGAGGAAAAGGTCCCACCGGGCGTGCCAAAATCTGTTTGCCGCTGAAAACATAGATGAACTGGGATGGATCGTCTTGCCTGAATTTGTGGGCAGATTCTATTTGGATTTATCCATCCACCTCTCCGAAGATACCAAGTTGATTTATGGCACCATATATCGGAGGTTTGGACAGATGCGGCCGTTGTAGCAGACTTCATCGGATTCCTCCTCATTTTATGAGGGTTTTTTTGATTGTGGGGATGCTCTTCCCTGCAGGCGCAAGCCCCTGCAGTTAATTACGTTATCGCGTTGCGATAACCACTTTCTCTTGCTCCGGCAGTTCACTTCATGTTGTGTGTGTTTTTGTTTGTTTTGGTTGCCCGTGGATTGTATACGAAGACTAGTTTATGTCATCGCCCGTAGGGCGCGGATTAGTCCAAATCCGTATATTTTTAGATTCGAGTTTGGTTTATTTAAGGACCGTTAATCAGGTTTGAGATTAAGATCAGCTTAAATATATATGAGCATTTGGGGCTCAGTTTTTTTTAGTTTAAGAACGCCACGGTCCATTATCGCTATGTTTGGGGCAAATATTAGTTTAAGGACATTTCGGTCCAACATTCCCATTTTGGGGACGAATGTTAGTTTAAGAACGTTTCGGTCCCTTATCGCCGTTTTTGAGACGAATACTAGTTTAGGAAAATTTCGGTCTCTTATTCATCTTGTGCGCACGTGTATTTGTTACGTGACGAAGTGAACAATGGTGATATGGAATGTGCCCAATTTGGGGCACGATCCGATTTGAGGCATGCACGTCAATTGGAAGTGTATCAATGTGGGACGAAAGAAGTTGTTGGTCGTCGGGACCCGTCACCTCTCTGAAGACGTTAAAGAATTACAACGACATGTATCAGAGGTGTGAAAAGATGTACCCTTAAACCAAATCCCGTATTTGAGGGGAAAAGGGGTGATGGTCCTAAGAATCGTTAGTCATATTTGAGACTAAGATTATCCTAGGAGATATAGGATGAATATCATTTTGGATATCATCAATGACAGATCTTTAGTCATGTATGAGACTAAAATCAGTTTGGGAGATCATGAGAAATATGGGCTCGATTGATTTAAAATCAAAGAGATTTAAGCTCAGAAAACTTAGCCAATTTGGCTGAGGTTGGGTTTCTATACTACCCAGTAATGTTAAACACTAATATATGCAGTGCTCACGTGTATTTCATATGGGGCACTGGAATAGTGCTGAGCACTAATCTTTTCTGGCACTCACGTGTTTTTCACGTGAGGCGCTCAGATATGGGTGCTGCCTAAGCAGGGCTAAGCACTTAGTCATTTTGACTGAATATGGAGTGCTAAGCACTTTGTATGGCACTCACGTAGAAAGCACGTGAAGCATTTTAGTTTTTATTTTGTCTATTTTAAGCACTCACATAGGAAACATATGAGGCAAAATAATAGTGCTAAGCACTAATTTTACTCACGTGCGTTTCACGTGAGACGCCAAGTTCTTCTTGTTTTTAGAGATATTAATCTCTGTTAATGACATTTTAGTCATTGATGACCATCAAGATGTCTGTTTTGAAGATTTTAAATCATCATCATTGTTTTTATTAGAGAACTAATTTCTCTTTTTTTATAAGAACTAAGTTCTTTATGTAGGGTTAAACCCTAATTTCGGGGGAATTAAATTTCTAGAACATATGTTCCTTTTCTTTTTCTTTCTTTTTCTTTTTAACCTAGTTCTTCCCCCTAAGTTTTGAGTCTGAAGAACAGAATCTCCCCGATGAGAATTAAATTCTCAACTTGTGGGGAGATTTGGTCTTGCAAATCTCAATCCAAAGGAAGAACTAAGTTCTTGTATGAAGGGTTAAACCCTTATATCCATTATACTATGCGAGAGGGATACTTTTAAATCTCTCCTTTGTTATTTACCTAGAGTGTTTTTGAAGGAGGAAAGTCTTCTTTCTCTGAGAATTAAATTCTCTGTTATTTCAAGAGCCCGCTGTATTTTTTTGGCAGGAGCTTATAAGGGTATTTTCCTATACGAAACTTGAAGTCTCGGGTCCTTTATATAGTGGAGACAAGTTTGTTAATTAATTTTGAGAAAATCTCTCATTGAGAGATTCCAATTGATTTAATTAGACTCAAAATTGATTTGGGAAATTTACCCACCGTTGGATTTTTGATCTAAGTATTTCTGTCTTAAAGAATATGTTTTCTTGTTTTAACAAGATTGAGAGAATATTCTCCCATATATAGAATAAAATTCTATTGAATGGTGATATTTTTATCACCATTAGATTTTTAATCTAATAGTGTTGTTTCCCCAATTAGAGCAAAGCTCTGTTCAAATTCCAAGATTGGAAACGAAGCGACGCTTCCCCCAATCAGAGCAAAGCTCTGTTCAAATTCCAAGACTGGAAATGAAGCGACGCTTCTGCTTCCCCCAATCAAAGCAAAACTCTGTTTAGAAATTTAAGAGTCAAAAATTGAAGCAACGCTTCAGATCCTGCGCTCTGCGCTGCGCGCCACGTGTCTAACACAGATGCGCTAGCACAGTTGCGCTGCGCGTTGCGTTGCTCGCCACGTGTCTGACACTGGTGCGCTAGCGCAGTTGCGCTCTGCGCTGCGCGCCACATGTCGAGCACGAGTGCGCTCGCACTAGGCGCGCTGTGCGCCATGTGTCAAAACACGAATGCGCTAGCGCTAGCGCAATTGCGCCGCGCACCCCAAATTAGAGCAACGATCTATTTCCAAGATTGGAAACCGAAGCAACGCTTCATGATTATAGCAAATTAAATTATGCAGCGCATAAACATCTTACAGAGGAATAACAAAGAATTAAAAACTAGGGAACACTTAACAGATAATAAAATACTAAATTAAAACATCTTTTTATTATTATTATTTATTATTACATTTAAAAAAGATCACCAAACAAGGGATCAGTGGCACAAGGGTGAACAAAACAATAAACAAAATTTTCTAACTCCCTCGCCGCCTTCTCCAGCACATCAAAACGACGATTTTCATGAGGAGTGGCTCCCCACCGATTGACGTCGTGTTCATCCGCAAAAGCAGACATGATAGCCCGCCGGACTCTTATTTGGCTCAACAGGTGAACCGAGCAATCTTTCAGAGCCTGAGTAATCAGGCACGCCTCATGGAAACACTCGAGCTTGTCTTCAGCCGCATCGAGCATCGCCAGGGTCTTCTCCGTTGGGTGAGGGGGGATGTCATTAAGCACGGTAAGAAGAATCATCCGGAGCCAAATGGATCCCATTGGAAGAGGGGACCCCTTACGGATCACAAGTTCATACTTCACCGCATCACACTCGGCATCCGTGAGAGAAGGATCCACCAAGCGCGCAGCAAACCGAGAAACAATGTCCTCAATGGGCACTTCCCACGGCTGTCTACGAGCATGGGGGCGATTACAAGCCATAGTTGAGAAAGTTCTTTGGAGATGAGAAAAAGAAGAAGCTTTGCTTCGAGTTATAAAGAACTAGGCACAGAAAATTTTGTGCATAATGGAACTATTTCCAAGATTGGGAAAAGAAAGATTCTAGGGAATATAAGTTTGACTTTAAAAGGAATGTGAAAAGACACCTCTATTGAAGCAATGCTTCAGATCTTGCGCGTTGCGCGCTGTTCATACCATAATATTGCATTATTATATTCCCCATTCTTATTCTTTTTACAAATAAACAGGTGCTTTTGACGCATGTCTGCTACATATTACAGGTTACAGGTTCCTGGAGCGAAAACAGTGAAAAAGACAAAAGACGATACTGTAGGGTGTTTTTCGTCACCCTATTGAGATGGGAATACGCGCGCGCTTGTCAGGCGTACTACAGATTCCCTCTGCTTAGGGTAGGCCGGGGTTTAATGATTATGGGGATCCGAATCTCCAGCAGCCGCGGACTAAGCTGTCGTTAATTACCCCCCGCCTTTGAGGCGAGGGAACCTCCGATTGACGGGTTAAACTGGCCATGCGAACTCAATGTACAGTGTACGTGTATTGTGTTTTGGAGGGGGTTTAAATATATCGGGAGCCACGCAGAGTTTTTACGGGGGTCTCGCTACCCGGATAGCAGGCTGGGGGTCAAGGGGGCTAGCAGCCCCCTTGCGGGGTGCGGGGCAGCGCCCCGTTAGAAATTTTTCCTAACAGGGACAGTGTCGTGGAGTATGTGTATGTGTACATATGTATACATATACATGTATATATATAAAAAGGGGAAAAGACATTCAAAGGATGCGTGGGGCAGCACCTTGGGCGCTGTGCGCCTAGGTGCTGTGCGCTCAGACGCTAGAGTGCCACGTGTCGGCACGTGGGCGCTCTGCGCTTGAGCGCAAGCGCGCCACGTGTCGGCACGGGGGCGGCTTGCACTTGAGCGCTTGCACGCCACGTGTCGGCACGGGGGCGACTTGCGCTCAAGCACTTGCACTGGAGCGCAAGCGCGCCACGTGTCGGCACGGGGGCGACTTGCGCTCGAGCATTTGCACTGGAGCGCAAGCGCGCCACGTGTCGGCACGGGGGCGACTTGCGCTCGAGCGCTTGCGCTCGAGCGCAAGCGCACCACGTGTCGGCACCGGGGCGACTTGCGCTCGAGCGCAAGCGCACCACGTGTCAGCACGCTGGCGCTCTGCGCTTGAGCGCCGGCGAGAAAAAGAGGCTTTTAGCCTAAAAAATTTCTCGGAAGAGAAATCAGAGAGGAGTTGGACTACTGAGTGTGTGTTTTCTTTTTTTTTTCTGGGTTTAGTGAAAGATGTTCTTCTTCTTCCTCCTCTGTTAGCTGGATCTTGAAGATCAAGAGATATGGGATTTTAAAAATCTCTTCTTTTTGAGATCTAATGGAAGGTCTGAGTTCCCCTTTATGGGTTTTGTGGTGAAAAACTAATTTGTTTTATAAAAAGAAGAGTAAAACTCTTGATTTAATTCAAGAGAAAAAGGAAGGTTTTGGAACCTTGAAGAAGGAGAAAAGATCTCAGATCTGAAAAATTTTGAGAGAGAGAGAAAAGTTTTTTTTAGATATTTTCATTATCTTGGCCTTTATAGGCTATACACTTTACACATAGCCCCTTGGGCTTCACAAAATGGCATTTTGCCTATCCCATGGGTCATGTGCCATTTCTTTTTGCACATAAGCCATGGGCTTTACAAAAATTTGGCTTTATGCCCATTTCTCTTACATTCATCTGTAAAATAAAAATAAAAGAAAATACAATAAAATTATTTATTACAAAAATTTTATCTTGGCATGGGGGAGGCAGACCACTTCATGTTCGGGCTCGCTCCGGGCATTGGCCCACTTGACCTGGGCTTGGGCCCACCTGGCTTGGGGTTGACTTTGATTTTGACTTGGTCAACCGGGGTGTAAATTTTTACCCCAACAGATACAAAGGAGGGACTTTTGATCAATAAATAGAAGGATCTTAGTCAAGTCTAGACGAAGAACAGTTCACAATTAACAAGGCAACGCAAGGTCCAAGATTTCGTCTCGAAGCAACGGTTAAAAGTCCACCGCAATTGTTCACTAGAGGTCTGGAAGAAACCTCGAAGCCCATTTGAGAAAAGTACAGAAGAATAGGGAAGCCCAGAAAGCCCAGAACCAGACCAGAAAATTTCAGCATTCAAGCCAATCATTGGGCCGCGGAACCGCGGCCCAACCTATGCTGCGGCCGTGGTTCCGCGGCCATCCAGAGCCCAAAGATGAATTAAATTTTACCAAAATCTTGTTGCGGCGCTGACTAGTCAACCTAGGGGTATTTTTGTAAATGCAGACATGCGGGTCAATTGTAACCTAGGGTTTCTATGTCCTATAAATAGAGACCCAATTCCTTGTATTTTCTCATGCCTTTATTCATCAATAAAATTTCAGTTTTCTTCGAAGTTGGAGAGCATCAATCGTAAGTAGGTTTATTTTTCTGCCCTAGTTTTAGTTTTATTTTCTGCCCTAGGTAATTTCTTTTCTTGCTTTAGTTTAATATAGTTTAGAATTTTTATTAACTTGTAGTAGATCTTTTCATCTCTTAAAACAAAATAAAAATTATGTCTTTCGTAGATCCCTCAATGAGCGAGTAGTTTCCTCGCTTGTTAGGGTTAGGAATAGGGAAGGGTTTGAGAGATGAAGATCTCTCATCTCTTTTCTTTGCCAATCTCTTATTAACATTAGGACTCCATGCATACTTTCATCTTCCACTCCCTACGGCACTCTACCCACGAGGTAACGGTGATACCGTAGTATAAAAGACCGGACCTGTAAGTTTTCCATGAAGGTTAGGGTAAAGATTAAGAAAGGAAAGACAAGGATCTAGAGGAAGAAACATCTTCCCAATCATCCTAATCCCCTTTATTAATATTTACCATAACCCCTAATATGATATCTAATTAAAGGCATTGGAAAGAGTTGTAGATCTTTATTTACCAAACTTTACCTAAACCTAATCCTAGCAAGTTTCCTAATCTTAGTATAACACAACTTCATTTTTAGATTTAATTAAAAGACCAAACACCATTTGGAATTAGCTCGTAAGAACATTTAGGAAAATTACAACATCCCTGTGGATCGACCCGTATTCACCGGCTAGCTACCAAGCGACGTCGTTCTTGATTGCGGTAATATATTTTTGATCGATAAAATCTCTTTACATCACGCGCTGTGTGTCAAAAGCAGACACGCCAGCGCCAAGAGCGCTGAGCCCTAGGCAGCGCACCCTAATCAGAGCAAAGCTCTGTTTTCAAAATTCAAAAATAAAAAAGTTGAAGCAATACTTCAGATCCAGCGCTCTGCGCTGCGCGCCACGTGTCAAACATAGGTGCGCTAGCGCAGTTGCGCTGCGCTCCGCGCTGCGTGCCACGTGTCTAACACCGGTGCGCTAGCATAGTTGCGCTGCGCTGTACGCCACGTGTCGAACGTAGGCACGCCAGCGCTGGAATTAAAAATCCCCACCGTTGGATGAAAGGATCTAATAATAATGATAAATCATTAATTAACTAGAATTAAATTCTGTTAAAGAAAGATTTCTCAAAATCTTTCCAAACAATAAGATTGTGCTTTAAGCACCGCTGGATCAATGATCCAATGGTAAATAATGAATTACCAAAAACAGAACAAATTCTGCATGGAAAGATTTTTCAATCTTATTAAAAACAAGAAGATTATCTTCTGTCAAACAGGAGCCTTAGGATCAAAGATCCAACGGTGGGAAATATTCCCAAATCAATCAGAGAAAGATCTCTTAAACTGATTTAACAAATCAATTAGCCCCATATAAAGGCCCCAAGACTTCAAGTCTCATATAAAAAAACCCTCTGCAAACTTTGAGAAAAACTCAAAGAGAAAGAAAGGCAAGCTTTTAGAAAAAAGAAGATCATTTCTTCATCTTTAAAGGTAAAGAATTAATTCTTGAACAACAGAGATGAAAACATCTCGTAAAAAGAAGAAACGTCTTCTAAAAAGATCTTAAATCTATATAAAAAAAAAAGACCAATGTCTTTGAATAAAAAGAAAAGATCAAGATCTAATCATAAAAATATAAAAAGAAATATTTTTACTTCACAGATCTTCTGAACTATAAAGGCAGAGCCTTTTATAAAAAACAAGAACCTTTGTTCTTGGATCTTGAGGCAAGGCCGCCTTTGAAGAACATAAATGTGTTCTTTGATCTTCAAATTGATCAAAATGCGCTTTGCGCTATTAGACAGTACTTTGCACTCTTGAACCGCGCTCTTGCACTCCTTGGATTGGCGCTCAGCGCCAAAACATGCCACGTGTCAACTATAAACACGGTCTGCGCTTTGCGCTCCTAAAAACAGCGTACTGCGCTCTTGGGTTGGCGCTCAGCGCCAAGCGCGCCACGTGTCATTCACTGGCGCATCCATAAACTAGCGCAGCGCGCTCATAAATTAAAAGCACAGTGCGCTAACAAACTAGCGCTTAGCGCTAAGCGACACGTGTCCTCCTCATGTGCGCCAACCGACAGAAGCGCAACGCGCTCTTTGACTGGCGCAAAGCGTCTAGTGCGCCACATGGCGCGCTGTCAGAGCATACTTTGTTCTAATGAATGCTATGTATTCAATATGAGACAAAAAATGGCAGAGCCCAATGCTTGGCATTATTAAAAGGGCAGAGCCCAAATAAAGGCCTAACAGGCAGAGTAAAATTAAAATGTTAAATATTTTTAACTGGACTTAGCCCAATTCTGGCCATAAGTTCTCAATTTAAATTGAACTGAGCTCATCTGCTCTTCCAATCAATTTACACCCGGTTTGAGGGTACATCTCTTTACTCTTCTGATATCTGTCGTTGTAATCCTTCAACGTCGTCAGAGAGGTAACGGGTCCCGACAACCACACATTATTACGGACTGTGGGGTCCTTAAACTCATGGACTATGATGTCCTTAATCTCGACCGTGATGTCTTAAAACTAATGTCGGACTGTGGAGTCCTTAAATCCAAGGACTATGATGTCCTTAACCTCGACCGTGATGTCTTAAAACTAACACCGGACTGTGGGGTCCTTAAACTCATGGACTATGATGTCCTTAATCTCGACCGTGATGTCTTAAAACTAACACCGGACTGTGAGGTCCTTAAACTCATGGACTATGATGTCCTTAATCTTGACCACGACGTCTTAAAACTAACGATGGACCGTAATGTCCTTAAACTAATTATCGACCGCAATGTCATTAAACTAAACAATAGAGCCCAATTGCTCTCTTGTTGGATCTAAACGATCCTGTTAAGTTGATCTTAGTCTAGAATTAGACTAACGTGTCCTTAACAAACGTTTGAGTTGATCTTAGCCTCAAATAAGGCTAACGTATCCTTAAACACAACCCCCCAAACCCAAATCTAAGAAAGATACGTATTTGGACTAATCCACGTCCTACGGGCGACAACATAACTTAGTCTCCGTATACAATCCACGGGCAACCGAACACAAAAGAAACACCCACGACACGAAGTGACCATATGGAGAAGGAGAAAGTTTTTACCGTGATGCGGTAGTGTAATTAACTGCAGGGGCTTGCGCTTGCAGGGAAGAGCGTCCCCACAATCAAAAACCCCTCAGACAAGCGGGAATCTGATGAAGTCTGCTACATCGGCCGCATCCGTTTAAACCTTCGATACATGGTGCCATAAATCAACTTGGCATCTTCGGAAAGGTGGACGGATAGCACCAATTAGCATCTGTCCCGAATTTCAATCAAGACGAACCTGCGCGGTCGCGTCTCTGTATTCGGTGGGGAACAAGTGCTCGGTTTAACAGAGTACAATCTTTCTTTGTTTAGAAAGTCATGGGAAATATTTTCCATCTCATTGGATCTTTAATCCACTAATTTTCTGTTTAACAGAAAATATCCTTCTCAATAGAATTTAATTTTATGCTTAACCACCATTGGATCCTTTATCCAACGGTTCATTGAGTAGAATTTAATTCTACGTAAGGAGGTGCCCTCATGCGTTTAACACGTGGGGCTTATTTAGCTCCCCTAATTTGGCGCCTATATGCCTTGCATATGGGCGCTCACATGTTTAACACATGAGGCCAATTTGGCATATAGTTGTTTGACTGCAGCGCCTATATGCTCTGCAAATAGGCGCTCACGTGTTTAACACATGAGGCTTATTTAGCCTATTAATTGTTTGATTGTAGTGCCTATATGCTCTGCATATAGGCGCTCACATGTTTAACACGTGAGGCTTATTTAGCCTATTAGGTGTTTGATTGCAGCGCCTATATGCTCTGCATATAGGCGTTCACGTGTTTAACACGTGAGGCTTATTTGGCCTATTAGTTGTTTGATTGCAGCGCCTATATACTATGCATATAGGTGCTCACATGTTTAATACGCGAGGTTTGACTTGTGGGGAATTTTTTCCCCTTTTTTTTATGAGGGAACAGTCACGACCGCGGAACCGCCGCAAACCCCCCCTGGCTACGGTTCCACTGCCGTTTTGGGAAATTGGTGCCTCGTCTTTTCTGTGCTTCCTCATGTTGCTTTTATCTTCTGTTTTACAGGCCCCAAATTGCAAAATGGTTCCAAAATATGTTCAGATTTTCAATAGTCCAACATGGTTTCACTTTCAATTCCTTTGACCTTTATCTCCCTCGAGCTCCGCGCCTCTATTGAATTTTGTGTTGCCCCTCTCGTGCTCTGTGCTTGATCGAGACACAAATGACCACTGTTATTGGTCTTGTCTCCTGAACTGGTAAGCGGCACTAGACGGATGCGGATGACCGGAACCCGGATTTTATCTTTCTGTGGCAGTTGTTCTGGATTTTGGCGTAACTGTAGAGATTTTGTATGATTTGCGTTATTTTGGATTGGGAATCTGTAACCTGTAAATATGTAGCAAATACGGATCAAAAGCACCTACCTATAAATAAACGAGCAGAAAAATGGGCAGTATTAAATGCAATATTCTGGTGTGAACATGCATGCTTTTATATACCATCCGCACTCGCCATGGGTTCCCGGATCTTCACCTTAAGGTTACTTAACTTACGGTAGTATGGGGACAGGGATAGCGCGGATGCAAAACATATAAAAGCATCTAGTAATATATATATATATATATATATATATATATCACAAGCAAGTAATAAATATCACATATATGCGATAAATAACAAACAAGATGGAATAGCGAATAAACTACGAGCCTCGTATTTCGTTTGAACCGCAAACGAAAACCAACGTTCCCCGGTCGTGTGGATAGCCCGTACAAACTCGAACCAAGCCCTCTACGAGTGTTGTAAATTACCTGCCAATTCTAAAAGTGAGGCAACCCACACTCAATGTCATGAGTAGTCCATCCAGTAACTTAAGCACTCCTCTGTGGGTCAGAGCTACACCCCCTATAAGTGCGGCGAGCAATCTACCAATCCGAGAATGAGATGGCCCGAGTCTTAACTCCATGAGATGGCCACCCTTTGCATTCTCGAATCCCGCTACCCGAGTACTCCAACGCAGGGTATCCCAGTACAAGTAATGAAAAATATATATGCAATGGTGACAAAGCATGTAACATGGACATGTCCCAAAAAGAATATACATCAAGCGGTAACGACGACTACGATCTGGCCGCTCGTCCCGAATAAACAAATTCATGAATATCAAAACTGTACATTCAAATCGCACAAGGGGCTATCCAATCACGACAATCCGACTAAACCATCATAAGATATATATATATATATATATATATATATATATACACACACACAAACTAATAACAAGTAACAAGTGTGCTGTATGGTGTTTTTCGTCACCCCATTAAGCAAGGGTAACAATAATATGAATCAGAGCAGTGCAGGGTAGTGTGCAGTGGGTAAACTAGACTGTTCTATCAAGTTCTCTGTTCTAAAGTATTTGAAACCAAATTGATGAATCATCGATGTAACTCAATAGTATCCCGTACATACCCGGGACCACGGCCCCAATATTCTCGGGCTGAACCGAGACATGCCGCTAGGCACCAAACAAGAATGTGTACACTCAATAGTATCCCGTACATACCCAGGACCACGGCCTCAATATTCTCGGGCTGAAACCGAGACATGCCGCTAGGCACCAAACAGGAATGTGTACACTCAGCAGTATCCCGTACATACCCGGGACCATGGCCTCAATATTCTCGAGCTGAAACCGAGACATGCCGCTAGGCACCAAACAGGAATGTGTACTGATCAGAACAGGTAGTGAACTGTTGAGTTACAAGTCAGGTTTCACCTTTGATTTCCCCATACCCCCAAGTTATATGTGTATGTCAAGTCAGGTATCCCGTAATCAAGAAACTAATGCCAACACAGGATCAGGTAAACAGGTTTGTCTGGATAGACAACAGGAACGGTCCATGAGGACAACATGTCGGGTTTGTTGGCATTAGACACAAGATCAGGTAACGGGTCAGGTCATGGTACATCAGGTCAAGTCAACAGTATACGGTACCATGTCGGGTCAAGCACTATGTATGTAACAAGTCAGGTCAAGATGTAAACGATAACATAGGTGTGCTCATAATCAGTTATATAATCAAGCATGGTTATCAACACATGATATAAGCAAGGAATTAAGCAATAGGCAGATTCACTCAATTTACAGTACAGTTATCAGTTGTGTCACAGAGATGATTTCAACATTATAAGAATGCAGTAAGACAATTATAGCCATTTAATCATGTTAACAAGTTTAAGACTCCATGGATACAATGTTATATGTGTATATAGGTTCCACGAATGAAATCACAGTTTAAGCGGGTTAAATGTATATAAGTGTCCGAATGAAGTAAAACGGTAGAAAAGATGCCACAGGCTACATCATCAGTGAAAGTGTAATTAAAACATGTAAATGTGGTTATTAGGTTCCACAACAGTAATTGCAACAGGTAGGTTACAAGTTTGAAAGATAAAATGATATATATCAATCTTAAACACGAAAAAATGGGAATTTATAATACCAAAGTTAAATTGTAGGTTTTAGGGTGTCATTAAGATGTATGTAAATATTGTTTAGCATGTAGCAAGGGGTACTTGCCTCGACGGGTCGTGAATCGGGAAAACGGAACGTAAAACGTCGGCGGGGAAAAACTCGCAACGGGCGCACGGTTCACGGAATGAACCCAAACGACGAACATTGGAACCACACGGGTCGGGGTACCTCACTGGAACGTCGGGACGCGTCGCCGGCACGGCCGGATTCCGGCCAAGAACAGAACAGTGAATGATCAAGAGTTGCAACAAGAAAAGATAAGAAAATAAAGAAGAAAGGGAAGGAGGATGGAGAAGGGAAGGCTTACAATGGTCTGTGGGACGGGTGGTGACGGTCGACCACGTCGACGAAGCTCCGGCGGTGGCCTACGACGACAGTGAAAGAAGTTTCCAGATCAAGAAACCAGATTAGCGAAGGAAAAGAAGAAAGGAGGAGGTGAGGGGATGCTAGCTCACCGAGGGGTGTGCGCGAGGGCCAGGGGCACGGAGACGAGTCGTCGGCAGCGACTCCCGGCGGTGCAACAGTGCACAGGGGGTGTGCGCGGGCCTGGTCGGGGGTGTGCAGGCGCTCGGGAAAACAATGATGGAGGATGTGGATGAGACGAGGTTGAGGAGGCAAGGAGGCCGGTGGTGGTGGCGTCGGCGTTGGGGCTGCGGCGGCGACGGGGTGCGCGGCTAGGGTTGCGACAAGGTGGGTTTCTGTGATTATTAAAAAGAAAAGGAGGAAAGAAGTTGAGGAGAGAAGGAGTATATATATAGATAGAGGAGAGAGAGAGAGATGGGGGGAGAAAGAGAGAAAGAGAGAGAAAGCGAGAGAGAGAGAGGTTAGCGAGAGGAGAGAGATAGAGATAGAGAGGGGGCCCGCGGGATTAGGAGGGAGTTGATTGGCTGGAGATTGAATTAAGAGATTTAAGAAACGGAAAAATATTATATGGTTAAGTTAAAATATACAATGGTTTTAAATATTAAAATTTGGGATTTTGGCGCAAAGTAAAACATTTCCAAATCGCGCCCGGGTCGGGTCCAAAAATTTGAAATTGAAATAATAGAATTTTAGGCGGGATCCAAAATTTAAAATGAAGTGTTTTACAATCAAAAAGCATACCCCCAAAACGGATACACGTACGCGCGCGTAGCCGTCCAAACTCGCCCGTTTCACTGAACGGGACGAGAACACGATGCACGGACGCTACAACGGGGTTAGGGTGTCAAGCAGGCCAAGATGAATATT
The DNA here is from genome assembly GCA_030015575.1 of Agapanthus africanus. Taxonomy (NCBI): domain Eukaryota; kingdom Viridiplantae; phylum Streptophyta; class Magnoliopsida; order Asparagales; family Amaryllidaceae; genus Agapanthus; species Agapanthus africanus. The sequence continues at coordinate 752,317,880 of CM057340.1, read as the reverse complement.
TTTAATTTTATTTTAGATGCCAAAAATTGTTATGTGCAGAATTGAATTAACGGGGTAAAAATTACAATAAGTAACAATCAAGCAAGATAAATGAAATAAGTGCCACACTACGCTCGAACGGTAACTGAAATTAGTAGCATTGGGCTCGGGTGTTACATTATACCCAACTACAAAAAGAATTTCGTCCTCGAAATTCCAAGAATACGAAGATAGAAAACTACAAGAAAAGGTGAGGAAACCTCCGCCGGATTTCATCTTCTCGTTCCCAAGTGGACTCTCCATGCGAGCGATTACCCCAAGAAACAAGCACAAGAGGGATCACCTTGTTCTTAAGAACCTTTTCCCTTCGATCCACGATTTCAATCGGTCGTTCCTCAAAAGTCAAGCCTTCTCGTACTGTTTGCTCCGAATGATCCAATACGTGTGTTTCATCTCGAACATACCTACGGAGTTGAGATACGTGAAACACAGCGTGCATATTTGCCAAGTACTGCGGTAACGCCAAACGATACACTACCTCACCAACACGCTCCAAGATCTTAAAGTGTTCAACGAATCGAGGACTAAGCTTTCCTCGACTTCCAAAACGAATCACCCCTCTAGTTGGTGATATCTTCAGGAATACCAAATCACCCACGGCGAACTCTAGAGGTCTTCTTTACGTGTCTGCCCAACTCTTCTGTCGGTCTTGTGCTGCCTTCAAATGATTTCTGATAGTGTTAACCTTCTCAACTGTCTGCACAACCAAATCCGGTCCCAATAATCTTCGTTCACCGACATCATCCCAACAAACAGGTGAACGGCATTTACGACCATACAAAGCTTCAAATGGGGCCATCTGGATAGTTGCCTGAAAACTGTTGTTGTAAGAAAACTCCACCACATGTAGATGATCCTCCCAAGGACCCTTGAAGTCCAACATGCATGCTCTCAACATATTCTTAAGAGTTTGGATTGTTCTCTCCGACTGACCATCAGTTTGAGGATGATAAGCGGTGCTAAACTTCAGTCGAGTCCCCAGACTTTCCTGTAAACTCCGCCAAAAGTGTGATAAAAACCGAGTGTCCCGATCGGACACAATGCTCACCGGTACTCCATGCAATCTTACAATCTCTTGCATGTACCGCTCTGCCAAAGTCTCTGTTGATTGACCAACCCGAAAAGGAATAAAGTGAGCCGCCTTGGTCAATCGATCAACAATCACCCATACAGCATTGTTGCCTTTTGGACTCCGCGGTAAAGCCGTCACGAAATCCATGGTTATATGTTCCCACTTCCACTGAGGAATCGGAAGTGGTTGCAATAAACCGGCAACCCTTTGATGTTCAGCCTTAACTTGCTGACACACCAAGCACTTTGCCACAAAGCGAGCAATCTCCCGCTTCATGCATTCCCACCAGAAATGCCGTCGAGTATCTCGGTACATCTTTGTGCCTCCTGGATGTACAGAATAAGCTGAACTGTGTGCCTCCTACATAAGCTCTTCGCGAATATCTCCCTTTGGCACACACAAACGGCTACCATACCTCAACGAACCATCTTCGTGGATCAATAAATCTGTTCGTAGTCCGGCTTCAACCTGTTCTCAAAACTTTTGCAGTCTAGGATCCTGCGATTGTGCTGCTTTAATATTCTCAATCAACAATGACTGTACTTGCAGCTGCATCAACTGTCCCGAAGAATGCGGTAGCACAACCTCCAAGTCAAATCTTCGAAAATCTTCAACAAGCTTCTTCTGCGTAGTTAACACCTGAATTGCTGGTAACCGACTAAGTGCATCCGGCACGACATTAACCTTTCCCGGATGGTACTTAAGATCAAGATCGTAGTCAGCCATCAGCTCCAACCATCTACGCTGTCTCATATTAAGCTCCTTATGTGTGAACACATACTTCAAGCTCTTATGATCAGTAAAAACTTCGACCCTTTCGCCCAAAAGGTAGTGTCTCCAAATCTTCAAAGCGAAAATCACAGCCGCAAGCTCCAAGTCATGAGTTGGATAATTCTTCTCATGGGTCTTCAACTGTCTCGATGCATATGCTACAACCTTCCCATGCTGCATTAAAACACATGCCAATCCTTTCCCAGATGCATCGCTGTGAATTACCAATCCTCCGGAATTGTCTGGCACGGTCAGAATAGGGGCGGTTATCAATTTCTGCTTCAACGTCTCGAAAGCTAACGCACATTTGTCCGTCCATACAAAAGGTACCTCCTTGCGCGTAAGCTTGGTTAACGGTTCCGCCAGACGAGCAAAGTTCTCCACAAATCTCCTGTAATACCCGGCGAGTCCAAGAAAGCTTCTTATCTCCGCAACATTCTTTGGAATCGGCCAATCACGAACTGCTGCAATCTTTTCTGGATCGACGGAAATTCCATCGCCAGACACAACATGCCCAAAAACTTTACTTCTTCCAGCCAAAACTCGCACTTACTCATCTTCGCATACAACTTCTCCTGTCTCAACGTCTGCAGTGTGATTTTCAAATGCTCAGTATGCTCTTCAAAACTCTTCGAGTAAACCAGAATATCGTCAATGAATACCACAATAAACTGATCCAAGAATGGCGAAAAGATTCGGTTCATCAAGTCCATGAATACTGCTGGCGCATTCGTTACTCCGAAGGGCATCACTAAGTATTCGTAATGTCCATACCGAGTTCGGAACGTCGTTTTGCAAATATCTTCTGCTTTCACTCGGACCTGATGATATCCGGATCGAAAATCCAGTTTCGAGAATACCCTCACGCCGCTAAGCTGCTCGAAAAGTTCGCCAATGCGGGGGATCGGGTACTTGCTCTTAATCGTCTCCCGGTTTAATTCTCGATAGTCGATGCACATCCTTCTTGTGCCATCCTTCTTCTTTACTAGAAGAACTGGAGCTCCCCAAGGCGAGTTACTGCTTCGAATCTAACCCTTCTCAAGCAAATCAGCAACCTGTTTCTTGACTTCTTCCAACTCCCCTGGTGCCATTGGATAATACGCTTTGAATACTGGCCCTGCACCAGGAATAAGATCAATTGCGAACTCCACATCTCGCTTCGGCGGTAATCCCGATATATCTTCAAACACGTCCATAAAATTACAAACGACAGCTGGCTCCTCACTTTTATCCACTTCCATAGATGCAAGAATGTTGTTTGTCGGCCTAGCCCTAAACTCGACTGGCCCGACAGAACTGCTTCCTTACCGCAACTGTTGTCTGCTGCAAACTCCCCTTCATCCCAGATAAACTCTGCTGCTCTCGGCTGCCGCAAGTACTTGTGAGAAAGTGGTCAAACCCAGAGAGACAATCTGCCTCTGGATGTCCACGTCCAAGCTACGCATGAACCTCCATGCCCTGTCTGCATCGTTGGCAACTAAAGGTCCAGCGAATCTGCTGAGTCTTGTCCATTCTGCTGCATGCACATCTACGGGTGCTCCATTCTGCTTTAGCCCGATGAATTTCTCTTCCATTTCTTCCCGTGCAGTCCGCGGGAAGAACTTCTCTAGGAAACTCTTTGAAAAATCCGCCCACTTGATCGGCTTGGGCAAGCGGTTCTCTTCTACAAGCCACCATTCTCGGGCGTAGTCCACTAACTGAATGCGTACCACGTCAACTCTTTTCTCATCTGGAATCTGTGCCGCAATAAGCAAGTTCTCTGTGTCAACTAGCCACTGTTCTGCTGGCAACGGCTCCTCCAAACCAGTAAATGTAGACGGACCCAAATGCCTGAAATCTGCTACGGTCCCTACTCGGTCAACTTGTTTAGCTCCAACATTGTTCACAGATTGCTGAACGATCTGCAAACCTTCCTGAAACGATTCCGCTTGCTGTTGGATCAGTTCGGTCTGTTTCTTTTGATTCTCCAGCATTCCTCTTATCGCTCCAAGCATGGCGGCTTCGTCCACACGCCTCTGGTACGTCTTCAAATTCTTACCGGCCATATTACTGAAATCAAAATACCCAACATTAGCATGATGATAGATTCAAAATATAGATCAAGGCTAGAACTCCAAGTTACTTAAATAGAGTGCCGCATTGTAACTATGCCGCGGTATCATAGCCACAATTACATAACTCCACCCAAGTCGCCTAAGTCCTAGAGATAATAAGGAATCAGGTTTCGAGTCGATATGCAAAGGAAGTTTGCACATCGTAGAAGATATAATCAGGAAGAATTTGATTCTAGAATGGTAAAACGGCAAGGTGGCAGGACATGTTTCCTAAACACGGGTATTCTGATTCGTGTATTGGGTACAATACCCAACTACAAAAGAATCAACCCGACTATCCTATGGCTCTGATACCAAAAGAACCATGTCACGCCCCGCTTCCCAGAGTGCGCTAAATTTGGCACGTAACATAGCCAACCATGCTACCTGTGGGTAGGAAGTATCCATCCACAGTCACATTACGGTTGTAGAGATATCAAGAACAAAATAAAACTATCTAAAACATGTCCATAATCCAAGATAACATGAGTCAAGAATAAATAAATGCGGAAGCGAAAGATCCAATACAAAATAACTGGAATGTATGTCCCATAATGCGGGCTCACATCAGGAATAAAATGCAGTAAAGAAAAGCTAACTACTGCTAACACTCACAGCTCAGCCTGTCAGCTGAAGTACTCCTGCTCGGGCTACGACAGCGATACAGAATCTGGGCCATGCAAAACCCAGACGTCAGCGCGTCAAGTCATCAGGTAATAACATAATAAACAGGCAATGCGAGTATAAACATGAATAAAGCAAGGGTAACAATAATATGAATCAGAGCAGTGCAGGGTAGTGTGCAGTGGGTAAACTGGACTGTTCTATCAGGTTCTCTGTTCTAAAGTCTTTGAAACCAAATTGATGAATCATCGATGTAACTCAATAGTATCCCGTACATACCCGGGACCACGGCCCCAATATTCTCGGGTTGAACCGAGACATGCCGCTAGGCACCAAACAAGAATGTGTACACTCAATAGTATCCCGTACATACCCGGGACCACGGCCTCAATATTCTCGGACCGAAATCGAGACATGCCGCTAGGCACCAAACAGGAATGTGTACACTCAGCAGTATCTCGTACATACCCGGGACCACGGCCTCAATATTCTCGGGCTGAAACCGAGACATGCCGCTAGGCACCAAACATGAATGTGTACTGATCAGAACAGGTAGTGAACTGTTGAGTTACAAGTCAGGTTTCACCTTTGATTTCCCCATACCCCCAAGTTATATGTGTATGTCAAGTCAGGTATCCCGTAATCAAGAAACTAATGCCAACACAGGATCAGGTAAACAGGTTTGTCTGGATAGACAACAGGAACGGTCCATGAGGACAACATGTCGGGTTTGTTGGCATTAGACACAAGATCATGTAGCGGGTCAGGTCATGGTACATCAGGTCAAGTCGACAGTATACGGTACCATGTCGGGTCAAGCACTATGTATGTAACAATTCAGGTCAAGATGTAAACGATAACATAGGTGTGCTCATAATCAGTTATATAATCAAGCATGGTTATCAACACATGATATAAGCAATAAATTAAGCAATAGGCAGATTCACTCAATTTGCAGTACAGTTATCAGTTGTGTCACAGAGATGATTTCAACATTATAAGAATGCAGTAAGACAATTATAGCCATTTAATCATGTTAACAAGTTTAAGACTCCATGGATGCAATGTTATATGTGTATATAGGTTCCACGAATGAAATCACAGTTTAAGCAGGTTAAATGTATATGAGTGTCCGAATGAAGTAAAACGGTAGAAAAGGTGCCACAGGCTACATCATCAGTGAAAGTGTAATTAAAACATGTAAATGTGGTTATTAGGTTCCACAACAGTAATTGCAACAGGTAGGTTACAAGTTTGAAAGATAAAATGATATATATCAATCTTAAACACGAAAAAATGGGAATTTATAATACCAAAGTTAAATTGTAGGTTTTAGGGTGTCATTAAGATGTATGTAAATATTGTTTAGCATGTAGCAAGGGGTACTTGCCTCGACGGGTCGCGAATCGGGAAAACGGAACATAAAACGTCGGCGGGGAAAAACTCGCGACGGGCGCACGGTTCACGGAATGAACCCAAACGACGAACAGTGGAACCACACGGGTCGGGGTACCTCGCTGGAACGTCGGGACGCATCGCCGGCACGGCCGGATTCCGGCCAAGAACAGAACAGTGAATGATCAAGAGTTGCAACAAGAAAAGATAAGAAAATAAAGAAGAAAGGGAAGGAGGATGGAGAAGGGAAGGCTTACAATGGTGTGTGGGACGGGTGGTGACGGTCGACCACGTCGACGGAGCTCCGGCGGTGGCCTACGACAGTGAAAGAAGTTTCCAGATCAAGAAACCAGATTAGCGAAGGAAAAGAAGAAAGGAGGAGGTGAGGGGATGCTAGCTCACCGAGGGGTGTGCGTGAGGGCCAGGGGCACGGAGACGGGTCGTCGGCAGCGACTCCCGGCGGTGCAACAGTGCACAGGGGGTGTACGCGGGCCTGGTCGGGGGTGTGCAGGCGCTCGGGAAAACGATGATGGAGGATGTGGATGAGACGAGGTTGAGGAGGCGAGGAGGCCGGTGGTGGTGGCGTCGGCGTTGGGGCTGCGGCGGCGACGGGGTGCACGGCTAGGGTTGCGACGAGGTGGGTTTCTGCGATTGTTAAAAAGAAAAGGAAGAAAGAAGTTGAGGAGAGAAGGAGTATATATATAGAGAGAGGAGAGAGAGAGATGGGGAGAGAGAAAGAGAGGGACGGGGAGAGAGAAAGCGAGAGAGAGAGGTTAGCGAGAGGGGAGAGAGAGAGATAGAGAGGGGGCCCACGGGATTAGGAGGGAGTTGATTGGCTGGGGATTGAATTAAGAGATTTAAGAAACGGAAAAATATTATATGGTTAAGTTAAAATATACGATGGTTTTAAATATTAAAATTTGGGATTTTGGCGCAAAGTAAAACATTTCCAAATCGCGCCCGGGTCGGGTCTAAAAATTTGAAATTGAAATAATAGAATTTTAGGCGGAATCCAAAATTTAAAATGAAGTGTTTTACAATCAAAAAGCATACCCCCAAAACGGATACACGTACACGCGCGTAGCCGTCCAAACTCGCCCGTTTCACTGAACGGGACGAGAACACGATGCACGGACGCTACAACAGGGTTAGGGTGTCAAGCAGGCCAAGACGAATATTTTTAATTTTATTTTAGATACCAAAAATTTTTATGTGCAGAATTGAATTAACGGGGTAAAAATTACAATAAGTAACAATCAAGCAAGATAAATGAAATAAGTGTCACACTACGCTCGAACGGTAACTGAAATTAGTAGTATTGGGCTCGGGTGTTACAGGTCTCCTTCTCCCTCCTCTCTGTTGGCTGGATCTTGGAGAAAAAGGGGGGCGAGACTTAAAAATCTCCCCTTTTAGGGTTTGATGGGTCTCCTTCGTGGATTTTATGGTAAAAAACTATTTTTTGGGGAAAGGAATAATTAAACTCTTGATTTAATTCAGAAAAGAGAAAAAGATTTAAAATCTCAAGGAAGGAGAAGGAGGCACAGAAATCCTAATTTTTTAGGGGAATCAATTATTGTCCTTTATTTCATTATCATGTTGCCTTATATAGGCTTACAAGTTTACACATAGCCCTTTGGGCTTTACAAAACGGCATTTTGCCCATCTTATATCTCATGTGCTTATTTCTTTTGCACATGAGCCATGGGCTTTATAAAAATTTGGTTTTATACTCATTTTCCTTATATTTATTCATAAAAATTATATCAAAATTATTTATTACATAATTTTCATGTTGACATGGGGCAGGCCGGCCGTAAGGCTCGACTTAGGTATAGGCCTACTTGACCTGGGCTTGGATCCGCTTACTTGGGGTTGACTTTGACTTTTTGGTCAACCAGAGTGTAATTTTTGACCTAAACATGTGCAACCCGTCTAATCGAACATATAGCAATTAACTGACGTTTAACAACACATAAACAAAGATACAGATCATAAACGATACATTAATTTCGCCCGAAATTTTTTCCGAACTTGCCCAAATACATAGATAACGTATACTGAAATCTGGGGCAAAAAGAAGTTTACCAAAAATCAAGTTTTCCAATTGCCAAGCCACCATAAAAACCTAGGGACGTAATAGTAATTTTTGGCCACAAATTACGGCTAAAAGGAATTAAAAAGTGGCCAAAATTGGAATTAGTTCCTCGGGTTTCGTGCTAAGTTTTATTATCAAAAGAAGAGTTCTCTGCAAGTGTCAATTTTTTTAGAGACCATGAAATTTTCAGAATAGAGACTTGGTTTTAGAAAACAAATACGGTTAAAATTTCAGTTTCGAAACGCAAACATCGTTGTCACGCCCACTTCCCAGCAGACGGAAACGATGACGTGGCAAGTCCGCGGCATATTTATTCAGAGAAGGTCATTCCTTAAATAAATATACTAAGCGTATTGAACAATAATACACAATACAAGAATAAATGTAGACTATACGATTTTCAGCAAATATCTTTATTTACATTCAAACTTGAATTTTTTTTTACAGATACATGAGTTCAACAAAAAAATAAATACAATAAAAGAAATGCCTAAACAGGTGGCATACATAAGTTGAAGAAAAAGATAGCTAGTCTAAAATGTGAGCTACGATATGGTCGTACTCCTCCTATGTAGCGTCCACCTTCTCGGTATCTAACAAACATTCCAAGAAAATAAGAGTGAGTGGAATGCTCGTCAACGAACTAGCGCTCGGTAAATCCCAAAGGTAAAAGTGGAAAGTGACATGTATAGAATAATCATGAAATAATGTATATGACGAGTAAAAATATATGTAAATGAACACGGTATATGTACTATAGGTTTCTATATGGTCATTATGTTAACGTTAAGTCCCAAGTGTGAATGTCAATGCAACCGTAGAAGTATTCACGAGCTCAAGAGTGGGCCCCAAGAGAAAGGAAACACGGGCTCATTTCATGTGTTAGTATTAGGACTCCAAGCAGTGGAGGAGTCGACCCGACTGGGATTCGAGTAAATAGAAAAAATAGGTTAATATGGGACTCCTGAAGCTCCGTTGGATTCACACAAGAAACTATCCCAAACACCCCGAGTATAATATATTATAACTGTAAGATATCTTTAGTTAATTTTATTGATTGATTATAACATGTCTTGATCAAAACCATAAATTGCAAAAGTTGAAAAATGAAGTCGAGTAGAATGCGGGTCATGTCAATTGCAATTCTGGGTCGAGTTAAGTTGGTCGAGTGGATTGAGATCGTGTTAGTGTTCGAGCTTGGGTTCGAGTTGGATTAGAGTTCGAGTTTAGGTTCGACTTCGAGTTTAAATTCAAGTTTGGATTCGAGATTATATTCGATTTATAGACATTTCTTGTGAATGGATTTTAACTGCTGAAATTCTTAAGTTCGGGAGTAATTGGACAACTGCTGCACATGGACGGCAGGATTTGTGTCTTTTTCCAAGACAATTGTTATTAATAACTCCGTTCATTTGCAGTATTGTCTAATCTGAATAGGTAAGCACTTTCTCCGACTTTCTGGGGCTCAAGAGAAAAGATACCGTTTAAACCTATATTAATCTAGAGTCCTTAAAATATTTATTATTGTTGTTTACATTGTATTTATATTATTTGCATTTCTCAAAGGGGTTTTATGAAATATACTTATTGTTTAAAAATAAATCTCGAGGGTGATTTATACTATTAAGAGTTTTTATGAACATGTATTTTAATTTTAGTGGTATTTTAGCGATGAGGCCTAGTTTTTAAAAGTTTATGGTATTTTAATGAAAACTACTCGTTTTGTAAACTTGGTGATATTTTATTAAAATTTTAATCTTTCATTTAAAAATATGATTTTCACAATTTGTTTTTATTGAAAATACGGATTTATAATTTTATATAATTTTTTCAATGTTTTAATTTGATTTAGAAAAAGTCGTATTCTTGTAAATCGTATTTTTATTTCCTTTCGAGATCGAATTCTTCGAGAGAAATTCTGTATCTAACTCTACTATCTCAAGGATGTGCGATAACCCGCACCATCTGTAGATGGGTTCCCCTAAAAGGATTGTAGAGGTGCAATTGCAAAGGATCCAAAAATATCGATTAAAAAACGTATTTTATAAGGAAATGGTATTTTCTTGCAAATTGTTTCATTTGAATGAAAAATTCTAACCAAAATATCGTGCTAAGATTCAAAAGTGTGCGTGTGGGTAGGTCGTTACCCCATGAATGTTCTAGAGGTATGAATGTCTAGATATTGCTAAAAAGGTTCATATTTAAAGCTCATGGTATTTATGTGAAAAGTTCGTTATATGATTATTTCTCATGAAATGTTAGTTACGTTAAAAGCTAAATGATGTAAATAAGGTTAAGAGTGGTGGTAGGATATTAGTGTGACCTAATTTGCTTATCATGTGGATTAAAATGTTGAAAAGGTAATTATCGGAGCTAACTCCACTTGTCGATATGTTTCAAGAATGGTGTAGAGATATAGTGAAAGGGGGAGGAAGGGACTTACGCGTTTGTATAGCGTTGAGAATGGCGTGAGGAAAAGAGAGAGGGCCTTTGTGTCGTCGTGGTATCGTCGGGAGTGGCTCCGGTCTTCAACGGAATGAGATCGATTGCTAAATCCACTTGACTAACCTTAACTTTTCTTTGAACTTAGAGAATTTTGAGAATTTTTGATAGAGATTTTTCAGAATGGTGAGAGTTAGGGGATGAGGTGTATTTATAGTATAGGGATGGGGGGGTGAGTTAAAGAATTTGAATTAAAAAAAATTAAAATAAGATTAATGAGGGAAATGAAAGGTCTCTGGTTAATTGCAGAGTAATCAAACAATACAGGGGAGTAGAGGAGAGCTGAAGGGGTGCACGGGCGAAACACGGAGTCGAATGGGGAAGATCGGACCGCCGGTAGCCGTTTTGGGGCGATTTCTGGCAGTTGGATTTGCGTCACCCGTTTCGAGATTCATGCCATGTGTTTAACTCGTAATTAAAACCTCATTTATCCTGTTTGATTTTTCTGAAACTTTTCGATTCTCTGTGTATTGCACGTGCAACTCTTGGGCTTCCGAAAAGTTAAAAAGAAAAAATATTAAAAATAATTGGGACTGATAAGATTCAAACACACAGGCTATGTCACAGCAGTGTAAAGGCTTTACCAGTGAGCTATAAGTTACTTCTTAGTTTTATTGAACAAAAATAAATTATAACTCATAATCAGGCTGAAATACCATTTATATATATTAAACAAGTTAATTTTTTGTACAGGGATTTCAGAGTCGTTACAATCGTATACAACTAGTTTAAGTATTTGGCATGTCTCTGATACTACTGTAAGGACCCTAGTGCTCGCGCCGTAAGACTCGCGGCGGAAGCAGAAGCGAAAACAAAAATTTAAAAGCAAGTACTAGTGACCTATACCCTAAAATCGATTCCAAATACTAAACTAGATAACTAAACATGTAAGGTTAGGGGCTAGCTAGTTTTGTAGCGTGTCCGTGCAATTGCGGAAGACCCCTACACCGCTCCAAGATCTCTAGTAAGGCTCCGAAATCGTCGAGAATGAGTTTGGATGCCAATTTTCCTCGTCGAAGATGATCCACCCGAGAGAACACGAAATAAACTCTAGCTTCACACCAAATGATCTAGCGAAGCAATTCATGATCACAACTTATTAGGAAGTGATGGTGAGAATGATGTAATGGTGAATCTCTTGGTTTCTCTCTTTTCCATATTCTTTTCTCAAGTTGGAAGCTTAAGAAGAAGTCATGAGTGTAGAATGAAAATCTATACTCATCCATTTTCTTTCTTTTGATCTTATCAAATGGAAAGTGTAAACTCAAAGCATAAGTCATCTCATAACTCACTACATGAGTCATGAGCCCAAACACTTCCAAAGCTTCCATGCAGAGAAGAAAAGATGTGTGTATCAATACACCCCCCCCCCCCCAACACACACACGTACATATAACCGTATATGTACAAATATATATACCAGTATTTTTATCAAAATACAAATCCGTATTCGTATAAAAATACAAATACCCGTATTTGTATCCAGATAAAAATACCCATATTCATATTAAGATACAAATACTCGTATTCGTATAAATACTGTATTCGAATCAAAATACAAATACCGTATTCGTATAAAAATACGAATACCAAAAGAGATATAATAAGAGAGATATAATACCAGCTCACAATGATCCGGCTATCTTTCAAACCTGTCAGTATTATCAAAACGTCCGATTAAAGTACGTGCACTAAATACACGTATTTAATCGAATCTGAGTGTGTATCAAAATACGCACACACTATATCGTTTTGCCTGAATCAGGAAACCCTCCGTGTGAGACTCTAAAAACTCGATAATACGATAGCAGTGGGTTTAACCACAAGCACGTCCGCGGTACTAGCTGTACGTAACGGCTACCCAGATATTGAACTAAAGGAAGGTTGACGAGCAAACTCGTCCGTACCCCTACTGAGCCTGTAAGTGACAATCTCCATACATTTCGGTTTTTTTGTCTAAGAGTATCGCATACTGAGTCTAGGGGCGGATAACGTCAAACCCTTAATAACCCGATAAGTCGTGCCGGTGTCAAGTCTATTACCAAACCGAGAAACTACTGATCTCTAATCAGTAAATCTCATCCGCCTTAACCAGAAACATATGGTGATGGCCAACCGAACACTGCGCGATATCGACTCTCTATACTGGGAGAGACGAATTCCTAACGATCGCTCACTGCCTTCATGTGGTTCGGGATTGTACCCAACTAAAATCTGTTTGCACGACTCAGTAAAGCCGTGGTAGAGAAGTAATCTAAGTACAGTGGGAACTCACATGAGACAAATAACGATCTCAGGTCAACAGACTACATATACTCATGTCAAATGAGAACCGCTATGTGATGATAGGTATAGTACCATTTAGAAGTTCGCGGCGAGTCTGTTCAGTGCTCACCTCCAGTGAGCACATGTATACAATCATAGGTGCAACACACCAATAGCTTTGAGATCTGCCATCGTCCCTCGTCGGGGTCTAGAAACGTATGCACTAGTCTACTCTGAAATATTGATACCTAGTTTCAATACTCTTACGGCTAGAGACATTTAATGATGTGCTTATGGACTACCCAGCTCTCACTAGTATGATCGCCATCATAACTTTGGTAGTCAAGTAAAGATCTTACGGGCTTTATCATTGTGTATTAGCGACACGTAATAAAACGTATACACATCAATGATAAAGACAAATCAGATAGTATACTAACATATCGAGTAAGACTGTTCTACCTGTATAGGTCCTCCTTCAATTATCATAATCGTCTATTTTCGATTACAATAATTGTCTTGAGAGCACTATAGTCAAAGCAATTGTTGAAACAAGTGTAGCTACGTAGCGGGGCTACGTAATCCACTACGCAACATACGCAGGCCCACGTACTTAAGTGCGATGCCGGTAGCTGCTGGGTATATTGCACGGCGGGTTGCATAGCTACACTTGCTCTGTTGCAATAAGCTCAAACTTAAAAAGGAAAAAAAGAAAAAGAAACGAGAAACGAAAAATATTAGGAATGCAGGTTCTAGAAGCAAGAAATTAAAATTAGCTTTATTTTCTTCTAAGTTACAAGTGGATCGAAATTAGGCAGAACTCACTCTCTGCTAAGTAAATAATGCCAGCCTTTTGATCCTTAATGTTGGTTGGGCGAGTATTTGAGATAAAAATGATTCGTGATTATGACCATGAGATTATATTAACATCTGTATTGAAGACTAGACCCATATTTAGCATTGAAAATTAGATATTTAGTGTTGAAAATTAGGGCAGACTTTATCCAAGTCGCAATAGTTCCATTCGATCGTAGGTAAATGATAATACTCTATATTGGCGACCTCCCAGATTAGGACACGTGGCAGGTGACGTGTCCCAGAACCCAGAAGAGAGGGCCCACAGGCGCCGACCAGGCCACCCCCGTACCCGACCTACAAGCACAAAGCTGGCTTACCTCAGGGCCCCTGCAAATTGGTCCCCTCGGCTTCTCAGCTCGCCTTCGAGCTACCGCAGGACCGAGATACCTCGGCCCTCTCGCTTGTTCCCGAGCTCTCCCGCCAAGACCGTCTTCCTCGGTCCCTCCGACCGACCAACTCTACCATTCGTAGGCGTAACCGCCGCTCCGCGAATCTCTCCATGCGCGGATTCTCCGCCGGCAATATCCCACGTTCCACGCCATCACGATCCCCTTTAACCGGCGATCCGCTTGTTACGCGGGCGTGACGTCGGGAGCGTAACTACCGGCGAGATTCTCGCGCCTGCCGCTACATGTCACCACCGCTATATAAACCCTCATCACAGAGGGGTCGGGTAAGCCATTTTTTACACTTACGTCGTTACTCTGCTCGGATATTGTCACTGACTTGAGCGTTGGAGGGTCTTCGGTGGTACCAAACCCTCCCGGGACTTTTTGCAGGTACACGACGGCAGCCCTCTTATCCCACCTTGTCCTCACAAAACCCATTGAGACCCAAACGTCACAAAGGACAATCGACCCAGTTTACCTCGAGATCAACGGAGACAACATCTGACGGAGGCCCGAGAAGGAGCTCCATGAGTAAAAGTGAGCTAGTGTTTTAATATTTGCAAACAAGCTTGGAATCAAATATCTAAATCTAGGATAAAAGAATCTACATCAAGACTTCTATAATGCAATCCAACCAACCCAAATCATATTAGCTACATGCTATAAATTTCTATATATGAACTGTACCAACTTTTTATTGTCTCCGTAAATTTAGTAAATTTAATATGGAGATATTTTATTGAATGAAGAAGCCCAAAATTAATTTAACTTGTAGTTTATATTTTTATAAACTTCGTTGCTAATTGTAAATACTTTATCATGTTTCGAAAAATTTGGATCCAACCCCAAGCATCGAGTACCAATTCAAACTTTTATTTTTCTGGCTCCAACCTCTTTTGGAATTGAATAAGTGATCTCATACTTTGGCGGGAAAGGAAAGATTTTACTGCAAAAACCATGTACTTTTGGTAATTCATACTTGATGCGGCACAAAATGTTCGAATAGCTTGAATGCACCAATGAATTTGTGATGAGGGTTGCTGGGACAAGGCCATAGGTCAAGATCGGCAACCTTCAAAACAAAGAACGCCAGGAGATTCTCTAATACTTAAGTCAGTCGTCTTTGTCTTCAATATCGTATTAGGGCTTTTAGAGTGGAGCGATTAGTCATACCTTTTACTTCATGCAATCAGGTTTATATAGGATTTCTCGTATAGTTCTGATGCAATTGGGAAGGATCCAGTCGGTTATTTCGGGTTGTGTGTTTGGGGACCGGACGTATATTCGCTACCCAAATCCAGGTCCCTCTGGGTTCATGGGCCCTCAGTCATTCTATGGGCCCGGACGAGTCGTCGATATCGGTTAATATAAACATGGGCCGATACGGATAATTTATGCCATATTAAGACTCATAAACCTCTGGCCCAAACCCGGCCCATTAATCCCCATTGATCCCTTGATCCTGTTCTTCAACCTAGCATAAGCCTACATCAACCTTCATCTCTCCCAAATCCCAATCTAAGAACCCTAACCCTAATCTCTTCTCAACAATTAAGGTCCCAATTCAGAGCAAATTTTCCCTTACAAGATGTCGATTTCTCTCCATTCAACAGCTTCATCGTGTTTACACGCCCTAAGCACCGAGCCCAAGACCAATTGGAGGTGAAATCTCAAGCTCACATTTTTATTTTCTTCTTCTTTATTCTGTTGTTCTTTTATTCTAATTATCCATCTGTTGTCATTCGTCTTGGCTACAGCTGTTCAACGAAAGTTTTTGTGGGGTTAAAGCCCCAATCTGCAGGTAAAAGTTTGTTTTTTTAATTAGATGGGATAATTGGAGTGAATTGATGGTTTGATTTAAATTTGTAACGAAGCAGGCGCCTTTGGTGCTGGGAAGCCCAATGTAAATGTTGATTTTCACAGCAGGGTACATAAAAGTCTCTCATTAAGGTGCCCTTCGATCGATTATTTTTGTACTTTTTTTTGTTCGTAATTTGTGGTGTTTACGGTGTAACCGAGTCTGTCTTGTTGTCTTATTACTGATTTGTAATCCAATATGGTGGGGTTATAGAGGTAGATAATTGTCTCTTTCATGTTTTAGTATTCATGAACATTTGAAAATTTAAATAGTAAAACTTCTCTCATTAATATACAGGTCTAAATTCACTCCTGTCTTTAGTATTTTTTTTTGTTGATAATATCTTGCAATTAGTATTGTCAAATCTTTTTTAATATATCTTTCGACTTGGATTATGGATATGAATAGAAATAGAAATAATCTTTTATATTTTATATGTTGTATTTTGGTAATATTCTACATGAATTGCTTAATACCAATTTACGTGTATTGCTCAATGCATCAATTACTCAAGATAAGGTTACATGCATTTTATATTAAAGAAATATTGATTTTTAATTATTTTTTTCTTTTATGTCATTAATAAACATGCAATATTTACGTTTAATGCAAGCGTGTTTGTCAATGAATTTATGTTCTAATTGAATTAGATTAAATTTATTTACGAAATTTCAGAAATGTAGAACTGGTACAGATCATATTTAGGACATAACTTTCATTCGCTTATTCGCTTTGACAACTGATGATTACTGGATGTCCTCGATATATTCCGACATTGGCCATCCGATATGGAATTTTTCTAGTTTACATGAACCTGACATACGCCATCTAAAACATTGGTTTTACAACAAACAAGAATGTAGATACAATAATAGCAGCCTGACCTTTTAGATCTCTTGAAGGCTGCTGAGATATGGTTGCAAAGAGTGCAGAAACGAGATATATGTGATTGCCACTATCGCCTGGGAATTTATCTCTTTACAAAACTTAGATTAGAATTCTAAAGCTTGGGTCATGATTAAAATCCTTAAGGTTGTGTGGCATAAGAAAAGGGAGGATAGAAAATAACATGAGAACGGCCTTTCATTGCTTGCTTCCAAGCGAAAACAAAAGTGAAGGAAAAACATGAGAACCTTTTCCTTAACATCTCTTTTTCTCGTTTTCCTTTACGCTGAAAGCAAGAGAGAGTGGAAGATGCTCAAGCCTCATTATATGGTACTCGAGGCATGTCAGCTCATACTCGAGCCTATAATTTCACATCATCATACTTGAATGTCACTGTTTCTTGTTTGAAATTCACGAAGTAGTTGTTTTCTGTTTTAACTTTATCCAAAATTCTTTGAGGTTCCAAACAAGGAACACAACTTCCTCTGCCTTTCTTCACTTATTGATTATCTTTCCTTTAGGCGTTCTCCCTCACTTTCACTCTAACCATCATAGATTTTTTCTTGTTTTCCTATTCTTACAGATGTCTTTAATCTGAATAGATGACCACCAATATATTTAGTCCTACAATTTATTGGGCAGTAGAAGGTTGGTGAATACTGGTTTCATGCTGTTGCTTCACAATAGACTGGATTTTAATTAAGAATAAAAACTAAAATACATTGTACATCACTGTTTAAGTTGAGTACATCAATCATAGAAATAGTTTGTTGGCAACTTTTGCTATTTTGGTCAACCTATATATATATATATATATATATATATATATATATATATATTGATTTATTATACTTCTCAAAATGTTATGTGATATTTCTTTTCGACAAACGTAGTTTAAATTGTATTTTTTTACCCAGAAAATTGGTAGTCGTAGCGTTGTCATCGTTCAATTTATAGCTTATGTAAATCTCTTCTGTGCTTAAGGGGTTCCAGTGTGAACCCAACACGTGCAAGGATATCTATGATGCCCATTGGTACACCAAGAGTGCCATTTCGAACTCCCGGTGAAGGGACTTGGCAGTGGGTTGATCTTTGGAATGCTCTTGTAAGATGAAAGTTTCTTTTACATGTGGAGCTTATTACCTTCCTGCTGTCCTTACTTTGTACATCTTTGAGTGATTAGCTTTTTGCAGTATCGAGAGCGTGTCATCTTTATTGGACAACATATAGATGAAGAATTTAGCAACCAGGTATTGGCAACAATGTTGTACCTTGATAGCGTTGAGTCGTCAAAACGGCTACATTTATATATCAATGGGCCAGGTGGAGATGTGAGTAATCCATGATACCATATTCCTCACTATATATGTTCTTTCTTACAGTTCCAGCTTGTTAGTATTTATACTCTAATACTTTAAGATAATCTATTGATTCTCAAGAGGCACAACAACGATTTTAACTTGCATGTGTTTGTTGACCATGGAACTTCAATGAGATATACCACTACACTACACTTTCTGGAGCATTTATTTCCTAGCGTTTCAAGTGGCAATATGATAACACAGTTGGGACATGTTTGGTTTCTTACGAGTGATTAAATTTATGATACATAACAGGATGGTGACAATTACATGAGTGCAAGCTAAGAAAACATAGACATGAGGACACAGACATGATTTGACATGAATAATAGTTCCTTTAAAAAGTAGGATATGGGGATAAACTATATAATTATTGATTCTATTGATTATCTATCATAAGAATAATTAATTACACTGATAAAGACGGGGTTGTACTCAAATACATGCATGTATAAACATGCACATGCATTACATCCATACTCATATTTTTGTTGATGTGATTACATATAAAGCTTACACATATATTTAAAATTAACCTATCATACATTTTTATACATTTATACCTTGGCTCTTCGACATTTTGTGAAATAGCTTTATTGGATCTCACTTCTGTTACCTAAACTTGCTTTAGTGCTATACAAGTCTAGCTTTGATGTCCATTTTCCTCTAAATGGTGGGAGATAAGAACATAATATATATTAAAACTTGAATATATCCTTGATTCTGCCATGCGTACAAGTATTCATGTCAGTTAGTGGACAAACTCAATCTCCTTGGTTGTTTGCAGTTAATATGGACCTTCACTATAATACATACCAAAGAATTCCCTTCCCAAAAATGTTTATATTTGTTTTCATTTATTATTTCAAGTCGCATTAACTTTTTTGTTTTTAATCTAAGGCTTGACTTTTTGCAGCTTACACCGAGCCTGGCTATATATGACACCATGCAAAGCTTGAAAAGTCCGGTTGCTACAAACTGTGTCGGCTATGCCTATAACTTAGCAGGATTTCTTCTTGCAGCTGGAGAGAAGGTATGCTTTGCGTTTTATTTTTCTGAGAGTTAAATGTATTGATCTGGATCAAATATCTGTTTGGAATATTTATATATATTCTGTTTTCATTTTGCATCTTATTAAGGGTAGCCGTGTCGCTATGCCTCTCTGTAGAGTCGCACTTCAGTCGCCAGCAGGAGCTGCACGAGGCCAGGTTATGATACTTATCACAAAAATGAGGACATAAATTAACCTGGTTACTACTGTTTAATCGATGTTTTAATTGTCAATATATATTATCACAGGCTGATGATATTCGTAATGAAGCAAATGAGCTCCTTCGAATTAGAGACTACCTGTTTGAGGAGTTGGCTAAAAAGACTGGTCAACCTGTTGAAAAGGTACATTCAACCTGACAAATATTTTTTGATATCCTTCCAATTGCACCTGTTTCATAAAATTTCTTAACTTTACGGTTGCTTTATATTCACTTGTGTTCTGTCATGGCCTGCGATTCAAAGGTGTATCTGTCTGGTTCTCTTTGCTTGCATGCTTTGGTTACTTCAACTGAAATCTTATGCCATACTTATGGCCAATGGGAGAAGTAGAATGCTTTTGGCCATTTATCATACCCTTTGCAAGTTATATTTTGGGCTATGATGCTTCATCCTGCTCAACTGTGGTTCAGACATTTTTTGGGGAAATCCTCATCATTTTGGCATGCGATGTTGCAAACATATCTGTCTTAAAATAATAACTTATCCCAGGTATTGATAGCCTCTCTCTTTCCATTCAGCGCTTGTAAGGGTCATCTCCTGTATTACATTAACAGCAACCATTCTATTATTTTTTACCAACTGGGCTTACTTCAGTTGGTCTCAATTTCCTCTCCAACGTGAGAGGTTGCAAGTTCGATCTCCAAAAGGGATTGATTTCCAAAAGAAAAATGAAACATTATAATTTTCAATTGCCTCTATTCCTGATCGTCGAGGCCTAATCCTACCCTTTGTGATCCATTAATTTACTATTAATAAATTCTTATTGGGGATTTATCACCTCTACTGCACTTTTCCAACCGTTTCAATTAATTCTCCTCATCTTATCCTATGTGGGAGCTACCTTTGATTTAAATAAATGCACTCATTTTCTTAAGTTTGTATCAAGAAGGTAGCTAGAGATCTACTTGGTGAGTCGAGAGGTGGTGCTCCACCATCTAAGAACATATCATGGTGGAATGAAGATGTAAAGGCTGCTATTAAAATTAAAAGGGATTCTTATAAAGATTTGAAGAAAAGTAGAGATGTGGAGAGATTTGAGAAGTACAAAATGGCTAAAAAGGAAGTTAAGAAAGCTGTTTGGGAAGCTAAATCTAAGGTCTACAAGGAGGTGTACGAGAAATTAGATACTAAAGAGGCTGCAAATGATATATACCGGATTGCTCGGATGCGGGAAAGGAAGACTAGAGACTTATGTGCGGTGAAGTGTGTCAAAAATGAAAATCAGAAGGTTTTAGTTCGAGATGAAGATATCAAGGAAAGATGGAGAGATTATTTTGACAAATTGTTCAAAGAGAGCTTTACTAAGAATTTGGATGAACTTGTCATTCAATCTCAAGATATAAACCGTGATTTCGTGCGTAAAATAAGACTACCTGAGATTAAAGAAGCTTTGAACAGAATGAGTTTAAGAAAAGCGGTTGGCCCTGACGGGTTTCCTATCGAGATTTGGAGATACTTAGGAGAAATAGACGTTAAATGGCTGACAGATCTGTTTAATAAGATTTGGCAGACAAAAAAGATGCCAAATGAATGGAGAAAAAGTATCCTTGTACTTATCTACAAGGACAAGGGTGACATTCAAAGTTGCTCAAACTACCGGGGAATAAAACTTATGTGTCACACTATGAAACTTTAGGAGAAAGTGATTGAACACAGGATAAGGAAGGATATTAAAATAACAGAAAATCAGTTTGGGTTCATGCCTGGACGATCAACGACAGAGACTATTTATTTGCTTCGTCAACTTGTCGAGCGTTTTCGAGAGAAGAGAAGAGATTTGCATATGATATTTATTGATTTAGAAAAAGCGTACGACAAGATACCTAGAGAGGTATTATGGGGGACAATGATGAAGAAGGGGGTCCCCGTCAAGTATATTGACATAATCAAGGATATGTACGATGGAGTAGTGGCAAATGTCAGAACTTGCGGCGGCTTAACGAGTGATTTTCCGATTACTATTGGTTTACATCAAGGATCTGCATTAAGTCCATTCCTGTTTACCATTGTGATGGATGAGCTTACTAGAACTATCCAAGATGAGATACCTTGGTGTATGCTATTTGCTGATGATATTGTTCTAGTAAATGAGACGAAAGTAGGGGTTAATGCCAAATTGGAATTATGGAGGCAAACATTGGAATCTCGGGGATTCAGATTGAGCAGGTCCAAGACAGCATATATGCATTGCAAATTTAGTAACCAGAGAAGTCAAAACCATATTGGTATAACATTGGAAGGGCAAGAGATATCACCGAGCGACCAGTTTAGATATCTAGGTTCCATCATCTAAAAGAATGGGGAGATCGATAGTGATGTTAATCAAAGGATCCAAGCTGGTTGGTTGAAATGGAGGAGTGCAACAGGGATTTTATGTGATCGTAACTTTCCGTTAAAATTGAAATGGAAGTTTTATCGGAGCGCTAATCGGCCTGCCTTATTATATGGTACAGAATGCTGGGCTCCTAAGAAGCATCATACACAGAAGATGCACGTAGCGGAGATGCGCATGCTTCGTTGGATGTGCGGTAACACTAGAAAAGATAATGTGCGAAATGAGGATATCCGTACAAAAGTTGGTGTCGCCCCTATGGAGAAGATGCGGGAAAACTGGCTAAAGATGGTTTGGTCATGTGCGACGCAGACCTATGGAAGCACCGGTCCGACGAATAGATACTCTCGATATGGGCAATGGCAAAAGGGCAAAAGGGAGACCGAATAAAACATGGACGGAGATGATACGAAACGATATGGTTGCCAAAGGACTCAATGAAAGTATATTGTTCGATAGGAGTGAGTGGAGGCAGAGGATTCATGTGCTGGACCCGGCGTGATTCTCATGTTGGTTCATGTAGCCTACCCCATATGCTTGGGATAAAAGGCTCAGTTGTTGTTGCACTCATTTTCTTAAGTAATCTATTTCAACATTCTCATTTGATCTATACTAATTTGCCCATGTTTTGTAATTGCTCATCTGTAACATATTTACATTGCTGGTCTTGTCTTCTTGGAGAATGTTTGTTATATCCGCTTGTAGAATTTTTCCTTTAATTTCATTGCTACCCTAAGATCTCATAATAGTCCTCAAACACTAATCCACTTCTACCTCCAGAACCACTTGTTTCTTGATTCACCATGAATGATCAATCCTAAGTAACAAAAATGTTCATTTCTAGATTTATTTAAACCATTATTCTTTTCCATTCATATTACTTCTCATGGTTATGCTAAAACCACATTATATGTATTATATGCTTTATTGCATGAATTTGTCGTAGATGAGACATACCCATGTTGGATTCATATCGATATTGGATTCTCTTACGAGTCGTTAAGGATACTTATGGAACACTTTTGGGCACATCTTAATATTTATATTGTATTGTAGATGTATCAAGCATGTACCAATGGTTAAGGCCCACTGATATATGCATCAACACTTGTCTATTTGTATTCTTAGTCTATACGTAACAGTGATAATTCTACGTTATTCTCTGTGTATGTGTGTGCATGCGTGTGTTGGTGCGCGTGTGTCCATCCAACACACATCTTTTCTTGTATCCATATATGTGCTACTTAAATTATATGGACTGTCTCTCTCTCTCAATCAATCAATCAATACGTGCACTATTGCAGATCCACAAAGATTTGAGCCGGATGAAGAGGTTCAATGCCCAGGAAGCCCTAGAGTATGGATTAATTGATCGGATCCTGAGACCAGCCAGAATCAAGGCTGATGCACCTCGCAAGGAAGCAGCAGGAACAGGCCTTGGTTAAAGGTTTATTTTTCTGTTGCTTCAGCTGCAGCTGATGCCTGATAAATCTGAACGGTATCCCATATGTATTGAAGCGCTGCGACCATTTCCAGAAACGAGTTACATTTCGCAGCTGGAAGCTGGAAGCTATGTTTGTAATAGTTCAATTGCTGGTTACTTGACCTTATCCCAAAAAATAAAAAATTGCTGGTTGCTTTACTTTAAAGGACTATTTTTCCCACATATTTTCCAGTTTCTGTTTATTTATACTGCGCACAAGCTCAGAATGGGCATGGATGGATAATATACACTATAATAATTAAGAACTATATATTGTTGTCAAAAGAATTTAGCGTGCTATTTTGCATCCTAAAACGCCTATGTGAGTTGCATAGCGTTTTCTTTTGAAACTTTTATGGGATACGCGGATGTGCAGATAAATTATTCTGAACACCATCATCCACTTCAATTTAATTGTTTGCTCCATCCCCAGTAGTCCCCCTTACCCATGGTGTTTATGTATTTGAAATCCAAGAAACTAGGAATGGTGCAACTATATAATATTTAGAAAAGCTATATGAGTATGTGTATTCTCTCATCTATGGGAAAATTGTTATCGAACCATATTTAATTCTCTTACTAAATTGGGGTTATGGAAAATATTTTATTGACCCGCTGCTTGATATTTATCTTTCTTTTATCCCACACAACTTGGAATATATGGTGAAAAAAATTCTTATTCGTCCTCCTTTTCAAACTCTTTCTATTTTTCGACCACTACTTGGGTTTACTGGCACAATACGGGAAAAAATTCGATTTGTTGTTCTATAGCACGTAAAATATTGAAAAATAAAGAATCAAAACAGGAAACTTTTAGAATTAAAATTTTTCGCGATTTTCATTTGGTGTTGCAAAAAAAATATATAGAAAAACGGAAAAGGAAGAAAATTTTAACATTTTTGAATAGTCACCATCCTTAGATTTATTGGATTTCTTGCTAAAATATCAATATTAGACCCAAAACTCCCTGTGGATGGCTGGTGGCATGAGGAAATGAAAAAATCATATATGTTATTTTTATGTGCTATAACATGTAAAATAATAAAGTTTTGAAGAAAGCTAAAAAAATATTGACAATTTTTGGAAATTTCGCGATTTCTGTGTGCTATAGCATGCATAATATCGAAAAACGGAAGAAAAAAAAAATCAAATTTTGGTATTTTTATAAATTCTGTGATTCTCATGTGCTATAATCTGTAAAATATAGAAAAACGGAAGAAAAAGAAAATTATTGAGATTCTTGAAAATTTCATGATTCCTATGTGCTATAGCAAACCAAAAATATGAAAAACTGATGAAAACTGAAGATTTTGCGATTTTTATATGCTATACATCTATAACAAGCAAATTATTGGAAAAAAATTCAGATTTTTGAAAATTTCGTGATTTTTCAGGTACTACAGTGTGCAAAATATTGGAAATTTAAAGAAAACAAAATAATGGAATCTTTTAAAATTTCGTGTTTTTCATATTTTATTAATGGTTCCCAGTCATCCAGACTGGATTTTTTTTTGTTCTTTTAGGTTCTTAGCCGCAATCGGCTACCTTTTCCTTTTTTGCTTTACATGCTTTTTATATACCCGCAAGTTCTCTAAAAGTATGAGCAAGTAAAATACTAGAAAAACAAAAAATTTCGAGCATTTTGAAATTTCTTGATTTTCGTGTGCTAACATGCAAAATAATGAGAAAAGAAAATAGATTTTTCGTTGAGAAAATTTTGTGATTTTGATGTGTTATATCATACAAAATATTGAAGAGGGAAGAAAATAGAATTTTTTTTGAGATTTCTAAATATTTTTGTGATTTCAATATGTTATATTGCAAGCAAAATGTTGAAAAACTGAAGAAAAAAATATAATTTTTGAAAATATTGCAATTTTTATGCTCTATTTAAAAAGAAAAATAACATTTAAAAAAAAAACAAAAAATTTTGAGATTTTTTATGATTTTTTTTTTGCTATATAAGATTGAAAAAATTGTAAAACCGAAGGGAAAAATGATATTTTAAAAAATTTAGCTATTTTCATGTGCTTAAGATGCAAAATATTGAGAAATGGAAGAAACGGAATTTTTTTATATTTTTGAAAAGCTCGTGAGCTTTGTATGTTATATAGCAAACAAAATATTAAAAAATCAAATAAACAAAAAATATTGTTATTTTGAATAGTTTTCGATTTTCGTGTGCCATGGGAACTAATAATTTTTTGAAAATCTCAAGGTTTTCAATGAATTTTTGTTGGCCTTAGATATTTTAATAATTGTTTTTTCCATACTTGAAATTGCAAGGTTTTCAAGGACTTTTTGTTAGGACCAGCAACTGACTCCGATAATACTAAGTCCAAAATCAAAAAAATCATATTAATTTAAAATTTGTGATATTTCATATTCATGAACTTCATATGTAAATTGTATGAGACATAAACATGCATATACCATGCCATTTTTCTTCACCTTTTCGATGTTTTCATGGCATACGAAAATCATGAATTTATTAAAAATCTCAAATTTTTTTCTTCCTTTGATTTTTCAATGGTTTTATTGCTATAATACACGAGGATCATAAAATGTAAAAAAAGTCACAAACTTTTGTTCTTTAAAAATTTCGAACATTTCGCACGCTATAGCACAAGAATATTGCAAAATTTTAAAAATTTTAAATTTATGTTTTCATCGGTTTTCCAATATTTTGCTTACATTACAAGAAAAACAAAAAAATTTCAAAAATGAAATATTAATTTTTTTTCTTCGGTTTTTCAATATTTCCATGATACAACACACAAAAATCGTATAATTTTCAAAAACCTTAAAATTTTCGGTATACTTTCTTTTTTCAGTATCATGCATATGTATATCTTTTCAATATCATACATATGTATATCATACGGAAATCATATGAAATTTTTTGAAACCTTAAACTTTTCAAACTTTTCGTTTTAATCGGATCTTAATGTTTTGCACACTATATAACACATGACAGTACGAAAATTTACAAAAATCTCAAAATTATTTGTTTTCTTCAAATTTACAATATTTTGCACGTTACAACACGAAAATTGCATAATTTTCAAAAACTTCAAACTTAATTATTTTCTATTTTCTCATTATTTTACTTCCTATATAGCACACAAAAATCGCGAAACACTAAAAAATCTTCGGATATCTACGATTTTGCATTATTTTGCATGCTACAACACATTAAGACCGTGAAATTTTCTATTTTCTCTCCAATTTTCAATATTTTGCATGCTATATATACAACACATGAAAATCATGAATTATTTAAAATTCAAAATTGTTTTCTTCAAATTTTCAATATTCAACCCATGCAACATTTGCACTCGTATATCCCAAAAATAATTAGATAAATAAGATGAAACTATTTTTCCAGGGATCCTGTAATCACATATCTGCGCTATGAAATACTAGAGACAACATAAACAGGTATAGGCCTTGTTTTCCTACCCAAACTAGATCAGATACCAAAAGTGAGCTTCCTTCGCCTCCGGCGCTGCTGAAGTTTCTGAGCTTCTGCTGCGGCTATCCTATCCGCATACATAGGGAGGCTGATTAGCTCTGCAATCTCATTCAGCACTACTTCCTCTGTGATATTGTCCCTTATACTGCGCAACACCTGTTTCCATTGATATGTTCCTAATCAGGACAACAAACTGAGAGAGGGAGGGCGGAGGCACATAATTTAGAATTTCTTAATAGATATTGCAACGGGTGTCTTTGTAGTTTACTGCGATGCGTCTCGAGTGGGGCTCGGTTGTGTTCTGATGCAGCACGATAGATCCGTGCCACCACATCAAAGCTCCTGAGTTGTGAGGGTTGAGAAATCAATTTTATGATTTAATAATCCCCTAAGATTTTACATGCTTGACTGAATTTGAACCTGAAGCTCTGATATATTTCTATTAGAAGTCAGCGAAAATTAAGACTTCAGTTTTAAATAATAGCTGGAAATCCATTGAACTGTTTAAAGGTATGATATTATCTCTACTAGAATATAAACGGCATCATTCCAATTGTGATTTCAATTTGAGGTTTAACACAACCTCTAGTAGTGCCACATCAGCATTAAGAGAAGTAAATGCAGATTTTTCTCTCACAAATACAATCACCAACCTTATTGGTTACAAATTCAAAAAAAGCTTAATTAGTTGTAACTAAACAAGCATATATACTACTGTTGATTTTAAATAACCACCACATTCACTATGATTTCGTTAGTGAGTTGTTATAATGTAAATAAGACTGTCGTAGGCTATTGCTACAAATCAAATAGCCCAGTTTTGATTTCAATTTCATTTCTTTTTCTTTTGGCTTATTGTCCATTCATTTTCTTTTTGCCTTCTCTCGCTCTCTCTTTTTCTATTTGAAGAATGGTTACTGCTGGTTTTTTCTTCTTTTATTTCCACGCACCCGAAGATAATGAGAAGAGAGGAAGCTTTAAAAAAGATGCAATTGGAAAAGAACCCTGTCTTTCAGGAATCGTTACACTCTTCTTTCCCTTCCGGTTTTTTCTTCTTCTTTTTTCCGTTCATTATTTGGCAGTGAATTGTTATGGTGTAAACAAGACCGTCACAGTGTATTGCTAGAATAACTCATTTATTTTCTGTTAATAATTTTTTTAATGTGACGGGCTTATTAAGCCCTGCTCTTTCTTTTAAAAAAAAAATATATACAGATTAACCACACCCACCATGATTAAGAAATCTAAATGACAACTTATGTATAAAGCAAGTAAGAAACATTATAATGAAAATAAATAATTAAGGATGTTCTTTTTGTAATATTTATGTATATGTATTATCTTTACCGATTTAAGAACATTTTTACTTAAACATGTGCATTGCACGTGCAAGATGGTAGTTGGGAGTATACTAGACAACATTTCTTCCCAAGAAGTCTACTAACCTGTATTCATATCTGTGTTCCTTTATTTCATGGAACTAAATTAAAGTTTCAAGTGACGTGAATGCACGGAGGATCCATGAGTTTGACGTTCGATAAGTATTGATATCATTCGGTGTGGATTTATCTGTTCTGATACACATGCATACCCAGCTTCTAGTATCAACATCGCAAGAGCACTCAACGATTTTTCCAGAGAGCATGGAGATGTCCTCTTCCCCTGCAAATAAACATATGGCTTTCATAACAAAATTATGTATACAAAGATATTTATAAACACATCCGACATATTCCATAATGGAGCCTTGGACACAATAATCCCCCACCATTCACGAAAGATGGCATAACTATATTTGTGTGTCTATTTAGGTATAGAAAAAATAATTAAAATACCGATATATGACATTTTTCGCGAAAAATGATAAAATTTAAAGTATGGGTACTCCAAAGAGAGAAGAGGCACTTGTGTTTTCCATACACAAGTGCTCTTGTAATTACTGTCCACTGGTGTGTTAGATGCAACAAATGTATCATAAAATTTTATGCATCTCAGCCACATCGAGGCCAAGAAATAAAATGATACTTCCAGGTTTGGGTTCACGACGCAATTTATTTCTATGAAATTTTGCAATATTCATTCTTGATAAATAACTGGAAGTTTTTTCCTAATTTTGAAAATAACCATGGCGGAATAATCAGTCCATCATGTAATTTTGAAATGTCAGCATATGGCGTTTCCTCGATACAAACGGTTGGCAGTTTTCCTACCACTGCAGGCACATCCTTGTCCTCAAATTGATTGTAATAATGCTGTGACTGGGGTGTGCATCATGGCTGATTCTGTGGGGGTCTTTTTTAATAAAAATTTCCCTATGCCAAAATATAGCACACATTCAGCTTAGGATTCAACATCTAACAAAGGTATCATACTGGGTTTATATAAAATGTTTTCGTTTTTCTTTATATTTAAAATTTTAAGTTAACAAAGCATTAATTTACATAGGCCATGTATACTTGTGCAGAGTTATACAATGAACCAAGGGGGAAAAGTATAATTAATATAATAAAGAGATCCTTCACTCGTAGTTAAGATAGAATTAAAGAAAACTTGATAAACTTCTTCGGACATCACATTTACCCAGGCTGCTAAGAGGCCACAAAACAAAGAGATATTATGTGAATATGTGATTCGTAGGCACTGTATTTTCACCCAAACACATAAATAATGCATTTGCCACATAGCAGGATGCAGACCTGATACAAACTCAGTAATAAACAAACGAACACGTTGCACAAATTACAATAACCTCTCTACTAAATTCTCATCCCATATTCTCTTTTCAACTTTATGTTTTTGCCTGCTAAGTTTTCCATCAAATAATGCTCCTAGCTAAGTTAATGGGAGTAATAAAAGAAATAGTACAAACTGGAATTTCAGACCCTAGAAATAACATAGATTATTAAAGCCTGCAAAGAATCTAGATTACTTTGGAAATTATGCAAATATGCCATCAGAGAAGCATAATGGATGTGGACTTTCTAGTAAATGTGGCTGTAGAGAGTTTGATTAGAGTTATATACACTAATTACATTTTTTTAACAAGTTCATAATGAGACAGCTGCTAACAATTTTCCTATATCACGACGATACGATCATTCCACTGGCTTTCGATATCCAATAACTAACTAGGCAGGTCTGGAAAAACAGAAATTCGGAATGTATTGGAAGAAATAACAAGATGCAAAGCCAACGATTCATTTATAAGAAGTAAAGCCAAAAGATACTACTATATCATGTGGCGGATCCTGGACTATTTTTCAGGTGGGGCAAAGTTTAGGCTATATTTTAATTTAACAAAAATAACTATGTACAAAATAATTTATATATTAGGGATTTTTTTCATATTAAGAATTTAATTTTATAAAGATATAGATGTCATTAACTAGAATATAGGCTCCATTTTACTATTTTAGAATAACTAGGTAATTTGAAATTGTAATGGTCAAATATGAAGTTGTAAACAAAATCCATGTGCAAAGCTTGTAAGAAACGCAATTAAGAAGAATTTAAGAGGTTATAAGCAAATGGAGAAATGAAATATAGCCTAAAAAGCATTTTAAAAAAAGACCAGAAAAATTAAATTATCGCAAGATTCGAACTTGCCGCACCTACTCTCAATCCAAAGTCCTAACCATTGTGTGGATAAGCATTAGAACATTTGATTTCTAGCTCTAATATTACACGATGACTTATATATATATATATATATATATATATATCCTGCCGAATCTTGACCCTTAAAGGATCCGCCCCTGATTATACCTAGTTATGTTATATTAGCAATGATAAACACTTCATGTGTGGTAAGTACACACATTTCTATACTAATGTAATTAGTAAAAATGCAGTAGTAGGATGATCAGGTACCTGAAAAATAAGGCCATCGGCTTCATGACAAAGATTTGGAATAAGCCCCTCTAGAAGCTTGGTGACTGTAGATAATAACCAAAAACCCTTCTGCCTAACCTAATCAAGTCCTAAAGATTAAATAACAAACAATTCTTAAGAATCAAACCGGTGAAGGAATCGGTTATTTAATCTCCTTACTGCAAATGGCTCCATGTCATATCAGATTGCGTTTACCATCACATTCGAATGGTTTTCTTTCATGATTTCTAGGTCTAATAACTTGTTCCTCAAGCTGTTTCCGCCTTTTCGAAAAGGACAACTGCATCAATAGATTATAGGACACAATGATAATTAGTGGAAGTGATTAAAATTATGAGAAACAAAATGTTTAACTTATTGAGCATTCATGTCATATAAAAATAATATGAACGAGATACATTAAACTACAATGATTAACAGTTACTATTACTACTTATGAGTCTGTTACCTAAATTCTGGTATGATGAGCTTATACAAAACTGCTGGTGCTCACTCATGAACAACAACAAAAAGTACTGGTTACGAGACTTCTCTGCGGTACTTCTCAAGTAGAGAAGGTAGTTTCTGCTTTGTACCTAAAGCATTGCACCGCCGAGAGTAATAGCTAGCTAGTTACTCTGGGAAGCGGGAACTCTCTACTTTACAATTTTTTCTTGCTCTCGGCAGCGCAACGGTTTAGGTAGAAAGGCAGCAACAACCTTCAGGCCTGAAGTTTTTCGCCTTTAAAAATATGCACACCACATGTTGTGGTGATGTGTCCCTGCTTTGTGGATTCCAAACTCATACACATGCAGTCGAACATATGGCCACATAATATGTACTTCAGAACACTGGTAAAATTACCAATTTTCCCCAACTTGCATCTCAAAGGATCAAAGACACCTACAATAGAAATGCCGGGCATCTTTAAGTGCTTCAATGAGATGCTTGCAGATACCAGAAATCACTTTTCAAGAAGTTTATTTGAACTCCATACACATTAGCTTCCATTTAAAACCTTACAAGAAAACACCAACATAAATCAACATGTGTTCAGAGCATGTAATTTTTTGCGAGATTAAACTTCAACATGGGAGCAGGTAACTTTACCATAATATTTACCTACAAAGTTCCAAAAACCAAATAGGGTCAGCTTCATGCATTGACATATGACCCACGAGTGTTTGAGAACTTCATGCATCGACATTAAAGCATGTTTTTCAGGATCAGGCTGGTATACTAATAACAAAACATGGCAAGAAGCAAATTGTGAACCGATGATGGGTTGGCATGATGGGGTTTTATTAGAACAAAATTTTTTGACTTCACGAATCCAGTAAATGCTTCTCTTGAAAAATATATTAAAGTCGAAGCAATATATATAGTGAGACATAATATCTGCAAAGACAAAACCATATGCAGATGCAACAACGCTATTTTAGAGGGAAAAAGGCCCCGCAACCAGCAAACCGTAGGCAATTACATATAAACAAATAATTCCATCAACTCACAAGGAGAATAGGATTGTTATATGTTGGAATAGTTTAGAATATATTGTTATTAAGATATACCGTACCATGATATTTGGGTATCAAGTAATTGTAATCCTTATATAAAGAGCCCATTGGTCACATAATAGAGAATCTAATTCTTCTCTTTTATCGTTTAACATGGTATCAGAGCGTGTCTCCTAAACCCTAGCCCTAATCCTCAAAGAAAAAACTTGCCACCGCCTCCTCTCCCTCATCATCCTCACCCCCAGATCCTAGCCCTCGCCTCAATCGTCTCGCCCTCACCTCTCCAAATCGCCGCCCTCGCCTCGATCCAGATCCTCGCCGAAGCGCCTCCACACCGACGTCTCCAGATCCCGTTGACGCCTCGACTCCAACCCCCAGACCCAGTCGAAGCCTCCAGATCGTCACGCCTTGCTGGATTCCTCTGTTCTCGTCTTGTTGGATCTTTTTGCTGACTTGAAATTCCGTGGTGAATTGATTTTGAGATCAGTATTTTTCGCTCGCTCTTTTTGTGCTAGATCTGCATTTTCTATTGCTTTCTTTCTTTGCGTACGACGTTAGATATGATAGACAACAAAATTGATCTTGCTATTTCCGATTACAAAAAAGATCTCCGTCTAACTACTTTGACTCTTTATGGCTCCAATAATTTTTTGGAATGGACGCACGCTATTGAACGAGCCCTTAAAAGCAAAGGCCTTCATCACCATCTCTTTCAAGAATACCAACCTCCGATATGAAGTATTCATCTTGGTTTCAAAATGACAATAAAGTCTGCACTTGGCTTACAAACTCTATGGAGCCCAGCTGTTATCGGGCTATTATGTATCTTTCTACTGCGAAAGAGATGTGCTTTCATCTCAAATCTCTTTACCCGTCAGAAGATAGCCTTCAACGGCTCTATGATATCTTCAATGAACTCATTACCGCTACTCCAGATGATGATTTACATGTCTTTGGGGTCCGATTCCGGAGGCTTCTAGAAGAATGGAACATATATCAACCCATCTCTTCTGATCCAGCCGTTATCAAGAGTCGGCGTAAGGCTCTTATTAGAACTCTTTATTTGGCTAAAATAAAGCCTCACTTGGATGGAGTTCGCTCATTTCTTTTCTTTCAGGACGATATGCCTACCTTGAATAGTATTCTCGCTGCTAGTTATCGTGTCCCTCCACCAGGCGCTTCTACAGTGGAGGCTCCATCTTTTTCCTTTGTTGCTCAGGGCCGTGGCGGAGGATTTCCCCTGGTCATGGCCATTCTTTTATTGGTACTCGGGGTCATGGGGGACGCGGTCGTGGTTCTCTTTCTTGCTCTCATTGCGGTCGTACAAACCATACAGATCAATTCTGCTGAGAGAAATATGGCTATCCGGATCAGACTCTTACTACCTGACAGAGTATGGCTCCATCCATAGCGATCCAACCGTCAGCATCATCTTCACAGATCTCTCCTAAAAACTTACAGCACCTGCAACGTATTTTTTCTCATATCTCTACTGCCAACTTAACCACGTCATGTATATCTCTACTATCTAAGTCAAACCCTTGAGTTCTTGACTCCGGAGCTTCAGACCACATGACTCATACTTCTTGTGTTTTCCACTTCGCATAAATTCATTTCCATTGCCAACAGGGATGGCATTCATGTTCATGGTTGTACCAATATTGATGTGACATCTTCCTTATCGCTTAAAAATGTTCTAGTTGTTCCTTCACTTTGTATAAATTTTTATCTTTTCGTCGTCTTACCAATAATTTCAACTGTTCAATAAGTTATCTTCTAATTACTTTGTGATCCAGGACAACCAGATAAAGGAGCATATTGGTGGGGGTAAAGAACGATAATACTTATCAGTTTATCTCCACTGTGATGACCATCGACATGTGGTTATAGTTATGTCATGTATAGCGCGACATCAACTCCCTATACCGGGAGAGACGAATCCTTTTGACCACTCAATGCATCCACGTGCTTCGAGACTATATCCAACAAAAACATGTTTGCGCGACTCTTTTGAGCTATGGTAGGGTAAAAGTCTAAGTATAGTGGGAATACACATGAGACACTATGGCGATCTCAGGTCCTAGTGACTATCCTGTATTTATGTCACCAGAGAACTGCTACCTGACATTGGTATATTACCAACTAGGAGTTCTCGGCGAGTCCATCCAGTGTAACTCATCCAATGAGCATCTGTATACAATTCTCAATGTCAAACACCAATAGCTGCAGTATCAACTATCGTCCTCCAACCGGGTCAGGAAACGTACACACTAGTCTAAATTGGAGTACCGATGTCCAGTCTCGATACTCCTACGACTAGGGACATTGAAGGATGTGCTTATCGACTACTCAGGTCCCACTAGTATGATCTCCATCATCGTCCTGGTGGTCAAGCAAAATTCTAGGGTTTTATCTCATGTCTAAACGATACGTGATAGTGAATAAAATGCATCACATGAAAGATAAATACAAACCAGATAGTACACTATCATCTCGAGTAAGATTATTCTCTCGTATAGATTCTCGTTCAATTACAATAATTGACTTGAGGATACCTATATCCAACAATCTTCCGATTACACTTAAGGTCAATTATTGCGGTATCGCATACCTAACTTCTGTACTAACAGTTTCACAAACTGTGTTCGAGAACTAGCCTTAATGAATGGACCCGGCAAAGCGTATCTCTTTGTTTCTTCCTGAATCTCAATTTCGTGGAGATCAAAAATCTCCTGAACTAAGAGATACCTGCCTTAGTATTTGCCTGGACAGACGATAGGATCATGTTCATAAATAAACAATTTTATCCAGCGAATTCTCAGGCGGTATCCTTTACTGATTCACAATCAGTATCTAGCGCCATGACTGCCTCAGTATCCTATTGGAACTCTTTCCAATATACCGCTCCTCAAAAGAGGGTAAACTTATAACTCGCAATAGACGCCCTGTCTTCTATGTTACCTGAGAAGCAAGAATCAGTAACTGCCTCCTTCAGGAGGCTGCCATTACCATATACCAAGAATACCAAATGCTCTTCACTCTTCCCCATGTTTCTCCAGGATTGGACTGATATCCATATCTTATATGGAGAAATACATGTGACCAGTATTGTTTTACCGATTGCAGCATAGGAACAACACTTCCTATCATGCGTATGTCATCCATATACCATATGAGGAACCTGACAACACTCCCTATTACCTTCTTTAAAATATCAGTTTCATCTCACATTTTGATGAAGTCAAACACTTTGACCGTGACATCAAAACAGATGATCCATTTCCGCCATGCTTGCTTTAGTCTACAGATAGACTTAAGCTATTTGCACATTTACCACTGCTCCCACAGAATAAGATAACTCTCTGGCAGAGTCATATACACGTACATTTCTAAATCCTATTTAGAAACCGTAGTATCTCTCAGGTGGCTGAGGTCACCTACCAAATCTGCGGAGTAGGCTAAGTTTTGACGGGGTCAATTGAATTTTCAGGTTCTACTAAATCTTCAGTATTCGTTTGTGGTTCTGAAATCACTTCCAGTTCTACCATACTCCCACTAATTTCTTTTACAAGAAATTCCTTTTCTAAAAAGGTAACAAAACAACTTTTGATCCCGAAAATAGTAGAAAGTTAAACCCTCGTCAATGCCTGGGATAACCCACAAACTGCCATTACTGAAACGTGACTTGAGTTTATCCGGATTCTGCTTTTAAGTATAAGCCGGACAACTTAATATCTTAACAATTTTAAGATGATAACCTATTTTATATCACATATAGAATTTGAGACACTAATTTAGTTAGAACCGGTATCAATTGATATGCATCTATTTCTAGTGCATCCCTTAATTGAAAAAGGTGGTTCAGTATTACTCATCATGGAGCGCACCCGCGGATAAGCAATCTGAGAGAGAATCAAATTCTTGATTATTTAATTACGGAATACCTAGAATAAGTATCCACATTTTCGAACACTTTAAAGAATCTTGATACTTCCAACAATTGGTTCTCTAGTTTATTCCTATATCTTATGAACTTCTCAAAAATTTTGGACTTTGCATTTCAACAAGAATGCATGTGTCATGCCCCGCTTCCCAAAATACGAGAATACGGTACGTGACAGAGCCAACCATACTACCTGTGGATAGAAATCATCCCTCCATACACATTACGGCCATCTATAGGAAATCAAGAACAGTACAATATAAAAACTAGCTAGTACATGTCCATTTGCCACGGTAAAAAGAGTCAAGAAAATGCATAAGCAGAAACGAATTAAATCCAATAAACAACATTTGAAAACTTGTCCTAATATGGGCTCACATCAAGGAAATAAAACTGCGGAAAAATAAACTAAATTAAACATCTCTAAATAACACATGTTTAATTCCTCACTGCTCGGCTTGATGGCTAAAGTACTCCTGTTCAGCTTGCGATAAAGATAGAGGAACTGGACCATGCAAAACCCAGACGTCAGTGCGTTATAATACCAAAATAGCAGTAATAATCAGGATGCAACAAGATATGTAAACATGAATATAAATCAACAACATAAATATAAACAGTGAGGTACGTGTGTGTATGTGATGTGTAACCTAAAACTGGGATTCTAGGTTATCTATTCTAAAAGTCTTCGAAATCAATTAATGTAATTCTCATCGTAACCCATTAGTCTATACCCCGTTCAATCCCCACGGGACCACGGTAACAGGATTATTCTGTAACATCCGGAAAAACGGCAAACATGATTATTCCATCACGCCCAGAAAAACGGCAAACATATAGGTATTTCGTAACGCCTGAAAAAACAGCAAACAGGAGTATTCCGTAACGCCCGGAATAACGACAAACATGTATAATAGCCTTTTGAGTTACGTTTCGGTTAAATTTTTTATTTCCCCTTTACCCCCAGGATTGTGTTCAAGTCAGGTATTACCAATATAGATCTAATGCCAACACAGGATCAAGCAGGTATAGGTTTTCGTCTATGAAGACAACAAGTAACGTCCGTCAGGACAACAAGTCAGGATTGTTGGTATTCGTATCTAGATCCAAATAATGAGTCAAGTAGTGTGTCATGAACATGTCATGTGATACATATGTATCAGATAGATACTAAATGTAAAACTCTAACGAATATCTGAATACGGTAAGCACGACGGATATCAGGATGCATATGTATCTATCTGTAATAACCTGTATACGTATCGATGACTGTGTATGATACAACTAGCATGTTGCACTAATATAGAAGTAATATGATATAATGATGTTCCGGTATGCAACTAGATATGCAATTGTTAGTACGGATACGAACGGATATCGAAAAACGGTAAAACTATAATGTTTGATGCATAATATAACACATGTATTATTTTTATTCATATAAGTACATATATTATAACATAGCATGTTGCAAGATAAACTTGCCTGATCAGATCACACGACGGGGTACGTACGTCACGTTCAACTTCGGGTAAACGCAGCGATGCAATCACGTACGTACAGGACTGGACTTGGCTATTCAAAGACGCGACCACGCTGGATGACAACAATGACTGGGTCGTCCGGATCGTTGGCGACGTGCGCGACTCCAGCGACGATCAAGAACCGATAAAGAAAGAAAGAAAAGAAAGAAAGAAGAAGAGAAAGGAGAAGGAGAATGGGGTTGGGATGTCGGGCCTTGGTTCTGGCGATAGAGAACATGAGGAGGTGATGACGGCGGTGGGTAGCCGTCGGCGATGGGTAACGGTGAGGGCAGTGGGGTATGTGCTGCTGGAAATTTGTCAGGGATTGTAAGGATGGTTGTCGGGGAGAGGAGAGAGGTGAGGAGAAGGAGGAGGCGATGGAGGTGGTGTGGTGATGAGGGTGACGGAGTAAGGTCGATGACGGTGGCGGCGATGAGGGGTTTGTAGGGTGCAGGGATCTTGTCGGGTTTTGGGTGCAGGGTGTTCTCAGGTGCAGGGATCTCATCGGGGGTGAAGGAGGAGAAGATGAGGTGGTTAGGGTGATCGAGGTCGGGTGATGGCGACGACGAGTCGCCGGCGACGAGGGATTCTTGGGTTACAGGGTTGTCATGGGTGTGGGTTCTTGGGTTCTCGTGGAAGGATGAGAGGAGGAGGAGAGGAGAAGGTGGAGGCGGTGGAGGTCATGAGGAAGAGGGCAAGGAGATGGTGACAAGGTTGGGATGGTGGGGGCGACGACTAGGGTTAGGTTTCATGTTTTGGGTTTTTCGCGGGAGGAAGGAGAGGAAACGGAGAAGAAAGGAGGGAGAGAGTTGAGGTGGGTTTTATAATATATTAGGTTAATATAAATTATATATTGATATATCAAGGGGGGAGAGAGAGAGAGGCAGGGAAGAGAGAGTATACGAGAGGGGAGAAAGAGAGGCAGAGGGTAAAGAGAGAAAGAGAGAGGCTGAGCGAGAACAGAGAGAGAGTAGGAAATATTATTTTTAGTTTAAAAATATATATAATATATAGGAACTGTTTATATATATATATATATATATATTATAATATATTTTCTAGGATTATATAGCTAATAACAAAATACTCTGAAAAATACCCGGGTCTCTTCTAAAATTCTAGTTTTAAAATACGGATAATCTACTTGTCAGTTTAAATTATAATGCGACGTCCGGTTAGATAAAATGCATACCCTCAAGAATGGATATGCGTAAAATCACGTAGCGATCCAAACGAGTCTGTTTTAGCAATCTGGACAAGAACATGATATATGGATGCACTCACAAGATACGGGGTATGATAACCGACCATGCTATAGACATTAAAATATATGTTTGATTATAATTTGTATTATTTAAAAATATGCGGATAACAAATATATCATATGAGTGTGCATAGAATCTAGATATGCACGGATCCTCTGTACTAGTAAGGATATGTCGTAATTTAGAACCATGATGGGTTTCGATCATGCGGGTTGGCTCGGATACTAACCACAAATACCAAATACACTATCTGTATCCAAAACGATAATAATCAAGAAACTGTCGCAAGATTAGAAAATACTCAAATAAAATATGGTATAAATGAACTAAGGTGTTACAGCGTGTCTAAAACCAGAGAACTCATAGTAAAACAGAACGAAGTATGGATACCAACTCCTTATCCGTGCGGATATTGGACAACATACATTATTATGTATAAGTCATATGAGTTCATTAACTCATACTCTGTGTGTTGTAATTTGAAAACTGTATTTTGGTTAAGAATGTATATCCCGTTATTCAATACATCTTACCCAATCATCAAATGATAAAGGAAAATGCTCACAATATAATTTTTGAAAATTTATATCCCACTTTATCAAATAAAGAGACAAATATATCAGTTCTTAAAAGTTGGTGCATAATAACAAATATTCAAAACCAAAAAGTTTGTCGAAAGGCAAAACGAGTTGATTT
Source organism: Agapanthus africanus (assembly GCA_030015575.1). Classification (NCBI taxonomy): domain Eukaryota; kingdom Viridiplantae; phylum Streptophyta; class Magnoliopsida; order Asparagales; family Amaryllidaceae; genus Agapanthus; species Agapanthus africanus. The sequence goes on along the minus strand of CM057340.1, from coordinate 752,278,297 downwards.
CCCCAATAGCAACAATTGCTATAATATCCGACATTGAAGATCAAATCACCTTTCTCGTAATCTAATTCTTCTCAGTATCTGTAACAACTTACAGATATAAGATGTTAATCCGGTATATATATACTCAGGAGTCAGAATTAATTGGAAAACACTTTTCGATTATAATCACATAGAAAACATGAAATATCAAAATGTTTCAAGGGGTGGCCAGGTATTCCAAGTAATGCCTCTTTCATTGCTCAGGATCATAATAGTAGTTTCATTTTCCTTTCCGCTCATTTCGACCACTTTTGGATGTCTCTCTTTCTTACCTTGTGTATACCGGATTTATATTAGTTGGTCTTCTTTTTACCCTTCCTTTCATCTCCAGTATCGGGATTGGAAGAAAACTATTCAACAAGCGTAACTGGTATATTCTCCTTATTTAAGGAGCTCTCAAAAGTGAGATAAGGTGAAGAGGAGAGACAAACGAATTGTATTATATACAATTCACTTTCTCCAGAACCTGCGGCCATGCTCGACTGAAACAATTTCTTCGTGTTCGTATTTAACTATACGATTGCCTTCCAAGCAATATTGTAACACCCTAGTTCGTTTATACCAATTCTGTTTGGGTATTTCTTTATTTATGGATATTCTTGATTTATTGTGTTTTGTGTGCGAATAGTGAAATTGGTATCCGTATTTGCATCCGACCCGACCCGCTTGCTGGAAACCCGTCTTAATTCCTGTTTATGATTCATCCCGGCTAGTTTTTAGAATCCGTGCACTTTCCTGTTCTATATCCTGTATACCTGCATTATATCTGGCATCTGCATTTTTCAATATAACAAATAAAGTCAAATAAAATATTTTAAAAATATCTAGCATGGCCTGCATCATACCCCTAACCCTGTCGTAGCATCCATGCATCTTGTTCTCGTCTCGTTCAGTGAAACGAACTCGTTTGGATAGCTACGTGCACGCTACGTGTATCCGTTCTTGGGGGTATGCTTTTTCGTTACCCGGATATTATATTTTGGTTTTGGTTGATACGTATATTTTCCGTATTTTCAAATCATAATTTTAGACCCGACCCGGACGTGTTTTGGACTATTTTTGTATCAGCCAAAATCTCAAATAAAATCAATATCATATTTTTTATACGTTATAAACTGTTTCTTTAACTATATATATTTTATATATTTTCACAGATTTTCTCTCTCTCTCTCTCTTCTACCTAACCAAATCCCTCATCAGCCTCACAATCTCTCTCTCTGTCCCTTCCTCTCTCTCTACATTATATATTTGATATTATATATATATAGCCTGCACTTTGCCGTCGTCACCTCGCCGTCGTCGACTCCGCCCTGTAGCCGCATCCACCTTCTCGTCTCCCTCTCCCCAACACCAGAGCCTCCTCCCTACACTCTAACTGGAATCCGATCCCGCAGAACCCGCACCCACTGCCGTTGCCAGAAAACTTACCGCCTTGCCGTGGTACTCGTCGTTGATGATCCATCGTCGTCGTCACCCCCTAGCCTATATCCCAAAACCCCCGAGCCAACTCCAGAACACCAAAACCAGATCACAACTCACTTTCTTCTTCTTCTTCTCTTTCGTGGATTCGCATTTCCTGGTGATCGTCGGAGCTGTGCCGCCGCCGCCGATCCGGGCGACCCAGTCGACGTTCCTAGCCAGTATGGTCATGTTCTTACTTTGATTAGTTCAGTTCTATGCGCCGTGTGTGCATTGCGACGTTTACCCGACTTCGGACGCGACGTACGCACCCCGTCGTGAGATCTGATAAGGCAAGTTTACCTTGCTACATGCTATGATACATATTTTGCATCCATATGAATAAAAATATCACATGTTGACTGCATTGTACATCCATATTGTTGTTTTACTGTTTTCGGATATCCGTACGCATCCATATCATTAATTACATATCTGATTGCATGCAAGTTAGCTTGATACATGCTATATTATTATACTTGCATCTATATTAATAAAAAATATTGCATATTTATTGTATTGTGCATCCATATTACAGTTTTACCGTTTTTCCGATATCCGTTCGCATCCGTATCATTTATTGCATGCCATATCATATTATTTCATGTTACTGTTACCTTAGCACCCCATGCTTGATAACGTGCATCCTACGTAGTTATGGAGTTGTACATGTAATCCTTGATAAATATTTGTGCATCCGTGTTTTACTGTGCATTCGTACTTTATCGTGCATCCATACTTGCTATAGTTTTATTATGAGCATCCGTTGATACACTGTGCACTACTTGTCATGACCTGATACACTACTGCTTGACTTGATACCTGATCCTGTTACTAATGCCGACAACCCTGACTTGTTGTCCCGATGGACGTTACTGTTGTCTGTATAGACAAAACATGTACCTGCTTGATCCTGTGTTGGCATTAGATAGCGATTGGCAATACCTGACTTGAACACATAACCTTAGGGGTAAGGGGAAATCAAGAATGTAACCGAACGTAACTCAAAGGGCTATTATATTGTTTGCTGTTTTTCCGGGCGTTACGGAATATATTATTTGCCGTTTTTCCGGGGCGTTGCGGAATATATTGTTTGCCGTTTTTCCGGGCGTTACAGAATAATCATGTTACCGTGGTCCCGTGGGGAATGAACGGGGCATAGACTGATGGGTTACGATGAGGATTACATTAATTGATTTCGAAGACTTTAGATTAGATAACCTAGGATCCAGATATAGGCTGCACACCACATGTACATACCCTCACTGTTTCATTTCCGTGTTTACTTTATATATTCATGTCATCGGTTATTCATGCTTGCATATCTCATGTATCCTGTTCATTTATTATTGTTGATATTATGACACACTGACGTCTGGGTTTTGCATGGCCCAGATCCTCTGTCTTTGTCGCAGGCTGACCAGGAGTATTTTAGCCGACAGGACGAGCAGTGAGAATCCTGTTAGTATCTAGTTTAGTTTAGTTTTATTTCCGTACTTTCATTTCCTAATGTGAGCCCGTATTTGGGACGTATTTTCCAGATGTTTTTGTTTATTGGATTTATTGCTTCTGCATATTATTTCTTGACTCGTTTACTCTGGCATATGGACATGTACTAGATAGTTTATTTTAATTCTACTGTTCTTGATATCTTATAGACAGCCGTAATGTGACTGTGGAGGGATGTTTCCTAGCCACAGGTAGCACGGTTGGCTCTGTCACGTGCTGATCTTAGCGCACTCTGAAAAGCGGGGCGTGACAAATATGAATCTCTGTATTGGATACAGAGTGTTCTTAAGGAAGTAAAAGGGAAAGTGGGATGGGTAAGGATATATGCGACTATGTCATGAAATAGGGAAATCATAACATTCTAAAGCCGTTGATTGTAAAAAAAGGTTCAGTTAACTAGTTTTTACGGCTTTTTAGTTTAGGGTCAGTCTTAGGTCGCTACCAGAGAGAGAGAAAAGAAACACCTGTCGTGCACTCTAATCTAGATTAGATTGGTTTATTTATCTAATCAGGATGGCTCCCACCGTTTTGTCGAATTCTCCTTCAAACCTTAAAAGGAGAACTAGCCGGGATCATTAATAGAAAATCTTCCGAGAGTAACTATTACTCACAGTGGGAATCGGGATCCAAACTATCATGGCGTGGTAACCTTAACTAAAGTCAACAAGTCACCATACTTCATAGAAGGTATGCAATCTCATTACAAGTTTCAACACTTGAAACTCCCGATATCAGTTTTTGCCCTTAACGGCTTATGACCTTAACTATGGTCAACAAATCATAATCCGCTAATCAAGTTCAGCCTGTCATTTCATGACTGTTTTAGACCTACCCACACGACCCTTAACTATGGTCAACAAAGTCGTATGACCATCCTAACTAATCGCATCATATGTAAGCAGGAAGATATCACTTAGCTGTCGTACACTTTGCCTTAACTATGGTCAACAAACGCAACACGAATATTAAGTATTCTACTTCCTAAAATGAAAGAGGGCTACAACTGGTTTTGAAGAAAACCTTTAACGTAATGAACTTGATCTCATCGTAGGAACCGAGTGGTTTTGCAAATTTATAGTAACATAAACTTTTGCTTAAGAGCGAACTCCCAGTGAAGGGATCAAGGCTCTTCCCTTATCGAATGAGGTGCATGATATTCCTAACCAAATACCTCTGTGCAAAGCAAAAGACTACGGCTATACAATTTGAAAATTTATAGTAAAACAATTTTTTGCCAAAGAGATCACTCCCTGTGAATGGATCTAGGTTCTTTTCTCGTGGAATGAGGTGCAGGATATTCCTAACCGAATACCTCTGTGCAAAGCAAAAGATTCGACTATAACACCACAATATCTGATATTTGGTCCCCACAACGTGTTTTAGATTTATTATCTTTGCATTAATTTGAATCAATGCAATCCCATCATTTTGATAATCTCATTACCTAGCATCTCTTCACACAATCACAGAAAAAGTATGAAAAGAAAATAGAATGCACATATATGCCATCCACATTCGCCACGGGGCCCCGGGGCTTCACCGTAATGTTACTTAATTTACGGAAGGGCGGGGACAGGGCTGGCGCGGGTGCAAAATGTATATAACATTTATATATATATCATATATATCATATATATCAATATATCAACATATAAAATATTGCAGCCAAATAATCATCATTCAACTAAGCGATAAATATCATCACAGGCAGGTAAACATACAAGCAAGTAATGAATATCACAGAATAGGAATGGTCGGATCACTTAAGAATCCCGCTTTTCGTTCGAGCCATAAAAGAAATGCGACATTCCCTGGTCATGTGAACAGGCCGTGCGCAGCTAAAATCAGACCCCTACGAGTGCGACAAGCAACCAGCCAACCCAAGAAATGAGGAAACCCATCATCATCACTATGAAGGGGCCACCCGACACTTTCTCGAATCTAATGACTTGAGCACTCCTCCGCGGCCAGTCTATCTTATACCCCCTATAAGCGCGGCAAGCAACCTGACAATCCTAGACTAGAGTGACTCGATCTCAACTCCTTGAGATGGCCACTCGATGCAATCTAGAACTCGGTTGCTCGTGCGCATCTCCGCGGTGTAATTCTAAACCTGTATTATACAACGGCGACAACGATTGCAACCTGATCGTGTCCCGACAAATAATAATACAATAAGCGGCGACTACAGCCATATGTGAACCACTAAGTCCTGAAATAAAGAATATATATATAACGGAAACGGCGGCCACATGTTGGAGCTCGTCCCGAACAAATGAATATACAAGATGGCTACAAGCATGAATGGAAATAACACTTAAAATTCCGCACGGTGTCTATTCATTTCGCGAAAATCCAAACACATTCCATCCAAACCATTATCTCAATAACAAATGCGCAATCTCGTCTAACTGATTATATAGCAATTAGGCGACATTAACCAATGCATATCCTTATTTTATCCGTGTTCAAGCCGATTAAATTAAACACTTTGATTTAGTCGATTCGAACCATGAGATTAGAATTCATAAACCGCGAGATCGCAAACTTGAAATTCCACAAATCTGAATTTCAAGTTCATCCCGGCAACGAAAACCCCATCATTTTTGCGCGAAATCGAACCCCGATAACCCAAAAAAAACCATACTATATGAGCCTTGATTTAGCCCCGAAACGGGGCCGAATCAGGAGCGGGATCAGCCCCGCATCAGGGGTGAATCAGCCCCGCATCAGGGCTGATCCAGTGGCTGATTCAGCCCCCGATGCGGGGCTGAATCGGCCTCGGTTTGGCCCCCGAATCGAGCTCAAATTGGGTAGGTTCGGGTTATCGTGAGCCTACTCTAAACTCTTGGTCTCAACCAAGAATCCGGTGGCTCCGGCACAAGAAAAAATGAGAGATTTTCATGCAAATATTTAAAATTAGTTTTGAAAATTTTGGGTTTCATGAATTCCAATGCCACCAAAACAAGTTGTAGTTTTTTAGGATGGCTCTGATACCACTGTTGGGATACTAGGAACCTCTAGTATGGTTTAAACCATGGCGGAAGCGGTAATTTAAAAAATCTAGAGAGCAATAGCACCCTAACCCAAGAATCAAACAAAAAAGCTAAACTTGCAACTAAACTAGTAAGCAAACAAACTAGAGTTGGTGGACTACAACCTTTGTAACGCATTAGCCACCTCTTTTTGGACTCCGTCTAGTCTCCACGAAAGCTGGAACAAGCTTGCTTGATGATCTCCTCGCCAAGATGATCCACATTGAGATAACTCCAACACAAGCTCTAGATTCAAATTGATCTCATCAAAATGAAGCAACCCACTAATTAAACTTGGTAAGAGTGATTAATAGAAGATGTAGAATAATTAGCTCACTTAATTTTCTCTTTTCCTTTTCCATTCTTCATTAGAAGAAAATCAAGAGAGGAAAGCCACGGAGAATGAGAGATCAAGAAGAAGATGAGAATGCTAAAGATGTGTATGAAAAAAAATCCAAGAATGAGTCATCAAAATGAGTCATCAAGTAAAAACACATCATCAAGTCTACAACCATATAATTTCAATGACTCATTCTCATTTAAAAGTGTTCTCATCTTCCATATGATTCTTACACACCCATTTTTAATGTATCAACATATATGAAACAATATTTATATCAAATATAAATATTAATTAAGAGGAGAAAATAATAAAGTGAGCATGATATTAGTTAATATATAAATATATCAATATATCAATTTATCAATATATATTTAATTATTTAATCAACACTTGATTTAATAATCTGACTTTATCATATATATTCCGGCTAATATTAATAAACACCCGATTAAAATACGTGTATCAAATACACGTGTTTAATCGAACTTATGCACATCTCCCTATACGTTCCCTACATCGTTTCGTATGTGCTGGAAAAGCTCTGTGTGGGACTCTAAACACTCGACAATACGCTGGCTGTCACGCCCATGTTCCCAGTAGACGGAAACGGTGACGTGGCAAGCCCGCATCGTATTTACTATGAGAATATGTTAAGCGTAATTAAATAATATAACAATGTACAAGAATAACAAGAGTAATAAGATGAAACAACTTTATTTACATTCAAATTTACATACAACTGTTTGTAATAAAAATATACAATGATAAAGCAAATGCCTAAATAATAGCATACTGGATGTAAATACAAGCAGGAACTAATAGTCAGACTGAGAAGCAAACTGGTCCAAGTTTTTCGGGTTCGGCTCTATCTCCTCAGAATCTGGTCCTCATCACGAACATTCCAAAGAAAGAAACAGAGAGGAATGTCGTCAGTGAACTAGCGCTCGGTAAGTTCCCAAAGAAGTTAAAGAAGATGGTATATAAAGTGAAGAGAAACCAAATAAAAGTGAACAGGCAAGATTATATATGAGAGTATCTAAGCATGTTTATTTAACGGTATAAGATAGTTATTCTAACGCGGTTATTTGTAGTTTGATAAAGAAAGTATTCATGTATACGAGAGGAGTCCATCTTACCCCGTGGACTATGGTAATATGTAGTACAAGGCTCCGTCATAACCCATGGGACAACGGCATGTGAATTCATGTATGTGTCTTTTAAGTGACCTCTCGTGTCATGAGATACGTTCCGTATCAATCTACCCATTTATCTCTGCATATTGTATTGTATAGTATAATATTACAGGTCTTGGCCGAATGCATGAATTTAAAAAATGTACTGGTTCATGTGCAAGATGTAATCATGTATTCAGGTATTTATGTCAAGTTCATGTCAAGTTATATCTATGGTCCGGTCAAGTGGAGTAAAGTATTCAAGTTCAAGTTTGATATTTGAATTCGAGTATTCAGGTTCATGATCAAGTATTCAAGTTTGTGTTTGATTTTGGATTCTGGTTTGAGTTTGGATTTAGGTTGGAGTCAGTATCTTATGAAATGATTTAGCTCTTGAATTTCTTAAGTTCGGGAGTAATCGGACAACTGCTGCACATGAACGACAACATTTGTGTCTTTTTCCAAGACAATTGCATTGATAAACTCCGTTAATTTGCTTTGTTGTCTAACCTAAATAAGCAAGTACTCACTTTCTCCGGCTTCCTGGGGCTCAAGAGAAATGATACCACTTAAACCTATATTAATATAGGGTCCTTAAAGATTTGATCTTGTATGTTTACATTGTATGCATATATTGAGGGGGTTTTATGAGAAATACTTTAATATTGTTTAAAAACAAGTCTCGAGAGTGATTTATAATATCAAGAGTTTTTATGAAAATGTATTTTAGTTTTAGAGGTATTTTAGTGATAAAACTTAGCTTTTAAAAGTTTATGATATTTTTATGAAAACTACTGCTTTTGAAAATTGGTGGTATTTTATTAAAATTTCAATCTTTCATTTTAAAAGATAATTTTCACAATTTGTTTTTATTGAAAATACGGTTTCATAATTTTATATAATTTTTCAAAGTTTTAATTTTGTTTAAGAAAATCGTATTCTTTTAAATCGTATTTTTATTTCTTTCGAGACCGAATGCTTAGTTCTATATCTCACTCTATTATCCCAAGGACGTGCGATAACCCGCACCATATGTAGATGGGTTCCCCCAAAAGGGTTGTAGAGGCACAATTGCAAAGGATCTAAAAAAAATAACGATTAAAAACATATTTTATAAGAGAAATGGTATTTTATTGTAATTCATATTCTTTAAATTAACCATATATCTAAAACATCGTGCTATGAAACCATATTATTTATGAATGGGGTAGGTTGTTGCCACGTGAATTTTCTAGAGGTATATATGCTAGTTATCGAAAAAGGGTACTTTTAAAGTTCATAGTATTTATGTGAAAAAGTTTGTTATATGATCATATCATATGGAATTTTAATTGCATAAAAAGGTAAACAAAGAGAATAACATTTTAAAGTTATGTTAGGTATTGGTGTAACTTAAAAAACGAATTAAAACATTGAAAAAAATGTTATCGGAGTGAACTCCACTTTGTCGATATATTTTAAGAACACGATTTGAGACGAAATGAGCGGAAAGAATAGGGACTTACGGGTTCCGTAGCATTGATAAGAGAGTAAGGAAGAGAGAGGGGGTCCCCGTGGCGTCTCAATATCGTCGGGATAAGCTCCAATCTTCAACGAAACGAACTTGATCGCTAACTCCACTTGACGAGCCTTAACCCCTCTTGAACTTAGAGAATTTTTGATAGGGCTTTTCATAATAGGGAGAGATAGGGGATGAGATGTATTTATAGTGTAGAAACGAGGGTGTGTGAGTTAAAAAATTGAATTAAAAAGCTTTAAAATAGGTTTAATGGGGAATTGAAGAGCCTCTGGATGAATGCAGAGAAATCAAACACTACAGTGGAGTATAGGGGAGTCAAAAGGACACACGTGCAAAGAATGGAGCGATTTGGATCTAGTTGGACTGTCGGTGGTGGCCAAAGACGGATTTGGACGGTCGGATTTAGTCCATCTGTCTCGAGATTCATGCCAGGTATTATATTCTGTATTAACTCCTCATTTATCCCGTTTGATTTTTCTGAAACTTTTCAATTCTCCGTGTATTGCACGTGCAACTCTTGGGCTTCCGAAAAGTTAAAAAGAAAAATTATAAAAATAACTGGGACTGATGGGAATCGAACACACAGACTATGGCACAGCAGTAGAGAAGCTTAACCAGTGAACTACAAATTGTTTCTTACTTTTATTGAACAAAAATAACTTATTACTCCTAATCAGGCTAAAATATCCATTCTATACATTTAAATAAATTACATTTGTACAGGGATTTCAGAGTCGTTACGTTCTACCATCCTTATAAAAATTTTGTCCTCGAAATTTACATAAAAACTAATTTTCAAAAAGATAATGGTATCGTGCACGCATATCGTCTTCTCGCTCCCATGTCGATTCTCCTGGCGAATCTTTTCTCCACATCACTCGAACTAAATTCACCTTCTTGTTCCGTAGTATCTTCACCTTTCGATCCAAGATCTTGACTGGCTGCTTCTCGCAAGTCAGATCGGTCTGTACAGTGAGCTTTGAGTGATCAAGTATGTGGCTGGGGTCGCTCACATATCGTCATAGCGGGGATATGTGAAACAAGTTGTGCACTCCTTCTAATGAGAGTGGTAGTGTCAAGCGGTATGACACTTCTCCAACTCGTTCGAGTATGTCGAACAGTTCGATGTACCTTGGACTGAGTTTACCCCTCTTGCCAAAACGTATGAATCCTCTGTTCGGAGAGATTTTCAGAAACACATACTCTCCGGGTTGGAACTCCAGATGTCGACGTTTTGTATCTGCCCAATACTTCTGTCGGTCCTGGGCTATGCACCATATATGGTCTAAGGAGTTCACGATCTTTAACGTCGTCCCAACTCAGCGAGGAACGACACTTTCGTCCATACAGTGCTGCGAATGGTGCCATCCCAATGCTTGCCTGGTAGTTGTTATTATAGGAAAACTCTACAAGGTGTAGGTGATCTTCCCACGAACCTCTGAAATCTAGCATACAAGCTCTCAGCATGTCTTCAAGGATCTGAATAGATCGCTCGGACTGTCCGTCTGTTTGTAGATTATATGCCGTGCTGAAATTCAGACTTGTTCCCAGGCTAGTTTGAAGACTCTGCCAAAATTGGGATCGGAATCTAGTATCACGGTCAGAGACGATGCAGACAGGCACCCCATGTAATCTCACGATCTCCTGCATGAGTTTATGGGTATCATGACAAGTATGGTACATCTTAAAGGTTTAAAGCTTACTTTAGATTTTTACTCACCTCCATATACTTTCTTGCCAACGTCTCGGTTGACTGTCCAACTCCAAATGGAATAAGGTGAGCCGACTAGGTGAGTTGATCCATAATAACCCAGATCGCGTAGTTACCCTTTGTGCTACAAGGGAGAGCAGTCACGAAGTCCATGGTAATGTGCTGCCATTTCCATTCTGGGATTGATAATAGATGAAGTAGACCAGTCATTCTGTAATGTTCAGCCTTCACTTGCTGACAGATTAAGCACTTTGCTACGCTCCTTGCTAATTCATGCTTCATTCCATGTCACCAGCAGTGTTGTCGTAGATTCTTGTACATCTTCGTGCTGCCGGGGTGTACAGAATACGGAGAGTTGTGAGCTTCTTTCATTAACTCTTCTCGAACAGGGCCGACTGGCACGCATAAATGGCTCCCATACCTTAAGAATCCATTTTCATGGATGATGAAGTCAGTTCGAATACCACTTTCTACTTGTTTTCGGATCTTTTGTATCTTAGCATCATTTACTTGAGCTACCTTGATCTGATTGACAAGAGTGGACTATACTTGTAAGTTCATCAAAGATGAGGCGGTACCTGGTACAACTATTTCAATCCCCAATCTATATAGTTCTTGCTGTAGCTTCCACTGAGCGGTGAGGTTCATTGCTAATGGCTGACGACTAAGTGCATCAGGAACTACATTCACCTTTCCAGGATGATACTGTAGGTTGATGTCGAAGTCCGCCATGAGCTCGGGCCATCTTCTTTGCCGCATGTTGAGTTCTTTCCGAGTAAATACAAGCTTCATACTTTTGTGGTTGGTGTATATATCCACTCACTCTCCCAATGAGTAGTGACGCCAAATCTTGAGTGCGAAGATGACGGCTGCCAATTCCAGATCATGTGTTGGATAGTTGCGTTCATGAACTTTTAACTGCCTTGATGCAAAAGCCATAACTTTTCTATGCTGATATAGAACACATCATAATCCTTTACCGGACGTATCACAATGTACATCTAATTTGCCAGATCGATCCGGTATTACAAGAATAGGTGCAGAGGTTAAGCTCGACTTGAGTTCTACAAAAGCTTTCTTACATGATTCTGACTACACAAAGCTTCATCTTTACGTATGAGCTCAGTCAGGGGTGCTGCGATCTTCGAAAATCCTTCGATGAATCGTCTGTAATATCCTGCTAAGCCCAAGAAGCTTCTTATATCTTTCACCATCTTTGGTGTCGGCCACTCGCTGACAGCTGACACCTTAGCTGGATCCACAGAGATTCCTTGGCCTGAAACGATGTGTCCGAGAAATTCGACTTGATCTAGTCAAAATTCACACTTGCTTTACTTGGCGTAGAGTTAGTGTTGTCGTAATGTCTCCAGGAAAATACGTAAGTGCTCGGCGTGCTCTATCCGATTATTTGAATATACCAGAATGTCATCGATGAAGATAACAACAAACCTGTCTAAGTATTCTCGGAAAACTTGATTCATCAGGTTCATAAAGATGGCTAGTATATTGGTCACTCCAAATGGCATTACATAATATTCATAATGGCCATAACGAGTCCTAAACGTCATCTTCGGAATGTCAGACTCCTTGACCTTCACTTGATGATATCCTGAACGAAGATCTAACTTTGAGAATACACAAGATCCACTTAACTGATCGAAAAGGCTATCGATGCGAGATAGTGGATACTTGTTCTTAATCGTTACTTCGTTCAGTGATCGATAATCCACGCACATCTGGTAGGTACATTCCTTCTTCTTCATTAGTAACACCGGTGATCCCCAACTTGAAGTACCGGGTTTGATCTAACCTTTCTTCAGGAGCTCGTCTAACTGGATACGAATTTCTTTCAATCCTTCCGGACTTAGTCGATATGGAGCTTTGATTACAGGTTGTGCACCAGATTGTAAATCAATACTGAATTCAAGAGCTCGATCGGAAGGCAAACCTGATATGTCTCCAGGGAAAACATCCTCGAACTCTCGAACTATTTTAGGCTTTTCTTCTTCAGCTGGTAGGGAGAATACTTCTGCATTTTTCGGCTTGGCACGGTGGCTTCCTTGTTCCAAGGTTCTGTCTCTACTTTTGAAATAGAACATTGGGTGATCCGGTATCTCAAATACTACCCTCCTTTTATGGTAGTCAATGGTAGTATAAAATACTCCCAGCCAATCCATTCCCAACACAACATCAAAATTTGGTATGTCCGGTACTTTGAAATTTGCGTAGAATTCTCGGCTACAAATTACAACCGGGCACTGATCATACCCCAAAGTTTCCTTCAAGACTCCATTTCTGAAACTGACATTCCAGCTTGAAATGAGTGGCTTGACGGGAATTGCGTGCGTTCTCATGAACCGTTGTGACATGAAGCAATGTGAAGCTCTAGTGTCGAAAAGTGCTACTGCAGGAAGTGTGGCTACTAGTATAGTTCCTAAGTTGTGTGAAATTGTGTTTAGATATAGAAAAAGATAACGATGTACTAGTATCGAAGGTTGAAAGGATGAGAAGACTTTACTGGTGATGACTTGTCCTGTAGCTTCGGACTCCTCGACCGTCATTATAAAAGCCTGTCGTCTCGGTATATTCCTCCTCACCGGAGGCACATTCCTATACCTTTGAGGCACGTTTCTCTATGCCTGATGGAATTGACGCTGACGCTGTGCAGGTGGTCCACGTAGAGCTGGTGCAGGAAGAGCTGGGCGGGGTGCAGGTGCCTAAATAGCTGGCCTCTGCGGAGCTGGCATTATGGGTCTATGTCACGCCCCGCTTCCCAGTATACGGAAGTGGTGGCATGGCAAGCCCGCAACGTATTTACTAAGAAATAAATAAGTTAAGCGTAATTAAGCAATATATGTATAAAATGCACAAGAATTGACAAGAGACATAAAACGAAAAACAACTTTTATTAACATTCATCTTTACTTTACAACTGCTTTGAAAAAGAAAGATACAACAATATAAAACAATGCCTAAACGGTGGCATACAAACTAAAAAGTAAGTATAAGAAGCTAGAAGTCCTGCTGGGAAGTGAGCTGGTCCACGTCCTCCTGGTTAGGCTCTATCTCGAGAGAGTTCTGTCCTTCCGACAAACATTCCAAAGAAAGAAATAGACAGGAATGTCGTCAGCGAACTAGCGCTCGGTAAGCCCCAAAAGAAAGAAAGGAATATAACAAGTAATGAGAATTGAACCGGTAAGATGTACAGGTATAAGATTGCTATTCTAACGTAGTTGTTGGTAGCTTGGTACAGAAAGTATTTGTGTATACGAGAGAAGTCCATCTTACCCCGTGGACTATGGTAACATATAGTACAAGGCCATATCAAAACCCATGGGACAACGGCACGAGAGTTCATGTAGGTGTCTTTTAGTGATTATCTCGTGCCACGCTATACATTTCGTACCAATCTACCCCGTTAACCCCGTAATGTATTGTATGGATTATAAGGCTTGCCAAGACCATGGATACAAGTTGTTCAAGTAGTCAAGTTCAGGATATAAGCTTGTAGTCACATCAAGTTATAGCCATGGTTCGGTCAGGTCAGGTCTTGTATTCCGGCTTGATATTCAGGTTCATGTTCAAGTATACATGTTAGAGTTTGGATTTATATTTGAATTAGATTCTGGTTTGAGTTTGGTTCAAGTTTGATTTAGACTCAGACTTGAGTCGGACACTTATAACTGATTTGCATCCTGGATTAGATTCGGGAGTCGTCGGTAACTGCTGCATATGAACGGCAGGATTTGTGTCTTTTCCAAAAAATTTACCATTGATAACTCCGTTAAGTTTTTCTATCTTAAATAGGCAAGCACTCACTTTCTTCGGCTCCCTAGGCCTCAAGAGAATTGATCCCGCTTAAACCTATATTTACTAAAGTCCTTAAATATAGTTTTATATAACTCAAGGAGGTTTTATGAAAAATATTTTTAATATATTTTCAAAATAATCTCGAGAAATTATTTATATTTGTTCTCCGCCGAAAACCGGGACCGGGACGTTGGGACGTCAGGCCTGAATTTGGGGGCAAATGCTATTTGGTTTTATCCGTCCACCTCTCCGAAAATACCAAGTTGATTTATGGCACCGTATATCGGAGGTTTAGAAGGATGCGGCCGTTGTAGCAGACTTCGTCAGATTCCCCCTCATTTGAGGAGTTTTCGATTATGGGAACGCTCTTCCATGCAGGCGCAAGCCCCTGCAGTTAATTATGCTACCGCATCCTTCTCCAGATGGTCACTTCGTGTCGTGTGTATTTGTTTTATTTTTGGTTGCCCGTGGATTGTATACGGAGACTAATTTATGTTGTCGTCCGTAGGGCTTTAAGACCGGTTGGCGCGTGCCCAAAAAGGGAGACCGGAGACCGCGGTCTTGAACTCACAAGTAAACTCTTACCGGCCTATCCGCATTTCTTCACTTTCCTAAACTATTTACTAGTCCAAATCCGCATTTTCTTAGTTTTGGGTTTGGGTTTGGTTTAAGGATCGTTAATCTCATTTGAGACTAAGATCAACTTAAACGTTTGTTAAGGATACGTTAGTCTAATTTTTAGACTAAGATCAACTTAACAATTTGTTAATGATACGTTAGTCTAATTTTAGACTAAGATCTACTTAACACGATCATTTAGATCCAACAAAAGAGCATTTGGGCTCTATTGTTTTAGTTTAGGGACTTTGCGGTCCAAAAGTTTAAGGACATCATAGTCCATGGAGTTTAAGGACATCATAGTCTATAATTTAAAGACGTCATAGTTTGTAAAGTTTAAAGATATCATAGTCTATGAGTTTAAGGACCCCACAGTTCATGGTATTTTAGAGACATCATAGTCTGTAAAGTTTAAGGACATCATAGTCCATGAGTTTAAGGACCCCACAGTCCGTGACATGTCTGGTTGTCGGGACCCATCACATCTCTGAAGACGTTGAAGGATTACAACGACAACTATCAGAGGAGAGAAGAGATGTACCCTTGAACCAATATTGGTTGGGATATCTGTAGTCCAATTTGGGACTAAGATCAAAGATTTGTGAGCATATGGGCTCAATTAATCTAAATCAGGGATCTGTGGTCAACTTGGGCTCGGCACATTCAGTTAAAATGTTGGACATTTAATTAGGCTCAGTTCTTTTTCATTTAACAATGTTGAGCATTGGTCCTGACAACTTTTTATCTTTTATTGAATACTGAGCACTCATTATGGCTCTGGGCTTTATCATTTAAAGAACAATTTATGTTCTCTCAGCCCACACATGAGGAGCACGTGGCACGCTTGGCGCTGAGCGCCAATCAATGAGCGTAGAGCGCTTCTGTTAAGTAGTGCACACGTGAGGAGCACGTGGCGCGCTTGGCGCTGAGCGCCAATCCATGAGCGCAGAGCGCTTCTGTTAAGTAGCGCACACGTAAGGAGCACGTGGCGCGCTTGGCGCTGAGCGCCAGTCAATGAGCGCTTCTGTTAAGTAGCGCACACATGAGGAGCACGTGGCGTGCTTGGCGATGAGCACCAGTCAATGAGCGCAGCGCGCTTCTTTAAATTTGGAGCGCTAAGGCTCTGCAGCGCTGTGCGCTAGATTTGGAGCGCTGAAGCGCTTCGTTTAATTGGAGCACTAGGGCTCTTTTTAGGCAACTCTGCTCTATGAGAATTAAATTCTCCCTTATAAGAGAATTTGTCTTATGGATCTAAGAACAAAGTTCTTATTTTATAGGAGATATTTCAATCTCTTATGTTTTTGGTGAAAGGTTTTGCCTTTATGGATCTGTGATCTTAAAAGAATTGTATTATTCTCCCTCCTTTTTATAATGAGATGTTATGATCTCTTTGTGAAATACATTTTCCTTATAGATCTATGATCTAGCTTAAGAACTAGGTTCTTTTTTTGATGAGATGCTTTGATCTTTATTTTATCTTGAAGATATTCTTCTTTTGTCAAGAGCTTGCTTTTCTCTCTGAACTTTTTCAAAGTTTGGGGGGGGGTTTCCTCTCTGCGAGACTTGAAGTCTTGGGTCTTTTATATAGTAGAGGCTGATTTGTTGAATCAGTTGAAGAGATCTTTTTTCTAATTGATTTAGGGAAGTTTTCCACCGTTGGATCTTTGATCCTAGGGCTTCTATTTCACAGAACGCAATCTTCTTGTTTTTAACAAGATTGGGAAATCTTTTTCCCATACAGAATTTATTCTGTATTTTGGTAATTTTTAATCACCATTGGATCATTGATCCAACGGTGCTCTGATTTTCAGAGCACGATCTTTCCTGTTTGGAAAGATTCTGAGGAATGTTTCCTTAACAGAATTTTATTCTGGTCAATTGATGATTTTTAATCATGTTCGTTGGATCTTTGATCCAAGGGCCAAGAACATTTTATTCTATTGCTAGCGCTCACGTGCTTTGCACGTGGTGTGCTACTTAGAGTGCAGCGCTCTTAGCGCTAGCGCTCACGTGCTTTGCACATGGTGCGTTGCTTAGAGTGCAGCGCTCTTAGCGCTAGCGCTCACGTGCTTTGCACGTAAGCACTGCTTCAGAGTCTTTGACTCTCAGCGCTGGCGCTGCTTCATTTCAAATTTCAAAATTTGAACAGAGCTTTGCTCTGATTGGGGGAATAAATGCCCCCCACCGTTGCGCTCACGTGGCTTACATGTGAGTGCAGCGGTGGCAGCATCTCTGCCATTGGATCAACTCAGAAGTTGAAACGGCTCTCTATGCTTATAAATAGGGCCTTTGGCCCTTGAGATGATCTCTGTTCATCTTCTTCTTGTTTTCTGAGAATTAATTCTCCTTCAGAGCATAGCTCTTTGTCTTAAAAACTTTCTTAGGGACAGAACTCTGTCAAAAATTTAGGTAAAGATTAAATCTTTGAAGGGATTAGTTAATAATCTAGGGTTTCACCCATTAACAGAGCCCTGCTCTTTCCAGATCATAGATCTAAGAAAACTTTTTTAGGGTTTTGTTAACAGAGCTATGCTCTCATAGATCTAAAGAGATCTTTTTTAGGGTCTCTTAACTTATTTTTAAAGAATAACTATTAGATTTCTTCTTGCAGATTTTAAAGATCTCAGAGTTTTTAACTCAATAAAGCTTTGCTTCTTAAAGTTTTTGATGGATTATTCCATCTTCACAGCGTAGCTCTTCAAAAAAATTTGGGGGGGAATTTTTATTCCTTCATCATTAATTATGATAGATATCATATCTGTTGAAGAGCACTGCTCTCAAGGGAGATTTACTCCTTGGCCCGAGGGACCTTCATTAAATGAGAATCTTTTTAGGATTTCCTCATTTAAAGACTGTCTCATCAAATGATGAGGCTGTTTTATTAATGATGAGCCATCATCTAGATTGTGTGGGTCCCCTTTGGTCCCATTCACTGCATTGCAGTGTGGTACGAAATTAAAGTACCAAGTGCCAGAACTTGAGCTGTATCATTGACAGCTAATTTTTTGCTCTTTTTTGCGCAGGTACTATGTCTTTCGACATTTCTTTCCCGTTCGTCCGTTCGGAAAGTGGATTCCCTGAAGCACCTGTTGATCGGGAAGTGTTTGCACTGATCAAAGATTATGATCTAGAACAAAAGAACCTTCATTTATGGGGAACGTGGTACAATCAGATTATTAGGGGGCGGCATAGCTTCTCTTGCGCAGCACCTTCGGAGCCTATTTCGGCGATCTACTACGCCGACCCACCCCGGTGAACTATACCATGGAGGAGGTCAACTGGACTTCAGAGGGTCTCCTTCAGCCTTCTATGGCTGCAATACCTGTACAGCCTCCAATGGCTTTGGATACCTCGGGGCGATGTATCTGCCAAGGCGAGTCGCGCCCTTGGGGACAACCATATATGATAGGCCTAACTCCTCGTCATCCAGCTGGGTATTTGCCATGGGCCCGCTATATTTTGTCAGCCAAGAAGTCGCAGCTGCTGAAACTCGGGTTGTATCCCGCCATTTACGCTTCTCTTTTTCAATATTCTACTCCTCCTTCCTGGTGGGTCAAGGCTTTTCTAGAGCAATGGAATATTCCGACCCACACCTTCCTTTTGTTGGATCGAGAAATCTCAATCTCTTTAGAGGAGTTTGCAGAGGTTTCTGGCTTACCGGTTAGGGGAGAACACTACGAGGAGTTGCTTCCTCCGGACGAGTACGTCTTTGCTGCCAAGTCAGTGATGACAGGCCTTACCCCTGAAAACGCCATTCAACATCAATTCCCAAGTTTGATTAAGGTGTTGAATATCTACGAGAGCCTTTTTCTCGAATCCGGAGGCCGTGGGGTTAATTTCATAGATTTCATTGCCCGTTTTCTCCGCTCAGAAGTCCTGTCGAAGGAAACCACGAAATTTGCCAAACTCGATGATCCTTTTGGTTTTGGTTTGGACAACCAGCCGGTAGCGGAAGCGGATCAGAGGAGTTTCTTTCTCCCCAACACCCCGTTCGTCTCTTTCGCAGAGCTTGCAACTCCTGGGATCGACGAAGAAGCGTTCTTTTTGGGGTTCCTTGGGCTATGGCTAAGCTAGTTTGTTCTTCCAATGCACCCTCGCCATATGAGGCCGTCCATTTTTTATCCAGCTCACCAAATAGTTATTGGGATGGAAGTGGCCGTCGGGATCGTTGGGTTAGCCTATTTGTATCACGACCTCAGCTTGGCGGCAGACACTACTGAACCAGGGATGCAGCACGTGAACTTCTCGATGAATTATTTTATGTCATAGATCGAGCTACATGTACTCGGCGCTTTCGGCACTCATAAAAGGCCTTGCTTCTACGACAGGTATAACTTCCCTCGTATTATGCGGCTAGTTGACGCGTCCATTGTAAATCCGACACAGCGGGAAGCTAGGGGTTTGCTCCTTCATCCGCCACGGTTGGAGATGGCATAACCTTTACCGATAAGGTTCTAACCATCGGTAAAGAATCCGCAAAAACGGTGCATCCATTACGGGACCGTTTTAAAGACGGGACCTCTACCTTAAAAGCTCGGGAAATTCTTCATTTATACTTCATCAGGCCGGGCTTTCTCGTGTTTAGGCAGAATGATTCGGCGTTGTTCATGAGGTACAACCCACATCGCTTCACCCAGCAATTAAGCTATAATCAGGGCGTCCCACTCGAGGCCTTATTGGCAGGACCGGTTGCTACTGAAGAGGGTATCCGGAGCGTGTTGCACCATTTTATGCGGTTGAACACCAGCTCCAATTTCTTTATTAGTGAGCCGAGATGCATTCCAAAAGCCCTGAACGTATATGTGGTATGGTATCAGCATTCGATGGGCGCCGTTATTAGAGAAGAAAAGCGATTGCTGCTTGACCGCAAGGGTACCGCCCCAGCGGGTAATCCAAACGTTCCTCTGAAGCGACGGACTATCGTCTATCCTCCCTTTAGAGAAGCCGCTGTGGCTGTGGTACCACGTGTTATACGTAAGCTGCCCCTACCCCGTGTCCAGTGTGGGTATGGAGACAGGGACTCGTCGCCCTAAATTGCCCGCCAAGCGCAAGCTTGTGTTATCGGCTCCCGGCGCTCGCTCACAGAAGAAAAAGAAGTCAATACTTTCTGCGGACGTTGTATTTGGCTAAGAGCCCTATGCTCCTTATAGCGAGGGCTTTTGCGAATATGGGACAAAGGAAGGCATATTTATGGCGCCGGATGATACCGATCTGGCGGCTGCTATTATGGTTTCAGCGCAACTAGCTCGCGATGAAGCAGCACTAATTACCATTGCACAATCGGATATCCCTCGGTCATGCCTTTTTGCGACTATTTTAATTATTATGCTTTAACTGGCGCTTTCTTTTTCAACAGGTATCTTCGCCGAAGAGGCTCTTGCTGCTTCCCTCAAGACTTTTAAAGAGGAGGAAAGGCTTCGTGCTTCCTTGGGCATTGGTACATTTCGGCTCACTATGCCTTCATTCCCCTTTTTTTATGGGTAAACTAACTCTTTTTTTTCATTTTATTGCAGAGACTACCTCGACTCAGGTTATCCTAAGTGCAGTGCCGCTTGATCAGTCAAAAATATTGCATATTTTAACCGGCAATTTCCATATCATCTGCATACAATTAGAAGTGTTCGACATTCATATTCTACATATTAGCAAATCGGTCGCAAAATATCAGATTACATGTATTCGACCTTAAAATCGGCATTTCTAGGGAAATTGACTGCATTGCATTACATAGCATATTTTCCATATCTTGCAACCCCTGTTTCGAAGTCTGTGCAGGAAAAGAGAAGCTTGCTCGATCATTACAGTGCTCGACCATTACAATTGCTCGTAAACTCACTTAACTCAAATCTGGTATCAACACAGAAGAGGAAGTACAAATCTAAACATCAAAGAAAGTCCCAAACAGTAGTACCAAGCCACTGAAGAATTTACAGATCCCAAGGCCAACAATACGCGGCGGAAGGGCGGCCAATGCCAGGTTCTTGCGGCGGAAGCGCGGCCCAATGATGACGTCAGCATCCCAATTTCAGTGCACAACTCCTGTACTATGGCCCACTGCTCAATTATGCACACAAACTTCCAGATGATTCCAGATACTTCCTCCAGATCAGCAAACACCTAAACTAGCCTAATACTTCTAGAACTTTCCCTAAAACCCTAGCTTAAACCCTAAGCTAACTCCTAACAAACTCCTTCTAGAAACCCTTCAACAAACTTTGGGAGGGAAAGTTCTAATTCAAATCTAACCTAGGGTTTGGGAGCTCTATAAATAAGACCCTAGGCTCATTATTCAAAAGGATATTCAACTTTGGGAAAGTTTAGAAAATCAATCTCTTTCTTCATCCCCTCTTCCTCAAGTTTAGTGAGAGAGCTTGTAGGAAACCCTAACCCTAAATCCAACAACAATTCAAGATCTTGAGTGCAAGCCAAGCAAGATGCCTTCAACCCTTTTATGAGCCGAGCCGATCTTCAATCGGGCAAGAGATCAAAGTAGATCCACGATCCACGGAGACGAGCGAAGCCGAGTCAACGATCGATTTCTTCTTCTTGTAGATTCTTGAAAGAATGTATTGAAATTGTTGATTAAATAAAAGGTGATATTCTTTTATCTTGTTTTCTTTAAATTCCGCATCATGTTATCATTCCTATTCTTGAATATTGTCTTTGTGGTGATGTGTGAATAAAACTCCGCTCGTCGGGGAGTCGAAACGATCTTTAGTATGATTATGTAACAAATTTGTAATCGATTCTTGAATCCCACGAGTTTGTAAACCCTAGCAAGTTCAAGAATCGACGACCCAATTCGTTGCGATGCTTTCTTGATCGACATCGCTCGAGATTGGGGAGTTCCGATCGTTTCTTGGAATTGCTAGAGGCTAGAATATAAATGGTATCCTCGAAAGAATAAGGGTTAAGAGATGAAACCCTAATTTCATCAAGAAAACCCTAACTCTCGTCGATCGCCATTGATCTAGTATCAATTCTTCGAAGGACAAGAACACGAAACCCTTTAGATTACATCACGTCTAAAGATCCGATCGATTCCTACGAGCCTCTCTTATATTCTTGATTGTTGATTGGAAATATTATCAAAACAACCGATTCTTGATTGTTTATAGTTTCTTGATTCTTGAGTAAAGAATAGTGACACGCGAATACAAATCACATCTTGAATCATGTTTTCGTTTATTGTTGTTTAACGTTTCATTTCAAACGTATCAAAATACAATTGAATTGCACAATCCCTGTGGACGATCCGCACTCATTCATTAACTACATCCGACACCGTAGTTTGATTGCGGTCAATATAATTTTTTGATTGTCGTTACCTTTTACATATACACGTCAGAAAATATTTCAATCAAAATGGCGCCGTTGCCGGGGATCGCGCTAATTCATTTGCATTTTTAGTTTGAAGTGAAAGAATTATTACGTTTTACTTCTTGAAATTAAAATTCGTACAAACTCTTACACGTATGTTGTGATTTGATTGCAAAGTGATCTGGAGCAATCTGTGCTGTGGAAAACTTATTTGGGATATACCAGAGAGTTGAGGGAAGCAACAGAGAGCATCTGTTGAAATATTGTACACTGTTCCCAACACTTGAGCGCGGAAGGGCGGCATTATCAGCTATATGCGGCGGAACCGCCGCAGACTTGGGTGTTCTCTGCATAATTTTCAGTGCAGGTGATTTCTGTCTCTCTCCCCTCTCCCTTTTCTGCTCCAACTAACCCTTTTCTGCAGGATTCTTTGCAAATAAATCGCAGCGCGCAAAAGCAAAATAAAAATTGTGTGTGATTTTGATTTCTTGGTTGTTTGCATTCTAATACGGAAATTTAAGGGGCACGGCCAAATCCAAATTAGGTGGGGATTTCATTACCCTTCCTAGGCCCCGAAAATCGTCAAACTTGCATCCGCATTACCTCCATTAACTAAAAGAAATCTAGAGAAGACTCTAAGGACTGTCGCGCTCAATAGGACAAGAGAAGGTCGTGGGTAATTCATTGCTTATCCGCGTTTTCTTGTGGTGCCTAAGGCGAGTGTGTCTAAGGCTAGTGGTTATTAATTAGGTCCACTGTAGTGGTGGTTCCTTCCCACTTACCTGGCACTTATCCGGCCACAGGGGGACAAAGAGGCAGTGGAGGATTCTATCCTGCGGCTTGTCTTTTGGCAGTTAGGAGCGGTCTAGAGATCGGACCTAGGTGACCATCAGATTCTAGGGTTTGTGTGCTGCATTTGTTTTGTCGCATCATTTTTTTCAAAATCCGTCCCTTTTTCAATGCAAGCACCGCATTCATTCATCCCTAATTATAAGTCAACGCTGCCACTTGTACTAACCCTTTTTAGTACAAGATAGGCTGGACACGGGATTCTAGTGCCCGTTTAGTCCGCGTACCTTTTATCGACTCCGAAGTCGATAATTCCCCATTTACCTTTTCTTTACCCACTACCACACCCACACCGATGGATCCGAATCCATCGAACTTCTTTGACCCTAATCTGCCACCGTCCGTTGGTGCGCAGAATCCTACTCCACCCCACATTTCTCTCCAGGAAAGATGCTATCCACTTAGAGGTCCTCTTTCGACCTGCTTATCCACACCACCAGCCAATGGGGACAACTTTGAAATAAAGCCCCAGTATATCAATCTTTTACCCAAATACCACGGACTCGAGACCGAGGACGCTTACGTTTTCATTACCAAATTTGAAAACGTTTGCGCAATGATGGGTACGTCACAACTTTCAGTGGATGCTATGCGTCTACGACTTCTCCCATTTACCTTGTGCGATATAGCCGAGAAGTGGCTATACAACACTACCGCACATTCTATTACAAATTGGGGAGAATTCGTCGCGGCATTCCTTAAGAAATTTTACCCAATACAAAAGACAGCTCGAATCCGTAGCGAACTAAATCAATTTGCCCAGCTCCCCGCTGAACCATTCTCTAAATGCTTTGAACGTTTCAAGGATCTATTGGTTCAATGTCCTCATCACGGCATCCCGAGATGGGAGCTTTGCCGAATCATATATGAAGGCAGTAACCCTAACACTAAACAGAGCCTTGAAAACATGTGTCAAGGTACCTTCATGTCTAAGGATGATGGGGAAGCTTGGCGATACTTAGAAGAGTTCGCTGAGAAGTCCTTACAGTGGGAAAGTCCATCATTTAGGAGTGGCAATAACCAATCGGATGTTTCCATAGGAGTTAGAGCTGACATTTCAGCTATACAAAAGAAACTCGAGACTATGGAAAACAAATTTTTAGCTGCCTCCCTTAATCAAATGTCACTTTCCAAAACTGTATGTAGCTGCTGTTCTGATCCGTCTCACTTGACGGAAGAATGTCCGTTTCAAGGTCGTGAGCATACCAATGCCGCATTTCAACGACCTAGAAACGATCCTTTTTCTTCCACATATAATCAGGGATGGAGGAATCACCCTAATTTTTCTTGGAACCAACCACAATCACAAAACACGGTTCCAAACCAAAACAATTTCCAAAGGGCCCCTCCACCACAACAGCAGCCACAACTTCAATTAAGTCAGCACCCCTTTCAAGCACATAATTTTCAAAATACGGTCAACACACCTGCACTGTCTAGTCCTTTACAGTTGACCGGAACTGATGAATCCTCTTCTTTTGCACAATACATGAATTTGGTCTTGACAAATATCATGCAAGTTGCGGCTGAAATGAAATCTTCCGTCGATGACATGAAGAAAAACTCTGCGTCCCAAAACGAGAGTATTAAATCAATGGAAGAAGAGATTGCACGATTAAAAGCCGAACTAAGTGCAAGAGAGAAAGGGAAACTTCCAGCTCAACCCTTACCCAATCCTGGTTATTCACATCATGTGAATGCAATCACCACTTTGAGATCTGGAAGAGTGCTTGACAATCATGTTGGGGAAGAAGTTGATGATACTGATAAATCAATCAATAACACCCCGGCTGAGACCTTTCTTCACACACACACTTCTTCTACCCTACCATCTTCTTCCAAGCCTATTCTTCATTTCCCAAAAGGCTCGCCATTACAGTCCACCTCTTTTACCCCTCCTCGGACGATCCCCACTTCTATTCCGGGATCGGTTCCACACACACTTTCTTCTTCTATGATGGACCCAGCGCTTATTGCTAAAGCACCTTACCCTAATCGGTTAAGGGCTAACACACCAAGTCCACAAATGGAGAAGATCACTGAGATGTTTAAACAGGTTAACATCAATATCCCTCTTCTAGATGCAATTCAACAAGTCCCTGCATACGCAAAAGTTCTTAAAGATTTTTGCACTAGAAAGAGGAAGAAACAAATGCCCAAGAAGATATTCATGGCTAAGACAGTAGACACAGCTTTCCCCCAGCAATTACCGAGGAAACGTAAGGATCCTGGCTATCCTACGATTTCCATCTCTATTGGGGAGAAACACATTAACCGTGCTCTACTAGATCTTGGGGCAAGTGTTAACCTGCTTCCTTTCTCAGTTTATGAGCAGTTAGGAATCGGAGAGTTGAAACCATCTCCTTGCACTCTCCAGATGGCTGACCGATCAATCACCAGACCTAGGGGTGAACTAGAGGATGTGTTAATAAAAATCGGGGAATTTATTTTCCCTGTGGATTTTATTGTAATTGATACACAACCTGTAGCGAACTCACGGAATCAAATTCCGGTGATTTTAGGTCGCCCCTTTTTGGCCACTTCCAATGCTATCATCAATTGTCGTAACGGTTCCATGACCCTATCCTTTGGAAACAGGACAATTGAGATGAACATTTATAAGTTAGGAAGTGTACCCTCCGAACCTACTGTTCAGGTCTGTTCTGTCGACTTAATGGATGTCGACAGCAGCGAATTAGATAATCCTCCTGATACCGATCTTGACTCTTTTCATATGTTATTGTTTGACCCAACTATGTATCATACACATACGGACGCTTCCACCGAGATGTCCGGGTCAACAATTAACACTGATTATGAACTGCTTTTAGAGTCTGAAGATCACCCCGCACCTTGTGATGACATTATTCTTCGGGGTATAGATGAAACTTTTGAGGAAATCTTCGCTGATGAACTCGCATTTCTAAATAGCACGGGTGTTGAGATGAATCATCTCCAAATCAATGAAATTGAACCTCCACCCCTTCTTCTGAAATGTAAGAAGAATGCGAGTAATCCATCACATACACTGCATCGTCTCTCCAAAATGAGACGCACACACATTCTATTCCATCACTTACCTTTTCCCCACTTTTTCTTCCACCAACCCGAGCACTGCATTGATAAATTTTTTGAATGGTTGGTGTTAACCTTCGGTCTTTGCAAAGCTTGGCATCGACCAATGATTTTTTACCCCCACTTGTGATTTTCAAAGTTTAACATTGCATAAAACAAGTTTGGGGGGGTATAATTTTTCTGGCTCCTGAAAAGAGAATTTTTTACAAAATGATGAGCCAAAAATAAGTTTCGGGGAGGTTCTTCACTTAAATATTTTGCCCCCACTAATAAATTCCTCCCAAGCTTACAGGTTTTTCGAGATTTAGCAGAAGGCAACAGTGAGGACACTGTTGAAAACAAGTTTGGGGGAGGTTTGTGCTTATTTTCGCATCATTTGCATCATACTTTGCATAAGCACAAAACATTTTCGAAAACCTATAAAAATTTAAAAAATTTTCAAAAAGATAAAAATATTTTTGTACATAAATAAGATAATAAAAGATTAGATAGTGAAAAATTACATCTATGAGATTAGAAAAATTTTAGAAAACTAAGAAAATTAGAAGTTTTCTTATACGAACTAGTAATAAGTAGTTATGAGCCGTTGTCCCAAGGGTTAGTAAGATGAAGGACGTCACTAATCTGAGGATAAAAATAAGTCTGAAAAATAGTTTCTATTCTGGAAGCCAAACATTTTGAACGTGGCTACCCTGCTATTCGCACTTACACACGTCTTGAAGCCTGGGATAGTAGAGGATACCTTGAAATGCTCTTGTCTTAAAGCCAAAAGTATGAAAAAAAAAAATATGTGTTTTAAAGTGGTGAGAAAAATGGATACTGGTTTTGTTATCACCGAGGGCAATAAAAATATATAGCAAAAGGGTGCTTCTTCACCTAGTGCCCCAAGGTCAACTGGTCTGGGAGTCACTGCTATGCCTGAGGTGGTGCAAGACGAGGAAAATACACCAAGCATGCAAGCACATTAGTAATCGGTCGGTTAGTACCTCAAGAAGTATTGACGGTCGCATGAAAGTGTGTAAGCAATCTCGTTTGCCAAGAAGTACTGAGGCCGATGGGCAAGGGTATGATAGCTTGAATTGAATTCTCCGGGTGTAGGGATGTCTTTACACACACACAGGGTGATATGATCGATGTTTGGAATAAAGATAGGAATGAAGAATAAGACGATGTTTTATTGAGGGAGGACGTGATTTCTGACATTTTTTTCATGACCATTAAGATAGGGCTCATGACAACCGAAAAGCTAGCTTAGTTGGAAACCCTAATTTTCAAAGTCTTTCTTTTACAATTCTCTTCTTTAAATGTAATATTCATGTTCTTGCTTTTATTATTGGATTTTGTGGGTGCAATCCGCTGAAAACCCTCAGGAGACAACACTCCTCCTACTAGGGACACCTAGAGGTTTAAAGGCTTGTTGCACATGCTCAGTGCAATCGTGTTGCCTACGAAAGTGTGCTAGTTAGTTTTTTCTCTTTCTTTATTTTCTCCTTCTCTCTTTTTAATAAAACATTCGCTCGAGACGATCGAAATTAAGTTTGGGGGTATTTGATCAGTCGAAAATATTGCATATTTTAACCGGCAATTTCCATATCATCTGCATACAATTAGAAGTGTTCGACATTCATATTCTACATATTAGCAAATCGGTCGCAAAATATCAGATTACATGTATTCGACCTTAAAATCGGCATTTCTAGGGAAATTGACTGCATTGCATTACATAGCATATTTTCCATATCTTGCAACCCCTGTTTCGAAGTCTGTGCAGGAAAAGAGAAGCTTGCTCGATCATTACAGTGCTCGACCATTACAATTGCTCGTAAACTCACTTAACTCAAATCTGGTATCAACACAGAAGAGGAAGTACAAATCTAAACATCAAAGAAAGTCCCAAACAGTAGTACCAAGCCACTGAAGAATTTACAGATCCCAAGGCCAACAATACGCGGCGGAAGGGCGGCCAATGCCAGGTTCTTGCGGCGGAAGCGCGGCCCAATGATGACGTCAGCATCCCAATTTCAGTGCACAACTCCTGTACTATGGCCCACTGCTCAATTATGCACACAAACTTCCAGATGATTCCAGATACTTCCTCCAGATCAGCAAACACCTAAACTAGCCTAATACTTCTAGAACTTTCCCTAAAACCCTAGCTTAAACCCTAAGCTAACTCCTAACAAACTCCTTCTAGAAACCCTTCAACAAACTTTGGGAGGGAAAGTTCTAATTCAAATCTAACCTAGGGTTTGGGAGCTCTATAAATAAGACCCTAGGCTCATTATTCAAAAGGATATTCAACTTTGGGAAAGTTTAGAAAATCAATCTCTTTCTTCATCCCCTCTTCCTCAAGTTTAGTGAGAGAGCTTGTAGGAAACCCTAACCCTAAATCCAACAACAATTCAAGATCTTGAGTGCAAGCCAAGCAAGATGCCTTCAACCCTTTTATGAGCCGAGCCGATCTTCAATCGGGCAAGAGATCAAAGTAGATCCACGATCCACGGAGACGAGCGAAGCCGAGTCAACGATCGATTTCTTCTTCTTGTAGATTCTTGAAAGAATGTATTGAAATTGTTGATTAAATAAAAGGTGATATTCTTTTATCTTGTTTTCTTTAAATTCCGCATCATGTTATCATTCCTATTCTTGAATATTGTCTTTGTGGTGATGTGTGAATAAAACTCCGCTCGTCGGGGAGTCGAAACGATCTTTAGTATGATTATGTAACAAATTTGTAATCGATTCTTGAATCCCACGAGTTTGTAAACCCTAGCAAGTTCAAGAATCGACGACCCAATTCGTTGCGATGCTTTCTTGATCGACATCGCTCGAGATTGGTGAGTTCCGATCGTTTCTTGGAATTGCTAGAGGCTAGAATATAAATGGTATCCTCGAAAGAATAAGGGTTAAGAGATGAAACCCTAATTTCATCAAGAAAACCCTAACTCTCGTCGATCGCCATTGATCTAGTATCAATTCTTCGAAGGACAAGAACACGAAACCCTTTAGATTACATCACGTCTAAAGATCCGATCGATTCCTACGAGCCTCTCTTATATTCTTGATTGTTGATTGGAAATATTATCAAAACAACCGATTCTTGATTGTTTATAGTTTCTTGATTCTTGAGTAAAGAATAGTGACACGCGAATACAAATCACATCTTGAATCATGTTTTCGTTTATTGTTGTTTAACATTTCATTTCAAACGTATCAAAATACAATTGAATTGCACAATCCCTGTGGACGATCCGCACTCATTCATTAACTACATCCGACACCGTAGTTTGATTGCGGTCAATATAATTTTTTGATTGTCGTTACCTTTTACATATACACGTCAGAAAATATTTCAATCACCGCTCGTGAGTGGTGACGCAGCGGCATCGTTAGGACCGGCTACTGCAGCCACGGCTATCCCTAAGTCGCCACCAGGGGCCTCGCAGAAGCAGCCAATGATGGACGTCGTAACGGCGCTGGAGGAAGAACTTGGTTCAGATGATGGTCTATCTTTATCGGAAGTCCTGAGGAGGTCAGCTCTCGCGGCTCAGGCTGAAAGGAAGCGCAAGAGGCGTGCAGCGAAAGAACGTGATGTCGCTTTGGCTGTAGGTGCTTCCCCTGTCCCTATTTCTCCAGAGGGTGCTCCGGCTGCCCTGTCTACCGCTTATAGACAGGCGGTACGCGCGGCTCGGGAGGCAATTGAAAGGCCGTCCCAAGGTGACGTAGCACTGGGTCCTTTAATTAGAGTTTGATCTTCAGATTCTCATATATCATACCCTGCAGGGCCAAGTCTTGGTGAGGAGGTGGTAGGTGAGATGGCGGCAATCACCGAGCCCGAAGTGGCCACTTTTTCTCAGGAGTCCAGGACTGCCCCAACTGCCACTCTTTTCTTCTGCGGTTCTCTGCCATTGCCCAGCATTACGAGTGTCACGATGGCTCTCGTAGAATCGGAGGATGAAGCCACGGGCGGCGAAACCATTCTAATGGAAGAGAGCAAAGCATTCGCTGCGCCTGGTGATGCTCTTGTCGCGGTTTCGATTGGCGACTCATCCGGTAGATCTTGAGTCATTGTTTTCCTTTTTATTCCGCAATCCCTTTCAATCCCTTCTGACGGCATTTCTTTTGTTTCTTATGCAGGTGTGGTGAACGTTGAGGTCATACCATCCGAAGAAGCATCACCGGTTGCTGCTATGACGGTCGCGGACCCTTTGCCTTCTCTCATGTCTTCTCAAATGCTGGAAAGTATGGGTTTGCGATTTGTCTAATTTAAACTGTGTATGTCATCATCCTTGTACTGACCATGCATCGTCGCAACCTTGTAGGAGTTCTCTTCGATCATCTGTATCAAGTGTTGACCCCGCACTTCTCTTTCCAGTCGGAAGTTAGTCGGCCTGCTGGTGCCAGTGAGAATCTTTTCTAACCGACGTCTTTTCTTTTCTTTAACGGATGAACCTGCCATTGCTAACTTTAAATTGATTACAGCACTATAAATTGAAGGAGGGGACGAGAGAATTGTTGCGCCACCAGTACTCCCAGCTCTGCCACCTGTCGTCGCCGGTATAGTAGCCTTCATCGCTCTTGCATCTTCTTTATCTCTTAAGCCGATATCTGACTATGATTTATTTTGCAGCAATCACACCGAATCCAGCTCCCTTCGAGTCTCAGATTTCCATGCCGGCAGGGCCTTTTGCTAGACGCCCTTCTTTTAGGGGTGCTGCGAATAGCCTGCAGATGTTAAGCGAGTTCGTTGAGGACCTTGACGCCGAGGCTTTTGCATCTGCTACAGATTTTGCCGCCGAAGTTAATCTCATGTTGGCGATACTCGTGAACTTCCATAACGAGGGCGTCGTTGAGTCTTGGGTTAACTACTACAGGAAGATCGAGGCCTGTCTGCATAAGATTGAGCTCAGGCATCCTGTTCCAGAAATGTTGGCTTTGAATTCTCAACGGGCTGCATGGTTTGAGTAGAGCGTTCCCTTCTTCCGCCACTTCGAACAAGAAGCGACCTTGAGGCGGAAGGAACGCGAGGAGGCTTCAGGTGAATCCGCCCGGCTGCGCGCCCATGTTGAAGCAAACGCTGCGCAATTGAGGGCTGTCTTTGACAATTTGCGACAATGCATTTCGGACGGACTAGCACTAAGGCAAAAGCTCGACCTTCTGGAACGGGTTACGTGGAATCGCGAAGTTGCTCAACGGGAAATCGATGAGAAACTTTCGTCTGGCTTGCAACAACGGGCTCGAGTCGAAGCGGAGCTGGCCACAGCGGCTGACCATGAAAAGGAGTTGAGAGGAGCGCGCGAGCAACTGGCTGACTTATTGAAAATCCCTCCTTCTCAATAGTTGCCTTTGTATCAATTAAACATTTGTAATCTTTGGATAACATGTATCCATTTTTTATTCTTTTATATGATTCGTCTTGTACTCAATTGAATTCATGAATAAAAAGATACTCATTTTTTCTCCCACTGTTGCTTTCTTCTCTATGCTGTGTTGTCGCCATGTGATTTTAACAAGTGTAGCATGTAGATAGTAGGTAGCTGTCCATCTTGGACTCTTTGCAGGGTAGTGATGACTTAGGAAACAGGTTTAGATCTGCTGCCTAGGACTTTTCAACTTTATGAGCCATGAGGGTCTCATAAGGTTTTTCTCCCTACGAGTCGAGAGGATCTCGTAGGTGTATTTTCTCCTTAGGAATCGTGAGGACTCCTAAGTGTGTTTTCTCTTGAGAGTCGTAAGGATCTCACAAAAGGATTTTCTTCCTTACAAATCGAGAGGACTCATAAGTGATTGATGAGTTGATCTGCTCCGGAATCAAAGCATTGCTTTGACGGAGAGGTCGAGGGTTGACTTTGGCCGTTTTCCACGGGGTCAGGATTGACTTTAGCCGTGTTCCACGAGATCAGGGGTTGACTTTGGCCATATGTGGTCAAGATTGACTTTAGCCATATGGGGTCAGAATTGACTTTAGCCATTCGGGGTTAGGATTGACTTTAGCCATACGGGGTCAGGATTGACTTTAGCCATATGGCGTCAGGGGTTGACTCTCGGTTGTCTGTGCACCGCCGAGTCCTGGAACTGGGAACTTTACCGCGGCTCCGCTTTGCTGACGTTGTGTCTACTGTAACGAGACGAATGTCGAGGTGGTCTCTTGGTTGTCTGTGAACCGTCGAGATTTGGAACTAGTGACTTTGCCATGGCTCCGCTTTACTGACGTTGCGTCTGCTGTAATGAAACGAATGTCGAGATGGTCTCTAGGTCGTAGATGTGGCCGTCGAGACTTGGCTCTCTTTATGATGGAGCCTGGTGGGATGATATGGTTCCCTTTTTTGTTTGTGCCTCTGAATTGTATACAGGGATCGATGTGATCTCACCTGTAGGGCAAAAGTTTCATGTTATATGTATTATATATTTTTTGTTTTCTTTCCATGATGCTCATCATTTCAGCTTTTTGTATTGCGAAAGTCGCGATTGCCCAATCATTTCGGATATTTTTCGCGGAGCCCAATCATTTCGGCTATTTTTTTTCTTTTTACTCGCCGTTTTTTATTATGAGTTGCCCAATCATTTCGGCTATTTTGTATGCATATATTTTTACTTGCTGATTTTGTTGCAAGTTGCCCCATCATTTCGGCTATTTCATATGCATTTTTGGGCATCGCCTGTTGAAGCGCCCCAGCGAATCGCGCTGCAGGATCTTTTCTATCTTACCCGCTCCGCACTTCCTACTTGTCTTTCACTTCCGCCAGCAAATGGGGGTAATTTCGAAATTAAGCCCCACTTCTTCAATATGTTGTCCAAATTTCACGGGCTGGAATCCGAAGATGCCTATATTTTCATTAACAAATTTCAGAATGTTTGTGCAATAATGAAGACCACCCAACTATCCGATGATGCTATAAGGCTACGAGTCATTCCCTTCATTTTATGTGACCTAGCTGAAAAGTGGCTATATAGTACATCATCGCATTCCATAAAAAGTTGGGAAGATTTTGTTAAGGCATTTCTTAAAAAATTTTACCCACATCACAAGACCGCGAGAATTCGCAATGAAATAAACCAATTTTCCCAGCTTCCTTCCGAACATTTTTGGAAGTGTTTCGAACGATTTAAAGACCTTCTTGTTTAGTGCCCTCATCACGGTATCGAGAGATGGCAACTTTGTCAAACTTTATACGAAGGACCAAACCCAGCAACTAAGCAGTTGCTGGAAACCATTTGTCAAGGTCACTTCCTAACCAAATCTGACGAGGAGGCTTGGCAATTTCTCGACGATCTTGCTGAACAAACAATTCAGTGGGAAAGCACTAAATAGACCTCTTCGTCCACTTCATCTACTTCTTCAGGTCCATCTAGGGCAGGTGTTCATCAACTTGACATGTCAATTGTAATGCAAGCCGAAATGGCCGCAATTACATGAAAACTAGAAGCAATTGAGAGCAAATTCTCATCGCCTTCTCCAGCCCCTGCTTTATCCCCTCACACTATATGCGCTTGTTGTTCGGATCCGTCCCATTTGACTGAAGAGTGTCCTTACAACCCACCTGCTCAAGGACAGGATCAAGTCAATGCTGCCTTTCTGCAAAGACAAAGAAACGATCCATACTCTTCAACTTACAATCCTGGTTGGAGGAACCACCCCAATTTTGCTTGGAATCAAAATCAACAACAATTCCAAGGCAACAACAATTTCCAAAGGCCTCCTCCACAACAACATGCACATCAACAAACTCAATATCAGCAACCTTCCAGCCCCAACCTTACCAAAATCAAATGAACAATTTTGCACCCAACAACTCTTTTTCTCAAAACAATTTTGTTCAGCCAAATAATGATAAGGTTTCCTCGCTAGAACGAAATCTGGATACGTTTTTAAAACAATATACTCAATCCTTAGCCAACATCCAATCTTCCATTCAGTCTTTGGTGCAACACACCGCATCACATGGGCAAAGTATCAAAACAATTGAAGCCCAAATTGCTCAACTGAATGCTGCTTTAAGCGAGCGAGAGAAGGGAAAGCTTCCATCTCAACCACTGCCAAATCCCGGTCACCCATAAAATGCACATGTTGCTCATGAACAACAAAATCATAACGTAAGTGCCGTGACTATATTGAGATCTGAAAGGACGTTGCACAACAATGTTGGCATTAATAATGACACCCCGGCCGCCGCTTCTTCTTCTTCATCATCTTCATTTTCAGAGCCCGTTCTCCATTCTTCACAAGGCTCTAATTCTTCTACTACTCCGAACGGACCCATATTTCACTCCACGAAAACACCAGCACTGGGATCCGTTCCAACTCCGCAATCTCCTCCATAAACATTGGACTCAACAAATTTTCAAAATGTTCTATTTCCAAACAGGTTGAGATCCAATAAACTAACTCCACAAATGGAGAAGATTGTGGAGTTATTTAAACAGGTAAGTATTAACATTCCTCTTTTGGATGCAATCCAACAAGTCCCGTCTTACGCTAAAATTTTGAAGGACTTATGCACCAAGAAGAGGAAATCACAGGTACCAAAGAAAGTTTTCTTGGCTAATGTTGTAAGTGATGCTCTTACCCAACCTTTAGCTCAAAAACGAAAGGACCCTGACTGTCCTACAATTTTAATAACTATTGAGGATAAGAACATCAACCATGCACTTTTATATCTTGGTGCCAGTGTTAACCTGCTTTCTTATTCAGTATATGAGCAACTAGGCGTTGGAGAGTTGAAACCTACACATTGTACTCTCCAAATGGCCGACCGATCCATCACCCATCCTAGGGATGAGTTAGAGAATGTTTTGATTAAAGTAAGGGACTTCATATTCCCCGTTGATTTCATTGTTATGGACACACAGCCTGTAGCTAACCCCGGGAGTCAAATTCCGGTGATACTCGGTCGACCATTTCTTGCAACTTCTAATGCGGCGATCAATTGTCGAAATAGTTCGATGCACCTATCTTTTGGAAATATGACAATTGAACTCAACATTTTTAAGTTGGGGAATCAGCCCTCCGAACCTAATGCTAATATACTTGATTTTTGCTCGATCCAAGAGATCACCCAGGAGGACTGTGGGCTAGAAAAATTTCTGTTCGATCACAGCAATTTTGACGCCACTAGTGCGTTCCTCCTTGAATCTGATACTGATTTCACACCCGATAATGATTATGAGTGTTTCACTTTCACGAACGATCTTGACGATTCACCACCCGAGTTTGAATCCTTTGAATTTTCGGATGAGATAGCCGAACCATCCGACTCGGCTGCTTACACTCGTTTTGAACCTCTGTTGGAATCTTTCGAGTTTGAGACAATTTCACCGATTTAACCTTCAATTATTTCACCTCCAACACTTGAACTCAAGCTATTGCCGTCTCCCCTTAAATACGCTTACTTAGGTGAGAATGAGACCCTTCCTGTTATCATCTCAGCTTCTCTAGCCCCCGAGCAAGAGAAAGCCCTTTTAACAGTCTTACAAAGTAATCGGCAAGCTTTTGGCCGGACTATGATGGACATCAAGGGGATAAGTCCCCTAATTGTTGAACATCATATACATATGATGGATAATGCCAAGCCAGCAAGGGATCCACAGAGATGACTCAACCCAGTAATGAAAGAGGCTGTTAAAAAGGAGATCGTAAAATGTCTTGATGGTGGTATCATTTACCTAATCTCTGATAGCCAGTGGGTTGGCCCTATTCATGTTGTCCCAAAGAAATCGGGCATTACGGTCATAACTAATGAGGCGAATGAGTTAATACCTACTCGCACCCAAACTGGGTGGCGAGTATGCATCGATTATAGAAAACTCAATGTCGCGACACGGAAAGACCACTTTCCATTACCTTTTATTGACCAAATGCTAGAACGATTAGCTGGACATGAATTTTATTGCTTTTTGGATGGCTACTCCGGCTATAATCAAATTCCCATCGCCGAAAAGGATCAAGACAAGACCACATTCACTTGTCCTTTCAGTACGTTCGCTTACCGTTGCATGCCCTTTGGGTTATGCAATGCACCCGCTACCTTCCAGCGGTGTATGTTGGGAATTTTTTCAAACATGGTGGGAAAATTCCTGGAGATCTTCATGGATGATTTCTCCATTTTCGGCGACTCCTTTGATGAGTGTTTTCTACATTTAGACACAGTACTTACCCGTTGTAAGGATAAGAACCTTACATTAAATTGGGAGAAGTGCCACTTTATGGTACGAGAAGGTATTGTCTTAGGACATATCATCTCGCAGAATGGCATAGAGGTAGATAAAGCTAAGATTGAAGTCATTTCCAATCTTTCTCCCCCCAAATGCATCCGAGACATTCGAGCCTTCCTGGGCCATGCCGATTTCTATAGACGGTTCATCAAGGATTTTAGCAAGATTACTAGACCCTTGACTCTTTTATTGACCAAGGACGCTAATTTTGATTTCGACTCAAGCTGTATGAAGGCGTTCGAGTCATTGAATAACTCACTTACGTCCGCTCCCATTCTTTTGTCTCCTGACTGGACGCATCCATTTGAAATTATGTGTGATGCATCTGATTTTGCCATTGGTGTTGTCTTTGGACAGCACATCAATA
This sequence comes from Agapanthus africanus, assembly GCA_030015575.1. Classification (NCBI taxonomy): domain Eukaryota; kingdom Viridiplantae; phylum Streptophyta; class Magnoliopsida; order Asparagales; family Amaryllidaceae; genus Agapanthus; species Agapanthus africanus. Next base: position 752,241,260 of record CM057340.1, on the reverse strand, counting down.
AGATGCCGCATGTAATTTATTACGCTAGCCAAACCTTGAACGAGGCCCAATTAAATTACACAACAACCGAGAAAGAATTCTTAGCTGTTGTGTTTGCATTAGAAAAGTTCAGGCCCTACTTAATCGGCTCTCCAGTCATCGTTTATACTGACAATTCAGCTCTTCACCATCTTTTCGCGAAGAAGGATGCTAAATCTCGGCTGATATGTTGGATCCTCTTACTACAAGAGTTTGACCTTGTCATCAGAGACAAAAGAGGATGCGAAAACGTAGTCGCCGACCATCTTTCACGCCTCCCTTCTTCGCCGACGCTTCAAATTCCTATAAAAGACATTTTCCCAGATGAGTAGCTCTTGACTGTGTCATGCGAACCTTGGTTCGCAGATATTGTGAATTATTTGGCCACCGGACTTATACCAAATGAATGGTCGAATCAGGACAAATTCCGATTCCTATCCCAAGTCAAACATTTTTACTGGGATGAACCTTATCTATTCAAATACTGTCCCGACCAAATTATTCGTCGGTGTGTCCCTGACAGCGAGTTTAAGAGCGTGCTGTCTTTTTGCCACGATCAAGCGTGTGGCGGGTATTTTGGCCCTAAAAAGACAGCCGAAAAGATCTTGCAGTGTGGTTTCTACTAGCCACAACTTTTTAAAGATGCACATGATTACTGCAAGACATGCTCCCGGTGATAACACTTGGGCCGGATATCTAGGAGAAACGAAATACCGCTCCAACCAATATTGGTTGTTGAAATTTTTGATGTTTGGTGGATAGATTTTATGGGACCGTTTCCCAATTCTTTTGGGAACGTGTATATTCTCCTCGCTGTTGACTATGTTTCTAAGTGGGTCGAGACTGTGCCTAGCCGAACTAATGACAATAAGGTTGTTGTTAGATTCCTCAAAGAAAACATTTTTTTCTCGGTTTGGGCACCCCCGCGCAATCATCGGCGATAATGGAACTCATTTCTGTAATAGGACTTTCGAGTCCTTAATGCGGAAATATTCCATTAATCACAAGCTATCAACGCCCTATCATCCCCAAACTTGTGGGCAAGTCGAGGTTACAAATTGGCAAATTAAACAGATATTGGAGAAAACGGTTTCTAAAAACCGTAAGAATTGGTCGTCAAAACTTATTGATGCCCTTTGGGCATTTCGAGCTGCTTATAAGACTGATCTTGGCATGTCTCCGTATAGGCTTGTTTATGGAAAGGCTTTCCACCTTCCAGTTGAAATTGAGCATCGCGCATTTTGGGCGATAAAAGAGTTGAATTTATCTCTAGGAGATGTGGGCAGCCATAGGAAGCTGCAATTGAATGAATTAAACGAGTTTCGGGATGAAGCTTACGAGAATGCGGTTGTCATCAAAAACCGAACGAAGGTGTTTCACGATAAACACTTTATGCGCAAAACTTTCAAACCTGGTCAACAGGTTTTACTTTACAGCACCCGGCTACATTTCCATCCCGACAAGCTCAGATCTCGATGGAAAGGACCATTTTTGGTACGCACCGTATATCCACACGGTGCAGTCGATTTAGAAAATCTAGAGGACGGTTCACTATTTAAAGTGAACAGACATAGACTTAAACCGTTCCTCACCGCGGACCTTTCGTAGGAGCTCCTGTTTTTGCAGGAGCCGATTTACATTGACTGATCTTCCTCCATCTATCCCTAAATTTCGGTTATCCAGCCATAAACAGTGGAAACACTGTTTCAAATAAGTTTGGGGATATGTATCACTTGTAATTATATAAAAAAACATAAAAATAAAAAAATAAAAAAATTCAAATTTTTAGGGGTATTTTTGTAATTTTTCAGTTTTAATAAAAAATAAATAATAAAAAAATAAAAAATTTATTTACAAATAAATTCCTCTTTTTAAGAAGACCTTTTTGCAAATAACCAAAATATACCCCCTATAAATACAGGCCAACCCCTCCCCTGAACTTTCATAACCTTAATTTTTCATTTCTTCAAAACCCTAGCCGTCGCTAAACTTTCGGCAGCGAGATCTCCGCGCCACCGCGTTTCCGCCGCCGATTGCAGCTTCCCGCTGCGCTTCCGCCGCTGCTTAACCTCGTTTCCATCTGAAATCTTCAGAGGAGGTTTGCATTCTCCAATCTTCTTTGTTAATTTATAATTTCTGCAACTTTCATTCTCTGTGATGGCACCCACGTTGCAATTTGAAAGAGACTTTTCACAAATGTTTGCACACATGATCTACGGTAGCTATTTCGGTGAAGAGATCCGAAGGTGAGGGTGGAATTTCTTACTTTTTAACCATCCAAACTCCTTCGCTCTTACGGATCTCGACACCCGATTTTACGAGTGCATGGAGGATGGTTGCCTCTCACAACATGGTTAAATTAGGCTAAATTGGGGGGATAGGGATATAATAATCGATAGGGACTTCATCCATGAAGTCACCTTAATTCCTAGACTACCTACCCATGACCAACCCCTCCAATTCGAGAATTACCTACCCTTGATGGGTAATGACTTTTCGAGGGAGCCACGTAAGGGAATCCAGGCTAGAACCCTCTTTGCGAATGTACTCACTGTGTGCCGTTGGGCACAAAATAACATTTTTGGTAATTCGCACAATACGATATTTTTTACACCATCCCTTCATATCGTGCACACTTTAATGACTAGGAACCCAAGCTATGATATATGCACGGTATTACTTCATTCGATTGGTGCGGGGAAGAGGGCTGCCAATTACCCATGCCCTATGTTGGTGACACAACTGTGTCGCTATTTCCTCCCTGTGGAGGAATTTGAGTTTTATATGCATGGAGGGATCCCTATTAGACCTCTTGTTGAGGGCGTATCCACATCGTACACACGCTTAAATGATGTATGGTCGCGCACTGAGCTGGCTGAGGACGTACCCGCTAAGACACCCAGCTCCAGCTCGACCGCGAGCGAGGAAGAGCTTACCCCTGCAGCACATGCGCGTTTACTTAGGAAAGACACTAGGGGGATAGACAGATTAATAGGGATGGTGACCAACCTGGATCATCGAGTGACAGAAATAGAGCACGGTGTGACAACCCTGCTGGCGCGAGAGGAACGTTCCCGTTCACGTTCAAGGGGACGGCGAGGGCATGAGCAGTGAGGGCACTGCTTTTGATAAGTTTGGGGGTAGAGGTGGTTTGTAAATAGTTATCATTGCATTGCATATTTTTATTTTTTGTACATATTCATTTTTTCTTTCTTTGCATATTTAATTCCGCATTGCATCTATATAAAAAATATAAAAACAGAAAAATTAAAAAAAAGGAAAAATCAAATCAAATAAAAAATTGAAAATTTTTAAAAATTATAAAAATTGAAAAATTCAATTTTGGTCATATTTGACTTAAGTTCAACATGACGTTTTCACATTGGTTTTGTAATTACTTAAGGCTGCATAAAATAAAAAAAACATATAGCGAGGGTGCTTTATCACCTAGTGCCTTAAACCAACTGGTTTGGGAGTCACTGCTAAGCCTTAAGTATTACAAGACGAGGAATTACGCCTAAATGCGCAAACACATTTTGTAATCAGTCGTTAGTACCTCAAGAAGTATTAACAGTCGCATGAAGGATGTGTGAGCAATTTCATCTAAAATTCACCAACTAAAAGTACTTTGGACGATGGACAAGAGTATGATAGCTAGAATTGAATTTCCAAATGTAGGGGTGATACATACACACACGTAGGGATATATGATTGGGGTTTAGATGAGAGATAGGAATGAAAGATAGGACTTATACCTTCAGTAGAGATGATAAAAAATCCTAAGTTAAGATGGAACCTAAGAAGGAAAATTCAAAAGATGCTGAAAACTTAATAAATTTGCAGAACATATACGATCTTAAGTTAAATGATAAGTGAGTATGAAAAATACGGGTTGATGATTTCTAAGTTAAAGATAATAGAATTTCTTGCTAGAATACCGAATTGAAGAATGAAAGTCAACAGGCCAAATTGATTGGATTTTGTGGGTAGTATCCGCTGAAAACCCTCAGGAGACAACACTCCTCCTACTAGGGACACCTAGGGGTTTAACGGTTTGTTGCACGAGCTCAGTGCAATCGCGATTCCCTGCGAAAGTGAGGTTAGGATTTTTCAAGAATAAATTGGCTTTGCTCGGGACAAGCAAAATATAAGTTTGGGGATATTTGTTCATATCAGAATTTTGTATTATTATATCGCCCATTCTTAATCATATTACAAATAAATAGGTGCTTTTGATCCATATCTGCTAAATAATTGCAGGTTACAGGTTCTAAGAACAATACAGTGAAATTCAAGAAAAGACGTTACAAAAGTGAGACTACGACCAACAATAGATGAACCCATATAATGCCGCCTACCAGTTCAAGGAACAAAAGAAGATCAGGAGACAATTCAATGAACAAAACACAAAGGCCGTACAAGATTCAAGACTTCAACGCGAAGCTCATGATAAAAAGTCCACATCATCTGCACTGTTGGAAATCTGGAAGAAAGTAGAAAAAATTCTGAGGAACCAAGTAAAGAAAATAGAAGGAAAAAGCAACATGAAGCAGCCCTGAGAATTTGAACTCAAGATCCCACAAATTGGCTGCGGATCCACGGACAAACATAGCTTTCTGCCGCGGAACAGCGGCCGTGCAGTGCACGTGTCGGTGCACGTGTCGATGGGTGTCAATGCTTTGACCCGGCTTTCTTAGGGTAGTTTTGTAAATTCAGATATGGATCAGATGTAAAACCTAGGGTTTCTCCTATCTATAAATAAGAAAGCCAGAAGCCTAATTAGGCATGCCTTCTTTATTTTCTAGATTAAAATTTTATTTCTTTGTACTCGTTGAAGAGGTCATCAATAAATTAAGGTTTGTTTTCTTTTTCTATCTTGCATTTTTTTATCTGAATTTAATTTCTGCAATTTTATTATCTGTCTTTTATTATCAGCAAATTAGGTCATTAAAATAAAATTATAAAAATGAATTTTATCGTAACTTTCCTAATGGGTGAGTAATTTCTCACTTGTTAGGGTTAGGATAGGGAAGGTTTGAGAGAAGAAAATCTCTCTCACTCCTTTCTTTGCCCATATAATTTTTATAATAAGGACACTATTTAAATTAACCACACACCGCTCATTACGACACCCTATCCTACAAGATAGCGGTGATTCCCTAATTAGACCGATTATGGTTGATTTAAATAGAGGTTAGGGTTAAGAGTTAAGAAAGGACGGATAAGGACCAAAAGGAAGAAACGAAGTGTCTTCCTAGTCGTGCTAATATCTTTTGTTGACTATTACCCTAACACTATTTTCTTAACAAGGGTAAAGAAAGCAGTGAGTAGAATCCTTTTTCCAAATTAACCTAATCCTAACCCTAGCAAAACTTTAAATCAAATTAATTTCAATCTTAGATTTTAAAACAAAACCTACCAAAAATAGGACTTAACTCGTTAGAACTTAAAGACAAATACACATTTTCCCTGTGGACCGACCCGTACTCAACCGGCTAGCTACCAAGCGACACCGTCTTGATTGCGGTATTCTTAAATTTTTAAAACGCATACGCAAAATCTATCAATCAAGAAATCATAGTCTGTAAAGTTTAAAGACATCATAGTCTATGAGTTTAAGGACCCCACAGTCCATAAAGTTTAAGGACATCATAGTCCATGAGTTTAAGGACCCCACAGTCCGTGGAATGTCTGGTTGTCGGGACCTGTCACCTCTATGAAGACATTCAAGGATTACAACGACACATATCAGAGGAGTGAAGAGATATACCCTTGAACCAATATTGGTTGGGAAATCCGTAATCCAATTTGGGACTAAGATCAAAGAGTTATGAGCATATGGGCTCAATTAATCTGAATTAGGGATCTGTGGCCAACTTGGGCTCGGCCCATTCAGTTAAAATGTTGGACATTTAATTAGGCTCAGTCCTTTTTCATTTAACAATGCTGAGCATTGCTTTGGGTTCTGACAAATGTTTTTGTCTTTTATTGAGTGCTGAGCACTTATTATGGCTCTGGGCTTTATCATTTAAAGAGCAATTTATGTTCTCTCATCGCACACGTGAGGAGCACGTGGTGTGCTTGGCGCTGTGCGCCGGTCAATGAGCGCAGGGCGCTTCTGTTAAGTAGCGCACACGTGAGGAGCACGTGGCGTGCTTGGTGCTGAGCACCAGTCAATGAGCGTGGCGCGCTTCTGTTAAGTAGCGCACACGTGAGGGTCACGTGGCGCGCTTGGTGCTGAGCGTCAGTCAATGAGCCAAGAGCACTTCTGTGAAATAGCAGACACGTGAGAAGCACGTGGCACGCTTGGCACTGTGCGCCAGAGTTGGAGCGCTGAGGTGCTCCTTTAAACTTGGAGCGCTAAGGCTCTGCAGCGCTGTGCGCTAGATTTGGAGCGCTGAGGCGCTCCTTTTAATTGGAATGCTAAGGCACTTTTTAGGCAGCTTTGTGCTCTGAGAATTAAATTTTCTCTTATACGAAGCTTTATTTCATGGATCTAAGAACAAAGTTCTTATTTTATAGGAGATGTTTCAATCTCTTATGTTTTTTATGAAGGGCTTTGCCTTTATGGATCTGTGATCCTAAGAGAATTGAATTATGCCCCCCCGGTTTTATAATGAGATGTTATGATCTCTTTGTGAAAGACATTTTCTTTATAGATCTATGATCTAGCATAAGAACTAAGTTCTTTCTCTGATGAGATGCTTTGATCTCTTTATTTTAGCTTGAAGAAATTCTTCTTTTGCTAAGAGCTTGCTCTTCTCTCTGAACTTTCTCAAAGTTTATGGGGGGTTCCTCTCTATGAGACTTGAAGTCTTAGGTCCTTTATATAGTAGAGGCTGATTTGTTAAATCGGTTGAAGAGATCTTTTCTCTAATTGATTTGGGGATTTCCCCACCGTTGAATTTTTGATCCTAGAGCTTCTGTTTTATAGAAGGCAATCTTCTTATTTTTTACAAGATTGGGAAATCTTTTCCCATACAGAATTTATTCTGTATTTTGGTGATTTTTAATCACCATTGGATCATTGATCCAACGGTGCTCTGATTTTCAGAGCATAATCTTTCCTGTCTGGAAAGATTCTGAGGAATGTTTCCTTAACAGAATTTTATTCTGGTCAATTGATGATTTTTAATCATGTTCGTTGGATCTTTGATCCAAGGTCCGAGAACATTTTGTTCTATCGCTAGCACTCACGTGCTTTGCACGTGGTGCGCTGCTTAGAGTGCAGCGCTCTTAGCGCTAGCGCTCACGTGTTTTGCACGTGGTGCGCTGCTTAGAGTGCAGCGCTCTTAACGCTAGCGCTCACGTGCTTTGCACGTGGTGCGCTGCTTAGAGTGCATCGCTCTTAGCGCTAGCGCTCATGTGCTTTGCACGTGAGCGCTGTTTCAGAGTCTTTGACTCTTAGCGCTGGCGCTGCTTCATTTCAAAATTCAAAATTTGAACAGAGTTTTGCTCTGATTGAGAAAATAAATGCCCCCACCGTTGCGCTCACGTGGCCCACACGTGAGTACAGCGGTGGCAGCATCTATGTCATTGGATTAACTCAGAAGTTGAAACGGCTCTCAGTGCCTATAAATAGGGCCTTTGGCCCTTGAGATGATCTCTGTTCATCTTCTTTCTTGTTTTCTGAGAATTAATTCTCCTTCAGAGCATAGCTCTTTGTCTCAAGAACTTTCTTAGGGACAGAACTCTGTCAAAAATTTAGGTAAAGATTAAATCTTTGAAAGGATTAGTTAATAATTTAGGGTTTCACCCATTAACAGAGCCCTGCTCTTTTCAAATTATATAGATTTTTAGGGTTTCTCAATAGAGCTTTGCTCTCCATAGATCTAAAGAGGTCTTTCTTAGGGTTTCTTAACCTATTAAGAGAGCTTTGCTCTTTCAAATTATGTAGATTTGTTAATCTTTTATGAAGAACTCTTAGTGTTTGTTCATAGATCTTGAAGATCTCAGAATTTTTAATTCATTAAAAGTTTTGCTTTAAGTTTTCTGATGGGTTATTCCATCATCTTTACAGAGCATGGCTCTTCAGAATTTTTGGGAAATTTTATTGATTTTGACAGGTGTCACTCCTGTCTGCAGAGCGTTGCTCTCGAGGAGTTTAACTCCTTGACCCGAGTTGTCTCTCATTAAATGAGAATCTTTTTTTTTTAGGATTTCTCCTTTATTTGCACAAATTTGAATTTGTTTGGTCTCTTAATCAGAACTTATTTTCTCCGTGAGGATATCAAGAGTTGTTTAAATCCCCATGTCTGTTTCAATAAGCTTTTTCTTAATCAGTCTGCCCACTAAACTCTCACTGATTTTCATTTTCAGACGTTATGGCCGCTCATCTGTATGATCTTGACGAGATTATTTCTTATGGAGACATTCGCGCACTAGGCCACTGCCAGAACCAGGAGTTTACAAATGCTCAGTGCGCCGAAATCATGTGTCTCTTTAATGAATACAATGGTCGACTGCTTCCTCGTCGTTCTGCTCTTTTGAAGCTCATTGTGAGAGCGATATGGGAAGCACTTCCTTTATTCTATGACGGCATGCCGCTTAAAGCATTGGATGACGCCGAAGATAAGGTACACTCAGTGTATCTGATGGGCCTAATCTCAAAGAAAAGGTGAGACAATCTTGTTGATATTCTGCATCAAACTTTTCAACAGGCAACGATAATCGCTGCCTATCGAAGGGCGGAGGACATCAGTGAGGACCCTGAGGCTTGTGACCGTGAGAGGAAGCATACTAGAATAGTCTGAGAGGCCCGAAACATTGGTCCCACCGGGCGTGTCAGAATCTGTTCTCCGCCGAAAACCGGGACCGGGACGTTGGGACATCAGGCCTGAATTTGGGAGCAGATGCTATTTGGTTTTATCCATCCACCTCTCCGAAGATGCCAAGTTGATTTATGGCACCGTATATCAGAGTTTTAGACAGATGCGGCCGTTGTAGCAGAATTCGTCAGATTCCTCCTCATTTGAGGGGTTTTCGATTGTGGGGAGGCTCTTCCCTGCAGGCGCAAGCCCCTGCAGTTAATTACGCTACCGCATCGTGGTAACAACTTTCTCCTTCTCCAGATGGTCACTTCGTGTCGTGTGTGTTTGTTTTATTTTTTGTTGCCCATGGATTGTATACGGAGACTAATTTATGTTGTCGCCCGTAGGGCGTGGATTAGTCCAAATCCGTATTTTCTTAGATTTGGGTTTGGGTTGGGTTTAAGGATCGTTAATCTCATTTGAGACTAAGATCAACGTAAACGTTTGTTAAGAATACGTTAGTATAATTTTTAGACTAAGATCAACTTAAAAATTTGTTAAGAATACGTTAGTTTAATTTTAGACTAAGATCTACTTAACAAGATCATTTAGATCCAACAAAAGAGCATTTGGGCTCTATTGTTTTAGTTTAGAGACTTTGCGGTCTAAAAATTTAAGGACATCATAGTCCATGGAGTTTAAGGACATCATAGTCCATAGTTTAAAGACGTCATAGTCAGTAAAGTTTAAAGACATCACAGTCTATGAGTTTAAGGACCCCACAGTCTATGGTAGTTTAGAGACATCATAATCTGTAAAGTTTAAGGACATTATAGTCCATGAGTTTAAGGACCCCACAGTCCGTGAAATATTTGGTTGTCGGGACCTGTCACCTCTCTGAAGACGTTGAAGGATTACAACGACAATTATCAGAGGAGCGAAGAGATGTACTCTTGAACCAATATTGGTTGGGAGATCTGTAGTCCAATTTGGGACTAAGATCAAAGATTTGTGAGCATATAGGCTCAATTAATCTGAATCAGGGATCTGTAGCCAAGTTAGGTTCAGCCCATTCAGTTAAAATGTTGGACATTTAATTAGGCTCGGTCCTTTTTCATTTAACATTGCTGAGCATTGGTCCTGATAACTTTTTATTTTTTATTGAATGCCGAGCACTCATTATGGCTCTGGGCTTCATCATTTAAAGAACAATTTATGTTCTCTCAGCGCACACGTGAGGAGCATATGGCACGCTTGGCGCTGAGCGCCAGTCAATAAGTGCAGAGCGCTTCTGTTAAGTAACGCACACGTGAGAAGCACGTGGCGCGCTTGGCGCTGAGCACTAATCCATGAGCGCAGAGCGCTTCTATTAAGTAGCGCACACGTAAGGAGCACGTGGCGCGCTTGGCGCTGAGCGCCAGTCAATGAGCATAGAGCGCTTCTGTTAAGTAGCGCACACGTGAGGAGCACGTGGCGCGCTTGGCGCTGAGCGCCAGTCAATGAGCATAGAGCGCTTCTGTTAAGTAGCGCACACGTGAGGAGCACGTGGCGCGCTTGGCGCTGAGCGCCAGTCAATGAGCGCAGGGCGCTTCTATTAAGTAGCGCACATGTGAAGAGCATGTGGCGCGCTTGGTACTGAGCGCCAGTCAATGAGCACAGGGCGCTTCCTTAAATTTAGAGCGCTAAGGCTCTGCAGCGCTGTGCACTAGATTTAGAGCGCTGGAGCGCTTCGTTTAATTAGAGCGCTAGGGCTCTTTTTAGGCAACTCTGCTCTCTGAGAATTAAATTCTTTATTATAAGAGACTTTGTCTTATGGATCTAAGAACAAAGTTTTTATAAGAGATATTTCAATCTCTTATGTTTTTAGTGAAAGGCTTTGCCTTTATGGATCTGTGATCTTAAGAGAATTAAATTATTCTCCCCTCTTTTTATAATGAGATGTTATGATCTCATTGCGAAAGACATTTTTCTTATAGATCTATGATCTAGCATAAGAACTAGGTTCTTATTCTGATGAGATACTTTGATCTCTTTATTTTACCTCGAAGAAATTCTTCTTCTGTCAAGAGCTTGCTCTTCTCTCTGAACTTTCTCAAAGTTTGTGGAGGGTTCCTCTCTGTGAGACTTGAAGTCTTGGGTCCTTTATATAGTAGAGGCTGATTTTTTAAATCGTCGCAGAGATCTTTTTTCTAATTGATTTGAGAATATTTCCCACCGTTGGATCTTTGATCCTAGGGCTTCTGTTTCACAGAAGGCAATCTTCTTGTTTTTAACAAGATTGGAAAATCTTTTCCCCATACAGAATTTATTTTGTATTTTGGTGATTTTTAATCACCATTGGATCATTGATCCAACGGTGCTCTGATTTTCAGAGCACAATCTTTCCTGTTTGGAAAGATTCTGAGGAATGTTTCCTTATCAGAATTTTATTCTGTTCGATTGATGATTTTTAATCATGTTCGTTGGATCTTTGATTCAAGGGCCGAGAACATTTTGTTCTATCGTTAGCGCTCACGTGCTTTGCACGTGGTGCGCTGCTTAAAGTGCAGTGCTCTTAGCGCTAGTTGTCACGCCCCGCTTCCTAGAATGCGCTAAGATCGGCACGTGACAGAGCCAACCATACTGCCTGTGGTTAGGAAAGATCCCTCTACAATCAAATTATGGCTGTCTAGAGATATCAAGAACAGTAGAGAAATAAAACAACTATCTAATACATGTCCATGAGCCAGAATAACGAGTCAAGAAATAAAATAATGCGGAAGCAAAAGATCCAATACAATAATAATCTGGAATGTACGTCCCAAAATACGGGCTCACAACAGGAATGAAAATACTGAAAGGAAAACTAAACTAAACTAATAACAGGTCCTCACTGCTCGGCCTGTTGATCAAAATACTCCTGGACAGCCTGCGATAAAGATAAGGGATCTGGGCCATGCAAAACCCAGACGTCAGTGCGTCATAATATCAATAATTCTAAGCAAGCAGGATGTAATGAAATATGCAGGCATGAAGTATGAACAGTAACAAGTCATCAGTAATAAGTAAACAGTAATATGAATATAGATCAGTGAACAGGATATAAACAGGTAAAGTGCAGTGAGTTGTCTAAACTGTGCTATAGGGTTATCTACTCTAAAGTTATTCGAAATCAATTAATGTAATCTTCATCGTAACCCATCGGTCTATGCCCCGTTCATTCCCCACGGGACCACGGTAACAAGATATGATAGACTGTAAGTCTATGTCCCGTTCATACCCCACGGGACCACGGTAACATGATGTAATAGCCCTTTGAGTTACGTTCAGCTACATTCTTGATTTTCCCATACCCCCAAGTTATGTGTTCAAATCAGGTATTGAATAATCTAGAGCTAATTCCAACACAGGATCAAGCAGGTACATGTTTGTCTAAATAGACAACAGGATATGTCCGTAGGGACAACGGGTCAAGATTGTCGGTATTAGTAACAAGATCAGGTATCAAGTCAAGCAGTAGTATATCAGGTCATGTCAGGTAGTGCACATGTATCAAGTGGATACTCACAATCAACTGTAGTAAGTATGGGCGCACAAAATCAAGTATGGAGTACTAATATAACAATAAAATGAAATAATGTGACATGGTATGCAAATAGATATAAAATCAATGATATGGATGCACAATTATCAATTAGGGTTACATTTATAGTTCCAATACTAATTAGGATGCACTTTTTTTAAACATGGGGTGTTAATATAACAGTATTATGTATTAATGTGATCTGTAGATGTAACTATATGTATACTAGATGATATGGATGCAGATGGGTATCCAAAACTGTAAAACTTTAATATGGATCTATATTTTGATAAACGGGTAACATTTTATTCATATGGATGCATAATACTATACCTAGCATGTAGCAAAATGATTTAGTATGCGACTAGATGTGTAAATCATGATATTGATGCATACGGATATCATTTAACCGTGAAATGAAAACTGGTAAATACGGGATGTACAATTTAAACAATATGTAATGTTATATTCAATTGGATGCAGTATATGGTAGTATAGTATGTAACAAGATAAGTTTTCATGCCCTAGATCTGAAATGATATATACGGATGTATGCGGATGTCGAATAAATCGTTAAAACTGAAAATTGATAATGTGGATTGCAAAACTAATCATTATGAAGTATTATAATGCAAATAAATATAGAATATAGTAGTATAGAATGTAGCAAGATTAACTTGCCTAGACGGATCACGAAACGGATATGTACGGCACATCCGACGTCGGAAAAACATCGCAACGCACGCACGGCACACGGGACGGGTCCAAGTAACGCACGAGGGTGATCACGCAGGTAAGGTACTTTCTCTGTGTCGTCTGGATCGTCGGCGTCAAGCACGGCTCCGGCAAACTATGAAAATACAAAATTCAAGAAATGAAGAAAAAGAAAAAGAAAGAAGAGGAGGAAGAAGAAGAGATAAGGAGTGAGGCTTACTGGAATTGTGCACCGGGGTTAGGAAGACGAGCTGGTGGTGTCGGCGAGATCAACGGCGGTGAGGTGCGCCGGTGAGAGGATCTTGAGGAGCTAGGGTTAGGTTAGGGTTTGGGCTCGGTTTTGATGTATGTTGGGGTTTGGATGCAGGGTTTTGGTGTAGGAGGGAGAGCAGAGGAGAGAGGGGAGAGGTGGTGTGAGGGTGACGAGGTGAGGGGGTCATCGGCGATGAGGTGAGGTGGTGGTGATGGGTGTGTGCAGGGTTCTCGGGGTTTCAGTGGGTGTGAAGGGATGTTCTGGAGGGAGGAAGAAGATGAAGATGGCGAGGAGGAGGTGGCTCGGTTGAGGTGAGGAGGTGATGAGGTGATGGAGTTTAGGGTTAGGGTTTGAGAATGAAGGAGTTGTGATGGCGACGAGCTGAGGGAGCTTGGTTTTATAAGAAGAAGAAGAAGGAGAAAAATCAAGGAGGTTGTTTAAGGGAGGTGACGCGATCGCGTGGGCGGTGACCACATCCGAGAAGCGAATAATGTTCATGAGAGGGGAGAGAGAGGGTGCGAGAGGGGAGAGAGAGAAGAGAGAGAGAGATACAGCGAAGAGAAAGAGAAGAGAGAGGAGAGAGGAAAGCTCTGTGGTGTGGGGGCCACGAGGCAGAGAAGGAAAGAGAGAGAGAGAGAGAGCTTCAGAGTTGTTAAATTGTTTAGATAAATTTTTAATAAAATTTGTTAGTTTAATAAATCTTTACACTGTTAACTAAATTTAAAATATAAGTATTATATTAATTAAAATTGGATTTTCTGGTAAATACAATTTTAGTCCAAAATACGTCTGGGTCGGGTCTAAAAATTCAGTTTTAAAATACGAAAAATATATGCGACAACCAAAATTAAAAATGAATGCTCGGTTAACGAAAAATGCATACCCCCAAGAACGGATGCACGTACGTACGCGTAGCCATCCAAACAAGTCTGTTTCACTGAACGGGACGAGAACAAGATGCGCGGATGCTACCACGGGGTTAGGGGTATCACGCAGGCCATGCAATGTATTTTTAAAATGTTTTATGTGACTTAAAATGTTATATTGTAAAATGCAAATGCCAGATAAAATGCCAGTATGTAAGATGCATAAATTAAAATGAAAGTGCACGAGTCAACGTAACAAGTCAGGATAAACCATAAACATGAATCAAGACAGGTTTCAAGCAAGCGGGTCGGATTGGATGCAATAAAATGTCAAATACACTATTCGCACCCAAAACACAATAAATCAGGAAAATACCATAAATAAAAAAATACTTGAACTAGAACTGGTATAAATGAACTAGGGTGTTACACTAGCGCTCACGTACTTTGCACATGATACGCTACTTAGAGTGCAGCACTCTTAGCGCTAGCGCTCACGTGCTTTGCACGTGAGCACTGCTTCAGAGTCTTTGACTCTCAGCGCTGACGCTGCTATGAAGCGCTGCTTCATTTTAAATTTCAAATTTTGAACAGAGCTTTGCTCTGATTGAGGGAAACAATATTATTTAGGATTTCTATGGATGTGAATTTTAGGGATTTGAGGTATTTTAGTGATAATAGCTTAGCTTGGAAAGTTCATGGTATTTTATTGTAAAGCTTGAATTTTGTTGGAATCTTGATGGTATTTTGATGAAACTTGTAATTCTTTCATTTGAAAAAAAAATAAGGTTATTATATTTTGAAAATATATGGATTTGCAATATTTATATAATTATAAAAATTTAATTTTTATTTAAGTAGAAAATTGCGTTTTTCTTAAAAACGGTATTAAAAACCTTTCGAGACCGAATGCTCCGTGAGGAGGTTTGCATCTCGCTCTACTAGCCCAATGATATGCGATAATCCGCACCATCCAACAGCGGGTCACCTAAAAAGGGTTGTAGAGGCTTATTTGCAAAGGAATTTTAAAATACAATTCCAAAGAAAATCGTATTTATAATAAGTGGTATTTTGATGTAATCTTGTGTTCGTAACTAAAAATACGTTCAAAGAGTATCGTGCTATAAAACCATGTGTGTATGTCAGAGGTAGGTCGTTACCTCGTGAATTTTACTAAAGGTATGTTTAAGCAAAACAAATAAAGATGGTATATACAAAGTTCAAGGTATTTTAATGTAAAAGTTAAATTAAAGTTAAGCTACATGACATATTTGAGTGACAGTTGGTTTTAAACCTTAGTTTTATGATTACAAACTTTATGTAAGGATATGGATGCCAAATATGTAAGAAAAAGTGGATTTTATATAGTATAGAAGAAGATGTCGGTATTAACTCCACTTCCGACATATGTTTTGAAAAAGAATTTTTAGAGAAGAAGAATTAGAATTGGAAGGGACTTACTAGTTATTTAGGTTAAGAGAAGGTAGAAGGAGGGAGGGTTATCGTCGTAGCGTCCCGGGGTCACCGGAGCTTGCTTCGATTCTCGCCGGAACTTGATCGCTTGCTAACTCCTCTTCTACTCTACTTGTACTTGAGAAATTTTGAGAATTTTGGCTATAATTTTCATAATGATGAAGGGCCAGAGTATGGGGTAGTATCAAATAGTGCAGAGGAGTTAGGGGTAGGGGACGGGTCATGTATGCAAAGCTCGGGCCTCATTGGGCTCAGGGGGACCATCGGTGCCGTCCTTGATGGGCATCTTACCGGTCGTTTGGGTGAGGGGGGCCGGTGGATTCTTGTCACGTGTTCCTCTCTGTATTTAAATCATTGTGCACATGTTTGATTTTTCTGTCTTTTCGTTTTTGTGTGCATTGCATGTGTAAACTTTTAGGATTCTAAAAAGTTTTAAAAAGAAAATTAGAAAAATAATGTGTTTGATGGGATTCGAATACAGGGGCTACGTCACAGCAGTGCAAGGTTTTACCAGTGAGCTACAAGTTGTTTCTTGCTGTTCTTAAACAAAAATTAACTTATAACTTGTACTTAGGCTTATAAACTCCTTTCTGGACATTAAACTGAAAAATTTTGTACAGTAAATTTAGAGTCGTTACAGTCTAGGTGCTGGTGCTATGTTGCCTGGATATGGGCATGCTCCTATAGCGTGAGTAGATGCACTACAAATCAAACGCAGGCCATTTCCATGCCTGCAGTCTTTCACCAAGTGTCCAGTTTTCTTGTAGTAGAAACAGAAATCTGAATTGGACCAGTTAAACGATCCTCCTGGCCTCTTGGGTGCAAAAAGTCAGCCTGCAAGAGCCTCCTCCTGTCATCTGGATAGCATGACTTTTGATTCCGGCTGGTTAAGGCGTACTCGTCTTCTTGACCACAGATTCATGATGACGTGCTGCCTTCAGAGCAAGTTCATGAGTTGGATAGTCGCCTATGGCTAATACCGATTGAATCTCCAGATCTAAGCCTTATTGGAATCATCTAGCCCGAATCTCATCGGTAGGGATCAGGTGTGCTGCGAACCTGATATGATGTTGATGTCAGGATAGTTACGTGTTTTACGGAATAGAATTTGAGATGAATTCTTTATTTGCTAAGCATGATGAATTCGGCATCATATTCATCCACTGATTTTACCCACATAAAGTCTTGTTGTAGGTGGATAAACTGTTGTTCCATCTCAAAATGGGTAGTCTCGGGGAAAAACTTCGCATCGAACAGATCGCGGAACGTCTTCCACTCTATTGGTTGTGTAAGACGGCTTTCCTCGACTTTCTACCGGACTCTTGCATTGTCCATGAGCTGAAACTTTGCCACACGAACCCAAGCTATGTATGGTACCTATGCTGCTGCAAGGTCGTCCTCGATACTTTGGGCTTATTTTTCAGCCTCAAGAAGACTCTCTTTTCCTGAGAATTTCTTAGGATGCAACGCCAGAAATTGCTTTACTCCAAGTGCTTTGGCTTTGGGAAGGTTCATGAGAATAGCAATTGCTGCTGCTAGCCCTCCAGAAGACTTTTGATGGCTTCCAGAAGTACCGTATGTTCATTGATCGGCGTCGCAACGGTAGGGGAAGAGCTAGGGTAAGTGGTGGTGTGTTGCCATTAACGTTGGTGCTGGTGTTGTTTGGAGAATCTATCACCTTGATAAAAGAGATAAGATTAGGATAGATTCAAGAAGTTTGAAAATGCAAGGAATGTATGGTTACTGATTTTTATAATTCTTGTGATATATTGCTTAAGACTTCATGCAGAACGGATCTGCATGGGCCACCAATAAAACCTGTCACGCCCCGCTTCCCAGTAGATAGAAACGGTAACATGGCAAGCCCGCAACGTATTTACTATGAGAGTACGTTAAGCGTAATTAAGCAATATAACAATATACAAGAATAACAAGAGTAATAAGATGAAATTACAACTTTATTTACATTCAAATTTACATACAACTGTTTGTAATAAAAAAAATACAATGATAAAGCAAATGCCTAAACAATGGAATACTGGAAGTAAATACAAGCAGGAACTAATAGTCAGGTCGAGAAGCAAACTGGTCCAAGTCCTTCGGGCTCGGCTCTATCTCCTCCAAATATGGTCCTCCTGACGAACATTCTAAAGAAAGAAAAAGAGAAGAATGTTTTCAGCGAACTAGCGCTAGTAAGTCCCCAAAGAAGTTAAAGAACATGGTATATAAAGTGAAGAGAAACCAAGTAAGGTTATATATGAGAGTATCTAAGAATGTTTATTTACCGGTATAAGATAGTTATTCTAACGTGCTTATTTATAGTTTGATAAAGAAGATATTCATGTAAACGAGAGGAGTCCATCTTATTCCGTGGACTATATTAACATGTAGTACAAGGTCCCGTCATAACCCATGGGACAATGGCACGTGAATTCATGTATGTGTCTTTTAAGTGACCTCTCATGCCATGAGATACGTTCCGTACCAATTTACCCCTTTATCCACACGTATTGTATTGTATAGTTTAAAATTACAGGTCTTGGCTGAATACATGAATATAAAAAATGTATATGTTCATGTGCAAAATATATTCATGTAATCAGGTATTCATGTCAAGTTCATGTCAAGTTATATCCATGGTTCGGTCAAATTGAATCAAGTATTCAAATTCAAGTTTGATATTTAAATTCGAGTGTTCGGGTTCATGATCAAGTATTCAAGTTTGTATTTGATTTTGGATTCTGGTTTGAGTTTGGATTCAGATTGGAGTCGGTATCTTATGAAAGAATTTAGCTCTTGAATTTCTTAAGTTCTGAAGTAATCGGATAACTGTTGTACATGGACGACATGATTTGTGTTTTTTCTAAGACAATTGTCATTGATAAACTCCGTTAATTTGTATTGTTTTCTAACCTGAATAGGCAAGCACTCACTTTTTTCGGCTCTCTAGAGCTCAAGAAAAATGATACCGCTTAAACCTATATTAATCTAGGGTCCTTAAAAGTTTAATCTTATTTGTTTACATTGTATGCATTTATCGAGGGGTTTTTATGAGAAATACTTTAATATTGTTTAAAAATAAGTCTCGAGGGTGATTTATAATATCAAGAGTTTTTATGAAAATGTTTTTTAGTTTTAGTGGTATTTTAGTGATAAAACTTAGTTTTTAAAAGTTTATGGTATTTTTATGAAAACTAGTGATTTTGAAAATTGGTGGTATTTTATTAAAATTTCAATGTTTCATTTTAAAAGATAATTTTCACAATTTATTTTTATTGAAAATACAGTTTCATAATTTTATATAATTTTCCAAAGTTTTAATTTTTTAAAGAAAATCATATTCTTTTAAATCGTATTTTTATTCCTTTCGAGACCGAATGCTCCCTGAGGAGTTCTGTATCTCACTCTACTATCCTAAGAACGTGCGATAACCCTTACCATCTGTAGATGGGTTCCCATAAAAGGATTGTAGTGGCGCAATTGCAAAGGATCTAAAAAAATATCGATTAAAAACATATTTTGTAAAAGCGATGGTATTTTATTGTACTTCATGTTCTTTAAATTAAACATATATCTAAAATATCGTACTATGAAACCATAGTGTTTGTGAATGAGGTAGGTTGTTACCCTATGAATTTTCTAGAGGTATATATGCTAGTTATTGAAAAAGGGTACCTTTAAAATTCATGGTATTTATGTGAAAAAGTTTGTTATATAATCATATCACATGGAATTTTAATTGCATAAAAAGGTAAACAAAGAGAATAACATTTTAAAGTTATGTTAGGTATTGGTGTGACTTAAAATACGGATTAAAATATTGAGCGGTTTCGAGTCAAAGGGACACACGTGCAAAGAATGGAGCGATTTAGAGCTAGTTGGACCGTCGGTGGCGGCCAAAAGACGGATTTGGGCGGTTGGATTTAGTCCATCTGTCTCGAGATTCGTTCCATATGTTATATTCTGTGTTAACTCCTCATTTATCCCATTTAATTTTTCTGAAAATTTTCAATTCTCCGTGTATTGCACGTGCAACTCTTGGGCTTCCGAAAAGTTAAAAAGAAAAATTATAAAAATAATTGGGACTTATGGGAATCAAACACACATGCTATGACACCGTAGTAGAGAGGCTTAACCAGTGATCTACAAATTATTTCTTGCTTTTATTGAACAAAAATAACTTATAACTCCTAATCAGGATGAAATACCCTTTCTATACATTTGAATAAATTACATTTGTACAGGGATTTCAGAATCGTTACACTGGCAGTAGGTTAGGATTATATCCATAGCCCACAAGCACGTCAGCGGTACCAGCTGCACGTAACGACTACCCAGGTATTGATCGAAAGAAGGCCAACGAGTAAGCTAATCTGAACCCTGCAAAGTCTATCAGTGAAATTATCGTACAGTTTGGTCTCTTCGTCTACGAGTATCGCATATCGGGTCTAATGTTTGGAATCTGTCAGACCCCAATAACTCGATAAGTCATACAACAGAGAACTCATAACCAACCGAAGATACAACTGATAACACTTATAGGTTTATCTCCACTGCGATCGCTATTGACTTATGGTTGTAGTCATATCCTGCACAGCGCGACATCAACTTCCTATACCGGGAGAGACGAATCCCCTTGACCACTCACTTCCTCCACGTGCTTCGAGACTATACCCAACAAAAATGTAACGACTCTGAAATGCCTGTTCGGAATTATTTGTTTAAATGTATAGAAAAAGATATTTTAGCCTGTATAGGAGTTATAAGTCATTTTTGTTTAATAAAAGCAAGAAACAACTTGTAACTCACTGGTAAAGCATCTACACTGCTGTGACGTGGCATGTGTGTTCGAATCCGATCAGGCCCAAATTTTTAAAGATTTTTCTTTTTAATTTTTTGGAAGCCCAAGAGTAGCTCATGCAATACACGTAGAAACGAAAAGTTTCAGAAAAATCAAACAGGTGTAAAGATGAGTAAACACTAATCTAGACACGTGGCACGAATTTCGATGCAAGCCATCGAAATCCGACTGCCTATTTCAATCCATTGGCCGCCGCCCGACCATATTGGCCCGATCACCTCCGTGCTTTACACACACGCCTCTTCAGCTCCCTTCAACTCCCCTGCACTGTTTGATTTCCCTGCAATCAAACAGAAACTCTTCAAATCCCTAAGTAACACCATTAAATCCATTTTAATTCATTTTTATATCACACCCTCTCTCATTTTTATCCTATAAATACCATCCCATGCCCTAGCTCTCCTCTATTATGAAAATTCCTCAAAAATTTTCTAAGCTCAAGAAGGGTTAAGGCAATTCAAGTGGAGTTAAACAAGCCAAGAGGAGCAGCGATCAAATTCCAACGACCGAAGTCTTTCCAACGACACCACGACACCCTAAGGCTTCCCCTCATTCTTGTTAACGATCTAAGCTAACAAGTTTCCATTCTCTTTTCATTTCTTTCATCTCAAACTGTCTTCTAAAAACACATCGACAAAATGGAGTTAGCTCTGATATAAGTTATTTTTAACATTTGTACTCTACTTTATAAACAAAATATGTCAAACTAATATCCTAACACCACTCTTAACATTATGTATATCATTTAGCTTGTATTTTACCAAAAAATTTCATGTGAAACAATCATATAACAAACTTTTCATTAAAATACCATGAATTTTAATATAACCGTATTTTCAATAACTAGAGTATATACTTATAGATCATTCATAGGGTAACGACCTACCCCATACGCACACTATGGTTTCATAGCACAAAATTCTAAACATAGGGTTTATTTAAAGAATATGTTTTACATTACAATACCACATTTTTTTCAAAACAGGTTTCTTTTAATCGATATTTTAAAATCCTTAGCAACTATGTCTTTACAACTCTCGTTAGGGGACCAGCTAATGGATGGTGCGGATTATCGCACATCCTAAGAATAGTAGAGCGAAATGCAGAACTCTTCATGGGGTATTCGGTCTTCAAAAGAAATAAAAATACGTTTTTTAAGAAATATGACTTTTCTAAACAAAACAAAACTATGGAAAATTATATAAAACTATGAATTCGTATTTTCAATAAAAACATATTATGAACCCATATTTTTAAAATGAAAGATTAGAATTTTAATAAAATACCAACAAGTTTCCAAAAGTAGTATTTTTCATAAAAATACCATAAACTTTTAAAGGCTAGGTTTTATCACCAAAATACCACAACAATTAAAATACATGTTCATGAAAACCCTAAATATTACGAATCACCCTCGAGGTTTATTTTTAAACTATATTAAAGTATTTTTCATAAAATCTCCTCGAGATATGCAAATAATATTTAAGGACTCTAGATTAATATATATTTAAGCGGTATCGTTTCTCTTGAGCCCCAGGAAGCCGAAAAAAGTGAGTGCATGCCTATTCAGGTTAGACAATTTAACAGAGTTATCAATGGCAATTTTCTTGGAAAAGAACACAAATCTTTCCATCCATGTGCAGCAGTTGCCGATTTCTTCCGAACATAAGATTTTTAACGGTTTAAATCAATTCATATGAAAAAGACCTGAACTTGAATCCAAACCCGAATCTAAACTTGAACTCGAATCCAAACTTGAACATGAATTTGAACTCAATCTATTCGAAATAACTTGACTCGAACCAAAATTGCAATTGACATGACTCGCATTTAACTCGACTCACTCGACTTCATTCTACATCTTTTGCAATTTATGGTTTCGATCAAGAATTTTAGAACCAGTCAATCAATTTAATTAAGTATAGTATACAGTTATAAACTATTTATACTCAGGGTATTTGGAATAGTTTCTTGTGTGAATCCAACGGAGTTTCAGGAGTCCCGTATTAACCTTTTTTTTTATTTTACACGAATATTAATCGGGTTAACTCATCCACAGCGTAGAGCCCTGATGCTAAAACATGAAATGGGCCCGTGTTTCCTTACTCCTGGGGTCCCACTCTTGAGCTCGTGAATACTTCTATGACTGCGTTGACATTCACACTTGGAAGATAACGTTAACATAGTGACCATATAGAGATCTATAGTACATATTTACCCATGAAAACACACACACACATATATTCTACACTTGTTATTTTTTTACTCTTACTATATCCTTGGGACTTACCGAGAGCTAATTCGCTGAAGGGCATTCCACTCACTTTTGTTTTCTTGGAATGTTCGTCAGATACGGTTGAGACAGAGGAAGTGGAGACCACCGAGGAGGACTACAACCGGATTGCTACTCAGGATTATCTCAGCTTTACTTGTTATTCATCTTATGTATGCCACATGTTTAGGCATTTTCCCTTATTGTATTTACTTTCCGGTTGAAACTCATGTACTTGTAAATATTGAAAGTTGAATGTAAATAAAGATATTTGTTGAAAATTTTACAGTCTCCATTTATTCTTGCATTGTGTATTATTGTTTCAATACGTTTAGTATATTTATTTATGGAATGACCTTCTCTGGATGTAACGACTCTGAAATCACTGTATAGTTCTTGTTATTTTACAAAAAAGGGTATTACAGCATGTGTAAGAGTTATAAGTTAGATTTGTTTAATAAAAGTAAGCATCAACTTGTAGCTCATTGGTAAAGCTTCTACACCGCTGTGATGTAGCCTGTGTGTTCGATTCCCATCAGACACAATTATTTTTTCTGATTTTTTCTTTTTAATTTTTGGAAGCCCAAGAATTGCACGTGTAATACACGGGAAAATGAAAAGTTTCAGAAAAATCAAACATGCGCAAAATGGAGTAAACACAGAAATACCCACGTGGTACGAATCTCAAGGCAAGACCTCGAGATCCGACCGGACAAAATGCCCCTAGGGCCGGCGCCGACGGTCCTGATAAGCCTAATTTGATCTGTGCTTTGCCCACTCGTCTCTTCAACTCCCCTCAACTCCACTGCACTGTTTGATTTCCCTGCAATCAAACAGAGACCCTTCAATTCACCATTTAACTTCTTTTTAATGCATTTTAATCCACAATTTTAATTTCCAAAACCTAATTCTCCACTATAAATACCACCTCATGCCATAGCTCTCCCCCATTCTGAAATTCTAGCAAAAATTCTTTAAAAACTTCTAAGTGCCAAGTGGAGTTAAGCCCCTCAAGTGGAGTAGCGAGCCAAACTCGGCGACCGGAGTATCTCCGATGAAACCATGACCCCCGAGAGTTTCTTCAACCTCTTCTTGGTCATATAAAAACAGTAAGTCCCTTCATCTCTCTCTCTTTCTATCTCAAACCACTTTTTATAACAAACCGACAAAAGAGGAGTTATCTCCGATATCGCTTTCTTTTTAACTTTTGCAAGCCATGTGATAAGCAAACAAGATCAAATTAGCATACTACAATAATCCTAATCTTATTTCACATCTTTTAGTTTTTAGTTTTAACAAAATTTTCATATGTAATGAACATATAACAAACTTTTTTCAGTAAAATACCATGAACTTTAGTATCACCCTCTCATTGGTAATTAGTTTAAATACGTTTAGAAAAACTTCACGGGGTAATGACCTACCCCACACGGACATCATGATTCCATAGCACGGTATTCTAGATCTATGACTATGTTAAAAAAAATAAGATTTTCATTAAAATACAACACCGTTTCAAAATGGGTTTCTTTAAATTGGTATTTCGAATCCTTGACAATTACGCCTCTACAACTCTCATTATGGGACCCGCTAATGGATGATGGGGATTATCGCACATTCTTGAGATAGTAGAACGAGATGCAGAACTCCTCACGGAGTATTCGGTCTCGAAAGGAATAAAAATACAGTTTTTAATTAACGCGACTTTTTCAAATAAAGATTAATTTTTAGGAAAATTATATAAAAATTATGAAATCCGCATTTTCAATAAAAATAAATTAAGAAACTATATTTTTAAAATGAAAGATTAAAAATTGTAAATAAAATACCGCCAAGTTTCCAAAAGTAGTATTTTTCATAAAAATACCACAAACTTTCAAAAAAAGCTAGTCTGTATCATTAAAATACCCCAATAATTAAAATACATGCTCATGAAAACCCTAAATGTTATAAATCACCCTCAAGGTTTATTTTGAAACTATATTAAAATATTTTTCATTAAACCCCTTCGAAATATGCAAACAATATTTTAAGGCCTTAGATAAATATAGGTTTAAGCGGGATCAATTCTCTTGAGCCTCAGGGAGCCGGAGAAAGTGAGTGCTTGCCTATTCAGGTTAGACAATTTAACGGAGTTATCAATGGCAATTGTCTTGGAAAAAGACACAAATCCTGTCGTCCATGTGCAGCAGTTGCCGATATCTCATGAACATAAGAGTTTAACAATTTACATCAATTCACATGAAAAGACATGAATTCAAATCCAAACTCAAATCTAAACTTGAACTAGAATATAAACTTGAACTCTAATCTAAACCCGAATATGAACTCAAATCCAATCTACTCGAACCAACTTGACTCGAATCCAGATTGCAATTGTCATGAGTCGTACATTACTCGACTCACCCGAATACAATTTACAACTTTTGCAATTTAGGGTTTCGATTAAGAAATATCAATCAATCAAATTAGATAAGCATATTAACCAGTTATAATATATCATACACGGGGTGCTTGGGATAGTTTCTTGTATGAATCCAACGAAGCTTCAGGAGTTCCGTATTAACCTTTTATTTTATTTTACTCGAATATCATTCGGGTTGACTCATCTACAGTCTAGAGCCCCGATACTAACATATAAAATGGGCCTGTGTTTTCTTGCTCCTGGGGCCCCACTCTTGAGCTCGTGAATACTTTTACGGCTGCGTTGACATTCACACTTGGAACTTAACGTTAACATAATGACCATCTAGAGACCTACAGTATATATTTACCCATGATCATATACTCTTACTCGTCATATATATATATATATATATATATATATATATTCTACTCTTGTCATTTTCTTTATACTTACCTATCTTTCGGACTTACCGAGCGCTAGTTCGCTGACAGGCATTCCACCCATTTTTTTTCTTCTCTTGGAATGTTCATCAGATACTGTCGAGACAGAGGAAGTTAAAGCCACAGAGGAGGATTACGACCAGATAGCTACTCAAGGCTAGCTCAGCTTCTTTTCCTTCAGTTTATATATGCCACTTATTTAGGCATTTTCTTTATTGTATTTACTTTACAGTATAAACTCTTGTATTTGTAAATATTGGAAGTTGAATGTAAATAAAGATATTTGTTGAAAAATTTTACAGTCTCAATTTATTCTTGCATTATGTATTATTGTTTCAATACGCTTAGTATATTTATTTAAGGAATGACCTTCTCTGGATAAAAATATCGCGGGCTTGCAACGTTACCATTTCCGTCTATTGGGAAGCGAGGAACGACACTGGATAAATATGCCGCAGGCTTACCACGTCATCGTTTCCGTCTACTGGGAAGCGAGGCGTGACAGGTTTTTTTGGTGGCCCATGCAGGTCTGTTTTGCATGAAGTCGTAAATAATATACCACAAGAATTAATAAATTCAACAAACATTTACATTTCTTGCATTTTAAATTCCTTGAATCTATCATAACATATCTTTTATATCAAATTGACGAAATCTGTGAACAATACCAGCACAATCGTCAACGACAATACTCCACCGCCTACACCACCACCACCACCTACTGTTGCATCTCCTATCAATAAGCAAATGGTACTTCTTGAGGCTATCAAGAGCCTATTGGAGGGTCAGCAGCAGCAGACTGCTATCCTTATGCATCGTCCCGAAGCCGAAACACCCGGAGTTAAGAAGTTTCGGGCACTGCACCCAAAGAACTTCTCGGGTAAGGAGAGCCCGCTTGAGGCAGAAGAATGGACTCAAGCGATCGAGGATGGTCTGGCAGCGGCTCAAGTGCCAGATATAGTTTGGATAAGAGTTGCTTAGTTGCAACTGACCGATAATGCAAGAATTTGGAGGAAGGTTGAGGAGAATCGTCTCGCGCAACCGATAGAATGGAGAACATTTCGAGATCTTTTTGATGCCAAGTATTTCCCAGAGACTGCCCGCTTTGAATGGAGCAGCAATAGACCAACATCATCTTTATCTAGGGCAGGTATCTATCAGCTCGACATTTCCATCGCAGTGAAAGCCGAAATGGCCGTGATGAAAATGAAATTCGAAACTATAGAAAACAAATTCTCTTCAGCCTCCCTAAACCAAGTTACGCTCCCCAAAACCGTGTATGGTTGCTGTTTTGACCCATCATATTTAACAGAAGAACGTCCTTTGAATCCTCCGTCTTAAGGTCATGAACAAACCAATGCTGCTTTTCTGCAACAACCTAGGAATGACCCTTATTCATCCACATATAATCAGGGATGGAGGAATCATCCTAATTTTGCTTGGAATCAAAACCATTCTCAAAATTAAAATCAGTTTCCAAGGCAAAATAACTATCAAAGGCTTCCTCCACAGCAACAATCACCACAACAACAAATTCAGCAGCCCTTTCAACCGCAATCTTTTCAAAATCGGCCAACAACGTTGCTCCTTATAATAATTCTTTCCAATCACAGACTAATATTCCAACGGTCGGTACCGATAGAATCTCTGCACTCGAACGAAGCATATAAACATTTATTAAACAATTTATACAAACGACGGCTAATTTAACGTCTTCCATCCAAATGTTAGTGCAACACACTACATCCCACAGTGAAAGCATAAAATCAATCAAAGCACAAATTGCACAGTTAAATTCCGTGATGAGTGAGAGAGAGAAAGGGAGACTTCTATCTCAACCTCTACCAAATCCCGGCCTCTCAAAAAGCGCAAATCTCATCCTTCACCAACAAAATCATAATATTAATGTCGTAACCACGTTGAGATCGGGAAGAGAGCTGAATAACGAAGTTGGTGAACAAGTTGATTCAGATGATACCCCGGCTACTACTTCTACTCCTACTTCGTCTGATCCAACATCTTCTTCTGAGCATATTCTCCGTTCTTCACTAGGATCGAACCCTCAGACCATTTCCTTGAAGGAATTACCATCTACGACCATCCTAAATCCAATTTGGAAACCATTCCATCCCCACAAACTTCTCCACAAGAGTTGGATCCAACACTTGTTAATAAAGCTCCTTTTCCAAACAGGTTGAGGCCCAACAGACCAAGTCTCCAAATGGAGAAGATTGTGGAAAATTTTAAGCAAGTTAACATAAATATTCCTCTCTTAGATACTATCCAACAAGTTCCATCCTATGCGAAAATTCTAAAGGACTTGTGCACTAGGAAAAGAAAAATTCAAATGCATAAAAAGGTTTTCTTAACGAGTAATATGAGCAATTCTCTTACACAATTTGTGCCCAAGAAATGTAAGGACCCCGGTTGTCCTATAATATCTATTGCTATTGGGTGAAAAAATATCAATCGCGCTCTACTCGATTTAGGTGCTAGTGTTAACTTGCTTCTGTATTTTGTTTATGAGCAATTAGGCATATGAGAGTTGAAATCTGCGCACTGCACTCTCCAGATGGCCGATCTATCCATCACCCATCCTAGGGGTGAGCTAGATGACGTGTTAATCAAAGTTGGAAAATTTATATTCCCTATGAACTTTATAGTTATAGATACACATCCTGTGGCAAACCTACGGAACAAAATTCCGGTGATTTAGGTCAACCTTTTCTAGCAGCTTCCAACGCGATAATCAATTCTTGTAACGGTGCCATGAACCTGTCTTTTGGGAAGATGACAATTGAGCTTAACATTTACAGGTTAGGAAGTCAACCCTCCGAACCTTATGCTCATATAGTTGATATATATTCAGTCGACAAGATAGCTTCCGACAGTTGCGAATTTGAGGAGTTCTTGCTTCACGGTACTGATCTCGAAGCCACTAGTGCGTTATTGTTTGATCCTGCTATTTATTATACACGTGAGAACCCTTCTGTCGACAAGTCCACACCTAGGTCTGAATCCTTTGACTTATCGAAAGATATAATCGAGCTATCCGAGTATCATACCTTTCTTACCTATGAGATTATCATTCGGAATATCGATGAAAGTTTTGAATACATTTTTGCCGAAGAACTCGCATTCCTAAAATACATGGATGTTGTGATGAATCAATCTCCACCCAAAGAAGCTGAACTGCCACCCCTTCTTCTTATCCCGTACGAGAATGCGAATATTCCACCTATTCCTTATCTTTCACATTCGCGTTTTCATCCACCGTCACTGTTTCGTCTTTACCAACCGAGACGTAAACCCATTCAATTACACCTCTTATCTCCTCCCCACTTCTTCACGTCTATCTGTAATATGATATTCTACCAATCATGGTGTTACATTGATATAATATTCGAATGGTTGATATTGAATTTTGGTTTTTGTAAAGCTTTATATAGACCAATAATATTTCCCTCCACTTATGTTAAATTTCAATGCTTAAAAATACTTTTTTCTCAAGTTTGGAGGGGGGAGAAAAATATTTTGGCTCTAGAAAGAAAAGATTTTTTTGTATGATTGTGAACCAAAAATAAGCTTGGGGGAGGATTTCACTGTCTTTAATTCTTGTCCCCTTTACTAATCATTGAGAACTTTTCCTTCTAAGTCTATAAGTTTGAGATTAAAAGATGACATCAGTGAGGACACTGCTGCAAATAGATTTAGGGGGGAGGTTTGTGCTTATTCATATATCATTTTGCAGTATACTAAATAAAAGCACTGAATTTTTTTTTGAAAATAAAAGTTAAAAAGTGAAAATATATATGAAAGATAGGTAGAAATTTGAGAAAAGCAAGAAAATTAGATGTTTTAAAACAAAGCTAGTAATAGGTAGTCAAGAGCTGTTGTCCTAAGGGTTAGTAAGTTGAAAGGAATCACTAATCTGAGAATAGAAATAAGTCTGAAAAATAGTCTCTATTCTTGAGTCCAAACATCTCAATATTGATACCCTACTATACGCACTTGCACACATCTTGAAAGTTGGGTTAGTAAAGGATAGCTTGAAATGCTCTTGTCTAAAAGCCTTAGTATGAAAAAAAATATATAAACAAAAATATAAATGACATATAAAAAAATAAATGGCGAAGAAAAATGAACACTGGTTTTGTAATTACTTAAGGTAGCATAAAAAAAATATAGTAAGGGTGCTTTATCATCTAGTGCCTTAGACCAACCAGTTTGGGAGTCACTGGTAAGTCTTAGGTGTTGCAAGACTAGGACATTGTTAATTACGCCTAAAAGAGTGAGCACATTTGGTAATCGGTTGGTTGGTACCTCAAAAAGTATTAACGGTCGCATGAAAACTGTGTGAGCAATTCCATATAAAAACATTTACCGACTAAAAAGTACTAAGGAAGACGGCGAAGAGTATGATAGCTTGAATCGAATTCTCTAAATGTAGGGATGTATTTTACACACACGTAGGGGTATATGATCGATATTTGGAAGAGAGGTAGGGAGGAAGACTAAAGACAATAATTTATTGAGGGATGATGTGATTTCTGACATCTTTTCATGACTATTAAGATATGGCTCATGGCAACTAAAAAGCTAGTATAGTTTGAAACACTGATTTTCAAGTTATTCTTCTATATGTTCCTTATCTTCGTATGTAACATTCATCTTCTTTCCTTTATTATGGGATTTTGTGGGTGTAATCCGCTTAAAACTCTCAGGAGACAGCACTCCTCATTCTAGGGATATCTAGAGGTTTAACGGCTTGTTGCACGTGCTAAGTGCAATCGTGTTGCCTACGAAAGTGTGCTAGTTAGATTTTTCTTTTTCTCTATAATAAATAGTTTGCTCGGGACGATCAAACATAAGTTTGGGGTATTTGATTAGTCTAAAATATTACACATTTGAATGAACATTTTTCCTACTATTGTTAACTGTTAAAAGGTGTTTATTGTAAATAAAGAATATATATGGGTTTATTTGTAAAAGATTATTATCATATGTTTCTTCATTTTAATTAATATAATTAGGGAAAATATATGCATATAATATTTAAATGAAATATCAGTAATTAAAATATGAATATCATATCAAATATTCCTAATTAATATTCTTAAGATATTATATCATATAAATGATTGGGATAATATCTCAAAAATACCAAATGCTACTAATACTTTGATTTGAGATATTGTGCAGGTATTAGCTCAGGTCTGAAATCCAAGTAAGAGATCCAAGTCAAACCGGGATATTAGAACCAAATCTGCCAAATTTTAGAAGCAAATCGAGAAATCTAGCAATGGTAGAGACTCAGAGCAATGTTTTCTAAATCTATATATCAAAAAGATCTCCAAATATCAATACAAAAAGACAGAAAAAATCTCGAGACCCAATTCCACTAGAATGCGGCGGAATCACGGCCAAACGTGGTATTATGCGGCGGTTCAGCGGTCAGATATGGGCCGTTGGATGTGGAATTTTGGGATCATGATCGTAACTGTATCTATGCACATATGGCATCTAGGGTTTCTGATTTCAGGGACTATATAAAGGACCGAGACCTGTGCATTCAAAATAATCGAAGTGATCACACAATCATCTATTCATCTACCTCCATAAAGAGAGAGATCTAGAGCAAACTAGGGTTCTTGTAATCTACTTTCTAAGGAGAAAAGTTGTAATGCAATAGTTGATTAATAAAAATAGTTTTTGTTTTAATTCTTTTTTTGCATTTACTTTACGCATTATTTTTTTGCATCTTAATTATGTTTTCATTCATTTTCAACATTTCTTCTAAATCACTATTAATCATGAGCGAGTAATTCCTTGCTTGCTAGGATTTGTAGGATAGGGTAGAATAATGGATGAAAGATCTTTTAACTTCTTTTTAACATTTTAAGGTTTATAAAATTTAGCAAAATAAATGTTAATCTTCTTATCAAGCGCGCTATCAATTTATTGATAAGTCCCGTCCACGATTTGAGATTGGTTAAACACTTGTTTTGTTAAGGGTTTGACATGAATAGAGATCAATGAACTGACAAGGTCGGTAGCAGGAAACCCAAATTCCGTCCAAGAACCCTAATCCACAATCATCGCTATCGCTCTAGTTTTAAACAATTAAAAGATAAAAAGATTCATTTTTAAATATTCATCCATTAACTACTAAGTCATATGAACCCTACAAGCATTTTTATTATAAATTTTATATCCATATTAAAATAAAACAACAACAACAAACCATCCTCTCTTTTATCAACTCGTCTAAAGTAAAAAAAAAGTTCACGTTTCCCTGCGGACGACCCGTACTCATTACGGCTAGCTATTGGCAACACCGTCTTAATTACGGTTATTTACAAAACACTTTTTCGCACGATCAACCAAATGGCGTCGTTGCCGGGGAAACGGTCGTAATTTTTTCTTCTTGTAATTCGGGTTGATTTCTTATAAAAACTAGCAAACATAAAGTAAACGAGAACCAAAACCATATCTTGTGTTTTTAACAGTTATTGTGCGAGTTTTGCAAGAGAATCTGGAATAATTGGAGCAAGACAACAGAGATTCAAAAGATTTAAACTTGGACCAGAGGAGCATTGGGAGCTCTAAAGAAATTGTAGAAGAAGATCCTTCAATACGGCGATGGAACCGCATCATTTGGTAGATTCTGCGGCAGAACCGCGGCTATTTTGAAGAGTTGGGACCCCAAAATCCTGTGGTATTTTCCTATTATCTTTCTCTCTCCTCTAAAGCTCCAATAATCTGATTTTACCTGCAGGATTCTTTGCAAATATCGCCGCTCAAAAATCTTTTTGGGTGTTTTGATTCCGAGTTGTTTTTGCATATTTAAACCGGACTTTAAGGGGCAATAAACCCAAATTCAGATTAGGTGGGGATTTCATCACCCTTCCTAGGCCTCACAAATCACAAACGAGCATACTATCACCCTACATTAATAAAAAAATATCTAGACCAAGCCCTTAAGAATATTCACGCTCAATTAAGACAGAGGAGGGTCGTGGGTAATCTATTGCTTATTCGCATTTCTCTTGTGGTGTCTAGACAAGTGTGACTAAAAAAAGTGGTTACTTAATTAGGCTTGCTATTTCGGTGATTCGTATAGCAGATACCTCCCACTTACCTGGCACTTATCTGGTCACAAGATTGATAAGGAGGTAGTAGATGATTGATCCTACGACTTGTCCTTTAAAAGTCTAGAAGCGGTAGGTGACCCTAGCTATAG
Organism: Agapanthus africanus; assembly: GCA_030015575.1. Lineage (NCBI taxonomy): Eukaryota > Viridiplantae > Streptophyta > Magnoliopsida > Asparagales > Amaryllidaceae > Agapanthus > Agapanthus africanus. Next base: position 752,208,401 of record CM057340.1, on the reverse strand, counting down.
GGATTGATTGTGCATTTTGTGATTTGTTGAGTCAATCCTCGCGTCCGACATCTTTTTCAAAACAAGCCTTCTTAAAATCGTTCTCACACATATCACACGCTGCCACGTGCACTAAACCCGCTTAGTGCATGATTGGCTGGACACGGGATTCTAGTGCTTGTCTTGTCCATGTTTTTGCTATTGACTTCTAAGTCGTTAATGCTTCATCTTCTATTTCTTCTCCACCTACCACATCTCCCGAAATGGACGGATCTCCATCGAGTTTTAACGACACCACCCTGCCACCACCCGTAGGTGCGCAAAATCCACCACGCATCACTCTACAAGATAGATGCTATCCCGTACGTAGACCCTTTCCTACGTGTCTATCTCTTCCACCAGCCAATATGGATAATTTTAAAATTAAACCCCATTTCATTAACGTGTTGCCCAAATTTCACGAGATGGAATTCGAATATGCATACGCTTTTATAACCAAATTCGAAAACGTATGTGCGATGATAAGCACAACCTAACTTTCAGGGGATGCTCTGCGATTATGTCTTCTCCCTTTTATCTTGTGCGATCTCGCAGAAAAGTGGCTTTATAGCACCGCCTCACATTCTATTGGTAAATAGGATGAATTCGTCAAAGCATTCCTTAAGAAATTCTATCCTCATCATAAGACCGCCTTCATTCGGAGCGAGATTAACCTGTTTGCCCAATTTCCCAACGAACCCTTTTGGAAATGCTTTGAACGGTTTAAAAATCTTCTTGTCTAATACCCTAATCACAAAATCGATAGATGGAAACTTTGCCGCATTGTGTATGAGGGTACCAATCCAGCAACAAAACAAATGCTTGAAACTATTTGTCAAAGTCATTTCATGTCGAAAGACGATGGCGAAACATGGCAATTTCTTGAAGATCTCGCTGAACAAACGTTACAATGGGAGAGTAATAGACCAACATCATCGTCATCTAGGGTAGGTATCCATCAGCTCGACGTTTCCATCGTAGTGAAAGCCGGAATGACCGCGATGCAAAAGAAACTCGAAGCTATGGAAAGAAAATTCTCTTCAACCTCTTTAAACGAAGTTACGCTCTCCAAAACCGTGTGTGGTTGTTGTTTTGACCCATCACATTTAACAGAAGAATGTCCTTTGAATCCTTCGTCTTAAGGTCATGAACAAACCAATGTTGTCTTTCAGCAACAATATAGGAATGACCCTTATTCATCCACATATAATCAGGGATGAAGAAATCGTCCTAATTTTGCTTGGAACCAAAACCAATCTCAAAATCAAAATAAGTTCCCAAGCCAAAATAACTATCAAAGGCTTCCTCCACAGCAACAACCGCTACAACAACAAATTTAGCAGCCCTTTCAACAGCAATCTTTTCAAAATCCAGCTAACAACGTTGCTCCTTATAATAATTCTTACCAATCATAGACTAATATTCCAATGGCCGGAACCGATAGAATCTCTGCACTCGAACGAAGCATACAAACGTTTATTAAACAATCTACACAAATGACGGCTAATTTAACGTCTTCCATCCAAACGTTAGTGCAACACACTGCTTTCCACGGTGAAAGCATCAAATCAATCGAAGCACAAATTGCACAGTTAAATGCCGCGATGAGTGCGAGAGAGAAAGGGAGACTTCCATCTCAAGCTCTACCAAATCTCGGCCTCTCACAAAGCGGAAATCTCATGCTTCACCAACAAAATCACAATGTGAGTGTCGTAACCACGTTGAGATCGGGAAGAGAGCTGAATAACCAAGTTGGTGAACAAGTTGATGATTCAGATAATAACCCGGCTACTACTTCTACTCCTACTTCGTCGATCCAACATCTTCTTCTGAGCCTATTTTCCGTTCTTCACTAGGCTCGAACCCTCATACCACTTCTTTGAGGAATTACCATCTACGACCATCCCAAATCCAATTTTAGGAACCATTCCATCCCCACAAACTTCTCCATAAGAGTTGGACCCAACCCTTATTAATAAAGCTCATTTTCCAAGCCGGTTGAGGCCCAACAAACCAAGTTCTCAAATGGAGAAGATTGTGGAAATTTTTAAGTAAGTTAACATAAATATTTCTCTCTTAGATACAATCCAACAAGTTCCATCCTATGCGAAAATTCTAAAGGACTTTTGCAATAGGAAAATGAAAATTCAAATGCATAAAAAGGTTTTCATAGCTAGTAATATGAGCAATTCTCTTACCCAATTTATGCCCAAGAAACGTAAGGACACCGGTTGTCCTATAATATCTATTGCTATTGGGGGGAAATATTAATCGCGCTCTACTCGATTTAGGTGCTAGTGTTAACTTGCTTCCGTATTCTTTTTATGAGCAATTAGACATAGGAGAGTTGAAACTTGCGCACAGCACTATCCAGATGGCCGATTGATTTATCACTCATCCTTGGGGTGAGCTAGAGGACATGTTAATCAAAATTGGGGAATTTATATTCCCTGTGAACTTTATAGTTACAAATACACAACCCGTGGCAAACCTACGGAACCAAATTCCGGTGATTCTAGATCGACCTTTTCTAGCAACTTCCAACGCAATAATCAATTGTCATAACGATTCCATGAATCTGTCCTTTGGGAAGATGACAATTGAGATTAACATTTACAGGGTAGGAAGTCAACCCTCCGAACCTTATGCTAATATAGTTGATATATGTTCTGTCGACAAGATAGCTTCCGACAGTTGCGAATTTGAAGAGTTCTTGCTTCACGATACTGATCTCGAAGCCACTAGTGCATTATTTTTTGATCCTGCTATTTATTATACACGTGAAGACCCTTCTGTCGACAAGTCCACAACTAAGCCCGAATATTTTGACTTGTCAAATGATTTAGTCGAGCTATCCAAGTATCATACCTTTCTTACCGATGAGATTATCATTCGGAATATCGATGAAAGTTTTGAAGACATTTTTGCCGAAGAACTCGCATTCCTAAAAGACATGGATGTTGTGATGAATCAACTTCCACCCAAAGAAGCTAAACCGCCACCCCTTCTTCTTATCCCGTACGAGAATGTGAATATTCCACCAATTCCTTATCTTTCATATTCGCGTTTTCATCCACCGTCACTGTTTCATCTCTACCAACCGAGACGTAAACCCATTCAATTACACCTCTTATCACCTCCCTACTTCTTCATGTCTATCTGTAACACGATATTCTACCAACCATGGTGTTACATTGATAAAATATTCGAATGGTTGATTTTGACTTTTGGTCTTTGTAAAGCTTTATATAGACTAATAATATTTCCCTCATCTTATGTTAAATTTCAATGCTTAAAAATACTGTTTTACTCAAGTTGGGGGGGAGGGAGAAAAATATTTTGGCTCTAGAAAGACAATAATTTTTTTTGCACGATTGTGAGACAAAAATAAGTTTGGAGAAGAATTTCACTGTCTTTAATTCTTGTCCGCTTTACTAATCATTGAGAACTTTTCCTCCCAAATATACAGGTTTTGAGATTAAAAGATGAATCAATGAGAACATTGCTGCAAATAGGTTTAGAGGGGAGGTTTGTGCTTATTCATGTATCATTTTGCAGTATACTAAATAAAAGCACTGAATTTTTTTTTTTGAAAATAAAAGTTAGAAACTGAAAATACATATGAAAGAAAGGAAGAGATTTGAGAAAAACAAGAAAATTAGATGTTTTAAAACAAAACTAGTAATAGATAGTCATGTGCTGTTGTCCCAAGGGTTAGTAAGATGAAAGGAATCACTAATCTGATAATAGAAATAAGTCTGAAAAATAGTCCCTATTCTTGAGTCCAAACATCTGAACATTGATACCCTACTATACGCACTTGCACACATCTTGAAACTTGGGATAGTAGAGGATGCCTTGAAATGCTCTTGTCTAAAAGCCTTAGTATGAAAAAAAAATTATATAAACAAAAATATAAATGACATATAAAAAAATAAATGGTGAAGAAAAATGAACACTGGTTTTGTAATTACTTAAGGCAGCATAAAAAAATATAGTATGGGTGCCTTATCATCTAGTGCCTTAGACCAACTGGATTTGCAAAACTAGGATATTGCTAATTACGCCTAAAAGAGTGAGCACATTTGGTAATCGGTTGGTTAGTATCTCAAGAAATATTAACGGTCGCATGAAGAATGTGTGGGCAATTCCATATAAAAGTATTCACCGACTAAAAAGTACTAAGGAAGATGGCCAAGAGTATGATATCTTGAATTGAATTCTCTGAGTGTAGAGATGTCTTTTACACACACGTAGGGGTACATGATCGATGTTTGGAAAAGAGGTAGGGAGGAAAACTAAAGAAGATGTTTTATTGAGAGATGATGTGATTTCTGACATCTTTTCATAACTATTAAGATAGGGCTCATGGCAATTAAAAAGCTAGTATAGTTTGAAACACTGATTTTCAAGTTCTTCTTCTATATGTTCCTTATCTTCGTATGTAACTTTCATCTTCTTTTCTTTATTATAGGATTTTGTCGGTTTAATCCGCTGAAAACTCTCAGGAGACAGCACTTCTCCTACTAGGGACACCTAGAGGTTTAACGGCTTGTTGCGCGTGCTAAGTACAATCATGTTGCCTACGAAAGTGTGCTAGTTAGGTTTTTTTTTTCTCGTTAATAAATAGTTTGATAAGTCTCGACCATGATTTGAGATTGGTTAAACACTTGTTTTGTTATGAGCTTGACATGAATAGAGATCAATGGACGGACAAAGGTCGGTAGTGGGAAACCCTAATTCTCTCCAAGAACCCTAATCCACATTCATCACTATCGCTCTAGTTTTAAACTATTAAAAGATATAAAGAGTCATTTTTAAATATTCATCCATTAACTACTGAGTCCTATGAACCCTATAAGCATTTTTATTATAAATTTTATATCCATATTAAAATAAAACGACAACAAATCATCCTCTCTTTTATCAACTCATCTAAAGGAAGAAAAGAAGTTCATGTTTCCCTGAGGATGACCCGTACTCATCACGGTTATCTATTTGCGACACCGTCTTGATTGCGGTTATTTACAAAACACTTTTTCACATGATCAATCAGTTATCTCTATAAATCTCTTCCGTATTCTCTTTCAATCCTTTCAATTCATAGGCATCTTATATTTGTTATACCTAAACATATCACATGCGACTTAGGTACAATCTTAGTAGCCTACCTACCAGCATCCGTGCTTTTCGACACCGGGGCATCACATTGCTTTATATCGCAACGGCGCATAAGAACTCATGCGATCTCAGTTAAGCTGCTCGTATCCATCTGGAACGTTAGTTCAGGGAACGACGTTTTAAAAGCAACCTTGGGATACAATCTGTTTCTAGCAGTCGTTTGCAGTCGAGAATTCTATGCAGATTTCAAGGTACTGAACATACCGAATTTCGATGTAGTCTTGGGAATGGACTGGCTGGGAACTTTCTTCGTTACCATCGACTGTCACCAAAGGAGGGTAGTGTTTGAAATACCATCTCACCCAGTGTTATACTTCAAAAGTGGAGACCGGACCTTAGAGCCTAGCATCTACCAAGCAAAACCAAAGAAGGCAGAGATTACAGCGTTGCAAGCTGAGGGATCGAAGCCAGAGGTAGTTTGAGAGTTCAAAGATATATTCCCGGAAGATATATCAGGTTTGGCTCCCGATCGAGCTCTTGAATTCAGCATTGATTTGCAACCCGGCGCACAACCAGTAATAAAAGCTCCATACCGATTAAGTCCGGAAGGATTGAAGGAGATCCGCATTCAGTTAAACGAAGTCCTGAAGAAAGGTTGGATCCGTCCCAGTACTTCAAGTTGGGAATCTCCGGTGCTACTGGTGAAGAAGAAAGAAGGTACCTACCGGATGTGCGTAGATTATCAAGCTCTGGACGAGGTGACAATTAAAAACAAGTATTCGCTACCTCGCATCGATGACCTTTTCGATCAGTTAAATGGATCTTGTGTCTTTTCAAAATTAGATCTTCGTTCAGATATCAGGTGAAGGTCAAGGAGACCGACATCCCGAAGATAGCATTTAGAACTCGTTATGGTCATTATGAATATCTCGTAATGCCATTTGGAGTGACAAATGCACCTGCCATCTTTATGAACTTGATGAACCAAGTTTTTCGTTAGTACTTAAACATATTTGTTGTTATCTTCATCAACGACATCCTAGTGTATTCAAAGAATCAGAAAGAGCACGCCGAGCACTTACGGATTGTCCTGGACACATTACGACAACATCAGCTCTATGCCAAGTATAACAAGTGTGAATTTTGGCTAGATCAAGTCGGATTTCTCGGACATATCATTTCAGGCGAAAGAATCTCTGTGGATCCAGCTAAGTTTTCAGTTATCAGTAAGTGGCCGACACTAAAAACAGTGAAAGATATAAGAAGTTTCTTAGGCTTAGCAGGATACTACAGGTGATTCATTGAAGGATTCTCAAAGATCACAGCACCCCTGACCAAGCTCACACGTAAAAACAAAGCATTCGTGTGGTCAGAAGCATGTGAGAAAGCTTTTGTAGAACTCAAGTCGAGATTAATCTCTGCTCCTATTCTCGGAATACCGGATCAATCTGGTGGATTCAATGTGCATTGTGATGTGTCCGGTAAAGGATTAGGATGTGTTCTACACCAGCATGGAAAAGTTGTGGCTTTTGCATCAAGACAATTAAAAGTCCATGAGCACAACTATCCAACACATGATCTGGAACTGTCAGCAGTGGTTTTCGCACTCAAGATTTAGCGCCACTATCTTTTGGGAGAACAAGTGGATATATACACTGACCATAAAAGTCTTAAGTATGTATTTACTCAGAAAGAACTTAACATGCGGTAGAGAAGATAGCTAGAACTCATGGCGGATTTCGACATTAACCTACAGTATCATCCTGGAAAGGTGAACATTGCTCCTGATGCACTTAGTCGCCAGCTATTAGTTATGAACCTCATCGCTCAATGGAAGATACAATAAGAATTGCACGGATTGGAGATCGAAGTAGTTATGCCAGGTAACGCTCCATCTTTGATGAACTTACAAGTCCAGTCCACTCTTGTAAATCAGATCAAGGCAGCTCAAACAAATGATGTCAAGCTACAAAAGATCCGAGAACAAGTAGAAAGTGGACTTCGAACTGATTTTATCATCCACAAAGATGGATCCTTACGATATGGAAGCTATTTATGCGTGCCAGTCGGCCCTTTTCGAGAAGAGTTGATGAAAGAAGCTCATAACTCTCCGTATTCGGTACACCATTGCGGTACGAAGATGTACAAGGACATACAGCAACACTACCGGTAGTATGGAATGAAGCGCGAAATAGCAAGGAACGTAGCAAAGCGTTTGGTGTGTCAGCAAGTGAAGGCTGAACATCACAGAACTGCTGGTATACTTCAGCCATTACCAATCCCAGAATGGAAATGGCAGCACATTACCATGGATTTCGTGACTGCTCTCCCTCACAGCACGAAGGGTAACGATGCAATTTAGGTTATTGTGGATCAACTCACCAAGTCGGCTCACTTTATTCCATTCCGAGTTAGCCAGTCAATCGAGACATTAGCAAGGAAGTACATGGAAGTGAGTAGAAATTTAAAGTAAGATTTAAACCATCAAGATGTACCCTACTTGTCTTGATACCTATAAAATCATGCAGGAGATCATGAGATTACATGGAGAATCTGTCTACATCGTCTCCGATAGTGATACGAGATTCCGATCACAGTTCTGGCAGAGTCTGCAAGCTATTCTGAATTTTAGCACGGCATACCATCCATAAACGGACGGACAGTCCGAGCGAACAATTCAAATACTAGAAGATATGCTGAGAGCCTGTATGTTAAACTTCGGAGGTTTGTAGGAAAATCACATACACCTTGTGGAGTGCTCATATTACAACGGATATCAGGCCAGCATTGGGATGACACCATTTGCAGCACTCTACGGACGGAAGTGTCATTCCCCATTGAGTTGGGACGACGTTGGAGATCGTGAACTCCTTGGACCAGAGATGATCGTGGCAACTGTGGATGTAGTTCGCACGATCAGGGAAAAGATACTCATAGCCCAAGACCAACAGAAATATTAGGCAGGTACAAAGTGTCGACACCTGGAGTTTCAACCTGGAGAGCATGTATTCCTGAAGATCTCTCCAAACAGAGGAGTGATACGTTTTGGCAAGAGGGGTAAACTCGGTTCAAGATACATTGGACCGTTCGACATACTCGAACGAGTTGGAGAAGTGGCATACCGTTTAGCACTACCACTCTCATTGGAAAGAGTGCACAACATGTTCAACATATCCCAACTACGATGATATGTGAGCAACCACAGCCATATACTTGATCACTCCGAGCTCACAGTACAGACTGATCTAACCTGCGAGCAGAAACCAGTTGAAATTCTGGACCGAAAGATGAAGACATTATGGAATAAGGAGATAAACTTAGTCCGAGTGATGTGGAGGAAGAATTCACCAGGAGAATCAACTTAGGAAAGAGAAGAAGATATGCTTGCACGATACCCTTACCTTTTTCAAAATCAGTCTCTATGTAAATTTCGAGAACGAAATTTTTATAAGGAGGATAGAATGTAACGACTTTGAAATCCCGGTACAGAATTATTTGTTTAAATATATAGAAAAGGGTATTTCAGTATGTATAGGAGTTACAAGTCATTTTTTTTTAATAAAAATAAGAAGCAACTTGTAGCTCACTGGTAAAGCCTCTACACTGTTGTGACGTAGCATGTGTGTTCGAATCCTATCTGCTTTAAAATTTTAAAGATTTTTCTTTTTAATTTTTCGGAAGCCCAAGGTTTCACATGCAATACATGGCGAAATGAAAAGTTTCAGAAAAATCAAACAGGTGTAAAGAGGAGTAAACACCAATCTAAACACGTGGCACGAATCTCGAGGCAAGCCATTGAAATCTGACCGCCCATTTAAATCCATTGGCCACTGCCGATGGTCCAGATTTGCCCGATCACCTCCGTGCTTTGCACACACGCACGCCTCTTCAGCTCCTCTCAACCCCCCTGCACTGTTTGATTTCCCTACAATCAAATAGAGACTCTTAAAATCCCTAATTAACACCATTAAATCCATTTTAATTCATTTTTATTTCACACCTTCTCTCAATTTTACCTTATAAATATCATCCCATACTCCAGCTCTCCTCTATTATGAAAATTCCTAAAAAAATTCTCTAAGTTCAAGAAGAGTTAAGGCTATTCAAATGGAGTTAAGCAAGCCAAGAGGAGTAGTGATCAAATTCCGACGACCAAAGCCTTTCCGACGACACCACGACACCTGAAGGCTTCCCCTAATTCTTGTTAACGATCTAAGTCAGTAAGTTTCCCTTCTCTCTTTATTTCTTTCATCTCAAATCATCTTCTAAAAACACATCGACAAAATGGAGTTAGCTCCAATATATGTTATTTTTAACATTTGTACTCCACTTTATAAGCAAAATAGGTCAAACTAATATCATAACACCACTCTTAATATTATGTATATCATTTAGCTTGTAGTTTAACAAAAAATTTCATGTGAAACAATCATATACCAAACTTTTCATTAAAATACCATGAACTTTAATATATCCGTATTTTAAATAACTAGAGCATATACTTTTAGATCATTCAGAGAGTAACGACCTACCCCACACACACACTATAGTTTCATATCACAAGGTTCTAAACTTAGGGTTTATTTAAAAAAAAATAGGTTTTACATTAAAATACCACATTTTTTTCAAAACGGGTTTCTTTTAATCGATATTTTTAAATCCTTGGCAATTGTGTTTCTACAACTCTCATTAGGGGACCAGCTAATGAATGGTGTATATTATCGCACATCCTGAGAATAGTAGAGCGAGATGCAAAACTCCTCACGGGGTATTCGGTCTTCAAAGGAAATAAAAATACGTTTTTTTTAAGAAATACGACTTTTCTAAACAAAACAAAACTTTGGAAAATTATATAAAACTATGAATCCGTATTTTCAATAAAAACATATTATGAACCCATATTTTTAAAATGAAAGATTAGAATTTTAATAAAATACCAACAAGTTTCCAAAAGTAGTATTTTTTCATAAAAATACCATAAACTTTTAAAAGCTAGGTTTTATCACCAAAATACCACAACAATTAAAATACATGTTCATGAAAACCCTAAATATTATGAATCACCCTCGAGGTTTATTTTTAAACTATATTAAAGTATTTTTCATAAAACCCCCTCGAGATATGCAAACAATATTTAAGGACTCTAGATTAATATAGCTTTAAGCAGTATCATTTATCTTGAGCCCCAGGGAGCCGAAAAAAGTGAGTGCTTGCCTATTCAGATTAGACAACTTAATGGAGTTATCAATAGCAATTGTCTTGGGAAAAAACACAAATCCCGCCGTCCATGTGCAGCAGTTGCCGATTTCTCCCGAACATAAGATTTTTAACAGTTTAAATCAATTCATATGAAAAAGACCTGAACTTGAATCCAAATCCAAATCTAAACTTGAATTAGAATCCAAACTTAAACATGAACTCGAACTCAACCTACTCGAACCAACTTGACTCGAACCAATATTGCAATTGACATTACTCGCATTTTACTCGACTCACACGACTTTATTCTACACCTTTTGTAATTTATGGTTTCGATCAAGACATGTTATAATCAGTTAATCAATTTAATTAAGTATACTATATAGTTATAAACTATTTATACTCGAGGTGTTTGGGATAATTTCTTGTGTGAATCCAATAGAATTTCAGGAGTCCCGTATTAACCTCTTTTTTATTTTACTCGAATATCAGTCGGGTTGACTCATCCACAGCCTAGAGCCCCGATGCTAACATATGAAATGGGCCCGTGTTTCCTTGCTCCTAGGGCCCCACTCTTGAACTCGTGAATACTTCTATGGCTGCGTTGACATTCACACTTGGAACTTAACGTTAATATAGTGACCATATAGAGACCTACAGTACATATTTACCCTTGAACATATACTTTTACTCGTCATATATATATATATATATATATATATATATATATATATTCTACACTTGTTATTCTTTTACTCTTATTTTATCTTTGGGATTTACCGAGCGTTAGTTCACTGACAGGCATTCCACCCACTCTTGTTTTCTTGGAATGTTCGTCAGATACGGTCGAGACAGAGGAAGTGGAGACCACCGAGGAGGACTACAACCGGATTGCTACTCAGGATTAGCTCAGCTTTACTTGTTATTCATCTTATGTATTCCACATGTTTAGACATTTTCCCTTATTGTATTTATTTTCCAGTTGAAACTCGTGTACTTGTAAATATTGGAAGTTGAATGTAAATAAAGATATTTGTTAAAAATTTTACAGTTTCCATTTATTTTTGCATTGTGTATTATTGTTTCAATACGCTTAGTATATTTATTTAGAGAATGACCTTCTCTGTATAAATATGCCACGGGCTTACCACGTCATCGTTTCCGTTTACTGAGAAACGGGATGTGACAAAAAACCTGTTTGCACGACTCCTTTGAGCCATGGTGGGGTAGAAATCTAAGTATAATGGGAACACATATGAGACACTATGGCGATCTCAGGTCTTAAGGACTACCCAATACTCATGTCACCAGAGAACTGCTACCTGATATTGGTATAGTACCAACAAGGAGTTCTCGGTGAGTCCGTCCAGTGTAACTCATCCAATGAGCACCTGTATACAATTCTCGATGTCAAACACCAATATCTGCAGGATTAATTATCGCCCTTCAACCGGGCCAGGAAACGTACACACTAGTCTAAACTGGAGTACCGATGCCCATTCTCGATACTCCTACGACTAGAGATATTTAAGGATGTGCTTATCAACTACCCAGACTCCACTAGTATGATCTCCATCATCGTCCTGATAGTCAAGCAAAATCCTAGAGTTTTATCTCATATCTAAACGATACATGATAGTGAATAAAACGTATTACATGAAAGATAAAGACGAACCAGATTGCATACTATCATCTCGAGTAAAATTGTTCTTTCGTATAAGTCCTCCTTAAATTACAATAATTGACTTGAAGGCACCTATATCCAACAGCCTTTGCACCATGCCCACCGCAGCTCCGGCCACGTCTCCATCGTCGCCAACTCCACTACCTCCTCCGACAAACTGCCGCTGCACCCAACACGCTGTGAGCGCCACTACTACATCATGCCACTACCAACCCGAGCTCCATTAGCCACCATCACACCAACCACCGACCCAACTCTGGAGAACATCCCAGTCCCCTCTCAGCCTCATCGACGATGACTACCACCGCCATGATGATAACTGCTGAAGCCCCGTATCCAAGCTCGAGCCCCACGACACAATCCTAAGCCTATCCGAGCCTCGTCGTGTTGTTGCTGTGCCGTGCCCGTGCCCGTGCCACCACCGTCATCGCTGCTGTGTCGTCGACATCTTCATAGGCAAGTGAACCCCTTTCACTTGCTAGAATCATACTAAAAATATTATAGTTAGTTAATTAGATGTTAGTGTATTGGATGAGTGTGAATTTATGTTTATATGCGTTATATGTTTGATACGAATCCTAAACCCAAAAATTATTTTAAAATGGCGGAATCTATGACCGATAAATCCCTCTACGGATAACGAATATCATGTAGGAATTTGGTTCAAAATATTGAATTTTACAACATGAAATGACGTCCCCGAGAATCAACATGAAATCTGGAATTCCCACATATGCTATCTCATAAAATTCATAATAAATCATGTATAAATCGAATCGTGGCGTTCCAGCGCTCTTATCGAAGCCAACTGAATAACCTGCAGTCCTATATATTTGGTTACCGAATTTTTATATGTTTTGATAATGCAATCTGAGGATAATTACGGATCTAAACTGCAGTTCAGAGCTGTAATCCCTATTAACCCTTATTTTTAAACCACTATATATCCCTTTTAATATGCTCAAATATACGGAACCCTATATTGATGCGTTGGAAATTGAGTTATCTTTCAAATTCTATTGGTTTCACTAAATTTTGTCGCTGTTTGATATTTATAATATATTTTATATTGTCGATATGTATGGCTGACTAATGCAATGTCGGTTTCTATGTAGTGACACTAAACTGAATATAATTCTAAGCACGCGATGGATATTCCCGAACCATATTTTGTGTTGAAACTCTAACTGATAACCCTAAATAACATTGAACTATAGAGACGTCTAATTATGAATGCAACTAATGGAAAAATATGTTCGAAGAGGGACTTTCAGTTTAGAAATTGAAATTCTAACAGTGAACATCCGTTTTAAAACAATCGTATCTTCCTAAGAATAACCCCAAATGGTATGAAACTAATTTTATTATCTAAATAATTGAGTTTACTTTATATCTATTTTATATCATTTTGCCTGATTATGCACGTATGAATTACTATGAATTTCCAAACATGAATGACACCGGTTGCCCATATTTTACTCGTTTTCTATTTTACTGCATTTCTATCATATTGCGCGACTGTTATACCCTCAGTGGTTAGTAATCATTTGCTTTGACACCCTAATGACTGTAGTGCATTATCGCGTGATAAGTGGTATCGATTGGGGTGGACAAGTACGTCAGTGAAAATGATTATTGTAGGGTGTTTTTCATCACCTTATTGAGATAGAAATACGCGTCACTTGTTAGGCGTACACAGATCCTCCTGTCTAAGGTAGGCTGGGGTTTATTGATTGTGGGGATCCAAATCTCCGGCAGCCGCGGACTAAGCTGCCGTTAATTAATCCTCACTTTTGGAGCGAGCGAAACTCCGATTGAGGAGTCAAACTGGTCATGCGAAATCAATGCGACATTTTGGTATATGTTTTTTTAAACAATAAGGACGTGTTCATTTTTTTTATTTATTGTATTTGCGATAAATGATTTTTTTTAAAAATTATTCAAAGAAATTTTTTTTTAAAATTTTTTTTATTTTTTTTATTATTTTTTTTAAAAAAATAAAAAAAGGGGTGGGGAAGCCCCCTCTCACTTAAGTGAGAGGGAGGAGGGGGCTCCCACTAAGTTGGAGCCTCCCCTCACGTGAGGAGAGTGGGGAGCTCCCCACTCTGCCTCACGTGAGAGGAGCCTCCCCCTCACGTGAGAGGGAGGGGGAAAGCTCCCAGTTAGTGGGAGATCCCTTTCCCACACGTGAGAGGAAACAGGGGCTTCCACTTAGTAGGAGCCACTTCCTCACGTGAGAGGTGGGGAACCTCCTACTCCCTTCAGTGGGCTCCAAAAGAACTTTTTATCTTTTTTTAATGCAGTTAAACTCCAAAATATTTTATTTGGAGTTAAACTCCTAAAAGTTTTTATATGGAGTTAAACTCCAAAAGATTTTAAGTGGAGTTAAACTCCCCAAAATGATTTTTATTGTGGAGTTCAACTCCAGAAGAATTTTTATTATGGAGTTAAACTCCAAAAGATTTTAAATAGAGTTAAACTCCTAAAAGGATTTTTATTGTGGAGTTCAACTTCAAAAGAATTTTTATTATGGAGTTAAACTCCAAAAGATTTTAAATGGAGTTAAACTCCCAAAAGGTTTTTTTACTGTGGAGTTAAACTCCAAAGAATTTTTATTGTGGAGTTAAACTCCAAAATATTTTAAATAAAGTTAAACTCCTAAATGGATTTTTATTGTGGAGTTAAACTCCAAAGAATTTTTATTATGGAGTTAAACTTCAAAAGATTTCCTCTCTTCTCTTTTGAGAAGAAACCCAAATGTGTTTTCTTAAAACTCCAAGATTTAGATATTGGGTGATGAAAAGAGACCCCTTTTCTTCTCTTGACAGAGCCTTGGGAGGTGGGTTTCCCTTCTTCTCTTTTTTCTTGATTGGATATGAGAGTTAAACTCTCCTTCAATGGGTTTATGGTAAAACTTTATTTAGTTCTGAGAAAAAGAGACCTAAGCTCTTGATTTAATTGAAAAATGAAGAGGAAGAGGGAGAACTTGAGAGAGTGAGGATGGAGGCACAAACCCTAATTTTTGAGAGAATGAAAAAGTTGATTTTTTCATCATGTTTACCTTTATAAGCTACACACTTTACATATAACCCTATTGAGCTTTACCAAATGGCACTTGCGCCACCCCATGCCTTATGTGCTTGTCTCTTTTTGCACATAAGCCATGGGGTTTATAAAATTTTGGTTTTTTGCCCATTTTACATACATTTATTTCTAAAAAAAGAATTACATTAAACTAATTTATGGCTTCATTCTTTTTGTCACGGGGCCGGTCCGTTCCATGCTCGAGCTTGACATGGGCTTGGGCCCACTTGGCTTAGGGTTGACTTTGATTTTGACTTGGTCAATCGGGTTGCAATTTTTGACCTCAACAAAGTGCCCCCCATCAATAAATGCACACCGCGCGTATGGTTGTGTGCATGAAATTGATGGATCTTGCTCTATATGGAGCTTGATTTGGTTGGGTTCCCTTTTGACGACGTGGAGGGTATGCTGCCATTTTAGCGACGTGGACTGTCGATACTGCCATTTTAGGGACATGGACGGTCGGTGCTGCCATTTTAGCGACGTGGACGGTCGATGCTGCCATTTTTGCGACTTGGACAGTCGGTGCTGCCATTTTTGCGACTTGTACGTTCGATGACTTGCTCCTCTTCTTGCGGTGTCGGGATTTGATTTGACTTGCTCCGCTTTCTGCGGTGTCGGGATTTGATTTGACTTGCCCCGCTTTCTGCGGTGTTGAGGTTGAAGTTGACTTGCTCCGCTTCTTGTGTCGGGGTTGATTTGTTTTGGAAGTTCCCTACCTGTCCAGCAGGACTTTCGAGCTTAGAAGTGTTGCCGGGTGGGACTTTTATTTGATCTGTTTGATTTCTGTCTTATTTGGCGTGGTTTTTGAATTTGAGAGGAACATGGAATTTTGATTTTGTTTAGCATCAGTATTGATGCACTGGAATAATGTCAGGAGCAACTCATCATTTGTCCCGGGAGGACTTAGTATTTGGTTTTGGGTCGGCATCAGCACCGCTAATACTGAAGCATAGTGGCAGGAGCGACTCATCATTTGCCGTTGGGAAAACTTTAGATTTGGGTTTTTGGGTCGGCATCAGCACCGCTAACATTAAAGCGTAATGCCAGACGCGACTCATCATTTACCGTTGCCCATTGGGGAACGGTGGCTTAGGAGACAGGTTTAGATCCCTATCACCTAAAGATTTTCAATGTTATGAGTCGTAAGGGTCTCATAAAAGCATTTTCTCCCCACAAGACGAGAGGATCTTGCAGGTTTATTCTCTCCTTAGGAATTATGGGGATTCCTAAGTGTTACTCCTTTGTGAGTCGTAAGGATCTCATACGGGGATTCTCTTCACAAGGCCGAGAGGACCTTGTGAGTGTATTTCATCACTTTTCACGAGTTTGTGCCCTTTCGGGTTTTCACAAACTCGCCAGCAGTCCTGCTGTTTTTACTCATTGAGCCCTTTCGGGTTTTCATCCGTGCACGTTTTGCTTGTGGACATACCGTTTTTTTTTACATTGGTGGAGCTTCATCGCCGGTGGGACTTTTAAATGTAGTCTCGCCGGTGGGACTTGGGAGAGATAGAGCTCATTTGCATCCGTGGATTGTATACGGTTTTATAGGATGTATGATCCAGACTGTAGGGCCGGTGTGCTCAATTCGTCTGCGACTTGGAGTATTCATGCGTAGTATTTCTTAAGATATCGACCATTGATGGGTGGAATGGGCCTTTCTCCCTCGGCATTTATCAGCCGGTATGATCCTCCATCAAACACTTTCTTGATGTCGTATGGTCCTTCCCAGTTTGGCTCAAATTTTCTCCCGGCATGTCGATTAGGGATGATTGGTCTTTTGAGGACCAACACCAATTCGCCTTTCTTGAAAGCACGGAGACAGGTCATCTTACCATAGGCCTGTGACATTTAGGCTCGGTACAGCTCTACATTTTGCTGTACTGCGAGCCTTTTTTTCTCAAGCGCATCGAGCTCTTCGAGAAGAAGGAGGACATTTTCCTCCTCTGTCAAACCATGCTCGACAGCCATTCTGAGGTTTGGAACTTCGACTTCAAGCGGGAGGATTGCTTCTACTCCAAAGAGTAGTGAGTATGGAGTGGACTGAGTTGGAGTGCGATGCGTGGTACGATATGCCCATAACGCTTCGTGGAGCTTGAGATTCCAGTCTCTCTTGTTGGCTGAAGCATATTTCCTCAAGAGCTTGCATAGAGTCTTATTGAAGGCTTCGGCTAGCCCATTTGCTCTTGGATTATAAATGGAGGAATATTTCCAGTCTATCTTGTGCTAAGTAGCGAATCTTGAGACTTTGAAGCTCTTGAAAGAAGGCCCGTTGTCAGAAATGATTCTTCTAGGTGTACCGTAGCGGTATAGAATATTATGCCGGAAGAACGTCAGAATATCTTCTGTCTTAACTTCTTTTAGCGGGACAGGTTCAACCCATCTGGAGAAATAGTCAGTTGCGGCCAATATGAACAGTGGCCTTTGGATAACGGAGGATCAATTGGACCAACTATATCGGTGCCCCAAACTTCAAAGAGTCATGATGCCACCGTAGGATGCAGCGGATTGGGATGCTTATGAATGAATTCACCGTGAATTTAGCAGAGATGACACCTCTTCACATGCTTTTCGCAATCCCTTATCATTGTAGGCCAGTAATACCCAAGTCGTTTAATTTGAAGCCGCATTTTGGGGCCAGATTGGTGAGCTCTGCAGACACCCGAGTGAACTTCTTTCATGACCTTTTGGGTTTCGGCCGATGACAGACACCTGAGCCAGAGTTGGTCATATGATCTGCGGTATAGAGTATTATTTACAAACACGTATCGGAGAGCTCTCTTCTTCAGCTGAACCCTCACAGATTTTTCTTCGGGCAGCTTGCCGTATCGGAGGTACTCTATGAAGGGTTCTCTTCAATCAGGCGGGTCTTAAATGATCAGAAATCCTTCGGCAGGATTGCTCTTTTGTTCTGCGCTTTCCACTTCACATAAAGAGACTAGGGGAAGAATTTGTCAGCTTTTGACTGTGATTGACACGCCCCGCTTCCCAGTAAACGGAAACGGTGACCTGGCAAGGCCGCGACATATTTATCCAGAGAAAGTTATTCCCTAAATAATTATACTAAGCGTACTGAAACAATAATACACAATACAAGAATAAATGGAGACTGTAAAAATTTTCAACAAATATCTTTATTTACATTCAACTTCCAATATTTAAAAATACAAGAGTTTATACTGAAAAGTAAATACAATAAGGAAAATGCTTAAACAAGTGGTGTACATAAACTGAAGAAAAAATGAAGCTGGGCTAGCCCTGGGTAGCGATCTGGTTATAGTCCTTCTCTGTAGCTTCAAATTCCTCCGTCTCGACAGTATCTGACGAACATTCCAAGAGAAAAAAAGTGGATGAAATGCCCGTCAGCGAATTAACGCTTGGTAAGTCTCAAAGACAGGTAAGAGTAAAGAAAATAACAAGTGTAGAATATATATGACGAGTAAGTGGATAAATATATTCTATATATGGTCACTATGTTAACGTTAAGTACCAAGTGTGAATGTCAACGCAGCCGTAGAAGTATTCACAAGCTCAAGAGTAGGGCCCCAGATGTAAGGAAACACGGGCTCATTTCATATGTTAGCATTGGGGCTTTAGGCTGTGGATGAGTCAACCCGACTGATATTCGAGTAAAATAAAAAAAGGGTTAATACGGGACTCCTGAAGCTCCGTTGGATTTACACAAGAAACTATCCCAAACACCCCGAGTATAATATATTATAACTGGTTAATATACTTAATTGATTAGCATGTCTTGATCGAAATCGTAGATTGCAAAAGGTGTAGAATGTAGTCGAGTGAGTTGAGTAATATGCGAGTCATGACAATCTTGGTTCGAGTCAAGTTGGTTCGAGTAGTTTGAGTTCGAGTTCATAGTCGAGTTTTGATTTGAGTTAGGTTAGGGTCCGAGTTTGTGTCCGAGTTTGTGTCCGAGTTTAAATTCGAGTTTGGATTCGAGTTCATGTCTTTTCATGTGAATTGATGTAAATTGTTAAAAATCTTATGTTCGGGAGATATCGGCAACTGTTGCACATGGACGGCAGGATTTGTGTCTTTTTCCAAGACAATTGTCATTTGATAACTCCGTTAAGTTGTCTAATCTGAATAGGCAAGCACTCACTTTCTCCGACTCCCTGGACTCAAGAGAATTGATCTCGCTTAAACTTATATTAATTCTAGAGTCCTTAAAATATTGTTTTGCATATCTCGAGAGGGTTTTATGAAAAATACTTTAATATAGTTTAAAAATAAATCTCGAGGGTGATTTGTAATAATTAGGGTTTTCATGAACATGTATTTTATTTGTTGTGGTGTTTTGGTGATAAAACCTAGCTTTCTGAAAGTTTGTGGTATTTTTATGAAAACTACTACTTTTGGAAACTTGGTGGTATTTTATTAACAATTTTTAATCTTTCTTTTATAAAAATATAGTTTCTTAATTTGTTTTTATTGAAAATATGGATTTATAATTTTTATTTAAAAAATTTCAAAATTAATTTTGTTTAGAAAAGTCGCATTTCTTTAAACCGTATTTTTTATTCCTTTCGAGACCGTATACTCCGTGAGGAGTTCTACATCTCACTTTACTGTCCCAAGATTATGCGATAATCCGCACCATCTATTAGCGGGTCCCCTAACGAGAGCTGTAGAGGCGTATTTGCCAAGGATTCAAAATACCGATTTAAAGAAACTCGTTTTTGTAAAAGTGTGATATTTTAATGAAAAAGTTCTTTAAATTAAATATAGCTCTAGAATACTGTACTATGAAACCATAGTGTGCGTATGGGATAGGTCGTTACCCCGTGAAGTTTTTCTAAAGGTATTTAAACTAATTATTGATGATAGGGTGATACTAAAGTTCATGGTATTTTACTAAAAAATTCATTATATGTTCGTTTCATATGAAAATTTTGTTAAATTAAAAAATAAATGATGTGAAATTATGTTAAGATTAAATTAGCATGTTAGTTTGTTTTAATTTGCTTAACACATGCCTTACAAATGTAAAAAGAATATGATATCGGAGATAACTGCTTTTTGGTCGAGTTGTTTTAAAATACTAATTGAGATGAAAGAAATGGAGAGAAGAGGGACTTACGGCTTTTAGATGGTTAAGAAGATATTGAAGAAGCTCTCGGGGTCGTGGTTTCGTCGGAGATACTCCGGTCGTCGAGTTTGGCTCGCTACTCCACTTGAGGGGCTTAATTCCACTTGGCAATTATATAGTTTAGAGAGAATTTTTGCTAAAATTTCATAATGGAGGAGAGGTATGGCATGGGGTGGTATTTATAGTGAAGAATTAAGGTTTAGGAATTAAAATTTTGGATTAAAATGCATTAAAAAGATGTTAAATGGTGAATTGAAGAATCTCTGTTTGATTGCAGAAAAATCAAACAATGCAGGAGAGTTAAGGGGAGTTAAGGGGAGTCAAAGGGACAGGTGTACAAAGCACGGAATGATTTGGAGCACCTTGGACCATCGGGGCCGACCAAATCAAGGAAATGGGCGGTCGGATTTCGTCAATCTGTCTCGAGATTTGTGCCGCGTGTCAAGTTGGGTGTATACACCTCATTGCGCCTATTTGATTTTTCTGAAATTTTTCATTTCCCCGTGTATTGCACGTGCAACTCTTGGGCTTCCGAAAAATTAAAAAGAAAAATCTGAAAAAAATAATTGTGTCTGATGGGATTTGAACACAAAGGCTATGTCACAGCAGTGTAGAGGCTTTACCAGTGAGCTACAAGTTGTTTCTTGCTTTTATTAAACAAATCTAACTTATAACTCTTACACAGGATGTAATACTTTTTTCTGTACAATAACAAGAATTTTCTGTACAGTGATTTCAGAGTCGTTACAGTGATCAGAATTTCATCTATGTCAGGATTAGCCAGCTCTTTGGCTAGGCGAGCGAGTACGTCGGCTTTTCCATTCAACGCCCTAGGGATTCTCATTAGTTCAATGTGAGTGAACTGTTTCATGAGTTCCACCACCCGGATTCTGTATCGAGCTAACTCGAGCTTATATATATTGTAGTCGTCGCTCACCTGGTTGACGA
This sequence comes from Agapanthus africanus, assembly GCA_030015575.1. Lineage (NCBI taxonomy): Eukaryota > Viridiplantae > Streptophyta > Magnoliopsida > Asparagales > Amaryllidaceae > Agapanthus > Agapanthus africanus. The sequence continues at coordinate 752,187,240 of CM057340.1, read as the reverse complement.
CAAGCTGGGAGTCACCGTAAACCCGTAGCCGAAGGATTTCCATTTCTATGGCGAGCTCCAGACCAGCTATCAGAGTTTCATACTCAGCCTTGTTATTTGTGCGAGGCTCGGTAAGAGCAAAGGAACGTCGTAGAGTTTCTTCTGATGGCGTGATGAACACCAATCCTATCCCTGCTTTTATCTCCGGGACGCTTGATTTGCTAGAGGTTCTTATTGATGAGGCTTCGTCGAAGTAGAGCTCCCAACATGGCTTTCCATCCTCAAGGTGTGGCAATTATTCGTCGGATAACTCACAATTGAGCGGTGACCCTTCTGGTATGGGATGAGCAGTAAGGAAGTCGGCGAGGGCTTGCCCTTTTACTGCTTTCCGAGGAGTATAGATTATGTTAAATTCAAGGAGCATGACAGCCCATCTTGCAATTCTGCAGGCTAGGCTTGCCTTGGTCATTAAGTGTTTAAGCGGGTTGACCTTGGAGATCAACATAACCCGATGAGCGAGAAGATAGTGTCTTAGCTTCTTCACGACAAATATCAGGGCTAGGCATTACTTTTCAATCGGGGAATAGTTATGTTCCGCCCCGACTAACGTTCGACCGAGGTAGTAAAGGGCATTCTCTTTTCCCTCCTCATTGTTCCGGGCGAAGACTGCACCGAGTGACTCATCTAGCGCGGCAGTATAAAGAATTAATGGTTTATTTGGAATGGAAGCAGCAAGCATTGGAAGGTGCAACAATTACTGTTTGATATTTTCGAACACTTCTTGACATTCGGCATCCCAGAAAAAAAGAGCTCCTTTCTTCATGAGCTTCGAGAAGGGCCTGCATCTCCCCGATAGGTTCGAGATGAATTTTCGTATGTAAGCGAACTTCCCTTAAAAAGATCTCAGCTGTGTCAGATTGTTTGGAGGGAGCATCTCCATGATGGCCTTTATCTTTGATAGGTCAACTTCGATCTCTCGATGTCGGACTATAAAGCCCAGAAATTTTTCCGATGACACGCCAAAAGCGCACTTCATAGGATTCATCTTCAGATCGTATTCTCTCAGTCTGGTGAAAACGGTCCTGAGATCTTGGATGTGATCGGCCTTGGCTTTAATCTTGACGACTAACTCATCAACATAACATTCGACGACTTTATAGATTAGGCCATCAAAGATATTGGTCATTGCCCTTTGACATGTAGCACCTGCGTTCTTTAGTCCGAACGACATCACTTTGTAACAGTATATGCCGATTAGGGTTCGAAATGTTGTATGCTTCTCATCCTCAGGCGACATTTTTATCTGATTGTACCTTGACGAGCCATCCATGAAGGTGAACATCTTGTAATTTGAGGTAAGTCGACCATCATTTCCATGACCGGGAGCGGGAAATCATCTTTAGGGCATGCCTTGTTAAGGTCTCTAAAATTGACGCAGACTCGGATCTGCCCATTCTTCTTTTTCACTAGGACGATGCATGCAATCCAGTCCGCATATTTCTCTTCTCCGATGAAACCGACATCGATGAGTTTCTTGGTTTCCTCGATGACCTTTTCTTCCATCTCCATTCTCATTCTTCGAGGACCTTGTTTGACTGGCATGACATCAGGAGAAATAGCCAGGGGAGAGACCAGGCATTTCTTTATACGTTCACGCGAAGCAGTCGACAAACTCATGCAGCAGGGCGACTTTCTGCTCTTTCATTTCCTCCGACAAGAGTGAGCTGATATAGGTCAGCCTTGGATTATCGGGCGTTCCCAAATCAACCTCGGTTGGCTTATCGAAGGTTGCTTGTCCAGTATCTTCGAACTCTCAAGGAGCTTCTTCTGGCTCGGCTATCTTGTCGTCGTCATTTGACCTTTCGCTGGCTTCACCAACATGGATCATGTAGCATGCTTTGGAATCGGGTTGACTGAAACCTATGCCCCGTCTATCTGGAATTCGTCCATCGATGAGTGCTCGGATCTGAGGCGAATGCCATAGCCCCTCATAAAACTTCGCTTCGGATTCCATTTGATATAACCGGCATCCGCACTTTTTAAAATATTTTCGCACCTCGGGCGCATAATATCTGGGATTAAGGATGGCTTTTATGCCTCTCTCATAGGGAAAGCACGTGACTGACAAATCATCCGGGTGCACGGCAAGATTTGACCCATAAAACAGAATGCCCTTCTGTCCACTTTTCCTTCCGGGAACGTAGAAAGTTTGCAGTTGGTTCACTGTAGAGACCGACAAAGCATCTAACTCCTTGTACATCTGTTCCGGCACCCTTATGATAGCTAGGGACCCTTCTGTAATCTCAACGGTTTCTCTTAGCTTCGCTTTTTGCATGAAGGCCCAATCTGCATAGCTGTTGCAAGGCGGGTCCTCTTCCTCCGACCCTGCAGTGTTGCTGTCGAAATGAGGGCAAATTTTGTTGCCGGATGGGCCTTCAGCATCAGACTCATTCGTATCGCTACCGAAATGAGGGTGGGTTTTACGGACGGATGAACTTCCAGCGTCAGATTCATCAGTGTCACTGCCGAAACGCGAACGCACTTAGGGGTTTTTGCTTTTGAAAGTGACAGCCGGCTCAGATTTTCTTTTGAGTTTCGGATCCGTTCTGTCTTTGGTCAGTTGTGGCTCAGTATTTTGGGGGTTCACGAAGTACCGAGAATCTTCATATCGGACTTCATGCACACCGAACGGCTGGATATCTCCGTCAATACGTCTTTCTTCACCATTTTTGGTATACTTCATGCATTGATAGAGAGTTAACGAAACGATACCATAATCGTGGAGCAACGGCCGTCCCAAGAGAATTTTATAAGACATGTCGGCGTCGATTACGTATATCTTGGCTTCGGTTTGTAGGCCCCCGAACCTGATCGACAGAACTATGGATCCCAAAACTTGCTGGCAATTTTGATTGAAGCCTTGAATGATGATCCTTTCCCTTGACAGGTGTCGAACGTCCATTGAAAAACTCTTCAGAGTCTGCAAGTTCATGATATTCACTGAGGATCCTGGATCAATCAATATGCGATTAATCCGATCTCTATTGCTGTTCCCGGTAACGTAAAGTGGTCGATTATGCTCAGTTGTTCCCAGTATCAGGTCTTCATCCTTAAACGTGATTGCGGCGGCATGCTGAGTGTACTGTGTTTCTTTCATATTAATCTCCGCAAAGCGAGCCTGGTATCGTCGGGGTTTTGTAGAGCGTGAATGAGAACGTCTCTAAGCTCTTTAGATAGGACCAAGACATCGTAGATGCTCAGGAAAGACGGAAACATCCGGAGATGAGCCAAGACATTATAGTCCACTGAAGAAGGACTCGAGTTTTCATGAGTTGGTTGTCCGCCATCTTCTTCATTAGCGACTTGTTTTTCCTTTCCTTTTGGTGCGTTGCCCTGATTTGGCGGTAGAGTTTTGCCGCTTCTGAGCTGGATTTGGTAGGCCTTCGTGGTGAGCTCCTCGTCCTCTTCAGAAAAACAAAGTTCTTCCTCAGAGTCGCTACCAAGATGGACCACATAACAGGTCACTATAGGGATCTCGTCATCGGAATTTTCTTCTAGCTCCTCCAGAATCTCAGCCGCTTCTACGGGAAAGAACTCCTTCAATTGAATTAAAGTTCTTTCTTTTTGTTCATAGTCTTCAAGGGAATCAATATATTTTTGAATGGTCGATCTCCCTGCAGACTCTTTTTCACGTTGAGCTACACTTTTCTTCTTCTTGAGCTTTTTGGATTTTGAGCCTGATTGAGCCGAAGTGGTAGCTGGAATGGTGGGCTCCTTCTGCCCCTCACATTTTATTCTGGGCTCTTTCTGAAGTAGTTTTAGCATCTTCTTCGTCTTTTTGGACATATGCATGCTCTATGGAGGTTGCGGCGAGTCGGATTCATTTCTCGGGGCGACAGATTCAGCTATCTGCTCCCAAAAGGCTTCAGCTTCTGTCTGTATGAAGTTGGTGGTTGCAGCTTGGTTGTTCACCAACACACTCTTGAATAGCTCGATCTCTCCGGTCTTGTATTACTTTTCGACCCGGTCTTTGAAAATGTAGCAATTCTCGATCGCATGGCTCATTACTCTGTAGTACGGGCAATACAGGGGATTATCGGTCATTTTTCCTTTGTGAGGTCTCTTCGACTCCGGCAATTGTAGGCCGTTGTTCAGGACATCCTTAAATATCTTGCGGACCTTGTCCCTCCTGAAATAGTAGACTTTGTTCATTTTTTCCTCTAGGGAATGCCCTTCTCCTCCTAGCACTGGCTTTCGGGCCCGGTCTGTTTTTGACCCGCCCGCCATTCTCTTATCTTCACTGTCAGACGCATTGAAGGCGTTGGTCTTGTTGGAGCTCCCACTTTTACTGTTGTCATCTTTTCTGCTCTTCCAAGACTTGTCACCCTGAGAGTCCGGGGTAGACTTTTGCTTCGAGCGTTCTAATATTTGTACTCTCTTGGTCAACTCTTGAAACGTCTTGAGGTCTGATGTACATAAGAATGGGACCATCCAAATGCTGAGGTTCCTAATGAGGAGGCTAGCAGACTAATCATGTTCTAGCGGCGGTTCACACTTGACAGAGAGATTGCGCCGTCGGGAAATAAAGTCCATGTTGCTTTCGTTTTCCCCAGCTTGGATCTCACAAGGTCAGCAATGCAGATTTTGTCACTAACACTCATGAATCTTTGCCGAAACAAAGACTCCATTTGGGAGAAAGTAGTGACGGACCTATCTGGTATACTTGCGTACCAGTTGAAAGCGACACCAGTCAGGCTGTTGACAAACTGACGAAGAATGAGCACATCATTGCCCTCTGTATTTCCGCACGACGCTTTAAAGTAAGCAACGTGCTGATTTGTGTTTCCCATCCCGTCAAATCTTCTGAACTTAGGAATGAAGTAGCCGCTCGGGAACTCGATCAGATCGTACTGTGCGGGATATAGCCGCCCACTACTGCCAATTTCTTTCTGGGCTTCGACTTCGGCCAACAATGTTTTAACCTTGCTAGTGACCAAATCTATTGTCCGATCTTGTGTTAACGGGATGGTGCTATCTGGGGCCAGGGCGTCCCCAGAAGCGGAATGTGACCGGCTCTCATGCGGCTCACCCAATCTTAGACCTAAGGGGACAAGTATTGGTTGTTTCGGGTTGTCATCATCCGGTTTATGAGTAGAGACTTGTGCTTGATTGGGAGGCGCCCGAGCAATTTGAGCCATGAGCCACCTCACAACGTTCGTTAGGTCATCAATTTTTGAATAGAGCTTGTTCATCTCTTTATCTTTACTCCTGAGCTGTTTTCGAAGATCTTGAAGCAGCTCTTGCTCTGCAGTCCTGGGCGAAAAGTTAGCTCTTCCTCGTCGTCCGAGCTTGACTCCACATGGACTGAGGGGTCTTTCTTCCTATCGACCTCATCGAGAGGATTTTCATCATCCAGCGAAGGTGGCTGATCTTGGGAAGCGGCAACCACATTCAAGCCAGATTGGGTTTGGAATGTGGTGGCCCCATCCTTACTTTTGCTGCGCAGATTGTCGTTGGGACGCACGCCTGCCATATAGACTGTAAGGATTACATATCCAGCCGTCTTTTCATTATTGGAAGCTGATTTCACGGATAGCTATCGTGGCCCTCCTGTTTCGGTAACGGGCAATCGACTGAAGGCGGCTGGCCTGACCGGGTTCTTGAATGGTGCTGGCGCTTCCTTTTTGGTTTTGCCCCACTGTTTTCGCGTAACACAGAGCGTCTGATAGACTCTTGAAGAGATGGTGTCATGCTTTCTCTGTTAGGGAAGGGACACGTCTTTTTGTAGTATCGTTCGGACTACTTTCTTCTTGATTCTGGTGGTCATGGTGTTTTTCTGAACCCACTTCAGGAGTTTGAAGAAGTTGCTGACTTTTACGGACGACTCATCTGTCGATGTGAGGTAACCATGCTCTTGGAACCTCACAAGGTTCAACTTGGCCGGAGCCCTGGCCCTTTTGTTGGCTCTATATCTAAGCCGCTTCTGCCTCAATTTATCCATTTTGAGCACTTGGCAAGTTTCGGCCCTTCAGGAAGATACCGTAGATTGATCGACAGAGAGTCCAGAAAATACGCTTGCTCGCGCGATTGTCAAGGACACCGTTTGAGCTTAATAGAGATGCTTTGTGGCTCCATTGGTGTTGATGGCCTTTGATCAGTCGAAAATATTGCATTTTTAACGCATCAATTTCCTTATTTTTTGCAATCATCTAAAGGTGTTTGATATAAATATAGCACATATTAGCAATTTTTCTGTAAAATATCAAATAACATGTGTTATACATTATAACCGGCATTTTGAGGAAAATTGTGTGTTTATTATTGCATGCATGATCTTTGTATATCAAACCTTTTCTCGAGATTGTGTGCAGGAAATTTTCCAGGTAAAAAAGCCGGAACTGCTAAAAGTGCTGATAAAACATATCAAGTCCAAGACTTGTGATCTGGCAGTAAACAAGAAAGTATAAAAATATTCCAGACATCAGGAAACATCTCTAAAGTTAACACCAAAATACCCTGAAGATTCCATCACTGAGCCCACCAAACGGCCGTGGATCCGCGGCCGAGTCAGGCCGAGCCGCCGCGGATCCGCGGCCGTTCTGACTCATCGGCGGTTGGTAATTTTTCCCGAAGCTTCTTTTCAACAGCAAAAATTCTTTAAGACGCTTCGGTCCCTAGAGTTCTCCAGAAGCTTCCTTTCTAACAGCCAAGTTTCTTGTGCAAGTTTAATATCTACCAAGCTTCTCATGCAAGCCTCATAACTACCTAGCTTCCTATGCAAGCTTCATAACAACCAAGCTTCCAAGGGAAGCTAGACCTAGCTTTTAGGGGAAGCTAAAGGGAAAACTATAAAAAGGCACCTAGGGCTTCATTGAAAAGGTTGTTCAGTAGTTGTTCATCAATTACGATAAAAATTGTAGTGAGATCCAAATCAATTCTAAAACAAATTGAGTGACACAATTTGATCCAAATCAAGATTCATCGAGTACCGATTCAAGCAAGCATTCAACGAGCCTTTTTGAAGCAACGCCGATCTTCATCCGAGCAAGTGATCCAAGACGATCCGCGACTCAAAAAGATCGATGCGAAGCTAGTTCGACGATTTAGTTCCTCCTCAAATCTTGTAATCTTTGAATGTATTGTAACGAAACGTCGATTAATAAAAGGTGAAAATTCTTGATCTTGCTTATCTTTACATTTGAGTATCATGAAGAGTTATTGATTCTTGATTGTTTTCTTCTTCATGATGCATGAGTGAAAACTCCGCTTGTGGAGGAATCGAGAAAATATATAGATGATGATGATAAAAATCTTGAACGATTCTTAAGTCTTATGAGTTTTGTAAACTTTAGGAAATTGAATCAACGATGACCTAGTTTTGAGCGAGATGCTTTCTTGAATGTTTTCGCTCCAAATTAGAGATCAACGATCGATGATTGAATTTCTTAGAAGCTAGAATTTGAATGACAATCAACGAAAGGACAAGAGATAGAAGGAGAAACCCTAGTTTCTTCAATAGATCCCTAATTCTCGTTGATCGTCATCGATCTAGCAACAAATCATCAATAGATAAGAATTTGTAATCATAAATATTCATCATCACTGTCAAGGCTCTTTACAAATCTTGATAATTCAAACGATTTGGACATTTTCTTGATCTTTATTAATTCTTGATTTTAGATCTAGTTCTTTATGATTCTTGAAACTAAATTTCACAAATCTTGAATCAATTTTCTTGCAATTTTCTTTTATCTTTTCATTTTGACTCATCTAAAACAAAATCGATCAAAACACACATCTCAGTGGACGATCCGTATTCATTAACGCGCTACATCGACATCGTTAATTGATTGCGGTATAAATTTCTTTGGTTGTGATTAAAACATTTTCAAAACACACGACACGAAGATAATGATCAATCAAATGGCGCCGTTGCCGGGGATGTGTGCTATTTTGTTCGTTTTTGTTATTTGAGTTGAAAAATTATTATTCCATCAGAATTTTTAGATCAAAGTTCGCAGCAAGCGCTTAACAATTTGTTGTGATTTTTGCGAGGGAATCTGGAATCATCGGAGTAAAAGGAAAAATATTCAGATCATTTCAGGAAGTCCAGTGGAGTAAAAGGAGCATCTGTAACAAATTTTGTGCAGAGATCTCGTCAACGCACCGCGGAACCGCGGCTATAGCAAGCATTTCGCGGCGGATCCGCAGTGATCTTGAAGTTTCAGAATTCCATTTCTCTGTGGTAACTTCTATACTTTCTTATCTCCTCCCTGCTCTGTCCAATAACCAATTTCTGCAGGATTCTTTGCAAAAAATTCGCAGCGCTGCAAAAAGAAAAATTGTTGCGTGTTTCATCTTGGTTGTTTGCATATTTTAATGGAAATTATGGGGCAAAGACCAAATTCAGATTAGGTGGGGAGTTCATTACCTTTCCTAAGTCCCGGAAATCACAAAACTTGCATCCGCATCACCCTCATTAACTAAAAAATATCTTGACAAGACTCTAAGGACCGTCGCGCTCAATTAGGACAGAAGGAGGTCGTGGGTAATCTATTGCTTATCCGCGTTTCTTTTGTGGTGTCTAAGGCAAGTGTGTCTAAGGCAAGTGGTTACTTAATTAGGCCCACTACTTACGTAGTGGAGAACCTCCCACTTACCTGGCCACAGAAGGGGCAAAGAGGCAGTAGAGGATCTATCTTGCGACTTGTCTTCTGGAAGTTTAGGAGCGGTCTAGTGACTTGACCTAGGTGACCATTAGATCTAGGGTTGTGTGTGCATTTTTTGTGATTTGATTTTTTTTTAAAAACCGTATTTTTCAAAACAAACACCAACCAACTTTTCCCCTAATTATCACAACGCTGCCACTTGTGCTAAACCCTTTAGTGCAAGCTCGGCCGGACACGGGATTCTAGTGCCCGTCTTATCCGCGTTTCCCCCATCGACCCTAAAGTCGGTATATCTACATTTTCTTTTTCCCACCACCACCGCGATGGACAGATATCCATCATACTTTAACACCACTCTGCCACCGCCCGCAGGTGCGCAGAATTCTCCACGCATTTCTCTCCAAGAGAGATGCTATCCTACACATGTTCCCCTTCCCACCTGTCTTTCTATACCACCTGCCAACGGGGAAAATTTTGAAATCAACCCCCAATTTATCAAACCGTTACCCAAATTTCACGGTCTTGAGTCTGAAGGCACATACGTTTTTATATCCAAATTTGAAAATGTATGCGCAATGATTGGAACATCACAACTGTCCGTGGATGCTCAGCGTTTACGTTTTCTCCCATTCACTTTGTGCGATTTAGCCGAGAAGTGGCTTTATAATACAACCGCACATTTTATTTCAAAATGGGATGAATTTGTTGCAGCATTCCTTAAGAAATTTTATCCCAATCACAAGACTAGCCGTGTTCGGAGCGAAATCTTCAAATTCACCCAACTTCCCAATGAACCATTCTGGAAATGCTTTGAACGGTTCAAGGATCTTCTTTTACAATGCCCTCATCACGGAATCCCCAGATGGAATTTGTGTCGAGTTATCTATGAGGGTATTGATCTCACGACTAAACAGATGCTTGAAACCATGTGTCATTGCCAATTCCTTTCTAAAGATGATGGTGAAGCTTGAGAATACCTAGAAGATTTAGCTCAAAACACATTACAATGGGAAAGTGTTAGACCACCATCGTCTAGGGATGATATCAATCAGCTCGATGTTTCCGTCATAATGAGAACCGAAATGGCCGCAATACAAAGGAAACTCGACGCTATAGAAAACAGAATTTCTTCAGCCCCCCTAAACCAATACACACTTCCCAAAACCGTGTGTGGCTGCTGTTCAAATCCATCATATTTGATGGAAGAATGTCCTTTGAATGTACCGTTTCAAGGTCAAACTAATGCTGCATTTCAGCAAAGACCTGGAAACGATCCTTCTTCTTCCTCATATAATCAAGATTGGAGGAATCACCATGATCTTTCTTGGATCCAACACCAAATTCAATACACGGATCTAAACCAGAATAACTTTCAATGGGTCCCTCCACCACAACAGCAACCACCATAACTGAGTCGGCACCCCTTTCAATCGCAACCTTTTCAAAACCCGGCCAACAACTTTGATCTTTTTTCTGCCGGTACCAATAACACCTCTGCACTTGAACAAACCATGAGTTTGCTTCTGACAAATTCTATTCAAATGTCGGCTGATTTTAAGTCTTATATCGATGATATAAAGAAAACCACCGCCATCCAAGGTGAGATTATTAAATCGATGGAAGCACAAATTGCACAGTTAACAGCCGAAATAAGTGCTAGAAAGAAAGGGAATCTTCCATTTCAACCTCTACCTAATCCTAGACCTTCACATTACACTAATGTGAATGTACTTACCACGTTGAGATCTGGAAAAGTGCTAGACAATCATGTGGGTGAACAGATTGATGTTGGGGAATCAATTGAACCCAAGGCTTCCACTTCCATTTCCACTCCCACTTCCACTTCTTACACTATTTCGTCTAATTTACCTTCTTCTTCCGAGCCTATTCTCCGTTTTCCCAAAGGCTCGAACCCTCCACCCACTTCATCCTTTCCACGCCCACAACCTTCTCCACAAATGTGGGACCCAACACTTATTGATAGAGCTCCATTTCCGGAAAGGTTGAGGCCCAACAAACCCAATGTCCAAATGGAGAAGCTTGTGGAAATGTTTAAGCAAGTTAACATCAACATCCCTCTCCTAGATGCTATACAACAAGTTCCGTCCTATGCGAAAATTCTTAAGAACTTGTGCACTAGGAAGAGAAAGTCTCAAGTGCCTAAAAAAGTTTTCATGTCAAGTACTGTAGACACGGCTTTTCCCCAACAATTACCAAGGAAATGTAAGGACCCTGGCTGTCCTACTATTTCTATTTCTATTGGGGATAAACACATTAACCGTGCTTTACTTGACCTTGGCGCTAGTGTTAACTTTCTTCCATATTCAGTCTATGAGCAACTAGGTATCGGAGTGTTAAAACCCTCAAACATAACTCTACAGATGGTCGACCGATCAATCACCAAACCTAGGGGTGAACTTGAGGATGTGTTGATAAAAATCGGAGAATTTGTATTCCCTGTAGACTTTATTGTTCTTGATACACAGCCTATAGCGAACCCATGGAACCAAATTCCGGTGATTCTAGGTCGTACCTTTTGGCTACTTCCAACGCTGTAATCAACTGTAGAAACGGCTCTATGAACCTATTTTTTGGGAATAGGTCAATTGAGCTCAATATTTACAAGTTGGGAAGCCAACCCTCCGATCCTCATGCTCGAGTATGTTTTGTCGAATTAATGGATGTCGACGGCAACGAATTTGATCAGCCTCATGATACTGATCTTGACTCTTTTCATATGTTGTTGTTTGACCCAACTATGTATCATACACATACGGACTCTTCCACTGAGTTGTCCGGGTCAACATCTAACACTGATTATGAACCGTTTTTGGAGTCTGAAGATCACCCCGCGCTTTTTGATGACATTATTCTTCGTGGTATCGATGAGAGTTTTGAGGAAATCTTTGCTGATGAACTCGCATTTTAAAAGACACGGGTGTTGAGATGAATCACCCTCAATACAAAGAAATTGAACCTCCACCCCTTCTTCTGGGCTATAAAGAGAATGCAAGTAATCCATCACAATTACTGTGCCGTCTCTCCAAAACGAGACGCAAACACATTCTATCCCACCACTTATCTTTTCCCCACCTATTCCTGGCTCCTTATAACATGTTCTTCCATCCCACAACTACACTGATAAAATCTTCGAATGGTTGGTGTTGAATTTCGGTCTTTGCAAAGCTTGGCATTGACCAGTAATTTTTGACCCCCTCTTATGATTTTCAATTCACATTGTTTAACTCAAGTTTGAGGGAGTATATTTTTGGCTCTTGAAAATAAAAGTTGTCCTAAAAAAATGTGAGCCAAAAATAAGTTTGGGGGAGGATTTTTCACTTTCACATATTCTTGCCCCCATTAATAATGTTCTCCCAAGCTTACAGGTTTTTTGAGGTTTAGCAAAAGACAACAGTGAGGACACTGTTGAAAACAAGTTTGGGGGATGTTTGTGCTTATTTACGCATCACTTTGCATCATACTTTGCATAAGCATAAAACATATAAAAAAATGAAAAAAAAATATATAAATTTTTTTTTATTTTTTTATTTTGTACATAAATAAGATAATAAAAGATTAGATAGTGAAAAATTATATCCAAAAGATTGAAAAGTTTAAGAAAACCTAGAAAATTAGAAGTTTTCTTAAACGAAACTAGTAATAAGTAGTTATGAGTCGTTGTCCCAAGGGTTAGTAAGATGAAAGTAGTCACTAATCTGAGAATAAAAATAAGTATGAAAAATAGTTCCTATTCTAGAAACCAAACATTTGAATGTTGATACCCTACTATACGCACTTACACACGTCTTGAAACTCGGGATAGTAGAGGATACCTTGAAATGCTCTTGTCTTAAAACCAAAGTATGAAATAATAAATGAAGAAAAGATAAAATGGTCTAGAAAAATGAACACTGGTTTTGTTATCGCCAAGGCAGCAATAAAAAAATATAGCGAAGGTGCTTCATCACCTAGTGCTTTAGACCAACTGGTTTGGGAGTCACTGCTAAGCCTTACGTGGTGCAAGACGAGAAAAATACTAATACACCTAATCAGCAAGCACATGAGTAATCGGTCGGTCAGTACCTCAAGAAATATTAACGGTCGCATGAAAAATGTGTGAGCAAATCCATCTAAATATTCACCGACTAAAAAATACTGAGGCAGATGGACAAGAGTATGATAGCTTGAATTGAATTCTCTGAGTGCAGGGATGTCTATTACACACATGTAGGGGTATATGATCGATGTTTGGAAGAAAGGTAGGAATGAAGAATAAAGATGATGTTTTATTGAGGGATGATGTGATTTCTAAGATCTTTTCATTACTATTAAGATAGGGCTCATGACAACCGAAAAACTAGTATAGTTAGAAACTCTAATTTTCAAAGTATTTCTTTTACAATTCTTATCTATATATGTAACTTTCACGGTTTTCCTTTTATTATTGGATTTTATGGGTGCAATCCGCTGAAAACCCTCAGGAGACAACACTCCTCCTATTAGGGGCACCTAGAGATTTAAAGGCTTGTTGCACGTGCTCAGTGCAATCGTGTTGTCTACGAAAGTGTGCTAATTAGTTTTTCTCCTTCTTTTAAATAAAATAAATAAATAAATAAAACAAGTTTGCTCGAGACGGCCAAAATTAGGTTTGGGGGAATTTGATCAGTCGAAAATATTACATTTTTAACACATCAATTTCCCTATTCTTTGCAATCATCTAAAGGTGTTTGGTATAAATATAGCACATATTAGTAATTTGTCTATAAAATATCAAATAACATGTGTTATACATTATAACCGGCATTTTGAGGGAAATTGTGTGTTTATTATTGCATGCATGATCTTTGTATATCAAACCTTGTCTCGAGATTGTGTGCAGGAAATTTTCCAGGTAAAAGAGCCAGAACTGCTAAAAGTGCTGATAAAATACATCAAGTCCAAGACTTGTGATCTGACAGTAAACAAGAAAGTATAAAAATATTCCAGACATCAGGAAACATCTCTAAAGCCAACACCAAAATACCCTGAAGATTCCATGCACCGAGCCCACCAAACGGCCGCGGATCTGCGGCCGAGTCAGGCCGATCCGCCGCGGATCCGCGGCCGTTCTGACTCATCGGCGGTAGGTAATTTTCCCCGAAGCTTCTTTTCAACAGCAAAACTTCTTCAAGACGCTTCAGTCCCTAGAGTTCTCCAGAAGCTGCCCTTCTAACAGCCAACCTTCTTGTGCAAGTCTAATACCTACCAAGCTTCTCATGCAAGCCTCATAACTACCTAGCTTCCTATGCAAGCTTCATAACAACCAAGCTTCTAAGAGAAGCTAGACCTAGCTTCTAGGGGAAGCTAAAGGGAAAACTATAAAAAGGCACCTAGGGCTTCATTGAAAAGGTTGTTCGGTAGTTGTTCATCAATTAAGGTAAAAATTGTAGTGAGATCCAAATCAATTCTAAAACAAATTGAGTGACACAATTTGATCCAAACCAAGATTCATCGAGTACCGATTCAAGTAAGTATTCAACGAGCCTTTTTGAAGCAACGCCGATCTTCATCCGAGCAAGTGATCCAAGACGATCCGCGACTCAAGAAGATCGATGCGAAGCTAGTTCGACGATTTAGTTCCTCCTCAAATCTTGTAATATTTCAGTGTATTGTAACGAAACGTCGATTAATAAAAGGTGAAATTTTTTGATCTTGCTTATCTTTACATTTGAGTATTATGAAGAGTTATCGATTCTTGATTGTTTTCTTTTTCATGATACTTGAGTGAAAACTCCGCTTGGAGAGAAATCGAGAAAATAGGTAGATGATGATGATTAAATTCTTGAACGATTCTTAAGTCTTATGAGTTTTGTAAACTTTAGGAAATTGAATCAACGATGACCTAGTTTTGAGCGAGATACTTTCTTGAATTTTTTCGCTCCAAATTAGAGATCAACGATCGATAATTGAATTTCCTAGAAGCTAGAATTTGAATGACAATCAACGAAAGGACAAGGGATAGAAGGAGAAACCCAAGTTTCTTCAATAGATCCCTAATTCTCGTTGATCGTCATCGATCTAGCAACAAATCATCAATAGATAAGAATTTGTAATCATAAGTATTCATCATCACTATCAATTGGATCGATTCCTACAAGCCTCTTTACAAATCTTGATAATTCAAACGATTTGGACATTTTCTTGATCTTTATTAATTATTGATTTTAGATCTAGTTCTTTATGATTTTTGAAACTAAATTTCACAAATCTTGAATCAATTTTCTTGCAATTTTCTTTTATATTTTCATTTTGACTCATCTAAAACACACATCTCAGTGGACAATCTGTATTCATTAACGCGCTACATCGACACCGTTAATTGATTTTGGTATAAATTTCTTTGGTTGTGATTAAAACATTTTCAAAACACACGATACGAAGATAATGATCAATCAGCCTTGCCTCCAGTCGGAACAGTGGAGAGTCGTTCGAATACGGATTTGCATTTGGGGTGGGATTCTTTGGCGACCACAACGTTCGACCTTCTACCCTTTGAGGTCGGTTTGGCCGCTTAATTTGCCGGGGCCTCCTCCGGATGAGCGCTTCCGGTAGGGTAGATAATAATGAAACCAAATTGACGGGACGGATCCTCCCATTGCCGGCTAAGACTTGCAGGGAGAACCACACGGGCATTGATCTTGACCACGTAGGGAATCGGAGTGGCGTCAAAAATGAAGATCGTCTCAGGAGACATGATTGCTGAGTTCGAGATTATGACTAAAAGCTGTTAACCTGTACAAAAAAATGACTTTAGTACAGACAATCGATATATATGTTGATTGAGTTCGCATGAATGTTTAACCCGAAAAATGGAAGGAGAGAAAAGGTCCCACCGGAGGTGCTAGAATCTGTAGGGTATTTTTCGTCGCCCCATTGAGATGGGAATACACGTCACTTGTCAGGCGTACACAGATCCTCTTGCCTAGGGTAGGCTGGGGTTTATTGATTGTGGAGATCCGAATCTCCGACAGTCACGAACTAAGCAGCCGTTAATTACCCCTCATTTTTGGAGCGAGCGAACCTCCGATTGACGGGTTAAATTGTTCATGCGAAATTAATGCGATATGTTGGTGTGTGTTTTTTTAAACAATAAGGACATGTTCATTTTTTATTTATTCTATTTGTGACATATGATTTTTTAAAAAATTATTCAAAGAAATACTTTTAAAAAAATTATTTTATTTAATTATTTTTTAAAAAAATAGAAAAAGAAAGACGTAAGCCCCCTCTCACTCACATGAAAGGGAGGAGGGGGCTCCTACTAAATGGGAGCATCCCCCTCACATGAGGAAGAGTGGGGATCTCCCATTTAGTGGGAGCCTCCCCCTCACGTGAGAGGGGGAGAAAGCTCCCACTTAGTAGGAGCTCTCTCTCCCTCACGTGAGAGGGAGCAGGGGCTCCCAAAGTGGGAGCCTCCCCCTCACATGAGAGGAGGAAAGCTCCTATTTAGTGGGAGCTCCCTCTCCCTCATGTGAGAAGGAGCAGGGGCTTCCACTTAGTGGGAGCCTCCCCCTCACGTGAGAGGGGGGAAAGCTCCTACTCCCCTCAGTGGGCTCTAAATCACATTTTTTTTCTTTTTCTTTTTTTTTTTTTTTATAGAGTTAAAATTCCAAAAGATTTTATTTGGAGTTAAACTTTCAAAAGTTTTTATATGGAGTTAAACTCCAAAAGATTTTAAGTGGAGTTAAACTCCCCAAAAGAATTTTTATTGTAAAGTTTAACTCCAGGAGAATTTTTATTAAGGAGTTCAACTCCAAAAGATTTTAAATATAGTTAAATTCCTAAAAGGATTTTTATTGTGGAGTTCAACTTCAAAATAATTTTATTATGGAGCTAAACTTCAAAAGATTTTAAATGAAATTAAACTCTCAAAAGGATTTTTATTGTGGAGTTAAACTCCAAAGAATTTTTATAGAGTTAAACTCCTAAAAGAATTTTTATTGTGGAGTTAAACTCCAAAGAATTTTTATTATGGAGTTAAACTCCAAAAGATTTTCTCTTTTCTCTTTTGAGAAGAACCCCAAATGGGTTCTCTTAAAACTCCAAGATTTAGATCTTGGGTGATGAAAATAGACCCATTTTCTTCTTTTGATAGAGCCTTGGAATATGAGTTTTCCATCTTCTCTTTTTTTTTGATTGGATATGAGAGTTAAACTCTCCTTCAATGGGTTTATGGTAAAACTTTAATTAGTTTTGAGAAAAAGATAGCTAAGCTCTTGATTTAATTGAAAATTGAAGAGAATGAGAGAGAACTTGAGAGAGTGAGGATGGAGACACAAACCCTAATTTTTGAGAGAATAAAAATATAGTTGTTGATTTTTTTCATCATGTTTGCCTTTATAGGCTACACATTTTACATATAGCCCTTTGAGGTTTTCCAAATGGTACTTGTGGCACCCCATGCCTTATGTGCTTATCTCTTTTGCACATAAGCCATGGGGTTTACAAAATTTTGATTTTTTGCCCATTTTACATACATTTATTTCTAAAAAAAGAATTAGTTTAAACTAATTTATGGCTTCATTCTTTTTGTCATAGGGTCGGGCCCTTCCATGCTCGGTCTTGACCTGAACTTGGGCCCACTTGGTTTGGAATTGACTTTGATTTTGACTTGGTTAACCGGGGTGTAATTTTTGACCCCAACAATTATGAGTGAAATCGTGATTGACAGTGAAATTGATACGTACTTGGTTGTACCTAATCTGGTACTTGAACATATACTGTAACATGGGATAAGGGATAGTTGGCTAATGAATGCATGTCGTAGCACGAGAGTCCATTTAAAAATCACCTAACATGAATCACGTGTGTCGTTGTCCCGTGGGATTTACAGGGCCTTGTACTAAACATGTCGTTTTTCCATAGCGTTTATATCGGACTACTTTCGTATATACGCATACTTTCATTATTGAACTACAAACAAAGAAACACATTAAAATAGAATTGCCGGACTTATGATACTTGGTCATGATACTTATGTTATATTACCCACATGTTCGTATTGTTTCATATCTTCGTGTTACTGCTTTGTAATCTCTAGTCCATGCTTATTATTCTGTAACATAAGATATATTGTTATATTATTATATCGTGTCACCCTGGCGACCTGAGTATGCATGCTCAAAGTGAGAAATGGACTTAGCCCAGATCGGGACCTACCTTACTTCGAGTATACTGCGGAGATCTAGACCAGCGACGTCAGCGCTATCTTTTCCTTTGACTTTATCTGATTAGTTATCACCTTTGATATTACAGCCTTATATTCGTTGCACTATAATTCATTTACTTATAATAGATTTAGTAACTGTATTTTTCTTTATTAGTGTTGTGTTTATGTGTTTACTGTTGACCATATACTGTTAGAAACCGAAGTGTGACTATGGCAGGATTATTTCTTGATTGTAGGAGTATGGCTGGCCTAATCACTATCGTATTCCGTATTTTGGAAAGCGGGGCGTGACAATAACTTTAAATCAACCTTTAGCTTTTATTACATATCATAACTAATATTCTATGGTAAAACCCGAACGAGGCTTATATGATCGATATGTAATTTAGTTATACTTATTAGCATATGTTAGGTTAGGATGAGGATCTATCCCGACCCTCTTTCCATTTTAGACTCGTGAACCCTGTTACACCACTATGCTGTCCATATTGAAATTAAGAAAACGCTATTTTATAAGCCGTTATGCTGTGCGCATTGAAACTAAGAAAACACTATTTTATAAGCCGTTATGTTGCTAGCATTGAAACTAAAAAAATATTTTTCTATAGGTCGAAAAGCTGCCCAATCTGAAAGTGAACTTTCATCGCTAAATACCCTATAATTAAATAGTTCGTATTTTATTAAATATAGCATTGAAGTTCTAACTTTGTCTTACCAAAATATCCTAAACTATTTTGTTCCACCAGAATATCCTAAAGTTCCTAATGTCGTATTTTCTAAAATAATACTTCGACTTCCTAATGTCATATTTTTCTAAAATAATATCTCGAACTGAAAAACCCTTTATCCCTAACACCATACACCTTTCTAAAACTATTATTTCACCAAAATACCATAAATTTCCCTAAGTTATATTTTTATTAATATACCATGAACTATTATGGAAACCTAGTCACATGAGTACACCTTATACTTAACCTAACTCATGATATACCATATGACATGTCATTTTATACAGTTAGGGTTAGACGTGAGAACCTAGGCATGGGGGTCCATGTACCGTTTTTACGGATGACTAAAAGATTCCGTCTTTTTGGATGACCAGAAGGGAACCCTTCTTTGTGACACCGTCTAGTAGTGCCGCATGTTAACACCGACATGTACTCTTATATCACCGTATAATATCGGGGTGGGGCATTTTGATTAGGCAATGCTGTATTAAGAGTCTCGGATTCCCCTTTAGATCAACCATGGTTCGGGAAGTGAAACAAGTACTATTTACTCCCGATTGCTGTTGATCCGTGGCCCCAACGGAATAATTATGAAAGCCCGGTACCCTTGTCCATCGAACTGATACGTGCATAACACTTAGTAGATACCTGATATTCCTTTATCACTACACATATGACATCATGCATCGCACACACCCATGCTACCTTACTCATACTTAACCATTATGAGTTTTCCTGCCCGAGTATAACTCACTGACGGACTTCCTTTCCTCCTATGTTCTCCCGAAACGTCCATTAGATGAAGACGCGGCCCACGATAGAGGCGCAGAGGTGGAACCCATCGAAAAAGACTACGCAGTATTGTCCACCTACTATTAGGATTAGTTTCCTTTTTGTTCTTCAGTTGCCCACCTGTTATGTTTGCTTTCTTTCCTTAGATGTAATAAACACTGTTTTATTTGGTGTCCCTGCAATATAATAAGCTCTTAGTTAATAAGAATAAATGCGGTTGCGTCTTATTTTATTGTTTTAGTACATTACCTGCATGTTTTTTTACGCTTAATGTAATTATATCGAGTTAGACCGCTCTCGATATAGTTAGGTTGCGGACCAAGTCTCGTTACCGTTTCAGTACTTTGGAAAGTGGGGCGTGACACATAGTCGGACTCTTTTAGTTTCTCTCCTTGAAACATTAGTCCCATATGAACAGGGCCAAATACAACCCATGTGTGATGTGTTATATCTATACTGTTCTAATTTAAACTTCAATGTTGTATCTCATCATGTCATATACTGAGGGTTTATCTTCTCCTAAATATGAGAGCAGAATACAAGAAAATCCATATCAACTTTGCAGTTTAGAATCCAAGCTTAAAAATCAGGTGCATCACAAGATTGATGCTGATCATCCATTTATTATTATTATTACTACTACTACTAAATACTAAAGGCAGGGGCCACAAATCTTCAGCCTGTTTTTTGTCCTTTAGCAGGAAAATTACCCTTAGCCCCACAGATTCCAAAGTAGTTTGCATTTGGCCCCTCGAACTTGCTATAAACCATGAAAAATTTCTAGAAATTTTGACTACGCCTCCTGAAATCCATGTAAATATCCATTTGTCCCTTTCTTCATCTCTTTAAATCTTGAGTAAATTTTTCTCAGGCTCCTATATTTTCGAAAGATTTTGTTCATCCCATGCATACCAGAAAAATCTTTGGAAATTTTCACCACGCTCCTTGCAATCCATTTAAATTTCCATTTGTCCCTTTCTTCATCTCTCTAAATCTTGAATAAATTTTTCACCGGCCCCTAAATTTTTGAAATTTTTTCGTTCTTGACTAAAGCTAGGTGCATCTAATTCTTCAGCCTTTTTTTGGCCTTTAGCAGGAGAATTATCCCCAGCCCCCGGAATGTGATGTAATTTGAATTTGGCCCTTCTAACTTGGAACAAACCCAAAAAAATCCCAAGAAATTCTGACTAGACCCTCTAGAATCCATGTAAATTTCCATTTGACCATTTCTTAACTTCTCTAAATTCTGAGTAGATTTCTCTCAAGGCCCTAAATTGCAAAAAAAATCGTTACCTTGATTGTCTATAAATAAATTTTAGCAGGTGAGGTTCTATTTTCTCACATATCAAATGCAACCATGGTTAAATTTTTGTGTATTTAATTAGGCAAAAAGGCTAAATTCTCCAAAACTATAAAACTAACCTTTTCTTTTTGACAAGAAACTACTAAATTGTTTTAAAATTATGAAAAATAATCATTTATAACAGTCAACAGCGAGTCAACTCTTAATGCTGTAATTAGGCATATTAAATGTCATTTTTCCCATTTAATAAATTCAATTAATTAAAAATCAATTTTTAGTCAAAATTGTTTCCAAGCTAAATTTTGAAAAGTGGCATATTTTTAAACCCATATATTTTCAAAATTGTGAAAAACCCAATAGTTAGAAAATAGGATCTTTCAAGCCCAATAGTATTCTAATACTAAGATTATTTTAAAAATCCCTGAAATCCTTCTTTTTCATCCTCAAGGCCTAGCATTAACCATAATCCTAGCATGACTGACATTACCATAGTCGCCGCCGTCTCTCTCATCTTCTCCACTTTTCTTTTCAAAAACCTAACCCTGATTACCATTCTAACCCTAATCAATCGTCGCCTTCCTCCACAGCCATCGTTGCCCTCCTCCTCCTTCTCCATCTTTTACCTACACAAACCCTAATCAATTCCTATCTTGCTTCTTCTTTCATTTTTTTCACTGAACAAACCCAAATCAAGTCTTGCTTTTTCTTCTCCTTCTTTGTCAAATACCTTATCTATGTTCTCCTCCCTCCGTAATCATTATACCCAGCCCTCATCTCCGCCAAATTTAATTAATAATTAATTCTTAATAAAATAATTAAGTCTTACTTTAATTTAATTAATAAAAAAGGAGAAAAAAATTATTTTTAATTCCATTAACCGCTGACTTGCGTTTATCTATGTCAGTTTATTGTAATTTAAGTTTTTTGGTAGTTTATTGAAAATTTCATAAATTTATTAATAGTTTAGTAAACTAAATCATAAGACATTAATTTTATCAAACAAAACATTATTTATCAATATTAACCCATATTTTATTAAATCTTAAAAGGATACCATTGGTAATCCATACACAAATACGTATACAAATGAAAGTTTGGATTTAAAAGAAATTACATACATAATTTTGGGTTTTTTTCACAATTTTGGAATTTGTTGGATTTAAAAATAAACCAAGTTAAAGGAGGGTATGAAAACAATTTTCCCATTATTTTAATTAAAATTCTTAATATGTAATTAAAACTTACTACACATGGCATGGCGGATGCGGATGCAAGGAAGGCTTGGTAGTGGCTAGGGTTAGGGTTATGTGAAAAAAGGAAATGGAGAGGAGGATGACAACGGCATCGAGGATGAAAAGCTAGGGTTGGCATGGTTAGGATATGGGTTTGCCTAAGGTCAGGCTAGGGTTTTGAAAAATGAGGAAGAAGATGCAAGGATATGACTGAGAGAGAGGAGGGTAGGATCGGTATCAGAGGAGTGTCGCGAAGAAGAAGGGTAACCATGGAAAAGTTGCATTTTCTATGTTGACATGGTTAAGGTGCTCAAGTGGTAGTAACGTCTAACCATGGAAAAGTTGCATTTTCTATGTTGACATGGTTAAGATGTTCAAGTGGTAGTAACGTCGCGATAACGATGATGACGAGGTATCTTCAGTTATGATAATTTTCCATAATTTTGAGACCAAGGGCATGTTTGATTTGCTGAAAAGCAAAAGGAAACCTTTTTTTACACTTTAGATCCCCTATTTTCTTGCAGCCTTGGATTTTCTTTTGTTTGGTTGTGCAGAGAAAAGCAAGTCTGAATTTGGCTAGGCTTAATACCATCTAAGCATTTGGCTGAAAAGATTTTCATAGATTTTTTCTCCGAAAACACTAGAAAATCTTACACACTGTACTTTATTTCAATTTTATAATACAAGTTATCTATTGGATTCCAAACAAAGTTCTAAAAACTAATTTTTTATTGACTAAAAAACAAATTGATGGTCATAAAGTGACATGGGGATTATGCCCATGTATGTTCTTTTGCCGTGGGAACCAAATAGACGAATTTTCAAAATCCATTTTCTCTCGTCAAAGTTGTGAGAAACAAACGCTTGATTTGCATTTCTCAAAGAAAGTTGAAATGCTTTTCTATGACACATGAAAATGGATTAATGGTAACCAAACATGCCCTAATTGGTATTGTATTACCAAAAGAAAAAGTTTTTGTTGTTTTTTGGAATTATACCAGTAAAGAAAGATCCAAAATCCAGCTCGCATGTGTCCCCCAATTCCAAGTAAGCATTCAAACTTCAAAGGTTGTGTGCTGCCCCTTTCCACACATCACCTCACTCTCAAGTCTCACCCTCACCACACGAAGACAACAGTTTGCGACGACGTCATCCCCCCATCCCCGTCCCTCCTTCATTTTAAAACCAGTCAGATACCTCCCACACCAAGACAACACCAACCCTCTTTGCTTCGCTTTCAAATCTCTCCTCAAAAAACACAACATCTGATCATTTGCCGATCCTCCAGCATGCTCTTCAGTACCATAGAAGAAGAAGTAGAAGCCAAGCACAGCGAATTAGCCGCCGACGGCTCCAGCATCGAGCTCGCCAAGCGTCCCCGCGGCCGCCCACCCGGCTCCAAGAACAAGCCCAGACCCCCCATCACAATCGCCCTAGAATCCCTCCCCTCCTCCGCCATGCGGCCCCACATCCTCGACATCCCCGACGGCCACGACGTCCTCGCCTCCCTCCTCGCCTTCTCCCGCCGCATGAACCTCGCCCTCTGCGTCCTCTCCGCTGCCGGCCAAGTCTCCAACCTTACCCTCCGCCAGCCTCCGCATACACCGGCGTCGGCCGAGGGGACCGTCGCGTTCCGCGGGAGGTTCCAGATCCTGTCGCTGACGCTGACGCCTGCGGCGGCGGTGACGGTGGCGGGGCCGCAGGGGCAGGTGCTGGGGGGGACAGTGGCGGGGCCGATGGCGGCGGCGGGGACGGTGACGGTGGTGGCGGCGGCGTTCAAGAGGCCGAAGGTCTGCCGGCTTCCGCTGGAGGATGGCGTGGCGAAAGCGGAGAGCGTTGAGATGCAGCGGCACGAGCTGCAGAGAGCGATGGTTGAATCGTGTCGGATGGGGAGTTATACCTCGTTTTTTCCGGCGACGGAGGCGATTTGGGCGCCGGCGGCTCGTGCGCCGTTTCCTCTTTATCGAACCGACTTAATTTAATCTTGTTTCTTTTCTTTTTTTTAAAGCAGAAAAGTTTGAGGGTATTAGATTGGATCTTTTGTTTTGATGTGAGAGATTTTAATGTTTAATGGACCTAGAGAAAGAATGAACCAGCTATATATGAAATTATGAATAGTATCATGCCAGTGGAATAATTATCAAATACTAATCTTGAATACAATATAAGATAAGTAGAATGTATAATTATCAATTTGTTTTGACAATTAGAGTGAACTGATTTTGTTGAATCGAAGTACCATATGCCAAAAGATGGTTGAAGAGCGAAAGGAGATATCAACATCATGCTGGAGACCAAGGATGATAGAAGAAAAGGACAAGATAGATTTTTTTTTTTTTTTGATTTAAATAGGGAAAAAAAACATGGAGTTCCAGATGCATTTTTTAATGCAAGATTTAAAGAAAATCGCTAAACCATTAATCGATATATAAAAAACCAATCTTTTTCTTTTGCCTTCATGTTGAAAGCCCTGCTCATTTAGCAATCTCAGTGGTAGGACCAAGAAAGAAGAATATAAAGGTAAAAGCTTTTATTGTAAAATTTGTGATATTTATAGGAAAAGACACAGATTGTTCATGGCAATCGGTAGGAACCTGCTAAATACATATTGCTTGTTTGCAATCTGTAAAGTGTATAGTATTTATTTGCAAAATACGGATAACTCATTGTACTTCCTCAAATTAAGCCAAAACGGAAAAAGAAGAAACGGAGAACTTAGCATTGAGGTATTTAAGCAGTTATTTATTTATTTATTATCTTTTTTATAAAATACAAAATACATGTCCCTACTTCGATTTGTCCTGCTTTTTCCATCAAAAACCAAAATGTCCCTACTACAATATATTTGTGTCTGGCGTTTATTCAACTAAATGGTGTGTGTCTGGATGAGCAGGTACATTTTATGTAAATTATATAACACGGCACGCATTTTATAATTGAGATGGTTTCGCAAACAATTAACAAACAATACTTGCGTTACTTGCAAATAACCTCTTTGCTGTTTACGTGTAGGACTTTCAATTAGTTGATCAGCACAAACATCCCCTTCGTCTATTGACCAAAATAATAAATCGCACCCAAACTTTACCTTAAATAACACAATAATAATTTCTAAAGATAAATCAAACAACTATTTGCCCTAATTAATTTCGAGGTTTCACATGCTATACGGCGTAACCCATATATAAGTGTTTGGCTAAATTTCAACTTACTATCATAAACTATAGGCATTTTCCCTAAATGATACCATAAACTTTCAAAATAATGGATGGAAACCATCAACTTTCGAAAGTATAAAAAGAATCCGTAAAATCTCAAAATTACCAAGATACCCCTCTCATATAATAAAAAAAGACTATATTTGCAAAAAAAATAAGGGTAACTTGGTACTTTTTATATTATATGAGGGGTATTTTGGTAATTTTGTGATTTTCCTTAGGTTTTTTTTGATACTTTTGAAAGTTCATGGTATCAATCAATTATTTTGAAAGTTCATGCAATCGTTTGGGGAAAGTGCCTATAGTTTTTGGTAGCAAATTGAAATTTAGCTTAAGTGTTCTTTAGGAGCCGTTTGGTTGCAAGATTATGAAATTTGGATTCCAAAATGGTACGGTTGAAAATTTCTGGATTTGGTAATTTGTTGTTTGGTTGGCTTTGGATTCCCAGTATTGGATTTGTAGTTCCTTGTAATTTTTGTTTGGTTGGTGAAAAAAATTAGGATTTGGATTTAAGGATTTTTAGAGATAGATAGATAGAGAGATGATTATTAAATAAATAAAGTACCACAGATCCCATCTAAAAGTACAATGAATAGTGTCAAATCCTTGAAAATTCTTTAAAAAAATTAGGATTCATGAATCCATGTTTTGTGGTGGGCCCTCCATAAAAAACAGAGAAATCCTAGAAATCCTAACTCTCTAACCAAACACAAAATTGCGGAATCCAAGGATTCCGAAATCCAAATCCTAACAATCTTGCAACCAAACAGGCCCTTAATCTCCATATTTAACTCTTTAATCATGATTAATTATTATTGGAAAATGCAATTATTTTGAGGTGAGATTTTTTTGATGCATACAATGAAAACAACACAACTTGCTCCAAATCAAATCAAATTAAAGAACTTGATGCTGTGCAAAGGATTCAACAGTAAAAGCACGTTGACCCAAAGAACAACACTTCAGAAAGCACATAGAGGCTCCTCATGAGGTCTGGAGCTCCTTATGTCCATACTTGAACTGACAATGAAAGGTTAAAAAAGGAGTGTGAACTTGAACAAACATTGCTGGGCCCAAGAAACTCAAGAATTCAGAGGGAATTTAGAATTCACATGAGTAATGTCGGCGGTTTTTAGGACAAGAAGAAACGGAAAAGATTTGTGCACCTCATCACTAGAATTATTACATTTCGTATATTAATCCAGAGCAATAATTTTCCGAAAAATACTTGTTGGAATCAATATGGGTAACGTGGATTCTCGTTGGGTAAAAAATGACATGATATCCACTACATAGTGAATTGCACCCTTTACCCCACCTTATCGCCAATAAGTGTTTGTCTACAAAAAAAAGGAGGCATTCGGTTAAGCGGACCGAATGAGGTAGAATAGAGAAAGGTTAGTTCGTGATGGAGGTCCTTTTCTGGTCTCCTTCAGATGTTGTCTTCCGTCGATCTCCCGTTAGATCTTGGAGGTGATCTCCTGTTGCGTGTGGGTCTCAATGGGTTTTGAGAAGATTAGTGATTTGAGGAGTTTGGCGCCGAGTACCTGCAAAAAAGTCCCGGGGTGGTTTGGTACCACCGAGGACCCTCTGACGATCAAGTTAATACGAGATCCGAGCAGAGTAACAGCTAAGTGCAATAAAGAATGGCCTACTTGACCCCTCTATGATGGGGGTTTATATAGCGGCGGAAGCACGCAGCAGCAAGGCGTGAGAATCTCGCCGGCAGTTACGCTTCCGACGTCACGCCCGCGTAAAGAGCGGATCACCCGTTAATGGGGATCGTGATGGCGTAGAACGTGGGACATTGCTTGCGGAGAATCTGCGCGTGGTGAGATTTGCGGAACGGCGGTTATGCCTGTGAGAGGTGGAGTTGGTCGGTCGGAGGGACCGAGGAAGACGACATCGGCTGAGGAGCTCGGAGACGAGCAAGAGGGCCGAGGAGTCTTGGTCCTGTGGCAGCTCGAGGCGAGCTGAGGGGCCGAGGAGGCCAATTTGCAGGAGGCCCCGAGAAGGGCCAGCTTGTGCTTGCAGGTCGGGTACAAGGGTGGCCTGGTCGGCCTCTGTGGGCCTTTTCTTCTGGGTCTTGGGACATGTCATCTGCCACGTGTCCTGATCTTGAAGATCGCCAATATTGAGCATCATCATTAGCCCCCACTCTTGTCCCGACCAGCTAGCGGGTCGGGTCAGGAGTAGACTGTCGGGCCGCTCGGGGTAAGCTCCCTCCTAAGGTTTCGTCGGGACGCGTCCCCGGGCTGTCAGTTGTTTTCTCTGCCAACGAATTAAGGTGAGATCTCTGCATTTAAGGAAGGTGCGCCGGTTCGTGCATCCTGCCACTGAAGCGACGGTCCACGTGTCAAGCGTCGGTTGGTCGACGCGATGTGTGCAGACCTGTAGCGTCTGATGGGGCGCGGTCCAATGCGGGAACGACAAGTGGAGCAATCGGTCGTCGAGTTGACTTCGATCACCTACCAAGTGTGCCAAGCGCTGCTGAGAAGGAGGCATCTCCATGGCTCCGAAGTCGAGGGGGGATTACTCAGACTTGGATAGACCTGATGTCTTTTGTTGGGGCTTCGGGTCCGCTGCATGTGATGGGCTCAGCGGCCTTGTTATGAGGGCTACAAATCTGCAGCGTATGTTGGGCAGGAGGATGCCTGCTGAGGATGATCGAGCAGGGAAGCTGCTCGGTTGATCTTGGCAAGGGCATTGATCCCTGGCATTGCGAGTAGGGAAGCTACCGGCCAGGGATAGCCGAGCAGGGAAGCCGCTCGGCAGCCTCTGGGAGGACTTTGATTCTTAGCGTTGGAGGGGTTGTAAGAAGCCTGCCAAGGATAATGGGCAGTGAAGCTGCGCGGTTGCCTCTTGGCGAGGGCTTTGATCTCTGGCGTCGTGGGTAGGCAACCGCCAGCCTGGGATGACCGTGCGGGGTAGCCGCTCAGATTCCTCTTGCGAGGGCTTTGATCCCTGGCGTTGCGGGTAGGAAAGCTACTGGCCAGGGATAATCGAGCAGGGAAGCCGCTCGGCTGCCTCTAAGGAAAACTTTGATCCTTAGCATTGGAGGGGTCGTAGGAGGCCTGCTAAGGATAACCGGGCAGTGAAGCTGCGTGATTGCCTCTTGGCGAGGGCTTTGATCCCTGGCGTTGCGAGTAGGGAAGCTACCGGCCAGGGATAGCCGAGCAGGGAAGCTGCTCGGCTGCCTCTAAGGAAGACTTTGATCCTTGTCTTTGTTGGGTAGGAAGCTACCCGCTGGGATGCGCCGAGCAGAAAGGGGCTCGGCGGCCTCGCGAAGAGGGCTTCAAATCCTCAGCGTCTGATGGGCAGGAGGACACCCGCCGGGGATGCGCCGAGCAGAAGGAACTTGGCGGCCTCGCGGTGAGGGCTTGAGATCCTCAGCGTTTGATGGGCAGGAGGACGCCCGCCGGGGATGCGCCGAGCAGAAGGAACTCGGCGGCCCCGTGGTGAGGGCTTGAGATCCTCAGCGTCTGATGGGCAGGAGGATGCCCGCTGGGGATGCGCCGAGAAAGAAGGATCTCGGCGGCATTGCTATGAGGGCTTCAGACCCTCAGCATCTGATGGGCAGGAGGATGCCTGCTGGAATGCGCCGAGCGAGAAGGATCTCGGCGGCCTCAGGTGAGGGCTTCGATCCTCAGCGTGAGAGGGGCCGTGAGAGGCCTGCTGAGGATGGCCGAACAGGGTAGCTGCTCGGTGCCTCTTGGCGAGGGCTTGGATCTCTGGCGTCGTGGGTAGGGACCTACCAGCCGAGGATGACCGAGCAGGGTAGCAGCTCAGTGCCTCTTGGCGAGGGCTTTGATCCTTAGCGTTGGAGGGGCTGTAAGAAGCCCACTAAGGATGACCGGGCAGTGAAGCTGCGCAGTTGCCTCTTGGCGAGGGTTTTGATCTCTGGCATCGTGGGTAGGCAACTACCAACCTGGGATGACCGAGCGGGGTAGCCGCCCGGATGCCTCTTGCGAGGGTTTCGATCCCTGGTGTTATAGGTAGGGAGCTACCAGCCGGAGATGACCGAGCAGGGTAGCTGCTCGGTTGCCTCTTGCGAGGGCTTTGATCCTTCAGGACGGGGACCGAGCACGGTTACTGCCCAGTTCCTCTTGGCGAGGACATTGATCCCTGTCGGTTGTGGTAGGAAGCTACCAGCCGGGGATAGCCGAGCAAGGACTCGACCGCCTCTGGGAGGACTTTGGCCCTCGGCGCGGGAGGGGATGTAAGAAGCCTACCAAGGACCCTTGGCCGGGCAGGGTTACTGCCCGGTGCCTCTTGGCGAGGGCTTTTGTCCTGAAGGATAGCCGAGCGAGGGATCCTCGGGCTCGACTACCTCTGGGAGGGCTTTCTGATCCCTGGCATTGCGGTAGGGAAGCAACCTGCCAGGGATAGCCGAGCGAGGGTCGGGCTCGACTGCCTCTGAGAGGACTTTCTGATCTCTGGCATTGCGGTAGGGAAGTTACCCGCCTAGGATAACCGAGCAGGGTAGCTGCTGGGTTGCCTCTAGGCAACGGCTTTTGTCCTGAAGGATAGCCGAGCGAGAGATCCTCGGGCTCGACTGTCTCTGGGAAGGTTTTCTGATCCCTGGCGTTGTGGTAGGGAAGCTACCCGCCAGGGATAGCCGAGCGAGGGTCGGGCTCGACTGCCTCTGAGAGAACTTTCTGATCCGTGGCATTGCGGTAGGGAAGCTACCCGCCAGGGATAGCCGAGCGAGGGTCGGGCTCGACTGCCTCTGGGAGGACTTTCTGATCCCTGGCGTTGTGGTAGGGAAGCTACCGGCCAGGGATAACCGAGCAGGGTAGCTGCTTGGCTGATTCTTCATGAGGTTTCGCCCGGCCATCCATTTGCAGGTATGGGAAACAGGAACGGTCGCGGTGAACGTGCGCGTAGCACGCACATCGATTGTGCGGGGAGGCGAAGCGCCAGGGTCGCGTCGTTTCGATTCCGCCAGAGGAGGCTCAATGATCGCCCAGCGGACGAGTATCGGCCCGTGAGATCTGTGGCCATGGGACGTAGCCTGCCGGTGGTCAGCTGTGCCGACGAGGGCAGAGTCTTCTGGAGGCGGGGGAGCGGAGATCTAGGGCCCTGGCCTAGCCGTTTGGACTTTAGTCGGTCTATAGACCGGCGAGGGCGTTGATGACGGTTGCCGGAGGAGGTTCATTCGCGCCTCCAATGAGGGAGAGGCGGCGGCTGGTACCTGGATCTTCAGGGTGATCGCACGCCATATGGACGGAGATCGGAAGGCCAACTTTTGTTTTTGTGGAGTTTTGTGTTCCCACAGACGGAGCCAACTGATGGAGGTCCTTTTCTGGTCTCCTTCAGATGTTGTGTTCCGTCGATCTCCCGGTGGATCTTGGAGGTAATCTCCTGTTGCGTGTGGGTCTCAATGGGTTTGGAGGAGATTAGTGATTTGAGGAGTTTGGCGCAGTACCTGCAAAGAAGTCCCGGAGTGGTTTGGTACCACCGAGGACCTTCCAACGATCAAGTTAGTACGAGATCCGAGCAGAGTAACGGCTAAGTGGAATAAAGAATGGCCTACTTGACCCCTCTGTGATGGGGGTTTATATAGCGGCGGCAGCACGAAGCAGCAGGCACGAGAATCTTGCCGGCAGTTATGCTCCCGATGTCACGCCCGTGTAAAGAGCGGATCGCCCATTAATGGGATCGTGATGGCGTGGAATGTGGGACATTGCTGGCGGAGAATCTGCGCGTTGTGAGATTTGCGGAACGACGGTTACGCCTGTGAGTGATGGAGTTGGTCGGTCGGAGGGACAGAGGAAGACGGCCTCGGCTGGGGAGCTCGGAGACAAGCAAGAGGGCCGAGGAGTCTTGGTTCTGTGGCAACTCGGGGCGAGCTGAGGGGCCGAGGAGGCCAATTTGCAGGGGGGCCCGAGGAGGGTCAGCTTGTGCTTGCAGGTCGGGTACAAGGGTGGCCTGATCGGCCTCTGTGGGCCATTTCTTCTAGGTCTTGGGACATGTCATCTGCCACGTGTCTTGATCTTGAAGATCGCCAATATTGAGCATCATCAGTTCGGCTCAAATCATTTAGGGCCGAATCAG
This sequence comes from Agapanthus africanus, assembly GCA_030015575.1. NCBI lineage: Eukaryota > Viridiplantae > Streptophyta > Magnoliopsida > Asparagales > Amaryllidaceae > Agapanthus > Agapanthus africanus. Next base: position 752,156,051 of record CM057340.1, on the reverse strand, counting down.
TTACTTAAGAAACCAGGCCAATATAATCAAAGAAGATATGAAGGATCAAAATAAGATTTCATGAGAGATTTACAATCAATCAAAAGTCGGTAGTTGCGAAATTTAAACACCAAGCAAGAGTGTAATTGAAAAAGAAGCGCTCTCTCTCAATCAATCAACCAACTATCAATTTTTCCCAGTTCTAAAGCTTCTCAGTCATCCTGCCATAGTTCATGTAACCTAGTTTTCGACGACTAATGCCATCTCAATCGAGGTCCTGTCGAGATTTGAGATGACCAACCCTCCTCGATCAGCCCTCCTCGATCAGGTATGCCTTCACGTTCCTTTAGAACTACAGAAAATAGAGAATCAAGATAAAGGAACGCCCTTCGGCCCTTCTTTCGACGCGCCGGTACTCATATAGTGTCGATTAGGGTATGTTCGATGGCCGGATCAGGGATGTTATCATGCCTATGAGAGGTTCAGACGTCCATCCCTACTCTCGTAACATGATAATAGAACCGATCTTGGCCTTTCACCGTAACAAGCTTGGTGGTCGCAACACAGGAGATTTAGACGTCCGTTCCTGCCTTTGTGTTGTGATCCTGAGATTGGTCTCGGTTGAGACGAGACGATCAACCCTCCGCTCGGTCCGAAAACAAACGACCAAGCGATTTATGTTGGATATAGTTCTCAGGGCAATTATTGTAATTGCATGATGACAATTTGTCACGCCCCGCTTCCAAAGATACAAAAAAAAATCGGGACATAACTCTGCCAGCCATACTGCCTACGGTAAGGAAATATCATTCCATAGTCACATTACAGCTGTCGATTAGTAATCAAGAACCATAAATTAATAAATCTATCTATCACATGTCCAACATCCACAAGAAACGATAACGGAAACGATAAAGATCAAAGGAAATAAAACAGTACCGAAACCATTAATAAGAACTAGATCAGTGGGATACTTCTCACTGATTGAAAATCCTGTTGAAGTAATCACGATCCTCCTGTGCTATGGTCAAATATCCGGGTCATGCAAAACTCAAATGTCAGAGCGTTATAAATATCATAATAATAATAAAACCAGTATGTAATATAGTATATCAGGTGCAAGAACTCGATATCATGAGTATAAACAATAATCAGTGACAGTAACATGTAATGCAACAAGAAAGATATCAGTATCAAGCATATCATGTGTATCCTAAGGGTTCATGGCGTTAGGTTGTCTATCCTAAAAGTATTTGAAACCAATTAATGTACTCCTCTATATAACTCAAAAATATATACCTGTTACCCCCGGGACCACGGACGCAGGATATATCTCGTTACCTTCCCGAACCACGGATGCAAGATGTGTGAATCAAGAATGATTTGTTCCGTTAACCTCCGGAACCACAGAAGCATGCAATACCCTTTTGAGTTACACTTCAGTTACACTTTTGATTTCCCCATTTCCCCAGATTTCTTTTTCCAAGTTAGGTATGAAAATAATATCTACCTAATACCAACACAGGAATAAGCAGGTACATGTTATGTCTATCAAGACAACATGCTACATCTATCGGGACAACAAATCAGGATTGTTGGTATCAGTAAGTACTACAGTCAAATAGGTACTAGTATGATAGCAATAACAGTAACAAGATGGCAGGTTACAAGTATGTCAGGGATGGTGTACTAAATCAGGTGAAGTGTTTATTTCGTAAGGACATCGTGTAAACAAGTCATGATGGATATAGTTATAACCGTTGTCTATGTGCGATATATGATGTAAAGAAAATAATCATATCAATTCCTACAAGTTCAATTTATCAACTTGACCGTATTAGAAGAATTGTTATAATTATTAGGTATCGTTATTTAGATATATTTGCGTACAACATTATAAACTAAAATTGTAAAAACTTATTAATGTTAACATACGAATTATAAATATATATAATAGTATAAAATAACAGAATAATAATATTACGACAATATATAGATATATTGTGTAATTATAGTATGTAGCAAGTTAGAAACTTGCTAAGATAATGGTTTATACCATGTCTGTATTAAACAAGTGATCATGCTAAATGAGAACCCTTAATGAATGACTATTACTGGACACAACTTAATAAATTTTGATATACAACTGCGCTGTGTATATCCTAGGTGAACATTCAAAAAGGTAAGGCGATTAATCCCAAATTAGTGCTCCATGTTCTACCCATCTATTTTATTGCTAACAGTAGTTTAAATACGGATATATGCTCAATAATCATAGGCTTCATTAGAGCAATAGATCAAACAATTGGCCTGCAATTAACTAATGTGAGTTAAAGTTAAAATGGTACCGGACTAAGATTATCATTTCATTCAGTTATGAAAATCAAGGTCAAGATTATCCAATCATTTTTATACCTAGATAGGATCAAGCAAGCAAACAATTTTAGATTAGAATCAAATTCATACAAAGATGCATCACATATAATAATTTACATGAAAAATGGATTATTAGAATACGGAAGACTTGAATCAAACTCAACTGCACCCTTGAATCAATCTTTAAAGAAACTAACCAAAAAATTGATTAAAATTAATCAAATTAAATACAAAGAAGTGAGAAGTCAATGCTTGCTTTTCCAGGTATAAAATTAACTATAATACCAATTAAAAATCGTACTAATAATATTATGACAAGATTAAATCTTGCCGTATAGTATGTAGAGCAAGTGTATGATACTTGCCTCGACGATTACGTGATAATGAAACGATGACAAAAACACGAACGGAAACGGCAACCAGGTCTCGGTTTTAGGTCTCGTTGACGAAGACAACGACTATGACCGGATCTACGGCAACGGCGGGTGCTCGGGTAGGAGTTAGGGTCGGCTGGATTTCTTGGGTTTGGAGAATGAGAGGAAGAAGAAAGGGATCGGCTTTGGTTTTAGGTTTTGTGAGATTGTAATTTTGCAGAGAAAAAAAGAGATTAAATAGGATATGTGGTTTTGATATATTTAAGGAGAGAGATATATTTTAGGGGAGAAAGATATGGAGTAATTAAATAGGGCTTGGGTTTTAAAAGATGGTGGAGGCAAATCTTTTGAATTTTGCACCTTACACTCCTTTCTGTTGCCAAATTTGTTTAAAAATATTTACAAAGATTTTATAATATCTTACCATATCAATAAAGCATATATCTTTTCTTTTCTTTTATTCTCTAAACTAATAAATGTTAAGACTTACCTAACCATAATAATAAAATAATAGGATAGCCATAAATATGTGCATAGGGATTAGATATCTTATGAGTCCTATATTAATTAGGTATAGGAAAAGTGATAAAGCCAAACATCTTTTCCAACTCAAAACCATACATCATTTATCAATTAAATATTTATCAATCCCAATAAATTACCATGACTCAATAATAGCCCAATAACAATAATAATACCAAAAATCCAATAACCATAATAACTTAAATCGCCCAACATATTTATTAATATCATTTTATTCAAGAAATACCGCACGATCATTCTCGGGTGTTATATTATACCCAACTGCAAAAAAAATTCGTCCTCGAAATTCACGAAGAACAGGAAAGAAAAGGAAACAAGGAAATCCTGGATTCAAGGAAATAAGTTTGGGAATTTCTGTCAAATCTCATCTTTGCGTTCCCAAGTAGATTCTATATGCGCACGACCTCCCCATGAGACAAGAACTAACGAAATCACTTTATTTTTGAGAACTTTCTCTCGTTGATCGAATATATCCATCAGTCGTTCTTCATACGATCAATCATTCCCCAATGTCAACTCCGAGTGGTCCAAAACATTTGTCTCATTGCGTACATAGACACATGGAATATATCATTCACCCCGTCAGTGACGGTAGTAACGCCAATTGGTATGCCACTTCTCTAATATGCTCAATGATATCGAATGATCCCATGAATTAAGAACTAAGTTTCCCTTTACCGCCTAACTAGATCACTCCTCTTATCGATGATATCTTTAAGAACACGTGATCACCCACCCTAAACTCTAACAGTCTTCTTCCGGTTCTTCCGGTATTAGCTCAACTCTTTTGTCGATCTTGCGCTACTTTCACGTGATCCCAAATTACTCAAGTCTTATCCATGGTTTGCACAATCAATTCTGGTCCCAACAATTTCCTTTCTCCAACGTCATCCCAACATATCGGTGAACGACATTTACGTTCATATAATGCTTCAATGGAGCCATCTGTATGCTCGCTTGAAAGCACTTGTTATACAAGAACTCCACCAGGTGCAAATAATCCACCTATGAGTCCTTGAAGTCCAAAATGCACGCTCTCAACATGTCTTCAAAAGTTTGGATAGTACGCTTGGACCGTCTATCGGTTTGTGGATGATATGCCGTACTAAACTTCAATCGAGTTCCCAAACTTTCATGTAAACTTCTCCAGAATTATGATAGGAAACGTGTGCACAATACTAACCGGCACTCCATACAATCTTACTATCTCCTGGATATACCTCTCCGCTAAAGCCTCCATCGATTGACCAACACAGAACGATATAAAGTGAGATGCCTTCGTTAGACGATCAACTATTACCCTTGCCCTTTGGACTCCGCAGTGAAGCCGTTACAAAATCCATGGTTATATGTTCCCATTTCCACCGAGGAATCGGAAGTGGTTGCAATAAATCAGCAGTTCTTTGATGTTCAGCTTATACTTGCTGACACATCAAGTATCTAGACACGAAGCGAGCGATCTCTCTTCATGCCTTCCCATCAAAAGTGTTGTCTCATATCCCTGTATATCTTCGTACCTTCCGGATATACCGAATATGCCAAACTGTAGGCTTCCTTCATCACTTTTTCGCGAATATCTCCTTTAGGCACATACAATCGACTTCCATATATTAACGATCTGTCATCATGAATTAACAAGTATATTCGAAGACTTGTGGGTTACGGGCCCACCAAGCTTTCGCTGCGCCACTCTGATAAATTGAGGCAGGTCTTCAAACTTCTTAAATCAAGCATCATACGTTTGAGTAGCCTTGATGTGATATATCATGGATGACTTGCACTTGTAGTTGCATCAACTATCTTTAAGGATCCGGTAAGACTTGTTCCAAATCAATTCCGACAATCAGTTATCAGCTCCTTTTGCAATGTTAATATCATTATGGCTCATAATCGACTCACGACATCGGGCACTACCTTTTCCTTTCCCGGATAGTGGCCCAAATCTAAGTCGCAGTCAACCATTTACTCCAACTATCTATACTGCCATATATTGGGCTTTTTCCAAGTGAACACATACTTTTAGGCTTTTATGATTGGTGGATATCTCGATCTTCTCGCCCAACAATTAGTGTCTCCATAAATTTAATATGAATCTCATGGCATCAACTCCGAGTCATGCGTCGGACAATTCTTCTCATGCGTCTTAGCCGTTTGATGCATAGGCTATCACTCGTCCATGCTGCATCAATACACAGCCCAAACCATTTCTAGATGCATCGCTGTGAATTACTAACCCTCGAAGTCATTCGGCATAATTAGAATAAGAATGGTCGTTAACTTCTGTTCCAACAAATCGAATGCTCGCTTACACTTCTCGGACCAAATGAGCGGTTCCTCCTTTTGAATCAACTTGGTCAACATTGTTGAAGTCAAAATTTGCACCCCGGTTGACCAAGTCATAGTCAAGGTCAACCCCAAGCCAGGTGGGCCCAAACCCAGGTCAAGCGGGTCCATGCCCAAGTCGAGCCCGCGGCCAGCCTCCCCATGCCAACAACAAAATCATGTAATAAATAATTTTTATGTAATTCTTTATACATGAATGTATGCAAAATGGGCATAAAGCCAATATTTTGTAAGCCCATGGCTTATGTGCAAAAATGAAATGGCACATGAGCCATAGGATAGGCAAAATGCCATTTTGTAAAGCCCAAGGGGCTATATGCAAATATGTAAGCCTATAAAAGGCAACATGATGATGAATAAAAAATATACTTTTTCCATTCTCTCAAAAACCTAGGGTTTGTACATCTTTCCCTTTTCTGAAGGTTTCAAACCTTTTCCTTTCTTTGAATTAAATCAAGAGTTTTACTCTTCCTTTTCCAAAACTAAATAGTTTTTCACCATAAAACCCACCAAGGGAAGCTTGGATCTGTCATTAGATCTCAAAAGAAGAGATTTTTAGATCTCACATCTCTTGATTTTCAAGATCCGGCCAAACTACAGGAGGATGAGGAAGAACCCCTTTAATCAGCTTCAACACATCCTAGGAGTTTAACTCCATATATATATATATATATATATATATATAATAAATATTTCCTTTCTGAACCATAACTTCTGGTTTCTGGGGCTAAAAGTCCTCTTTTCCTCTCCGGCGCCCAAGCGCTCACGTACCGACACGTGGCGCGCTAGCGCTCGAGCGCAAAGCGCCCACGTACCGACACGTGGCGCGCTTGCGCTCCAGCGCTCGAGCGCAAGGCGCCCGCGTGCCGACACGTGGCGCGCTTGGGCTCAAGCGCACTGCGCGCGAGCGCAAGGCGCCCGCGTGCCGACACGTGACACGCTTGTGCTCCGGCGCTCTGCGTCCGAGCGCAAAGCGCCCACGTGCCGACACGTGGCGTGCTTGCGCTCCGGCGCCTTGCGCCCGAGCGCAAAGCGCCCACGTGTCGACACGTGGCGCGCTTTCGCCTAAGCGTACAACACCTAAGCGCACAGTGCTCGAGGTGCTGGCCCCCACGCATCCTTTGGATGTCTTTCCCCCCTTTTATACACACACACACACACACACATATATATATACATATGCATACATATGTACACATACACATACTCCACGACACTGCTCCTGTTAGAAAAAAATTTCTAACGGGGCGCTGCCCCGCACCCTGCAAGGGGGCTGCTAGCCCCCTTGACCCCTAGCCCGCTATCCGGGTAGCGGGAACCCCATAAAAACTCTGCGTGGCTCCCGATATATCCAAAACCCCCCTTCAAAACACAACACACATACACTGCACATTGAGTTCGCATGACCCGTTTAACCCGTCAATCGGAGGTTCCCTCGCTCCAAAGGCGAGGGGTAATTAACGGCAGTTTAGTTCGCGGCTGCCGGAGATTCGGATCCCCACAATGAATAAACCCCGGCCTACCCTAGGCAGGGGGAATCTGTAGTACGCCTGACAAGCACGCGCGTATTCCCATCTCAATGGGGTGACAAAAAACTCCCTACAGATTCTGGCACGCCCGGTGGGACCAATCTCTCCTCCCATATTTCGGGTTAAACGTTCATGCGAACTCAATCAATATACATACCTATATTTAAACTAAAATAATGCTTTTTCATGCAGGTTTTAAAGCAATCACTCTCCAACAATGTCTCCAAAGATGAACTCGGCTCTCAGCACGGCTCCCGTCTCCTACACGATGAGGATATACTCTAGGACGGTCCTTCCGGCCAGTCTCAGGCGACAATGGGAGGAGCCGCTGCTACCATTTGGCTCTATTATGTTCATGCCAGTTGGCTCCATCCCAGCTCCTCAAGCTCCAATAACCGACAAACTGGCCTCGAAAGGCAAGAGGCCAAATGTGGTGGTCTCGAAGGCGTCCCAGCCCAAACGCAAATCGGTGTCTGGACGGCTTTCCATGGCCCCAACTGGGGGCAAAGCCATCAGAACAAAAGAAGTTGCCAGACGTCGTGGGCAAGCCCAGGCGATACCTTCGACGGACATACGGGCAGATGTCTTCTCAAGCATCCCCATCACTCGGCCTATGGCGGCTTCCCGAAGACCAGAAGCCTGCCAAGCGCTTAAGGCAGAGAAGCTGAGGCAGAAGTGGCTCAGATATAGAGCCAACAAAAGGGCTAGGGCTCTGGCCATGTTAAAATTTATGAATTTCCAAAGCCCGGACCGCTCCGCGAAACCAGCTGCCAGTGATGAAAGAATAGCTGAATGTGTTATCCACACTGTCTATATGGCCGGACATGAAGAAATGAACCCTCCTCTTCTTCACAGCCATGGTGATGATATGGTTGACGCTACCCAGCATCGGCTCGATCTAAATGATGAAGAGCCCGCTCAGGCCGATAAGCCAGAGGAGCCCGTGGTTCCTACGGAATTGAGCTCAGGCAATAAAGATTACCCGGTTGTCATAGCCGGAACTACAGAACAAGCATTATTCCAATGGTTTCAAAGGCAATTTCAGGACAGGGATAAGAAGATGGCCGAGGTCCATTCCAAAGTCAACGAGCTGGCAAACGTCGTGGTAGATCTCATGAACCAAGTCGCCCGATTGCAATCACAACAGAATCAAATGTTGGTTCACGAGCTAGGGGGCGATACCCGGAGGCAGCCAACTGATACCCCCTTCAAGCCAAGGGTGGAGCACCTTCGCGGAGAACGGCTGCAATCAGCCTCCAGTCCCTCCGATACATACGCCGGGGAGGGGGGAATCGCCTCTGAAAGAGAAGTTGGAAAAGGTCTATTCCTTCAAGAGGGAAAAGGTCCATAAGATATTCAGGGACGCCCTAAGAAACGGTCTACAACTGCCAGAATCAAAGAGACCGCAAGAAGAGAATATGACCGACGACCCAAAATATTGCCCCTATCACAGGGTGATAGGTCATGCCATTGAGGACTGCTTCATCTTCAAAGATTGGGTCGAAAGGCAATAATACAAGATGGGAGAGATAGAACTCTCTATAGACGTGTTAGCAAACAGTCAAGCTACGATCGCCGATTTCATGGAAATGGAGACCGAAGCCTTTCGGGAACCTAATCCTCCCAGACATGTGCCATTATCTGAAAAGGGCGAACCAAAGACCGATCGGCCTCAAGGACCAGCATCAGTAAAGGCACCTACTCAAATGGAGAGAAAGAAGAAGGCATACTCCTTCAGGAGGGATGAAGTCCGCAAAATATTCATGGACGCCTTGAACAACGGTCTGCAACTGTCTGTTCCAAAGAGGCCATAGGAAATGAACATGACCGGCAATCCCATATACTGCCCATATCATAGAGTGGTGGGTCATACCATCGAAGATTACTATATTTTCAAAGATTGGGCAGAGGACCAATATAAGCTGGGAAAAACCTCATAATCCTCGGATGTATCGGCAAGCCACAGAGCTAGGTCATCAACACAGCTCCGCCAAGATCAAAGTTCAAGGAGCTGGGATAAGCAAAAAGGACCACCACGTCGTTAAACTGGGAACACCCGCTGACCGCCACGTCGTTAAACTGGGGATGACAGAGCACCAAGTCTTTAAACTGGGAATAATTGACCACCATGTCACTAAACTGGTGAATAATCGACCTCTAAGTCGTTAAACTGGGAATGTAAAAAAAATGTAAAAATGTAAATGAACAAAAAAATATGTAAATAAAAGAAAAATAAAGAAAAGTCGAAATGATGGGGCAACTCGCAATAAAAATCAGCGAGTGAAAATAAAAATGGAAATAAAGCCGAAATGATGGGGCAACCGTGAAAAATAGCCGAAATGATAGGGCAATCGCGATCTTCGCGATAAGAAAAGCTGAAATGATAGGGCAATCACGGTAAAACAAAACAAAACAACGGCGAATGATGAGTCGCTCCTGGTACCATATTCCAGTGCATCGATGCAGACGCCGGCAAAAATCCAATTTTTCAAAATTCCCTTGGCCCTACGGTTAGTTCCCAACTTAACTACCGTATACAATCCACGGGCTCAAATAATTCTCATCATACCCATATCCCACTGCAATCACTAGTCCAGCGGTTGGTCTCCGCCCTCGGAATTATGCTCTATTGGGAAGACCCACTTATGTGTCCTGGCACATGTGTTTCAGTGTTAGCAACGCTGATGCCGGCCCCTACCCCAAAATTCCAAGCTCGCCATCGACAGACCACTAAGTCTCTAAACTGGAAACAAATGACCACCAAGTCGTTAAACTGGAAACAGACGACCTCTACGTCATTAAACTGGAAACAGATGACCACCAAGTCGGTAAACTGGAAACAGTAGACCTCTAAGTCTTTAAACTGGAAACAGATGACTGCCACGTCGCTGAACTGGAAACAGATGACCACTAAGTTGTTAAACTGGAAACAGATGACCACTAAGTCGTTAAACTGGAAACAGATGACCTCTATGTCGTTAAACTAGAAAAAGATAACCTCTATGTCGTTAAACTGGATACAGATTACCACTAAGTCGTTAAACTGGAAACATAGGACCTCTATGTCGTTAAACTGGAAACAGATGACCCCTAAGTCGTTAAACTGGAAACAGATGACCTTTATGTCGTTAAACTGGAAAGAGTCGACCCCTAAGTCGTTAAACTGGAAACAGATGACCTCTAAATCGTTAAACTGGAAACAGTCGACCTCTAAGTCATTAAACTGGGAACGAGGGAAATCCACTCATGTGTCCTCACGATACATGAGGAGAACAAACCTTTGTGGGATCCTTACGACTCACAAAAGAAAAACACACTTAGGAGTCCTCACGACTCCTAAGGAGAAAATACACCTGCGGGATCCTTACGACTCGTAGGGAGAAAATGCTTTCATGGGACCCTCACGGCCCATAAAATTGAAAAGTCTTAGGTGATAAGGATCTAAACCTGTCTCCTAAGCCATCGCTTTCCAAATCCCCAAGTGGCGAATGATGAGTTGCTCCTGGTACCATATTCCAGTGCAGCGATGCAGATGCCAACCAAATTCCAAATGGCGAATGATGAGTCGCTCCTGGTACCATATTATAGTGCAGCGATGCAGACGCCAACCAAATTCCAAATCCCATATCCCCAAGTGGCGAATGATGAGTCACTCCTGGTACATATTCCAGTGCAGCGATGCAGACGCCAACCAAATTCCAAATCCCATACCCCAACGGCGAATGATGAGTCGCTCCTGGTACCATATTCCAGTGCAGCGATGCAGACGCCAACAAAGTCCCGAAAATTTTTCCGGCCCTATGGTCTGGATCATACATCCTGCAAAACCATATACTATCCACGGGAGTAAAACAATCCCAATCTCTCCTAAGTCCTACCGGTGAGACCACATTCAAAGTCCCACCAAAAATAAAAAAATAAAAAAAATGGTATGTCTACAAGCAAAATGGGCACGGATGAAAACCCGAAAGGGCGCCGTGAGTAAAAACAGCAGGACTGCCGGCGAGTTTGTGAAAACCCGAAAGGGCGCAAACTCGTAAAAAAAAAGAGATGAAATACACTCACAAAGTCCTCTCGACTTTGTGAGGAGAAAATCTCCGCGTGAGATCCTTACAACTCACAAAGGAGCAACACACTTGGGAGTCCCCACGACTCCTAAGGAGAAAATACACCTACGAGATCCTTTCAACTCGTAGGGAGAAAATGCTTTTATGGGACCCTTACGGCCCATAAAATTGAGAAGCCTTAGGCGATAGGGATCTAAACCTGTCTCCTAAGCCACCAATTCCCAAATCCTCCCGGAGCAAATGATGAGTTGCTCCTGGCATTATTCCAGTGCAGCAATGCAGATGCCAAACAAAAAAAAACCAATTCCTAAATCCTCTCGGGGCAAATGATGAGTTGCTCCTGGCATTATTCCAGTGCAGCAATGCAGATGCCAAACAAAAAAAACCAATTCCCAAATCCTCCCGGGGCAAATGATGAGTTGCTCCTGGCATTATTCCAGTGCATCAATGCAGATGCCAAACAAAAAAACCAATTCCTAAATCCTCTCGGGACAAATGATGAGTTGCTCCTGGCATTATTCCAGTGCAGCAATGCAGATGCCAAACAAAAAAAAACCAATTCTCAAATCCTCTCGGGGCAAATGATGAGTTGCTCCTGGCATTATTCCAGTGCAGCAATGCAGATGCCAAACAAAAAAAACCAATTCCCAAATCCTCTCGGGGCAAATGATGAGTAGCTCCTGGCATTATTCCAGTGCAGCAATGCAGATGCCAAACAAATACCCCAATTCCCAAATCCTCTCAAAGACGGATGATGATTCGCTCCTGGTACCATATTCCAGTGTAGCGATGCTGATGTCGACTCAAATCAAACAAATCAAACCAACCAATTCCAACATCGACCTCTGCGTCAACAAGCGACACTCCGCGCCGGGGAAAAGTCGATCAGCGACACTCCGTGCCGGGGAAAAGTCAACCAGCAACACTCCGCGCCGGGGAAAAGTCGATCAGCGACACTCCGGCCGGGGAAAAGTCAACCCGACACTCCGCGTCGGGGAAAAGTCGATCAGCGACACTCCGTGTCGGGGAAAAGTCAAACAGCGACACTCCGTGCCGGGGAAACGTCAAGCAGACACTCCGTGCCGGGGACACGTTAGCAAGCGACACTCCGCGCCGGGGAAAAGTCGATCAGCGACACTCCGTGCCGGGGAAAAGTCAACCCGACACTCCGCGCCCGGGAAAAGTCGATCAGCGACATTCCGTGCAGGGGAAAAGTCAACCCGACACTCCGTGCCGGGGAAAAGTCGATCAGCGACACTCCGTGTCGGGGAAAAGTCAACCAACGACACTCCGCGCCGGGGAAAAGTCGATCAGCGACACTCCGTGCCGGGGAAAAGTCAACCCGACACTCCGCGCCGGGGAAAAGTCGATCAGCGACACTCCGTGTCGGGGAAAAGTCAACTCGATACTCCACGCCGGGGAAAAGTCGATCAGCGACACTCCGTGCCGGGGAAAAGTCAAACAGCGACACTCCGTGCCGGGGAAACATCAACCCGACACTCCGCGCCGGGGAAAAGTCGAACAGCGACACTCCATGCCGGGGAAAAGTCAAACAACGACACTCCGTGCCGGGGAAACGTCAAGCAGACACTCCGTGCCGGGGACACGTCAGCAAGCGACACTCTGCATCGGGGAAACGTCCAACACAGACACTCCGCATCAGGGAAACGTCCAACACAGATACTCCGTAACGGGGATACGTCAACCAGCCGATACTCCGCCTCGGGAAAACGTCAAGCAGACACTCCATGCCGAGGGCACATCGACAACAGACACTCCGTCTCGGGGACACGTTGACCAGCCGATACTCCGCCTTGGGGAAACGTCAAGCAGACACTCCGTGCCGGGGGCACATCGACAACAGACACTCCGCCTTGGGGAAACGTTGACCAGCGACACTCCGTGCCGGGGACAAGCCTACCAAATCGCTCCGGATCAGAGCGTCGACTGTCCATGTCGTAAAAAGGGCAGTGCATCCCAAAAGGTGGGAACCAAAGCAAGTCGCCTCCACGTGAAAGAAGATCCATCAATTTCATGCACATGACCCACATATGCTGTGTGCATTTGTTGATGGGGGCAATTTGTTGAAGTCAAAATTTGCATCCCGGTTGACCAAGTCATAGTCAAGGTCAACCCCAAGCCAGGTGGGCCCAAACCCAGGTCAAGCGGGCCCATGCCCAAGTCGAGCCCGCGGCCAGCCTCCCCATGCCAACAACAAAATCATGTAATAAATAATTTTTATGTAATTCTTTATACATGAATGTATGCAAAATGGGCATAAAGCCAATATTTTGCAAGCCCATGGTTTATGTGCAAAAATGAAATGGCACATGAGCCATAGGATAGGCAAAATGCCATTTTGTAAAGCCCAAGGGGCTATATGCAAATATGTAAGCCTATAAAAGGCAACATGATGATGAATAAAAAATATACTTTTTCCATTCTCTTAAAAACCTAGGGTTTGTACATCTTTCCCTTTTCTGAAGGATTCAAACTTTTTCCTTTCTTTGAATTAAATCAAGAGTTTTACTCTTCCTTTTCCAAAACTAAATAGTTTTTCATCATAAAACCCACTAAGGGGAGCTTGGATTTGTCATTAGATCTCAAAAGAAGAGATTTTTAGATCTCACATCTCTTGATCTTCAAGATCCGGCCAAACCACAGGAGGAGGAAGAAGAACCCCTTTAATCAGCTTCAACACATCCTAGGAGTTTAACTCCATATATATATATATATATATATATATATATATATATATATAATAAATATTTCCTTTCTGAAGCATAGCTTCTGGTTTCTGGGGCTAAAAGCCCTCTTTTCCTCGCCGGCGCCCAAGCGCTCAGGCGCCCAAGCGCTCAAGCGCCCACATACCGATACGTGGCGCGCTAGCGCTCGAGTGCAAGGTGCCCACGTGCCAACACGTGGCGCGTTTGCGCTCCAGCACTCGAGCGCAAGGCGCCCGCGTGCCGACACGTGGCGCTCTTGGGCTCAAGTGCACTGCGCGCGTGCGCAAAGCGCCCGCGTGCCGACACGTGGCGCGCTTGCGCTCCAGCGCTCTGCGCCCGAGCGCAAGGCGTCTACGTGCCGACACGTGGCGCGCTTGCGCCCGAACGCAAAGCGCCCACGTGCCGACACGTGGCGCGCTTTCGCCTAAGCGCACAGCACCTAAGCGCACAGCGCTCAAGGCGCTGGCCCCCACGCATCCTTTGGATGTCTTTCCCCCCTTTTTACACACACACACACACACACACATATATATACATACATATGCATACATATATACACATACACATACTCCACGACACTGTCCTTGTTAGAAAAAAATTTCTAACGGGGCGCTGCCCCGCACCCCGCAAGGGGGCTGCTAGCCCGCTTGACCCCCAACCCGCTATCCGGGTAGCGGGACCCCCGTAAAAACTCTGCGTGGCTCCCGATATATCCAAACCCCCCCTTCAAAACACAACACACGCACACTGCATATTGAGTTCGCATGACCCGTTTAACCCGTCAATCGGAGGTTCCCTTGCTCCAAAAGCGATGGGTAATTAACGGCAGTTTAGTTCGCGGCTGCCAGAGATTCGGATCCCCACAATCAATAAACCTCGGCCTACCCTAGGAAGGGGGAATCTGTAGTACGCCTGACAAGCGCGCGCGTATTCCCATCTCAATGGGGTGACGAAAAACAGCCTACAAACATCTCTGCTATTCACGCGAATTCTTACACGAACCTCCGATAATTCCTGGCTAGTCCAACTTATTCTTTTTTTGAAGTTTCCTTGGACTTGGCCATTCTTAAGTTGCCGCAATATTTCTGGGTCTACAGTGATTCCATCTTCCAATATGTCATCACCCCAGAACTTCACTCTATCGAGTCAAAATCCACATTTGCTCAACTTGGCACACAACGTCTGAAGTATACTTCTCAATTTCTGTTCGCGTTCCTCCTTGTTCTTAGAAATTCGGAAGGATCTTGTTTCTACTGGACAAGACAAATATCACGTGGTCACTGGTCGCCTTCGCATTGCCTTTGACTAGTAAGGAGGGATAACAAGAGATACTTTCGAGCCGGAAGGTCCAAAGCCGTAGTATAAGATGTAAAAGGTGGAATAAGAGAGGCAAGAAGGAACATGCATAAATTATATGAAATTAAGAGGTCATGCAACACCCTAGCACGATCATACGTTATTTAACAATATTACTTAGTATTTTGAATTTCTTTAATTACTATTGTTTAAGTGTGATTAGTGTTTGGATAATACGTGTGCTTATCGGACCCGACCCATTTGCGTGAGACCCGTTATGGATGATAGAGTATATTTATCCATAGACCATATCTATTTGACTTTCAAAAATTAGATATAAAACATTTATATATATATATATATATTCTAGTAACCATACGTTATGGATATTTTTATATATTAATTGTCTGTATGTTGCATCTTATTTAAACATCTCATGTTATTTGACGATTATCTATTACACCTAAATCATAAACATCCTAAGATACTGTGTAGAATATATATTTTGTTTCTCTAACCATTATATTTATGGTTTAAGTGGGCTACGTATGTGTAGATAGCTTCTAGTATATTTTTGAGATTTAGTAGAGACGAATCGGGGATCATAATATCTTTATAAAACATTATTGGTTATTTAGTTTTATACAACACACACACACACACACACACACCTAATATATAATAAAATATATATTTACTATATATAAAACCCATTTTTCTCTCTCTCCCCTTCTCGTAATCATTTTCCTCCTTCTTCCTCGAGCTCGCCACCTCCTCACCTCGAACCAAACCCATGCCTGAGCCTCCATCACCTTGTCTACACCTTTATCGACTCTTTCAACCGCCGAACATCCACATCCCCTCACCCTCGTCGCCAACACCCATCTAGTCCCGCCTTCAACGTTTGCGGCAACAACATCACAACCCCATCGTCGAAATAGTATCTTGAACAAACTTGGAAACCGTAGACGAGCTTTCAAGTTTCTGTCTTGTCTTGTTCGTCGTTTCCGTTCGCGTGTTCATCTTTGTGATCGCGTTCAAGGCAAGTTGTTAACTTGCTACATGCTATAGTTACATAATATACGTATATATTATCGTGATACTATATATGTTCTATCATTTTATGTGATTGTTATTTTATCATCTCATACCGGTTAACTAGTTTAACAAATAACATTCAATAATAAGCTTAAATTATAATAAGTTTAGTGCATATTAATTTATAAGATATTTAATTAGTATTATTTAATGATACATCGTAACTAGTAAAATAACATGCGGTAAATGAATGCTCATTATAATTATATAACTACAGGATAAATAATGAGCGAGTATTCGATACTTGTCGTAGTATTGTTTTCAATTGATAAGTTAACATTGTGAGATAAAACTTTAAATACAAAATATAGGAGTTAAATATAAAATAGTAGTTCAAATATATTGATGGTTTCGTTTGCATTTTTCTAGTTTAATAACCATCATTTTGTTATAACTTTAAATATCGAGTATAAAATACTCATATAAATCAATCCTGGTAAAACAAAATATTATTCTTAATCCAGTCAGAGTAATATCATAAACAAGTAATAGTCGATTTGATCGTATAACTAATTAACCTTAAACATGACACGCTGGTTAAGCTATATCCGTTAGTGTTTACTGATTTTCGGTTATAATTGTATTGCCTGCAATATACCATGATTTGATTTGAATATGTGATTGTGAAGTAGATATCTTACCTAACTGATTACATCATCAATGACATGCCTGTATACAAATTCATGACTTGTACCCTGTAATCTTGTTACTATTACCGTTATCATGCTAGTACCTGTTACCTGTAATACTTACATATACCAACAATCCTGACTTATTGTCCCGATGGACGTGACCTGTTGTCTAGATAGACATAACCTGTATATGTCTGTTCCTGTATTGGCATTAGTTAGATATTATTCATACCTGACTTGAAAAGCGAAACCTGGGGAAATGAGGAAATTAAAAGTGTAACTGAAGTGTAATTTAAAAGGATATTACATGCTTCCATGGTTCCGGGGGGTAACAGAACAGAATCATTCTTGATTCATACATCTTGCATCCGTGATCCCGGAAGGTAACGGGATATATCTTGTGTCCATGGTCCCGGGGGGTAACCAGATATATACTTTTGAGTTACATGGAGGAGTACATTCATTAGTTTCCAATACTTGTAGAATAGTTAACCTAAAAACACAGATTTTAGGATACACGTGACATGTTTGAATACCTATAGCCTGCTGTTATAACACCCGTGACTAATTTTGCTTATACTCATACCTCACTCTTGCACGTGACATCGTATATAGCACACCGTTCAGTTTATTATTATTATTATTATTATATTTATGATGTATTGACCTCTAGGTTTTGCATGGCCCAGATCTTTGACCTTAGCACAGGAGAATCGTGGGTACCTTGTCAGGATTTCGGATCAGTGATCAGCATTTCGTTGATATATTTCTTATTGTGGTTTAGATATCCTTGTTTTTTCTTTAGATATTTATAGTTTCCGCTATCATTTCCTGTTATCATTCTTGTGGCTATTAGACATGTTTAGAAATAGATATTTATATTATTGTTCTTGATTACTAATTAGCAGCTTTAATGTGACTATGGAAAGATATTTTCTTACCGTAGGTAGTATGGCTGGCTTTGTCACGTTTCGTATTTACGTATTTTGGGAAGCGGGGCATGACAAAGTTTTGTTGGTATCGGTGCTTAGGTTTTAGGTTAGCTGGGCTTGGTGTAATTTGTAGTTGGATATGGTACCCAATACATTGTCCTTAAGACCCGGAATTTTAGGAACATATCCTATCCCATTATTGGTTTGTCATTCAAATTCTTGAATCTTATATTTCCCTTAAACTCTTTTATCTCGACGATATGGAAATGACATTGCATCTCACCTTGAAATTCTCTTGATTTTTTTATTGTTTCTCCCCTCTTATTCCCTCAATTCTGATAGTAGAATTTGGACGACTTGGATGGAGTTATGTGATTGTAATTATATACCGCGGCATAATTATAATGCGGTACTCTATTTAGATAAGCTGGAGTTCTATTTCGATTCATTTTTCTTGACTTATGTTCGTTGTACTAACTTGTTTTTCTCTCGGTTTCATTGCTTACGAATTTATGTCTTATCGTGAACTTAAATCCAAAAACCGTGTTATATTTTCCCCTTGTCTTGTAGTGACCAATCCTTCTGCACTTCGAAGAATAAGGAGAGATACAGGAGAGCATATGATGATTGCCGTAGTTCGAGATTGCCTCCAGCGGGAGCTGGTACATACGACTTCAAGACCGATCAGGTGTAAGATGTTTCATTGAAGAAGTTCTAACAGACCTGCCTCAATTTATCAGAGTAGCGCAGCGGAAGTATGGTGGGCTGATAACCCACAAGTCTTAGAACAAACTTGTATATTCATGATAAGGGGAACTATTTGTGTGTACTGAAAGGTGAAATTCATGAACAAGTTATAGATAAATCGCTGATAGTAGTTCGTGATTTCATGGTTGTGTTCAAGGACATCTCGGGTTTACCACCAAAACGAGATGTGGAGTTCGCGATTGATCTTATTCTTGGGGCAGCGCAAATTTCGAAGGCTTGTTATCCGACGGCCCCGGTAGAACTGGAAGAGGTGAAGATAAAGTTTCTGAATTATTAAAGAAGGGTTGGATTCACAGCAGTGGTTCACTATGGGGAGCTCCAGTTCATTGGTTAAGAAGAAAGATAACACGCGGATAATGTGCTTCAACTATCGAGAGTTAAATTGGGTGACCATACAAAATAAGTACCCAATTCCTCGCATAGGAGAATTTTTTGATCAATTCAGTAGCGCGAGAGTATTCTCAAAATTGAATTTGCGATCAAATTATCACCAAGTTCGAGTGAAAACAGAAGACATTTTCAAGACAGTGTTCCGAACTCGATATGGGCATTACGAGTATTTAGTTATTCCATTTGGAGTTACTAATGCACCGGCGATATTTATGGACTTGATGAACCAGATTTTTTCACCATTTCTAGATCAGTTAGTGGTGGTATTCATCGATGATATTCTGATTTACTCGAGGAGCAAAGAAGAGTATGAAGAACACTTAGAATCACTTAGAATCACTTAGAATCACACTGCAGACGTTGATACAAGAAAAGTTGTATGCTTAGATGAGCAAGTGCGAGTTTTAGTTCGATGAAGTGAAGTTCTTAGGTCATGTTATATCCGGAGATGAAATTGCAGTTGACCCTGAAAAGATTGCAGCTGTTCATGATTGGCTGACTCCAAAGAATGTAGGGGAGATCAGAATTTTCCTTGGGTTTGCTGGATACTATCGAAGGTTTGTGGAGAACTTCGCTCGGATAGCAGAACCCTTAACAAGCTAACATGAAATGAGACACTGTTTGCTTGGTCCAGAAAGTGTGCGCTAGCTTTTGAGACGTTGAAGCAAAGGTTTTCAACCGCTCTAATTTTAACTGTGCCAGATGGTTACGAAGGATTAGTTATTCATAACGACACAACTGGAAAAAGCTTGGGATGCGTTTTGATGCGGCATGGAAAGATTGTAGTTTATGCTTCCTGGTAGTTGAAGACTCATAAGAAGAACTACTCAACTCACGACTTAGAACTAGTATCAGTTATCTTTGCACTAAAGATTTGGAGACACTACTTATTGGGCGAGAATGTCAAGGTATTTACTGATCACAAGAGCCTAAAGTATGTAATCACAGAGAAAGAGCTCAACATGAGGCAGCGTAGGTGGTTGGAGATGATGGCTGACTATGATCTTGATATAAACTATCATCCGGGGAAAGTTAATGTATTATCGGATGCTTTAAGTCGATTGCCGGCAATACAGATGTTGACTTCGCACAAAGAGATTATAGCGTATTTTCAGAGATTCGAGTTGGACCTCGTACTACCAGATTCATCGGGATAGTTGATGCGGTTGTGAGTACAGTCATTGTTGATCGATTGCATTAAAGCAGTGCAGTTGCACGATCCTAGATTGTAGAAATTTCGAGGACAAGTGGAGGCAGGACTTTGAACGGATTTATTGATTCATGAAGATGGTTCTTTGAGATATGGAAGTCGTTTGTGTATGCCTAAATGAGAAGTTCGTGAAGAAGTCATGAAGGAGGCTCATAGTTCCGTATATTTGGTACATCCAGGAGGCACGAAATGCATAGAGATTTACAACAACACTTTTGGTGGGAAAGGATGAAAAGAGAGATCACCTGTTACGTGTCGAGGTGCTTAGTGTGTTAGCAAATTAAGGCTGAACATCAAAGGGTAGCTGGCTTGTTGCAACCACTTCCGATTCCCCAATGGAAGTGGGAACATATAACCATGGATTTCGTGACATCATTACCATGAAATCCAAAGAGCAAAAACGCAGTATGGGAGATTGTCGATCAACTGACCAAGACATCTCATTTTATACCATTTCGAGTCGGTCAGTCGATGAAGGCTTTAGCAAAGAGGTACATATAGGAGATTGTGAGATTGCATGGAGTACTAGTAAGTATTGTTTCTGATCGTGATACCTGGTGCCTATCACATTTTTGGAGGAGTCTATATGAAAGTTTGGGAACTCGCTTGAAATTTAGTATGGCCTATCATTCTCAGACAGATGGACAGTCCGAGAGAATGATCCAAACTTTTGAAGATATGTTGAGAGCTTGTCCGTTAGACTTCAAGGGTTCATGGGAGGATCATTTACATTTAGTGGAGTTCTCGCACCATAACAGTTTTCAGGCGATTATACAGATGGCTCCATTTGAAGTATTGTACGGTCGTAAGTGTCGCTTGTCAGTATGTTGGGACGATATTGGGGAAAGATGATTGTTGGGATCAGAACTGATTGTGCAAACCGTGAAGAAAGTCAACTTGATTTGTGAGCATATGAAGGTGGCACAAGATCGACAGAAAAGTTGGGCAGCTACTGGAAAAAGACCATTAGAGTTTGCTGTTAGTAATCATGTGTTCTTGAAAATATCACCGACTAGGGGAGTAATCCGGTTTGGTAGTCGAGTCAAGCTTAGTTCTCGATTCGTGAGGACTTTCGATATCACTGAGCGTATTGGAGAAATAGCTTATCAATTGTCTTTACCATCATATTTGGCGGGTGTTCATGACGTGTTTCATGTATCTCAACTTTGCAAGTATTTTCGATATGAGTCGCATGTCCTAGACCACTCGGAATTGATAGTGAGAAAGGATTTGACTTATGAAGAGCAATCGATAGCTATTGTGGATTGACGAGAAAAGGTTCTCAAGAATATAGTGGTCCCTCAAGTTCTTGTTTCGTAGGGAAATCGTTCACATGGAGAATTTACTTGGGAACGTGAAAACGAAATTCGACAAAAGTTTCCACACCTATTTATTTAGATCCATATCTTCATTGTTCTTGTCTTTTCCTGTTTCCTTCAATTTTGAGGACGAATTTTTTTTGTAATTGGGTATAATGTAACATTTTTGGGGTCAAAAATTACATCCCGATTGATCAAGTCAAAGTCAAATTCAACCCCAAGTGAGCGGGCTCAAGCCCAGGTCAAGTAAGCCCATGCCCAAGTCGAGCCTCGCGGCCGGCCTACCCCATGCCAAAATGAAAATTATGTAATAAATAATTTTGACTACTTTGCCCATATAGATATGTACGTAGGTTAAGTAGTGCAGAGTTATGCATCTTCATAAAATTGATGGCTTAGGAGAAAGGTTTAGGATCCATGTCGCCTAAGACTTTTCATCTTCATGAGCTGTAAGGGTCTCGAGAAAGTTTTTTCTCCCTATGAGTCAAGAGGATCTCACAGGTGCATATTCTCCTTGGGAATCGTGGGGATTCAAAATTGCCTTTCACCTTCGTGAGTTGTAAGGATTTTACGCTGGTATTTTATCCTTACGAGTCGAGAGGACCTGTAAGTGGATTCTTCACTTCCTCGATATGCAACTTTTGGCCAATGTGGCCCGTGGATAGTATACAAGAATTGGTCTTGACCTCTTTGTAGGGTAGCGATGGTTTAGAAAATAGGTTTAGATCTGTCGCCTAAGGATTTTCAATCTTATGAGCCGTAAGTGTCTCATAAAGATATTTCTCCCTACAAGTCGAGAGGATCTCATAGGTGTATTTTCTCCTTAGAAGTCGTGAGAACTCCTAAGTGTGTTCTCTTGTAAATTGTAAGGATCTCACAAGAGTATTTTCCCCTTACGAGTCGAAATGACCCATAAGTGGCTTCTTCTCCTCATTGGATGAAACTTTGGAGAATGTGGCCCATGGATAGTATGCAAGAGTTGATATCGTGCAACAATTCTTAGGAAACAGATTGATATCCCCGTCGCCTAAGGCTTTTCACCTTTATAAGTTTCGAGGGCTGTTCATCACAGAAAACTGCATATTAATACCACTCATTCATTATCTATTTTTGTATATATCGGTACTATTAACCAGTATCTGCTCAGTAATTACATATTACAGCTGTTCGTGATAAAAGACTAGAAACACACTCAAAATCACGGATATAACGTTTGGGAGCTGACATTGCAAACGGAACAGAAAACCGATCGATATCCAATGAGATCTTGTGCAAACAATATTGCATACACAATTTTTGGTCCTACATAATGCATGTGCAATAGACTATGATGGGGGGGGCTGCCTTGGCACACAATGAGCACAAATGAGGGTGATGTGCAATAAATGCTAAAAGGTGTGATGTGATATAAAGCACCAAGTTTTTCCACCAAATCCCTGAGTGCAAACCAGGTTTATATAGGCAAATCAAGCAGTACCAGTGGACTGGTAGAGAGAAGACAAGACCATAGCACCAATACGAGCCAAGTTGCTTGGATTTGGGCCGGCGACAAGCCCCATAAATTCGATATCGTCGGCCCTTATGTGTCCAAATGTGCCCATCTTTCTTCTGTCCCTCCCTTGAAGTCACATCATCTCGTTTTTATTATTTGTTTAATTTTTTTTTGAGCCTATAAATACCAGGCCTTTGGGCAAGTTAGAGGAGACTACTTTTTGTGAGAGAGAAGTTTGTAAAAATTGTAACTAGTGATCTTGTAACCCCTTAGTGTGAATTCCTTGCCTTCCTCTAGTCTTGCAACCTCTTTTCTTGAGCTTGCAAGATTACATTTTGATAGTTGAATTCACTTGTTTGTACTTGGAACCATTGCAATAAATGCTTCATTTATATCAAGTTGATTCTTGTATCTCTTCTCATTTTGCATTTTCTTTTTTATTGTTATTTCAATTTATGATGTATGAGTAGTTTGTTCTTGGGCTATGGTGAGGTAGGTTGTGGAATGGCTTTTCTTCCAACCCTTCCCTTTTTTATTCTTGCATTTTACATTTCTTTTCTTAATTATGCAATTTATTATGTTTTGCTTGATAAGATATATTGTTTTGAATGGTTGCAAATCAACCTTTAACATATATCTTATTCCTTCTTTATATTTTATTGTTGCTATATTATGATTTGAAGTTGAAAGGAATACGAAATTAAGTCAAGTGTTGCAAACTAGCTAGATACGATATATAGCATACAAGCATATGTTCTATGCTTGCTAACTTCATTTAACTAATTCCGTATTCATTTCATTCTAAAAATGGCCTTGAATCAAGACGGAGAGTTGGGGGTAAAAGCCGTATTTCAACCATACCAAACCTTAGCCTAAGTTTTCTCTAAACAACCCTAAACCTATCTTCATTTAATTGTTGTTAAAACGTGACAAAATCCATTTCCAACCCATTGTTTCATAACTCAAAATGATGTCGTGATATCCACTCCCTGTGGTTCGACCCGTACTTGCCCGTTTGCATCAACGCACCGTGCACTTGCGGTATTTTTAAAACTCGAGACTCACGTCGTGCACTATTTTCATTTACAAAACCGGCATATCCTAATTTGACAAAAGCCTTCAACGGCACGACACCGTGAGTTTTCAACAAGGGTCTTATAAAGATGCTTCTTCCTATGAGTCGAGATGAGTCGAGAGGACCTCGCAGGTGTATCCTAACGTAAAATGTAAATAACCCCCACTCTTTTATGACAAGGGTCTGTTAGGTTTGTGGTACTAGATTTAAGTCCATCGTACCGTCGCGTTGGCTGACATATTCCTCGATATGCAGTCCCTTAGGTTACTCCTCGAGTAGCCCCGCGACTGTCGTGTCTCTGATCCCTTTTGAGGCTGGACAAGAAGTCTTCAAGCAATATTCTTAGGTTAGAATATCCATATTACCGTCGGAAGAACAAGCATTAGGTATTTGTCATGGCACTTTTTATTTGAGGTTAGGCTTAATTGGAAGCCCCGATGAGTCATAACTGCACCCTTCTGGGGTGGGATGATCACCAATGATCTTTAGGCTTTGTATGTATTGCCATCAAGACCCGAACCGAGGAATATGCCGTCACTTCGTTTTTTGTTTTGATGATGTCGCGCTGATTCTACGCTGAAGTCAGGTAGACATCCATATAACCTCTAGGCCGTATATATCGCCATCAAGGTCTGGAGCTAGGGATATGTCGGCACTCCAATTTTATTTGACCCTTGGGTCCTAGTTGACGTCGTGTCTACATCCTGCTGGCATGAGAAGCACGTTGAGTAGATATCTAGGCTATAGATGTTTCCATCGAGATCTGGAGCTAGGAATATGCCATTGCTCCACTTTTATTTGACCTTTGGGTCTTTGTTGACGTCGCATCTGCACTGAGAAGGAACGTTGCCATTACTCCTCTTTTGTTCGACCCTTGGATCTTTGTTGACGTTATGTCTGCACCGAGAAGGAACGTCGAGCTGGAGCTAGGATTTTGCCATTACTCTTTTTTGATTTGGCTCCTTGAAACCTTATCGACACCGTTCTCCCAATATTTAATCTAATAAAAGAGCAAACCTCTGTTGAAATGAGGCAGTGCCTCCCATGCTCTCCACGAGGGCATCAGTGCCAGAACCAATCTTATAGGATTAAATCCTAAGGTGGCGCCTCACGTGCTCCTTACTTGGGCGCCAATGTGCAAAGCACAGGAGTGCTTCCTGAATAAAGGTTAAGTTCTTATATGGTGCCGCACGTGCTCCTTATGCGGGCGCCAATGTGCAAAGCACATGAATACCTATCTTGAGAATTAAATTCTTAAGTGGCGTCCACGTGCACAACATGTGAGCGCTAGCGCCCAGGTAGAATTAAAATTCTAGAATACGCTCTATTAAACAGAGCCGTTGGATCAAAAATCCAACAGGAATGATAAATCATCAAAATATAGAATCAAATTCTATTATAAGAAAATATCTCCCATATCTTTCTAAATAAGAAAGATACTCTCGGTTGGATCAATGATCCAATTTTTTGGAATATATTCCCTTAGTCTTTCTAAACAAAAAAGATTGCTCTCTGTAAAACAGAGAACTCTTGGATTAAAAATCCAATGGTGATTAAAAATCACCATTTTACAGAATAAATTCTGTATATGGGAGAATATTTTCCCGATCTTGCTAAAAACAAGAACAACATATTCTGTAAAACAGAAGTCCTTGGATAAAAAATCCAACGGTGGGTAAAATTCCCCAAATCAATTTTGAGTCCAAATAAATCAATTGGAATCTCACAATGAGATATTTTCTCAAAACCAATTAACAATTTGCCTCCACTATATAAAGGACCCCAAACTTCAAATCGAAAAAAAGAACGACTACCAGAGAGAGACCACAAATAGAAAGAATAGAGAATTCAATTCTCAAAGAAGAAGAGCTTTCTTCTCAAAATCTTAGATAAAGAAAAGAGATCAAAATATCTCTATTACGTATAATATCGTATCTAAGGGTTCAATCCTTGTAAAAAGAACTTAGTTCTTTTTTTGGATCCGAGATCCACAAGACAAGTCTCCCACAAGTTGAGAATTTAATTCTTATCAGGTTGATCTTGTTCTTGAGAATCAAAGATTCAGTAAAGAACAAATTTAAAGAGAAACAAGAGAGAGTCCATAATACTCCAGGAACTCAGTTCATTCAAATCGAGAACTTAGTTTTTTTAAAAACTCAACCTAAAATTCTCAAATATTGTGATTTTAGCAAGCGTTAATGGTCAAAGCACCATTGACAGAGGTTTTATCTCTCTGAAAACATCAACAGAGATTAAATCTCCATATAAATGAAACTAGCGCCTCACGTGCTTCCCACATAGGCGCCCCTCTTTAACAGTACCTAGTGCCTCACACGAATCACACGTGGGCGCCATATAAAAAGTGCTTAGCACTTCAGCCAAAACAGCTGAGTGCTTAGCACTGATTGGACAGTATCCAGTGCCGCACGTGCTCCTTACGTGGTCACCACAAAAATAATAAGAGTGCTTAGCACTCCATAAATAGCCAAAATGGCTAAGTGCTTAGCACTGATTGGGCAGCACCCAGCGCCACACGTGCTTCTCACGTGAGCGCCACAAAAATAATAAGAGTGCTTAACACTCTATAAATAACCAAAATGGCTGGGTGCTTAGCACTGATTGAGCAGCGCCCAGCACCTCACGTGTTCCTCACGTGGGCGCCATAAAAAAAAGAGAGAAAAGTGCTTAACACTCCATAAACAGCCAAAATGGCCGAGTGCTCAGCGTTCATTGGGCACCGTCCATAATTAAATGTTTCACATGACACCCATATGAGTGTCAGAGCGTCAAACAAGTGCTTAGTATTTTTGCATAAAAAAAGGGGACTGAACCAACAGATTCCAAATAAGTGCTTAGCACTTCTGAACAAAAAAAACTGAGCATACTAAACCCAAATTGGCTAAGTCTATAAAACTTTCTTATAGCTAAGCCCAAAATGCTCTGTTGTTTGGATCTTGAATAAATATGATTCTTGAAATTTTACTAAGTTGATCTTTATCTCAAATTAGACTAATGTATCCTTAGTTAAAAATAAATTGAGCCCAAATGCTCACACATTTAAGTTGATTTTTATTTCAAAACAGATTAACGGTTTTTAAATAAACGAAACCCAAATCTAAAATATACAGATTTGGACTGATCCGCACCCTATGGGCGATGACATAAACTAGTCTCCGTATACAATCCACGGGAAACCAAAATAAACAAAAAAACACACGACACGAAGTGAAATACTGGAGAAGGAGAAAGTGGTTATCGCAATGCGGTAACGTAATTAACTGCAGGGGCTTGCGCCTGCAGGGAAGAGCGTCCCCACAATCAAAAACCCCTCATAAATGAGGGGGGTCTGATGAAGTATGCTATAACAGCCGCATCTATCCAAACCTCCGATATATGGTGCTATAAATCAACTTGGTATCTTCGGAGAGGTGGATGGATAAATCCAAATAGCATCTGCCCCCAAACTCAGGTAAGACAATCTATCCCAGTTCATCTCTGTTTTCGATGGTGAATAGGGTTATGTTTGCCAAGCCATGTTTGTTCAAATCGACAAAGGCAAATGATGATTCTCTCCTGGTAATATCCCAGTTGTAGCGATACTGATGCCTAAACATGTGTCAAACTCCAAGTCCTCTTACGGCAAATGATGATTCGCTCCTGGCAATATTTCAGTTGCAGCGATGCTGATGCCAAGATTCGTATCAGATCTCAAGTTCCTAACTCGTAATAAAACTCAGCGAGTCGCAAAAAAGGCATATGAGAAAGCCGAAATGTTTGGGCAACTCGCAATAAAAAGCATCGAGTAAATAAAAAAATATAGCCAAAATGATTGGGCAATCGCGACTTTCACGACATAAAAGCTGAAAAGATAGGGCATCGCGGAAAGAAATAAAAAAAATGAAATGAAACTTTTTTGCCATGCAGGTGAGTCTACACTGACCCCTGTATACAATCTATGGGCACAAATGAAAAGGGAAACATATTTTCCTACCAGGCTCTGTCAAAGTGAGAGCCAGATCTTGACGGCAACATCTACAGCCTAGAGATCATCTCGACGTTCTTCTTATTCCAACAGGGTGCAGACGTGACGTCAACAAAGGCTCTAAGGAGCCAAATCAAAAAGGAGTGACGGCAAAATCCTAACTCCAGCTCGACGTGCTTCTCATGCCAACAGGATGGAGACACAATGTCATCAAAAACCCAAGGGTCAAACAAAAAGGAGTAATGGCAAAATCCCAGCTCTAGCTTGACGTTCCTTCTCGGTGCAGATGCGACGTCAACAAAGGCTCCAAGCAGCCAAATCAAAAAGAAGTGACGGAAAAATCCTAGCTCCTATAGACTATCCCTGTGTCCCCTCCCTCCTCATTCCAGCAGAGGCAGACACACTAATCAAATAAATGTGAAGTGACGGTAAAATCCCAGTTTCAGATCATAATGGCAACATCTAAAGCTTAGAGATCACCATGACGTTCTCCTCATTCCAGCAGAATGCAGACGCAACGTCAACAAAAGACCCAAGGGTCAAAGCAGAAATGGAGTCACGAAAAAATCCTAGCTCCAAGTCTTGACGGTATATATACAACCTAGAGACTATCTCGCCCCCTTATTTCAGCAGGATGCGGACGCAACTATTAAATGAAATTGGAGCAATGGCATATTCCTAGCTCCGAACTTCAATTGCAATACATACAGCATAGATGTCCTACAGATGTCTACCCTATTTAAGCAGAGAAACGGCATGGCATCGTAAAAAAATTTGAAGTGACGGTATATTCCCAGCTTCGAGTCTCGACGGCGACTCATATAAAGCCTAAAAGACTATCGAAGATCATCCCACACCAGAGCGGAGTGGTTATGACTCATCGGGGCTCCAAATTGAGCCTGAACTCAAGTAAAAAGCATCATGGCGAATTCCTAACGTTTGCTCTTCCGACGGTAATATGACCTAAGGAGATTACTTGAAGACGTCCTGTCCATCCCCCGAAGGGATCAGAGACACGACAGTTGCAGGGCTACTCGAACAGCAGCTTAAAGACTGCATATCGAGAAATACATCAGCCAACGCGATGATGCCAAGGACTAAAACCCTAGTACCATAAACCTAACAGACCTCTGTCGTAAAGAATATGGGTTATCTACATACAACGTTAGGACAAATTTGCCTGTAAACCCAAAGGAGGTAAACTAAAAACACTTCGAAACGAGTGAATAAACTACAAACTCCGAAATGAGTACATAAACTAGAAACTCTGAAACGAGTGAATAAACTATAAACTCCTAGAAACTCCGAAACGAGTGAATAAACTCCAAACTCCAAAATGAGTATATAAACTAGAAACTCCGAATCGGGTGAATAAACTACAAACTCCGAATCGGGTGAATAAACTACAAACTCCGAAATGAGTGCATAAACTAGAGACTTCGAAATGAGTGAAAAAACTACAAGCTCCGAAATGAGTACATAAACTAGAGACTTCGAAACGAGTGAATAAATTACAAACTCCGAAATGAGTACATAAACTAAAAACTCCGAAACGAGTGAATCAACTAAAATTTCGAAATGAGTAAATAAACTAGAGACTCCGGGACGAGTGAATAAACTAATTGGCGCTAAATTAAGGCATCAAGAAACAGAAAGGCGCAACACATAGACCTCGGGGCTCGGAATTACGTTTCTTAAGGATCAAGACCTGAGTTAATCATGGATGACGACGCTTGTGTCCATCCGCTTTCAAAATTCTAAATGACATGCCAGCCCGAAACCAGCCATATATTATACTTCACTCACGGGTATACCATCGTGAGTAAGGTGGCAGGGCAAAGAATTTGTTCACACCAGTCCAGTACTCACATATGTCTAGATGCATGCATCAGAAACTTCTAAGGTTAAAATACAAAGTATATGTGTAGAGGCAAGATGCCCACATGGATATGTGCTGGGAGTGAAACATTCAGCGGTCAACAAATTATTTATTTATTTATTCCACAGAAAAAAGATCACCAAATATGGGATCAGAGATACAGAGATTAGTAAAATAATCAACAAAATTCTCTAACTCCCTCTCTGCCTTCTCTACCATGTCGAAGCAGCAATCTTCGCGAGAGGTCGCTCCCCATCGGTCAGCGCTGTGCCTATCAGCGAAGACGGACATGACGGCCTGCTGAGCCCGCATCTGACTTAGCAACTGAACAGAACGGTCCTTCAGAGGCTGGGAAATCAAATATGCCTCATAAAAGCACTCAATCTTGTCCTCCGCTGTGTCGAGCATCGCCGAAGTCATCTCCGCTGGATGAGGAGGGATGTTAACAAGCACGGACAGGAAGATCATCCGGAGCAAAATCGAGCCGATAGGAAGAGGAGAGCCCCTACATGCCGGAAGCTCATACATCATCGTGTCACACTGGTCATCAGTAAGAACGGGATCCACTAATCGCGCAGTAAAATGGGAAACAATTCCCTCGATAGGTACCTCCCATGGATGTCGACGAGTATAGAAAAGATTGCAAGCCATAACTCTTAGTCTGTAAAAAAATGGTTTTCTTCTTGTGAAGAAGAAGAAGATCATCACTTCAGAATATAAAGAGAAGCATTTAAATTTAGGCACAGAAAATGTTGAGCAGGGTGGAACTCTTTCCAAGGCCTGGCAAAAAGGGCATGGGAAAAGAAAGAGTCGACTCATGGGAATCAGAGCAAGAAGGTGAAAGGATTCTCTTGACGGCGCCCCACGTGCCTGACACGTGAGCATCAACGCTGATTCTTTTTGGGATTAGAGCAGCGCCTCACGTGCATGACATGTGAGCACAGGCGCTAGTTCTTTTCGGGATTAAGTCCTGCAATAGCGCTTCACGTGCGTGACATATGGGCGCCGGCATTTTTTCATATATGTAATAATACCTCATATGAGTATTGGCATAAAGAAAAGGAGAGCTTTGTCATTCATACTGCAAAAAAATTTATACATTGGTGATAAGGGTGATAAAAAAAGAGATATCATCAAAATGCTTACAATGGCAAGACGCTGAATTCTGGACACGGATTCATGAACTTAGAGGCGAGTTTGAGTAAAGTGCTTCTGGCTTCGTTGACCATCTTCTTATGTATTTTCTCATGAATGCAAGCGTCGGGATCCCCGCTGATGTCATCTATCCTCTGGTACGCGGATATTATCGCCTTCTGTTGGAAGACGCGATAAAAAACAGCGACAAGATCATCTCCCCGCTTCTTTGAAATCAGGCCCATCAGATATACTGAATGCACCTTGTCTTCAGCATCATCAAATGCCTTGAGCGGCATAGCCTCATCAAGATCAGGAAGTGCTTCCCAAATCGACCCAACGACAATCTTCAAAAGAGCGGAACGGCGGGGGAACAATCGATCATTGTAATCGTCAAAGCGACGCATCACCTCAGCGCATTGGGCGTCAGTAAACTTCTGTCCTTGATAGCGGCCTTGGATGCAAATCTTCTCATAAGAGATAATTTCTTCAAGATCATACAGATGAGAAGCCATAATATCTGAAAAGAAAAACCAGTAAAGGGTTAGCAATCAAAATACCAAAATCTATACAATCTAGAAGAAAAACAGTGGCCCCCACAAAATCAAGGTGACGCCTCATCAATAATGAGGCAGGCACCCATTATGAAAATCTAAAAGGATTCTCATTTAATGAAAAATCTCATTGAATAGCAGAGTTCAAGGCTTCCAATGGTCTCGAAGAATGTGTTCTACAGCAGATTCAAATCTGTAAGAAGAACCCTAAAAAGAAAACAAGAAAAGGGAATAAAATTCCCAAAAGAATTTTCAAAAGAAATTTTCTTAGAAATCTCCACGGGAAATGGAATTAAATTCCAAACAACGCCCAAATAAAAGTTTTTAAAAGATTTCTAAGAGATCGTTCCAAGAGAAGAGCAAAGCTCTGTTAATGGGTTAAAAAGCCAAAAAACGAGAAAAGATTCTTTTAAGAGTTTCTTTAAGAGTTAAATCGTGGTCATAATTCGTTCCAATTTTTGACAGAGTTTAACTCTGAGAAAGTTCTGGGAACAAAGATCTAAGCTCTGAGGAGAGAATTAAATTCTCAAGGAAAAAAGAAGGCTCAAGAAGATGATGGAACGACAGTCATTTCAAGGGCCAAAGGCCCTATTTATAAGACATGAATCGACAGTTCAACTCCTCAGGAGATCGAACGGTAGAAAACGTGACACCGTTGCACTCACGTGTGAGCCACGTGAGTACAACAGTGGGGGCATTTGTTCCCCTAATATTTAACCTAATAAAAGAGCAAAGCTCTGTTGGAATGAGGCAGCGCCTCACGTGCTCTTCACGAGGGCGCCAGCGCCAGAACCAATCTTATAAGATTAAATCTTATGGTGACGCCTCACGTTCTCCTCGTGTGGGCACCAATGTGCAAAGCACAGAAGTGCTTCCTGAATAAAGGTTAAATTCTTATATGGCGCCGCATGTGCTCCTCACGTAGGCGCCGCATGTGCAAAGTATAGGAATACCTATCTTAAGAATTAAATTCTTAAGTGGTGCTCACGTGCATAATATGTGAGCGCTAGCGTTCATGTAGAATTAAAATTCTACAATACTCTCTGTTAAACAGAGCCGCTGGATCAAAAATCCAATGGGGATGATAAATCATCAAAATATAGAATCAAATTCTATTAGGAGAAAATATCTCTCATATCTTTCTAAATAAGAAAGAAACTCTCGGTTGGATCAATGATCTAATTTTTTGGAATATATTCTCTCAATCTTTTGGAACAAAAAGGATTGTTCTCTGTAAAACAGAGAACTCTTGAATTAAAAATCCAGTGGTGATTAAAAATCACCATTTTACAGAATAAATTCTGTATATGGGAGAATATTTCCCCGATCTTTTTAAAAATAAGAACAACATATTCTGTAAAACAGAAGTCCTTGGATCAAACATCCAACGGTCGGTAAAATTCCCCAAATCAATTTTGAGTCCAAATAAATCAATTGGAATCTCTCAATGAGATATTTTCCCAAAATTAATTAACAATTTGCTTCCGCTATATAAAAGACCCCAGACTTCAAGTCGAGAAAAAAGAACAACTACCAGAGTGAGACCACAGATAGAAAGAACAAAGAATTCAATTCTCAAAGAAGAAGAGCTTCCTTCTCAAAACCTTAGGTAAAGAAAAAAGATCAAAATATCCCTATTACCTATAATATCGCATCTAAGGGTTCAACCATTGTAAAAAGAACTTAGTTCTTTTTATGGATCCGAGATCCACAAGACAAGACTCCCACAAGTTGAGAATTTAATTCTCATCAGGAATATTTTGTTCTTGAGAATTAAAGCTTCAGGGAAGAATAAATTTAAAGAGAAAGACGAGGGAGTCCAGAATACTCCAGGAACTCAGTTCTTTCAAATCGAGAACTTAGTTCTTTAAAACTTCAACCTAAAATTCTTAAATATAGTGATTTTAGCAAGCGTTAATGGTCAAAGCACCATTGATAGAGGTTTAACCTCTCTGAAAATATCAATAGAAATTAATCCATATAAAAAAAACTAGCGCCTCACGTGCTTCCCACATGGGCGCCCCTCTTCAACAGCGCCTAGCGCCTCACGTGAAACACACGTGGGCGCCATATAAAAAGTGCTTAGCATTTCAGCCAAAACGGCTGAGTGCTTAGCACTGATTGGACAACGCCCAGCGCCACATGTGCTCATCACGTAGGCGCCACAAAAATAATAAGAGTGCTTAGCATTCCATAAATAACCAAAACGGCTAAGTGCTTAGCACTGATTGGGCAGCGCCCAGCGCCTCGTGTGCTCCTCACGTGAGCGCCACAAAAATAATAAGAGTGCTTAGTACTCCACAAATAGCCAAAATGGCTGGGTGCTTAGCACTAATTAGGCAGCGCTCAGCGCCTCACGTGGACGCCACAAAAAAAAAGAGAGAGAAAAGTGCTTAACATTCCATAAACAGCCAAAATGGCTGAGTGCTCAGCGTTCATTGGGCGGCGCCCATAATTAAATGCTTCACATGACACCTATGTGAGTGTCAGAGCGTCAAACAAGTGCTTGGCACTTTTGCATAAAAAAAAGGGTACTAAACCAACAGAGTCCAAATAAGTGCTTAGCACTTTTGAACAAAAAAAAACTGAGCATACTAAGCCCAAATTGGCCAAGTCTATAAAACTTTCTTATAGCTGAGCCCAAAATGCTCTGTTGTTTGGATCTTGAATAAAAATGATCCTTGAAATTTTGCTAAGTTGATCTTAGTCTCAAATTAGACTAATATATCCTTAGTTAAAAATAAATTGAGCTCAAATGCTCACATATTTAAGTTGATCTTAATCTCAAACCAGATTAACGGTCTTTAAATAAACCAAACCCAAATCTAAAATATACGGATTTGGACTGATCCGCGCCCTACGGGCGCCGATATAAACTAGTCTCCGTATACAATCCACGGGCAACCAAAACAAACAAAAAAACACACGACACGAAGTGAACTGCTGGAGAAGAAGAAAGTGGTTATCGCAATGCGGTAACGTAATTAACTACAGGGGCTTGCGCATGCTGGGAAGAGCGTCCCTACAATCAAAAAACCCTCATAAAATGAGGGGGAATCTGATGAAATCTTCTATAACAGTCGCATCTATCCAAACCTTCGATATATGGTGCCATAAATTAAATGGTATCTTCGGAGAGGTGGATGGATAAATCCAAATAGCATCTGCCTCCAAACTCAGGCAAGACGATCTATCCTAGTTCGTTTCTTTTTTTGGTGGTGAACAGACACCCCGTCTATGCTTTACTGGAGTACGGGAGACGTCGAATTGGTCATTAGGCCGCATACATTGCCATCAAGACCTGGAGCTAGGATTTTACCATCACTACACTTTTATTTGATGATATCGTGCCAATTCTTTGTTGAAGAGGGGTAGACATCCATAAGACCTCTATGTTGTATCTATTGTAATCGAGGTCTGGAGCTAGGATTTTGTCGTCACTCCACTTTTGTTTGACCCTTGGATCCTTATTAACGTCGCATCTGCATTGAGAAGCGACATCGAGCTGATCTCTAAGTTGTAGATGTTGCCATCAAGATTTGGAGCCAGAATTTTTCCATTGCTCCACTTTTGTTCGACCATTGGATCCTTATTGACGTTATGCCTGCACCCTGTCGAAATGAGAAGAACGTCGGGATATTCTTTAGGTTATAGATGTACCGTTAAGTCCTGACTCTCCCTTTGACGGAGCCTGGTGGGAAGATATAATTCTTTTTATTTCGTTTAAGCCCTGGATTGTATATAGGGGTTGGTGTGGACTTACCTGCTGGGCAGAAAAATTAATTTTTTTATATTTCCGCGATACTCTATCATTTCAGCTTTTTTATATCGCGAAAGTCGCAATTGCTCAATCATTTCGGCTGTTTATCGCGGTGCCCAATCATTTCGGCTATGTCATTTTTTATTTTTACTTGCTATTTTTTATTGCGAGTTGTCCAAACATTTCGGCTGTTTCATATGCATATATTTTTTCCTCGCTGATTTTTATTACGAGTTGCCCCATCATTTCGGCTATTTCATATGCATTTTTTTACTTGCTGATTTTGTTGCGAATCAGGGACTTGGGTCTTGATACCAATTTGGCATCAGCATCACTACAACTGGAATATTACCATGGGTGAATCAACATTTGCCGTGAGAGGACTTAGAGTTTGACACCTGTTTAGGTATCAGTATCACTACAACTGGGATATTGCCATGAGAAAATCATCATTTACCTTTGTTGATTTGAACAAAGATGGCTTATCAAGTATGGTTAAGATCTTGTCGATTAAGCTTTTTTGACTTTATGAGCCATAAGGGTCTCATAAAGGTATTTCTCCATATGAGTCATGAGAATCTCATAGGTGTGTTTTCTCCTTAGAAATTATGGGGATTCCTAAGTGATATTTTCTCTTGTAAGTCGTAAGGATCTTACAAGAGTATTTTCTTCTTATAAGTCGAGAGGACTTATAAGTGTCGTTCACTATATGGGGATATTTCTCGCCATTGGTGGAACTCGGTTGGAACATATTTTGTTCGTGCCCATGGATTGTATACAAGAGTCGATATCGAATTACTTGTAGATCAACTTGTGGAATATGACAGCTTAAGAACAGAGTTCGATCCTTGTAACCTAAGAATTTTGAATCTCATGAGCCGTAAGGGTCTCACAGGGAGGAATTCTCTTTACGAGTCTTGAGAATCTCGCAAGTGTAATTTCTCTATAGGAATCGTGTCGAATTCTAAGTGTGTTGATCTTTTGTGAGTCGTAGGGATCTCATGAAATTATTTTCTCCTCACAAAGTCGAAAAGAACTTGCAAGCGCACATAAAAATTTTATTTTACGAGTTTGCGCCCTTTTCGGGTTTTCAAAAACTCGTCGACAGTTCTTCTGTTTTTACTCACGGCGCCCTTTCGAGTTTTAATCTATGCCTATTTGCTTATGGAAATACCTTTTTTTGTTTTGTTTTTTTATAAATTTTTATTTGTAACGAGTTTGCGTCCTTTCAGGTTTTCACAAGCTCGCTGGTAGCCCTGCTGTTTTTACTCACGTCGCCCATCAGGTTTTCATCCGTGCCCATTTGCTTGTGGACGTACCGTTTTTTTGCGAACGGTGAAACTCTCGAAAGTAGCTTCGTTGCAGGTAACCCATCTGTTTGCCAGTTGGACTTGGGGGTGGCTTCATCGTTGGAGTAGCTATGTAGCCAGTGGGACTTGAGTAGCAAACTTCGCTGTTGGGACTTCGATTGCAATAGAGATCTCAATGGAGGATATCACCGTATTTTAAGGTGATACTAGTTTAGGGACGTTCCGGTCCATCATCACCGTGTTTAGGGTGAAATTCTAGTTTAGGAATGTTTTGGTCCACTATCGCCGTATTTGGGACGACGCGATAGTTTAAGGACATTTCGGTCTACTATCGTCGTGTTTAGGGCGATGCGATAGTTTACGAACATTTCGGTCCATTATCGCCGTGTTTGGGGCGACGCGATAGTTTAGGGACGTTTTAGTCCTTAGTTTATCATTTGGTCGGGAAGTTGCATAACTCATTCCTTCCAATCCTTACTGGCCGAAGCGCTGCTGCTTGTCCTTTATTTGCATGAACACTTCACGCCTCAGATTATCTTCACCCTCTTGGACTGCTTCATTTATCAGTATACCAATCAGGTTGTTTTGTGGGAAACACCAGGCATTTTACATGGCACCTGCTCCCTACTCATCAATGTCGTTTTCTGACGCTGATGGAGCATTTTCTTCATATATGAAGAAACGGGATATCACATCATTCTTTCTGTTGAGGCTTCTTCTTCCTTGGAAGAATAAACTTGACTTGGGGGTTTTCCCCTCATCATTTGACTCGGAGTGAGACATGGATTCCACATCCCTTCCATGGTTTTTTGGTTCAAGCGGGCCATCTCATTTGATTGAAGGACCCGCTTATAGGTCCTTTAATATCCTTTCTGTTATCTGAAGAAAGGAACATCTCACATAGAGATTCTTTCGCCAGCAAGGAATATGTTGGATATAGGTGCTCTCAAGGCAATTATCGTAGTTGCGGGAATGCAATTACTGAATTCGAGGAGGGCCTATACCAAGAACAGTCTTACTCGAGATGATAGCGTGCTATCTGGTTTGTCTTTATCTGTTATATGAATGCATGATACTAGTTATCACGTATTGCAAATATATGAGATAAAACCTATAGGATCTTTGCTTGACTACCAGGATTATGATACATATCATACTAGTGGAGCCTGGTAGCTTATAAGCACATCCTTAAATGTTCCTAATCATAGGAGTATCGAGACCGGGCATAGGTACTCCAGTTTAGACTAGTTTATACGTTTCATGACCCTGTACGGGGCAATTGCTGATCCCATAGCCATTGGTGTTTGACACTGATGATTATATACAAGTGCTCATTGGATGAGTTACACTGGACGGACTTCCCGAGAACACCTAGATGGTATTATACCAATATCAGATAGCAGTTCTCTCATGACATGAGTACAGATTAGTCTCTAGACCTGAAATCGCCACAGTGTCTCGTGTGTGTTCCCACTGTACTTAGATTACTACCCTACCACAGCTCTACTGAGTCGTGCAAACAGGTTTTAGTTGGGTATAGATCCGAAGCACATAGAGGCAGTGAGCGGTCAAGGGAATTCGTCACTCCCGGTATTGGGAGTCGATATCGCACTGTACAGGACACGACTATAACCTGAATTCTGTGGCCACAGCATTAGAGATAAACCGGTAAGTGTTACCAATTGTATCTCTTAAGTTATGAGTTCTCTATCAGCATGTCTTATCGGGTTATTGTGGGTCTGACAGATTCTACTCCCCAGACCCGGTATGTGATACTCCTTGACGAAGAGACCGGACTGTACGGTGACTGTCACTTATATACTTTGTTGGGTTCGGATGAGTTCGCTCGTCGACCTGCCTTTATCTTGCTCATATCTGGATAGTCGTTACGTA
The DNA here is from genome assembly GCA_030015575.1 of Agapanthus africanus. NCBI lineage: Eukaryota > Viridiplantae > Streptophyta > Magnoliopsida > Asparagales > Amaryllidaceae > Agapanthus > Agapanthus africanus. The sequence goes on along the minus strand of CM057340.1, from coordinate 752,117,390 downwards.
CAGCTAGTGCCACTGACGAGCTTGTGGGCTAACCCAAAAAGGGGTTGAATCTGAAAGTGTTTCGGATTCATTCGGATACGATCCTGTATAACCTACTGCCAGCATATTGACGGGTCTTTAGAGTCCCGCAACGAAAGTGCCTGCTTGGGCAAAATGCGATGTGACGTACGTATAGGGATACGTATATGAGTTCGATAAAACATGTACATTGGATATATGTGTTCAATCGGACGACTATTATACTAGCCGGTTTCAAAGTCGGAATACCAAGTCAAGTGTTGACTTGATAACCTTATTAATGATACGGTTTCTAGTATGCGATACACACACTCTCTACAGTATATGATACTGAGAAGATATTGATGGCATTTCGTGTACCTGTATGGGATACATGTACTAATACTTATTTGAGATATATATATATATATATATATTTGATATATATATTAAATCCCACCATTCTAAATTATGTATAAATAAATATACATATAAATATATATATGTAAGTGTATATATATCTTTATATATATATATATTAATGCATATATATATATTTTATTATTTATTTAATATACTAATTAAATGGTGGGGCCCACCCTCTCTCTTGTGTGTTGACACACACATGAGAGAGAGTGGGAGAGAGGGGCATATGTCATATTAAATATGACATGGTTAAAAGATGTGAGATAATTCATTCTTTCCAACAAGCCATCATTTTTCCATAATATCTTCTTCTTCCTCAGCAAAAGAAAGCTCAAGCTCTCTAGATTAATGACAAGTGTTGTCATGGTGAGGGAGTGCAAAAAGTAGAGAGTACCCATCGTTCGCATCGCCTTCCTCCACGTCCAACAAGCCTTTGGTGGAAGTCTTTTCGCCCGGTGATGAAAATGGAGTTTGGACAGTCCGCTTTCAACGCGGATCATCTACGGCTAGGTCGTCGGCGTGCAAAAGCGTTCGGGAGCTCACGAAGTTTAGACGGGGTTTTCCGGGATCAGCCGGACATGCTACAAAGGTTGTAGCATCTCTACCCTTTTCTTTTGCTATTTAGTTTAGCTAGATACTAGTGCTTGGACGATTTTTGGCATACGGTCGATCGCGCTTGATTAGTCTAAAATATTGCACATTTGTGTGAACATTTTCCCTACTATTGTTAAGTGCTAAAATGTGTTAATTGTAAATAAAGAACATATGTGGGTTTATTTGTAAAAAGATTATTATCATATGTTTCTACATTTATAATTAATATAATTAGGGAAAATATATGCATATAATATTTAAATGAAATATTAGTAATTAAAATATGCAAATCATATCAAATATTCCTAATCAATATTCTTAAGATATTATATCATATAAATGGTTGGAATAATATCTCAAAAATACCAAATGCTACTAATACTTTGATTTGAGATATTGTGCAGGTATTAGTTCAGGTCTGAAATCCAAGTAAGAGATCCAAGTCAAATCGGGATATCGGAACCGAATAAGCCAAATTTTAGAAGCAAATCGAGAAATCAAGCAACGGAAGAGACCCAGAGAAATATTTTCAGAATTTATACATCAAAAGGATCTCAAAATATCGCCACAAAAAGCCAGAAGAAATTCTAGGATGCGGCTGAACCACGGTCAAACGTGGCATTATGCGGTGGTTCCACGGTCAGATATGGGCCGTTGGATATGGGATTTTGGGATCATGATCTTAACTGTATCTACTCACATATGGCATCTAGGGTTTCTGGTTTCAGGGACTATATAAAGGACTGAGAGCTGTGCATTCAAAATTATCCAAGTGATCACACAATCATCTATTCATCCACCTCCATAGAAAGAGAGATCTAGAGCAACTAGGGTTCTTATAATCTACTTTCCAAGAAGATAATTGTAATGCAATAGTTGATTAATAAAAATAGTTTTTGTTTTAATTCTTTTTTGCATTTACTTTTTCCGCATTACTTTTCTGTATCTTTATTATGGTTTCATTCATCTTCAACATTTCTTCTAAATCACCACTAAGCATGAGCGAGCAATTTCTTGCTTGCTAGGGTTTGTAATGTTAACCTCCTTATTGGGCGCGCTATCAATTTATTGATAGTCACGACCATGATTTGAGATTGTTAAGAATTTGATATGAATAGAGATCAATGGACGGACAAGGGTCGGTAGTGGAAAGCCTAATTCCCTCCAAGAACCGTAATCCACATTCATTCCTATCTCTCTAGCTTTAACCTATTAAAAGATAAAAAGAGTCATTTTTAAAACATTCATCCATTAACTATCAACTCCTATGAACCCTACATTTTTTTTATTATAAATTTTATATCCGTCTAAAAATAGAACGACAACAAACAATCTTATCTTTTGTCTACTCGTCTAAAGCAGGAAAAGAGTTCACGTTTCCCTACGGACGACTCATACTCATCGCAGCTAGCTACTTGCGACACCGTTTTGATTCCGGTTATTTACAAAACACTTTTTTCACGATCAATCAGCGCTCCTGCGGAATTTTTGTTTTCTGTCCAGTCCCGCATCCGCTGCGCGCACGCGTGGAGCACGCTCGGCCTAACAGAATATGCTTCCTGCGTATATTTCGAGAGGGCTGGTATTCGCATCCTAAACTTTCAAAGGGCAGAACCCATGCTGTCGCTATTTTGGCAACAGATTGCTTCAGAGCTGCTCATTTTTTGTTGAGCGTTGGCGACAATCGCCGTCTTGCTTATGCTTTTCATGTATCTTCGTCGGAAAATGATGCGTCTTGACCCATCTGATCTAATCGAGCCATTTTATCCATGAGCACTTGGAAGTTCATCGGCTTGAAGAGGGCCATATATGGGAACACCTTTGAATTTGGGTCAAAGGTGGCTATGAACATTCCCATAGCTGGAGCTTCGTTGATGCGCTGCTCGTATTTAGACCAGATATTTCGCCATTAGGTAACATATTGAACCCAGGTCTCATTCAGTCTAACCCTTTCATTGACCAATGTCGTCACGATAGTGTGTTTATTCACATTGGCAAATCTCTGACAGAAGAGCTTATCCATCTCGTCGAAGGTCTTCACGGAATCATTTGGGAGTTCCGCATACCATTCGAAGGCGATGCCTATTAGACTGCTGATGAACTATAGGAGGAGTAGTATATCATTTCCTCCAGTATTGCCGCACATGGATTTAAAACGAGCAATATGCTGGTGTGGATTTCCAGTTCCTTTGTACATGTGGAACGCCGGAAGTATATATTCTGGCGGGTATTGTATTCGATCGTAGCATGCCGGATACGGTCGACTAGTCTTGATTGATCTATTTGCATCTTTACCAGTGTAGTGATCTTTGATTTGCAGAGCGATATATTCATCCAGCTTTGCTTTTGGGATCATTTCCTGCTTAGCCATTGATGAGCCTTGCGGAAGATTTAAAATGTCACCCTTATCTTTAAGAACCACTACCGGCTGTTCATCTGCCAGTGGTTTCGATTGGACCTTCATTCCAGTCGTATTTTGGATCAGAAAGGCCATCTGGTACATTTTAACGGACATCCATGCCGCTTCTTTATCTCTCCTTTTGAGAGCGTGCTTTAGGAAATCAATATTCGACTCCTTCCCTACTCTTTCTTCAGGCGTGTCCTCGGGATTTTCCTTAATCGATGGATTATCGAGTGTTGCCGCCAGAGTAAGTATCTGCTGCAGCTTTTCACGTTGCAGTTGAGCCTTGGTCAGGGACTGAGTATGCAATCCGTGACTAGTATAAGTGTGGCCTTCGTCTTTGGAGTTCACTATGCAGACTGTGTGAACTACTTGACCCTCGGAGTTTGCCTCGGGCACTTGGGCTTTATCAGGCCTCTCTTTTTTTATGAGAAGCTGCCTTAGGAGGAACCATTGTATCAGGAACCGTCTTGGGATGAGTCCCTTTGTATTTGAAAGGGGATTTGTCAGAATTTGGCCGACGTTTAGGGGAAGAGCCGTGGATAACAACTGAGATCTTCACCTGCTTCCATGCCTTATATATAGATGAGGAAAGTTCTTTTAGGGAGAGAACTATTTTCTGCTCTTGTTGGATCTCCATGGTCTGTGGAGATTTCTTTAGTACTGCGGTGGGGGAATTTTTCCGGACCCTTCGCAGCAGTTCAAAATTGTTCCTGGTTGGAACAACAGCATTCGCCATCGGAGTTGAAGCAGGTGGAGTCAACACGAATGGAGTTGGAGTCAACACGGATGGAGAACTGCCTCCAGCTTGTCTTATTTACTAAGCTTGTCCCCTGTTTTCTTTGAAAGCTTGACTATTCTATCCCCTGTGTTGACTGTGGTCTTCGGCAGGTGCCAGTTGCATGAATATCAATGTTGTCAGCAGGGCCGAAGCTTGCGGAGCCGGCCTGTGGAAGACAAACTTCTTCTGAGCTTCCTCCTTCAGCGTTGAAATACCAAGGGTAGAAGGTGGGGGTATCGACCCAAAGATAAGCCCATTGATTTCTTGAAGAGCCAGATTGCAGAGATTTGAGGCTGCAAGTGGCCCGTACTTGACTCCATCAGATATAAGAGAGCCTGAGTTGCGGTGAGTGGAAGTAAATGCCATTCTGCATAGAGACGAAACGCCAGCTTCAGTATCTCATCATCTAAGGGCAACTACAAATATATATACTGCGATTATTTGATCGCGGAAAAACACGACACACTAAGTGTGGAGTGGAAAGAGGAAGAGGTCCCATCGGGCATGCCAGAATTTGTTTACCGCCGAAAATATAGACGAACTGGGATTGAACGTCTTACCTAAATTTGGGGGCAGATACTATTTAGACATATCCACCTACCTCTCCGAAAATACCAAGTTGATTTATGGCACCGTATATCGGAGGTTTGGATAGATGCGACCGATGCAGCAGACTTTATCAGATTCCCCCTCGTTTGTAAGGGTTTTTTTTTGTGGGGACACTCTTCCCTGCAGGCGTAAGCCCCTGCAGTTAATTACGTTATCGCGTTACGATAACCACTTTCTCCTGCTTCAGTAGTTTACTTCGTGTCGTATATGTTTTTGTTTATTTTTGGTTGACCGTGGATTATATACGGAGACTATTTTATGTCATCGCCCGTAGGGCGCAGATTAGCTCAAATCCGTATATTTTAGATTTGGATTTGGGTCAAGGATTTTCTTGACGTGGTCCACGTTGGTAGCTTGGTTTGCCAACGGAAATGAACTTAGGACACATATATCATATAAATGAGGTCCTTCCGTTCACGGGATATTTGGGTTTTGATCTATGGTTCGTTAGTCATATTTGAGACCGAGATCAACTTATGAACAAATGAGCGTATGGGCTTAACTGATCGTTAGATCATATGAATAGCCCATGGATAACATATTGTAGTCAGTATGGAGATAGTCAGCAGAGCAAAACATATTAGTTTAAGGACATTGCGATCCATTATCGCCGTGTTTGGGGCGAGTGTTAGTTTAAGGACATCTCGGTCCATTATCGCCGTGTTTGGGGCGAATATTAGTTTAAGGACATCTCGGTCTAACATTCATCTTGCGCGCACGTGTATTTGTTATGTGGCGAAGTGAACGATGGTGACATGGGATGCGCCCAATTTGGGGTGAGATCCAATTTGAGGTGTGCACATCGATGTAAAAATGCACAAATGTGGGATGTATCATTCCCTATCTTGATGAACTTTCATATGTTTCATCAAGTTTGGACGAGAAGTTGTTGTTGGTTGTCGGGACCCGCCATCTCTCTGAAAACGTTGAGGAATTATAACGACATATATCAGAGGTGTAGAGAGATGTACCCTTGAACCAAATCCCGTACTTTAGGGAAAAGATCGTGGTGGACCTAAGAATAGCATTTTGACCATTAACGATCAACATGATTACTATTTTGAGAATCTTGGATTGGGTTCTTTTAAGAACTAAGTTCTTGATTTGAAAGAACTAAGTTCCTGGACTACATATTCTCCATGTTCTTTTATCCATATTCTCATGTTCATGTTTTCATAGAGGTTAAACCTTTGTTAATGGTGTTTTAACCATTAAGGATCACCATTTTAAGGATCTTGAATCGGGTTCTTAAAGAACTAAGTTCTTGATTTAAAGGAACTAAGTTCCTGGAGTATTATGGACCCCATCTTCTTTTTGTTCAACCTTATTCTTCCCTGAATTTTTGATTCTCAAGAATAAGATCTTCCTAATGAGAATTAAATTTTCAACTTGTGGAAAACTTGTCTTGTGGATCTTAGATCCAGAGAAAAAACTAAGTTCTTTTAAAGGGTTAAACCCTTAGATACGATATGATAAGTAAAGAATTAATCTCTGCTCTTTTTTACCAAGGTTTTAAGAGGAGGGAGATCTTCTTCTTTGAGATAATTAAATTCTCTGTTGTTTTGAGGGCCTTCTATATTTTTTTTACAGAAGCTTATTATAACGATCATAAAATTACTATACTTTCGCATATCATTTTTTTAATAAAATATTGCAATTATTTATTTTTGGTATATTTTGTTTTCTAATAAATATATTATTTTATCACTTTATCTATTTTATCCATTTTATAATTTTTCAAAGCCCAAACCCAAATCAAGACAAATCCATTTGATTTCTTTCTTTTCTTTTTCTAAGCCCACTTTCTTTTCAAGGTACGACGTATATTTAATTCTTATTAAATATGTGTACGAACAACCTTGTAGCTCATTGGTTAAGTCCTTACGTTGTTATTCTATAGGTCACATTTTCAAATCCCCATTCTTACAATTATTTTTTTGTTAATTTTTATTCTTCTCATAAGCTACAAATGAGACCTTTCATTTCATCTTCCTTTTAACTCCCAAAATAATTAGAATGGTTATGAGCTATAATTTTTTAGAATTATTGTGGTCATAAACCTTTTTTATATGTCACTCCTTTTTCTTTTCTTCATCATACATTTCTACCATTTCCCATCTCTCTCTTCATCTAGATTTCTCGAAGAAGAATATGAAGAAGTTCTTAAGAAGGTTTCGCTAGTAACGTGAGGCTACGGCGGATAGACAATACCGGCTTGTGTATGTATGTCCCTTCTCTTTCCCTCGCTCCATCTCTTTATTCTCCTCTTAACATACCTCGTGAACCCGCTATTCTTTTCATATCGTAATTCGTAAAAGAAGATAAATATAAACATATACATATATATAAGTCTAGATATATATGGTTCTATATGGTTTAATAATACCTTATTATCTCTTGTTCAAATTAAAATGTTTTCAATTCTTTATTCATGACTATGAATGTTTATTATGAGTTGTGAGAACATAAATTTCATGCCACAATATATCTACGATATCTCATGAAATTGGTTTGCTTATTAAAAGAAAAAGAGAAGTTTGCATAAAAATATTAGTTAATCTTTTTGTCGATTTTAATATACATATCAATACCTTTACCTTTAAAATAATTTTTTAGAAATTAATTTTTACTTCTGGAAATTTAATGAAATTTAAGTATTATAGAATATATTTTTGTGTACACACTGTAAAATTTTTAGATCGAACCGCATAACGGTTTAGGAATTACATCGTTTTTTCATTGTTCGTAAAACAGAAAACTGCATTTATCGGTCATCTTTTAGGACACATAACATAGTCTACCGATATCCAAATTGAGAAAAATCAGGTGTTTTGGACATCTACATCGAAATATCTAGATTTTCATAGTTTTAATATTTTACTGAAAATCGACGTAAAATATAGAAAACTGCGTTACAATATTAAGCGACGAATCTGGACAAAATCTTTCCTGATTCGCATACTGTTTTTAAATAAGACATAACTCGAACTCCCGATGTCCGTTCGTGACAAAATTTAGATGTGTAGATGAAAAATTGATAGAGCTATAATTTCCTATATATTATATTATTTATAAAATTATGAAACAACCCGATATAGGCTTTGCAATATAATATATAGTTGCTGTCCAGAGATCTGAATTTCTGCTTTAAACGCTGATATTAAAATGATCATAATTAGAGCTTCAGAAATCCAAATCATGTGAATCTTGGTGTTTTGGATAAGTATATCGAAAGACCTACAATTTTATAATAATTTTTGTAACCTGAAACCCGATAGAAATTAACTCAAACTACATTTTAAAAATATATGACAGTGCTGAATAGATTCTGATATGTTTTGCTCGACGATACGAAAACGGGTATATCTCCCAAATCGGTAGTCATATTTAGGCGAGACTGGAACTCACGCGTGCACAACACTTAGATCTATATTTCTGTTTATATTCTGAAATTGATTGACTTGATTGGTTAGTCGTACACAACACTTATTTATAACATTATTTTTGGACGTTACTTGTAAACTTATCTCATATCATATTCTGTGATTGCTATTTAGTTTTATCTATATGACTTCTGAATAAACCATTATATACTAGAATTGACTTGATCTTGACACGACTCAATCATGAATACTTGAACCCAATATATACACTTGAACTAACTTGACTCGAACCATGAATACAATTGGCATGACTTGCACTTGACATGATTACATGAACTCAATCTTGAAAACTTGATATCATACATCACCTTTTGTATTCATGTATTCGATCAAGACTTGTAACATTAATCATATACTAATATACACGGGGTGTTGGGGATAGTTTGAGTATGAATCCAACGGAATCTCATGAGTCCCATTAATATAAATCTTGTTGCTGTGGTACCGGGCTGAAATGGTACAAATCATGTTGTTGTGGTACCGGGCTGAAACGGTACAAATCATGAATTCACGAATGAGGGCCCGTGTTTCTAAGTCCCTGGATGATAATCTGTTGGGTTTGAAATACTTCAATAACAATTGAAGTCCCGCTATTTTGGGCCCGTGATTTCTTACCCCTGGACGATAGCCTTGGGTTCGAGAATACTCTTGAGATTGGTTGACATTCACACTTGAACTCACGTTAGTTGCTTTTACCCTTTTAGAAACCTTTTATGACACTTACATTCACTTCATGTTCACTATATCTACACTCCACGGTCATGCTATACTTGTTTGCTATGCTTATGTTACATTGCTATGCTTATATAGTTGTCATTAACATTACCATGTTATACTTATTCATGTTTTATTTACATTCATACTATATCACATGTCACCATGCATATTCATTTATATACATTCACATCGCACCTTTCTTGGGGACTTACCGAGCGCAAGTTCGCTGACGGGCATTCCACCCATTTCTTTGTTTCTTTAGAATGTTCGTCAGATAATCTAGAGATTGAGGAGATCGAGCCGAGTCAGAAGGATTACTCTCAGCTTGCGGAGCAGACCAACCACTAGTTCTTTCTTTTCAGCTTTTACTTCCTGTATGCCACTTGTTCAGGCACTTTCTTTTATGTATCTTTGTTTTCAGACATCATGTATTCAATTTGAAACTTGTGAAAGTTGGAAATGTAAATATATAAAGTTGGATTTTCATTATCATGCTTTTTCTTATCATTTTATATTGCTTATATACGCTTAGCGTATTTGTTTCGAGAAAGGACCTTCTCGGAAAAAATACGTCACGGGTTTGTCACATACCATTACCGCTCTTTTGGGAAGCGGAGTGTGACACTTATGGGGTGGTCTTTTTTCTTTAGATTTAATCTCTTTCTATTTATAGGAGAAGAGAAAAATCAATCTATTGGAGGAAATCTCTCATTGAGAGATCATGATTGATTTCATAATCAATCGAAATGATCTCAAAGATCAACCGGTGAGTTTTATTCACCACTGGATTAATCCAAGGGTTTTCTGTTTTACAGAGAAGATCGTTCTTATTTATTTAACAAGATTAGGAAAATATTTTCCTAAGATAGAATTTTATTCTATTATATGAATATCTTGTTTGTTTAAAAGGATTAGGAAGATATTTTCCTAATATAAAATTTTATTCTATCATATGAATATCTTATTTGTTTAACAAGATTAGGAAGATATTTTCCTAACATAGAATTTTATTCTATCATATGAATATCTTAATTTTTTAACAAGATTAGAAAGATATTTTCCTAACATGGAATTTTATTCTATCATATGGTTTAATTGGTGATATTTTATCATCATTGGATTTTAAATCTAAAGATTCTCTGCTAGAGAAAGATCCTTTCATATTGGAAAGATCAGGGAAATTATTTCCCAAATAGAATTTAATTCTATCAGATGAGAGTATTTTAAATTGGGGCGCTCACGTATTTTGCACGTGAGCGTTGTCATATACATATATGGTAGCGGCGCTCACGTGCTTGGCATGTGAGCACTGCAAAAAGAATGCGGAAAGGGAACTCATGTGTTTAACACATGGGGGCTATCATAGGATTTAATTCTATCTAAAGCCGGTACTCATATACTTTGCATGTGAATGCTCACGTGTTTAACATATGGGCGCTGCTATAGGATTTAATCCTAATTGCAGCAACTACTCGCGTGCTTTGCACATGAGTGCTCATGTGCTTTGCACGTGGGGGATGTCTTTCATTTTTATAAAAGGAACAACAAGATTTAGCCAAAAAAATTGGCGGGAACAAGGGCATTTGGAGACTTAACCCTCGAAGTCTGCTTCGGGCACTTGGGCTTTATCGGGCCTCCCCTTTTTGTGAGAAGTTACTTTAGGAGAAACCGTCAGGGCATGAACCACCTTGAGATGAGTCCCCTTGTATTTGGAAGAAGAGTTGTCAGAATTTAGCCGACACTTAGGGGTGGAGCCGCGGACGACGACCGAGTCCTTTACTTGCTCCACACCTTATATATACATGAGGAAAGTTCTTTTAGGGAGCGAACTGGACTTTGCTCTCCTTGGATCTCCGTGGTTTGCGGAGACTTTTTCAATACTGTGGTGGGAGAATTTTGTCTGGCCTTTCGCAACAGTTCGAAACTGTTTCCAGTTGGAACAACAACATTCGCCGTAGGAGTCGAAATCAATTCGAATGGAGAACTATCCATAGCTTGTCTTATTTGATGCCCATATCGACGTCGATCATGTCTTTCGACCGAAGTTTCTTCTATCTCATGAATTTGCTGAGCCTGCCCCTATTTTCTTTGAGTGCATAAATATTATGACCCCTGTGTTGACTTTGGTCTTTAGCAAGAGCCAGTCATATGAAGACTGATGCTGTCGGCACAGCTGAAGCTCGCGGAGCCAGCCTGTGGAAGACAGACTTCTTCTGGGCTTCCTCTTTCGGCGTTGAGGCACTGAGGGTAGGAGGTAGGACCATAGAACCAAAGATAAGCCCACTGATTTCTTGAAGAGCTGGATTGTAGAGATTTAAGGCTGCAAGTGGCCTATACTTGACTCCACCAGATATGACAGAGCCTGAGTTGCGGTGAGTGGAAGAAAACGTCATTCTACAGAGAGATGAAACGCCGGCTTCAGTATTTCATCACCCAAGGCAATTACAAACATATATACCAGGATTATTTGATTGCGGAAAAACACGACACACGAAGTGTGGAATGAAAAGAGGAAAAGGTCCCACAGGGCATGCCGGAATCTGTTTACCGCCGAAAACAGTGACGCACTGGGATGGATCGTCTTGCCTGAATTTGGGGGCAGATGTTATTTGGACATATCCATCCTCCTCTCCAAAGATACCAAGTTAATTTATGGTATTGTATATCGAAGGTTTGGATAGATACAACCGATATAACAGATTTTATCATATTCCCTCTCGTTTATGAGGGTTTTTGATTGTGGAGGCGCTCTTTCCTACTGACACAAGCCCCTGCAGTTAATTACGTTATCACGTTATGATAACAACTTTCTCCAGCTCCGGTAGTTCACTTCGTGTCGTGTTGTATTTTTGTTTCTTTTGGTTGCCCGGGGATTGTATACGGAGACTAATTTATGTCGTCGTCGCCTGTAGGGCGCGGATTAGTCCAAATCCATATATTAGATTTGGGGTTTCAAACTTAGGATGTAGATCTCATATAAATGAGGTCCATCAGTTCATTTTTATCTAAGGATCGTTAGTCATATATGAGACTAAGATCGACTTAGGAACAATGAGCATATGGGCTCAACTGATCATTAGATCATATATGAATATCCTATGGATAGTATATGGTAGTCAATATAGAGACAGTTCGCTGGGCAAAACATATTAGTTTAAGAACATTTCGGTCCATGGGAGATATGGATGGAATATGGCTTGTTTGTGCCCGTTGATTGTATACGGGGTTCAATATGGAGACCAGCTGTAGGGCCAAACGTATATTAGTTTAAGGACATCGCGGTCTAATATTAGTTTAGGGACATTTCGGTCCATCATTCCCATATTTGGGACGAATATTAGTTTAAGGACATTTCGGTCCAGCATTCCCGTGTTTGGGGACGAATATTAGTTTAAGGACATTTTTGTCCAACATTCCCGTGTTTAGTGATGAAAGAAAAGGAGTTGTTGGTTATTAGGACCCGCCATCTCTTTGAAGACGTTGAGGAATTACAACGACATATATCAGAGGTGTGGAAAGATATACCCTTAAACCGAATCCCGTATTTGAGGGAGAAGATCATGGTGGATCTAAGAATCATTAGTCTTATATGAGACTAAGATTAATTTAGAAGATATGGGATGAAGACCATTAGTCGTATATGAGACTAAGATCATTTTGGAAATTATGAGCATATGGGCTCGTTGATTCAAAAGCAAAAAGGAAGCTCAAGCTTCATGGACTTAGCCAATTTGGGGCTAAGATTGGGTTTGTATACTACCCAGCAGTACTAAGCACTCAGATATATAGCGCTTACGTAGGTTTCACGTGAGGCACTGAAATAGTGCTAAGCACTAGGCTTTTTCGGTACTCACGTGTGTTTCACGTGAGACGCTTAGTTTTGGGCGCTCACGTGTGTTGTACGTGAGACGCTGAGATTTGGGCGCTCACGTGTGTTTCACGTGAGGCGCTGAGCTTTTAGCTTCTTTTGAGTGCTCTATTTCACGTGAGGCGCTGAGCTTTTAGCTTCTTTTGAGTGCTCTATTTCATGTGAGGCGCTGAATTTTGGCACTCACGTGTGTTTCATGTGAGATGCTGTCTTCATAGAGATTTAATCTTTGTTGATGTTTTCAGAGAGATTTTGATCATTAACTTTCACCAAGATCACTATTCTGAGGATCTGGGATGAGGTTCTTTAAGAAATAAGTTCTTGATTATAAAGGAACTAAGTTCCTGGAGTATTATGGACTTTAACTTTTTCATGTCCTTTCTTACATTGTTCTCCATTGAATCTTTGATTCTCAAGAACTAGATTTTTCCGATGAGAATTAAATTTTCAACTTATGGAAAATTTGTCTTGTGAATCTCAGATCCAGAGAAAGAAATTAATTCTTTTCGAAGGGTTAAACCCTTGTATTCATATACGGTAGGTAAAGAAGATATTTTGATCTCTTCTTTTTTCTTTACTTAGGGTTTTAAGGAGGAAGACGAACTTTCTTATTTATTGAGAATTAAATTCTCTGTTGTTTTTGTGGAAGCTTGTGGAAATCCTTCTGTATATTTTTTATAGAAGCTTATGGGGGGTTTCCTCTCCTTTTTATATCAATTCCCTCCTCTCTCTTTTTTTCCATCTTTTTGCTCTCAGGAGAAGGAAAAAAATCAATTTGTTGAGAAAATTTTTCATTGTGAGATCTTGATTGATTTCATAATCAATCAAATTGATCTTTTAGATCAACCAGTGAATTTTATCACCATTGGATTTTTAATCTAAAGGTTCTCTGTTTAACAGAGAAGATTTCTTGTTTATTTTAATAAGATTAGGAAAATATTTTTTTAAGATAGAATTTAATTCTATCGGATAAATATATTGTTAGGAAGATATTTTCCTAACCATAGGATTTTATTCTGTTTAATAGAGAAGATCTTTCTTATTTTAGAAAGATCAGGGAAATATTTTCCATGGAAAATTCAGTTCTATCAGATGGTTTAATTGGTGATTTTATCACTATTGGATTTTAAATCCAATATTCTCTGTTAGAGAAAGATCTTTCCATATTAGAAAGATCAAGAAAAATATTCCCAAATAGAATTTAATTCTATCACATAGAATTTAATTCTAAATTGGTGATTTTATCATCATTGGATTTTAAATCCAAGATTCTCTATTAGAGAAAGATCAGGGAAAATATTTCCCAAATAGAATTTAATTCTATCAGATGAGATCATTTTAAATTGGGGCGCTCACGTGTAATCAAGTGAGTGCTGCCATATATATATATATATATATATATATATATATATATATGACTGCGGCGCTCATGTGCTTTGCATGTGAGCGCTGCCAAAAGAATGCGGCAATGAAACTCACGTGTTTAAGACGTGGGTGCTTATGTGTTTAACACGTGGGCACTGCTATATGATTTATTCCTAACCGCAGCAGGTACTCACGTGTTTGCATGTGAGGTTGTTCTCCATTTTTATATTAGGAACAACATGTTTTGGACAAAATTTTTGGCGGGAACAACAACTTTTCAACTTGTAACACACGGAGTTTGAGTTAGTGAACTCTTGGGCTTATACATAGTGATGCATATAGTCCAATGTCCTTATAGACAAGGGGTTGGTACTCATACTTTATTCCGTTTACCGATGAGTTCTCCAGTTTTAGATACGCTGTTTCCCTAATATTTAAACATAGTAAAAGAGCAAAGCTCTGTTGGAATTTAATGAGGCAGCGCCTCACGTGCTCTCCACGAGGAAGCCAGCGCCAGAGCCAATTTTATAGAATTAAATCTTATGGTGGCGCCTCACGTACACCTCACGCGGGCGCCAGTATGCAAAGCATAAAAGAATTTATTACATAAGAGTTAAACTCTTATATGGCACCGCACGTTCTCGTCACGCGGGCGCCAACATGCAGAACACAGGAATACCCATCTTAAGAATTAAATTCTTAAGCGGCGCCCACATGCACAACACGCGAGCGCCGGCACCCAAATAGAATTAAATTCTATGACACTCTTTGTTGAACTGAGCTGTTGGATTAAAGATCCAACGGAGATAATAAATCATCAAAATATATAATTAAATTCTATTAGGAGAAAATATCTCCCAAATCTTTCTAAATAAGAAAGATACTCTCGGTTGGATCAATGATCCAATAATAGAATAAAATTCTATTTTGGGAATGTATTCTTTCAATCTTTCTAAACAAAAAGATTGCTCTCTGTAAAACAGAGAACTCTTGGATAAAAAATCAAATGGTGATTAAAAAAAATCACCACTTGACAGAATAAATTATGTAAATGGGAAAATATTTCCCCAATCTTGAACAACATATTCTGTAAAAGCAGAAGTCCTTGGATCAAAGATCCAACGATGGGTAAAATTCCCCCAATCAATTTTGAGACCAATTAAATCAGTTGGAATCTCTTAATGAGAGATTTTCTAAAAACTAATTAACAATCTGCCTTCGCTATATAAAGGATCCGAGACTTCAAGTCTCACACATAGACAGAGAGGTACATAGAGAGACGAGAGACACACAGGGAGATAAAAAAAACCTATAAGCTCCTGCCAAAATACAGTGAACCCTTGAAAGAACAGAGAATTTAATTCTCAACGAAGAAGACCTTCCTTCCCAAAACCATAGGTAAGGAAAAGAGACCAAACTATCTCTATCACATCTAAGGGTTTAACCATTTTAAAAGAACTTAGTTCTTTCTCTGGATCTGAGATCCACAAAACAAGTCTCTCACAAGTTGAGAATTTAATTCTCATCGGGAAGATCTTGTTCTTAAGAATCAAAGATTCAGGGAAGAACAAATTTAAAGAGAAAGAAGACGGAGTCCAAAATACTCTAGGAACTTAGTTCCTTCAAATCAAGAACTTAGTTCTTTAAAAACTCAGTCCGTGATCCTAAAAAAATTGTGATTTTGGCGAGCGTTAATGGTCAAAATACCATTAACAGAGATTTAAATTCTCTAAAAATATCAACAGAGATTAAATCTCCATATAAAAAGAAAGAGACTAGCGCCCCACGTGCTTCCCACGTGGGCACCCTTTTAACAACGCCTAGTGCCTCACGTGAAAAACACGCGGGCACCCAAAAACAGAAGGCCAGCGCCTCACGTGAAACACACGTAGGTGCTGAATAAAAATGCTCAGCACTCCCTATACAGCCAAAGACAGCTAAGTGCCTAGCACTGATTGGGCAGCGCCCCGCGCCTCACGTGCTCCTCACGTGGGCGCCATAATAAAAGTGCTCAACACTCCATATACATCCAAAATGGCTGAGTGCTTAGCTCTAATTGGGCAGTGTCCAACGCTGCATGTGCACCTCACGTGGACGTCATAGGGAGTGCTTAGCACTTTACATTTAGTCAAAAGGATTAAAGTGTTCAACATTCATTGGGCAGCGCCCATGACTGAAAGCTTTACATGACATGTATATGAGTATCAGAGTTCAAATAAGTGCTAAGCACTTTTACATAAAAAAGAAAAGAGCCGAACAAACAGAACCCAAATAAGTGCTTAGCACTTTTGAATGAAAAAGAAAAAGAATAAGCAGACTAAGCCCAAATTAGCTAAGTCTCTGAAGTTTTCTTGCAGCTGAGCCTAAATGCTCTTTTGTTGGATCTCAAGTAAAAATGATCCCAAAATGTTGTTATGTTGATCTTAGTCCTAAACAAGACTAACATATCCTTAGCAAAAACAAACTGAGCCCAAATGCTCACTTATAAATTTAAGTTGATCTTAATCTCAAACCAGATTAACGGTTCTTAAATAAACCAAAAACCCAAATCTAAAATATACAAATTTGGACTAATCTGCGCCCTACGGGCGATGACATAAACTAATCTCCGTATACATTCCACAGGCAACCAAATCAAACAAAACATATACATGACACGAAGTAAACTGTCGGAGCAGGAGAAAGTGGTTATCGCAATGCGGTAACGTAATTAACTGCAAGAGCTTGCGTTTACAGGGAAGAGCGTCCTCACAATCAAAACCCCCTCATAAAATAAGGAAGAATTTGATAAAGTCTGCTATAACGGCCGCATCTATCCAAACCTCTGATATATGGTGTCATAAATCAACTTGGTATCTTCGAAGAGGTGGATGGATAAATCCAAATAGCATCTGCCCCCAAACTCAGGCAAGACGATCCATCCCAGTTGTCCCTGTCTTTCGGCGGTGAACAAATTCTGTCATGCCCTGTGGGACCTTTTCCTCTTTCCACTCCACACTTCGTGTGTCGTATTTCGCGAACAAAATCGTGGTTTGCTATGGTTGCCTATGGATTCGAGGTACTAAAATTTGGTGTCTTGCTCCTGTGCAGAAAAAATCGATGGCTTCCAACTGCACAACATGCAACAACAACACTCGCTCCACCCCAGCTGGAGGAGTGACGTACGGGCTCAACGCAACCTCTATCTTTTCAATGCCGGTGGGGCAAGTTACACAAGCCACTATTGGGTTCTTCGGGACCATGCTCCCACCAGTGAGTTTCGGTGCCTTAGCGCCGCAAGAAGAAGCTCCCAAGTGGTCGGTCTTCGATCGACTTACAACCACAACGGCCTCTCTCAACGGGCCATCCAAATCTGGTGTCTCGGTCTTCAGCAGGCTGAGCAAAATCTCGAACGGGCCTACAAAGAGGCTTGTAATACATGAAGGGGCTGCCCCAAAATGGATAGCCCTCCTAACTCCTCCCAGAGGCGAAGCCGTCAAAAGCGCTTCCCCCATCAGAAGATCGGTCTTTGAAAGATTGGTCGTTCCTCCTCAAACCCTACCAACGACGTCAGTCTTCAACAGATTGACACCAACAGTAGCCCTTCAGCAAAGCTGGGGGCATGAAGAAACCGCTTGTAAATCTGAGGTGGTCTCGTCTGCAAGACACGCTCGACGTCGCCACTGGTGTCGAGTGAGGAAAGCTAGCGGCAACTCCCCCTCTAGACTTACCCCACCAGCTCTAATGATGGAAATTGACGTTGTTGTTCCAACCGGGAACAACTTTGATCTACTCAGGAAGGTATGCAAGAACACTCCAACGGCAGTGCTAAATAAATCGCCCCCGCCTGCAGAAGCCACGGTGCAGGCAAAGATGGAGCAGCCCCATCAGCGGCTCTCCTCACAAATTTACAGGGTCTGGCGGAAAGTCTTGGACTCTGTGATCAACAAAGATTACTCTCCTCGGCCGAAGAAATCGAAGACTCGGCAAGAAAAAGACCATACCTCTATAATACAGCGAGGGACTTTTTCTACACAGGTGCCTATCATAACGGCTCCTTCAACTTCGACCTCCCAAAAAAGGATGACGCCAGAGAAAATCCCACCGTCGGCGGTAAATTCTAAAGGCGATGGACCCAAACGCCCCAAGTATGGGGGCATGATCGTACATACGGTCCACATGGCTTCCGGGAAAGAAGAAAGTCGTGCTTCCGTAGGCCATCGACCGAAAACTCGGTCGCTGACCAAAGCTCTGGAGCAACAACAAAAGCTCCAGGAAATACTGACCAAAATGGCAGCACTTATCGGGCAGAAAGAAAGTCCGGACACAACAACCGAACAGTGCCAAGAGCAGGAGACCGATACAGAGTTCCTACGAAGGGTGCTTGAAAGAAATGATAAAGAGGTCGTTGAACAAGTCGCTAATATAAAGCAGATGGTGCCGAAAGGGCCGCTAACATAACCCTCTGCTGAGGATCCGCCGATAATCATCGAGGATGACAGAGGGGAAACCTTAAACCCTCTTCCGGGTTTATCAACAGCTAAGGACGAGATGATCTCCAAGGCTGCTCTTGATGATTATATAGCTCAACAAACAAGAGCTAATCAAGCAAATGAAGTGGCTGGCCAAATCGTCAGAACTGGGCGACTGTATCTAGGTTGGTATGATCAAATCAAGTACCCGCCGGGATATACGATCCCCAAGTTCCATGTATACAAAAGGACTGGCAACCCCCATCAGCACATCACGCAGTTCAGAGCTCTATGCGGCAACACTGGAGGCGATGACAAACTGTTGCTTCGCCAGTTCGTTGGTGTTTCCTGATTTAAAATCAGGAAAGCCTACGGAAAAGGCTTCAGAAATGGGTCACATGCTTACACGTGACCAGCAGTCACGTGTTGGCACGTGACATCTAAAATCATCGGCAAGGCAAATTCAGTTTCCCAACTACATCAAAGAAAAGGGCTTCAGAAAGGGTCACATGTTGGTACGTGACACTCAAAAGCGGCAGACTCAATTCCCTGATTGAATCAAGAAAAAGGCTCCAGACAAGGGTCACGTGCTCACACGTGACCAGGGGTCACGTGGTGGCACGTGACAGCTAAGCAGCGACCAGAAAGCAGAGCGCAGAAGGAAAGAAGATGGCTCGTTCCAAGGGGGTCACGTGCCCACACGTGACCAAGGGTCACGTGGTCACACGTGACTGGCTTTCAAAGCCTATCTGTTAACAGAAATTAAATTCTGAGAAAAGGCCTCTTAAATCTTTCCAAAGCAACCGATTAAATTAAAGATTTAAAGGTGATTAAATATCATCTATCTATGGGAAAATCTCGAATTTGGAAATATTTCCCCTTTAAATCTAACCGAAATAACAAAGGAGAATCTCTGGATTTAAAATCCAATGGTGAATAAAATTCACCTAATAATCCAAAGGTCCAAAACGAATGGTGAATACAAATCAAATCTCCCAAGGAAAGATTCACCAAAACTAATTGATTCGGCTGCTTCTCCTATAAATAGGAGCCAAGAGACACAGATAGAAAAGGAGAGATAGAGAGAGATAGAGGCAGAAAGGAATCGAGACAAAAAAAGAGGAGAGCCTTGATACTTTGGAGAAATTTGGATCTTCTGCAAAAGAAAACCCTAGGTAAGAAAGGGAAGGCCTTTTGAAAGGAAAAGAAAATTTAATTCTCAACAGAGTTTAACTCTGATATAAAAACAGAAGAACATAGTTCTCTCTTTGGTGAAGGATCTGTAAAGTGCACATCTCCCCTTGAGTTGAGAATTTAATTCTCAATGGGTTGAGATCCTGCCATGCAGATCCAAAAGCATAGAAAGGGAATGGAAGCACGAGAATTTAATTCTCACAGAACTATAGAAATTTAATTCCTTTAAAATAAAATTAGGGTTTGACACTGTGTTATGGGAATTTAATTCCTTCAGAATGAACAGAATCAGGGTTTAACCCTAGTTAAGAACTTAGTTCTGTTAAAACAACAGGAATTTAATTCCCTTAATCTCATTCCCCAGAGTAATTCTTTAACAGAGAGTGGGAGTTTAATTCCTTAAAGCTTTTATTAGGGTTTAACCCTATTCAGTTCTTCACATATATGAGGAATTTAATTCCTACAGAAAATTCAGAGTTCAACTCTATCCCAGAATATAAATCTTCAAAAGGAAGTAGTAATTTAATTCCTCTGAAATTATTGTCAGGGTTCAACCCTACGAGGAATTTAATTCTTGAAAGGGATTAACAAATCTTCTAAAAAACATACATAGAGGCAGGGTCACGTGTCACCATGTGACCCCCAAAAAGATCTACAGAAAAGCCCCTTTGAGGCAGTGCCTCACGTGACCCACGTGACCGTTGGCAGAGGCTTTAACATACTCCATTTAAACACCCGTCACGTGATGGCATGCGATGCTCCAAAAGATGCGATATTCTCAGCAGAACAAATGAAGGGAGGGCACCCTCACGTGCTACCACGTGACCCCTCTTACCTTAGCGTCTAACGCTAAATTGGAACCCCTGAATCCAGTGTTAAAACACTGTTTGGCCTTAGTGTTCAACACTAATCAAAGAACTTTATTTGCAGTGTTCAACACTGATTACCTTAGTGTTTAACACTAATTTGAGATCTCTGTTGCCAGTATTTAACACTGATCTGTTTTAGTGTTTAACACTAATTTGAAAGCCTTGTTGCTGGTGTTTAACACCAACTATCTTTTAGTGTTAAACACTAACTTATCAATCTCATTTCCAGTGTTCAACACTGATTGGTCTTTAGTGTTTAACACTAGGCATTGGCCCAATTGGCTAAATGGCCAGAGGCAAAGCCTCTCCTTCAATGGACCAACAGAAAGCCAATATTCCAGACATGATTGGACTTAGCCCAAGATGGCCATAAGTCCTCAATTCAGACTTAACTGGGCTAATGGGCTCATAACATAACTAATTGGTCTTGATCCCAAATTGGGCCAAAGACTATTTAATCCACCCCGGCTCAAGGGTACCTCTCTTCACTCCTTTGGTACTTGGAGTTGTAATTCCTCAAGGTCTTCAAAGAAGTGACGGGTCCCGATGACCACACATTGACATGGACTGTGGGGTCCTTAAACTCATGGACCATAAGGTCCTTAACCTTGACCGAGATGTCTTAAAACTAACTATGGACTGTGGGGTCCTTAAACTCATGGATTATGAGGTCCTTAATCTTGACCGAGATGTCTTAAAACTAACTATGGACTGTGGGGTCCTTAAACTCATGGACTATGAGGTCCTTAACCTTGACCGAGATGTCTTAAAACTAACTATGGACTGTGGGGTCCTTAAACTCATAGACTATGAGGTCCCTAACCTTGACTGAGATGTCTTAAAACTAACTGTGGACTGTGGAGTCCTTAAACTCATGGACTATGAGGTCCTTAACCTTGACCGAGATGTCTTAAAACTAACTTTGGACTGTGGAGTCCTTAAATCCACGGACTATGAGGTCCTTAACCTTGACCGCAACGTCCTAAAACTAACATTGGACCGCAATGTCCTTAAACTACCTATGGACCGCAATGTCCTTAAACTACCTATTGACCGCAACGTCATTAAACTAAACAACAGGGCTCCCATAATTGCTCTATTGTTGGATCTAAACGATCCTGTTGAGTCGATCTTAGTCTAAAAACTAGACTAACGTATCCTTAACAAACGTTTAAGTTGATCTTAGTCTCAAACGAGGCTAACGTATCCTTAAACCCAAACCCCCAAACCCAAATCTAAGATAATACGGATTTGGACTAGTCCACGCCCTACGGGCGACGATATAACTCAGTCTCCATATACAATCCACGGGCAACAAAACACAAAACAAATACACACGACACGAAGTGACCATCTGGAGAAGGAGAAAGTTGTTACCGCGATGCGGTAGCGTAATTAACTGCAAGGGCTTGCGCCTGCAAGGAAGAGCGTCCCCACAATCAAAAAACCCCTCAAGCGAGGGGGAATCTGACGAAGTCTGCTACATCGGACGCATCCGTTCAAACCTTCGATACAGGGTGCCATAAATCAACTTGGCATCTTCGGAGAGGTGGACGGATAGCACCAATTAGCATCTGCCCCGAATTTCAGGCGAGACGTCCAGTCGCGCCGTCCTTCGGAGGGGAACAGATTCTAGCACGCCCGGTGGGACCTTTTCCTCTTTCCACTCCACACTTCGTGTGTCGTGATTCGCGAACCAATCGCGGTTCGCTAATGGTTGGCCTTGGGTTTCAAGATACTAAGACTTGGCGTCTTGCTTATTGCAGAAAGCAAAGAATTGATGGCTTCTGCGAAATGCTCCAACTGCTCGGACTACGATTTCAACCAACACTCTGCCTCGCCAGGAGGTATAGCCTACGGACCCAAAGCTGCTTCGCTATTCACAATGCCCGTGGAACAGGTCACTCGAGCCACCACAGGATTGTTCTTTGGGACTATGCTCCCACTGACAAGCTTCACCGCTCCGGTGCTAATAAAGGAAGCTCCAAGAAGTCGGTCTTTGATCGTCTTACCCCTGATGCTGCCCTTCTCAACGGGACGCCCAACATCAGCGCCTCGGTCTTCTCTAGATTGGGCCAGAACTCCTGTGGACCCACCATGGGGCCTACAATTCCAGAGAAGGCTGCTTCTAAGAAAGTGACCGGTCCTGCTCCCGAAATCGCCAAGGCGGCCAAAAAGTCGGTCTTTACAAGATTGACGGCTTCAGCTCCCGCACCTGCTACCCAAAGGACATCGGTCTTTAACAGGCTAGCACCAGCAACGACCCCCCACCTACGCAGGGGGCAAGACGAATCCATCCTCACCGCTGAACCAACGCCGTCCGCTCGACACGCTCGACGTCGCCACTGGCGCCGAGTAAGGAAGGTTGGAGGCAACTCCCTCTCTGGGCCAACTCCACCAGCCCCGATGGCAGAAGTTAATGCTGCTGTTCCAACTGGGAACAGCTTTGAGATGCTAAATAAGGTGCGTAGGAATTCTCCTACCGCGATGCTAAAGAGGTCTCCTCCTCCACTAAAAAAGGTTGCGGAAATAAAGCCAGAACAACCCCGATCCCCACAACGGCTGTCTTCCAAAATCTATAAGGTTTGGCGGCAGGCCCGAGACTCGATGATCGATCCAAACTTCTCCCGCCAACACAAGAAGCTGAAAATCCAACAGGGAGCCAATTACCAGGCTAAACCACGAAAGACTGTCTAGGTGCCCGCCTCAACGGCCCCCTCAACTTCCACTGCTCATAAAAGGAGGAAGCCACAGAAGATCCCCCAGCCTGCAACGACAGCTAAAGGCACTAATCCCAGACACCCTAAGTTTGGGGGTATGATGGTCCATACCGTATACATGGCGTCAGGAAAGGAAGACAGCCATGCGTCTATAGGTCATAGACCGCTTACACGGTCGGTGACCAAAGCTCAGGAGCAACAGAAAAGCTCCAGGAAATGATGAACGCTATGGCCGCACTTACCGGGCCAAAAGAAAACCCAGAAACGTCCTCAGACGAACGCCAGAAGGAAGAAACCGACGCTGAGTTCCTTCGCCGAATATTGGAGAAGAAGGACAAAGAGGCTGCTGAACAAGCAGCCAACATACAGCGTATGGGCCTTCTCTTCCAAGATATAATAGGAATGATGATCCAACAAGACCCACCCGCTGACGATCCCCCGATCGTCCTTGAAGACGACAGGGGAGAAACGTCAAATCCACCACCGGCCCTCTCAACGGCCAAGGAGGAGACAATCTCTAAGGCTGATTTGGTCGACTATATAGCCCAGCAAATCCGGGTTCATCACGCGACTGAGGCAGCTGGTCAAGTCGTAAAAACGGGCCGGCTGTATCCAAGCTGGTACGACCAAATCAAATACCCGCCGGGCTATACAATACCAAAATTCCACGTGTATAAGGGGACCGGCAATCCCCATCAACATGTTGCCTAGTTCAGTGCCCTTTGCGGTAACACCGGCGGGGATGATAAACTGTTACTTCGCCAATTCGTGGGTACCTTATCAGAAACAACGTTCGAATGGTATTCGGAACTCCCGAACGATTCTATCAAGACGTTCGCTGAAATGGAGTTGCTATTCACTCAGCGGTTCGCGAGCGCCAGCGAACGCACTCCAATAACGGCGTTGATTAATTCTAGGGTGAAACCAGGCGAAATGTGGGTCCAGTATGCTATACGCTGGCGAAATTTGTGGTCGAAATGCGAGCAACGCATTGAGGAAGCGCCCGTGGTGGGCATGTTCGTGGGAACCCTAGAACCTCATGCGACTATCTCCCAGTTTATGATGTTCTTCAAGCCAACCACATTTCAGGCTTTAATCGACAAGTTGGCTCAGATGGGTCATAGACCACCTCCCCCGAAGTCGGAACCTCGGAATGACAAGGGTAAAGGAAGGGCAACCTTCGTCGCGAATGCCCAGCAGCAACCCAACGCCCCGAAGCTGGCGGATCAATTAGAAGAAAGACGCCGGTATTATAATGAGAAGATGAAGCGTCTCTACTCGTTCCCATGAGACAAGACGAAACGGTTATTCGAGCTGGCAATACGCAACAGACTTATAAACCTACCAAATCTAAGGCGACCGCCACAACCCACTGAGGTGAATAACCCTAACTATTGCCCTTATCATCAAACGGTAGGTCATCCGATTGAGAATTGCTTCGTCTTCAAAGGATGGATTGAAGATCAATATCTCCAGGGAAAGTTTGCACTGTCCGAAAAGTGGAAGGTGAACCCACCATAGCTGCATACTCCTTAGAAAGCAGATACACCGGGGGCAACCTGTTCCTTTATTGAAGAAGCTCCATGGGAGGTCGTGTTGTCAACTAAAACCAAGAGAATGCTGAGGGACCTTCGTGCGTGCCCTGCGGTCGAACGGAAGGACCTGCTTGAACCTCGAATTATCGAAGGGATGTTGAAGCCGCGCCCAACTATGAAGACTCGTGGTGATGGCCCAAATACTCACGCCCAACCGTCAAAATCTTCGAAGAAAAAGAAGAAGAAATAGAAGAAGCCCGTGAAGCTTGGGGACGAGCACATGAACTTGCAGAAGCAAATCGACGCGCTGGAAGAGTACAATCAAAAGGCGCGAACTCCTGTCACGCTGCAAGAGTTCCTCAACCACATCTTTCAAGAGGAAGATGATGGAGAGAGCTTGTCGGACGAATCCGAGGGATATGTGGTAAGTTGTAACGTAATCTCCCACTCGTTTGCCGACGATGAGAAAACTTCTGGCACTAAGAAACTGTGGACAGAGCCTGAACCAGAGCGTGTGTGGCCAACAGATGATATGATCGACGCCTTTCTGGACAAGATTCGTCTAAAGAGTAAAACGGATCAGGTGCGTGATATGGCCGCATCGGAAGGAGCCAAATGCAGGCGACTGAACGAAAGAGTGGAAGTACCCCCGCCAGATCGAAAGGCATCCAAGACAGACAAGAAGATATTGAAGACGAGGAAAAGGTTTGCCAAAGCCATGTCAATGGGAATGAAACTACCACCCTCGGAAGAAAACACGCTCAATGGGGCGGAGTGGCACCCTGATTATTGCGCATATCATCGGAAAATCTCACACCCCACGGAGGAGTGCGACGCCTTTAGGATATGGTGGCAAGGATATGTTGCTTATCGGCAACATTTTAAGCGCATGAAACGCAAGATTTGTCGGGAACGAAGAAGTACTGCCGACGGGCAGAACAGAACCACTGGCAACTGTTACATGGTTAACGCCGGAGGGTCACAAGTTCTCACCTTTGGGAGCGACTCTGATGAAGAAATGGCTCTGGGCCCTCTCTTTAAAGAATCCGTTTTAGGGAAAGAGGAGGAATCGGAGGCCTGCAAGAACATTCAGCTGCGCAATCGCACGCTCCCTGAGAAGAATCTCGGGCCCGCAAATAGAAAAGATAAGGGAAAGGAAAAGGTCACTGAGGATATCACTTTAGATGACCAAGTCATGAAAGAGCTGGCCGCCAAAGACCCTCCCAGGAAGGGTAAGGTGGACTACAACATCCTAGCGTACCTAAGGAAGCTACCTTCTCAGCTTAGCATTCTCGATGCCCTCCTATTATCAAAAGAAGCGCGAGATTCACTAATTAAGGCGTTACAAGAACCTGAGCAATTCCAAGCCTTCCTCGCCACTGAAAGGATGAAGGATGAGCTGGAGGAAGTGCGTACGGCCAACATCACTTTCGGTGATGAAGACCTCTTTCTCGGGACGTGCGACCACAACCGCCCCCTATATGTCTCTGGATACTACCATGATATCAAGATAGGCAAGATCCAAGTGGATAATGGATCCTCCGTCAATCTCCTTAACGTTCGGGTGTTAAAGGAAATTTGCATGAGTGTGCAACACCTCGCTCGTGACAAAATTACCATCTCCGGTTTCGATTCACAATCGTCACGGACTCTCGGATCCGTAATATTGACATTACGCTACGGACTGCTCGTCAAGGACATCAAGTTTCACGTCATTGACACCAAGACCTGCTACAACGCCTTGCTCGGTCGCCCTTGGTTACACGAATACAACATCATCCCTTCGACACAACATCAGTGTATGAAGTACTTCAAGGATGGTTTCGAATATACCGTAACAGGTGAGCTGAACCCATTCTCCGTTAACGAAGTCCGCAAGTATGAAGATGCGAAGTACTTTTTGCCAGACTTCGAGGATACAGAAAAGTGTCGCAAGCCGGAGAACAAAGCCGCCGCCACCATCCCTGTTTTCGGGAGCAATACCGAAGTAGAAGAAGAGATAGTTTATGCTGGGCCATCTCAATGCAACAACCCGGGGACGTCCGCCCCCATGTTGGTCTTCGGAAGTGACTCGGAAGATGAGGTTAATGCCGTGTTCTCCAATCGGCCGTCAATACAAGCACCCCCTAGCAATGATCAGAGTTTGCAAATCACCATGGTGCCGCGAGAACACAACAAGGATCTCGACACACTTCAAGCTTACAATGTGCAGGACCTGCAAACGTTTTATGTCCCTCCCAGGCAAAGGGGTGAGAAGGTGATCCTATTTTACCGATCCTCAGAGTCGAAAATAGAGAAAGAGATCTGGCATGGCGCGGATGCTACACTCGACAGGCTCCAGCCCATCCGTTTGCCCAGATATTACACAAATGGACTAAAGAGGCTACTGAAGCGCCAAGGAGTACCCTTAAAACAGACTGTTCGACAAGCTCGGTTCTACAACAGGATTTGGGATGTCCCTGGGACTCAACACAAATTGCCCAACGGGAAAATGGAAACACTTGGGCTTGGATACGTGAGAGCCGGAAAACGGGAACATGCCTATAGTAGCTACGCCATATATACCTTTGATGAAGAAGAGGACGCCCTGTCAGGAAATGCCAACCCCTTATCAAAACTATATCCCGCGATTGAAGGGCCGAGTCCGTCATTTGAAGAACAAGTGGACAAGCTTATCAGGAAGGCAGGTCAAAAAGCTCGGGAAGGCCACAACCGCGAGATGGCCATCTACGAGAAGGCCAGGACGCAACGTCTGTTTCAACAGGCTGCAAAAGACGAAGATGCTCATCCCTGTCAACCCGTTGTACGAAAGGCCCGACGCAGAGGCAGAAATAAATTAAGAAGCGGAAAGAGGAGCCGACAACAACGACGCAGGATTAGAGAGTTACGTGATCGGGTATTGCACGGCTCGGATTTGTCCCTCTTGAAGAAGATGAGTCGAGCGTACTCCTTCCCCCGAGACAAGACGGAAAGGTTACTCGAGCTTGCTATAAAACATCAAATGATCGTGCTTCCAGAATCTAAGCATCCTGAGCAAGCTAACAAGGCATCTCATCTGAGCTATTGCTCTTATCACCGAGCCATAGGACATCCTACCGAAGACTGCTTCACCTTCAAGAACTGGGTCGAGGACCAGTACCAACAGGGCAGATTCGCTTTATCCGGCGGCTGGAAGGTAACGCCGCCACAAAAGCACGAACCTAAAGCCGCAAAAGCAGAACCAGATCCACCCCAGTCCTGGAAGCGGATTCGCACATGTTACACGATTACGATATTAAAAGAAGAGCCCGAGAACATGGATGACCTTCCCTGGTGCTTTGAGAACAGCAATGATGAGGTGGTCTCAGAATTTCCGCCAGCTCCAAAAGAACTGGAAGATGGCATACATACTACTACAGATAACCTCAAGAAGATTGAGTTGGGATCGGCAGATGACCCGCGACCGACATTTGTCAGCGAGCTGCTATCTGAAGAAAGGGTGGCTGCATTAAAGAACGTGCTTCTACAGCATAAAGACTGCTTCGCGTGGAACTACTCCGAGATGCCAGGATTGGATCCGGAGATTGCTGTGCATAAATTGGCAATATCCCCAGATATCAAGCCAGTCAAGCAGGCGCCGAGAAGGATGCGACTCGAGCTTGAAATGAGCATCAACGCCGAAGTCAAGAAGCTGATCGATTCTGGATTTATCCAAGAATTCCAATATCCCGACTGGATCGCCAATATCGTCCTGGTAATGAAGAAATATAGGACGGTACGCATATGCATGGATTTCAGGGATCTCAATAAAGCCTGTCCAAAGGACGATTTCCCAGTACCAGTAACCGAGCTAATGATAGATAACACGTCCACTCACGAGGTTTTCTCCTTTATGGACGGTTCATCAGGATACAATCAGATAAAGATGCATCCCGAAGACCAGAAGCACACCACTTTCCGGACCCCTTTGGGTATATTCTGCTATAGGATTATGCCCTTCGGTCTAAAGAAAGCCGGCGCTACCTACCAAAGGGCCATGACAAAGATATTCGACGACCTCATACATGACATCGTCGAGTGCTATATCGATGACCTTGTAGTAAAGAGCATGTCATACGAAGAGCATTTAAAGCATCTGGAGACTGTATTTCAACGCCTTCGGCAATATAATTTGAAGATGAATCCCCTCAAATGCGCGTTTGGAGTCTCCTCGGGTAAATTCCGGGGATTCATCATCCGACACCGAGGTATCGAAATAGATCCATCTAAGATCAAGGCGATCATGGAAATGCCTCCGCCAAGAACCTTCAAACAGTTGCGGTCCCTCCAAGGGAAGCTCGCATACATCCGGCGGTGTATCGCCAATCTTTCAGGCAAATGTCGTCCTTACAGCCACCTCATGAAGAAGGGAACTCCATTCGTTTGGGATCACAAATGCCATGCACTAGACGAGATCAAGCAGTCCCTGCAGAACCCTCCGGTGTTGGCTGCGCCGGTCAAGGGAAAACCCCTCATTCTTTATACAACCGCCCTCGAAGGTTCCTTAGGCGCATTATGGGCACAAGAGAATGATCAAGGGAAAGAGAGAGCTCTTTACTACTTAAGTCGAGTTCTGCTGGGGGCAGAAAGAAACTACTCTCTCATTGAAAAACACTGCTTGGCGTTGATCTTCGCGATAACAAAGCTCAAGCACTATGCGTTGGCACACGAAGTCCGTCTCATCTCGAAGGTGGACCCTCTTAAATATTTGATGTCAAAGGCTATGTTGACGGGTCGACTCGCTAAATGGGCGCTACTCCTGATGGAGTTCTCGATAACGTATCGACCTCTTAAGGCAGTGAAAGGCCAGGCCATTGCCGACTTCCTTGCTGAGCATCCAGTACCTGCCGGTTCTCCTCTGAACTGCGATTTGCCGGATGAACATGCATTCGATGCGATCGGCGGCGGTGATACTCGATGGGAACTCTATTTTGACGGGGCATCTTCCATGAAGAAGCGCAAACAATGTACCCCCATAATCAAATCGGGAGTAGGCCTCATCTTCGTAACCCCACAAGGAGGGATAATGCGCTTCGCTTTCTCCTTAACGGAATCGAGGACGAACAATGAAGCCGAATATGAAGCTTTGATAGCGGTCCTCGAGATCGCCATTGACATGGGAATTGAAGACCTCCTTATATACGGGGATTCTCAACTGGTCGTTAGTCAAGTAAATGGTGACTACCAAACGTGCAAACCGGAGTTGGTGAAGTACGGTGAAAAGGTGCAACAACTATTGACCCAAATTCCCTCCTACACTTTGGAAAGTATACCACGTGCGGAAAATAGCAAAGCAGACGCGTTAGCTAAGCTCGCTAAAGAACTGGCTGACGAGAACCTCGATGGCGTCAGAATCGTGGTACAAAGCCGTCGAGTGCTCGCCCCGGTAGAAATATCTCCGGAATCATACGAAGAAAAGGGAGCGACTGAGCAGACGCCCCTACAAATAAAAGACCATGAGAAGGCCGAGGACTGTAGGGAAGTCTTCATAGACTACTTTAAGTCCCACCGAATACCCGAAGAAGCGTCCTCAAGACATCAGCTCATGAAACGAGCTCTATCTTTCGCTATCGTCAACGACACTCTATACAAAAGATCGTTTGATTCTCTGTGGCTGAGACGCTTAGGACCTGACGAAGCAGAAAGAGTCGTTCAAGAGGTTCATGACGGAATCTGTGGTTCTCATCAAGCAGGCCCGAAGATGAAGTTAAAAATTAAACGGATGGGTTACTATTGGCCCACGATGGTCCAAGACTGCCTCGAGTATGCGAAGCAATACCACTCGTGCCAGATTCATGGGGACTTTATCCACCAACATCCAAATCCACTACATCCAACGGTGGCTAGCTGGCCATTCGAAATGTGGGGGACTGACATAGTCGGCCCCATCGAACCAGCAACGTCCTGGGGACATCGTTTCATCCTGGAAACAACTGATTACTTCTCCAAATGGGCAGAAGCAGTACCGCTGAGGGAAGTGAAGACGGAGAATATCCTCCACTTCTTCAAGACGCACGTCATCTATCGGTTTGGAACTCCACGGTGGATTATCTCCGATAACGGGCCAGCCTACATAAGCCATAAAATTAGCCGTTTCGCGCAGCATCACAATATAGACTGGAGATATTCTTCAGTTTACAATCCGCGAGCTAATGGTCTAGCCGAGGCCTTCAATAAGGCCTTGAAAAAAATCATGAAAAAGACGGTGTCCTGAAATAAGAAAAACTGGCACGAGAGGCTGCAAGAGGCCCTTTGGGCCTATCGAATTGCGTTCAAGACGGCCACGAACACAACGCCGTACGCGTTGGTATTTGGGACGGAAGCAGTGCTCCCCCTCGAGATAGAGCTGCCTTCTCTACGAGTGGCAGTCCACCATGAATTGACAAACGAAGAAAATGATCACCTTCGGCTTGAGGAGCTTGACGCCCTCGATGAAACCCGGCTCATAGCGCAATAAAATCTAGAGGCCTACAAAGCAAAGACGACGCGCTCGTACGAAACATTGACCAGGCCGAGGACATTCCGCCAAGGCGAACTCGTACTAGTGGTCAAAAGACCGATGATCCCAATCGTGCCAAGCGGGGAAAATTTGAGCCGAACTATGAAGGCCCGTATGTCATAGACAAAGTCTACCAAGGTGGAGCCTATCTACTCATGGACATGCACGGTGAAAGGCCTTTCAGGCCAATAAACGGCCGCTTCCTAAAGAAATACTACGCTTAATGAGCCACAGCCTAGGTCAATGATAGATGATGACGACTATGTCCGCTCGCTATCTTCCTAAGCTCAGACTTTATAAGCAGTAGCCGGCCTTCCCCTGAATGGACCGAAACGTCCTTAAACTAACGATGGACCGAAACGTCCTTAAACTAACGATGGACCGAAACTTCCTTAAACTAACGATGGACCGAAACGTCCTTAAACTAACTATGGACCGAAACGTCCTTAAAACTAACGACGGACCGAAACGTCCTTAAACTAACGTCGGACCGAAACGTCCTTAAACTAACGACGGACCGAAACGTTCTTGAACTACTACCGCAGCATCCTTAGGCTGACGAGATAAAAAAAAAGAGAAAGAAAAAATATATAAATAAAAAATAAATAAAATAAAAAACGGTATGTCCATAAGCAAAATGGGCACGGATGAAAACCCGAAAGGGCTCCGTGAGTAAAAACAGCAGGGCTACCGGCAAGTGTTCGTGAAAACCCGAAAGGGCGCGGCCTTGTAAAAAAAAAGAGAAAAAGAATTAAAAAAACGGTATGTCCATAAGCAAAATGGGCACGGATGAAAACCCGAAAGGGCTCCGTGAGTAAAAACAGCAGGACTACCAGCGAGTGTTTGTGAAAACCCGAAAGGGAGCAACCTCATTAAAAGACACTTACAAGATCCTCTCGACCTTGTAAGGAGAAACCACCCGCGTGGGATCCTTACGACTCACAAGGGAAAGACACACTTAGGGATCCTCACGATTCCTAAGGAGAAAATACACTTGCGAGATCCTTATGACTCGTAAGGAGAATTCTCTTATGGGACCCTCACGGCTCATAAGACTTGAAAGTCTTAAGTTACAGAAACCTAAACCTGTTCTTAAGCAAATCCCCCACAACCTTCGATATTGCCCTACAAGTGGCTCAATATTGACCCTTGTATACAATCCACGGGCGCGAATAAACATTTCCCCAGCAAAGTCATACCCGTGACTAGGGACATATCCATATGGTGAACAACCCTTATAATTCCTCTCGACTTATAAGGAGAAAACCCTCTTGTAGGATCCTTACGACTTGCAGAGGAACATACAATTAGGAATCCTCACGATCCCTAGGGAGAAAATACACCTACAAGATCCTCATGACTTGTAGGGAGAAATACCTTTGTGAGACCCTTACGGCTCATGAAGTGAAAAGCCTTGGTCGACATGACCCTTAACCCTGTTTACTAAGCCACCTTTGTTCAACATCGACAGAGGCAAATGATGATTCGCTCCTGGCAACATCCCAGTTGTAGCGGTGCTGATGCTGAAATCGGTGTCTAAAATCCAAGCTTGCGGCGAAAAAGCTAGCAAGCCACGCATGCATACGAAATAGCCGAAATGATGGGGCGACTTGCAATAAAAAGCAGCAAGTAAAAATGTATGCATGAAAAATAGCCGAAATGATGGGGCAACTCGCAATAAAAAGCAGCGAGCAGAAAATAAATAAATAGCCGAAATGATTGGGCACCGCGAAAAAATAGCCGAAATGATGGGGCAATCGCGACCTCCGCGATATAAAAGCTGAAATGATAGAGCATCGCGGAAAATAAAATAAAAGATAAAAAAAGGTTTCAATTTATGCCCTACAGGTGATGTTCCATCACACCCTGTACACAATCCAAGGGCGTAAACAAAATGGGATCATACGTCTCCCCCAGGTTTCATCAGAAGAAGAAGCCAAGTCTTGACGGGCCAAAGGAGACCTGGAGATAGTTTCAACCCTCGTCTCGTAACAACGGACACAACTCTAAGCTAAGCGGAACAGCGGCAACTCCCAGTTCCATGGCTCGGTGGTATACATATCGCCAACAGTCAAACCTCCATCCCGTGAAATGCGGATACAATCAGCAAAATTCCTGGTTACGTAGAACGCGGATAACATCACTCTTTGACCCCGTGGAAAACGTCCAGAGCGGATCCTGGTCCTCGCAGAGCACGGCAGTGAACCCGTGTGAAGCATCCAGAGCGGAGCCTAGTCCTTACCGAACACGGCAGTGAACCCGTGTGAAGCATCTAGCGCAAAATTCCTCATCGCGTGGAACGCGGATAACGTCACTCTTTGACCCCGTGGACAACGTCCAGAGCGGATCCTGGTCCTCACAGAGCACGACAGTGAACCCGTGTGAAGCATCCAGAGCGGAGCCTAGTCCTCGCCGAACACGGCAGTGAACCCGTATGAAACATCTAGCGCAAAATTCCTGGTCGCGTGGAACGCGGATAACGTCACTCTTTGACCCCGTGGAAAATGTCCAGAGCGGATCCTGGTCCTCGCAGAGCACGGCAGTGAACCCGTGTGAAGCATCCAGAGCGGAGCCTAGTCCTCGCCGAGCACGGCAGTGAACCCGTGTGAAGCATCTAGTGCAAAATTCCTGGTTACGCAGAACGCGGATAACGTCACTCTTTGACCCCGTGGAAAGCGACCAGAGCGGATCATAGTCCTCGCGGAGCACGGAAGTGAACCCGTGTGAAGCATCCAGAGCGGAGCCTAGTCCTCTCCGAGCACGGCAGTGAACCCGTGTGAAACATCTAGTGCATAATTCCTAGTTACGTGGAACGCGGATAACGTCACTCTTTGACCCCGTGGAAAACATCCAGAGCGGATCCTGGTCCTCGCGTAGCACGGCAGTGAACCCGTGTGAAGCATCCAGAGCGGAGCCTAGTCCTCACGGAGCACGGCAGTGAACCCGTGTGAAGCATCTAGTGCAAAATTCCTGGTTCCGCAGAACGCGGATAACGTCACTCTTTGACCCCGTGGAAAGCGTCCAGAGTAGATCCTGGTCCTCACGGAGCACGGCAGTGAACCCGTGTGAAGCATCCAGAGCGGAGCCTAGTTCTCGCCGAGCACGGCAGTGAACCCGTGTGAAGCATCTAGTGCATAATTCCTGGTTACGTGGAACGCGGATAACATCACTCTTTGACCCCGTGGAAAACGACCAGAGCGGATCCTGGTCCTCGCAGATCATGGCAGTGAACCCGTGTGAAGCATCCAGAGCGGAGCCTAGTCCTCGCCGAGCACGGCAGTGAACCCGTGTGAAGCATCTAGTGCAAAATTCCTGGTTATGCAGAACGCGGATAACATCACTCTTTGACCCCGTGGAAAGCGTCCAGAGCGGATCCTGGTCCTCGCGGAGCACGGCAGTGAACCCGTGTGAAGCATCCAGAGCGGAGCCTAGTCCTCGTCGAGCACGGCAGTGAACCAGTGTGAAGCATCTAGTGCATAATTCCTGGTTACGTGGAACGCGGATAAAGTCACTCTTTGACCCCGTGGAAAACGTCCAGAGCGGATCCTGGTCCTCGCAGAGCACGGCAGTGAACCCGTGTGAAGCATCCAGAGCGGAGCTTATTCCTCGCCGAGCACGGCAGTGAACCCGTGTGAAGCATCTAGTGCAAAATTCCTGGTTACGTGGAACGCGGATAACGTCACTCTTTGACCCCGCGGAAAATGCCCAGAGCGGAGCCTGGTCCTCGCCAAGTACGGCAGTGAACCCGTGTGAAGCATCCAAAGCAAATACTAGACCGTGGAGTCCTTAAAATCCACGGACTATGATGTCCTTAACCTCGACCGTGATGTCTTAAAACTAACGATCAACCACCCCAATTCCCTACGGATTCTGCCTTGGTTTAAGGGTACATCTCTTCACTCCTTTGATGCTTGACGCTGTAATTCCTCAACGTCTTCAAAGAGGTGACGGGTCCCTGCAACCTAATATCGGACTGTGGAGTCCCTAAATCCACGGACTATGAGGTCCTTAACCTTGACCGTGATGTCTTAAAACTAACATCGGACTGTGGAGTCCTTAAATCCACGGACTATGAGGTCCTTAACCTTGACCGTGATGTCTTAAAACTAATATCGGACTGTGGATTCCCTAAATCCACGGACTATGAAGTCCTTAACCTTGACCGTGATGTCTTAAAACTAACATCGGACTGTGGAGTCCTTAAATCCATGGACTATGAGGTCCTTAACCTTGACCGCGACTTCTTTAAACTATGATACCTGGAGCAGCCCCTGACCCCGCGAAACACGGATAAGGGTGACCACATCCAACACTTGCAAGTCCTCAGGACCTGTAAGGAAGAAAAACTCTCTTGTGGGATCCTTACGACTCTCTGGGGAAAACCCGGTTAAGAATCCTCACGATTCTTAAGAAGAACTTACACCTATGGGATCCTCTCGACCTGTAGGGAGAAAAACTCTTTATGAGACCCTCGTGGCTCATAAAATGCAAAAGTCTTAGGAAGCAGATCTTAACCCTGAATCCTGAGTCATTGCTGTCCTACAAGGAGATCAAGATAGAATATCCGCAGAATACATTCAATAAAAAGGGGACACACCATTGAGAAGAAAAATGTATCTTTTATTCATAAACCAGAATGGATACAAAGTACAATTCATGAAAGAAACAAAAAAGAAAGATACTCCCATTCATGAGTATGTACAAAAAAGGGAAAAGATACAAGTCCTCAAGCTGGCGAGCGGTGTAGTAATTTTACCAGCTCATCGTTTTGTTGCTGAGCCACGGCTTCATGACGCAAGATCTCCAGAAGACGAGCCTCCGCTTGAGCTTGCTGAGCCTGATACGAAGCAAGCCGAGCCTCGAGCTCTTTTTCGGTGGCTTTATGAGCCTCGACCCTCTCACGAGTGAACGTGGCAGCTTAATCGAGAGCCACCACCTCTTTGATGGACTCCTGAAGCACCCGCTAGAGTTCATACGCTTTGTTGGCCTTGGCGGTAAGAGTGGCGCGAAGCTCGCTCAGCGCCTTGGAAGCTAGCTCCCTCTCCGAAAAATTACGGCCGAGCCATTTTCTCGCACAACAGTATGTTCGCTACGTGTCACTCTATCAGGCCACGTAAGCTCGCTTTCATGACCGCAGCCTTGGAAACAAGACATTTACAAGACCGTATAAATGGGCTTCCGGTCGACGGGAATAATCGATCTAAAACGCGCTCACATCACCTGATGTGAAAAGCAACAAGAAAGATTTCCGACGTATTTCAAGCATGCATTCACAATCATATGAGTATTCAAAAAATAATAATAGCATTTGCAATCGTATGAACATTCATAATGCCCAAAATGGGGCTGATACACATGAAAGTGATGAGAGCATTTGCAATTAAAGAAAGTTCTCATGAGAAGAATACAAAGTTTATTTATGCAAGCGGAAACATATATACTAGTACCAAGCCTATATGGAAGTTCGGCATAAAGCATAAAAAGGGAGGGACTAATTTAAAAATGTTCTACGCTAACGGGAAAAGGTCACCAAACACGGGATCAACGGTACAGGGGTTAATGAAGCAGAGGACAAAATTCTCCATCTCTCTCTCTGCTTTCTCCAGCACATCAAAGCGACGGTTCTCACGAGGAGTCACTCCCCATCGATTGGCGCCGTGTTCGTCCGCGAAAGCAGACATAATAGCTCGCCGGGCCTTTATCTGGCTCAGCAAATGAATTGAGCAATCCTTCAAAGCCTGAGTAATCAGGCGCGCTTCATGAAAGTCCTCGAGCTTTTCTTCAGCCGCGTCAAGCATCGCCAGGGTCATCTCTGCCGGGTGAGGAGGGATGTCAGCAAGCACGACTGTGAGAATCATCCGGAGCTAGAGGGAACCTATCGGGAGGGGGGACCCCCTACGAATCGAGAGTTCATACATTGCTGAGTCGCAGTCGTCGTCGGTAAGAAGTGGATCCACCAACCGAGCAGCAAAGCGGGGGATCATCTCCTCGATAGGCACTTCCCATGGCTGTCGACAAGCGTGTGGACGGTTGCAGGCCATGGCACTCAGCTACTTCTCAAATTAAATCACGTCAATATGGGATTAAATTTCTCTGTGAAGAGGAAATAGGCTATGGCCTCAAGACTATAAAGGGGAGCATTAAACGTTGTGCGCGAAAGAAAATTGCATGATGGAACCCTTCCAAGGCCCAAAAAAGGGAAGACATTGGAAATCAGGAAAAGGAGCGATTTCCAAGGCGCCTTCTCTGCATCCAATGCCATGCACAGAAATATGGCATGAAAAATTGAATAGCCCCATAAAAGGCCCCTCACGTGTGGGGCACGTGAGCACCATGCTTGGTGCGTACTAAGAAGTGAAACAATGCCTTGCACGCTAAACACGTCAACAGCAAAAAAAAAATGAATGACAAAATTCCAAAAAAGAAGGGGGGCACGCAAACACAAAAGGACACGATAAGCTTATCATTCATGCTTTAAAAAGGTTCATACGAAATGAAAAGAAAACGATTACAATGGCAAGATCTCAGGCGCGGGGCACGGATTGAGAAACTCAAGCTTGACCTTGTCCAAGATCCTCCAAGCATTTCGAACCACCCGAGTATGTTTTCTCTCGCGATCACAAGCGTCGGGGTCCTCGCGGATGTCCTCCACCCTCCGGTAGGCGGCAAGTATGGCCGACTGCTGAAACGCCTGGTGCAAAAGATCAATGAGGTTGTCACGCCTTCTCTTCGAGATCAGACTCATCAGATACACCGAATGTATCTTATCCTCAGCAGTGTCCAAGGCCCTGAGCGGTATGCCGGTGCAAAAGAGAGGAAGTGCCTCCCGGATCGCCAGCACGATCAGCCTCAGAAGAGAAGAGCGATGGGGGAGTAGCCGATGGTTGTACTCGTCAAAGCGGCTCATGATCTCGGCACACTAAGCATCGGTGAACTCCTGGTTCTGACTGCGGCCCAGCGCACGAATATTCCCATAGGAAATGATCTCGTCAAGACCATACAGATGGGCATCCATGATACCTGAAATAAAGGTCATGAGAATCATTACAAAGCTCCTGTTTCATTAATTGCAGAAGGACAACCTCGGGTCAAGAGACCCCATGAAGCCTCCATGGGAAGAAACCGAGTTCTTCACAGGAATTAAATTCCTTATTAAGAAAAGGGAATTAAATTCCCCAAAAAACCTTTTCTGTGAACGGAGTTAAACTCCATGGATCATCATATGAACCCTAAGAGATCTACTTTTGAAGGCTAAAATGGTTTCATACTTCGGTTAAAAAGCTTGAAGAAAAATGGGTTCTTTGTTAAAAAAAAAAGGGTAAAAACCCTTGTTTTGGATTTAAAATCCAAAGGAATGTGAAAATTTACTGTTTGTC
Source organism: Agapanthus africanus (assembly GCA_030015575.1). Classification (NCBI taxonomy): domain Eukaryota; kingdom Viridiplantae; phylum Streptophyta; class Magnoliopsida; order Asparagales; family Amaryllidaceae; genus Agapanthus; species Agapanthus africanus. The sequence continues at coordinate 752,078,527 of CM057340.1, read as the reverse complement.
CAAGAACATTACCTGAGGAAAAAGGGTCACCTGAACAGAGTTAAACTCTGAAGATTGTTTCAAGACAGAGAACTAAGCCCTGGAAGCGAGAATTAAATTCTCAAGGGAAAAAGTTCTCAAAAGGAGAAGATGAGCAAAGTGAAGGCTCTTCTGAAGAAACATGGGTATTTATAGGAAGTGAAGGAAACGTTTCATCTCCCCAAATCCCTAAAGGAATCCAACGGTCACAAAAGGTGACATCGTTGCACTCACGTGCGGACACGTGAGAACAACGCTGTGGGGGCATTTGTTTCCTGATTTAAAATCAGGAAAGCCTACGGAAAAAGCTTCAGAAAAGGGCCACGTGCTTACACATGACCAGCAGTCACGTATTGGCACGTGACATCTAAAAGCATCGGCAAGGCAAATTCAGTTTCCCAACTACATCAAAGAAAAGGGCTTCAGAAAGGGTCACGTGCTCCCACGTAACCAGGGTCACGTGTTGGCACGTGACACTCAAAAGCGGCAGACTCAATTCCCTGATTGAATCAAGAAAAAGGCTACAGACAAGGGTCACGTGCTCACACGTGACCAGGGGTCACGTGGTGGCACGTGACAGCTAAGCAGCGACCAGAAAGCAAAGCGCAGAAGGAAAGAAGAGGGCTCGTTCCAAGGGGGTCACGTGCCCACACGTGACCAAGGGTCACGTGGTCACACATGACTGGCTTTCAAAGCCTATCTGTTAACAGAAATTAAATTCTGAGAAAAGACCTCTTAAATCTTTCCAAAGCAACCGATTAAATTAAAGATTTAAAGGTGATTAAATATCATCTATCTATGGGAAAATCTCGAATTTGGAAAGATTTCCCCTTTAAATCTAACCGAAATAACAAAGGAGAATCTCTGGATTTAAAATCTAATGGTGAATAAAATTCACCTAATAATCCAAAGGTCCAAAACGAATGGTGAATACAAATCAAATCTCCCAATGAAAGATTCACCAAAACTAATTGATTCGGCTGCTTTTCCTATAAATAGGAGCCAAGAGACACAGATAGAAAAGGAGAGATAGAGAGAGATAGAGGCAGAAAGGAATCGAGACAAAAAAGAGAAGAGCCTTGATACTTTGGAGAAATTTGGATCTTCTGCAAAAGAAAACCCTAGGTAAGAAAGGGAAGGCCTTTTGAAAGGAAAAGAAAATTTAATTCTCAACAGAGTTTAACTCTGATATAAAAACAGAAGAACATAGTTCTCTCTTTGGTGGAGGATCTGTAAAGTGCACATCTCCTCTTGAGTTGAGAATTTAATTCTCAATGGGTTGAAATCCTGCCATGCAGATCCAAAAGCATAGAAAGGGAATGGAAGCACGAGAATTTAATTCTCACAGAACTATAGGAATTTAATTCCTTTAAAATAAAATTAGGGTTTGACCCTGTGTTATGGAAATTTAATTCCTTCAGAATGAACAGAATCAGGGTTTAACCCTAGTTAAGAACTTAGTTCTGTTAAAACAACAGGAATTTAATTCCTTTAATCTCATTCCCCAGAGTAATTCTTTAACAGAGAGTGGGAGTTTAATTCCTTAAACCTTTTATTAGGGTTTAACCCTATTCAGTTCTTCACATATATGAGGAATTTAATTCCTACAGAAAATTCAGAGTTCAACTCTATCCCAGAATATAAATCTTCAAAAGGAAGTAGGAATTTAATTTCTCTGAAATTATTGTCAGGGTTTAACCCTACGAGAAATTTAATTCCTGAAAGGGATTAACAGATCTTCTAAAAAATATACATAGAGGCAGGGTCACGTGTCACCACGTGACCCCCAAAAAGATCTACAGAAAAGCCCCTTTGAGGCAGTGCCTCACGTGACCCACGTGACCCTTGGCAGAGGCTTTAACATACTCCATTTAAACACCCGTCACGTGATGGCACGTGATGCTCCAAAATATGCGATATTCTCAGCAGAACAAATGAAGGGAGGGCGCCCTCACGTGCTACCACGCGACCCCTCTTGCCTTAGCGTCTAACGCTAAATTGGAACCCCTGAATCCAGTGTTAAAACACTGTTTGGCCTTAGTGTTCAACACTAATCAAAGAACTTTATTTGCAGTGTTCAACACTGATTACCTTATTGTTTAACACTAATTTGAGATCTCTGTTGCCAGTATTTAACACTGATCTGTTTTAGTGTTTACCACTAATTTAGAAGCCTTGTTGCTGGTGTTTGACACCAACTATCTTTTAGTGTTAAACACTAACTTATCAATCTCATTCCCAGTGTTCAACACTGATTGGTCTTTAGTGTTTAACACTAGGCATTAGCCCAATTGGCTAAATGGCCAGAGGCAAAGCCTCTCCTTCAATGGACCAACAGGAAGCCAATATTCCAGACATGATTGGACTTAGCCCAAGATGGCCATAAGTCCTCAATTCAGACTTAACTGGGCTAATGGGCTCATAACATAATTAATTGGTCTTGATCCCAAATTGGGCCAAAGACTATTTAATCCACCCCGGCTCAAGGGTACATCTCTTCACTTCTTTGATACTTGGCGTTGTAATTCCTCAACGTCTTCAAAGAGGTGACGGGTCCCGATGACCACACATTGACATGGACTGTGGGGTCCTTAAACTCATGGACTATGAGGTCCTTAACCTTGACCGAGATGTCTTAAAACTAACTATGGACTGTGGGGTCCTTAAACTCATGGACTATGAGGTCCTTAACCTTGACCGAGATGTCTTAAAACTAACTATGGACTGTGGGGTCCGTAAACTCATGGACTATGAGGTCCTTAACCTTGACCGAGATGTCTTAAAACTAACTATGGACTATGGGGTCCTTAAACTCATGGACTATGAGGTCCCTAACCTTGACCGAGATGTCTTAAAACTAACTGTGGACTGTGGAGTCCTTAAACTCAAGGACTATGAGGTCCTTAACCTTGACCGAGATGTCTTAAAACTAACTTTGGACTGTGGAGTCCTTAAATCCACGGACTATGAGGTCCTTAACCTTGACTGCAACGTCTTAAAACTAACATTGGACCACAATGTCCTTAAACTACCTATGGACCGCAATGTCCTTAAACAACCCATGGACCGCAATGTCCTTAAACTACCTATTGACCGCAACGTCATTAAACTAAACAACAGGGCTCCCATAATTGCTCTATTGTTGGATCTAAACGATCCTGTTGAGTCGATCTTAGTCTAAAAACTAGACTAACGTATCCTTAACAAACGTTTAAGTTGATCCTAGTCTCAAACGAGGCTAACGTATCCTTAAACCCAAACCCACAAACCCAAATCTAAGATAATACGGATTTGGACTAGTCCACGCCCTGCGGGCGATGACATAACTCAGTCTCCGTATACAATCCACGGGCAACAAAACACAAAACAAATACACACGACACGAAGTGACCATCTGGAGAAGGAGAAAGTTGTTACCGCGATGCGGTAGCGTAATTAACTGCAGGGGCTTGCGCTTGCAGGGAAGAGCGTCCCCACAATCAAAAAACCCCTCAAGCGAGGTGGAATCTGACGAAGTCTGCTACATCGGACGCATCCGTTCAAACCTTCGATACAGGGTGCCATAAATCAACTTGGCATCTTCGGAGAGGTGGACGGATAGCACCAATTAGCATCTGCCCCGAATTTCAGGCGAGACGTCCAGTCGCGCCGTCCTTCGGAGGGGAACAGTAGGCAGCCTGTCAGAAATGACCTTTGAATGGTACTCGGAGCTCCCAAATGACTCCGTGAAAACAGTCACAGAGATGGAACTGCTGTTCACACAGCAGTTCGCCAACGCAAGCGAGCACACCCCGATTGCGACATTAATCAATGCCAGGATAAGGCCAGGAGAAACCTGAGTCCAATACGCGATCCGGTGGCAGAACCTATGGTCAAAGTGCGAACAACGCATCGAAGAATCTCCCGTTGTGGGTATGTTCATCGGGACTCTTGATCCTCAAACGACTGTGTCCCAGTTCATGACATTTTTCAAACCAACTCGGGCCCGTTGCTGCAAGCATGATGAAAGCGTTTCGGCAATTTCCCGCTTAGCCACTTCGCAATCTTGCATTCCCCGCTCCGTAGAGTCGAGGTGCTGCCTCAGTGTAACGACTCTAAAATCACTGTACAAAATTTTTCTTTTTAATGTATAGAAGAGTGCATCACAGCCTGAGTTGGAGTTATAAGTTATTTTTGCTAAATAACAGCAAAAAACAACTTGTAGCTCACTGGCAAAGCCCTTACACTGCTATGACGTAGCCCCTATGTTCGAACCCCATCAGACAAATTATATTTTTCTGATTTTTCTTTTAATTTTTTGGAAGCCCAAAAGTTTGCACGTGTGGAAGCCCAAAAGTTTGCACGTGCAATACACAGAAAAATGAAAAGTCTGAAAAATCAAACATGTGCAAAAGGGTTTAAACACAGACAAAAACACGTGGCACAAATCTCAACACCCAACTGCTCAAATTGACCGGCGGAAAGCTCATCAAGGCCGGCACCGACGTTTGGATGTTGCCTAAATGGCCTCGGTCTTTGAACACACACCCCTTCACTTACCCCTGACTCCCTTGCATTGTTCGATTTCTCTGCAATCAAACAGAGACCCTTCATTTCACAATTAATCCATATTTTAATGCTTTTTAATCCACATTTTCAATTCCAAAACCCTAATTCTCCACTATAAATACTATCCCATGTCCTAGCCCATCACCATTATGAAAATTCAAGCCAAAACTCTCAAAAATTTCCTAAATACAAGCGGAGTAAAGAGAAGTTAGCAAGCGATCAACTTCCGGCGAATATCGAAGCAATATCCGGAGCTCCTGTGACACCCCAAAGCTTTCCTACCCTTCCTCCCCCTCTTCTTAGCATAATCAAACGGTAAGTCCCTCTCAATCTCTTTTCTTCTTCATTGAAATCCCATTTCAAAACCTATATCGATAAGTGGAGTTAATACCGATATCTATTTCTAAATGCTTGAAATTTACCTTTTTCCTATGTATTGTTCATCCAAATTCTTACACAATACTTGTAATCTTAATTATAAATGTTTAGAATAAATTTTAACTTAGAATTCCATGCAAAATAACTTTAATTTAAGTTTTTCATTTAAATACCATGAACTTTAAATATCATCTTTTTTAGTTTTGTTAAATTAATACCTTTAGTAAAACTTCACGGGGTAATGACCTACCCCATACGCACACATGGTTCTATAGAACAATACCTCTTTTATGTGAATTTTTGTTACGAAGACATTATGACAAGAAAATACCACTTAATATAAAAACCGTATTTCTTTTAAACGGTGTTTTAAATTCCTTTGCGATTATGCCTTTACAACCCTCTTTAGGGGACCCGCTAATGGATGGTGCGGATTATCGCACATCCTTGAGCCAGTAGAGCGAGATGTAGACCTCCTCACGGAGCATTCGGTCTCGAAAGGTTTTAAATACGGTTTTTAAGAAAAACGCATTTTTCTAATTAAAATAAATTTTAATTTTTAATAATTATATAAAAATTACAAATCCATATATTTTCAAAATATAATAAACTTACATTTTTTAAAATGAAAGATTTACAGGTTTCACTAAAATACCATCAAGATACCAACAAAAAACAAGTTTTACAATAAAATACCATGAACTTTCCAAGCTAAGAAATTATCACTAAAATACCTCAAATCCTTAAAATTCATATCCATGAGAACCCTAAATAATATAAATAAATTCTTGAGGTTTATTTTCAAATTTTATAAAAAATATTTTTCATAAAACCTCTTCGAGTTATATAAAACAATATTTAAGGACTTTAGTAAATATAGGTTTAAGCGGGATCAATTCTCTTGAGCCCCAGGAAGTCGGAGAAAGTGAGTGTTTGCCTATTTAAGGTAGAAAACTTAACGGGTTTATCAATGGTAATTGTCTTAGAAAAAACACAAATCCTGCCGTCCATATGCAGCAGTTACCGATAACTCCCGAAGCTAATTCAAGATCTAAATCAATACAAGTGTCTCATTCAAACCTGAATCCAATTCAAACCTGAATCCAATTCAAACCTGAATCTAAAGTCAAACATGAATACTTGAATATGATCACTCAAATTCAAACCATCAATATCAAACATGTATACTTGACTTAACCAAACCCTGGTTATAATTGGACATGAACCTAACATGAATACCAGAATACAATGGCTGCTATTGAAACTAACTTGACTCGAACCATGAATACAACTTGACATGAATATAAAAATACTTGACACGTACATGATATTGACATGAACTCAATCTTGCAACTTGATGTATTCATGGATTCGAGCAAGGCCGGTAATTTTAACTGTAACGTAGAATACATGGGGTGTTGGGGTAGTTCATGCGTGAATCCAACAAAATCTCAGGAGTCCCACTAGATCATGAATCTATGTATACTAACACAAGCAATCTATCATGAGGACCCGTGTTTTCTTGCTCCTGGATTACAGCCTGTTGAGTTTGGAATACTTCAAAACTAGGTTGAAGTCCCGTTACTAACATTTAATTCGAGCCCGTGGTTTCTTACCCCTGGATTACAGCCTGTTGGGTTCGAGGACACTCTTGAGATTGGTTGACATTCACCCTTGAACTTACGTTAAATTAGTATACCCAAGTAGAGACCTGTTAAGATACTTACATTCACTTTATGTTCACTATACCTACACTACACGGCCATGTTATACTCTGCTCATGTTAGTTATCATGATATATAGAACTGCATGCTAAATAAACTTGCCATGTTTACATTAAACGACATGCTGACACATCATACTTCATAATTAGTTGTTCATGATATACATTTTTCTTTATCATTACACTTTATACTTCACTTCATTTCTTGGGGACTTACCGAGCGAAAGTTCGCCGACGGGCATTCCACACTTCTTTATTTTTCTTGGAATGTTCGTCAGATATCATGGAGACTGAGGAGGTGAACACTACCGAGGAAGAGTACGAACATATCACGACCCAGGCCTACACTAGTTTATCTTTTTCTCAGTTTATGTATGCCGCCTGTTTAGGCATTTCCATTCTTGTATTTTCTTTCAATTGAAATCATGTTTTATAAATGAATCAAGTTGAATGTAAATAAAGTTGTTGAATTTTAAATCTCATGTTAATTTTCTTGCCATTTTTATATTTCTTAATTACGCTTAGCGTATTTATTACGGGAAATGACATTTTCGAAATAAATACGCCACGGCCTCGTCACGTACCTGCTTCCGTCTACTGGGAAGCGGGGCGTGACACTCAACGCCATTCCCTTAGAAACGCATTGCTGGAGATTCCCAAAAATAATTTGCAGCTGCGCGGCATTCGCTTCGACCTGGGCGCGCAATTGGCTGGATTTTCCAGAAGCCGTCTCATGTTCTCTCTGCTTCAGGACCAACTTCTGCTCAAAATATGAAAGGAAGCGACACTTTGTTCGATCCACGTGATCAGTTGAGCTTTCAAGTTTAATGCTTTAAGTGCAAGACGCTTGTGCTCGATCTCATGGAGACAAGCCTCAATTCGCCAACAATAATCAACCCAAACGCCGACGAAGTCCTCATTGTGGAAAGTCACAAGCGTGGCCAGCATAGGATTGACCTCGTCCGCAAAGTCCGCAGCAGAAGTAAGAGCTTCAACGTTGAAGTCTTCGATAAACTCGCTTAGCATTCTCCTGTTATTTGCCGCACCCCTGGAGGATTGACGCTTAGTGAACGGCCCTGCAGACATAGATATGCGAGACTCAAAAGGAGCCAAAACCGATGTAGCTGCTGTAGAATAAAGCATGCACAAAGTAGGGTCAGATTTTGACCTAAGAACTAAAAAAGGATAATGATGAATGAGATCTAGCATATCAGTAGTCAAAAGTGGTAAATCAGGAAGCTTGGGAGGCTCTGTTATTCCTTCGTTTTCTCCCTCGAGCTATAAGACTGTCGCCAATACGAGAAAGCTTAGAGATAGAAAGACCACTCGTGAAAAAATGAAATGAGAGATAAAGCGTATACTAACCGACGCTCGAAGCAGGAACAAATTTTTATTGGAAGGCGAAGTGCGAGCTTAGCATTTGGCATAAGCGGTCAAAAAGTACTCCTGCAGTATCATAACAATATATGGTAAAGAAATTAATCCAAGAAATAATATCTATACTGAAACAAGGAATTGAAAAATCTTTACCTTCCGTTATTAGACCCGAAAGAACTCGGGGGCACAAAAGAGAGATGTGGAACAACGACAGTCGTGGCGGCGGCTGACAGTGATTCTTCAATTTGTGCAATGCCGGGGTCTACCGCATCTGTATTCGAAATAAAAGAAATATCAGCGAATATGTTTGACGAGATTGAGAGCCTAAAAGAAATAACACAAGGAATACCTGGCGGGGCAGAGACCGTAGCAGTGTCTGGAGCACCACTAACCATGACGACTTCCTCGGTTTCCACCATCATCGGGGAGATGGATTCAACGTCGATACCTTCGTCCCCCGAATTAATAAGGGTCGTCGTCATGCTCACATCACCTGCCGATACCGGGGATCCACGGAGGGAGGAAACAGTAGTTGGAGCAGCCCCTGATTCGACAGGAAGGCCTGACGCCCTACACTCTTCAAACGCGGTTGCTTCACCCACCATGTTGATACCCAAACTCGGCCCTGTCACATCATTTAAGGGAAAATATGTTATAACTTGAGAAGAATTACTGTAAGAAGAAACCTGGAAAAGTAGGCGGGTCGTACTAGGCTTCAATAAGGGATTATGCGTTGTTTTACCTTGAAATAACTGCTCGGCCTCTTCGCGATCCGCACGCGCAACCTGCCTATGAGCGGTGGACAAGGCAGGAGGAATGTCCTTTATGGGAACGTCAGAGGGTCGGGCAACACTCGAACTCGCACCTGTGGCTAAGTTAGCCTGACGCTCCCTTGCTACATGCTTTTTGCGCTGCCTCTCAGCCTTGGCGGTAAGGATAGATCTCCTCAGGACCTCCCGTAGGGGGACATCTTTGTCTAAAGTAGGCTCGGCCTCCGGATCTGCTGCAACATCCATCATCAGTTGTTTCAAAGACGCCTCCCATGACAGTCCTGGGGTGACCTCAACCATAGCCGGTAGTTCCAAAGGCTCCTCTGCACCACCACCTAGGGACAACATGGTACTCGGAACAGCATAAGTGGCGGTGGTTCCTATAACAGAAAGAGGAAGGGGGTCAGGGTATGAACGAAATGAATTTGATAAGTAAATATGTCGCAAAACATATCGAGATCTATGGAGGCGCGAAGTCTCTCCTCTTCCTCAAATGTCTTGAGGAATGCCAAGAAAGCCTCTTCGGTTGAGATTCCTGTTAAGATAGAGAGCGTTAATAAAACATAATAAATTCAAAGAAAAAAAATGTGTGTACGGAAGAATGTAAATGGAACATACTAGATGCCGCAAGAGAAGCAAGTGTTTCCTACTCGCGGGCTAATCTTTCAGGAGCTTCGATAGCGTCTTGAAGATCAGTAGCGGCATTCTCGTCGACAGAGGCTTCGAACAGACCTATGTTGGAGCTGTATTCGGGTAGGACTTCACTATAAGGAGCTTGTGGCTCCTGGCCGAATACAACGTCAGCTGAGAATAACGACTTCTTCTTTTTCTTCTGCGAACCAGCACCCGACGTCAAAAGTTTGAGCTTAACAGGCTTCTTCGAACGGCAAGTTCCAATCTCCGAGTCGATACCTGACTCAGGGGACGCTACAGCCACCACAGTCATGGGAGCACTTAGATCTAGTCGTATTTTATCCGGAAAAGTTCGCTGAATTATAGCCGTGGCACCTTCTCTTAAAGAAAGACGGACAACTGCTCGTCGCCTCAGCGGGACCGCGGGATTACTGGCTGGGTCAGAATCCTTATGGTCGGGAAGCATCCGCCTTTTCTCTTTGAAGATGGCACCCATGGCATGCTGGTACCAAGCGATGAAAGCATTCAAGGCCTTTAGGATGTGGCTCGGCTCACTGATCAGGAAATGAGACCTCGTATTTAGCCACATGAAATGATGTGCCGCATTGCGAACGCTCTCTTATGTAGCAACCGGGTCGATGAAGAACGCTTCAAGGGTAACGTCTTGGTTGTAACCGGATTGCTGGGCGAAACGATGCGGGTTGTATCTCATAAATAACACCGAGACATCCTGTTTGAATATGAGGAAACCTGGCATGATGGAATATAAATTAACGATCTCCCGGGCTCTCAACGCAGAAGCTCCATCCTTGAAGACATCGTGGAGCGGCTGGATTACCTTGGAAGATTCCTTGCTGATGGTCAGAACCCTGTCGACGAAGGTCATGCTATCCCCAACCATGCGCGTGCGAAGAAGCAATCTCCGAGCCTCTCGCTGGGATGGGTCTGGAGAAGAAGCATCGACCAATTGCATGACCCAAGGAAAATTATATCCTTCATAAAATCTGGGTCGTTTATGCACACCGAAAGCACCCAGCACGTGTATCTCGATCCACGAGGTGAAGTAGTGCAATGAGAGATTCACGGGCTTCAAACCCAGCTGAGTGGTGTCAGCCGCTATACTCAGACCGTGATATAGGTGAGCCAGTCCTGCGACCCCGATAGCCATGCGTGTCCCCGCGGTGATGCGATGAGCAGGATAAAAGATAGATGGTCTCATATAGTGAGGGTGCATTAGAAGCGCAAACCAACTCAGCCACAAGCCCATAAACCCTTTGAAGAACGTCTCCCCATCTATGTCCGGAGCGACAATCTCTGCGAAGGGGACGACTGGAGTATCCAGAATGAAGAACTTCTTTAAATCTGCCTCCGCAGTCGGCTGTTTGTCCAAACCGAATCTGAACGGGTCATCGAGTTGGGCAAACTTCGCAGCTTGCTTAGATAGAGCCTCTAGACGAAGAAAGCAGGCAACAAAGTCTGTAAAGCTAACTCCATGCCCCCAGACTCCTAGAATAAGCTCTCATATATGTTCAACACTTTGATCAAGCTCGGAAACTTGTGTCGAACGCCATTCTCTGGGGTAAGACCCATAATCACCGATTCAGTAGCAAAGATGTACTCGTCAGGAGGAAGTATCTCCTCATAATGATCTCCTCTGACGGGTAACCCAGATATCTCTGCAAATTCCTCCAGCGAAATTGACACATCCCGATCCGATAAGAGAAATGTGTTGGTCGGGATATTCCATTGCTCCAGAAAGGATTTAACCCACCACACATGAGGAGTGTGGTAATAAAAGAGGGATGCATAGATCGCTGAATATAGCCCGGTCTTCAATAGCAGCGACTTCTTGGCCGACAGAATATAACGGGCCCACTACAGATAACCGGACGGATGACGGGGGGTCACTTCTATCGTATAGACCTGGCTCCAAGGACGCGCTTCTCCTTGGTATATATGACGCCCCAGAATGTCTAGGGCCATCGGTGGCTGCACTGGTATCGACACCGTAGAAGGTTGGAGACGACCTTTCGAGGTCCAGTTGATCTCTTCCACTGCGTAAGCGACCTGTGGAGGGTTCGTGTAACAAATCGACGGGATCGGTTCTGACGGCGCTGCATAAGTAAAACTGCACCGACCACGAATAATGTAACTGTACCATGATCCCCACAAATGAAAAGACTTCGACTCTAGGTCATAATCCCGAATTAGTGCAAAGACTTCTCGATCTGTAGGTGCATCGGCGAAAGCGCTTTTCGAGCGAACCTAAGGGAAGGAGGAATTGGAAGCCATAGTACCTAAAAAAATAGAGGGTTGGTTATCGACACAATGAAATCAACTAAAATTAAAGGCCCTAGCATTTTCAGTACATCCAAGTTTGTACTTCATTTTGGCATATTAAAGTCACCACAGTCCAAAGAAAAAGGGACAATGGGCCCTACAAAATCAAGGTAATTCCCCATCAATAATGAGGCAGGCACTCATTATAAGAATCCAAAAGGATTCTCATTTAATGAGAAATCTCATTGAACAGTGGAGTTCAAGTCTCTCATTGTCCTCGAAAAACATGTTCTACAACAGATTTGAATCTGTGAGAAGAATTTACAACAAAACCCTGAAAAGAAAATAAGAAAAGGGAATAAAATTCCCAAAAATTTTCAAAAGAAATTTTCTCAGAGCTAAGCTTTGTAGAACAAACTGGAATCGAATTCCTCTAATGATGGGATTAAATCCTAGAAATCCCCATGGGAAATACACTGGAATTAAATTCCAGATAACCCTTAAGGATTAGAGTAATAGGCTAAAACCCGAAGATCTCTAAGACACACGGTCTCCCTAAATAAAGTTATTTTAAGATCTCTAAGAGATCATTTCAAGAAAAATAGCTAAGCTCTGTTGATGGGTTAAAAACCCAAAACGAAAAAGAGTTTCTCTTAAGAATTAAAAAGTTGGTCATAATCCTTACCAATTTTCTTAAACAGCGTTCAAACTCTAAGAGTTTCTTTGGGCAGAAATCTAAGCTCTAAGAAAAGAATTAAATTCTCAAGGAGGAAGAAAAGAGATGACGAAACAACAATCACCTCAAGGGCCAAAGGCTCTATTTATAAGATGTGAAGGGACGATTCAACTCCTTAATAGATCAAATGGTGGAAAAAGGTGACACCGTTGCACCCACGTGTAAGCCATGTGAGAGCAAAGGTGGAGGCATTTGTTTTTCTAATATTTAAACATAGTAAAAGAGCAAAGCTATATTGTAATTTAATGAGGCAGCGCCTCACGTGCTCTCCACGAGGACGCCGGTGCTAAAACTAATATTATAGGATTAAATCATATGGTGGCGCCTCACGTGCTCCTCACGCAGGTGCCAGTGTGCAAAGCACAAAAGAATTTATTACATAAGAGTTAGACTCTTATATGGTTCCATACGTGCTCATTACGCAGGCGCCAACGTGCAAAGTATAGGAATACCCATCTTAAGAATTAAATTCTTAAGTGGCGCCCATGTGCACAACACGTAAGCGCCGGCGTCCAAGTAGAATTAAATTCTATGATACTCTCTGTTAAACAAAGCCGTTCGATCAAAGATCCAACGGAGATGATAAATTATCAAAATATAGAATTAAATTCTATTAGGGTGAAAATATATCCCAAATCTTTCTAAATAAGAAAGATACTCTCGGTTGGATCAATGATCCAATAATAGAATAAAATTCTATTTTAGGAATATATTCCCTCAATCTTTCCAAACAAAAAAATTGCTCTCTGTAAAAAAAAATACCCTTGGATTAAAAATCCAATGGTGATTAAAAAAAATCACCACTTGACAGAATAAATTCCGTATATGGGAAAATATTTTCCCAATCTTGAGCAATATATTTTGTAAAAACAAAAGTCCTTGGATCAAAGATCCAACGGTGGGTAAAATTCCCCAAATAAATTTTGAGACCAATTAAATCAGTTTGAATTTCTCAATGGGAAATTTTCTCAAAACTAATTAACAATCTGCCTTCACTATATAAAGGACCCGAGACTTCAAATCTCACACATAGACAGAGAAGCACATAGAGAGACGAGAGACACACAGGGAGATAAAAAGACCTATAAGTTCCTGCCAAAATACAGTAAGACCTTGAGAGAACAGAGAATTTAATTCTCAACGAAGAAGTCCTTCCTTCCTAAAATCCTAGGTAACGAAAAGAGACCAAACTATCTCTATCACAACTAAGGGTTTAACCTTTTTAAAAGAACTTAGTTCTTTCTCTGGATCTAAGATCCACAAGACAAGTCTCTCACAAGTTGAGAATTTAATTTTCATCGGGAAGATCTTGTTTTTGAGAATCAAAGATTCAGGGAAGAACAAACCTAAAGACAAAGAAGATGGAGTCCATAATACTCCAGGAACTCAGTTCCTTCAAATCAAGAACCTAGTTCTTTAAAAACTCAGCCTGAGATCCTCAAAAATATAATGATTTTGGCGAGCGTTAATGGTCAAAATATCAATAACAGAGATTTAAGTTTTTTAAGAATATCAACAGAGATTAAATCTCCATATAAAAAAGAGAGTAACGCCTCACGTGCTTCCCACGTGGACGCCCTTTTAACAGCGCCTAGCGCCTCATGTGAAAAACATGCGGGCACCTAAAACAGAAAGCCAGCGCCTCATGTGAAACACACGTGGACTCTGAATAAAAGTGCTCAGCACTCCATATACAGCCGAAGACAGCTAAGTGCCTAGCACTGATTGGGCAGCGTCCAGCGCCTCACGTGCTTCTCACGTGGGCGCCATAATAAAAGTGCTCAGCACTCCATATACAGCCAAAACTGCTGAGTGCTTAGCACTAATTGGACAGCGTCCTACGCCGCATGTGCACCTCACGTGGACTCGATAGGGAGTGCTTAGCACTTCATATTTAATCAAAAGGACTAAAGTGTTCAATATTCATTGGGCAGCGCCCATGACTAAAAGCTTTACATGACATATATGTGAGCATAAGAGTTCAAATAAGTGATCGACACTTTTACATAAAAAAGAAAAGGGCTAAACAAACAGAACCCAAATAAGTGCTTAGCACTTTTGAATGAAAAAGAAAAAGAATAAGCAGACTAAGCCCAAATTGGCTAAGTCTCTAAAGTTTTCTTGCAGCTGAGCCCAAATGCTCTTTTGCTGGATCTCAAGTAAAAATGATCCCAAAATTTTGTTAAGTTGATCTTAGTCATAAACAAGACTAACGTATCCTTATCAAAAACAAACTGAGCCCAAATGCTCACATATAAATTTAAGTTGATCTTAATCTCAAACCAGATTAACGGTCCTTAAATAAACCAAAAACCCAAATCTAAAATATACGGATTTGGACTAATCCGCGCCCTATGGGAGACTGTAGGGTTCCTAGGCACACCCATGAGGTTCTACAAGTGATCAAACATGGCCAATTCAAAAAATTTCTATGTGCCGAGAAACCCTAAACTAGATCGTTACTAGAGGTAAGGCGATGCAAGCAAGTAAACAACTTTATTGCTAAAGGAAGTGACTACAACCTTTGTAGATCCGGTCCTCCACTTCCTTGGCTCCGTGATGACATCCCTCCGCTGTACCCATCGGAATCCTAGACTCTCGCGGTGGTTTCATCGGAGAAATGATCGGGCTAGGTCGTCGACTTCGATACCGAAGATGATCTACGTCGAGGCAACTCAAGATCAAGCTCCAACTTCACCAAGTCATGAAACTTGTGAAGAAAACACCCTATACTACATGGCAAGTGGTAGAGGATGAAGAAATAGGAAGTGGGTTCACTTTGGATTTGGATTTCTCACTCTTTTTCTCAAATCACCATTGAAGGTAGCAAAGGTTTTCTTCATCTTGAAGAAGAAGAAGAAGAAGAAGAAAGAATATGATAAGAGAATAAATTAAATCAAATGATAAAATCAAGTGAAGTTATCATAATGCAACCTTGGTTAAGTGTAGAGAATAAACTAGGGTTAGGTGAATGGTTAGGTTTAGGCAAAAGACAAAATGGTAGATAATCTAAAGAAGCTTCATGAAGCTAAAGCAAAGAAACAAAATTAGCCACCATTTCATTTTGCTAAAAATGAATAAATAAATGAATAAGTAAATAAATCAAACCCTAACCATTAACCTAATCATAGTTAAAAGCATACACACACCCAAGTTTGCATGTATCATCAAACATGATACAAACTAGTGCACAAAACTATATCATATATACAATGTGCACATCAAGTGAGAAAATCCATCTTTAAGTGAACAAATACTAGTTAATGTAAAGTAATATATCTAATATATAATTATACATTAAATCATTAAATCAACACTTGATTTAACGATCCGGTCATATCGCATATGACCGGCTAATATCCGATGTATCGACTTATCGAATCAATCCTCGATTCGATAACTAGGTTATATCGCATACAACCAATCCATACATTCATCGCGAGAATAGAATACGGTATCACATACACGCATTATTCTCGGTCCCGCACATATCTCATATGCGCTCCTATTTCGTTTCGCTTGAGCCAGGAAACCTCTGTGTAGGACTTTAAAGACTCGTCAATACGCCGGCAGCAGATGATGATCATATCAAGCACCCACAAGCCGCAAGCGGTCTGCTAAACATAACGGCCACCCGAGTATTGAGCGATCAGAAGATCGACGAGCAAGCCCGCTCACACTCCTGTGAATCCAACCAGTAACACTTACCGTACAGTCCGGTCTGTTCATCTGATCTGTCGCATATCTCGCCTAGGGGTGGTAAACGTCAGACCCCGGTAGCTCGATAAGTCATGCCGATATAAGGTCCATAACAATCATGAAACTACTGATGACTTTTACCAGTATATCACTGCAACCCTGGCCAGGGATTTCCAGTTATGGCCAGCCGAGCATAGCACAACATCAACCCTCAATACCGGGAGAGACGAATCCCCTCCTATCGCTCATTGCCTCCATGTGAATTGGGACTGTACCCAAAAACCACCTGTTTGCACGACTCAGTAGAGCCGTGGTAGGGTGGAGATCAAAGCACAGTGGGAGACACACAAGACTCTATGACGATCTCGGGTCAACAGACTAAGCTGTACTAGTGTCACCAGAGAACTGCCATCTGACGTGAGGTATAATACCATCTGGGAGTTCTCGGCGAGTCCGTTCAGTGTACCCAGTCTCCACTGAGCACCCGCATACCATCTCTGATGTCAAACACCAATGGATATGGGATCATCCATCGCCCATCACATGGGTCGAGAAGATATACGCTAGTCTACTCTGGAATATCAATGCCCCGTCTCAATATCCCACGACTAGGAACATTGAAGGATGTACTCATGGACTATCCATGCCCCACTAGTATGATCTGCATCATAGTCCTGGAAGTCGAGTACACATCCTAAGGGCTTTATCAACATGTAACAGAGAGACTGAAAGTATACATGTTAAGATAAAGAGCAACCAGATAGCGTACTATCATGTCGAGTAAGAAAGTCCTACCTATATATGTCCCAGCATCCACTACAATATACATCCAATGTACTGTAATGGCCTCTAGGGCATACATATAACTAACAGCGACGACATAAACTAGTCTCCGTATACAATCCACAGGCAACCAAAACAAACAGAACATATACACGACACGAAGTGAACTGCCGGAGCAGGAGAAAGTGGTTATCGCAATGCGGTAACGTAATTAACTGCAGGGGCTTGCGCCTCCAGGAAAGAGCGTCTCCACAATCAAAAACCCTGTTTCCTGATTTAAAATCAGGAAAGCCTACGGAAGAGGCTTCAGGAAAGGGTCACGTGCTCACACGTGACTAGCAGTCACGTGTTGGCACGTGACATTTAAAAGCATCGGCAAGGCAGATTCAGCTTCCCGACTACATCAAGGAAAAGGCTTCAGAAGAGGTCGCGTGCTCCTACGTGCTCCCACGTGACCAGGGTCACGTGTTGGCACGTGATACTCAAAAGCAGCAGACTTGTTCTCCGGTTAAATCAAGAAAAAGGGCCAGACGAGGGTCACGTGCTCACACGTGACTAGAGGTCACGTGGTGGCACGTGACGGTTAAGCAGCAACCAGAAGGCAGAGCGCAGAAGGAAAGAAGAGGGCTCGTTCCAAGGGGGTCACGTGCCCACACGTGACCAAGGGTCACGTGGTCACACGTGACTGGCTTTCAAAGCCTGTCTGTTAACAGAAATTAAATTCTGAGAAAAGACCTCTTAAATCTTTCCAAAGCAACTGATTAAATTAAAGATTTAAAGGTGATTAAATATCATCTATCTATGGAAAAATCTCGAATTTGGAAATATTTCCCCTTTAAATCTAACCGAAATAACAAAGGAGAAACTCTGGATTTAAAATCCAATGGTGAATAAAATTCACCTAATAATCCAAAGGTCAAAAACAAATGGTAAATACAAATCAAATCTCTCAAGGAAAGATTCGCCAAAACTAATTGATTTGGCTGCTTCTCCTATAAATAGGAGCCAAGAGACACACAGAGACATAGATAGAGAGAGAGAGATAGAGGCAGAAAGGAATCGAGACAAAAAAAAGAGGAGAGCCTTGATACTTTGGAGAAATTTAGATCTTCTGCAAAAGAAAACCCTAGGTAAGAAAGGGAAGGCCTTTTGAAAGGAAAAGAAAATTTAATTCTCAACAGAGTTTAACTCTGATATAAAAACAGAAGAACATAGTTCTCTCTTTGGTGGAGGATCTGTAAAGTGCACATCTCCCCTTGAGTTGAGAATTTAATTCTCAATGGGTTGAGATCCTGCCATGCAGATCCAAAGCATAGAGAGGGATGGAAGCACGAGAATTTAATGCTCACAGAACTATAGGAATTTAATTCCTTTAAAATAAAATTAGGGTTTGACCCTGTGTTATGGGAGTTTAATTCCTTCAGAATGAACAGAATCAGGGTTTAACCCTAGTTAAGAACTTAGTTCTGTTAAAACAACAGGAATTTAATTCCCTTAATCTCATTCCCCAGAATAATTCTTTAACAGAGAGTGGGAGTTTAATTCCTTAAAGCTTTTATTAGGGTTTAACCCTATTCAGTTCTTCACATATATGAGGAATTTAATTCCTACAGAAAATTCAGAGTTCAACTCTATCCCAGAATATAAATCTTCAAAAGGAAGTAGGAATTTAATTCCTCTGAAATTATTGTCAGGGTTCAACCTTACGAGGAATTTAATTCCTGAAAGGGATTAACAGATCTTCTAAAAAACATACATAGAGGCAGGGTCACGTGTCACCACGTGACCCCCAAAAAGATCTACAGAAAAGCCCCTCTGAGGCAGTGCCTCACGTGACCCACGTGACCCTTGGCAGAGGCTTTAACATACTCCATTTAAACACCCGTCATGTGATGGCACGTGATGCTCCAAAAGATGCGATATTCTCAGCAGAACAAATGAAGGGAGGGCGCCCTCACGTGCTACCACGTGACCCCTCTTGCCTTAGCGTCTAATGCTAAATTGGAACCCCTGAATCCAGTGTTAAAACACTGTTTGGCCTTAGTGTTCAACACTAATCAAAGAACTTTATTTGCAGTGTTCAACACTAATTACCTTAGTGTTTAACACTAATTTGACATCTCTGTTGCCAGTATTTAACACTGATCTGTTTTAGTGTTTAACATTAATTTGAAAGCCTTGTTGCTGGTGTTTGACACCAACTATCTTTTAGTGTTAAACACTAACTTATCAATCTCATTCCCAGTGTTCAACACTGATTGGTCTTTAGTGTTTAACACTAGGCATTGGCCCAATTGGCTAAATGGCCAGAGGCAAAGCCTCTCCTTCAATGGACCAACAGAAAGCCAATATTCTAGACATGATTGGACTTAGCCCAAGATGGCCATAAGTCATCAAATCAGACTTAACTGGGCTAATGGGCTCATAACATAATTAATTGGTCTTGATCCCAAATTGGGCCAAAGACTATTTAATCCACCCCGGCTCAAGGGTACATCTCTTCACTCCTTTGATACTTGGCGTTGTAATTCCTCAACGTCTTCAAAGAGGTGACGGGTCCCGATGACCACACATTGACATGGACTGTGGGGTCCTTAAACCCGACTATGAGGTCCTTAACCTTAACCGAGATGTCTTAAAACTAACAATGGATTGTGGGGTCCTTAAACTCATGGACTATGAGGTCCTTAACCTTGACCGAGATGTCTTAAAACTAACAATGGACTGTGGGGTCCTTAAACCCATGGACTATGACGTCCTTAACCTTGACCGAGATGTCTTAAAACTAACAATGGACTGTGGAGTCCTTAAACCCATGGACTATGACGTCCTTAACCTTGACCGAGATGTCTTAAAACTAACAATGGACTGTGGGGTCCTTAAACCCATGGACTATGACGTCCTTAACCTTGACCGAGATGTCTTAAAACTAAAAATGGACTGTGGAGTCCCTAAACCCACGAACTATTAGGTCCTTAACCTTGACCGGGATGTCTTAAAACTAACTACGGACTGTAGAGTCCCTAAATCCACGGACTATGAGGTCCTTAACCTTGACCGCAACGTCTTAAAACTAACATTGGACCACAATGTTCTTAAACTACCCATGGACCGCAATGTCCTTAAACTACCCATGGACCGCAATGTCCTTAAAACTACCTATGGACCGCAATGTCCTTAAACTACCTATGGTCCGCAACGTCCTTAAACTAATTACCGACCGTGATTTCACTAAACTAAATAACAGGGCCCCCTTAATTGCTCTATTGTTGGATCTAAACGATCCCGTTAAGTTGATCTTAGTCTAAAAACTAGACTAACGTATCTTTAACAAACGTTTAAGTCGATCTTAGGCTCAAATGAGGCTAACTTATCCTTAAACCCAAACCCCCAACCCAAATCTAAGATAATACGGATTTGGACTAGTCCACGCCCTACGGGCGACGACATAACTCAGTCTCCGTATACAATCCACGGGCAAAAAAACACAAAACAAACACACACGACACGAAGTGACCATCTGAAGAAGGAGAAAGTTGTTACCGCAATGCGGTAGCGTAATTAACTGCAGGGGCTTGCGCCTGCAGGGAAGAGTGTCCCCACAATCAAAAACCCCTCAAGCGAGGGGGAATCTGACGAAGTCTGCTACATCGGACGCATCCGTTCAAACCTTCGATACAGGGTGCCATAAATCAACTTGGTATCTTCGGAGAGGTGGACGGATAGCACCAATTAGCATTTGTCCCGAATTTCAGGCGAGACGCCCAGTCGCGCCGCCATTCGGAGGGGAACAGATTCTGGCACGCCCGGTGGGACCTTTTCCCTCTTTCCACTCCACACTTCGTGTGTCGTGATTCACGAAACAATCGCGGTTCGCTAATGGTTGCCCTTGGGTTTCAAGATACTAAGACTTGGCGTCTTGCTTATTGTAGAAAGCAAAGAATCGATGGCTTCTACTTCTGCGAAACGCTCCAACTGCTCGGACTGCAATTGCAACCAACGCTCTGCCTCGCCAGGAGGTATAGCCTACGGACCCCAAGCTGCTTCGCTATTCACAATGCCCGTGGAACAGGTCACTTGAGCCACCACAGGATTGTTTTTTAGGACCATGCTCCCACCGACAAGCTTCACCGCGCCGGTGCTGACAGAGAAAGCTCCCAAGAAGTCGGTCTTTGATCGTCTTACCCCTGCCGCGGCCCCTCTCAACGGGTCGCCCAACACCAGCGCCTCGGTCTTCTCTAGATTGGGCCAAGACTCCTGTGGACCCACAATAAGACCTACAATCCCACAGAAGGCTGCTTCTAAGAAAGTGACCGGTCCTGCTCCTGAAGTCGTCAAGGCGGCTTCCCCTGCCAAAAAGTCGGTCTTTACAAGATTGACGGCTCCAGCTCCCGCTCCTGCTACCCAAAGGACATTGGTCTTTGACAGGCTAACACCAGCAGCGACCCCCCACCTACACAGGGGGCAAGACGAAGCCATCCTCACCGCTGAACTAGCGCCGTCCGCTCGACACGCTCGACGTCGCCACTGGCGCCGAGTAAGGAAGGCTGGGGCAACTCCTTCTCTGGGCTAACTCCACCAACCCCAACGGTGGAAGTTAATGCTGCCGTTCCAACTGGGAACAGCTTCGAGATGCTAAATAAGGTGCGAAGGGATTCTCCTTCTGCGGTGCTAAAGAGGTCTCCTCCTCCACTAAAGAAGGTTGCGGAAATAAAGACAGAACAGCCCCGATCCCCACAACGGCTGTCTTCCAAAATCTATAAGGTTTGGCGGCAGGCCCGAGACACGATGATCGATCCAAACTTCTCCCGCTAGCATAAGAAGCAGAAAATCCAACCGGAAGCCAGTCACCAGGCTAAACCACGAAAGGCTGTCTGGGTGCCTGCCTCAACGGTCTCCTCAGCTTCCACTGCTCATAAAAGGAGGAAGCCAGAGAAGATCCCCCAGCCTGCAACGACAGCTAAAGGCAATAAGCCCAGATGCCCTAAGTCTGGGGGCATGATGGTCCATACCGTATACATGGCGTCAGGAAAGGAAGACAGCCGTGCGTCTACAGGTCATAGACCGCTTACACGGTCGGTGACCAAAGCTCAGGAGCAACAGCAAAAGCTCCAGGAAATGATGAAAGCTATGGCCGCACTTACCGGGAAAAAAGAAAACCCAAAAACGTCCTCAGACGAACGCCAGGAGGAAGAAACCGATGCCGAATTCCTTCGCCGGATATTGGAGAAGAAGGACAAAGAGGCTGCTGAACAAGCAGCCAACATACAGCGTATGGGCCTTCTCTTCCAAGATATGATAGGAATGATGATCCAACAGGACCCACCCGCTGAGGATCCCCCGATCGTCCTTGAAGACGACAGGGGAGAAACGTCAAATCCACCACTGGCCCTCTCAACGGCCAAGGAGGAGACAATCTCTAAGGCTGATTTGGTCGACTATATAGCCCAGCAAATCCGGGTTCATCACGCGACTGAGGCAGCTGGTCAAGTCGTAAAAACGGGCCGGCCGTATCCAAGCTGGTATGACCAAATCAAATACCCGCCGGGTTATACAATACCAAAATTCCATGTGTATAAGGGGACCGACAATCCCCATCAACATGTTGCCCAGTTCAGGGCCCTTTGCGGTAACACCGGCGGTGACGATAAACTGTTGCTTCGCCAGTTCGTTGGCAGCTTATCAGAAACAGCGTTCGAATGGTATTCGGAACTCCCGAACGATTCTATCAAGACGTTCGCTGAAATGGAGTTGCTATTCACCCAGCGGTTCGCGAGCGCCAGCGAACGCACTCCAATAACGGCGTTGATTAATGCCAGGGTGAAACCAGACGAAACTTGGGTCCAGTATGCTATACGCTGGCGAAATTTGTGGTCGAAATGCGAGCAACGCATTGAGGAAGCGCCCGCAGTGGGCATGTTCGTGGGAACCCTAGACCCTCACGCCACTATCTCCCAGTTTATGATGTTCTTTAAGCCAACCACATTCCAGGCTTTAATCGACAAGTTGGCTCAGATGGACCAGATGGATCATAGACCACCTCCCCCGAAGTCGGAACCTCGGAATGACAAGGGTAAAGGAAGGGAAACCTTCGTCGCGAATGCCCAGCAGCAACCTAACGCCCCGAAGCTGGCGGATCAATTGGAAGAAAGACGCCGGTATTATAATGAGAAGATGAAGCGACCCTACTCGTTCCAACGAGACAAGACGAAACGGTTATTCGAGCTGGCAGTACGCAACAGACTTATAAACTTACCAAATCCAAGGCGACCGCCACAACCCACTGAGGTGAATAACCTCAACTATTGCCCTTACCATCAAACGGTAAGTCATCCGATTGAGGATTGCTTCGTCTTCAAAGGATGGATTGAAGATCAATACCTCCAGGGGAAGTTTGCACCGTCTGAAAAGTGGAAGGTGAACCCACTACAGCCGCATACTCCTAAGAAAGCAGATACACCGGGGGCAACCTGTTCCTTTATTGAAGAAGCTCCATGGGAGGTCGTGCTGTCAACTAAAACCAAAAGAATGCCGAGGGACCTTCATGCGTGCCCGACGATCGAATGGAAGGACCCGCTTGAACCTCAAATTATCGAAGGGATGTTGAAGCCGCGCCCAACTACGAAGACTCGTGGTGATGGCCCAAATACTCACGCCCAACCGTCAAAATCTTCGAAGAAAAAGAAGAAGAAATCCAAGAAGCCCGTGAAGCCTGGAGACGAGCACACGAACTTGCAGAAGCAAATCGACGCGCTGGAAGAGTACAATCAAAAGGCGTGAACTCCTGTCACGCTGCAAGAGTTCCTCAGCCACATCTTTCAAGAGGAAGATGATGGAGAGAGCTCGTCGGATGAATCCGAGGGATATGTGGCGAGTTGTAACGTAATCTCCCACTCGTTTACCAACGATGAGAAAACTCCTGGCACTAAGAAACTGGGGACAGAGCCTGAACCAGAGCGTGTGCGGCCAACAGATGAAATGATCGACGCCTTTCTGGACGAGATTCGTCTAAAGAGTAAAGCGGATCAGGAGCGTGAGATGGCCGCATCGGAAGGAGCCAAATGCAGGCGACTGAACGAAAGAGTTGAAGTACTCCCGCCAGATCGAAAGGCATCCAAGATAGACAAGAAGATACTCAAGACGAGGTAAAGGTTTGCCAAAGCCATGTCAATGGGAATGAAGCTACCACCCTCGGAAGAAAACACACTCAATGGGGCGGAGAGGCACCCTAATTATTGCGCATATCATCGAAAAATTTCATACCCCACGGAGGAGTGCGACGCCTTTAGGATATGGTGGCAAGGATATGTTGCTCGTCTGCAACATTTTAAGCGCATGAAACGCAAGATTCGTCGGGAACGAAGATGTACCGCCGACGGGTACAACAGAACTACTGGCAACTGTTACATGGTTAACGCCGGAGGGTCACGAGTTCTCACCTTTGGGAGCGACTCTGATGAAGAAATGGCTCTGGGCCCTCTCTTTAAAGAATCCGTTTTAGGGAAAGAGGAAGAACTAGAAGCCTGCGAGAACATTCAGCTGCGCAATCGCACGCTCCCAGAAAAGAATCTCGGGTCCGCAAATAGAAAAGATAAGGGAAAGAAAAAGGTCACCGAGGATATCACTTTAGATGACCAAGTCATGAAAGAGCTGGCTGCCAAAGACCCTCCCAGGAAGGGTAAGGTGGACTACAACATCCTAGCACACACCTAAGGAAGCTACCTTCTCAACTTAGCATCCTCGATGCCCTCCTATTATCAAAAGAAGCGCGAGATTCACTAATTAAGGCGTTACAAGAACCTGAGAAATTCCAAGCCTTCCTTGCCACTGAAAGGATGAAGGATGAACTGGAGGAAGTGCATACGGCCGACATCACTTTCGGTGACGAAGACCTCCTTCTTGGGACGTGCGACCACAATCGTCCCCTATATGTCTCTGGATACTGCCATGATATCAAGATAGGAAAGATCCTGGTGGATAATGGATCCTCCGTCAATCTCCTTAACATTAGGGTGTTAAAGGAAATCTGCATGAGTGTGCAACACCTCGCTCGTGACAAAATTACCATATCCGGTTTCGATTCACAATCGTCACGAACTCTCGGATCCGTGATACTAACATTACGCTTTGGACTACTCGTCACAGACATCAAATTCCATGTCATTGACGCCAAGACCTGCTACGACGCCTTGCTCGGTCGTCCTTGGTTACACGAGTACAACGTCATCCCTTCTACACAACATCAGTGTATGAAGTACTTTAAGGATGGTTTCGAGTATACCGTAACAGGTGAGCTGAACCCATTTTCCGTGAACGAAGTCCGCAAATACGAAGATGCGAAGTACTTTTTGCCAGATTTCGAGGATACAGAAAGGTGTCGCAAGCCGGAGAACAAAGCCGCCGCCACCATCCCTGTTTTCGGGAGAGATACCGAAGAAGAAGAAGAGATAGTTTATGCTGGGCCATCTCAGCGCAACAACCCGGGGACGTCCGCCCCCATGTTGGTCTTCGGAAGTGACTCGGAAGATGAGGTCAATGCCGTGTTCTCCAATCGGCCGTCAATACAAGCACCCCCTAGCGATGATCAGAGTTTGCAAATCACCATGGTGCCGCGAGAACACTACAAAGATCTCGACACACTTCAAGCTTACAATGTGCAGGACCTGCAAACATTTTACGTCCCTCCCAGGCAAAGGGGTGAGAGGGTAATCCTATTCTACCGATCCTCAGAGACGAAAGTAGAGAAAGGGATATGGCATGGCGCGGATGCTACACTCGACAGGCTCCAACCCATCCGTTTGCCCAAATATTACACAAATGGACTAAAGAGGCTACTGAAGCACCAAGGGGTACCCTTAAAACAGACTGTTCGACAAGCTCGGTTCTACAACAGGATTTGGGATGTCCCTGGGACTCAACGCAAATTGCCCAACGGGAAAATGGAAACACTTGGGCTTGGATACGTGAGAGCCGGAAAACGGGAACGAGCCCATAGTAGCTACGTCATATATACCTTTGATGAAGAAGAGGACGCCCTGTCAGGAAATGCCAACCCTTCATCAAAACTAGGTCCCGCAATTGAAGGGCAGAGTCCGTCGTTTGAAGAACGAATGGACAAGCTTATCAGGAAAGTGGGTCAAAAGGCTCGGGAAGACCACAACCGCGAGATGGCCATCTACGAGAAGGCCAGGACGCAACGTCTGTTTCAACAGGCTGCAAAAGACAAAGATGCTCATCCCTGTCAACCCGTTGTACGAAAGGCCCGACGCAGAGGCAGAAATAAATCAAGAAGCGGAAAGAGGAGCCGACAACAACGACGCAGGATTAGAGAGTCGTGTGATCGGGCGTTGCGTGGTCCGGATTTGTCCCTCATAAAGAAGATGAGTCGAGCGTATTCCTTCCCTCGAGACAAGACGGAGATGTTACTCGAGCTCGCTATAAAACATCAAATGATCGCGCTTCCAGAGTCTAGACACCCTGAGCAAGCTAACAAGGCTTCTCATCTAAGCTATTGCTCTTATCACCGAGCCATAGGACATCTTACTGAGGACTGCTTCACCTTCAAGAACTGGGTCGAGGACCAGTACCAACAGGGCAGGTTCTCTTTATCCAACGGCTGGAGGGTAACGCCGCCACAAAAGCACGAACCCAAAGCCGCAGGAGCAGAACTGGATCCACCTCAGTCCTGGAAGCGGATTCGCACCAGTTACATGATTACGATATTAAAAAAAGAGCCCAAGAACATGGATGACCTTCCCTGGTGCTTTGAGAACAGCAATGATGAGGTGATCTCAGAATTTCCGCCAGCTCCGAAAGAACTGGAAGATGGCATACATACTACTGCAGATAACCTCAAGAAGATTGAGTTGGGATCGGCAGATGATCCGCGACCGACATTTGTCAGCGAGCTGCTATCTGAAGAAAGGGTGGCTGCGTTAAAGAACGTGCATCTACAGCATAAAGACTGCTTCGCGTGGAACTATTCCGAGATGCCAGGATTAGATCCGGAGATTGCTGTGCATAAATTAGCAATATCCCCGGATATCAAGCCAGTCAAGCAGGCGCCGAGAAGGATGCGGCTCGAGCTTGAGATGAGCATCAACGCCGAAGTCAAGAAGCTAATCGATTCTGGATTTATCCAAGAAGTCTAATATCCCGACTGGATCGCCAACATCGTCTCGGTAATGAAGAAAAATGGGACGGTACGCATATGCGTGGATTTTAGGGATCTCAATAAAGCTTGCCCGAAGGACGATTTCCCAGTACCGGTAACCGAGCTAATGATAGATAACATGTCCACTCACGAGGTTTTCTCCTTTATGGACGGTTCATCAGGGTACAATCAGATAAAGATGCATCCCGAAGACCAGAAGCACACCGCTTTCCGGACCCCTTTGGGTATATTCTGCTAAAGGTTATGCCCTTTGGTCTAAAGAACGCCGGTGCTACCTATCAAAGGGCCATGACAAAGATCTTCGACGATCTCATACATGACATCGTCGAGTGCTATATCGATGACCTCGTAGTGAAGAGCATGTCATACGAAGAGCACTTAAAGCATCTGGAGACTGTATTTCAACGCCTTCGGCAATATAATTTGAAGATGAATCCCTTCAAATGCGCGTTTGGAGTCTCCTTGGGTAAATTCCTGGGATTCATCATCCGACACCGAAGTATCGAAATAGATCCATCTAAGATCAAGGCGATCATGGAAATGCCTCCGCCAAGAACCCTCAGACAGTTGCGGTCTCTCCAAGGGAAGCTCGCATACATCCGGCGTTTTATCGCCAATCTTTCAGGCAAGTGCCGTCCTTACAGCCACCTGATGAGGAAGGGAACTCCATTCGTTTGGGATCACAAATACCAAGGTGCACTAGACGAGATCAAGCAATACCTGCAAAACCCTCCGGTGTTGGCTGCACCGGTCAAGGGAAAACCCCTCATTCTTTATACAACCGCCCTCGAAGGTTCCTTAGGCGCATTATGGGCATAAGAGAACGATCAAGGAAAAGAGAGAGCACTCTACTACCTAAGTCGAGTTCTGCTGGGGGCAGAAAGCAACTACTCTCCCATTGAAAAACACTGCTTGGCGTTAATCTTCGCGATAACAAAACTCAGGCACTATGCGTTGGCGCACGAAGTCCGTCTCATCTCTAAGGTGGACCCTCTTAAATATTTGATGTCAAAGGCTATATTGAGGGGTCGACTCGCTAAATGGGCTCTACTCCTGATGGAGTTCTCGATAACGTATCGACCTCTTAAGGCAGTGAAAGGCCAGGCCATTGCCGACTTCCTTGCTGAGCATCCAGTACCTGCCGGTTCTCCTCTGAACTGCGATTTGCCGGACGAACATGCATTCGATGCGATCGGCGGCGGTGATACCCGATGGGAAATCTATTTTGACGGGGCATCTTCCATGAAGAAGCGCAAACAATGTACCCCCATAATCAAATCGGGAGTAGGCCTTATCTTCGTAACCCCACAAGGAGGGATAATGCGCTTTGCTTTCTCCTTAACGGAATCGAGGACGAACAATGAAGCCAAATACGAAGCTTTGATAGCAGGCCTCGAGATCGCCATTGACATGGGAATTGAAGACCTCCTTATATACGGGGATTCTCAACTGGTCGTTAGTCAAGTAAATGGCGACTATCAAACGTGCAAACCGGAGCTGGTGAAGTACAGCGAAAAGGTGCAACAACTATTGGCCCAAATTCCCTCCTATACTTTGGAAAGTATACCACGTGCGGAAAATAGCAAAGCAGACGCGCTAGCTAAGCTCGCTAAAGA
Organism: Agapanthus africanus; assembly: GCA_030015575.1. Lineage (NCBI taxonomy): Eukaryota > Viridiplantae > Streptophyta > Magnoliopsida > Asparagales > Amaryllidaceae > Agapanthus > Agapanthus africanus. The sequence continues at coordinate 752,049,792 of CM057340.1, read as the reverse complement.
ACTAGCTGATGAGAACCTCGATGACGTCAAAATCATGGTGCAAAGCCGTCGAGTGCTCGCCCCGGCAGAAATATCTCTGGGATCATGCGAAGGAAAGGGAGCGACTGAGCAGACGACCCTACAAATAAAAGACCGTAAGAAGGATGAGGACTGGAGGAAGTCTTCATAGACTACTTTAAGTCCTACCGAATGCCCGAAGGAGCGTCCTCAAGACATCAGCTCATGAACGAGCTCTATCTTTCACTTTCGTCAATGATACTCTGTATAAGAGGTCGTTTGATTCTCTGTGGCTAAGATGTTTAGGACCGGACGAAGCAGAAAGAGTCGTTCAAGAGGTTCATGACGGAATCTGTGGTTCTCATCAAGCAGGCCCGAAGATGAAGTTAAAAATTAAACGGATGGGTTACTACTGGCCCATGATGATCCAGGACTGCCTCGAGTATGCGAAGCAGTGCCACTCGTGCCAAATCCACGGGGATTTCATCCACCAGCATCCGAATCCACTACATCCAACGATGGCTAGCTGGCCATTCGAAATGTGGGGGACTGACATAGTCGGCCCCATTGAACCAGCATCGTCCAGGGGATATCGCTTCATCTTGGCGACGACTTATTACTTCTCCAAATGGGCGGAAGCAGTACCATTGAGGGAAGTGAAGACGGAGAATATCCTCCACTTCTTCATGACGCACGTCATCTATCGGTTTGGAACTCCACGGCGGATTATCTCCGATAACGGGCCAGCCTACAGAAGCCATAAGATTAGCCGCTTCGCACAGCAGCACAATATAGACTGGAGATATTCTTCAGTCTACAATCCACGAGCTAACGGTCTGGCCGAGGCCTTCAATAAGACCTTGACAAAGATCATAAAAAAGACGGTGTCCCGAAATAAGAAGGACTGGCATGAGAGGCTGCAAGAGGCCCTTTAGGCCTATCGAACTACGTTCAAGACGGCCACGAACACAACGCCGTACGCGTTGGTATTTGGGACGGAAGCAGTGCTCCCCCTCGAGATAGAGTTACCCTCTCTACGAGTGGCAGTCCACTACGAGCTGACGAACGAAGAAAATGCCCACCTTCGGCTTGAGGAGCTCGATGCCCTCGATGAAACCCGGCTCATAGCGCAACAAAATCTAGAGGCCTACAAAGCAAAAATGACGCGCTCGTACGAAAGATTGACCAGGCCGAGGACATTCCGCCAAGGCGAACTCATACTAGTGGTCAAAAGACCTATGATCCCCAATCGTGCCAAGCGGGGGAAATTTGAGCCGAACTACGAAGGCCCGTCCGTCATAGACAAAGTCTACCAGGGTGGAGCCTATCTACTCATGGACATGCACGGTGAAAGACCTTTCAGGCCAATAAACGGCCGCTTCCTAAAGAAATACTACGCTTAATGAGCCACAGCCTAGGTCAATGATAGATGACGACGACTATGTCCGCTCGCTATCTTCCTAAGCTCAGACTTTATAAGCAGTAGCCGGCCTTCCCCTGAATGGACCGAAACGTCCCTAAACTAATGACGGACCGAAACGTCCCTAAACTAATGACGGACCGAAACGTCCCTAAACTAATGACGGACCGAAACGTCCTTAAACTAATGACGGACCGAAACGTTCTTAAACTATCGACGGACCGAAACGTCCCTAAACTAATGACGGACCGAAACGTCCCTAAACTAACGACGGACCGAAACGTCCTTAAACTATCGACGGACCGAAACGTCCTTAAACTAACGACGGACCGAAACGTCCTTAAAACTACTACCGCAGCATCCTTAGGCTGACGAGATAAAAAAAAAAGAGAAAGAAAAAATATATAAATAAAAAAATAAAATTAAAAAAAAACGGTATGTCCACAAGCAAAATGGGCACGGATGAAAACCCGAAAGGGCTCCGTGAGTAAAAACAGCAGGGCTACCGGCAAGTGTTCGTGAAAACCCAAAAGGGCGCGACCTTGTAAAAAAAAAGAGAGAAAAAGGAAAAAAAAACGGTATGTCCATAAGCAAAAGGGGCACGGATGAAAACCCGAAAGGGCTCCGTGCGTAAAAACAGCAGGACTACCGGCGAGTGTTTGTGAAAACCCGAAAGAGCGCAACCTCGTTAAAAGATACTTACAAGATCCTCTCGACCTTGTAAGGAGAAACCACCCACGTGGGATCCTTACGACTCACAAGGGAAAGACACACTTAGGGATCCTCATGATTCCTAAGGAGAAAATACACTTGTGAGATCCTTACGACTCGTAAGGAGAATTCTGTTATGGGACCCTCACGGCTCATAAGACTTGAAAGTCTTAAGTTACAGAAACCTAAACCTGTTCTTAAGCAAATCCCCCACAACCTTCGACACTGCCCTACAAGCGGCTCAATACTGACCCTTGTATACAATCCACGGGCGCGAATAAACATTTCCCAGCAAAGTCGCACCCGTGACTAGGGACATGTCCATATGGTGAACAACCCTTATAATTTCTCTCAACTTATAAGGAGAAAACCCTCTTGTAGGATTCTTACGACTTACAGAGGAACATACACTTAGGAATCCTCACGATCCCTAAGGAGAAAATACACCTGCAAGATCCTCATAACTTGTAGGGAGAAATACCTTTGTGAGACCCTTACGGCTCATGAAGTCAAAAGCCTTGGTCGACAGGACCCTTAACCCTGTTTACTAAGCCACCTTCGTTCAACATCGACAGAGGCAAATGATGATTCGCTCCTGACAACATCCCAGTTGTAGCGGTGATGATGCCGAAATCGGTATCTAAAATCCAAGCTTGCAGCGAAAAAGCGAGCAAGCCATGCATGCATACGAAATAGCCGAAATGATGGGGCAACTTGCAATAAAAAGCAGCAAGTAAAAATGTATGCATGAAAAATAGCCGAAATGATGGGGTGGCTCGCAATAAAAAGCAGCGAGCAGAAAATAAATAAATAGCCGAAATGATTGGGCACCGCGAAAAATAGCCGAAATGATGGGGCAATCGCGACCTCCGCGATATAAAAGCTGAAATGATAGAGCATCGCGGAAAAAGAAATAAAATATAAATAAAAAAAAGGGGTTTCAATTTATGCCCTACAGGTGATGTTCCATCACACCCTGTACACAATCCAAGGGCGTAAACAAAAAGGGATCATACGTCTCCCCCAGGTTTCATCAGAAGAAGAAACCAAATCTCGACGGGCCGCGAATGACTTAGAGATCATCTCAGCACTCGTCTCGTAACAACGGACACAACTCTAAGCTAAGCGGAACAGCGGCAACTCCCAGTTCTATGGCTCGGTGGTATACATATCGCCAACAGTCAAACCTCCACCCCGTGAAATGCGGATACAATCAGCAAAATTCCTGGTTACGTGGAACGCGGATAACGTCACTCTTTGACCCCGTGGAAAACGTCCAGAGCGGATCCTGGTCCTCGCGGAGCACGGCAGTGAACCCCTTGTGAAGCATCCAGAGCGGAGCCTAGTCCTCGCCGAGCACGGCAGTGAACCCGTGTGAATCATCTAGTGCAAAATTCCTGGTTACGTGGAATGCGGATAACGTCACTCTTTGACCCCGTGGAAAATGTCCAGAGCGGATCCTGGTCCTCGCAGAGCACGGCAGTGAACCCGTGTGAAGCATCCAGAGTGGAGCCTAGTCCTCGCCGAGCACGGCAGTGAACCCGTGTGAAGCATCTAGTGCAAAATTCCTGGTTACGTGGAATGCGGATAACGTCACTCCTTGACCCCGTGGAAAACGTCCAGAGCGGATCCTGGTCCTCGCAGAGCACGGCAGTGAACCCGTGTGAAGCATCCAGAGCGGAGCCTAGTCCTCGCCAAACACGGCAGTGAACCCGTGTGAAGCATCTAGTGCAAAATTCCTGGTTACGTGGAATGCGGATAACGTCACTCTTTGACCCCATGTGAAGCATCCAGAGCGGAGCATAGTCCTCACCGAACACGGTAGTGAATCCGTGTGAAGCATCTAGTGCAAAATTCCTGGTTACGTGGAACGCGGATAACGTCGCTCTTTGACCCCGCGGAAAACGCCCAGAGCGAAGCCTGGTCCTCGCCAAGCACGGCAGTGAACCCGTGTGAAGCATCCAGAGCAAATACCAGACGGTGGAGTCCTTAAAATCCATGGACTATGATGTCCTTAACCTCGACCGCAATGTCTTAAAACTAACAATCAACCACTCTGATTCTGTACTGAGTCTACTTTGGTTTAAGGGTACATCTCTTCACTCCTTTGATGCCTGACGTTGTAATTCCTCAACGTCTTCAAAGAGGTGACGGGTCCGTACAACCAAATATCGGACTGTGGAGTCCCTAAATCTACGGACTATGAGGTCCTTAACCTTGACCGTGATGTCTTAAAACTAACATCGGACTGTGGAGTCCCTAATCCACGGACTATGAGGTCCTTAACCTTGACCGTGATGTCTTAAAACTAACATCGGACTGTGGAGTCCCTAAATCCACGGACTATGAGGTCCTTAACCTTGACCGTGATGTCTTAAAACTAACATCGGACTGTGGAGTCCCTAAATCCACGGACCATAAGGTCCTTAACCTTGACCGTGATGTCTTAAAACTAACATCGGACTGTAGAGTCCTTAAATCCACGGACTGTAGAGTCCTTAACCTTGACCGCGACGTCTTTAAACTACAATACCTGGAGCAGCCCCTGACCCCGTGAAACACGGATAAGGGTGACCACATCCAGCACTTACAAGTCCTTACGACCTGTAAGGAAAAAAAACTCTCTTGTGAGATCCTTACGACTCTCAAGGGAAAACCCGCTTGAGAATCCTCACGATTCTTAAGAAGAACTTACACCTATGGGATCCTCTCGACCTGTAGGGAGAAAAACTCTTTATAAGACCCTCGTGGCTCATAAAATGCAAAAGTCTTAGGAAGCAGATCTTAACCCTGAATCCTGAGCCATCGCTGTCCTGCAAGGAGATCAAGATAGAATATCCGCAGAATACATTCAATAAAAAGGGGACACACCATTGAGAAGAAAAAAGTATCTTTATTCATGAACCAAAATGGATACAAAGTTCAATTCATAAAAGAAACAAAAAAGAAGATACTCTCATCCATGGGTGTGTACAAAAAAGGGGAAAAGATACAAGTCCTCAAGCCGGCGGGCGGTGTAGTAATTTTACCAGCTCATCGTTTTGTTGCTGAGCCACGGCTTCATGACGCAAGATCTCCAGAAGACGAGCCTCCGCCTGAGCTTGCTGAGCCTGATACGAAGCAAGCCGGCCTTCAAGCTCTTTCTCGGTGACTCTATGAGCCTCGACTCTTTCATGAGTGAACGTGACAGTTTTATCAAGAGCCACCACCTCTTTGATGGGCTCCTGAAACACCCGCCAAAGTTCATACGCTTTGTTGGCCTGGGCGGTAAGAGTGGCGCGAAGCTCGCTCAGTGCCTTGGAAACTAGCTCCTTCTCCGAAAATTTACGGCCAACCCCTCTTTTCTCGCACAACAATATATATTCGCCACGCGTCGCTCTATCAGGCCACGTAAACTCACTTTCATAACTGCAACCTTGGAAACAAGACATTTACAAGACTGTATAAACGGGCTTCCGGTCGATAGGAATAATCGATCTAAAACGCGCTCACATCACCGGACGTGAAAAGCAACAAGAAAGATTTCCGACGTATTTCAAGCATGCATTCGCAATCATGTGAGTATTCAAAAAAAATAATAATAGCATTTGCAATCGTATGAACATTCATAATGCCCAAAAAGGGGCTGATACGCATGAAAGTGATGAGAGCATTTGCAATTAAAGAAAGTTCTCATAAGAAGAATACAAAGTTTATTTATGCAAGCGGAAACATACATTCTAGCATCAAGCCTACAGGGAAGTTCGGCATAAAACATAAGGAAAAGGAGGGACTAATTTAAAAATGCTACACTAATGGAAAAAGGTCACCAAACACGGGATCAATGGCACAAGGGTTAACAAAACAGAGAACAAGGTTCTCCACCTCTCTCTCCGCTCTCTCCAGCATGTCAAAACGACGGTTCTCGCGAGAAGTCGCTCCCCATCGATTGGTGCCATGTTCGTCCATGAAAGCAAACATAATAGCTCGCCGGGCCCTTATTTGGCTCAGCAAGTGAATCGAGCAGTCCTTCAAAGCCTGAGTAATCAGGCACGTTTCGTGAAAACCCTCGAGCTTCTCTTCAGCCGCATCAAGCATCGCCAGGGTCATCTCTGCCGGGTGAGGAGGAATGTCGGCAAGCACGGCCTTGAGGATCATCCGGAGCCAGAGGGAACCCATTGGGAGGGGAGACCCCCTACGGATCGAGAGTTCATACATCGCCGAGTCGCATTCATCATCGGTAAGGAGTGGATCCACCAACCGGGCGGCGAAGCGGGGGATCATCTCCTCGATAGGAACTTCCCATAGCTGTCGACGAGCGTGTGGACGATTGCAGGCCATGGCACTTAGTTCTCGAATTAAATCGTGTTAAAATGGGAATAAAAGTTCTCTGTGAAGAGAAAAGGAAAACCATTGCCTCAGATATACAGGGGTGCATTAAGTGCTGTGCGCGGAAAATCTTGCATGGTGAAGCTATTTCCAAGGAAAGGCATCGAAAATCAAGGAGATGGAACTATTTCCAAGGCCCTTTTTCTGCATCTGATATTGTGCACTGAAAATATGGCATGGGAAAATTTTGTGAACAGCCCCATCAAGAGACCCCACGTGCAGAACACGTGAGGCCCAAACCTGATGTACACTAAAAAAAGATGGAGTAGCACCCTGCATATTAAAAGCACCAACAACAACAGTAGCAAAATGATAAAATCCCAAAGAAAGGCATGCAAACATGGAAAGACAGAATAAAACTTGTCACTCATACTTCAAGAAGTTCATACAAAATAAAGAGGACACGTTTACAATGGTAAGACTTCAGACGCGGGGCATGGGTTGAGAAACTCAAGATTAACTTTGTCCAAGATTCTCCAAGCATTTCGAACCTCCCGAGTATGCTTCCTCTCGCGGTCGCAAGCGTCGGGGTCCTCACGAATATCCTCCACCCTCCGATAGGCGGCAAGTATGGCTGACTGCTGAAAGGCTTGGTGCAAGAGATCAATGAGGTGATCTCGCCTCCTCTTTGAGATCAAGCCCATCAGGTACACCGAATGTACCTTATCCTCAGCAGTGTCTAAGGACCTGAGCGGTATGCCGGTGCAAAAGAGAGGAAGTGCCTCCCGGATCGCCAGCACGATCAGCCTCAGAAGAGAAGAGCGACGGGGGAGTAGCCGATGGTTGTACTCGTCAAAGCGGCTCATGATCTCGGCACACTGAGCATCGGTGAACTCCTGGTTCGGACTGCGGCCCAGTGCACGAATATTCCCATAGGAAATGATCTCGTCAAGACCATACAGATGGGCATCCATGATACCTGAAATAAAGGTCATGAGAATCATTAGAAAGCTCCTGTTTCATTAATTGCAGAAGGACAACCTTGGGTCGAGAGACCCCAAGAAGCCTCCGTGTGAAGAAACTGAGTTCTTCATAGGAATTAAATTCCTTATTAAGAGAAGGGAATTAAATTCCCAGAAACATTTTTGGATGGAATTAAATTCCATGGAGTTGAACCGCCATCATCATCTCCCCAAGGATCATCCGACCCTAAGAGATCTACTGTTGGAGGTTAAGTGGTCTCATATTTGGTTAAAGAAATTGAAGAAAAATGGGTTCTTGGTGAAACCCTTAATGTGGATTTAAAATCCAGAGAGTTCTTTTAAAACAAAGGTGCTTCGACCGTTCAACATTATTACCTGAGGAAAAAGGATCCTTCAACAGAGTTAAACGCTGGAAAATGTCTGAGACAGAGAACTAAGCTCTGGAAACGAGAATTAAATTCTTAAGGGAAAAAGTTCTCAAAGGAAGAAGATGAGCAAAGTGAAGGCTCTTCTGAAGAGACATGGGTATTTATAGGAGGTGATGGAAACGTTTCATCTCCCCAAATCCCTAGAGGAATCCAACGGTCACAAAAGGTGACAGCGTTGCACTCACGTGCAGACACGTGAGAACAACGCTGTGGGGGCATTTGTTTTCTGGTTTAAAATCAGGAAAGCCTGCGGAAGAGGCTTCAGGAAAGGGTCACGTGCTCACACGTGACCAGCAGTCACGTGTTGGCACGTGACATTTAAAAGCATCGGCAAGGCAGATTCAGCTTCCCGACTACATCAAGGAAAAGGCTTCAGAAGAGGTCACGTGCTCCCACGTGACCAGGGTCACGTGTTGGCACGTGATACTCAAAAGCAGCAGACTTGTTCTCCGGTTAAATCAAGAAACAGGGCCAGACGAGGGTCACGTGCTCACACATGACCAGGGGTCACGTGGTGGCATATGACGGTTAAGAAGCAACCAGAAGGCAGAGCGCAGAAGGAAAGAAGAGGGCTCGTTCCAAGGGGGTCATGTGCCCACACGTGACCAAGGGTCACGTGGTCACACGTGACTGGCTTTCAAAGCCTATCTGTTAACAGAAATTAAATTCTGAGAAAAGACCTCTTAAATCTTTCCAAAGCAACCGATTAAATTAAAGATTTAAAGGTGATTAAATATCATCTATCTATGGGAAAATCTTGAATTTGGAAAGATTTCCCCTTTAAATCTAACCGAAATAACAAAGGAGAATCTCTGGATTTAAAATCCAATGGTGAATAAAATTCATCTAATAATCCAAAGGTCAAAAACAAATGGTAAATACAAATCAAATCTCTCAATGAAAGATTCGCCAAAACTAATTGATTCGGCTACTTCTCCTATAAATAGGAGCCAAGAGACACACAGAGACATAGATAGAGAGAGAGAGAGAGGCAGAAAGGAATCGAGACAAAAAAAAGAGGAGAGCCTTGATACTTTGGAGAAATTTGGATCTTCTGCAAAAGAAAACCCTAGGTAAGAAAGGGAAGGCCTTTTGAAAGAAAAAGAAAATTTAATTCTCAACAGAGTTTAACTCTGATATAAAAACAGAAGAACATAGTTCTCTCTTTGGTGGAGGATCTGTAAAGTGCACACCTTCCCTTGAGTTGAGAATTTAATTCTCAATGGGTTGAGATCCTGCCATGCAGATCCAAAGCATAGAGAGGGATGGAAGCACGAGAATTTAATGCTCACAGAACTATAGGAATTTAATTCCTTTAAGATAAAATTAGGGTTTGACCCTGTGTTATGGAAGTTTAATTCCTTCAGAATGAACAGAATCAGGGTTTAACCCTAGTTAAGAACTTAGTTCTGTTAAAACAACAGGAATTTAATTCCCTTAATCTCATTCCCCAGAATAATTCTTTAACAGAGAGTGGGAGTTTAATTCCTTAAAGCTTTTATTAGGGTTTAACCCTATTCAGTTCTTCACATATATGAGGAATTTAATTCCTACAGAAAATTCAGAGTTCAACTCTATCCCAGAATATAAATCTTCAAAAGGAAGTAGGAATTTAATTCCTCTGAAATTATTGTCAGGGTTCAACCCTACGAGGAATTTAATTCCTGAAAGGGATTAACAGATTTTCTAAAAAACATACATAGAGGCAGGGTCACGTGTCACCACGTGACCCCCAAAAGATCTACAGAAAAGCCCCTCTGAGGCAGTGCCTCACGTGACCCACGTGACCCTTGGCAGAGGCTTTAACATACTCCATTTAAACACCCGTCACATGATGGCACGTGATGCTCCAAAAGATGCGATATTCTCAGCAGAACAAATGAAGGGAGGGCGCCCTCACGTGCTACCACGTGACCCCTCTTGCCTTAGCGTCTAATGCTAAATTGGAACCCCTGAATCCAGTGTTAAAACAATGTTTGGCCTTAGTGTTCAACACTAATCAAAGAACTTTATTTGCAGTGTTCAACACTGATTACCTTAGTGTTTAACACTAATTTGAGATCTCTGTTGCCAGTATTTAACACTGATCTGTTTTAGTGTTTAACACTAATATGAAAGCCTTGTTGCTGGTGTTTAACACCAACTATCTTTTAGTGTTAAACACTAACTTATCAATCTCATTCCTAGTGTTCAACACTGATTGGTCTTTAGTGTTTAACACTAGGCATTGGCCCAATTGGCTAAATGGCCAGAGGCAAAGCCTCTCCTTCAATGGACCAACAGGAAGCCAATATTCTAGACATGATTGGACTTAGCCTAAGATGGCCATAAGTCCTCAATTCAGACTTAACCGGGCTAATGAGCTCATAACATAATTAATTGGTCTTGATCCCAAATTGGGCCAAAGACTATTTAATCCACCCCGGCTCAAGGGTACATCTCTTCACTCCTTTGATACTTGGCGTTGTAATTCCTCAACGTCTTCAAAGAGGTGACATGTCTCGATGACCACACATTGACATGGACTGTGGGGTCCTTAAACCCATGGACTATGAGGTCCTTAACCTTGACCGAGATGTCTTAAAACTAACAATGGACTGTGGTGTCCTTAAACCCATGGACTATGAGGTCCTTAACCTTGACCGAGATGTCTTAAAACTAACAATGGACTGTGGGGTCCTTAAACCCTTGGACTATGACGTCCTTAACCTTGACCGAGATGTCTTAAAACTAACAATGGACTGTGGGGTCCTTAAACCCATGGACTATGACGTCCTTAACCTTGACCGAGATGTCTTAAAACTAACAATGGACTGTGGGGTCCTTAAACCCATGGACTATGACGTCCTTAACCTTGACCGAGATGTCTTAAAACTAACAATGGACTGTGGAGTCCCTAAACCTACGGACTATGAGGTCCTTAACCTTGACCGGGATGTCTTAAAACTAACTACGGACTGTAGAGTCCCTAAATCCATAGACTATGAGGTCCTTAACCTTGACCGCAACGTCTTAAAACTAACATTGGACTGCAATGTCCTTAAACTACCCATGGACCGCAATGTCCTTAAACTACCCATGGACCGCAATGTCCTTAAAACTACCTATGGACCGCAACGTCCTTAAACTACCTATGGACCGCAACGTCCTTAAACTACCTATGGACCGCAACGTCCTTAAACTACCTACCGACCGTGATGTCACTAAACTAAACAACAGGGCCCCCTTAATTGCTCTATTGTTGGATCTAAACGATCCCGTTAAGTTGATCTTAGTCTAAAAACTAGACTAACGTATCCTTAACAAACGTTTAAGTCGATCTTAGGCTCAAATGAGGCTAACGTATCCTTAAACCCAAACCCCAACCCAAATCTAAGATAATACGGATTTGGACTAGTCCACGCCCTACGGGCGACGACATAACTCAGTCTCCGTATACAATCCACGGGCAACAAAACAGAAAACAAACACACACGGCACGAAGTGACCATCTGGAGAAGGAGAAAGTTGTTACCGCAATGTGGTAGCGTAATTAACTGCAGGGGCTTGCGCCTGCAGGGAAGAGCGTCCCCACAATCAAAAACCCCTCAAGCGAGGGGGAATCTGACGAAGTCTGCTACATCGGACGCATCCGTTCAAACCTTCGATACATGGTGCCATAAATCAACTTGGCATCTTCGGAGAGGTGGACGGATAGCACCAATTAGCATCTGCCCCGAATTTCAGGCGAGACGCCCAGTCGCGCCGCCATTCGGAGGGGAACAAACCCCTCATAAAATGAGGGAGAATCTAATAAAGTGTTCTACAACGGCCGCATCTATCCAAACCTCCGATATATGGTGTCATAAATTAACCTGGTATCTTTGGAGAGGTGGATGGATAAATCCAAATAGGATCTGCCCCCAAATTCAGGCAAGACGATCCATCCCAGTTCGTCCCTATCTTTCGGCGGTGAACACACATATTCTTGTTGAAATGCAAAGTCCAAAGATTTTGGGAAGTTCATAGGGTATAAGAATAATGTAAGAAAACCAGACGTTAGAAGTATCAAGATTTTTTGAATTGTCAAAAATGTGGATACTTATACTTGGTATTCCGTATCGAGAATTTGATTCTCTCAAATTACTAATCCGAGAGTGCACTCCATTATGAGTAATGCCGAATAACCTTTTTCATTTAGGGATATACAATGGAAACAGCTATCCCTGACAAACCTTTGCCACTCTGCAGATTTAGTTGGTGATCTCAGTCACCTACGAGATACTACGGTTTTCTCGTAGACGGTGATAGGGAGGTTTACATCATGTGATAATGACCTACTAGTTATAAAAAGGCCATAGGAAGTGGTGGCTTCCGACTGATGGACGGATACCATATTATCCAAATTGGACTCCATGCACTGCAACAAAGTATGGACTTTGTTGGGTGCTACTGAATGGGTAAAACTCATTAGGCGCACGTAGATCTTTCGAGATCCGTGCAGATGGAAAGGTATTTACCTAATACGGCTAGACTTGTAGCAGAAGATTTTTATCAAATACCCAGTGTAGATTGTGATGAAACTGTTACTTTACTGTTTGTGCTGAAGTCCATATACTCCATACAGATATAACTTGCCACTGCTGCTTTACATGACTATGAGATCTGGCAGGTGAATGACTATAACGTCTTTCTAAATAGGAATTTAGAAGTGTACGACTATGTGACTCTGCCAGAGGGTTATTTTAGTCAGTGGGAGCAGCGGAAAGTGTACAAGCGGCTTAAGTCTATTTATATACTAAAGCAGGCATAGCGGAGGAGGATGATCTATTTTGATATTACGGTCAAAGTGTTTGACTTTATCAAAATAATAGATGAACCTAGTATTTGTAAGAACGATGTAGGGAGTATTGTCTTATTCCTAATATGGTATGTGGATGACATATTCCTGATAAGAAGTGACGTTCTTATACTACAATCGGCCAAACTATGGTTATCACAGATGTTTCTCCATATAGGATTTGGGCAATATATATCAATTGATTTAGATGGATTCAGGGAGTGTCCCAATTCGGGTATTATGAAACCATTCTAAAGGGGTTTAGAATGGATGACTCCTGGCATGATAGTGTATCTGCAGAAGGTGGAGTCACCCTCTCTAAAGAGATGTCTTCTAGACTGATGAGGAGAGAGGCTCACACCTTTGGTAGCTGTTAGTTATATGTATGCCCTAGAGGCCATTACTGTACATAGGATGTATATTGTAGTGGATGCTGGGACATATATAGGGAGGACTTTCTTGCTCGACATGATAGTATACTATCTGGTTACTCTTTGCCTTAACGTGTATACTGATTGTCTCTCTGTTACATGTTGGTAAAGCCCTTAGGATGTGTACTTGACTTCCTGGACTATGATGTGGATTATACTAGTGGGGGCATGGTAGTCCATAAGTACATCCTTCAAGGTCCCTAGTCGTGGGTGTATCGAGACGGGGCATTGATATACCAGAGTAGACTAGCGTATACCTTCTCGACCCATACAGATGGGCGATGGATGATCCCATATCCATTGGTGTTTGACATCAGAGATGATATACGGGTGCTCAGTGGAGACTGGGTACACTGTACGAACTCGCCGAGAACTCCCAGATGGTATTATACCTTACGTCAGATGGCAGTTCTCTGGTGACACTGGTACAGGTTAGTCTGTAGACCCGAGATCGTCATAAAGTCTTGTGTGATTCCCACTGTGTTTTGATTTCCACCTTACCACGTCCAAGAGGGCGTGAAAAACGATGGTTTTTGGGTACAGTCCCGAATTACATGGATGCAATGAGCGATAGGAGGGGATTCGTCTCTCCCGGTATAGGGAGTTGATGTTGCGCTGTGTTCGATTGGCTATAACCGGAAATCCCTGGCCAGGGTTGCTGAGATTTACTGGTAAGTGTTACCAGTAGTTTCTTGAACTGTTGTAGACCTCATATCGACATGACTTATCGAGTTACTGTGGTCTGACGTTTACCACCCCTAGGCGAGATATGCGACATATCAGACGAACAGACCGGACTGTACGGTAAGTATTACTGGTTGGATTCACAGGAGTGTGAGCGGGCTTGCTCGTTGATCTTCTAATCGCTCAATACCCGGGTGGCCGTTACGTTTAGCAGACCGCTTGCGGCTTGTGTGTGTTTGATATGATCATCACCTGCTGCCGGCGTATTGACGAGTCTTTAGAGTCCTACACAGAGGTTTCCTGGCTCAAGCGAAACGAAATAGGAGCGCATATGAGATATGTGCGGGACCAAGAATAATACCAGTATGTGATACTGTATTCTATTCTCGCGATTTGTATCATCGGCAGGTTATATGTGATATAGCCGGGTTACCGAATCAAGTGTTGATTCGATACATTGATACACTTGATATTAGTCGGTTATATGCGATATGGCCGGATCATTAAATCAAGTATTGATTTAATGATTTAATGTATAATTATATATTTGATATATTACTTTACATTGACTAGTATTGTTCACTTAAGATGGATTTTCTCACTTGATGTGCACAAGTAGTATATGTGATATATTTTTGTGCACTTGATTGTATCATGTTTGATGATACATGCAAACTTAGGTATATGTTTGCTTTAAACCATCTTTAGGTTAATGGTTAGGTTTTAATTTGTTTTATTTATTTTCTTTATTCATTTTGGCAAAAATAAAATGGAGGCTTGCTTTGTTTTATTCATGAAGCTTTGAAAGTCTTTACCATTTTGTTTTTTCCTTAACCTAACCATTACACCTAAACCCTAGTTTATTCTCTACATGTGTTAACTCACCCATGGTTGCATTATGATAAGTAATCACTTGATTTATTATTTTCAAGAATTGATTATTCTTTCTTCTTCTTCTACATCTTCTTCTTCAAGTGAAGAAACCATTCTTGAAAATTTCCAAATGATGAAATCAAGTGAGAAATCCAAATCCAAAGTGAACCCACTTCCTATTTCTTCTTCCTCTACCACTTGCCATGTTGTAGAATGTGTTATCTTCACAAATTTCATGACCAAGTGAAGATGGAGCTTGAGTTAGAGTTGCCTCGACGTAGATCATCTTCGACATCGAAGTCAACGATCGAGCCCGCTCATTTCTCCGACGAAACCATCGCTAGAGTCCGGGATCCCGGTGATCGCAGCGTAGGGACGTCATCACGGAGCTAAATAAGTGGAGGACCGAATCTACAAAGGTTGTATTTCCATTCACTTAGTAGCAAAGTAGTTTGCTCGCTTTTTCTTTCGCCTATCCTCTAGTAATCGATCTAGTTTAGGGTTTCTCGGCACCGGAAAATTTGAATTTGGCATGGTAGATGCCTTATGGAACCTCTTGAGCATGCCTAGTAACCCTACAGTGGTATCAGAGCCTAGCTAGAGCTTTAGGTGAAGTGTAGACGATGTTAGAAATCCGATCGAACCCCGAAACCCTAACTCAAACCCTTCTCTGTACATTTTCTGAAAATGTGGATTTTTCCAAATTAAAAATATCCAAAAAATACAGCAGGGTATTATAAGAGTTACTGTGAAGCACGTGAGCCCAAGTCAACCAAAGCGCCGCGGAACCGCGGCCCCACCCTAGCATGTGTGGCGGTTCCGCGGCCATAAAGGTGATTCTTGGCACGTGCTTTGCACAGTAATGTCCTATACTGATTCCTGTGTTTTCTGGGTAATTTTAACTTATATTCAACAGTTGAATTTTCTGGGTTGTTTTGGGGACTCGATGATTCGATCGGTTTATTTAACTTCGTCTATGTGTTTTTCCGGATAATTTTTGAATATGTTAAAAAGTTCGACCGGATATAAATACCCAATTTTTTCCCTGCCGGAAAATTTCCAAGTGTTGGATTTTTCCGTGGTTTAAGAACGTTCTAAGTAGTGCAAGTAACGCGATGGTCCCTCTAGAAGACAACAAACCTTAACTCGATTATGTGACCGTCTTGAACTGCCCTTTGAACTTTAGCGTTTGGGGCAGTACGGCGTGCCACATGTGAGGCATTGGCTTGACCCTTCTACGGCTGGACCGTTGGTACTGTGGCATGAAGTGAATGTTTTAAAACTTATTTCATGTGTTGAGCTGTTTCGGAAAAACTTGGGCGTTTGATTGTTCGATCGGAAAGTTTAACATTTTCTATTTATCCGGAATGTGATACAATATTTGGAATCCACAAGGAGTTATGAGATAACTGATTTGAATGTTATAAACATAGCACTTTAGTCTCACTTGATCGGTTGCCACGGAATTTTGATGTGATCAAAAGTCCGTCGCAATCACGTAGCGTACGCGGATACTCGCCGGGTAAACTTAATAGATAGCCACGCCCCATAGCCCCGACCAAATAACTGTAGGAGAACCCCGTCGCCGAAAGCATCCGTTCGGGTGCTCGTGGCAGCGGTGTTCCACCTTAGTGCACTTCGTCGACGGCATCGGGGGTGCGGCCGCCTACTAAAGTTTGCGACGAGCATTCGATCAAAATGCCGGGAATCTTGTTGAATTGCCCGGCTTGATATTGAAAAGTGTTTTCGATAATGAGACTAAAATGCGGGGTTTATAATTGTTAGGCATGTGATGTCTAAGGAATTCAGATGGTTAGGCATGCGATGTCTAAGGAGGTTGCGGATTCCAACTGTTGTAGTTTTACACTTTCTTTTCTGTGACCGTAAGTGTAATATGTGATATCGCCGGTTTCGTTGCAATATGTCAACGACAATTGGGATACGTATGTTTACTTACGTTGATGACATGTGATGTTATGTGTTGCTGGATATATTATATTGGATCGTCGTGTTTGAATAGCCGTGAGATGAGTGTTTTTCATTTTCATTCATGTAAAAACTTGTATGTAATATTCTTTTATTGGGGCACTTCCAGGTTGCGGAAGATGTCACCATTGTATATTATTTACTTTTACGTACTAGGATAGACCCAAGGAGGAGGGCACAAGTAACCGGGTTCTGGAGTCCAGTGGGAGACCAACTCGAGAAGTCGAGTCCGGGTCTCCTAACTCTAGAATTGGTAGGGTTGATTGCCGCTCTCATAGGGGTCTAAGGGTGTGGGTTTGGCTATTCATCGCGACCGTGGAATCCGTGTTTTATACCGACTCGTATTAAAAACACGGACGTCCTAGTATATCCAATGTTTCATATGTTTCTTCTGCTGCGATATCTGTGATGTGATCATTTGATATTCTGTGATAAATACTGTATATAGTATATATGATATATTATATAGACGTTGCTTATGTTTTACACCCGCGCTAGCCCTGCCTCGCTCTGCCGTTAGTTACCTAACCTAACGGTGCAGACGGGACATAGAGGCGAATGCGGATGGCATAAGCGTACGTTGTATTTATCTGTGATGTTTAGGTAGACTTAAATGATGGGACTTCATTATTGTGATTAATGAAAGAAAAGAAACCTAAGATGTTGTGGAATCGAATTTTCAAAAACAGGTAGCTACAGTTCTTGCTTTGCATCACGGTGTTCCTTGTAGAACATCCTGCACCTTATTCGATAAGAAAATGGCTGAGATCCCTTCACCGGGAGTGACCCCTTTAGCAATAACTGGCAGATGCTACAACCCTCGGTTTTTCTTTTGATTGCTTCTATAGTTTTTGCTTTGCACAGCGGTATATGTGATATATCGTGCACCTTATTCGATGAGGAAAGGGCCGACGATCCCTTCACCGGGAGTGACCCCTTTAGCAAAACTAGAAAAGCCTCAAAAGCACTCCATTTTAAAATCATTTGATTCTACAACGATATTAAGTTCATTACGCAATGGGGTTTCAGAAAAACCTGTCGTAGCCCTCCGTCATTTCAGATAAGTAGTAGTTAGTATTCGTGCTGCGTTTGTTGGCCTTTGTCAAGGCGTAGTGTGCGGTAGCTGACTAGTGCTTATCTGCTTATGCATATGATGCAGATTAAGTTAGGGTAGTCGTGCGACCTTGTTGGCCTTTGTCAAGGGTCGTGCGGGTGAGTTTAATTCAATCAGAAAATGACGGGTTGAACTTGACTAGCAGCCTATGGTTTGTTGGCCTTTGTCAAGATCATAGGAGGTCAGGGGCAAAATATTATCGGGAATTTCAAGTGTTGAAATTTGCAATGAGATTGCATACCTTCTATGAGATAGTTGGATCCCGAAACTCGCTGCGAGTAAGAGTTACTCCTGGGAGAGTTTTACACAATATAATTAGCCGATCAAGTAGGTGTCTAGAAAGGTGTCAACGGGGTTACGCCTCTGGGAAAACGATGTTTAATTTAATTAGGTCCGTGCGAAAGCACGGGGAACCTCCCTCAAAATACCGACACTGGCCTGGCTGAAAAATTGGCGAACTTGTAGCGTGTAATTAATCCCGGCTAGTCTTTCCTTTTAGGGTTTGAAGGAAGATTTGATAAAAACAGTGGGAGCCATCCTGATTAGATAAAATAATAACCAATCTGATTTTGCAAGAGTGCACGCAGAGTGTTTTCTTCTTTCTCTCTCCAGGTAACGACCATGTCACGCCTTAATCAAGATAATAATACAGATGTATTGACCGAACCCGCTTGTTATACTGCACTGGGGAACGTTGGTCCCGCTCCAACTTATAATTGTTATAAGACAAAGCATGAAATAGGGGAATACCAGAATTCCCATGCCGCCCAAACGAAGAAAGTGCATGTGATGCATCTCCTTCGGGTGTGTTTATTATAAAGAACTGTTTCTCAGTATCCTTTACGTCCTGAGTATGTGATACCGGATCAGGATCCCGCATATGTAATCTGTTACATGGGCTACAGATAGGTAAAGAACTTAGAACGGGTGATAAGTTTCATGAGACAGAAAACGGTACAAGTGTTGCAGCCAAGTCTGTTGGTCACTGTCACTCTGTATTACCAATACATTGATTCTGAACGAATGTTATTAGATACCGAACCTGATATACAAAATCATATAAGTCTCTTTATTAGTAAAGAAATGATAAAATTTTGTATTGTTGGATAATGTTTTGAACATTTCCTATATCAAAAGTTGATCGGTTCAGGCACGTTATCTAAAAGCATTGATGTTCTAAATCAAACTACAGTTCTTAGTATACAGAACACACACAAGAGGAAGAGTTCAGAAATGAACGAATCCTTCTTGAGGCATTGTAGACTAGGTCATATCAATGGGACCCGACTGGCTGAAGTTACATTTAGATGTATATTTAAATTAGTTTGAATTTACATCTTGTGAAACTTGCCAGTCATGTCACAAAGATTAGATGACCGTAGCTCTGTTTATTAGAAACAGAGAAAGAGTTAGTAAACTCTTGGGACTGATACATGATGATGTATGAAGGTCCCCTGTCTACACATGCCAAGACCGGTTCTTTGTACTTCATTACATTCTCTGATGATCTCGTTAGATTCAGACATATATTCCTGTTGAAACACAAGTCCGAACCTTTTGAGATATTCACAGAATATAAGTTAGAAGTAGAGAACCAAAACGGGTATAAGTATTATGTCCTTTGATGTGATCAAGAAGGAGAATACTTGAGCACAGAATTCTTGGACTTTTCTAAAGGAGAATGAGATTCTCTCTCAGCATTACTCCTCCGTATACACCACAGCACGTCGGTGTATCGGGGCGGAGCAATCACACCCTATATGATAAGGTGTGCTCTATGATGAGTGCTACTGAGTTACCTATTTCCTTTTGGGAGTTATGCTCTTGAGAAGCTGCATACCTATTGAATAGGGTTCAAATCAAATCAGTTGCCTACCACTTCATATGTGATATGGAAAGGGAAGAGCCCATATCTTAAGTTAGTTAAGATTTGGAGTTGTCCGGCCTATGTCTAAAAAGCAAGATCCGGAAAAGCTCGAGGCAAGGTCAGTTCTGTAGAACTGGAAAGGTTCCAGCTATACAAAACTGCAGCTGATGATTTGACAGAACTAAAGGATTCAATAGTCCCCGACGAACCTCAGCCTCTCCGCCGATCTGGTAGGGTTCCTCATCCGCCTGAAAGATACTTCGGTTTCTCGATGACAGTGGGAGCGAGGAATGCATCATGAGATGATGACCCAACTAGTTTCGAGCAGGCCATCGAGAGTAAGGACTCTGTAAGAATGGCTGGATGCTTAGCGATCTGAGATGGAATCCATGTACACCAACAAAGTATGGACTTTGGTTGCTATATCTGAAGGGTTAAATCCCCATCAGGAGCAAGTATATCTTGAGAAGATTACTTGGTGCACATGGAAAAGTTGAGACTTTCAAAGCTAGACTTGTTAAAGGTTTGCATCATTGACCAGGTATGGATTATGATGAAACCCTTTCTAAGGATCTATGCTTAAGTCCATCCAGATCCTACTTGCCACGGCTACATACCATGACTACGATATCTGGTGGTTGGGTGTCATGACTGCTTTTCTAAATGATGTTTTAGAAGTGAGCGTCTATAAGTACACAGCCAGAGGGCCTCATAGACAGTGGGAGCAGCGGAAACGTGTGCAAGTTGCTTTACAGATTAAAGCAGGCATCGCGGAGTTGGAACGTCTGTTTTGATGTGTTAGTCAAAGAGTCTGACAACATCAAAATGGTAGATGAACCTTGTATTTACAAAAAGGTAGTAGGGAGTATGGTGGTGATCCTAGTAGAGTACGTGGATGACATACTCTTGATAGGGAAGTAGTTTCCTATACTACGCTCGGTCAATCTCCGCTTATCACAATGATTCTCCAAATAGGATCAAAGTGATACCTACTAAAATCCTGGGTTTTGGATCTATGAGATAGATCTAATTGGATATTAGCATACTCACTAGTTGTAGTAAGATGGTATCAATTGATCCTGGGGAGAATCACTGGAAATGTTTCAGGGTGATAAGGACGACTGAATGTCAGTCGCAGGCATTGTCTTTACCCTCAGTAGAGGGATGGTATGTTGGAAGAGTTCTAAGCTAGATACCATGGCAAACTAGACGATAAATGCTGGATACATCGCTACTTAAGATGCTACCAAAGAGGCTGTCTGGGTGTATATTAGTTCATGAGATGAACTTAGTTCCCCCCATTGTGTGACAATGGAGTTGTGGCTTATGCCAAGGAACGTCCGTCCCATCAGTGATCCAGATATATTCTAAGGCAGTATCACCTGATCATGGAGATGGTTGATCTCCAGGGTGATCGAGGTTAGGAGAGTAGACTCAGAGGACAACACGGCGGATCCACTCACAAAGGCCTTTTCCCAGAGAGAGACTTTTATGGGATGGTTGAGTATGAGATACTACAACCACTGCTACAAATGGCCCTAGTGCAAGTGGGAGATTGTTAGTTATATGTATGCCCTAGAGGCTATTACTGTACATAGGATGTATATTGTAGTGGATGCTGGGACATATATAGGGAGGACTTTCTTGCTCGACATGATAGTATGCTATCTGGTTACTCTTTACCTTAACGTGTATACTGATTGTCTCTCTGTTACATGTCGGTAAAGCCCTTAGGATGTGTACTTGACTACCTGGACTATGATGCAGATCATACTAGTGGGGACATGGTAGTCCATAAGTACATCCTTCAAGGTCCCTAGTCGTGGGTGTATCGAGACAGGACATCGATATACCAGAGTAGACTAGCGTATACCTTCTCGACCCATACAGACGGGCGATGGATGATCCCATATCCATTGGTGTTTGACATCAGAGATGATATACGGGTGCTCGGTGGAGACTGGGTACACTGGACGGACTCGCCGAGAACTCCCAGATGGTATTATACCTTACGTCAGATGGCAGTTCTCTGGTGACACTGGTACAGGTTAGTCTGTAGACCCGAGATCGTCATAGAGTCTTGTGTGATTCCCACTGTGCTTTGATTTCCACCTTACCACATCCAAGAGGGCGTGCAAAACGATGGTTTTGGGGTACAGTCCCGAATCACATAGAGGCAATGAGCGATAGGAGGGGATTCGTCTCTCCCGGTATAGGGAGTTGATGTTGCGCTGTGTTCGATTGGCTATAACCGGAAATCCCTGGCCAGGGTTGCTGAGATTTACTGGTAAGTGTTACCAGTAGTTTCTCGAACTGTTGTAGACCTCATATCGACACGACTTATCGAGCTACTGTGGTCTGACGTTTACCACCCCTAGGCGAGATATGCGACATATCAGACGAACAGACCGGACTGTACGGTAAGTGTTACTGGTTGGATTCACAGGAGTGTAAGCGGGCTTGCTCGTTGATCTTCTGATCGCACAATACCTGGGTGGCCGTTACGTTTAGCAGACCGCTTGCAGCTTGCGGGTGTTTGATATGATCATCACCTGCTGCCGGCGTATTGACGAGTCTTTGGAGTCCTACACAGAGGTTTCCTGGCTCAAGCGAAACGAAATAGGAGCGCATATGGGATATGTGCGGGACCGAGAATAATATCAGTATGTGATACTATATTCTATTCTCGCGATTTGTATCATCGGTAGGTTATATGTGATATAGCCGGGTTACCGAATCAAGTGTTGATTCGATACATTGATACACTTGATATTAGTCGGTTATATGCGATATGACCGGATCATTAAATCAAGTATTGATTTAATGTATAATTATATATTTGATATATTACTTTATATTGACTTGTATTGTTCACTTAAGATGGATTTTCTCACTTGATGTGCACAAGTAGTATATGTGATATATTTTTGTGCACTTGATTGTATCAAGTTTGATGATACATGCAAACTTGGGTGTATGTTTGCTTTAAACCATCTTTAGGTTAATGGTTAGGTTTTAATTTGTTTTATTTATTTTCTTTATTCATTTTGGCAAAAATAAAATGGAGGCTTGCTTTGTTTTATTCATGAAGCTTCATGAAGCTTTGAAAGTCTTTACCATTTTGTTTTTCCTTAACCTAACCATTACACCTAAACCCTATTTTATTCTCTACATGTGTTAACTCATCCATGGTTGCATTATGATAAGTAATCACTTGATTTATTATTTTCAAGAATTGATTATTCTTTCTTCTTCTTCTTTATCTTCTTCTTCAAGTGAAGAAACCATTCTTGAAAATTTCCAAGTGATGAAATCAAGTGAGAAATTCAAATCCAAAGTGAACCCACTTCCTATTTCTTCATCCTTTACCACTTGCCATGTAGTAAAGTGTGTTATCTTCACAAGTTTCATGACCAAGTGAAGATGGAGCTTGAGTTAGAGTTGCCTCGACGTAGATCATCTTCGGCATCGAAGTCAACGACCTAGCCCGCTCATTTCTCCGACGAAACCATCGTTAGAGTCCGGGATCCCGGTGATCGCAGCGAAGGGACGTCATCACGGAGCTAAAGAAGTGGAGGACCGGATCTACAAAGGTTTTATTTCCATTCACTTAGTAGCAAAGTAGTTTGCTCGCTTTTTCTTTCGCCTATCCTCTAGTAATCGATCTAGTTTAGGGTTTCTCGGCACCGGAAAATTTGAATTTGGCATGGTAGATGCCTTGTGGAACCTCTTGAGTGTATCTAGTAACCCTACAGCAGCAACGTCAATCGTGTGATGTTAAGTATCAGACCAGATGTAGCTTATACAATTGGTATAGTAAGCAGATATTAGTCCAATTCTAAAGAAATATATAAAAGTAATGAAGAACATATCAAGATGTTCTTGGTGTATGGTAATGACAGCCTCCTTCAGGAGGCTATCACCTATTCCAGCTTCTAAGGTTACATTGATGACAGAGTGTCTGTCGTGAGTTATAAGTTTGCCATCTTCTGAGGAGCCGTATATTGGAAATAGTTCTAAGAAGGGTACTGAGATAGTCGTGGCGCCGGATGCTGATTATGAATCAGCAGAGGATACAACCTAAGAAGTTGTTGGATAAAATTGTTCATTTATGAACTTGGTCCTATCATTTATCCAGACAAATTCTACGGTATGTATGCTTTATTCGGAAGACGGTTGATCTCCGCGAGATTGAGGTTTATAGAGATAAAGTTAGAAATATTATAGCGGATCCACTCATTGAGACTGTTTCTCGAACACGATTTACGAAACTGTTAGTATAAAAGTTGGTTATACAATGGCACATGAGATGTGAGTATGCGATACCGTAATAATTAACCTTAAGTCCGAGTGGGAGATTGTTGGATATAGTGCCCTCAAGACGATTATTGTAATTGCAGAATGTCAATTACTGTAATTGAAGGAGGGCTTATACGGATAGAACAATCTTACTCGATATGATAGTATGCTATATAGTTTACCTTTATCTTTCATGTGTATACGTTTTACTCGTTATCACGTATCGCTAATACATGATAAAGCCCATAGGATCTTTGCTTGACTATGAGGATTATGATAAGGATCATACTAGTAGGGCACGAGTAGTCCGTAAGCACATCTTAAATGTCCCTAATCGTAGGAGTAGCGAGACTGGGTATCGGTACTCCAATTTAGACTAGTGCATACGTTTCTTGACCCCGTACAGGATGATGGTTGATCCCATAGCCATTGGCATTTGACACTGAAGATTGTATACATGTGCTCATTAGGTTATGAGTTACACTGGACGGACTCACCGATAACTCATATATGGTATTATACCTATCGTCAGATATCAGTTCTCTGATGACATGAGTACAGGGTAGTCTGTAGACCCGAGATCGTCATAATATCTTGTGTGGTTTCCATTGTGCTTTGATTACTATCCTACTACGGCCGTAAAAAAACCGTGCAAATAGGTTTTGGTTGGATATTGTCCTGAGTTATATAGAGGCAGTGAACGATCGGAAGGGATTCGTCTTTTCCGGTATATGGAGTTGATGTCGCGCTGTGCACGATTAGCTATAACCATAAGTCCCTGCCCAGAGCAGATGAGATTTACTAATAAGTGTTTTTGGTAGTTTCTCGGTTGGTTATGAGCTTGACATTGGCACAACTTATCGGATTATTAGGAGTTTGATAGTTTCTACCTCCCAGACGTGGTATGTGACACTTTTAGACGAAAAGACCGGACTGTACGGTGACTATCACTGATAGGCTCTGCAGGGTACGAATGAGCTTTCTTGTCGACCTTACTTTCGTTCAATACATGGGTAGCACATCCAGTACCACTGACGTGCTTATAGGTTAACCCGGTGGGGGATTATCTGAAAGTGTTTCAGATCAATCAGATTTGATCTTAATCTACTGCCAGCGTATTGTCGAGTCTTTAGAATCCGACACAGGGTTTTCCGGCTAAGGCGAAACGATATAGAGAATATATGTTGATACGATCAGGAGTTCGATTAAATACGTGTATTGGATATACGAAATTTAATCGGACGTTTGATAATACTAGCCGGTCTTTTATGAAAGACGGATATTAATTTAAGTGTTGGTTATATATATATATTATTTCTTTTCTTTTTTACTCTCTTTGTTTATTTGCATAATGATGCAAATGAAAATTAATATGTATGCATATTTATTTTTCTTTTTTCTTTTTCTTTTAAGACCATGTGATGGCATGTGGGGGGAGGGGGTTTACTGACCCAAAGAGTTTTGACAAGGGGAGAAGAGAGAATAGGAAGGGATACAAGAGTCGTCTCACTCTCATTTTTGAAAGAAGTTTAGTTCATTTGCTTCCTCTTCTTCTCTCTCTTCTTAATTTTCTGCTCTCCACAATAAAAGAATAAATGGAAGATAAAGAGAGAGAAAGAGATCAAGAAAGATTCAAACTATATCCCTCGTCCTTAATTCTTAGCAAGTTTCAAAGGGTAGTTGCTTCACTAGAAAGCATCTTAAAGGTGGTGCAAGAACTTGAGTTGAGTTCTCTCGTGTGGATCATCTTCGGCAAGGCGATCGACGAACAAGCTTGATCCGGAGTACTTGAAGATTAGACAGGGTCTTTCGCAATTGGACGGACACACTATAAAGATTGCAGCACACTTAAAGCCCCTAGTCCAGCTCTCTTTTAGTTGCATGTTTTAGTTTATGGATGATCATGGGGTTATGGATAGTTTTGCTTGCTAGAAATTTTTTGATTTTGCATTCCGTCTTGGCCGCAATTGTTGCGTAGTGGGCTTAACCTTCCCAAACAATTTAGGCGTCTATTCATGCGCTCAGGTATTGAGAGTAGGGCGAGCGGTGTGGCCGATAGATCATGATTCTGCTTGAGGCTCGCTGTGTAGGAGATTTAGATGCTCTCGCACCCGGTCTTCAAGACAAGATCATGATCCAAAGGTTTGGGAATTTATTTTTATTATCAAATCATATGTAACTGTAACCCAATTTTATCGATTATATGATGGCTGAATGGACGTTATCTTTGCAGCGTCGTTTATAAATTTATGTCCATACAACCAAGGGGTATATTTTTATTTTATTAACGAAGAATATTCTCTCCTTATTTTAAAGACGGCCCATCGTTCGAGAGAGACAGTGTCGTGCTAATTATTTTTTATTTTAGTGTAGATCTAATTTTAGAGTGAACAATGTCCTTGTAGATGATGCGGATTTTACCATCCTGGTAGGAAAAATATTTCTTTACTTTTTCTACCGGTGCGGTACAATTCATGTAAGCTGCATGGATTCTTATTGAATACAAGATGGGATATAGGATACAAGTATCTGGGTAGTGGATAACATGGCCCACATTGTATCCAATGGGAATCCATGCAGCCTACATGAATTCCATCGCACCGGTAGGAAAAATATTACTCTTTTTATCCATCTGTTTACTTACATTGAAATTGCTGTAAACCACCTTTCACTTTTACCGGATTAGTAGGAAACCTTCTCGGAATCAAAATGTCGGATTTTACCTCCTTTGATTTTAAGACAGTTTCTCTTCCAGAAATATCCTTTACCCGGCTTTCTTTAACAGTATTTACAAATAAAACTTGATATTGATTGACTTGGAGGAAATGCAAGAGAAGTTGAGGACATAATATGACAAACAATCATCCACGCTCCAAGTAATCCTTAACAAGGGAAAATAAAGGATGAAAATAGCGGTCCCAATCATATGAGCGGGCCCTAAATCCTTGACTTTTTTTTGTTCCATCATAGATTTCTTAGTCATCTTTATAACTAAAACTCCTTGAAAGATGTCATTAATCAATAAAATAAAAATAAGAAATAATGATAAAATTTCAATAGCCAAACTACAGAACTGGAGATGTCCACTCCATCCACCACAAAAAAAACGAAAATAAGAAAGTGAAAAGTCAACCATCCTATCTCTCTCTCTCATTCATTACACACTCTCTCTCATGCTCAAAATCCAAAAATATATATGCCTTACAAATTTATACTTAAGCCGTTATATATTTATTATTTTGTATAACCCATAAATTTCTCAATTCTAATATTATTACTAACCGCATTCATTAAGTCTAAATTTTAAAAAACTATAGATATCTTTAGAACTTTTCATGTAATGCCTACAATAAATTTTTTTTACACACGCCTTCAATATATGTTTTTCAAAATATACACACACTTTCAAAATATCACAAGAGTTGCAATATCTAGTAGAAAACTTTGCCAAGAAAATCCTATTCAAGCTAGAAATTAGCTAGTACTCATAATTTTTAATTTAGAATCCTGCTTTTTAATCCTTTAATAAAAAGTAAAATAAACGTTTTGAGCTTTACCGATTTCTTCTCAGCTAGATGGATTATTTTCCTAAGGCTTACTTTGGCAAGGCCCATTAAATCTCGACCCACAAGTTACATTAAAGTACCCTCAATTAATCCGAGCCCAATCTCATATTGGCAAAGCCCATGACGGTAAGATTACCGCCTCGTCTCTTCTCCTGCGCTCTGCTCTCGACCGCTGCGAGAGTGGAGAGCACCAAACCGGCGCTTAGCGTCACCGGAACCAACAGCAGGTTGAGGATGTCGTCACCGCCGCCGCCGTCGTACACGACCCTCAAGGATCGCGCGACGTTGGAGCGCGAGATCAAGAAGAGCAAGTTCATCGCCATCGCCGCCCCAATCTCCGACGAGCGATCCGCTCATTCTTTTCTCAACGAGGTTCTCACTTCTTTTTTCTCGCAGTTTTTTTGGGATGATTTTTTGAGGTATTTTGTTATATATTTCATAATTCTTAGGTTTTTGTAGCGATAATAAGAGGCACCGACAATTCGGAACACAAAAGATTGTGATTTAGAGTTAAAGTTAAGAGCTTGCAACATTCATTTAGTTATCTGAAAGTGTTGGCCAATATTTGTGTTCTCTGGCTCACCTGAAGAAAATGGGAAGACAATAATGGGATTTGACAAATGCTAGAAAATTTTACTTTGAAGACGATAAACTGAATCTTGACAAGTAGAATGGCAAATCAAAATACTTAGGTAAGCAACACAGCCGAGAGTTTGTTATCATGTGCAATAACAATTTGTAGCACTTCACCGTGAATAGAAGAGATATCACTGCTCAATCTCAACTTCAAGAAAGATGGGGCATATGCAGAAAGCACATGTTTATGTGTTGAATCAGTAAAGGATTTTAGGGAAGAAGCTCACCATGCCATGCTAAAAGATGTGTTTGAGATTCTGAAAGATTCCTAAAAAATTAATGACGCAATATTTTCACGGTTCATTGTGAGGGGGTCAGCCCACATAAACAGTGTTAAGATCAGTCATATACGAATTTAACGAAAGAACAAAAGGATAAACACTTTTGGAGTACATATCCTTGAGCCCACTTGTGATGTGAGATAAATACCTATTTTGGCTATGTTTTGCATTTGTCATGTTTTCAAGGGGAAAGAGAAGTAAATGGTCATGGCATACTTTAAATAAGGAAGTTGAGAAAAGATTGAATGAACCGATAATTTTGAATGCAAGTGAATTGATCAAAACTGAAAAAAGTTATAGAATTTTGAGAATTGCGAGAGGGTTTTAGTACACTTGTAACCAATGATTTCTCAAAGCAAAAATATATAGATGTGGTAGGGAGGATGGAAAGAAATAAAGAAAAAAGCACAAAATAGATAGCAACAAAGCTATACCTATATATCAATGGAAAGAAATGGTAGCCATCAAAGGGGTGTTAAAAATCACCATTGGAGGAGCTTGTGCACTAAGACCCTAAAACATAGGGTTTCTATTAAGGGCAATTCAGTGTGATATCATATACCAAGGAATGTTGAATTCTGGAGATATATATTGAAATTTATGGGAATTTGTTTATGAACCTACAATATCTTGTATCACATGTTATTAGTGGATACCTATATTAATACTCTTCCAGTAGATGCATACATTAACTTACAATATCTTGTATCCAGTGTTGTGCTTTCAACAATGAAGCAACGATGCCGACATGAGCCACAATATGATGTGACAAGAATACGGGAATATGACGATACACCAATCTTTAAATATATAATTAATTTATGGAAACAAATGAAATATTAGCTAACAAACTATTATCATAACCACATTGCACAAAAAATCCATCCACTTTACATCATCAAAGGCTCTCAAGGGACTATTAGCGCATCACCTCCCCATCTTTTAAGCCAAATCCGTATAGAGCACTCAAATACTACTCTAAACAACACAAAACAGGGTTTTAGAGTTAATTTAGAGATACATTACTTTATAACATCTAATCGCTTAAAGAGAAACTATCATTGTTACCTCTTTGAAAAGTCTGAGGGGATGCTTGTGTTGTTTAGTCTCTTGAGGAGGTATAAGTGATGTACAAGATGTATTACAGAGGGTTTTGTGCAATAAACTTTTACTTAATATAACATGTAAAATCCTACACAACTATTTGGTGTCAACATAGTCCTTTAATTGGAGATTTCTTTGCCTCAAACCAAAGGGTAATTAACAATAGGTTTGTCCACACCTTTCGGATATACGAATGCTACATTAATAAACCCCTATTTCGATAGGGGAATCTTAGGGGTACCAACCAATCATAAATGCATCTGTTTCAAGACCCGTCCTAAAGAATACATTCCTCACGGTGAGATTTTTGACCCTGCAGTATTGATGCTTGGCTTTCTATTCTTTACTATTATAAATAGAACTCCTTAGATGATGTCATTAATCAATAAAATAAAAAATAGAAATAATGATAAAATTCCAATAGCCAAATTAGAGAATTGGAGATGTCTACCTCATCCACCATAAAAGACAAAAATAAGAAAGTGAAAAGTCAACCATCCTATTTCTCTCTACCGTTCATTACACATTCTCTCTCATGCTCAAAATCCAAAAAGATATATGCCTTACAAATTTATACATAAGCCTTTATATATTTGTTATTTTATATAACCCTTAAATTTCTCAATTCTAATATTACCACTAACCGCATTCATTAAATCTGAATTTAGAAAAACTATTGATATCTTTAGAAATTTTCATGTAATGCCCACGATACAAAAATTTATGCATGCCTTCCGTATATGTTCAAAATATACACATGTGCATCGCACGTGCAAAATACTAGTTATTGAGAATGGCTATTCAATGCTGACAAGAGTTGCAATCTCTCTTAGAAATTTTTGACAAGAAAACCCTAGTCAATCTAGAAATTAGCTAGTATAATATACAGCACAAATATTTCTCTAATCATTGTCTATTTCAACAGCTTTAATTTCATAAGATTGACTTAGGTTTATATTATTTGACAACTCAACATAGATGTAGTCTAAACCTATGTTTTAGGCTTAGTTTATTAACTTTCTATGCCATGAGTCCATTAGATGTTTTTTCTCTTTTCCTTTTAAGAATTACGTGATATCACCATCTTTGTTATGCAGTTCTCCTAGCTTTTTCATCAAAAGAAAGAAAAAAACCTTCTAGTTATATGGATCCTATCTTCATATCATTAGATAAAACGTTTCACTTCCATTCACTATCTTGTCCTGCATCCTGACAGTGCGCTGTTTTTTTCCTCCTAAATTTATCTTTATGATTTTAGGTTCGAGATCCCCGTGCTACTCATAATTGCTGGGCATACAAGGTAACATCTCATTGACCATTTCCCAACTTTAGATTTTATAGAAATGCCTTATATTTCTCATTTTTGGTGACTAAGTGTATGTAGCTTGGAGATCAATACCGAAGCAATGATGACGGGGAACCATCAGGTACAGCTGGAAAGCCGATATATTCAGCAATTGAATCCTCGGGCATTGATATGGTGATGGTGGTTATCATAAGGTTATCATCTTAGCTGTTTAATTATTCAGTCTTTCACATTTTATTAATCTGTATCTCTCTGCCTTCCATTTTTTTAACGTTTTTTTTTTGCAGAAAGCGATCTCTTCATCATTTGCTACCACACTTAAATCACCTTTAAAGTTTTTTCCATACAGGTATTTTGGAGGCATAAAGTTGGGAACTGGTGGACTGGTTAGGGCTTATGGAGGTGTTGCTTTAGAATGCCTCAAAAGTGCTACAACATGTTTTGTGAAACCCAAAGTAATCTATTATCTCCTCAAATTAAATTTGCTTATTTTGACTTTTCTTCAAGGAATGCTTATCCAAGGTTAATTCCCAGTAGAGTTAAGCTAACACGATGATATATTTTCTCTCATAATTTATACCATCTCATTATACTATCTGGGTATCATTATGCCACAGGCTCCAGTTGGTGTTGAGGTGCCATTTGAATTGTTGGGAAGTGTGTACCATCAGGTGTGTGTCCAGTTTTAGTAAACCTTCCTATGTTTTTCTGTGGTTATATGAATTGCGCAAGACAATCATTACATCTTTTTCAATGGAGTAATGATGACATTTAACATACCATTTATCTGTTTCCCTTGGCTAATGTTCATTTTTTATTTCAATTCTGCTTCTTACCTGAAATATTTGTTGTGAGTGAATCTATGAACCCTAGGACTGATGAAATGCAAATGATTAACATGAGGAATCGATGTGCTTATCTGTGTAAACTACTTAATTATGTCTAAACTTAAATCCTGATTGTAATTGCAGATGATTTGAGATCCAAATGTAAATAGATTATGCTAAATTAAATGATATGATGGTAACAAATACTCATGCTGTGAAATCCTAATTTTAGGTGAACTTAAGCACCCAAGATATTCATTTTGAATCGCTGATGTTCAATATAACTTTGTGTATACGGCATTTTCAGCTACCACATCAAGCAATTTTGTGAGCTGAAAGTTTATATATATATATATATATATATATATATATATATATATATATATATATATATATATATATATATATATCCAAAGAGTTGAAGTTGATGTAAAATGTTTGCTGGTTATTCAGTACAGATTGAACTCCAAAAAAAATAAATTTTCCTTGAATGTTCTCAAGTTTTATCTTGAAACCATCCAAGATCAAACCAATAAAGGTTAATTGAGACATCCTTCGCATGACTGCACATAATATGGTTGAGGAAACTATAATCTATAAAATTTTCAGGAGATGTGATCAACTGCACCTAGATCTGACTCCTGGTTAAGGTAGGAAGGAAAATGCCTGGATCTGGCCATAACCATGCCTATAGTTAGACAGATGCTGATCTGGGTTCCTCCAGAAAAGATGTAAATTGAAGAGAGCAAAATGGTGGTGCTCTTCTTGAAACCACTGCATGTATAGGAACTAAGGGAGGTTCCTTGACAAAAGATAGAACATGACTGCTACTTCTCTTTATTAAATTACAGCTTTCATACAGAGGGTGGTTCAGGTTCATCCACAAAATTGAAAAAATCGCAGGGTGGCAAGCCATGTAAATTTACATTTCAATTTCTTAAGAACAAATATATTTTCCTTCTCTTGTTGAAGCCTGGTGTACTAGGGGGTCTAATATATTTTCCTTCTCTTGTTGAAGCCTGGTGTACTAGGGGGTCTAATCTTCTATAACCATGTCCAGTGTCATCTGAAAACATCAAAATCCTTAAGATCAATTGGAAATGCTAGCATGACTTATATTGCAAGTTTTTTTAGAAAGTAGCATATGTAATCTCTTGTACATCTAATTATTTCTGGGAGATAAACTGTAATTCCCTGATCATAGCCTTTTGTCTTCCCTCTTTCTCTTGATCATTTCCCAATTGTGCTCTTGCTTGCTCATTCATGTGGTGAACCTGTTGGTCATAACTCATAAGTCTTACTGCTATCTATAATAATCTGGTCAATTCATTTTGTGGAGCTTTCTTCAAAATTAAGTTGCTCCCTTCATTTTTGTGGAGTTTTCATTAAATGCTGCTCCCTCAGAATTTGGTCAATTCAATTTGGAGCTTTTGTCTATTTAGTTGTGTCCATAACGAACTGTGCTGCTGCTGCTGATACTGCTTATGCTGTATCTTGCAGCTTACTCCAACTTTTTGCTATGAGTAGAATTTTTTCCTGCAGTGCAGCTTACTTTGATGTACCATTATTCTAATTCCAGTCTAATGAATAGTGCTTAAATATGTGTTTCTTGAACATGCATGTATCGATGATAATTTTATTATGTAAGATTTCGGTGTTTCACTCGTAGAATTAGTGGCATGTTTTCATAAATGTCTTTAAACCGATTTCTCTTAATCGTCTGAATTGCTTGATTGTAACAGCTCCAACATTTTCATGCTGAGGACATTAAGCAAGACTATGATACTGGTAAAGATGGCTTCACCATGGTCACCTTCAAAGTAGATTATGATCAAATTGAGGATCTAGAGGATTCAATCAATTCCTCTTGTAGCAGAAAATTAGAGTTTTTCAAACACTAGCACACTTTGTACGGTTTGCTCTGCCAGTTCGTGATCGCATGACCGGGAAAATATTAAATTGATGAAGAGAAACATAGCTTCACATCAAATTGTGTCATCTTTTACCAATCAGATTGATCTGCAGTTTCAGCAGGTAAATATGTTATTCCATACAACTATAAAAGTTGGTGTGTGTGTGTGTGTGTGTACTGTCCTATGAAATGTTTTGACTTCTTTATATATGTTAATATTTATCTTTTAAACATAAATTTATGCGTTCAGTACCATTTATTTATGTAGTTCCTACCTTTTATTCCAGATTTGCATCTGTATTTTACATCCTGGTAACATGATGGTCAGTCCAGTAGTAATTAATCACCATTGAATGGATTGTCCTTCTTTTCCTTTAATAACAATCTTATGATGAATCATGCTTTCATATCTCGTTGGATCATTTATTCAGCGAAAGCTTATTCTTTCTTTATAGAGGCCTAGTAGCACCGGCCATTTGGCTTGTAAAATTTGAGAATTATTGTGAGAGCATAATTCTGTTAAAATGATAACTATTCATTTGTGAAATTGATTGTCATATTTTAATTTTCCTCTAGTGTTCTTTGGGTACTGACTATGAATGTGTTTCTTTAGTCTCCTTTTTTCTGCCTAACTTTGAAGTATCCTCATAAAAGAAGAGGAGGTAATAGGAGTAAGAATTGCAACTTATTGTTTATTGGTCTGTTCTTTGTATTATGGTGTATTCCTTTCCCCCCTCCTTTCACAGCCCCAAATGATCTGTGCATGCATGTTCAAGGTTTTCTGGTGAGTTTGATATGTATTTCTTTTTGTACCATGCTGATCTCTGCACTTGTGTTTTCATTAGGAATTTATTTTTAAGGGGCTCGTAGACTACTGAATCAGTGTAATGTCTATTTGCCTACACTGCTATCACAGATGGCAAAGAATTCTCAGCCGTCCTGTGGTTTGTAGTGGAAATAGCCGAGACGAACACCAATAGAACATATTAGATGCAGAATGGGATGTAGACGTGGATGCAAGTAGTGGAATGCAATCAAGCAAACAAGTGATGATTTATAAGAAAGCCATTAACCTAATACCTAAGTGACAAGATCTACAATCTAACATGCAAATTTGGATGAACGAAATTCAACAACATATATGTGCCCTGGTATGAATGTTTGTCTTCAACATTGCAAGACTGGGGCCATGACAACTTAATGAGCGACGTTTTCTTTGGAAATTCATGCTGTACCTAGGTCAATAGTAAGTTATCCAGTAATTACACAGGCTCTCTGGAAAACACAGTTACAACAGGATATATAAAAGATATATATTTATTCAAACAACTACAAGAAAATTGCATTCCAATTGATATTACAAATTCAAAACGAGTAAGGAACATAATAGTAAATCTGAAAACCTCCCATCAATAAACAAACATAACGAACACATCCTATAATCTCAATGTCTCATAAATATATTCGCTCCAAATTAATGCCGTCCATAATCAACATCAAGGTTTTTATGGACT
This sequence comes from Agapanthus africanus, assembly GCA_030015575.1. Taxonomy (NCBI): domain Eukaryota; kingdom Viridiplantae; phylum Streptophyta; class Magnoliopsida; order Asparagales; family Amaryllidaceae; genus Agapanthus; species Agapanthus africanus. Next base: position 752,014,726 of record CM057340.1, on the reverse strand, counting down.
AGTGGCAGCAGGAGAGAAAAAGAAAGGAATGGGCGGTATTTGAACTCCAGGGATCGTAGGAATAGTCGTTGGAATTGTAGGCAACGGAGGAATACCAGTAGGAATAGAAGGAATAGTTGGTATTTGAGCAGAAGGGAGAGGAGCCAGTGTTGTTGGAATGGTAAGGATTGTGGGAAATCAGGCATTAGTGGTGGCAGTGCAAGCTTGGGCAATGTGGCAGTTGGCATTGGCGGCAAAGATGCCTTTGGAAGTGTAGAAATTGTCGGGAGAGGAGGCAATTGGGTGTTTGGCATTGGGGCTAGCGTAGCCCTTGGGAGTTTTGGAACCATAGGTAGTGGCAGTCTAGCTGGTGCAGCCTCTGGTGTCGCTGGTGCAGCCTCTTGTGTGTCTAAGAGATAGTGAGCTGCGAGGCTTGCGATGATGCTTAACAAGGCTAGAAGTAGATAGCTAAGATGATCCCAGTGTAAGAGGAAGCCATAGTTGCTCATGTAACGAGTGTATTAGTTTCAGCTTCTTTGATTTAAGTTGAAAAGATGTCAGGTGCTGATGCTATGGGGTAGAAATGTTGAATGGCCTTTTGGGTAGTTGAGGAAATTGGTGAATTATAACCAAGTGTATATGTCCATTGTTTGTTCAGCTTCTCATTTGTTTTGCTAGGAGGCTCACATGTGAAATGATTTGTTCTATAGTAAGTACACTTGCATCAGTTTTGGTTTGTTCGTCTGCTCCATAATATCATTAGAACTTAAAGTTTTTATTGTACTGACTTCTACACAAATAATTAACTCACCATCGACTTTAAGGGATGGAATTTTCTGCACTCCAACCTTCAATTCATTTTCTTCGATTTTATTTCTTGTAGTTTATATCCTTGCACCTTAATTGCTTTCTTATTGGTACCTTTACTTTCTCTGCCTGTAATTTAGGGATGAGGTCATGTATGGACTGGAATGTTTCAACGTTTTTTTTGGAGAAGAGGGATTAGAGGTGGCTAAGTTTTAGGTGTCTATGGTTTGTTCATCTCTTCATTCGTTCTGCTCCTAGCGTCAACTATCAAGGGGCTGTTTTATTGGTGGGAAGCTAGGGAACTATTGTGATAACTCAGTATGTCACTTCAGATAATTTGTGTTGTGATCATGATGTTATAATCTGGGAAATAAGGCCGACCAACTTAGAAACACATCACATGCTTGGAACTTCTTCTTCTTCTTCTTCTTTTGTGTGTGCGCGCGCAATCCACCCCAAAAGAAAAAAAAATAAAATGACGGAACAACATTCCTTTAAAATTTTTCGGAGGTGACTGCTTGTCACCAATCATGTGATTTTTTTTTTCTACTCATACTTCGGTAATTTTGTTATGGATATAATATGATTGGAAAAGTGGGCCACTTGTCATAGCAAGTTACCAACAGAATCATAGTTATGATGGGCAGTGACATATTTTAATCTCATTTTTAGGATTTCCTCTTGGAATAATGAACATCACTTTTAACATAAATCATATCGCGCTATATGAAACTTATACAGTAAAAATAAATAATGTTTATAGTTTGGCGCAAATATAAAGAAGCAAGTAATCAATATGCAAATTTTACAAAATCAATAACGAAAAGCAACTGTAAAATCCAAACCACTCAAACCTCACATCAGAAACAAACATAATGAAATCAAGACAAAGGCATCCTCTAATCTGAATATCTCATACATATATCACACTTACTCCATCTATAATCAACATCAAGGTCTTCAAGGGCTAGCGGGTGCAGGCGGTGGAGAAAGGAAAGGAAGAGGTGGTATTTGAATTCCAGGGATTGAAGGAATGGTTGTCGGAATTGTAGGCAATGGAGGAATACCAGTAGGAATAGTTGGTATTTGTACAGAAGGCAGAGGAGGTAATGATGTAGGGATTGTGGGGATAGTGGGAATTGCTGGCATTGGTGGCAGTGCAAACTTAGGCAATGTAGCGGTCGGCATTGGTGGCAAAGTTGGCTTGGGAATCATTGGAATTGTAGGAAGCGGAGGCAATTGGACAGTTGGAATTGTGGGAATAGTAGGCAGTGTTGGTGCAGCTGGTGCTGCTGGGGTGTCTAAAAGATGGCGAGCTGCAAGGTTTGCATTGATGCTTAACAAGGCTAGAAATATAGGTAAGATGATCCCATAAGAGGCCATAGCTTTATGTGTAAAGAATGGAAAAAGAACTTCGTGTTTTGTGTAGAGAACTCTCAGGTGTTGAGGTTATATATAGGGTAGAAATGTTGAATGGCCATTTCTGTGGTAGAAGAAATTGGTGAGCTGCAGCAAAGTGTAGATAGCTACCTTTTGTTCAGCTTCTCGTCTGTTTTGCTTGGATTTTCAAAATGAAAATCTTTCTTTATTGGTAGGAAGTTTGAAATTGGACTGGATGATATATTGTGGTTGGTTTATTTTATGACATACTGTGACAACGATTTTGGTCCTTTCATCCACACCAAGAAAAAGTTGCATAAGTTTTCTTTGTTGACTTCTAAATAAATAATTTACTGGTCATCAACTCCGGGAGCAGAAATTCTCACTTTTCCTTACATTTTTATATGGTTGTTTTCTTATGCATTATATCCTCACACTCTTACATCTTATAAGTTTCTTTACTTTCTTTGCATGCAAGTTAGGGATGATGTCATGTATAGGCTAGATTTTCTTATTAGTATTTTGGAAGAGAGATGGTGTTGGGTGGTTGTTTTGACTAAGTTTAGATGTCAATGATTTGCTCACCTTGTCATCAGTTCTTCTCCAGGTGTCAAGGAACTGTTTTATTGGTGGGAAGTTAGAAAACTAATCATGATGACAAAATGGTACTTAAGATAATTTGCATTGGAAGATCATCATTTAATAGAATAATTGAGATAAAGTGTTTTTCCTGGGAGAAAACAGTTACCCAACTTAGAAACACATGGCATGCTTGGAGCTTCTTCTCTTTTTGGGTTAAAATTGTCGGTCCTTCAAAATGATGGAATTAAATTCCGCTTAATAATTATTTTAGGTGACTGCTTATCACATTTCCCTATAAAAAATATCGAGATATTCTACAGATGAAATTCTGCATTATAAAATATTGAAATCATTAATGTTTACAATACTTGTTACCAAACATTGTCTATTCAAGCCCCTCTCTATTTATTATTGCTGTCTATTCAAGTACCAGCCTAGTTTTAGTATCATGAAATGAATATACTTATAAGATTTAAAAAGTATGATTTTAGTGTTGTAAATAATTACAATTGTGAAGCTAGCTTTCTGGGTCATTATCTAGCTTTTCGTACTATAATCTACTTTGAATATAAAGAAAAAATGGATGGTGCAATATATTTATTTTGTTCCATTGGATTCATTATAATTCCTTTTCATGCTTTAGTTTGATGGTACCTTGAAATCCAAGTATCACAGGTGTTTGATTTGCTGCAAAAGTAAATTCAGTGGTGCCTAATTCTATATTTGATATTCTTTATGCTATATTTGTTAAAAATCTTAGTTCACAATTCATTGTCTGATTACAATACATGTTTACTCGAAAAGAAATTTTACATACAATGTAGAAGTGAAGCTTCTTAGATCGATAATGTTGTATAGCATCAATTGCAGTTTTTTCTGCACTTTTCCATCCATTTTGGTTGCTAAATTTGATGATTTTTTTTCCGCAGCAATTTCCATAGTAATAGACACTGTGAGTGGATATAAAGTGTAATCTGTAGATCCATCTCCTGTTGTTTGATCCTGAATAATTTCTTAGCTCGACTTTATGGTTGTTAGAGTCAGAAGCTAGTAAAAGTTCTTCGGCTTTTCTTTTACTACTGAAACATAGGTAGGTGAAAATTTTCATTTTTGATTGATTCCTCAATACCTAATACATGAGGGACAAAGTAGGAACTTAAATATTGAGATACAGAATTAGACTTAATATGACAACTTCTAAGCAGGAAAATATACATTCTCGGTTCCATTTTCTTTTTCGACGAATGATCCTCCAATAATATAACCTTCGGCGTTTGGTTGAAATGTATCTTTTCCTTTGCATGCTGCATTAAAGTCATGCCAAAAACCCTCTCACATCATGAAGGTGTTGTTACCGCTTGAACTAAGGCATCTCAATCTGTGTCGTCTTGTAGAATCTTAACGTGATGGTTTTGATATTGGTACAATACAGGATAGTGAAAGAGGCCATTTCATATAGAAAGCTGCTGACATAACGGGGTTGTCATGGACAACGTGCAATTCCAGATTAAACTTATATGATGAACAGAACATTTAAAAATTTGGAAATAAATATAAGAATGCCTGTAATGAAACTCATGAATAATACAAATCAATGACTAAGGAGTCATAATAGTCAAATCAAAACAGATAAACCTCACATCAACTAAACAAACTCAACAAACTCAAGACAGACGCTTCTTACAATCTCAACGTCTTCGACATATATGATAGATTACTCTAAATTAACTCCATCCAGTTTTGGCATCAAGCTTTTGAAGGATTAGTGGTCACGGGAGGTGGAGAAAGGAAAGGAAAAGGTGGTATCTGAACTCCAGGAATAGTGGGAATAGTCATTGCAATTGTAGGCAAAGAAGGAATAGTTGGTATCTGAGCAGAAGGCAAAGGAGGCAATGTCGTAGGAATTGTGAGTACTGCAGGAATGGCAGGCATTGGTGGTAGTGCAAGCTTAGGCAATACAGTAGTTGGCATAGGAGGCAAAGTTGGCTTCCACTCTACATAACCATGGCTTCTACTTACACTAAGATTTTTGTAGCTCTATTTCTAGCCTTGTGTTTTGTGGATAACATTCTCTATAGTTGAGATATAGGGTAGACATGCTTGAATGGTCTTCGTGGAGTAGAGGAAATGGTTGACCTGTGGCCAAGTAGATGTCTGGTGTTGACTGTTGGTTTACCTTCTCATCTGTTTTGCTTCCAGTGTCTTTAGGAAATTTCTTGATTTATTGGTAGGGAAGTTAGAGAATTAACGTGGGCTTGAAGGATATCTTAACATCTGTTTAATATCAGCTACTATAACAAAGTTTATGTCTGTGGCTCTGTGCATCTGCTACAAAATATTAGCAAGAGCTTTATGAGTTTTCTATTTTGATGACTTCTAAAATGACGAATTAACTCGTCGGTAGCATTGGGTTGTGGAAATTAGGTTAGGACAGGTCGAGTAATACTATGTTTTAGTTATGCACTTTACACTACGTACTTTTATTTGGTTTCTTATTTTATTGCCTTACACCTTCAAAGCATCGCTGAAATTATATTAATCGGGAGTTTAAATAACCAACTGTGGTGATAAATTGGTGTATATATCTTGGCTGTTGGAGAATAATTTACAGGGGCAAGCTATTGGCATGTTCTGAGCCTGGTTTCAGGCATGCTTCAGGTCTCGTTGAATCATGCAATGTGTTACATGTTAGTGATATCATACAAAAGGATGTAATTTACTGGGATGAAAGTCTTGTATGTAAGCCATTTAGTTTCCTTCACAACCTAGTTATGGGCACATTGCGACTAAATCCTGTAGGCATTTTAACTGCTAAACCTACAATTTCTCTCATTACTATCTCTAGTAGCACTGTTCATTCTATGTGAATACTCTCTCATCCATTCTCTCCCCATTTAGGGATGAAATTTTTGTCTACTATGTGGCAGAGGTGACTTCTTACCGCAAATCGTTTGCTCAAGTTTTTCCTTCTTTTTTCCTTCTTTTTACCCTGTCACAAGTGTAACATCCTATAGGGATAAAATGCTATATTCACCAAATTCTATAAAATTCTAAATTCACTTTACATGGCAACTGTTACAATGTAATGAATATTTAAGTCCTTTACATTTATTATTATTGTCAGCAGCAGTAATAGTATTTAATTTTTGCGATCGATGATTAGGAATTAGCTGCGTCTCCAGTGGGATTTCTAAAATTTGTTATCTTGATTAATACTACAGTTGTTTGACAGTTGTTTGGTGACAAAGGAATAGAAAATATCACAATATATAAATAATTTAGTAATCAGAAATTAGACAACGTATTGCTTTATTTTGTTTCCTTACTATCTGACGTTGGAAAGGACTATAACTCTTGACATTTTCGAACTACTTGGATGCATACCCATGAATATGTATTTACTAAGCATGTATTTTTTGTAAGTTTTCATTTTGAATAAAAAATACATTTAACTTTTCACTATTTTTGAAAGTTTAGCTTTATTAAAATTGGGTAAGCTTAACACTTATAGTTATGTTTGCAAGTTTAAAATACTAATAGTACAATTTTGTCATTTTGAAATATTCATGGCACTGCTAATATGTGTTTAGTATCAGATACACATATGCATATGGTTAGTAATGTTTGTTATTCATTTACCACTAATTTTTACGTTGAATTACGAGATCACATCTTTTTAAAGGCTGAAGAAATGAAATAAGTTTATGTATCAGCATTTATAGTGCTAAGTGGAACATAGTCAGAGGTGGCCTTTGGGTTTATGAGAGAGAATTCAAAATGAATTATTATTTGTGCAGATTATTTGAGGGTGATTTGGGAGATGGAACACTTTAAATCTGGGTATGTGACGATTTTGATATGAGTATCATAAAATATTGAAATAGGAGGCCTTTTGTTATAGGAAGAGCCAGCAGAAACATAATTCTCATGAGTAAAAGAAAACTTGAAGCTCATTTTAGGTTTTTCCTCCAAGGGAAGGGCTAGCTTGTGGATGGTCATAAAATATGCAGATTAAACTAGTATACTAAAACTAATAAACGGTCTAAGTTTGGAAAGACTATAATGAAGCTTTCAATTAAATCCATGAATTACATATCAATAATGAAGAATCAACTTAAAAGATAAATTCAAACCACCATGTAAACATCACATCGACAAATAAACACAACAAATTCAAAACGATGCATATACAATTTAATGCCTCATGCATATATGTCACTCTAAAATAACTCCATCCACCATTAAAGTCAAGATCTCTGAGGACTGGCAGCCTCAGGAGGCGGGGAAAGGAAAGGAATGTGTGGCATCTGAACACTAGGAATTGCTGGAATACTCATCGGAATTGTAGACAATAGAGGCATATTAGTAGGGATTGAAGGAATAGCTAGTATCTGAACAGAAGGCAGAGGAGGCAATGCTGTAGGAATTGCAGGTATTGTGGGAATTGCGGGCATCAGTGGCCATGCAAGTTTAGGGAATATAGCAGCTGGCATTGGAAGTGAAGGAATCCTCGGAAGAGGAGGCGATTGGATGGTTGGAATTGTCGGAATTGCAGGCAGTGTTGGTGCTGCTGGGGTGTCTAAAAGATGGCGTGATGCTTAACAAGGCTAAAAATAGAGCAAAAGAAATTTTAGTATAAGGAGAAGCCATGGTTATTTAGAGTTAGAGAGCTATAGCTTCTGTTATTTCTCTATAGTTGAGGCTATATATGGGGAAGACATGTTTGAATGGTCTTTTTGGAATAGAGGAAGTTGGTGATCTGTGAAAAAGTGCAGATGTCCCTTGTTTATTCACCTTCTCATTTCTTACTCCCAGTGTCAAAAGGAATTTCTTATGTTGGCACGAAGTAAAGATAATTGAACTTGAGGATTGATTTATATCTCTGAAGATTTGTCTGCTACAATGTTTTGGTCCTTCCATCTGATGCCTAGTATTAATAGCAGTTTTATATGTTCTATTAGTTTTCTATTTTATTGACTTCTGCATATAGAAATCAACTTGGCACCAGTACTATGGTCAGTATGGTGTGGAAATTGGCTTGGATATATCGAGATGTGTTTTAGTTTTGCACTGTACAATCATTTCAATATATTTTCAGTCAATCACTTTAGTCTTGTTGATATCTTGCACATTGCCAGTATTGTTGCCAGTGTCTAGGGTTTGGTTAATTAGTGGGAATTAGAAACTTAATTGTACAATCATGCTAGGGAATAAGAGGGTCGATGCCTTTTAGCACACACCGGGGGGGGGGGGGGGACTGCACTGAAAAATGCAGCCGATTTGATGTTTATTCACATTGTAGGAAATTTTCTGAATTCACATTACATGACGACTATTACAATGTAAAGTTTATTCGAGTCCATCTTTCTCTGTGGCATCGCTAGTAGCAGCAGTAGTGGTATATTTTTTTCTGATCATCAATTAGAAACTTAGCTGCATTTCCTTTGGGGTTCTTAGAAATTGTCGATATGATGAATGACTAAAGCTGTTGTTGACATACATGACGAATATTTAAGATTATATGGGCATTGACACAAGCTCTTGTAATATACACAACTCAGGGACTGTTTGCTTTATTTCATTCCCTTTCCATTAAACTTGTCTGACATCGGAAGTTCTAAAGTAACTCTTGACCTGTTCGATCTACATGGAGTCATAAATATGAATCATGTAAATACATATGGATTATATGCTAATACCTGTTGATAATATATGTTGTTCTACTCTTTTGAAAGTGTAGCTTATAGAAATTTCTGTATGTTCATAAGTTTGATATAATTGTTACACACTTTTGTCATTTTGAAATATTCATAGCACCATGTTTGCTAGATTATTTTTTTGTATGTAACCTACATGATAAACACTGCAACTATGATATAGTGTTTGCTATATTTTGCTAGCTTGCTAGTAATGTTTGTTGTTGTCAACAAATATGTCATCAACCAGATACGATCTTGCATTTTTTACTGTCTATAGTTTATGTTATTTTTTGTTAAATATAAGACAGGAATGCTGTATTCTCTTGTTGTATGTAAATGGGAAATTCTCTTTCCCAATGTGCTTTGGGAGATTCGAAGCAAAGGACCTCCACAGTGTTACTGTATAAGCTATATGCTCAATTGGTACCTCGGTTTCAGTTTAATAATTTATTATAGAATCTTAACAGTATAACTTTATTATGGGTATGATACAGGTTCTTTTGGGGGGAGAAAAGATTACCCAACTTAGAAACATGTGGTAAGTGACACTGAACATGATCTCAGTCTAGTTTGGAGAATTTGCGAACCCTTGCCTAGCTATGCTTACAGCTCTATCTTTAATAATTTTAGTATTATTAATGTTTATGCGAACATGAATTAGGATAGTAGCTGCATATACTGTAATAAAAACATTAGCTGCATCAGTTGCTAGTATTTACAAGCACTTATTTACAGATAGCTCAAGTTAAAAAATATTAGAGATTAATGTGCTTTTACCGCCGAAAATTTTATTTTTATGTTGGTTGGAATAGAATTAAAGTGTTTGCGAGAGAATTTAAAATGACTTATTTATGCAGTTTGTCTGGGTAATTGAGCAAATTAGCCCTTTCTTTTGACATTTTTCTTCTACCCAAACTTCGGTATGTGATGATTTTGTTATGGATATAAAATGATTGGAATAGTGGGCCACTTGTCATAGCAAGTTACCTACAGAAACATAGTAATGATGGGCAATGACATTTAAATCTCATTTTTTAGTTTTTTCGTCTTCGAGTGATGAACATTACTTTTTACATAAACCATACTATGTCCTAAGAACTGATACTTTAAAAAATATATAATGCTTATAGTTTGGCACAAGTATAAGGAAGCCAGTAATCACTTGGTAAATTTTACAAAATCAATAACGAAAAAGCAACATAAAAAATCCAAACCACACAAATCTCACATCGGAAACAAACATAATGAAATCAAAAGATGAAGCCATCCAACAATCTCAATATTTCATACATATATTCCTCTAATTTCATCTAGAACCAGCATCAAGGTCTTCAAGGACTAGCGGGTGCAGGCGGTGGAGAAAGGAAAGGAAGAGGTGGTATGTTGATTCCAGGGATCGTAGGAATGGTTGTCGGAATTGTAGGCAATGTAGGAATACCAGTAGGAATAGTTGGTATTTGAACAGAAGGCAGAGGAGGTAACGCTGTAGGAATTGTTGGGATAGTGGGAATTGCAGGCATTGGTGGCAATGCAAGCTTAGGCAGTGTAGCAGTCGGCATCGGTGGCAAAGTTTGCTTGGGAAGTGTTGGAATTGTCGGAAGTGGAGGCAATTGGAGGGTTGGAATTGTGGGAATAGTTGGCTGTGTTGGTGCAGCCGGTGCTGCTGGGGTGTCTAAAAGATGGCGAGCTGCAAGGCTTGCATCGATGGTAAACAAAGCTAAAAATAGAGCAAAGAAAATCTTAGTGCAAGGAGTAGCCATAGATATGAAAAGTGGAATTTCTGTAACTTTGTATTTTTGTAGATAGTAGTCTCTATACTTGAGGCTATATATAGGATATAAATGTTTGAATGGTCTCTATGAAGTAGATTAATAGGTGATCTGCGGCCAAGTGTAGATTTCTCTTGTTTGTTAACCTTCTCAATTTTGTGCACCTTGTGTCAAAGGAGGAAATTCTCGTTTATTGGTGTGGGGTTGAAGAATTTAAGGACAATAACAACCATCAGCATTTGTGGGCTGAATGATAAATTAAAGGATTGGTTTTGAGTCAACAACTGTCACAAACTCACAACATTTTTTGGTCCTTTCATCTGCTAAAAAATATTAGTAAAAGTTTTGAAGTTTTCTATTTTGTTGACTTGTACATGATTTAGCTTGTCATCAGCACTTGCTGTGGATATTGGGTCGGATCAGATCCAGTTATAATGTTTTAGTTCTGCACTTTTTAATCCTGGCTACTCATTTGCTAAAACTTAAAATTTTCTTCTTGTTTATTTCCTTCCACATTGTCAGTATTGCTCCCAGTATCATTGGTGTTTTACGAGTGGGAATTTAGTTTATATGTTAATTAGTGATATATATCAATAGTCTATGGTGACAACTTAGAATAATATTATATTGAGTTGAGATAAAAGCCTTTAAGCATATAGTTTTCTTGTTAGAATTTTGATATTTGGAGTGCTGGACGTATATGGACTTTAAATATAGTTAAGGTTGCATCCGAAATATTTGAACCTTTTGGTGGGATGCCCATGTATATGTCCCAGTATATCTCTTGTTTTTCCATCTGTGGGATTAATCCAACATTTATGTTGTTTCCTTTTGGGATTAGTCCAACACTTGTGAAGACCTGATCCGGGCAAAAATATTGGCACTAGATCGTTTAATATTTTTGTTAGTCATAAACCAATAATTTCTCCCTGTATATGTGACAATCAAATGCTCATCGGTTAGTGTGAGTTTTTTTTATAATTTTTTATTTTTTTATATGAATAATCTTAGTCATTCCTCTCTAAATACAAGGGGAAAACATTAGCTTCCTCTTTGTATCTATTGCAGGTGACTGCTTGTCAAAAATCATGTGCTTTAGCAATTCCCTCAAGTGTGGAAGCTCCTCTACTGATAAAATGATTTTATTCACCATGTTTCCCATCAAATGCTTTAGTCCATCACTATATTTGTTGCTATTTTTTAGCAGGAGGGTACGTAATATAGTTGTCTTCATTGGTTTGAGCAAGTAGCTGCATTTTTTTTGTGGGATTTGCAGTAATTGCAAATATGATGAATGCATTAATTACATAAATTAAGTTACACTTGGAATTTACAGTGCTATGTTTACTTCATTTCGGTCGCCTTACTAGTTGAGTGTCGACTGATTAACTATCGATCTATTCGAATTACATGTGGCCTTTTTAAAACTCTTTTAACTAGTTGTCCTCTATAGAATTTTTTCTTTGTTTACAAGTTCCTGTAAGAATTTATCCCCTTTGAGAAATTTACCTTTGAAGTTTGACATATTTATATGTATATGGTATCAGCTATATAACACTAGCTTGGCTTGTATTTTTTGTTAAAATTGTGCTTCTATGGCACTAGTTTATATACCAATTAAATAAATCTTATTTTACAGTGTATAATATGAAGAAAAGATGGGAAAAGTGATGGAGGTCCTTTTAGGGTCTCCATCAGATGTTGTCTTCCATCGATCTCTCGGTGGATTCTGGAGGTGATCTCCTGTTGCGTGTGGGTCTCAATGGGTTTGAGGAGATTGGTGATTTGAGGAGTTTGGCACCACGTACCTGCAAAGAGGTCCCGGGGTGGTTTGGTACCACCGAGGACCCTACGACGATCAAGTTAGTACTAGATCCGAGCAGGGTAACGAATAAGTGGAATCCAAAATGGCTTACCTGACCCCTCTGTGATGGGGGTTTATATAGCGGCGGTAGCATGCAGCGGCTGGCGCGAAGATCTCGCCGGCAGTTACGCTCCCGACGTCACGCCCGCATGAAGAGCGGATCGCCCATTAATGGGGATCGTGATGGCGTGGAACGTGGGATGTTGCTGGCGGAGAATCCGCGCATGGTGAAATTCGCGGAGCGGCGGTTACGCCTGCGAGTGGTGGAGTCGGTCGGAGAACCGAGGAAGATGATCTCGGTAGGGGAGTTCGGGACGAGTTGAGTGGCCGAGGAGGCCAATTTCGAAGGGGGCTCTGAGGAGAGCCGGCTAGGGTTTGCAGGTCGGGCACACGGGTGTCCGGGTCGGTCCCTATGGGCCCTTTCTTCTGAGTTCTTGGACACGTCATCTGCCACGTGTCGTGATCCTAGAGATCCCCAATATTGAGCATCATCATTAACCCCCCACTCTTGTTCCGACCAGCTAGCAGGTCGGGTCAGGAGTGGACTGCCGGGCCGTCCGGGGTGATCTCCCTCCTAAGGTTTCGTCGGGACGCGTCCCCGGGGTGTCAGCTGTGTTTCCTGTCAGCGAATCAGGGTGAAATCTCTGCATTTAAGGAAGGTGCGCCGGTTCGTGCATTCTGCCGCTGAAGCGTCGGTCCACATGTTTCGGTTGGCCGACGCGACGTATGCAGGCCTGCGGCGTCTGATGGGATGCGGCCCCGTGCGGGAACGACACGTGGAGCGAACAGAGCCGCTGGACACGAGGAGGCGTTTTGGCGGGAGATGACGGGAGCCGTCGGATGAGGTAGCTTGCAGCGATAAATAGGGATGGGGCCCGCCCCTGGGCCCTTCCTCCTCCATATTTCTTGCTTCTAAATCCTGGTTGCTCGGCGCTCGTCTTCTTTGTCCTGCTTTCGTTTCTCGTGGATCCCCTTTTCTCAAGGTTAGATGTCTTCCTTTGTAGAGTCGGTAGATGTTGTAGGGGCAGGTTCTAAGGACCCTTTAGTTGTGTCTGAGTCCCCTCAGGGAGCAGGGGTCAGATCCTCTCCCCGGTATCGTGCGGCGGGGCCAGCCCCCAGGGAGGAGGCGGCAGATGCGGCCCCCGGCACCTCGTGTTGGGTGAGGCATGAGGACGAGCTCGCCAGTGCTCGGGCTCGCTTCCACATCCTCTCGCATTACACGCTCCGACTGGCCAAGGAGGGAGAGAGGGTGGACCAAGTACGAGGCAGGGAGATCGCCTTGTATTTGGAAGCCTTTTGGGGCGGAATGCGCCTGCCTTTCTCTCCCGAGGTCGTCGCAGCGCTGAACTTTTTCGGTTTGGCCCCTGGCCAGTTACTGCCGAACTCGTGGAGGATCCTCCTCGGGTTCTTGATCCGCCTGAAGTTACAGGCGGTTCCCTTCAGCCTCTCCCTTCTCGATTCTTCTCTTGTTTTCAAAAATCACCCTGGTGGTCGAGCGGGCGACCCGAGATGGGTCTCTCTCCTTCAGAAAGCGGCTGGGGGCGCCGCCGGGACCGGGGTCATGGCCTTGCCCTCCTCTATTCATGATTGGAAGAAGAAATTTTTCTTCGTTTCCATTCCCGAGGGCGAGGACTGGCCCGTGCCTACCAAGTGGTCGAGGGAGAAATGCTTGCCGGGAAACCAGTCTAATGACCCCGCCGCGGTGAGAGTGGCGTCGTGGGAGCCCATCCCTCGATCCGACGTGCTGCTGTCTGAGAGGGTTCTGAGTTGGGCCGGGCTCAGTCCCGTTAAGTTCGTCGGTAAGTTAGGCTTGCTTTTTGGCTTGTGTATTGCTCGTGTCGCTGACTTTTTGGTATTTGTTTTGTGCAGGACCCATGGACTTCGACTCGCTCAAAGCCTCTATGCGCCAACCGAGAAAGGTTACGGGCGCCAGCTCTTCTCGCACGAAGCCCGTCCCGGCTCCTTCTCCGGTGGTAGTGTCCCGCGAGCGTTCGGGGGCGGATCCCGCCTCGGGTCCCAGCCGAGTGTTGGGCCGGAAGCGAGCTCTGATTCTGGAGGACCCGGTTTCGGAGGAGGAGATCGGCTCTCCCCCGGAGCCGCTCAAGAGGAGCTCCCAGAGGTCTTCCCAGGTCCGGTCCTCGCCAATCATGGTGGAGGAAGGGGCCTCCAGTTCGCGGTGCCATCGGGGCTATCAGTTGTGGATAGCTTTCTGCATGAGATAGAGGCATCAGCCGGGGGTAGAGACCCCGGGGGGACCTTCAGGACTTAGCTGGCGTCCATCGCTCAGGAGTCCGTGCATGTAAGTGATTGGGTTTTTTTTGTGAGATTCGGTGCCTCCTTCATCCTTCTGATCTCCTTCCAATTTCTCAGGTCCTCCAGCACGCCGCCCTCGCCTTACGCATGGAGGCCGAGGTGGTAGCCCCGGCGATGAAGGCTGTGGGCCAGCTCGTTTCGCTGGAAGAGAGCTCCAAGCGAGAACTGGAGGCGGTGATGGCGAGGGTTGCCACCCTGGAGGGCGAGGTGGAGGCCGGGAAACGGGAGGTCGCCCGGTACCGCGAGGCTGCCGTAACTGCTGAGACCAAGCCTGAGGACGCTCAGGCACTCTCCAGCAACCTGAAGAAGACGGTGATGACCCTCCGGAAGGAGCTGGGGGCGGCGGCCGAGGCAGCTAAGTCGGCCGACCTGAAGGTGGCGAAATGGGCCGACCTCTCGGCGGCGAAGACGGTGGAGGGCTACAAGAAGTCGAAGGACTTCTATGATGACCTGGTCATGGCTACGACCCGCATCTGGCACGAGGAACTCGATGCTGTTAAGGCCCGGATGCCGGAGTTCGCCGACGGAGATCTCCGGGCCGAATTCCCCCTCGCGGATGCCGATGAGAAGGGGGAAGAAGTTCCTGACGAGGAAACCGCCGAGGACCCGGCCCGTCACGTGGTGGTCGTCGAGGACCCCGAGGTCATACCTGGCCCCGAGGCATAAAGCCCCCGTCTTCCTCCTTTTATTTCTTTGTTTTTGGAATTTTGTAAGCCTCCGGGCATCTTGTAAGGCTGGGGAGCCCAAAAATACCCTTTGTAAAGCCTTTGTTTTTGGCAGTAATAAAACTTTTTCTTTGGTTTCATCGATTCGTACTTTATCATCTGTTTGTGAATAATGCTTGTAAGATATCTTTGCTTGCACCGTTGTGTTTCCATGTCGGGTTGGCCATCTGTCTAGCGATCGTTCGTCGAGTTGATTTCGATCACCTGCCGGGCGTGCCAAGCGCCGCCCAAGGAGGTATCCCCATGGGCCCCGAAGTCGAGGGAGGATCGTGTAGACTTAGATAGACTTGACGCCCCTTATTGGGTCCTTGGGTCCTCTGCATTTGATGATCAGAGGGCTGTTCGCCGTATTTGTGCCGAGCATGAATGGGAAGCTGCCTGGTGGCCCCATGGTGGGCGCCATCTTTTGACTTCTGGCGATACGAGCAACGACCACTAGCCGGAGATGGTCGAGCGAGGGTCGGGCTCGACTGCCCCTGGGAGGACTTTGGGTCCTTAGCTTAGGGGCCGTAAGAAGCCCACTAGGGCTGACCGGGCCGTGAAGCTGCGCGGCCGCCTCTTGGCGAGAGCTTTGATCTCTGGCGTCGTAAGTTGGCGACTACCAGCCTGGGATGACCGAGCAGGGTAGCCGCTTGGTTGCCTCTTGTGAGGGCTTTGATCCTTAGTGTTGGAGGGGCTGTAAGAAGCCCACTAAGGATGACCGGGCAGTGAAGCTGCGCGGTAGCCTCTTTGCGAGGGCTTTGATCTCTGGCGTCGTGGGTAGGCAACTACCAGCCTGGGATGAAGGAGCGGGGTAGCCGCTCGGGTGCCTCTTGCGAGGGTTTCGATCCCTGGCGTCATGGGTAGGGAGCTACCAGCCGGAGATGACCGAGCATGGTAGCTGCTCGGTTGCCTCTTGCGAGGGCTTTCGATCCTTCAGGACGGGGACCGAGCAGGGTTACTGCCCAGTGCCTCTTGGCGAGGACTTTGATCCCTGTCGGTTGTGGTAGGAAGCTACCAGCCGAGGATAGCCAAGCAAGGGCTCGACTACCTCTGGGAGGACTTTGGTCCTTAGCGCGGGAGGGGCTGTCAGAAGCCTACCAAGGACCCTTGGCGGGGCAGGGTTACTGCTCGGTGCCTCTTGGCGAGGGCTTTTGTCCTGAAGGATAGCCGTGCGAGGGATCCTCGGGCTCGACTGCCTCTGGGAGGGCTTTGTGATCCCTGTCGGTCGTGGTAGGAAGTTACCAGCCGGGGATAGCCGAGCAGGATGGCTGCTGAGCTGCCTCTAAGGAGGGCTTAGATCCTTAGCGTTGGAGGGGCGCAGGAGGCCTGCTAAGGATAACCGGGCAGTGAGGCTGTGCGGCTGCCTCTTGGCGAGGGCTTTTGATCCCTGGCGTTGTGAGTAGGGAAGCTACCGGCCAGGTATAGCCGAGCAGGGTAGCTCCTCGGCTAATTCTTCATGAGGCTTCGCCCGACCATCCCGTGGCAAGTACGGGGGACAGGAACGGTCGCGGCGACCGTGCGCGCAGCGTGCGCATTAAATGTCGGGGGAGACGAAGCGCTAGGGTCGTGTCGTTTCGATTCCGCCAGAGAGGGCTTGGTGATCGCCGCGTGGCCGCAACTTATTGGGCGGAAGCGGGCGACTATTCAGCTCCGTTGGGACGCAGTGGGCTATATAAGGCAGAAGGAGCATTGGTCCTTCCTTCCTTCGTATACAGATCGTCGAGAATGCAGGACTTTCCCTTCACCATTCCCGAAATCATTCGCTTCGAAGATGTGTACCTCTATGACCAGAACTGCACTGATGACACGGTGCAGTTGGTCTATGGTAGCATCGAAGACCACTTCGGCCAGTTGCTCCCCCGGCGCTTGTTTCCCCCAATCAGAGCAAAACTCTGTTTGAATTTCAAAATTCAAAATTCGAAGCAACGCTTCAGATTCAATGCGCTGCGCGCAACGCGCCACGTGTCAAAAGCTGATACGGCAGCGCAGCGCCCAAGGCAGTGCGTCCAATCAGAGCAATGCTCTTTTAAACTAAAATCAAAGAAAGCAACGCTTCAGTTGCGCAAGCACTGCGCTGCGCGACACGTGTCAGCGCAGTTGCGCTGCGCTTTGCGCTGCGCGACACGTGGCAGCGTAGATGCGCTAAGCGCAGTTGCGCTGCGGTGTGCGCTGCGCGACACGTGCCAGCGCAGATGCGCTAAGCGCAGTTGCGCTGCGCGACACGTGCCAGCGCTGGAGCATTTGCGCCAAACAGAATTAAAATTCTAAAAGAAATCTTTCTGTTCTTGTTAAAACAAGAAGATTTTCTTCTGTAAAACAGAAGGCCTTGGATCAAAGATCCAACGGTGGGGAAAATTCCCCAAATCACTCAGAGAAAGATCTCTTTAACAGATTTAACTAATTTATGGGCACTATAAAAAGGACCCTAGGCCTCAATTCAAAAAATTGAACATTTTCTAAAAAAAAAGGGAGAGAAAGAGAACTCTGAAGAACTCCTCAAGAACAAAAAAGGTAAAGACC
This sequence comes from Agapanthus africanus, assembly GCA_030015575.1. Lineage (NCBI taxonomy): Eukaryota > Viridiplantae > Streptophyta > Magnoliopsida > Asparagales > Amaryllidaceae > Agapanthus > Agapanthus africanus. The sequence continues at coordinate 751,997,106 of CM057340.1, read as the reverse complement.
TTTAGTAAAAGAGAAAGTTCTCTTATGAACAGATCATAGATCTTTAATAAAAAAATAAAATAAAAATAGTGCTTTGCACTTATGAACCATTGGTTCTCTAAGATCAAGAAAAATAAGAAACACTTGTTTTCTTTGATCTAAATTAGATCAAGAAACCAAGTAGTGCTTTGCACTTATGAACTATTGGTTCTGGAATCTAAAAGATTCTCAAGTTAATAGTGCCTTGCACTTGCAAAACTGCACTGTTGCGCTCTTGGGTTGGCGCAAGCCACTAGAGAGCGCCACGTGTCAGCATCTGAACCAATTGCACTATGCGCTTTTGAAACAGAGCCTTGCTCTTTAAAACTGGCGCAATTCACTACAGCGCGCCACGTGTCAGCAGCGCAAGCGCAGCACACTAGAACAGTGCTGTTGCGCTTGCGCTCGCCAGAGCATGACACGTGTCGTCACCATATGAGCTTGCGCTCATTACTTGGCGCAAAGCGCCAGACAAATGCACTGCATTGCTTACAAAAGGGCCAAGCCCAATTAAAGAAGGCCTAACAGGCCTAATAAAATGCAATGCATTATTTTAAAAAGGGCAGAGCCCAAACCAAAACAGATGCTCTGCATCATAAATAAAGAGACAGAGCCCAAATCAAAAAGGCCTAGCAGGCCAGAATAAAATGCAGTGCATTATTAAATATGGGCAAAACCTTAGCACAGGCCTAATAGGCCCAAGATCAAGAAAAATATTGAATATTCTCAACGGGACTTAAGCCCAATCATGGCCGTAAGTCCCTAAACTAAATTGACTGAGCAAGAATGCTCTCCTAAATCAATTTACGACCGGTTCAAGGGTACATCTCCGAACTCCTCTGACACCCATCGTTGTAATCCTTCAACGACGTCAGAGAGGTGACGGGTCCCGACGACCACACATCAATACGGACTGCGGGGTCCTTAAACTCGTGGACCGAAACGTTCTTAAACTAATGTTGGACCGAAACGTCCTTAAACTAATATCGGACCACCACGTCCCTAAACTGGAATATGGACCATCACGTCCCTAAACTGGAATATGGACCACCATGTCCCTAAACTGAAATGTGGACCACCATGTCCCTAAACTGGAATATGGACCGCAATGTCCTTAAACTACCAATGGACCGCAATGTCCCTAAACTACCTATGGACCACTACGTCCCTAAACTGGAACATTAGAGCTCCCAAATGCTCTTTTGTCGGATCTAAACGATCCCGTTTAAGTTGATCTTAGCCTTAAATATGGCTAACGTATCCTTAAACATTCAAACAGACTTTAGTCCCAAATTGGACTATAAGACCCCCAATCAACTTTGGTTCAAGGGTACATCTCCGAACTCCTCTGACACATGTCGTTGTAATCCTTCAACGTCGTCAGAGAGGTGACGGGTCCCGACGGCCATATATTAAATGGACCACTACGTTCTTAAACTGGAAATGGATCTACACGATCCCGTTAAGTTGATCTTAGTCTCAAATCAGACTAACGTATCCTTAACGAACGTTTAAGTTGATTTTAGTCTCAAATGCGGCTAACGTATCCTTAAACTAAAAACACCAAACCCAAATCTAAGTAAATACGGATTTGGACTAATCCACGTCCTACGGGCGACGGCATTACTCAGTCTCCGTATACAATCCACGGGCAACCACAAACAAAACAAACACCCACGACACGAAGTGAAATTCTGGAGAAGGAGAAAGTTGTTACCGTGATGCGGTAGCGTAATTAACTGCAGGGGCTTGCGCCTGCAGGGAAGAGTGTCCCCACAATCAAAAACCCCTTAAGCGAGGGGGAATCTGACGAAATCTGCTACATCGGCCGTATCCGTCTAAACCTCCGATACACGGTGCCATAAATCAACTTGGCATCTTCGGAGAGGTAGACGGATAAAACCATATAGCATCTGCCCCGAATCTCAGGCCTAGACGTCCCCGCGTCGCGGCCACCGTTCGGAGGGGAACAGATTCTGGCACGCCCGGTGGGACCTTTTCCTCTTTCCACTCCACACTTCATGTGTCGTCTTCGCGAACCAGTCGCGGTTTGTTAATGGTTGCCTTCGGATTTCAAGTTACTAAGATTTGGTCTTTTGCCTGGCGCAGAACTCAAGATTCAATGGCCTCTAATTGCACCAACTGCTCGAAGTGCCACTGCAACGGACGCTCCACCTCACTGGGAGGTGTAGCATATGGGCCCCAAGCGGCTTCCTTCCTCACTCTGCCAGTAGACCAGGTGACCCAGGCCACCACTGGCCTGTTCTTCAGGACCATGATCCCATCTACAAGCTTCTCTGAGCCAATACCTGCACCGGAAGTGAACAAGAAGTCGGTCTTCGACCGGCTTACTGCTACGACGACCCCTATCAACGGGTCGCCCACTACCAAACCGACAGCCTCTGTTTTCACCAGGCTAAATCAGAACTCTAAATTGGCTGTCCCAAGGAAGGCAATAACCGCTGCTCCCGAAGTCGTCAAGGCGGCTTCCCCTGTCAAAGAGTCAGTCTTTTCAAGACTGACTATTCCTGTCCCTGCTCGAGGATCAGTCTTCAACAGGTTGAATATCATCCCTCAAAAGACAACCTCAGTATTTAAGAGGTTAACACCAGCCGCGCCTCATTCAGACAGGGGGCAAAAAGAAGCAACCTCTATCTCCGAGCCAGTCCCAACGGCTCGTCGTGCTCGACGTCGCCACTGGCAATGAGTAAGGAAGGCAGGGGGCAACTCCCCCTCAGGGCTAACTCCACCGGCTCCAGTGGTGGAAGTCACGCTGCTGTTCCAACTGGGAACAGCTTTGAACTGCTGAGAAGGGTACGGAAGAACTCTCCAACCGCTACATTGAAAAGATCTCCTCCGCCCGCGGAGAGAGTTCCGGAAACGAAGCAAGAACAGCCCCCTCAACGGCTGTCCTCAAAAATTTATAAAGTTTGGCGGAGAGTTCAAGACTCCGTGATTGACCCAGGTCGCTCTCATGAACAGAAAAAGGCGAAAGTGGAAAAAGAAAAGGACCGTCCGATCAAACAGGAAAGGATGCCAGTCGCTAGGGTGCCCACTGTAACGGCCCCTCCAACCTCAACGGCCCACAAAAGAAGAAGGCCGGAGAAAACCCCCGCGCCCGCGGCAAATGCCAAAGGTGGTGAGCCTAAACGCCCTAAGTCCGGGGGCATGATAGTTCATACAGTTTATGTGGCATCGGGAAAGGAGGATAGCCGCATATCAACAGGTCATAGACCGCACACGAGGTCAGTGACCAAGGCTCGGGAGCAGCAGCAGAAGCTCCAAGAAATGATGAACGCTATGGCCGCACTTACAGGGCCAAAAGAAAACCCTGAAACGTCCTCGGATGAACGCCAAGAGGAAGAAACCGACGCCGAATTTTTTCGTCGGATATTGGAAAAGAAGGACAAAAAGGCTGCTGAACAAGCAGCCAATATACAGCGTATGGGCCTCCTCTTCCAAGACATGATAGGGATGATGATACAGCAAGATCCTTCGACCGAAGAGCCTCCGATCGTCCTTGGAGATGATAGGGGAGAGACATCAAATCCTCCGCCAGCCCTATCAACAGCTAAGGAGGATACAATCTCTAAAGCTGATTTGGACGAGTACATAGCCCAACAAATACGGGTTCATCATGCGACCGAAGCAGCCGGCCAGGTCGTAAAAACGGGGCGGCCATATCCAAGTTGGTACGACCAAATCAAGTACCCGCCAGGTTACACAATTCCCAAGTTCCATGTCTACAAGGGGACGGGCAATCCTCACCAGCACGTTGCCCAGTTCAGGGCGCTCTGCGGCAACACCGGTGGTGATGACAAGCTTTTACTTCGCCAGTTTGTTGGAAGTTTATCGGATACGGCGTTCGAGTGGTATTTTGAGCTCCCGAACGACTCTATCAAAACCTTCGCGGAAATGGAGCTATTGTTTACTCAACGTTTTGCAAGCGCCAGTGAACGTACCCCGATGACAGCACTAATTAACGCCAGGGTAAAGCCAGGCGAGACGTGGGTTCAGTACGCTATACGATGGCGGAACTTATGGTCGAAGTGCGAGCAGCGTATTGAAGAAGCTCCCGCGGTGGGTATGTTTGTAGGAACCCTTGATCCACAGGCAACCATCTCGCAATTTATGATGTTTTTCAAGCCGACTACCTTCCAGGCTTTGATTGACAAGCTAGCGCAGATGAATCGGATGGGCCATAAACCCCCTCTTTCAAAGCCGGACTCCCGAAATGACAAAGGGAAGGGAAAAGCGATCGTCGTCGCTAATGCTCAACAACAACCAAGCAACTCGAAGCCGGTTGTGCGTCAAAATAATATGCGTCCGTACATAGACCTTGAGGAGAGACTGGGGCGTCCTTACTCGTTTCCCCGCGATAAAACAAGAAGGTTATTCGAGCTGGTATTACGCAACAGACTCATAAATCTGCCGGATCCAAAATGTCCGTTGCAACCAAGTGATGTCAACGAACCCAACTACTGTCTTTATCATCGAGTATTAGGCCATCCGATCGAAGATTGCTACGTTTTCAAAAATTGGCTTGAAAACCAGTACCGACAGGGCAAGTTCGCGTTATCTGACAAATGGAAGGTGAATCCCCCGCAGCCCCACATCTCTAAGGGGACGAATACGCCGGGGGCAACATGCTCCGTCGTTGAAGAAGCTCCTTGGTAGGTTGTATTATCAGCCAAGACAAAGAGGATGCTGAACGACCTTCAGACATGTCCAGCGATTAGGTGGAAGAACCCGTTAGAACAGCAGGTCATTAAGGGGATGTTGAAGCCACGTCCAACTCCAAAGACCGATGGTAGTGGCTCAAGCACTCGCAACCAGCCGTCAAAATTCTCGAAGAAGAAAAAGAAGTCAAAGAAGCCCGTGATGCCTGGCGACAAGCGCACGGACCTGCAAAAACAAATTGACGTGCTGGAGGAATACAACCAGAAGGCACGGACTCCCATTACATTCCAGGAGTTTCTCAAACACGTCTTTCAAGAGGAAGGTGAGGGAGAAAGTTCGTCAGATGAATCTGAAGAATGCGTGGTGAGCTGTCATATGATTTCCCATTCGTTCACAAACGATGAGGAGACTTCTTGTATTGAAACGCTGGGGGCAGATCCTGAACCAAAAATTTCGGGGCTGTCGGATAAAGTAATTGATGCATTTCTTAATGAAGCTCTCTTAAAAAGCAAAGCTGATCGGGAGCGCGAGGCGGTTATATTCGAAAGGGCCAAACGCCAACGACTTGATGAAAGAGCTGAGATGATCCCGCTGGAGCAAAACACCTCCGCGGCCGACAAAAGCCAATTCAAGATGAGGAAAAAGTTTGCTAAGGTCATATCAATGGGTATGAAGCTACCATCCTCTGAAAGAAACATCACCGGTGAAGTGGAAACACACCCCTCCTATTGCTTATATCATCAAAAGATTTCGCACCCCACACAAGAGTGCAAAGCTTTCGATAGATGGTGGTAAGGATACGTTGCTCATCGACAACGCTTTAAGCGGGAAAAGCGTAAAACTCGTCGAGAGCAAAGAAATACGACCGAAGGGATTAAAAGAACTACCGGCGATTGTCGCGTGGTTAACACCGGCGGGTCACAAGTGCCTACATTCGGGAGCGATTCTGATGAGGAGCTGGAACTTGCCCCTCTCTTTAAAGAATCCACTTCGAGAAAAGAAGAAGAGCCGAAGGTCTGCGAAAATATCCGGCTGCGGAATCGGACGCTGCCTGAAAAGAACCTCGGACCCTTAAACAGGAAAGATAAAGGGAAAGAAAAGGTCTCTGAAGATATCATCTTAGATGACCAAGTGGTGGAAGAGCTAGCTGCCAAGGACCCGCCAAAGAAGAATAAGGTGGATTACAACGTCTTAGCGCATCTGAGGAAGCTGCCCTCACAGCTCAGCATTCTTGACGCTTTTTTGCTATCAAAAGAGGCGAGAGATTCGTTAATTAAGGCACTCCAAGATCCGGAACAATTCCAAGCATGCCTGGCCGAGGAAAAGATGAAGGATGAATTGGAGGAAATGCATACAGCCGATGTCACTTTCGGCGACGAGGACCTTCTCCTTGGGACGTGCGAGCACAATCGCCCCCTCTACGTCTCGGGATACTGCCATGATATAAAGATAGGCAAAATCCTGATCGATAACGGGTCGTCCGTTAACCTACTCAATGTACGGGTCTTGAAAGAAATCTGCATGAGCGTCCAGCACCTTGCTCGTGACAAGATCACCATCTCCGGGTTCGACTCCCAGTCATCAAGAACTCTTGGGTCTGTGATACTGACGCTACGCTTCGGGCTACTCGTCACGGATATTAAGTTCCACGTCATAGACGCCAAGACATGCTACAACGCTTTGCTCGGCCGACCATGGTTACACGAGTACAACATCACCCCTTCTACACAACATCAGTGTATGAAGTATTTTAAGGATGGTTTCGAGTATACAGTGACGGGAGAACTGAACCCATTCTCTGTGAACGAGGTCCGCAAATACGAAGATGCCAAATACTTCTTACCGGATTTCGAAGATACGGAGAAGTGTCACAAGCCGGAGAATAAAGCTAATGCCACCATCCCTGTCTTCGGCAGTGATACCGAGGAGGAAGAGGAGAGAGTTTATTCGGGTCCGCCCCAATACACTAAGCCGGGACCATCGGCTCCTGCATTGATCTTTGGTAGCGATTCGGAAGATGAAGTCCATGCTGTATTCTCTGCTCGACCTTCAATACAAACGTCCGCTGACGAAGAGCAAAGTTTACAAGTTGCTATGGTGCCGCTTAAACACCGTAAAGAACTGGATGCACTCGATATTTACAATGTAGAAGAGCTGCAAACGTTCTATATCCCTCCCAGGCGAGAAGGCGAGAAGGCAATTCTATTCTACCGCTCTGAAGAAAACAAAGTGGAGAAAGAAATCTGGCACGGGGCAGATCCTACGCTGGACAGACTTCAACCCATCCGTCTACCCAGATATTATACAGAAGGCTTGAAGAAGTTGTTGAAGCGCCAAGGGATACCCTTCAAACAGACCGTTAGAAAGGCCAAATTCTATGACAGGGTCTGGAACGTCCCCGGAACTCAGCACAAGTTGCCTAGTGGCAGGATGGAGACGATCGGGCTCGGATACATTCGCTCCAAGAAACGAGAGCTGCTCCGCGACTGTTACGTCGTACACGACTTCAATGAAGCAGATGCACAACGGGAGGACACTAATCCTGAACCAGTAAAAGTTCCTGATGCAAGAGTGCCCAATCCGTCGTTTGAAGAACAAATGGACAGGCTTATAAGGGAAGCTGGTCAAAAAGTCCGAGATGATCACAACCGCGAGATGGCCATCTACGAGAAAGCCAGAACGCAACGCCTCCTTCAACAGGCCGTGAAAGATGAAAATGCCGGCCCTTGTCAACCTGTTATAAAAAAAGCTCGACGTAGAAGCAGAAATAAGTCGATAGGCCAAAAAGGCGCTCAACAGCAACAAAGCAGGGCTAAGAAGCCACGCAAACGGGAATCGAGCGTTATTGATCTATCCCTCATGAAGAAAATGAGTCGAGCATACTTTTTTCCTCGGGATAAGACGAAGAGGATACTTGACCTTGCTCTAAAACATCAAATGCTTACACTGCCGGAGTCTAAATACCCCGAACAAGCAGGCGAAGTCTCTCACCCGGACTATTGCTCTTATCACCGAGTGATAGGACACCCTCTCGAGGACTGCTTCACCTTCAAGAATTGGTTGAAGATCAGTATCATCTTGGCAAGTTCGCTCTGTCTGACAACTGGAGGGTAGCACCGCCACAAAAGCATGAGCCCAAGGCCACGAAAGAAGAACCGGTTCCACATTGGGATTGGAAGCGAATTCGCACCTGTCACATGATTACAATATTAAAAGAAAAGCCCGAGAACATGGACAACCTTCCCTGGTGTTTCGAAAACAGCAACGACGAGGTAATCTCAGAATTCCCACCAGCGCCGAAAGAGCTGGAAGATGGAATCCATACCACTGCAGATAACCTTAAGAAAATTGAGTTGGGAACGGCGAATGACCCCCGACCGACGTTCATTAGTGAGCTGCTGTCTGAAGAAAAGGTGGCCTCATTAAAAGACCTGCTTATGCAGCACAAAGATTGCTTCGCATGGAACTATTCCGAAATGCCGGGACTAGATCCAGAAATTGCTGTGCACAGATTGGCGATATCCCCGGACATCAAGCCAGTCAAACAGGTGCCGAGGAGAATGCGGCTCGAGCTTGAGATGAGCATCAATGCTGAGGTCAAGAGGCTGATCGACTCTGGCTTCATCCAGGAAGTTCAATACCCTGAATGGATCGCCAATATCGTCCCGGTGATGAAGAAAAATGGGACAGTGCGCATATGCGTAGACTTCCGGGATCTTAATAAAGCTTGCCCGAAGGATGATTTTCCAGTGCCAGTCACCGAACTGATGATAGACAATACGTCCACTCATGAGGTTTTCTCCTTCATGGATGGCTCGTCAGGTTATAATCAGATAAAAATGCATCCCGAAGACCAGAAGCACACTGCCTTCAGGACCCCTTTGGGAATATTCTTCTATAAAGTGATGCCCTTCGGATTAAAGAACGCCGGTGCCACTTACCAAAGAGCCATAACGAAGATCTTCGATGACCTTATACATGAAATCGTCGAGTGCTATATCGACGACCTCGTGGTTAAGAGCAAATCATACGAAGAACATCTCGAGCATCTAAAGACTGTATTTCAACGCCTTCGACAATACAACTTGAAGATGAACCCTCTTAAGTGTGCATTCGGAGTTTCCTCGGGCAAATTCTTAGGATTCATCGTCCGACACCGGGGTATCGAAATAGATCCGTCCAAGATCAAGGCGATCATGGAAATGCCTCCGCCAAGGACTCTCAAACAGTTGCGGTCTCTCCAAGGAAAGCTCGCATATATTCGGCGATTTATAGCCAACCTCTCTGGCAAGTGCCGCCCTTACAGTCACCTGATGAAGAAGGGAACCCCATTTGTCTGGGATCAAAAATGTCAGGGCGCGCTGGACGAAATTAAACAGTAACTGCAGAACCCGCCGGTGTTGGCTGCTCCGGTCAAGGGAAAGCCCCTCATTCTTTATACAACCGCCCTCGAAGGTTCCTTAGGCGCATTATGGGCACAAGAGAACGATCAAGGAAAAGAAAGAGCACTCTACTACTTAAGTCGAGTTCTGCTGGGGGCAGAAAGCAACTACTCTCCCATTGAAAAACACTGCCTGGCGTTGATCTTCGCAATAACAAAGCTCAGGCACTATGCGTTGGCGCATGAAGTCCGTCTCATTTCAAAGGTGGACCCCCTTAAATACTTGATGTCGAAGGCCATACTGACAGGTCGACTCGCTAAATGGGCCCTGCTCTTGATGGAGTTCTCAATAACATATCAACCTCTCAAGGCAGTGAAAGGTCAGGCCATCGCCGACTTCCTCGCTAAGCACCCGATACCTGCCGATTCTCTTTTAAATTGCGATTTGCCAGACGAACATGCGTTTGACGCGATCGACGGTAGTGATACCCGATGGGAACTTTATTTTGATTGAGCATCTTCCATGAAAAAACGCAAACAAAGTATCCCTATAATCAAATCGGGGTAGGCCTCATCTTCGTGACTCCACAAGGAGAGATAATGCGTTTCGCTTTCTCCTTAACAGAGCCGAGGACGAATAACGAAGCCGAATATGAAGCCTTGATAGCAGGTCTTGAGATCGCCATCGACATGGGAATTGAAAACCTCCTTATATACGGAGATTCTCAACTGGTCGTTAGTCAAGTAAACGGCGACTACCAAACGTGCAAACCGGAGTTGGTGAAGTACGAGGAAAAGGTGCAACAACTGTTGACCCAAATTCCCTCCTATACTTTGGAGAACATACCGCGTGCGAAAAACAGCAAAGCAGACGCGTTGGCCAAACTTGCTAAAGAGCTGGCTGACGAGAATCTCGATGACGTCAGAATCATGGTACAAAGCCGTCGGGTGCTTGCCCCAGCAGAAATATCTCCGGAATCATCCGAAGAAAAAGGAGCGAGCGAGCAGACGACCCTCCAAGTAAAAGATTGGGAAAATACCGAGGATTGGAGAGAAGTCTTCATAGATTACTTTAAATCCCACCGAATGCCTGAAGAAGCGTCCGCAAGACATCAGCTCATGAAACGAGCTCTGTCTTTCGCCTTCGTCAATGATACTCTGTACAAGAGATCGTTTGATTCTCTGTGGCTGAGATGCTTAGGACCTAACGAAGCGAAAAGAGTCGTCCAGGAAGTTCACGACGGACTCTGCGGTTCTCATCAAGCGGGCCCAAAGATGAAGTTGAAGATCAAACGGATGAGCTACTACTGGCCCACGATGATTCAGGACTGCCTCGAATATGCGAAGCAGTGTCACTCATGTCAAATTCATGGGGATTTCATCCATCAGCATCCAAATCCATTACATCCAACGGTGGCTAGCTGGCCGTTCGAGATGTGGGGAACTGACATAGTCGGCCCTATTGAACCAGCATCGTCTAGGGGACATCGTTTCATCCTGGCGACGACTGACTACTTCTCTAAATGGGCAGAAGCAGTACCGTTAAGAGAAGTTAAGATGGAGAATATCCTTCATTTCTTCAAGACGCATGTCATATATCGGTTTGGAACTCCGCGACGGATCATCTCCGATAACGGGCCAGCTTACAGAAGTCCATAAGATCAGTCGCTTTGCACAGCAGCACAATATAGACTGGAGATATTCCTCGGTTTATAATCCGCGAGCTAACGGTCTAGCTGAGGCCTTCAACAAGACCTTGACGAAGATCATAAAGAAAACAGTGTCCTGAAATAAGAGAGACTGGCACGAGAGACTGCAGGAGGCTCTTTGGGCGTATCGAACTGCGTTCAAGACGGCCACGAACACAACGCCGTACGCGTTGGTATTTGGGACGGAAGCAGTACTCCCCCTCGAGATAGAGTTACCCTCCCTACGAGTGGCAGTCCACTACGAGATGACGGATGAAGAAAATGCTCACCTTCGGCTTGAGGAGCTTGACGCCCTTGATGAAACCCGGCTCATAGCACAGCAAAATATGGAAGCTTATAAAGCAAAGATGACGCGCTCATATGAAAGATTGACCCGACCGAGGACATTCCGCCAAGGCGAACTTGTGCTAGTGGTCAAAAGGCCTATGATCCCCAATCGCGCCAAGCGAGGAAAATTCGAGCCAAACTATGAAGGCGCCCATACATCATAGATAAGGTCTACCAGGGTGGGGCCTATCTACTCATGAACATGCACGGTGAAAGGCTTTTCAGGCCAATAAACGGTCGCTTCCTAAAGAAATACTATGCTTAATGAGCCACAGCCTAGGTCAATGGTAGATGACGACGACTATATTCGCTCGCTATCTTCCTAAACTCAAACTCTATCAGCAGTAGCCGGCCTTCTCAAAGTCGGACCGAAATGTCCTTAAACTAATAGCAGACCGAAACGTCTTGAAACTACTACCGCAACATCTTTTAGGCTGACGAGATATAAAAAAAAACATATAAACATAAAATAAAATAAAAACGGTATATCCATAAGCAAAAAGGGTATGGATGAAAACCCGAGAGGGCTCCGTGAGTAAAAACAGCAGGGCTACCGGCGAGTGTTCGTGAAAACCCGAAAGGGCGCGACCTCGTAAAAAATATATAAAAATAAAAAGAATAAAAAAAAAGCGGTACGACCATGAGCAAAATGGGCACGGATGAAAACCCGAAAGGGCTCCGTGAGTAAAAACAGCAGGGCTACCGGCGAGTGTTTATGAAAACCCGAAAGGGCGCAACCTCGTTAAAAGACACTTATAGGGTCCTCTCGACCTTGTAAGGAGAAACCACCCCTGTGAGATCCTTACGACTCACAAGGGAGCAACACACTTAGGGATCCCCACGATCCCTAAGGAGAAAATACACTTGCGAGATCCTCACGACTCGTAAGAAGAACTCTCTTATAGGGACCCTCACGGCTCATAAGATTTGAAAGCCTTAAGTTACAGAGACCTAAACCTGTGCTTAAGCAATCCCCACAATTTCCGATATTGCCCTACAAGTGGTTCAATATTGACCCTTGTATACAATCCACGGACGCGAATAAACATTCCCTAATCAAGTCTCATCCGAGACTGGGGATATGTTCGCATGATGAACAACCCTTATAAGTCCTCTCGACCTACAAGGAGAAAACCCTCTGGTAGGATCCTTATGACTTACAGAGGAACATACACTTAGGAATCCTCACGATTCCTAAGGAGAAAATACACCTACAAGATCCTCACGACTTGTAGGGAGAAATACCTTTGTGAGACCCTTACGGCTCATGAAGTTAAACGCCTTAGACGACAGAACCCTAACCCTGGTCGCTAAGCTACCTTTGTTCAACATCGACGGAGGCAGATGATGATTCGCTCCTGGCAATATCCCAGTTGTAGCGGTGCTGATGCCGAAATCGGTGTCTAATTCCAGGTTTACGGCGGAAAGCCAGTAGGCCGCACATGCATACGGAATAGCCGAAATGATTGGGCAACTTGCAATAAAAAGCAGCAAGTAAAAATGTATGCATACAAAATAGCCGAAATGATTGGGCAACTCGCAATAAAAAGCAGCGAGTAAAAATAAAATAAATAGCCGAAATGATTGGGCACCGCGAAAAATAGCCGAAATGATTGGGCAATCGCGACCTTCGCGATATAAAAGCTGAAATGATAGAGCATCGCGGAGATAAAACAAAAAAAATGATGATAAAATTTTGGCCCTACAGTTAAGATCACATCGATCCCTGTATACAATCCAAGGGCGTAAACAAAGAGAGAACCATACTTTCCCAACAGGCTCCGCCAGAAGACGAAGCCAAATCTCGACGGTTCAGTCCAATTCCGAAGAAACCAATGTCTTCAGCAAACTTCTCGACTCACGGATACAAACACTCCTTGACGAGAGCCTCATGATCCGCGTCGACTCGCAGAGCCACCAGTGCCTTCGTGGGAAATCCTCGACTGGTTTCAAACCCCAAGGAAACAAATAATCCTTGGCGCTTGGGAAACAAATAGTCCCTAGCAAACTCCTCGACTCACGGATACAAACACTCTTTGACGAGAGCCTCCTGATCCGCGTCGACTCGCAGAGCCACCAGTGCCTCCGTGGGAAATCCTCGACTCGTTTCAAACCCCAAGGAAACAAATAATCCTTGGCGCTTTGGAAACAAATAATCCCTAGCAAACTCCTCGACTCACGGATACAAACACTCCTTGACGAGAGCCTCCTGATCCGCGTCGACTCGCAGAGCCACCAGTGCCTCCATGGGAAATCCTCGACTCGTTTCAAACCCCAAGGAAACAAATAATCCTTGGTGCTTGGGAAACAAATAATCCCTAGCAAACTCCTCGACTCACGGATATAAACACTCCTTGATGAGAGCCTCCTGATCCGCGTCGACTCGCAGAGCCACCAGTGCCTCCGTGGGAAGTCCTCGACTCGTTTCAAACCCCAAGGAAACAAATAATCCTTGGCGCTTGGGAAACAAATAATCCCTAGCAAACTCCTCGACTCACGGATACAAACACTCCTTGACGAGAGCCTCCTGATCCGCGTCGACTCGCAGAGCCACCAGTGCCTCCGTGGGTGGCGCTTGGGAAACAAATAATCCCTAGCAAACTTCTCGACTCACGGATACAAACACTCCTTGATGAGAGCCTCCTGATTCACGTCGGCTCGCAGAGAAACCAGTGTCTCCGCGGGAAAATTCCCGATTCGTCTCAACTTGCAAGATGAAGCCTCAGGCAGCAGGGATTAAAAAACTTGCTTCCTGAACAGTGGGACCCTGCAAATCGATCTAGACGATCTCTTGCATACTATTCACGGGTCTCACTCTCCAAAGTCGAATCTCGACAAGGAGGGAAACAACCGCTTACGGGTCCTCTCGACTTGTAAGAGGGAAGAATTCTCTTATAGGATCCTTACGACTTATAAGAGAAAACCACACTTAGGAATCCTCACGATTCCTAAGGAGAAAAACCCACCTACGAGATCCTTTCGATCCGTAGGGAGAAAAGTTTCTATGAGACCCTCACGGCTCATAGAGTTGAAAAGTCTTAGGCAGCAGATCTGAACCTGTGGCCTAAGCCATCGCTATTTCTTAAGAAAGTCAAGATGCGTGCTCTATTATCTGTTGACCATGTTTACTAAGGTGGCGTGCTGATAATAAAAGAAAGAAAAGGCGGAGAAATAACACAAGACATTACAGAAGATGTATATCTTTTATTCATAAACTTGGTTGAGTACAGGATACATTGTGCTAAAGAATAAAAAAGAAACATATATACATTTTTTTTATTCACAAGTACAAACGATACAAGGAGAATTACTGAGAAGGAAACATCTTGCATAGATCTAGCAATTGTTCGCGCAATTCTTTCCTCACTTTCTCCTGATCTGCTGCCACCGCCAGCTCCGCCTCCACTTGGGCCTGTTGCTGCAAGACAGATGCAAGCCGCTCCCTGACGGCCTGATAAGCAGCTTCCCGACCTGGAGTATCGCGCTCAGCTATATCAAGCTTTCGCTTCAAGTTTAGCCCATGGGAGATGCGCTCCAGAAGACCCTCGAAGATAGTCTTCACTTGGGCAGCATTCGCTTCAACCTCAGCACGCAGACGGGCCATCTCGCTCGAGGTCTCTTGGCATTCCTTTAGCTTTAAAGCTGCTTCTTGTTCCAAGTGGTGGACATAAGAAGCGCTTCCCTCGATCCATGCTGCTCTTTTATTGCTCACGGCTAAAGTCTCGGGGGCGGTATGCATCGACTCCAGCTTATGCAGGCGAGTCTCGATCTCCATACAATGATTAACCCAAGATGCGATGATACGCTCGTCATGGAAATTCACGAGTATCACCAACATCGGGTTAACCACTATAGCGAAATCCGCAGCAGAAGTAGGGGTCTCGACGTCGAGCTCCTCAATGTAGTCGCTCAACATGCGTAAGCTGTTCGCGGCGCCTTTCGAAGATGGACATCTCAGCATAGTCGCAAATTCGCCATTCGGGAATAATTCGGCGAGGACGAAAATTCGGATTCGGAGAACTATTCGGAAAAAATCGGCAGGTATTCGGGAAAGATTCGGTAAGTGTTCGGGAAATGTTCGGGAAGGATTTCGAGCAATAAATTAATATATGAGTATGTACATAACATGTAATATTCTAGACTACAGAGGACAAATGAGAAGACAAATATGTAATATTCTTTATGATACTTGTAGACAAAAGAAAAAGACTATATTTCATCATCAACTATTCAACATGCTATTTTCACTTACATAGATCTTGAAGATTGATGACCAACCCAAAATTCAAAATGACAAAAATACCATAAAAACATATGTCAATAAAGCAAAAAATCTATGGCACTCCGGAAGGAGAAATATCCGTAGCATTTAAAAAGTCAAGTTCTACGGCATTTTCATCATCATTGCCTCTATCATCTTCATCGCCATGATCATCATTCTCATCATCGTAATTGCCACGAATGCGATCATCTTGAATGCAAGCTCCACCATCTCCATAAAATATATCGGCAATATTACAATCAAGTTTTTCAAGATTGATCGGAGTCGAATCAAGTTGCTCTTTTTTTTGCATTGTCCTCTTCAAATGATTGTTCACTCTCACATACACTAAATCCTGTAATCTAGTAGGATCAAGCCGGTTCCTCTTTTTAGTGTACGCTGCATCAAAAGCACTCCAATTTCTCTCACACGCCGATGAACTACATGTTTGACTCAATATTCTAATTGCCAACTTTTGCAATATAGGCACCGCACTACCCCACATGTCCCACCATAGTCCTAATACCATAAACAAAAAGAAAAAATTAATTAAAAACATTTAACATGATATTGGAAATAATATGCAAAAGGAAAAATTGTAACTATGCTTACTTGGATGAGCAACATGTAAAGATCCAATTGCCATCTCTCCAAATATGCTCGGATCCTTTGAATGGTAATCCTTGAGCTCTCTAACTATGTTGATCCTTTCATTGTAAGCCAACATCTTTAATATGACTTTCTCCAAACCATTTCTTACATCGGTATCCATTTTTGCATGCCCATCATAAAACAAGTGAGGATTCAAATAAAAAGCCGCCGCATACATATCACAATATAAAGATTTCTTCCACCTTTCATCAATGATTGTCCAAAATGGCAAATATTTGGCACTATCTTCATTGAAAATAAGCTTTATGGCCTCTTTAGCTTTTCGAATTCCATAATATATGTATCCGGATGAAGAACTATCACCATCAACCATTCTTAAGATTCGAAAAAGTGGTTCCATAACCCTTATAAGTTGTCTACCACAATCCCAAAACTCATTCCCTTGAAACAAGTTTTGTATCTCCATACCCTCCAAACTTTTACATGGAGCCAATTCCCTCCATTCCGAAGAAGCAACCATATATCGGAGAGATTGCTCTTGTTCCAAGATAGATTGAAGGCAAATAAATTGTGTAGCAAACCTTGTAGCTCCGGGCCTTTTTAACTCACGACCACCCGTGTGAGTTCTCATCAAATCCAACACATGTTGGTATCTATACATGAACTTAGCAACTCTTCTTGCACTATGAAGAATAGGAGCCACACTTTCAAGTGCATCAAATTCTTTGAACATTAGATTGATGCAATGTGCCGCACAACTAGTTTTGAAAATATGTTTGTACTTATCCACAATCATATTTCCGGCGGCTAGGTAGTTTGAAGCATTGTCCGATATGAATTGAATAACATTGTTCGGACCAATATCTTCAATAACCGATGAGATGAAGTTATATATATATAATGCATCCTTTTTGTTTCCCACCGTGCATAAAGACTTCAAGAATACCACACCTTTAGGGCAAGAAACGAGCAAATTCAAATAAGGTCGATTCCTTCCATCCGTCCATCCATCCGACATTACTGTGCAACCACAAGTCTCCCATGATTGTCTCATACCTTGCACATATTCATTTGCTTCGCCCTTCAAATCCTCCAATAGTGTTGTTCTTGCTAATTCACTACTCGGCGGCTCATAACCCGGTCCAACTTTGGCAATGGCACGAATAGCTTCATGAAAGCTAGGAGAACGCAACAAGTTAAATGCCAAGTTATCATTAACCATGCATCTAACTAGTGATTTGTCTGCTTCCTCCTTTTCCGCCTTCTTAATCATTGCATTAATGGTTCTTTGAATTCCACTTTGTGGTTGAGTCACTTGAGTGGCCTCTTGAGAAATTAAAGATTCTTGTGCAATGGAACCTGAAGAACTACCAGAGGGATTCCAAAACCCCGAAATTTTTGTCTTCTTATTTTTAGATTCCAAATCGTGTACTCCTTTCAAAGCAAGATCACGAATAGGATCGGTAACATTGGGGCAAGGCCGAATATCTTTGCAAGTGATCTTTGAGAAATGATATCTCATCCGAGTTATACCCCCAACAAACATTTCTTGACAAAAGTTGCATTTAACTTTTGTGCCTCCAACTTTTGTAATATATTCCCACAAGGGATCCCTTTCGCGAGGCATATTCCTATATCAAAAATATAATTCACAAAACAATATATTATTACATAATTCACATAATTTAATTAAATATAAGTCCTAACATTTTCTTCAATCTATCCTTAAAAATCGATTTTTAGCACTAAAATGAAACAACAATCAATACATATCCAAATACTTGACAATTGAGATAGCGTGCATATCGATTATGAAACAACAATCAACACATATGGTATACTAGAGGTCATATGCTCTACAGCTCCAGGACTCTTTTCTTAGTTCTTATTGTCTTGATATTTCCTTCCTTTGTGTCTTGTGTGTGTGTTGAATTAATAGATCAACAAATCACATCTTTTCCTTCTCTTTTCCATGATCCATCCCACTATTGATAGAAACCCAATAGATCCCCTCAAGATCTAAAGTTCTCTTCTTTATTCCTTTTTTGGGGTTTTAATCTAAAGACCCATTTGGATTTTTAGAAATTTGAGCTCATGGATATTGAACCTCTGTCCATTATTTTGCATAAATTTCAAGTTTTTTGAAGATTTCTTGGTAAACTAGAGAAATCCATTTGAAAATTTCAAATGGGTACCCTGCCCTCTTCTCAAATTTCTCTATCGAAGGAGAACATGGGAGTGAAATTATTGAGCTCACTGGAGAGTATCAAATGGAGAAAAAAGCTTTTGAGGTGAGGTGCAGAACTGCAGATCTGTTCTTTGCTCCCGATATGCTTTCTAGATTTGGGAATTTGGGAATTTTTCATCAAAAATTGATTTGGGAATTTGGGAATTTTTCATCAAAAATTGATTTCGATATGCTCTGTGTGTATGTTGATTTGGGAATTTTTCATCAAAAATTGATTTTGCATCAGAATCCAATTTCATCAGAACCCAAAAAGAAAAAAAAACAGCAGACAAGAAAAATATACCTTGGGAATCTCCGGCGGTCTTGGAATCGAAAGAAGGTGAGGAGAAATTCCGGCGAGGCGGCGGTGGAGTCTGGAGATTCGAGTCTGGAGAGATGGATTTGGGTCGAGGAGGCGGCGGTGGGGTTGAAAGAAGGCCGAAGACGAGTCTGGAGTCTGGACTGGAGAAACCCTAATTAATCGAAGAGGCGGTGAGGCTGCGGTGGAGTCATGGTCCTCGTACAGACGGTGGAGTCGTGGAGGCGGTGGAGTCGTCGTGGAGGCGTGGAGTCGTGGAGGCGCTGGAGTCGTGGTCTGTGGAGGCGTCAGGCGTGGAGAGCCTGGAGTCGTGGAGGCGGTGGTGGGGTCGTGGAGGCGATGTAGTCGTGGAGGCGTCGAGGCGACTAGGTGAGGGTTGTGGAGGTGAGGCAGTGAGAGACTTGAGACTTGAGAGAAGACTAGAAGAGAACTCAGAGAACTAGAGAAGAAATGGATCAGAACCTCTGAAGCTCAAGTTGGAATTTTGACTTTAAAATTTGGAGTGCTACAGTGTGTGTGTGCTGTCAAGTGTCAATTGATTTGTGGCTAAAGTTTAGGCAGTGATGTGAATAATTCGTTTGGTACGCGAATTATTCGCGAATTTTGCGAATAATTCGCGAATAATTCGCGTACTAAACGAATCATCCGGCAATGGCGATTAAAACGCAGAGTTATTCGTCAAGACAATTATTCGTGAATTATTCGCGAATTTTCCGAATAATTCGCGAATATTGTGACTATGCATCTCAGGAAAGGACCTGCCGTCATAATGATGCGAGACTCGAAGGGCGCCGAGACCGGAACGACCGCTGAAAAGAAACAGGATGTGATTAGATAACTGTTCAGGGAATAAAAAAAGGGGAAAGTCATCAATGTGATAGTCGCCATACCAGCTGAGACATGTGACAAGGCCGGAAGGGCCGGTGGTGCAACCGATCTTCCTTCTCCCCCTTCGATTTGTAACACTGCAGTCAAGACAAGAGAGAGTTATAAATAATTCTACTACTGAAAAACAAAGATATCACTCGGGGACGGTACTCACCAGCGCCACCAGAGGGAGTCAGATGGGAATGAGAAGTGTGGGAGCAACACTTGATAGAGATGGTAAAAAAGCACTCCTGAAAGACACAACAGTGTGACTTTAGTACACAAATTATGCGTCTGGAAGATAAGATTAATAAATTGCAAATCCATACCTTCCAACATCTTCGAGGGTATGAGAGAGGGTTGAGAGGTGACCACCGCCAAGGCAGTCGTTGAAGGCGCTCCCTCAAGCAGTGGGGCATCGGCGCTGGCTGCACCTGTGTTACAAGAAAAGTGAACTTGTCAGAAAGGATTGTAAAGTAAAGAAAAACAGCAACTTGGGGTTTACCTGAGGAGCTTCCGGCTGAAACGGAGGCGACTCCCTCCTCTATCGACATGAGGCCGCCGCCCGTGGCCTCATCACCCGACTCGATGGGGACCGTCGTCGTGCTCGCGTGGCCAGGAGACAGCGGAAGATCGTAGACGGGGAGGGCAATGATCGGAGCATTGCCGGACTCTTAAGAGAGAGCGGCTGACTCATCCCCAAGAGTCGTGCCCATCTCACCCGCTACTTCCTCGGGCTCCGCAATCTCCATCAGCTTATCCGCCGCCACCACAAGGTCGCCGGCCTTAAGCGCCTCGTCCGCCACCACCCTGGGCTCGGTTGTAATGATCATTTCATCTGCCGCCACTTCAGGCTCGGCATCAATGACCTTCTCGGCTACAGACCCCCTAACCTCCATCTCAGGATTCGAAGCCTCAGCGACGTTGCCCACCGTCGGCTCAGGTTCGGCAGGCGCCGCCTCCTCTGTTTCCTTAGGTTCAACGGTCTCCGCCTCCCCCTCGGTCGGACTTGGCCCTGCAAGATAAGATATATAAGAACCGACAGCTTTATGAGTCTTATAATGAAATTCTGAAAGAAGTGCTACCTGAGGCAGACTTGTCATTAGCCTCTCTATTGGCGCGGATCGCCTGTCTATGAGCGGTAGACAAAGCGACCGGGGACTCTTCTGACGGAGTGTCGGCACGAGGGATGGTGCTTGGGCCCGCTCCCGTAGCCAAAGCAGCCCGGCGCGCCTTCGCCTCACGCCTCAGCCGCTTCCTTTCCTCTCGGGACATTGAAATGGACCTTACCAGGGCCTCTTTCATTGAGGCGTCCTCGTCTGTACACAAGGATGCCTCCAAATTCTTCAAGGCATCCCTCGTCGACTTGTCAAGTCGAGGCTCTTGCGGCAGCCCCGACGAGACCGGAACTCCAATAACAGGTTCAGAGAGGATCCCCTCATCGACCAGTATAACCCCTATAAAGAAACAAAGGAAGAAAGTTAGATTAACCATCGAAAAAGATAACGAAATTTGTTTTAAAAAAAAGGGGGGTGGGACATACCGGCGTCCGCTAAAGCGCGTTTCTCCTCCTCCTTTTGGAAGGTTTTCAAAGAGTCAGCAATAGCTTCTTCGGTAGAGACACCTGTTGAAAATGGGGAAAAGTATTAGTCAAGAATAAAGATAAAAATGCAATGAAATGATGAAGAAAGCAGCTAATAATTACCTGACTCAGCGAGTTTACTCAACCACGCTTCAAGCCTCGCTGATCGCTCAGAAACCGCAATGGCGGCCGCCAGGTCGGTGTCTGCGGGGTCTACCGCGAAGCCCTTATTGCTGCCATATTCACTTATTCCTTCGGTAAGAGGGGCTTCAGGCTCTAAGCCAAGAATCGCGTCAAGAGAAAAGAGCGACTTCTTCTTTTGCCCGCCAACTCTGGATGCATCCGGGATTGATTTGCGTTTAACAGACACCTTGGGGCGGCAGGTCCCGATATCCGCGCCTACACCGGACTCCGGCGATACCACAGTTACCGTTTCCACTGGAGCACGGGAGGCTGGTGGCGCATCCACAGCATCGCGAAGCGGCAATCCGCGCGGGGGACTCAACACGCGCGGATGTCCGCCTCCAGCACCTTTCAATGGAGGAATGACCGGAGTCCTCGGCCTCAAGGGAGCCTTGCGATCGCCGCCGGGAGGTGCACCCTTGCGGTCAACCAGCATACGTTTCTCCATCAAAATAACGGGCCCCATCGCATGCGCATACCAGGCCACGTACGCGTTGAGGACTTTGGGGACGCAGCTCGGCTTACTGATAAAGAAATAAGAACCCGTGTTGAGCCGCATAAAGTGGTGCATTGCATTCTTTATCCCCTCCCGGCTAACCACGGACTTTTCCAAGAAGGCTTCCATCGGGATCCCTTGATTGTAGCTCGATTGCTGAGCAAACCGGTGAGGGTTATACCTCATAAAGAGTGCTGTCTCATTCTGCCTGAACACCAGGTAGCCTGGCCGAATGGAGTAGAGATGGAGGATTTCCCGAGCCTTCAGTATGGAAGCCCCGTCTTTAAAATCATCGCGTAGCGACACTACCGACTTGATGGTCTCTGAGACTATTGTTACGACCTTATCCACGAAGGAAACCTTCGCCCCGATCAGGTGTGGTCGAAGGAGCAGCCCCCTTGCCTCCCGCGGAGGTGCAACTACAATCGAAGCCTCGACCAACCGTATGACCCTTGGGAGCCTGCATTTCTCAAAAAAGGGAGGAATCCTATGGGCGCCGAACACCCCGTGCACGTGCATCTCCATCCAAGAGGTAAAGTAGTGCATCGGGAAGTTGGCGGGTTGCACCCCTGGCTCACTAGCGTCTGCCGCTACACTAAGTCCATTATAAAGATGAGCCGGCCCGGCGATTCCTACTGACAACTGCAAACCAGCCACCATCCGATGCGCTGGGTAGAAAACAATCGGCCGCATATGGCGTGGATGCATAGGAAGAGCAAAACTGCACAACCACAAGCCCAAGAACCCTACAAAGAAGGTCTCTTCATCCATGTCGGGAACGGCAATTTCTGAAAAAGGGACGACGGCGGCACCAGGGAGATAAAAGTCTTTGTGGTCATCCTCCGATGTGGGTCGGCGATCAAAACCGAACCCAGAAGGGTCGTCGAGCTGGGCGAACTTCTCGCTCCGCTCTGATAAGAACTCCGGTTGAATGAAGCGAGCAATGAAATCTGCAAAACTGACTCCCCGGTCACCCGATTCTAGATATAGTCTTCATAAATCTCCAATACCTTCACCAAGCCCGGGTACCGGTGCTGTATAGCGTTCTCCGGCGTCAGGTCAAACACCAGCGGCTTGGTGGCAAAGACGTATTCATCGGGAGGAAGCAGCTCCTCGTAAGGCTCTTCCCTCATCGGTAAACCCGAGATTTCAGCAAACTCCTCCAAGGAGATAGAGACTTCCCGGTCCGTCATCAGGAAGGGGTGTGTGGGAATATTCCATTGCTCGATAAAAGCCTTAACCCACCACGTTGGAGGAGAAGGATACTCAAAGAGCGAGACGTAAATGGCCGAGTACAAACCAATCCTCATCAGATGAGTCCTCGCTGATAGGATGTACCGGGCCCATTGCAAATATCCGGCAGGCGGTCGTGGGATCAGTCCAATGTTATAAGCCTGTCCCCAAGGGCGCGCTTCACCCTGACAAATTCTCCTCCCTAAAATATCTATTGCCGGCGGCGGCTGCACGGGGATAGCACCAATCGCAGGCTGGAGGAGGTCATCCGAATTCCAATTTTTGACCTCCACGGCATACTTCACCGGGGGTTCATCTGCGTAGGGGAGTGAAGATGTTGGCTCAGACGGCGTGGCGGAACTGAAACTGCGACGACCCTGGATGATTTCATTGTACCACCTACCCCACAAGTGAAGGTTTTTGTGCTCGGGGTCATGATCCTTGATGAGAGCGAGCACCACGCGGTCCACCGGTGCCTGGGGAAACCCTCCTTCCGAGCGAACAAACGGAAAAGACAAATTGGCAGACATGTTTCCTACAAAGAGACAAACATTAGCCGTCAGTATTATAATTCCAACGCTCAACATTTTTAAATTTTTATACCATACCGCAATGCAGTGGATAGGGGGACCAAAGGGGGGCCCACAAAATCTGGACGACGGTACATCATTTAATAAGACAGCCCCATCATTGGATGAGACTGTCAGTTAATGAAAAGATCCCCAAGAGAATATCCTCATTGATGGGAAATCCCTAGAGACAAGTAGAAAATCTCCTCTTTTAGAGTAAAGCTCTGTCACAGAGCGACATTTGTCAAACTCTGGTCTCAAAGGAATAAAATTTCTTTAAAGAGAGCCTAGCTCTATATTAATGATGGAAAATCCATCAAAAAGAAAACTTCAACCCTTAAAGACTAAAAATTTAGGATTTTAAAGGTCAATGAAAACTTGTAGGAGTTCTCTATTTTCAGATTAGAAAAGATCTACATTTGATCCATGAGCAAAGCTCTGTTCATGAGTTAAAACCCATGAACAAGATCTCTGTAGATCTATGAACTTTCCAGAGAAAGGCTCTGCTGATGAAACCCCAAAAGGGTTTTAGATCAAAGATCTATGAGAGTAAGGCTCTATTAATCAATTTTAATTTAATTTAATTTTATTTATTAATACCGAAGATGGTTTCAAGTTCTGAACTCTGGAGTTCTTGTGAAAAAGCAAGAGTAAGGCTCTAAAATTCTTAAACAAGAGCAAGGCTCTGAAAACTCAAGATTCTTGAAAATGGTAAAACATTTACTATGGACCAAAAGTCCTATTTATAGGCGCCTGCGTCCCTTCAACTCACCCCTTGATCCAACGATCAGGAGTTTGCCACTGCTGCACTCACGTGTGCGCTACGTGAGCGCAACGGTGGGGGGCATTTGTTTCCCCCAATCAGAGCAAAGCTCTGTTTGAATTTCAAAATTCAAAATTCGAAGCAACGCTTCAGATTCAATGCGCTGCGCGCAACGCGCCACGTGTCAAAAGCTGATACGGCAGCGCAGCGCCCAAGGCAGTGCGTCCAATCAGAGCAAGGCTCTTTTAAACTAAAATCAAAGGAAGCAACGCTTCAGTTGCGCAAGCACTGCGCTGCGCGACACGTGTCAGCGCAGATGCGCTTTGCGCTGCGCGACACGTGTCACGTGTCAGCGCAGATGCGCTAAGCGCAGTTGCGCTGCGCTGTGCGCTGCGCGACACGTGTCAGCGCAGTTGCGCTGCGCTGTGCGCTGCGCGACACGTGTTACGCGCTGGGGCATTTGCGCCAAACAGAATTAAGATTCTAAAAGAAATCTTTCTGTTCTTGTTAAAACAAGAAGATTTTCTTCTGTAAAACAGAAGACCTTGGATCAAAGATCCAACGGTGGGGAAAATTCCCCAAATCACTCAGAGAAAGATCTCTTTAACAAATTTAACTAATTTATGGGCACTATAAAAAGGACCCTAGGCCTCAATTCAAAAAAATGAACATTTTCTAAAAAAAAGGGAGAGAAAGAGAACTCTGAAGAACTCCTCAAGAACAAAAAAGGTAAAGACCTTTAGAAAAAGAGAAAGTTCTCTTATGAACAGATCATAGATCTTTAATAAAAAAAATAAAATAAAAATAGTGCTTTGCACTTATGAACCATTGGTTCTCTAAGATCAAGAAAAATAAGAAACACTTGTTTTCTTTGATCTAAATTAGATCAAGAAACAAAGTAGTGCTTTGCACTTATGAACCATTGGTTCTGAAATTTAAAAGATTCTCAAGTTAATAGTGCCTTGCACTTGCAAAACTGCACTGTTGCGCTCTTGGGTTGGCGCAAGCCACTAGAGAGCGCCACGTGTCAGCATCTGAACCAATTGCGCTATGCGCTTTTGAAACAGAGCCTTGCTCTTTAAAACTGGCGCAATTCACCACAGCGCGCCACGTGTCAGCAGCGCAAGCGCAGCGTACTAGAACAACGCTGTTGCGCTTGCGCTCGCCAGAGCATGACACGTGTCTTCACCATATGAGCTTGCGCTCATTACTTGGCGCAAAGCGCCAGACAAATGCACTGCATTGATTACAAAAGGGCCAAGCCCAATTAAAGAAGGCCTAACAGGCCTAATAAAATGCAATGCATTATTTTAAAAAGGGCAGAGCCCAAACCAAAACAGATGCTCTGCATCATAAATAAAGAGACGGAGCCCAAATCAAAAAGGCCTAGCAGGCCAGAATAAAATGCAGTGCATTATTAAATATGGGCAAAGCCTTAGCACAGGCCTAATAGGCCCAAGATCAAGAAAAATATTGAATATTCTCAACGGGACTTAGCCCAATCATGGCCGTAAGTCCCCAAACTAAATTGACTGAGAAAGAATGCTCTCCTAAATCAATTTACGACCGGTTCAAGGGTACATCTTCGAACTCCTCTGACACCCATCGTTGTAATCCTTCAACGACGTCAGAGAGGTGACGGGTCCCGACGACCACACATCAATACGGACTGCGGGGTCCTTAAACTCGTGGACCGAAACGTCCTTAAACTAATGTTGGACCGAAACGTCCTTAAATTAATATTGGACCGAAACGTCCTTAAACTAATATCGGACCACCACGTCCCTAAACTGGAATGTGGACCACCATGTCCCTAAACTGGAATATGGACCGCAATGTCCTTAAACTACCAATGGACCGCAATGTCCCTAAACTACCTATGGACCACTACGTCCCTAAACTGGAACAATAGAGCTCCCAAATGCTCTTTTGTCGGATCTAAACGATCCCGTTTAAGTTGATCTTAGCCTCAAATATGGCTAACGTATCCTTAAACATTCAAACAGACTTTAGTCCTAAATTGGACTATAAGACCCCTAATCAACTTTGGTTCAAGGGTACATCTCCGAACTCCTCTGACACATGTCGTTGTAATCCTTCAACGTCGTCAGAGAGGTGACGGGTCCCGACGGCCATATATTAAATGGACCACTACGTCCTTAAACTGGAAATGGATCTACACGATCCCGTTAAGTTGATCTTAGTCTCAAATCAGACTAACGTATCCTTAACGAACGTTTAAGTTGATTTTAGTCTCAAATGCGGCTAACGTATCCTTAAACTAAAAACACCAAACCCAAATCTAAGTAAATACGGATTCGGACTAATCCACGTCCTACGGGCGACGGCATTACTCAGTCTCCGTATACAATCCACGGGCAACCACAAACAAAACAAACACCCACGACACGAAGTGAAATTCTGGAGAAGGAGAAAGTTGTTACCGTGATGCGGTAGCGTAATTAACTGCAGGGGCTTGCGCCTGTAGGGAAGAACGTCCCCACAATCAAAAACCCCTCAAGCGAGGGGGAATCTGACGAAGTCTACTACATCGGCCGCATCCGTCTAAACCTCCGATACACGGTGCCATAAATCAACTTGGAATTTTCGGAGAGGTAGACGGATAAAACCATATAGCATCTGCCCCGAATCTCAGGCCTAGACGTCCCCGCGTCGCGGCCGTCGTTCGGAGGGGAACAACGCTCTTCCCTGCTGCAGCTGCTGATGTACTCCATCTGGAGTGCATCGCCGGGGCTTTACAACCCCTTGTCCGAGCAGCTCTTTGATGAGGCCATGGGTAAGTTGCGGTCTTTGAGGCGCTTCGGCCTGATCTCTGCGGGCCGGCTGGTTCGCTCAGAGGCACTCGTCCGTGAATGCTACGAATTGAGGCTCGGGGTCAACGCGCGCGGTGGGAATCGAGGGCAGAGGCTGGATCTCGCGAGGCCTCGGCGGGCGGAGATTTTCACCGAGTACCATGAGCAGTGCTCTCTGCACCCCCTTCCCCCGCTGTTGTAATTTTCTTTTCCTTTTTGCATGTATGGCTGAGGAGCCCATAATACCTTTTGAATAAACAAGATTTTTTCTTCTTCTTGCAATGTTCCATTGATCTTTATTAAATTAACAACATACCCTAGGAAGAGTTTACATTTCCTTAAAAGAAAAGTACATGCTAGCAGATGACCTTATTAGCTCGGCCCGAGCTCCCTGGAGGATTATTGGCCTCCGTGCTCGGCACCGGGTACGGGGCTCCCTGAGTTCCGTGCTGGTCGTCTGCCGAAACGAGCATGATCTGGCCGATGGTCAGCTCGGCAGGAGGGTGACGCTGCTCCTGCTCGCGGTTGGCCTGCCGTTTGTCCCTCAAGTAGGCGGCGATGTGCCCCGATCGGATGAGCTCTTCGATATAGTCCCGGAGTTGCTTACAATCCTCCATGGCGTGGCCCAGTGTCCGGTGGAAAGCGCAGTAAGGGCCCCGGGTTCACTTCGCGGCCTGATGCGGGATTGGAAGGAACTTGAAGAACCCCTCGTTCTGGGCCTCCTCTAGCAACACTGCAAGGGAGACGTTGAGTGGGGTATACTCCTGAAACTTCGGGTGATAGGGCTGCTGACGCTTCGGCCTTTCTTCCCGGGCTCTCTTCTTCTGGTCGGGCCGGTCTGCTCGAGGGAGGTTCGCGTTCGGTCTCCAGTTGAACCTCGCGCTCGGTCCACGCCTTGACTTCGGCCATGGTCTTAGGCTGCGCCAACGCAAAGGAGCGCAACCACTCTTTGTGCCTATGACCAGATCTGAGCGCCGTGATGACGGTCTCGTCCCGGTGCTCAGGGACTTCGAGGAGAGCATTGTAGAAGCGGGAGACGTAAGATTTGAACGTCTTTTTGTCCCCGCTCTTAATTGTGAAAAGGTGGTCGACTGTGCGTCTCTGCCGACGGTTCCCGACGAAATGACCGAGGAACTGACTGGCCAGCTCGTCAAAGGTCGAGATTGAGCGAGGCTCGAGTCCCCGGAACCAGTCCCGGCCAGAGCTGGTGAGGGTGGCTGGGAAGGCCCTGCACTGGGCGGCGTCAGAATGGTCCTGAAAGCTCATCCTCGCGGTGAAAGCGTCCAGATGGTCTTTCGGGTCGGTTTTCCCGTCGAACAGAGTGACCTTCGGGGGCTTGTTGCGCTAGGAGACGTGAATAGCGAGCAGTTCCTTGGTAAACGGCTTGGTGAGCGAGTCGGCGGCGTATTTAGTCCCGTCGCTTGAGAGGTATCCTTCCCGGCGCATGCCTTCGATCTTCTTCTCGAGGGCGTCGAGACGGTCGTGGTACCCCGAGGATTCGGCTCCTGGTGACCCCTGGCTTCTTCTGGGGGAGACCCGTGTCAGGGCACGGCCTCGGTTCCTCTCGATGAGGTTCCTCAGATCCCCTGATGAGGTGGCCCTCGAGCCATCGTGGCGAGCCCCTTCCATGAGACCTCGCCGAGGGAAGGGGTGCTGATCATGCCTGCGGACAGGAGAGGTGACCGATATCTCCTCAGGGGGGTAAGGATCGTGCGGAGGCTCGAGGCGAGGCGCTCTGGCGGCGGATCTCGGGGTGGAGCCTTGGGGCGCCCAACGGGCCCCGGGGAGTATTGGCCCATAAGATCTGTGGCCGGGGGTCGCAGCCTGCCGGTGGTTAGCTGTGCCGACGAGGGCAGAGCCTTCTGGAGGCGGGGGAGCGGCGACCTGGGGCCTAGGTCCGGCCGTTTGGACGCGGACGAGCGCCTCCACAAGGGACTGTAGCCGATCTATCCGGCTGGCGAGGGTGCTGATGACGGTCGCCGGAGGGGGTTCGTCCGCGCCTTCGGTGAGGGGAAAGCGGCGGCTGGTACCTGGATCTTCAGGTTGATCGCTTGTCATGTGTATTGAGATCGGAAGGCCAACTTTGTGTTTTGTGGTGTTAGTTCCCACAGACGGCGCCAACTGATGGAGATCCTTTTAGGGTCTCCGTCAGATGTTGTCTTCCGTCGATCTCTCGGTGGATTTTGGAGGTGATCTCCTGTTGCCTGTGGGTCTCAATGGGTTTGAGGAGATTGGTGATTTGAGGAGTTTGGCGCCGCGTACCTGCAAAGAGGTCCCGGGGTGGTTTGGTACCACCGAGGACCCTCCGACGATCAAGTTAGTACTAGATCCGAGCAGTGTAACGGCTAAGTGGAATCCAAAATGGCTTACCCGACCCCTCTGTGATGGGGGTTTATATAGTGGCGGTAGCACGCAGCGGCTGGCGCGAAGATCTCGCCGGCAGTTACGCTCCCGACGTCACGCCCGCGTGAAGAGCGGATCGCTCATTAATGGGGATTGTGATGGCGTGGAACGTGGGATGTTGGTGGCGGAGAATCCGCGCATGGCGAGATTCGCGGAGCGGCGGTTACGCCTGTGAGTGGTGGAGTTGGTTGGAGAACCGAGGAAGATGGCCTCGGGAGGGGAGTTCGGGACGAGTTGAGTGGCCGAGGAGGCCAATTTTGAAGGGGGCTCTTAGGAGAGCCGGCTAGGGTTTGCAGGTCGGGTACACGGGTGTTCGGGTCGGTCCTTGTGGACCCCTTCTTCTGAGTTCTTGGACACGTTATCTGCCACGTGTCGTGATCCTAGAGATCCCCAATATTGAGCATCATCAAAAAGCATCAATGTTATCAGTATCAGAGCAAACTGCTATAATGAAGCTAAAGGTTTAAATATAAGCAAGCCAATAACTCAACCAACAAATGGTACAAATGTATAATAAAAAAAATACACCAAATAAACAGGCTAGACCCACATCACAAACACATGATAACGGACTCATGACGAACATACACAAAACACACACAACACACACGCATGCACACAAACTCTACAAGCTCAACGTGAATCACTCTAAATAGCTCCATCGACGTCTACGTCTTCAAGGTTTAGCAGGAGTTGGAGGCGGGGAAAAGAAAGGAAAGGACGGTATCTGAACACCAGGAATCGTCGGAATAGTCGTCGAAATCATAGGCAATGGAGGAATCCCAGTAGGAATAGAAGGAATAGTCGGTATTTGGGCAGAAGGCAGAGGCGGCAATGTCTTAGGAATCACAGGGATTGTGGGAATTGCAGGCATCGGCGGCACCGCAAGCTTAGGCAATGTAGCAGTCGGCATCGGGGGTAAAGTTGGTTTTGGAAGTGTAGGGATTGTCGGAAGAGGTGGCAATTGAGCTGTTGGCAACGGAGGCAATGTAGGCTTTGGCAGTGTAGGAATTGTAGGAATCGTCGGTACAGCTGGTGTGGCCTTCGGTGTGGCTGGGGTTTCTAAAAGATGGCGAGCTGCGAAATTTGCATCAATGGATAGCAAAGCTATGAATAGGGATAAGAGAAACCCTCCATAGGAAACCATGGATGTTCAAGAGTAGAAGAGCGTGTACTGAACACTTGGATGTTTCTTTAAATTTTTGCTTCTATGTTTTGCTTGGAGCAATCACATAGGAGTTGATTATTTATAGGCTCAGGTTCAAAGCTTAAGGTGTGCATTGTTTGTTCACCTTCTCATCAACCCTGTCAACAATGTCAAAGAGAAATTTTTATTGGCTGGAAGTTAGAGAACTAACCCTGATGAAAGGACTGTACTTCGAAAAATGTACTTTTGCGTTGGAATGCAATGTTGGTGATCGTTGCAGAATAGGATTTTTCTTAATTTGTTCAACATCTCATGCACACATCTTATGGAAAATTCTAGTTTAGAAAATCATGTAAGCTTTGTTAGTGGGGTAGTTGAGAGATT
Source organism: Agapanthus africanus (assembly GCA_030015575.1). Lineage (NCBI taxonomy): Eukaryota > Viridiplantae > Streptophyta > Magnoliopsida > Asparagales > Amaryllidaceae > Agapanthus > Agapanthus africanus. The sequence goes on along the minus strand of CM057340.1, from coordinate 751,966,132 downwards.
AGTGTTTTTAACAACTTTTTCAAGAGCCCGTAAGTATTTGGGTGAAGTAGGTGGACTTCAAGATCCGTTGGAAATTGCTTGGTCGAAAATTCTCCTTTGCCACTCCAAACGGGGGATTTGAACCAAAACCTCCCATTTACTGAGGGAGTTTCTTTGCTTGACGAGCTACAGCCCTTTTGCTGATTTACTTAATTAATCCTTGTATAGGTTGCTTGTTGACTTTTAATTCCAGATTGTGTGTACTTGTGAGTCACCTAAATACTTTGTCTCAAATATATCTATGGTTGATAACTATGAACTCAGACTTAAACTCATCATAAACCACAGTTGCACGTAAATTCCCTTCTTGCTACAAGTTTCCAGTTAGTCATCAACCTAACTAATTTTTTAACATTTGAGTACTCCTTGTTCAATCTCATACATTGTGAGCATAATTGATGGGAAGGTGAACAAACAGTGGACACCTAAGGATAGAACTTGAGCTTATAAATGAGGAAGTCCTCTTTGATTGCTTCAAACGAAATATAGAAGCAAAAGCTGAAGGAACTTCAAGTGTTTACTGCTATTAGTTCTTGTGCTCTTAAACATCTATGGCTTCTTATATTGGCTTCCTTTTGGCTCTATTCATAGCTTCGCTATGGGTTGATGCCAGTTTCGCAGCTCGCCGCCGTCTTCTAGACACCCCGGCTGCACCAAAGACCGCACCAGCTGTGCCAACTCTTCCTACAATTCCGAAACTGCCACCTCTTCTGACAATCCCGACACTTCCAAAGCCAACTTTACCGCCGACGCCGACAGTTACATTGCCTAAGCTTGCATTGCCTGCAATTCCGGCAATCCCTGCGACATTGCCTCCTTTGCCTCCTATTCAGATAACGACTATTCCTACTGGAATTCCTCCAATGCCTACAATTCCAACGACCGTTCCAACGATTCCCAGTGTTCGGATCCCCACCATTCCTTTTCTTTCTCCACTTCCCGCGCCCGCCGGTCATTAAAATCCTTGATGCATGGCGATAAATTGATGGAGTTAAGTTACAGTGGTATATACGAATTATTGAGCTTGTATAGTATTTATGTGTATTTGAGATGTGACCATGTCAGGTTTATATTTTGTCTGTATTTATTCATTATATACGTTGGTTGATATTTATGGATTGCACTACTGTCATACTTCTTTTTCATCAATCCAACTATTTCTATCATTTTAGTAATCTAACACAACATGCTGTTCATTAAAGATGTATAAAGCTCTCAGATTAAGTGTGAGAAAACGAAGACTCAACAAATTAAAAAGGGTCTTGAATAACCTTTCAGATTAATATTATTATTCCTTTTCTTTTGTTTGACCAAAATAGAAAAAAATGGAAGAAAGAAATTAGTAAAGAAAAGAGAAACTCTACGGTAAATAACAAAATGGTTAGATTTGCCTTCACCCGTCCAATCATTTTGGCGTTTCAATTTTTCTGAAGGAAAATCCTTTGATTAAGCAAAAAATTCTTTGATGTACTAAGTGCTTGTATTTGATAACGAGAGAGAGAGAAATAAAAGTATGTACCCCACAAAACAATCCAGGGGTGTCCGAAAAATCACTTTTCTTTTTTTCTTTTCGTCTTCTGTCCGGATGTATTGATTTCTGTATATCGAATAATTTCTCTGTGCTAGGGGCAGGCTAAGCAAAAATACTTTTGCCTTGAAAGGGTAAAAACTTTAGACTCACAAGTCCATTTTGTTAGAATTTAGATGACACAATTAAATATATCTAAAATAAAATGTAGTGATATTGCCAAACCTTAAATTGATAAATCCACACAAAAAATTATGAATAACAAAAAAAAAAACCCAACTACAACCGCCTTTCATTATACTATTGGTTTAATTTACTAAAATACCTCATTAATAACTGAAAAAATACTTCTCTTTATCCAGTACTCATCGATGACATATTAATAAAAAAAAATTGTGGATAATTAATTCATTTTTTAACTAATCGGAATTGCAATTTTTTTCAAATGCTAGGAATATTTTGATAGATCATAATATTTTAAGGCAGGCGTATTTGTTGGAACTGAAACCTTGTTTTTTATTGGAACTGAAACCCTGATTTGTGGTATGGTTGAGCCGCAGCAGGTGCATTTGTTGAATTTGAATGTTATTGTGGTTAATTGCACGGTGGCATAACTTTACGTTCGTCCGGTTTATGATAATCCTGTCAATGCCGGCTATTGATCGGAGAATCGCCGGCATTTTTTTTCCAAAAGGGGGCCTAATGCGACTGAATTTTTCAGTTGCGTTAGGCCTTTTGCGACCGGTCAAAACGAGAATTGGCAGTGGCCTAATGCGGATGTTTTTTCCAGTCGCATTAGGCCTATTGCGACTGGGGCTTATTCGACTGTTCGAACCCATCGTACACATGGGTTTTCAGTCGCCTTAGGTCTAATGCGACCGAAAAAACCGATAGCATTAGGCACTATTTTCCAGCAGTTAATTCATTTTCCATTGTACCTGGTATTAATCATGAATATTGTTGTTGTATTGAGGTTTTCTGTTATAAAATTCATTTGTCTTATCCAGTTGGTATTCAAAAAAACATAGTAGTTAATTCATTTTCCATTGTACCTGGCCTTAAAACATTATAATCTATCGAATATATTCCTAATATTTGAAAATAAAAATTGCAATTTCGATCAATTAAAAAATGAATTAATTATTCACAAAAAATGTATTAATATATCATTGATGGGTGCTAGAGAGAAATATTTTTTAAGTTATCAATGGGGTATTTACTAAATTAAACCAATAGTATAATTAAAGGCTGCTGTAGATGGGATAATTTTGTCCATACATAATTTTTGATGTGGATTTATCAATTTAAGATTTGAAAATATGGCCACCCTATTTAAAAACTATCATATAAATTGGAAACAACACAATAAAACTATAAACTAATTTGGTCATAAATGTTAAGATAATATTTTTAAAATAACATTTTTCGATATTTCATATTTGGGAAACGTTTCATGATAATTCCATTTTCAACGGTATCAAATATATCTCTATCAATGTAGGTTATCAAACAATAATATTGCAATCAAGTCGCAATGGTTTGGGGAATTGCGGCAGATTACTACAGCTTATCATGGACGTAGCCGTGGCTAGGGTTTTTTCTGTGAATCGTGATAGACAGAGACTGAGAATAGAAATTAGAGGGTGAGAATAGAAATTGGGTGCAGCTGGGAATTGGAATTGGAAAAACTTTAGTGTATTTAAATAGAGGAATATGGTTCGCTTGGAGGGGAGCTACAAGGCTGGATCTAATATTTAGTGCTAATATTTTTTATTTGTAGTGAGGATGGTTACATAGGCTGTAGCATTTAAGGTGATCTTGGACCAGGATGAAATTAAGAATAGTAGTAGGTTCTCCGAAGTTTCCATATGTATATTGAAAGCAAAATGAACAGTATATTAAGCGGTGTTTTCCTAATATAGCGGTAGTAAGACGGTTGTCGCGACCTAAAAATTTTCCACGACGAAGTTGAAGTGTGTTATTGGAGTTTATTTACGAAATTTTGCAATCATGACAAAATTTTGAAAATCATGGTCTTCCATTTAATTTTCCGCTAGAAGTCAAAAAAGGCATTAAATTGAAGTTTTAATATCTATATTGAAAACGAAATGAACAGTGCATTAAATAACGATTTCCCAAGATAACTGTAGTAAGATAGTTGCCGTAAAATTAAAAAAATTTCATGACGAAATTAAAGTGTATTATTGGAGTTTATTTACGAAATTTTACAACCATGACAAAATTTCGAACGCCATGTTTTACAAACAAAAGCAAATCGATGAAAATCCGCTAAGTAAAGTAGCTGTCGGAAGATGACTCCCAAGATATCTTTAGGAAGATCCGACCACATAGCCATCTTATGCTTTCTTTGGTAGTCTGCTAAACAAGTAAATACATGTCAACAAACAAGGAAAAAACGGTTATGCTAAAATATTTTAAGTGATGCTATTTTAATTAAATATGATGATCAACTGAAGTGTATATTTAAGCAAGCTAGTTGTTATAACTTATAAGCTTTAGATAGGCTAAAAAGGCACCTCTTCTGATTGTAATTAGCACAACATTTCCCTTTAGGCTAGTGAATAACTCTTTAAATAATAAAAAAGTTTAACTTGTGGATGCGCATAAGAATCGGATAAACTAAATGAACTAACCATGCAATATTGAGTAGAATTAATGCAGAACTCTGTAGCTTTCTAAGATATGATGGAAGGTATCTGAAATGGATATTACACTGCTGATCCCTTCATAGATTCATAGTCAATTGAAAGAATAAGTTTAAAATTTAAATAACTACACTAGTTAATGAGGGAGGTTAGCTCATGCAACTTGTGCCTATCACAGTTGGCTGAACTTAACCTACATCAAATAAAGAGACTATTTCATGAGGACAGTTAACTCATGCATTTTGTGCCCATCATAGTTAGTTCAACCTAGCATACAGCATTTAAAGACTATAGATACAATTATATGACATATCTTTTACTATCTAAATCAAAATGAATGAACCCAGCATCCTCGTCTAATTTTCAAGAAAAGAAAAGAAAAAACCTTCATGAATAAATGAAGAACCAATATTTACATGTACAAAAAATATTGTATATGGCAGTTCCGAGCATTGAAGTTTTCGCACACATATGATATAAGTGTAAATTACACATATCCAAATATAATATGAACCCGATTGTTTAATTCGAATCAAAAGAATATATATGGGTAAATTAAGTGTAAATGGGTATGGGTCATAAAACAGGTAGAAACGTTTGATCCGAGTAATAACTGTATAGTATTAGGTCAAGGAATTTTTACCTAATTAATCGGATTTTACCTTAGTTGACTTTTCATGGTCTCAAATTTACTTTCTATGAGCTATTTATATAATTTTTATAAGATAAAAAGGAAAAACAACGTTACTCGTGTTAGAAGCAGGCCGGGTTTGGGTCCGTTTTGATCTACCCATTTAATTATTATCATGTTAGTCATGACGGGTTAATTAAGGTCACTAGGCTATAATTGGGACAGTTTTCGGATTCCACAATTTCACTTAAGTAATGATTCTATAATGGTTCTAATAATATGGTAGAGAATTATGAGAGAGAATACAAAAACATGAGATTGGGTCTAGGTTAAGTGTGCAGCTTGAAATCATTATGGAATCCTTTAAGGTAAAGATAAATTTGTGCATGAAACTTAAAAGATAGATTGACTACATAAAAGCTTTGTATAATTTGCATGACTTATTTCCATGAAACTAAATGGAAATATCTAAGAAAAATTAAGAATACATAATATGTATATTTGTACAAGAATGAAAGAAATATATATAGCGAAATACTTGCAGATAAATAATTAGGGAAAATTGCATAAATATACCTAAACTTTCCTCTCTCTTTTTAGGAGAAGTATCCTGAACAAATTTAACTAAAGTATAGAACATGAACTTTCATTACCGATTGTAAAAATATATCATACACTATTAAAACGTCCGCAAACGTTAATATTAATGGCGACATCATCCAAAATGGTCATGCTTTAACCATTTTACTCCCGTCTCCTTCCTCTTTTTTCTCCTCTTTTTTTCTTCCTCACCTATTTTTTTTTCATTCTGTTAAAACTAAAAACTTTTGATTTGGTAATTCTCAAACTTCAAACCTCTAACAAACATTTTCTTCAACCCATCCTCTCAAAATATTTATCCCTAAATTTCCAAATTTTTAATCCCAAATCAAACTTCTAAATTTCTGACTTTCAAATCTCAAGATCTCAAAATCTTTAAAACCTAAAATTTCAAGTCATCAAATACCGAAAAATCTGACCTACATAGCTTTAAATCTCCAAATCCCTAAATTTTGAAATTCCTAAACTTTTAAATCTCTTCAAGTCTCCCAACAATTTTCTAAATTCTTAAAAACTTGACTATTTCCTTCATTGTTTTTCTTTTTTGCTTGATTCGCCAAATTTCGATCTCCAACCCAAGGCCGCCCATGTATTCATCGCTCCTCCGCTCTTTTGATCTTTGATTACATTTTAATTAATATTCTTTGTTTAATTTTTAATTTAAATTCATCGTCTTTTAATTTGTTATTCACTGTGTTTTTTAAGAAATGAAGGATAAAAAATTAGTTTGTTATACTTATCTCTATTTTTTAAAGTCCAGTATACTCATCGCAAAAAAAAAAGGTTCAAGATACATTTATGCAGTTTACCCAAATATTAAATAGAACGTTGTATATTTGTAGTAAGAATAGAAGACGCATAAGAATATTAAAACTTGTATTATGGTAAGACATAATAAACATTATAATGATTTATGGCACAAGTGATCATCATAATTTAAGAAAGGAATAACATATAATAAAAATTATTTCTAATGATTCAAATTTATCAAGGATTTTAAAAATCTTTAACAGACTCTATTATTTTAAATAAAAATTTATTACCATGTTAAATATTTTCCATGATATGTACGCAAGGTAACATAAATATGGTATTTTAATCTTGCGGTATTTGAGGGAATTTTTTTTATAAAAAAATAAGAAATTTAAAAAAAAATGTATCCTAGTAAAACTTGAAAGAGTATATTGGAAACTTTAGGCTTTCAAAAGGTGGTTATCCCCTATCGGTCGATGAAACCACTTTGTTCGAAATAGTAAAATCTAAAATTATTTAATGGACAATGTTTGTGAACTTTATTTACAGCTTCACTGGATTATTTATTTATTTATTTATCTTGAAATTTTATGACATAAAACCCTAGCAAAAAGAAATAGAAATAAAACGTAATAACTTTCTATTAATACAATTAAGCATCGGCATATCCAAAAAACAAAGGAAAGAGGGAAAAGAGGGAAAAGGTAAAAGAAATAACGAGAAGTAAATCAAAATCAGCCCTCTGTCAAATTGAAACATTTAGTGTGATTACAAAGAACATAGGAGAGCATTTACTATTATGGAGTCAAAAAAATAAAATATGGCCTCTGCCTTTTATGATTATCGGAAATAGGTTAAAATTTAGATATACTAAAATTTAGTGTGATTTCAATAAATTTTCACCATTAATTTTGGCAGAACTTTATTTCACTACTTATATCACTAAATCCACGGGAGAAAGATATTAGTAACTTATGATATTCGGTATATGTACATGTTAGACGATAAAACTCAAGATGGACGGTACCGATCATTAAAAAAACGGTGGAAGATAAAACTTTTTTTGACACCTTAGGAGGATTTTCTCCTACGGTCTTTGTCCTCCATTATTCTCGCAAAAGAATTAGAAGTAAAACCTAATTATTAATTTCTAATATTCAATTAAGAATCAGCAAATTTATAAAAAAACAAAAAGAAAAGGTAAAGGTAAAACCAATGCAACTCTTTCTCGAATTGAGATTACAAGCATCTACATAAGAATTTGTAGCCTTCAATCTCTCTGGTGATTTTGCAGAGGCTTAATTAGTGCTGTTATTTATAGCAATTAATCAAAGTTACTATGTTAGGACTAGGTCTCAACGACTTGTTAATTGGGTCTAAGTGCCCATAGATGGGTGCGTTTCCGGTCTTTGAAGCCTTTTTGTTAAAAGTTGATATCTATCGTTCATTACTTTAGCAAATCAATGGGACCAATGGCTGGTGTTACTTTCTATTTGCAAATTCTTTCTTTATTTTGTATATCCCTTAAAAATAGAAATTGCATAACACCAACCATTAGGGATGGCAATTTTGCCCCATTCTGTGGGTACTGTCATGTCCCCGTTCCTATTGTTGGTAAATTTGGTGTAAATGCAGCGGAAAGGAAAATTAAAATTTTTACATTAACACCAAAAAGGAATTATAAATTATACTAATTTAATTAACGAAATCAATTAACAGTTAATTGATTCAAGAAAAGGCGATACATTTACGCAAATTCGGATTTGTGTTCTGTTCACTGTGCTAGCGAATCCTATCCAATTAAGACGACTTAATTACACTTTGATGATCTCCTTATTTGCCTCCACACGAATCTCCAAGATCAATAAACTCTGATTAATTAACTAGCTAATTTAATTAATTAAAGAGAAGTATCAATTTAAAGAAAATAAATTAAAACAATTTTAATTTATTTCCATCAAAGGGATTTCGGCCAAGAGAGCAAGGGGAAACTTTTTGAAAGGAAGAGAGGAATAATGAGGGTTAGGGTATGTATCAAATAGAAACCTATATATAGAGATATAATTCAAATCATCTCAATTAATTAATTCTTTAAACAAACTAATTAGTTACAACTTAATACAAGTTGGCCCACATATATACATACACACATAATATTTGATACACATCAAATGCACTACAATAATATTTTATAAATATTTATTTATTCTCTCTCTCTCTCTCTCTCACACACACACACACACATATATATGAGCATGTATTATTTACTCATTTAATATCATATATTATCTTAAGCAGTATGTCAAATCACATTTGACGGTGTTATCTTTATTTAATTAAATTTCAATAGTATATCAAATATACTTATTTAATTAAATTTCAATAGTATATCAAATATACTTATTTAATTAAATACTTTTGTATATCAAATATATACAATCTCTTCTTTATTTATACTTCTATGTTTGGTAAGTAGGAGTTCACCTATGTGTGACTCCGGAGGCTCGACGTTTACTCAGAAATGGATAATTAATTCGAATAGTAAAATCCAAAAGTCTATAAGGACGATAGCGAAATGTTTAGACTATCTGGGTAAACCGTCGATGACTAGATTGGAATAGGAAAATACTATCCAAGCAAATCAATACCTATAAGTGGAAACTATCGTACGGTCCGATCTCTTTGTCTCTTTGTGCTCCTGATTTGCTCTAGGATTTGGTAGTATTGTCAAACTGTAATAACATATATAAATAACAATTGTGTTGATATTATCATATAACCGTGAGATCAAACTGATAACTAGTTATCATTTTATTTCTAGTACTCCGGCCAGAGATTTTAGGTCACTAATATATCGCACACTGCAGAACACTATTCTCCCTCTATTACAAACAAGGGTTGCCCCTACGGATTTAACCGTAAGGGCAAACCACTGCCCCTACGGATATATCCGTAGGGGCGAAAAAATAATCTGTAGGTGCAAACGCCGTAGGTGCAAGTTGAAACCCTGAACTTGCCCCTACGGAGTTCTGTGTAGGTCCATTTTCACCTACGGATTAGGGCGTAGGGGGAAAAAAGTTATTTTATTTACGGTTATTTTAATTATATTGACTGTACCTACGGATTTATCCGTAGGGCCAAGTTCTATCCCCTACGGATATATGCGTAGGTACCTATCCGTAGGGGTCTTTGTTTGCCCCGACGGATATATCCGTAGGGGCAAGCCCAACCCCTTGATACTGAGATCAGGGAGAACATATCAGTTAATGCTGATATTTTGCCCCTACGGTTTAAACCGTAGGGGCAACATGTGTACCTACGGATTAATCCGTAGGTACACATTATCTGTTTTTTCTTTTAAAAAGGGCTACCTGATTTTCTCGCCCTATGCACAATAATATATATATCAATAAAATATAAAATTAATCATCACACAACATATATCCCAGTATTCATAATCACATCTCACGCATATAATATACAAAAGAAACCCAAATACTGAATATGATATAAAAAAAACCAATATCAATATCAATATCGTTTCAAAATGTAGTACAATATGTATGATATAAATAAATACATGTTTCAAAAAATAAGAATCAAAAAGCTACCCTAGCTCGGTCCAGCTCCACCTCTGATAAACGATAGAATAAGGCGCGCCTGCTCCTCGGTCAATAAACCATGCAATTCGGCGCGAGCGGGAGTCTGAGCGTCCTGTGGAGCTGGCGATGTGGTCTGCGCAGCCGCCGTCGGGGGAGTCGCTTGCGGAGCCGCGGCTGCGGGAGTCTGAACGGGCAGTGGAGCTATAGGAGCTGTCTGCGGAACCGCAGCCGATGTAGTGGCTTGCGGAGCCGTAGCCGAAGGAGATGCATGTCATGTACCCTGTCGCGTCTGGACCTAACGTGTGTAAGCGTGTAAGAACTGTGTATTATTCGAATTCGTATCATTATCAAGTTATTTGGATATCTAGTTTGGAAAACTGTTGTTTATTTTAATTACATATATATGTATGATTAATCAAAGCTAAGTCTAAAACCAAATAAGCTCAAGCTACGTACTAATTATGGATATGTTGATATCTATAATATGACATGATATTTTACTATAAAGTAGTATACATACCAGCATCTCCTTCAACTCCTGAACGGTGGCCCTCAAACTCTCCAGTTCCTGCTGGACACGTCGCTCACTGAAGACGGAGGAAGTAACCGCCGGAGTGGAGTCCAACCTCATATGGGCCCTGCTAGGGCCCAGTCCCCGGCCTCTCTCCCAACCTCCGTGGTGCCCTCCGTGTGCGGCGTCCAGAACTGGGGTCAGCAGCCTCGGATCGCTCTGTCCGATAAAATCGATCCCCGAGGTCTCGGCCTGCTCAACCACCCGCTCCTACACCCACATTAAGCAGTAAAGTATAAGTATAAAATTTAAACTTGAACCTTCCAAAACTAAAATTTCAAATATGGATAGAATAAATATTAACACTTACGCAATACTCCTGGGTAGCGACGTCGAGATATCGAAGCTCGCCCGTGGCGGGATCTGTCGAGGTGCCGTGGACGGCAAGATATGCGGACAGCACGCTCGGTGTACCACCTTGCGCCACGGTCTGAGCTGTCTGCAATATTAGAAAATAACTCTTAATATTAGAAATATTAGAAAATAACTCTTAATATTGTAGAATATCACAAAGGTCGGTCTATTGTAATTTACCGATAACTCCATGGCTCGAGTAATATTCCTCGAGCCACCTGTGTAAGTGGGGCGACCCCTCTTCGCCGACTTCCTGTTCTCAGTATTCTGAGCGGCCTGTTTCTGCACAACGCATTAACATTTAGTTTTCTAATTAAGGAACACCAAAAAATAAATTATATCCTAAACAATGAATTGCATTTAAAATACATACATGTTTGCGTTGGGAGTCGAAATATTCGTACAATAGAGGCCATGTCTCTACGTCGACTCTCGCAAACGCCGGAGTAGATAGGAGGGCCGCTCTCTCTGCCTCGGGGGTCACCATCTACAGGGAGTAGCAAGTCGGCCTTCAGCTCATTCCTGTTGTATCGGACCTTGGTCTGCATGTTCTTCATCAGGCCATTGTACAGAGCATGAAGGTCGAGCACCCTCCCAGGGTGATCAGGGTCGGGTACAGGCTGAAAATCGTAATCCGACTGAAAATAAAAAAAAAACATTGTTATTAGATTGCAAGTGTTAATAATAAATATATTGGATAAAACAAATGAAAATATATATTAATACGTACCCGAGCCTGATCAAAGAAGAGGGCGAATGAGCGCCGGTGCTGCTCGCCCCACTCAACGTGAAGTGGATAGTTCTTAACGAGCCGGCTCTCGTCCCCCATATACCGGCCGAACCTCTCGGCATGAGGACTGGTATAGCGATAGTCAAGAGGGGGAATGCTTCCTCCCTCCTAGCTCTGTCAGGCCTCAGCCTATGGGACTGATTCGGGCCTCGAGTCCCCCTCTGGGGATAGAGAGGCCCTGGGTCTGCAAGAAATATCAAGACAATCAATATTAAGACAAAGTTGTATTAAGAAATCAAGCTTAAATGAAATTGAAGTGTGATATATACCTCCGGTGACTATCGCACGAGCCTGGGCCCGGGCAGCAGCACGAGCGGGACGATAGTTCCTCCGGTGAGGAACAACCGGGGTCCCGGATGCGGACGCATCCCCTCCAACTAGAAAATAAATATTGACGCTAAATTTCTATGAAGTTCATATTTATTCTATAGAGCATATGTAAAATGAATAAATATTTTATATTTATTAATACTAACCTGCAGACAATGCGGATGGTATGGAAGCGGCAGGAGTGGCCCCTGCGGAAGATGTGGACGCACCACCTATAATTAGACAATTAAAAATAGATTATATAAGTAATTGCAAAAAGAATGTGTATATCAATAATATAACGTTCTAAATCAATATGCATGCACTATAGGATATATAAATATACCCGCAGGTGCAGTGGTGTCACCACCTACAGCTAGACAATAATAAAAATTGCTAAGTAAGAGCAAAACGAATGTGTGTATATTTATGATATAGCATTCTAAATCAATATACATGCACTATATGATATATAAAAATACCTGGAGGAGCGGGAGTGGCCTCTGTCCCAGATGTGGACGCATCACCAACAACTAGACAATCAAACATTGACAATATAAGTAATTTTGACATAAACAGGCATGAATATATGTAATATAACATTCAAAATGGATATGCGTGCAGTATACCTGGAGGTGTGGCAAAATCCACACGGAAGGAGGCATCTGAAGGGGTCTCCGATCTGGGTGCAAGACCGGCCCTCTGAAGCTCCCTACGAAGCTCTCCGGGCGGCAGAACCGCTCTGCCTCTGCCTCTGCCGCGGCTGGAGCTCCTGCCGCCCCTCGATGCTCCCGACATCGTCATCAAATCTAGATAAACGGTTCGTGGACGCATTAGACAATCATTAAAAGTATTGACTATATATGTATAGAGCGTAAAATGTGAAGTAATAATATAACATTACTGATAACCTTTTTCGTTTCGTGGACGCATTATACATATATACTTGGATTTCATCGTCGATATCATTTCTAACCCACGTAACTTCATGATCGGTCGAAAACAACCCGTCCTTCGAAACAGACGGTCGGAGCACTTTAAGCCTTCTCTCTTCTTCGTCCTCATCGTTGTCCTCGAATTCTGAGACATCGTAGACATCTCTGGGTTTCCATCGGCATACAACACTCCATCCCGGATGCTTCAGACACTGTGAGTAGTATACTTGGAACGCTTGGTTCGGAAATATAAACGGATCTTCCTGACCGTAAAATCGAAGTGTGTTCACACTGGTTAATCCATATTCATCTTTCCAAGTCCCAAAATTGCTTCTCTACCTGTCCGTATCGGTTCGTGTATCGTACCAAGTACACTGGAATATATAAAAGGGTTCTGATCGTCCGGGACAGTGGATGCCGAGTATGCAATTTAAGTACCCATAATAAATCACACCGTCCGATCCTACCGTCGCAATCCCACTATTCGGAGTGGTTCTAGATGTTTCTATATCCTTAACTTCGAATTTGTATCCAAGGACACCAAATCCTATGTAATATACAACCTCCGTATTAGGAAATTGAGCTAAACATCTTGAATCATTCTCAAATGATGCAGACAAGTTCGGATCGTGGATCTAACAAAACAAATTTTACGACAAATACATAACGATACAAGTTTAGATTAAAACTGATAGCAATAAAATGTCATTCGAATAACTTACATGATCTGTGACCCAATCACAAAAATTATCCTGATAATATTTTTCCAAACGTTCTTCGTTCCAATCAGGTACCTCGTTAAAATGAATTCTGTTTTCGAAAAATAATTGTGACATTAATATTATATCATTTCATACACACACAAACACAGATATAACAATTAATCCAAAAAACTTACTCTCTAATTTGTTCAAGACATGTGCAATTAAGCAAGATAAACCGGTATATCTTGTTGATAAATATAGTGTCTACCCTCTTATACTCGGCTTTACCATATGGCCCGTCTTGAATTCTTCGTGGTCGGTTAAGCCTTGTCTCAATGTTCTCGTCCAGATAGCGGGAAAAAAATGTGGTTGCTTCATCAAGAAGATAAGCTTGCATGATGGAACACTCTGGTCGATTTTTATTGCGTATATACTTCTTAAGAGTGTAGAGGTACCTAATGAAAATATGTTGAATAAATAAATACGGCCATACAGGACAACAATAAATTTATAAATTGTGCGAAACGAAAAATTACACGTACCTCTCGACGGGATACATCCATCGATATTGTACCGGTCCGGCTAACTTCGCCTCAGTTGCAAGATGAACCGTCAAGTGTATTATGATATCGAAGAATGGCGGTGGGAAAATACGCTCAAACTTGCAAAGTATCAACGCAATAGAATTTTCTAGTTTATCCAGCGTCACAACCTCCAGTGTTTTAGCACACAACTCCCTGAAAAAACAACATAGATCGTTGATTACTAGACCAACCGAGTTGGGGAGAGAAGTCCTGAGGGCTAATGGAAGAAGATGCTCCACGATAACATGGTGATCATGACTTTTCAGCCCATCGATCTTGCCCTTCACAATTTTTATTTTCTTGCTGAATGATCCTGAGAAACCTGTGGGGACTTTCAAATCATGCAACACCTGCAGGAATCTTTTCTTCTCCGGTTGTAACATATGATAAGCGGCATTGGGAAGTACAAACTTTCCCGGTTTACCCGCTACCGGTCTAGGGTGCAATTCACTTCTTATTCCCCACTCTTGTAGATCCATCTGAGCATTCATGTTGTCTTTCGATTTCCCGTCTTTACAAAGAAGCAAGTTAAGTATGTGCTCTGATACTCCCTTCTCTATATGCATGACGTCCAGACAATGACGCACTGAATTTGAAGACCAGTACGGAAGCTCGAAGAAAATGCTTAACTTGTTCCAATATGGTGGTTTGACCTGTTTCGTCGGATCCATCCCGAAGGTCACATTATTGTAACCATCCCATTTAGCAGTCACGTCCTCTCCGGACAATGGGGATAGAGGTCCAAGAAGCTCCTGATGACCATCAAAGTGAACCGTGTCTAATCTATAGGGGTGGTCTGGAAGCAGGAAATGTCGATGGCCGCAATAACAAACCTTCCTGCTAAAATTCAAGAATTTCGATGTTGTGTGTTCATGGCAATGAGGACATTCTTTGTGACCATGTACGGACCAACCTGATAGCATTTCATACGCAGGAAAGTCATTAATTGTCCACATTAAAACCGCACGCAGTATGAAGGTTGTATTTGTGTTTGCATCATATGTCTCTACACCATCAATGAACAAAGATTTCAACTCCTCGATCAGAGGTCGGAGATAGACGTCGATATTGTTCCCCGGTGAGTTTGGTCCGTCGATAAGAAGAGGCATCATAAAGTATGATTGGTCCATAGCCAACCAAGGCGACAGATTATAAATTATCATTACAACGGGCCATGTGCTGTGACTTCCAGCCATATAGTTGAATGGGCAGAAGCCATCAGTAGCCAGTCCGAGCCGGACATTGCGAGGATCGCTACTGAATATTGCGTGCCTCCTATCGAAATCCTTCCATGCCGGTGAATCTCTTGGATGGCTCATTTTTCCATCTTCACTTGGAGGAGTACGGTGATGCCAAATCATTGCCTCGGCTGTTTTCTTGCACCTGAATAGCCTCTGTAGCCTCTGTGTTATGGGAAAGTATCGTGCTATCTTCACAGGTATATCAGGCTTCTTATCAGAATCTTTCGGCTTATACCTGGTCTCTCCGCATGTTGGACACTCTTTCAAATCTGAATTCTCTTTTCGGTACAACACGCAATTTTTAGGACATGCTTGAATCTTCTCGCACTTTAGACCCAAATCAGATATCATCTTCTGGGCTCCGTACCAGCTGTCGGGCACGTTTTTTCCCTGCGGCATAGAATCTTTCAAGAACGAAAGAAGCATTGTGAATGACTTGTTGCTCCATCCATTTAGGCACTTAATCTGGAAAAGTTGGACAAACCATGAGAGCGTGGAATACTTCGCATTCTCATAAATTGGTTTTCTAGCATCATTCATGAAATTTTCATATTTATCCGCACGCGGTTCTTGACCGGAAGGAATGTCATCTTCGGTACGAATAGATTCACTTAGGGCAGCCTCTATCATATCCTCCATTTCTTCTGATGGAAATAAATTACCGTTTTCTCCTTCTGCCGCATTACCGAATTCTTCTTCTTCTCCTGCCGCATTATCGTGTTCTCCTTCTTCTTCTGCCGCAGTACTGCATTCTTCTCCTTCCCCATGATATTTCCAAGTTGTATAAAGTCTAGTAAACCCATGTTTTACAATATGAAGCTCTGCCAATTCTACCTTCTGCCAGTACTTATTGCCACATCTATCGCACGGACAGAGAATCTTCTCTATTATGATCTTATTATGTGCGCGTGCAAATTCAATGAAAGCAGCAACTCCTGCGACAAATTTAGGTTGCATACGTTGTTGCCAATCCACATATATCCAGTCCTTAACTCTGACGTACTCATGGACCATGTTAGACTGTATAACATATAAATTGTAGGTTATGGTGACTATATTGAGAAATATAAGAACGGGATAGTTACTGACAAAGGAGAAAATTCGTGTATATGCTTTGTGTGTGCGTTGTCGTTGAAAAGAATAAACTATCGAACGTATGTTAACCGATAGACAGGGACTAAGTGGCGCTTTTAGTTTCATATATGAGTATCGATGAGAATATGAAGGTTTCATATTATCATATATTGGTTTTAACTTGAACATCTCGAATCACTCTCTAATTATGCGTTTGTTGTGTATTCTTGATGTATGTGTGTGTTCCGGCTGTCGGGGGTAGGATTCTATCCCATTAAGAATGTATAGAGCGAACACCCATCACTTGTGCTTTCAACCGTTTCGATTAAATTTCGCAGCACCTCCCCGCTGTTCTTCGAGTACACTGTAATAGAATAGATAATCATTTCAAAGCTGTGAAATAACGTTGAAATGAACATCTAATTTATCTTTGTACACGGAGAACCAGCGGAAAGGTACCGACGAAATATCTCGAAACGGATGAAAACACAAGTGAATGAAGGCGTTTGCTTTATACATTCTTAACTTGTCCACACGGGACAAATCTATGGGTTACCATACGATTGAATTTTCTCGTCGCGTAGACTATACGACGGTTGTTAGTATCGAGCTATACTGTCCGATATTTAACAACCTTCGTATAGTTCTATGTCACGATGAGCATCGCGCGTATGTTAACCGATAGACGGGGACTAAGTGGCGTTTTTAGTTTCATATATGAGTATCGATGAGAATATAAAGGTTTCATATTATCATATATTGGTTTTAACTTGAACATCTCGAATCACTCTCTAATTATGCGTTTGTTGTGTATTCTTGTTGTATGTGTGTTTTCCGGCTATTGGGGGTAGGCTTCTATCTCATTAAGAATGTATAGAGCGAACACCCATCACTTGTACTTTCAACCGTTTCGAGTAAATTTCGGCAGCATCTCCCCGCTGTTCTCCGAGTACACTGTAATAGAATAGATAATCATTTCAAAGCTGTGAAACAACGTTGAAATGAACATCTAATCTATCTTTGTACACGGAGAACCAGCGGAAAGGTACCGACGAAATATCTCGAAACGGATGAAAACACAAGTGAATGAAGGTGTTTGCTTTATACATTCTTAACTTGTCCACACGGGATAAATCTATGGGTTACCATACGATTGAATTTTCTCGTCGCGTAGACTATACGATGGTTGTTAGTATCGAGCTATACTGTCCGATATTTAACAACCTTCGTATAGTTCTATGTCACGACGAGCATCGCACGTATGTTAACCGATAGACGGGGACTAAGTGGCGCTTTTTGTTTCATATATGAGTATCGATGAGAATATGAAGGTTTCATATTATCATATATTGGTTTTAACTTGAACATCTCGAATCACTCTCTAATTATGCGTTTGTTGTGTATTCTTGTTGTATGTGTGTGTTCCAGCTGTCGGGGGTAGGCTTATATCCCATTAAGAATGTATAGAGCGAACACCCATCACTTGTGCTTTCAACCGTTTCGAGTAAATTTCGGCAGCACCTCCCCGCTGTTCTCCGAGTACACTGTAATAGAATAGATAATCATTTCAAAGCTGTGAAACAACGTTGAAATGAACATCTAATCTATCTTTGTACACGGAGAACCAGCGGAAAGGCACCGACAAAATATCTCGAAACGGATGAAAACACAAGTGAATGAAGGCGTTTGCTTTATATATTCTTAACTTGTCCACACGGGACAAATCTATGAGTTACCATACGATTGAATTTTCTCGTCGCGTAGACTATACGACGGTTGTTAGTATCGAGCTATACTGTCCGATATTTAACAACTTTCGTATAGTTCTATGTCACGACGAGCATCGCACGTATGTTAACCGATAGACGGGGACTAAATGGCGCTTTTAGTTTCATATATGAGTATCGATGAGAATATGAAGGTTTCATATTATCATCGAGTATCATATATTGGTTTTAACTTGAACATCTCGAATCACTCTCTAATGACGCGTTTGTGTGTATTCTTGTTGTATGTGTAACATGATTTTAAACCATTGAGATCAAGATTGATAGAACTAATCATCCTACATTGTAATGGCATTCATCAACCAAAAACTATTATTGCAATGGCATTCATCTATAATAATCAACAATTAAAACTATAAATGTAGGATACTGATATCATAAAGCATTATACGCAACATATGAATTCACATGACTGAAACATGCATCAAAAAAACATGTTCATCCAAAAGATAGGCCACTGTCAACAAATATAGACAAATACGTCATAAAAACAGTAACTAATTAACGAGTTGATTAGCATCTGGATCAAGAAAATGATAGGAAAAACAATTGACTATGATCTATAATGACAGGTCTATTACCATGACTCTCGACTAACAAAGGTGGCTTTTCGTCCTCGGTAGCTTGATAATTGGGATTTCATGGCGAATAAAAATATGCATATGCCGTTTGACCGGGAACTTCAATAGGAAACTCAATGAGGTCGGGTGTAATAAAGTACGCTTTGTATTTCGCTATATCAGGTGATGAAGCCCAAGCCCTAGCTAGCCCCAGCCCCACCCCAACCGAACCCTATTGAAGGTAAAGAACGTCCTTACACTTTCATATTTCTATTAATGATGCAATTCTCCACCAAGTCAAATTCTTGCAATATCATTCTTTTTAGAGTATGTCTAATTTAATAGATAGAATTTTCAAAGTTGGGCAACCAAGAAAAAGTAACAAGGGATTTTACATACATGCCAAAGCTTTGATTATTTATTTATTTATTTTCCATTTCATATTAGTACTTTTATATGTTTGATGATGGCAAGAAATACAAATTATATTAGAACATTGTACATACCTAATTTCCACTTGAAATCGGTTTTTTCTTTTATCAGTACTCGTTGACATATAGTAACAAACAATGTTTGATTAGGAGGACCCAAGATTTTCTCGATCAACAATAATTTTAGTAATCAAACTAGGCTAAAATTGCTCGAAATTCCTCTCAGGTTTGCCAAATTCAGCAAACCCCAACCCCAACCTAACCCTAACCCCAGACCCAGCCCCAGCCCAGCCCTACCCCAACCCCAACCTAACCCTAGCCCCACCCCAGCCCCAGCCCCAGCCCAGCCCCGCCCCAACCTAACCCTAACCCCAGCCCCAGCCCCAGCCGAACCCCAACCCTAACCCTAACCCCAGCCCCAGCCCCAGCCCCAGCCGAACCCCAACCCTAACCCTAACCCCAACCCCAACCGCAACCCATACCGAACCCCAACTCCAACCGCAACCCCAGCCCCAGCCATGAACCCTAGCCCTAAATAATCAAAAATTTGTTTAGTTGAAGATTTACTAACCTGTGCGATGGAGGAGACGATCGATTGATGGCGACGACGAAACGGAGGCGATGACGAAAACGGCGACGAGGAAGAACAGTGACGAGAACGGCGGTGGCGACGACGAGAACGGCGGGAATGATTTGGGGATTTTGGTTCACACGCGATCGAGAGAGAGAGAGAGAGAAAGAGATAATCAGTGTAGGCGATCTGTGCCTTTTTAATTAAATCGTTATTTAGTTGCCCCTACGGATTTGTCCGTAGGTCCTTAGTTTGCGGCTCCGTAGGGGCAAACACCAAATTAAGATTTAATATTTTTACTCTTGAACGTCTTGGACCGTAGGAGCAACTTTCTAGCCCTACGGCTTAATCCGTAGGGCCAACATAAATCTGCCCCTACAGATTTCACTATCCGTAGGGGCAACCCCCTATTGTAGTAGTGTCCTTATTCCGGATAGACGAATCCCATATTGATTCCTCACAACCTTCACATGTATTCGATCATACCCAACTACTACAGTTATACACAGTATCAATGGATCTGTGGTTGGAAAGTAATTAAAGTAATCTCTAGCACATGTAACACCCTAGTTCATTTATACCATTTCTATTTTGAGTATTTCTTTATTTATGGTCTTTTCTTGATTTATTGTGTTTTGGGTGCGAATAGTATAATTGGCATCTGTATTTGCATCCGACCCGACCCGCTTGCTGAAAACCCATCTTAATTCCTATTTATGATTTATCCCGGCTTATTATATGGATTCATGCACTTTCATTTTTTTATATACTGCATACTGGCATCTGCATATTTTTTCAATATAGCATATAAAATCAAGAAAAATATTTTAAAAATATCTAGAATGGCCTGCATGATACCCCTAACCCTGTCGTAGCATCCGCGCATCTTGCTCTCGTCCCGTTCAGTGAAACGGACTCGTTTGGATGGCTACGTGCACGTGCGTGCATCCGTTTTTGGGGTATACTTTTTCGTTACCCGGATATCCTGTTTTGGTTTTAGTTGATACGTACATTATCCGTATTTTTAAATCATAATATTAGACCCGACACGGGTATGTTTTGGACTATTTTTGTATTAGCCAAAATCTCAAATTTTAACTAATATTTATCCTACGGTTTATTTTTTACTTTTAAAATTTTATTCTTCATATCTTATTTCCTATTTAATATTTTAAAAGATTTTTTTTATATTTTCCTAACTATCTGCTGTCTCTCTCTCCTCTATTCTTTATTTATATACTTTATACTATTATATTTAAATTTTTTTATGGAAACCCTATTCCCGTGTTCCATCTCTCTCTCCCCCTCATATTTTTTTCCTCTGCCGCCTTCGCCTCCGACTCGTGAGAACCTACGCCCTCGCGTTCGCCCCATACCGTCGACCACTTCATCAACCTCCACGTCGCCGCCAGCACCGACTCCACCTCCTCCTCTTCTTCCTCCTTCCCCACTCTCCTTTCCTGACGTGAACCCATTGCCTGCGATCCACGCCCACGTGTCGCGCTCGTCGTTGCCGACCGCCCTAGTCACCTCCGTCTTGGTTATATTCCTCCTCAAACCCATCACTCTCTACTCTCGCCGACCCAACACCAGAGCAGCCCCTGCAAACCGTCGCAAACCGCGACGAACCCCACCAAGCAACCCTCGGGATCATAGCCGCACCCTCATCGCCGGAGCTCCAATCACCCCGTCAGCCTCACCTCACCACCACCTCTCTCCTCTCCTCCCCTGCAAGCCCATGACCCCAGCACTTAACCCTACCCAGAACCCAAGCTTTCCCTGCACACCTGGATCCCCACTACCCTTTGCCGGAAACCATCGCTTGAACCTTGCCGTCGACGGCCCGTCGTCGACGTCATTTTCCTTGCCTCGTCTCTGATTCCAAACCCAGAGCAACAAACACACAGCCCTCTTCTTCTTCTTTTCTTCTTCTTTTTCTTTCTTCTTTTTCTTGATTCGTATTTTCCAGCGATCACCGCCGGAGCCGTGCCGCTGCCGACGATCCGAGTGACCTAGTGGACGTTCCCAGACAGCGTGGTTACCTTCTTGCCTTTCTTGGACCTGTCCCGTATGCCGTGTGTGCGTTGCGACGTTTACCCGATGTCGGACGTGCCGTACGCACCCGTCATGTGTTCCGCTCAGGCAAGTTCATCTTGCTACATGCTATGATATATATTTTGCATCCAGATGAATAAAAATATCACATGTTGATTGCATTGTACATCTATATTAATGTTTTACTGTTTTCGGATACCCTTATACATCAATATCATTTATTATATATGTAGCTGCATCTACAGATCATATTATTTCATGTTACTGTTGTATTAGTACCACATGCTTGATAATGTGCATCCTACATAGTCATGGAGCTGTATATGTAACCCCTGATAGATATTTGTGCATCCATGTTTTATTGTGTATCCATACCATTAATTTTATATATCTAGTTGCATGCCATGTCATATTAATTCATATTACTGTTACATTAGTACCCCATACTTGATAATATGCATCCTACGTAGTCATGGAGTTATAGATGTAACCCCTGATAGATATTTGTGCATCCATGCTTTTACCGTACATCTGTACTGTTACCATGATTCGATACTTGATACATTTTACTGTTGGACACCTATTTGATACACTGTGCACCCCTGACATGACCTGATGCACCACTGCTTGACTTGATACCTGATCCTGTTCCTAATGCCGACATTCTTGACTTGTTGTCCCGATGGACATATTCTGTTGTCTGCATAGACAAATCTGTACCTGCTTGATCATGTGTTGGCATTAGCTCCAGATTTATCAATACCTGACTTGAACACATAACTTGGGGGTAAGGGGAAATCAATGATGGAACATGACTTGTAACTCAACAGTTCGGCGCTTATACTGATCAGTTTTACGGGCTAGGCCAGCCCCGGGATGATGCTACTGATATCATTCATCTGTACATGTTTTGATGACAAGAAGCAAATGTTGGTGGGTAATGACTATCCTTCTGAGTTAACCGTTATTAACTCGCATGCCATTCGTCCACCTACAAAATACTCGTCAGTCTTGAGCATTTCATTAGCTAGCGGGACTCAAGAAACTTGGCCTGCGCAATTCAAATTTAAGGGTAACCCTCACTTCTTGCCAGGGTTCCTTGAGTGGGCTAAATATTCCTTAGCTCATGACCATGAAAAGTTAAAGTCTGCCGGCCTTTATAACGCCATTTATTTCTCTTTCTTTCTTCATCCTTCATCATCGGATTATTTGAGAGCTTTCTTAGAAAGTTTCAACACCAACACCAATACTGCCATTACTTTAGCGGGTGAGTTTGGAATTACTTTATTGCACGTGTGGGATTACTTCGGATTGCCTATTACAGGAAAGATTTATGATGAATGTAATCCCCCTGAATAGTTATTGTTTGGGTGGAATAAGAAGTGTCGGGTGTTATATTCATCCTTCTTGTATGGATTTGTATAATGCATATTATACTCTTTCTTGTGCTGAGACACAATCGCTTCCGAAACCGGTGCTTTCGAAGAGTAGATTAAACATTTCTTAAATTTAGGCGAGTTCAAAAGATTTAATAATTTCTTGAATATCAAAAACCCTTTTCCCATAGGCGAATCATCCACTTCCTCACCACAAGCCAAGCAGACCAAGAAAGCCATGGGAAGAGGTAAAAGTACTCAAGTTACTCTGCCTACTGCCTCTAAAGTAACAACAGGAACATCTACTCCAAGATCTCAAGGTAAATATCGCATATGTTCGTCAGCTTTCTTCCAGATACAATTCGATAGGATTTGTCATCAAGAGAGGACTAGCCGGGATACTCTTTTGAGTGCTTTTATCGCCTTATGGATTTGTCATTTCTCTGTTCCTTCTTCACCAGAAAGATCGACATGTCCAGAAGTAGTTTGGATAGCTTCGAGCATGGCTAAAGGGGTTAGGCATGCTATAGGTTTACATGTCTATGCCCATATCCATCAGAGTATATGCTAATTTTTGGAAGCGAGGTATTTTCTCCTTACAAGGTCGAGAGGACCTTGCCAATGTGCATGAATTTTTTATGAGTCTGTGCCCTCTCGGGTTTTCACAAACTCACCGGCAGCCCTGTTGTTTTTACTCACGGAGCCCTTTCGGGTTTTCATCCTTGTACATTTTTCTTGTGGACGTACCATTTTCTTTACGAGTCTGCGTCCTTTCGGGTTTTCACAAACATCGCCGGTAGTCCTGCTGTTTTTACTCACGGCGCCCTTTCGGGTTTTCATCCGTGCCCATTTTGCTTATGGATATACCATTTTTTTTTTGTTCAAGTGGGATATTCCACTTGACTGCAGTACTCGTTTGTAAGCCCCTTGATATCCTTTCTATTCTTTTGAGAAGAAAGGACTATCTTACGTAGAGATTCTTCCTCCAGTGAGAAATATGCCCCCTGTGTATACCTCGGGGGGAACGAGTACCCACACCGTCGCTATTTTGGTGACAGGTTGTTTCAAAATCGCTCATTTTTTTTGTTGAGCGTCGGCGGCAAATACCACCTTACCTCAGCTTTTCATTCATCTTCATCAGATGATAAAGGGTCTTGACTCAGCTGATCCAATCGGGTCATTTTATTCATGAGCTCTTGGAAGGCTGTCGGCTTGAAGAGGGCCATATACGAGGACGCCTTTGAATTTGGGTCAAGGATGGCTATGAGTATTCCTATGGCTGCAACTTCATCGATACGTTGCTTGTATTTGACCAGAGATTTTGCCATCGGGTAACACATTGAACCCCGTCTCATTCGATCTAACCCTTTCGTTGACCAGTGTCGTCACGGTAGTGCGTTTATTCATACTAGCGAATCTCTGACAGGAGGGCATCTCCATTTCGTCGAAGGTATTCATGGAGTCATTCGGGAGTTTCGCATACCATTCGAAGGTAATACCCACCGGATAGCCAATGAACTGTCGGAGGAGAAGTATATCAGTATTGCCGCACATGGGTTCAAATCGCGCAATGTGCCGGCGAGAATTCTCAGTTCCTTTGCACATGTGGCACGTTGGAAGTGTGTTGTTATGCCCCGCTTCCTAAAATACGGAATACGAGGGGTTGACAAGGCCAGCCATGCTCCTACGGTCGAGGAAATACCTCTCCGTAGTCACACTTCGGCTTCTAGCTTTACGTGGTAATCAGTAATCAATGAACAGGTAATGAGAAATGCAGTAACTAAATCAAAACAAATACAAAAGAACTAACCAGATGGAGATCAATGCAGTATAGTTCTGAGTCGCTGATCAAGATGTCCGCGATATCCTCGAGGTACGTCAGGTCCTGGTCCTGGCTAGATCCACTTCTCACTCTGAGCATGCATACTCAAGTCGTCAGAGCGACACGATAGCAATATATATATGGGTAAGAATAGTAACTCGTGTAATAATAATGAATATGTAACAGTAATCAAAAGAGTAAAGACGTGAACAGGAAGTAGCCAATGCAGGTATCTAATAGGGCAGGCAAATAGTAAAGCAGTAAACAGCGTGGCAGGGATGTTGAAACAGTAATCAATGCATGTCAATGTCACTATCCCTATCAGTCTCTAAGTCTTACTGTACAGGTCACTAAGCCTATCGTCAGTCCAAGTGTGAGAGTCAACCACTCGTGAGTATCCCCTACCCAAGGGTAGGACCCAAGGGCAAGGGAACACGGGCCCGAGTCGCTCGCTAATAATCAGTGATATCCTTATATATCTCCATATGTGCCGGCATGAGACTCCGAGATTCTGTTTAACTCACACTCAAACTACCCCACACCCCGTGGTCTACATCAAACGCCAACCATAAACCCAAATACCGGTTAGACCATGACAAGTCTGCGCGAGAACTGGAGACAGGATCTCCATCAAGCATGTCCCGACTGATACCCAAGATAAATGGACAGTGTTTGGTGCCTTACCTGTGACACCCATACAAGTGCTTCCATAATTATCCCA
Organism: Agapanthus africanus; assembly: GCA_030015575.1. Taxonomy (NCBI): domain Eukaryota; kingdom Viridiplantae; phylum Streptophyta; class Magnoliopsida; order Asparagales; family Amaryllidaceae; genus Agapanthus; species Agapanthus africanus. The sequence continues at coordinate 751,940,428 of CM057340.1, read as the reverse complement.
TACCAATTATAGTCACACTTATACACGTCCCACAGACGTCGACAATGCGATAAATCAATAGGGTCCACTGATTGTGTACAAGTACGTGTCACTTTCACTTGCTCATTCATGCTTAAACACTAACGTACTTGCCACAATCAAATGTTAAAACCTAACACTGGGCAATGCACATGATCACTAGGTTACCAATGCAATGACATACATATAATGTGATGAGAATACAATAACTAAGGCATGATTAAGATCTCATCACTCGGTGTCCTACCACTTGCATAATTTATCATAATTCATACATGCGAAATTTAGCAAAACAATGAACAGGGGATGAGTAGTATGTTTAATTATCTATCCAACAAATTTTGTTTCACGTCAATCGGGTTTCAGGATCGCTAGATATGGCCATTTCATTTTAAACGTTCACTGCTGGAAATCCGGTTTCAGAATCGGAAGTCCATTTCATACCGCATTTTAATCCCAGTTGGGATCATAATTAGGCGACGCTATAGTTGATCTATATTTAGGATTATCAGTCAGGTTTCCACCGCAATTGGCGGATCAGTAATATACCATGCCAACAGAGAGTTATGGACAGATTATATCTGAGGTGTAAAATCTGCTTCTGCAGAATTCAGCAAGACATGTCGACAAGGTAAAATGAATTAAAAATATCAAATGGTTGAGGGAACCAGTGAACCCAGTCGAGTAAGAAAACTAATCCAATTTCCTACGTAACGATACAGGGTTCTGCGCATTCGCTTATATGAACAGTAACATACTAGGGTTTAGAAACAAGGGTTAATCGGGATTTCCATTCTGGACTGCAGTCCAGAATCATACTCCTCCGCAGTTTTCTCTACCATAGCTTATTAAAATTCAGTGGTAAACAATATGGTGCAGTGGGTTAAACAGTTAGCTTCGATACGAGCCATCGCACGCATCACTTTAATGTGTACACAATTAATTATGATTTTAACAAGTTTCAGACGCGGGAAATATTCAGTTTTAACGGGTGTAATGGGGGTGATTGTTCAAGCCAGTAACGATTAGATTTTCCAGTAATATTTCACCACAATGTTCATTGTCATACGGGCCAGCGTATATGATCAAGTTCTGTCAGTTTAATGGAAGGTTTTCATTCGGGTTTTGCATCAAACAGCTATGTCATATAAGTTTTCATGAATCGTAAACATGGAATTAATAGTATTTTGAAGTATAACAGTATAATCTAGCATGTAGCAAGTAGGGTACTTGTCTGGAGACACTTTGGAGATGCACGGCAGCGGAAACGGCATGAACGCTCAACGAACGGTACGGTTAGGGCTCGCGGCCTCGGCTCGAGCTTGGGCTCTTGGACTCGATGGCTCGGTAGGTGCGACGGATGTGCGCTGGCATTGCGACGGATGGCGTGTTGCTGACGATGATGGCTTCAGGGGATCGGGGCCACATTTTGATGACGACGCCGGTGATCAGAGAAACGGGAACTGTGTCAGATGTACGTGTTCGACGAAATGTCGGGGCTCGATTTGAAACTTGGGCTAGCTTTGGTGCAGTGAGGGGGCGTCAGTGGTGGGTGTCGCGCAGGGACTCAGCTACGACGGAGGGGTCGCCGTGATGACAGCAAAGAGGGGAGGCCGGCGGTGGGTGGTCGAGATGGCCGGCAGTGGTGATGCGAGGGGGTAGCTGGGAACTCAGAGGGTTCGCCGGCGGCGAGAGATCCGGCAATGGGAGCTCGGGGCGCAGGCGATGGGGAAGAGGGGTGCAGTGAGGAGGCGGGTCGTGGTTAGGGCTTGGAGCCAGTGTGCAGGGAGAGAGGGAGGTGCAGAGAGAGAGGGAGAGGGAAAGAGGGGGTGCAGAGAGAGAGGGATGTGCTGAGAGAGATCGAGCTCGGTGGTTGCGACGTGCGGTCGACGGAGGCGCCGTCGAGGTGATCAAGGAGGCTGGTGGGAGGAGGCAGTGAGAGTGTCGAGAGGGTGGCCGGGTGTGAGGAGACGGCGAAGGGAGGAGCTCGAGGCGTTGGAGGCGTCGGTGGTTGTGCTGCGATGTCGACGGTGGAGGAGGAGCTCGGGGTTGCAGTGAAGGATGCAGGCGGCGTCGGTGCTTGGTGGGGGTGCGCGGAAGGAGATGAAGGTGGCGCCGAGTTTAGCGAGGGGATGAAGAGGGAGAGAGAGTGAGATAGAGGAGGGGACCGTTGAGAGGAGCGGGTCGTAGGAGGGAGTGCGCGCACGTCGTGGGTGCGAGAGAGGCGGCGCGAGAGACGTGGTCGCGACGACGTGGCGACATGGGGCGCGCGCGAAGGAAAGAGCGGGAAAAAGAGAGCGGGTGGGGAAGGAGAAGAGTCGGGTCGGAGCGAGAGCGGGTAAGGGTGTTGGGTTAGGGATTTACTGGGCTGGGATTTAAAGGTTTTTATTTGTTTAATCTGGTTTGTTTTTCTTTGGGCTGAGGAAGTGTGGGCCAGAAAAAGAAAAGGGAAAGAAGATAAGGAAAAAGGGAATTGGGCCGGGTTTGGGAATAAATAAAAATAGGAAAAGTAGAGAAGAGTGGGCCGGCTTGGAAATTTAAAAAGGGAAAATGGAGAGTTAGGGTTTGGGTTAATTCATTAGAAAGAGTTTGGGAAAATAAATAGAATGGGTTAGGGTTTAACAGTTAGGGTTAGGAAAATTAGGTGAAAATTAATTGGGAGAAATAGAAGTATTTAAATACATACAAATTTGTAATCTTGTTTGAAATACGGAAATAATTAAAAAGGACTGGGTATTAGATGTGTGCTCTGGCGGGTATTGTATTTGATTGTGCCATGTCGGATACGGTCGACCAATCTTGATTGATCTATTGGCGGCTTCACTGGCGTAGCGAGCTTCGATTTGCTGAGCGATATATTCATTCAGCTTTGCTTGTAGGAATCATTTCCTCCTCAGTCATTGATGAGCTTTGCAGAGAATTTGAAATGTCATCCTTATCTTTAAGACCGACTACCAGCAGTTCATCTGCCAGTGGTTCCGATTGAACCATCATTCTAGCCATATTCTGAATTAGAATGGCCATCTGGTTCATTTTAATAGACATTTCTGCCGCTTCTGCATCTCCCTTTTTCAGAGCACGCTTTAGGAAATCAATATCCGACTCCTTCTCTATTGTTTCTCCAGGTGCGTCTTCGGGATTTGCCCTAGACGATGGATTAGCGAGTGGTGCCGCCTGAACAAGCATCTCCTGCAGCTTTTCACGTTGCAGTTAAACTTTTGTTAAGGACCGAGTTTGAGGTCGGTGACTAGTAGAAGCTCGAACTTCGTCTTTGGAATTCACCACATAGACTATATGAACTACCATGCCCCCGGGCTTGAGGTGTTTGGAGTTTTTGGCCTTTGGAGTTTGCTTCGGGCACTTGAGCTTTATTGGGCCTCCTTTTTTGTGAAAAGCCGCTTTGGTTTTGGGAGGAACCGCTGTATCAGGATCCTTCTTGGGGTGAGTCCCCCTCACCTGCTTCCACACCTTATATATAGATGAGGAAAGTTGTCTCAGGGAACGAACTTGTTTCTGCTCTCGTGGGATCTCCACGGGCTGCAGAGACTTCTTCGATATTGCGGTAGGAGAATTTTGCCTGACCCTTCGCAACAGTTTGAAACTGTTCCCAGTTGGAACAACAACATTCACCACTGGGGTTGAAACAGGACCATGCGGAGAACTGCCCCCAGCTCATTTTGTATGATGCCGATATTGACGTTGACCGTTTCTTACGGCCGGGATTTGATTAGCTCCAGGATTTTGCCGAGCCTGCCCCCTGTTCCCTTTGAGAGCCTAAATATTCTGCCCCCTGCGTCGACTTTGGTCCTTAGCAGGTGCCAGTTGTTGGAGGACTGATTCTGTCGGCAAAGTTGCAGCTTGGGGAACCAGCCTGTGGAAGACAGATTTCCTCTGGGTTTCCTCCATCGGCGTTGAGGCACCGAGGGTGGGAGATGGGAGTATCGACCCAAAGAGAAGCCCGTTGATTTCTTGAAGAGCCGGATTGCAGAGATTTGAGTCTACAAGTGGCCCGTACTTGACTCCACTAGATATGACAGAGCCTGAGTTGCTAAGGTGGGAGCAAACGTCATTCTTCATAGAGACGAAGCGCCGACTTCAGTATCCCCTCCCCTAAGGGAAACCACAAACATACACACCGCGATTATCTGATCACGGGAAAAACACGACACACGAAGTGTGGAGTGGAAAGAGGAAAAGGTCCCACCGGGCGTGCCGGAATCTGTTTACCGCCGGAAACCGGGAAGACAAACGTCTTACCTGAATCTGGGGGCAGATGCTATTTGGGTTTTATCCGTCCACCTCTCCAAAGATGCCAAGTTGATTTATGACACCGTGCATCGAAGGTTTAGACAGATGCGGCCGTTGTAGCAGATTTCGTCAGATTCCCCCTCGTTTGAGGGGGTTTTTGATTATGGGGATGCTCTTCCCTGCAGGCGTAAGCCTCTGCAGTTAATTACGCTACTGCATCGCGGTAACCACTTTCTCCTTCTCCATATGGTCATTTCGTGTCGTGTATATTTGTTTTATTTTTTGTTACTAGTGGATTGTATACGGAGACTAATTTATGTTGTCGCCCATAGGGCGTGGATTAGTCCAAATCCGTATTTTCTTAGATTTGGGTTTGGGTTGGGTTTAAGGATCGTTAATCTTATTTGAAACTAAGATCAACTTAAACGTTTGTTAAGTATACGTTAGTCTAATTTTAGACTAAGATCTACTTAACAGGATCATTTAGATCCAACAAAAGAGTATTTGGGCTCTATTGTTTTAGTTTAGAGACATTGTGGTCCATTGGGTTTAAGGACATCATAGTCCGTGACAGTTTAAAAACGTCATAGTCTGTAAACTTTAAAGACATCATAGTCTATGAGTTTAAGGACCTCATAGTCCATAAAGTTTAAGGACATCATAGTCCATGAGTTTAAGGACCCCATAGTCCGTAAAGTTTAAGGACATCATAGTCCAGTTTAAAGACGTCAGAGTCTGTGTGGTTTTGGTTCAACCGTTTGGAGTCACGTGAGGCGCTCCAAAAATAGGGTTTATTCCATTTTCTCTTTTATAAGTGCTGAGCACTTCTCAAGGGTCATGTAGGGTCACGTGAGGCGTTCCAAAAATAAGGTTTATTCCCTTTTCTCTTTTATAAGTGCGGAGCATTTCTCAAGGTCACGTGGGGTCACGTGAGGTGCTCCAAAAATAGGGTTCTCTTTTATAAATGCTGAGCACTTCTCAAGTGTCACGTGGGGTCACGTGAGGTGCTCCAAAAATAGGGTTTATTCACTTTTCTCTTTTATAAGTGCTGAGCACTTCTTAAGGGGTGTTTCCCCTAATCAGAGCAAAGCTCTGTTGAAATTTAAAATTCAAATTTTGAAGCAACGCTTCAAATCCAAGGCGCAACGCGCCACGCGTCAGGCGCTGAAACGTCAGCTCAGCGCCCAAGGCAGCGCGCCCAATCAGAGCAAAACTCTATTTAAAACAAAATTAAAGGAAGCAACGCTCAGTTTGTGCAAGCGCTGCGCTGCGCGACACGTGTCAGCGCAGATGCGCTGCGCCGTGCGCTGCGCGACACGTGTCAGCGCAGTTGCGCTGCGCCGTGCGCTGCGCGACACGTGTCAGAGCAGTTGCGTTGCACCGTGCGCTGCGTGACACGTGTCACGCGCTGGGGCATTTGCGCCAAACAGAATTAAAATTTTAAAGAAATCTTTCTGTTCTTATTAAAACAAGAAGATTTTCTTCTGTAAAACAGGAGCTCTTGGATCAAAGATCCAACGGTGGGGAAAATTCCCCAAATCACTCAGAGAAATATCTGTTTAACAAATTTAACTAATTTATTGGCACTATAAAAAGGACCCTAGACCTCAATTCAAAAGTATCAACATTTGTGAGAAATCAAGAACTTCAAACAGAGAAAACTCTGAAGAAATTTCAAGAAAAAGGTAAAAACCTTCATAAAATAGAAGAAATTTCTTCTAATAGATCATTGATCTAAGAATAAGATCAATGATCTTCACATAATAAACAGTGCTTTGCACTTTTTATGAACCACTGGTTCTTTAAAAAAAGAAAAACAAGAAATACTTGTTTTCTTTGATTCTAATTAAATCAAAGAAAACAAACAGTGCTTTGCACTTTTTCATGAACCATTGCTTCTAAAAGATTCTCAAATTATAGTGCCTTGCATTTGCACACTGCGCTGTTGCGCTCTTGGATTGGCGCAAGCCACCAGAGAGCGCCACGTGTCAACATCTGAACCATCTACGCTATGCGCTTTTGAAATAGAGCTTTGCTCTCTGGAATTGGCGCAACTCACCAGAGCGCGCCACATGTCAGCAGCGCAAGCGCAGCGCACTGCGCTTGCGTGACACGTGTCAACACCACAAGCGCTTGCGCTCTCTGATTGGCGCAAAGCGCCTGACAAATGCAATGCATTTCCTAAAGGGCCAGGCCCAAATCAAAAAGACCTAGTAGGCCTAATTAAATTGCAAAGCAATAAATGGGCAGAGCCCAGGTAAAATTGATGCTCTGCATCTTTTATAAAAGGGCAGAGCCCAAGTAAAATTGATGCTCTGCATCATTCATAAATGAGCAGAGCCCAAAATAAATTGATGCTCTGCATCTTTTATGGGCAGAGCCCAACCAAAAATAGAAAATAATGCAATGCATTATTTAAAAATGGGCCAAGCCCTAGTACAGGACAAAGACAAATAAAAGTATCGAACATTTTTCAATTGGACTTACCCCAATCATGGCCGTAAGTCCTCAAATTAAATGGACTGAGCAAGATTGCTCTCCTAAATCAATTTACTTTCGGTTCGAGGGTACATCTCCGAACTCCTCTGACACCTATCGTTGTAATCCTTCAACGACGTCAGAGAGGTGACGGGTCCCGACGACCACACATTAATACGGACTGCGGGGTCCTTAAACTCGTGGACCGAAACGTCCTTAAACTAATGGTGGACCGAAACGTCCTTAAACTAATATTGGACCGAAACGTTCCTAAACTAATGATGGACCGAAACGTCCTTAAACTAATGACGGACCACCACGTCCCTAAACTGGCAATGGACCCCCATGTCCCTAAACTGGAACATGGACCACCACGTCCCTAAACTGGAACAATAGAGCCTCCAAATGCTCTTTTGCCGGATCTAAATGATCCCGTTTAAGTTGATCTTAGCCCCAAACACGGCTAACGTATCCTTAAACATTCAAATGGACTATAAAACTCCAAATCAACTTTGGTTCAAGGGTACATCTCTGAACTCCTCTGACACCTATCGTTGTAATCCTTCAACGACGTCAGAGAGGTGATGAGTCCCGACGGCCATATATTAAATGGATCACCATGTTAAGTTGATCTTAGTCTCAAACAGGACTAACGTATCCTTAATGAACGTTTAAGTTGATCTTAGCCTCAACAGGGCTAACGTATCCTTAAACTAAAAACACCAAACCCAAATCTAAGTAAATACGGATTTGGATTAATCCACATCCTACGGGCGACGGCATTACTCAGTCTCCGTATACAATCCATGGGCAACCACAAACAAAACAAACACCCACGACACGAAGTGAAATTCTGGAGAAGGAGAAAGTTGTTACCGCGATGCGGTAGCATAATTAACTGCAGGGGCTTGCGCCTGCAGGGAAGAGCGTCCCCACAATCAAAAAACCCTCAAGCGAGGGGGAATCTGACGAAGTCTGCTACAACGGTCGCATCCGTCTAAACCTGCGATACACGGTGCCATAAATCAACTTGGCATCTTCGGAGAGGTGGACGGATAAAACCATATAGCATCTGCCCCGAATCTCAGGCAAGACATCCTCACATCGTCTCGTTGCCGTCTTTCGGAGGGGAACAAATTCTGGCACGCCCGGTGGGACCTTTTTCCTCTTTCCACTCCACACTTCGTGTGTCGTCTTCGCGAACCAATCGCGGTTTGTTAACGGTTGCCTTTGGATTTCAAGTTACTAAGATTTGGTCTTTTGCCTGGCGCAGAACTCAAGCATCAATGGCCTCTTACCGCACCAACTGCTCGAAGTGCCACTGCAACGGACGCTCCACCTCACCTGGAGGTGTAGCATATGGGCCCCAAGCGGCCTCCTTCCTCGCTCTGCCGGTAGAACAGGTGACCCAGGCCACCACCGGCCTGTTTTTCGTGACCATGATCCCACCTGCAAGCTTCTCTATGCCAATACCTGCACCAGAAGCGAACAAGAAGTCGGTCTTCGACTGGCTCACTGCTACGACGATCCCTGTCAACGGGCCATCCACTACCAAACCAACAGCCTCCGTCTTCGCCAGGCTGGATCAGAACTTTGAAGGGCCCGTCAAGAAGCCTGTGAACTCTAAGGTGGCTGTCCCGAGGAAGGCAATAACCGCTGCTCCAGAAGTCGTCAAGGCGGCTTCCCCTGTCAAAGAGTCAGTCTTTTCAAGACTGACTATTTCTGCTCCTGCCCCTGCTTGAGGATCTGTCTTCGATAGATTAAACATCACCCCTTAAAGGACAACCTTAGTCTTTAAGAGGTTAACACCAGCGGTGCCTCATTCAGACATGGGGCAAAAAGAAGCTGTCTCTATCTCCGAGCCAGTCCCAACGGCTCGTCATGCTTGACGTCGCCATTGGCGACGAGTAAGGAAGGCAGGGGGCAACTCCCCCTCAGGGCTAACTCCACCTGCTCCAGTGGTGGAGGTCAACGCTGCTGTTCCAACTGGGAACAGCTTTGAACTGTTGAGGAGGGTACGTAAGAACTCTCCAACCGCTACATTGAAAAGATCTCCTTCGCCCGCGAAGAGAGTTCCGAAAACGAAGCAAGAACAGCCCCCTCAACGGCTGTCCTCAAAAATATACAAGGTTTGGCGGAGGGTTCAAGACTCTGTGATTGACCCAGGTCACTCTCGTCAACAGAAAAAGGCGAAAGTGCAAGAAGAAAAGGATCGTCCTCTTAAACAGCAAAGGACGACAATCACCAGGGTGCCCACTGCAACGGCCCCCTCCACTTCAACGGCCCACAAAAGATGAAGGCCAGAGAAAACCCCCGCGCCCACGGCAAATGCCAAAGGTGGTGAACCTAAACGCCCTAAGTTCGGGGGCATAATAGTTCATACAGTTTATATGGCTTCCGGAAAGGAGGATAGCCGCGCTTCGACGGGTCATAGACCGCTTACGCGGTCGGTGACCAAAGCTCAGGAGCAACAGCAAAAGCTCCAAGAGATGATGAACGCGATGGCCGCACTTACTGGGCCAAAAGAAAGCCCTGAAACGTCTTCAGATGAACGCCAAGAGAAAGAGACCGACGCCGAATTCCTTCGACGAATATTGGAGAAGAAGGACAAAGAGGCTGCTGAACAAGCAGCCAACATAAAGCGTATGGGCCTCCTGTTCCAAGACATGGTAGGGATGATGATCCAGCAGGATCCTCCGGCCGAAGATCCCCCGATCGTCCTTGAAGACGATAGGGGAGAAACGTCAAATCCTCCACCGGCACTGTCAACAGCCAAGGAGGAGACAATCTCTAAAGCTGACTTGGACGAGTATATAGCCCAACAAATACGGGTTCATCATGCGACCGAAGCAGCCGGTCAGGTCGTAAAAACAGGACGACGATATCCGAGCTGGTACGACCAGATCAAGTACCCACCGAGCTACACAATTCCCAAGTTCCATGTCTATAAGGGGACTGGCAATCCCCACCAGCATGTTGCCTAGTTCAGGGCGCTTTGCGGCAACACTGGCGATGATGATAAATTGTTGCTCCGCCAGTTCGTTGGTAGCTTATCGGATACAGCGTTCGAGTGGTATTCCGAGCTCCCGAACGACTCTATCAAGACCTTTGCTGAGATGGAACTGCTGTTTACCCAGCGTTTCGCGAGCGCCAGCGAGCGTACCCCGATAACGGCATTGATCAATACCAGGGTAAAACCGGGCGAGACGTGGGTCCAAAACGCTATAAGGTGGCAGAACTTATGGTCAAAATGCGAGCAACGCATTGAAGAAGCTCCTGCGGTGGGTATGTTTGTGGGAACCCTCGACCCGTAAGCAACCATCTCGCAATTTATGATGTTCTTCAAGCCGACCACCTTTCAGGAACTAATCGACAAGCTGGCGCAAATGGATCAGATGGGCCATAAACCTCCTCTTCTAAAGCCGGACTCCCGAAATAAGAAGGGGAAGGGGAAAGCGATCGTTGTCGCTAATGCTCAACAACAGCCGAACAACTCGAAGCCGGTCGTTCATCAAAATAATATGCGCCCATACGTAGCCCTTGAGGAGAGGATGGGACGTCCTTACTCGTTTCCCGAGATAAAACGAGAAGGTTATTCAAGCTGGCGTTGCGCAACCGACTCATAAATCTGCCGTATCCAAAACGTCCGTCGCAACCAAGTGATGTCAATAAGCCCAACTGTCATGCCCCGCTTCCCAGAGTACGCTAAAATGGGCACGTGACATAGCCAACCATGCTACCTGTGGGTAGGAAGCATCCATCCACAGTCACATTATGGCTGTAGAGATATCAAGAACAAAATAAAACTATCTAAAACATGTCCATAATCCAGAATAACAGGAGTCAAAAATAAATAAATGCGGAAGCAAATGATCCAATACAAATAACTGACATGTATGTCCCATAATGCGGGCTCACATCAGGAAATAAATGCAGGAAATAAAACTAACTACTACTGAACTCACAGCTCAGCCTGCTGGCTGAAGTACTCCTGCTTGGACTGCAACAGCGGTACGGAATCTGGGCCATGCAAAACCCTGACGTCAGCGCGTCATGTCATCAAGTAATATAATATGAACAGTGTAATAGGCAATGCAAAATAATCATGAATAAAACGAGAGTAACAATAATATGAATCAAGCAGTGCAGGGTAGTGTGCAGTGAGTAAACTAAACTGTTCTATCAGGTTTTCTATTCTAGAGTCTTTGAAATCAATTGATGAATCATCGATGTAACTCAATAGTATCCCGTGCATGCCCGGGACCACGGTCAAGACCCTCGGGACTGAATCCGAGACGTGCTGCTGGGCAGTAATAGGTAGCAGGATGGGCGAGTGATGTCAGCATCATCACTCAGGGGCTGGCCTAGCCCGTAAGACTGATCAGAACAGGTATCGAACTGTTGAGTTACAAGTCAGGTTTCACCTTTGATTTCCCCATACCCCCAAGTTATGTATGTCGAGTTAGGTATTCAGTAATCAAGAACTAATGCCAACACAGGATCAGGTAAAAGCAGGTTTGTCTGGATAGACAACAGGAACGGTCCACGAGGACTACATGTCAGGTTTGTTGGCCTTAGACACAAGATCAGGTAACGGGTCAGGTCATGGTACATCAGGTCAAGTCAACAGTGTACGATACCATGTCAGGTATGTCAATATATATACGTGTAGCAAGTCAGGTCAAGATGCAAACAATATCGTGGGTGTGCTCACAGTCAGATATATAATCAAGCATGGGTATTAACAACATGAGATGAGCAATGAACTAAGTAATAAGCAGTTTCATTCAATTTGCAATACAGTTATCAAATTGTCACAGAGATGATTACAAGAGTGCAGTAAGACAAGTATAGCCGTTTAGTCATGTTAACAAGTTTAAGAACCCTTAGAGGTGCAATGATTTATGTAACGGTTCAGTACAGCTATTTCAGGTTAAAAGCATACGAGTGTCCGAATGGAACAGAACTACAGGGATAAATGCCATAAGCTATGTTAACATTAAAAATGTAATTAAATAGGTAAATATGGTTATTAGGTTCAATTTGCAACTGTAGATTCCAAGTTTAACGGTAAAATGATATAATGCACTATTGTACCGAAAAATGAGAAAGGATCGTACCAAGTTAAATTTACAGGTTTAGGGTGTCATAATATATATGTAAATATTGTATAGCATGTAGCAAGGGGTACTTGCCTCGACGGGTCGCGAACCGAAAAAAACGGAATGTAAACGTCGGCGGGAAACTCGCGACGGGCGCACGGTTCACGGATTGAACCCAAACAACGAACAATGGAAACACGCGGGTCGAGGTACCTCGCTGGAACGTCGGATCACGTCGTCGGCATCGTCGGATTCCGGCGAAAAGGTGAACAGTGAATGAAACATCATGGTATGAAACACGGGAGAAAAGAACCACAAGGAAATCTAAAGAAAGAGGGAAAGAGGATCTGAGCAGGGTGCTTACAATGATCAGCAGAGAGGTTGGGAAGGTTGACGACGTCAACGGAGCTCCGGCGGCCAGCCGACAGTAACCGCGATAAAAGGTCTGTAGATTCAAGAATGCATTAGCTGAGAATGGAAAAGGAAGGGAAGAGAGGAGGGAAGTTATCTCACCGAGGGGTGTGCCTGCGAGGCCGAGGACATGGGAACAGGGTCGCCGGCGGCGACAGACGGCAGTCCGACGGTGTGCAGGGGATGTGCAGGCGGCTGTGGTGCTGGTGGGGGGGCAAGCGCTCGGGAATCGATGAGAGAGAGGGCGAGGATGGTGAGGGAATGACGAGGACGATGGCGGAGGCGACGACGAGGTGATCGTCGGCGGCGAGACACAGGAACGGGTGCAGGTGGTCGCGGCGGGGTAAGCAGATGGCTGGGAACGCGGAGAAAGGAGGAAGAGGGCTTGGTGAGGTGAGGAGGTGAGGGCGCAGGCGACGGTGGTGCCGGCGTGGGGTTGCGGCGGCGAGGAAGGAGACGGCGGTGGCTAAGGCAGCGCTGCGATGGGGTTCTCAGATGGGTTCGTGTGAGAAAAAAAATATGGAGGAGGGAAAAAGTATTTTAAAAAATATAAGGGAGAGAGAGAGATTTGAGGGGGAGAGAGAGAGATTTGAGGGAGGGAGAGAGAGAGATTTGAGAGAGAGATACGCAGAAAGTGGGGGAGAGAGAGAGAAAGAGAGAGAGGAGGTGGGGCCCGCGGGAGATTAAAGGAGTGTTGTGGTTGGCTGGGGTTAAATGTTTAGTTAGGAAAAAAAGATTTATTAGATGTAGGAAACAGTAATATATTATAAGTTTAAGGAAATATTCGAATATTAAATTTGGGGTTTTGGCGCCAAATAAAACATTTTCAAATCGCGCCCGGGTCGGGTCCAAAAATTTGAAATTGAAAAAGTCGGATTTTAAGCGGGATCCAAATTTTAAAATTAAGTATCTTATGATTAAAAAGCATACCCCCAAAACGGACACACGTACGCGCACATAACCATCCAATCTCGCCCGTCTCACTGAACGGGACGAGAACACGATGCACGGACGCCACAACGGGGTTAGGGGTGTCAAGTAGGCCAAGATGGATATTTTTAATTTTATTTTAGATGCCAAAAAATTGTTATATGCAAAATTGAGTTGACGGGGTAAAAAATACGAAGAGTAACAAACAAGCACGATAAATGAAATAAGGGTCATACTCCATTCATAAAGTAACAGAAATTAGTAGCATTGGGCTTGGGTGTTACATTATACTCAACTACAAAAAGAATTTCGTCCTCGAAATTCCAAGAATACAAAGATAGATAACTACACGAAAAGGTGAGGAAACTTCTGCCGGATTTCATCTTCTCGTTCCCAAGTGGATTCTCCATGCGAGCGATTTCCCCAAGAAACCATTACAAGAGGGATAACCTTGTTCTTAAGAACCTTTTACCTTCGATCCACAATTTCAATCGGTCGCTCCTCAAAAGTCAAGTCTTCTCGTACTGTTAACTCCGAATGATCCAATACGTGTGTTTCATTTCGAACATACCTTCGTAATTGAGATACGTGAAACACATCGTGCACATTTGCCAAGGACTGTGGTAACGCCAAACGGTACCCTACCTCACCAACACGCTCCAAGATCTCGAAGGGTCCAACGAATCGAGGACTAAGCTTTCCTCGACTCCCAAAACGAATCACCCCTCTAGTCGGTGATATCTTCAAGAACACCAAATCACCCACGGCGAACTCTAGAGGTCCTCTTGACGTGTCAGCCCAATTCTTCTGTCTGTCTTGAGCTGCCTTCATATGATTCCTGATAGTGTTAACTTTCTCAACGGTCTGCACAACCAAATCTGGTCCCAATAACCTTCGTTCATCGACATCATCCCAACAAACAGGTGAACGGCATTTACGACCATACAAAGCTTCAAACGGTGCCATCTGGATAGTTGCCTGAAAACTGTTGTTGTAAGAAAACTCCACCAAGTGTAGATGATCCTCCCACGAACCCTTGAAGTCCAACATGCATACTCTCAACATATCTTCAAGAGTTTGGATCGTTCTCTCCGACTGACCATCAGTTTGAGGATGATAAGCTGTGCTAAACTTCAATCGAGTCCCCAAACTTTCCTGTAAACTCCTCCAGAAGTGTGATAAGAACCGAGTGTCCCAATAGGACACGATGCTCACCGGTACCCCATGCAACCTTACAATCTCCTGCATGTACCGCTCCGCCAAGGTTTCTGTTGATTGACCAACCCGAAAAGGAATAAAGTGAGCTGCCTTGATCAACCGATCAACAATCACCCATACTGCATTGTTGCCTTTTGGACTCCGCGGTAAAGCCGTCACGAAATCCATGGTTATATGTTCCCACTTCCATTGAGGAATCGGAAGTGGTTGCAATAAATCAGCAACCCTTTGATGTTCAGCCTTAACTTACTGACACACCAAGCACTTAGCCACAAAGCGAGCAATCTCCCGTTTCATGCCTTCCCACCAGAAATACTGTCGAATATCTCGGTACATCTTTGTGCCTCCTGGATGTACAGAATAAGCTGAACTGTGTGCCTCCTTCATAAGCTCTTCACGAACATCTCCCTTTGGCACACACAAACGGCTACCATACCTCAACGAACCATCTTCGTGGATTAATAAATCTGTTCATAGTCCGGCTTCAACCTGCTCTCGAAACTTTTGCAGTCTAGGATCCTGCGATTGAGCTGCTTTAATATTCTCAATCAAAGACGACTGCACTTGCAGCTGCATCAACTGTCCCGTAGAACGCGGTAGCACAACCTCCAAGTCAAATCTTTGAAAATCTGCAGCGATCTCCTTCTGCGTAGTTAACACCTGAATTACTGGTAACCGACTAAGCGCATCCGGCACAACATTACCCTTCCCGGATGGTACTTAAGATCAAGATCGTAGTCAGCCATCAGCTCCAACCATCTACGCTGCCTCATATTAAGCTCCTTCTGTGTGAACACATACGTCAAGCTCTTATGATCAGTAAAGACTTCGACTCTTTCGCCCAAAAGGTAGTGTCTCCAAATCTTCAAAGCGAAAATCACAGCTACAAGCTCCAAGTCATGAGTTGGATAATTCTTCTCATGGGTCTTCAATTGTCTCGATGCGTATGCTACAAATTTTCCATGCTGCATCAAAACACATCCCAATCCTTTCCCAGATGCGTCGCTGTGAATCACCAATCCTCCGGAATTGTCTGGCACGGTTAGAATAGGGGCGGTTATCAACTTCTGCTTCAACATCTCAAAAGCTAACGCACATTTATCCGTCCATACAAAAGGTACCTCCTTGCGCGTAAGCTTGGTCAACGGCTCTGCCAGACGAGCAAAGTTCTCCACAAATCTCCTATAGTATCCGGCTATTCTTTGGAATAGGCCAATCTCGAACTACTGCAATCTTTTCTGGATCGACGGTAATGCCATTGCCAGAAACAACATGCCCCAAAAACTTTACTTCCTCCAGCCAGAACTCGCACTTACTCATCTTCGCATACATTTTTGCTCTTACTTAGGCTACTGCAAGAGGCTCTTTGGGCATATCGAACTACATTCAAGACAGCCACGAACACAACGCCATACGCGTTAGTATTCGGTATGGAAGCAGTACTCCCCCTTGAGATAGAGTTACCCTCTCTACGAGTGGCAGTCCACTACGAGCTGACGAACGAAGAAAACGCTCACCTTCGGCTTGAGGAGCTTGATGCCCTTGAAGAAACACGGCTCATAGCGCAACAAAATCTGGAAGCTTATAAAGCAAAGATGACGCGCTCATATGAAAGATTGACCCGACCGAGGACATTCCGCCGAGGCGAACTCGTGCTAGTGGTCAAAAGGCTTATGATCCCCAATCGCGCTAAGCGGGGAAAATTCGAGCCGAACTATGAAGGCCCGTACATAATAGACAAGGTCTACCAAGGTGGAGCCTACCTACTCATGGATATGCACGGTGAAAGGTCTTTCCGGCCAATAAACGGCCGCTTCCTGAAGAAATACTATGCTTAATGAGTCACAGCTTAGGTCAATGATAGATGACGACGACTATGTCCGCTCGCTATCTTCCTAAGCTCAAACTCTATAAGCAGTAGTCGGCCCTTTTCCATGACGGACCGAAATGTCCTTAAACTAATAGTGGACCGAAACGTCCTTAAACTAATACCGCAGCATCCGTAGGCTGACGAGATAAAAAAAAAGAGAAGAAAAATATAATAAATAAAAACGGTATGTCCATAAGCAAAAAAAAAGGGCACGGATGAAAACCCGAAAGGGCTCCGTGAATAAAAACAGCAGGGCTACCGGCGAGTGTTCGTGAAAACCCGAAAGGGCGCGACCTCGTAAAAAGAAAAAGAAAAAGAAAATAAAAAGAATAAATAAAAACGGTATGTCCATAAGCAAAATGAGCACGGATGAAAACCCGAAAGGGCTCCGTGAGTAAAAACAGCAGGACTACCAGCGAGTGTTTGTAAAAACCCGAAAGGGCGCAACCTCGTTAAAAGACACTTATAGGGTCCTCTCGACCTTGTAAGGAGAAACCACCCGCGTAAGATCCTTATGACTCACAAGGGGGCAACACACTTAGGGATCCCCACGATTCCTAAGGAGAAAATACACTTGCGAGATCCTCACGACTCGTAAGGAGAACTCTCTTATGGGACCCTCACGGCTCATGAGATTTGAAAGTCTTAAGTTACAGAGACCTAAACCTGTGCTTAAGCAACCCCCACGACTTCCGATATTGCCCTACAAGTGGTCCAATACTGGCCCTTGTATACAATCTACGGGCGCGAATAAACATTTCCCTAACTAAGTCCCATCCGAGACTAGGGATATGTTCGCATGGTGAATAACCCTTGTAAATCCTCTCGATTTATGAGGAGAAAACCCTCCTGTAGGATCTTTACGACTTACAGAGGAACAAACACTTAAGAATCCTCACGATTCCTAAGGAGAAAATACACCTACAAGATCCTCACGACTTGTAGGGAGAAATACCTTTGTGAGACCCTTAAGGTTTATGAAGTCAAAAGCCTTAGTCGACAGGACCTTAACCCTGTTCGCTAAGCTACCCTTGTTCGACATCGACAGAGGCAGATGATGATTCGCTCCTGGCAATATCCCAGTTGTAGCGGTGCTGATGCCGAAATCGGTGTCTAATTTCAGGTTTACGGCGAAAAACCAGTAGACCGCACATGCATACGAAATAGCCGAAATGATGGGGCAACTTGCAATAAAAAGCAGCAAGTAAAAATGTATGCACGTAAAATAGCCGAAATGATTGGGCAACTCGCAATAAAAAGCAGCGAGTAAAAATAAAATAAACAGCCGAAATGATTGGGCACCGCGAGAAATAGCCGAAATGATCGGGCAATCGCGATCTTCGCGATATAAAAGCTGAAATGATAGAGCATCGCGGAAATAAAAAAAATGATAATAAAAATTTTTGCCCTACAGTTGAGATCATATCGATCCCTGTATACAATCCAAGGGTGCAAACAAAGAGGGAACCATACTTTCCCTACAGGATCCGCCAGAAAACGAAGCCAAATCTCGACGGTTCATCCCAACCCCGAAGAAACCAGCGTCTTCGGCAAAATCCTTCGACTCGAGGAAACAAGTGTCCTTAACAAAGAAAATCCTGATTCGCGTCGACTCGCAGAGCAACCAGTGTCTCCGTGGGAAATTCTTGATTCGTTTCAATACCAGGGAAACAAATAATCCTGGGCAAATACCTCAATTCAGGGAAACCAGCATCCTTGACGAGAGCCTCCTGATTCGCGTCGACTCGCAGAGCAACCAGTGTCTCCGTGGGAAATTCTTGATTCGTTTCAACACCAGGGAAACAAATAATCCTTGGCAAATACCTCAACTCAGGGAAACAAACATCCTTGACGAGAGCCTCCTGACTCGCATCGACTCGCAGAGCGACCAATGTCTCCGTGGGAAATTCTCGATTCGTTTCAACACCAGGGAAACAAATAATCCTTGGCAAATACCTCAACTCAGGGAAACAAACATCCTTGACGAGAGCCTCCTGATTCGCGTCGACTCGCAGAGCAACCAGTGTCTCCGTGGGAAATTCTCGATTCGTTTCAACACCAGGGAAATAAATAATCCCTGGCAAATACCTCAACTCAGGGAAACAAACATCCTTGACGAGAGCTTCCTGATTCGCATCGACTCGCGGAGAAACCAATGTCTCCGTGGGAAATTCTCGATTCGTTTCAACACCAGGGAAACAAATAATCCTTGGCAAATAGCTCAACTCAGGGAAACAAACATTCTTGACGAGAGCCTCCTGATTCGCGTCGACTCGCAGAGCAACCAGTGTCTCCGTGGGAAATTCTCGATTCGTTTCAACACCAAGGAAACAAATAATCCTTGGCAAAAACCTCAACTCAGGGAAACAAACATCCTTGATGAGAGCCTCCTGATTCGCATCGACTCGCAGAGAAACCAGTGTCTCCGCGGGAAATTCTCGATTCGTTTCAACACCAGGGAAACAAATAATCCCTGGCAAATACCTCAACTCGGGGAAACCAGCGTCCTTGACGAGAGCCTCCTGATTCGCGTCGGCTCGCAAAGAAACCAGTGTCTCCGCGGGAAATTCCCGATTCGTCTCAACTTGCAAGATGAAGCCTCAGGCAGCCGGGATTAAAAAAACTTGCTTCCTGAACAATGGTACCCTGCAAGTCGGTCTAAACGGCCTCTAGCATACTATTCACGGGACTCACTCTCCAAAGTCGAGTTTCGACAAGGAGGGAAACAACCGCTTACGGATCCTTTCGACTCGTAAGAGGGAAGAATTCTCTTATAGGATCCTTACGACTTATAAGAGAAAACATACTTAGGAATCCTCACGATTCCTACGGAGAAAACCCACCTACGAGATCCTCTCGATCCGTAGGGAGAAAAGTCTCTATGAGACCCTCACGGCTCATAGAGTTGAAAAGTCTTAGGCGGCAGATCTGAACCTACGGCCTAAGCCATCGCTATCTCTTGAAAAATCTAGACGCTTACTCTATTATCGGTCAAATGTGTTTATCAAGACAGCATGCTAATAATAAGAGAAAGGAAAAAAGCAAAGAAATAGTACAAGACATTGCAAAGGAAAATGTGTATCTTTATTGAATGTAATCAAGTACAAGATGAAGCGTACAAAATAATGAAGAATGGATACATATTATTTAAAAAGAAAAATTTTACAAGTATCTAGATACAAGGAGAATTACTGGGAAGGAAGCGTCTTGCATAGCTCTAGCAATTGTTCGCGCACTTCCTTCCCCACTTTCTCCTGATCGGCCACCACCGCCAGCTCCGCCTCCACTTGGGCCCGTTGCTGGCAAGACAGATGCAAGCTGCTCCCTGACGGCCTGATGAGCAGCTTCGCGGCCTGAGGTATCACGCTCGGCTACATCAAGCTTTCGCTTCAAGTTTAGCCCATGGGAGATGCGCTCCAGGAGACCCTCAAAGATAGCCTTCACTTGGGTAGCATTTGCCTCAACCTCAGCACGCAGACAGGCCGTCTCGCTCGAGGTCTCTTGGCATTCCCTTAGCCTTAAAGCTGCTTCTTGTTCCAAGTGGTGGACGTAAGAAGCGCTTTCCTTGATCCATGCTGCTCTTTCATTGCTCGCGGCTAAAGTCTCGGGGGCGAGACGCATCGAATCCAGCTGATGCAGGCGAGCCTCGATCTCCGTACAATGGTTAACCCAAGATGCGATGATGCCCTCGTCATGGAAATTCACGAGTATCACCAGCATCGGGTTGACCGCCGTAGCGAAATCCACAGCAGGCGTAGGGGTCTCGATGTCGAGCTCCTCAACGTAGTCGCTCAACATACGCAAGCTGTTCGCGGCGCCTTTCAAAGATGGACGTCTCAGGTAAGGACCTGCCGGCATTGTGATGCGAGACTCAAAGGGCGCCGAGACCGGAACAACAACTGAAAAGAAACAAGATATGATCAGATAACAGTTCAGGAAATAAAAAAAAAGGGAGGAGTTATCAATGTGATAGTCGCTGTACCAGCTGAGGCAGGTGGCAAGGCCGGAAGGGTCGGTGGCGCAGCCGATCTTTCATCCCCTCCTTCGATTTGTAGCACTGCAGTCGGGACGAGAAAAAAGTTAGAAGTAATTCCATCAATGAAAAAGAAAGATATCAATGGAAACCATACTTACCAGCGCCACCAGAGGAAGAAGCGAGTTCAGATGGGAAGGAGAAGTGTGGGAGCAACACTTGATAAAGATAGTTAAAGAGCACTCCTAAAAAGACATAACAGTACGATTTTAGTACACAAATTATACGTCTGAAAGATAAGATTGATAAGTTGCAAACCCATACCTTCCAACATCTTCGATGGTATGAGAGAGGGTTGAGAGGTGACCACCGCCAAGGCAGTCGTTGAAGGCGCTCCCTCGAGCAGTGGGGCATCGGCGCTGGCTGCACCTGCGTTACGAACAAAGGTGAACTTGTCAGAAAGGATTGTAAGGTAAAGAAAGACAGCAACTTGGGATTTACCTGATGAGCTGCCGGCTGAAACGGAGGCGACTCCCTCCTCCATCGACATGAGGCCATCGCCCGTGGCCTCATCACCCGACTTAATGGGGGCCGTCGTCGTGCTCACGCGGCCAGGAGACGGCGGAAGATCGTAGGCGGGGAGGGCAATGATCGGAGCATTACCGGACTCTTGGGAGAGAGCGGCTGACTCCTCCCTAAGAGTCGTGCTCATCTCACCCGCCACTTCTTCGGGCTCCGCGATCTCCATCGGCTCATCCGCCGTCACCACAAGGTCGCCGGCCTCAAGCGCCTCGTCCGCCACCACCCTGGGCTCAGTTATAATAATCATTTCATCTGCCGCCACTTTAGGCTCAGCATCAATGACCTTCTCGGCTGCAGATTCCTCAGCCTCCATCTTAGGCTCCGCAGCCCCAGCGACGTTGCCCACCGTCAGCTCGGGTTCGGCAGGTGCCGCCTCCTCTGTTTCCTTGGGTTCAACGGTCTCCGCTTCCCCCTCGATCGGACTCGGCCCTGCAGGATAGAACATATAAGAACCGATGGCACTATAATTCTTACAACAAGATTCTGAAAGAAATATTACCTGAAGTGGATTTATCGTTGACACGCCAAACTGCACGCGCCACCTGTCTGCGAGCAGTGGATAGGGCGACGAGTGCCTCTTCTGAGGGAGTATCAGCACGAGGGACGGTGCTTGGGCCCGCTCCAATGGCCAAGGCAGCCCTGCGTGCCTTCGCTTCGCGTCTCGACCGCTTCCTCTCCTCCCAGGCCGTCGCGATAGACCTCTTTGACGCTTCCTTAATCAAAGCATCGTCATCCTCGTTCAGAGATGCCTCCAGAGCCTTTAAGGCATCTCTCATCGGCTCTTCAAGACGGACCTTCCGCGGTAGCCCCGAGGAAGCAGGAACATCGGCAGCTGGAAGAATGTCCGCGTCGCTTGGCGGGAACGGCATTGAGGTTCCTGCGATAAAAAAAAGAAAGGTTAGATCGACCATAACATAAGGGAAATGAAAACTTGATGAATTGAAACTTACTAAGGCCCATGGACGCTCTAAGACGTTCCTCCTCTTGGAAAGTCTTGAGGGAAGCGGCAATGGCCTCTTCAGTGGTGATGTATGTTGGAAGAAAAGAAGGAAAAATGTTAGTCAAAGGCAATAATAAAGATATGATGCAATAGAAAATGCGACTAGTGATTACCTGATGCCGCAAGCTTAGCCAGCCATGCGTCGCGCCTCGCTAACCGCTCCGAAGCTTTGAGGGCGGCCTCCAAATCCGTGTCATCCGGCATGACTAATCCCTCGTTAGTCCGATATTCACTCAGGCCCTCGGCATAGAGAGCGTGGGGTTCCTGACCAAACACGACATCAGCTGCGAAGAGCGACTTCTTTTTCTTCTTTTGCTCACCAATCCTAGGTGCCCCCGGGATCGACTTACGCTTGGCAGCCACCTTGGGGCGGCGGGTCCCAATGTCCGCACCTACGCCAGACTCCGGCGAGACTATAACCACTGTCTTCACTAGAGCACAGGGCGCTGGTGGTGCATCCGCAATATCAGGGAGCGGCAATTCGCGTGGGGGACTCTGTGCACGCGATGGTCTGGCCCTAGCCCCTTTTAGAGGGGGAACTACCGGGGTCCTCGGCACCAAAGGAGCGTCGCGGTCGCTACCTGGAGGCACACCCTTACGGTCGACCAGCAATCGCCTTTCCTCCTTTATAACGGCTCCCGTCGCATGATTGTACCATTCTTTATATACGTTGAGGATTCATGAAGCATAAGCCAGCGCACTGATAAAAAAGTGAGAACCCGTATTCAGGCGCATGAAATGATGCAGCGCGTTCTCCATCCCTTCTTCGGTGGCAGCAGGTTCCAGTAGGAAAGCTTCCAAGGGTACCCCTTGATCGTAACCCAGTTGTTGGGCAAAACGATGCGGGTTATATCTCATGAAAATTGCCGCACCGTTCTGCCTGAAGACTAGGAAGCCCGGTCTAATAGAATACAAGTGGAGGGTCTCCCGGGCCGTCAAAACTGAGGCTCCATCCTTAAAGGAGTCTTGTAATGGTCGCACCGTAGTGGTGGACGCCTTTCCAATGGTCAATACCTTGTCAACAAAGGACATCCCGGCTCCAACGGTGTGAGGGCGAAGGAGTAAACCCCTGGCGTTCCGTGGTGATGGGGTCACAATTGATGTGCCGATCAGCTATATAATGCGAGGGAAACCACACTTGTCGAAGAACGAGGGCCTTTTGTGCATGCCGAAGACACCCGCCGTGTGTAGCTCGAGCCACGATACAAAGTAGTGCATCGGGAAGACCACGTGCAGTACCTCGGGCTCATTAGCATCCACTGCTCGACTGAGGCCATGATATAAGTGTGCCAAGCCGGCGATCCCAACGGCCACTTTTACCCCGATGGCCATCCGGTGGGCTGGGTAAAAGTCAGAGGGCCGCATACGGTAAGAGTGCATTGGGATCGCAAACCAACTCAGCCACAACCCGAGAAATCCTAAGAAAAAGGCATCCTCGTCCATCCCAGGGGCCGCAATTTCTGCAAAAGACATAGTCGGGAAGTCCGGAAGGAAAAAACCCTTTTGGTCTATCTCCTTCTCCGGCAGGTTATCCACACCTAGACCGAAAGGGTCATCCAGGGTAGCGAACTTGGCAGCTTCTGATGAGAGGATGCTTGGGCGAAGGAACCGAGCGATGAAATCCACAAAGTTAACTCTGCGACTCCCATGTTCGATGAAAAGGGACTCATAGATGTTCAACACTTTAATCAAGCTTGGGAATTGGTGTTGAACAGCATTCTCCGGCGTGAGCCCCATCACCACCGGCTTAGCACCGAAGACGTACTCGTCTGTCGGGAGCAACTCCTCATAATGTTCCCCTATAACTGGTAAACCGGATACCTCCGTGAACTCCTCCAAAGAGATTGACACTTCCCGATCCATGGCAAGGAAAGTGTGGGTAGGAATGTTCCACTGCTCCAAGAAAGCCTTGAACCACCAGGTGGGGAGCGTGGGATACTGGAAGAGAGAGACGTAGACCGCGGTGTACAATCCTAACCTTATCAACTGCGACTTCTTCGTCGACAGGATATACCGGGCCCACGGCAGATAACCGATCGGGTGGCGGAGGATCAGACCAATGTTATATGATTGCCCCCAAGGTCGCGCCTCGCCCTGACAGATATGGCGTCCTAGGATATCCAAAACCATAGGACGCTGGACCGGAATCGCATCCATAGCGGGATGAAGAAAGCCCTTCGAGGTCCAATCAACCATCTCCACGGCATACTGCACTGAGGGTGGGGTAGCATAGTGAATCGCCGTGATGGGTTCCGACGGCACTGCGCAGGTGAAGCTCCGTCGACCCATGATAATCTGATTATACCACGACCCCCAAAGGTGGAGACTCTTGCATTCCGGGTCGTGATCCTTAATCATGGCTAGAACTTCACGGTCCAAGGGCGCTTCAGAAAACCCTTCTTCCGAGCGGGCGAACGGGAACGAGGTATTGAGAGACATGGTCACTGCAAAAGAACAAGAAATAGCCGTTAGTGCTGCAATTCCAACGCTTGGCGTTTAAAAATTTTCAATTAACTGAATTTAAAAATTAATTAAATTAAAATTAATCACACCACACTGCAGTGCAGTGGGTAGGGGACCAAATGGGGACCCACGAAATCTGGATGAAAATGCCTCATTTAATAAGACAGCCTCACCATTGGGTGAGACTGTCAGTTAAAGAAAAGATCCCCAAGAGAATATTCTCATCAGTGGGGAATCCCTTGAGACAAGGAGAAAATCTCCTCTTTCAGAGCAAAGCTCTGTCACAGAATGACATTTGTCAAATTCTGGTCTCAAAGGAATAAAATTCCTTAAAAGAGCATAGCTCTGTGGTAATAATGGAAAGATCCATCACAAAAATTTTAACACTTAAAAGAATTAAAATATTTGGAATCTTGAAAAATCCACGAAAACTTATAATAAGTTCTTCATTTTTCAGATCTAAAAGATCTACATTTGATCCAAAAGCAAAGCTCTGTTCATGGGTTAGAACCCATGAACAAGATCTCTGTAGATCTGTAAGTTTTTGAGAGCAAAGCTCTGTTTATGAAACCCCAATGGAGATTTCTTTAGATCAAAAGATCTGTAAGAGCAAAACTCTTTTAGTTAAGATTGATTTGAATTAATTTAAATTAATTTTACCTAAAATTTCTAATTTTGGAAATGAGCAAACCTCTGAAGTTCTTAAGCAAGAGCAAAGCTCTGGAAAAATAAAAATCTTGAAAAATGGTGAAGTTTTTCTAAGGGCCAGATGTCCTATTTATAAGGCGCTTGCGCCCCTTCAGCTCACCCGTTGATCCAACGGTCAGGAGCTTGCCACCGCTGCACTCACGTGCGCGCCACGTGAGCGCAACGGTGGGGGGGCATTTGTTTCCCCCAATCAGAGCAAAGCTCTGTTGAAATTCAAAATTCAAATTTTGAAGCAACGCTTCAAATCCCGGGCGCAACGCGCGACTCGTCAGGCGCTGAAACGTCAGCGCAGCGCCCAAGACAGCACGCCCAATCAGAGCAAAGCTCTATTTAAAACAAAATTAAAGGAAGCAACGCTTCAGTTTGCGCAAGCGAGGCGCTGCGCGACACATGTCAGCGCAGATGCGCTGCGCGACACGTGTCAGCGCAGATGCGCAAGCGCAGTTGCGCTGCGCCGTGCGCTGCGCGACACGTGTCAGAGCAGTTGCGCTGCGCTGTGCGCTGCGTGACACGTGTCACGCGCTGGGGCATTTGCGCCAAACAGAATTAAAATTTTAAAGAAATATTTCTGTTCTTGTTAAAACAAGAAGATTTTCTTCTGTAAAACAGTAGCCCTTGGATTAAAGATCCAACGGTGGGGAAAATTCCCAAATCACTCAGAGAAAAATTTGTTTAACAAATTTAACTAATTTATGAGCACTATAAAAAAGACCCTAGACCTCAATTCAAAGGCATCAACATTTGTGAGAAATCAAGAACTTCAAACAGAGAAAACTCTGAAGAAATTTCAAGAAAAAAGTAAAAACCTTCATAAATTAGAAGAAATTTCTTCTAATAGATCATTGATCTAAGAACAAGATCAATGATCTTCACATAATAAACAGTGCTTTGCACTTTTTATGAACCACTGGTTCTTTAAAACAAGAAAAACAAGAAATACTTGTTTTCTTTGATTCTAATTAAATCAAAGAAAACAAACAGTGCTTTGCACTTTTACATGAACCATTGGTTCTAAAAGATTCTCAAATTATAGTGCCTTGCACTTGCAAACTGCGCTGTTGCGCTCCTGAATTGGCGCAAACCACCAGAGAGCGCCACGTGTCAGCATCTGAACCATCTGCGCTATGCGCTTTTGAAATAGAGTTTTGCTCTCTGAAATTGGCGCAACTCACCAGAGCGCGCCACGTGTCAGCAGCGCAAGCGCAGCGCATTGGCGCAGCGCACTGCGCTTGCGTGACACGTGTCAACACCACAAGCACTTGCGCTCTCTGATTGGCGCAAAGCGCCTGACAAATGCAATGCATTTCCTAAAGGGCCAGACCCAAATCAAAAAGACCTAGTAGGCCTAATTAAATTGCAAAGCAATAAATGGGCAGAGCCCAGGTAAAATTGATGTTCTGCATCTTTTATAAAAGGGCAGAGCCCAAGTAAAATTGATGCTCTGCATCATTCATAAATGAGCAGAGCCCAAAATAAATTGATGCTCTGCATCCTTTATGGGCAGAGCCCAACCAAAAATAGAAAATAATGCAATGCATTATTTAAAAATGGGCCAAGCCCTAGTACAGGCCAAAGACAAATAAAAGTATCGAACATATTTCAATTGGACTTAGCCCAATCGTGGCCGTAAGTCCTCAAATTAAATGGACTGAGCAAGACTGCTCTCCTAAATCAATTTACTTTCGGTTTGAGGGTACATCTCCGAACTCCTCTGACACCTATCGTTGTAATCCTTCAACGACGTCAGAGAGGTGACGGGTCCCGACGACCACACATTAATACGGACTGCGGGGTCCTTAAACTCGTGGACCGAAACGTCCTTAAACTAATAGTAGACCGAAACGTCCTTAAATTAATATTGGACCGAAACGTCCCTAAACTAATGATGGACCGAAATGTCCTTAAACTAATGACGGACCACCACGTCCCTAAACTGGAATACGGACCACCACGTCCCTAAACTGGCAATGGACCCCCATGTCCCTAAACTGGAACATGGACCACCACGTCCCTAAACTGGAACAATAAAGCCTCCAAATGCTCTTTTGCCGGATCTAAACGATCCCGTTTAAGTTGATCTTAGCCCCAAACACGGCTAACGTATCCTTAAACATTCAAATGGACTATAAAACTCCAAATCAACTTTGGTTCAAGGGTACATCTCTGAACTCCTCTGACACCTATCGTTATAATCCTTCAATGACGTCAGAGAGGTGATGAGTCTCGACGGCCATATATTAAATGGATCACTACGTTAAGTTGATCTTAGTCTCAAACAGGACTAATGTATCCTTAATGAACGTTTAAGTTGATCTTAGCCTCAACACGGCTAACGTATCCTTAAACTAAAAACACCAAACCCAAATCTAAGTAAATACGGATTTGGATTAATCCACGTCCTACGGGCGACGGCATTACTCAGTCTCCGTATACAATCCACGGGCAACCACAAACAAAACAAACACCCACGACACGAAGTGAAATTCTGGAGAAGGAGAAAGTTGTTACCACGATGCGGTAGCGTAATTAACTGCAGGGGCTTGCGCCTGCAGGGAAGAGCGTCCCCATAATCAAAAACCCCTCAAGCGAGGGGGAATCTGACGAAGTCTGCTACATCGGTCGTATCCATCTAAACCTCCGATACACGGTGTCATAAATCAACTTGGCATCTTTGGAGAGGTGGACGGATAAAACCATATAGTATCTGCCCCGAATCTCAGGCAAGACGTCCTCACGTCGTCTCGTCGCCGTCTTTCGGAGGGGAACAAGGAGCACGTGGGGTCACGTGACTAGATCTCATTCTTTCCCTCTTTATTCCTCAAAGGTGCTCACGTGGGATCGCGTGAGCTTTTATGTAGAGTTTGAATGCTAATGAATTATCAGGCTGTTCTTCTATGGTTCCGAGGGATCAAGTTCTCGTTTTGTTCTTTGTACGGATTAAATTCTTTTTAAAGGGTTAAACCCTAGTTTCAGAGGAATTAAATTCCTGTATATTTTGTAAGAGTTAAACTCTTTTGGATTCAGTTCTTTCCCCTAGCTTTTGAATCTGCATGACAGAATCTTCCCGATGAGAATTAAATTCTCAACTTGTGGGGAGATCCACTTCTGCAGATCTTAACCAGAGGAAGAACTAAGTTCTTTTAGAAGAGTTAAATTCTTGGTTTGAGAATTAAATTCTCTTTTTGTGGGAGCTTTTGGGAGGGGTTCCCCTTCTTTAGAGAATTAAATTCTCTCTCTATTTTTCTTCCTCTCTCTCTCTGTCGCTCTCCTTTTTACTCCTCTCCTTGCACCTATTTATATGAGAAGAAAAAGAATTAATTTGTTAAGAAAATCGCTCATTGAGAGATCATGATTGATTTCATGATCTTTTAGATCAATTGGTGAATTTTATTCACCGTTGGATTTTTAATCCAAAGCCACTCTATTTAACAGAAAAGATTTCTTGTTTATTTAACAAGATTATGAATATCTTGTTAGTTTTAACAAGATTAGAATTTTATTCTGTCATATCTTTTTAGTTTAACAAGATCAGAAATGTATTTTCTTAATATGGATATCTTGTTAACATAGAATTTTATTCTTTTTATAAGATTAGGAAAATATTTTCCTATGATAGATTTTTATTCTATCAAATGATCACCGCTGGATCTTTGATCCAAAGGTCTTCTGTTTAACAGAGAAGATCTTTCTAATTTAAGGAAGATTAAGAAAATATTTCCCAAATAGAATTTAATTCTAGAATTTGATAGGAACATTTTAAATTAGGGTGCTCACATGCTTTGCATGTGATTGGCAAAAGCACTCACGTGTTTAACACGTGACCCCTAGTGTGGGTTTTAGCTTGTGTATGTTCAGAGCGCTCAAATGTATAAAACGTGAGGCATGTTTGTCCCTTGGTTATTTATGTTCAGCACCCATATGCTTTGCATATGAGCGCCCACGTGTTTTACACGTGATGCCTGTTTTTTGATAATTCTCCCCCTTTTTTGTAAGATAACAAGTAGTTCTTGGCCAAAAATTTTGGCGGGAACAAACATGTTTGATTTTTCCAATCGTGGGTGTGAAAGAGAACCTTACACTATTCTAAATCAAACCAATTTTTATCTGACTAAACTTGACATTTCAAACCTTCCAATTTCATCAAATGAACCTAGTAATCCATCGATTGAGAATAATATAATTGATGAATTTTTAAGAAACTATTCATTTGGTTTGACTGACAAGACTAGTGAGATCAGTGTTGAGAATATCTTTGAAGATGAATTCGCGATGTTGGATGAGTTGGATTTCCTGACCCATCATATCCCTTCCATTGAATGTGAACATCTTCCTGTACATTTAACCGACCCTATTCTTACCACCAATCTATCCGATATGCAAAACAATATTCAGCCTTCATCTCCCGCATCTGGATTAACAATGCTCGACACCCAAGTTCGTTTACCCATTTCATTACACACTTTCTTTGGTTCTTCTCATTTTCTTTCAATTCCACCGAGATTTGATAAATCACACTCCGATATTTCGAGTTCTATGATTCTTAAAAAACCACTTGATTTAGACTCTTTTGAGAATGAAGGAGACGGTTTTTTCGAGCCTCCCACCTACATAATTTCTGACGAATCGAGTGTTTTGAATTTTGGTGCGCAACACATTGACCTTGAAACTTTCAACTTTTCTAGTGAATCTGCCTATTCCACTAACATGTATATTGATTCCTTTCTTTCTGATGGGATCATCATTAGGAACATCGATGAAAGTTTCGAAGGTATTTTCACCGAAGAACTCGCATTCTTTGAAGACTTGGATGCTGTGATGAATCAACCTCCACCGAAAATTCGTGCGCCTCCCTTTGAGGCCGAAGACGTTGAACTGCTACCCCTTCTTCTAATCACATATGAGAATACGAATTTTCTATCCATTCCCTATCCTTCACATTCTCGTTTTCATTCACCGTCACTTTTTTGTTTCTACCAACCGAAACGTAAATCCTTTCGACTTCACCTCTTATCTTCTCCCCATATCATCTCTTATCATTACTCTCATTTCTATTTCTTCTACTCGAAATATGATACAAGCTCCATTCTTATACAGTCTCGAGTCTTATTCATGTCTATCTATTACACTATCTTTCACCAACCATGGTGTTACCTTGAAAAAATATTTGAATGGTTGGTTTTAAATTTTGGTCTTTATAAAGTTTTGTGTAGACCGATAATATTTCTTCCCCCTCCCCCCTTATGTTGAATTTCAATGTTCAGCAATAAAAACACTATTTTACTCAAGTTTGTGGGAAAGAAGAAAAATATTTTTAAAATAGCTCTTGAAAGAAAGAAATTTTTTGTATGATTGTGAGCCAAGAACAAGTTTGGAAGAAGATTTCACTGTCATTCACTCTTAACCCCTTCTTTATACCATCTTCTTGAACTGTTTCTCCTAATCTTCAGGTTTTGTGTTTACAGGACAATATTAGTGAGGACGCTGCTGCAAATAAGTTTGGGGGAAAGTTCTGTATGGATGGTTTGTATGTATCCATGCATCATATGTAAATTTTGCATTGTATAAAAAATTTGAAAATAAAAGTTAAAAAGTGAAAAATACATATGAAAGAAAGGAAGAGACTTAAGAAATGCAAGAAAATTAGATATTGTAGAACAAAACTAGTAATACGTGATCATGAGCTATTGTCTCAAGGGTAAGTAAGATGAAGAAATCACTAATCTGTGGATAGAAATAAGTCTGAAAAATAGTCCCTATTCTTAAGTCTAAACTTCTGAATGTTGATACTCTACTATACGCACTTACACACATTTTGAAACTTGGGATAGTAGAGAATAGCTTGAAATACTCTTGCCTGAAAACCTTAGTATAAAAAAAATCATCAACAGAATAAAAATGACACATAAAATACAATTTAAAAGAAAAATAAACACTGGTTTTGTAATTACTTAAGGCAGCATATAAAAAAATATAGCGAGGGGGCCTTATCATCTAGTGTCTTAGACCAACTGGTTTGGGGGTCACTGCTAAAGCTTAGGTGTTGCAAAATTAGGATATTGCTAAGTACGCATTAATAAGTGAGCATATTCGGTAATCGGTTGGTTAGTGGCTCAATAAGTATTAACAGTCGCATGAAAAATATGTGAACAAATCCATCTAAAACATCACCGACTAAAAACTACCAAGGAATATGGACAAAGGATATGATAGCTTGAATTGAATTTTCCAAGTGTAGGGATGAGTTTTATACACATATAGGAGTATATGATCGATATTTGGAGGAGAGGTAAGAAGGAAAATTAAAGACGATATTTTATTGAGGAAGGATGTGATTTCTAATATCTTTTCAAGACCATTAAGATAATGCTCATGACAACTAAAAAGCTGGTGTAATTTGAAATTCTTATTTTTCAAGTTTTTCTTTTATATGTTTCTTACCTTTGTATGTAATTTTTGTCTTTTTTCTTTTATTTTGGGATTTTGTGGGTGAAATCCACTGCAAACTCTCAGGAGACAACACTCCTCCTATTAAGGACACCTAGAGATTTAATGGCTTGTTACACGAGCTAAGTACAATCGTGTTGCCTGCGAAAGTATGCTAGCTTTTTGTTTTTCTTTTAAAATAAAACGGTTTTCTCGGGACGATCAAAAGATAAGTTTAAGAGTATTTAACCAGTCATATTTATTGCACATTTTTACGGTCATTTTCCTATTATTATTAATTACTAAATGGTGTTATTTATAATTTAAGAACATATGTGGGTTTATTTGTAAAAAGATTTTGTCATATATTTATTAATTTATAATTAATATAATTTGGAGAATATATGCATATCATATTCAAAAAAAAATATCCATGAGATTCTTAATTATTAAAATATGCATATCATGTCATATCAAATATTCTTAACCATTAAGATATCATATCTATAATTTAATTAAAAGTGGTTAGAATATTATCTTAAATAAACCAAATACTACTAATGATTTGATTTGAGATATTGTGCAGGTATTAAAATAACAAATCAATTCAGAGCTACAAATATGAGTAAAAGATCAAAATCAAATCGAGTTAGCAAACTAAATCTGCCGAATTTTAGGAGCAAATTGAAAATTCTCGCAACTGCAGAGAGAGAAATATATTTTCAAAATATATTCATCAAAAAATTCTCTTAAAATCGAGAAAATAAAGCACGAAAAATTTGGAAACACAAGTCCACCAAATAGCGCCGGATCCGCGGTGGAATGGGGCTTTAGGCGACGGAACCGCGGTCAACTCATGGCCGTTGGATGTGCAATTTCAGGGGCTTGATCATCTTTTCATAAAGTTTAAAATAACGTCTAGGATTTCAAGTTCTAGAGCCTATATAATGCACCGAGAGTAATCTAGGGTTATCTATCTATCGATCTATCCATCTATCAATCTAGATCTATCGAGCAATTTATGGTTTATTTAGTTCTTTTAGTTTTATTCAGCAATCAAATTCTGTGATGCAAAAGTTTCAATAAAAAATAGTTTCTTTTCTTTTAATTTTGTCTCATTACTATCCGCATTTATTTTTTGCATTTACTTTCTGCACATTTCTTTTTTTATTTAACTTATGTGTTCCTTGTTCTTCTACCTTTCTTCTTATACTTCGTTTTTCCAATGAGCGAGTAAATTCTCGCTTGTTAGGTTTTGTAGGAAAGGGCAGTATAATGAATGAAAAATCCATTATCTTCTTATTATATTTTAATTTTTATAAATTTTAACAAAGGAAGTCTTAATTCTCTTATTCGGGCGTGCTACTAATTCATGATAGTTGCGATCTCGATTTGAAATTCGTTAATATTTACTTTGTTGAGGGCTTGAGATGAATAGGGATCAATGGAAGGACAAGGGTCAGTAGAGGGAATCCCTAATCCCTCTAGGTATCCTAATCCACATTCATCGCTATTTCTCTAGTATTAAATAATTAAAAGATAAAAAAAATTATTTTTAAAACTTCATCTTTTAACTACTCAATCCGAAAATCCTACAATCTCTTCTCTTATAAAATTCTCAAATCTCTTTAGTATAAAATGATAAAAATCCCATCTTTCTGTATTATCTCGTCTAAAATAAGAAAGATAGTTTAGCATTTCTCTGTGGACAACTCGTACTCACTATCAACTAGCTATTTCGACACTATTATTGATTGCGGTAATTATAAAATATACAAAGACTCAAATTTTTCACATCAATCAACGGGTGTGATTTATCTTACTTTAATTCGAGCGATATAATTAAAATACAATAATTCACTTTAGGGTTTTACATCACATGTATATAAACTAAAAATAAATAAAAAATATATTTGAGCCGCTTGAACGCTTCATTGAACTCCTGCAATCACGCTTAGCTCTTGCTTCAATTCTTTACCCTCATAAAACTCACAAACTAATGCATAAATGAATCGAGGCACACATGCTCCATTTAATTAAACTATTACCAAGTGACGCACAGGCCACTATAAAAACTTACAACGCAAATCACAGAGGATTTGCCAAATCCATTTCAATATACTAATCTAACCATTGCATATCGCATACACAAAAATAAATAGAACACAATACAGGCATATGATCACATCACAAGCATAACTCATTATATCACATATAATGATCTGCATAAAATAGTTGCTATAATTTAGAACTAAAATTATTTAATTATTTTTAATAACAACTTACTAAAATTAACTAAACAAAATTATCTTATATGTCAATAACTTAACACACATATATCTAAATGCCAACTTAAAGATGATAACAAATCTTTTAATTACAAATTTAAACAAATTCCAACAAACTTGGAGTTTAAATTTAAATAATCTTCAACAAAAAACCAACAAACTCTAACAAACTTGGAATATATTGGAAAATAGATTTTCAACAAATTCCAACAAACTTAGAATATTTTGAAAATAGATTTTCAACAAACTCCAATAAACTTGGAATATTTTTGAAAAATGATTTTTTATTTAATATATTTATTTAAAAGATTCGGAATATTTTTAATAATAAAAAAAACTTTTTTTTACTTATTACAAATTTTTATGCGTAAACAAATTTTTTTTTAAAAAATTGATATTTTTAATCTCATTAAAAACATATAATGCATCAAATTGAATTATATTAAATTTTATACAAATATTGACATATCCATTCAATAATATTCTAATGCTTAAAATATATTGATTAATTCTAATTATAGCAATATTTATGTATGCAATTATCAAGAAGAAATTAATAAACTTAATTTATAAATCTTCGCTCTGATATTATGTTGGTGAAAATTGATGTAAACGTAGCGGAAGGGAAAATTAAATTTTTTACATCAACACCAATTAGGATTTATAAATTAGGTTAATTAAATTAATGAATCAATTAACACTTAATTGATTCAAGAAAAAATTATAACTTTGCACAAATTTGGATTTGCGCTCCGTTCGCTGTGATAACAATTTCTATCCAATCAGAACGACTTGATTACACCTTGATAATCTCCTTACTGTCTCCACACGAATCTCCAAGATCAATGAACTCTAACTAATTAACTAGCTAATTTAATTAATTCACTTTAGGGTTTGTATCAAATAGAAGCATATATATAAGGATCTAATTCAAACCATCTCAATTAATTAATTTATTCAATTCCTTAAACAAACAATTAGTTACAACTTAATACATATTGGCCCACACATATACATATGTATATAATATTTGATACACATCAAATGCACAACAATATTATTTTATAAATATATATATATATATATATATATATATATATATATATATTACTCATTTAATATCATATATTATCTTAAGTAGTATGTCAAATCGACGATTTTACCTTATTTAATTAAATTTCAATAGTATATCAAATATACTTATTTAATTAAATCTTTTTGTATATCAAACATATACAATCTCTTCTTTATTTATACTTCTATGTTTGGAAAGTAGGAGTTCACCTATGACTCCGGAGGCTCGACGTTTACTCAGAAGTGGATAATTAATTCGAACAATTTGAATTAATTCTGTAAGCAGGAAAATCCAAAAATCTATAGAGACAATAGCTAAGTGTTTAGACTGTCTGGGTAAACCGTCGATGACTGGATTGGAATAGAAAAATGCTATCCAAACAAATCAATATCTATCAGTAGCAACTACCGTACGGTCCGGTCTCTTTTTCTTTTTGTGCTCCTTATTTGGTCTAGAACTTGGTAGTACTGTAACACCCGAACCCAATGCTACTAATTTCTGTTACTTTATGAATGGAGTGTGACCCTTATTTCATTTATCTTGCTTATTTGTTACTTACTGTAAAATTTTACCCGGCAAATTCATTTCTGCATATAACAATTTTTGGCATTTAAAATAAAATTAAAAATATTCATCTTGACATGCTTGACACCCCTAACTCTGTTGTAGCGTCCGCGCATCGTATTCTCGTCCCGTTCAGTGAAACGGGCGAGTTTGGACGGCTACACGCACGTACGTGTGTCCGTTTTGGGGTATGCTTTTTAATCATAAAACATTTCATTTTAAATTTTGGATCCCGCTTAAAATTCTATTATTTCAATTTCGAATTTTTGGGCCCGACCCGGGCGCGTTTTAGAAATGTTTTATTTTGCGCCAAAATCCCAAAATTTTAATATTTTAAACCGGCATATATTTTCTTAACCTCATAATATTTGACTGTTCACTTAAATCTTTAAATCTTTTTAAATTTATTTTGCCTAACTTCCAATCTCCTTCAACCAATCAGAGCCTTCATAACTCCCCGGCCCCACCTCTTTCCTGCGCTTCTCTTTCTCTCTCCCCCTTTCTCCTTCTCTCTCTCTATCTTCCCTCCACTAAATTCCAACTTTCTCTCTCCCCATTTTTTCCTCTCTCCTCTCGATCTCTTTCCCCTCTCTATCTCTCTCCTCTCTCCCTCCTCTCGCAACTTCTCTCTCTCTCCCTCTCTCTCTCTCTCCCCCCTCTATTTATTCCTTCTTCTCCTTTTCTTTTTGAAAACACAGAGAACCCCTCACGTAACCCAAACCCTCATCGAACCTTAGCCACCGTCGTCTCCCTCCTCACCGCCGCAACCCCAACGCCGACGACACCGACACCAGCACCCTCGCCTCCTCTTCCTTGTCTCAACCACAGATCCACTTCCTCCTTCTCCCTTCTCCCGGTGCACCCCCGACCAGACCCGCGCACTCCCTGCACACGCGTTGCACGCCGGATCTGTTGCCGTCGACGACCTCGCCTCCGTAGCCCCGGCCTCGCAAGCACCCCCCTCAGCCCCGGCCTCGCAAGCACCCCCCTCTGTGAGCATCGCTTCCTTCCTCTTTTCCTTTCTTCTCTTTTTCCCTTTCTCTGTGAAATTCCTGGGAACTGTAGATCTCGTCGCTGCTATCGTTGGCCACCGCCGGAGCTCCGTCGACCTCGCCGTCACCCTCACGTCTCCCCTCTAGATAAACCGCAGGAGCAAAACCTTTGTAAGCCTTCTCTCCTTCTTTGTTTCTTTTCTTTTCTTGATCGCAATTCTTGAAGTCGCTGTTTTGCATCTCGCCGGAATCCGGCCATGCCGGCGATGCGTCCTGACGTTCCAGCGAGGTACCCCGACCCGTGTGGTTCCATTGTTCGTCGTTTGGGTTCATTCCGTGAACCGTGCGCCCGTCGCGAGTTTCCCCGCCGACATTTTACGTTCCGTTTTTCCCGGTTCGCGACCCGTTGAGGCAAGTACCCCTTACTACATGTTATACAATATTTACATATACATTATGACACCCTAAACCTGTAAATTTAGCTTTGGTACAATTATTTCTCATTTTCATGTACAATACTGTATTATATCATTTTACCGTTAAACTTGGAACCTACAGTTGCAAATTGAACCTAATAACCATATTTACCTGTTTAATCACATTTTTAATGTTAACATAGCTTATGGCATTTATCTCTATAGTTTTGTTCCATTCGGACACTCGTATGCATTTTAACCTGTAATAGCTGTATTGAACCTTTATTTAAATCATTGCACCTCTACAATGCTTAAACTCGTTAACATGATTAAAAGACCATAGTAATCATACTGCATTCGCATAACCTTGAAATCATCTCTGTGACATGACTGATTACTATACTGCAAATTGAGTAAATCTTCTTATTGCTTAATTTATTGCTTATACCATGTTGTTGATAACCATGCTTGATTATATAACTGATTGTGAGCACACCTGTGTATTGTTTACATCTTGACCTGACTTGTTACATATATATTGTTCTACCCGACATGGTACCGCACACTGTTGATTTGACCTGATATACCATGACCTGACCCGTTACCTGATCTTGTGTCTAATGCCAACAAACCTGACCTGTAGTCCTCATGGACCGTTCCTGTTGTCTATCCAGACAAACTTGTTTACCTGATCCTGTGTTGGCATTAGTTTCTTGATTTCGGAATACCTGACTTGACATACACACATAACTTGGGGGTATGAGGAAATCAAAGGTGAAACCTGACTTGTAACTCGACAGTTCACTACCTATTCTGGGTGTACACATTCTTGTTTTGTGCCTAGCGGCATGTCTCGGTTTCGGCCGAGAATATTGTGGCCGTGGTCCCGGGTATGCACGGGATACTATCGAGTGTACACATTCCTGTTTTGTGCCTAGCGGCATGTCTCGGCTGCAGCCGAGAATATTGAGGCCGTGATCCCGGGTATGTACGGGATACTATTGAGTTACATCGATGATTCATCAATTTGGTTTCATAGACTTTAGAATAGAAAACCTGATAGAACAGTTAGTTTACCCACTGCACACTATCCTGCACTGCTCTGATTCATATTATTGTTACCCTTGTTTTATTCATGTTTATATTGCATTACCTGTTACCCTGTTTATATTATATTATTTGATGACATGACGCGCTGACGTCTGGGTTTTGCATGGCTCAGATTCCGTACCGCTGTTGCAGTCCGAGCAGGAGTACTTCAGCCGGCAGGCTGAGCTGTGAGGTGTCACTATTAGTTAGTTTTTCTTCCTGCATTTTATTCCTGATGTGAGCCCGCATTATGGGACATACATTCCAGTTATTTGTATTGGATCTTTCGCTTCCGCATTTATTTATTATTGACTCATGTTATCTTGGATTATGGACATGTTTTAGATAGTGTTATTTTGTTCTTGATATCTCTACAACCGTAATGTGACTGTGGATGGATACTTCCTACCCATAGGTAGCATGGTTGGCTATGTCACGTGCCCATTTTAGCGTACTCTGGGAAGTGGGGCGTGACATGGTTCTTTTGGTATCAGAGCCATAGGTTAGTCGGGTTGATTCTTTTGTAGTTGGGTATTGTACCCAATACACGAATTAGAATACCCGTATTTAGGAAACATGTCCTACCATCTTGCCGTTTTACCGTTCTTGAATCACATTCTTCCTGATTATATCTTTTACGATGTGCAAACTTCCTTTGCATATCGACTCGAAACCTGATTCCTTGTGATCCCTAGGACTTAGGCGACCTGGGTGGAGTTATGTAATTGTGGCTATGATACCGCGGCATAATTACAATGCGGTACTCTATTTAAGCATCTTGGAGTTCTAGTCTTGATTTATATTTTGAATCTATCATCATGCTAATGTTGGGTGTTTTGATTTCAGGAATATGGCAGATAAGAATTTGAAGATGTACCAGAGGCGTGTGGACGAAGCCGCCATGCTTGGAGTGATAAG
The DNA here is from genome assembly GCA_030015575.1 of Agapanthus africanus. Taxonomy (NCBI): domain Eukaryota; kingdom Viridiplantae; phylum Streptophyta; class Magnoliopsida; order Asparagales; family Amaryllidaceae; genus Agapanthus; species Agapanthus africanus. The sequence goes on along the minus strand of CM057340.1, from coordinate 751,901,662 downwards.
GGGAATGCTGGAGAATCAAAAGAGACAGACCGAGCTGATCCAGCAGCAAGAAGAATCATTCCAGGAAGGTTTGCGGACCGTTCAGCAGTCCGTAGACAAGGTTGAAGTTAAACCAGTTGATCGAGTTGGGACCGTGGCAGATTTCAGGCGTTTGGGTCCGTCTACATTTACTGGTTTGGAGGAGCCGTTGCCAGCAGAGCAGTGGCTAGTTGACACGGAGAACTTGCTTATTGCGGCACAGATTCCAGATGAGAAAAGAGTGGATGTGGTACGCATTCAGTTAGTGGATTACGCCCGAGAATGGTGGCTTGTTGAGGAGAACCGTTTGCCCAAGCCAATCAAGTGGGCGGATTTTTCAAAGAGTTTCCTAGAGAAGTTCTTCCCGCGGACTGCACGGGAGGAAATGGAAGAGAAGTTCATCGGGCTAAAGCAGAATGGAGCACCCGTAGATGTGCATGCAGCAGAATGGACGAGACTCAGCAGATTCGCTGGACCTTTGGTTGCCAACGATGCAGACAGGGCACGGAGGTTCATGCGCAGTTTGGACGTGGACATCCAGAGGAAGATTGTCTCCCTGGGTTTGACCACTTTCTCACAGGTTCTTACGGCAGCTCGGGAACAGCAGAGTCTATCTGGGAAGAATGGGGGTTTGCAGCAGACAGCAGTTGCGGTAAGGAAGCCAGCATTTATACCTAACCGAGCTCATGGTCGCAGAAATATTCCAGTGGACCGTCGAGGTGTAGCACCCATGAAGAAGCCAGTGATCGTCGATCGAAGAAAGAGCATGATTTGTAACTATTGCAATCTACCTGGCCACATGCAAAGGGATTGTCGAAGGAGGCTGGGACTCTGTTTGGTTTGTGGAGCGGCAGATCACGCCGTTGGTGCTTGTCCGTCGAAGCTTCGTACGAGAGATGATTTTCAGAAGCCTCCGTAGAAACTGTTCCAAGGGCAGAAGCAGCTGACTCAAGGACCTAATCAGGCTCGAGCTTTTACCTTGACAGCTGGGGAAGCTAAGGCGTCAGGAGAAGTTGTTTCAGGTACTTTACTCGTTCATGGTTTTCCCGCATTAGCGTTATTTGACTCTGGTGCATCCCATTGTTTTATGTCATCCAAGTTTATAACTACACACTCGATTACCTGCACGACCCTGTCTAGTTTTTGGGACATACACACTGGGAATGGGAAAATCATATCTAGTAGCGAGTGTAAAGATTGTACAATTGTTGTTTGCGGACGGGAGCTTTTTGCAGATTTCTTGGTGATTGATACGGGCAGCTACGAAGTCGTCTTGGGAATGGATTTTCTTGGCACTTTCCACGCTCACATTGATTGTAGGGCAAAGAAAGTAATTTTCCAGATTCCCGGGCATCCCGAGTTTACCTTCACTGGAGGAAGCAGTTCTGTCAGGCCAGTCGAGTTTAGGGCTAGGCCGACAAACAATATTCTTGCAGCAATGGAAGTTGATGAAAGTGAAGAGCCGGCTGTTGTTCGTGATTTTATGAACGTGTTTGAAGATATATTGGGTTTACCGCCGAAGCGAGACGTGGAGTTCGCAATTGATCTTATTCCTGGTGCAGCGCCAGTATCCAAAGCGTATTATCCAATAGCACCAGTAGAGTTAGAAGAAGTCAAGAAACAGGTTGCTGAATTGCTTGAAAAGGGTTGGATTCGAAGCAGTAACTCGCCTTGGGGAGCTCTAGTTCTTTTAGTAAAGAAGAAGGATGGCACAAGAAGGATGTGCATCGACTATCGAGAATTAAACCGGGTGACTATTAAGAACAAGTACCCTATCCCTCGCATTGGAGAACTTTTTGAGCAGCTTAGTGGCGTGAGGGTATTCTCGAAACTGGATTTACGATCCGGATATCATCAGGTCCGAGTGAAAGCAGAAGATATTTGCAAGACGACGTTCCGAACTCGGTATGGACATTACGAGTACTTAGTGATGCCCTTCGGAGTAACGAATGCGCCGGCAGTATTCATGGACTTGATGAACCGAATCTTTTCACCGTTCTTGGATCAGTTCATTGTGGTATTCATTGACGATATTCTGGTTTACTCGAAGAATTTTGAAGAGCATGCTGAGCATTTGAAGATCGCACTGCAGACGTTGAGACAAGAGAAGTTATATGCAAAGATGAGTAAGTGCGAGTTTTGGCTGGAAGAAGTAAAGTTTTTGGGACATGTTGTGCCGGGCGATGGAATTGCTGTCGATCCCGAAAAGATTGCAGCAGTTCGTGATTGGCCAATTCCAAAGAATGTTGCTGAGATAAGGAGTTTCCTTGGATTGGCCGGTACTACAGAAGATTTGTGAAGAACTTTGCTCGTCTGGCGGAGCCGTTGACCAAGCTTACATGCAAAGAGGTACCTTTTGTATGGACGGATAAATGTGCATTAACTTTTGAGACGTTGAAGCAGAAGTTGATAACCGCCCCTATTCTGACCGTGCCAGACAATTCCGGAGGATTGGTGATTCACAGTGACGCATCTGGGAAAGGATTGGGATGTGTCTTGATGCAGCATGGTAAGGTTGTAGCGTACGCATCGAGACAGCTGAAGACCCATGAGAAGAATTACCCAACTCATGACTTGGAGCTTGCGGCTGTGATTTTCGCTTTGAAGATTTGGAGACACTACCTTTTGGGCGAAAGAGTCGAAGTTTAACTGATCATAAGAGCTTGAAGTATGTGTTCACACAGAAGGAGCTTAATATGAGGCAACGTAGATGGTTGGAGCTGATGGCTGACTACGATCTTGATCTTAAGTACCATCCGGGGAAGGTTAATGTCGTGCCGGATGCGCTTAGTCGATTACCAGCAATTCAGGTGTTAACTACGCAAAAGGAGATCGTTGCAGATTTTCGAAGATTTGACTTGGAAGTTGTGCTACCGCATTATACGGGACAGTTGTTGCAGCTGCAAGTACAGTCATCGTTGATCGAGAATATTAAAGCAGCACAATCGCAGGACCCTAGACTGCAAAAGTTCCGAGGACAGGTTGAGGCCGGACTACGAACATATTTATTAATCCACGAAGATGGTTCGTTGAGGTATGGTAGCCGTTTGTGTGTGCCAAAGGGGGGTATTCGTGAAGAGCTTATGAAGGAGGCACACAGTTCAGCTTATTCTGTACATCCAGGAGGCACAAAGATGTACCAAGATATTCGACAGCATTTCTGGTGGGAAGGCATGATGCGGGAGATTGCTCGCTTTGTAGCAAAGTGCTTGGTGTGTCAGCAAGTTAAGGCTGAACATCAAAGGGCTGCTGGTTTATTGCAACCACTTCCGATTCCTCAGTGGAAGTGGGAACATATAACCATGGATTTCGTGACGGCTTTACCGCGGAGTCCAAAAGGCAACAATGCAGTATGGGTAATTGTTGATCGGTTGACCAAGACAGCTCACTTTATTCCTTTTCGGGTTGGTCAATCAACAGAGACCTTGGCGGAGCGGTACATGCAAGAGATTGTAAGATTGCATGGAGTACCGGTGAGTATCGTGCCCGATCGGGACACTCGGTTCTTATCACACTTTTGGCGGAGTTTACAGGAAAGTTTGGGGACTCGATTGAAGTTTAGCACAGCTTATCATCCTCAAACTGATGGTCAGTCGGAGAGAACGATCCAAACTCTTGAAGATATGTTGAGAGCATGCATGTTGGACTTTAAGGGTTCGTGGGAGGATCATCTACATTTGGTGGAGTTTTCTTACAACAACAGTTTTCAGGCAACTATCCAGATGGCTCCATTTGAAGCCTTGTATGGTCGTAAATGCCGTTCACCTGTTTGCTGGGATGATGTCGATGAACGAAGACTATTGGGACCAGATTTGGTTGTGCAGACAGTTGAGAAGGTTAACACTATCAGAAATCATATAAAGGCAGTACAAGACAGACAGAAAAGTTGGGCTGATACGTCGAGAAGACCTCTAGAGTTCGCCGTGGGTGATTTGGTGTTCTTGAAGATATCACCGACTAGAGGGGTGATTCGTTTTGGAAGTCGAGGGAAGCTTAGTCCTCGATTCGTTGGACCCTTTGAGATCGTGGAGCGTGTAGGTGAGGTAGCGTATCGTTTGGCGTTACCACAGTCCTTGGCGAGTGTGCACGATGTGTTTCACGTATCTCAACTACGAAGGTATGTTCGAGATGAAACGCACGTATTGGATCATTCGGAGCTAACAGTACGAGAAGATTTGACTTTTGAGGAGCGACCGATTGAAATCGTGGATCGAAGGGAAAAGGTTCTTAAGAACAAGGTAATCCCTCTTGTACTTGTTTCTTAGGGTAATCGCTCGCATGGAGAGTCCACTTGGGAACGAGAAGATGAAATCCGGCAGAAGTTTCCTCACCTTTTCCTATAGTTTTCTATCTTTGTATTCTTGGAATTTCGAGGACGAAATTCTTTTGTAGTTGGGTATAATGTAACACCCGAGCCTAATGCTACTAATTTCTGTTACTTTATGAATGGAGTGTGACCCTTATTTCATTTATCTTGCTTATTTGTTACTTACTGTAAAATTTTACCCGGCAAATTCATTTCTGCATATAACAATTTTTGGCATCTAAAATAAAATTAAAAATATTCATCTTGACCTGCTTGACACCCCTAACCCTGTTGTAGCATCCGCGCATCGTGTTCTCGTCCCGTTCAGTGAAACGGGCGAGTTTGGACGGCTACGCGCACGTACGTGTGTCCGTTTTGGGGGTATGCTTTTTAATCACAAAACACTTCATTTTAAATTTTGGATCCTGCTTAAAATTCTATTATTTCAATTTCGAATATTTGGGCCCGACCCGGACGCGTTTTAGAAATGTTTTATTTTGCGCCAAAATCCCAAAATTTTAATATTTTAAACCGGCATATATTTTCTTAACCTCATAATATTTGACTATTCACTTAAATCTTTAAATCTTTTTAAATTTATTTTGCCTAACTTCCAATCTCCTTCAACCAATCAGAGCCTTCATAACTCCCCGGCCCCACCTCTTTCCTTCGCTTCTCTTTCTCTCTCTCCCTTTCTCCTTCTCTCTCTCTCTCTTCCCTCCACTAAATTCCAACTTTCTCTCTCCCCGTTTCTTCCTCTCTCCTCTCGATCTCTCTCCCCTCTCTATCTCTCTCCTCTCTCTCTCCTCTCGCAACTTCTCTCTCTCTCTCCCTCTCTCTCTCTCTCTCCCCTCTATTTATTCCTTCTCCTCCTTTTCTTTTTGAAAACACAGAGAACCCCTCACGTAACCCAAACCCTCATCGAACCTTAGCCACCGTCGTCTCCCTCCTCACCGCCGCAACCCCAACGCCGACGACACCGACACCGACACCAGCACCCTCGCCTCCTCTTTCTCGTCTCAACCACAGATCCACTTCCTCCTTCTCCCTTCTCCCGGTGCACCCCCGACCAGACCCGTGCACCCCCTGCACACGCGTTGCACGCCGGATCTGTTGCCATCGACGACCTCGCCTCCGTAGCCCCGGCCTCGCAAGCACCCCCCTCTGTGAGCATCGCTTCCTTCCTCTTTTCCTTTCTTCTCTTTTTCCCTTTCTCTGTGAAATTCCTGGGAACTGCAGATCTCGTCGCTGCTGTCGTTGGCCACCGCCGGAGCTCCGTCGACCTCGTCGTCACCCTCACGTCTCCCCTCTAGATAAACCGCAGGAGCAGAATCTTTGTAAGCCTTCTCTCCTTCTTTGTTTCTTTTCTTTTCTTGATCGCAATTCTTGACGTCGCTGTTTTGCATCTCGCCGGAATCCGGCCGTGCCGGCGACGCGTCCCGACGTTCCAGCGAGGTACCCCGACCCGTGTGGTTTCATTGTTCGTCGTTTGGGTTCATTCCGTGAACCATGCGCCAGTCGCGAGTTTCCCCGCCGACATTTTACGTTCCGTTTTTCCCGGTTCGCGACCCGTTGAGGCAAGTACACCTTGCTACATGCTATACAATATTTACATATACATTATGACACCCTAAACCTGTAAATTTAGCTTTGGTACAATTATTTCTCATTTTCATGTACAATACTGTATTATATCATTTTACCGTTAAACTTGGAACCTACAGTTGCAAATTGAACCTAATAACCATATTTACCTGTTTAATCACATTTTTAATGTTAACATAGCTTATGGCATTTATCTCTATAGTTTTGTTCCATTCGGACACTCGTATGCATTTTAACCTGTAATAGCTGTATTGAACATTTATTTAAATTATTGCACCTCTACAATGGTTAAACTCATTAACATGATTAAAAGGCCATAGTAGTCATACTGCATTCGCATAACCTTGAAATCATCTCTGTGACACGACTGATTACTGTACTGCAAATTGAGTAAATCTGCCTATTGCTTAATTTATTGCTTATACCATGTTGTTGATAACCATACTTGATTATATAACTGATTGTGAGTACACCTGTGTATTGTTTACATCTTGACCTGACTTGTTACATATATATTGTTCTACCCGACATGGTACTGCACACTGTTGACGTGACCTGATGTACCATGACCTGACCCGTTACCTAATCTTGTGTCTAATGCCAACAAACCTGACCTGTAGTCCTCATAGACCGTTCCTGTTGTCTATCCAGACAAACTTGTTTACCTGATCCTGTGTTGGCATTAGTTTCTTGATTTCGGAATACCTGACTTGACATACACACATAACTTGGGGGTATGGGGAAATCAAAGGTAAAACCTGACTTGTAACTCGACAGTTCACTACCTGTTCTAGGTGTACACATTCTTGTTTTGTGCCTAGCGGCATGTCTCGGTTTCGGCCGAGAATATTGTGGCCGTGGTCCCGGGTATGCACGGGATACTATCGAGTGTACACATTCCTGTTTTGTGCCTAGCGGCATGTCTCGGCTGCAGCCGAGAATATTGAGGCCGTGATCCCGGGTATGTACGGGATACTATTGAGTTATATCGATAATTTATCAATTTGGTTTCAAAGACTTTAGAATAGATAACCTGATAAAACAGTTAGTTTACCCACTGCACACTACCCTGCACTGCTCTGATTCATATTATTGTTACCCTTGTTTTATTCATGTTTATATTGCATTGCCTGTTACCCTGTTTATATTATATTACTTGATGACATGACGCGCTGACGTCTGGGTTTTGCATGGCCCAGATTCCGTACAGCTGTTGCAGTCCGAGCAGGAGTACTTCAGCCGGCAGGCTGAGCTGTGAGGTGTCACTATTAGTTAGTTTTTCTTCCTGCATTTTATTCCTGATGTGAGCCCGCATTATGGGACATACATTCCAGTTATTTGTATTGGATCTTTCGCTTCCGCATTTATTTATTATTTACTCATGTTATCTTGGATTATGGACATGTTTTAGATAGTGTTATTTTGTTCTTGATATCTCTACAACCGTAATGTGACTGTGGATGGATACTTCCTACCCATAGGTAGCATGGTTGGTTATGTCACGTGCCCATTTTAGCGTACTCTGGGAAGTGGGGCGTGACAAGTACTGTCAAACCTTAATAACTCAAATAACTATTGTGTTGATATTATCATGTAATCTTAAAATCAAACTGATAACTACTTATCATTTGATTTTTAGTGCTCTGGTCAGAGATTTTTGGTCACTGATATATCGCACACTGTACAACACTGTTCTCCTTATACCGAAGAGACGAATTCCATGTTGATTCCTCACAACCTTTACATGTATTCGATCATACCCAACTACTACCGTTATACACAGTATAAATGGATCTGTGGTCGGGTAGTAATTAAAGTAATCTTTAACACATGCAAGATACTATGGCGAATCTCAGGTCTGGAGACTAAGTCATACCAGTTGTCCCTATATGAATTTCTATCTGACGGTTATGTATAATTACCAAATGGAAATCCAAAATGATTCGTTCGGTATACTTATCATTTATAAGCACATGCATACGATACTCTTATATCACCACATCAGATGACTATGAGAACAACCATTACTCTCTAATGAATAAGTATAATATTCAATAATCTTCCGGAGTATCAATGTCCTATCTCGGTACTCGTATGACTAGGAATATTTAAGAATATACTTATCGACTAGTCGGGACTCATTATTGTGATCTACATCACAATCCTATAGTCTAGTATTATTCTATGGACTTTATAGGTAATCAATAATAAACAGAATATTATAAATAAAAGATATACCAATAAAGAAAAAACCAAATAGTATACTATTATTACGAACGAGAAAATTCTATACATGTAGATCACAATTACAACTAATTGCCTCGAAGGACACCTGCATCTAACACCGATTGGGACAGTGATTTTGACCGTTGACCGGGATACAGAACGGGGATGGAGAAAACCCGATCTCTAATTAGAGGGGATGGGGGATGGAATGGTATTAGCTTGCCCTCTCCGTCCCGTGCCCCGACCCGTCCAACCCGGCGGTATAGATAATTATGCATAATATTATTTACGGCCATATCTGCATGTGGTTTTGATGCTTAAACTTAAATGTTTTTTTTTTAAAGGTTGTTTTACAAATTGTAAGGATTTAATATTTTTAGTTATTTATGACATGACTTAACTTTAATGGTTAAAAATGAATATTTTGATTAAGCTGGTTTTTTCAATTGGAATATGAACACTTAAAAATGGATGATTAGAAATATGATGTGGGGGGGGGGGGGGGGTTTTGAGGTCCCCATGGGGACTTGGGTTCCCCGATAAGCGGGATGGGGTAGATTGCTTTTCCCGACGGGGCATAGGACAGGAATGGGATGGGATTTCGCATATGTGGGACGGGGATGGGATAGTCAGTCGCCGGCCCCGTCCCACCCCATTGCCATCCCTACCAGCCATTGATCCCCTATTTATTTCTGTTTGTCAATCATGGCGTTCTGTTGTATTGAAGAACTGTCATCATGCACCATGCCAGTCTTCTTTACTGATGTTTCCCTGTCACGAAGCTTGCAAGACCTGTAACTTGTTCAGTCTCTCTAAGATAAAGGTATGCAAAGTTCCTTCTCTTTGTTTATCATGATGTCGTGGAATGTCAAAGCGGGCCATTGATAACAATCGATGATGATTTTAATAGTATATTAGTAAATTCACTCTTAACTGTTCAAATTTCTCACCGCATCAACTCTTTTCGAGAGAGATTAGATTGATATTTTGGACCGATTACTTCAAAAGATCTTTCCATATATAAGGTTGCTTTGCTGGAAAGTAAGGTTGCGTTCAGATTCGCATATCCGGGTATTTTCATAAATGGATATTCAATTTCAGATCCGTTTGGATACGGATATAAATATATATATTATCGGATCTGATCGGAGACGAATATGGATGCAGATCTATTCAAATTTTTCATATATAGATTCAAATATCCGGTTATCTGAATGCGGATGAATTCGGATACGAATATCCATAGACACATTAAGTTAGATATAGCATTTTAAATTAAATTTGTAATGTTTTTATGTTTAATTAATTAATACTTTTATAATAAAATTAAGATTAAAGATATATTAGTTTGTTTATTTTAAGCATAGATATTATTTTTATTTCAATATATATATAATAAGGTGATAAATGTGAATAATTATTTGTTAATATATTCTATTAAAAATACTCATATTTTCACTTTACATTCATTTAGTTTATATTTAAATATTTATTTATCAATATCTGATTCATATCCGTATCTGTTTCTCTCATATCCGATCTGTATCCGTATATGATTTTGTTAAATATGGAAGGAATTTTTTTTACTGAATTATATCCTTAGCTGAAATCAAAAAGTGAATATGGATATATACGGTAATACTCATATGCGGTCCGTGTCCAATCCAAATACAATCCTATCCGAAAGTCCTTCAGCTGCCAACTATATTGTAATAGCTATAGTCTCCCACTTTGTTAAGATATTCTTTTGTACGGTGACAAACAGGAGATGGACACTTTTGAAGGATCCTTTTCATCTTTTCCATAATATTCGTATGGTACGAAAATAAGATATATGCAACATGTCTACGGATGGTACAACTTATGAAATTGGTCCACATGTTAAAGTGGCAGAAATTTATCAACCTGAAAATAATAAACGTGGTAATACTGCGAGTATATTTGTTGAGTACTCTGGAGAGTTATTGCACATCATGAGGAATGTATTTGAAGCAGGATCCAATTTCACGGTTAAATGTGATGACGATCTTTCTTGATTCATACATATATACATTTTACAACACAACAAAATTTGATGCTTTCAGTTTAAATAGATGAAGTGTAAATAAGAGAAACCAATGGGCTGAGAAAGCAAACTTAAATGAGCTTAGCGTGAAATATGCCTACCACCGTATTAAAACTCCGAAGTTATGATATAGATTGAAAAAATATAAAATTAAATATTCTAACATCACCCCCTCCCCCACCCCATCCGTCCCCACCTCCCTGTTGGATATAGTGCCCTCAGAGTCAATTATTGGATCACAGGCATGTGATTGCAATGATTGAGGGAGGACCTATGCCGGTAGGACAGTCTTACTCGAAATGATAGTATGCTATCTGGTTTATCTTTATCATCGTGTACATACTTTAGGTGACATTACAGATCACTATTGCACGTTGGTAGAGCTCTTAGGATTCTTGCTTGACGGCCAGCAGTATGATGGCGATCGTATACGTGGGAGCTGGGGTCTATAAGCACATCCTTAAAGTGGTCCCTAGTCGTGGGAGTTTCGAGACTGGGTATCGATACTCCATTAGTAGACTAGTGTATACAGTCGAGACCCCGACGATGGGCGGTGGCCGGTCTCACAAGTCATTGGTGTCATTTGGTTCACCTAAGATGTATACAGATGCTCATTGGGTTATGAGTACACCGGACAGGATTCGCAGTGAACATGCTAGTTGGTATTATACCTGACGTCAGATAGCAGTTCCCTGGTGACATGTGTACAGGTTAGTTCATCGACCTGAGATCGTCATTTGTCTCGTGTGAGTTCCCACTGTGCTTTGATTACTACCCTACCACGGCTCAAAGGAGTCGTGCAAACAGATTTTAGTTGGGTACAGTCCCGAGCCACATGGAGGCAGTGAGCGGATCGGCAGGGGTTTCGTCTCTCCCGGTATTGGGGGTGAGATCATGCTGTGTCTAGGAGAGCCATTACACGAAATTCTTGGCCAAGGCAGGAGATTTACTGGTAGGTATTCCAGTAGTATCTCAAGGTGTTCTGGGCTACACTCCGACACGACTTGTACCGCTTTTGGGGGTCTGACTTTTACCAACCCCCTAGGCCCGACATGCGATGCTCATAGATGAACGGACCGGACTGTACGGATATTGTCACTGACAGGCTCAGTAGGGTGTCAGGATGAGTTCGCTCATCGACCTCCCTTTTGGTCAATACCTGGTAGCCCGTTACGTACAGCTAGTACCACTGACGTACTAGTGGTTAAATCCACAGCCAAAGTATTGACGAGTCTTTAGAGTCCCCCACAGACAGTTTCTCAAGTTTTGGGCGAAACGTTGTAGAGGTCGTATGATATATGGCAGGGTTCGATCATATACGTGCAGTAGTGCACGGATCATGATCGGGCGAATCATACTAGTGGGTTTTGGTTTAAGCCGGATTCTAGTATTAGATTTGTTAGATTACTTTAGTCTCATCGCATTCGCATTCAGTCGGAATGCGGATGCATGTATGTATATACAGGTGAGGGGTATCCTTGTGATCCGTCACGAGTTTACTTTAAATGTTGCCGTATCTTTTTGTTGGACCAAACATTTGGATTAATGTTTGGATGGTGGAAATTGTGAGTGGATTTCATCATTTTGTGCATTAAATGAGACATGTACTTCATAGGTGACTCATGGTCTCATTTCTTGTGCAAATGTCACATTATGTGATTGATTAGGGTGTTGAAATGATAAGAAAAGAGAGAGAGAGGGCAGCAAAGAAAGAGGTTAGCTCTTGTATTATTTCATCTCACTCTCCTTTTAATCATACAACACAACACAAAAGAAAAAGAACCTCTTCTTCTTCTTCCTTGAGCTTACAATTTCCACCAATAGCATCATCTTTAACCTCCATCCATACACTCTCATACGTTGAGAATCAATGGATGCAAGAGACAAAGTGATCACACACATTCTCTATATCACCTTGGACACGTCGGCTAGCAAACTTCGTGTCCGAGTTGCTTCGGACGAAACGCGAGCCCGTAAAAAGATTCGAAGATGTGGTGCCCTTTCCGACGATGAGACCGGAGATCGGAGATGCCGCGAGGAGCTTGGGTTGGTGGCCAAAGACCGAAGGACACTGATCGATCGGTATAGATTTTCTAACCCTTCTCTAGTTTGCTAGTTATAGATTAATGGTTCGATCCGGGATTAAAGTCTGCGATAGCGCCGGTTTCAAGTTTTGAAAAAGTTTTCGTTTCCGCATTTTGGCCTCGAACAGACGGCCGGGGCGCTACCATAGACTTACATGGTATCAGAACCACGCCATTAACCTTTACTAGCTTATTCTAACGTATTTAAAATATCGATCGAACAAAATTTTCGAAACCGCAATTTCAAAAATGAAGTTTCTGTCGAATTTTTTTTTTGGTCGAAAAATTATTTTGAGTGTTGCAGAAAAACATGCAGGCTTTTCTAAGAAATCTCAGAAAATTTGGTAGCATGATGCTACAGTAGCGCCGCGAAACCGCCGCCATACCTATGTTTTGGCCGCGGATCCACCGCCATTTTGTACCATCACTGCACCAAATTTTCTACAGTGGCCTCTGACTTGGAATTGGAGTTTCTGGTATTTTTAGTTTTGGCCCAGATTATTTTGAGTGCTAGATTTGTGCTTGGGGCCCACTTCGGGAAATTTTGTCGATCAAAAATTTTAAATATGTTAGTTGACAGTACTTATATTATATTTGCGACCGTGAATGTCATTTGATCGGTAAATCTTGTCTAATTGCTATAGCTCTTTTAGACGGATTTGTGAACCTGACATTCACGTTGATGTTCTGTGTTGTGCTGTGATGTTGCGGATTTGTCGTGGTGGATAGCCTGAATGCAATAGTAGTACAGTTTGGTTGTATTTGTACATTTGGTATTGCGGGACGAGCGTCCGACATGTGGACTGCCGTCACTGCCTGTTTTTATATTATTCTTTTGGGGCACGACCGGGCTGAGGTCGATGTACTCGTTGTATATATTTTACTTTCTGTACTAGGATTACCCCGCGGTGGGGTGCACGGATAGCCGGGTTCTAGAGGGTAACGAGCCCGCATCTCATGGCTTTGAGACGGAGGGGGCTTTACTCTAGAATTGGCGGGATATTCGCCGCACTCATAGGGGGTATAGGTTGACCCAAAGAGGGGTACTCAAGTTACCGGATTCCGTGAAGTGCTGGGTGGTCCATTCACTTTGCTGTAGGGGGCTGCCTCGCTTCAGGTTTTGGCGGGTAACTTGTCGCACCCGTAGGGGTCTAGGATTTCATTGCATAGGCTATCCACACGACCAGGGGAACGTCGGGTTTCAGTAGCGGCTCTATGAAACCCGGGGATCCCAGATTATCTGTATTGTTCTGTGATGCTTATTACATTTCTGTGATGTTGCATTTTATCACGCCTCGAGCGATTATTATATATTGATATATATACTAGTAGATGTTGTATATGTTTTATACCCGCGCTAGTCCAGTCCCCGCTCTGTCGTTAGTTAAGTAACCTAACGGGTGATGACGGGACCCAGTGGCGAATGCGGATGGCATATACGTATATCATATTTTCGTTCTTTTGTGGTGTGATTAATTGATGAGACTGCATTAATTCTGATCAATGCAAGCTAAACAAACCTATTCTGATGTTGTTGGAACATTTTTCAAAAAGCTGTTATTGTAAGGACGTTCTCTTTTGTTTTGTTCAGTGGTATTCGGTTATGAATATCCAGCACCTCAGTCGACGAGGCAAGCGCCGAGATCCCTTCACCGGGAGTGACCCCTTGTACAGAAGTTTGCGTCAGGGTAATAACTTCACTATAGCTGATTGCCTTTTTGCTTTGCATCGTGGTATTCAGTTGGAATATCTTGCACCTCATTCTACGGGGAAAGAGCCGAGATCCCTTCACTGGGAGTGACCTCTTTAGCAAAGGTTTTCGCCACTATATTTATAAAAAGCTATCCGGTTCCTTCAACGATATCAAGTTCATTACGTTAAAGGTTTTTCGCCAAAAACCATTCGTAGCCCTCCGTCATTTCAGACGGGTAGCACTTAGTATTCATGCTATGTTTGTTGGCCTTCGTCATGGCATAGTGTATGCTAGCTATTTGTTACTTTTCTGCTGCATAGATAGATGCGTTGGTTTGGGACAGTCGTATAGCCTTGTTGACCTTCGTCTAGGGCTTGTACGGGTGGGTTCAAATTAACCTGGATAATGACGGGTAGAACTTGACATGTGACTTATGATTTATTGACCTTCGTCAAGGTCATAAGAGCATGGGGTAAAAATCACATCGGGAGTTTCTAAAGAAACTGAAACTTGCCAGATATGCGCATACCTTCTGGAGTGTGATAACATGAGTGGATTCCATCACGTTATCATGCGATGATAGTTGGATCCCGATTCCCACTGATGAGTTGGTTTACTCCTCGGGTGATCCTGACTAATTCTTCTTTCAGGTTTGGAGGAGAATTTGAGGTTACAGTGGGAGGTTTCCTGATTAGATAAATTGATAACCATTCTGATCTAGGTTAGAGTGCACGCAGAGTGTTTCTTTTCTCTCTCTCTTTGGTAGCGACCATGACCCGACCCTAGACTATAACTCAGTGACCAAGTTAACCGAACTTTCTTAAAACACTGGCTTTTGGATTGTCTAAGTTGCATACATCATTGCCACTCCTACTTTTACCCTTTTCTCCAGAACACTCCGTATTATTATGAACATCCACTTCCATTGGATAAAACCATCGTATGGTTATATACAAACTCGAAAGAACTTGTTCCAGATTCAAGGATGGTTTCTGGTTCTGGAGAAAATGAATAGGACTATTTAGTTGTCTTTTCCTTTTACCTTCTCTCAGGTTGCGAGTGCTCCTTGGATTAGGACAGTACACCTATTACGCTAATTGGATAGTCTTCTTCCAAACCATAGGCAGGTGCCGAACGGTAGGGAATGAAGAAAACCGATTAGCCTAACGATGGTGTACAAAAGGTAATAAGTTAAGACAAATAAAGGGATTAGAAAGAGGGGAAAATAAACTGCGACTACTATTCACGATCAAACCAAGTATTTCATCGCCACTCCTACTTCACCTTTGTATTTCTCCAGGACACTCCGTATCACTACGAAGATCCACAGTTATTTGGATACTCTATCGTATGGTTATATACGAACTCGAAGGAACTTGTTCCAGTTCGGGGATGGATTCAGGTTCAGGAGAAATAGGAATAAGGTTTATTCAGTTGTCTTTTATCTTTACCTTCTCTCAGGTTGCGAGTGCTCCTAGGATTAGGACAGTACACCTATTACGCTTATTGGATAGTTTTCTTCCCAACCATAGGCTGGTGCCGAACGGTAGGGAAGGAAGAAAACCATTTAGCCTAAACGGGTGTACAGAAGGTAATGAGTAAAGACATATAAAGGGATTTGGAGAGATGGCAAAGAAATATACGGTTACAGTTGTGAATATGATAATGGAAGAGGCATTACTAAGAATACCCGGATACCCCTTCGAAACATTTACATGTTTCAGTTTCACTGTGCATTGTTAAAAGAAAACTGATTTCCCAATTAGTCATTGCTCCAGGGTATGTATTTACCAGGTTTTGATTCTCACATCTATATGGTTTTACAGATGATGAGTGGGAGTAAGTTATTGGGAATTGGGTGATCATCCTCATTATATCGGGATTCGTTGTAATTGGTGATATTTGAGGAAATCGCCTGGGTTGTTTGCCGGACGGCAAATATTTGGTTTTGAATATCCGTTTTTATGCACCAATTTCAAATTGATATATCTATACGTTTATTTTTATAAAGTGAGATATAACTTTTTGAAATTATGTCCATGACATTTACCTATATCAGTGGATGGTTAGGTAAAGAGCATTAAAACAGCGGTGTAATTCTTCTTAACCATAAGTACAATTTTCAACCTACGACACACAGGGAATGAGTTATCAGACTCAGGGGACTTATACAGAGTATTGTATGTTGTCCAGTGTCTATTAGGACAGAGGCAATGGTACTCGTACTATATTCTGTTTACTTATGACTTCTCTAGTTCTTAGACATGTGTTTCGTAGAAATACAAGATCCAAGTTTTGAGAAGTTATAGGTATAAGAATAAAGTAGAGAACCAGGTGTTGCAAGTATCAGGATTTTTCAAGGTAATCGAAAATGTAGATACTTGTGTAAGGTATTCAATTGATAGTAATGATTATGAGAACTTGCTTCTCTTTCAGGTTACTCATATCTGGATATATTTCTAAGTTGAGTAATATTGATCGGCCTCTCTCCATTTAGTTGACATGCACTGGAGACAGCTGCATGATTTGAATCTGGTTCCAATTAAATCAGTGCCTCTGTTTCTATATTGGATATAGAATAGTTCATATCTTAACAATGTTAAGGTACGGGGAGTTGTCCGGCTTATGCTTAAAACCAGACTCTGGATAACTCAAGGCACGTTTCTGTAATGGCTGTTTGTGGGTTGACCCGGGCTATGACGAGAGTTGACTTTCTACCATCTGTAAGATCAATAGTGATATTGTTCTTGACTTGCCACAGTTTTAATAAAAATGGATTTTTTCAGAAAACAGTAGTGGGAGTATGGTAGAACTGGAAGTGATTCCAGAACCGCAAACGATTACTGAAAATTTGATAAGAACCTAAAGATTCAATCTGGTTTGACACTCCATTAGCCACTCCGCAGATATGGTGGGTAACCTCAGGCACTCGAAAGGTACTTCAGTATGCTCAAGGACGGTGACAGGGAGGTTCTTGTTTACCCAAACTTGACACTACTGTTGTTCCAGGCTATGAGACCCGGCAGGAGGATGAGTATAGCGTCGTTCTGAACCGGCTTCAGAAGTATACGTGTATATGACTCTGCCAGAGGGTCGTCGTAGTCAGTGGGAGCAGCGGAAGCATAGTGGACAAGTAGCTTATGTCTATTTATAGACTAAAGCAGATATAGCGGAGATAGATCATCTATTTCTGATGTGACAGTCATAGGTTTGACTTCATCAGAATTGGAGATGGATCTGTTAAGATGATAGTAGGGTGTGATGTCCTGGTATTTGGATGACATACACAGAGTAAGAAGTGAAATTCTTATACTTCGATCGGTCACACAGTGGTTTTTCCACATAGGACTTATATATAATATCAGACATTCTGGTTACTAGATCTATTGTTTTAGATCTAGATTTGGGTAGTTTCCCAATCTGAGTACTTAGACAGCATTCTAAAAGTATTTTAGAATGGACGACTCCTGGCATAGTAGTGTACCTGCAGGTGATGGAGTCACCCTCTCTAAAGGTGTCTTACAAACTAAAGGGGAGAGGGATGTGCATGATTGGAAGATCACTTGCTTAGGTAATTGAGTTGAACATGAGATGTCAAGTACCACACCAAATGTTGTTTTTGCACTAGATGCAATAAGTTGATATTAATCCTATCCTGGAGAAACGTTCGGAAGCAGTCTTAGAACATAAGTGGATGTTCTAGGGATATGATAACGACAGCCTCTTTCAGGAGACGGTTATCATTCCAGGCTTCCAAGGTGACCTGGATGACAGAGTCGCTGTCAGAGTTATAGTTTTCCCTCTGACGAGGGGAAGTAGTTTGGACAGGTGATCCAAGCGGATACTGAGGGGGGTGTGGCGCTGGATACTGATTAAGTTCAGTTGACGATACAGTCTAAAAAGTTTGGATTTGGAGTTCATTTATGAACTGGGTCCCATCAGATATCCAGGCATATTCTAAGACAGGTATTGCTCATTTTGGGAGATGGCTTTCTCCACGAACTTGAGATAAAGAGAGACATAGAAAGAAACATCATGGCGGATCCACTCACTGGGGCTATTCCTCGAACGCAATAGTTTCGCAAACGGGCTTTGTGAAACTGATTAGTAGAGGAGTTGGATGTTCGGTATCACACGGGCTGTGAGTATGCGACATCGCAATAATTAGCGTTGAGTGCAAGTGGGAGATTGTTGGATATAGTGCCCTCAGAATCAATTATTGGATCACAGGCACGTGATTGCAATGATTGAGGGAGGACCTATGCCGGTAGGACAGTCTTACTCGAAATAATAGTATGCTATGTGGTTTATCTTTATCATCGTGTACATGCTTTAGGTGACATTACAGGTCACTGTTACACGTTGGTAGAGCCCTTAGGATTCTTGCTTGACGGCCAGCAGTATGATGGCGATCATATACGTGGGAGCTGGGGTCTATAAGCTCATCCTTAAAGTGGTCCCTAGTCGTAGGTGTTTCGAGACTGGGCATCGATACTCCATTAGTAGACTAGTGTATACAGTCGAGACCCTGACGAGGGGCGGTGGCCGGTCTCACAAGCCATTGGTGTCAGTTGGTTCACCTAAGATGTATACAGATGCTCATTGGGTTATGAGTACACCGGACAGGACTCGCCGTGAACATGCTAGTTGGTATTATACCTGACGTCGGATAGCAGTTCCCTGGTGACATGTGTACAGGTTAGTTCATCGACCTGAGATCGTCATTTCTCTCGTGTGAGTTCCCACTGTGCTTTGATTACTACCCTACCATGGCTCAAAGGAGTCGTGCAAACAGGTTTTAGTTGGGTACAGTCCCGAGCCACATGGAGGCAGTGAGCGGATCGGCAGGGGTTTCGTCTCTCCCGATATTGGGGGTGAGATCGCGCTGTGTCTAGGAGAGCCATTACACGAAGTTCTTGGCCAAGGCAGGAGATTTACTGGTAAGTATTCAGTAGTATCTCAGGGTGTTCTGGGCTACACTCCGACACGACTTGTACCGCTTTTGGGGGTCTGACTTTTACCAACCCCCTAGGCCCGACATGCGATGCTCATAGATGAATGAACCGGACTGTACGGATATTGTCACTGACAGGCTCAGTAGGGTGTCAGGATGAGTTCGCTCATCGACCTCCCTTTTGTTCAATACCTGGTAGCCCGTTATGTACAGCTAGTACCACTGACGTGCTAGTGGTTAAATCCACAGCCAAACTATTGACGAGTCTTTAGAGTCCCCCACAGACAGTTTCTCAAGTTTCAGGCGAAACGTTGTAGAGGCCGTATGATATATGGCAGGGTTAGATCATATACGTGCAGTAGTGCACGGATCATGATCGGGCGGATCATACTAATGGGCTTTGGTTTAAGCCGGATCCTAGTATTATATTTGTTGGATTACTTTAGTCTCATCGTATTCGCAATCAGTCGGAATGCGGATGCAGGTATGTATATACAGGTGAGGGGTATCCTTATGATCCGTCACGAGTTTACTTTAGATGTTGCTGTATCTTTTTGTTGGACCAAACATTTGGATTAATGTTTGGATGGTGGAAATTGTGAGTGGATTTCATCATTTTGTGCATTAAATGAGACATGTACTTCATAGGTGACTCATGGTCTCATTTCTTGTGCAAATGTCACATTATGTGATTGATTAGGGTGTTGAAATGATAAAAAGAGAGAGAGGGGGCAGCAAAGAAAGAGGTTAGCTCTTGTATTATTTCTTCTCACTCTCCTTTTAATCATACAACACAACACAAAAGAAAAAGAACCTCTTCTTCTTCTTCTTCCTTGATCTCACCATTTACACCAATGGTATCATCTTTAACCTCCATCCATACACTCTCATGCCTTGAGAATCAATGGATGCAAGAGAAAAAATGATCACACACATTCTCTACATCACCTTGGACACGTAGACTAGCAAACTTCGTGTCCGAGTTGCTTCGGATGAAGCGGGAGCCCGTAAAAGGATTCGAAGATGTGGTGCCCTTTCCGACGAGGAGACCGGAGATCGGAGATGCCGCGAGGAGCTTGGGTTGGTGGCCAAAGACCGAAGGACACGGATCGATCGGTATAGCTTTTCTAACCCTTCTCTAGTTTGCTAGTTATAGATTAATGGTTCGATCCGGGATTAAAGTCTGCGATAGCTCCGGTTTCAAGTTTTGAAAAAGTTTTCGTTTCCGCAGTTTGGCCTCGGACAGACGGCCGGGGCGCTACCGTATACTTACACTCCCGTCCGCCCCCCTCCTCCGGTTTGGTCGAATGCCCTTTGGGTTGAAACCTAAGCTTTTTGCACAGTAGTATCTTTAATTTAAATAAAACGTAATTGATACATACTTTGTTAGAATCGAACCTGAGTTGCTTTAATACCATTTGAAATGTCTCTTCCATTGCACCATGACTCTGAAGTTATGATGAGGGTTGAAAGAATATATTTTATATTTTAACACTTAGGTGCCAATCGGTCTCTGTCTCTCTCTGCTTACGATTATCTCGAGTTGAGGAAAAACTATATCTATTTCATAGAAGATTACATGGATACATACCATGCAAATTTATATGGATGGCGTGACATTGGCGTGTACATCTAGAAGATCAGAAGGTGGAGTCGAATAACCTCACATCACCAACGATTTTTTATCCTTATGAACCAGTAGGTCCAGCGTGGGAATGGAATATAGATAGTCATGCTAATTTTTGAGCGAAGGCAGAGAGATGCATTTTGGGGTTGGCAAGTCTAAAACCCCAAAATTGGAGTTATCTGAACTTTGATCAGACTGGAGTTTAGATAACTGTTGTTCCCCCAATCAGAGCAAATCTCTGTTCAAATTTTGAAATTTGAAATGAAACAGTGCTTCATAAAAGTGCTGGCGCCAAAAGCGCCGGCGCTAAGAGTCAAAGACTCTGAGGCAGCGCTCACGTGCAAAACACGAAAGCGCTCGCACCAAAAGCGCCAGCGCTATGAGTCAAAGACTCTAAAGCAGCGCTCACATGCAAAGCACGAGAGCGCTCGCGCCAAGTGCGCCAGCGCTAAAAGTCAGAGACTCTGAAACAGCGCTCACGTGCAAGGCACGAGAGCACCAAGCGTCAGAACTAAATGTTCTCCACCGTTGTATCAAAAATCCAGCGAAGATGATAAATCATCAAATTACCAGAATAAAATTATGTTAAGGAAATACTCCTCAGAATATTTCCAAACAAGAAATATTGTGCTCTGTAAATCATAGCACCGTTGGATCAAAGATCCAATGGTGATTAAAAATAACCAAGATCCAGAGTAATCTCTGTATAGGAAAATAATTTCCCAATCTTGTTAATAACAAGAAAGATGTCATCTGTAAAACAGAAACCCTAGGATCAAAAATCCAATGGTGTGGAAACATCCCCAAATCAATCAGAAAAAGATTGCCTTAACTGATTAGCCTCCACTATATAAAGGCCCCAAGACTTCAAGTCTTATACAGAGGAACCCCCCCCCCACACACACACAAACTTTAAGAAATTTCAAAGAGAAAAGCAAGCTTTCGGAAGAAGAATTTCTTCGAGGTAAATAAAACAGAGAGATCAAAACATCCTATCAAAAAAGAAGAACTTAGTTGTTTTTCTAGATTATAGATTTATGAGACAGAGGTCTTTCACAAAACAGATCATAGCATCTCATCAAAAAAATGGAGGGAGAAGAACTTAGTTCTCTTTAGATCACAGATCTATAAGACGAAAATAAAGTCTTTCACAAAAACATAAGAGATTGTAACATCTCTTTTAAAATAAGAACCTTATTCTTAGAGCCACGAGACAAAGTCTCTTATAAACGAGAACTTAATATTCTCAGAGCACAAAATTGATCAAGAGCGCTGTGCACTCATCGGTTGGCACTCAGCGCCAAGCGCGTCACGTGCTCCTCACGTGTGCGCTATTTCATAGAGAGCACTCTGCACTCATTGGCTGGCGCTCAGCGCCAAGCGCGCCACGTACTCCTCACATGTGCGCTATTTCATAAGAAGCGCCTTAGCGCTCCAAATCTAACGCTCAGCGCCAAGCGCGCCACGTGCTTCTCACGTATGCGCTGCTTCATAAGAAGCGCCTTAGCGCTCCAAATATGGCGCTCAGCGCCAAGCACACCACGTGCTCCTCACGTGCGCGCTATTTCATAAGAAGCGCTCTGCACTCATTGACTGGAGCTAAGCGCGCCACGTGCTCCTCACGTGTGCGCTATTTCACAGGAAGCGCTTTAGTGCTCTAAGTCTGGTGCTCGGCGCCAAGCGCGCCACGTGCTCCTCACGTGAGCACTAAGGGAACATAAACTATTCTTTAAATAAAGCCCCAGAGCCATAATAAGGGCTCAACACTCAATAAAAGACAAAAAGGTTGTCATAACCCAAACCAATGCTCAGCATTGTTAAATGAAAAAGAACTGAGCCTAATTAAATATTCAACATTTTAACTGAGTAGGCCGAGCCCAAGTTGGCCACAGACCCCTGATTTAGATTAATTAAGCCCATATGCTCATAAATCTTTTTAACTAATCTTAGTCCCAAACTTGACTACAGATCTCCCAACCAACATTGGTTCAAGGGTACATCTCTTCATACCTCTGATATATGTCGTTGTAATTCTTCAACGTTTTCAGAGAGATGGAGGGTCTCAATAACCAATAATTTTTGGCGCATCTCTAAACGGTTGAACCAAAAACACATAGACTATGACGTCTTTAAACTGGACTATGATGTTCTTAAGCTTTATGGACTATGATGTCCTTAAACTCCGTGGACTATGATGTCCTTAAACTTATGGACCGCAATTTCCCTAAACTAAAACAATAGAGCTCAAATGCTCTTTTGTTGGATCTAAATGATCCTGTTAAGTAGATCTTAGTCTAAAATTAGACTAACGTATTCTTAACAAACGTTTAAGTTGATTTTGATCTCAATGAGATTAACGATCCTTAAACCCAACCCAAAACCAAATCTAAGAAAATACAGATTTGGACTAATCCATGCCTTACGGGCGACAACATAAATTAGTCTCCGTATACAATCCATGGGCAACCAAAAATAAAACAAACACACACGATACGAAGTGACCATCTGGAGAAGGAGAAAGTGGTTATCGCGATACGGTAGCATAATTAACTGCAGGAGCTTACGCCTGCAGGGAAGAGCGTCCCCATAATCAAAAAACCCTCGCAAATAAGGGGGAATCTGACGAAGTCTGCTATATCGGCCGCATCCATCTAAACCTCCGATATATGGTGCTATAAATCATCTTGGCATTTTCGGAGAGGTGGATGGATAAAACCAAATAGCATCTGCCCCCAAAATTCAGGTCGGATGTCCCAACGTTCCGGTCTCGTGTTTCGGTGGAGAATAGATTCTGGCATGCCCGGTGGGACCTTTTCCTCTTTCCACACCACACTTCGTGTGTCGTATTCGCAAACGAATCGCGGTTTAATGTGGTTGCCCATGGATTCGAGGTACTAAGATTTGGTGTTTTGCTCCGTGCAGAAAAAGAAGATCAATGGCTTCTAACTGCTCCAGCTGCAACAATTGCAACAACTCCCGCTCCGTCCTTGCAGGAGGAGTGACTTATGGGCCTCAAGCGGCCTCCATTTTCGCGATGCTAGTGGAACAGGTGACGCAAACCACCACTGGGCTGTTCTTTGGGACTATGCTCCCACCAATGAGCTTCAACGCCCTACTACCATCGCAAGAAGCTCCAAAGAAGTCGGTCTTTGATCAGCTTACAACTACTGCGGCCCCTCTTAACGGGTCGCCCAAATCCAACACCTCGGTCTTTAATAGACTGGGCCAAAGCTCCAATGAGCCCGTGAAAAAGCCCGCAATACTTGAAGGGGTTATCCCGAAACGGATAACCATCCCTGCTCCAGTGAATGAAGTCATCAGAGAGACTTCTCCTACTAAGGGGTCGGTCTTCACAAGACTGGCCGTTCCAACTCCCGCTCCAGACGAAGTCACCAAGGCTGCTTCCCCTGCTCAAAAGTTTGCCTTCGACAGGTTTTCCATCCCCGCTCAACGGACGTCGGTCTTTGACAGGCTGACACCAACAGCCGTTTCTCATCAAAGCATGAAGCACGATGCAGCTACCCAAACAGCAGAGGTGGTCCCGGCCGCTCGACATGCTCGACGTCGCCACTGGCGCCGAGTGAGGAAAGTTGGGGGTAGTTCCCCCTCTGGATTGACTCCACAAGCTCCGATGGTGGAAATTGACGCTGCTGTTCCAATTGGGAACAGCTTTGAACCACTTAGGAGGGTGCGTAAAAACTCTCTGACCGCCGTGCTAAAAAGATCTCCTCCGTCTGTGGAGAACGTTATAAAGGCGAAGCTGGAGCAGCCTCCTCAGCGGCTATCCTCCAAAATTCACAGGGACTGGCGAAGGGTCCAAAATTCTATGGTTAACCAAGACTACTCCCGCCAACCAAAGAAAATGAAGGTTCGGCAAGAGAAGGACCACCCTGTCATACCACAGAAGGTGTCGTCTACTTGGGTTCCCGCTGCAATGGCCCCCTCAATTTCGACCGCCCATAAAAGGAGAAGGCCGGAGAAGATCTCTGCGTCTACGACGAATCGCATGGGTATTGAATCCAAACGCCCCAAGTCTAGGGGCATGGTAGTGCATACTGTTTATATGGCTTCCGGAAAAGAGGAAAGTCATGCTTCTACGGGTCACCGGCCGCTCACCCGATCAGTAACAAAGGCTCAGGAGCAACAACAGCAAAAGCTCCAAGAGATGCTGACAACCATGGCAGCACTCACTGGGCCAAAAGAAAGCCCGAAAACATCGTCGGAGCAGCGTCAAGAGCAGGAAACTGATGCCGAATTCCTCCGAAGAATACTTGAGAGGAAAGACAAAGAGGCCGCGGAACAAGCGGCCAAAATAAAACAAATGGCGCTATTGTTCCAAGATATAGTGGGCATAATGATCCAGCCGGACTCTCCAGTCGAAGAGCCTCCAGTAATAATTAAAGAAAATAGAGGGGAGACATCAAACCCTCTTCCAGATTTTTCAGCAGCCAAAGAGGAGACGATCTCGAAAGCTGCGCTTGATGACTATATAGCTCAACAGATACGAGCTCATCAGGCGAGCGAAGCGACCGGCCAAATCAAGAATGGACGACCCTATCCGGGTTAGTACGACCAAATAAAGTACCCGCCGGGATACACGATCCCTAAGTTCCACGTATACAAGGGGACGGGGAATCCACACCAGCACGTTGCTCAATTCAGAGCCTTGTGCGGTAATACTGTGGGTGACGACAAACTGCTACTTCGTCAGTTTGTTGGTAGCTTATTGAAGACAGCGTTTGAATGGTACTCTGAACTCCCGAATGACTCCGTTAAAATATTTGCAGAAATGGAGTTACTGTTTACATAAAGGCTCGCAAGCGCTAGCGAACGCACCCCAATCACGGCATTGATCAATGCCAGGGTGAAGCCGGGAGCAACATGGATTCAGTATGCAATCCGACGGCGGATCCTATGGTCGAAATGCGAACAACACATTGAAGTAGCTCCTGCAGTAGGCATGTTCGT
Source organism: Agapanthus africanus (assembly GCA_030015575.1). Lineage (NCBI taxonomy): Eukaryota > Viridiplantae > Streptophyta > Magnoliopsida > Asparagales > Amaryllidaceae > Agapanthus > Agapanthus africanus. Next base: position 751,876,116 of record CM057340.1, on the reverse strand, counting down.
GGGTACCCTTGATCCGCAGGCGACCATATCCCAGTTCATGATGTTTTTCAAGCCGACTACCTTCCAGGCCTTGATTGACAAGCTGGCCCAAATGGATTAGATGGGTTATAGACCGTCTTCTTCGAAGATGGAGCCTCGAAACGAAAAGGGAAAAAGGAAAGCGACCTTCGTCGCCAATGCTCAGCAGCAGCCCAGTGGTCCAAAACCAACTAATCGCCAAGACGATAGACAGCGATTCTTTAACGAGAAGTTGAAGCGCCCTAATTGTTTTCCCCGGGATAAAATGAGGAGACTGTTCGAGCTGGCGGTGCGCAATAGGCTCATCACCTTGCCGGATCCAAAACGCCCAATGCAGCCCGGTAACGTTAACAGTCCCAACTATTGCCCCTACCATCGAATAAAGGGCCATACAATCGAAGATTGCTTCATCTTCAAAAACTGGATTGAGGACCAGTACCAGCAAGGCAAATTCGCGTTGTCTGAAAACTGGAAGGTAAACACGCCATAACCACACGCTCTTAAAAAGGGGGACACGCCGGGGGCATCGTGCTCTTTTATAGAAGAAACTCCATGGGAGGTCGCTCTTTCAGCCAAAACAAAAAGAATGCTAAAGGATCTCCAAACATACCCTGCGATCAGGTGGAAAAGTCCGCTGGAGCCCGAGATTATTGAGGGGGGGCTGAAGCCGCGCCCAACGCTGAAAGTTGGTGAAGGTGGACAAAACATTCAGGCCAAGCCTCTAAAGTCTTTGAAGAAAAAGAAGAAGTCCAAGAAGCCCGTCCAAACCGAAGACAGCTGTACAGGTCTGCAGAAATATATCGATGTACTGGAAGAATATAACCAGAAGGCACGGACCCCAATCACGTTGGATAAATTCTTTAAGCATGTTCTTGAGAATGAAGCCGATGACACTGATGAAGGAGACAATTCTTCATAAGCGCCCGAAGATTATGTGGCAAGCTGCCACATGATCTCTCACTCGTCAATAGATGGTGAAGAAGCTCCTGATGCAGAGAAACTGGGGGCAGATCCCGAACCGGAACTCCTAGAACCGTCAGATGTGATGATTGACATGTTGTTGAACGAGGCCCGTCAAAAAAGCAAATCTGACCGAGAGCGTAAAACGGCCATATATGAAAGGGCCAAGTGTCGGCGTCACGTTAAAGAAGCTCCAGTATTGAGAAGCCATAGAGTACCCCAACAGGATAGAAGCACTTCTGCCGCCAGCAAAAGCAGGTTTAAGACAATGAAGCAATTCGCTAAAACCCTGTCAATGGGAATGAAGTTGCCATCTTTCAATGAAGACACTTCAGAAAATACGTTCTCTGACGAACTAGATGCACATCCAAACTACTGCTTATACCATCGGAGGATCACACACCCTACTGAGGAATGCATGGCCTTTAAAAATTGGTGGCAGGGATACGTTGCTCATCGGCAGCATTTCAAGCGGATGAAGCGCAAAACTCGTCGAGAGCAGAAGAGCACGACAGATGAACGCAAAATAACTGCCGACAACTGTCACATGGTTGATTCTGGAGGATCGCAAGTTCTCACCTTCAGGAGCGATTCTGATAAAGAAATATCCCCCGGCCCACTCTTCAAGGAATCCATCTCTGAAGCAGAAGAGACGAAGACCTGCGAGAACATTCAGCTATGTAATCGCGCGTTACCTGAAAAGAATCTCGGACCCACAAACAAGGGGAGAACAAAAAAGATAAGGGGAAAGAAAAAGTCCCTGAAGATATCGCCCTCAATGACCGAGTCGTCAAAGATCTGGCAGCTAAGGACCCGCCAAAGAAAAACAAGGTGGATTACAACGTTCTGGCACACCTGAGGAAGATACCCTCGCAACTAAGCATTCTCGATTCCCATCTGCTATTTAAAGAGGTGAGAGATTCTCTGATCAAGGCACTACAAGATCCCGAACAATTTCAAGCCTTCCTTGCCGAAGAAAAGATGAAAGACGAGCTGGAAGAAGTGTACACTGCTGACGTCACTTTCGGCGATGAATACCTCCTCCTCGGGACGTGCGAGCATAACCGTCCCCTGTATGTCACCGGGTACTGTCATGACATCAAGATAGTCGACAATGGGTCCTCCGTCAACCTCCTAAATGTAAGGGTGCTAAAAGAAATCTGCATGAGCGTTCAACACCTCGCTCGGGATAAAATCACTATCTCCGGGTTCAACTCCCAGTCATCACGGACGCTCAGGTCTGTGATACTAAAGTTATGCTTTGGGTTGCTCGTCACTAACATCAAGTTCCATGCATTGACGCCAAGACTTACTACAACGCCTTGCTCGGTAGGCCTTGGTTACACGAGTACAACATCATCCCTTCTACACAACATCGGTGTATGAAGTATTTCAAGGATGGTCTCGAGTATACCGTGAAAGGGGAGCTGAACCCATTCTTCGTGAATGAAGTCTGAAAGTACGAAGATGCAAAATACTTCTTACCAGAGTTCGAAGACATGAAAAGATGCCATAAACCGGAGAATAAGCAAAAAGCTATCACCACTATTCCGGTCTTCGGGAGTGATACCGAGGAGGAAGAAGAGATAGTTTACTCGGGGCCGCTCCAATACAACAAGTCCGGACCGTCTACCCCTATGTTGATCTTCGGCAGCGACTCTGAAGATGAAGTCAATGCAGTATTTTCTGTTTGACCATCCATACAAGCCGTGCCAGGCAACAAACGGAGTTTGCAAATCGCTATGGTTCCGCGGCAGCACTACAAAGAGCTTGACGCCTATAATGTGCAAGAACTGTAGGCGCTCTATGTTCCTCCTAGGCGAAAAGATGAAAAGGTGATCCTCTTTTATCGATCCGCGGAAACCAAAGTGAAGAAAGAAATCTGGCATGGTGTCGATTCTACGCTTGACAGGCTCCAGCCCATTCGTCTGCCCCGATACTACACGGAAGGATTAAAAAGGCTGTTGAGGCGCCAAGGCGTACCCTTCAAACAGACTGCTCGACAAGCTCAGTTCTACAACAGGATCTGGAACGTCCCTGGAACTCAGCGAAAATTGCCTAACGGGAGAATGGAAACGATCGGGCTTGGATATATTCAATCCAAGAAACGGGAACGATTCTATGGCTGCTACGTTATACATGACTTCGATGAAGAAGGGGACGCTCTGATAGAAGACACTGCGGTTGAACCAAAACGAGATCCCACCGTAAAAATGCCAAGTCCCTCGTTTGAAGAATAGATGGAAAAGCTAATAAGGGGGGTGGGTCAAAAGGTCCGGGATGACTACAACCGTGAAATGACCATTTACGAGAAAGCCAGGACGCAGCGCCTCCTTCAGCAGGCTACGGAGAATGACGATACCCTTCGTCGCCAGCCCGTCATACAGAAGACCCGACGCAGAGGTAAAAACAAACTAAAGAATGGAAAAAACGTTCGGCAGCGGAAAAGCGGGTCCAAGAAGCCACGCGATCAAGAATTGAGCAGCCGGGATTCGTCTCTTATAAAAAAGATGGGTCGAGCATATTCTTTTCCCCAAGACAAGACAAGGAAGATATTCTATCTTATCATAAAACATCAAATGATTACGCTCCCGGATTCCAAACACCCAGAACAAGCAGGCGAGCTCTCTCACCCATATTTTTGCTCCTATCACCGAGCGATAGGACATCCTCTCGAAGACTGTTTCACCTTCAAAAACTGGGTAGAAGACCAGTATCAGTAAGGCAGGTTTGCTCTATCCAGCAGTTGGAGGGTAACCCCACAACAGAAGCATGAATTGAAAGCCACGTATGTAGCGAGAGTAGAACCGGATCAACATCGGTCTTGGAAGCGATCTCATACCTGTCACACAATAACGCTGTCAGAAGAAGGAGTACGCGAGGATATGGATGACCTTTCCTGGTGCTTCGAAAATGGGGATGAAGATGAGTCGATATCAGAGTTTCCACCGGGGCCAAAGGAGTTGGAAGACGGAATACATACTACTGCGGACAACCTAAGGAAAATCGACTTGGGGATGGCAAACGACCCGAGGCCAACGTTCGTCAGCGAGCTGCTGTCTAAAGAACAGGTAGCTACGCTAAAAGACGTGCCCATGCAATATAAAGACTGTTTTGCATGGAACTACTCCGAGATGCCGGGACTAAATCCAGAGATAGCTGTGCATAAATTGGCGATATCTCTGTATGTCAAGCCAGTCAAACAAGCACCAAGAAGAATGCGACTCGAACTTGAAATGAGCATCAACGCCGAAGTCAAGAAGCTAATCGACTCCTGCTTCATCCAAAAGGTTCAGTACCCTAATTGGATCGCCAACATCGTTCCAGTGATGAAGAAGAATGGGACGGTGCGCATCTGTGTGGACTTTCGGGACCTCAACAAAGCTTGCCCGAAGGATAATTTTCCCGTACCGGTTACCGAGCTGATGATAGATAACACGTCCACTCACGAAGTCTTCTCCTTCATGGACGGATCGTCAGGGTACAATCAAATAAAGATGCATCCCGAAGACCAGAAGCATACCGCTTTCCAGACCCCTTTGGGCATATTCTGCTACAAAGTGATGCCTTTCGGTCTGAAGAACGCCGGCGCCACCTATCAGAGGGCCATGACGAAGATTTTCGATGACCTCATACACGAAATCGTCGAGTGCTATATTGACGACCTCGTGGTAAAAAGCAAATCGCATGAGGAGTATTGGGAGCATCTGAAGGTAGTATTCCAACGTCTTCGGAAATACAATCTGAAGACGAACCCTCTCAAATGTGCGTTCGGAGTACGACATCGGGGCATCGAGATAGACCCGTTGAAGATCAAGGCGATCATGGAAATACTTCCGCCAAGAACTCTCAAGCAACTGCTATCTCTCCAAGGAAATCTCGCGTATATCCGACGGTTCATAGCTAACCTCTCCGGCAAATGCCGCCCCTACAGTCACCTAATGAAGAAGGGGAACCCGTTCTTCTGGGATCGTAAATGCCAGAGTGCACTCGACGAAATCAAGCAATACCTGCAGAATCCGTCGGTACTAACCGCTCCGATCAAGGGAAAGCCCCTAATCCTGTACACAACCGCCCTTGAAGGTTCCTTAGATGCACTATGGGCACAGGAAAATGATCAAGGGAAGGAGAGATCCCTCTACTATTTGAGTCGAGTTCTCCTGGGGGCAGAAAACAACTACTCCCCCATCAAAAAACACTGCCTGGCATTAATCTTCGTAATAACGAAGCTCAGACACTATGCTTTGGTGCATGAGGTCCATCTCCTTAACAGAGCCGAAGACGAACAATGAAGCCGAATATGAAGCTTTGATAGTAGGTCTTGAGATCGCGGTCGACATGGGAATCGAAATCCTCCTCATTTACGGAGACACCTAACTGGTCGTTAGTCAAGTAAACGGCGACTATCAAACGTGCAAACCAGAGTTAGTAAGGTACGGTGAGAGAGTGCAGCAATTGCTGACTCAAATTCCCTCCTACGTCCTGGAAAGCATACCGCGTGCGGAAAATAGCAAAGCGGATGCGTTAGCCAAACTCGCTAAAGAATTGGCTGACGAAAACCTCGATGACGTAAGGATCGTGGTACAAAACCGTCGGGTTCTTGCACCAGCGGAAATATCTCCGGAATCGTCTGAAGAAAAAGAAGCGACCAAGCAAACGGCCTTACAAATAAAAGACCAGGAAAAGGCTAAGGATTGGAAGGAAGTCTTTATAGACTACTTCAAATCCTGTCGAACACCTAAAAATGCATCCTCAAGATATCAGCTCATGAAACGAGCTCTGTCTTTCGCCTTCATCAATGATACTCTGTACAAGAGATCGTTCGACTCTCTATGGCTCAGATTCCTAGGGCCGAAAGAAGCAAAGAGAGTCGTCCAAGAAACTCACGACGGACTCTGCGGTTCTCATCAAGCCGGGCCAAAGATGAATCTGAAGATCAAAATGATGGGCTACTATTGGCCCACGATGATCCAAGACTGCCTAAAATACACGAAGCAGTTCCACTCGTGCTAGATTCATGGGGACTTCATCCACCAGCATCCAAATACGCTACACCCAACGGTGGCTAGCTAGCCTTTCGAAATATGGGGAACTGACATAATAGGGCCCATCGAACCAGTATCGTCCAGAGGACATCGGTTCATATTGGCGACAACCGATTACTTCTCTAAATGGGCAGAAGCCATATCGCTAAGAGAAGTGAAGACGAAGAATATTCTCCATTTCTTCAAGACACACGTCATCTATCGGTTCGGCACTCCACGACGGATTATCTCCGATAACGGGCCAGCCTACAGAAGCCACAAGATCAGCCGTTTCTCACAGCAGCATAACATAGACTGGAGATACTCTTCGGTCTATAATCCCCGAGCTAACGGTTTGGCTGAGGCTTTCAACAAAACCTTGACGAAGATCATAAAGAAGACGGTGTCCAAAAACAAAAAGGACTGGCACGAGAGATTGCATGAAGCTCTTTGGACGTATCGAACTACGTTCAAAACGGCCACAAATACAATGCCGTATGCATTGGTATTCGGCGTAGAAATGGTACTCCCCTTAGAGATAGAGCTACCCTCTCTGCGAGTGGCGGTTCATTACGAGCTAACAGACGAAGAGAATACTCATCTTCGACTTGAAGAGCTCGACGCCCTTGATTAAACTCGTCTTATCGTGCAGCAAAACCTGGAGGCTTACAAAGTAAAGATGACGCGCTAGTACGAAAGATTGACTAGGCCGAGAACATTCCGTCAAGGCGAACTCGTGCTAGTTGTAAAAAGACATATGATCCCCAATCGTGCCAAACGGAGGAAATTCGAGCCAAACTATGAGGGCCCGTACATCATAGACAAGGTCTACCAGGATGGGGCTTACTCGCTCATGGATATGCATAGCGAAATACCCTTCCGGCCAATAAACGAAAGATTCCTTAAGAAGTACTACGCCTGACGAGTCACGAACCAGGTTAATGATAGATGACGACGACTATATCCGCTCGCTATCTTCTTGAGTCCAGACTCTAAAAATAGAAAATTACGGACCGAAGCGTCTGCAAACCGCAGCATCCCAAGGCTGACGCAAAAAAAGAAGAAGAAGAAATAAAAAAAACGGTACGTCCATAAGCAAGATGGTCACGGATGAAAACCCGAAAGGGCTCCGTGAATAAAAACAGCAGGGATATCGGCGAGTTTGTGAAAATCCGAAATTGCGCAATCTCGTTAAAAGACACTTGTAAGGTCCTCTCGACCTTATAAGGAGAAAATACCTGTGTGAGATCCTAACGCTCACAAAGGAGCAACACACTTAGGGATCCCCACGATTCCTAAGGAGAAGTTACACTTACGAGATCCTCACGACAAGTAAGGAGAATTCCCCTATAAGACCCTCAAGGCTCATAGGATTCAAAAGACTTAAGTTACAGGGGTCTGAACCTGTTCTTAAGCCATCACATTTCCCAGACTGCCCTACAAGAGGTTTAATACTAGCCCTTATATACAATCCACGGGTACAAATAAACGTCTCCCCCACCAAGTTCAACCAATGGCGCGAAATGTCCTCACGTGGTGAACGACACTTGTAAGTCCTCTCGACTTATAAGGAGAAAACACTCTTGTAAAATCCTTACGACTTATGAGAGACCATGCACTTAAGAACCCTCACGATTCTTAAGAAAAAAACACACTTACAAGATCCTCACGACTCGTAAGGAGAAACATCTTTATGAGACCCTTACGGCTCATAAAGTCAAAAGCCTTAGTCGACAGGATCTTAACCCGGTCTACTAAGCCACCTTTTTTTTGAACCGACAAAGGCAAATGATGATTCGCTCCTGGCAATATCTCAGTTGTAGCGATACTGATGCCTAAATCGGTATCAAATTCCAAGTCTAAACTCGCGATAAAAATCAGCGAGCCAAAAATGCATATGAAATAGCCGAAATGATGGGGCAACTTGCAACAAAATCAGTAAGTAAAATATATGCATACAAAATAGCCGAAATGACTGGGAAACTCGCGATAAAAAGCAGCGAGTAAAAAGAAAAAATAGCCGAAATGATTGGACACCACGAAAATTAGCCGAAATGATTGAACAGATCCATGATCTGAGAAGAGCAAGGCTCTATTAATGTGTAAAACCCTAAAATATTTTTTAAGATCTGTGATCTGAGAAGAGCAAAGCTCTGTTAATAAGTTCAATTCTTACCGAATTCGAGCAGAGTTTTGACTCTGAGAAATTTCTTAAGGCAGAGTGCTGGGCTCTGAAAGAAAATTAAATTCTCAAGAAACAAAAACAAAATAAGAAGATGAACAAGCAGTCATCACAAAGGGCCAAAGGTCCTATTTATAGGCAGGGGAAGTCGATCCAACTTCCAAGAACAATCCAACGGTGGAAAGACTACCACCGCCGCACTCATGTGTAAACCACGTGAGCGCAACGGTGGGGGGCATTTGTTTCCCCTAATCAGAGCAAAGCTCTGTTCAAATTTTGAAATTTGAAATGAAGTAGCGCTTCATAAAAGTGCTGGCGCCAAGAGCGCCAGTGCTAAGAGTCAAAGACTTTGAGGCAGCGCTCACATGCAAAGCAAGAGAGCGCTCGCGCCAAGAGCGCCAGCGCTGAGAGTCAAAGACTCTGAGGCAGCGCTCACGTGCAAAGCACGAGAGCGCTAGTGCCAAGTGTTAGTTATATGTATTCCCTAGAGGCCATTACTGTACATGCGATCTATATTGTGTTGGATGCTTGGACATATATAGGGAGGACTTTCTTGCTCGACATGATAGCATGCTATCTGGTTACACTTTATCTTAACATGTACACTTATTGTCTCTCTATTACATGTTGATAAAGCCCTTAGGATGAGTACTTGACTACCAGGATTATGATGCAGATCATACTAGTGGGGACAGGGTAGTCGATAAGTACATCCTTCAAATGTTCCTAGTCGAGGGAGTATCGAGACAGGACATCGATACTCCAGAGTAGACTAGCGTATACGCTTCTCGACCCATATGATGAGCGATGGATAATCCCATATCCATTGGTGTTTGACATCAGAGAAGGTATACGGGTGCACAGTGGAGACTGGGTACACTGGACGGACTCGCCGAGAACTCCTAGATGGTATTATACCTATCGTCGGATAGCAGTTCTCTGGTGACACTGGTACAGGTTAGTCTGTAGACCCGAGATCGTCATAGAGTCCTGTGTGATTCCCACTGTGCTTTGATTTCCACCATACCACGGTCAAGAGATCGTACAAAAGGGCGGTTTTTGGGTACAGTCCCGAGTCATATGGAGGCAATGAGCGATAGGAGGGGTTTCGTCTCTCCCGGTATTAGGAGTTGATGTTGCGCTGTGCTCGATTAGCCATAACATGAAATCCCTGGTCAGGGTTGCTGAAATTTACTGGTAAGTGTTATCAGTGGTTTCTCGAACCGTTATGGACCTTGCATCGGCATGACTTATCAGGCTATTGGGGTCTGACGTTATACCACCCCCAGGCTGTGATATGCGACATATCAGACGAAGAGACCGGACTGTACGGTATTGTTACTGATTGATTCGTAGGAGTACGAAGAGGCTTGCTTGTTGATCTTCTGATCGCTCAATACCCGGGTGGCCGTTACGTTTAGCAGACCGCTTGCGGCTTGTGGGTGTTTGATATGATCATCACCTACTGCCGGCGTATTGACGAGTCTTTAGAGTCCTATACAGAGGTTTCCTGGTTCATGCGAAACGGAGTAGGAGCACATATGTGATATGTGCGGGACCGAGATTAATGCGAGTATGTGATACCGCATTTTATTCTCACGACTTGTGACATCGTAGGTTATATGTGATATAGCCAAGTTATCGGATCAAGTGTTGATTCGATAAGTTGTTACATTTGATATTAGTCGGTTATATGTAATATAGCCGGATTATTAAATCAAGTGTTGATTTAATAATTTAATGTAGAATTATATATTTGATATATTAAATTACATTAACTAATATTAGTTCACTTAAGTAATTATTTTTCTCACTTATGATACATTGATATATATGTGATATATGTTAAATGTATTGTTTTCTTCTTGCACACAAAATATATATGTGATTTATATTGTTGTGTCATGTTAGGTTATACTTGCAACATGTATGTATGAGACTCACACCATGCTAAGGTTAAGTTAGGGTTTTTATTTATTTTAAGTAATTCAAACATTTAGAATTTGTCATGGTTGATATTTGTGGAGACTTGATAACCATTGACTAAGTTCACTTGTTTGTCTTGCTTAAGATATTTCTTAACCCAATCCTTAACTCATAGCTAAGGTTTATTCTCTACATGAGTAAGGCATGACACTAACTCACCCGTGGTTGCAATTCTAATCTCACTCTCTCATTCATTTTCTTCATCACTTCTTCTTCTTCTTCAAGAGAAAAGGCTTGCTAGTTTTTTCTAAGTGATGAAATCTTATGAGAAAAATAAAAATAAAGAGAGCCCACTTCCTACTTCATCATCCTCTACTACTTGTCATTTAGTTTAGGGTGTTTGCTTCACTAATCTACACAATTAGTGAAGAGATAGCATGAGCTAGTGTCTCCTCGACGTAGATCATCTTCGGCCTCGAAGACCTCAAGCAAGCTTGTTCCGTACATCTTGTGGAGCCTCTCTAGAGTCCGGGAGCTCATGATCGCAGCGAAGGGACTACTACACGGAGGTATTGAAGTGAAGGAACGGTCTACAAGGGTTGTAATCCTTGTTCACTTTAGTTTGTAAAGAGTTTACATATCATGTTTTACCCTAATTCTCTAGTTCGATTACTTGGTTGGTTTGTTTAGCACCCTAAAAATTTTAAAGTAGCATGATTGATGCTTGCCAAAACCTTACTAAGGTGCTAAGCTAACCCTACAGTGGTATCAGAGCCAAGCTAGAGCATTAGGCATTGTCTAGACGAAATTTAAAGTCCGATCGAAACTCCGAAAACCCGATTATACCCCCTCTCTGGAAATTTTTCAAAAAGTTGGATTTTTCCATGTTAAAAATACTCAGAAAATCATGCAGGGATTTCTATGGGCACACCTGAAGAACGAAACCCTAACTCGTCCAAGTGACCGCGGATCCGCGGCCAAAACATGATTTTGGCGACGGATCCGCGGCGCCACTTGAGAGGCTTGGGTCGGGCCCTTCAGCTGTTGGTCCATAGGTGTTGTGACATGTCTCTGGTTAACTTTAACTGTGCTCAAGTGTTGAGCTCTCTGGGAATTTTTGGGAATTCGTTCCATCGATCTAATTATCTAATTTCGCCTAACCATCTGTGATTGTGATACAATATTTGAAATCCACAGAATTGGTTATGAGATAACTAGTTTGAATTTTATAAATCTAGCAGTTTAGTCTCATTTGATCGGTTGCCACGGAATTTTGATGTTGACCAAAAGTCTGTCACAATTACGTAGTGTACGCTGATACTCGCCGGGTAACATTACTAGATAGCCCCGACCAAGTGACTGTAGGAAAATCCCGTCGCCAAAAGCATCCGTTCAGGTGCTCGCGGCTGCGGTGATCCGTCTTAGTGCACTTCGTCGATGGCATCGGGAGGTGCGTCCGTCTATTAAAGTTTCCGACGAGCATTCGATCAGTTTATCGGGAATCTTGTTGAATTACCCGACAGGTTATTGGAAAGTGTTTTCAATATCGAGACTAAAATGCGGGGTTTATAATTGTTAGGTATGCGATGTCTAAAGAATTCATTTGGTTAGGCATGAAATCCAATGTATGTGATATATTGGGTTTATGATGACTAAGGTGGCTGCGGATTCCAACTGTTGTACTTTTTCACTTTCTTTTCTGCAACCGTAAATGTAATATGTGGTGTATCGCCGGTTTCGGTGCTATATGTCAACGACAATTGGGATACGCATATTTACTTACGTTGATGACATGTGATGTTATGTGTTGCTGTGATATGTTGTATTGGATCGTCGTGTTCTGAATAGCCGGGTTTTTTTTATGTGAGATGAGAGTTTTTCATTTTCATTCATGTAAAAGCTTGTATGTAATATTCTTTTATTGGGGCACTTCCGGTTGAGGATGATGTCACCATTGATGTATATTATTTACTTTTCCGCATTAGGATAGACCCAAGGCGGGGAGCACAAGTAACCGGGTTCTAGGGTCCAGTGGGAGACCATCTCAAGGAGTTGAGACCGGGTCTCCTAACTCTAGAATTGGTAGGGTTGCTTGCCGCTCTCGTAGGGGTCTAGGGATGTGGGTTTGGCTATTCATCACGACCGTGGAATCCGTGTTTTATACCGGCTTAACTTAAAACTCGGAATTCCTAGTATATCCAATATTTCATATGTGATTCTTCTGCTGCTGATATTCTGTGATGTGATCACTTGATATGTTCTGAGACGAATGCCTATATTATATATATAAGATATAATTAATATTATTGCTTTCGTTTCTTCTGTGATGCTTAGGAAGCATAAAAATTGATGGGATTTCATTATTGAGATTAATGAAGTAAAAAGAAACCTAAAGATATTGTAGAAACTTGTTTAAAATAAAAACCGGTAGCTCTAGTTCTTGCTTTGCATAGCGGTATTCCTTGTAGAATATCCAGCGCCTTATTCGATAAGGAAAGAGCCGAGATCCCTTCACCGGGAGTGACCTCTTTAGCGAAACTAGCAGATGCTACAACCCACTCGGTTTGTCTTTTGATTGCTTCTATAGTTTTTGCTTTGCATAGTGGTATTTGTGAAATATCCTGCACCTTATTCGATAAGGAAAGAGCCAAGATCCCTTCACCGGGAGTGACCTCTTTAGCAAAGCTAGTAAAAGCCTCAAAACACTCCTTTTAAAATTCACTCGATTCTACAACGATATCAAGTTCATTACGCAAAGGGTTTTCTTAAAAACCTATCGTAGCCCTCCGTCATTTCAGATAAGTAGTATTTAGTATTCGTGATACGTTTGTTGGATTTCGTCAAAGCGTAGTGTGCGGTAGCTGATTAGTGCTTATCTGCTTAAGCATGTGATGCGATTGGATTAGGGTAGTCGTACGACTTTGTTGGCTTTCGTCAAGGGTCGTGCGGGTGGATTTAATTCAATCATGAAATGTACGGGTTGAACTTGACTAGTGGACTATGGTTTGTTGGCTTTCGTCAAGGTCATAGATGCTAGGGGTAAAATATTATCGGGAATTTCAAGTGTTGAAATTTGCAATGAGATTGCATACCTTCTATGAGATAGTTGGATCCCGATACCCACTGCGAGTAAGAGTTACTCCTGGGAGAGTTTTACATATTAAAATTAGCCGATCAAGTAGATGTCTAGAAAGGTGTTAATGGGGTTATGCCTTTGGGAAAATGAGGTTTATTTTAATTAGGTCCATGTGAAAGCACATGAAACCTCCCTCAAAGTACCGACACTGGCCTGGCTGAAAGATTGGCGAACTTGTAGAGTGTAATTAATCCCGGCTAGTCTTACTTTTTAGGGTTTGAAGGTAGATTTGACTAAAATAGTGGGATCCATCCTGATTAAATAAACTAATAACCAATCTAATCTTGCAAGAACGCACGCAAAGTGTTTTCTTCTCTCTCTCTCCTGGTAGCGACCATGCCACGTCTTAATCAAGATAATAATATGGATGCATTGACCGAACCTGCTTATTATATTGAGCTAGGGAACGTTGGTTCCGCTCTATCTTATAATTGTTATAAGTCTGAGCAGGAAATAGGGAAATATCCAGATTCCCATGCCACCCATTCGAAGAAAGTGCATGTTGATGCATATTCTTCGGGTGTTCTTATTACCGAGAACTGTTTCTCAGTATCCTGTACGTCCTAGGTATGTGATACCGGATCAGGATTCCACATATGTAAGTGTTACATGAGCTACAGAAAGGTAGAGAACTGAGAATGGGTGATATGTCTCTAAGTGTTAGAGAATGGTGCAAGTGTTGCAGCCAAATCAGTTGGGCAGATATCACCTTGTATTTTGATACATTGATTCTGAACAAATGTTATTAGATACCGAACCTGATATACAACATTACATCGGTTTCTTTAATGAGTTAAAGAAGGATATAATTCTGTATTGCGGGATAATGTTGTGAACATTTTCCTGAATCAAGAGTTGATTCGATCAGGCACGTTATATAATAGCATATACGCTCGAAATCAAACCACAGTTCAAAGTATCTAGAACACACAACAAGAGGAGTAGTTCAGAAATGAACGAATCCTTCTTGTGGCATTGTAGACTAGGTCATATCAATGCGACACGACCAACTAAGTTACATAAGGATGAATATGAGAATCTGTTCGAATTTTCATCTTATGAAACTTGCCAGTCTTGTCTCAAAGATAAAATGACCTATACCCTGCTTACTGGAAACAAAGAAAGAGTTAGTGAACTCTTGGGACAGATACATGATGATGCGGTCCTATGTCTATAAATGCCAGGATTGATTCTTTGTAATTCATTATATTCATCGACTATCTCTTAAGATTTGGACATATATTCCTGTTGAAACACAAGTCTGAAACTTTTGAGAAATTTAAGGAATATAAGCTTGAAGTTGAGAACCAGATGGGTAGAAGTATTAAGTCCTACGATATGATCGAGAAGGAGAATACTTGCGCATGGAGTTCCTGGAGTTTCTAAAAGGAGAATGTGATCCTCTCTCAGCTTACTCCTTTGAGTACACCACAGCAAAATGGTGTATCGGAACGGAGGTATCGCACCCTATGAGATATGGCATGCTCTATGATGAGTACTGCTGAGTTACCTATTTCCTTCTTGGTGTTATGCACTTGAGAAACTGCATACCTATTGAATGGGGTTTCATCCAAATCAGGGCCTACCACTACATATGAGATATGGTGTGGGAAAAGACCATGTCTTAAACGAGTTAAGATATGGGGTTGTCCGGCATATATTGAAAAGCAAAATAGGGACAAACTCGAGGCAAGGTCAGTTTTGTGTAAATTTGTTAGAATATCCCAAACATTTACGAGGGTATATCTTCTACCTAACTGAGGAATGAAAGGTGTTTTGTTTCTCAGCATGCCACTCTTTTAGAAAGGAATTTCTTGTAAAGAAATTAGTGGTCATGAGGTAGAACTGGATGGAGTTCCGGCTAGACAAACTAACAACTGATGATTTAGTGAAACCAACGGATTCAATAGTTTCCAATGAAGCTCAGCCTCTCCGCAAATCTAGTAGGGTTCCTCATTCACTTGAGAGATACTACGGTATTCTTGGTGACAGTGGGAGCGAGGATTGCATCATGGTAGATGATAGCCCAACTTGGTTCAGACAGGCCATCACGAGTAGGGACTCTGTGAAATGGCTGGATGCTATGCGATCAAAGATGGAATCCATATACACCAACAAAGTGTGACTTTGAATGTTGCACATGAAGGGGTAAAACTCATTGGGAGCAAATGGATCTTGAGAAAATTCTTGGTGTAGATGGAAAAGTTGAGACTTTCAAAGCTATGCTTTAGTCTATCAGGATCAATGCAAGCATCGCGGAGTTGGAACATCTGTTTTGATGTGACAGTCAAAGAGTTTGACTTCATCAAAAGGATAGATGAACCTTGTATATAGAAGAAGGTTGTAGAGAGTAAGATTGTCTTCCACGTATTGTACGTACATGACATACTCTTGATAGGAAAAGGTTTCCTATACACTCGGTCAAGCTCCTCTTATCACGGGGATTCTCAATAGAAGATTTGGATGATACCTGCTATATCTTGTGGATAATGATTTATGGTGATAGATCTATGTGGATGTTGGGAGTGTCCCAAATCTAGGTACATTAACACCATACTAATAGGGTTTAGAATGGAGGATTCTAAGCATGGTGGTTCGCCCACTTACTCATGAATCACTCTCACCAAAAAGATGTCTTCCAAGACTGATTTGGAGAGAGCTCGCGTGCAAGGGATACCCTATGCTTCTGCAGTATGCGATGTTATGTACCAGACTAGATGTAGATGACTCACTAGGTGTAGTGATCAGGAATCAATCGGATTTTGGGAGAATCACTGGAAAGCTGTGGAGGACATTCTTAAGTACTTGAGAAGCACTAAAAGAAATTTCTTGGTTCGAGCTTCCATAGTGATAAGGTCGACTGAGATTTAGTCATAGGCATTATCTTTACCCTCAGTGCAGGGACGGTATGTTGGAAGAGTTCCAAACTAGATACCGTGACATACTAGACGATAAAGGCTGAATACATTGCTACCAATGATGCTGCCAAAGTGGCTCTGGGCATTTCTTGTTCATGAGATGAACAAGGTTTCTACCATTGAGTGTCCAATAACTGTTATTGTGACAATAATGGAGTTGTGGCTTTGGCCTGGGAACGAAGGTCCCATCAGCGTTCCAGACATATTCTGAGGCAAGTATCACCTAATCAAGGAGATGGTTAATCTCTAAGGGATCGAGGTCAGGAGAGTAGACACGAAGGATAACACGGCGGATCCACTCACAAAGGCCTTACCTCTAGAAAGACTTCTATGGGATGGTTGAGTATGGGATACTACAACCACTGCTATATTGTTGGGTATTGGATACTACAACAAATGGGCTTAGTGCAAGTGGGAGATTGTTAGTTATATGTATGCCCTAAAGGCCTGTAACAACCCTAATTTTCTTATACACTTTTTCCTATACAAATTTTTTTTTTCAAAATATTTATAAAATCCGTAAAGGGGTATTTTAGCCTGAGCACAAGATTTAGATAATTATTTTTGTTTTTAATTACAAGCTACAAGAATGAAATAACTCCATTTTTAGTGTACAAGAAATTACTTTAAATTTAATGTATACTAGGAGTATTTATTCTTGCTGCTATCAGTTTAAGTAATTAAAAACCACAATAATTACAAGAAGGAGCATGTTGCTCATTGGTAATACCTTGCACTGCTGAACCAAGCCACCAGAGTTCGAATCCCATGCCCCACATAATTTTTATATCATTTTGTTTTAATTTTTTTGTGAAGTCAAACGGTCAAACAGCCATAACTCACAATTTATTGCGAATTATAAAAATTAAAGTATGCTAAAATCTCCCCCAGGCCAAACCCTACCCGACGGCACCTGACTCGGCCCTGACTCGGCCGAGTCGTCAACACGAAAATGTTTCGTGTTGACTTGGTAAACTCCCCTGCATACTTTAATTTTCCAGTACTGTTACCAATTTTCCATTAAACCTCTTTTAAGTCCAAAATTAATGAATTTTTAATAATTTTTACATTTTTTAAAAATATTTTTTAATCCAAACCCTAACCCTAGCCTAGCCCTATATAAAGACCCCTACCCTCTACCATTTCACCACACAACTCTAAGTCCACTCTTCCAAATTCTCGAGAACTCGGTACGAAGAGCGAGAAGCGAAGCGCTGCCGAAACCGACGATGGATTCCGGCGACCGGATCAGAACCTACGCTACGTTTTCGACGAATCGACAACCACCACATCTCTTAGCTTCCTTAGCTTGTCCAAACCGTAAGTCCCATCTCTTCTATCTCTCTTTTCCTTAATGTAAAAATACGACTTTTTGGAACCCGACGGAAATCGGACAAACCGATTTCCGATTCGGTTTTTCTATAAATTTCCACTTGTCACCTAATACATAACACCTATCTATATGCATGTTGACTATTAATCACCCATAAACCAATTTAAACAAACTTTTTCACATGAAATGATAACTTCTTTACAAAACCGTATTCTTTTCATAAAAATACCATGAAGTTCATTTTTCTTAGTTTAATCAATTACCTCACTCCTAAATATGTTTATCTTGATCACCAAACTTGTAGAACCCAATTTGAATGAAATTTCACACATGAAATGATAACGTTTTCGAATACCGTATTCTTGCGCTATAATACCTTTAAGTTTAACATAACATGTTTAAACTCTAAACTTCACCAAAACTTAAAATAAGTCACGAGGTAATGACCTACCTCTACACACACACAAATATAACCCTAATTGATATATGTCAAAACATAGAATACGAAATTACAGGACTTTTCACTAAAATACCATATTCTTTATAAACCTTTCTTGAAAGCTTTAAGTTGTACACAATTCTAAATAAAATCTTTTAAAATGAAAGCACGATAGGTCATGGACATCGATCGTTTATCTAAACTGTCTTGTGGTGTCTAGGCAAGTGTGTCTAAGGCTAGTGGTTTTTAATTAGGCCCACGACTGTGGTTCCTTCCCACTTACCTGGCACTTACCTGGCCGCAATTGACGGTGAAGAGGCGATTTGAGACTTCTAATGACTTGTCGTTTAGACCTTAGAAATAGGCTAGTTGGCTTAGAAAACCCTAACAACTAAAATACGGAAAACTATACTCTTTTACAAATAAAAACCTTATATTTATAAAACCGTTTTTCTAAATGAATAGTATTTGTTAAACCTAAGCAAAGCGCCGCTACAACCCACTTTTGGGGAACCCATTAGGGATAGTACGGTTCATCGTGCACTCGCGGGCTAGTAGTGCGAGATTCAGACCTCCGCAAGGAGCATTCGGTCTCGAAAAGTTTAAAATACGACATTTGAGAAAAATGAGATTTTGGAGATTAAAATATTTATTTAAAATTATTCTTGTATTAATATATATTTAATTATCATTTAAACACCTATTTTATCATAAGATGAAGTTTCCATCTTTTTCTAAAATTACAAGATTAAAAGTTACATTAAAATACCATGAGTTTCAAATAAATCAATTAATACTTTTATTAGGATATATTCACTAGAATAACACAAATAAAATTCACACTCATTATAACTATAAAGACGAATATTAAATACTTGAGGTGTATGTTGAAAACTATACAATAATACTTTTTACATAAAACCCCCTCAAGTTTTATAAATTACAATAAGGCCCCTAACAAATATAGAACTTCAAATTACCTTTCTTTTAGTCTGACTCGGGTTTGAGTCTGACTATTTCTGACTTGAATATGATTCAAGTCAATATATATTCTTTTATATTTCAACTCAAGATGAATACATGAATTCCAGAATCCAGTTAACAATCTACTTGACTGAACCGAACCATGGATATTCCTTTTACATGTTTTCCAGTATTCCATTTACATGACTCTACGGTTATAACCGTTTTCTGATATCATGGTTTCGGTCAGTCAATCAAGTCAATCATGCAATCATTACAAGTTTACAAGATAACAATACAAACCTAACATCGCGGGGTTTAAGGGGTAGATTGGTACGGAATGTGTTAAAGGTGGCACGAGATGGTAAGATTAAGACATCTAACCTGAATCCAATTGCCGTTGTTCCGAGTTGTATAACGGAGCCTTGTACTTCCATTTGCCCTGGTCTCTAGCATACTGAGCCCCCTCTCGTATTCACTGGCATCCTTCTGTACCAAGCTACAAACAACAGCGTTAACACCATACTACTATAATATGACAATACAATACAACATTAAAAGCTACTCTCTCTCTCTTTCACTCTCTGTCTATTTCTCCCTTATCTTTGGGACTTACCGAGCGATCTGTTCGCTGACGACATTCTATTTCTTTCTTCTTTGAATGTCGTCAGGTGCGTTGGACCAAGCTGAGATCGAGCCCACCAGTGAAGACTTGTAGCAGTTCCACGAAGACCTCGAGCTCTACATATTGTACCTTGTTCTTTCCTATATTTTCATTTCATGTTATGCCTCTGTTTAGGCATCGCTTTTTCATTTCAGTTGTATTTTCTTTTCATGCATTGTACAAAAGGATGTTATTAATAAAGGTTGTTGTTATTTCGATATCTTTCGTCTCTTGTGATTTACTTTATATTGCTTAGCTACGCTTAGCGTGTGTACTTCTGGGTACATACGTAGCGGGCTTCGTCGCGTCCACTTCGCCGTACACTGGGAAGCGGGGCGTGACAAGGCCATTACTGTACATGCAATATATATTGTGGTGGATGTTTGGACATATATAGGGAGGACTTTCTTGCTCGACATGATAGTATGCTATCTGGTTGCATTTTATCTTAACATGTACACTTATTGTCTCTCTATTACATATAAAGCCCTTAGGATGAGTACTTGACTACCAGGATTATGATGCAGTTCATACTAGTGGGGACAGGGTAGTCGATAAGTATATCCTTCAAATGTTCCTAGTCGAGAGAGTATCGAGACAGGACATCGATACTCTAGAGTAGACTAGCGTATACGCTTCTCGAACCATATGATGGGCGATGGATGGTCCCATATCCATTGGTGTTTGACATCAGAGAAGGTATACGGGTGCACAGTGGAGACTGGGTACGCTGGACGGACTCGCCGAGAACTCCTAGATGGTATTATACCTATCGTCGGATAGCAGTTCTCTGGTGACACTGGTACAGGTTAGTCTGTAGACCCGAGATCGTCATAGAGTCTTGTGTGATTCCCACTATGCTTTGATTTCCACCATACCACGGTCAAGAGATCGTACAAAAAGGTGGTTTTTGGGTACAGTCCCGAGTATTAGGAGGGGTTTCGTCTCTCCCAGTATTGGGAGTTGATATTGCGCTATGCTCGATTGGCGATAACATGAAATTCCTGGCCAGGGTTGCTAAGATTTACTGGTTAGTAGTATCAGTAGTTTCTCGAACCGTTATGGACCTTGCATCGGTATGACTTATCAGGCTATTGGGGTCTGACGTTATACCACCCCCAGGCTGTGATATGCGACATATCAGACGAAAAAACCGGACTGTACGGTATTGTTACTGATTGGATTCGCAGGAGTATGAGCAGGCTTGCTTGTTGATCTTCTGATCGCTCAATACCCGGATGGCCGTTACGTTTAGTAGACCGCTTTGCGGCTTGTGGGTGCTTGATATGATCATCACCTACTGCCGGCGTATTGACGGGTCTTTAGAGTCCTACACAGAGGTTTTCTGGTTTATGCGAAACGGAGTAGGAGCACATATGTGATATGTGCAGGACCGAGATTAATGCGAGTATGTGATACCGCATTTTATTCTCGCGACTTGTGACATCGTAGGTTATATGTGATATAGCCAAGTTATCAGATCAAGTGTTGATTCGATAAGTTGTTACATTTGATATTAGTCGGTTATATGTAATATAGCCGGATTATTAAATCAAGTGTTGATTTAATAATTTAATGTAGAATTATATATTTGATATATTAAATTACATTAACTAATATTAGCTCACTTAAGTAATTATTTTTCTCACTTATGATACATTGATATATATGTGATATATGTTAAATGTATTGTTTTCTTCTTGCACACAAAATATATATGTGATATATATTGTTATGTCATGTTAGGTTACACTTGCAACATGTATATATGGGACTCACACCATGCTAAGGTTAAGTTAGGGTTTTTATTTATTTTAAGTAATTCAAACATTTAGAATTTGTCATGATTGATATTTGTGGA
This sequence comes from Agapanthus africanus, assembly GCA_030015575.1. Lineage (NCBI taxonomy): Eukaryota > Viridiplantae > Streptophyta > Magnoliopsida > Asparagales > Amaryllidaceae > Agapanthus > Agapanthus africanus. Next base: position 751,854,692 of record CM057340.1, on the reverse strand, counting down.
GACTTGATAACCATTGACTAAGTCCACTTGTTTGTCTTGCTTAAGATATTTCTTAACCCAACCCTTAACTCATAGTTATGGTTTATTCTCTACATGAGTTAGGCATGACACTAACTCACCCATGGTTGCAATTCTAACCTCACTCTCTCATTCATTTTCTTCATCACTTCTTCTTCTTCAAGAGAAAAAGTTTGCTAGTTTTTCTAAGTGATGAAATCTTATGAGAAAAATAAAACTAAAGAAAGCCCACTTTCTACGTCATCATTCTCTACTACTTGTCATTTAGTTTAGGGTGTTTGCTTCACTAATCTACACAATTAGTGAAGAGATAGCATGAGCTAGTGTCTCCTCGACGTAGATCATCTTCGGTCTCGAAGACCTCAAGTAAGCTTGTTCCGTACATCTTGTGGAGCCTCTCTAGAGTACAGGAGTTCGTGATCGCAGCGAAGGGACTACTACACGGAGCTATTGAAGTGAAGGACCGGTCTACAAAGGTTGTATTCCTTATTCACTTTAGTTTGTAAAGAGTTTACATATCATGTTTTACCCTAATTCTCTAGTTCGATTACTTGGTTGGTTTGTTTAGCACCCTAAAAATTTTAAAGTAGCATAATTGATACTTGCCAAAACCTTACTAAGGTGCTAAGCTAACCCTACACAAAGAGCGCCAGCGTTAAGAGTCAAAGACTGTGAAGCAGCGCTCACGTGCAAAACACGAGAGCGCTAGCGCTAAGTGCGCCAGCGCTAAGAGTCAAAAACTCTGAAACAGCGCTCACGTGCAAGGAACGAGAGCGCCAAGCGTTAGAACTAAATGTTCTCCACCGTTGGATCAAAAATCCAACGAAGATGATAAATCATCAAATTACCAGAATAAAATTCTGTTAAGGAAATACTCTTCAGAATCATTCCAAACAAGAAAGGTTGTGCTTTGTAAATCAGAGCACCGTTGGATCAAAGATCCAATGGTGATTAAAAATTACCAAGATCCAGAGTAATTTCTGTATGGGAAAATAATTTTCCAATCTTGTTAATAACAAGAAAGATGTCTTCTGTAAAATAGAAGGCCTAAAGTCAAAGATCCAATGGTGGAGAAATATCCCCAAATCAATCATAAAAAAATTGTCTTAACTGATCAGCCTCCACTATATAAAGGCCCCAAGACTTCAAATCTTATACAAAGGAACCCCCCCCCCCACACACACACAAATTTTGAGAAATTTCAAAAAGAAGAGCATGCTCTCAGAAGAAGAATTTCTTCAAGGTAAATAAAACGGAGAGATCAAAACATCCCATAAAAAAAGAAGAACTTAGTTCTTTTTCTAGATCATAAATATATGAGACAGAGGTCTTTCACAAAAAAGATCATAGTATCTCATCATAAAAAGGGAGGGAGAAGAACTTAGTTCTCTTTAGATCACAGATCTATAAGACGAAGACAAAGTTTTTCACAAAAACATAAGAGATTGTAACATCTCTTATAAAATAAGAACCCTGTTCTTAGAGCCATGAAACAAACTCTCTTATAAACGAGAACTTAATTCTCAGAACACAAAATTGATCAAGAGCGCTTTGCACTCATAGGTTGGCGTTCAGCGCCAAGCGCGCCACGTGCTCCTCACGTATGCGCTATTTCATAGAGAGCGCTCTGCACTTATTGGCTGGCGCTCAGCGCCAAGCGCGCCACATGCTCCTCACGTGTGCGCTATTTCATAAGAAGCGCCTTAGCGCTCTAAATCTGGCGCTCAGCGCCTAGCGTGCCACGTGCTCCTCACGTGTGCGCTACTTCATAAGAAGCGCCTTAGAGCTCCAAATGTGGCGTTCAGTGCCAAGCGCGCCACGTGCTCCTCACGTGTGCGCTATTTCACAAGAAACGCTCTGCACTCATTGACTGGTGCTAAGCGCGCCACGTGCTCCTCACGTGTGCGCTATCTCACAGGAAGCGCTTTAGCGCTCTAAGTCTGGCGCACAACGCCAAGCGCGCCACGTGCTCCTTACGTGGGCGCTAAGAGAACATAAAATGTTCTTTAAATAAAGCCCCAGAAATGAGGGCTCAACACTCAATAAAAGACAAAAAGGTTGTCAGAATCCAAACCAATGCTCAGCATTGTTAAATGAAAAAGGACTGAGCTTAATTAAATGTTCAACATTTTAAATGAGTGGGCCGAGCCCAAGTTGGCCACAGACCCCTAATTCAGATTAATTGAGCCCATATGCTCATAAATCTTTTTAACTGATCTTAGTCCCAAACTGATCTCCCAACCAACATTGGTTCAAGGGTACATCTCTTCATATCTCTGATATATGTCATTGTAATTCTTTAACGTCTTCAGAGAGATGGAGGGTCCCAATAACCAATAACTTTTGGCACATCCCCAAACGGTTGAACCAAAACTATATAGACTATGACGTCTTTACACTGGACTATGATGTCCATAAACTTTATGGACTATGGTGTCCTTAAACTTCGTGGACTATGATGTTCTTAAACTTATGGACCGCAATGTCCCTAAACTAAAACAATAGAGCTAAAATGCTATTTTGTTGAATCTAAATGATCATGTTAAGTAGATCTTAGTCTAAAATTAGACTAGCATATCCCTAACAAACGTTTAAGTTGATCTTGATCTCAATGAGATTAACGATCCTTAAACCCAACCTAAAACCAAATCTAAGAAAATACGGATTTGGACTAATCCACGCCCTACGGGCGACAACATAAATTGGTCTCCGTATACAATCCACGAGCAACCAAAAATAAAACAAACACACACGTCACGAAGTGACCATCTGAAGAAGAAGAAAGTGGTTATCGCAATGCGGTAGCGTAATTAACTGCAGGGGCTCGTGCCTGCAGGGAAGAGCGTCCCCACAATCAAAAACCCCTCGCAAACGAGGGGGGAATCTGACGAAGTCTGCTAGATCGGCCGCATCCGTCTAAACCTCCGATATATGGTGTCATAAATCAACTTGGTATTTTCGGAGAGGTGGACGGATAAAACCAAATAGTATCTGCCCCCAAAATTCAGGCCGGACGTCCCAACGTTTCGGTCGCTTTTTTCGGCGAAGAACAACTGCAGTATTCTTACTTTTAATGGTGAGATAACTCTAGTTATCTCAACTCCCAAATGAGCTCCAAGAGGGTAGAGTTAGCATTTTAGAGTTAAGTCTTTCTAAGTTTATGAAACCACGCATTAAAAAACTTAACTCGGTTCCCAAACATGGCCTTATGTCTTCGCCTTGCAATAAACTCATGGTAGGTGGTTGAAAGAGTTCTGTGATCTTTAAGCCTTTTGTATTAGTCAAGTCTCATTTTAATACTGCGAATAAACGATTTTTAATCAGTTAAAATTGCTGTTTTTGTTTTCTTTTACCTTCACCCCAAGCAAGCATCTAAGTTATTGAACCGCAGATAGCTAGCTTTGCGATGTCTTTATTATCGTAACCAAAAAACATCTAAATAATCTATTATGTTTACTAAAAGTCTTTTAAATTTTTTTATTATGATGTTAAGAGGTTGTTTAGTAGCTGGACTCAAAACAAAATGGATTAACAAATCCTCAACATTGCAATCCATGGATTCTTTGTTCTTTTGGTCACCTTAAAATACCCAAAAAAATTGGATGAATATGTTGGACTGGACATAAACCCTTACAAATAAATGAAGAATACATCAAAGGAGATAGAGATTGATGTCGGTGAGAGGAGATCAATGGTGAGACGTCGATGAGATCGTTGGTGAGAGGAGATCAGCGGTGAGAGAAACTATGAGATCTCCCTTGTATGAATATGAGATCGCCCGTGAGAGAGATCCATGGAGAGAGAGAGAGAGAGGGGTGGGCGTGAGTGTACCACCAGGAAAAGAGAGAAGTGCAATGATCAGAGAGAGGAGAGCAAAGGCAGCAGGAGAACAGTTATTATAACCTTCTATGTTTTCTTTTATTAATATACAATCTTACATGGACGTAGACTCTTGAAGAATCCGAGTTTGTTTTTCTTTTTTTCTTTTTTGCACTCGGAGGGACTCCAAAAATCTGATCTATCAGTTCTGATTTTAAGTTTGGAAACCAAACACAACACTAACAAATCCAAGCGGATTTTGTATTCCAAAACTTTAAATCCACTTCAAATCCATCAACCAAACAGCCTCTAAGAATTGAATAACTATTCTCTATCTATTTATCTCTCTCTCGCTTTTCTCTTGCCAATTTTTAACATTGTATACAATAATTCTCAATCAGATTCTTAACATAAAATGTGATGCACAAAATCCTCTATTTTTTTGGAGGAGGGGGGTGGAGGGGGACCATATACTATTTCTTTCTTGCATCTTGCCAAATCTTCACATATGCTAGTTATTATAAATTAATTCAAATCTGATTTGCTCTTAATTTATACTAGAATATTGGCAATTGAAAGAGAGAGAGAGAGAGAGGTGATTTATATAATAAAATAAAAAGGGATTAGAAAATTTTGCAATATAAATATATCTATTATACAAGTATTTTACAAGTGCATTGAACATCAGTAATTAAAAGAGATTTATGGAATTGGTTATTATAAGAGATAGTGAGAGAGTAGTTAATCTAAAGAGAAAGGAAGAAAGAGAAAAGTTAGCATATTTTATTTTATTCTATTTTTTGTGCTTAAAAATAATGAGAGAATTTTATAGCCATTTACAAGCCTCTCATTTTTTAGACCCTCTCCTTTTAGCACTATAACAGTAGAGATATAGATTACTTTAATTTGCTATTAATTTATTAGGTATATAACTAATTTATTTGGTATCTTTTATTTTTCTAAGAAGATTGTTGATGAAAATGGATTACAATTGTTGATTCTATAAGATTTTATCTTGATTTAATCAGAGTTTCTTAAGAAAAAGAAGACATGGCCTGTTTTTGAAATAAAGGATTTTCTCGTTTTTTAAGTATTTAAATCCAGCAGAAGAGACAAGCATGGACTAAAAGACTAGAAGCTCCTTGTACCAATGGACTGGACATTTTTATGGCCCAAAAGTCTCTTTAAAGATATCTCATGAAAAGTCCATTATGAAATCTAAATTTCAGCCCAAACCCAATTAGCAAGTTAAAAACTCATATAACCCTGGCTTTGATTATTTGCTATAAATAATGGCACAAATTAAGCCTCCTCAAAATCATTAGAGAAATAGAAGGCGGCAACAGGTATGCAATTTTTAACTTCTTTTCCAAATGTTTCAATTTGACAAAGGGCTGATTTTGATTTACTTCTCGTCATTTCTTTTACTTTTTCCCTCTTTTCCTTTGTTTTTTTTGGATATGCCGATGCTTAATTGTATTAATAGAAAGTTATTACGTTTTATTTCTATTTCTTTTTGCTAGGGTTTTATGTCATAAAATTTCAAGATAAATAAATAAATAAATAATCCAGTGAAGCTGTAAATAAAGTTCACAAACATTGTCCGTTAAATAATTTTAGATTTTACTATTTCGAACAAAGTGGTTTCATCGACCGATAGGCGATAACCACCTTTTGAAAGCCTAAAGTTTCCAATATACTCTTTCAAGTTTTACTAGGATACATTTTTTTTTTTAAATTTCTTATTTTTTTATTAAAAAAATTCCCTCAAATACCGCAAGATTAAAATACCATATTTATGTTACCTTGCGTACATATCATGGAAAATATTTAACATGGAAATAAATTTTTATTTAAAATAATAGAGTCTGTTAAAGATTTTTAAAATCCTTGATAAATTTGAATCATTAGAAATAATTTTTATTATATGTTATTCCTTTCTTAAATTATGATGATTACTTGTGCTACATAAATCATTATAATGTTTATTATGTCCACTACTACAATAATGGGTTGCCTTTACAGATTTAGCCGTAGGGGTAAACCACTGCCCCTCCGGATTAATCCGCAGGGCCATAAAATTCCCCCGTAGGGGCAAAGGCCGCAGGTGCAAATATTCGCCCTGAACATGCCCCTACAGAGTAATAATTGCCCCTATGCCTTACTCCGTAGGGACGCATATCCCTACGGATTACTCCGTGGGACAAAATATTTATTTAATTTATTAGTTTTTAAAAAAAATACTTGCCCCTACGAATTTATCCGTAGAGCTCGATACTTATCCCTACGGATACATTCGTAGGTGCAAGTTTAATGTCTGTTACTGAGTTCATAAGAATAAAATATCAGGCATCCTGATATTTTGTCCCTACGGCTAGCTGTGTAAAGGCAAACTTTGCACGTACAGATTAATCCATAGGTGCAACAGATGGTCCTACGGATTAATCCGTAGAGACAAAATATCATGTTTTTTTAAAAATGGGCTTCTTGTTTTTTCCCCGTCTTGTGCACAATAATATATACATCATATAACTAAATACCACAGTATTCATAATCAACATCTCACGCATAATATATAAAAGAAATAAACAAACAGGATATGATATCAATTTAAATCATTGTGAACAGGCAAACAACACCAATATCGTCCAAAATATATACAATATGTATCATATAAGTACATACATTCTCAACATATAAAAAAGCTACTCAATCTTGGTCCAGCTCCTCCATCTCTGATAAACGCCGTAATCCGGCGCATCTGCTCCTCGGTGCAGCCCTGAGTCGTCAAAAACTCGACAAATGAAGGAGCGGACTGTGCGGGAGTCTGAGCGGGCTGTAGAGCTGCAGGAGTGCTCTGCGTAACCGCAGTCGAGGTAGTGGCTTGCGGAGCCGCAGCCGAAGAAGATGCATGTGGAGTCGCAGCCGAAACAGCCTGTTGCATATGTTAAATTTTGTGTGTAATAAATGAGTAAGAACGGTGTATTAGATTTTAGTCGAATTTGTATCATTATCAGGTTATTGCGAAACCCCAATCTAAGAATACTTAGGAACTTAGGCCTCATTGGGTATCTAGTTTGGAAAACCGTAGTTTATTTTAATTAGACGGTTTTATGTAAGTATGATTAATCAAAGCTAAGTCTACAACCAAATAAGCTCAGGCTACTAATATTACATATGTTACTATCTATAACGTGATATAATATTTTGCTATTAAGTAGTATACGTACCAACATCTCCTTCAACTTCTCGACGGTGGTCTTCAAGGCGGCACCATCATGCTCTAGACATCGCTCACGAGGGGTAGGGGAAGTAACCGCCGGAGTGGAGTTCAACCTCATATGGGCCCTGCTAGGACCCAGTCCCTGGCCTCTCTCCTAACCTCCGTGGTGCCCTCCGTGTGCGGCGTCTAGGACTGGGATCAAGTAGCATCGAATCGGTCTGTCCAGTAAAATCGATCCCCGATGCCTCCGCCTGTTCCACCACCCGCTCCTATACCCACATTAACCATTAAAATATAAGTATATCATTTAAATTTGAATTTTTCTAAATAAAAATTTCAAACCTGTTAGAATAAATATTAACACTTACACAGTACTCCTGAGTAGCGGTGTCGGAGAATCGAAGCTCTCCCGTGGTGGGATCTGTCGAGGTGCCGTGGACGGCAACATACGCGGTCAGCGCGCTCGGTGTACCATCCTGCGCCAAGGTCTGGGCTCACTGCAATTCGCCAAAAGTTTACATATATTATAAAATGACTCTTAATATTATATTATATCAAAATAGTTCTATTGCAATTTACCGATGCCTCCATGGCACGAGTAATGTTTCTCGAGCCTCCTATATAAATGGGGCGACCCCTCTTCGCCGACTTCATATTTTTCTTATTTTGATCGGCATGTTTCTGCACAACACATTCAGATTTAGTTTTCTAATTAAGCAACACAAAAAAATAAATTATATACTAAAAAATGAATTAAATTTAAATTACAAACCTGTTTGCGCTGAGAGTCGAAATATTGGCACAAGAGAGACCATGTATCTATGTCGACTCTCGTAAAGGCCAGAGTATGTAGGAGAGCCGCTTTCTCTGCCTCGGAGGTCGCCATCCACAGGGAATAACAGTCGATCTTCAGCTCGTTCCTATTGTATTGGACATTTGATTGCATGTTCTTCATCAGGCCCAAGTACAGAGAGTGAAGATCGAGCACTCTCTCAGGGTGATCAGGGTCGGGTATAGGCTGAAAGTCGTAATCCAACCGCAAATACAAAAAAATAATGTATTTAAATTGCAAGTGTTAAATAATAATAAATATATTTGATAAGTCAAATGAAAATATATATTAATACCCGAGTCTGATCTCAGAAGAGGGCAAATGAGCGACGGTGCTGATCACCCCACTCAACATGAAATGGATACTTCTTTAGGATGCAGCTTTCATCCCCCATATACCGGTCGAACTTCTCGGCATAATCGCCGGTATAGCGATAATCGGGGGTAAAGAAGAGAGGGAATGTTGCCTCTCTCTAGCTCTGTCGGGCCTCAGCCTGTAGGACTGATTCGGCCCTCGAGTCCCCCTCTAAAGATGGGACCGCCCTGCATCTATAAAAAAATATCAAGACAAGTAATATTAAGACAAAGTGGTATTAAGAAATCAAGGATTAACGAAAATTGAAGTGCAATATATACCTCCGGCGACAGCAGTACGAGCCTGGGCCCGAGCAGCAACACGAGCGGGACGATAGTTCCTCTGGTGAGGAACAGCCGATGACCCGGACGTGGCCGTGTCCCCTCCAACTAGAAAAATAAATATTGATGATAAAATTATATGGAGTTCATGTTTATTCTTAGAGAATATGTAAAATGAATAAATATTTTATATTTTTTCATACTAACCTGCAGACTGAGCGGAGGGTACGGAAGTGACGGGAGTGGCCTCTGCGCCAGATGTGGACGCACCACCTATAATTAGACAATTAAAAATAGATTATATAAGTAATTGTAAAAAGAATGTGTATATCAATAATATAACATTCTAAATCAATATTCATACAATATAGTATATATAAACATACCTGCAGGTGCGGTGGTGGTCTCTGCCCGAGATGTGGAGGCACCACCTACAGCTAGACAATCAAAAAATGATTATCTAAGTAAGAGCAAAAAGATATGTGTATATTTTTGATATAACATTCTAAATCAATATACATGCACTATAGGATATATAAACATACCTGCAGGTGAGGTGGTGGCATCTGCCTCTGATATGGACGCACAACCAACAGCTAGACGATTAAACATTGACTATAAGTAATTTTGAAATAAATATGCGTGTATATTTATAATATTATATTCAAAATGAATATATGTGCAATATATCTGGGGGTGTGGCAAAATCCACACGAAAGAAGTCATCCAAAGGGGATACCGATCGGGCTGCAAGACCGGCCCTATGAAACTCCCTATGTAGCTCTTTTGGCGGCAGAACCACTCTGTCTCTGCCGCTGCCGCGGCTGGTGCTCCTGCCGCCCCTCACTGCTCCGGTCGACGTCATCAAACCTAGATAAGAGTACAATCATAACATATGCATGCAATATATGTATAGATCGTAGAAATGCGAATTAATAATATAACATTATTGATAACTTTTTTCGTTTCGTGGACGCATTAGACATAGCTACTTGGATTTCATCATCGATATCATTTCTAACACACGTAACTTCACGATCAGCCGAAAACAACCCGTCTTTTGAAACAGACGGTCGGAGCACTCTAAGTCTTCTCTTATTTTCATCCTCATCGCTGTCCTCCATATGATCCTCGAATTGTAGGACATCGTAAATATCTCTGGGTTTCCAACGGTATACGACACTCCATCCCGGATGCGTATATACTTTTTCCATGCCGGTGAATCTCTTGGATGACTCATTTTTCCATCTTCACTTGGAGCAGCACGGTGATACCAAATCATTGTCTTGGCTATTTTCTTGCATCTGAATAGCCTCTGCAGCATCTGTGTTATGAGAAAATATTGTGCTATCTTGACAGGTATATCGGGCTTTTTATTAAATTCTTTCGGCTTGGACTCTCCGCATGTTGGACATTGTTTTAAATCTGAATTCTCTTTCCGGTACAACACGCAATTTTTAGGACATGTATGAATTTCCTCACACTTCAGACCTAAATCGACATCATCTTCTGGGCTTCGTACTAGCAATCGGGTACGTTATTTCCCGGGACATGGAATCTTTCAGGAACTTCAGAAGTATCATGAATGACTTGTTGCTCCATCCATTTAGGCACTTAATCTGGAAAAGCTGGATGAACCATGATAGGGTTGAATACTTTGCATTCTCATAAATTGGTCTTCTAGCATTATTCATGAACTTTTCATATTTATCCGCACGCGGTTCTTGACCGGAAGGAATGTCATCTTCGGTAGGAATACTATCACCTAGGGCAACCTTGTTAGGATTAAAATTTACACCCCGGTTGACCGAGTCAAAGTCAAGGTCAACCCCCAAGCTAGGTGGGCCGAAGCCCGGGTCAAGCGGACCCATGCCCAAGTCGAGCCCGCGTCCAGCCTCCCCATGCCAACAATAAAATCATGTAATAAATATTTTTTATGTAATTTTTTATACATGAATGTATGCAAAATGGGCATAAAGCCAATATTTTGTAAGCCCATGGCTTATGTGCAAAAATGAAATGGTACATGAGCCATGGGATAGGCAAAATGCCATTTTTGTAAAGCCCAAGGGGCTATATGTAAATATGTAAGCCTATAAAAGGCAACATGATGATGAATAAAGACAACTTTTTCATTCTCTCTACAAAAATTTTAGATCTGAGATCTTTTGTGCCTCCTGCTCCTTCTCCAAGGTTCTAAACATTCTCATTTCTTTTGAATTAAATCAAGAGTTTTACTTTCTTTTCAAAAACTAAGAAGTCTTCCACCACAAAACCCATAAAGGGGAACTTGGATCTACCATTAGATCTCAGAAAGGAGAGATTTTTAGATCTCACATCTCTTGATCATCAAGATCCAGTCAACAGAGGAGGAAGAGGAAGAATCACTTTCATCAACCAAAACATTTTAGGAGTTTAACTCCATATATTTACATATATATATATATAATAAATATTTCCTTTCTGAAGCATACCTTCTGGTTCTGGGACTAAAAGTCCTTTGTCTCGCCAGCGCTCGAGCGCAAAACGCCCACGTGCCGACACGTGGCACGCTTGCGCTCAGGCGGACTGCGCTCGAGTGCAAAGCGCCCATATGCCGACACGTGGCACGCTTGTGCTCAGGCGCACTGCGCTCGAGCGCAAAGCGCCCACGTGCTGACACGTGGCGTGTTGCGCTCAAACGCACTGCGCTCGAGCGCAAAACGCCCACGTGCCGACACGTGGCGCGCTTGCGCTCAAGTGCAAAACGCCCACGTGCCGACACGTGGCGCGCTTGCGTCTGAGCGCACAGCACCTAAGCGCACAGCGCTCAAGGCGCTGGCGCCACGCATCCTTTGGATACCTTTTCTCCATCTTTCTTTTATATATATATACATATATATATACACATATGTATACATATTCACACACACACATACTCCGCGACACTGTCCCTGTTAGAAAAAAATTTCTAACGGGCGCTGTCCCGCACCCCGCAAGGGGGCTGCTAGCCCCCTTAACCCCCAGCCCGCTATCCGGGTAGCGGGACCCCCGTAAAAACTCTGCGTGGCTCCCGATATATCCAAAACCCTCTTTTAAAACACAACACACGTACACTGCACATTGAGTTCGCATGACCATTTTAACCCGTTAATCGGAGGTTCTCTAGCCCCAAAGGCGAGGGGTAATTAACGGCAGCTTAGTCCGCGGCTGCCGGAGATTTAGATCCCCACAATCAATAAACCCCGGCCTACCCTAGACAGGGGGAATCTGTAGTATACGCCTGACAAGCGCGCGCGTATTCCCATCTCAATGGGGTGACGAAAAACACCCTACAAACCTCTACCATATCCTCCATTTCTTCTCCTGAAAAGAAGTTATCGTGTTCTTCTTCTGCCGCATTACCGTCTTCTCTTTTTTCTTCTGCCGCATTACCGTCTTCTTCTTATCCTTCCCTGTGATATAACCAAGTTGTATAAAGTCTAGTAAAACCATATAAAACTCTACGATTTCTACCTTCTGCCAGAACTTATTCTCACAATTATCGCACAAGCAGAGAATCTTCTCTAACACGATTTTATTATGTGCACGTGCAAATTCAATGAAAGCAGCAACTCCTGCGACAAACTCAGACTGCATACGTTTTTTGCCAATCCACGTACATCCAGTCCTTAACTCTGATGTACTCATAGGCTATGTTAGACTATATAATATATAAATTGTAGGTTATAGTGACTATATTGAGAAATCTAAGAATGGAATGGTTACTGACAAAGAAGAAAATCCATAGCGGCAAGTTTGTCGTTGAAAAGAATAAATTATCGATAAACAAAGTTAGATTTGAAGATACCCAAATATGAGTTGTATTCTATGTATGTGTGTTTCAATTTATGATTTCGCTTAAATGTAGGGTTGTTAGTATATATATGCTTTGTGTGCGTTTATTGTGTATTCGTGTTGTATGTGTGTGTTTCGACTGTCGGGGGTAAGGCTTCTATCCCATTAAGAATGTATAGAGTAGACACCCATTCGCTTGTGCTTTCATCCGTTTCGAGTAAATTTCGGCAGCACCTCCCCGATGTTCTCCGAGTATACTGTAATAGAATATATAATCATTCCAATGATGTGAAACAACGTTGAAATTAACATCTAATCTATCTTTGTACACGGAGAACCAACGGAAAAGTACCGACGAAATAACTCGAAACGAATGAAAATACAAATGAATGCAGGTGTTTGCTTTATACATTCCTAACCTGTCCACACTGGACAAATCTATCGTTATCATACGATTGAATCTTCTCGTCACATAAACTACATGACGGTTGTTAGTACCGAACTAAACAGCGCACGGGGGAGTTGGTGAGGAAATAATTAGGGGGCGATGGAAATTACTGAGCTTTTTTTTTATATAAATAACCTTTTGATGCCCCTACGGATTAATCCGCAGGGTCTTCTTTTGCGGCTCCGTAGGGTTAACTAAAAGATTACATTTTAATATTTTTTAATTAATCCGTAGGGCATCGTAGGGATAAACCGATGGCCCTACGGATTAATCCGTATGGGCAATAAAAAGTTCCTCCTACGGATTTTTATCTCCGTAGGGGCAACCCCTTATTGTAGTAGTGGTCTTACCGTAATACAAGTTTTAATAGTCTTATGCGTCTTCTATTCTTACTACAAATATACAACGTTCTATTTAATATTTGGGTAAACTGCATAAATGTATCTTGAACTTTTTTTTTGCGATGAGTATCCTGAGCTTTAAAAAATAGAGATAAGTATAACGAACTAATTTTTTTTGGACATAGCAGCATTAAATTTTTTCCTGAGGGGACCATTATATCCTTCCTTTTGTTTTATCCTTTATTTCTTAAAAAACACAGTGAATAACAAATTAAAAGACGATGAATTTAAATTAAAACTTAAACAAAGAATATTAATTAAAATGTAATCAAAGATCAAAAGAGCATCGGAGGAGCGATGAATACATGGACGGCCTTGGGTTTGGAGATCGAAATTTAGCGAATCAAGGAAAAAAGAAAAACAATGAAGGAAATAGTCAAGTTTTTAAGAATTTAGAAAATTGTTGGGAGACTTGAAGAGATTTAAAAGTTTAGGAATTTCAAAATTTAGGGATTTGGAGATTTAAAGCTATGTAGGTTAGATTTTTTCGGTATTTGATGACTAGAAATTTTAGGTTTTAAAGATTTTGAGATCTTGAGATTTGAAAGTCAGAAATTTAGAAGTTTGATTTGGGATTAAAAATTTGGAAATTTAGGGATAAAGATTTTGAGAGGATGGGTTGATGAAAATGTTTGTTAGAGGTTTGAAGTTTGAGAATTACCAAATCAAAAGTTTTAAGTTTTAACAGAATGAAAAAAAAATAGGTGAGGAAGAAAAAAGGAGGAGAAAAAAGAGGAAGAAGACGAGAGTAAAATGGTTAAAGCATGACCATTTTGGATGATGTCGCCATTAATACTAACGTTTGCGGACGTTTCAATAGTGTATGATATATTTTTACAATTGGTAATGAAAGTTCATGTTCTATACTTTAGTTAAATTTGTTCAGGATACTTCTCCTAAAAAGAGAGAGGAAAGTTTAGGTATATTTATGCAATTTTCCCTAATTATTTATCTGCAAGTATTTCGCTATATATATTTCTTTCATTCTTGTACAAATATACATATTATGTATTCTTAATTTTTCTTAGATATTTCCATTTAGTTTCATGGAAATAAGTCATGCAAATTATACAAAGCTTTTATGTTGTCAATCTATCTTTTAAGTTTCATGCACAAATTTATCTTTACCTTAAAGGATTCCATAATGATTTCAAGCTGCACACTTAACCTAGACCCAATCTCATGTTTTTGTATTCTCTCTCATAATTCTCTACCATATGCCTATTTCAATACCATATTATTAGAACCATTATAGAATTATTACTTAAGTGAAATTGTGGAATCCGAAAACTGTCCCAATTATAGCCTAGTGACCTTAATTAACCCGTCATGACTAACATGATAATAATTAAATGGGTAGATCAAAACGGACCCAAACCCGGCCTGCTTCTAACACGAGTAACGTTGTTTTTCCTTTTTATCTTATAAAAATTATATAAATAGCTCATAGAAAGTAAATTTGAGACCATGAAAAGTCAACTAAGGTAAAATCCGATTAATTAGGTCAAAATTCCTTGACCTAATACTATACAGTTATTACTCGGATCAAACGTTTCTATCTGTTTTATGACCCATACCCATTTACCCTTTACCCATATATATTCTTTTGATTCGAATTAAACAATCGGGTTCATATTATATTTGGATATGTGTAATTTACACTTATATCATGTATGTGCGAAACTTCAATGCGTGGAACTGCCATATACAGTATTTTTGGTACATGTAAATATTGGTTCTTCATTTATTCATGAAGATTTTTTCTTTTCTTTTCTTTTTTTTTTCTTTTCTTGAAAATTAGACGAGGACGCTGGGTTCATTCATTTTGATTTAGATAGTAAAAGATATGTCATATAATTGCATCTATAGTCTTTAAATGCTGTATGCTAGGTTGAACTAACTATGATGGGCACAAAATGCATGGGTTAACTGTCCTCATAAAATAGTCTCTTTATTTGATGTAGGTTAAGTTCAGCTAACTATGATAGCATGAGCTAACCTCCCTCATTAACTAGTGTAGTTATTTAAATTTTAAACTTATTCTTTCAATTGACTATGAATCTATGAAGGGATCAGCAGTGTAATATCCATTTCAGATACCTTCCATCATATCTTAGAAAGCTACAGAGTTCTGCAGTAATTCTACTCAATATTGCACGGTTAGTTCATTTAGTTTATCCGATTCTTATGCGCATCCACAAGTTAAACTTTTTTTATTATTTAAAAGAAAAGAGTTAAACTTTTTGACTAGCCTAATGGGAAATGTTATGCTAATTACAATCAGAAGAGGTGCCTTTTTAGCCTATCTAAAGCTTATAACTTATAACAACTAGCTTGCTTAAATATACACTTCAGTTGATCATCATATTTAATTAAAATAGCATCGCTTAAAATATTTTAGCATAACCGTTTTTTTCCTTGTTTGTTGACATGTATTTACTTGTTTAGCGGACTACCAAAGAAAGCATAAGTTGGCTATGTGGTCGGATCTTCCTAAAGATATCTTGGGAGTCATCTTCCGACAACTACTTTACTTAGCGGATTTTCATCGATTTGCTTCGGTTTGTCAAACATGGCGTTCGGTTGCGTTGGAGAACCATCGCCATACACCACGCCAATCTCCTCTGTTGATGCTTCCCAGCGAGGAAGCTAGCAAGACATGTAACTTGTTCAGTCTCTCTGAGATGAAGGTATGCAAAGTTCCTTCACTCGATTTATCGGGAAGATGGTGTTGTGGATCGTCAAAGGGGCGGTTGGTAACAATAGATGATGATTTTAGCATTATATTAGTTAATCCACTCTCAAAAGCTGAAATTCCTCTTCCACCACATCCGCTCTTTCCCGGGATCCAAGATCGGTTTTTTGGACCAAGTACTTTAAAGGACCTTTGCATATGTAAGGCTACTTTGTCGGAAAATCCTCTAAGTCCCAACTGCATTTTAATGGCAATTGTATCCGACTATGCTAGCCTATCCTTTTGTAAGCTGACAGATGGAAGATGGACACTTTTAGATGATCGTTTTCGTCATTTCCATGATATCATATGGTATGATGGAAAGATATATGCAGCACACTATCTGCGATCTGGTATAACCTGGGAAGTTGGTCGAGATCTCGGCATGAAAGAAGTTTATCTGCCTGAAGACGAGGGAAGTGGTCATATGAGAACTACAAGGTACTTCGTCGAGTCTTCCGGAGAGTTGTTGCATATCATGAGGTATGTATCTGAGGTAGGACCTTATTTTAGGAGGGCCAAATGTGAGGGCGATCCTTACGGCAAAGTCAGACATACGTTTTACAAGACAACAAAATTTGATGTGTTCAAATTAGATAGATCAAGGGCAAATAATAGAAACCAGTGGGTCAAAACACAAAGCTTAGACGATCGGTCTCTGTTTCTGGGTTGCAACCAGTCTCTGTCTCTCTCCGCTTGCGATTATCCCGAGCTGAGAAAAAATTGTATCTACTTCACAGACGATTACTCA
Source organism: Agapanthus africanus (assembly GCA_030015575.1). Taxonomy (NCBI): domain Eukaryota; kingdom Viridiplantae; phylum Streptophyta; class Magnoliopsida; order Asparagales; family Amaryllidaceae; genus Agapanthus; species Agapanthus africanus. The sequence goes on along the minus strand of CM057340.1, from coordinate 751,838,015 downwards.
GAAGGTTATTTTGAGAACATACATGGTTGTCATGATATGGGCGTGTACAGCTTAGAGGATCAGAAGGTGGAATCTTTTTATCCTGATGCACCATTTTTATCATATCCAGCAATTTGGCTTACAATAAATTCATGGTAATATTTCACAAAAAGTTTTGTGTGTTTGAACCCTATTGCATTATTCAATATTCATTTAAACTATGCTGCTGCTGATGCAATGTTGTAAACAATTAAAATTTCAGAGGATTGATGTAAAAACAGCAAACCAAGTCCCAGAGAAACACTTTTCTTGAGCCTCCTATTTGTTTGAGAGGGTCTGATGATAAACTTGAGCAGTTTGATTTTGTAACAGATTAATGAAAACATATCACAAACTAGCAGCAACAAAAGCTAAATAAGAAGCAAAGAGCAAAATAATATAGAAGCTAAGCAAAATAATGTGCCTGCAGGTTCTCAACTGAACACAAATTAGATCAAACTTCTACCAAGTTATAGATGTCAGAGGAACCCAACTAATTCAACCAAAAATATGCATCTCATGTAAATAGACTTGTAGTTTGTTTTTTTTTAATGCGGCCCCTTCAAGAATCGAACCGATGAACTCTTACCATGGAGAAAAAAGTAAATATCAATTGAGCAAGCGGCTGATTAGACTTAATTATGGTTTTCCAATTTCATAAAAATGGCATAGGCTGATTCATTGGGCTCATCACTAGAGAGAAAGTACTTTCAATTTACACATTAAAAAGGTATAAAACAAACAAACAAACAAACAGAAAATCCCTTCCCGTTTGCGAATATCTCTAAGAGGATCTCAGTTGAAATGCCAAAAGCAAATATAGGATGGTAGATAATTTCCTTTTCCCCTAATTAGTGATAGTTCAAGATGTACTCTATGAATTTGGGACGGATGCTATTGCTTCCATACTATTTTGGTGTTATTTGTAAATCGTAGCTTCACATCAAGACCATGGGCCTCCCCGTTTGACCTATTGACCACCGTTAGATAATTGGAATAGCACCAATACTATGTGCTCAAAATAGCACCCATTCCGAATCCGTATTCCGTAGCTCTCTTTTTTCTCAGAGGTGAGAGGACAGCACTTTTTCAGATGCTGGTTTCCAATGCCATTCACCATCCTTCTGATATCCTTGTGATGATAAGGGCCTAAAGTTGTTGTAGTGAACCCAAAATATTCCTCATGATAACCTCATTTGATCAACATGAGCAATCTATGGATTTCTTAGCTGGTCTTCTCATTATAAAATCCAAATATTTTTTTATTAGAGTATCTACTGTAACAACCAGGTTCAAATGAGAAAGTGGCAGAAATCAGTCATGCCTTTGTGATAACAGTGAATGCAAAATATGCTATTCTTCATGGAAGAAGCATGAAGATATCTCAAGTGTGTTTTCAATCTACCATTGTATGTGGAATTTCTTAATTACCGCTCATTAAAAATTATTAGCTTGTACTTCTTTATCTAATGCAAGACCAAGAAGTCATGGATATGATTATTATCTTTAGTTTAGTTGAAAGTGGTCTTTTAATGAGAAAGGAAATAGTTCATAGATGTACGTGTGCGTGTACATCTCTATGCTTGTGACGAAGGCTAAGCATTTTCATGCTTGATTAAAAGAAAATTTTAACAACAATATAATAAGCAACCAGTCTGGAAAATAAATTAATTGAGAAATATAATAAGCAACCAGTCTGGAAAATAAATTAATTGAGAAATACAATCATTCAATTGATACTCCCCACTTTTCGAGAGTCTAACCCTTGGAAAACATATATTTAATATAACCTTTCCATTCATAAAGGTCCAAAACACATTATAAAATAATATTAGAATATGATCTTCTTGTCTACCAATCACAACAACAATACATATCACATAAAATAATCCAAAACTGAAACTCATGCATCAATCCATCCTCAATTTACCTTCAAATAACAAAACCAACACAGACACTTCATTCATGCTTTAGATAAAGAAACAGCACTTAACACACACACACACACAAACTAAAACATAAGCACAGAAGCAGCCTCAAACACTCGTACCATCCAAAATGAAGTACCAAAAACAACACCAGTTCAGCACTTCACTGGATCTTTTATTACACACATCATAGTACTACTAAAACTGATGCAGAACTACAGGACTAATAATGAACATGCAGATTCCGACTACGCAGCTGATCCCCATAAAAGAACAAACACAAGTGCAGCTAATTCATCAATTCAACAAATCACTTGATCATTCCTTTCTTCATTTCCTTCATCACCACAAACTCCTTTTCCTTCAGTTTGATAAAACCCAAGCCCCCGTTTTTCACGAAGAAATGCCTGAGTTTTGGAAGGTACATTCGCTTCTTCTTCGATTTCGCAACACACAAAAGCTTCCTTCCTCCAAATCCGTCCTTAAATTCACCCACATTGCCATGAGAGATCTTCTTCATACCAACAATCGTCGACCGGAACCTCCTTATATAAACCATCCGATAATTCTCCGGCAATCGAAACATCCGGCCTGGGTCAGACACCAGCCGAACCGCAACAATCCCGCCGACCTTCAGGACCCGATCCACGAACCCGAAACCCGAAACATCGAGCCCATCCGACCCAAACACGAAGTCCACAGACCCATCTTGAACAATCCTCCTCTCGAGCTCCGATTTCCCCAAATCAAGACATTTTTTCTTCAGGAACGAGGCCTGCAAGCCCGGGTCGCCTAGAAACACATTGCGGAGCTCCGAATTGAACAGGCCTTCTCGTTTCAGATCCGATACGAGGAGGCGGAGCGCTAGCGGGCTGTCGACCCATTTCGGCTCGGCGGAACGCGCGGCTGGCGAGGCCGCTGACGTGGCGGCGGCGGCGGATTCGAAGGGGAAAATGGCGCGAAGCCAGGGGAAGAAGAGGATGGCGGCGGCCAAGAGCACAGATCTGGCGATTAGGCGCAGGAGTTGGAGATCTGGGAGCAGGATCACGAGCTCGTTGGAATCATCGTGCATGTGCGCAGATCTCGTGGATCTGGAGGGGCGAGGGGATGGCTTCATTGTAATTTTGAGAGGAGAAGAGGGGGGAGAGAGAGAGAGAGAGAGATTGAGCAGCAGCGGGGGTAGGCGGTGAGACTAGCGGGTGCAAAAGCGGGCGGCGGTGTGGTTACCACCCACGAGGGCAACACGGGAGGTTTGGAGGCGGAGGAGGAGGTGGCGGCGGCGGAAGCGGTGGGTCTCCATTGGCGAAACCAGGGTTTAGGCCATGGAATTTTATTTTTATTTTTTTGTCAAAGCTTGGATTTTTCTAGGGGAGGGGGAGAGTGAGTGAGGGAGAAGAAGAGCAGCGTGGAGTGTGATTTGGGGAAATGGGGGCGGATAAAATGGAGGAGGAGGGGGTTGATGGGAATTGTTTGAAGATGGGAGGGGTACAATGGGAAAAAGGAGAAGGTGATTTTGGTTGTAGTAGTTTGTAACGGTCAAGAGAGGTCTCATTATTTACTGGTGGCGGTAAAAAATTTGGGGACTGGGCAACGTGTCGAGTTTCTATATGTTTGTGAGTTTATGATAGACGAAGGACATGCGAGTATAGATTAGCGAGGTGGGTCTGTGTCTGTCTCTTCAATTATTGTTAGGTGGCGGGTTCATTCAACGGAATGAATGTTGTGGGATGTAGGGTGTTAGGGTTGGACCGGTTTTGCACCATCAAGCACCTGGATCCGTTCCGTTAGTGCTGGGGATTTTTTCTACCGCTTCAGACTCATCTCTTGAAAAGGGTTTGTATACTCGGACTTAGAATCAGAATGGTTTGGGTCCGGAACGGTTTCATTAGTTCGGACTGGTTAATCCAGATTTTATCAAAAATCATGTTTTACAAATAGAACTTGGCATTTGATATATATGGAAAAACTCATTCATAAACCGCTGAAGTTAAATAATTAAAAACAAAAATTAGATAAATCACACTTTTTTTAAAACGTAATAATACAAAAATAGATAGCATTACAACTTCTAAGATCAAACGATATATCTAACAATCTCAAATTAGAGAACGAATCACAATAAAGTGAGAATTTAAGTCAGATACACAACTTTAAAATACTACGAGACAGGTTCAGGTAGTAAGCTTGGTATGACAATTTTGCCCCGTCCCATGGGTACCTCCCCATCCCGTCCTGATCGGGCGGGGATTCTGATCGTTGATCGGGACACGGGACGAGGATGATATTAGCTTTCCACGTCCCGTTTCCCGCCCCGCCTCGCAATATAAATAATTACTAAAATATTTTCTTTTATAATATTATTTACATTGTGTAGCTCCAAATACAAATACCCATTATCTCATTTATAATCCTAAACGCATTCCTAATTCTCACTTTTGCACTCTACAGTTTTCACTTCTCACATGGTCATAATTTTTCTTTCACTCTCACAACTGGTCTGCGACTGCCTGAGTATCGTTGATTGGACCATCGTTCTCTCTCTCTCTCTCTCTCTCTCTCTCTCTCTCATTGTAGCCAACGATCGACAACACATTACCCATTTCACATGTTTATCTCTCTATCTCTCACTATATATATACACACACGGCTTCTAATACATTATATGATAGGGCAGAACGGGATCCCCGCGGGGAATTGGGTTCCCGATGGGACGAGGATAGAGTGTATTTTCCCCGCCCTGGCAGGGCATGGGATGGGGACGGGACAGGCAATTCTCGGCCCCGCCCCGCCCCGCCCCATTACCATTCCTAAGTGAACGGTGGGGGTTTGGGTTTGGATGGGTCTAATTTTTTTATTATCCAATCGATTTAAAAACTTATCTATTCAATATCCTCTCAATTTACAAGAAGGCGGGTCTTAACATGGTTTCATACCCGCCATATTTAGACAGGTGCAGGCGTGTTTTGGGTCAACCCGACCTATGCATAGCCTTGGAGTCAGTTCGGGTGAGCGGTGTGAAACCATGGTTTTGAAACCAAACAATATTTTGAGGTATGTTCGGAAAGAGCGGTGTGAAACTCTTGAAAGAGCCACTATTGTAATTAAAAATATATATTAACAGAAGGCCCACCATTTATTTCTTTTTTAATTAAAAAACTAGCACAGGGTCCTTTAATTTAAAAAATGAATTGAAAGAGAGGCACGTCCCTTTCTTCTCCCACCACCACTCAAATTGAGTGGTGGGAAGGCCATCGCCCACCCCCCACCCCCCTCCCCCGGGCCACTCCGCTCCTGAGAGGGGCGCCCTTAGTGTCATGAGGTGCCCCCACCCAACAAAACACCTCTTATTATTTAGAGAAGAATAATTTTATTCCAAAAACTTTGCTTCTTTGGTATGACATGCAAGTTCTTACTGATAATTCAGATCAAGGCAAGATACAAAATAGTTTGCAGCTGAATCTATGTAAGTTTGGATTGATACTAAACCACTAAAGCAAAAATAAAATTTGAATGTTCGGCGCATGTAGTCACGTTTTTCCTTAGCCAACAGTAATGTCTTAGCTTTCTATAAATTATCTCAATCAATATTACTATATATAGATCTCGTAATTGACAGAAAGATATGTTGAAATCAATATTTGATTTGCTGCTCAGCCGAAAGACCACATGATTAAAAAGTCGGTCATTTTCTCTTAGATAAAAACATGAAAGATTGTGGCCTATTTGGGTTAAGATCTAAGTCCACACGTGCCAAATTGACATCTAAATTAGGCTGCCACCAGTGAAGGCAACCAACCAAACCGAACGAGAATGCCATATATTTTGGCATCACTTGTTTTGCATACTCAAACCAAGGTTAATGACATGCCGGAATGAAGGAAATGCATGGCTCATGTACTTTGATACAAGAAAGAAAAACCGCAAACCTCCCATGCTCATTGACAGTGTTATTTAAAAGCAATGCCTTGTTTTCACTCAGAAGATCTTCCTAGTTGAGTGCTTTGTCAAGCAAAAGTTGGAAGTATTGTTTCAACGATCACGTCTAGTTATGTCCGAAAACGTGGAGATCGCACTAACAAAAGGGAAAAAGTAAGTTGTTATATTATCTCAATATTTGTAACAAAACTATGCGCGAAAGGAGAGATTGAAGAAATGGTAGATGTGGGTTAGGCGGGCCCAATATTTACTGAGGTGGACCAACAATTTGGTAAGATGCCACATCAAAAGCTGCCACGTTCCACCTGGGATCAAAGCTCACACAAAGGAGTAGGCTCCTCCCCCAGAAACAACCAAATGGATTATGAGCGATCAAAAGCAAGCAGACACATCGTCATCGTAATTAAACCACCATTGCGTGATTCTGTACAAGGCCTCATCATCATCGTAAACCATCATTGCGTGATTCTGTACAAGGCCTGTCTTGTGCACGCACATGCTGCGTACGGAGATTTTAAGACCTAACGTGCTTGAAGCACCATTCACCCAAAAAGAACATTGGATTAAGCCATGAGTAAACTCTCTTTTGTAAGTAAGATCTTGATGGTCAAAGGGCACTGGACTTCATAATGAAGATGGCTGGGGTAAAACTTTACGATCTTCTGCTAATATGAAGAAGTCAAGCTCTACAATCGAAAATCCCATGTCTCTTGCTCGATAACAAGACCTTATCATTATGTTAAACTAACACTCATAGTAACACAAAGACATGGTACAGAAGGGCCAACGTCTCTTAGCCAAAACCCCTATGACATCAGCTCCCGAGCAAACAACATCAACAGCAAAGTATTTAGCAGCATAGATTGATATTGTCGTATGGAGACATTCATTGGCAATCACCTAGGATGATTGGATTGGATATTTGAATTGTGTGATTTTCAAGAGATGATTAAATTAAATGGTAGGTCACAATTGGATGTAGACCGGCAGGTAGTGAGCTCTTTGGGATGTAAACAGAGTCTCGATTCAAGTGTGCTTGACTGTCATCCAAGACGGATTCAATAGTTGCCTACATGATCGAACATGATAGGATTTGGGTGTGGTCCAATTTTCATGTGGACGGTTATATGTTTATAATAACAAACATGTCTTCGAATTTGTTTTAATCCCAGAATTTTGGTAGTTAAAATGCGTTGCTGACCTCTTTAGCTCATCATTTTGAATGTTATGTTCGAGTTTGGTTCTTTACCATATGTAATGTGCCCAAGAGACTTTGATGATGCTCAATATTGGCGATCTCCAAGATCAGGACACGTGGCAGATGACGTGTCCCAGAACTCAGAAGAAATGGCTCACAGGGACCGACCAGGCCACCCCTGTACCCGACCTACAAGCACAAGCTGGCTCTCCTCTGAGCCCACTGAAAAGTGGCCTCCTCGGCCTCTCAGCTTGCCCCGAGTTGCCACAGGACCAAGACTCCTCGGCTCTTTCACTCGTCCCCGAGCTCTCCGGCCGAGGCCATCTTCTTCGGTTCTCCGACCGACCAACTCCACCACTCACAGGCGTAACCGCCGCGCCGCAAATCTCGTCATGCGCAGATTCTCCGTCGGCAACATCCCACGTTCCACGCCATCACGATCCCCATTAATGGGTGATCCGTTTTTTATGCGAGCGTGACGTCGGAAGCGTAACTGCCGGCGAGATTCTCGCGCCTGCTGCCTCGTGCTGCCGCCACTATATAAACCCCCATCACAGAAGGGTCAAGTAAGCCTTTTTCACCCTACTTAGCCGTTACTCTGCTCAGATCTTGCGCTAACTTGATCGTCGGAGGGTTCTTGGTGGTACCAAACCACCCGGAACTTCTTTACAAGTACTCGGCGTAGACTTCTCAAAACCACCAATCTCCTCAAAACCCATTGAGACCCACACGCAACAAGAGATCACCTCCAAGATCCACCGGGAGATCGACGGAAGACAACATTTGACGGAGACCCGAAAAGGACCTCCATCAGTCGGCGCCGTCTGTGGGAACTCGGACTCCAAAAAAACAAAGTTGGCCTTCCGATCTCCATCCACATGGCAAACGATCACCCTGAAGATCCAGGTACCAGCCATCGCCTCCCGCTCACCGAAGCCGCGGATGAACCTCCTCCGGCGACCGTCATCAACGCCCTCGCCAGTCGAATAGATCGGTTACAGTCCCTCGTGGAGGCACTCGTCCGCGTCCAAACGGCCGTGCCAGGGCCCCAGATCGCCGCTCCTCCGCCTCCAGAAGGCTCTGCCCTCGTCGGCACGGCTGACCACCGGCAGGCTACGACCCTTGGCCACAGATCTTACGGGATGATACTCCCAGAGGCCCGCTGGGTGCCCCACGGCACCACACCAAGATCCGCCGCCGGAGCGTCTCGCCTCGAGCCTCATCGCGACCCTTACCCCCTGAGGAGATGTCGGTCACCTCGCCTGTCCACAGGCATGATCGACACCCCCTTCCTCGACGGGGTCGCACAGAAGGGGCTCGCCACGACGGCTCGATGGCCACCTCGCCCGGAGATCTGAGGAACCTCATCGAGAGGAACCGGGGTCGTGCCCAGACGCAGATCTCCCACAGCATAGTTCAGGGATCACAAAGCGCCGAATCCTCGGGGTACCACGGTCGACTCGACACCCTCGAAAAGAAGATCAAGGGCATGCGCCGGGAAGGTCACCTCTTGGGCGACGGGGCTAAATATGCCGCCAACTCGCTCACCAAGCCATTTAATGAGGGACTGCTCGCTGTCCACGTCTTCTCGCGCAACAAGCCCCCGAAGGTCTCTCTGTTCGACGGGAAAACCGACCCGAAAGACCATTTGGATGCTTTCACCGTAGGGATGAGCTTCCAGGACCATTCCGACGCCGCCCAGTGCAGGGCCTTCCCAGCCACCCTCATCCGCTCTGGTCGGGACTAGTTCCGAGGACTCGAGCCTCGCTCAATCTCGACCTTTGACGAGCTGGCTACTCAGTTCCTCAGCCACTTCGTCGGGAACCGTCGGCAGAAGCGCACGGTCGACTACCTCTTCACAATTAAGAGCGGAGACAAGAAGACGTTCAAAGCTTACATCACCCGCTTCTACAATGCCCTCCTTGAGGTCCCTAAGCATCGGGACGAGACCATCATCACAGCGCTCAGATCTGGTCTTAGACACAAGGAGTGGTTGCGCTCCTTTGCGTTGGCACAGCCTAAGACCATGGCCGAGGTCAAGGCGTGGACCGAGCGCGAGGTTCAGCTGGAGTCCGAAGTGAACGCGAACCTCCCTCGAGTAGACAGGTCCGACCAGAAAAAGAGGGCTCGGGAAGAAAGGCCGGAGCGTCAGCAGCCCTATCACCCAAAGTTCCAGGAGTACACCCCGCTCAATATCTCCCTCGCGGTGTTACTAGAGGAGGCCCAGGGAGAGGGGTTCTTCAAGTTCCCTCCAATCCCGTGTCAGGCCTCGAAGCGGACCCGGGGCCCTTACTGCGCCTTCCACAGGACACTAGGCCACGCCACGGAGGATTGTAAGCAACTCCGGGACTACATCGAGGAGCTCATCCGATCGGGGCACCTCGCCGCCTACTTGAGGGACAAACGGCAGGCCGACCGCGAGCAGGAGCAGCGTCCCCCTCCCGCCGAGCTGACCATCGGCCAGATCATGCTCATTTCGGCAGATGACCAGTCCGGCGCTGAGGGAGCCCCGTACCCGGTGCCGAGTACGGAGACCAACAAGCCTCCGGGGAGCTCGGGCCACGCTAACGGGGTCATCTATTAGCATGTACTTTTCTTTTAGGGCGTTGTAAACTCTTCCTAGGGTCTGTTGTTAATTTAATAAAGATCAATAGAACATTGCGAAAAAGAAGAAAATGTCTCATTTATTCAAAAAGGTATTATGGGCTCCTCAGCCATACATACAAAAAGAAAAAGAAAACTACAGCGGCGGGGGAAGGGGGTGCAGAGAGCACTGCTCATGGTACTCGGTAAAGATCTCCGCCAGCCGAGGCCTCACGAGATCCAACCTCAGCCCTCGATTCCCCTCCCCCCCACGCTTTAACCCCGAGCCTCAGTTCATAGCACTCACGGACGAGCGCCACTGAGCGAGCCAGCTGATTCGCGGAGATCAGGCCGAAGCGCCTCAGGGACCGCAGCTTGCCCATGGCCTCGTCGTAGAGCTGCTCGGACAAGGGGTTGTAAAGCCCCGGCGATGCCCTCCAGATGGAGTACATCAGCAGCTGCAGCAGGGAGAAGCGCCGGGGGAGCAGCCAGCCGAAGTGGTCTTCGATGCTCCCATAGACCAATTGCACCGTGTCCTCGATGCAGTTCTGGTCATAGAGATATACGTCTTCGAAGCGGATGATATCGGGAATGGTAAAGGGGAAGTCTTGCATTCTCAACGACCTGTTTACGAAGGAAGGAAGGACCAGTGCTCCTTCAGCCTTATATAGCCCACTGCACCCTAACGGAACCCAACAGTCGCCCGTTTTCGCCCACAAAGTCGCTACCACGCGGCGATCATTGAGCCTTTCCTGGCAGGACTGAAACAACGCGACTCTGGCGCTTCGCCTCCCCGCACACTCAATGCGCATGCTACGCGCATGACCGCCGCGACCGTCTCTGTTCCTCATACCTACCACAGGATGGTCAGGAGAGACCTCATGAAGAATCAGCCAAGCGTCTACCATGCTCGGCTGTCCCTGGCCGGTAGATTCCCTACTCGCAATGCCAGGGATCAAAGCCCTCACCAAGAGGTGACCACGCAGCTTCACTGCCCGGTTATCCTTAGCAGGTCTCCTACGGCCCCTACAATGCTAAGGATCAAAGTCCTCCATAGAGACGGCCGAGCGGCTACTCTGCTCGGCTATCTCTGGTCGGTAGCTTCCCTACTCGCAACACCTGGGGTCGAAGCCCTCGCCAAGAGGCAACCGCGCAGCTTCACTGCCCGGATATCCTTAGCAGGCCTCATACGGCCCCTCCAACGCTAAGGATCAAAGCCTTCCTTAGAGGCAGCTCAGCAGCTACCCTGCTCGGCCATCCCCGGCTGGTAGCTTCTTACCACGACCGACAGGGATCAAAAGCCCTCCCAGAGGCAGTCGAGCTCGACCCTCGCTCCTTCAGGACAAAAGCCCTCGCCAAGAGGCACCGGGCGGTGATCCTGCCCGACCAAAGGTCCTTGGTAGGCTTCTTACAGCCCCTCCCGCGCTAAGGACCAAAGTCCTCCCAGAGGCACTCGAGCTCGACCCTTGCTCGGCTATCCCCGGCTGGTAGCTTCCTACCACAACCGACAGGGATCAAAGTCCTCGCCAAGAAGCACTGGGCAGTAACCCTGCTCGGTCCCCGTCCTGAAGGATCAAAGCCCTCGCAAGAGGCAACCGAGCGGCTACCCTGCTCGGTCATCTCCGGCCGGTAGCTCCCTACCCATGACGCCAGGGATCAAAGCCCTCGCAAGAGGCATCCGAGCGGCTACCCCACTCGGTCATCCCAGGCTAGTAGTTGCCTACCCACGACGCCAGAGATCAAAGCCATCGCCAAGAGGCAACCGCACAGCTTCACTGCCCGGTCATCCTTAGTGGGCTTCTTACAGCCCCTACAACGCTAAGGATCAAAGTCCTCCACAGAGGCGGCCAAGCGGCTACCCTGCTCGGCTATCCCTGGTCGGTAGCTTCCCTACTCGCAACACCAGGGGTCGAAGCCCTCGCCAAGAGGCAACCGCGCAGCTTCTCTGCCCGGATATTCTTAACAGGCCTCATACGGCCCCTCCAACGCTAAGGATTAATGTCCTCGCCAAGAGGCACTGGGCAGTAACCCTGCTCGGTCCCCGTCCTGAAGGATTAAAGCCCTCGCCAAGAAGCAACCGCGCAGCTTTATTGACCGATCATCCTTAGTGGGCTTCTTACAACCCTTCCAATGCTAAAGATCAAAGGCCCTCGCCGAGGGGCAACCGAGCAGCTTCCCATTCATGCTCATTCATCCTCTGAGCCCATTCATGCTCGGCATAAATACGGCGGACATCCCTCTTCCCATCACATGCAGAGGATCCGAGGCCCCAACAAGGGGCATCAGGTTTATCCAAGTCTGAGCGATCCCCCCTCGACTTCGGGGCTATGGAGATGCCTCCTTCTCAGCAGCACTTGGCACGCTTGGCAAGTGATCGAAATTAACTCGACGAACGATCGCTTGACAGATAGCCGACCTGACAGGGAAGCTCAACAGTGCAAGCAGAGATATTTTACGAGCATTCTTCATAAACAGAAGATAAAGTGCAAACTGATGAAACCAAAATAAAAAAGGGTTTTATTACCAAAGGCAAAGTCTTTACAAAGGGTATTTTGGGCTCCCCAGCCTTATAGACTGCCCGGAGGCTTACAAAAATCCCAGAAGTGACAAAATAAAAGGAGGAGGAAGACGGGGGCTTAGACCTCGGGGCCAGGCACGACCTCGGAGTCCTCGACATCCACGACGAGACGAGCAGGGTCCTCGGCCACCTCCTCGTCGGGAATCTCTTCCCCCTGCTCATCGGCGTCCGCGAGGGGGTATTCGGCCCGGAGCTCTTCGTCGGCGAACTCCGGCATCCGGGCCTTAACGGCGTCGAGGGACTCGTGCTAGATGTGGGTTATGTCCATGGCCAGGTCATCATAGAAGTCCTTCGACTTCTTGTAGCCCTCCACCGCCTTCGCCGCCGAGAGGTCGGCCAACTTTGCCGCTCTCAGGTCGGCCGATTTCGCCGCCTCGGCCGCCACCCCCAGCTCCTTCCAGAGGGTCTTCACCATCTTCTTCAGGTTGCCGGCGAGCACCTGAGCGTCCTCAAGCTTGACCTCGGCAGCCACGACGGTCTCGCGGTACCGGGCAACCTCCCTTTTCCCGGCCTCCACCTCGCCCTTCAGGGCGGTAACCCTCGCCATCACCGCCTCCAGCTCCCGCTTGGAGCTCTCTTCCAGCGAGGCAAGATGGCCCGCAACCTTCATCGCCGGGGCTATCACCTCGGCCTCCATGCGCAAGGCAAGGGCAACGTACTAGAGAACATGAAAAATTGGAAAGATATCAGAAAGATGAAGGAGGCACCGAATCTCGCAAAAAACCAAACACTTACCTGCACGGACTCCTGGGCGATGGACGCCATCTGGGCCCTGAAGGTCCCCCCGGGGACCCTACCCCTGTCGATTTCTCTATTTCATGCAGCAGGCTATCCGCGACAGATAACCCTGAAGGTACCGCGAACTGGAGGCCCCCCTCCTCCACCATGATCGGCAAGGGCGGGCCCCGGGAAGACCTCCGGGAACCCCTCTTGAGCGGCTCCGAGGAAGAGTCGATCTCGTCCTCCGAGACCGGGTCCTCCAGAATCCGAGCCCGCTTCCGGCACGACGCTCTGCTAGGCCCCGGAGCGGGATCCACCCCCGAACGCTCACGGGACGCGACCACCGGAGGAGAAGGAGACGGGGCAGGCTTCGAGCGGGAAGAGATGGCGCCTCCAGCTTTCGTGACCCTCCTCGGCTGGCGCATGGAGTCTCGGAGCTCGTTCATGTCCATGGGTCCCGTTCAAAACCAAATGCAAAGAGGTCAGCGACACATGCAATATAAAAGCCAAAAAGCAAGCTTAACTTACCGACGAACTCAACGGGGCTGAGCCCGGCCCAACTCAGGACCCTCTCAGACAGCAGCACGTCGAATCGGAGAACGGGCTCCCACGACGCCACTCTCACCGCGGCGGGGTCATTGGACTGGTTCCCCGGCAATCATTTTTCCCTCGACCACTCGGTAGGCATGGGCCAGTCCTCGCCCTCGGGAGGGGAAATGAAGAAGAACTTCTTCTTCCAGTCGTGAATGGAAGAAGGCAGGGCCACAACCCCTGTCCCGGCGGCACCCCCATGTCGCTTTCTAAAAGAGGGGTAGACCCACCTCGGGTCGCCCGCTCGACCCCCATGATGCTTTTTGAAAACGAGGGAAGAATCAAGGAGGGAGAAGCTGAAGGAAACCGCATGTAACTTCAGGAGGATCAGGAACCCGAGGAGAATCCTCCATGAGTTCGGCATTAACTGGTCAGGGGCTAACCCGAAGAAGTTTAGCGCTTCGACGACCTCGGGAGAGAAGGGCAGGCGCATTCCACCCCAAAAAGCTTCCAAGTACAGGACGATCTCCCTACCCCGTACTTGGTCTGCCCTCTCTCCCTCCTTGGCCAGACGAAGCGTATAACGTGAGGGGATGTGGAAGCGAGCCCGAGTATTGGCGAGCTCGTCCTCATGCCTCACCCAACACAAGGCGCCGGGGGCAGCATCTACCGCCTCCTCCCTGGGGGCTGCCCCCGCCGCACGATCCCGAGAAGACTCAGGCTCAACTAAAAGTCCCTAGAACCTACTCCTACGACATCTACAGATTCCATGATAGAAGACATCAAACCTGGAGAAGATGGATCCTCGGGAAACGAAAGCCGAAGAAAAAAGACGAGCGCCGAGCAACCAGGACTTATAGCGAGGAAATATGAAGGAGTAGGGACCCTGGAGTGGGACCCACCCCTATTTGTCGCTGCAATTGCCCTCATCCAAGGGCACCCTTCGTCTCTCGCCAAAACGCCCCCTCGCGTCCAGCGGCTCTGATTACTCCACTTGTCGTTCCCACATTGGACCGCACCCTATCAGACGCCGCAGGTCTGCACACGTCGCGTCGGCCAACCAGCGCTTGACACGTGGACCGTCGCTTCAATGACGGGATGTACGAACCGGCGCACCTTCCTTAAATACAGAGATCTCGCCCTGATTCGCTGGCAGAAAAGACAGCTGACAGCCCGGGGACGCGTCCCGACGAAATCTTAGGAGGGAGCTCACCCCGGACGGCTCGGCAGTCCATTCCTGACCCGACCAACTAGCTGGTCGGGACAAACGTAGGGGGCTAATGATGATGCTCAATATTGGCGATCTTCAAGATCAGGACACGTGGCAGATGACATGTCCCAGAACTCAGAAGAAAGGGCTCACAGGAGCCGACCAGGCCACCTCTGTACCCGACCTACAAGCAAAAGCTGGCTCTCTTCAGAGCCCCCTGAAAATTGGCCTCCTCGGCCTCTCAGCTTGCCCCGAGCTACCACAGGACCAAGACTCCTCGGCCCTCTCGCTCGTTCCGGAGCTCCCCGGCCGAGGCCATCTTCTTCGGTCCTCCGACCGACCAACTCCACCACTCACAGGCGTAACCGCCGCTCCGCAAATCTCGCCATGCGCAGATTCTTGGCCGGCAACATCCCACGTTCCACGCCATCACGATCCCCATTAACGGGCAATCCGCTCTTTACGCGGGCGTGACGTCGGGAGCGTAACTGCCGACGAGATTCTCGCGCCTGCTGCTGCGTACTGCCGCCACTATATAAACCCCCATCACAGATGGGTCAAGTAAGCTTTTTTCACCCAACTTAGCCGTTACTCTGCTCGGATCTTGCGCTAACTTAATCGTCGGAAGGTCCTCGGTGGTACCAAACCATCCCGGGACTTCTTTGCAGGTACTCGGCGTAGACTCCTCAAAACCACCAATCTCCTCAAAAACCATTGAGACCCACACGCAACAGGAGATCACCTCTAAGATCCACCGGGAGATCGACGGAAGACAATATCTGACGGAGACCCGAAAAAGACCTCGATCAGACTTAGATACACATATATTATAGTGCTCCTCCTTCCCACTTTAAGAAGTGTCTTGGTTCACAGGCTTCACAATCTCATCCAAGACTGCTATGTGATGGCACAAGCATGAAGTGTAAGCAACGATAAGGTAGATTATACCCTATGATGATCTAAAGTCGTTTCACATCAAAATGTTACTCCAGCTATCTTTGATATTATGTCAGCCCTCCTCAGCCCTCTTATAGCCAAACTTAGGGCCGAAAAAAGTACTAGGAAAAAGAAAGATATCTCATAATCTATAATGACTTGATGACCTCCAAATTCTTGTAGACTAAAGGTTAAAAACAAAAGATATAGATAATTTTGTTTGAACATAAAACACAACTGATACCGAGAGCAAATTCCCGCCATGTAATGCAAAGATATAAACAGTACATGAAATTTAAAGAAATAATAAGCATGCAATAATGCATGACCCTCAAACCCCCGTTCTCCAAATCTCAAAGGAAGGACATTCATACTGTCTTTTAATTGATTTTTAAGGTTGGACCCATGCACACCTACTGCTAAACAAATAATTTTAGTATTCCCTAACTTTGTCGGCCGCATGCCTTGCATTAATCCTTATTCTCTGCCAGCTCTCCTAAACCTCTGAGAGTAAATATTTTATTGTTCTGGCAAGATGAGATACAGTATGCAACAATTTAACGCTGTACTAAAAATCTGCTGGCATAGGACAGAATTTACTGCTGAATATATGCAAAAAACTTGCCTTCTCAATGCCAAAGCAATCTATCATCAAAGCTCACACCGATTAACAACCTTTATTCCTGTAAATAATGTGCAAACAAGAAATATCAATTTAAAGATTAAGAGCATGTGTCAATGCACCTCAAAGAATACGTGATGAATATGAACACGCCTTGAGTTGCTTCTGAGCTGAAATGTGACGCAATAAAATGGAGAAGACTTGCCTATCCGTTCCCGATAATCTTAAATCACAGTATACCCATCTCTTTCACCAAGAAGGTAGAAGGAAAAAAGGAGGAAAAAAGAAAACGAAAATATACAAATGTTCCTGATGGATCTCTGGATCTCCTTCAGTTGTTATCTTCCGTTGATCTCTTCGCGTGCTGACGAACAGCTGAGATTAAGTTGGAGGGTTGACCTCTGGAGCGTGTCGATCTCAATGGGTTTGAGGTGGTTTAGGCCGAACTATCTGCAAAGAAGTCCATGGTGGTTGTGCCACCGAGGACCCTCCGCCGATCAAATTAGTCGTGGTATTTTGGCGGAGTAACGGCCTGGTGGAGTGAAAAAATGGCTTATCTCGATCGTCTGGGAGAGGGGTTTATATAGCGGCAGCAATGGGCAGGCGGGCGCGAGAATCACGCCGGCCGTTACGATCCTGACGTCACGCCCGCGTGATAGGCGGGATCCCGTATTAATGACGAGACATGCTCGTTAATGGGGGATCGTGATGGTGTGGAACGCGGAATCATGGGCGGCGGATATCTCGCGCATGGCGAGATTCGCGAAGCCGTGACGGAGGCACCTGTGATCAGCGCTGCGGGTCGGTTGGTTAGACCGAGGAAGATTAGCTCGGCGGGAGGCTCGGGTCCGAGCGGGAGGCCGAGCATCTTGGTTATGTGATAGCTCGGAGGAGAGCCGGGGGTGATCTGGAAGGCCGCCGAAGGTCGGGAGACTTCTCGGGCGGGAGACTCGAGGTGTGATTTCAACTGAGGTTCTGGGACACGTCATATGTAACGTGTCAACATATGAAGAGCCACCGATATCGAGCCTCATCATTATCCCCCCACTCTCGTCTCGATCCGTTCGTGGGTCGAGTCAAGAGTGGTCTGACCGACCACCCGGGGTGAGCCCTTGCTTGAAGTATCGTCGGCGCGCATTCCCGGTCAAAGAGTAGTATTTTCTTGATGACGTCAGCGGATCAGGGGAGAGATCTCGCATTAAAGGAAAGCGCCGGATCGTGTGTACATTCGTCGAAGCGACAGCCCACGTGTCTGGCGTTGGTTGGCTGACGAGACATGCCGCAGGAGTTCCCGCGCCCGAAGGGACGCGTCCAATGCGAGTGCGACAGGTGGAACGTAGTCGGCCGTGGGTTACAAAACACTGTTTTGGCGGGAAGCGATCGGAGCCGTAGGATACGTACGCCAGCAGCTATAAATAGAGGTAGGATCCCCATCAGGGCCCATACCTCCTCATAATTTCCTCGTCCCTAGTCGTGTTAGCTCGGCGCTCTTCTCCTCAGGTCGGATTCCTTGCGTTTGATTTCCCGAGAACACCCCCTTTTGATCAGGTTAGATGTCTTCTTCTGAGGAGTCTGTAGATGTAGTCCGGGTAGAGTCTAGGGAGTCTTCTGAAGCTTCCTCTTCTACTTCCTCTGCTTCTTCCTCGTCTGGGTCGGAGTCCCCCCGGGGAGTTAGGGTTAGTCACGCTTCCCGGAGTCGCGTGATGGGGGCGGTCCCCATAGCGCAGGTCACGGATGCTCTTGGTGCGTCATCCACGCTGAGGCACACGGATGAGCTCGCTACCATCCGGACTCGTTTTCACATTCCTCCCGGCTATTCGCTTCGTCTGGCCGAGGAGGGGGAGAAGGCAGACCAGGTAAGGGGAAAGGAGATTGTCTTGTACCTGGAAACCTTTTGGGCCGGGATGCGCCTGCCTTTCTCCCCCGAGGTGAGTGCGGTGTTGAACTGTTTCGAGCTAGCCCCGGGCCAGCTAGTGCCGAACTCTTGGAAGATTCTCCTTGGGTTCCTGGTCCGGTTGAAGATGCATCTGATCCCTTTCCGCCGGAGCCTTCTCATGTCTTTCCTTTGCTACAAAAACCATCCCGACGCTCGTAGGGGCGAGCCGAGATGGGTATACCTCTCTTTTAGAAAGCACAAGGGAAGTGCTGCCGGGTCAGGGGTTGTTGTTGTACCTTCTTCCATACATGACTGGAAGAAGAAGTTTCTGTTTGTTGAGCCGCCCGAGGGTGAGGATTGGCCGGTACCCACCAAGTGGCAAAGGGCCAGCTGCCCGCGGGTGAGTCGGTCGAATGATCCCGATGCGTTGGCGGTGTCGGAGTGGGAGCCCCTCCTCTGGGCTGATGTGTTGCTGTCTGAGCGGGCCCTCAGTTGGACCAGGCTCAGCCCCGCCCAGTTCGCGGGTAAGTTAGGAGCTTTCAGGCGACCTGTTTAGACTTGTGCATTCTTTTACTTTTCTGGCATTGCCGAATCCTCTGTATTTTGTCTTATGCAAAACCCATGGACCTAAACAAGTTCTGGGCGGCAGTGGTTGACATGAAGAAGGGAAAGAAGGCCGGAGGCGCTGGCCCTTCTCGCTCGTTGTCAGCTCCGGCCCCGCCGGCTTCATCCCCGCCGGCGGCAGCACCATCCAGGCACCCAAGCGCTTCATGGGCCCCCAAGTCCAGCCGTGCGCCAGTCCGAAAGCGTGCTCGGGAGCAAGAGCCCCGGGCTTCCGGGGTGGGAGCCGAGACCGGTGCTCCCGCGTCGCTCCTCAAGAGGTTCCATAGGACGACGCCTCCCACCCCGGCTTCCCCAATCCTCATGGACGATGGGGAGCTCCGCTTCGAGGTGCCCTCGGGACTCTCCGTCGCTGACAGCCTGCTCTCAGAGATGGAGAGGTCGGCCGGGGGCAGAATCCCTCGGGGGACCCTCCGGACCCAAATGGAGGCCATAGCTCAGCAAGCCATGCAGGTTAGTGCTCGCATCCTACTTGGTCCTTCATTCAGCGTTTCTGTTCGCGTGATCGGGTGTCTCCATTTCCTTTTTAACCCTTTCTTTTCTTCAGGTCCTCCAGCATGTTGCCCTCGTCGTCAACATGGAGGACAAGGAGATAGCCCCGGCCATGCAGGCCGCAGGCCGCGAGGAGAGCTCAAGACAGGAGCTGGAGGCGGCGATGGAGAGGATCGCTGCCCTTGAAGACCGGGTGGCGGCCGGGAGTCATGAGGTCGCCCGGTGCCGAGAGACCGCCCGAGCCGCCGAGGCCAAGTGGGAAGACTCCCAGGTTCTCGTCGCCACCTTGAAGAAGACGGTGAATTCCCTCCGAAGGGAGAACAAGGTGGCAAAGGATAGGGCGAAGCGCGCCGAGCTTCGGGCTTCGAAGGCTGAGCATCAGGCGTCGGAGGCGGTGGAGAGCTATAAGAAATCAGACCTGTTCTATGCCGACCTTGCTGAAGCTGCCGGCGTGATTTGGCACGACGCCCTTGACGCTGTCAAGGCCCAGATGCCGGAGTTTCCCGACGGCAAGCTCCGGGCTGAGTACCCCCGCGGGGAAGAGGTGCAGGGGAAGGCTCCCGGTGGTGCTGCTAGGGAAGAGGCCCCTGGCGGGCCCGTTAGGGACGGGTCGGAAGTCCCAGCCATCGGTGCCAAGATTCCTACCGAGGTCGCCGACCCTGAAGATGCCGCCCCGGTGGTCGTAGTGGACGCGATGCTCGTCGGCGTTCGCCCCGGCCCTGCGGCCTGAACTTCCTCGCCTCCTTATGTTGCGCCAGAATTTTGTAAACTTCCGGGCATTTTTGTAAGGCTGGGGAGCCCATAATACCTTTGTAAATACTTCTAATTTTTATGAATAGAAA
This sequence comes from Agapanthus africanus, assembly GCA_030015575.1. Lineage (NCBI taxonomy): Eukaryota > Viridiplantae > Streptophyta > Magnoliopsida > Asparagales > Amaryllidaceae > Agapanthus > Agapanthus africanus. The sequence goes on along the minus strand of CM057340.1, from coordinate 751,817,924 downwards.
ATCCATTTTGCAGTTTCTTTGCATGCGCATTTTCCTTTTGTTTGTGGTAAACATTTGTACTTGCACAGTACCGCTTTCATCTTTAGGTAGGTATTTCATGTCGAGTTGAATTCTATCACTTGCCAAGCGTGCAAAGAACAGTGAAAGGTCGGTATCCCCATGGCCCCGAAGTTGAGGTGGTGATCGCTTGGACGTGGATGGACCGAGCAGGGTAGCTACTCGGTGGCTTCTTGGTGAGGGCTTAGGTCCTTGCCGTCGTTGGGTAAGAATTTACCAGCCAAGGATGAACTGGACAGGGTAGCTGCCTGGTTGCCTCTTAGTGAGGTCTTTGATCCATGGGGTCGTGGGGTAAGAAATTACCAGCCAGGGATAACCGAGTAGGGTAGCCGCTCGGTTGCGTCTTGGAGAGGGCTTTGATCCTTAGCGCGGGTAGGGTCGTAAGAGGCCTGCTAAGGACGGGCCGAGCAGGATTACTGCCCGGTGCCTTTTAGCGAGGGCTTTGATCCTTAGCGCGGGTGGGGCCGTAAGAGGCCTGCTAAGGACAGGCCGAGCAGGGTTACTGCCCGGTGCCTTTTGGCGAGGACTTTGATCCTTAGCGCGGGTGGGGCCGTTAGAGGCCTGCTAAGGACGGGCCGAGCAGGGTTACTGCCCGGTGCCTCTTGGTGAAGGCTTTGATCCTTAACGCGGGTGGGGCCGTAAGAGGCCTGCTAAGGACGGGCCGAGCAGGGTTACCGTCCGGTGCCTCTTGGCGAGGGCTTTGATCCTTAGCGCGGGTGGGGCCGTAAGATGCCTGCTAAGGATGGGCCGAGCAGGGTTACTGTCTGGTGCCTCTTGGCGAGGGCTTTGATCCCTGGTGTCGGTGGGTAGGAAACTACCAGCCAGGGATAACCGAGCAGGGTAGCCGCTCGGTTGCCTCTTGGAGAGGACTTTGATCCTTAGCGCGGGAAGGGCCGTAAGAGGCCTGCTAAGGACGGGCCGAGCAGGGTTACTGCCCGGTGCCTCTTGGCGAGGGCTTTGATCCCTGGTGTCAGTGGGTAGGGAACTACCAGCCATGGATAACCGAGCAGGGCAGCCGCTCGGTTGCCTCTTGGCGAGGACTTTGATCCCTAGCGCGGGAGGGGCCGTAAGAGGCCTGCTAAGGGCGGGCCGAGCAGGGTTGCTGCCCGGTGGATCCGGAGGTTCAGTCTGTCCTCTGTTGGTTCGTGAGCATTGGGAGGAGTGACCGTCGCAGGCTGCACGTGTCAGGAGAGCTTGGGGAAGGTGTGATGTTTCGGGAAGTCGCATCAGCTCTGCCACGTGGGGGCGCGGCATTGGTGTAACCTTGATGGATCCCGGGATTCGCGCCCATGCGCGCACAAATCTGGGTCTTCAAGGGTTTTATTTGAGGTTATAAATAAAGAAGGAGATGGTAGCTTCTTCGGCATCGCTTTACGAGATGACTGGGCGTATGTACTCGATCGAAGAGATTATTTCCTTCGACGACATCTCCGTGTATGACCAGTCCCTGGCCAAGGATGGGTACCGGGGAGTGGTTCAGCGTCTCGAGGGTCACTTTGGCCTGCTCCTCTCTCGGCGGTCGTCCCTCCTACAGTTGTTGATGTACGCAATTTGGAGGAGGTCCCCGGGGTTAGACAACCCTCTCTCCGAGGAGTTGTTGGACGAGGCGGTCGACAAGGTGCGCACGATATTCCTGCTCGGCCTTATCTCGAAGGCGAGGCACGACCGATCTTTGGCGCTCATTTTGGAGTGCTTCAAACAGAGATACATCGTGGGCCAAGGAGCAGGGGACGGAGCGTCGGGTGCTTCTGTGGCGTCCCGGGTTCGCGTGCAGCATCGGCAGGAACGGGCTGCAGAGGCTAGGGCTCGGCTAGCGGAAATCTTCTCTGAGTATCACCAGGAGTACTTCCTCGATCCCGTGCCACCTCTGTTATAAATGTTTCTTTTTATTTCCCTGTAAGGCTAAGGAGCCCGTAGTACCTTTTGAATGAATAAAACTCTTCTTTTTACAATGTTCTAGTATTTCCTTCTTATTATTTGAACAGAAAGAACTTTAGAATGATTTACATTGCTTATGCGAAAGAAGAAATATACATAGATACTTTTTCAGAGGTACATCTTGAGCTTCTCGGTGTTGTAAGGCCATGGAAACTTGCGTCCTTCCGCGTCTTGCAAATGGTAGGCTCTGCCCGGCAGTACCTCGGAGACGAGGAAATGACCGTCCCATTTTGGGGAAAACTTATGCAGCCTGCCTTGGTCGATGAACTCGTTCCACCTTAGGACTAAATCTCCGGCCTTGAAGAGCCGACGCTTGACTCGCGCATTGTAGTAGCGGGCAGTCTGTTATTGATAGGCGGCAGCTCTGATCTGTGCCCGGTCTCGTTTCTCCAACAAGATGTTCAGGTTGGTTCGGAGTGCCGAGGTGTTTGCTTTGTCGTCGAAATGTTCGACCCGGTGACTGGGGAACCTGATCTCCGCTGGGACCATTGCATCGGTTCCGTAGCAGAGGCTGAAAGGGGTTTCCCCGGTGGGGGTTTTCTTCGACGGGCGCAGGGCCCACAGGACCTGGGGTAATTCCTTGACCCAACTACCCTGGGGTCCTTCTAGGCTTGTCCTAAGACCTCGGAGGACGTCCCGATTAGCGACCTCGGCTTGCCCATTGCAATGGGGATGTGCGACCGCGGCGAATTTCATAAGGATGTGATACTCGCTGCAAAATTCCTTAACTCTTTCGATTTCGAAATTTGTTCCGTGGTCGGTAATGATGCACCTCGGGATGCCGAACCGAAGTATCACGTTGTTCTGAAAGAACTTAATAGTCGTAGCGGCGTCCGGTTTCCTGATGGGAATGGCCTCGATCCACTTCATGAAGTAGTCCACTTCGACGAGGACGTACTTATGCCTGCCTGTATCGGTAGGGAACTGGCCTATCATGTCCATTCCCCACTGGGAAAACGGCCAAGGGGAGGTTATGGCGGTTAGCTCGGTTGCTGGAAGGCGAGGAATGCTTCGGTGGAGTTGGCAGCTTTTGCATCTCCTGACGAGCTTCTGGGCGTCCTGATGCATTGTCGGCCAGTAGTACCCCTGGAGCAATGCCTTCTGGATTAAGATGCATTCCCCTTGGTGCGCGCCGCCGACCCCTTCGTGGATCTCCCGGAGGACATAGTCGGATTCGTGGGAGTCGACACACCGGAGCAGGGGCTGAGTGAAGGACTTCTTATAGAGGTTCACATTGCTCCAGACGAAATGGCGAGCTTTTGCTCGGAGACGGTGAGCTTCTCCCCTGTTTCCCCAATCAGAGCAAAGCTCTGTTCAAATTTTGAAATTTGAAATGAAGCAGCGCTTCATAAAACCGCCGGCGCCAAGAGCGCCAGTGCTGAGAGTCAAAGACTCTGAGGCAGTGCTCACGTGCAAAGCACGAGAGCGCTGGCGCTAAGAGCGCCAACGCTGAGAGTCAAAGACTCTGAGGCAGCGCTCACGTGCAAAGCACGAAAGCGCTAGCGCCCACGTGCAAAGCACGAAAGCGCTAGCGCCCACGTGCAAAGCACGAAAGCGCTAGCGCCAAGTGTGCCAGCGCTAAGAGTCAAAGACTCTGAAACAGCGCTCACGTGCAAGGCATGAGAGCGCCAAGCGATAGAACTAAATGTTCTCCACCATTGGATCAAAGATCTAACGAAGATGATAAATCATCAAATTACCATAATAAAATTCTGTTAAGGAAATACTCCTCAGAATCTTTCCGAACAAGAAAGATTGTGCTCTGTAAATCAGAGCACCGTTGGATCAAAGATCCAATGGTGATTAAAAATCACCAAGATACAGAGTAATCTCTGAATGGGAAAATAATTTTCCAATCTTGTTAATAACAAGAAAGATGTCTTCTGTAAAACAGAAGCTCTAGAATCAAAGATCCAATGGTGGGGAAACATTCTCAAACTAATCAGAAAAAGATTGCCTTAACTGATCAGCCTCCACTATATAAAGGCCCCAAGACTTCAAGTCTTACAGAGAGGAACCCCCCACAAACTTTGAGAAATTTCAAATAGAAGAGCAAGCTCTCGGAAGAAGAATTTCTTCAAGGTAAATAAAACGGAGAGATCAAAGCATCTCTTCAAAAAAGAAGAACTTAGTTCTTTTTCTAGATAATAGATCTACAAAGACAGAAGTCTTTCATAAAAGTAGAAGAGATTGGAACATCTCATCATATAAAAGGGAGGGGGAAGAACTTAGTTCTCTTTAGATCACAGATCTATAAGACAAAGACAAAGTCTTTCACAAAAACAGAAGAGATTGTAACATCTCCTATTAAAATAAGAACTTAGTTCTTAGATCCACGAGACAAAGTCTCTTATAAACGAGAACTTAATTCTCAGAGCACAGAATTGATCAAGAGCGCTCTGCACTCATTGGCCAACGCTCAGCGCCAAGTGCGCCAAGTGCTCCTCACGTGTGCGCTATTTCACAAGAAGTGCCTTAGCGCTCCAAGTCTGGCGCTCAGCACCAAGCGCGCCACGTGCTCCTCACGTGTGCGCTATTTCATAAGAAGCGCCTTAGCGCTCCAAGTCTGGCGCTCAGCACCAAGCGTGCCACGTACTCCTCACGTGTGCGCTATTTCATAAGAAGCGCCTTATAGCTTCAAGTCTGGCTCTCAGCGCCAAGCGCGCCACGTGCTCCACACGTGTGCGCTATTTCGTAAGAAGCGCCTCAGCGCTCCAAGTCTGGCGCTAAGCACCAAGTGCTCTGTACATAAAGGCTCTGTGCATAAAGCGCTCTGCGCTACAAAGAGTGTTCAACACTCAATTAAAGACAAAAAAGGGTGTCAGAACCCAAATTAATGCTCAACATTATTGAACAAAAGAGGCTAAGCCCAAATAAATGTTTAACGCCCAAACAAATGTTCAACAGTTTAATCAGAACTGAATGGGTTGAGCCCAAGTTGGCCATAAGCCCCTAGCTCAGACCAGCTGAGCCCATGTGCTCACGATTGGTCTTGGTCCCAAGTCTGACTAGAGATCTCCCTACCAACCTTGGTTTCAAGGGTACATCTCTTCATTCCTCTGATATGTGTCGTTGTAATTCTTCAATGTCTTCAGAGAGGTGACGAGTCCCGACAACCAGACACTCCATGGACTATTATGTCCTTAAACTTTATGGACTATGATGTCTTTAAACTCATGGACTATGATGTCCTTAAACTTTACGGACTATGAGATCCTTAAACTCAAAGACTATGATGTCTTTAAACTCTACAGACTATGATGCCTCTAAACCCATGGACTATGATGTCCTTAAACCCAATGGACCGCAACGTCCCAAAACTAAGACGATAGAGCCCAAATGCTCTTTCGTTGGATCTAAATGATCCCAAAACCCTGTTGAGTAGATCTTAGTCTAAAATTAGACCAACGTATCCTCAATAAACACTTAAGTTGATCTTAATCTCAAATGCGGTTTACGATCCTTAAGCCAACCCAAACCCAAATCTAAGAAAATATGGATTTGGACTAATCTACGCCCTACGGGCGACAACATAAATTAGTCTCCTTATACAATCCACGGGCAACCAAAAATAAAACAAACACACACGACATTAAGTGACCTTCTGGAGCAAGAGAAAGTGGTTATCGCTACGTGGTAACGTAATTAACTGCAGGGGATTGCGCCTTCAGGGAAGAGCATCCCCACAATCAAAAACCCCTCACAATGAGGGGGAATCTGATGAAGTCTACTACAACGGCTGCATCTGTCTAAACCGTTGATACACGGTGCCATAAATCAACTTGGCATCTTCGGAGAGGTGGACGGATAAAACCAAATAGCATCTGCCCCCGAAATTCAGGCCAGATGTCCCAACGTCCTGGTCGCGTCCTACGGCGGAAAAAAGATTCGGGCACGCCCGGTAGGACCTTTTCCTCTTTCTACTCCACACTTCGTGTGTCGTGTTCGCGAACGAATCACGGTTTTATGTGGTTGCCCCTGGATTCGAGGTACTAACATTTGGTGTTTTGCTCCGTACAGAAAAAGAAGATCAATGGCTTCTAACTGCTCCAGCTGCAACAATTGCAACAACTCCTGCTCCGTCCTCGCAGGAGGAGTGACTTACGGACCTCAAGCGGCCTCCATTTTCGGGTTGCCAGTAGAATATGTGACGCAATCCACCACTGGGCTGTTCTTTGGGACCATGCTCCCACCAATGAGCTTTAACGCCCCAGTGCCATCGCAAGAAACTCCGAAGAAGTCGGTCTTTGATCGGCTTACGACTACCGCGGCCCCTCTCAACGGGTCGCCCAAATCCAACACTTCAGTTTTTAACAGACTGGACCAAAACTCCAATGGGCCCGTGAAGAAGCCCGCGGTACCTGAGGGGGTTATCCTAAAATGGATAGCCACCACTACTCCAGTAAATGAAGCCATCAGAGAGACTTCTCCTACTAAGTGGTCGGTCTTCATAAGACTGACCGTTCCGACTCCCGCTTCGGGCGAAGTCACCAAGGCCGCTTTCCCTGCTCAAAAGTCAGTCTTCGATAGGTTGGACGTTTTTTTCTCAGCGGACATCAGTCTTCAAGAGGCTGACACCGGCAGCAACCCTCCACCAGAGCAGGGGGCATGATGAAGCCACCCCCGTAGCTGAACCAATACCGTCTGCAAGGCATGCTTGATGTCGTCACTGGCGCCAAGTGAGGAAAGCTGGGGGAAGTTCCCCTTCTGGACTTACCCCACCAGCTCCAACGGTGGAAGTCGATGTTGCTGTTCCAATTGGGAACAGCTTCGAACCACTCAGGAGGGTGCGCAAGAACTCTCCGACGGCCGTGCTAAAAAGATATCCTCCACCTATGGAGAACGTTACAAAGGTGAAGCTAGAGCAGCCCCCTTAGCGACTGTCCTCTAAAATTCACAAGGTCTGGCGACAGGTCCAAGACTCGGTGATCAACAAAGACTACTCCCGCCGACCGAAGAAGATGAAGGTTCGGCAAGAGAAGGATCACCCTGTCGTACCACAAAAGGTGTCGTCTACTTGGGTGCCCGCTGCAACGACCCCCTCAACTTTGACCGCCCACAAAAGGAGAAGGCCGGAGAAAATCCCCGTGTCTGCGACGATCTCAAGGGCACTGATCCTAAACGCCCTAAGTCTGGGGGCATGGTGGTGCACACTGTTTATATGGCATCCGGGAAAGAGGATAGCCGTATCTCCACGGGCCATCGACCACTCACCCGATCAGTAACTAAGTCTCAGGAGCAACAACAACAAAAGCTCCAGGAGATACTAACACAGATGGCCGCACTCACTGGGCCAAAAGAAAGCCCGGAGACGTCGTCGGAGCAGCGCCAAGAACAGGAAACTGATGCAGAATTCCTTCGAAGAATGCTCGAGAGGAAAGACAAAGAGGCCGCGGAACAAGTGGCCAACATAAAACAAATGGCGCTTTTATTCCAAGATATGGTCGGGATGATGATACAGCCGGATCCTCTAGCTGAAGACCCTCCGATTATCCTTGAAGACGACAAAGGGGAGACATCGAACCTTCTTCCGGCTCTATCAGCAGCCAAGGAAGAGACCATCTCTAAAGCCGCCCTCGACGACTATATAGCTCAACAGATACGAGCTCATCAGGCGAGCGAAGCGGCCGGCCAAATCGTTAAGATTAGACGACCCTATCCAGGTTGGTACGATCAAATAAAGTACCCGCCAGGATACACGATCCCTAAGTTCCACATATACAAGGGGACAGGCAATCCCCATCAACATGTCGCTCAGTTCAGGGCCCTGTGCGGCAACACCGGAGGTGACGATAAGCTACTGCTTCGCCAATTCGTTGGCAGCTTGTCGGAGACAGCATTTGAGTGGTATTCTGAGCTTCCGAATGACTCTGTCAAGACATTTGCAGAATTGGAGCTACTGTTTACACAAAGATTCACAGGCGCTAGCGAGCGCACACCGATCACCGCACTAATTAACGCCAGGATGAAGCCAGGCGAAACATGGGTTCAGTACGCGATACGGTGGCGGAACCTATGGTCGAAGTGCGAACAACGCATAGAAGAGGCTCCTGCAGTAGGCATGTTCATGGGTACCCTCGATCCGTAGGCGACCATATCCCAGTTCATGATGTTTTTCAAGCCGACTACCTTCCAGGCCTTGATTGACAAGCTGGCCCAAATGGATCAGATGGGCCATAGACCATCTTCCTCGAAAATGGAGCCTCGAAACGAAAAGGGGGAAAGGGAAAGCGACCTTTGTCGCCAACACTCAACAGCAGCCCAGTGGTCCAAAACCAGCTGATCTCCTAAACGATAGACAACGATTCTTCAACAAGATGCTAAAACGCCCTTATTCATTTCCCCGGGACAAAACAAAGAGACTATTCGAACTGGCGGTGCGTAACAGGCTCATCAATCTGCCAGATCTAAGACGTCCACTGCAGCCGGGCGACACCAACAATCCTAATTACTGCCCCTACCACCGAGCAGTAGGCCATCCAATCAAAAATTGCTTCATCTTCAAAGGCTGGATTGAGCACCAATACCAACAGGGCAAATTCGCACTGTCCTAGAATTGGAAGGTAAGCCCACCCCAGCCACACGTTCCTAAAAAGATGGACACGCCGGGGGCATCGTACTCTTTTATAGAAGAAGCTCCATGGGAAATTGTTCTTTCGACAAAGACCAAAAGAATGCTGAAAGATCTCCAAGCATGTCCGGGGATTAAGTGGAAGAGCCCGCTGGAGCCTGAAATTATTAAGGGGATGCTGAAGCCACGCCCAACGCTGAAAGTTGGTGAAGGTGGACAAAACATTCAGGCCAAGCCTCCAAAGTCTTTAAAGAAAAAGAAGAAGGCCAAGAAGCCCGTCCAACCCGAAGACAGCCGTATAGGTCTGCAGAAATACATCGATACGCTGGAAGAATATAACCAGAAAACACGGACCCCAATCACGTTGGATGAATTCCTTAAGCATGTTCTTGAAAATGAAGCCGATGACGCCGATGAAGGAGACGATTCTTTAAAAGAGCTCGAGGATTATGTGGCAAGCTACCACATGATCTCTCACTCATTAATAAATGGCAAAGAAGCTCCTGATGCAGAGAAACTGGAGGTAGATCTAGAACCGGAATCAAAATCCCTGAAGCCATCGGACGAATTGATTGACAGAATGCTGAGCGAAGCTCTTCAGAAAAGCAAATCTGATCGAGAGCGTGAAACGGCCTTCTATGAAAGGGCCAAGCGTCGGCGTCACGTTGAAGAAGCTCTGGTATTGAGAAGCCATAGAGTACCCCAACCGGATAGAAACACTTCTGCCATGAGCAAAAGCAGGTTTAAGACAAGGAAGCAGTTTGCTAAAGCCATGTCGATGAGAATGAAGCTGCCACCTTTCAAAGAAGACATTTCAGAAAATACGTTCCCCAACGAACTAGATGCATGTCCAAACTACTGCTTATACCATCAAAGGATCACACACCCTACCGAGGAATGCATGGCCTTTAAAAAATTAGTGGCAGGGATACGTTGCTCATCGACAGCATTTTAAGCGGATGAAGCGCAAAACTCGTCGAGAGCAGAGAAGCACGACAGATGAGCGCAAAAGAGCTGCCGGCTACTATCACATGGTTGATTCTGGGGGATCGCAAGTTCTCACCTTCGGGAGCGATTCTGATGAAGAAATAGACCTCGTCCCTTTCTTTAAAGAAGCCATCTCCGAAACAGAAGAGATGAAGACCTGCGAGAACATTCAGCTGCGTAATCGCACGTTACCCGAAAAGAATCTCGGACCCACTAACAAGGGATCGAGCAAAAAAGATAAGGAGAAAGAAAAAGTCCCTGAAGATGTCGCCCTTGATGATCGAGTGGTAGAAGAGCTGGTAGCCAAGGACCCGCCAAAGAAAAACAAGGTGGATTACAACGTTCTGACACACCTGAGGAAGATACCCCGCAGCTAAGCATTCTCGACGCCCTTCTGCTGTCTAAAGAGGCGAGAGATTCTCTAATCAAGGCACTACAAGAGCCCGACCAGTTTCAAGCCTTCCTTGCCGAAGAAAAGATGAAGGACGAGTTGGAAGAAGTGCACACAGCCGACATCACTTTCGGCGATGAAGATCTTCTCCTCGGAACGTGCGAGCATAACCGTCCCATGTATATCACCGGATAATGCCATGAAATCAAGATAGGAAAGATCTTAATTGACAATGGGTCCTCTGTCAACCTCCTAAATGTAAGGGTGCTAAAAGAAATCTGCATGAGCGTTCAACAGCTCGCTCGGGATAAAATCACTATCTCCGGGTTCGATTCCCAATCATCACGGACGCTCGGGTCTGTGATACTGACGTTACGCTTCGGGCTGCTCGTCATTGACATCAAGTTCTACATCATTGACGCCAAGACTTGCTACAACGCCTTACTCGGTAGGCCTTGGTTACACGAGTACAGCGTCATCCCTTCTACACAACATCAGTGTACGAAGTACTTCAAAGATGGTCTCGAGTATACCGTGACAGGGGAGCTGAACCCATTCTCTGTGAATGAAGTCCGGAAGTACGAAGATGCAAAGTATTTCTTACCAGACTTTGAAGACACGGAGAGATGTCATAAGCCAGAGAATAAGCAGAAATCTATCACCACCATTCCGGTCTTTGGGAGCGATACCGAAGAGGAAGAAGAGATAGTTTATTCAGGGCCACCCTAATGCAACAAGCCGAGACCATCTACCCTTATTATGGTCTTTGGTAGCGACTCTGAAGACGAAGTTAACGCAGTGTTCTCGGTTCGGCCATCGATACAGACCCTCACTGGAGAAGATCAAAGCTTGCAAATCGGTATGGTTCCGCGACAGCAATACAAAGAGCTTGACGCACTTAATACCTATAGTGTGCAAGAACTGCAGCCGTTCTACGTCCCTCCCAGGCGAAAAGATGAAAAGGCAATCCTCTTCTATCGATCCGCGGAAACCAAAGTGGAGAAAGAAATTTGGCATAGTGCCGATTCTACGCTTGACAGGCTCCAGCCCATCCGTCTGCCCAGATACTACACAGGAGGATTATAAAGGCTGTTGAGGTGCCAAGGCGTACCCTTCAAACAGACCGCTCGACAAGCTCAGTTCTACAACAGGATCTGGAACTTCCCCGGAACTCAGCGAAAATTGCCCAACGGGAAAATGGAAACGATAAGGCTTGGATATGTTCAATCTAAGAAATGGGAGCGATTTCATGGCTGCTACGTTATACATGACTTCGATGAAGAAGGAGATGCTCTGTTAGAAGACACTGCAATTGAACCGAAACGAGATCCGGCCGTAAAAATGCCAAGTCTGTCATTTGAAGAACAGATTGAAAAGTTAATAAAGGAAGCGAGTCAAAAGGTTCGGAACGACTACAGCCGCGAAATGGCCATTTACGAGAAAGCCAAGACGCAACGCCTCCTTCAGCAGGCTACGGAGGACGACGATGCCCTTCATCGTCAGCCCGCCATGCATTCCCAAGACAAGAAAAATGCCCGACGCAGAGGCAAGAACAAGTCAAAGAACGGAAAAAATGTTCGAAATCGGCAAAACGGATCTGAAAGGCCATACGAGCAAGAAAAGGTCAGCTGGAACCCGTCGCTGATGAAGAAGATGGATCGAGAATATTCCTTCCCTCAAGACAAGACAAGGAAGATATTCGACCTCGTCGTAAAGCATCAGATGATTACACTCCCGGAGTCCAAGCATCCCGAACAAGCTAACGAGGTTCATCACCCGGATTATTGTTCCTATCACCGAGCGATAGGACATCCTCTTGAAGACTGCTTCACCTTCAAAAACTGGGTCGAAGGCCAATATCAGTTCGGCAGGTTCGCTCTATCCAACAGTTGGAGGGTAGCCCCACCACAAAGGCATGTGCCAAAAGCAACGTATATAGCAGGAGTAGAACCGGATCAACATTGGTCTTGGAAACGAACTCGTACCTGTCACGTGATAACGCTGTCAAAAGAAGGAGTGCCCGAGAACATGAATGACCTCTCCTGGTGCTTCGAAAATGATGATGAAGGTGAATTGATATCAGGGTTTCCACCGGCGCCAAAAGAGCTGGAAGATGGAATACATACTACTGCGGACAATCTAAGGAAAATCGACTTGGAGACAGAAAATGACCCGCGGCCTATGTTCGTCAGTGAGCTGCTTTCTAAAGAACAGGTGGTACGCTAAAAGACGTGCTCATGCAGTATAAGGACTGCTTTGCGTGGAACTATTCCGAGATGCCGGGGCTAGATCCAGAAATAGCGGTGCATAAATTGGCAATATCTCCGGACGTCAAGCCAATCAAACAAGCGCTAAGAAGAATGCGGCTCGAACTTGAAATGAGCATCAACGCCGAAGTTAAGAAGCTAATCGACTCTGGCTTCGTCCAAGAAGTTCAATACCCTTACTGGATCGCCAACATTGTCCTAGTGATGAAGAAGAATGTGACGGTGCGCATCTGCGTAGACTTTCGGGACCTCAACAAAGCTTGCCCGAAGGATGATTTTCCCGTACCGGTTACCGAGCTGATGATAGATAATACGTCCACTCACGAAGTCTTCTCCTTCATGGACGGCTCATCACGGTACAATCAAATAAAGATGCATCTCTAAGACCATAAGCATACCGCTTTCCGGACTCCTCTGGGTATATTCTGCTACAAAGTGATGCCTTTCGGCCTGAAGAACGCCGGCGCTACCTATCAGAGGGCCATGATGAAGATTTTCGATGATCTCATACATGAAATCGTCGAATGCTATATTGACGACCTCATGGTGAAAAGCAAATCGCACGAGGAGCATTGGGAGCATCTAAAGATAGTGTTCCAACGTCTTCGGAAATACAACCTGAAGATGAACCTTCTTAAATGCGCGTTCGGAGTTTCCTCGGGCAAATTCCTAGGATTCATCGTACAACACAGGGGCATCGAAATAGACCCGTCGAAAATCAAGGCGATCATGGAAATACCTCCGCCAAGAACTCTCAAGTAATTGCGGTCTCTCAAAGGAAAGCTCGCATATATCCGACGGTTCATAGCCAATCTCTCCGGCAAATGTCATCCCTACAGTCATCTAATGAAGAAGGGGACCCCATTCGTCTCGGATCGCAAATGCCAAAGCGCACTAGACGAAATCAAGCAATACTTGCAGAATCCGCCGGTACTAACCGCTCCGGTCAAGGGAAAGCCCCTCATCCTGTACACAACAGCCCTTGAAGGTTCCATATGCGCACTATGGGCACAGGAAAATGACCAAGGGAAGGAGAGAGCCCTCTACTATTTGAGTCGAGTTCTCCTGGGTGCAGAAAACAATTACTCCCCTATCGAAAAACACTGCCTGGCGTTAATCTTCGTGATAACGAAGCTCAGACACTGTGCGTTGGCGCATGAGGTCCACCTCATATCAAAAGTGGATCCTCTCAAATATTTGATGTCAAGAGCCATATTAACAGGACGACTCGCTAAATGGGCCCTCCTCTTGATGGAGTTCTCGATAATCTATCGACCCCTCAAGGAAGTAAAAGGCCAGGCCATCTCCGACTTCCTCGCTGAGCATCCGATACCTGCCGATTCACCCCTAAATTGCGAATTGCCAGATGAGCACGCGTTTGACATGATCGACAGGGAGAAAGGAAAGAGTGACACCCGATGGGAACTCTACTTTGATGGGGCATCTTCCATGAAGAAGCGAAAGCACAGCTCCCCCATAATCAAATCTGGGGCAGGCCTCATCTTCGTGACTCCACAAGGAGGGATAATATGCTTTGCCTTTTCCTTAACAGTGCTGAGGACAAACAATGAAGCCTAATATGAGGATTTGATAGCAGGGCTTGAGATCGCCATCAACATGGGAATCGAAAACCTCCTCATATACGGAGACTCCCAACTGGTCGTTAGCCAAGTAAACGGTGATTATCAAATGTGCAAACCAGAGTTGGTGAGGTACGGCGAGAGAGTACAACAATTGCTGACTCAAATCCCTGCCTACGTCCTGGAAAGCATACCGCGTGCAGAAAATAGAAAAGCGGATGCGTTAGCCAAACTCGCTAAAGATCTGGCTGACGAAAACCTCGATGACGTGAGGATCGTTGTGCAAAGCCGCCGGATTCTTGCACCGGCAGAAATATCTCCAGAGTCGTCCGAAGAAAAGAGAGCGACCAAGCAAACGACCCTACAAATAAAAGACCAGGAAAAGGCTAAGGATTGGAGAGAAGTATTTATAGATTACTTCAAATCCCGTCGAACACCTGAAGATGCGTCCTCAAGACATAAGCTCATGAAGCGAGCCCTGTCTTTCGCCTTCGTCACTAGTACTCTTTATAAGAGATCATTCGATTGTCTATGGCTGAGATGCCTGGGACCCGAAGAAGAAAAAAGGGTCGTACAAGAAACTCATGACGGGCTCTGCGGTTCCCATCAAGCCGGGCCAAAGATGAAACTGAAGATCAAAAGAATGGGCTACTATTGGCCCACGATGATTCAGGATTGCCTCGAATACGCGAAACAATGCCACTCGTGCCAGGTTCACGGGGACTTCATCCACCAGCATCCAAACCCGCTACACCCAACAGTAGCTAGCTGGCCATTCGAAATGTGGGGAATTGACATAATCGGGCCCATCGAACCAGCATCATCCAGAAGACATCGGTTCATATTGGCAACAACCGATTACTTCTCCAAATGGGCAGAAGCAGTACCACTAAGGGAAGTGAAGACGGAGAATATCCTCCATTTCTTTAAGACACACGTCATCTATCGGTTCGGCACTCCACGACGGATCATCTCCGATAACGAGCCAGCCTATAGAAGTCACAAAATCAGCCTCTTCGCACGGCAGCATAGCATAGACTGGAGATACTCTTCGGTTTATAATTCCCAAGCTAATGGTCTAGCTGAGGCTTTCAACAAGATCTTGACGAAGATCATAAAGAAGATGGTGTCCCGAAATAAGAAGGACTGGCACGAGAGACTACATGAAGCTCTCTGGGGCCACTAACACAACGCCATATGCGTTAGGGTTCGGCACTGAAGCCGTACTCCCCTTGGAGATAGAGCTACCCTCTCTACGAGTGGCAGTTCATTATGAGCTAACGGACGAAGAAAATGCTCATCTTCGGCATGAGAAGCTCGATGCCCTTGATGAAACTCGCCTCATGGCGCAACAAAACCTAGAAGATTACAAAGCAAAGATGACGCGCTCATACGAGAGATTGACTAGGCCGAGAACATTCCGCCAAGGCGAACTCGTACTAGTGGTCAAAAGACCTATGATCCCCAATCGTGCCAAACGGGGGAAATTCGAGCCGAACTATGAAGGCCCGTACATCATAGACAAAGTCTATCAAGATGGGGCTTACTTGCTCATGAATATGCATGGCGAAAGACCCTTCCGACCAATAAACGACCGGTTCCTTAAGAAGTACTACGCTTGAAGAGTCACGAACCAAGTTAATGATAGATGATGACGCCTATGTCCGCTCGCTATCTTCTTGAGTTCAGACTCTAAAAATAGTATCCAACGATACCCCATCTTAAACATGGAAAAATACGGACCGAAATGTCCTAAAACTAACAACGGACCGAAACGTCCTTAAACTTACAACGGACCGAAACGTTCTTAAACTAACAACGGACCGAAACGTCCTACAACTAACTACGGACCGTAATGTCCTTAAACTACTACGAGCCGCAGCATCTTTAGGCTGACGTGCCAAAAAAAAACGGTATGTCCATAAGCGAAATGGGCACGGATGAAAACCCGAAAGGGCTCCATGAGTAAAAACAGCAGGGCTACCGGCGAGTTTGTGAAAACCCGAAAGGGAACAATCTAGTTAAAAGACACTTGCAGGGTCTTCTCGACCTTGTAAGGAGAAATTACCTGCGTGAGATCCTTACGACTCACAAGGGAGCAACACACTTAGGGATCCTCACGATTCCTAAGGAGAAAAAAACACTTACGAGATCCTCACGAATCGTAAGGAGAATTCCCCTTATGAGACCCTGACGGCTCTTAAGATTCAAAAACCTTAAGCTATAGGGATCTGAACTTGTTCTTAAGCCATCACATTTTCCAAATTGCCCTACAGGCGGTCCAATTCTGGCCCTTGTATACAATCCACGGGCACAAATAAACATTTCCCCAACAGAGTCCCACCAGCAACAAGGGATATCCTCATATGGTGAACAACACTTGTAAGTCCCCCTGACTTATAAGGAAAAAACACTCTTATAAGATCCTTAGGACTTATAAGAGAATACACACTTAAGAATCGTCACGATTCCTAAGGAGAAAACGCGCTTACGAGATCCTCACGACTCGTAGGGAGAAATACCTTTATGAGACCCTTACGGCTCATGAAGTCAAAAGCCTTAGTCAACAGGACCTTAACCCTGTTTGCTAATCCACTTTTGTTCGAACCGACGAAGGCAAATGATGATTCGCTCCTAGCAATGTCCCAGTTGTAGCGATGTTGATGCCCAGATTGGTATCAAATTCCAAGTCTAAACTCGCGATAAAAATCAGCGAGCCAAAAATGCATATGAAATAGCCAAAATGATGGGGCAGCTTGCAACAAAATCAGCAAGTAAAATACATGCATACAAAATAGCCGAAATGATTGGGCAACTTGCAAAAATAAATGAGCAAAAAGAAAAACAGTCGAAATGATTGGGCACCGCGAAAAAACAGCCGAAATGATTGGGCAATCGCGACTTTCGCGATATAAAAGCTGAAATGATAGAG
This sequence comes from Agapanthus africanus, assembly GCA_030015575.1. Taxonomy (NCBI): domain Eukaryota; kingdom Viridiplantae; phylum Streptophyta; class Magnoliopsida; order Asparagales; family Amaryllidaceae; genus Agapanthus; species Agapanthus africanus. The sequence continues at coordinate 751,801,201 of CM057340.1, read as the reverse complement.
TATCGCGGAAAGAAAAAAATAGAATGAAACCTTTGCCCTGCAGGTGAGTCCGCATCGACCCCTGTATATAATCCATGGACACAAACAAAAAAGGGAATCGTATTGTCCCACCAAACTCTGTCAAAGGGAGGATCAGATCTCGACGACAACATCAACATCCCAGAAGAGCAATAAGGCGTTCCTTCTCAAATCCGGCAGGATACAAATGTAACGTCAACAACTGACCTCAGGGTCGTAACGAAGCGGAGCCATGGCAGAGTCCCTAGTTCCAGATCTCGACGACAACATTAACATCCCAGAAGAGCAACAAGGCGTTCCTTCTCAACTCCGGCAGGACGCAAATGTAACGTCAACAACCGACCTCAAGGTCGCAACGAAGCGGAGCCATGGCAGAGCCCCTAGTTCCAAATCTCGACAACAACATCTGCATCCCAGAAGACAAACAACGGCATTCCTTCTCATTCCAGTAGGACACGGATGCGACATCACCAATCGGAGCCATGGCAAAGTCCCCAGTTCCAAGACTCTACAGTTCGCAGACAATCTAGAGTCAACCAATGACCTCCTTGTCGTCAAGTAACGCTTCGACTCGGATACATGTCAACCCTTGACCTCCTTGTCGTCAAGCAACACTTCGACTTGGATACATGTCAACCCTGACCTCCCTGTCGTCAAGCAACGCTTCGACACGGATACATGTCAACTCCTGACCTCCCTGTCGTCAAGCAACGCTTCGACACGGATACATGTCAATCCCTGACCTCCTTATCATAAAGCAACGCTTCGACTTGGATACATGTCAACCCCTGACCTCCATGTCGTTAAGCAACGCTTCGACTCGGATACATGTCAACCCTGACCTCCTTGTTGTCAAGCAACGCTTCGACTCGGATACATGTCAACTCCTGACCTCCCTGTCGTCAAGCAACGCTTCGACACGGATACATGTCAATCCATGACCTCCTTGTCGTAAAGCAATGCTTCGACACAGATACATGTCAACCCTTGACCTCCTTGTCATAAAGAAATTCTTCGACTTGGATACATGTCAACTCCTGACCTCCTTGTCGTAAAGCAACGCTTCGACTCGAATACATGTCAACCCCTGACCTCCCTGTCATCAAGCAATGCTTCGACTCGGATACATGTCAACCCCTGACTCCCTGTCATCAAGCAACGCTTCGATACGGATACATGTCAACCCTTGACCTCCTTGTCGTCAAGCAACGCTTCGACTTGGATACATGTCAACCCCTGACCTCCTTGTCGTAAAGCAACGCTTCGACACTGATATATGTCAACCCCTGACCTCCCTGTCATCAAGCAACGCTTCAACATGGATACATGTCAACTCCTGACCTCCCTTTCATCAAGCAACGCTTCGATACGGTTACATGTCAATCCCTGACTTCCTTGTCGTAAAGAAACACTTCGATACGGATACATATCAACTCCTGACCTCCTTGTCATAAAGCAATGCTTCGACTTGGATACATGTCAACCCCTGACCTCCTTGTCGTCAAGCAACGCTTTGACTCGGATACATGTTAACCCCTGACCTCCTTGTCGTCAAGCAACGCTTCAACTTGGATATATGTCAACCACTAATCTCCTTGTCGTCAAGCAACGCTTCGACTCGAATGCATTTCAACCCTGACCTCTTTGTCGTCAAGCAACGCTTCGACTCGGATACATGTCAACCCTTGACCTCCTTGTCGTCAAGCAATGCGTCGACACGGATACATGTCAACTCCTGACCTCCCTGTCGTAAAGCAACGCTTCGACACGGATACATGTAAACCTTTGACCTCCCCGTCAGAGAAATGCTTCGATTCGGGAACAAGTCAACTCACCAATCACTTACGAGTCCTCTCGACTTGTAAGAGAGAAAACTCTGTTGCGAGATCCTTACGACTCTCAAGAGAAAACACACTTAGGAATCCTCATGACTCCTAAGGAGAAAATGCACCTACAAGATCCTCACGACTCGTAGGGAGAAAATTCTTTATGAGGCCCTCACGGCTCAGAAAGTTGGAAAGTCTTAGGCGGCAGATCTGAACCTGTTTTCTAAATCGTCACTACCCTACAAAGAGTTCAAGACGAACTGTTATTTATTATCTACAGGCCACACTTGCCAGAGTAACATACCAACAACACAGCAGAGAAAAGAAAGCGATAGTCGGAGATAAAAAAAATGTGTCCTTTATTCATGAATTCAATTGAATACGAGATACATCACATCAAATAAAAAAATGATGAAAAAATGAAATGAATACATGTTATTCATAAATTACAATCAATACAAAGACGACTATTGAGAAGGAGGCAATTTTAACAAATCAGCAAGCCGCTCGCGCACTCTTCTCAACTCCTTTTCATGATCAACCGCCGCGGCTAGCTCTGCTTCGACTCGAACCCGTTGCTACAAACAGGATGAAAGTTTCTCATCGATTCCCGCTGAGCTGCCTCATGACTCTGCGTAACCCGCTCGATGAAGTCGAGCTTCTGCCTCAGTGCCATCCCATCTGAAATGCATTGCTGCAGATTATCAAAGATGGTTCTCAGTTGCGTAGCATTTGCTTTGACCTCGGCATGCAGCCGGGAAGACTCGTTTGAAGGCTCTTCGCGTTCCTTCCGCCTCAAGGCCGCCTCTTGTTCAAAATGGCGAAGGAAAGAAGCACTTTGCTCAACCCATGCAGCCTGCTGGGAGTTCAAAGCCAGAACTTCGGGAGCAAGACGCTTGAGCTCAACTTCGTAAAAGCAAGCCTCAATCTGTCTGCAATAGTTAACCCAAGATTCGACGATGCTCTCGCCATGGAAGTGCACAAGCGTCGCCAACATCGGATTAATTTCAGCAGCAAAATCTGCAGCAAATGCAGGGGCCTCCGCGTCAAGCTCCTCGATAGATTCACTCAACATACGCAGGCTGGTCGCAATGCACTTGGAGGATGGACGTCTAGAAAAGGGCCTTGCCGGCATTACGATACGAGACTCGAAGGGAGCCGGAGCCGGTGCGATTACTGAAAAATGAATTACGGTTAAAAGCTGACTCGCGAAATAAAGAAATCACATGAGCGACGGAGTCTACTATACCGGCTGCGACATGTGGCAAAGTTGGGAGTACCGGTGGCGCGACTGTTCTTTTGTCCCCTCCTTCAATATGTAATGCTGCAATCAATGCAAAGAAGAATTAGCAACAACATGACTGCCCGTAGAAGAAGGAAAAAGATGTTTGTTAAAAACTATACTCACCGACGCCATACTCACCGACGCCAGCGGGCAGGACGACTTCTGACGGGAAAGAGAAGTGTGGGTTTAACACCTGATATAGGTGGTCAAAAAGGACTCCTGCGAAGTTGTGACAATGTACAGTCGGTACAAGGAAGATGGTATCCATAATTTGACCAGGTAAATCGCAAACCCATACCTTCCAGCATTTGAGAGGACAAGAGAGAAGGCGAAGGGACGGCGACCGTCAGAGCAGCAACTGGTGACGCTTCTTCGGGTGGCACAACCTCAGCGCTCACCACACCTACATTCGAAACAAAAAAATGTCATCAGAAAGGACTGAAAGGGATTGCGAAATAAAAAGTAAATAGCGGCCTAAGACCTACTTGATGGGTCATCGGCCAAAACCGCGACGGAAGAATCACCGGGCGTTGCGGCTTCTTCGCTCGCCTTCATGGGAATAGTTTCGGCGCCCGTGGCTTCATCCCCTGATTCTACGGGAGCCATCGTGGCACTCGCAAGGCCAGCCAATTGTTGCGCCACGGCAGCGCCCCGGCCGTCTATCCGAGGCCAAAATGCGGAATCAAAATTTTCTTAACTTTTAAACTGGCGCTACTGCGGACAATATACCCGGATCGAAACCATTAACCTATACTAGCTAACTAGAGATGGGGTGAGAGATGTACCGAGTGATCCGAGTCCTCCGGTCTTCTCGTCGTCGTCCCGATCTCCCGCGGAAACTCCGGTCGTCACATCCTTGCCGGAAGGGCACCACATCGTCTGCATCTTTTACGGGCTCCCACCTCAATACCGAGGCAACTCGGGCGCGAAGTTGGCTAGCCGACGCACCCAAGATATGCTGTAGAATGTGTAGTGCTTTGTCTCTTTGGGGTTATGTTGCCTTGATGGAGGAATGAGGTTTTGAAATGAACTTGGGAATTTTTGGTAGCAATGGAAAAATGAGATGAATCAATAATTTTTCCCACACCCTCACAAAAATGAAATGAACCATTCCTTCTATCTAATGTGGCCGGCCAACATTATGTGTGAAATTGGTGGGAGGAATCAACTAAGGGAGGTGAGTGTAGGATAAAGAGAATGGTGACCACATCCAAAGTAAACCTCACCATACTTATCACTCCATACCCTTTCAAATCCCATTAATGCAAAAAACCATCATGAAAAAGCAAGGATGCTTATCCTATCATAATGAAAACATTTGCAAGAAAACCCCCTCCACAAATGTTATTTGCACAATTGCAAATAACCCCCTCCATCGGAAAAGTCCGGCCGGGAAAGAACATAGGAAAACCGGCCGGAACGGAATGCAAACTGGCAACTCCAGAAAACTGGTCCCGTAATAAATTACAGGAAAACCCCGATGCTGTGCATACACACTCGCATCTGTATTCCGACCGGATACAAATGCAATGAGACAAAATCTACACTGTACTAAACTAGGACTGGCTTAAACCAAAGCCGGCTAGTAATATCCGTCCGATCTTAATCCGTGCAATACCGCACGTATCAGATCGAACCCTGCCATATAACCATACGGCCACTAGTACAAACCGTCCGATCCTGATCCGTGTAATACCACACATATCTGATCGGACCCTGCCATATCTCCATACGGCCTCTACAGCGTTTCGCCCGAAAGCTTGAGTAATTGAAAGTGTGGTGGACTCTAAAGACTCGTCAATACTATGGTTGTGGATTTAACCACTAGCACGTCAGAGGTATTAGCCAATACGTGACGGGCCACCAGCTATTGACCAAAAGGGACGTCGATGAGCGAACTCATCCTGACACCCTACTGAGCCTATCAGTGACAATATCCGTACAGTCCGGTCCGTTCGTCTATGAGCATCGCATGGCGGGCCTAGGGGGTTGGTAAAAGTCAGACCCCCAAAAGCGGTACAAGTCGTGTCGGAGTGTAGCCCAGAACGCCCTGAGATACTACTGGAATACCTACCAGTAAATCTCCTGCCTCGGCCGAGGGCTTTGCGTAATGGCTCTCCTAGACACAGCGCGACCTCACCTCCAATACCGGGAGAGACGAACCACTGAAGATCCGCTCACTGCCTCCATGTGGCTCGGGACTGTACCCAACTAAAACCTGTTTGCACGACTCCTTTGAGCCGTGGTAGGGTAGTAATCAAAGTACAATGGGAACTCACACGAGACAAATGACGATCCCCAGATCGATGAACTAACCTGTACACATGTCACCAGGGAACTGCTATCTGACGTCAGGTATAAGACCAACTAGCATGTTCCCGGCGAGTCCTGTCCGGTGTACTCATAACCCAATGAGCACCTGTATACATCTTAGGTGTACCAACTGACACCAGTGGCTTGTGAGACCGGCCACCGCCCCTCGCCGGGGTCTCGACTGTATACACTAGTCTACTCTGGAGAATCGATGCCCTGTCTCGAAACTCCAACGACTAGGGACCTTTTAAGGATGTGCTTATAGACTACCAGCTCCCACGTATATGATCGCCATCATACTTCTGGTAGTCAAGCAAGAATCCTAGGGGCTCTATCAACGTGTAATAGCGACATGTCAGGTCACCTAAAGCAGTACACGATGATAAAGATAAACCAGATAGCATACTATCATCTCGAGTAAGACTGTCCTACCGGGATAGGTCCTCCCTCAATCATTGCAATCACGTGCCTGTGATCCAATAATTGACTCTGAGGGCACTATCTCCAACACCAATAGCAGGGAACTGCAAGGGGAAAGAGCGACGGTTTGGGCAGTCCCAGACTCCCGAGAAAGAGTAGCCACTTCGGGCTCCGTGGTTGCCGTCTTCTCGCTCGCTGCCTCATCGCCAATACTTGGCCCTGCAAGATATGGTATATCAGAATTTGCGGACCGAGTAAAAGTCAAAAGACTGGGCATTACATTACCTGGCAATGGACTCTCAGTTGCCTCCCGAGCCGCACGCACGACCTGTCTATGAGCGGTGGACAGGGCAACTGGAGCATCCTCTGGAGGAGTAAATACGGATGGGGTGGTGCTGGAACCTGCACCTACAGCCAAGCTGACATCACGTTCCCTCGCCGCACGCTTTCTGCGCTTCTTGTCGGCCTTGGCAGTGAGAAGTGATCTCCTCAAGAACTCCGTCAGAGGGACGTCATCGTCCAAACCAGGAGCTGCCTCTGGAGCCGTTACGGCGTCCGTCATCGGCTGTTTAAGCGAAGCATCTTGAGACAATACCGGGGGAGCTGGGGCCACCATAGCCGGCTCTGGAAGCGTCGCCGCATCACCGCGCGGGATCGGCGCTGCGCTTGGAATAACCTGAGTCGAGGTAGTACCTGCAATAAGATGAAAAGGAAGGGTTAAACCATGAATAAAGATAAAGGGAATGAAGGCACAATGAGCCGAAGTATACCAAGGCCGAAAGAAGTGCGAAGCCTCTCTTCCTCTTCGAAAGTCTTGAGTGAAGCCGCAAGAGCCTCTTCGGCGGAGATACCTGTTGAAGAAGAAAGCGTCAGTCAAAGCATGATTATCTATATAACCACGGAAAGATATGACTGAAGTCTACCTGACTGTGCAATGGTGATCAGTGCTGCTTCATCGCGAGCTAGTTGCTCGGAAACCGCGATGGCAGCCTTTAGATTGGTATCATCCGGCGCAATGAATAAACCCTCATTAGTACCGTATTCTCTCAAGCCCTCGCTGTAAAGAGCATGAGGCTCTTGGCCGAATGCAACGTCTGCAAAAAATATCGACTTCTTCTTCTTCTGTGAGCGGCCGCCGGCAGCCGATAACACGAGCTTGCACTTGGCGGGCAACTTTAGGCTACGAGTCCTAATCTCCGTATCCACTCCAGACTCAGGAGACGCCGCAGCTACCGCTTTTACTGGCACACGGGGTAGGGGCATCTCGGGGATAACGTATGGTACCACAGCCGCAGCAGCTTCTCTCAAGGGAAGACGAACGATGGTCCGTCGCTTCAAGGGAACGGCTGGATTACCAGCGGGGGCAGCGCCCTTGCGATCAAGCAATAATCGCTTTTCTTCCCTGATGACAGCGCCCATCACGTGCTGGTACCACGCCACGTATACGTTCAACACCTTCGGGACGCAACACGGCTCGCTGATAAAGAAGTTAGACCCGGTGTTGAGCCTCATGAAATGGTATAGCGCGTTGCGGATACTTTCTGTGGCAATCGGCTCGGCTAGGAAGGCCTCAAGCGGGACACCCTAATTATAGCTAGATTGTTGAGCGAAACGATGCGGGTTGTATCTCATGAACAACGCCGAATCGTTCTGCCTAAATACTAGAAAGCCCGGCCTGATTGAATATAAATGAAGAATCTCTCGAGCTTTCAAGGTAAAGGCACCGTCTTTAAAGGTGTCCCGCAACGGCTGCACCGTCTTTTCGGATTCTTTGCCGATGCTTAAGACCTTATCGGAGAAGGTCATGCCATCCCCGACCGTACGCGGGCGAAGAATCAAGCCCCGAGCCTCTCACGGAGTCGGTTCCAAAGAGGAAGTGTCAACTAGCCGCATAAGCCGAGGAAAGTGATAAATTTTGTAGAAACGGGGCCTCTTGTGAATTCCAAAGGCGCCGAGCACATGTAGCTTGATCCACGAGGTGAAATAATGCATCGGGAAGTTTACGGGCTGTACCCCCAGTTGAGTAGTGTCTGCCGCCAAGCTGAAGCCGTGATACAAATGGGCTAACCCAGCGACCTCGACGGCCACTTGCATCCCAACAACCATTCGGTGAGCTGGGTAGAAAACGGACGGCCTCATATGGCGAGGGTGCATCGGAAGCACAAACCAGCTTAGACATAGCCCGAGGAACCCCAAAAAGAACGCTTCTTCATCGATCCCAGGACCTGCAAGCTCTGCGAAAGAGACGACCGGGGTGTCGGGGAGAAAGAAACTCCTCTGATTCGCCTCCGCTGCCGGCTGGTTGTCCAAACCAAAGCCAAAAGGATCGTTGAGTTTGGCAAATTTCGCGGCTACCTTCGACAGGACCTCTGAGCAGAGAAAACGGGCGATGAAATCTGTGAAATTAACCCCCATGGCTTCCAGATTCGAGAAATAGGCTCTCATAGATATTCAACACCTTAATCAAACTTGGGAATTGATGTTGAATGGCGTTCTCAGGGGTAAGGCCCATCATCACTGACTTGGCAGCAAAGACGTACTCATCAGGAGGAAGTAGCTCCTCATAATGCTCCCCTCTGACAGGCAAGACGGAGATCTCCACGAACTCCTCTAAAGAGATTGAGACTTCTCGATCTAATAAAAGGAAGGTGTGAGTTGGAACGTTCCATTGTTCCAAAAAGGCTTTGACCCACCATACAGGGGGCGTAGAATACTGGACGAGGGAAATATAAATCGCGGGATACAACCCGAGCTTCAGCAGCTGCGATCTCTTGGCAGACAAAATGTACCGGGCCCACAGCAAGTACCCAGCTGGATGGCGGGGAGTCAAGCTAATCATGTATGGTTGTCCCCAAGGGCATGACTCGCCTTGACATATACGTCGTCCCAAGGTATCCAAATCCATTGGAGGCTGTACGGGTATTGCAGCCATAGAAGGCTGAAGGAGACCCTCTGAAGTCCAGTTGACCTCCTCCATGGTATAGTTCACTGGGGGTGGGTCGGCGTAGTGGATCGCCGAAATGGGCTCCGAAGGTGCTGCGCAAGAAAAACTACACCGACCCCTGATGATCTGATTGCACCACGTCCCCCATAAATGAATGTTCTTTTGCTCCAGGTCGTGATCTTTGATCAACGCGAAGACTTCCCTATCCACGGGCGCTTCAGGGAATCCGCTTTCCGAACGAACAAACGGGAAGGAAATGTCGAAAGACACAGTACCTGCGCGAAAAAGAACAAAAGTTACCGTCAATGCTACAGTTTAAGTTCTGGCACTTAGTACTTTAAATTCGTACCGTACTGCAATGCAGTAGAAAGGGACCAAAGGGGACCCACACAATCTAAATGACGGCTCATCATTGATGAGACAGTCACTCATTAATGAGGAAATCCTAAAAGGATTCTCATTTAATGAGGGCCCTTCGGGCCAAGGAGTAAAACTCCTTTGAAAGCAGCGCTCTGCAACAGAGTGACATCTGTCAACTCTAATCATGAGAGAAATAAAATTTCTTAAAAATTTTAAGAGCTATGCTCTGTGAAGACGATGGAAATATTCGTCAAAAACCTAAAAAAGCGAAGCTTTTACAGAGTAAAAACTCTAAGATCTTCCAGATCTGTGAACAAACTCTAAGAGTTCTTCATGGAAGATGAACAGTACTTCAGTTCATGGGTTAAAATCGCCCTAAAAAAGATTATATCTTGAAGATCTATGATCTAAAAAAAGAGCAAGGCTTTGTTGATGGGTAAAACCCTAAAATATATTTTTAAGATCTGTGATCTGAGAAGAGCAAAGCTCTGTTAATAAGGTCAATTCTTACCGAATTTGGGCAGAGTTTTGACTCTGAGAAATTTTTTAAGGCAGAGAGCTGGGCTCTGAAAGAGAATTAAATTCTCAAAAAACAAAAACAAAACAAGAAGATGAACAGGCAGTCATCTCAAAGGGCCAAAGGTCCTATTTATAGGTAGGGGAAGTCGATCCGACTTTCAAGAACAATCCAACGGTGGAAAGGCTGCCACCGCTACACTCACATGGAAACCATGTAAGTGCAACGGTGAGGGGGCATTTGTTTCCCCCAATCAGAGAAAAGATCTGTTCAAATTTTGAAATTTGAAATGAAGCAGCGCTTCATAAAAGCGCTGGCGCCAAGAGCGCCAGCACTGAGAGTCAAAGACTCTGAGGCAGCGCTGACGTGCAAAGCACGAAAGCGCTTGCGCCAAGAGAGCCAGCGCTGAGAGTCAAAGACTCTGAGGCAGCCCTCATGTGCAAAGCACGAGAGCGCTCACGCCAAGTGCGCCAGCGCTGAGAGTCAAAGACTCTGAGGCAGCGCTCACGTGCAAAGCACGAGAGCGCTAGCGCCAAGTGCAAGGAGTCAAAGACTCTGAAACAGCGCTCACGTGCAAGGCACGAGAACGCTAGTGCCAAGTGCGCCAGCGCTAAGAGTCAAAAACTCTGAAACAGCGCTCACGTGTAAGGCACGAGAGCGCCGAGCGCTAGAACTAAATGTTCTCCACCATTGGATAAATTATCAAATTACCAGAATAAAATTTTGTTAAGGAAATACTTCTCAGAATCTTTCTGAACAAGAAAGATTGTGCTCTGTAAATCAGAGCACCGTTGGATCAAAGATCCAATGGTGATTAAAAATCACCAAGATACAGAGTAATCTCTGAATGGAAAAATAATTTCCCAATCTTGTTAATAACAAGAAAGATGTCTTCTGTAAAACAGAAGCCCTAGGATCAAAGATCCAACGGTGGGGAAACATCCCCAAATCAATCAGAAAAAGATTGCCTTAACTAATCAGCCTCCACTATATAAAGGCCCCAAGACTTCAAGTCTTACAGAGAGGAACCCCCCACAAACTTTGAGAAATTTCAAAGAGAAGAACAAGCTCTCGGAAGAAGAATTTCTTCAAGGTAAATAAAACGGAGAGATCAAAGCATCTCTTCAAAAAAGAAGAACTTAGTTCTTTTTCTAGATAATAGATCCACAAAGACAGAAGTCTTTCATAAAAGTAGAAGAGATTGGAACATCTCATCATATAAAAGGGAGGGGGAAGAACTTAGTTCTCTTTAGATCACAGATCTATAAGACGAAGACAAAGTCTTTCACAAAAACAGAAGAGATTGTAACATCTCCTATTAAAATAAGAACTTAGTTCTTAGATCCACGAGACAAAGTCTCTTATAAACGAGAACTTAATTCTCAGAGCACAGAATTGATCAAGAGCGCTCTACACTCATTGGCCAGCGCTCAACGCCAAGCGCGCCACGTGCTCCTCACGTGTGCGCTATTTCACAAGAAGCGCCTTAGCGCTCCAAGTCTGGCACTCAGCATCAAGCGCGCCACGTGCTCCTCACGTGTGCGCTATTTCATAAGAAGCGCCTTAGCGCTCCAAGTCTGGCGCTCAGCACCAAGCATACCACGTGCTCCTCACGTGTGCGCTATTTCATAAGAAGCGCCTTAGCGCTCCAAGTCTGGCGCTCAGCGCGCCGAGCGCGCCACGTGCTCCTCACGTGTGTGCTATTTCATAAGATGCGTCTTAGCGCTTCAAGTCTGGCGCTCAGCGCCAAGCGCACCACGTGCTGCTTACGTGTGCGCTATTTCGTAAGAAGCGTCTCAGCGCCCCAAGTCTGGCGCTCAGCGCCAAGTGCTCTGTACATAAAGGCTCTGTAAATAAAGCGCTCTGCGCTACAAAGAGTGTTCAACACTCAATAAAAGACAAAAGAAAAGGGGTGTCAGAACCCAAATTAATACTCAACATTATTTGAACAAAAGAAGCTAAGCCCAAACAAATGTTCAACAGTTTAATCAGAACTGAATGGGTTGAGCCCAAGTTGGCCACAAGTCCCTAGCTCAGACCAGTTGAGCCCATGTGCTCACGATTGGTCTTGGTCCCAAGTATGACTACAGATATCCCTACCAACCTTAGTTTCAAGGGTACATCTCTTCATTCCTCTGATATGTGTCGTTGTAATTCTTCAACGTCTTCAGAGAGGTGACGGGTCCCGACAACCAGACACTCCATGGACTATGATGTCCTTAAACTTTATGGACTATGATGTCCTTAAACTCATGAACTATGATGTCCTTAAACTTTACGGACTATGGGATCCTTAAACTCATAGACTATGATATCTTTAAACTCTACAGACTATGATGTCTCTAAACCCATGGACTATGATGTCCTTAAACCCAATGGACCGCAACGTCCCTAAACTAAGACGATAGAGCTTAAATGTTCTTTTGTTGGATCTAAATGATCCCAAAACCCTGTTGAGTGGATCTTAGTCTAAAATTAGACCAACGTATCCTCAACAAACACTTAAGTTGATCTTAATCTCAAATGAGGTTAACGATCCTTAAGCCAACCCAAACCCAAATCTAAGAAAATATGGATTTGGTCTAATCTAAGCCTTACGGGCGACAACATAAATTAGTCTCCGTATACAATCCATGGGCAACCAAAAATAAAACAAACACACACGACATGAAGTGATCTTCTGGAGCAGGAGAAAGTAGTTATCACTACGCGGTAACGTAATTAACTGCAGGGGCTTGCGCCTACAAGGAAGAGCGTCCCCACAATCAAAAACCCTCTCAATGAGGGGGAATCTGACGAAGTCTGCTACAACGGCCGCATGTGTCTAAACCATCGATACACGGTGCCATAAATCAACTTGGTATCTTCAGAGAGGTGGACGGATAAAACCAAATAGCATCTTCTCCCGAAATTCAGACCAAATGTCCTAACGTCCCGGCCGCGTTCTTCGGCAGAGAACATCCTCGATCTTCTGGGAGCATACATTCCCTTAGGAATTCCATGAGGGGCTTTCTCCAGTCTTTGTCTTCTTCCCGGGCTGTATACACTTGAAGTATTGTTGCCCCGTCTTCCACGCTGGGCTGTGGCAAGACCTCGAAGAGGATGCTCCTCTTGTTGTTGGCCGAGTAGGACGAGGCCAGCTTACTCAAAGCGTCGGCTTGGGCTTTGAGCTACCTGGGGATCTGCTCTACCTAGACTTCGTCGAAGTCCTTCCGCAGTCTTCTTACCTCAACCAGATACTTCACCATCAGAGGCTCCCATGCCTTGAAACGGCCGGTCACTTGGCCAACGACTAGGGCTGAGTCGCTGCGGATCCGAATTGTTTTCAGCCCCAGTCCGGAGGCTATGCGCAGTTCGGCCAGCAAGGCCTCGTATTCCGCCGTGTTATTTGAGGCCTTGAACCCGAGCTTCAGGGAATACTCCATTTCTGCCTCGTTCGGGCCCCGAATGATAAGGCCAGCACCACAGCCTTCCTCGGTCGAGGACCCGTCGACGTAAAGGATCCAATTAGGGATTGAGTCGGGCTTCCCGTCATCAGAGGTTTGAGCTGTGGGGGCCGGCGTTGACTCCGGCTCCTTGTTAGGGATAGTGCACTCGATGATAAACTCGACTAGGGCCTGTGGTTTGATGGCCTGCCTCAGTCGGTATTTTATGTCGAACTGGGACAATTCCTACCTCCATTTCTCCAAGCGGCCATAGGACTCGGGTGAGGCGAGGATAGCCCCCAAAGGGCGTTTGGTAAGAACGAGGATGGTGTGCGCCTGGAAATAGTATCGCAGCTTCCTTGAGGCCACGATGAGTGCCAAGAAAATCTTCTCTATGGATGGGTACCTCGTCTCTCCGTCTTTGAAGATGTGGCTCATATAGTATACCGACTTCTGGACTCCTTCGACCTATCGGACGAGGACCGAGTCTGCAGCTTGGTCGGATACTGCCAGATAGAGTGACAGCTCATCCCTTTCAACTGGCCGGGTGAGCAGCGGTGGAGTCGCGAGGTGCCTCTTTAATTGTTCAAAGACGGTTTGGCATTCTTCCGATCACTCGAACCTTGGAATCTTCCTCGAAGCTTTGAAGAACGGGAGGCATTTCTCTCCAGACCTCGACATGAAACGACTTAGGGCAGCTACACACCCTGTCAGTCGCATGATCTCGACGTTAGTCTTGGGCGCGACCATTTCGAGGATGGCGTTGATTTTCTCCGGGTTAGCTTCGATTCCCCGATGGGTGACCATGAAACCGAGGAACTTTCCACCGGTGACCCCGAATGCGCACTTGGCGGGGTTCAGTTTCATCTTGAACTTGCGGAGGACGTCGAAGGCCTCGCCCAGATCCTTGGCGTGGTCAACCGATGAGACCGACTTGACGAGGATGTCATCGACATAAACTTCCATGTTCCTGTTGATTGTGGTTTGAACATGCGATTGACCAGGTGTTGGTACGTAGCTCCGGCATTTTTGAGGCCGAAAGGCATTACCTTGTTGCAGCATACCCCCCGGTCCGTTGTGAATGCGGTGAGATCCTCGTCTGCCGGATTCATACGGATCTGATTATAGCCGGAGAAAGCATCCATGAAGCTTAATAGCTTGTGGCCTGCCGAGCTGTCGACGAGCTGATCTATCCGAGGAAGGAGATAGTTGTCTTTTGGGCAGTCCTTGTTGAGGTCGGTGAAGTCGACGCACATGCGCCACTTCCCACTTGACTTTTTGACCAGGACTACGTTCGCCAGCCATTCCGAGTAGGGCAAATTTCGAATGAAGTTGGCGGCGAGGAGCCTGTCTACCTCGTCCTTGATTGCTTTCTGCTTGATCGGGGTGAAGCTTCGGTTCTTCTGCCTGACGGGTCGGGCCGTAGGATCTACCTCGAGCTTGTGAGATATGATTTTAGGGTCGATCCCAGGCATGTCAACAGGTGTCCAGACGAACACGTCAGAGTTGTTTCTGAGGAAATGAACCAGGCCGTCTCGCTGCGTCCTCGTCAGAAGCGACCCGATCTGGACGGTTCGTTCGTCGTCCCCTTCGACGAGAGGGACCTCTGTCAGTGGCTCCACCGGGGTTCCTCGGACCTCTTTTTGCTCATCCCGAGTGTCCAGAGAACCCCTGATGTCGCTCCTGGCCTCAACATCGTTGCTTTCCCGCTCAGACGAAGATGTTGTGATGAAGCAAACCCTTGCAGTCCGTTGATCTCTGTAGGCCCGACCTATCCCGCCTTGGTCAAGCGAGAATTTCATCGCCAGGTGGTAGGTCGATATCTGGGCCCTGAGAGAGTTCAGCATTAGGCAGCCGAGGAGGATGTTGTAGGCCGATGGGTTTCTCGCTACGATGAATTCCACAGGCACTGTTCGTGTACGGCAGGCCTCCCCGATGTTAAATTGAAGAGTAATTACCCTTTCCGCCGGGATGGAGTGGTTGGTGAATTGACAGGACGTGGGAGGTCAGCCTTAGGTCCGACGGGGAGAGTCCCATACGCAGGAAATAGTCATAGAAAAGGATGCCCGCTGAGCTTCCGGAGTCAACCAATATCCTCTGCATCTCGTAACGGTGGACCCGAGCTGTGATCACCAGTGGGTCATTGTGGGGTAGGGATATACCGTGGAGGTCATCGTCGTTAAAAATGATCGGCTCGGTTGCCCTGGCCTTCTTCCTTGGATGGCTGTTAGTCTCCTCGATCGGTGAGGGATGCTGAGCCTCGTAGGTATTCGACGTACCCCCGGCTGACATGACCATAATTTGGCCGATTGTTAATTCGCCGGGAGGGGACGTTGCTCTTACTCACGGTCGGCTTGCCGCTTGTCCCGCATGTACGCTGCCAGGTGCCCTGAATGAATGAGCTCCTCGATGTAGTCTCGTACCTGCCTGCAGTTCTCCGTGGAGTGGCCCTGCGACCGGTGGAAGCCGCAGTAGGGGCCCCGGGTGCGCTTTGCCGCCATGCGCGAGACTGGGGGAGTTTGAAGAACCTCTGGCTCTTTGCCTCCTCCAGCAGTACCGTGTGGGAGACATTGAGCGGGGTGTACTCCTGAAACTTCGGGGAGTAGGGCTTTTGCCTCTCGGTCTTCTTTTTCTCCTCCCGGGTTCGTTTCTTGTGATCAGCTTGTTCTGTCCAGGGATGATTGGCGTTCACCACAGATTCAAGCTAGATCTCACACTCGGTCCAGGCCTTTATCTCGGCCATGGTCTTAGTGTAACAACCGAGTCCAGTTCTACAAATTTCTGTTACCATATGAATGGTGTGTGGCATTTATTGATCCTACTTGACTGTTGCTTATTGTAATTTACCCGACAATTCAAATTCTTGCATATAACAAATTTTGTCATCTAAAATTTAATTAAAATACTTGTCATGGCCTGCTCGACACCCCTAACCCTGTGGTAGTATCCCTGCATCGTGTTCTCGTCCCGTTCAGTGAAACAGACGTGTTTGGACGGCTACGCGCACGTACATGCATCCATTCTTGGGGGGTATGCGTTTTAATTATAAAATCCTTCATTTTAAATCTTGGAACCCGCCAATAATTTTCTTATTTCAAATTCAAATTTTTGGACCCGATCCGGGCGCAATTCTGAAATATTTTACATTTGCGCCAAATCCTAATTTCTAATATTTTTAACCGTCGGATATAAAATCCAACCCCTGAAATATTTCCATTTCTTTTAAAATCTTTTACAATTTTTTTACAAGCCCCACGCTACCATTTTCCCCTTAAATCTTTCACAAAATTTTTAACAGCCAATCCCCATCATTCTTTAACCGCCCGGGCCCCACCGTCTCTCTCTCTTTTCCCTTCTCTCTCTGCGCTAGGTGCCAAGAATCTCTCTCCTCTCCGCTTTCTCTCTCCTCTCGATCCCTCACTTCCTCTCTATCTCTCTCCTCTTCTCTCTCCTCTCGCAATCCTTCTCTCTCTCTCCCCGTTTCTCTCTCTCTCTCTCTCTCTCTCTCCCCCCCTCTATATATTATTCTCTTCCTCCTTATATTTTCTTTTCACTGAAGCAAACCCAACCTCGCGATAAAAACCCTATCCGCCTTCCATTCCTCTCGCGGTGACCCTCGCGACGACGCCCTCACCGCCGTTCCACGCCGCTCCTCGCCCTCGTCACTTCCACCACATCTCCTTCCTCCTTCCTCCTCTCCCTGAGTACTGCACGAGCCCCGTGCACCCACCTGCACGCCGCAGCACGTCGTGGGATTGCCGTCGGCGATCTTGATCCGTTCCCTGGCTTCGTGCGCCCCCCTCGGTGAGCATGATCTTCTCCTTCTCCTCTTTCCTTCTTCTCCTCTCTTTCTTTCTTCTTCTCCTCGGCTGTTTCCTTAACTGTCGGAGGTCCTCTGCAGGTCGTGCACCGGAGCCTCATCGACGTGGTCGACAATCACAACCCATCTACAGATCATCGTGAGCACCCTCTTCTCAAATCCTCCTTCCCTTCTTCTTTATTTTCTTTTCTTTTCTTGTTTGCATTTTGATTGTTCACTGTTTTGGGTTCGCCGGAATCCGGCCATTCCGGCAACGTGTCACGACGATCCAGCGAGGTACTCTGACCTGTGTGGTTCCACTGTTTGTCGTTCGGACTTATTCCGTGCACCGTGCGCGCGTCGCGACCTTTCCCCCCCGCCGACGCGTGACGTTCCGTCTTCTGTTTCGCAAACCGTCGAGGCAAGTACACCTTGCTACATGCTAAATAATATATATACATATACATTGATAGCACCCTAAACCTGTAGTTTAACTTTAGTACCATAATTTCCCCTTTACGTGTTCAATGTCGTGTTATATCATTTTAGCTTCCAAACTTGAAACCTACCGTTTGCATTTAATTTATTAAACCTAATAACCACATTTATATGTTTTAATCACATTTTTCACTATTGACATAGCCTATGGCATTCTCTCTATAGTTTTACTCCATTCGGACACTCGTGTGCATTTAACCTGTATTAGCTGTGATTTCATCCATTGAACCTATATATAAATCATTGCATCCCTAAAATTCTTAAAACTTGTTAACATGATTTAATGGCCATAATTGTCATACTGTATTCTTATAATGTTGAAATCATCCCTGAAACACAACTGATAACTGTACTGCTAATTAATTTAATCTGCTTTATTGTTTAATTCATTGCTTAGATTATGTTGTTGATAACCATGCTTGATTATTTAACCCTGATTATGCTAGCTGAGTATGAGCACACCCATGATATCGTTTACACCTTGACATGACTTGCTACATACATATTGATTGACCCGACATGGTACCGTACACTACCTGACTTGACCTGTTGTACCATGGGTTGACCCGTTACATGATCTTGTGTCTAATGCCAACAACCTGACATGTAGTCCTCACGGACCGTTCCTGTTGTCTATCCAGACAAACCTGCTTACCTGATCCTGTATTGGCATTAGTTCTTGATTACTGAATACCTGACTTGACTTACACATACAACTTGGGGGTATGGGGAAATCAATGATGAAACCTGACTTGTAACTCGACAGTTCAATACTTGTTCTGATCAATTTTAGAGGCTAGGCCAGCCTTGGGATGATACTGCTGACATCATTCATCTGTACATATTCCTGTTTTAGTGCCTAGCGGCATGTCTCGGTTTCAGCCCGAGAATCTGGACCGTAGTCCCGGGTATGCACGGGATACTATTGAGTTACATCGATGATTCATCAATTTGATTTCAAAGTCTTTAGAACAGAAAACTCGATAGAACAGTTTAGTTTACTCAATGTACACTACCCTACACTGTCCTGACTTACATTACTGTTACACCAGCTTTTCATTCATGTTTATTTTGCATTGCCTGTTACCCTGTTTATATTTTATTACTTGATGACACGACGCTCTGACGTCTGGGTTTTGCATGGCCCAGATTCTGTACCGCTGTTGCAGTCCGAGCAGGAGTACTTCAGCCAGCAGGCTGAGCTGTGAGGTGTCAGTAGTAGTTAGTTCTTTATTTCTTGCATTTTATTCCTGATGTGAGCCCGTATTATGGGACATACATTCCAGTTATTGTATATTGGATCTTTTGCTTCCGCACTTTTATTATTCTTGATTCGTGTTTTCTTGGCTTATGGACATGTTTTAGTTAGTGTTATTTTTGTTCTTGATATCTCTACAGCCGTAATGTGACTGTGGATGGATACTTCCTACCCACAGGTAGCATGGTTGGCTATGTCACGTGCCCAATTCAGCATACTCTGGGAAGCGGGGCGTGACATGGTTCTTTTGGTATCAGAGCCAGGTTAGTCGGGTTGATTCTTTTGTAGTTGGGTATTGTACCCAATACACGAATCAGAATACCCGTGTTTAGGAAACATGTCCTGCCACCTTGCCGTTTTACCGTTCTTGAATTAAATTCTTCCTGATTATATCTTTTACGATGTGCAAACTTCCTTGCATATCGACTCGAAACCTGATTCCTTGTTATCTCTAGGACTTAGGCGACTTGGGCGGAGTTATGTAATTGTGGTTATGATACCGCGGCATAGTTACAATGCGGCACTCTATTTAAGTAACTTGGAGTTCTAGCCTTGATCTATATTGTAAATTTGTTATCCTGCTAATCTTGGGTGTTTTGATTTCAGGAGTATGGCAGGCAAGAATCTGAAGACGTACCAAAGGCGTGTTGACGAAACCGCCATGCTTGGAGTAATTCGGGGAATGTTGGAGAATCAAAAGAGGCAGACCGAGCTGATCCAGCAGCAAGCTGAATCGTTTCAGGAAGGTTTGCAGACCGTTCAGCAGAATGTGGAGAATGTTGGGGCTAAACCAGTTGACCGTATGAGGACCGTAGCAGATTTCAGGCGTTTGGGTCCGTTTGTATTTACCGGTTTGGAGGAGCCGTTGCCAGCAGAGCAGTGGTTAGTTGACACGGAGAATTTACTTATCGCGGCACAGATTTCAAACGATAAAAGAGTTGATGTAGTGCGCATTCAGTTAGTGGATTACGCCCGTGAATGGTGGCTTGTGGAGGAGACCCGCTTGACCAAGCCGATCAAGTGGGCGGATTTTTCGAAGAGTTTCCTGGAGAAGTTCTTTCCGCGGACTGCACGGGAGGAAATGGAAGAGAAATTCATCAGTCTGAAGCAGAATGGTGCGGCCATGGATGTACACGCAGCTGAGTGGACGCGGTTCAGTAGATTCGCTGGACCTTTAGTTGCCAACGATGCAGACAGGGCACGGAGGTTCATGCGCAGCTTGGACGTGGACATCCAGAGGCAGATCGTCTTCTTGGGTTTGACCACTTTCTCACAGGTTCTCACGGCAGCTCGAGAACAGCAGAGCCTATCAGGGAAGACTGGCAGTTTACAGCAGACAGCAGTTGCAGTAAGGAAGCCGACATTTGTACCAAACCGAGCTCATGGTCGCAGAGGTATTCCAGTGGACCGTCGTGGTATAACACCCATGAAGAAGCCTGTTGTCATTGATCGAAGAAAGAGCGTGACTTGTAACTACTGCAATTTACCTGGCCACGTGCAAAAGGATTGTCGAAGGAGGCTGGGACTCTGTTTAGTTTGTGGAGCGGCAGATCACGCTGTCAACGCTTGTCCGTCGAAGCTTCGTACGAGGGATGATATTCAGAAGCCTCCGCATAGACCGTTCCAGGGACAGAAGCAGCTGACTCAAGGACCTAATCAGGCTCGAGCTTTTACCTTAACAGCTGAGGAAGCTAAGGCGTCAGGAGAAGTTGTTTCAGGTACTCTACTCGTTCATGGTTTTCCCGCATTAGCGTTATTTGATTCTGGTGCATCCCATTGTTTTATGTCGTCCAAGTTTATAGCTACACACTCGATTACCTGCACGACCCTGTCTAGTTTCTGGGACATACACACTGGGAATGGGAAAATCATATCTAGTAGGGAATGTAAAGATTGTACAGTTGTTGTTGGCGGACGGGAGCTTTTTGCAGATTTCTTGGTGATCGATACGGGCAGCTACGAAGTCGTCCTGGGAATGGATTTTCTTGGCACTTTCCACGCTCACATTGATTGTAGGGCAAAGAAAGTAATTTTCCAGATTCCCGGACATCCTGAGTTTGCCTTCACTGGAGAAAGCAGTTCTGTCGGGACAGTCGAGTTTAGGGCTAGGCCGACAAGTAATATTCTTGCATCAATGGAGGTTGATAAAGGTGAAGAACCAGCTGTTGTTAGTGATTTTATGGACGTGTTTGAAGACATATCGGGATTACCGTCGAAGCGAGAAGTGGAGTTCGCAATTGATCTTATTCCTGGTGCAGCGCCAGTATCTAAAGCGTATTACCCAATGGCACCAGTGGAGTTGGAAGAAGTCAAGAAGCATGTTGCTGAACTGCTTGAGAAGGGTTGGATTCGAAGCAGTAACTCTCCTTGGGGAGCTCCAGTTCTTCTAGTTAAGAAGAAAGATGGCATGAGAAGGATGTGCATCGACTATCGAGAATTAAACCGGGTGACTATTAAGAATAAGTACCCGATCCCTCGCATTGGCGAACTTTTTGAGCAGCTTAGTGGCGCGAGGGTATTCTCGAAGCTGGATTTGCGATCCGGATATCATCAGGTCCGAGTGAAAGCAGAAGATATTTGCAAGACGGCGTTCCGAACTCGGTATGGACATTACGTATACTTAGTGATGCCCTTCGGAGTAACGAATGCACCGGCGATATTCATGGACTTGATGAACCGAATCTTTTCACCATTCTTGGACCAGTTTATTGTGGTGTTCATTGACGATATTCTGGTTTACTCGAAGAGTTTTGAAGAGCATGCAGAACATTTGAAGATCGCACTGCAGACATTGAGACAAGAGACGTTATATGCGAAGATGAGCAAGCGCGAGTTTTGGCTGGAAGAAGTAAAGTTTTGGGGCATGTTGTGTCTGGCGATGGAATTTCCGTCGATCCAAAAAAGATTGCAGCAGTTCGAGATTGGCCGATTCCAAAGAATGTTGCAGAGATAAGAAGTTTTCTTGGACTCGCCGGGTATTACAGAAGATTTGTGGAGAACTTTGCTCTTCTGGCGGAGCCATTGACCAAGCTTACGCGCAAGGAGGTACCTTTTGTGTGGACGGATAGATGTGCGTCAGCTTTTGAGACGTTGAAGCAGAAATTTATAACCGCCCCTATTCTGACCGTGCCAGACAATTCCGGAGGATTGGTGATTCACAGCGACGCATCTGGGAAAGGATTGGGATGTGTTTTGATGCAGTATGGGAAGGTTGTAGCGTACGCATCAAGACAGTTGAAGACCCATGAGAAGAATTACCCAACTCACGACTTGGAGCTTGCGGCTGTGATTTTCGCGTTGAAGATTTGGAGACATTACCTTTTGGGCGAAAGGGTTGAAGTTTTTACTGATCATAAGATCTTAAAGTATGCGTTCACGCAGAAGGAGCTTAATATGAGGCAGCATAGATGGTTAGAGCTGATGGTGGATTACGATCTTGATCTTAAGTACCATCCGGGGAAGGTTAATGTCGTACCGGATGCGCTCAGTCGGTTACCAGCAATTCAGATGTTGACTACGCAGAAGGAGCTCGTTGAAGAATTTCGAAAATTTGATTTGGAGGTTGTGCTACCGCATTCTTCGGGACAGTTGATGCAGCTGCAGGTACATTCGTCGCTGATTGAGAATATTAAAGCAGCGCAATCGCAGGACTCTAGATTGCACAAGTTTCGAGAACAGGTTGAAGCCGGACTACGAACAGATTTATTGATCCACGAAGATGGTTCGTTGAGATATGGTAGCCGTTTGTGTGTGCCAAAGGGAGATATTCGTGAAGAGCTTATGAAGGAGGCACACAATTCAGCTTATTCCATATATCCAGGAGGCACAAAGATGTACCGAGATATTCGACAGCATTTCTGGTGGGAAGGCATGAAACGGGAGATTGCCCGTTTTGTGGCAAAGTGCTTGGTGTGTCAGCAAATTAAGGCTGAACATCAAAGGGTTGCTGGTTTATTGCAACCACTTCCGATTCCTCAGTGGAAGTGGGAACATATAACCATGGATTTCGTGACAGCTCTACCGCCGAGTCCAAAAGGCAACAATGCAGTATGGGTGATTGTTGATCATTTGACCAAGGCAGCTCATTTTATTCCTTTTCGGGTGGGTCAATCAACAGAAACTTTGGCGGAGCGGTACATGCAGGAGATTGTAAGATTGCATGGAGTACTGGTAAGCATCGTGTCCGATCGTGACACTCGGTTCTTGTCGCACTTTTGGCGGAGTTTATAGGAAAGTTTGGGGACTCGATTGAAGTTTAGCACAGCTTATCATCCTCAAACTGATGGTCAGTCGGAGAGAACGATCCAAACTCTTGAAGATATGTTGAGAGCATGCATGTTGGACTTCAAGGGTTCTTGGGAGGATCATCTACATTTGGTGGAGTTTTCTTACAACAACAATTTCCAGGCAACTATTCAGATGGCTCCATTTGAAGCTTTGTATGGTCGTAAATGCCGTTCACCTGTTTGTTGGGACGATGTCGGTGAACGAAGATTGTTGGGACCAGATTTGGTTGTGCATACAGTTGAGAAAGTTAACATTATCAGGAATCATATGAAGGCAGCACAAGACAGACAGAAGAGTTGGGCAGATACGTTGAGAAGACCTCTAGAGTTCGCCGTGGGTGATTTGGTATTCTTGAAGATATCACCGACTAGAGGGGTAATTCGTTTTGGAAGCCGAGGAAAGCTCAGTCCTCGATTCGTTGGACCCTTTGAGATCTTGGAGCGTGTTGGTGAGGTAGCGTATCATTTGGCGTTACCGCAGTCCTTGGCGAATGTGCACGATGTGTTTCACGTATCTCAACTCAGTAAGTATATTCGGGATGAAACGTATGTATTGGATCATTCGGAGCTGACGGTACGAGAAGACTTGACTTTTGAGGAGCGACCAGTTGAAATTGTGGATCAAAGGGAAAAGGTTCTTAAGAACAAGGTTATCCCTCTTGTACTTGTTTCTTGGGGTAATCGCTCGCATGGAGAGTCCACTTGGGAACGAGAAGATGAAATCCGGCAGAAGTTTCCTCATCTCTTCTTGTAGTTTGTTTTCGTCTATTTTGTGTTCTGGGAATTTCGAGGACGAAATTCTTTTGTAGTTGGGTATAATGTAACAACCGAGTCCAGTTCTATAAATTTCTGTTACCATATGAATGGTGTGTGGCATTTATTGATCCTACTTGACTGTTGCTTATTGTAATTTACCCGACAATTCAAATTCTTGCATATAACAAATTTTGTCATCTAAAATTTAATTAAAATACTTGTCATGGCCTGCTCGACACCCCTAACCCTGTGGTAGCGTCCCTGCATCGTGTTCTCGTCCCGTTCAGTGAAACGGACGTGTTTGGATGGCAAAGCGTACGTACGTACATCCGTTCTTGGGGGGTATGCGTTTTAATTATAAAATCCTTCATTTTAAATTTTGGAACCCGCCAATAATTTTCTTATTTCAAATTCAAATTTTTGGACCCGATCCGGGCGCAATTCTGAAATATTTTACATTTGCGCCAAATCCTAATTTCTAATATTTTTAACTGTCAGATATAAAATCCAACCCCTGAAATATTTCCATTTCTTTTACAATCTTTTACAATTTTTTTTACAACCCCCACGCTACCATTTTCCTCTTAAATCTTTCACAAAATTTTTAACAGCCAATCCCCATCATTCTTTAACCGCCCGGGTCCCACCGTCTTTCTCTTCTCTCTCTCTTTTCCCTTCTCTCTCTGCGCTAGGTGCCAAGAATCTCTCTCCTCTCCGCTTTCTCTCTCCTCTCGATCCCTCACTTCCTCTCTATCTCTCTCCTCTTCTCTCTCCTCTCGCAATCCTTCTCTCTCTCTCTCCCCGTTTCTCTCTCTCTCTCCTCTATATATTATTCTCTTCCTCTTTATATTTTCTTTTCACAGAAGCAAACACATCCTCACGATAAAAACCCTAGCCGCCTTCCATTCCTCTCGCGGTGACCCTCGCGACGACGCCCTCACCGCCGTTCCACGCCGCTCCTCGCCCTCGTCACTTCGACCACATCTCCTTCCTCCTCTCCCCGAGTACCCTGCACGAGCCCCGCACACCCACCTGCACGCCGCAGCACATCGTGGGATCGCCGCCGGTGATCTTGATCCGTTCCCTGGCCTCGTGCACCCCCTTCGGTGAGCATGATCTTCTCCTTCTCCTCTTTCATTCTTCTCCTCTCTTTCTTTCTTCTTCTCCTCGGCTGTTTCCTTAACCGTCGGAAGTCCTCTGCAGGTCGTGCACCGGAGCCCCGTCGACGTGGTCGACGATCACAACCTATCTACAGATCATCGTGAGCACCCTCTTCTCAAATCCTCCTTCCCTTCTTCTTTATTTTCTTTTCTTTTCTTGTTTGCATTTTGATTGTTCCTGTTTTGGGTTCGCCGGAATCCGGCCGTGCCGGCAACGTGTCCCGACGATCCAGCGAGGTACTCTGACCTGTGTGGTTCCACTGTTTGTCGTTCAGACTTATTCCGTGCACCGTGCGCGCGTCGCGACCTTCCCCCCCCCCCCCCCGCGCCGACGCGTGACGTTCCGTCTTCTGTTTCGCAACCCGTCGAGGCAAGTACATCTTGCTACATGCTAAATAATATATATACATATATATTGATAGCACCCTAACCTGTAGTTTAACTTTAGTACCATAATTTCCCCTTTTCGTGTTCAATGTCGTGTTATATCATTTTAGCTTCCAAACTTGAAACCTACCGTTTGCATTTACTTTATTAAACCTAATAACTACATTTATATGTTTTAATCACATTTTTCACTATTGACATGGCCTATGGCATTCTCTCTATAGTTTTACTCTATTCGGACACTCGTGTGCATTTAACCTGTATTAGCTGTGATTTCATCCATTGAAGCTATATATAAATCATTGCATCCCTAAAATTCTTAAAACTTGTTAACATGATTTAACGACCATAATTGTCATACTGTATTCTTATAATATTGAAATCATCCCTGAAACACAACTGATAACTGTACTGCTAATTAATTTAATCTGCTTTATTGTTTAATTCATTGCTTAGATTATGTTGTTGATAACCATGCTTGATTATTTAACCCTGATTATGCTAGCTGAGTATGAGCACACCCATGATATCGTTTACACCTTGACATGACTTGCTACATACATATTGATTGACCCGACATGGTACCGTACACTACCTGATATGACCTGTTGTACCATGGGTTCACCCGTTACATGATCTTGTGTCTAATGCCAACAACCTGATATGTAGTCCTCACGGACCGTTCCTGTTGTCTATCCAGACAAACCAGCTTACCTGATCCTGTGTTGGCATTAGTTCTTGATTACTGAATACCTGACTTGACTTACACATACAACTTGGGGGTATGGGGAAATCAATGATGAAACCTGACTTGTAACTCGACATTTCAATACTTGTTCTGATCAGTTTTAGAGGCTAGGCCAGCCTTGGGATGATGCTGCTAACATTATTCATCTGTACATATTCCTGTTTTAGTGCCTAGCTGTATGTCTTGGTTTCAGCCCGAGAATCTGGACCGTGGTCCCGGGTATGCACGGGATACTATTGAGTTATATCGATGATTCATCAATTTGATTTCAAAGTCTTTAGAACAGAAAACCCGATAGAACAGTTTAGTTTACTCAATGTACACCACCCTACACTGCCCTGACTTACATTACTGTTACACCTGCTTTTCATTCATGTTTATATTGCATTGCCTGTTACCCTGTTTATATTTTATTACTTGATGACACGACGCGCTGACGTCTGGGTTTTGCATGGCCCAGATTCTGTACCGCTGTTGCAGTCCGAGCAGGAGTACTTCAGCCAGCAGGCTGAGCTGTGAGGTGTCAGTAGTAGTTAGTTCTTTATTTCCTGCATTTTATTCCTGATGTGAGCCCGCATTATGGGACATACATTCCAGTTATTATATATTGGATCTTTTGCTTCCGCACTTTTATTATTCTTGACTCATGTTATCTTGGCTTATGGACATGTTTTAGTTAGTGTTATTTTTGTTCTTGATATCTCTACAGCCGTAATGTGACTGTGGATGGATACTTTCTACCCACAGGTAGCATGGTTGGCTATGTCACGTGTCCAATTCAGCGTACTCTGGGAAGCGGGGCGTGACACTTAGGTTGCGCTAATGCAAATGAGTGTAACCACTCCTTGTGCCTAAGACCTGACCTGAGGGCCGTAATGACCGTCTCGTCCCGGTGTTTCGGAAGCTCTAGGAGGGCGTTGTAGAAGCGGGTGACGTACCCTTTGAAGATTTCTTTGTCCCCGCTCTTTATTGTGAAGAGATGGTCGACTGTCTGCTTCTACTGTCTGTTCCCAACGAAGTGGCCGAAGAATTGGGAGGCCAGCTCATCGAAGCTTGAGATTGAGCGCGGCGTGAGTCCTCGGAACCAGTCTTGTCCGGAGCGGATGAGATTGGCCGAGAAAGCGGGGCATTATGCGGCGTCGGAACAGTCCTGGAAACTCATCCCATCGGTGAACGCGTCCAAATGGTCCTTCGGGTCGGACTTCCCGTCAAAGAGTCAGACCTTTGGGGGCTTGTTCCGGGAGGAGACATGGACGGCGAGCAGTTCTTCGGTGAAGGGTTTAGTAAGCGAGTCGGCGGCGTATTTAGCCCCGTCGCTCGAATGACGACCTTCCCGATGCATACCCTCGATCTTCTTTTCGAGGGCGTCTAGTCGGCCGTGGTATCCCGAGGAGTCGGCATACTCTGATTTTTGGCCTCGGCTACCAGAGACTTCTGCGTGGCCACGGCCACGATTCTGTTCGATGATGTTCCTCAGGTCTCCTGGAAAGGTCGTTTTTGAGCTGCCGTGGCGAGTCCCGTGCACATGGCCCCGTCGAGGGGGGGGTGGCGGTCATGCCTGGGTGCAAGCGAGCTGACAAACACTTCCTCGGGAGGGACGGGGGCGCAACGGGGCTCGGGGCGAGGCGCTCTGGTGTAAGACCTCGAAGTTAAACTGTGCAGCACCCACCTGGTCATGGAGTATGACGGCCCGGGAGATCTGTGGCCTCCGGAGACAGCGAGGCGGTGATCGGCCGTGCCAACACGGACAGAGTCTTCTCTCCCTCTGTATAGGTCCCGGTCCTGCGGGGGGAGGAGGGGAGGAGCGGTGACCTGGGGAGCTTGCCCTGCCGTTTGGACACGGACAAGGACATCTATGACTGATGTGAGTCGATCTATCCGAGCGCATAGGGCGTGAATGGCGTTTGGTGGAGGAGAGGATTCTCCCTCGTCTCCACCATGGGGAGGCCGATGGATGGTGCTTGGATCGTCGCGGTGACCGCTTGCCATATAGTCGAGATCGGAAGATGAACTTTTGGTTGAGTGGAATTTAGATTCCCACAGCTGGCGCCAACTGATGGATCTCTGGATCTCCTTCAGATGTTATCTTCCGTTGATCTCTTCGCGTGCTAACAAACGGCTGAGATTAAGTTGTAGGGTTAACCTCTGGAGCGTGTGGATCTCAATGGCTTTGAGGTGGTTTAGGCCGAGCTACCTGCAAAGAAGTCCCGGGGTGGTTGTGCCACCGAGGACCCTCCGACGATCAAATTAGTCGCGGTATTTTGGCAGAGTAACGGCCTGGTGGAGTAAAAAAATGGCTTACATCAATCGTCTGGGAGAGGGGTTTATATAGCGGCAGCAATGGGCAGGCGGGTGCAAGAATCACGCCGGCCGTTACGACCCTGACGTCACGCCCGCGTAATGGGCGGCGGATATCTCGCGTATGGCGAGATTCGCGGAGCCGTGGCGGAGGCGCTTGTGATCAGCGCTGCGGGTCGGTTGGTTAAACCGAGGAAGATTAGCTCGGCGGGACGCTCGGGTCCGAGCGGGAGGCCGAGCATCTTGGTTATGTGATAGCTCGAAGGAGAGTCGGGGGTGGTCTGAAAGGCCGCCGAAGGTCGGGAGACTCCTCGGACGGGAGACCCGAGGTGTGATTTCAACTGAGGTTCTGGGACACGTCATCTGCAACGTGTTAGCATCTGGAGAGCCACCGATATCGAGCCTCATCAGTTCCATAATAGTAAGTTTCCTTACTTAATACCACAATTTACGAATAATCAATAAAGCATTTTAATGTATCAGAAATTTACTCCAAAAATACTGCAACAAGACTACATTTAATCCATGTAGATACCCGATTCTCTTTACTCTCATGATTTAAACCCAATCATATACAAATATAAGAAATAACTTTATGATCAATGATAACAGCACCATGAATTACAAATTGCATGATGCTCGTATTAAATGAAAGAATAGGTTATTATGTTTCACTTAAGGAGAATAGAATGACACCACCGTCACTCTCGCAATTTTGATGCATCCCACTAAGCTGATTCATGTTGCATTCCTTTTGTCTCAGGCTTCTAATGTTACTGTCAATAATAGCTCAAAAAAATCTCTCATCGAAATTGGCCACCCAATGGTCAGAATCTCTCATTGAAAAAGTTCGCAAATCTTGCTGTGATCTACACAATTGTCATCAATTTTACGTAGCAGGAACTACGCAAAGCATTCCATGTCCGATACTATGCTCTAAAGGATACATGTTGTGCCTTTCACATAATTTTGATTGTTGAGAGCAGCATCTCCTATATCAGCAACTCTTGTAGTCTTTCCTTTATCTCGCTTCTTGATGATAGAACATGCACGCCATGGGTCTGATATTCCACCTCCAACCCTCCTATGTGAAAGAAGTCCAAATATACAGCTTATAATAAGTTTTAGATAAATGGTGATTCCTATTCCATTCTAATTCGTAGTAAGAAAGTTGAATTGTTCATAGAAGCATGGCAATTCGCTCAACTGAAACAGAACTCCAAAGTTATGGTGGAGGTTGAAATAATTACTTTTATGCTCCATACACTCCTTCGCACGTTAAGCACCATTTTGTGCCTTTGCAGGCCAAAACCTAGTCTTCTTTGCAGAAAATGTTTACTATAATATGTCTTGTAAAAAGCTTTTGTAGATCATATAGTTCAAGGGCTGATTGGAAGTCTAAAGACAATTCAGACACAATATAGAATAAGATGGCTAGTTGTGTTAAGAGAGTAATTAGAGATCTACTTGGTGAGTCGAGAGTTGGTGCTCCACCATTTAAAGACACGTCACGGTGGAATGAAGAAGTAAAACCTGCTATTAAAATCAAGAGGGATGTTTATAGAGATTTGAAGAAAATCAGAGATGTAGAGAGATTTGAGAAGTATAAGATAACTAAAAATGAGGATAAGAAAACTGTTCGGAAAAGCAAAACTAAGATCTACAAAGAGGTGTACGAGAAGTTGGCCACCAAGAAGGCTGAAAATGATATATACAGAATTGCTTTGATGAGGAAAAAGAAGACCAGAGACTTGCATGCGGTGAAATGTGTCAAAAATAAAGGTCATAAGGTTTTAATGCGAGATGAAGATATCAAGAAAAGATGGAGAGATTATTTTGACAAATTGTTTGATGAGAGCTTTACTAAGGATTTAGATAGATTTGTCATTCAATCTCAAAATATAAACTGTGATTTTATACGTAGGATAAGAATATCTGAGGTTACAGAGGTTTTGAAGATGATGAAATCAAGAAAAGCTGTTGATCCAGATGGGATTCCTATTGAGGTATAGAGATGCATATGTGAGATAGGCGTTAAATGCCTGACGGGCCATTTTAATAAGATTTGACAAACCAAAAAGTTACCAAATAAGTGGAGGAAGAGTACTCTTGTACATCTCTATAAAAATAAGGTTGACATTCAAAATTGCTCAAACTACCGTGAAATAAAACTCATGTGTCACACATTGAAGCTTCGAGAGAGGGTGATTGAACACAGGCTAAGGCATGATGTTAAAATAACAGAGAACCAGTTTAGGTTCATACCTGGATGAATGACGACCGAGGCTATTCATTTGTTTCGTTAACTTATCAAACATTTCGAAAGTGCAGAAGGGATTTGCATATGGTTTTTATTGACTTAGAGAAAACTTATGACAAGCTATCTCGAAAGGTATCATGGCTGACAATGATGAAGAAGAGAGTCCCAATCAGGTACCTTGAGATAATCAAGGGCATGTATAATGGAGTAGTGGCAAATGTAAGAACTTGCGATAGCCTAACGAAAGATAGAGATTTTCCGATCATAATTGGCTTGTATCAATAATCTGCATTAAGTCCATTCTTGTTTGCTATAGTGATGGATGAGCTTACTAAAACTATCCAGGATGAGCTACCTTGGTGTATGTTATTCGCTGATGATATTATTCTGGTAAATGATACGAAAGTGGGGGTTAATGCCAAATTGGACTTATGGATCTAACCGTTGGAATCTCGGGGGTTTAGATTGAGAAGGTCCAAGACATTATATATGCAATGCAAATTTAGTAAATAGAGAAGTCAAGATCATAGCGGTATAAGACTGGATGGGCAACAGATATCAACGATGAGGATTACATTAATTGATTTCAAAGACTTTAGAATAGATAACCCAGTAGTATAGTTTAGATTACTCACCGCACGTCATATACACTTATACACTTCACTGTTCTATACACGTGTTTACCTGATTATATTCATGTTACTGTTTATATGCATTCCTGCATATCTTTTTGGATTATGGTTACTTATTATTATTGATATTATGACGCACTGACGTCTGGGTTCTGCATGGCCCAGTTTCTCTATCTTTGTCGCATGCTGACCAGGAGTATTTCATCCGTCAGGCCGAGCAGTGAGGATCGTGTCAGTGCTTAGTTTAGTTTAGTTTTCTTTCTGTACTTTCATTTTCTGATGTGAGCATGTATTTTGGACGTATTTCCAGATGTTATTGTTTATTGGATTTATTGCTTCCGCATATTTATATTTCTTGACTCGTTTATTCTGGCATATGGACATGTACTAGATAGATTATTTATTTCTACTGTTTTTGATATCTTATAGACGGCCGTAATGTGACTGTGGAGGGATGTTTTTTAGCCACAGGTAGCATGGTTGGCTCTGTCACGTGTTGATCATAGCGCACTCTGAGAAGCGGGGCATGACAGGGTTTGTTTGGTATCAGAGCTATAGGATTTAGGTTAATCGGGTTTGATTCTTTTGTAGTTGAGTATTGGACCCAATACACAAATCAGAAAACCCGTAATTAGGATCATGTCCTGCTAGTTTGCCATCTTGCCATTCTTGAATCTTAGCTTTCTCTTGACCCTTTGCCTTGACGAGATGCAAACGACTTTGCATCTCGGCTTGACATCCTTTGGCTCCTTATTGTTTCTCCCTACTTACTTCTTCGATTCTGATACTAGGATTTGGGCGACTTGAACGGAGTTATGTGATTGTAATTATGAACTGCAGCATGGTTACAATGCGGTACTCTATTTAAGTAACTTGGAGTCCTAGTCTTGATTCATTTCCTTTTTTATGGTCGTTATTGTACCTTGCTTCTCTCGGTTTCATTGCTCACCAGTTCATGTTTTATCGCAAGCTTGAATCCTGTTTACCGTGCTTATCTTCTTTAGTGACTTGGCATCAGATGAAGTCGTTTTCGGTATCCTACTTGTTCATGATTTTCCCGCATTAGCACTGTTCGATTCAGGTGCATTCCGTTGTTGTATGTCGTCCAAGTTTATTACTGCACACTCGATTTTATGCACGACCATGTCTAATGGTTGGGAAATACACACTTGGAATGGGAAAATTATATCTAGCAACGAGTGTAAGGATTGTTCAGTTGTTATCTGCGGAAGAGAGTTATTTGCAAATTTCTTGGTGATCGATACTGGCAGTTACGATATTGTCTTAGGAATGGATTTTCTCGGTACTTTCCACGCTCACATTGATTGTAGGGCAAAGAAAGTGATTTTCCAGATTCCCAAACATCCGGAGTTTGTTTTTGCTGGAGGCAGCAGTTCTGTCGGGCCAGTCGAGTTTAGGGCTAGGCCGACAAGCGTCGTTCTTTCGTTGATGGAAGATGATAATGAGGAAGCGCCAGATGTAGTTCGAGAGTTCATGGACGTTTTCGAGGACATCTCGGGTTTACCGCCAAAATGAGATATGGAGTTCGTGATTGATTTTGTTCTTGGTGCAACACCAATTTCAAAGGCATATTATTTGATGGCACCAGTGGAGTTAGAAGAAATCAAGAAGAAGGTTACCGAATTGCTAAAGAAGGGTTGGATTCACAGCAGCAATTCACCTTGGGGAGCTCCAGTTCTTCTAGTCAAGAAGAATGATGGCACAAGGAGGATGTGCATCGATTATCGAGAATTAAACCGGGTGACTATTAAGAACAAGTACCCGATCCCCCGCATCGGCGAATTATTCGAGCAACTCAGTGGCGCGAGGGTATTCTCGAAACTGGATTTGCGATCCAGAT
The DNA here is from genome assembly GCA_030015575.1 of Agapanthus africanus. Taxonomy (NCBI): domain Eukaryota; kingdom Viridiplantae; phylum Streptophyta; class Magnoliopsida; order Asparagales; family Amaryllidaceae; genus Agapanthus; species Agapanthus africanus. The sequence goes on along the minus strand of CM057340.1, from coordinate 751,768,150 downwards.
ATCATCAAGTTCGAGTTAAATCAGAAGATATTTGCAAGACTACATTCCGAACTCGATATGGACATTACGAGTATTTAGTGATGCCATTCGGAGTCACGAACGCACCGGCGATATTTATGGATTTGATGAACCGAATCTTTTCACCGTTCTTGTACCGGTTTATAGTGGTGGTCATCGATGATATTCTGGTTTACTCGAGAAGCCTAGAAGAGCATACAGAATACTTGAAGATTGCACTGCAAACGTTGATGCAAGAAAAATTATATGCGAAGATGAGCAAGTGTGAGTTTTGGCTCGAAGAAATGAAGTTTTTGAGGCACGTCGTATTCGGAGATGGAATCGCTATTGATCCTGAAAAGATTGCAGCAATTCAAAATTGGCCGATTCCGAAGAATGTAGCGGAGATCAGAAGTTTTCTTGGACTTGCTGGATATTATAGAAGGTTCGTGGAGAATTTTGCTCGATTGGCTGAGCCTTTGACCAAGCTTACGCGGAAGGAAGTACCGTTCGTTTGGAAAGATGGTTGTGCATCAGTTTTTGAGGCGTTGAAGCAAAGATTGACATCCGCTCCTATTTTGACCGTGCCAGATGGTTTCGGAGGATTGGTGATTCACAGTGACGCATCTGGGAAAGGTTTGGGATGTGTTCTGATGCAGCATGGGAAGGTTATAGTCTACGCATCGAGATAGTTGAAGACCCATGAGAAGAGTTATCCAACTCATGATTTGGAACTAGCAGCTGTGATTTTCGCTTTGAAGATTTTGAGACGCTACTTATTGGGCCAAAGGGTCGAAATATGCACCGATCACAAAAGACTAAAGTACGTGTTCACGTAAAAAGAGCTCAATATGAGACAGCGTAGATGGTTAGAGCTGCTGGCTAACTATGATCTCGATCTCAAATACCATCCAGTGAAAGTAAATATAGTGCCAAATGTGCTTAGTCGGTTGCCATCAATTCGGATGTTGACTGCATAGAAAGAGCTTATCGATAATTTTCGGAGATTCGAGTTGGAGATCGTGTTACCGCATTCTTCAGGACAGTTGATGCAGCTGCAAGTACAGTCGTCGTTGATCGATAATATTAAAGCAGCGCAGTCGCACGATCCAAGATTGCAGAAGTTTCGAGAACAGGTAGAAGCGGGACTTTGAACAGACTTTTTGATTCATGAAGATGGTTCGTTGCATTATGGTAGTCGTTTGTGTGTGCCGAAGGGAGATATTCGCGAAGAAGTTATGAAGAAGGCGCATTGTTCCACATATTCCGTACATCCAGGAAGAACGAAGATGTACCGTGACCTACGACAACATTTCTTGTGGGAAGGCATGAAAAGAGAGATTGCTCGCTTTGTAGCAAAGTGCTTAGTGTGTCAGCAAATTAAGGCTGAACATCAAAGAGTAGCTGGTTTACTGCAACCACTTCCGATTCCTCAGTGAAAGTGGGAACTTATAACCATGGATTTCGTGACAGCTTTACCGCAGAGTCCAAAGGGCAACAATGCAGTTTGGGTGATTGTTGATCGATTGACCAAGGCAGCTCATTTCATACCGTTTCGAGTTGGTCAGTCAACGGAAGCGTTAGCAGAGCGATACATGCAGGAGATTGTGAGATTGCATGGAGTACCTGTAAGCATCGTTTCCGATCGTGATACCCGATTCTTATCGCACTTTTGGAGGAGCTTACAGGAAAGTTTGGGGACTCGGTTGAAATTTAGCACCGCTTATCATCCTCAGACAGATGGCCAGTTAAAGAGAACGATCCAAACTCTTAAAGGTATGTTCAGAGCCTGCATGTTGGACTTCAATGGTTCATGGGAGGATCATCTACACTTAGTGGAGTTTTCGTATAATAACAGCTTTCAGGCGACTATCCAGATGGCTCCATTCGAAGCGTTATATGGTCGCAAGTGTCGCTCACCCGTCTGTTGGGATGATATAGGAGAACGAAGATTGTTGGGACCGGATCTTATCGTGCAAACAGTAGAGAAAGTTAATACTATCTGGAATCATATGAAGGCAGCACAAGATCGGCAGAAGAGTTGGGCCGATATATCGAGAAGATCTCTAGAGTTCGCTGTTGGTGATCTTGTATTCTTGAAAATATCACCGACTAGAGGAATGATTTGTTTTGGGAGTTGAGACAAGTTTAGTCCTCGATTCGTGGAGCATTTTGATATTATTGAGCGTGTTGGAGAAGTGGCTTATCGATTGGCTTTACCACCATCTTTGGCGAGTGTTCATGATGTGTTTCATGTATCTCAACTCCGTAAGTATGTTCGAGATGAGACGCACGTGCTAGATCATTTGGAGCTGACTGTAGGGAAGGACTTGACCTATGAGGAACGACCGATGTCGATTGTTGATCGAAAAGAAAAGGTCGTCAAGAACAAGGTTATCCCTCTTGTACTTGTTTTATGGGGGAATCGCTCGCACGGAGAATCGACTTAGGAACGAGAAGACGAGATTCGACAGAAGTTTCCACACCTCTTCTCGTAGATTCATGCTTGTTTGTCTTTTCTTGTTCTGGGAATTTCAATGAAGAAATTCTTTTTGTAGTTGGGTATAATGTAACACCCTAGTTCGTTATACCACGCTTGATTTGATTAATTTATATATTGAGTGGCTATTTCTTGATTTATTGACGTTATGGGTGCGAATAGTATAATTGGTATCTGTGTTTGTATCTGACCCGACCCGCATGCTGGAAACCCGTCTTGATTCCTGTTTATAATTTATCCCAGCTAATTATGAGGATCCGTGCATTTTCATGTTGTATATCTTGTATATCTGCATTATATCTGGTATCTGCATATTTTTAATAATACAATTATAATCTAATAATATATTTTAAAAATATCTAGCATGGCCTGCATCATACCCCTAACCCTGTGGTGGCATCCGTACATCTTGTTCTATTTCAGTTCAGTGAAACGGACTCGTTTGGATAGCTACTTGCACGCTACGCGTATCCGTTCTTGGGGGTATGCATTTTCGTTACCCGGATATCGTATTTTGGTTTTGGTTAATACGTATATTAGCCGTATTTTTAAACCGTAATTTTAGACTCTTCCCGGACATGTTTTGGAGTATTCTTGCATTAAAGCTCAAATATATTTAATAAAATATTATATTATATTAACTGTTAATAATATATACGATTTATATATTTTATAAAACTAATATATTTGTTTAAATCCTAATCCCAACAGTTTCTAACCCCCTATCTTTATCTCTCTCTTCACATATATATATTTATATATATTTTGTTTTTCATTAACCTATTGATACAAACCCACATCCTCTCTCTCTCCTCCCTCATCTTTGTTTTCCCAGTTCCCGCCTTTACCTCGCGAGAACCCACGCCCGCGCCCGAGCCTCTACCCTTGTTGCCCTCGCCGGCATCCCTCGCCGGCATCCCTAGCTCCCCAACCTCCTCACCTCAACTCGTTCTTCTCCTCCTTCGCCTTCCCCGACGAAACCCACATCCTCGAGCTCCAAAACCCCTCACCGCCGGAACCCGACCTCGTCGCCGTCGCTTCGTCGACTCCGACATATCCCTCACGCCCTCACCACCACCTCATCGTCACTCCTCCTCACCGTCACCGCCTCTCGTGTGCAACCTCTCCCCGCTACCCATCACCGCGACGACACTCATCACCTCCGATCCTCGCCGTCGTCGTCCTCGCCTCCACCTCGTCGTCGCCTCTCCCCGCTCGTCTCCCTCTCCCCAACACCAGAGCCTCCTCCCTGCACCCCGACCAGAACCCACACACCCAATCCCCGGCGATCAAGAACGCCCATTGCCCTTGCCGTAAAACCTCACCGGAAAACCCATCGCCGTCGTCTCCCCCACCTCGTCTCTGACTCTAGAGCACCCACACCCTGAAACACAGCCATCTCCGTCTTCTCTTCTTTCTTCTTCTTCTTTTCTTCTCTTTTCTTTTCTTGATCTGGATTTTCCCGGTCATCACCGGAGCCGTATCCGTCGCCGACAATCCGGGCGACCCAGTGGACGTTCCCAGCCAGTGTGGTCACATTCTTGCTTTGCTTGGTTCAGTTCTGTACGCCCCCTTGTGCATCGTAACATTTACCGACATCGTACGCGGCGTACGCACCCCGTCGTGAGATCCGATCAGGCAAGTTTATCTTGCTACATGCTATGCTATTATATTTGCATCTATATGAATAAAAATATTACATGTTTATTGTATTGTGCATTCCATGTTACCGTTTTACTGTTTTGTGATACCCGTTCGTATCCGTATCATTTATTGCATCTCTAGTTACATACCATATCATATAATTTTATGTTACTGTTATGTTAATACCACATGCTTGATAATATGCATCCTACGTAGTCATAGAGTTATAGATGTGATCCCTGATAAACACTTGTGCATCCGTATTTTACTGTGATTCGATACTTACTACATTTTACTGTTGGGCATCCATTTGATACGCTGTGCACCACCTGACATGACGTGATACACCACTGCTTGACTTGACACCTGATGCTATTACTAATGATGACAATCCTGACTTGTTGTCCCGATGGACATTACTGTTGTCTGCATAGACAAAATATGTACCTGCTTGATCCTGTGTTGGCATTAGATATCGATTGGCAATACCTGACTTGAACACATAACTTTGGGGGTATGGAGAAATCAAGAATGTAACCGAACGTAACTTAAAAAGCTATTATATTGTTTGCCGTTTTTTCGGGCGTTACGGAATATTTTGTTTGCCGTTTTTCCGGGCGTTACGGAATATATTGTTTGTCGTTTTTTCGTGCGTTACGGAATAATCCTGTTACCGTAGTCCCGTGGGGAATGAACGAGGCATAGACTTATGGGTTACGATGAGGATTACATTAATTGATTTCAAAGACTTTAGAATAGATAACCCAGTAGTATAGTTTAGATTACTCACCGCACGTCACATACACTTATACACTTCATTGTTCTATACACGTGTTTACCTGATTATATTCATGTTACTGTTTATATGCATTCCTGCATATCTTTTTGCATTATGGTTACTTATTATTATTGATATTATGACGCACTGACGTCTGGGTTCTGCATGGCCCAGTTTCTCTATCTTTGTCGCATGCTGACCAGGAGTATTTCAGCCGTCAGGCCGAGCAGTGAGGATCGTGTTAGTGCTTAGTTTAGTTTAGTTTTCTTTCCGTACTTTCATTTTCTGATGTGAGCCCGTATTTTGGACGTATTTCCAGATGTTATTGTTTATTGGATTTATTGCTTCCGCATATTTATATTTCTTGACTCGTTTATTCTGGCATATGGACATGTACTAGATAGATTATTTATTTCTACTGTTTTTGATATCTTATAGACAGCCGTAATGTGACTGTAGAGGGATGTTTTCTAGCCACAGGTAGCATGGTTGGCTCCGTCACGTGTCGATCATAGCGCATTCTGAGAAGCGGGGCGTAACATGAGGCGCTTGGCGCTGAGCGCCAACCATTAAGTGCTAAGCACTCTTTATTGAGCAGCACCCACGTGAGAGACACGTGAGGCGCTTGGCGCTAGGTTTTCTTTGTATGTTCTGTTATGAAGAGTTCAATTCTCTGTTCTTTTCTGGATCTTTGATCCCCAAGAACAAATTCATCCCTATGAGAATTAAATTCTCATTTGTGGGAGACTTGTCTCATGGATCTCAGATCCAGGGAAAGAACTATATTCTTTTATGAGGGTTAAACCCTTGGATATGCAGATGAGATGCTCTGATCTCTATTTTTTTATTTACCTCGAAGGAAGGTATTCTTCTTTCTTCCTTCTTAAAGCTTTCTTCTTGCTTGCTCTAAAGCTTATGGGGGGTTTCTCTCTCTACAAGACTTGAAGGCTTGGGTCCTTTATATAGTGGAGGCAAGTTTGTTGATTTAGTTAAAGAAATCTCTCGTTGAGAGATCTCTAATTGATTTGGGGATTTTATTTACCGTTGGATCTTTTGATCCAAGGACTTCTGTTTTACAGAAGATATCTTTCTTGTTTTTAACAAGATTTGGGAAATATTTCCCCATACATAATCTTTCTGTATATAGGTGATTTTTAATCACCATTGGATTCTTTAATCCAACGGTGCTCTATTTTACAGAGAGTAATCTTTCTTGTTTAGAAATATTTGAGGAATGTTTTCTCAACATAATTTAATTCTGTACTCTGATGATTTATCATCTCCCTTGGATCTTTGATCTAACGGCTCTGTTTAACAGAGAGATTTGGTTATAGCGATGACGCCCTCGTGTGAGGCACGTGAGGCGCCACCTCAGAGTTTTTAACTTTCGGCGATGGCGCCCTCGTGCAAGGCACGTGAGGCGCCGCCTTAGAGTTTTTAACTCTCGACGATGGCGCCTTCGTGTAAGGCACGTGTGTCACGCCCCACTTCCCAATATACGGGAAAAGGACGCGACGAGACCGCTACGTATTTACTCTGAAGTAAATAGGCTAAGCGTATCTAAGCAATATAAAAGTAATCACAAGAGACAAGAGATATAAAAATAACAGCAACTTTATTTATTAACATTCTTTTGTGCAATGCATGAAATAAAATACAACTGAAATAAAAGATGCCTAAACAGTGGCATAACAGGAAATGAAAAGTACTGAAAAGAAAAGTGTACAATGAAACTAAAGTGCAGGGTCTTCGGCAAACTGCTCCAAGTCTTCTACAGCTAGCTCGATCTCTGCCGGGTCCAAATCACCTGACGACATTCAAAGAAGAAAGAAATAGAATGTCGTCAGCGAACAGATCACTCGGTAAGTCCCAAGGTAAGAGGAAAGTAGAATAGACAGAATAAGAAGATATCTTTTAAAGTTGTATACTTTTGTTGTAATGTTGTGTTAACGCTGTTGTTTGCAGCTTGGTACAGAAGGATGCCAGTGTATACAAGTGGGGTCTCTATATGCTAGAGACCAGGGCAAACGGAATGTACAAGGAACCGTTAAGCCACGGTACAACAGCAACGGAATATAGCTTAGGTGTCTTAATCTGACCATCTCGTGCCACCTTTAACACCTTCCGTATCAATCTACCCCTTAAACCCCGTAGTGTTTTGATTTTATTATTATCTTGTAAATTGTATTGATTGTAAGATTGATTGACTGACGGACCGAAACCATGATATCAGGAAACGGTTGTAACCGTAGGGTCATGTAAATGGAATAACTGAGAATCATGTAAAAGGAATATATCCATGGTTCGGTTCAGTCAAGTTTTATAAATTGATAATTGAACTCATGGATTCATGTGTTCATATTGAATTGGAATATTGTAGATTGTAGATTGACTTGAATCATATTCAAGTCAGATTAATCAGACTCAAAGCCGAGTCAGACAATCAGGAATGTAAATCGAAGTCTTATAATTGCTAGGGTACTTAGGGTAATTTATAAAACTTGAGGGGGTTTTATGTAAAAACACTTTTATATACTTTTCAAAATACACCTCAAGTATTTATTACTCGTCTTTAGAGTTATAATGAGGGTGGATTTTATTGTGACATTTCTAGTGAAAATATCCTAGTTTTTATAAATAAAGGTATTTATCTATAATATTGATTTATTTGAAGTTCATGGTATTTTAGTGTAAAATTTATTCTTGTAATTTTTAGGAAAAGGTGGAATATTTATATTATAATAAAATAGATATTTAAATGATAAATATACATATATTTATACAAAAAATAATTTTAATAAATATTTTATATTCCAAAAATCTCATTTTCTTAAGATGTCGTATTTTAAACCTTTCGAGACCGAATGCTCCTTACGGAGGTCTGAATCTCGCACTACTAAGCCCGAGGATGTGCGATAATCCGTACTATCCCGAACGGGTTCCCCAAAAATGGGTTGTAGCGGCGCTTTGCAAAGATTGTAAAATACTAAATCGTTTAGAAAACGGTTTTATAAAGTAAAAAGTATTTATTTGCAAAAGTGTCAATTTTCCGTATTTTAGATTCTACGGTTTCCTAAGTCAACCAGACTATTTCTAAATGGTCTAAACGACAAGTTGTTAGATACTTCAAATCGCCTCTTCACCGCCAATTGTGGCCAGGTAAGTACAAGTGAGGAAAGGAGGGATCCGCTCACGAATCACCGTGAGACGGGCCTTTTAAAGTTACCTTTCTCACTTGCCTAAGCTAGACACCACAAAGTCAGGTTTAGATAAACAAACGATGTCCACAACTTATCCTGTTTTCCTAATAAGAGATATTTATTTAAAAGTGCATCAAAGCTAAAATTTTTAGAAATGGTTTTATTAAGAATATGGTATTTAAATGAAAGTATTGTTTTATCATATTCTAAGTTTTTGATGATATCGTTTTAGGTTGTATATGCGTGTGTTTGAAGGTAGGTCACTACCTCGTGCTCTACTTTAAATGTATAGTAAGGTTAAGGGGGTTAAATGTGAAATCGAAACATTGTGGTATTTAAGTAAAAAATACGATAAATTGAAAAGGCTATCATTTCATGTGATGAAACTTGATTAAATTGTTTGATTAGTGTTTAATAGTCAACAATAAGATATTTAAGTATGATTGAATTGGTGAGAAGTGAAATTTTATAGAAAACCGAATCGGAAATCGGATTTGTTCCGATTCCGTCGGGTTTTGTAATTTCGTAGTTTAGAGAATAAGAAAGAGAGATATAATGGAACTTACGGGTTTCGATTAGGCAAAGGAGTGAGGGGGACTAAGGAGTTGCCGAGGCGTTGCTTCGTCGCCGGTTGTTCCTAAAAACGTCGCCGGAATTTCCGCCGGAATTTCGTCGGAGCTTCGCCGCGAGCTTGTTTTCAAAGTACACAACTCTTGGAAAATTTTGAGAGAGTGAGCTTAGGATTTTTGGGATGAGAGGGTAGAGAGAAGGGGGTGTATTTATAGGATAGGTTAGGGGTATGATAGGTGAAGGGTTTTTGAATAAAAAATTGAGAAAGGTGTGAAAAATCATTAAAAATGGTTTAAATGGGGTATAATTTATTCTCTGGAACCGATCCATTTATTTGGAGTGTGCAGGGGAGTTTAGAATACAAAAAGACAGGTTTTTCATGTTGACACCTCGCCGGAATCGGCAACTCCGGTCGGCGGCGGTGGGCCGAGTCGGCCAGTCCGCCGGCCGAGTTGGCCGATTCGGGCCGAGTTCGTCGGTCCGAGGGTAGGGGGTCTCATGGGGTAGGCACTGGTGCTTTTAGTTTTTTAGGTGAAGTTCAAGTTTTGGAAGTTATGGTGTGTGGACTGTTGGGCTTCCTAAGAAATTAAAACAAAAACAATATAAAAATAATGTGGGGCAGGGGATTTAAACTCTGGTGGCTTGGTTCAGCAGTGCAAGGTGTTACCAATGAGCTACAAGCTCCTTCTTGTAATTATTGTGGGAAAATAAATACTTAAAGCGGTAACAGCAACATTAAATACCCCAAGTATACTTCAAATTTAAATCAATTTTATATATACAAAAATTGGAGTTGTTACAACATGAGGTGCTGCCTCAGAGTTCTTAACTCTTGGCGCTGCCTTTCAAATTTTGAACAGAGGTTTGCTCTTTTATTGGGGAAACAAATGCCCCCACCGTTGCGCTCACGTGGCTTACACGTGAGTGCAACGGTGACAGCTTTTTCACCGTTGGATTTTCTTGGAAATTGAATCGACTTCCTGTGCCTATAAGTAGGGCCTTTGGCCCTTGAGATGACTGCTTTTCATCTCCTCTTGTTCTTTTTTTTTTTGAGAATTTAATTCTCCTTTCAGAGTTTAGATCTCTGCCCAAAGAAATCCCTTCTAGAGTTAGAACTCTGCCCAAAAATTTGGTAAGGATCATAATCGAACCCCTTAACAGAGCTTTGCTCTTCTTAGATCGTAGATCTTAAGATGTATTTTAGGCTTTCTTAACCCATTAATCAGAGTTTTGCTCATTTTCCATGAAGAACTCTTAGAGTTTGTTTTGCAGATCTTAAAGATCTTGGGGTTTTACCCTGTTAAAAAAAAGCTTTGCTTTCGAGGGTTCTGTTAGATCACCCCATTGTTTTTTACAGAGCATAGCTCTTAGAATTTTTTGGGGGAATTTTATTCTCTTAATTAGAGTTAAGAGATGTGAAATCTGTTTGCAGAGCACAGCTCTCAAGGGGAGTTTAACTCCTCATTGAATGAGAATCCTCTTAAGATTTCATCCTTAATGAGTGACTGCCCCATCAATGATGGGACGTCATCTTGATTTTTTTTTTGACTCTAAGAGTCTTGATACTTAATTGCTAATCTTTTATTGAATTTTCTTTCCAGATACTATGGCTGTTTATCTGTATGATCTTGACAAAATTATCTCCTATGAAGACATTCGCGTCCAAGGCCGTTTTCAAGACCAGGAGTTTACGGATGCCCAATGTGCTGAGGTGATGCGTTGCTTTGATAAATACAATGGTCGACTACTCCCCCGTCGTTCCGCTCTTTTGAAAATTATCGTGAGTGCAATTTGGGAAGCACTTCCTGAATTTAACGAGGCAATGCCGCTTGAGACACTTGATGATACCGAAGACAAGGTGCACTCAGTATATCTGATGGGCATGATCTCGAAGAGGCGGCGAGATGATCTTGTCGATATTTTGCATCAGGTCTTCCAACAGACGGCGATAATCTCCGCCTATCAGAGGACGGACGATATTAGAGGGAATCCCGACGCTTGAATTCATGAGAAAATGCATAAGAAAATGTCAGAGAAGCCAGAAGCATTTTACTCGGACTTGCTTCTGAATTCTTAAATCCATGCCTAAGATTCAGTGTCTTGCCATTGTAAACATTTTGATGATATTTTTGTTTTGTTGTTATCACTGATGTATAAATTTTCTCAAGTATGAATGGCAAAATTCACTTTCTTTTATACCACTGCTCATAGGTGCCTCATGTGAAGTAGTAGTTACTTGTATATAAAATGTCGGGGCCCCTGTGTTATACGTGCGAGGCATGTGAGGCGCTGCCTCAGAGTCTTTAACTCTCAGCGATGGCACCCTCATGCAAGGCACGTGAGGTGCTGCCTCATTACTGAAGGGTTTTTTTCACCTTCTTTCATTGTTTCATATGGGTCAACTACCTTGTTTCCCATGCCCCTTTTTTCCAGCCTTGGAAATAGTTCCACCATACACAAAATATTTCGTGCATAGATTTGAACGCTTCTCTTTATAACCCGAAGCTATGTCTTCCTTCTTCTCTTCAAAGAGAAACCCATTTCTATTAACAGAACTCAAACAAGCCAAGAGCTATGGCTTGCAATCGTCCTCACGCTTGTCGGCAACCATGGGAGGTGCCCTTCGAGGAAACGATTCCTCGCTTTGCTGCACGGCTAGTAGACCCTCTTCTTACCGATGCTCAGTGTGACGCGGTGATGTATGAGCTCCTGACTAGTAGGGGCTCTCCTCTTCCTATAGGCTCCATTTGGCTCCGGATGATCTTTCTATCCGTGCTTGCCGACATCTCTCCTCATCCGGCAGAGATGACTCCGGCGATTCTCGATCCGGCGGAGGATAAGATCGAGCGCTTTCACTAGGCACATTTGATTTCCCAGTCTTTGAGGGACCGATCAGTTCAGCTGCTAAGCCAAATACGGGCTCAACAGGCTATCATGTCCGCCTTCGCTGATGAGCACGGTGCTAATCGATGGGGAGCAACTTCTCACGAAGATCGCCGCTTCAACATGGTAGAGAGGGCAGAGAGGGAATTGGAGAACTTTGTATTTTGTTTTGTTAACCCATGTATCTCTGATCCCATATTTGGTGATCTCTTTCCCATAGAGTAGTATTTTTACATCAATGTATTTCTCTTATTATTGACCGTTAAATGTTTCCTGTTGAATGCTTTCTTTTCATTACATATTCGTACATGTATCTCGCCTCTATGCATGAGCTGTATAATTTACCGTTAGAAATCTTTTTGCTAAGTGCGAGCGCCATTGTAGTGTCGTACATGAATCAACATGTTTTGGACACTATTTCCATTTAAGCAGCCATGCGGTCATGAATGAACGCTTAGTGGGGCGTGAGCCAAAGACTCGCCTTACTGCCTTGTACAGTACATGGTTGGTGCTCGTGGGTTGCGCCCTTCTGTCTTGACTGGATGTGAAGTAGTTTATATACTCGTTTTGGAGTTTATTTAGTTTACCTCCCTTGGGCTTATAGGCAAACCTTTCCTAACGTCACAGTTAACCCCTGCTCTTTAGAACAAAGATCCGTTAGGGTGTGTGGTACTAAGGCATTCCCGATACGCAGTCTTGCTGTCGTGTCTCTGCTCCCTTCGGGGCTGGACAAGGCATCCTCAAATAATCTCCCAGGTCATATTACCGTCGGGAGAGCACATCCTCCCTAGAAATCATGAGGATTTTCAAGCGTTCATCACCTCCTTGAGTCGCCAGGATCTCGCTCGGATATTTTTTCCTTACGAATTTTGACGACTCATAAGTAGCTTCTTTATTTCAGTGGCATGTAACTTTGGCAAATGTGGCCCGTAGATAGTCCATCTTGACTTCCTTATAGGGCAGCGATGGCTTGGGAAACAGATTCAGATCTACCGCCTAAGACTTTTCAACTTTATAAACCGTGAGGGTCTCATAAAGACTTTTCTTCCTACGAGTCGAGAGGATCCCTTAGGTGTATTTTCTCCTTAGGAGTCATGAGGACTCCTAAGTGCGTTTTCTCTTGAGAGTTGTAAGGATCTCATAAGAGAATTTCCCCCTTTACAAGTTGAGAGGAATCATAAGTGGTTTTTCCCCTCCTTGTCGATATTCGACTTTGGAGAGTGTGGCCCGTGGATAGTACACAATAGTCCATCTTGGACTTAATTATAGGGCCCCAGTGCTTAGAAAACAGGTTGATATCCCCGTTGCCTAAGGCTTTTTCTCTATGAGTCGAGACGAGTCTAGGAGTTCTCGCAGGAACATTGTTTTCCATACAAGTCGAGACGAATCGAGAAGTTCTCGCAAGGATATCCTAACGTCACAGTTAACCTCCGCTGATAGAAATCCGTTAGGGTCTGTGGTACTAAGGCTTTTATCCGTCGTACCATCACGTTGGCCGATGTATTCCATGATGCGCAATCTTGCTGTTCGAGTAGCCCCGCGACTGTCGTGTCTCTGATCCCTTCGGGGGCTCGACAAGACGTCTTCAAGTAATCTTTTAGGTAATATTACCGTCCGAAGAGCAAGCGTTAGGGATATTCCATGTCGCTTTTTACCTGAGGTTAGGCTCAGTTTGGGAGCCCCGATGAGTCACAACCACTCCGCGCTGGTGTGGGATGATCTCCGATATTCTTTCGGGTCTCATTTGAGTTGCCGTCAAGACCCTGAAGCTAGGGATCTTCCTTTGCTTCGTTTGTTGACATTGTGTCTGCAATATTGCGACGAATGTCGAGGTTGCCTCTAGGTTGCCTGTGAACCGTCGAGTCTTGGAACTAGGGACTTTGTCGTGGCTCCATTTTTTTGACTTCGCGTCTGCATCCTGTTGGAGTGAGAAGGAACGCCGTTGTTGATCTCTAGGCTGTAGATGTTGCCGTCGAGACCCTGAAGCTAGGGATCTTCCTTTGCTTCGTTTGTTGACATTGTGTCTGCCATATTACGACGAATGTCGAGATTGTCTCTAGGTTGTTGGTGAACCGTCGAGGCTTGGAACTAGGGACTTTGCCATGGCTCCGTTGTGTTGATGTCGCATCTGCATCCTGCTGGAGTGAGAAGGAACGCCGTTGTGATCTCTAGGCTGTAGATGTTGCCGTTGAGACCTGGCTCTCCTTCTAATGGAGCCTGGTGGGAAAATGTGGTTCCCTTTTTCGTTTGCGCCTATGGATTGTATACAGGGGTCGATGTGGACTAGCCTGCAGGGCAGAAGTTTCATTTTTTATTCTTTCTTTCCACGATGCTCTACCATTTCAACTTTTTATATCGCGAAAGTCGCGATTGCCCAGTCATTTCTGCTATTTTTTGCGGTGCCCAATCATTTCAGCTGTTTTTCTTTCTACTCGCAGCTTTTTATTGCGAGTTGCCCAAACATTTCGGTAATTTTTTCTTTTTTACTCGCTGCTATTTTTTGCGAGTTGCCCAAACATTTCGGTTGTTTCTATATGCATATATTTTGCTCGCTGATTTTTATTGCGAGTTGCCCCATCATTTTGGCTATTTCATATGCATTTTTTCGCTGATCTTTATTACGAGTGTGGAACTCGAGATCTGATACCAATCTTGGCATCAACATCGCTGCGACTGGAATATTGCCAGGAGCGAATCATCATTTGCCGCGAATGGACTTAAAATTTAATACCGATTTAGGCATCAGCATCGCTATAATTAGGATATTGCCAGGAGCGAATCATCATCTGCCTTTGTTGATTTGAACAAAAGTGGCTTAGCAAACAGGGTCAGGATCCTGTAGACTAAGGCTTTTCGACTTTACGAGCCGTAAGTCTCATAAAGGTATTTCTCCCTACGAGTCGTGAGGATCTCGTAGGTGTATTTTCTCCCTAGAAGTCGTGAGGACTCCTAAGTGATATTTTCCTTTGCAAGTCGTAAGGATCTTACAAGAGTGTTTTCTCCTTATAAGTCGAGAGAACTTACAAGTGTCGTTCACCATATGAGGACACTCCTCGTCATTGGTGGGACCTGGTGAGGGAACGTTTGTTTATGCCCGTGGATTGTATACAAGGGTCAATATTGGACCGCTTATAGGGCAACTTGAGGGTGCGATGGCTTAAGAACAGGTTTAGGTCCCTGCATCTTAAGGCTTTTGAATCCTATGAGCCGTGAGGGTCTCATAGGGGGAGAATTCTCCTTACGAGTTATGAGGATCTCGTAAGTATTTGTTCTCCGCTGAAAGATGCGATCGGGACGTTGGGACGTCCGGCCTGAATTTCGAGGGGCAGATGCTATTTGGTGCTATCCGTCCACCTCTTCGAAGATGCCAAGTTGATTTATGGCACCATGTATCGAAGGTTTAAACGGATGCGGCCGATATAGCAGACTTCGTTAGATTCCCCCTCATTGAGGGGTTTTTGATTGTGGGAACGCTCTTCCCTACAGGCGCAAGCCCCTGCAGTTAATTACGCTACCGCATCGCGGTAACCACTTTCTCCTTCTCCAGATGGTCACTTCGTGTTGTGTGTGTTTGTTTTGTTTTTGGTTGCTCGTGGATTGTATACGGAGACTAATTTGTGTTGTCGCCCGTAGGGCGTGGATTAGTCCAAATCCGTATCTTCTTAGATTTGGGTTTTGGTTTGAGTTTAAGGATCGTTAATCTCATTTGAGACTAAGATCAACTTAAACGTTTGTTAAGGATACGTTAGTCTAATTTTAGACTAAGATCAACTTAACCATTTGTTAAGGATACGTTAGTCTAATTTTAGACTAAGATCTACTTAACAGCATCATTTAGATCCAACAAAAGAGCATTTGGGCTCTATTTTTTTAGTTTAGGGACTTTGCGGTCCAATGGGTTTAAGGACATCATAGTCCATGAAGTTTAAGGACATCATAGTCCATAGTTTAAAAACGTCATAGTCTGTAAAGTTTAAAGACATCATAGTCTATGAGTTTAAGGACCCCACAGTCCATGACAGTTTAGAGACACCATAGTCTGTAAAGTTTAAGGACATCGTAGTCCATGAGTTTAAGGACCCCACAGTCCGTAAAGTTTAAGGACATCATAGTCCATGAGTTTAAGGACCCCACAGTCCATGGAATGTCTGGTTGTCGGGACCCGTCACCTCTCTGAAGACATTAAAGGATTACAACGACAAATATCATAGGAGTGAAGAGATGTACCCTTGAACCAATATTGGTTGGGAGACTCTGGGTTTTGCTTTGAATGTCATATGAGATGATCGATTTTGGAAGACAAGAATGGATTTAAGGTTCAGTCAAAAAAAAAGAGGGGGGTCCTGCCTCTGGAAGACTTAGCTAATTTGGGCTAAGATTGGCTCGAATATAGTGTTAAACACTAGAGTACACTCGTCTATCACGTGCTCCCACGTGATGCGCTTAAAATAGTGTTAAACACTAGAGATGAAGTGCACAAAATAGTGTTAAACACTAAAAACAGAAGCGCTCACGTGGGGTCACGTGAGGCGCTTGAGTGTTGGGCCAAACTTCCTTTATTTTATTCTCAGAATATGCAAGTAAGTGTTAAACACTTAATCTTTATGGCCATCACGTGTGGGCATGTGATGGGTACCCATGCATTGGATAATAAAAGTATTTGTTAGGGGTCACGTCGAGACATGTGAGGGTGCCCATGCGTTGGATATTAATCCTTTAGTTTCACCCCATCTTTAAAATGGTGTTTGTCAAGGGTCACATGGAGACACATGAGGCATCTTTTAGGTGGGCATTGCCCTTGGGTAGAATCCTCTTTTGTTTGATAATTGCTAGAGGTCACATGGGAACACGTGAGACGCCCAAAATCTGTTCTGTCTTGACTTTACTCCCTTTTTTATTTTGAGAAGTTTGTTCAGGGGTCACGTGAGAGCACGTGACCCAATTTCATTCGTTCTCTTTTGGTCATTGGAGGGGAGGGTCACGTGGACACATGTGATCAGGTTGGGTACTGATCTCTTTTACGTGCTTGGAGAGTTAGATCCCTTGTTTAAGAATTAAATTCTTTGATAGGGTTAAACCCTAATTTTATTTAGAGGAATTAAATTCCTATGTGTTTGAAAGAATTAAATTCTTTAAATCCAATTCTCCCTCTAAGTTTTGGATCTGCATGACAGAATCTACCCGATGAGAATTAAATTCTCAACTTATGGAGAGATCTACTTCTGCAGATGTTCAACTAGAGAAAGAACTAAGTTCTTTTTTAGAAGAGTTAAAATCTTGGTTTTGAGAATTAAATTCTCTTTTATTTTTTTGGAAGCTTGTGGAATGAACTCCTTCCTTCTCTTACCTAGAGTTTTCTTTCTCTGAAGAGATCTTCTTTTCTCTCTGGAGAATTAAATTCTCTTTTTTTTTGTATTTTCTCTCTGTTGTTCTTCTTTTTTTGCTTCTCTTCTTGGCTCCTATTTATAGGAGAAAGAAAAGAATCAGTTTGTTCAGCCAATCTCTCATTGAGAGATTTTGTAACTAACATGATCCTTTAGATCACTCGGTGAATTTTATTCACCATTGGATTTTTAATCCAAAAGATATTTTATTTGTTGTTCCTGACAGATTTTAGGAAAATATTTACTTATGTTGAATCTTTCTATAAACTGATGATTTTTAATCACCATTGGATTTTTAATCCAACGGTGCTCCACTTTACAGAGTGCAATCTTTCTGTTTGGAAAGATCTAGAGAAATATTTTTCCAATTAGGGTTTTTGATTCCCTTTTAATTAGAATTTAATTCTATTAGCATAGATGGTTTAGGAGTTTATCACGTGTTGGCATGTCACCCTACTTGATAAAGCATTTGATTAGAATTTAATTCTATTGGTATAGAGGGCTCAGGAAACCATCACGTGTTGGCACGTGACCCCACTGATTAAGCATTTAATTTAGAATTTAATTCTATTGCTTCAGAGGGTTTAAGAGCCTATCATGTATTAACACGTGACCCCACTGATTAAGCATTTCCAATTATTTATTTTATTCAGTGCCTACAGGCTTTGCCTGTAAATGGTCGCGTGTCTGCACGTGAGGCCCGGTCACGTGTGGGCACATGATGCCATTGATTGAGTATTTCCAATTGTTTATTTTATTCAGCGCATATAGGTTTTTCCTGTAAAGGGTCACGTGTCTGCACGTGAGACCTGGTCACATGTGGGCACGTGATGCCACTGATTGAGTATTTTCAATTGTTTATTTTATTCAGCGCATATAGGCTTTTCCAGTAAAAGGTCGTGTGTCTGCACGTGAGACCTGGCCACGTGTGGGCACGTGATGCCCGGTCACGTGTGAGCACGTGATGCCCCATTTGGGGTTTTCCTTGCTGCTGTATCTGTATTTTATTTAATTCCCATGAGTGAACAAATGCCCCCACAGCGTTGTTCTCACGTGTTTGCACGTGAGTGCAACGCTGTAACTTTTGTGGTCGTTGGATTTGCCTAAGGAATGGGGAAGATGAATCGTTTCCTATCACGTCCTATAAATGCAGAGGTCTCTTCAGCAGCGCCTCCATTCCTTCATCTTTATCCTTGTTCAATTTCTTTAAGAATTTAATTCTCTTCCTCAGAGCTCAGTTCTTTGTTCAAAAAAATTTCTAGAGTTTAACTCTGTCCATACAAAAAGAATCCATTTTCAGGTGAGGGTCTTGAACGGCCGAAGAACTTTTTTATAAAATTCTCTTTGAATTTTAAATCCACACCAAGGGTTTTTCCTTTAAAAAAAACTCATCTTTCTGAACTCTAAGAACGCACGATCTTTAGGTAGTGAGCCCCCAATGTTGGGCATCTTTCTCTGAGCTTAGGGGATTGATGATGGTACTCATTTTCTTTTGGAATTTAATTCCATTCCAAAGAGCTTAGCTCTGAAAATCTTCTTGGAATTTAATTCCTCTGTTAAAAGGAATTTAATTCCCTCAGAGAATGTAGTTCTAACAAGAAGACTTCTTGAGATTTTCATCTTCCGTAGTTCTTGATAAAACAAAAAATTTAGGAGAGATTCTGCTTGATTTGCACAGAGTTCATGATGGGGCTTTCCTTGGGGGAATGTGTAGAGATGTTTGAAATCCACTATTCATTTATTGAGAATCTTCCTTTTATTCTCATAATGATTACCCTGCCTCATCATTAGTGAACCGCCATATTGATTTTGTGGGGCCTATGTGTTTTGCAACCAATGGTCCCATGAAATAAGTGGCTTGTCATTTTCTTCCACTGTCTTTTTATATATATATTTATAGAGATATATATATACACGTATGGGATTCATTAACAGTTTCCCCTTCTTTTATTTCAGGAACAATGGCTTCTCTTCCATACTTCCCTTTCACCCGCTCAGAGGCTGTCTTTCCTCAGTCACCGTCTGACAAAGAGGTAATGGCGATGATTAGAGCTCATGACCCGGACTGCGCCAATTTGCTTTTGTGGGGAACCTGGTACGGTCATATCATCCGTGGTCACCGAAGTTTTCTTTGCGAGGCGCCAATAGAACCTCTCCGCCCATTCTTGCCTTTGGATCGTCCGCAGACTGCCTTTGCCATAAAGGTGGCGGATTGGAATCCTACGGGCCGTCTTGTGCCGTCTACAGTTGGGATACCGCACCAGCCTGTGCCAGCCATAGATATCTTGGGGCGTCGTATTTGTCAAGGTGAAGCCCAGCCCTGGGGACAAGTCTACAAGATAGGGCTTATCCCTCGCCATCCTACGGGTTATCTTCTCTGGGCTCGTTATATCTTGTCCGCTCATCGTGCGTGACTGCAGAGGGCCGGGCTTTACCAGGCGGTGTACGCGTCCCTCTTCCATTATCAGTCTCCCCATGTATTGTGGGTTAAAGCTTTCCTAAATCAACGGAATCTTCCCACCAACACTTTCTTATTAGGGGAACGTGAAGTTTCGGTTTCTTTAGAAGAGTTTCGCGAAATCTCTGGATTGCTGATCAGGGGAGCGCCCTATGAAGAATTGCTGCCTCCTGACGAGTATGCGTTCGCAACTGTGCCTGCTACGCTTGACGGCTTGTCAACTGAAAATACCGTCCGTTACAAGTATCCAAGTCTAATCAAGACTCTGGGTATTTTTGAGAAGCTGTTCACCGAGTCAGAGAAACATGGCGTCACTTTTAAGAGTTTTATCGCCTACTTCCTTCATGGAGACATCCTATCAAAAGAGGCTCCGAAGTTTGCAAATATCAAGGACCCTTTCGGGTTTGGGTTAAATAAGTTACCGGCCAGAGAAGAAGATTTGCCGCAGTTTTACATCCCAATCTTGTCGGCTGTACCTTTTGAGTCGATTGCAGCTCCCGGCGTGGATGAAGAAACTTTCTTCGTCGATTTTATCAGCATTTGGCTCAGTTGGTTTGTCTTTCCAACTCATCGTCGCTTTATGAGAGCCTCGGTCATTTACCCTACTCATCGCATTGCCGAAGGGACGCGACTAGCCGTGGGCATTGCAGGGTTATCGCACTTGTACCACGGGATGAGCACTGCAGCCAATACCTCAACCCCGGGTGTGAATGTAGTGAGTTTGTCTCTTCATTATTATACGTCGTGGATTGAGATGCACGTATTAGGGGCGTTCGCTGTGCACTAGAGACCGGTCTTTTACGATGCTTATACCTTCCTGCGGCTCATAAGGTTGGTGGACGCTTTTGCTCCTGACCCGGCTCAGTTAGGGGCTTTTCGTGTGCTGCTTAATCCTTATGCCAACGAAGGCGGGATGGTATTTAATGACCGAATCCTCTCTGCTCCTTCGGGGCCTGTTCAGCAGCTATTTGATTTATCGAAAGAGGGAGCACCATCCTTGAAGCCCAAGGAAGCCATGCACTTGTACTCGATCAGGCCGGGTTATTTGGTGTTCCGCTGAAATGATGCGGTTCTTTTTATGCGGTATAATCCACACCGCTTTGCCCGGCAATTGGGTTATGACCAGGGTGTTCTCTTTGAGTCATTCATGGTGGAGCCCAGCTCTTCTTTGGAAGCTGTTCGTGACGCCACCCACCATTTCATACGGCTGAACACCGGTTCTCACTTCATGATCCCCGAGGCCGACTACATTCCAAGGTGTGTGGGGGCTTTTATGGGTTGGTACCGCCACCGAGTTAGTCCTATTATTGCTGAGGAGAGGAGGATACTTTTTGGACATAGTGCTCCCGCCCCGCTCTAAGCTATGGAGTCCCGCCACGACCGCGGACAACAGTTCGCCCTCCCTTGAGGGGTATTGGCGCCTTACTTATTCCTGAGGCGGTGGACGCGGGCTTGACTCCTCCCACAGTTGGCATTCCGATGCGCACTAGAGCTCGGGCAAGGGCTTTTGATAAGGCGCCAGTAGCAGTTTCATCAGCTGCGGCGTCAGCAATGGCAGTGTCATCATTGGTAGCACTACCAAGAGAGGATACTGAAGGAGAAGTGGGTCAACGTCGTTCCAAAGCGCCGAAGGGAAAGAAGCGATCATCTTCCAACGCTAGTTCCGGGTCGAAGCGGAGGAAGAAGACAGTCACCGATCTGCTTGACTTTTTAATGGAATCTGAGCCCATCATTCAAGACGAACTAATATCTATGCATGAGCCGGACGATGGTCTTATTTTTCCAGGTTCATCTGCCAAGGAAGCCGCACAATTGGCTGAGGCTATAAGGCGCACCCAGGAAGAGACCGAGAACGAGCGCATCTCGAAGAGTCCTTATCCTGCCGTCATATTCTATGAAGATCCACCATCAATATGGCGAATATTTATAGGTCCTCTGGAAGAGGGAGGCGGGATAGCCCTTAAACAGCCTATCTCAGCCGCTTCCGAAGATGAGTTATCATTGTGGACCGGCGGCCACGAATCCACATTTGAACCCCGGCGAGCATACCTCCTCAGGAAGGAACGTCGTCTTGAAAAAGCTATACTCAAGGCATCTTGGTGAATCGGTATGCACGTTTTCTGTATTTTTCCTTTGGCAAGTAATTTGTTTTTCTTTCTATGTCTTCTTACCTTCGTAAAACTTTGCAGGGACTTCAGCCATGGCAGAGGATCTGAGCTCGAGTAGCGTCTTGACCGTGGACTCTGTAAATATCCACGATGAGACACCAGTAGGTGTGGAAGGGGTCGCTAGAGTTGCTATTCTTGTGGCAGAGCTTCCATTGGTGGCTTCCGTCCTCCCGGTGCTTGCTCTCTTGGAAGAGGCATCTTCATTGGCCGCAGATTCAATGGAACTTTTTGGTGACGGCCCGGAGACTGTGGGACAGGTAGTCGAAGCCGCCGTCCTTTCATTGGAGCTTGAAGCGGTGGCCGCTGATCCTCAACTGGAAGCTATTATACCGGCCCATGTCCCCGATGATGTATCTGAGGGCATGGAGGAGGCTGCCGAAGCTGCTATCCCTCCAGTTCAAAGCGGGAGGAGCATCGAAGGTATTCTTCTATCTTTTGTTTTAATGATCTTTTCATTTTCTGAATCCTTCTGTCTTTTCAGAATTACGCGGATTGGCGGCGTCTATCGCGGATCTATCCCCTAGAAAGTCTTTCCAGCGTTTGCTCGAGATGGCCGCTCCACAGGCAATATCCCCTTAACGCATCGTCCTCTCTTTTGGGCAAGGTTAGTGTTATTTATCCTCTTGATGGCATTATTATTATTTTGTATAACGATGCTGATGTCTTCTGTAGTTCTGGAAGCTGACGACGAAGTTGAGATTCTTGACGGGCCTGGAGATCTTCTAGACCCATCTTGCATGACTGTGGTAACTAAGGTTTCAACGCTATTCCATCTGCTCTTTGTTTGCAAATCTCGCTGATTTTTGTGAATCTTAACAGCTTTGCCTGTTCCTACCCCGCTGGAATCTCGCATTATAACGCCACCCGGCCCTTATGCTCTACGCATATCTGAACGAATGGCGAAGCTAAGCCTTCATTCTTTTTCAGCTCTTATCGAAGACCTTCGTGCTGGTAGCTCGCTCACAGCCGAAGAATTTGCTGCCGAAGCCAACATTTCTCTTCCCTTTCTTGCTGCTTACCATGGTGAAACATTGGTGCATGTCTGGGTTGAGTTTTTTCGTAGGGTGGAGGCTTACTTATATGGTCTTAAGTGCATACGCCTTCCTTCAGAGGTCGTGGCTGCAAAGGCGAGCTTGCGGGGGCTGGTTGAACGGTGCGCCGCAAATCTGCAGTCATGTGAGAAGAGGCTCAACCGAAAGTTTTCCGAGAGGGAGCTGGCTTCAAATGCGCTGGGGGAACTCCAAGCTGAACTTACGGCCAAGACCACTCATGCATATGAACTCTGGCGGATGCTTCAAGAAGCTATCAGGGAGGTGGTAGCTGTTGATAAAGCCGTCATTTTTACTCGCGAGATGGTTGAAGCCCACAAAGTTACCGAACAGGAGCTCGAAAATCGGGTTGCCTCGTACCAGGCCCAACAGTCTCAGGCGGAGGCCCATCTTATCACAAAAAAAAATTATGAGGGATCCAGCGGAAGAAGGATGAACTGACGAATCTATTAAATCGTCCGCCGGCTTGAAGACAATGTATATGTTTTTTTTATTCTCCTTTTGTACATACTCTTGAATGAGAGTATTTTTTTATTCTTTTATAGATTGTACTTTGTATTCATTTTGATTCGTGAATAAAAGACATACTTTGTTTCATGGTGGTGTATCCCTTTTAGCAAATGCATTTTGTGGATAATCTATTTTGATCTCTTTGTAGGACAACGATAGCTTAGGAGTCAGGTTCAGGTCTGCCTCCTAAGGCTTTTCAACTTTATGAGCCGTGAGGGTCTCATAAAGATTTTTCTCCTTACGAGTCGAGAGGATCTCGTAGGTGTATTTTCTCCTTAGGGATCGTGAGGATTCCTAAGTGTGTTTTTCTTTTGAGATTCGTAAGGATCTCCCAAGAAAATTTTCTTCCTTACAAGTCAAGAGGACTCATAAGTGATAGATGAGTTGACCTGCTCCTGAATCAAAGCATTGCTTTGACGGGGAGGTCGAGGGTTGTCTTTGGCCATATCGGGTCAGTTGATGACGTGTTTCTGCGACGGGGTCATTGAATGACGTGTTTCCGCGACGGGGTCATTTGCTGACGTGTTTCCGAGACGGGGTCATTTGGATGACGTATTTCCGCGACGGGGTCATTTGCTGACGTGTTTCCGCGACGGGGTCATTGGATGACGTATTTCCGCGACGAGGTCATTGGATAACGTATTTCCGCGATGGGGTCATTTGCTGACGTATTTCCGAGACGGGGTCATTTGGATGACGTATTTCCGCGACGGGGTCATTGGATGACGTGTTTCCGCGACGGGGTCATTGGATGATGTGTTTCCGCGACGGGGTCATTTGCCGACGTGTCTCCGCGATGGGGTCATTGGCTGACGTATTTCCGCGACGGGGTCATTTGATGACTTATTTCCACGACGGGGTCATTGGATGACGTATTTCCGCGACGGGGTCATTGGATGACGTATTTCCGCGACGGGGTCATTTGCTGACGTAGCGTCTGCTGTAATGAGACGAATGTCGACTTGGTCTCGAGGTTGTTTGTGAACCGTCGAGATTTGGAACTCGGGACTTTTCCGTGGCTCTGCTTTGCTGACGTTGCGTCTGCTGTAATGAAATGAATATCGAGGTGGTCTCTAGGTTGTCTGTGAACCGTCGAGACTTAGCTCTCTTTCTGATAGAGCCTGGTGGGATGATATGTTTCCCTTTTGGTTTGTGCCCCTGAATTGTATACAGGGATCGATGTGATCTCACCTGTAGGGCCAAAGTTTCATTTCATATGTATATTTTTTTGTTTTCTTTCCGCGATGCTCTATCATTTCAGCTTTTATATCGCGAAAGTCGCGATTGCCCAATCATTTCGGCTATTTTTTGCGGTGCCCAATCATTTTGGCTATTTTTGTTTTTACTCGCTACTTTTTATTGCGAGTTGCCCAATCATTTCGGCTATTTTTGTATGCGTATATTTTTACTTGCTAATTTTGTTGCAAGTTGCCCCATCATTTCGGCTATTTCATATGCATTTCTTTTACTTGCTGATTTTATTGCAAGTATGGAACTTGGAACCTGATGCCAATATCAGCATCAGCATCGCTACGACTGGAATATTGCCAGGAGCGGATCATCATTTTCTGTGAAAGGGCTTGGAATTTGATACCGATTTAGGCATCAGCATCGCTACCAGTGGGACATTGCCAGGAGCGAATCATCATTTGCCTCTGTCGATGTCGAACAAAGGTGGCTTAGCAAACAGGGTTAGGATCCTGTTGACTAATGCTTTTTTGACTTTACGAGCCGTAAGGGTCTCATAAAGGTATTTCTCCCTACGAGTCGTGAGGATCTCGTAGGTGCATTTTCTCCTTAGGAATCGTGAGAATTCCTAAGTGTGTGTTCTCTTATAAGTCATAAGGATTTTACAAGAGTGTTTTCTCCTTATAAGTCGAGAGGACTTACAGGGGTCGTTCACCGTGTGAGCATATCCCTAGTCGCTGAGGGGACTTTGTTAGGGAAAGGTTTATTCGTGCCCGTGGATTGTATATAAGGGTCAATATTGAACCGCTTGTAGGGCATTCTGGGAATTGTGATGGCTTAATAACAGGTTCAGATCCCTGTAGTTTAAGACTTTTGAATCATATGAGCCGTGAGGGTCTCATAAGAGGGTTCTCCTTACGAGTCGTGAGGATCTCGTAAGTGTAATTTCTCCTTAGGAATTGTGGGGATTCCTAAGTGTGTTGCTCCCTTGTGAGTCGTAAGGATCTCACGCAGGTATTTTCTCCTTACAGGGTCGAGAGGACTGTGCAAGTGTCTTTTAACAAGATTGCACCCTTTCAGGTTTTTATAAACTCGCCGGTTGTCCTGCTGTTTTTACTCACGGAGCCCTTTCGAGTTTTCATCCATGTCCATCTTGCTTATGGACGGACCCTCCCTTTTTTTTGCGTCAGTCTTGGGATGCTGCGGTCCATAGTAGTTTATAGACGTCTCGGTCAATTGCAAGTTTTAGGACATTACGGTCCATCGTTAGTTTAGGGACGTTCGGTCCGTTGCAAGTTTTAGGACATTACGGTCCATCGTTAGTTTAGGGATGTTTCGGTCCGTCACACGTTTTCGAGGCGGGGTTTCGTCAGATATTGCTTATAGAGTTCAGGATTGGGAAGATAGAGAGCGGACATAGGCGTTGTCATCTATCGTTGACCTGGGCCGTGACTCGTCAGGCGTAGTATTTTTTCAAGAACCGGCTGTTTATTGGCCTGAAGGGTCTTTCGCCATGCATATCCATGAGCAAGTAAGCCCCATCCTGGTAAACTTTGTCTATGATGTACAGGCCTTCATAGTCCGGTTCGAATTTCCCCCGTTTAGCATGATTGGGGATCATAGGTCTCTTGACAACTAGCACGAGTTCGCCTTGGCGGAATGTTCTTGGCCTAGTCAATCTCTCGTATGAGCGTGTCATTTTTGCTCTGTAAGCTTCCAAGTTTTGCTGTGCCATGAGCCGGGTTTCGTCGAGGGCATCAAGTTCCTCAAGCCGAAGATGAGCATTCTCTTCGCCTGTTAGCTCGTAATGGACCGCTACTCGTAGAGAAGGTAACTCTATCTCCAAGGGAAGTACTGCTTCAGCACCGAATACCAATGCATACGACGTTGTGTTTGTGGCCATTTTGAACGTAGTTTGATACGCCCAGAGAGCTTCATGCAGTATCTCGTGCCAGTCCTTTTTATTTTTGGACACCGTCTTCTTCACGATCTTCGTCAAGGTCTTATTGAAACCCTCAGCCAGACCGTTAGCTCGAGAATTATAGACCGAAGAGTATCTCCAGTCTATATTATGCTGCTGTGTGAAGCGGCTGATTTTATGGCTTCTGTAGGCTGGCCCGTTATCGGAGATAATCCGTCGCGGCCGAACCGATAGATGACGTCTGTCTTGAAAAAATGGAGGATATTCTCCGTCTTCACTTCTCTTAGCGGTACTGCTTCTGCCCACGTAGAGAAATAATCGGTTGTCGCCAGTATGAACCAGTGTCCTCTGGACGATACTGGTTTGATGGGCCCGATTATGTCAGTTCCCCACATTTCGAACGGCCAGCTAGCCACCGTTGGATATAGCGGATTTGGATGCTGGTGGATAAATTCCCCGTGAATCTGGCATGAGTAGCACTGCTTCGCGTATTCGAGGCAGTCTTGGATCATTGTGGGCCAATAGTAACCCATTCTTTTGATCTTCAGTTTCATCTTCGGGCCGGCTTGGTGAGAACCGTAGAGTCCGTCATGAGTTTCTTGGACGACTCTCCTTACTTCTTCAGGTCCCAAGCATCTTAGCTATAGAGAATAAAATGATCTCTTATATAGAGTGTCATTGGCGAAGGCGAAGGATAGAGCTCGTTTCATGAGCTGATGTCTTGAGGACGCATATTCAGGTATTCGATGGGATTTGAAGTAGTCTATAAAGACTTCCCTCCAATCCTTAGCCTTTTCCTGGTCTTTTATTTGTAAGGCCGTTTGCTTGGTCACTTCTTTTTCTTCGGATGACTCTGGAGATATTTCTGCTGGTGCAAGAACTCGACGGCTTTGCACAACGATCCTCACGTCATCGAGGTTTTCGTCGGCTAGTTCTTTAGCGAGCTTGGCTAATGCATCCGCCTTGCTATTTTCCGCACGCGGTATGCTTTCCAGGGTGTAGGAGGGAATTTGAGTCAGCAGTTGCTGCACCTTCTCACCTTACTTTATCAACTCTGGTTTGCACGTTTGATAGTCGCCATTTACTTGACTAACGACCAGCTGGGAGTCTCCGTATATAGGGAGGTTTTCGATTCCCATGTCGACAGCGATCTCAAGACCTGCTATCAAACCTTCATATTTGGCTTCATTGTTTGTCCTCGGCTCTGTTAAAGAAAAGGCAAAGCGCATTATCCCTCCTTGTGGAGTCATGAACATGAGGCCTACCCCAGATTTGATTATGGGGGTACTGTGCTCTCGCTTCTTCATGGAAGATGCCCCGTCGAAGTAGAGTTCCTATCGGGTGTCACAATCTCCTTTCTCTCTGTTGATTGTGTCAAATGCATGCATGTCTGGCAATTCGCAATTTAGGGGTGTATCGGCAGGTATCATATGCTCAACGAAGAAGTCAGCGATGGCCTGGCTTTTCACTGCCGTGAGCGGTTGATATGCTATCGAGAACTCCATCAAGAGGAGGGCCCATTTAGCGAGCCGTCCTGTTAGTATGGCTCTTGACATCAAATATTTAAGAGGATCCACCTTTGATATGAGATGGACCTCATGTGCCAACGCATAGTCTCTGAGCTTCGTTATTGCGAAGATTAACGCCAGACAGTGTTTTTCAATGGGAGAGTAATTGTTTTCTGCTCCCAGGAGAACTCGACTCAAATAGTAGAGGGCTCTCTCCTTTCCTTGGTCGTTCTCCTGTGCCCATAGCGCGCCTAAAGAACCTTCGAGGGCTGTTTTATACAGGATGAGAGGCTTCCCTTTGACTGGAGCAGTCAGCACCGGCGGATTCTGCAGGTATTGCTTGATTTCGTCCAGCGCGTTTTGGCATTTGGGATCCCAAACGAATGGGGTTCCCTTCTTTATCAAGTGACTGTAGGGGCGGCATTTACCGGAGAGGTTGGCTATGAACCGTTGGATATATGCGAGCTTTCCTTGAAGAGACCGCAGTTGCTTGAGAGTTCTTGGCGGGGACATTTCCATGATCGCCTTGATCTTCGACGGGTCTATTTCGATTCCCCGGTGTCATACGACGAATCATTAGAATTTTCCTGAGGAAACTCCGAACGCGCATTTCAGAGGGTTCATCTTCAGGTTGTATTTCCGAAGGCGTTGAAACACGATCTTCAGATGCTCCCAATGCTCCTCATGCGATTTGCTCTTAATCACGCGGTCGTCGATATAGCATTCGACGATTTCATGTATGAGGTCATCGAAAATCTTCGTCATGGCCCTCTGATAGGTGGCGCCGGCGTTCTTCAAGCCGAAAGGCATCACTTTGTAGCAGAATATGCCTAGCGGAGTCCGGAAAGTGGTATGCTTTCGGTCTTCGGGGTGCATCTTTATTTGATTGTACCCTGATGAGCCATCCATGAAGGAGAAGACTTCGTGAGTGGACGTGTTATCTATCATCAGCTCGGTAACCGGTACAGAAAAATCATCCTTTGGGCAAACTTTGTTGAGGTCTCGAAAGTCCACGCAGATGCGCACTGTCCTATTTTTCTTCATCACTGGGACAATATTGGCGATCCAGTCAGGATACTGAACCTCTTGGATGAAGCCAGAGTCGATTAGCTTCATGACCTCGGCGTTGATGCTCATTTCATGTTCAAGCCGCATTCTTCTCGGCGCTTGTTTGACTGGCTTGATGTCCGGAGATATCGCCAATTTGTGCACAGCTACTTCTGGATCTAGTCCTGGCATTTCGGAATAGTTCCATGCGAAGCAGTCTTTATACTGCATGAGCACGTCTTTAAGTGTAGCCACTTGTTCTTCAGACAGCAGCTCGCTGACGAACGTAGGCCGTGGGTCGTTTGCTGTCCCCAAGTCGATTTTTCTGAGGTTATCTGCAGTAGTATGTATCCCATCTTCCAGCTCTTTTGGCGCAGGTGGAAATTCTGAGATCAACTCATCTTCATCTTCATTTTCGAAGCACCAGGGGAGGTCAGCCATATCCTCGCGTACTCCTTCTCCTGACAGCGTTATCGCGTGACAGGTGCGAGATCGCTTCCAAGACCGATATTGATCCGGTTCTATTCTCGCTGCATACGTGGCTTTTGGTACATGCTTCTATGGCGGGGTCACCCTCCAACTGTTGGATAAAGCGAACATGCCTTATTGATACTGGTCTTCTACCCAGTCTTTAAAGGTGAAGCAATCTTCGAGAAGATGTCCTATTGCTCGGTGATAGGAGCAATAGTCTGAGTGATGAATCTCACTCGCTTGTTCGGGGTGCTTGGACTCCGGGAGGGTAATCATCTGATGTTTCATGACAAGACGGAATATCTTCCTTGTCTTGTCTTGGGGAAAAGAATATGCTCGACCCATCTTCTTTATAAGAGACGAATCCTGGCTGCTCAATTCTCGATCGCGTGGCTTCTTGGACCTGCTTTGCTGCTGTCGAATGTTTTTTTCCGTTCTTTAGCTTGTTTCTACCTCTGTGTCGGGTCTTTTGTATAACGGGCTGGCGACGAAGAGCATCGTCATTCTTCGCAGCCTGCTGAAGGAGGCATTGCGTCCTGGCTTTCTTGTAAATGGCCATTTCGCGGCTATGGTCATCCCGGACCTTTTGACCCGCTTCCCTTATTAGCTTGTCCAGCTGTTCTTTGAACAACGGACTCGGCATTTTCACGGCATGACCTCGTTTTGGTTCAGGGTTAGCGTATTCTAATAGAGCATCTCCTTCTTCATCGAAATCATGTATAACGTAGCAGCCATGGAATCGTTTCCGTTTCTTGGATTAAACATATCCAAGCCCGATCGTTTCCATTCTCCCGTTGGGCAATTTTCGCTGAGTTCCGGGGACGTTCCAGATCCTTTTGTAGAACCGGGCTTTTTGAGCAGTTTGTTTGAAGGGTACGCCTTGGCGCCTCAACAGCCTTTTTAATCCTTCCGTGTAGTAACTGGGCAGACGGATGGGCTAGAGCCTGTCAAG
Organism: Agapanthus africanus; assembly: GCA_030015575.1. Taxonomy (NCBI): domain Eukaryota; kingdom Viridiplantae; phylum Streptophyta; class Magnoliopsida; order Asparagales; family Amaryllidaceae; genus Agapanthus; species Agapanthus africanus. The sequence goes on along the minus strand of CM057340.1, from coordinate 751,737,922 downwards.
CGTAGAATCGGTGCCATGCCAGATTTCTTTCTCCACTTAGGTTTTCGCGGATCGATAAAAGAGGATCGCCTTTTCATCTTTTCCCCTGGGAGGGACGTAGAACATCTACAGTTCTTGCACACTGTAAGTATCAAGTGCGTCGAGCTCTTTGTAATGCTCTTGCGGAACCATGGCGAGCTGCAAACTTTGATCATCTCCAATGAAGGCTTGCACTGGTGGACGAGCCGAGAATACTGCATTGACCTCATCTTCAGAGTCACTGCCAAAGACTAGAATAGGGGTAGACGGTCCCGGTTTGTTGTATCGGGGAGGTCCCGAATAGATTATCTCCTCTTCTTCCTCGGTATCGCTCCCGAAGACTGGAATGGTGGTGATAGATTTTTACTTATTCTCCGGTTTATGGCATATTTCCATGTCCTCAAAGTCTGGTTGGAAGTATTTTGCATTTTCGTACTTTTGGACTTCATTTATGAAGAATGGATTTAGCTCCCCTGTTACGGTGTACTCGAGACCATCTTTGAAATACTTCATACATTGATGTTGTGTAGAAGGGACGATGCTGTACTCGTGCAACCAAGGCCTGCCGAGCAAAGCGTTGTAGCAAGTCTTGGCATCAATGACATGGAACTTGATATCAGTGACGAGCAGCCCAAAGCGTAACGTCAGTATCACAGATCCGAGCGTTCGTGATGACCGGGAGTCGAATCCGGAGATAGTGATTTTATCCCGAGCGAGGTGTCGAACGCTCATGCAGGTTTCTTTTAGCACCCTCATATTTAGGAGATTGACAGAGGACCCATTGTCAACTAGGATATTCCCTATCTTAATGTCATGGCAATACCCGGAGACATATAGGGGACGATTGTGCTCGCATGTTCCAAGGAGGAGATCTTCATCGCCGAAAGTGATGTCAGCTGTGTGAATTTTTTCCAGCTCGTCCTTCATCTTTTCTTCGACGAGGAAATCTTGAAACTGGTCAGGCTCTTGTAATGCTTTGATCAAGGAATCTCTCGCCTCTTTGGATAGAAGAAGGGCGTCGAGAATGCTTAGCTGTGAGGGTATCTTCCTCAAGTGCGCCAGAACGTTGTAATACACCTTGTTTTTCTTGGGTTGGTCCTTGGCTACAAGCTCTTTGACGACTCGATCATCGAGGGCGATATCCTCAAGGACCTTTTCTTTCCCCTTATCCTTTTTGTTCGATCCCTTGTTTGCGGATCTGAGATTCTTTTCAGGTAGCGTGCGATTGCGCAGCTGAATGTTCTCGCCGCTCTTCGTTTCTTCCTCTTTTCCTGAGATGGATTCTTTGAAAAGAGGGCCGAGAGCCATTTCTTCTTCAGAATCGCTCCCGAAGGTGAGAACTTGCGATCCCCTGCTATCAGCCATGTGACAGTTGTCGGCAGCTCTTCCTCGTTCGTCTGTCACATTTTTCCGCTGTCGACAAGCTTCACGCTTCATCCTCTTGAAGTGTTGCCTGTGAGCGACATACCCTTGCCACCAATTTTTAAAGGCATCGCATTCTTCAGTAGGGTGTGCAATCCTCTGATGATATAAGCAGAAGTTAGGATGTACGTCCTCTTCGTTAAGGTGTATCCTATCAGGAGTGTTTCCCTCGGAAGGTGGCAGCTTCATTCCCATCGATATGGCTTTGGCGAACCTTTTCCTTGTCTTGAACCTGCTTTTATTTGTGGCGGGTGTGCTTTGATCTAGTGGGAGTGTTTTAACCCTTTCGTCCAGTCGCCAGCGTTTGGCCTTTTCAAATATAGCCAATTCACGCTCTCGATTGGCTTTGCTTTTCAAAAGAGCTTCGTTCAGGAATACGTCAATCATTTCGTCTGACGGTCCTAGGAGTTCCGATTCGGGATCTGCCCCCAGTTTCTCTACATCAGGAGCTTCTTCACCATCCACCAGCGAGTGAGAGATCACGTGGCAGCTTGCCACATAATTCTCAGGTTCATCTGACGAGTCTTCTCCCTCATCTTTGTCGCTATCTCCGTCTTCAAGGATGTAGTTGAGAAACTCTTGAAGCGTGACCGGGGTTCGCGCCTTCTGGTTATATTCTTCCAACGCGTCAATATGTTTTTGCAGGTCCGTGCGCTTGTCACCATACTTCACGGGCTTTTTGGTCTTCTTCTTCTTTTCCGAAGACTTTGACGGCTGCGCCTGAGCGTTTTGATTATCGCTACCAATTCTTGGAGTCAGGCGCGGCTTCAGCATTCCCTCGATAACCTCGGGTTCTAGCGGATTTTTCCACCTGATCGCCGGGCATGTTTGGAGATCCTTCAGTATTCTTTTCGTCTTGGCTGAAAGAGCGACATCCAATGGAGCTTCTTCTATAAAAGAGCACGATACCCCCGGTGTGTCCACCTTTTTAAGAGCGTGCGGCTGGGGCGGGCTTACTTTCCAATTTTCGGACAGTGCGAATTTGCCCTGTTGGTATTGGTCCTCAATCCAGCCTTTAAATATGAAGCAATCTTCAATTGGATGTCCTATTACTCGGTGATAAGGGCAATAATTGGGATTGCTGACATCAGCGGGCTGTAATGGACGTGTCGGATCCGGCAGATTGATGATCCTGTTGCGTATCGCCAGTTCGAACAGTCTCTTTATTTTCTCCCACGGAAACGAATAAGGACGTCTTAACTTTTCGTTGAGGAAGCGTTGTCTATCATTTTGGCGATCAGCTGATTTTGGACCACTCGGCTGCTGTTGAGCATTGGCGACGAAGGTCGCTTTCCCCTTCCCCTTTTCGTTTCGAGGCTCCATTTTCGAGGAAGACGGTCTATGGCCCATCTGGTCCATTTGGGCCAGTTTGTCGATCAAGGCCTGGAAAGTGGTCGGCTTGAAGAACATCATGAATTGAGAAATGGTCGCCTGAAGGTCGAGGGTCACTATGAACATGCCCACGGCTGGAGCTTCCTCTATGCGCTGTTCACATTTCGACCATAGATTTCGCCATCGAATGGCGTATTGAACCCAGGTTTCGCCTGGCTTCACCCTGGCATTGATGAGTGTCGTGATCGGGGTGCGTTCACTAGCGATTGCGAAACGCTGGGTGAATAGCAACTCCATTTCTGCAAACGTCTTGACAGAGTCATTCGGGAGCTCGGAGTACCATTCGAATGTTGTCTCCGACAAGCTGCCAACAAACTGGCGAAGCAGCAGTTTTTCGTCACCTCCGGTGTTGCCGCACAGAGTCCTGAATTGAGCCACGTGTTGGTGTGGATTCCCCGTTCCCTTATATATATGGAATTTAGGGATCATATATCCCGGCGGGTACTTTATTTGGTCCTACCAACCCGGATAGGGTCGTCCAGTCTTGACGATTTGGCCAGCCGCTTCGCTCGCCTGATGAGCTCGTATCTGTTGAGCTATATAATCATCGAGCGTGGCTTTGGAGATGGTCTCCTCCTTGGCTGCTAACAGAGCCGGAAGAGGATTTGATGTCTCTCCTCTATCATCTTCAATTATTACTGGAGGATCTTCGGCTGGAGGGTCTGGCTGTATCATCATGCCCATCATATCTTGGAATAGAAGGGCTATCTGTTTTATGTTGGCCGCTTGTTCCGCGGCCTCTTTGTCCTTCTTCTCAGGCATTCTCCGAAGGAATTCGGCATTAGTTTCCTGCTCGTGACTCTGCTACGAGGATATCTCCGGGCTTTCTTTCGGTCCAGTGAGTGCGGCTATTTGTGTTAACATTTCCTGGAGCTTCTGTTGCTACTCCTGAGCCTTTATCACTGATCGGGTGAGCGGTCGATGACCCGTAGAGATACGACTATCCTCTTTTCCGGATGCCATATAGACGGTAAGTACCACCATGCCCCCAGACTTAGGGCATTTAGGCTCAGTGCCCTTGACATTTGTCACAGACACGGGGATTTTCTCCGGCCTTCTCTTTTTGTGGGCTGGTGAAGTTGAGGGGGCCGTTGCAGCGGACACCCAGGTAGACGACACCTTTTGTGGTACGCTAGAGTGGTCCTTCTCCTTCCGAACCTTTATCTTCTGCTGTCGGCGGGAGTAATCTTGATCATTCACCGAGTCTTGGACTTGAGGCCAGACCTTGTAAATTTTAGAGGACAGCCGCTGAGGGGGCTGTTCAAGCTTCGCCTTTGTGGCATTCTCCACAGGTGAAAGAGATCTTTTGAGCACAGCAGTCGGAGAGTTCTTGCGGACCCTCCTGAGTGGTTCAAAGTTGTTCCCAGATGGAACAGCAGCATCAATTTCCACCACCGGAGCTGGCAGAGTCAATCTAGAAAGAGAATTTCCCCCAGCTTTCCTCACTTGGCGCCAGTGGCTCCGTCGAGCATGTCGAGCAGACGGTATCACCTCTGCTGTTGGATGTGCTTCTTCATGACCCCCGCTCTGATGAGGGACTGTTGTCGTCGTTAGCCTGTCGAAGACCGACGCCCGTTGCGAGGGGATGGCCAATCTTGAAAAGGCCGACTTTCGTGCAGAAGAATCAGCCTTGGTTACTTCACCTGGAGTAGGAGTTGGAACGGATAGCCTTATGAAGACCGACCCCTTAGCAGGAGAAGCCGCTTTGACGACTTCAGGAGCAAGAATGGATATCCGCTTAGGGATAAAACCTTCTGGTATTGCGGGCTTCTTCATGGGCCTGTTGGAGCTTTGGCTCAGTCTATTGAAAACCGAGGCACTGGATTTGGGCGACTCGTTGAGAGGGGCTGTAGTAGTTGCAAGCCGATCAAAGACTGACTTCTTCGGAGCTTCTTGCGATGGTACAGGAGCGCTGAAGCTCGTTGGCGGGAGCATGGTCCCGAAGAACAGTCCAGTGGTGGCCTGAGTCACCTGTTCCACTGGCACGGCGAAGATGGAGGACGCATAGGGCCCGTAAGTCACTCATCCGGACAGGACGGAGTGAGAGTTGCAGTTGCAGTTAGTGTAGTTTGAAGCCATTGATCTTCTGTTTTTTCTGCACGGAGCAAGATACCAAATCTTAGTACTTCACATCCAAAGGCAACCATGTCAAACCGTGATTCGTTCGCGAAACACGACACACGAAGTGTGAAGTAGAAAGAGGAAAGGTCCCACCGGGCGTGCCAGAATCTGTTCTCCACTGAAAGACGCGACCGGAACGTTGAGACGTCCGGCCTGAATTTCGAGAGGCGGATACTATTTGGTGCTATCCGTCCACCTCTCCGAAGATGCCAAGTTGATTTATGGCACCATGTATCGAAGGTTTAAACGGATGTGGGCGATGTAGCAGACTTCGTCAGATTCCCCCTCATTGAGGGGTTTTTGATTGTGGGAACGCTCATCCCTACAGGCGCAAGCCCCTGCAGTTAATTACGCTACAGCATCACGGTAACCACTTTCTCCTTCTCCAGATGGTCACTTCGTGTTGTGTGTGTTTGTTTTGTTTTTGGTTGCCGGTGGATTGTATACGGAGACTAATTTGTATTGTCGCCCGTAGGGCGTGGATTAATCCAAATCCGTATTTTCTTAGATTTGGGTTTTGGTTTGGGTTTAAGGATCGTTAATCTCATTTGAGACTAAGATCAACTTAAACGTTTGTTAAGGATACGTTAGTCTAATTTTAGACTAAGATCAAATTAACCATTTGTTAAGGATACGTTAGTCTAATTTTAGACTAAGATCTACTTAACAGGATCATTTAGATCCAACAAAAGAGCATTTGGGCTCTATTGTTTTAGTTTAGGGACTTTGCGGTCCAATGGGTTTAAGGACATCATAGTCCATGAAGTTTAAGGACATCATAGTCCATAGTGTAAAGACGTCATAGTCTGTAAAGTTTAAAGACATCATAGTCTATGAGTTTAAGGACCCCACAGTCCATGGCAGTTTAGAGATACCATAGTCTGTAAAGTTTAAATACATCGTAGTCCATGAGTTTAAGGACCCCACAGTCCGTAAAGTTTAAGGACATCATAGTCCATGAGTTTAAGGACCCCACAGTCCATGGAATGTCTGGTTGTCAGGACCTGCCACCTCTCTGAAGACGTTGAAGAATTACAACGACAAATATCAGAGGAGTGAAGAGATGTACCCTTGAACCAATATTGGTTGGGAGACTCTCGGTTTTGCTTTGAATGTCGTATAAAATGATCAATTTTGGAAGACAAGAGTGTATTTCAGGTTCAGTCAAAAAAAGAGGGGAATCCTGCCTCTGGAAGACTTAGCTAATTTGGGCTAAGATTGGCTCGAATATAGTGTTAAACACTAGAGTACACTCGTCTATCACGTGCTCCCATGTGATGCGCTTAAAATAGTGTTAAACACTAGGGATGAAGCGCACAAAATAGTGTTAAACACTAAAAAAAGAAGCGCTCACGTGGGGTCACGTGAGGCGCTTGAGTGTTGGGCCAAACATCCTTTATTTTATTCTCAGAATATGCAAGTAAGTGTTAAACACTTAATCTTTATGGCCATCACGTGTGGGCACGTGATGGGTACCCATGCATTGGATATTAAAAGTATTTGTTAGGGGTCACGTCGAGACACGTGAGGGTGCCCATGCATTTGGATATTAATCCTTCAGTTTCACCCCATCTTTAAAATGGTGTTTGTCAAGGGTCACGTGGAGACACGTGAGGCATCCTTTAGGTGGGCATTGCCCTTGGGTAGAATCCTCTTTTATTTGATAATTGCTAGGGGTCACGTGGGAACACGTGAGACGCCCAAAATCTGTTCTGTCTTGACTTTACTCCCATTTTTATTTTGAGAATTTTGTTCACGGGTCACGTGGGAGCACGTGACCCAATTTCATTTGTTCTCTTTTGGTCATTGGAGGGGAGGGTCACGTGGAGACACGTGATCAGGTTGGGTACTGATCTCTTTTACGTGCATAGAGAGTTAGATCCCATGTTTAAGAATTAAATTCTTTGATAGGGTTAAACCCTAATTTTATTTAGAGGAATTAAATTCCTATGTGTTTGAAAGAATTAAATTCTTTAAATCCAATTCTCCCTCTAAGTTTTGGATCTGCATGACAGAATCTTCCCGATGAGAATTAAATTCTCAACTTGTGGGGAGATCTGCTTCTGCAGATGTTCAACCAGAGGAAGAACTAAGTTCATTTTTAGAAGAGTTAAACTCTTGGTTAGCTTCTACAAAAATAAAAGAGAATTAAATTCTCTTTTATTTTTGTAGAAGCTTATGGAATGAACTCCTTCCTTCTCTTACCTAGAGTTTTTTTTCTCTGAAGAGATCTTCTTTTCTCTCTGGAGAATTAAATTCTCTTTTTTTTTGTATTTTCTCTCTGTTGTTCTTCTTTTTTTGCTTCTCTTCTTGGCTCCTATTTATAGGAGAAAGAAAAGAATCAGTTTGTTCAGCCAATCTCTCATTGAGAGATTTTGATTGATTTTGTAACCAACATGATTCTTTAGATCACTCGGTGAATTTTATTCACCATTGGATTTTTAATCCAAAAGATATTTTATTTGTTGTTCCTGACAGATTTTAGGAAAATATTTCCTTATGTTGAATCTTTCTATGAACTGATGATTTTTAATCACCATTGGATTTTTAATCCAACGGTGCTCCACTTTACAGAGTGCAATCTTTTTGTTTGGAAAGATCTAGAGAAATATTTTTCCAATTAGGGTTTGTGATTCCCTTTTAATTAGAATTTAATTCTATTATCTTAGATAGTTTAGGAGTTTATCACATGTTGGCACGTGACTCTACTTGATAAAGCATTTGATTAGAATTTAATTCTATTGGTATAGAGGGCTCAGGAAACCATCACGTGTTGGCACGTGACCCCACTGATTAAGCATTTAATTTCGAATTTAATTCTATTGTTTCAGAGGGTTTAAGAGCCTATCATGTGTTGGCACGTGACCCCACTGATTAAGCATTTCCAATTATTTATTTTATTCAGTGCTTACAGGCTTTGCCTGTAAATGGTCACGTGTCTGCACGTGAGGCCCGGTCACGTGTGGGCACGTGATACCACTGATTGAGTATTTCCAATTGTTTATTTTAGTCAGCGCATATAGGCTTGCCTGTAAAAGGTAACGTGCCTGCACGCGAGACCTGGTCACGTATGGGCACGTGATGCCACTGATTGAGTATTTCCAATTGTTTATTTTATTCAGCGCATATAGGCTTTGCCTGTAAAAGGTCACGTGTCTGCACGTGATGCCCGGCCACGTGTGGGCACGTGATGCCCGGCCACGTGTGGGCACGTGATGCCCCATTTGGGGTTTTCCTTGATGCTGTATCTGTATTTTATTTAATTCCTATGAGGGAACAAAATCGTAGGGATCTCTAAGTGTATTGCTCCTTTGTGAGTCGTAAGGATCTCACGCAGGTGTTTTCTTCTTACAAGATCGAGAGCATCTTGCAGGTGTTTTTATTTTAACGAGATTATGCCCTTTTGGGTTTTCACAAGCTCGCCGGTGGCCCTGCTGTTTTTACTCACGGAACCCTTTCGGGTTTTCATCCGTGCCCATTTCGCTTATGGACGTACCATTTTTTGTTTTTTTATTTTAACAACGATGAAACCCTCGAAAATAGTTTCGCCGCATGTGACCCATTTGTTTGCCGGTGGGATTTGAGTTGCAGTCTTCACCGCTGGGACCTGTGGACTTGAATTCCACTATCGCCGTGTTTGCGGCGACGTACTTAGTTTACGGACATTATGGTCCATTGTTAGTTTAGGGACATCTTGGTCCACAGCTAGTTTAAGGACGTTGCGGTCCGTGGGGATTTTGAGGTGAAGTTTTGCCGGATACTACTTACAGAGTCTTGACTCGGGAAGATAGCGAACAGACACGAGCATCGTCATCTATCGTTAACCTGAGTTGTGACTCGTTAGGGATAGTATTTCTTAAGGAATCGGCCGTTTATTGGTTGGAAGGGTCTTTCGCCATGCATGTTCATAAGCAAGTAGGCCCCACCTTGGTAGACCTTGTCTATGATGTACGGGCCCTCGTAGTTCGGCTCGAATTTCCCCCGCTTTGTACGGTTGGGGATCATAGGCTTTTTTATGACTAATATGAGTTCGCCTTGGCGGAATGTTCTCGGCCTAGTCAGTCTTTCGTATGAGCGCATCATCCTTGCTTTGGAAGCTTTCAGTTTTTGCTGCGCTATGAGGCGAGTTTCATCGAGGGCATCTAGCTCCTCGAGCCGAACATGGGCGTTTTCTTCATCCGTCAGCTCATATCGAACTGCCACTCGTAAAGAGAGTAGCTCTATCTCTGAGGGAAGTACCGCTTCCGTGCTGAATACCAATGCGAATGGCGTTGTATTCGTGGCTGTTTTGAACGTAGTTTGATAAGCCCAGAGAGCTTCATGCAATCTCTCATGCCAGTTCTTTTTGTTTCTGGACACTGTTTTCTTTATGATCTTCGTCAAGGTCTTGTTGAAAACCTCAGCTAGAACGTTAGCTCGGGGATTATAGACTGAAAATTATCTCCAATCTATATTATGCTGCTGTGCAAAGCGGCTGATCTTATGGCTCCTGTAGGCTGGCCTATAATCTGAGATGATTCGTCGTGGGGTGCGAAACCGGTATATGACATATGTCATGAAAAAATGGAGGATGTTCTCCGTATTCACCTCCCTTAGCGGTACTGCATTTGCCCACTTAGAGAAGTAATCAGTTGTTGCTAATATGAACCGATGTCTCTTGGATGATACTGGTTCGATGGGCCCAATTATATCGGTTCCCCAAATTTCGAACGGCCAGCTAACCAATGTTGGGTGTAGCAGATTCAGATGCTGGTGGATGAAGTCCCCGTGAATTTGGCATGAGTGACACTGCTTCGCATATTCAAGGCAGTCCTGAATCATCGTGAGCCAATAGTAACCCATTTTTTTGATCTTCAGTTTCATCTTTGGCCCGGCTTGATGGGAACCGCAGAGTTCGTCATGAGTTTCTTGGACGACCCTTTTTGCTTCTTCTAGTTTGGGGCACCTTAGCCACAAACTGTCGAACGATCTCTTATATAAAGTATCATTGACGAAGGCGAAAGATAGGGCTCGCTTCATGAGCTGATGTCTTGACGCCGCGTCTTTGGGCATTCGACGGGATTTGAAGTAGTCTATGAAGACTTCTCTCTAATCCCTAGCCTTTTCTTCGTCTTCTATTTGACATGCTGCTTGTTTGTTCGCTTCCTTTCCTTTAGACGACTCCGGAGATATTTTTGCTAGCGCGAGAATCCGGCGGTTTTGCACGATGATCCTTACGTCATCGAGGTTTTCGTCAGCCAGTTCTTTAGCGAGTTTGGCTAATGCAACCGCCTTGCTATTTTCCGCACGCGGTATACTTTTCAGGATGTAGGAGGGAATTTGAGTCAGCAATTGCTGCACTCTTTCGCCATATTTTACCAACTCTGGTTTGCACGTCTGATAGTTGCCATTTACTTAGCTAACGATTAGCTGGGAGTCTCTATATATATAGTTGCCATTTACTTAGCTAACGATTAGCTGGGAGTCTCTATATATGAGGATGTTTTCGATTCCCATGTCGACAGCAATCTCAAGACCTGTTATCAAAGCTTCGTACTCGGCCTCGTTGTTTGTTCTTGGCTCTGTCAATGAAAGGGAGAAACGCATCATCCCTCCTTGCGGGGTCACGAAGATAAGGCCTACCCTGGCTTTGATTATGGGGGTGTTTTGCTTTCGTTTCTTCATGGAAGACGCTCCGTCGAAGTAGAGTTCCCATCGGGCATTATTTCCTTCCTCCTATCTATCGATTGCGTCGAACGCATATTCATCTGGCAATTCAAAATTTAAAGGAGAGTCGGCTGGTATAGGATGCTCAGCAAGAAAATCGGCGATGGCCTAGCCTTTTATTGCCTTGAGGGGTCGATATACTATCGAGAACTCCATCAAGAGGAGGGCCCATTTGGCAAGCCTTTCCGTTAGTATGGCTCTTGACATCAAATACTTGAGAGGATCCACCTTTGATATGAGATGGACCTCATGTGCCAAGGCATAATGTCGAAGCTTCGTTATCACGATGATCAGTGCTAGGCAATGCTTTTCAATAGGGGAGTAGTTGTTTTCTGCCCCCAGAAGGACTCGACTTAAATGGTAGAGAGCTCTCTCTTTTCCTTGATCGTTCTCCTGTGCCCATAGCGCGCCTAAAGAACCTTCAGGGGCTGTTCTGTACAGGATGAGGGGATTTCCCTTGACCGGAGCGGTCAATACCAGTGGATTCTGCAGATATTGCTTGATTTCGTCCAGTGCATTTTTGGCATTTACGATCCTAAACGAACGGGGTCCCTTTCTTCATTAGATGGTTGTAGGGACGGCATTTGCCGGAGAGGTTAGCTATGAACCGTCGGATATACGTGAGCTTCCCTGGGAGAGACCGCAATTGTTTGAGAGTTTTTGGCGTGGGCATTTCCATAATCGCCTGGATCTTTGATGGGTCTATTTCGATATCTCTGTGTCGTATGATGAATCCTAGGAATTTACCTGAGGAGACTCCGAACGTGCATTTCAAGGGGTTCATCTTCAGGTTGTATTTCCGAAGACGCTGGAACACTATTTTCAAATGCTCCCAGTGCTCCCCGTACGATTTGCTTTTCACCACGAGATCGTTGATTGGTACGGATTTTATGCTTATGCGTTTTTGAATCAAAGAATTAACCGCAATCAATAACGGTGTCACTTTGCAGCTAGCCGGTTGAGTACGGATCGGTCCACAGGAAGATGGATTCCTATTCTTTATGTTCTAACGAGTTAATCCAATTATTTTGGGTTTTGATTTAAGATCTAAGAATGAGATTAAAATTGATTAAAATTCTTGCTAGGGTTAGGATTAGGTTAGTTTGGAAAGTCAATTATTCTCACCACTTTCTTTGCCCTAATTAAGAACTTTTAGGTGTTAAGGTAATAGTTAACAAAGGGGATTAGCACGACCGGGAAGAAACTAGGTTTCTTCCCTTTGGTCCTTGTCCGTCCTTTCTTAACTATTATCCCTAACCTCTATGGAAATCGAACACAACCGGTCTTTAACTAGGGTATCATCGCTACCTCGTGGGATAGGGTGCCGTAGTGAGCGGTGTGTGTATGTATGCATAGAGTCCTACTTTAAAATGTATAACGGGCAAGAAAAGGGTGAGAGATTTTCATCTCTCAAACCTTCCCCAAACCTAACCCTAACAAGTGAGGAACTACTCACTCATTAGGGAATTGATAAACGAGTTCATTTTTTTATGGTTTTAATTTAATAACTAAGGTAGAATAAAAAAATTATAACTACGGCAGATAAAAAAATTTATAACTACGGCAGATAAAAAATTTATAACTACGGCAGAAAAGAAATTCAAGATAAAAAAAACTTACTTCTTTATTGATGCACACTTTGACAGATTACATGGAATTGAAAATCTAAGATCTAGAAATTAAAAAGAGACATCTCAAAAGAGGCACCCAAAAGAGGCACGCTCCAAAAAGAGCTGTAGGGTTCCAATTTATAGATAATAGAAACCCTAGGGTTTACATCTGATCCATATCTAGAATTACAAAAATACCCTTAAAAACCCAAGTCAATGCACCGACGCACCGACACGTGCGATGCATGGCCGCGGATCCGCGGCCATAAGCCTGGTTTGGCCGCGGTTCCGCGGCCATTTGATGGGCTTGTGGGCTGATTTCTTCAGGGCTTCTGTCTGTTGCTTTTTACTTCTATTTTCTTCACTTGGTTCTTCAGAATGTCTTCTAGTTTCTTCCAGATTTCCACAGTGCAGAATGTTGTGGACTTTTCCCGTTCGCTTCGTGTTGAAATCTTGAATCTTGTGCTACCTTTGTACTTTGTGAAATCGAACTGTTTATTGATCTTCATTTGTTCCTTAACTGTAGGCGGCATCATTAAGATTCTTCTATTTGTTGGTCGTAGTCTCACTTTTGTAGCATCTTTTCACCATTTTCACTGTATTGTTCCGAGAACCTGTAACCTGCAACTATTCAACAGACATGGTTCAAAAGCACCTATTTATTTGTAAAATGATTAAGAATGGGGAATATAATAATGCAAAATTATGAGATGAACAAATACCCCCAAACTTATCTTTTGCTCGTCCCGAGCAAAACTAGTTTTATTCTCGAAAAAGCCTAACCTCACTTTCGCAGGGAAACTCGATTGCACTGAGCTCGTGCAACAAGCCGTTAAACCTCTAGGTGTCCCTAGGAGGAGGAGTGTTGTCTTCTGAGGGTTTTCAGCGGATACTACCCACAAAATCCGATCAATTTGGCATGTTGACTTTCATTCTTCAATTCGGTATTCTAGCAAGAAGTTCTATTATCTTCAACTTAGAAATTATCAACCCATATTTTTCACGCTTCCTTCTCATTTAACTTAAGATTGTATATGTTCTGTAATTTATTTAGCATCTTTTGAATTTTCCTTCTAAGGTTACATCTCAACTTAGGAATTTTTATCATCTCTACTGAAGGTATAAGCCCTATCTTTCATTCCTATCTCATCCAAACCCTAATCATATACCCCTACGTGTGTGTGTGTGTATCACCCATACACTTGGAAATTCAATTCAAGCTCTCATACTCTTGTCCATTTTCCAAAGTACTTTTAGTTGGTGAATTTTAGATGAAATTGCTCACACATCCTTCATGCGACCGTTAATACTTCTTGAGATACTAACGACCGATTACAAAATGTGTTCGCGCATTTAGGCGTAATTCCTCATCTTGTAACACCTAAGGCTTTAGCAGTGACTCCCAAACTAGTTGGTCTAAGGCACTAGGTGATAAAGCACCCTCGCTATATTTTTTTTATTTTACGCAGTCTTAAGTAATTACAAAACCAGTGTTCATTTTTTTTATCTCTTTATTCACACTTATACTTTTATTTTATTTTCCTTCATACTAAGGATTTTAGACAAGAGTATTTCAGGGTATCCTCTACTATTCCAAGCTTCAAGGTGAATGTTTGTGCAAGTTGTAGGGTGTATATTTTCAGAATTTAGACTAAAGGTTCGGAATTATTTTTCAGACTTACACTTCAATAAAAATTTCAAAATTTTTCCCTTATTTTGACTTAGCCCAAGAACTGAATTCAAAATTTGCCTATTTCTAAATAAACTATAAGGACATATGTTTTCTACGGTTAAACTTTAAGAAAGGTTATTTTTAGGATTTTTAATTTACTAAGTTTAGGATCTAGTTTTTCCCTACTATTCAACCGTCATGTTGAACTTAAATCAAATATGGCCAAAATTGAACTTTTCAATTTTTATAATTTTTAAATTTTTTTTTTTTGATTTTTATGGATTTTAAAATAAGTATGCAAATGCAAAAAATATACTTATGAATGCAAAGGAAGAAACCTTACCGAGCACACCCCCAAACTTAAACTTGACAGTGTCCTCACTGTCATGCCATACCAAGAGGGTCAAAAATGTCGGCACTCCCCTGTTTATTTATTTATTTTTTTATATATTATTTTTTTTTGTTAAAAGAAAAACAAAATATATAAAAAGGTCCCCCCAAACTTAAGTGAGATAGTGTTTCCACTGTTTAAGCGTTAAAGTTCAGAGTTAGGGAGGAGAAAAAAATACAGTATCAAGCTATACAAGGCCTTACACAGGCCAAAGGTTAGCACCAACCATTCAAAAATTTTATCATTATAATGGTGTGGTTGGTGAAATAATGGAGTGTAGAGAGAAAAAATGAGAAACACAAGAGACCGTGTGGAGATAGAAGCAATATACGGTCTTGGTGGAGGAGAAAAATGGCAGAAGGGAAAAAATGGTGGTGGTTCGACTTCTTCAGATGGAGGTTGATTAATCACAAAATTCGTGTCATTTAGGAATGCAAGTTCGTCAGCAAAAAGTTCTTCAAAACTCTCATCGATATAATTGAACACTTTGTTGTCAGTAAGTTTTGTGCCAGAATTTTTCAGACTTGATTTGTCAAAAATTATGGAGATATGAGACTCGAAAAACTCATCTACCTCATTTTCAAAAGTATCCAAATCAAGTTAGCTTTCTGGAATGATCAAACTTGAATTATCGGATTGTGATTCATCAACACTCGGTATCATTAAAGAAAGATTAGAAGAAGAACCAGAGAAAGTAGGAGAAAGAAGTTTACTACGAACTTGAGGGTAGAGATGGGGTGTATAAATTAGCACATTTTTTAATGACCGATGTGTAAAAAGCGATTGTGCTAATCTATCAACCCACTGAGAAATGAGGTCAAATCCTTCAAGATTCGTGAGCAAACATGGGTACGTCGAACTTGGTAAACCAAACATTGGAAATGAAAGCGATACGGTCTCTTGCGCGGTCGGAACGATGGAAAGGACGAAGGGGGGTGATTTAGGAAGGGTCACAGTTAAAGGTTCAGGAGGGTGTACACAGTCAGAGGAAAGAACATGATGAATTGAAAAATCCGACTCATCACATAAAACTGGTTTATCCTCAATAATTTCCTCAATATTCTCCTCAAAATTTAGTTTATCCATGCCATTCTCATCAAAATCAAGACGCATATGAAGTTCGGGAAAAACATTTAATGATTCGGGATGATGAATTGGAGAGAAAAACTCAGCCAAATCTACGGGTTCATCATCCAAAATATTCCCTGCGTCAATATCCTCAATCAAGTGAAAATCAATTTTTTCGGACACCTCATCAAAAGCATGGATATTTATCAATTCAGGTTCTAAATTGGAGGTGTAGAGATCAAAAGGATTGGTGATGGTTTCATTCGAAAGGGACCCTTCACAATCTGGCAAATCAAGCACTACAAAGTCGCACAACTCATTAAATATTTTATTTTTAACTGGTGAATCATTTAGGACACTTGATAGACATTCAAAACCGGAGTTGTGGGATTCAATTGGGGATGGATAGGTTTGATTTGGAAGGGTGCACAGCTCACTCTCTTCACTCAAATGCTCAATCTGTCCAACCGCCTCATCTTACATTGGAAAATTTGGAGTTAGTTGGAAACTAGCTACCGGGTCACTAGGTTGTAATAGGGCGGCAATGGACGCAACCAAATCCTTCATCTGTTGGTTTGTCGCTACAATATAAGCTTCCAACGACTGTTCCAGACTAGACATGAATTTGTGAAGGGGTTTCAGTAAAATATTCAAAATTGTTTGGATTCTGGAAACTTCCAAATGGCTGTGTAGAAGCAATGTCTAGGAAGGGTGCGAAAGTCGGGTAGGAGTGGTAGAAATTGAATGGTTGGACAGGAGTAGGATCAACATTTGGATAAAAAGGTGAATGGTTTGTTGATCCCAAGAATTAGAAGTGTTGAAAGGAGTGAATGATCGGTTATGAGATTGTTCAATATGTTCAGCAATAGACATGGGTTTCGGAGTTACCTTTGGACTCTCAAAAGGGGTATCAACGTAAGAAGGTGGTGAAGGTTGAAATGGTTGATACAAAGTCGATTGCGGAGTCCAACTGTTTCTCCTAAACGCTTCTATTCGATCTTTCAAAGAAATTTTGGGCATGGAGGGGTCGTCCGTAATTCGACCAAAACGATGAGCGTAGGAATTAATGTCTGGTTGAGGGTACCAAAGTTCGGCAAGGGTTTTGCGACGTGGGGTACCCATGATGTGATGAGAGAAAGGAGAAGAATGTGATGATTTTTTTTATTGTTTTTTATTTTTTAAAGTTTTTTATTTTTTATTTTAAAAAAATTGTTTGTTTTTGGAGTTTTGAAATTTTTGAAAGTGTTTTTTTTAGAAAGAGTTTTGCAAAATTTGTACGGAATTAGTTCAAACAATCACAGTTTAAAATATGCACAATCAAACCTAGAGTTATGGTCTCCTAAGTCAACTAGACTGCTCCTAACTGTTCCAAAGGGTAAGTTGTGAGATCCTCAAATCGCCTCTTCACCGTCAATTGTGGCCAGGTAAGCACAAGTAAAGAAAGGAGGGATCCGCTCACGAATCACCGTGAGACAGGCCTTTTAAAATTACCTTTCCCACTTGTCTAGCTTAGGCACCACAAAATCAGGTTTAGATAAACGATCGATGCCTACAGCTTTTCCTTTGTCCTAATGAGCACGACAGTCCTTATTGGCTGAGTCTAATATTTTTTAATTAACTCGAAGATTGATGCAAAATACTTTTTGTGATTTTTGGGGTCCTAAGAAGGGTAATGAAATCTCCACCCAATCTGGATTGGTGTTATAACCCCTTAAAAGTCCGTATTAATTATGCAAAACAATTAACACACGAAAAACACTTACAAAAAATTTTTATTTGGCAGCACAAAGAATCCTGCACAAAAATAATTTATTGGAAAGAAGAAATTTTGAGCAAAGAACCCTGCAGGAAAATTTTTCAGTGGAGCTTAGGGGTAGGAGAGAAGACAAAAATACTCACAGAGGAAAAATGAGTTGCTGACGTCAGCACACCGCCGCGGATCTGCGGTCAAATGTCGCTTCCCGCAGCGGTTCCGCGGTGTAGTTGTTGGTTCAGATCCAAAAAAAAATTGTTCTGTGCTGTTTTGATTCTCCTCTGTCTGTTCAGATCTTCTGTTTCTGGATTTGTTCACCGAGCTTGCTCCAGATCTGAATCTGTTCGTCTTTCCGTTCCTGCACAATTCACACAATACCTCTCAAAAAGAACAAGATGGTTTTTATTTTTATTTTTATTTTATTTATTTATTTTTTGTTTTAAAATTTTTCAATTTTTAAATTTATAATTTTTTTAACCCGAAATTACACAAAGAAAGAGACTACCGTCTCCCCGGCAACGGCGCCATTTGATTGGTACGGATTTTATGCTTATGCGTTTTTGAATCAAAGAATTAACCGCAATCAATAACGATGTCGCTTTGCAGCTAGCCGGTTGAGTACGGGTCGGTCCACAGGGAGATGGATTCCTATTCTTTATGTTCTAACGAGTTAATCCAATTATTTTGGGTTTTGATTTAAGATCTAAGAATGAGATTAAAATTTATTAAAATTCTTCCTAGGGTTAGGATTAGGTTAGTTTGGAAAGTCAATTATTCTCACCCTTTCTTTGCCCTAATTAAGAACTTTTAGGTGTTAAGGTAATAGTTAAGAATGGGGATTAGCACGACCGGGAAGAAACTAGGTTTCTTCCCTTTGGTCCTTATCCGTCCTTTCTTAACTCTTATCCCTAACCTCTATGGAAATCAAACACAACCGGACTTTAACTAGGGTATCACCGCTATCTCGTGGGATAGGGTGCCGTAGTGAGCGGTGTGTGTATGTATGCATAGAGTCCTACTTTAAAATGTATAACGGGCAAGAAAGGGGTGAGAGATTTTCATCTCTCAAACCTAACCCTAACAAGTGAGGAACTACTCACTCATTAGGGAATTGATAAACGAGTTCATTTTTTATGGTTTTAATTTAATAACTAAGGCAGAATAAAAAAATTATAACTACGGCAGATAAAAAAATTTATAACTACGGCAGATAAAAAATTTATAACTACGGCAGAAAAGAAATTCAAGATAAAAAAAAACTTACTTCTTTATTGATGCAATCTTTGACAGATTACATGGAATTGAAGATCTAAGATCTAGAAATTAAAAAGAGGCATCTCAAAAGAGGCACCCAAAAGAGGCACGCTCCAAAAAGAGCTGTAAGGTTCCTATTTATAGATAATAGAAACCCTAGAGTTTATATCTGATCCATATCTAGAATTACAAAAATACCCTTAAAACCGAGTCAATGCACCGACACGTGCGATGCACGGCCGTGGATCCGCGGCCATAAGCCTGGTTTGGCCGCGGTTCCGCGGCCATTTGATGGGCTTGTGGGCTGATTTCTTCAGGGCTTCTGTCTGTTGCTTTTTACTTCTATTTTCTTCACTTGGTTCTTCAGAATGTCTTTTAGTTTCTTCCAGATTTCCACAGTGCAGATTATTGTGGACTTTTCCCGTTCGCTTCGTGTTGAAGTCTTGAATCTTGTGCTGCCTTTGTACTTTGTGAAATCGAACTGTTCATTGATCTTCATTTGTTCCTTAACTGTAGGCGGCATCATAAAGATTCTTCTATTTGTTGGTCGTAGTCTCACTTTTGTAACGTCTTTTCACCATTTTCACTGTATTGTTCCGAGAACCTGTAACCTGCAACTATTCAACAGACATGGTTCAAAAGCACCTATTTATTTGTAAAATGATTAAGAATGGGGAATATAATAATGCAAAATTATGAGATGAACAGTCGTCGATATAACATTCGACAATCTCGTGTTTAAGGTCATCGAAGATCTTCATCATGGCCCTCTGGTAGGTAACTCCAGCATTCTTCAGACCGAAAGGCATCACTTTATAGTAAAATATGCCCAGCGGAGTCCGGAAGGCGGTGTGCTTTTGGTCTTGGGGATGCATCTTTATTTGATTGTACCCTGAAGATCCGTCCATGAAGGAGAAGACCTCGTGAGTGGGCGTGTTATCGATCATCAGCTCGGCAACATGTACTGGGAAGTCATCCTTCGTGCAAGCTTTGTTGAGATCCCGAAAGTCCACGCAGATGCGTACTGTCCCATTTTTCTTCATCACTGAAACAATGTTGGCGATCTAGTCAGGATATTGAATTTCTTGGATGAAGCCGGAGTCGATTAGTTTCTTGACTTCGGCATTGATACTCATCTCGAGTTCGAGCCGCATTTTTCTTGGCGCCTGCTTGACTGGCTTAATGTCTGGCGATATAGACAGTTTATGCATAGCTATCTCCGAATCTAATCCCGGCATCTCGGAATAGTTCCATGCGAAGCAGTCTTTATACTGCATAAGCACGTCTTTTAGTCTAGCCGCCCGCTCTTCAGACAGCAGCTTACTGACGAACGTTGGCCTCGGATCGTTTGTCATCCCCATGTCGATTTTCCTCAGATTGTCCGCCGTGGTATGTATCCCGTCCTCCAGCTCTTTTGGTGCCGGTGGAAATTCTGAGATCACCTCGTCCTCATCTTCATTTACGAAGCACTGGAAGAGGTTGCCCACATTCTCATGCTCGCCCTCCTTTGAGAATGTTATCATGTGGTAGGTACGAGCTCGTTTCCAAGCTCGATGTTGATCTGGACTTTCCCTCGCAGTGTAGGTTGCTCTTGGCTCATGCTTTCGTGGTGGGGTTACCCTCCAATTGTCGAACAGAGCGAACCTGCCTTACTGATACTGGTCTTCGACCCAGTCTTTGAAGGTGAAGCAATCTTCACGAGGATGTCCGATTGCTCGGTGGTAGGAGCAATAAGCCGGATGATAGACCTCATTTATTTGCTCAGAGTGCCGAGACTCCGGGAGTGTCATCATTTGATATTTCATGACAAGGTCGAATATTTTTCTTGTCTTGTTTCGGGGGAATGGGTACTCTCGATCCATCTTCTTTATAAAAGACGGATTCCAGCTGACTTTTTCTCGATCGCGTGGATTCTTGAATCCGCTTCGCTGTTTTCGAGCGTCATTCCCATTCTTCACCTTGTTGTTGCTTCTACGTCGGGCTTTCTTCTTTCCATGAGAGCGCACAGCGGGCTGAGGGTGAAGGGTATCGTCATCCTCCGTAGCCTGCTGAATGATACGTTGCGTCCTGGCCTTCTCGTAAATGGACATTTCGTGACTGTGGTCATCCCAAACCTTTTGACCCGCTTCCCTTATTAGCTTGTCAATTTGTTCTTCGAATGACGGGCTTGACATTTTTACGGCAGAATCCCGCTTTGGCTCGATATTGGCGATATTTGGAAAAGCATTCCCTTCTCCTCCGGAGTCGTTTATAACGTGCAGCTATGGAGTCGCTCCTGTTTCTTGGGCCGAACGGATCCAAGCCCAGTCGTCTCTATCCTCCCGTTGGGCATCTTTCGCTGAGTCCCGGAAACGTCCCAAATTTTGTTGTAGAACTGGGCTTGTCGCGCAGTTTGTTTGAAAGGTACGCCTTGGCATCTTAACAGCCTCCTCAATCCCTCTGCATAGTATCTAGGCAGACAGATTGGTTGGAGCCTATCGAGTGCAAAATCGGCACCATGCCAGACTTCTTTCTCCACTTTGGTCTCCGTGGATTGATAAAAGAGGATCACCTTTTCACCTTTTCGCCTAGGAGGAACGTAGAAGGTCTGCAGCTCTTGCATGCCGTATGTATCGAGCGCATCAAGTTCCCTGTAATGCTACTGCGGAACCATGTTGATTTGTAAACTTTGATCAGCTTCAGCAAAGGTCCGCATTGATGGACGAACAGAGAATACCGTGTTGACTTCGTCTTCAGAGTCGCTGCCGAAGACCAAAATAGGAGTAGATGGTCCTAGCCTGCTGCCTTGGGGTTGCCCCGAGAAGACTATTTCTTCATCTTCCTCGGCATCGCTCCCAAAGATCGGGATAGTCGCGACGGCTTTTTGTTTATCCTCCGGTTTATGACATCTTTCCGTGTCTTCGAAGTCTGGTAGGAAGTACTTGGCGTCTTCATATTTGCGGACTTCATTTATAGAGAATGGGTTTAGCTCCCCTGTAACTGTGTACTAGAGGCCGTCTTTGAAGTATTTCATACACTGATGTTGTGTAGAAGGGATGATATTGTATTCGTGTAACTAAGGCCGGCCGAGCAGAGCATTATAGCAATTCTTAGCGTCGATGACATGAAATTTGATGTCAGTGACGAGCATCCCGAAGCGTAATGTCAGTATTACGGACCTAAGAGTCCGTGATGACTGCGAGTCGAACCCGGAGATAGTAATTTTGTCCCGAGCCAGGTGCTGAACGTTCATACAGATCTCCTTCAACACTCTCACATTGAGAAGGTTGACGGATGACCCGTTGTCGACCAGGATCTTTCCTATCTTAATATCGTGGCAGTACCCGGTGACATACAGAGGACGGTTGTGCTCGCACATTCCAAGGAGGAGATCTTCATCGCCGAATGT
This sequence comes from Agapanthus africanus, assembly GCA_030015575.1. Taxonomy (NCBI): domain Eukaryota; kingdom Viridiplantae; phylum Streptophyta; class Magnoliopsida; order Asparagales; family Amaryllidaceae; genus Agapanthus; species Agapanthus africanus. The sequence continues at coordinate 751,716,127 of CM057340.1, read as the reverse complement.
GATGTCAGCTGTGTGAACTTCTTCCAGCTCGTCCTTCATCTTTTCTTCCGCAAAGAATGCTTGGAACTGATCAGGCTCTTGCAGTGCCTTGATTAGAGAATCTCGTGCTTCTTTGGACAGGAGGAGAGCATCCAGTATGCTTAGTTGCGACGGTATCTTTCTCAGGTGTGCCAGGACATTGTAATCTACCTTGTTTTTCTTAGGCAGGTCTTTGGCTGTGAGCTCTTCGACGACTCTATCATCGAGGGCAATTTCCTCAGGGACTTTTTCCTTCCCCTTTTCTCTTTTGCTTGAACCTTTGTTTGCATTCCCGAGGTTCTTTTCAGGCAACGTACGATTACGCAGCTGAATGTTCTCGCGGTTCTTCACCTCTTCTTCTTTTCCAGAGGTGGATTCCTTGAAGAGAGAGTCGAAGGTTATTTCTTCCTCAGAATTGCTCCCGAATGTGCGAACTTGGGTTTTCCCTTTTGTCGAACTGGTATCAACCATATAACAGCTGCCAGTCGTTTTTCCATGCTCATCTGTCACATTTTTTCGCTGTCGACGAGCTTCGCGCTTCATCCTCTTGAAATGTTGTCGGTGGGCCACATATCCATGCCACCACTTCTTGAAGGCGCTGCACTCTTCGGTGGGGTGTGTGATCCTCCGATGGTATAAACAGTAGTTTTGGTGTACATCCGCTTCATCGAGGCATGTACTCCCGGGAGCATTTCCTTTGACAGGTGGCGGCTTCATCCTCATTGACAAGGCTTTGGCGAACCGTTTCCCTATCTTAAACCTGATTTTGTCTGCCGCGGGTGTGCTTCGATCTGGTTGGAGTACTTTGTGACTCTTCTTCGCCGCAGCTTCTTCGTTCTGACGCCGAGGCTTGACCTTTTCATATATGGCCGTTTCACGTTCTCGGTCAGTTTTGCTCTTTTGAAGGGCTTCGTTCAGTAGTTTATCGATCAGATCGTCTGACGGTTCCAGGGATTTTGACGCCGGTCTTGCCCCCAGCTTCTCTGCGTTGCTTTCCGACGCCGATGGAGCTTCTTCATCTTTTAACGACAGGTGAGAGATCATGTGGTAACTCGCTACATAATCCTCGGGTTCTTCTGACGAGCCATCTCCTTCATCAATTTCAGTGTCTCTGTTCTCAAGAATATGCTCGAGGAACTCTTCAAGTGTGACTGGGGTCCGCGCCTTTTGGTTGTATTCTTCTAGTGCTTCAATGTACTTTTGCAGGTCCGTGCGCTTGTCGTCTGGCTGCACAGGCTTCTTAGTCTTCTTCTTTTTCTTCGAAGACTTTGAAGGCTTGACCTGGGTGTTTTGCCCATCGCTGCCAACTTTCGGTGCTGGGCGCGGTTTCAGCATCCTGTCAATAACCTCGGGCTCCAGCGGGCTTTTTCACCTGATTGCCGGGCATGCTTAAAGATCCTTCAGCATTCTTTTAGTTTTAGTTGAAAGTACAACTTCCCACGGAGCTTCTTCTATAAATGAGCATGATGCCCCCGACGTGCCCACCTTCTTAGGAGCGTGCTGCTGTGGCGGGTTTATCTTCCTGTTTTCGGACAGCGCGAACTTGCCTTATTAGTACTGGTCTTCAACCCAGTTTTTGAAGACGTAGCAATCTTCGATTGGGTGGCCCATTACTCTGTGGTAGGGGCAGTAGTTGGGACTGTTGACATCACCAGGTTGCAGAGGGCATCTCGGATCTGGTAGAGTGATGAGCCTGTTGCACACCGCTAGTTCGAACAGTCTCCTCGTTTTATCCCGGGAAAATGAGTAAGGACGTCTCAACTTCTATTCGAGAGATCGTGGTTTGTTGCTTTGGCGAGCAACCGGTTTTAGGTCACTCGGTTGTTGTTGAGCGTTGGCAACGAATGTCGCTTTCCCTTTGCCCTTTTCATTCTGGGGATCTATTTTTAAAGAGGACGGCTTATGGCCCATCTGGTCCATTTGGGCCAGTTTGTCGATCAAGGCCTGAAAGGTGGTCGGCTTGAAGAATATCATAAATTGGGATATAGTCGCCTGAGGATCAAGGGTCCCGACGAACATACCCACGGTAGGAGCTTCTTCTATTCGTTGTCCGCATTTTGACCATAGGTTCCGCCATCGAATTGCGTATTGAACCTAGGTCTTTCTCGGCTTCACCCTGTCATTGATTAATGCGTTAATCGGGGTGCGCTCGCTTACGCTTGCGAAACGCTGCGTGAACAGTAGATCCATTTCTGTAAATGTTTTGATGGAGTCATTCGGAAGCTCCGAGTACCATTCAAATGTTGTCTCCGCCAAGCTGCCGACGAACTGGCGAAGCAGCAGTTTGTCGTCGCCTCCAGTATTACCGTATAAAGCTCTAAACTGAGCGACGTGCTGATGGGGATTGCTTGTCCCCTTATACACGTGGAATTTAGGGATCGTATATCCCGACGGGTACTTGATTTGATCGTACCAGCCTGGATAAGGTCGCCCAGTTCTAACAACTTTGCCAGCCGCTTCGTTTGCTTGATGAGCTCGTATTTGCTGAGCTATGTAGTCATCAAGGGCAGTTTTGGAGATCTTCTCCTCCCTGGCTGCTGATAGAGCCGGAAGAGGGTTTGATGTCTCCCCTCTATCGTCTTCAATGATTATCGGTAGATCTTCAGCTGGAGGTTCTGGCTGGATCATCATTCTAACCATGTCTTGGAACAGGAGTGCCATCTGCTTCATATTAGCGGCTTGTTCCACAGTCTCCTTATCCTTTCTCTCCAGCACCCTTCACAGGAGCTCCGTATCGGTCTTCTGATCTTGACGCTGTTCGGACGATTCTTCCGGGCTTTCTTTCTGCCCAGTGAGTGCGGCCATCTTCATCAGTATTTCTTGGAGCTTTTTTTGCTGCTCCTGAGCTTTTGTCAACGACCGAGTGAGTGGTCGATGACCTACAGAAGCACGGCTTTCCTCTTTCCCGGAATCCATGCACACTGTGTGCACGATCATGCCCCCAGACTTGGGGCGTTTGGATCCATCACCCTTGGGATTTGCCGCCGGTGGTGGTAGATTCTCTGGACTTCTCTTTTTGTGAGAAGTCGAAGTCGAAGGAGCTATTGTAACAGGTGCCTGAGAAGTCCCTCGCTACATGCTAGAGGGATGACTTCCCTCTTGTCGAACCTTCATTTTCTCCGGTCGACAAGAATAGTCCTTGTTGATCACAGAATCCTGAACTTTCCACCAGATTCTGTGGATTCGGAAGGACAGCCGCTGAGGGGGCTGTTCCGGCTTCACCTGTACCGTGTTTTCAACATGTGGAAGCGACTTCTTCAGTACATCGGTTGAAGAGTTCTTTCGCACCCTTCTGAGCGGATCAAAGCTGTTCCCAGTTGGAACAGCAGCGTCAATTTCCACCATTGGAGCTGGTGGGGTAAGTCAAGAGGGGAAACTGTCGCCATCTTTCCTCACTCGGTGCCAATGACAACATCGAGCATGTCGTGCAGATGGGGCTGCTTCCGTTATGGGGATGGCTTCGTCATGCCCTCTGCTCTGATGAAGGGCTACAGCCGGTGTCAGCCTATCGAAGACTAACGTCCGTTGGGAGGGGACGGTCAATCTTTCAAAGGTCGACCTTTTGATAGGGGATGCAGTCTTGATGATTTTGCCGGAAGCAGGAGTTGGAACGGCCAGGCTTGTGAAGACCGATCCTTTAGTAAGAGAAGCCCTCTCGACGACTTCATCCGCCGGAACTGGAATGGCTATCCGCTTCGGGATAACCCCCTCAGGTATTGCGAGCCTCTTTGCAGGCCCACTGGAGTTTTGGCTCAGTCTGTTAAAGACTAAGGTAGTAGACTTGGACGACCCGTTGAGAGGGGCCGCGGTGGTTGCAAGCCGATCGAAGACCGGCTTCTTCTGTCACGCCCCGCTTCCCAGTATACGGGCAGAGGACGCGACGATACCGCTACGTATTTACTCAAAAGTAAACACGCTAAGCGTATCTAAGCAATATAAAATACAATGTACACAAGAGACAAGAGGTAAATAAACAACAACTTTATTTATTAACATTCTTTTTACAATACAACTGAAATGAAAATACATGGAATGAAAGCAATGCCTAAACAATGGCATAACAGGAATGAAAATGAAATGCAATGTACAAGCGAATCTAAAACTCCTGGTCTTCAGTAAATTGATCCAATTTTTCGCTGCTGGGTTCGATCTCCAGTGAGTCCGAAACACCTGACGACATTCCAAAGAAGAAGAAAGAGAATGTCGTCAGCGAACAAATCGCTCGGTAAGTCCCGTAGATAGATAAGAATAGATTAGACAGAATAGAGTATAGTTGTTTAATATTGTTATTTAGTGTTAACGATGTTGTTTGTAGCTTGGTACAGAAGAGGCCAGTGTATACGAGAGGAGTCTCACTATCCCGGAGACTGAGGTATACGGAGTACAAGAAACCGTTCAGCCATGGTACAACGGCAATGGAGATTCAGGTTAGGTGTCTTATGGTTGCAGTCTCGTACCACTTCTAACACCTTCCGTACCAATCTACTCCTTATAAACCCCGCGATGTCTTGATTGTATTATTTGTATTATTTTGTATTGATTGTGTTGTTTTGTAACTTGTATTGTAAATTATGTAGATAGATGACTTGCCGAAACCATGATATCAGTTATGGAACGGATATAATGGATGAACATGTAAATGGAGTATATCCATGATTCGGTTCAGTCAAGTTGTATAGATTGAATATATGGATTCATATTGAATTGTGGTTTTATACTTGAATCACATTCAAGTCAGACTGATTATATTTAGACTCAGTCTGAGTCAGACAATTAGAAAAGAAATTGAAGTCCTGAATTAGGTTTTGATGTTATCGGTAACTGCTGCACATGGACAGCAGGATTTATGTCTTTTTCCAAGACAATTACCGTATTAATAATACCGTTTGTTAGGTTGTCTACCTTAGATAAGCAAGCACCCATATCTCCGGCTCCCTGAGGCTCAAGAGACTGGCCCCGCTTAAACTTATGTTTATTAGGGTCCTTATTGTAATTTTATATACCTCGAGGGGGTTTTATAAAAAATATTTTATATAATTTCAAAATAAATCTCGAATGTTTATTTATATTATTTTGGGTTTTCATGGATATGAATTTTAAAGATTTGAGATATTTTAGTGATTAATACTTAGCTTGAAAAGTTCATGGTATTTTATTGAAAAGCTTATCATTTTTGGTATATTTTATTGTAAACCGTATTCTTTAAATTAAACATACATATACAATATTGTGCCATGAAACCATTGTGTATGTGGTGGGATAGATCGCTATCCCGTGAATTATCACTAAAATGCTTAACAATAATATTTAACAGGTTGTACAGCTACATGAATATTTTTGTTGCAAGATTTGTCAAATGTATATTCATAATAATAGAGGTTTATGAGCTACAGTGTTATAGATATGACAACTGAGTGAAAAATCAAATTAATTAAATCCCATGCAAAATTATATGAAGTTTACGTGCAAAAAAAAACTTTATTTAAAAATGGCATTTGGTGTAAATTTCAAAAGAAAGGCTTTATCTTGTCCCTTAGCAAATAAATCAAAAATTATGCATCAATTACCCAGGAATAAAAAATCTACAATTTTACTGTTTACATCAATGACTCCATGCACCAAAAGAAAGCCAAACCTTTTAATGACCTCTAATGGCAAAAAAATGATTTTGGAAGCAGCATCAGATTCATTAGAGAGTTAGTTTAATGAATATTTATGTTTATCCAATATAATTTAAAAAATTAATCAACCAATGTAAAAATTAAACTTTAATTTGACGATGACGATCGATGGGGGGAAAAGAAGAAGGGATTTACCTCGTCGATGAAAAAATCAAAGACAACGACGACCGACGTCGGCGTGGTTAGAATGCAAGGAAATAGCGGAAAACTCATAGGGCATTTCATCAAACACCTCTGGGCAAAAATTTGAAACGTAGACGGATTGAAAATCCGGAGGCATGGAAACGATCGTTACGCTCACCCGTACTCAGGCCCGGCATTGGAGCCTCGTTTCTCAGCCTGGTCGCGTCGTACGAGCTGTTGAAGGTCGAGGGTTTGGTTGCTCTCAATTTTGTTGTGGCTGTTGTTGCTCATGACAACGGCGACGAGTTTGCTCTGCTGAGGTTAGGATGGCTGGCCAAGGGTTTGGTGTTGGGTAAAGGGAAGAAAAAGAGAAGCAGCAGTGGCAATAGAAAGGTATGTGTGTATGGATACGTAGATATAAATATATATGTATATCTAGAGAGAAGGGGGAGAGAAGGCTGTGTGCGTAGGGAGAGAATTATAGGGAAGAGTAAATGTAAGGGAATTAATATATGAGAGTGGGAAGAGGTGAACAGGTAGATGGAAAGAGTGGGATAGTGAGGGCTTTATGATTTAATAATGAAAGGGAAAACAATGAGGAGGTGTAGTAGGGAAAAGACAGCATGATTCTTCATGGGTTTAATTGTATTGGAAATTGAAATGGGTTAGTAGTTTTTCTTTAATTAAAATAAATAGTAAAGAGTTGTGAGCTCAGTTTGGGTTGGATTTGGGTTATCTTGAAATTTAATTAGGAAAATAATTTTAATTAAATTTGTGGGCTTTTCGGATGGACTGTAGAGAATAAGAATAATGGATTTGGGTTAAATATTTATGAAAGAAAAATAAGAATAAGAAGTTAAAAACTTAAATATAAGAAAAAGAAATTGTATCTAGAAAAAAAAATATGTAATAGATTGAGGAATAAAATAATAATAAATTTAATAGAAAACGGAAAATACCAAGTACAAATAAATACAGTATTTTATTGAAGAAAGATAATACGAATGTATAGAAAATTTAGGGTCGTTACATCTTCGGAGCTTCCTGTGGTAGTATCGGGACGCTGAAGCTTGATGGCCGGAGCATGATCCCAAAAAATAGTCCAGTGGTGGCATGAGTCACCCGTTCCACCCACATTGCAAAGATGGAGGCCGCTTGGGGCCCATAAGTTACTCCTCTAGTCAGGGCGGAGCGGGAATTGCTATTGCAGTTAGTGCAGCTGGAGGCCATCGATGTTATCTCCTTTTCTGCATGGAGCAAGACACCAAATCTTAGCACCTCGAATTCAAGGGCACCCATATTAAACCACGATTCGTTCACGAACACGACACACGAAGTGTGGAGTGGAAAGAGAAATATCCCCACCGGGTGTGCCAGAATCTGTTTACCGGCTGAAACCGGAAAGACAAATGTCTTGCTTGAATTTGGGGGCAGATGCTATTTGGATTTATCCGTCCATCTCTCCGAAGATACCAAGTTGATTTATGACAACGTGTATTGGAGGTTTGGGCAGATGTGGCCGTTGTAGCAGACTTCGTCAGATTCCCCCTCATTGTGAGGGGTTTTTGATTATGGGGACGCTCTTCCCTGCAGACGCAAGCCCCTGCAGTTAATTACGTTACCGCATCGCGGTAACCACTTTCTCCTGCTCTAGAAATTCATTTCGTGTTGTGTGTGTTTGTTTTATTTTTGGTTGTCCGTGAATTGTATACGGAGACTAATTTATGTTGTCGCCCGCAGGGCGTGGATTAGTCCAAATCCGTATATTCTTAGATTTGGGTTTGGGTTAATTTAAGGATCGTTAATCTCGTTTGAGATTAAGATCAACTTAAATGTTTGTTAAGGATACGTTAATCCGATCTTGGACTAAGATCTACTTAACGGGGGTTTAGAATCATTTTTGATCCAATAAAAGAGCATTTAGGCTCTATCGTTTTAGTTTAGGGACGTTACGATCCGTAGATCACCATTTTTGGGGTGAGAGTTTAGTTTAAGGACGTTACGGTCCACAGCTAGTTTAAAGACGTTGCGGTCTATAGTTTAGTTTAAGGACGTTGCGGTCCATAGCTAGATGTGCGCATCGGTTTGGGAGTGCAGCAAAAGCTGTTGGTTATCGGGACCCACCACCTCTCTGAAGACGCTGAAGAATTACAACGACATGTATCAGAGGTGTGAGGAGATATATCCTTGAACCAATGTCCGTTGGAAGATCAGTAGTCACGCTTGGAACTAAGACCAATTTGGAAAAAGATGAGCACATGGGCTGAGCTAATTAGGGATTTTTTGTCACCTTGGACTCAATCCACTCAGTCTTTGAATAAAGTGTTAAACACTTGCTTGGGCTCAGTCCCTTTTCTGTGCAAACAATGCTGGACATTGATATGGGTTCTGACGCTCACCCTTTACTTTACTTTATTTTCCTTTTTTTGTTTTTTTATGGAGTGTTAACACTCTTTATGGCGCTCACGTGTGGAGCACGTGAGGCGCTTGGCGATGAGCGCCAACCATTGAGTGCTAAGCACTCTTTATTGAACAACGCCCACGTGAGGCGTTTGGCGCTGAGCGCCAACCATTAAATGCTAAGCACTTTTTATTGAGCAGCGCCCACGTGAGGGACACGTGAGGCGCTTGGCGCTAGGTTTTCTTTGTATGTTATGTTATGTTATGAAGAGTTCAATTCTCTGTTCTTTTCTGGATCTTTGATCCACAAGAATCATCCCCATGAGAATTAAATTCTCATTTGTGGGAGACTTGTCTCATGGATCTCAGATCCAGGGAAAGAACTATGTTCTTTTATGAAGGTTAAACCCTTGGATATGCAGATGAGATGCTCTGATCTCTATTTTTTATTTACCTCAAAGAAAGGTATTCTTCTTTCGTCCTTCTTAAAACTTTCTTCTTGCTTGCTCTAAATCTTATGGAGGGGTTTCTCTCTCTACAAGACTTGAAGTCTTGGGTCCTTTATATAGCGGAGGCAAGTTTGTTGATTTAGTTAAAGAAATCTCTCATTGAGAGATCTCTAATTGATTTGGGGATTTTATTTACCGCTGGATCTTTTGATCCAAAGACTTCTGTTTACAGAATATATCTTTCTTGTTTTTAAGAAGATTGGGGAAATATTTTCCCATACAGAATCTTTCTGTATATAGGTGATTTTTAATCACCATTGGATTCTTTAATGCAACGGTGCTCTGTTTTACAGAGAGTAATTTTTCTTATTTAGAAAGATTTGAGCAATATTTTCTCAACAGAATTTAATTCTGTACTATGATGATTTATCATCTCCGTTGGATCTTTGATCCAACGGTTCTGTTTAACAGAGAGATTTGGTTATGGCGTTGGCGACCTCGTGCGAGACACGTGAGGCGCTGCCTCAGAGTTTTTAACTCTTGGCGCTGACGCCTTCATGCAAGGCACGTGGGGCGCTGCCTTTCAAATTTTGAACAGAGCTTTGCTCTTTTATTGGGGAAACAGGAGGTGATACGAAAATATATAGATGCCAAAGATCTTAATGAAAGTATATTGTTCGATAGGAGTGAGTGGAGGCGGGGGATTCATGTGCTCGACCCGGCGTGATTTTCATGTTGGTTTTTGTAGCCTACCCTATATGCTTGGGATAAAAGGCCTAGTTGTTGTATAATATGTCTTGTAAATTCTCATCCAAAAAAAGATTTGAACCCTAGTGGCTCTATATCATCTTAAAGTTGTTTATCATCTTAAAGTTGTTTATCACTGCATTAAAACTCCAAAGTTACGGTGAGGGTCGAAGAAGATACTTCTATAATCTCACAGTAAAACCCTAACCCCTTAAATTTGGGAACCAAAGTGGCCAAGCCCACTTCGATTGCTATTATTTAATGGGAAAACTCTCCAAAATATAATTTCACCGGTTGCGGTATATTTACAATGATTGATGTGGGTTATCGATAATGGTTAGGAGAGAACCTAAAGTATATATGTCGGTATATTTTCCATCAATAATTGATAACAAATATATAGATCCGAGTGTTTTTATGTCTAGTAAGTCCCTATATTAATTCTAAGATAATTAAAAGGAATTATATACATTTACATTACGAGTTATTCTCTTAATTATGCATTTTGGTAAATGGAATCTGTGAGACAGGATTTGAGTGAATATAATTTGCACTATTATTTCCCCTGGTAGCTATAATAATTGAGACCAGAGAAAGCGATACAGCACACTAGATGGCTAAGAGTAAGAGCAGCAAAATACTGATCAGCTCCAAATTGTATTTACTAAATTATGATGCTGGGAGATTGAAGAAGATATCTTATTCAGATTAAAACCGAATTCTCTGCATAAAGAGCGCAACTTTTATGTAAAAGTTTATGATAAAATAAAATGTTACATATCCATAACAAGTCTCTTGTTGCCGTTTGCAAGAGATGGGGATCAAAGGTTCGGTAATACAGATGCAAGAATAAGGTTCTCAAATACTTGAGCTATCAAGACCTCAGAGTTTTCCCTATTTTGTTTGAGCTATCCTATTTTTAATCAATCACTTTGCTTTATGGTAATTCATGTGCATGCTCTTTTCACTGCCTCAAAATTTCCCCAAGTAATTTAATTCATGATAAACTGACAATGATGCTCTATTAGTTTAATCGTAAGCATTTAAAGCTTAAATGAGATAATGAGTATTTTCCAACTGCACCATACAAATCAAGAAAAAATTCACAGGATCTATCATTAGATCAGGTAGATAACATGTAGTTAGAAAACAAGTAAATATGGACGAATACTCTTAAAATTTGTGTATTTTCTGATTGTAAGCTGGCATGAACAAAGGCAGAAGACATGCCAAGAAACAATAAACTCGAAACAATGCCTTTAAATTGTATTATTCAAAACTGATTTAGCAAGTTCTGATATAGTTATCAATCAACCGTTTATAGCATTTACACCAATCAGTTTCTTGAATTTCTAATTTCAAGTATAATAAGAATTTCAAATAAAACAAATGCTTGCATTATTATCATTCAAATACTCTGATATTATAAATTTGAATAAAACAAATACTTGCATCGCGATTATTCAAGTAGGGATTGTTGGTAACATCTCATTACACCTTGGATGATGCTTATTCTATAAACCAATACGGATATGGATTCACTTTTGTCGCATTACATTAAATAATAGACAACTCAATGAAATGCTACCACTTCAGTATCCATATAAATATCTCCATGGCTCATAGGCACATACATGCGCACATCCATAGCAGGATTAAATCAAGGGTCTTTTATAGTTTTGTTCCTGATGCTTCTATACCATGCCGGTGATCATTTTACCGAAGTTAATTCTGCAGACCAGCAATTGTTTTGTATTGTAATATCCAACTAGGATAAACAAAGCAACCTTGCAAGTGCCATAATCCTAACTTCAGAAGTTGGACATAAGACACATCAACAATTTATATCGTTAATGCCTGGAAGAAAGTTTGTTTATATATCTTGATTAGTTAGCTAAAAATTATTACAGAACTCAATAAAATATTTTATACCTCTTTCCACAGAAGAACAAGAAGAAGCCGAAGAAGAAAATTATGTAGGTTCATTTTCGAAGATATAAACACCAGAATCTAAAACCCATCAAGACTACAAATTCATGTTGTATATATGTCCTCGAACATTTTTTTTGGAAGACCCCCCCTTCCTGCAAACATATACTGCTTACAATTCCCAGAATTAGTAATGCACAGTGTTGAAAAGAAGGTCTATCCGGCCGATCGGCCGTATAATCATAAACGGTGCTTAACCGCATAGAAATTGCATTAATCGCTCCATTAACTGGGCAAAAACGATTAAACACCATATAATGGGTTTAAATCAGTTAATCGGGCGTTTAATATCTAAACGGTTGTGAAAAAATATAAACCCGTTTTGAAAAAAACTCTACCTGCTTCTATCCGTTTACTAAAGCAACCGAGACCTCTTAATTTTTTTCCTCACCGAGATTTCTTTCTCGATCAAGCCTCGATCCTCCACCTTGATCTCGACGAGCCTTTGATCTCGATCCTCCAGCCTCGACCTCAATCGCCGACGTCCCAGCCTCGACGTCCCAGCCTCCAGCCTTCGACCTTGATCGCAGCCTCCAACTTCATCTCCATCCTCGATTACAGCCTCCAATGGTAATTTTTTGGGTTTCCCCCAAATTTTTTTATTTTTTCTTTGCCAGTAGCATACCATTTATTCATGATTTTTCAAGAAAAATTTTGTTTTTATCTATTCTCATAGACTGTAGCATGCAAGAAATCATTTATTATGTAGAACAAAAAAACCTGCTTTATTTTTCATTCTCTATTGATAATAGCATGCCGAATGTCAATTTATGAAGTTGAGATGGATGATACAGAAGAGCATTATGATGATGATGATGATGAGTACGATTAGTAGAATATTTGTTTATGATATTTTGTTGCTTTTAAAATTATTTGTAGACCATATGGTATTGCTTCTTGGCAAGACTTGTTTTTATGTCACATTATGTGGTGTTATTGTTTACACGTATCATGCTATCAACATTTTGATTTGACATTCTTTGCGTGGTTTGTTGTGGTGTGTTTATATGGTAATTCATAATTGTATGATGTATGTGAGATATTGCATATGTTCCCACAGATTGTTTGTGCGCAAATTATATAATATATATCGTACAAAATATATTGTATGTCCGGTGGGATTCAAACCAACAATCTTTCTCATTTAATTATATTCGGATGCCTTACTATTAGGCCACGGACATATTTAATATTTAATATTTAATAGTTGCAAGGCTAAAATTTTCTTATAAATATTTGTGTGTGTGTATATTTGTTTATGGCCGCATAATCCTCGTAAAACGATTAATCACCGTATAATCCGATTATACGCTACCCGCTAGCCGAACGAATAAAAAACGAATACGTGTTTTACAACATTGGTAATGCAGGAAAGAATATTAAAAACCAGAAGAGGGGGGAGGGGGCAGTTCAAACCTAGGTAGTGATATACATATGAGACCTATCCATGAGGTATAGGCTGCCCAATGCCCATGATGAAGATCCATCTCACTCAATTTGATATGGACGCGTTTCTCTGTTAAAGGCTTGTAAGACAACAAGGTAACTATAACCAACTGTTACCACAGTCAGCATCCAAAGTTATCTTGTGTTACCATATCATTAGGGATTAAAGAAGAAGTGGCAGCTAAGCATATAATGTTTAGGCCAAAATTCATCAGATTACTTGCTATTGTAATTTAAGAGTTCCTGTGAAGCAAAGAGCAGGATGTTGACTAAATCAAACTTCAATCTATCTATCTATCTATAATACAAAAGTGGAGATATGGGTAGTGAAATTTTTACAAAAGTGAACTTTTGAATTAATCCCCATTTTATCCTCCTTGGTGTTTGTAACTGATTGGAAAAAATTTGTAGGATCCACCCTTGCTTCTCTGCTCACATGCATAGATTGTGTGGGACAAGATGAGAAAGGGTGAAAAAAGGTAGGCAGTGAATGTTGAGGCCCACTTTTAAATTTTCTTTCTTTTTCCTTGAGGTTCTTTTCATAAAATTTAGAATTTTTAAATCCACGTTCCCATTTTATACAAAATTGCATCCATAATGCATTCATATTAAACTTTTTTTGCAAATAAACCAGGAATCTTAATATTAATTAAAAGAACTTAACACAAAAATGAAGAAAGTGCAAGTTTACTTATTTTGTTCATTTGTTTCCATAATTGCCTCAGATATCCTTTCAGTTATGAAGGGCTCAGAGTAAATACATTTAGAAAATAAATACAGAAGTTTTAAACCCCCCACCCCCCCACCCCTCCCCGACTCATCAAATCTATTTTGCATATGGATAATGTACTAACAAGTAAAAAATCAATAACTTTTATCTACATACTTCTTCAATTTCGTAAGGTTATACATCAATATTTCAAAATTTAGAAATTTATATACTTTAACATTCAAATTAATTAAAAAGGTGACTTGTTGCAAATATCAGTATTTAACATCTAAATCTATATAGAAATCATTGAGAAGGTCATCTAAGATTTCGATAACAAACATCTTTTGAATTTATTTGTTCTTAACAAAACAAACATTTTACATCAGACAATTTACTACCATTTAGTTGTTCATTTCTCATATCATATCAGCTACCTGTATTCATCTTTTCTTACAGTTGGAATTTCGTAAAGTTGGAAAATCTTTTACATATAATTGTGGAATTATGAATAAACAGATAAAAACTTAGAAAGTAAAATAACTAGATATACATCAAGGGGAAAAAAAGACGACAATATTGTCTTGATTTGCTAGCATCCGGCTTAATACATTAATTTAGGTGGACCGTGGAGTCATAAACAACAATTAAAACTGAGATTTAAATGACAATTACACAACTAAATTTAGCAATATATAAATTTAATAGGCTATGTTGTAAATAAATAAATAAATAATATTCTTTGAAAAAAATATTGTTCTTTCTAAATTATGAGTATTAAATGATGTAAGAAAACCAGCCATGCTAGCACGGGGGCAAATTCTAGTATTAACAAATAAGACAATACTTGCTTACCAGTATCATTTTGTTCATGATATCATGGATAGTGGTTTTGACAATCAGCACCTCCTTCCCAGTTTCTACCCAATTGAAAATTGTTAGCATGCTTCAAGCACAATAATATAGACCAAAAAACAACTGATGCAGCTCTCATACCATCCAATTCTGCAACTTTATCAAGTGCCTTTGCAGATCCTCTATTAAGAAGGTGAAATGTACCTTTCCTGCCAACATGTTTCGTGTAATTCTGGAGCAGAAAACACCAATATGAGGTTAATCAAGGAAACAAAGGTTCACATTAGCCAAGACAGCATAATTCTTTTTATTGCACCTGAATTGGGGCACCATTTTCTTGAACAACAGCATCATATCCGTCAATCTCTTGGCCAAAGTTTGTCTTAAGAAGATCACCAGAATTGCCAATAACTGCACAGCGTCCAAACTGGTGTGGAATAAATGGAGTCTCAGGAAGTACTAGAGCCAGTTTTTCCCTTCAGAGTGTTTTGTTTGCACAATGATTGCTGAAGAAGCAGGAGAAAATTACCAGGAATAAATTTAGCATCGTCTCTTTGCATTTTACAACAGAAAAAAGGTGTAGCCAAGGTTGCACAGATACGGATACGGGGACATGGACACGACACGGCGATACGGCAAAATCCCAAAATATAAGGTATGGGGACACAGATGCATAGGTTAAAACTCTTTAAATCCTTTGATTTTTCATGCACATGCATTTGAGGGTATGACGATCAACTTGAACGGATCGGATCGTTAAAATATGTCGTAGATTGAGGGTTCCTGTTTTTAAAAAACATGGACCGGTTTGCAGTAGATCATATATATATATCATCGCAACAACATATTCAACAAAAACTTTAGCATTTCAACATTTTTTTGTTGTGTTTATCAAAATTCAGCAAATAACTTAATTATTTTAGGCTTTTACACAACTTTAGCAATTTCAAGAAATATGATTTTAGCATTTCTTTTACCTGTATTTAACATAATTTCAGCAACAACAACATAATTTCATCAGTTTCCTAATTGTACTTAACATAATTTTAGCAAAATCATATAATTTCAATATTTCCCTAACTACTTCAACAAAAATACCTTATATTTCACATAGAATGATAGAAATTATATTAAGCAGCAAAATTGAGTTAAAATAAAAAAAAGTCAACAAATCAAGAAAGTTATAACAAGATTAGGGTTTTCTCGTTTTTAATTGAAAAATAGATTTTTTGAGTGCCGTGGTTTCACTAAAACGTGTCCGATCTGTGTTCGACACGTGCCCGATACGTTTCCAACACATGCCCGATACGTATCCAAATCCAAAACCACCTTATTTCAAAGCGGGACATGGAAAATATGTGTCGGACACGTGTCGTGCAAGTGTCAGATATGAATCCGTGTCCGATACGTATCCGACACGGATACGACAACCAAAAAGACGTGTCTGTGCAACATAGGGTGTAGCAAATGCCAATGACACTACCATAGCTTTAATTCTTTAATTTGAATTGTCCAGACAAAGTAATTGGTAGCAAATTCAACATTATAGTCTCCCATTCATTTGGCATCGGGATACATAAAAGAAATATATACCCATCACTATTGTGGAAGCTAATATATGCTTACAGTAGTACTCCCTTATTGATTCTACGCCATGCATATTCTTCCCATCCATTTGGTAGAGCATCAATAAATTCTTTTGTAAGAATGGTTGTACTGTACTGTTTCGTACCTAGAAAATATATGTTAGGATATTTTGATGGTCTAACAAAGAAAAAGAAAACATCAGCTAACTGAACTCAAAATTATGAAGTTGGTACCATAAAAAAGAATGCTCAGTCTACCACTTAGTATTACTTGCTCTATAAGAAAAGTTACGGTACAAAAAATCGTTAATAAACAAGATGAAAGAGACTTGACAAAATTGCCAACTTTACTGACTGTATGCAGCTAACATGCAGCAACATGATCAGCATATGTGCATTGTACTAAAGAAATAGATCTTATTCATATGTATCTGGCATGCTAGACACTTAACAAAAATGGACATGGTATTGGCTGATTCATCTTCCATATTACACCTGAGTTGGTATGTGCGCGAATTCAAGATATGCATCTCATATGGTAGGATACATGAGATACAAAAGTTACTCTTTTTAATACACGACTAAACATTGACAAACTCCAAAGATATAAAATAACAAACTAACCTGTTCCCATGTGGCCACTGCTTCACAGAGATTGAAAGTAAATGATATAGCTCTCCAGATTTGGGATCCCTGTGGTGAGAGAAAACAAAAATATGAGTAAGAAAGTTGGTATAATATACTACAGGATCCAACAGTCATATATAGGTGACGGGGACACCACGATAAAGGATCGACAGGTGGTATATTTACACAACAATATCAATAACCGTATCTAAATTATAATATACTGAAAAAGATTATAATCGCCATGCAAACAGAAGCCGTGAAAGGATAGTTTGTGAAGGAGTCATTTTAAATGCATTTAGCCAGTATATAATTCTAAGCACGCGCGCCTCTAGCAAGTACCCATACAATGATAAAGCTTATAGCTAACTTGACCTCCTACGTATTAGAGTATCATATTAAAGATTCAAAATCTACCATTTGATTTTTATTTGACCCTTTCAGGACATGTATCTTGCATGTCCTTTAAGATGAATGTTTGCTATATGATACATAATAAGTATACACGTTCTTCATGCAGTACAAATAAAAGAAATACCTTATAAATTTCCAATTTCATCTCTAATAACCAACTTTGGGTTGCTATTTTGGATATTTCTTATAGAAGCAATTATCTCTGAATCAGGCTTTCGGTCATATTGTTTACCAAATCTTCTAATAAGTCATTCATAAAGTATCAGTTTAAGGCAAATATGTTATGCATGTTCTTCATCAAATTATAATAATCCATAAATAGCAGAGACAACTTACCCACTTAGGTATCGTGTCACTAGGGAACTGTATTGTGGCTAGACAGTAATCTTTGCCACTAATAGCCTGTAGACCTAAGCCATTTGCTTTCTGCCCTATGCAAACATGAGGCCATTTAATAACAAAAAATAAAAACAAAGCATTTTAGAAACTACTCGGACAGTTTAAGTCATCAACCTATCATAATCATCATCATACATTAAGAACTCATCTAAAATCCCTGCCATGAGGAATATATTCAGAGCACAGTAGCAGTGTATCACACTACAGCAAAAATTTGTCAAAATATCATGATATATGTTACGACGAGCCACAAATTAATACAAAAATGATAAAGGGAAGAGCAAAATCAGGACACAATGATTTAACGAGGTTCGGCCAAGTCAACCTATGTCCTCAGGCAAAAGAGAAGCAATGTGCTAACATAACAATGCAGATAGGAGTTGTGATCTTAGATTTAGACGTTACTAATGCTGCTATGTTTGGAGCTCGGCATGTAGAGCAATAGGGTGTTGGGGATTTCAATCCCCTCAAACCATCGAAAACACAAAGATAGCAAGCACTATCACACCATGAAGAAGATAGCACACCGGAGTTAACGCAGTTCAACCTTGGCCTACATCCACGAGGAAAATCTCAAACCGGTTTCATTAACACATAAAAAAGATTACAAGAGAACTCACACATCCTCACTCTCATCTCTAATCCCCCTCTCTTGCTCTCACATCATAAGAGAGGGGGCGACACAAAACCCACGAAAGATTACATTTTGGCATTGTTGCCAACTCCTCTCAACAGGAGTATAAACCGTGTTTACCAAACCTAACACTACTCATCATCTATTAGTAACCCACACTAATAGATGGTCCGGCCCATATGGCCCGAGTCCAAGCCAGACTCCCTCTAGGTGCGTGAACGGATACGAGACACATCCCAACATAAGTCTCAATCATAAGCAATGCGAATATAGGGGTCACATTATTCAATGCACACATAACAATTATCTGCATGAACTAAATATGCCTTCATCGGATTGGTAATTAAGAGCAGATATGTGGAACCTATTTGCTATCCCCGTTTCAAGATCCCCACTCTTGCTTCTGGGGTTAAAGCATTCTCTCTTTGAAATTAACAATATTTCCTGGACAGGTTGCATCTATATAACTCAAACATAATAAGCTCTTTCCTTTCCTTTACTTTATTACACGCACATTTGTTTACGTCGGTTTGGGAACCTAGTTTGCCAAACTAGAGTTAAATCTTATTTATTATTAAATTCCATTTCAAATATGATCGTGGTGGAAGGCAAATTTGGAAGCTAAAAAATGGATTGAAACCAGAAGTTTGCCAACCCAAAATGTTATCCAAATAGTCCAAGTGTATTCCTTTCTTTCTTTTCTTGCTTCATGCTCAGGTCGGATGAAACTGCAAATTAGGAAACTAAAAATTGTTCGAAAAGAGTTGCCTTATTCTTTACCATGCAATGTCAAGAGCAACTAAAATTCATGAACAAAAATTAATAATGCCAAAGCTGAAACCTTAAAATTTAACGTTTACTAATTTAAAAAACTTCAATTAGTACATTCATTAGCTCTTAATTCATGACAATTTGAATTCGCACACCCAAATTCAGGTGGAAAAACTCACAACGCACTTCTTAAATCCTTCTTGCAGCGATGACAAGGCGCTCAGATCTTCATTCGAAACCCTAAACCTTCCATCTTTTCCAATTTAAATGGACATGCACAAAGCAATCAAATCACAGTATTAGAGCAATATATGGTCATCAGAGATCAAAAATTGTTCAAGAGGTTGTTGGGTGATGATGATGCTCAATATTGGCGACCCCGAAGATCAGGACACGTGGTGGATGACAGGTCCCATAACTCGGAAGAAAGGGCCACAGAGGTCAACCAGGCCTCCCCTGTACCCGACCTGCAATCACAAGCTAGCCCTCCCCGAGGCTCCCTACAGATTGGCCTCATCGGCCCCTCAGCACGTCCTGAGCTGCCACAAGACCAAGTCTTCTCGGCCTTCTCGCTCGTCTCCGAGCCCCCGGCCGAGGCCGTCTTCCTCAGTCTTCCGACCAGCTCCACCGCTGTCTCCGCCAGCAACATCCCACGTTCCATGCCTCCACGATCCCATTAATGGGTGATCCGCTCTTTACGTGGGCGTGACGTCGGGAGCATAACTGCCGGCGAGATTCTCGTGCCTGCTACTGCGTGCCTCCACCACTATATAAACCCCCATCACGGAAGGGTCCATTTTTACTCCACTTAGCCGTTTCGCTGGTCGAATCTAGTACTAACTTAATCGTCGGAAGGTTTTAGGTGGTACCAAACCACCCCGGGACTTCTTTGCAGGTATTCGGCGCTAAACTCCCCAAGTCACCAATCTCCTCCAAACCCACTGAGACCCACACGCAACATAAGATCACCTCCAGAATCCACCGGGAGATCGACGGAAGACAACATCTGAAGGGACCCGAAAAGGACCTCCATCAGGTGACTCACAGGCGTTGGTGACTC
Source organism: Agapanthus africanus (assembly GCA_030015575.1). NCBI lineage: Eukaryota > Viridiplantae > Streptophyta > Magnoliopsida > Asparagales > Amaryllidaceae > Agapanthus > Agapanthus africanus. Next base: position 751,696,219 of record CM057340.1, on the reverse strand, counting down.
CGGTGATATAGATGATGATCGCGGCGAGGCCCGTCGTTAGAGCGACTGCGAACCCTAATTGCAGGATCTTCATCAAATCGAAGGAACGAGTAATCAAAAAGTTTTATAATTTCTCTTTTGATTCTTTGATGAAGAAATGGGATTGAGAGAAGATGAGCAAAGCAGAAGAGTGAAGAGGGGCGGAGCTGATGAGGATAGAATGCAACAGTAGGGGTATGAAAGTTAATTAATTGCACGAAACACCCTTGTAGTTTGCCCATTTATACCCCTAGGTGATTTATTAGCACAGGTGGCTTTCCTTTAACAAAACACTACGACAATTTCAAATCGGACTTGAAGCAACATAAACAAGTTTTACCGGAGGAGAATAGACCTATGGTAAATCTTCCCTCTTTAAACCGAAGATTGTCGAACTCTAATAGGAGTGGTTAAATAAGACATGATTCAGTGTTAAATTAGACATTCATTTATAAATGTTTTGGTCAATGAGCAAAGAGGTTTTCTGCGCTGATTAATAACTTGAGAGGTATGCTATGAAAGGAAAGCACGCGAATATGTATGATATGTCCCCGTTTTTGTTATTATGTAAAGGAGCATGTATGTGAACAAGCAGGGTAAGAGTAGATTGCACATGTAGGTGCATTTTTGATTGCTTTATACCTTTCAAACTCTTGTGGTTTCAAATCAAAGCATTCGATATGCATCCAACATGATGATGGCCGGATTTAATTGTTTTTTTCACTCATTGTGGACAGGTTTGGACCAAAATCGATGCATCGCACGTAGGGATGTAACAGACTGGATATGGAGCAAATATATGTGTTACTATACCCATATTCTATAGTTGTAGATGGATTTGGATGTGAACATGGATGGTTATTGAAAACAAAAATTGCTACCTCTATTTGGTAGACGTCGAATACGAATATAGATATGAAACGAACATACGAAAAAATACACCTAATAAAACATGAAATTATTGTTTTTTATATTGGATAATACAAAATGAATATATGTGCTACCATGTCTGGATTTAGTGTCTACCGTGGATACCGATAATTACCGAAAATGGATATGAAATGGACTCAGATCTTCTGTATCCGGTTACATCCCTGGCCGCAGCACGGAAGAAATGAATTCACCATATCCTCAACAATGAGGTGCGCTGCACGTGCAGATACGGTGATTTAGGTATATATTACCCTCGTTCCCAATTCCAGAACAAATCAATCCACGCTCGAAGCCAGTCACCAAACTCAAAACCCTAATCATCACCATCGTCTTCATCAGCAGCCGCCGCCGGCGAGAATGGGAGTGGAGAAGCAGGTGATCAAGGTCGGAAATGGCCCCAAGGTCCTCCGCGGCCAAACCGTCACCGTCCACTGCACCGGCTTCGGTTCGTCTCTGCGTTCATTCTCATTGCATCTTTTATCCAAATGATTCTTTTTTTTTTTTGCATTTCTCTGTAATATCTGATTCGATCTGAATACTGAATTGCAATTTTACACGCATAATCTTGTATTTTGCATTTTTGATATATGATTATTGAGTGCAAGGGGTTAAAATTAGGTCAAATTCACAGCTTGATCCTGTTGGTTGTAATGGTGGTTGGCGTTTCGATTGAGGGAGTGTTCTATCACTAATAAAGTGTTTATATTAATGTGAATATGACATTATCTCAATATTTTGACCTTCACAGATAATGGTAATATGCTGCCAACTATTTCATAGTGATAATCATGATTTGTCTTCTAAGTTGCTGCTATGTTTTCTTGGATTCTGTTGAAAGGAGTAGCTTGTGACAATTGATTAAACCTTTCAGTTGCTTTTCTTAGCTGAAAATACTTATATAAGGACATGATTGAAAATTTTCCCCATAATAAGTTAGTTGTGTCCTTGGTAGCCTTTCATGCAGAAGCATAGCCCAGAAGCATAATGGGTGAGGCAGATATCTCCGGAAAATCACCATGATCTAATTGAGAAAACCTAGTGAGAAATTTGCTATCACAATCGGATATATCTTTATTTGCTGGCCTTCCCTTATATCATGGTTTCTTTAGCCTGTGCAGGTTTGATACTCTTGAGAGATTCAAGTGAATTACAACTCATTAGCAGGCTTAGGTTACATGTACGCCCTCCTTCACATATGGACACTTTTCTATAGCACTCTCTACTCTTCACAAGCTTTCAAGAAAAGTCCCACTTAAGCCACCTTGTTGATTTTCTATATATATAAACAGTTTAAACGGGAATAGTTAATTATCGTGTATTCAAAAGATGCGGAGGCATTGAGAACACTGTTAAGCCTCTGACAACTTGTTCTCATTTTTTTCTTCCCTTGTCCAAGCCTTCTTCATTTAACTGCAATGATTCAAACAACTGATCTTACCTATGTTTTGAAATATATGAAGGTTACCGGCTTTCCATCCGGTGCACTTTCTTAATTAATAGAACCATGTTTCTTCCAGTTCAGATCATTTGATGGATTCTAACACTTGCATTAACATTTCAATTCGTGTTTTTTTAATGTTTGCCTCCTTTAATAGTATTATTTTTGCCTGCTTGCAGCTTCACGATCAATTTTCTGTACATATACATATAATGAGGCATTAATTACCACATTCAAATCCTTAAATAGTTTTCTGGTCCAATTCTTTGTGCAAGAATAGAAATGTTCTGAAGTAACTTTTAGTTGAGTGATCAGAGTTATAATGTGTATTGGGTAACTTGATGTCTTGATTACATTGTTAACATGTTGCTTGCTGCTTAAATGGTGATTGTGAGCTGCATTTATATCTAATTGGAAATTTGGAATACCTGTATTAAGTAGTTCTTTAGTTATTTTGGGTTAATTTGTTTGCAGGTAAGGATCGAGACCTCTCAAAAAAGTTTTGGAGGTACATTCTTTTCTTAATTTTGTTATTTTCGATTAGATTCATCATGCATCGCCAACTGAAAGGTGACTAACGCAATTATTCTTTGCAGCACTAAGGATCCTGGTCAGGAGCCATTCACATTCAAGATTGGCCAGGGTTCCGTTATAAAAGGTAACATGATTTTGTATTTACTGTTTCCTCTGGAATGCTAGTGATTTATCCATTAAAACTGAGATACCATGGTCTCATCAAAGTAGCAAACTAGACTTTCAAAATATCAAAGCAGACTCTCCAGCTTTAGAAAATTTAGCTTATAAGTTCATGGGGTAAAATGATGGTGGTATGCAGTCATAGATTAGGTGATATTTCGTTCTGTCTTTTGTTGTTTTTGTTCAAGTGATTTATCCATAAGGTGGTCAAAGTGTAATATAATAAATAAAAGTACCTACATTGAGTTACTAACAGCCTGGGCAAAATTGATTAGTTTTAAATTTGCATCTGAAATGTACACATATCATTGCCTTTGAGATATAAATATCTGAGAATTTCTTTTATGGGCATGATACTCAATATTTACCATTTGGTTATTAGACATTAACATTGCATTGAAATATATGAAGGATTGGGTCACTTATGTTTGTCTTGAAGCTGGTTGGACTAGGATATATTGGGAAGTCATATTACTTTTTTGTTCACTGATTTAACTGATTGTGCTAAATGTTGTAAAATTAGGAATGAGTTTGTATTTGTCTCTTTGGCTTAATGTTTTCTTTAGAATGAGTGCCTGTTTCCCCCCTGCTATTGTATTCCACATTAATTAAAGTATTAAACCATATAAATCAGTTACAAGTTGGCCTAAAAACAAAAGAAAAGAAAATGTATTTGCATATGTGAACCATGATACCTTCAGTCCTCACCAACAATATCTTGGCATACCCCTCACCCCCCCTTCACGAGTCCCATTGATCCTCCATCTCTGTTCATCATAGAAAGAGTGCCTGACGCTATAGTCAATTATATCATCTTAGCTGTTTTACTAGAGTTGGAGGAATTTGGAGGCTTCGTCTTGGTTATAAGGATTGAAGGCCTTAGAGGCAAGCATACATTGGTTGTTTGAGCTTAAATGCATAGCCCAAACTATGCCCTATTTGGCCGCTATTTGTTTAACTGTGTCAGAGACTATTCGATTAATGATACGGTATGACTGTATTAGCCATTTGGTTTCATATTAATTAGTGTTAGATGAGATGGTATAACGGTGAATGTACACCATAATCCATCCTAATATATAATTAGGGTGGAAAAAAAACTTTTTCTCTAATCCATTCCATTTCCCTCAAATATTTCTTTTTCTCACTGCAATCTCTTACTCAAATCCTTACCCTATTGATAATCTTAGATATAGATTTCAAAATCTGTAATGCTTCGACTGGGATTTCGGGCAAGATCCACCTGGAAACCTACTGATAATATCTAACATATGGTTAGCTTTTACTTGATTAGTCTGGTGAGGAATTTGCTACCAATTCATAGAGGTTGTTAGGTTGGTACTGGGCTGTAAAAACCTGGTCTGTAAAACGGGTTGGTCCTTCTGTGGATCTTCTCACCTTTCATTTGTGCTCTATATCCTGGGTGTGAATTGATGGGTCGTCTTTGAGCATCATTTCAGCGTATCCTGCTTTAACCACAACGTGAATACCACTGCAGTTAGGTATTTAACTTGGCTTAATGCTACCTTTTTGTCTATTCCCTAGAATATTCGTTAAGCTTATGACATTTACATATTTCAGATTTTAGTGATCTAAAGCTACGTCTCCTTCATTCTGATGTGTGCTTCTCTATTCACATTAGCAAAACCAAACCAAAACAAAAAAACAAAAACTGATATGGTTAATTCATGAGTTTGCAATATCTAATTCTCCATCTCCAAGTCAATCTTAGTGGCAAGCAAGATAAGTTGATGCCCGGTCGCATATAGGAAACTGTAAGAATTCCTTCATTATTCTTAATGCAACATCATGAACACAGTTTGTATAATATAAGCATAGCATCAGGTAGACCTTTGACATATTTAACTATATAATTTGATCGAAGTTACTGAGCCTGACGAACCCCCAGGCCCAGCACCTGCGAATCAAGCACAAATTCACCCAGGCGGGGGTGGGACCCACCTGCGCAGGATGGACCCTCCCGCCCGCTTGTGCCTGAATTCGCAGGCAATTTGATTGTATACAATGGAAGCTTGTGTTGAAATTTTGGGGTTGAAGTGTTATACACCTTTTAGTAGTAATGCAATGATTTGGATCATGCTAACATATTTAGTTGCATGGGCTTAACTTGCACCTAAACCAACTTTATATGTGCTTCATGTTTGCTTGATCATAGCATAGCGTTTAAACCTCTAGACATGCTTGCATGGTTTTTAAAAAGCATTTTGGGCAGTTGAATAGGTGGCTGCCTAGGCTGAAACGGCCGAAGACCACTTTGCTTAGGGCTCAACAACAACAACTGAGCCTTTTATCCCTAGCATATGGGTATGCTATATGAACCGACATGAGAATCATGCCGGGTCGAGCACATGAATCCTTTGCCTCCACTCACTCCTATTGATCAATATACTTTCATTAAGGCCTTTGGCATCCATATCTTTTCATATGGTCTCCATCCACGTTTTCTTCGGTCTCCGTTTCGCTTTTTGACTTAGCCTAAATCGAGAATATCCATTCGTCGAACGGTACTTCCGTAGGTCTGCGTCACACATGACCAAACCGTCTTTTAGACGGTTTTCTCGCATCTTCTCCATCACAAGTGCTAGACCAATCTTTGCACGAATATATTCATTTCGCACCTTGTCTTTTCTAGTGTTACCACACATCCAACGAAGCATGGGCATCTCTGCTACATGCATCTTCTGTGCAAGATGTTTCTTAGGAGCTCAGCATTCCGTACCATATAATAAGGCATGCCGAATACACTTCGATAAAATTTTCCTTTCAATCTTAACGGAATTTATGATCGCACAAAATCCTTGTTGCGCTCCTCCATTTCAACCAACCAGTTTGAATTCTCTGGTTGACATCGCTATCGATTTTCCCATCCTTTTGGATGATGGAACCTAAATATCTAAATTAGTCGTTAGGTGATATTTCTTGTCCATCCAGTGTTGTGCCACTGTGATCTCGACTTCTCTGTCTACTAAATTTGCATTGCATATTGTAGCCACCAACCTATAAGGAAACCGAGAAGCTACAAACAAAGGCAAATAGCGGGTTAGTTGACCGGAGTCACCACTTGCGTCAAAACGCAAGAAAAAGAAGGGAGGAAGAAATAGCGAAGGAGTGAAAATCCAGAGAATCACGAGCAAGGAATTACAATATTTTAGTGGGAACCAGCTGCTATCCACAAGAATATCCCAATCGGGCACGACTCGGCTTTAATTTGCTTTGTGAAATACGAAAACTCATGCAAATTCCCTCAAAACACGCGAACACATATGCGAGGGCAACTGTTACATATAAGCAGTGAAAATGATGGAATAGGGTTAAACCAAGGTTTTGAGAACTGAAAAAGATGATGTTTTGCAGTATCTGGATGTCAGGCACTTAGGGAGGCATGTGACAAGTCGTCTGAATACCTAAACCAGAGAGCAATTTCGCAGCACAATTTCGATTTAAAAGACTCGCATCTCTCAATCCAGAGTCCTAAATTTGATGAAACTTGCATCGTTGGAATGCTTATCGAATCTACTTACCAACAAAACAAGTCTCAATAAATTTGGAGATCTGTAGAGGGAGATATGGCCAAAAATGTACAGACTACGCAGAAAACTCCATATTGGTATTCAACGACACGCATTCTTTTTATACCTTTTTTGTGTTTTTCTTGGAATCTAATCTACAAAACCTTGATAACGGAGGGTCCTTGGATACAATCCTATCCTCCTTGCTTTTTCAATCAAAGCCCATAAAGAAATGATTCAAAACAAGAAGAGAACCGAAGAACTACACCATTTAACTATTTTTTTGGTTTTTTGATCTACGAAGAGAGTCCTAAGATGAATCCTCTCTTTATTGAATAGATCCCAGTCTCAAGGAAAAAGAAAGAAGTTCAAGATGGAAACATAAAAAGAAGAACTATTCTACTTACATAAATAAAAAAAAACAAGCTAAAAATGCATATAAAGTGAAGAAAACACAAGGAGGGGATCTTGGATCCTCAATTGTTTCAAAGTTGTTTGAAGGATTGAAACTTAAACCAGACAATCTAGAACTAGAAAGTAGGGCCTTCACTTCCAAATCCTAATCCTAAATGGGATGGATCGGGTCTTTCTTTCTCTAGCATGTGGTTTTTTGGATTTTTGATGGTTTTCTAAGCTAATCTAATGTTTATTTCAGATGAGCAATGAGTGGGAGGCTTGAGCTCTTCAAGAAAAGAGCAAGAGAGAAGGAAAAGAAAAGGGAGGGAGCCATTCTCATGAGAGCTTATTTATAGAAGAAAATAGTTATTAGAATATGAGATAAAGGGTTGTGATTGATTCTAGGGGATAGAATGGTTGATAAGTTGTAGAGATCATTAATCCCAACCATCACTTAAGCAATATCATAATGAAATACTTAGACACCAAGCATTTCATAATAAAACAAAAAAGTGAAAATTAGGTATGCTTGCAGGTAAAAGGATGCATGTTTTGGTGTTCATGGGGTGCACGTTGAGTTGATTGTTCACTAAGAAGATAATCCTATGTTTTAGGTTTGATAAGTCAAGTGGCCATTAATTATCGTTAATCAAGTGTTTGATAAGATGGCTAGCTTAATGAACCCATAATCGCACATATTCAAACCTATAGCAAATGCTGAATGATTTGAAATTTTGCGTGGAGGGTCATCTAAGTGAGTTATGAGGACCCATTGAGGAAAATTGGCAATTTTACCCATGTGGGCCCACATATTATTTTAATAATAAAATAATAAGCAAGCTTTAGTTCATCGGGTAAATATCGATTTTGATTGAAATTTTTATGGTATGTCCTCATAAATATATTAAGATCTGAAAAATTTGACATCATTTAGCTCAAAGGATTATGAAATAGAAAATCGGAACTGTTAATGATGATTAGAGCGCTATTAGGGAAATTAACAGCTTTCGAGTGAAATTACCCATTTGAAATGATCCCAATTGATATAACATGGTCAAATATGATGATTACATCATGAAAATACTCATCAATTGGGTGAAAGTGATTTTTGGGCAATTTTTGAAAGTTCGAGGGGGTTAATGCAAATCTCAAGGAATTTGACAAGTCAATTCGAATTTTATGTTTTGATAATTCATGATAAATCATTAAGACGCTCTACAAAAATCCTTATGACGAGTCTACTAAGAATTAATGAGATGGATTTTTGAGCGTCTCGAAAATGACGATATTTCGATCATTTGAACAAATCTTGAATCATGCACTTAAATTGCCTCTATGTATACCAAATATCTATTTTTATGCAAAAATGAGGTGAATGATATGATGCATGTGCATGATGAGAATGCAAGGTTACGATGCAAAGTAATGATGCAGGATAAAAGGGTAAATTCGCAAATCGCTGATTCGTTGGGATGTCTACACATATATGTTGTCTTTGACCTGCTAAATCTGAACCCTGAGATACCAATGTTTGCCTCCATAACTCCAGTTTGGCATCAACTCCAATTTGGCATTAACTCCAATTAGGACCAGACACTAGAATTAAACGGTTAAAGTGCCAAGGGTGGGCTTTTAATGGATTGGCCTACCTAAAAAGAAATCAAGTAATGTCTAAACATTTTTTACATTATTATTCGACTTTGATTGTCATTGTGTATATACGAGAAACCATTTGTGGTTTGATCCTTTTACAAGAAACTATATTGTGGTTTTTCTATTTGCGAGAAACCATCTTGAAGTATGCATTATTAGCGAAAAACTACCGTACCGTTGAGTATATTATTAAATGGTATTTCAACTCTCATTCTAAACTATTCAAACATGTGATATTCACCAAAAAGCATCCTATAGTTTGATAGTTTTAGCGAAAAACCAACCTGAAGTATAAACTGTTAGTGAAAAATCACCCAGCAGGGGGGGTTTCGTTGACAATTCACACTTCGGGGCGGTTTTTCGCTTACGAGAAAACCAAAGGGCGTTTCTCATCAAAGGGTCAAACAGTAGGGTGGTTTTAAGTATAGACATTAATTCTACATTGATTATTATACTGTATTCACTAGATTTTTTATAGCATCTTTCATATTATTATAATTTTAAAGAATGTTGATTAAGTATTTATGTATTTCTCGCTATTTTATGCATATACAGTAATTTTAATAAAAAACAGTCATAACCGCCCAGGTGCTGTCTTGGCGGCGCTTGGTTGGCTTGGTGCTTAGGCGGTACCCCTTCTGCCGGGCATCACTTGGTGCTTTTTACAACCTTGGATGTTTGTGACCTGTTTAATGTTGTCTCTATTTCCTTATATGCTGAGAGACATTTAAATGCACTTCCTTTTGTACATTTTATTATTTTAATAACTCGATAGCACAAGGTTAAAATAGTAAATCTTCATTTTTACTACAACCCCAATTTATCTCTTAGAATTGCTATCGATATGTATCAATGAACAAATTAAGTGAGTTAATAGCGATCCACAGTCAACCCATAACAGATCCATTTAACATTGTTGATCACAATTACAAAGTCTGTCCCCCGTCAATTTTTATATAAACTATGTTGTATAAAACTACCATATGACAGCAAGCAACAGATTAAGTGGGTTTACAGGGCTGTGCCTTTACCCAATGATATTCTTGTATTAGAAGCATTTTCAATACAAATTAGCGTATCTCTGAATCTTCGGATCCAGGTCATCATATGCAGTGACCTGGAACCCACACCTTAATAAGTGCATCAGGTGCTCTTGATACTCTGTTGACCTGACATTAATTCGTTTCTTCTCTCAAAGAAAATGATTTGTTCCTGTTAGTTATATATTTTTTCTATGCATTTATATATTTATAGTAATCTCTCTACCATGGCTTTAGATTCTTTTGGTTCTAGCCTTACTGTAAATTCCATGTCTTCGTAACTGTAAGAGCATCCATATCGTCATTGAAGCAGTTACTAGTTTCGACCTGTTTAGATTCCCCTGGAAAACCATATATATTTTCCCCCTTACCCATTTCATTATCGGGAATTAACTCGCAACAATTGCTTCCTGTATCTAGGTTGGGATGAAGGCGTGCTAGACATGCAAGTGGGAGAAGTTGCTCGCCTTCAGGTAACATTGTTGTTCATTGTGATCTTGAACTTGTGAAATATGTAGTCCTCATGTATTCACTTGTGAAAAAGGAATAGGTCTTATTATTTTATATATTATTCACAGAGCACCAAAGGTTTTTATTTTCGGGTGATGCAATCCTTGTAATGCTCTTTACCAACTATGCTAGTGCCTTTCAGTGAATTAATTAGATTCACATGATTTACTACTATTTCCTGTCGTGTATTGGTAAATCCTTGGTACTTCTACACATCTGTATATGTTAGTGGTGTTCAAACAAAAAGGTTGAGGGGTAAGTGGGGCCAACAATTGTTTAGTACAATTCAGCACTGCTCCTCACATGGAAGAGGTCACACTTTATTTTGTGCAAGTGTTTTATGGTGATTTGAAACCTGGATGATTTGCACCCGGAGATTCTTCTACATGTCAGTTACCATTATTCCTAAAAGTATCCTAGTGAGTGGGAGCTAATAATTGTTTTATACCATCCAACAATTTACAAACTTAAATGTTTCGGTGCTTCTTTCTTATACAACAAGTGCGCTCATGAGAATTTGCATATCACCAGGGATGGGCATAGAAATATTGGTAGGATAGAGCACACCTCAGGCATCAAAGTTTCATATAGAAGTCCAGCTAAATGATATAGAAAGAATTGTTGTTCTATTTGAACTATGAACTATAAAATTTCAAATTAGTTTAGTAGAGATATAGAAAAGAAACTATCATACAATTCATAGCCATACCATTCAAATATAAAAAAGTTACTTGTGCAGATGATGGGATTTGGACTGACAACCTTTTATTAGGGGAACAAGTCATACTACCAATGGGGGCGAAAGCATTTTGATGATATATTAATGGGAAATATATATAGCATGTAACCTAATATCTCAACATCCACTTGCAACGTTATTATTATTATCTCTTTTTTTTCCTTTTAAACTTCAGAGGTGGCACCTGCCCCCTCTGCCAATTTAAAGAACTGCCCCTGCATATCAGGCCCAATACATCGATCCATTATGTAACAGTTTGATGAGTTGATTTAAGGTTCTGCAACTAACAATTATTGATAGAGGAAACGGGCCCTACGATGTCACTGTACAGCGACAAGACTCATGGGGGTGGGACTTTTGCAATGTAGCCCCTGACTACTTTGCGAAAGTCCCACACCCATGAGTCTTGTCACTGTAGGTGGGAGCCTACAGTGACACCCTATGCCCCCTTTTCTCTCATTGATATATGATTTCTCTCTTCATTTTTTATACCATTTTTATTTATTTGTTGGTGATGAGTCAGTAACTTGGTTTCACAGTGCACCCCGGACTATGGCTATGGAGCTGGCGGATTTCCAGCATGGGGGATTCAACCAAACTCGGTTTTAGTCTTTGAGATTGAAGTGCTCGGCACACAGTAGCATGAGAGCTTTTAGAAACTTTTCAAAAGTATTTGGACACCCTCAAAACACTCTTTCATATTCCTGCGGGAAGCAATATGGTTTGATGATAAAATGAATTTGTATGTTGCTCAAGTAATATACTCTATAATTGTGTCGGAATGACTAGTATCCGTTTTTAGTTTCAACCAACCTTGTGGGCCGTTCAGTTTGTTGCATGCTATCAATAAAAACATTAAATATTTGTAGTTTGATGTGGTTATGATTGTCGGAATAAAAAATGAATCGATTAATTAGTCTGTTGAGCTCTTAAATGGGTTGTTGTAGCTCTTTTCACCTGCCATCTTGCTTGCTAATCATGTGAAAATAAATCCAGCGGCCACAGCATTTTCATGTCACGACTTCATTTCCATCCAATCTTGACCCATTACAGTATGAGAGGCATCCTAGTGGTACGGATGGCAATTTTGCCCCGTCTCGGGACGGAGATTTTAACCGTTGACCGGTGCACAGGGATGGTATTAGATTCCCTTGCCCCATGTCCCGTCCCACCTCACAATATAGATAATTGCTAAAATATGTTCTTTGATAATTATTTACATTGTGTAGCTTGGTATATAAATATTCATTATCCCATTTGTAACCTTAAACACTTCCCTTGTTCTCACATTTGCACTCTATAGTCAACACATTTCACAGTCACGGTTTTTCTTGCATTCTCACAACTGATATGCAGCTGAGCATTGTTGATCTGACCATCGTTGTCTCCCTCTCTCTCATAGTAGCCAACGATCAACAACACATCACCATTCTCTCTATCGCTCACTATATATAAACACACGACTTCTAATATACAATATGATAGGGTGGGATGGGGCGGGATCCCCGTGGGGAATTGGGCTTCCTGGTGGGGCGGGGATGGGGTATATTTTCCCTGACCTGACAGGGCATGGGGCGGGGACGGGACCAGCCCCGTCCCCCACCATTGTCATTCGGTATCCCACCATTGTCATTCATACCCAATGACGTAAAATGTGTTTTTAGCACTTAGGAGTACGAAATTAAGTGTTTTAATTGCTTACTGCCCTAATGTATCATCTACTGTTAGCAAGTGGAGGCCTTTTATATAGTAAATTAGATCAGATGATAACATTTCAATGCATAAGTATATATGTATATTGAATTCCCATGATCTAGTTACATGGTGCCTTGGATAATCATGATGAAGAAATGAATCAGCTTATAAAGTAGTTTGGAGATTTTCATGCCAAACATAGAGTTGTGGCAAAAGATTGTGCAGGATTAATAATATCTATGTCTCAGAGTATCTTATGTTAAGATATCTATGAATAGTGCCTTTTATCTACATTTAGTCACAACTTTAGATTTTGTTTGGCAAGATGTAAAGATGAAAATGCATCTAGGAATCAAATTTGGCACAAATATCCGTATTCGTCCAAACAACGTCCACCTCGGTACCAATTTTGATACATAAAGCTAGTATAGCGTAGTGGTAAAGCTTGTTGTAGTAGTTGAGAATGAGGTTTGGGGTTCAAACCCTGGTTGCATCATGTTATGGCCTATCAAAAAAACTTCGATTTTGTAAGAGATTTAACGTTGAAGATTTCATGTGAAGCCGACCATGATTCATCTTTGATCTTGAACTGCATCATAGTCGATACGAGAGAGGGGGGGGGGGGGGGGGGGCGGGGAGGACCTTAGATGATGGTGGCAATAGATAATGCTCAAAGGTAATTGCATGATAGGAGTACGTTTTCTCATCACATCAAAAGCCGTGTCTGTCTTCAGTAATATGGATGAATTCAGAGAGTGATGTTATCATACCTTCATCAAACCATTTGCAGAAGACTTTAACAATCTGGTTTGACTTTAACCTGGTGCCAGCATAAGCCATACTTTAAAATTGAAGATTTTAAGATGGTCAATGTTCATTGCTTCTGGATTTTTTGCCTCTTGAATCTTTGTTCCATCAAAGCTATTAAGGGCAATTAATAAATGAGTAATGAGCAATCCAATTTCTAAATTAACAAGTGACTAAGCTACCATGACCTTATTAATTAGTACAGTAAATAAGCCAATTCCTGCAGGCACTTTTAAAATATGAATATACTGCTGCCTTTTTCAATGAACAATTCATGTCATATTGAGGTCAATGACTCGAAACATGGGTGAGGATTAGAGTGCAGACAGTTAACCAAAAACAAAAAAAATTATTTCAAATATTACTGATAATTAAACAACTATTAAATAATTAAATTTAATAGTCCAGAAGCAAAAGCAAGTTCAATATATAGAAATTATATCAAAATATGCAACAAGGTTTAGATTGAACTTAACTATCAATTCTGGACCAGGATAGAAAAATAGCCAAATGCCGTCATATTATTTCTTGACTTTGCGCTCACATTTTGTGGCAAACTATGATGCATGCACTCGTGACAGTGAATCAGCAAGGACTTGGTATTAGGATAACTATCCGGCTTATGTTGCCGTGTTAGGAAGGCAGTTGAGTTCATCTTGACCTTGTTGCTATACATGAACAACTTCATGTTTTACAAATTAAGTTGGAATATCAGTTGTCGTATGAGAATATGTATTGTAAAGTAAAAAGATCTCTTTTGTGTTGATTGATCGGACGAACGCACGTCGTATGTCTACAATTTCTGCAGTTTCATCCATTGTTGTCTTTTTGACTATGACTTAGGTTAAAATTTGGAATTCCGTCAATTGATGTTTCGACGAATCAAATATTAGTAACATCGGCCAATATCTCATTATCACCATGACAGTTTCGATATGCACGTTTTTTAATAATGTCGTTAGGGCTCAGTATCTGACGATATCTGTAATATCAGCCTATATGGGAATCGTGTTGGCTAAATATCGGTACGGAACTTATTTGCGCATCAATGATGTGTGGAATTTAATGAATTGAGTATTGGGTAATGGGTTATTTTGTTATAAAGTTCAAACTCATTACCAAGTACCCATTATAAACATCCTCAATATACAACCTCATTTTGAAAGGGGAAAAAAAAACAAATCTTAAACATTTTTTCTATTTAATTATTTTTTCTAGCAATGATCTATTTTATTGTGCTTCCTTGCATGTGGGCATATGGGCATGCAGCTTACAATATACATAATAGATTATATTTTTAATCAATCATAATTTTATATTTACAAACTTTATAAAAATAATTACATATAATGTTAGTTGTAGGCTAGACTAATATGCCCAGTATTTATGTAGAAATATCTAATATTGACACCCGATATCAACGTCCAATACTCGTATCCTTGATATATTATTTGATATTTGCTAGTCGATATTAAAAATATTCATCTAATATGATAAAAATATCTGATATTTGATTTATTGAGATGTATGTATAGAGGATACGGAGTATACCATGGCAGGACAAACGTACCATACTGTTCATCGAACAGCGTCTTTTTTCCAATTATACTCTTAAATTGTATCAGCAAAATAAATTAAACCTACACATGATAAATGAACGGTGTGTTTCCATATTTTAGCCATCTATAGCAGGCGCTGCCCCAGTGAATAACAAAATTCATACCATGGTACTGTATATTCCATTTTCTTGTGTATTTATACAATTGATTGTTGCAGCGTTCTATTTATCCATCCATCTCTCATTTTACATAGGCAGTTCTAGAATATGGTGAAGTCTGAGCATCTGCATAGGACCGCACCTGCTCCCAATGAATGAATTTTAATGGCATCCGAGGTCTTATTCTTCATGAATGCGTGTGTGCTGCACATGAGATGCATATTGTTCACAGTTGTGATCTGTAATCCATCTGTCTTCATTATCACTCACTTTGAATGGCAAATGGCATTGCTTTCAATAGCACCAACCTCTCTCCTCTACCACATAATTTTTTATTCCATTCCTGTTGCTTTGTTAACATCTTTACTGTTATAACCCGAAGTCTCTAAATGATATCATTGATCAAAAAATAAAAAATAGAAAAAATGACAAAATTCAAATAGCCAAAGTTGAGAATCATTCACCACAAAAGACAGAAATAAGAAAATGTAAATTCAATTACTCTCTCTCTCTCTCTCCCTCTCTCTCTCTCTCATTCATCATACTTTCTCCCGCATGATCCAAAAATCATAAAGAGATATACCCTTGCAGATTTATAGATTTATATGTAAGCTTTGTATCTTTGTTATATTGTATAACTCATAAATTTCTTAATTCTAATATTACTATTTACCATATTCATTTAATTTAAATTTAGAAAAACTATAGAAATTCTTAGTATGTATGTTGTTGTCTAGGATAAATTCAAATATTACCACTTGTCATATTCATAAATTTACACACGCCTTCAGTATGTATGTTGTTCAAAATATACATACGTGCATCGCACGTGCAAAATATGCATACGCCCATGATTTTATTTGGACGGGCGGTTTAAAATCATGGTTTTGTAACCAAACTATATTTTAAGATGTGTTCGGAGGAACGGTGTGAAATCATGCTTTTGTAACTATGACGTGTTTTAATAACCTAAACCATGATTTTAAATGTAAACTTTCCCAAAAAAATTTTTGACCGTTGCCCTTCAATTTTAAAAAATGGACCCACCGCTCGAATTGAACTGTGGGAACCATGCCACTGCTTTCCCGAACGGGGAGCGGTTGTGCATTGAGCGGCGGACGCCGTTCAACGCTCGCGGCAGCGGGGCCCCTAAGTTATTGGTGGAGGCGGTGTGTTTACACTTGTATTTTGACTTACTGTTTTTATTTTGTATTATTTGTACTTTTCAATTTTTCATACAATTTATTTTAGCTGTATATATTAGTTTGATAATGTTCGATAACGATTCATTCAAACCAATTGAACAAAAGTTTACTATTCACTCAAAACCGTATAATTGAGAAAATATGTTTTATAGTCTAACAAAAACATTTTGAAGCTAGGTTGGTTTGCATTTTAACTGTGTCTCTCTCTTTATCTCTATTATTATAATGCATTGAGGAGAGGTGTCATATGGCACTCTCATTTTTATTTTAGATTAATCCTTTATTCTTCATATGTCCACATTATCTATTTTTTTCATGTGTCCACATCATCTATTTTTTGTACGTGTGATGTTGATACCTATTAGTATTAAACGGTCAAGATTTAAAAGGATATTTAATGATTTTTAATTAAAATAATAGATACTTTAAAATCTATTAGTTAAAAATAGCGAAAATATCTATATCGATCCTTGAAATAATAAATGAGTAAAGAATATTTTAAAAATTCTTATAATTGAGAAAAAATATTCACATTGCATAAAATTATTCACGTCATGTATGATTTTATTTTAATAAAGACATGCATCATATGTGCGTGTGAAATACTAGTTTAGCATAACCACAAGAACTTTAGTATGATTTAAGACAACCAAATTAAAATTCAGAAGAAATGGGTGTAACATGTTTCATTTGGATGTGTGGGCCTCTTAACTGCGATGGCGCAGAAGCCGAAATAAAAATGAAATATATTTCTACACATAATACAAGTCAATTCCTTACCATTTTTACCAACTACTTGTCATTATGGTCTTGGTTTTTAGAGCATAATCCTGTAAAAGTTTTATCAAGAAAATTTGTGGCATCATAGCCTGAATACAAATATGATATTTTATAAGTTATGAATATTTTTAAATTAGGGTCATGTACATGCCAAATATTGATGGCGGAAATGAGACTGGGATCAACCGCATCTCATAAATATGTGAACCTCATAAGGATGCGTTACCTATCATCATGTTTTATTACTTTTCGTGTAACCAAGAAGCTGCGGTCTACCGCAGCCTGTAAATTTCTTTGATTTTGATAAGAGGGAAAATTAGTGAAGGCCAACTCTTCCCTCGAAACTTGAAAGAGTATCCATCTCTCTTTATATCAAAAAAAGAAAAAGGAAAAATGTAATTTTCTGAATGACATCAGAAGCGCACGTGCAGTGCACGCACGCGGTGGAAGCTTCTGCCATGTCCCCTGCACCTGCATGGTTCAAAGTATTCGAATGTGTGGGCCCCCGTGCATCGCCGCCGCCACCAAACAATCACCGATAATTGAGGAGAGATCAGCTGTTTCATTCCAAACACTAACGAAGCAACAACTGATTTATTTTGTGTATTTTTTCTTGCATATACTTAGTTGAATGCCTCTTCTAAATTTTTGTAATTTCTTCGCTTCTTTTTCTTTTTCTTTTGAAGAGAAAAGACCATAATCGTTTGTTTTCATATCTATCAAATCCTACTTTGCTATGTTTAACACTATAAGATTCCAAAAAGTAATGAAAACACTAAAATCAATTCTTTAAACTTAAATATAAAAGCAACATTAATAAAAACACTATCAACTTTTAGGGTTTTAAAATAACACCAATTGAGCTTTAAAATTATCATGAATCCCTCCATCCTTTTTTCAAAAACTGAAGGGTATTCTTTAGTTGAAATAATGCCATATATCCATAAATTGTCGGGTTGTTCAGCCCTCACGTGTCTTGCACGAGTCAACGAAACCGACACTTTCAGACAACAGTACTGGTTCAAGACGGTTTCATGCATTTCTAAAGTTCAATATGTATAGTGTTATAAATTTACCCTGTTTTTTCCCCATTTAAATAGAGAAAAAAGAAAATTCTTTGTGTGTTTTATAGTTGGTGTGAAACAAATGTGGGATACAATTCACTTCGGTAAGCCGTCCACCTAAAGCTAGGGCCTCCAATTATATAGGATCCACTCGTTAAATTAAGGCTTAATTGCATATAGGTACTCATGAACTTTCACATCTTTTGCGATTGATATCATGAACTGCCACTTTCGGTTGCAAATTACTACAATTTCATGCTTTTCATGATATCAATCGCAAAAAAATGAACTGCAAAAAAATGTTTATGATAGCAATTGCTAATTATGAAAGTTCATGATATCAATCGTAAAAAACGTAAAAGTTTATGGATATCTTTTGTGCAATCAAGCCTTAAATTAATACAACACGGTGTTTAAACCAATAATAAAATCGGCATTAATTATTGTGTCAAATGTCAAAAATAGTTTAGAAAAATCAAAATATTTAATTAAGATCCCCCAAAAACTTGTGTTTGACTCCCTCCAACACCCTGGAAGCCCTTGACTGGTATTTTCTCCATGGTGTAAATGACTTCACATTGCCTTCTTTTTGGGTTGGGTGAGCAAATTTCCCGGTATTTTCCTGTATTGCTTGACTATTTCTTTTTGTTTTTGTGCGTGTTTCCATAGCTGAACTTTTGTAGTAATATAATATGGTTTATATACGGAAGAAGGTATGATTAGTCCGAATCCGATCCGAATATGAATAGATCCACATGTTTATGAGCGGTATGAAAATTTTTCAGCCCTTGGACTTAACAAAACGGATGGTTGAGGAGGGTGACAAATAAAATTAGATATTAATAAAAATTTATAAATAATAATTTTAGATGTACTAAGTAAAGAACACCCATTGTTGTCAATTTAATATGAGCGTTAGTATTAAATAAAATTATAAAATAAAGGCATTACTGACTGAGCTTGTAATTTGTCATATGGACTTGTTAGTTTGCATCTAAATTCTTTTTTGTTTTATAGATTGATTGCATAAATTTATTATGGATGTCGATTAGCAATGATGCCAGCACTTGCGTACGTCTCTTCAAATGAATGATTAATTAGCTGTTCATTGTTGTCGGAGAGAATTATTTGCAACTAGCAGACCATGCCGACTGGTTTTGTACTTTTTTTTATAACAAAAACACCGACAAAATTTTAGGCGGCCATGCTTATTGTCAATAAAATGAAATGTCTTGTATAATTTTTATTTACTTTGCTAACTTATAATGATATTATAATTTGAAGACAGTTTATACTGAATAGTTGTCTAATCTATGAGATCTAGTGCTAAGTCGACAAGATGGTTAGTGATATTTGCTTCATGAAAAATTGATAATAGGTTTTAAATTCAATGGATTTTTATTATTATTATCTATATCTAAAATTTTAAGTTTACACTCTATTTGATTAGCGGCTACCTCAATTGTGCACTGTTTTATTATTCTTGACAAAGGAACAACATCTTATCTTTAAATGATATCATTAATCAAAAAATTAAAAAATAGAAAAAACGACAAAATCAAACAGTCAAAGTTGAGAATTGGAGACGTCCGCCACATTCACCATAAAAGACAAAAATAAAAAAATGAAAAGTAAATTACTCTCTTTCTTTCTCTCATTCATTAATACACTTTCTTTCTCATGATCCACAACTCATAAAAAGATGTGCCCTTGCAAATTTATACATAAACCTTATATTTTTGTTATTTTGTATAACTCATAAATTTTTTAATTCTAATATTATAGAAATCCTCTATTGTTGTCTAGGATAAATTCAAATATTATCATTTACCACAGTCATAAATTTACACTTGCCTTCATTATGCATGTTGTTCAAAATATAGGTATGTGCACCGCACGTGCAAAAATACTACCACACCGAAACTTATGTTCTTAATATGGAAAGACGCATAAAAGAACCGGTCTATTATAATTTCTCATTCTATGATTATCCAGTTCTTCATCAGAAATCCAAAACACCCTGCGCATGAGCATATGAATCTTGGATATATGAGAGCATATATAGGTCCATCATGTGAAATCCCCAGCCCGAAATCGATCAATGCCTATAGTTTCTGGGGAAATTCTTGCACTTGCGCAGTTCTAAACAACGATATTTTGCTGCATGTGTTTCTTTTGCATCAAATTACTACAATTGTAATTTTGATTAAGATATGATGGATTACTGCAGCTGTAATTCCGATTTACTTGACTTACTTGACGTGTTCAAATATGTAAGAAACTCTACAATGCCTTCATGTGTAAAATATATTTGTAGACTTCAATCATACCGTTGGTAAACACCAAAGTGCAAGTTCACTGTTTAATAAGCAGGTTTCATGTGCAAAAATTCTGCATTTTTGATGATGCTCAATATTGGCGATACGAGATCAGGACACGTGGCGGATGACATGTCCCAAAACCCGGAAGAAAGGGCTCACATAGGCCGACCAGGCCGCCCTTGTACCCGACCTGCAAGCACAACCTGGCCCTCCTCGGGGCCCCCATGCGAATTTGCCCCCTCGGCCTCTCGGCTCGTTCCGGGCTGCCACGGGACCAAGACTCCTCGACCCTCTTACTCGGTTCCGAACCCCTCAGTCGAGGCCGTCTTCCTCGGCCCCTGCGACCGACCAACTCCACCACTCGCAGGCGTAACCGCCGCTCCGCGAATCTCGCCACGCGCAGATTCTCCGCCAGCAACGTCCCACATTCCACGCCATCAAGATCCCTATTAATGGGCGATTCGCTCTTCACGCGGGCGTGACGTCGGGAGCGTAACGGCCGGCGAGACTCTTGCGCCTACCGCTGCGTGCTGCCGCCGCTATATAACCCCCCCATCACAGAGGGGTCAAGTAAGCCATTTTTTATTCCTCTTAGCCGTTACTCTGCTCGGATCTAGCACTAACTTGATCGTCGGAGGGTCCTCGGTGGTACCAAACCACCCCGGGACTTCTTTGCAGGTACTTGGCACTAAACTCCTCAAATCGCCATTCTCACCAAAATCCATTGAGATCCACACGCAATAGAAGATCACCACCAAAATCCACCGGAAGATCAGCGGAAGACAATATTTGACGAAGACCTGAAAAGGGCCTTCATCAGTTGGCGCCGTCTGTGGGAAACCAAACTCCACAAAAACAAAGTTGGCCTTCCGATCTCAGCCCACATGGCGAGCAACCATCCTGAAGATCCCGGTACCGGCCGCTGCCTTCCACTCTCCGAAGACGTGGATGAGCCTCCTCCAGCGACTATCATCAACGCCCTCGCCAGCCGGATAGATCGGCTACAGTTCCTCATGGAGACGCTCGTCCGCGTCCAAGCGGCCGGGCATGGGCCCCAGATCGGCGCTCCACCGCCTTTAGAAGGCTCTGCCCCCGTCGGAATGGCTGTTCACTAGCAGGCCACGACTCCTGGCCACAGATCTCTCGTGCCGGTACTCCCTAAGGCCCGCTGGGCGCCCCACGGCTCCACACCAAGGTCCGCCGCCAGAACGCCTCGCCTCGAGCCTCCTCACGACCCTTATCCCCCTGAGGAGATGTTAGTCACCTCACCTGTCCACAGGCATGGTCGACACCACCCCCTTCGGCGGGGCCGCACTGAAAAGGTTCACGTCGGCGGCTCGAGAGCCACCTCGCCCAGGGATCTGAGGCATCTCGTCGAGAGGAACCGGGGCCGCTCCCAGACACAGGTCATCCGCAGTGGAGGCCAGGGATCCCAAGACGCTGATTCCTCGGGATACCACAGTCGGCTCGATGCCCTCGAGAAGAAGATCGAGGGCATGCGCCGGGAGGCTCACCTCTCGAGCGACGGGGCTAAGTACGCCTCCGATTCGCTCACAAAGCCGTTCTCCGAGGAATTGCTCGCCGTCCACGTCTCCTCGCGCAACAAACCCCCAAAGGTCTCTCTGTTCAACGGGAAAACCGACCCGAAGGACCATTTGGACGCTTTCACCGCGGGGATGAGCTTCCAGGACCACTTCGACGCCGCCCAGTGCAGGGCCTTCCCCGCCACCCTCATCTGCGCAGGTCAGGACTGGTTCCAGGGGCTCGAGCCCCGCTCAATCTCGACCTTCGACGAGCTGCCTACTCAGTTCCTCGGCCATTTCCTTGGGAACCATCGACAGAAGCGAACGGTCGACTACCTCTTCACGGTTAAGAGTGGGGACAAGGAAACGTTCAAGGCCTACATTACCCGTTTCTACAACGCCCTTCTCGAGGTCCCCGAGCACCGGGACGAGACCGTCATCACGGCGCTCAGATCTGGTCTGAGGCACAAGGAGTGGTTACGCTCCTTCGCGTTGGCGCAACCTAAGACCATGGCCGAGGTTAAGGCATGGACAGAGCGCGAGGTTCAGCTGGAATCCGAGGAGAATGCGAACCTCCCCCGAGCAGAATGATCCGACCAGAAGAAGTGGGCTCAGGAGGAGAGGCCGGAGTGTCAGCAGCCCTACCACTCGAAGTTCCAGGAGTATACCCCCCTCAACGTCTCCCTCGCAGTATTGCTAGAGAAGGCCCAGAACGAGGGGTTCTTCAAGTTCCCTCCGATCCCGCGTCACGCCGCGAAGCGAACCCGGGGCCCTTACCGCGCTTTCCACCGGACACTGGGCCACGCCACAGAGTATTGCAAGCAACTCAGGGACTACATCAAAGAGCTCATCCGGTCGGGACTCCTCGCCGCATACTTGAGGGACAAACGGCAGGCCGACCGTGAGTAGGAGCAGCATCGCCCTCCGGCTGACCTGACCATCGGTCAGATTATGCTCGTTTCGGCGGACGGCCAACATGGAACTCAGGGAGCCTCGTATCCTGTGCCAAGCACGGAGGCCAACAGTCCTCCAGGGAGCTCGGGCCGAGCCAATAAAATCATCTACTAGCCTGTACACTTCTTTTAGGGCATGTAAACTCTTCCTAGGATCTATTGTTAATTTAATAAAGATCAATGGAACATTGCGCAAAAGAAAAACCTTGTTTATTCAAAAGGTATTATGGGCTCCTCAGCCATACACGCAAAAAGGAAAAGGAAATTACAACAGTGGGGGAAGGGGGTGCAGCGAGTACTGCTCGTGGTACTCGGTAAAGATCTCCGCCAGCCGGGGCCTCGCGAGGTCCAACCTCTGCCCCCGGTTCCTCCTGCGCGCGTCGATCCCAAGCCTCAGCTCATAGCACTCGCGGACAAGTGCCTCTGAGCGAGCCAGCCGGTTTGCGGAGATCAGGCCGAAGCGCCTCAGAGACCGCAGCTTTCCCACGGCCTCGTCATAGAGCTGCTCGGGCAAGGGTTTGTAAAGCCCCGGCGATGCCCTCCAGATGGAGTACATCAGCAGCTGCAGCAGGGAGGAGCGTCGGGGGAGCAGCCGGCCGAAATGGTCCTCGATGCTCCCATACACCAACTGCACCGTGTCCTCGGTGCAGTTCTGGTCGTAAAGGTACACATCTTCGAAGTGGATAATGTCAGGGATGGTAAACGGGAAGTCTTGCATTTTTGACGACCTGTTTATGAAGGATGGAAGGACCAAGACTCCTTCAGCCTTATATAGCCCGCTGCGCCCCAACAGAACTCAATAGTCGTCCGCCTTCGCCCCAAAAATTTTCTGCCACGCGGCGATCAACGAGCCTTCTCTGGCGGAATTGAAACGACGCGATCCTGGCGCTTTGCCTCCCCCCGCATTCAATGCGCATGCTGCGCGCGCGATCGCCGCGACCGTTCCTGTTCCCCATACCTGCGACTGGATGGTCAGGCGAAACTTCATGAAGAATCAGCCGAGCAGCTGCCTTGCTCGGCTATCCCTGGCGGGTAGCTTCCCTACCGCAACGCCAGGGACCAGAAAGTCCTCCTTAGAGGCAGCTCAGCAGCTTCCCTACTCGGCTATCCTTGTCGGGTAGCTTCCCTACCGCAACGCCAGAGATCAGAAAGCCCTCCCAGAGGCAGTCGAGCCCGAGGATCCCTCGCTCGGCTATCCTTCAGGATAAAAGCCCTCGCCCAGAGGCACCGGGCAGTAACCCTGCCCGGCCAAGGGTCCTTGGTAAGCTTCTTACAGTCCCTCCCGTGCCAAGGACCAAAGTCTTCCCAGAGGCAGTCGGGTCCTTGGTCGGCTATCCCCGGCTGGTAGCTTCCTACCACAACCGACAGGGATCAAAGTCCTCTCCAAGAGGCACTGGGCGGTAACTCCGCTCGGTCCCTGTCCTGAAGGATCAAAGCCCTCGCAAGAGGCAACCGAGCAGCTACCCTGCTCGGTCAACTCCGGCTGGTAGCTCCCTACCCACGACGCCAGGGATCAAAGCCCTCACAAGAGGCACCCGAGCGGCCGCCCCGCTCGTTCATCCCAGGCTGGTAGTTGCCTACCCACGACGCCAGAGGCCAAAGCCCTCGCCAAGAGGCAACTGCGCAGCCTCATTGCCCGGTCATCCTTAGTGGGCTTCTTACAACCCTTCCAACACTGAGGATCAAAGCCCTCGCAAGAGGCAACCGAGCAGCTACCCTGCTCGGACGTCCCTGGCGGGTAGCTTCCCTACCGCAATGCCAGGGATCAGAAAGCCCTTCCAGAGGCAGTCGAGCCTGAGGATCCCTCGCTCGGCTATTCGTCAGGACAAAAGCCCTCGCCAAAAGACACCGGGAGGAAAACCTGCCCGGCCAAGGGTCCTTGGCAGGCTTCCTACAGCCCCTCCCGCGCTAAGGAACGAAGTCCTCGCCAAGAAGCGCCGGGCGGTAACCCCGCTCGATCCCCGTCCTGAAGGATCAAAGCCCTCGCAAGAGGAAACCGAGCAGCTACCTTGCTCGGTCATCCCCGGCTGGTGGTCGATGCTCGCATTGCCAGAAGTCAAAAGATGGCACCCCCCCACGGGGCCACCGGGCAGCCTCCCACTCACGCTCGGCACAAATACGGCGAACAGCGCCCTGCCTGTCACCCGCAGAGGATCCGAGACTACAGTGAGGGGCATCAAGTCTATCCAGGTCTAAACGATCTCCCCTTGACTTTGGAGCCTATGGGGATACCCCCTCGGCAGCGCTTGGCATGTGTTCATATCATAATTTTGCATTATTATATTCCCCATTCTTATTCATTTTACAAATAAACAGGTGTTTTTGATCCATGTCTGCTACATGGTTGCAGGTTACAGGTTCTCAGAACAAAACAGTTAAATTGATGAAAATGCGATACAAAAGTGAGACTATGACCGATAAATGGAAGAATCTTGATCATGCCTACAGTTTGAGGGACAATGAAGATCAATGAACAAGTTCACAAAGTACAAAGGCAGCACAAGGTTCAAGACTTCGACATGAAGCAAACGGTAAAGTTCACGACATTATGCACTGTGGAAATCTGGAAGAAAACTAGAAGACAATCTAAGAAACCAAGTGAAGAAACAAGAAGCCAAATGCAATCAGAAGAAGCCCAGAAAATTCCACCCAACAAGCCCTCTATATGGCCACGGATCCACGGCCAAACATGGCTTTTGGCCGCGGTTCCGCGGCCATTACAAGCTCGTGTCGGTGCATTTTTGTGACGGTGGTGGCGGTGCGTTGACTAGTCTTCTTAGGGTATAATTGTAAATACAGATATGAATCGAATGTAACCCTAGAGTTTTGTGACGGCGGCGGCGGTGCGTTGACTGGTCTTCTTAGGGTATAATTGTAAATACAGATATGAATCGAATGTAACCCTAGGGTTTCTATAGTCTATAAATAGAAACCCTAAAGCTCTTTTTGAGTTATGCCTCTTTTCATTGATAAAAAATTCAGAATTCTATGTATGAAGAGAGCATCAAATAAAGTAAGTAGTTTTTTCATTTCCATGCCCTAGGTAATTTCTTTTCTGCCGTAGTATAGAATTTTTATTATCTGCCCTAATTAATTAGTTTAGGACTTTTAATTATTTGCCGTAGATAAAAAATGTTTCTTTTTCCTTAATGAGTGAGTAGTTCCTCACTTGTTAGGGTTAGGAATAGGAGAGGTTTGAGAGATGAAAATTTCTCACCCCTTTCTTACCCATCACATATTTTTATAGGACTCCATGCATACATACACACACCGCTCACTACGGCATCCTATCCCACGAGGTAGCAGTGATACCGTAGTTTAAAAGACCGGTTGTATATGTTTTCCATGGAGGTTAGGGTAAGAATTAAGAAAGGAAGGACAAGAACCTAGAGAAAGAAACCTAGTTCTTCCCCATGGTACTAATCTCCTTTATTAATTATTAGCATAACACCTAATAGATCTTAATTAGGGCATAGAAAGCGGTGAGGAATATTGACTTTCTAAACTTAGCCTAAACCTAACCCTAGCAAGATTTTAATCCTAGTCTAGATCAACCTTAGTTTTTAGTGATAATCAATCCAACACCGTTTGCAATTAACTCGTTAGAACTAACTCGTTAGAACAAATTGAGAATACACAAAATCCCTGTGGACCGACCTGTACTCACCGGCTAGCTACCAAGCGACGCCGTTCTTGAATGCGGTTAACAATTCTTTGATTTCAAAATCTCTCTCAATCAAATGGCGCCGTTGCCGGGGATGGCGTAGTTATTTTCTTTTTATAATTTCGGATTAATATAAAAATTGAAAAATCATAAAAACTGAAAAATCAAAAAAATATAAAAATTTATCATCTTGTTATTTTTTGAAGGGTATTCTTTTGAATTGTGCAGGATCGAAGAACAGATTCAGATCTGGAAAAATTCAGAGAGCAAAACAGCAAACATCAGATCTGAACAAGCAGAGGATAATCAGAACAGTAAACAGAAAAGATTTGGGGATCTGAACCAATGATTTGACCGCAGAACCACGGTCAAAGGCAACATTTAGCCGCGGAACCGCGGTGCCTTGCTGACTTCAGCAAGCCAAAATTCCTATGTAAGCTTTCTCTTCTTCTCTGTAACCCCCTTATCTCCTCTGAAAAATTTTCCTGCAGGGTTCTTTACGCAAAAAAAACTTCTCCCCTTCTCTAATAATTTGATCTTGTGCAGGATTCTTTGCGCCGCGCTAAAAACAAATTGTTTGCAAGTGATTGTGTTTATTGCTTTGCATATTTTAAATTGACTTTAAGGGGCTTGAACACCAATCCAGATTGGGTGGGGATTTCATTACCCTTCTCAGGACCCCAAAAATCACAAAAAGCATATTGCATTGACCATCAAGTTAATTAAAAAAGATTAGACTCAGCCCTAAGGATTTCGCGCTCAATAGGACAAAGGAATAGTTGTAGGCATCGACCGTTGATCTAAACCTGACTTTGTGGTGCCTAGGCTAGACAGGTAGGGAAAGGTAACTTTAAAAGGCCCGTCTCACGGTGATTCATGAGCGGATCCCTCCTTTCTCTACTTGTGCTTATCTGGCCACAATTGGCGGTGAAGAGGCGGTTTGAGGTCCTCACATCTTGCCCTTTGGAACAGTTCGGAGCTGTCTAGCTGACCTAGGTGGCCCTAGATCTAGGCTTGATTGTGCATATTGTGATTGATTGAACGTGTGTCTAAGCCTTTTATTGAAAATTTTTGCAAAAAGCTCCTTATAAAAAAAAACACAAAACAGAAAATTTTACAAAAAGACTTGCCAATTTTGTCGCTAGAAATCCATTGCACCCCACTTGCACCCACATTCTTTTTCTTCTCCTTTCTTACATCATGGGTACCCCATCTCGCAAAACTCTTGCCGAATCTTGGTACCCTCATCTAAACATTGCTTCCTACGTGAATTGTTTTGGTCGAATTACAGACGACCCCTCCATGCCCAAAATTTCTTTGAAAAATCGAATAGAAGCGTCTAGGAGAAACAGTTGGACTCTGCAATCCACTGTGTATCAACCGTTTCAACCTTCACCACCTTATTACGTTGATACTCCTTTTTCGAGTCCTGTTGTAACTCCGAAACCCATGTCTATTGCTGAACATATTGAACAAGCTCGTAACCGATCTTTCACTCCTTTCAACACTTCCAGTTCTTGGGATCAACAAGTCCATTCACCTTTTTATCCAAATATTGATTCTACTCCTGTCCAACCATTTAATTCCTACCAGTCCTACCCGACTTTCGCACCTTCCCTAGACATTGCTTCTACACAACCATTTGGGAGTTTCCAGAATCCAAACAATTTTGAATCTTTTACTGAAACCCCTTCACAACCCATGTTTAGTCTGGAACAGTCGTTGGAAGCTTATATTGTAGCGACAAACCAACAGATGAGGAATTTGGATGCGTCCATTGCCGCCCTTATGCAACCTAGTGACCCGGTAGCTAGTTTCCAATTAGCTTCAAAAATTCCAATGTATGATGAGGCGGTTGGACATATTGAGAATTTGAGTGGAGAGAGTGAGCTGTGCACCCTTCCAAATCAAACCTACCCATCACCAATTAAATCCCACAACTCCGGTTTTGAATGTCTATCAAGTGTCCCAAATGATTCACCAGTTGAATAAAACGTTTAATGAGTTGTGCGACTTTGTAGTGCTTGATTTGCCAGATTGTGAAGGGTCCCTTTCGAGTGAAACCATCACCAATCCTTTCGACCTCTACACCTCCAACCTAGAACCTGAATTGATAAATATCCATGCTTTTGATGAGGTGTCCGAAAAAATTGATTTTCACTTGATTGAGGATGTTGATGCAGGGAATATTTTGGATGATGAACCCGCAGATTTGACTAAATTTTTCTCGCCAATTCATCATCCTGAGTCATTAAATGTTTCTCCCGAACTTCAAATGCGTCTTGATTTTAATGATATTTGCAAGGATGAGATAACTTTTGAGGAGAATTATGAGGATGGTATTGAGGAGAGTATTGAGGATAGTATTGAGAATGAACCAGTTTTGTTTGATGAGTTGGATTTTCCAATTAATCCTCCCGAACCTTTAACTGTTATACTTCCTAAATCACCCCCTTCATCCTTTCCATCGTTCCGACCATGCAAGAGATCACGCAGGAGGACTGTGAGCTTGAAAAATTTCTGTTCGATCATAGCAGTTTTGACGCCACTAGTGCGTTCCTCCTTGAATCTGACACAGTTCTCACAACCGATAACGATTACGAGTGTTTCACTTTTTCGGAAGATTTTCAAGACTCGCAGCCCGAGTTTGAGTCTTTTGAATTTTCAGATGAGTTAGTTGAACCATCAGACTCGGTTGCTTACAGTAATTTCGAACCATTGATGGAATCCTTCGAGTTCGAGACAGTTTCACCAATTTCACCTTCAGTTGTTTCACCTCTGAAACTCGAACTCAAGCCGAGTCATTTCGAACCATTGATGGAATCCATCGTTTCGACTGCGCAAAAATCCGTCACGCTTCCATTGTCAATGTCTGGTTTACCAAGTTCAATGTACCCATGTTTTCTCGCGAATCTTGAGAGATTTGACCCCATTTCTCGACGGATTGATAAATTAGCACAATCGCTTTTAACACATCGGTCATCACAATTTGTGCTAATTTATTCACTCAATTTACACTCTCAAGTTCGTACTACACTTCTTTCTCTCTTCCGCCATTCTTCTCCTAATATACCGAGACCATATTCCACTTTTCTTCCCATACGGTCTCGTGTGTCTTTCATTTCTTTTCTCTACACTCCATTCTTTCACCAACCACACCATTATAACGATAAAATTTTTAAATGGTTGGTGCTAACCTATCGCCCATGTAAGGCCTTGTATAGCTTGATACTGTGTTTTTTTCTCCTCCTTAACTCTGAATTTTAACGTTTAAACAGTGGAAACACTATCTCACTTAAGTTTGGGGGGGGACCTTTTTGTATATATTTTGTTTTGTTTTTCTGTTAACAATAAAAAAAATAAACAGGGGAATACCGGCCATTTTGACCCTCTTGGTGTAGCCTGACAGTGAGGACACTGTCAAGTTTAAGTTTGGGGGTGTGCTCGATAAACTTTCTTCCTTCGCATTCATATGTATATTTTTGCATTTGCATACTTATTTTAAAACCCATAAAAATTGAAAATTTTTAAAAAATTATAAAAATTGAAAGGTTCAATTTTGGCCATATTTGACTTAAGTTCAACATTACGTTTGAATAGTAGGGAACAACTAGATCTTAGACTTAGTAAATTAAAAACCCTAAAAATAACCTTTCTGAAAATTTAACGATAGAAAGTATACGCCTTTGTAGTTTATTTAGAAATAGCCAAATTTCGAGTTCACTTCTTGGGCTAAGTTAAAACAAGGGAAAAGTATTGATATTTTTATTAAAGTATAAATCTGAAAAATAATCCCTAAGCTTAAGTCTAAATTCTGAAAATATATATCCTACAACTTGCATAAACACGAACCTTGAAACTTGGAATAGTAGAGGAGACCTTGAAATGCTCTTGTCTAAAGTCCTTAGTATGAAGGAAAATAAAATAAAAATACAAGTGTGAATAATGAGATAAAAAAATGAACACTGGTTTTGTAATTACTTAAGGCTGTGTAAAATAAAAAAAATATATAGCGAGGGTGCTTTATCACCTAATGCCTTAGACCAACTGGTTTGGGAGTCACTGCTAAAGCCTTAGGTGCTACAAGACGAGGAATTACGCCTTAATGAGCAAACACATTTTGTAATCGATCGTTGGTACCTCAAGAAATATTAACGGTCGCATGAAGAATGTGTGAGCAATTTCATCTAAAAATTCACCAACTAAAAGTACTTTGGACGATGGACAAGAGTATAATAGCTTGAATTGAATTTCCAAATGTAGGGGTGATACATACACACATGTAGGGGTATATGATTGGGGTTTAGATGAGAGATAGAAATGATATATAGGACTTATATGTTTAGTAGAGATGATAAAAATTCCTAAGTTGAGATGGAACCTTAGTAGGAAAATTCAAAAGATACTAAAATCTAAGTAAATTTATAAAACATATACAATCTTAAGTTAAGTGATGAGGAAGCGTGAAAAATACGGGTTGATAATTTCTAAGTTGAAAATAATAGAATTTCTTGTTAGAAAACCGAATTGGAGAATAAAAATCAATAGGCCGAATTGATAGGATTTTGTGGATAGTATCCGCTGAAAACCCTCAAGAGACAACACTCCTCCTACTAGGGACATCTAGAGGTTTAACGGGTTGTTGCACGAGCTCAGTGCAATCGCGTTTCCCTGCGAAAGTGAGGCTATATCTTTTTCAAGAATAAAACTAGTTTTGCTCGAGGACGAGAAGAAGATAAGTTTGGGGGTATTTGTTCATATCATAATTTTGCATTATTATATTCCCCATTTTTATTCATTTTACAAATAAATATGTGCTTTTGATCCATTTCTGCTACATAGCTGCAGCTTACAGGTTCTCAGAACAAAACAGTGAAATTGATGAAAAGACGATACAAAAGTGAGACTACGACCGATAAATGGAAGAATCTTGATCATGCCTACAGTTTGAGGGACAATGAAGATCAACGAACAAGTTTACAAAGTACAAAGGCAGCGCAAGGTTTAAGACTTCGACACGAAGCAAACGGTAAAGTTCATGACATTATGCACTGTGGAAATTTGAAAGAAAACTAGAAGAAAATCTGAGAAACCAAGTGAAGAAACAAAAAGCCAAATGCAACCAGAAGAAGCCCAGAAAATTCCACCCAACAAGCCCTCTATATGGCCGCGGATCCGCGGCCAAACATGGCTTTTGGCCGCGGTTCCGCGGCCATTACAAGCTCGTGTCGGTGCATTTTTGTGACGGCGGCGGCGGTGCGTTGACTAGTCTTCTTAGTGTATAATTGTAAATGCATATATGAATCGAATGTAACCCTAGGATTTCTATAGTCTATAACTAGAAACCCTAAAACTCTTTTTGAGATATGCCTCTTTTCATTGATCAAAAATTCAGAATTCTATGTATGAAGAGAGCATCAAATAAAGTAAGTAGTTTTTTCATTTCCATGACCTAGGTAATTTCTTTTCTGCCATAGTATAGAATTTTTATTATCTGCCCTAGTTAATTAGTTTAGGACTTTTAATTATTTGCCGTAGATAAAAAATGTTTCTTTTTCCTTAATGAGTGAGTAGTTCCTCACTTGTTAGGGTTAGGAATAGGAGAGGTTTGAGAGATGAAAATCTCTCACTCCTTTCTTGCCCATCACATATTGTTATAGAACTCCATGCATACATACACACACTGCTCACTATGGCACCTTATCCCACGAGGTAGCGGTGATACCATAGTTTAAAAGACCGGTTGTATATGTTTTCCATGGAGGTTAGGGTAAGAATTAAGAAAGGAAAGACAAGAACCTAGAGGAAGAAACCTAGTTCTTCCCGATGGTACTAATCCCCTTTATTAATTATTACCATAACACCTAATAGATCTTAATTAGGGCATACAAAGCGGTGAGGAATATTGACTTTCCAAACTTAATCTAAACCTAACCCTAGTAAGGTTTTAATCCTAGTCTAGATCAGCCTTAGTTCTTAGTGATAATCAATCCAACACCGTTTGGAATTAACTAGTCAGAACAAATTGAGAATACACAAAATCCTTGTGGACCGACCCGTACTCACCGGCTAGCTATCAAGCGACGCCGTTTTTGATTGCGGTTAACAATTCTTTGATTTCAAAATCTCTCTCAATCAGCATGCCCGTCGGCAAGTGATCGAAATCAACTCGACGGACGATCGCTAGACAGATGGCCAACCCGACATAAAAACACAACCGTGCAAGCAGAAATATCTTACGAGCATTCTTCACAAATAGATGGTAGAGCGCAATTCGATGAAACCAGAGAAAAATTTTATTACTGCCAAAGACAAGGGCTTTACAAAGGGTATTTTTTGGGGCTCCCCAGCCTTACAAAATTCCAAAAACAAAGAAATAAAATGACGAAGACGGGGGCTCTAGACCTCGCGGCCAGGTGCGACCTCGAGGTCCTCGACATCCACCATATGACGCGCAGGGTCCTCAGCGGTTTCTTCGCCAGGAACCTCTTCCCCTTGCTCATCGGCGTCCGCGAGGGGGAACTCGGCCCGGAGATCTCCGTCGGCAAACTCCGGCATCCGGGCCTTAACGGCATCAAAGGCGTCGTGCCAGATGCGGGTCGTAGCCACGACCATGTCATCATAGAAGTCCTTTGACTTCTTATAGCTCTCCACCGCCTTCAGCTCGTTCGACTTGGCCGCCTCGGCCGCTGCCCCGAGCTCCTTCCGGAGGGTCTTCACCGTCCTCTTCAGGTTGCCGGCAAGCACCTGGGCATCTTCGAGCTTGACCTCGGCAATCACGGCAGCCTCGTGGTGCCGGGCTACTTCCCGTTTCCCGGCCTCCACCTCGCCTTCCAAGGCAGCAACCCTCGCCGTCACCGCCTCCAGCTCCCGCCTGGAGCTCTCTTCCAGCGAGGCGAGCCGGCCCGCAGCCTCCAGCGCCGGGGCTACCACCTCGGCTTCCATACGCAAGGCGAGGGCAACGTGCTGGAGAACTTGAGAGATACAAAAGAGATCAGAAAGACGAAGGAGGCACTGAATCTCACAATGAACCAAACACTTACCTGCACGGACTACTGGGTGATAGACGCCAGTTGAGCCCTGAAGGCCCCCTGGGAACTCTACCCCAGGCCGAGACCTCTATCTCATGCAGAAGGCTATCCGCAACGGATAGTCCCGATGGCACCGTGAACCGGAGGCCCCCTTCCTCCACCACGATCGGCGAGGATCGGCCTCGGGAAGATCTCTGGGAGCTCCTCTTGAGCGGCTCCGAGGGAGAGCCGATTTCCTCCTCCGAGTCTGGGTCCTCCAGAACCAGGGCCCTCTTCCGGCCCAACACTCTGCTGGGACCCGGGGCGGGATCGGCCCCCGAACGCTCACGGGACGCCACAACCGGAGCAGTAGGAGCCGGGGCGGGCTTCACGCGAGAAGAGCTGGCATCCCAGCCTTCGTAACCTTCCTCGGCTGGCGCATGGAGGATTTAAGCGAGTCGAAGTCCATGGATCCTGCACAAAGCAAATACCCAACAAGTCAGCAACACGAGCAAAACACAAACCAAAAAGCTAGCCTAACTTACCAACGAACTCAACGGGGCTGAGCCCGGCCCAGCTCAGGACCCTCTCAGACAGCAGCACGTCAGGTCAGGGGATGGGCTCCCATGACGCCACTCTTACCGCGGCGGGGCCATTGGACTGGTTCCCCGGCAAACATTTCTCTTTCGATCACTTGGTAGGCACGGGCCAGTCCTCGCCCTCGGGAGGGAAAACGAAGAAAAATTTCTTCTTCCAATCATGAATAGAAGAGGGAAAGGCCACGACCCCGGTCCTGGCAGCGCCCCCCGGCCGCTTTCTGAAAGAGAGATAGACCCATCTTGGGTTGCCCGCTCGACCACCGGGGTGACTTTTAAAGACGAGAGAAGAATCGAGAAGAGAGAGGCTAAAATGGACCGCTTGTAACTTTAGGCGGATCAAGAACCCGAGAAGGATCCTTCACGAGTTCGGCACTAACTGGCAGGGGGCCAGACCGAAAAAATTCAGCACGGCGACGACCTCGGGAGAGAAGGGCGGGCGCATTCCGCCCCAAAAAGCTTCCAAATACAGGGCGATTTCCTTGCCCCGTACTTGATCCGCCCTCTCTCCCTCCTTGGCCAGTCGGAGCATGTAACACGAGGGGATATGGAAGCGAGCCCGAGCATTGGCAATCTCGTCCTCATGCCTCACCCAACACGAGGAGCCGGGGGCCGCATCTGCCTCCTCCTCCCTGGGGACTACCCCCGCCGCATGATCCCGGGGAGAGGACCTGACCCCTGCTCCTCGGGGGGACTCGGACACAACTAAAGGGTCCCTGAAACCTACTTCTACAATATCTACTGACTCTACAAAAGAAGACATCTAACATTGGAAAAGGGAATCTTCCGGAGCCGAAAGCAGGAGAAAAAAGACGAGCGCCGAGCAACCAGGCCTTAGAAAAGGGAAATATGAAGGAGTAGGGGCCCAAGGACGAGCCCCACCCATGTTTATTGCCGCAAGCGGCCTCATTCAACGACACCCGTCATCTCCCGCCGAAACGACTCCTCGTATCCAGCGGCTCCGATCGCTCCACGTGTCGATCCTATGTTGGACCGCATCCCATCAGACGTCGCAGGCCTGCGTACGTCGCATCGGCCAATCGACGCTTGACGCGTGGACCGTCGCTTCAGTGGCAGAGTGCACAAACCGGCGCACTTTCTTTAAATGCTGAGATCTCGCTCTGATTCGCTTGCAGGAAAGACACCTGACAGTCCGAGAACTCGTTCCGACAAAGCCTTAGGCAGGAGCTCACCTCGGGAGGCCTGGCAGTCCACTCCTGACCCAACCCGCTAACTGGTCGGGACAAGAGTGGGGGGCTAATGATGATGCTCAATATTAGCGATACGAGATCAGGACACGTGGCGAATGTCATGTCCCAAAACCCGGAAGAAAGGGCCCACATAGGCCGACCAGGCCGCCCTTGTACCCGACCTGCAAGCACAAGCTGGCCCTCCTCGGGGCTCCCATGCGAATTTGCCTCCTCGGCCCCTCGGCTCGTCCCGGGCTGCCATGGGACCAAGACTCCTCGACCCTCTTACTCTGTTTCGAACCCCCCAGCCGAGGCCGTCCTCTTCGGCTCCTGCGACCGACAAACTCCACCACTTGCAGGCGTAACCGCCGCTCCGCGAATCTCGCCACGCACAGATTCTCCGCCAACAACGTCCCACGTTCCACGCCATCACGATCCCCATTAATGGGCGATGTCGGGAGCGTAACGGCCGGCGAGACTCTCGCGCCTACCGCTGCGTGCTGCCGCCACTATATAAACCTCCATCACAGAGGGGTCAAGTAAGCCATTTTTTATTCCTCTTAGCCGTTACTCTGCTCGGATCTAGCACTACCTTGATCGTCGGAGGGTCCTCGGTGGTACCAAACCACCCCGGGACTTCTTTGCAGGTACTCGGCGCTAAACTCCTCAAATCACCATTCTCACCAAAACCCATTGAGATCCACACGCAACAGAAGATCACCACCAAAATCCACCGGAAGATCAGCGGAAGACAACATCTGACGGAGACCTGAAAAGGGCCTCCATCAATTTTAGTCCGCTTAAGATTTAATTAAAATTTCGGGTTCGCTATTGACCGGGAGAAGATATATCAAGAGACGTAAAAAGAGTATGGTTAGTCAATAATCCTTTCTTTATATAAACTCTCCAAATTCTTGGCAGTTACTTTAATCGCTCGACTTTGATTGTGCTTAATGTTTTGAACGTACTGTGTATATATATTGCAGCACATAAACATGATAGTAATTTCGTATTAGTACGTGGCTAATGTTTTGGTTGTATATTAAAAAAATTCTGAACTTTGAGGCTCATGTGGCATATATTTAATATATGCTTAATGTTTTGATTTTATATACATGGTCATTTTAGATCCTCTATTTTTTGCCTGGGCTACAAATTTATAGCAAACATTTTGTCTAGATGTCGGATTTATGGTTGATGAAGATCGGAACCCCCCTCAGATATTATCCTTCATCGATCTTGTAGCCAGCGGGGCTGAACGGTTGAGATTTATTGTGAAAGATTGTGTGTGTGGATTTCAATGAGTTATTGGTTGTTATTGACGCCGAGTTACCTGCAGGGGAAGTCCCATGGTGAGAAACCACCGTAGGACTCTCCGACGATCAAGTACGAACCGAAAAATATCAGGACAGAGTAGCGGCATATTAGAATGAGTTTGAGATACCCGAGTCGTCTGAAAGAGAGGTTTATATAGCGGTCGTATGGAGCGAGCCGATACGGGATTCTCGCCGTCCGTTACGCCTTTATGTCACGTTCGCGTTGATGGTGGGATACACCTAATAATTACGAGATACGCTCATTAATGGCGAGATACACTAGTGTGGGATGCGGGACATGAAGCGGCGGAGATCTCGTTGTAGCGAGATACATGGAGCCGTTACGGAGGCGCTCGTGCCTCTTGCTCCCGGCCAAGTAGGGACGCTGAGGAATCTCCAGCTATAGGATAGTTCGGAGACGAGCTGACGAAGCTTAACTCTATGATTGCTCGGAGATGGGCAAGGGCTGGTGGTTAGAGAAAGATGGAACATACTCAGGGGAGGCCTCCAAAAGGTCAGGTGCAGTCTCGGAGGCTAGACATCGAGGAATGCCCCCATTACATCATACATATTCCAGATCCATAGCCTCCAGGAATTTAGTGGGCTTACATGGACACCACGTTATCTGCTACGTGCTGTGATCTGTAGAATCTCCACTTACGAGTATCATCATTAGCCCCTACTCTCGTTCCGACCTATTTATGGATCGGATCGAGAGTTGTCTGTTTGGTCTTCTCTGTTCAACTTAGTCCGAGAAATCTTTGTGGTAGGTTGTCCGGGAACGATATGGCGTTTGGCGGTTGTGTCTCTTCAATCCCGAGTCCATGTGGCGTATCATCGGGCAGGAAGCTGTCCGCCGGCCTTGTAGCTAGGGCTAAGAATTCATGAATTAGGCCAGGTAGGAATCTACCCGCTATGAATGGGTGCGACGAGCAGGAAGCTATCCACAGGCCTCGGAACCGAGCATGAGTCTACTCATGTGAGGGCTTAAAATTCACGAGTTAGATAGGACAGAAATCTACCCGCCGTGAATGGGTGCGACGAGCAGGAAGTTGTCCGCAAGCCTCGGAACTGAGCAGGAGTCTACTCGTGCGAAGGCTTAGGATTCACGGGTTAGGCCGGACAGGAATCTACTCTCCGTAAATGGATGCGACGGGCCGAATGTTGTCAGCCAGCCTCATGGTGAGGGCTTAGAATTTACGGGTTAGGCCGGGTAGGAATCTACCCACCGCGAGTGGTT
This sequence comes from Agapanthus africanus, assembly GCA_030015575.1. Taxonomy (NCBI): domain Eukaryota; kingdom Viridiplantae; phylum Streptophyta; class Magnoliopsida; order Asparagales; family Amaryllidaceae; genus Agapanthus; species Agapanthus africanus. Next base: position 751,658,185 of record CM057340.1, on the reverse strand, counting down.
GTGACGGGCAGGAAGCCGTCCGCCGGCCTCATAGCGAGGGCTTAGGATTCACAACTTATGTTGGGCGGGAATCTACCCGCTGTGAATGGTTGCGATGGGAAGGAAGCCGTCCACCGGTCTGTAAATCGAGCAGGAGTCTACTCGTGCGAGGGTTTAGGATTCACGGGTTAAGCTGGGCAGGAATCTACCAACCGTGAATGCTTGCAACAGGAAGAAAACTGTCCGCTAGCCTCGTGGCGAGGACTTAGGATTCACAACTTATGTTCGGTAGGAGCCTACCCGCTATGAATGGTTGCGACGTGTAGGAAGCAGTCCGCTGGCCTCCAAACCGAGCAGGAGTCTACTCATGTGAGGGCTTAGGATTCACGGGTTAGGGCGGACAGGAATTTGTAAGTCGATGTCACGCACTCTGCGGGTTCGCGGGGAGGCGGAATACATAAAAACGATTTTTATAGGCTTCACAACACCGACTTGACCCCGGATCGACTATGAGTTTAACTACCATGTAAGAAAATTATACCTCAAGAATCAACTCCTCCTTCTTCTTGTACTCCTCCTCCTCTTCCTGTGCTCCTTGAAGAGTCTATGGACCGCGCATCCTCTTCGGCCTCCTCTCGTCAAAGAAGATCCACCCGGAGTGTCGACCTTGAGCTCTTCCCTCTAAGATGAGGTAAGTAGGGTACCTAGTATACTAATCTAAGTAGCTTAGAGGATATAGAGAGTGATGATGGATTGATTTGTCTCAAATTACCCTAGGTTTCTCAACACATGAGACATTTAGGATTTGAGGAAGAAGAGAGCTTGGAGGAGAGAGAGTGTTCAAGATAATTATGGAATGAATATTGCTAAGTCTTGTGATGAATGAAGCATACAATAATTCACAAATGAAAATATCAAGCATGCTTCAATAGTCACAAGATGAGTCACCCCCATGAGTCACCAAGTAGCCATACTTTATTTAATGAAAATCCATACTCCATACCTCCACCTCATTAACTATTTAATCTAAATGGTTATACAAGAAATGAGGTGTCTTCTTCTACAAGCACTCTTGAGTAAATTACAAGAATACCCCTTACCATATATACATACCCGTATCCGTATTCTGAAAAATACGAATACAAAGAAATGAAAATAATCTAAGAATATAATACTAGGATCTGCTTTAAACCAAAGCCCACTAGTATTATCCACCCGAATCATGATCCGTGCACAAGTACACGTATATGATCGAACCCTGCTGTAAAACCATACGGCATCTACATCATTTCGCCCGAAGCAAGAAAACCCTCTGTATGAGACTCTAAAGACTCGACAGTACGCTGGCAGTGGGTTTAACCACAATCACGTCAGCGGTACTAGCTGCACATAACGGCTACCCAGGTATCTGTCGATAAGAAGGCCGATAAGCAAACTCATCCGAACTCCTACTAAGCCAATCTGTGACAATCTTCGTACAGTCCGGTCTGTTCGTTTAAGGGTATCGCATATCGGGCTTAAGGGGACGGTAGCCGTCAGACCCTTAATAGCGCAATAAGTCGTGCCGGGGTAGAGCCCAAAATACCCTGAGAAACTACTGGAGTACCTACTGTAAGTCTGCGGCGGCGCCCCGGCCGTCGATCCGACGCCGGAAACGCGGAAACAAAAATTTTGCAAACTAGCAAACCGGCACCACCGCGCACTTTTCACCCGGATCGGGCCATTAACCTAGCTACTAGCAAACTAGAAAAGAGTAGAGAAGCTATACCAAGCGATCCGTGTCCTTCGGTCTTCGTCTCCACTCCGATCTTCCGCGGAATCTCAATCCGTCACGTCCTCGTCGGAAAGGGCACCACGTAGCCGGATACTTTTATGGGCTCCCACCTCTGGACCGAGGCAACTCGGGCGCGAAGTTGGCTAGTCGACGCGTCCAAGATTTGCTGTAGGCTAGTATAGAGTCTATGTCTCTTTGGGGTTTAGTTGCCATGGAGGATGGAGGAAGAGGTTAAGGAAATTTGGTGCTTTCAATTTTCCTAGCAAGAAAAAATGAGATCAAGAATAATGCTACCACTCAAAATGAAACTCTCTCATTCTCACTCAAGTAATGGCCGGCCCCCTCAAGTGGTGGGTTGTGAAAAAAGAAAAGATTAATCAAGAGAAGAAAAAGGAATGAATCAATTAGAAAAAGGTCACACCAATTTCCTTTTTCAATCCACTCACAAACCATCACCAAAAAGCAATGAATAAGACTAGAATGGAATCTCATCATGATGCTACCATTTTACAAGAAAGCCCTCCACAAATATGTTATTTGCACTCTTGCAAATAACCCCCTCCAACGGAAAGTCAGGCCGCGAAGGAACAAAGAAAAAACAGGTCGAAACGGAATACAAACTGGCAACTTTAGAAAACCGATCCCGTAATAAATTACAGGAAAACCCCGCGACTGCATATACATGCCCGCATTTGTATTCCCACTGAACACAAATGCAAAGAGACAAAATCTACACTGTCAAATACTAGGATCCGGCTTAAACCAAAGCCGGCTAGTAAAATCCGTCCGATCACGATCCGTGCAATACCGCACGTATCTGATCGAACCCTGCCATATCTCCATACGGCCTCTACAGCGTTTCGCCCGAAACCTGAGTAACTGAGTGTGTGGTGGACTCTAAAGACTCGTCAATACTATGGCTGTGGATTTAACCACTAGCACGTCAGAGGTATCAGCCATACGTGACGGGCCACCAGCTATTGACCAAAAGGGACGTCGATGAGCGAACTCATCCTGACACTCTACTGAGCCTGTCAGTGACAATATCCGTACAGTCCGGTCCGTTCGTCTATGAGCATCGCATGGCGGGCCTAGGGGGTTGGTAAAAGTCAGACCCCCAATAGCGGTACAAGTCGTGTCGGAGTGTAGCCCAGAACACCCTGAGATACTACTGGAATACCTACCAACAAATCTCCTGCCTTGGCCAAGGACTTTTCATGTTCTGGCTCTCCTAGACACAGCGCGACCTCACCCCCAATGTCGGGAGAGACGAACCCCCGCAGATCCGCTCACTGCCTCCATGTGGCTCGAGACTGTACCCAACTAAAACCTGTTTGCACGTCTCCTTTGAGCGTGGTAGGGTAGTAATCAAAGCACAGTGGGAACTCACATGAGACAAATGTCGATCTCAGGTCGATGAACTAACCTGTACACATGTCACCTGGGAACTGCTATCTGACGTCTGGTATAATCCCAACTAGCAGGTTCCCGGCGAGTCCTGTCCGGTGTACTCATAACCCAATGAGCACCTGTATACATCTTAGGTGAACCAACTGACACCAGTGGCTTGTGAGACCGGCCACCGCCCCTCGTCGGGGTCTCGACTGTATACACTAGTCTACTCTGGAGAATCGATGCCCTGTCTCGAAACTCCCACGAGTAGGGACCTTTTAAGGATGTGCTTATAGACTCCAGCTCTCACTTATATGATCGCCCTCATACTGCTGGTAGTCAAGCAAGAATCCTAGGGGCTCTATCAACGTGTAATAGCGACTCGTAAAGTCACCTAAAACAGTACACGATGATAAAGATAAACCAGATAGCATACTATCATCTTGAGTAAGACTGTCCTACTGGGACAGGTCCTCCCCTCAATCAATGCAATCACGTGCCTGTGATCCAATAATTGACTCTGAGGGCACTATCTCCAACACCTACCAGTAAATCTTGCTTTCCCTGGCCAGAGACTTTGTATAATGGTTTTACGAACACAACGCGATATTAACCCCCAATACCGGGAGAGACGAATCCTATCTAACCATTGCTGCCTCCAAATGCTTCTGGACTGCACCCGACTACTACCTGTTTGCACGACTCCTATGAGACGTGATAGGATAGTAATCTAAGAACAGTGGGAACACACTCGAGGCGAAATAGTGATGTTAAGTCAACGGACTATGCTGTACTCATGTCACCTGGGAACTGCTACCTGACGATAGGTATAGTACAAACCAGCAGTTCCCCACGAGTCCGCCCAGTGTAACTCATAACCCAATGAGCACCTGCATACTATCTCCAGTACGACATACTAATGGCTATGGGACAGACCATCTCCCCTGCTGGGATGAGAAGCATATACACTAGTCTACTCTGGAGTATCGATGCCCTGTCTTAATAATCCTACGACTAGGGACCTGTATAAAGATGTGCTTATAAACTACCCAGCCCCTACTAGTGTGACTGCCATCACAATGCTGGTAGTCAAGCAAAGATCCTAAGGGCTATACCAATATGTATTAGCGATACGTTAAAAGAAATATATACACATATTAAGATAGAAACAAACCAAGTAGCACACTACTATATTGAGTAAGACTGTTATAATATCCGTGTATATCCCAAGCTTCCAAAATGCAATATACAAACTAGTATTATACAATAATGGACTCTAGGGCATATATTACTAACAATCTCCCACTTGCACTAAGGCCATGTGTTGGCATATCGCAGACCTATCATCTCGAATATCCTCTTGAACTGCGTATGAGGGATAGCCTTTGTGAGTGGATCTGCAGTGTTGTTCTTCGTATCTACTCTCCGCACCTCGATCTTCCGGCGATCAACGATCTCTCTGATCAGGCGGTATCTGTCACGCCCCGCTTCCCAATATACGGCAAAGTGGACGGGACGAGACCCGCTACGTATGTACTCAGAAGTACACACGCTAAGCGTAACTAAGCAATATAAAGTAAAACACAAGAGACGAAAGATATAGAAATAACATCAACTTTTATTAATAACATTCTTTGTACAATGCATGAAAAGAAAATACAACTGAAATGAAAAGCGATGCCTAAACAGTGGCATAACAGAAAATGAAAAAAAATACTGGAAAGAACAAGGTACAATATCTAGAGCTCGGGATCTTCGTGGAACTGCTCCAAATCTTCACCGGTGGGCTCGATCTCAGCTTGGTCCAACGCACCTGACGACATTCAAAGAAGAAAGAAATAGAATGTCGTCAGCGAACAGGTCGCTCGGTAAGTCCCAAAGATAAGGGAGAAATAGACAGAGAGTAAGAGAGAGAGAGAGTGACTTTTACAGTTGTATTATATTGTTATATTATAGTAGTATGGTGTTAACGCTGTTGTTGTACCTTGGTACAGAAGGATGCCAGTGTATACGAGAGGGGTCTCAGTATGTTAGAGACCAGGGCAAATGGAAGTACAAGGCTCCGTTATACAACCCGGAACAACGGCAATTGGATTCAGGTTAGGTGTCTTAATCTTACCATCTCGTGCCACCTTTAACACCTTCCCACTACTACAAATAAGGGTTGCCCCTACGGATTTATCGGTAGGGGAAACCCACTGCCCCTACGGATATGTACGTAGGGGCGAAAAAAGACCCCGTAGGTGCAAAGGCCGCAGGTGCAAGTTGAGGCCCTGAACTTGCCCCTACGGGCAAATTAGAGCCCCTACGGATATCTCTGTAGGTGTTATAGCCCCTACGGAGTACTCCGTAGGGGTAATCAAATCATATATGTATTTTTTTTTTTGAATATATTGTATATACCTACGGATAAATCCGTAGGTCCTTATTCTACCCCTACGGATAACTCCGTAGGGGATAGAAAGTGGCCCCTACGAATAAGTCCGTAGGGGCACTCCCAACACCCTGCACTGAGATCAGGGGGGAAAATATCAGGAAACCTGATATTTTGCCCCTACGGATAAATTCGTAGGGGATAAACATTGGCCCCTACGGACATATCCGTAGGGGCACTCCCAACACCCTGCACTGATATCAGGTGGGAAAATATCAGGTTTCCTGATAGTTTGCCCCTACGGATATGCCCGTAGAGGTAACATATATACCTACGGCTTAATCCGTAGGTACATATTGTCTGTATTTTTTTTTTAAAAATAGGCTGCTAGATTTTTTCCCGCCCTGTGCACAATACTATATACATCAATCAAATCATATATTGCAGTATTCATAATCACATCTCACGCATATATATAATATACAATAGAAACCCAAAAACTGAATATGATATAAATACAAACCAATATCAATATCGTTTCAAAATGTAGTACAATGTGATATAAATACATGTTTCAAAAAATAAGAACCAAAAAGCTACCCTAGTTCGGTCCAGCTCCACCTCCGAATAACGTTAGAATAACGCGCGCCTGCTCCTCGGTCAATACACTCTGCAATGCTACATATAAGGGAGTCTGAGCGGCATGTGGAGCTGGCGATGTGGTCTGCGCAGCCGCCGTCGAGGTAGTCGCTTGCGGAGCCGCGGCTGCGGAAGTCTGAGTGGGCGGTGGAGCTACAGGAGCTGTCTGCGGAACCGCAGCCGATGTAGTGGCTTGCGGAGCCGCAGCCGAAGGAGATGCATGTGGAGGCTCGGCCGATCTACCCTGTCGCGTCTGGACATAACGTGTGTAAGAAGCGTGTAAGAACTGTGTATTATTTGAATTCGTTTCATTATTAAGTTATTTCGAAACCCTGTTTGGATATCTAGTTTGGAAAAGCGTTGTTTATTTTAATTACATATGTATGTATGATTAATCAAACTTAAGTCTAAAACCAAATAAGCTCAAGCTACGTACTAATTATGGATATGTTGATATGTATATAATATGAAATGATATTTTACTATAAAGTAGTATACATACCAGCATCTCCTTCAACTCCTGAACGGTGGCCCTCAAGCTATCCAGTTCCTGATGGACATGCCGGTCACTGGAGACGGAGGAAGTAACCGCCGGGGTGGAGTCCAACCTCATATGGGCCCTGCTAGGGCCCAATCCCCGGCCTCTCTCCCAACCTCCGTGGTGCCCTCCGTGTGCGGCGTCCAGAACTGGGGTCAGCAGCCTCGGATCGTTCTGTCTGGTAAAATCGATCCCCGAGGCCTGGGCCTGCTCAACCACCCGCTCCTACACCCACATTAAGCAGTAAAGTATAAGTATAAAATTTAAACTTGAACCTTCCAAAACTAAAATTTCAAATTTGGGTAGAAAAAATATTAACACTTACGCAGTACTCCTGGGTAGCGACGTCGGGACATCGAAGCTCGCCCGTGGCGGGATCTGTCGAGGTGCCGTGGACGGCAAGATATGCGGACAGCACGCTCGGTGTACCACCTGACGCCACGGTCCGAGATGTCTGCAATATTAGAAAGTAACTCTTAATATTAGAAATATTAGAGAATAACTCTTAATATTGCAGAATATTAGAGAATAACTCTTAATTTACCGATAACTCCATGGCTCGAGTAATGTTCCTCGAGCCACCTGTGTAAGTGGGGCGACCCCTCTTCGCCGACTTCCTGTTCTCCGTATTCTGAACGGCCTGTTTCTGCACAACGCATTAACATTTAGTTTTCTAATTAAGAAACACAAAGAAATAAATTATATCATAAATAATGAATTAAATTTAAAATACATACTTGTTTGCGTTCGGAGTCGAAATAAGCGCACAATAGAGGCCATGTCTCTACGTCGACTCTCGCAAACGCCGGAGTAGATAGGAGGGCCGCTCTCTCTGCCTCGGGGGTCGCTATCCACAGGGAGTAGCAGTCGGCCTTCAGCTCATTCCTGTTGTATCGGACCTTGGCCTGCATGTTCTTCATCAGGCCATTGTACAGAGCATGAAGGTCGAGCACCCTCCCCAGGTGATCAGGGTCGGCTACAGGCTGAAAATCGTAATCCAACTGAAAATACAAAAAAAACACATTGTTATTAGATTGCAAGTGTTAATAATAAATATATTGGATAGATCAAATGAAAATATATATTAATACATACCCGAGCCTGATCAAAGAAGAGGGCAAATGAGCGCTGGTGCTGCTCGCCCCACTCAACGTGAAGTGGATAGTTCTTCACGATCCGGCTCTCGTCCCCCAAATACCGGCCGAACCTCTCGGCATGAGGACCGGTATAGCGATAGTCAAGGGTAAAAAATAGGGGGAATGCTGCCTCCCCCCTAGCTCTATCAGGCCTCAGCCTATGGGACTGATTCGGGCCTCGAGTCCCCCTCTGGGGATGGAGAGGCCCTGCGTCTGCACGAAATATCAAGACAATCAATAATAAGACAAAGTTGTATTAAGAAATCAAGGTTAAACAAAAATTCAAGTGTGATATATACCTCCGGTGAATAGCGCACGAGCCTGGGCCCGAGCAGCAGCACGAGCGGGACGATAGTTCCTCCGGTGAGGAACAACCGGGGTCCCGGACCCGGACGCATCCCCTCCAACTATAAAATAAACATCGACGCTAAATCTCCATGAATTTCATATTTATTCTATAGAGCATATGTAAAATAAATAAATATTTTAAATTTATTCATACTAACCTGCAGACGATGCGGAGGGTATGGAAGCGGCAGGAGTGGCCCCTGTGGAAGGTGTGGACGCACCACCTATAATTAGACAATTAAAAATAGATTTTATAAGTAATTGCAAAAAGAATGTGTAGATCAATAATATAACGTTCTAAATCAATATGCATGCACTATAGGACATATAAACATACCCGCAGGTGCGGTGGTGTCACCACCTACAGCTAGACAATAATAAAAATTGCTAAGTAAGAGCAAAAGGAATGTGTATATTTATGATATAGCATTCTAAATCAATATACATACACTATATGATATATAAACATACCTGGAGGAGCGGGGGTGGCCTCTGTCCCAGATGTGGACGCAGGACCAACAACTAGACAATTAAAAATAGATTTTATAAGTAATTGCAAAAAGAATGTGTAGATCAATAATATAACGTTCTAAATCAATATGCATGCACTATTGGACATATAAACATACCCGCAGGTGCGGTGGTGTCACCACCTACAGCTAGACAATAATAAAAATTACTAAGTAAGAGCAAAAGGAATGTGTATATTTATGATATAGCATTCTAAATCAATATACATACACTATATGATATATAAACATACCTGGAGGAGCGGGGGTGGCCTCTGTCCCAGATGTGGACGCAGGACCAACAACTAGACAATCAAACATTGACAATATAAGTAATTTTGACATAAACATGCATGAATATCTGTAATATTACATTGAAAATGGATATGCGTGCAGTATACCTGGAGGTGTGGCAAAATCCACACGGAAGGAGGCATCCGAAGGGGTCTCCGATCTGGGTGCAAGACCGGCCCTCTGAAGCTCCTTACGGAGCTCTCCGGGCGGCAGAACCGCTCTGCCTCTGCCTCTGCCTCTGCCGCGGCTGGAGCTCCTGCCGCCCCTCGCTGCTCCCGACATCGTCATCAAATCTAGATAAACGGTTCGTGGACGCATTAGACAATCATTAAAAGTATTGACTATATATGATCTAGAGCGTAAAATGTGAAGTAATAATATAACATTACTGATAACCTTTTTCGTTTCGTGGGCGCATCATACATATCTACTTGGATTTCATCGTCGATGTCATTTCTAACCCACGTAACTTCATGATCGGTCGAAGACAACCCGTCCTTCGAAACAGACGGTCGGAGCACTTTATGCCTTCTCTCTTCTTCGTCCTCATCGCTGTCCTCGTATTCTGGGACATCGTAGACATCTCTAGGTTTCCATCGGCATACAACACTCCACCCCGGATGCTTCAAACACTGTGAGTAGTATACTTGGAACGCTTGGTTCGGAAAGATAAACGGATCGTCCTGACCGTAAAATCGAAGTGTGTTCACACTGGTCAATCCATATTCATCTTTCCAAGTCCCAAGACTGCTTCTCCACCTGTCTGTATCGGTTCGCGGATCGTACCAAGTACAGTGGAATATATAAAAGGGTTCTGATCGTCCGGGATAGTGGATGCCGAGTATACAATTTAAGTACCCATAGTAAACCACACCGTCCGATCCTACCGTCGCAATCCTACTATTCTGAGTGATTCTAGATGTTTCTATGTCCTTAACTTCGAATTTGTATCTAAGGACACCAAATCCTTTGTAATATGCAACCTCCATACTAGGAAATTGAGCTAAACATCTTGAATCACTCTCAAATGATGCAGACAAGTTCGGATCGTGGATCTAACAAAACAAATTTTACGATAAATACATAACGATACAAGTTTAGATTAAAACTGATAGCAATAAAATGTAATTCGAATAACTTACATGCTCTGTGACCCAATCACAAAAATTATCCTGATGGTATTTTTCCAAACGCTCTTCGTTCCAATCAGGATGCCCCTCACGTACCTCGTTAAAATGAGTTCTGTTTTCGACAAATAATTATGACATTAATATTATGTCATTTCATACACACACAAACACAGATATAACAATTAATCCAAAAGAACTTACTCTCTAATTTGTTCAAGACATGCGCAATTAAGCAAGATAAACCGGTATATCTTGTTGATAAACATAGTGTCTACCCTCTTATACTCGGCTTTACCATATGGCCCGTCTTGAATTCTTTGTGGTCGGTTAAGCCTTGTCTCAATGTTCTCGTCCAGATAGCGGGAACAAAATGTGGTTGCTTCATCAAGAAGATAACCTTGCATGATAGAACCCTCTGGTCGATTTTTATTGCGTATATACTTCTTAAGAGTGTAAAGGTACCTAATGAGAATATGTTGAATAAATAAACACGGGCATACAGGACAAAAATAAAATTATAAATTGCGCGAAATGAAAAATTACACGTACCTCTCGACGGGATACATCCATCGATATTGTACCGGTCCGGCTAACTTCGCCTCAGTTGCAAGTTGAACCGTCAAGTGTATTATGATATCGAAGAATGACGGTGGGAAAATACGCTCAAACTTGCAAAGTATCAACGCAATAGAATTTTCTAGTTTATCCAGCGTCGCAACCTCCAGTGTTTTAGCACACAACTCCCTGAAAAAACAACATAGGTCGTTGATTACTAGACCAACCGAGTCGGGGAGAGAAGTCCTGAGGGCTAATGGAAGAAGGTGCTCCACGATAACATGGTGATCATGACTTTTCAGCCCATCGATCTTGCCCTTCACAATTTTTATTTTCTTGCTGAATGATCCTGAGAAACCTGTGGGGAATTTCAAATCATGCAACACCTGCAGGAATCTTTTCTTCTCCGGTTGTGACATATGATAAGCGGCATTGGGAAGTACAAACTTGCCCGGTTTACCCGCTACTGGTTTAGGGTGCAGTTCACTTCTTATTCCCCACTCTTGTAGATCCATCCGGGCATTCATGTTGTCTTTCGATTTCCCGTCTTTACACAGAAGCAAGTTAAGTATGTGCTCTGATACTCCCTTCTCTATATGCATGACGTCCAGACAATGACGCACTGAATTTGTAGACCAGTACGGAAGCTCGAAGAAAATGCTTAACTTGTTCCAATATTGTGGTTTGACCTGTCTCGTCGGATCCATCCCGAATGTCACGTTATTGTAACCATCCCATTTAGCAGTCACGTCCTCTCCGGACAATGGGGATGGAGGCCCAAGAAGCTCCTGATGACCATCAAAGTGAACCGTGTCTAACCTATAGGGGTGGTCTGGAGGCAGAAAACGTCGATGGCCGCAATAACAAACCTTCCTGCTAAAATTCAAAAATTTTGATGTTGTGTGTTCATGGCAATGAGGACATGCTTTGTGACCATGTACGGACCAACCTGATAGCATTCCATACGCAGGAAAGTCATTAATTGTCCACATTAAAGCCGCACGCAGTATGAAGGTTGTATTTGTGTTTGAATCATATGTCTCTACACCATCAATGAACAAAGTTTTCAGCTCCTCGATCAGAGGTCGGAGATAGACGTCGATATTGTTCCCCGATGAGTTTGGTCTGTCGATAAGAAGAGGCATCATAAAGTATGATTGGTCCATAGCCAACCAAGGCGACAGATTATAAATTATCATTACAACGGGCCATGTACTGTGACTTCCAGCCATATAGTTGAATGGGCAGAAGCCATCGGCAGCCAGTCCGAGCCGGACATTGCGAGGATCGCTACTGAATATTGCGTGCCTCCTATCGAAATCCTTCCATGCCGGTGAATCTCTTGGATGGCTCATTTTTCCATTTTCGCTTGGAGGAGCACGGTGATGCCAAATCATTGCCTCGGCTGTTTTCTTGCACCTGAATAGCCTCTGTAGCCTCTGTGTTATGGGAAAATATCGTGCTATCTTCACAGGTATATCAGGCTTCTTATCAGAATCTTTCGGCTTATACCTGGCCTCTCCGCATGTTGGACACTCTTTCAGATCTGAATTCTCTTTCCGGTACAACACGCAATTTTTAGGACATGCTTGAATCTTCTCGCACTTTAGACCCAAATCAGACATCATTTTCTGGGCTTCGTACCAGCTTTCGGGCACATTATTTCCCGGAGGCATAGAATCTTTCAAGAACGAAAAAAGCATTGTGAATGACTTATTGCTCCATCCATTTAGGCACTTAATTTGGAAAAGTTGGACGAACCATGAGAGGGTGGAATACTTCGCATTCTCATAAATTGGTTTCCAAGCATCATTCATGAAATTTTCATATTTATCCGCACGCGGTCCTTGACCGGAAGGAATGTCATCTTCGGTATGAATAGATTCACCTAGGGCAGCCTCTACCATATCCTCCATTTCTTCTGATGGAAATAAATTTCCGTATCCTGCCGTATTACCGAATTCTTTTTCTTCTCCTGCCGCATTATCGTGTTCTCCTTCTTCTTCTACCGCAGTACTGCATTCTTCTCCTTCCCCGTGATATTTCCAAGTTGAATAAAGTCTAGTAAACCCATGTTTTACAATATGAAGCTCTGCCAATTCTACCTTCTGCCAGTACTTATTGCCACATCTATCACACGGACAGAGAATCTTCTCTATTATGATCTTATTATGTGCTCGTGCAAATTCAAGGAAAGCAGCAACTCCTGTGACAAACTTAGGTTGCATACGTTGTTTCCAATCCACATACATCCAGTCCTTAACTCTGACGTACTCATGGGCCATGTTAGACTGAATAAAATATAAATTGTAGGTTATGCTGACTATATTGAGAAATATAAGAACGGGATAGTTACTGACAAAGGAGAAAATTCGTGTATATGCTTTGTGTGTGCGTTTGTCGTTGAAAAGAATAAATTATCGCACGTTATGTTGACCGATAGACGGGGACTAAGTGGCGCTTTTAGTTTCATATATGGGTATCGATGGGAATATGAAGGTTTCATATTATCATATATTGGTTTTAACCCGAACATCTCGAATCGCTCTCTGATTATGCGTTTGTATGTATGTGTTCCGGCTGTCGGGGGTAGGCTTCTATCCCATTAAGAATGTATAGAGCGAACGCCCATCACTTGTGCTTTCAACCGTTTCGAGTAAATTTCGGCAGCACCTCCCCGCTGTTCTCCGAGTACACTGTAATAGAATAGATAATCATTTCAAAGCTGTGAAACAACGTTGAAATGAACATCTAATCTATCTTTGTACACGGAGAACCAGCGGAAAGATACCGACGAAATATCTCGAAACGGATGAAAACACAAGTGAATGAAGGCGTTTGCTTTATACATTCTTAACTTGTCCACACGGGACAAATCTATGGGTTACCATACGATTGAATTTTCTCGTCGCGTAGACTATACGACGGTTGTTAGTATCGAGCTATACTGTCCGATATTTAACAACCTTCGTATAGTTCTAGGTCACGACGAGCATCGCACGTATGTTAACCGATAGACGGGGACTAAGTGGCGCTTTTAGTTTCATATATGGGTATCGATGGGAATATGAAGGTTTCATATTATCATCGAGTATCATATATTGGTTTTAACCCGAACATCTCGAATCGCTCTCTAATTATGCGTTTGTATGTATGTGTTCCGGCTGTCGGGGGTAGGCTTCTATCCCATTAAGAATGTATAGAGCGAACGCCCATCACTTGTGCTTTCAACCGTTTCGAGTAAATTTCGGCAGCACCTCCCCGCTGTTCTCCGAGTACACTGTAATAGAATAGATAATCATTTCAAAGCTGTGAAACAACGTTGAAATGAACATCTAATCTATCTTTGTACACGGAGAACCAGCGGAAAGATACCGACGAAATATCTCGAAACGGATGAAAACACAAGTGAATGAAGGCGTTTGCTTTATACATTCTTAACTTGTCCACACGGGACAAATCTATGGGTTACCATACGATTGAATTTTCTCGTCGCGTAGACTATACGACGGTTGTTAGTATCGAGCTATACTGTCCGATATTTAACAACCTTCGTATAGTTCTAGGTCACGACGAGCATCGCACGTATGTTAACCGATAGACGGGGACTAAGTGGCGCTTTTAGTTTCATATATGGGTATTGATGGGAATATGAAGGTTTCATATTATCATCGAGTATCATATATTGGTTTTAACCTGAATATCTCGAGTCGCTCTCTAATTATGCGTTTGTTGTGCATTCGTGTTGTATGTGTAACATGATTTTAAACCATTGAGATCAAGATTGATAGAACTGATCATCCTACATTGCAATAGCATTCATCAACTAAAAACTATTATTGCAATGGTATACATCTATAACAATCAACAATTAAAACTACAAATATAGGATACTGATATCATAAAGCGTTATGAGACACGTCATCTGCCACGTGTCGTGATCAAGGAAATCGCTAATATTGAGCACCATCAAGATTAGATTATGGTTTTGAAGCAAGTTATTGAGCATCTTGGATTGATTGTCAAGTGTTGATTTTTATTTCAACACTTGACAGAATGAAAATCATAAATACAGTTGCAAAATGTGTTCCTCACCCCCATAAAGTGGATCTTAACAATCCAGACAAAACCATCATTGTTCAAATTGCCAAGGTAGACATAATCTCAGCAGTTATTTACGGTTGCTAGCTTGTATTGCTTGTTGCTATTGTTTTTTTTTCCTTGTCCTTTCTTTCTTTCTTTTTTTTGGGGGGTGGGGGGTTGTGTTTGAAAAGTTTTAACCAACTCACTGCTATTTCTAGGCAATGCAGGAATATAACTAGTTTTATCCCCCAAAAGAAAGAGCTTCAGGCTTCATGAGTCAAGCGATGTGTACGTATAATTATAGGATTTTCTTGCTAGCGGTTCATTTACAACTATTCTTTAGTCTATATACCTAGCATCTGCTACTAGATATTACATCTTGCATCAACACCCTGCATGTTAAAATCAAAATCGATTATTTCTTTCTTGATCTTTTTCTGATTTTCTACCATCTGTGTCGAGTAAATTATGATTAACATTGTATTTGTCAACTAATCAGAATAGCCATTCAACCAGCCCCACCGTAACCCTAACCCCAGCCCCACCGTAACCCTAACCCCAGCCCCACCCCAGCAGCAGCCGAACCCCAACCCTAACCCTACCCCGACCCCGACCCCGACCGCCACCGCGACCCCTGCCCAACCCCAACTCTCGCGCGCGCAATCCAGACCCAGCCATGAACCCTAAGCCCAAAATAATCCAAAAATGCTTTAATTTACCTCGAGATTTATACCTGAACGGCTGCTGCTGGGCTGGAGCGACGACGGTGGCGATTTGGCGACGAAACCGGCGGTGGCGACGACGGTGGCGACGACGGCGGCGACGAAACAAGCGCTGGCGACGACGGTGGCGACGAAACCGGCGGTGGCGACGACGGAGGTGACGGTGGCGACGACGGAGGCGATTTGGGGTTTTTTCTGCGCGCGATTTAGAGAGAGAGAGAAAGTGAGCGTAGGCGATCGATCTGGGGTTTTGTTAAATAGATATTTACTTGCCCCTACGGATATACCCGTAGGTCCTTTGTTTGCGGCTCCGTAGGTGCAAACACCAAATTAAGAATTAATATTTTTATTCTTGGACGTCTGTGCCCGTAGGGGCAACCTTTTAGCCCTAAGGATTAATCCGTAGGGCCAAGTAAAATCTGCCCCAACGGATATTTTCATCCGTAGGGGCAACCCCCTATTTTACTAGTGTCCGTACCAATCTACCCCTTAAACCTCGCGATATCTTGTTTGTATTGTTATCTTGTAAAATTGTATTGATTGCATGATTGACTGACTGACTGACCGAAACCATGATATCAGGAAACGGTTATAACTATAGAGTCATGTAAATGGAATACTGGAAAACATGTAAAAGGAATATCCATGGTTCGGTTCAGTCAAGTAGATTGTTAACTGGATTCAGGGATTGATGTATTCATATTGAGTTGGAATATAAAAGAATATAGATTGACTTGAATCATATTCAAGTCAGAAATAGTCAGACTCTAACCCGAGTCAGACTAAAAGAAGGTAAGTTGAAGTTCGATATTTGTTAGGGGCCTTATTGTAAATTATAAAACTTGAGGGGGTTTTATGTAAAAAGTACTATTGTATAGTTTTCAAAATATACCTCAAGTATTTAATATTCGTCTTTATAGTTATAATAAGTGTGAATTTTATTTGTGTTATTCTAGTGAATATATCCTAATAAAAGTATTAATTGTTTTATTTAAAATTCATGGTATTTTAATGTAAATTTTAATCTTGTAATTTTTAGGAAAATGTGGAAACTTTATATTATAATAAAATAGGTGTCTAAATGATAATTAAATATATATTAATACAAGAATAATTTTAAATAAATATTTTATTTTCCAAAAAATCACATTTTTCTTAAATGCCGTATTTTAAACCTTTCGAGACCGAATGCTCCTTGCGGAGGTCTGAATCTCGCACTACTAGCCCGCGGGTGCACGATGAACCGTACTATCCCTAACGGGTTCCCCAAAAGTGGGTTGTAGTGGCACTTTGCTTAGGTTTAACAAATACTATTCATTTAGGAAAACGGTTTTATAAATAAAAGGTATTTATTTGTAAAAAGATATAACTTTCCGTATTTTATTTTCTAGGGTTTCCTAAGCCAACTAGCCTATTTCTAAGGTTTAAACGATAAGTCATTAGAAGCCTCAAATCGCCTCTTCACCGTCAATTGCGGCCAGGTAAGTGCCAGATAAGTGGGAAAGAACCACAGTCGTGGGCCTAATTAAAAACCACTAGCCTAGACACACTTGCCTAGACACCACAAGACAGTTTAGATAAACGATCGATGTCCATGACATATCGTGCTTTTATTTTAAAAGATTTTATTTAGAATTGTGTACAACTTAAAGCTTTCAATAAAGGTTATAAAGATTATGGTATTTTAGTGAAAAGTCCTGTAATGTCGTATTCTATGTTTTGACATTTATCAGTTAGGGTTATATTTGTGTGTGTGTAGAGGTAGGTCATTACCTCGTGACTTGTTTTAAGTTTTGATGACGTTTAGAGGTAAAACATGACATGTTAAAGTTGAAGGTATTAAAGCGCAAGAATACGGTATTTGAAAACGTTATCATTTCATGTGTGAAAATTCATTCAATTTGATTTCTACAAGTTTAGTGATCAAGATAAACATATTTAGGAGTGAGGTAATTGATTAAACGAAGAAAAATGAACTTCATGGTATTTTTATGAAAAGAATACGATATTGTAAAGAAGCTATCATTTCATGTGAGAAAGTTTGTTTAAATTGGTTTATGGGTGATTAATAGTCAACATGAATATAGGTAGGTGTTATGTATTAGGTGACAAGTGGAAATTTATAGAAAAACCGGATCGGAAATCGGTTTGTCCGATTTCCGTCGGGTTCCAAAAAGTCGTATTTTTACATTAAGGAAAACAGAGATAGAAGAGATGGGACTTACAAGTTTGGACAAGCCAGGGAGGCTAAGAAAGTGGTAGTTGTCGGTGCGTCGAAAACGTCGCGAAGGTTCTAGTACGATTGCCGGAATTCGTCGTCGGTTTCGGCAGCGCTTCGCTTCTCGCTCTTTTTCTAACGTACTGTGTTCTCTTAAGAATTTGGGAGAGTGGACTTAGAGTTGTAGGGTAAAATGGTAGAGGGTAGGGGTGTTTATATAGGGCTAGGCTAGGGTTAGGGTTTTAATTAAAAAAATATATAAAAATCATTAAAAATCATTAAACTTAGGAGTAAAAGGAATTTATTGGCCAAATTAAAACCGATCCAGGTATAATAAGTGTGCAAGAGGGTTGACCAAGTAAAGAGCCAACTTTTCTCAGTTGGTGACTCGGCCGTCCGGCCAAGTCCGGCCGGCGGCGCCGGACCGAGTCGGCCGATTCGCCGACCGGCTGCGCCGAGTCGGGCCGAGTCAGGCTTCCAGTGGCCGGGGATTTTCTGGGGGTACAATTTGGTATATTTACTTTTTGTTGTCCAGTACATATTTTGGGAGTTATGGCCTTTTTACCGTTGACTTCCAAAAAAAATTAAAACAAAATAAATACAAAAATAATGTGGGGCATGGGATTTGAACTCCGGTGGCTTGGTTCAGCAATGCAAGGTATTACCAATGAGCTACAAGCTCCTTCTTATAATTATTGTGGTTTTTAATTACTTAAACTGATAGCAGTAAGAATAAATACTCCTAGAATACATTAAATTTAAAGTAATTTCTTGTAAACTAAAAATGGAGTTATTTCATTCTTGTAGCTTGTAATTAAAAACAAAAATAATTACCTAAATCTTGTGCTCAGGCTAAAATACCCCTTTGTGGATTTTAAAAATATTTTGAAAAAAATTTGTATAGGAAAAAGTGTATAAGAAAATTAGGGTTGTTACATTCTACCCTCCTTATAAAAATTTCGTCCTCGAAATTTGTAAAAGGAAAGTGTAACAGTGCAAAAAAGTTTGGCGAATAAAAGTGATACAATGGTGAAAAAAAAGGCTTATCGGTGTTATCTTGACCTACAGTCTCGGCTTCTACAGCTTCTAATGTGAAGGTCTGTCGCCGTTGTATATTCCTTCTAGCTGGAGGCATATTCCGCCTTTGAGGCCTATTTCTCTGCCCTCTAGATATGGCCCTCATTGCCTGTTGGAATTGGCGAGTAGGTTGTGCAGGTGGTGGAGCAGGTAGTGCAGGACGAGTTGCAGGAGCCTGGATGGTTGGCCGCTGCGGGTGGTTAATGTGTGTGTGAGACGAGTTGCTATTGTAAGGACAGTTACCAATTCCGTGGTTGGATGCGCCACAAATTAGACACAGGCCTTTTGCGCGCCTACAGTCCTTCCACAAATGTCCCTTTCTATGGCAGTAATGGCAAATTTCTTCAGTCCTCCTGGGTTCAAACAATGGCCTGGAAAAGGCTCCACCTGCCATCTGGTTGGCAGGGCGCTTGACTCCTGCAGACTGAGGTCTGCCCCTCTCTTTTATTACTGCCTCATAACTGCGGGCAGCTTCTACGGCTTCCTCGTGAGTCAAGAACTTTCCTGTGGCTAGAGCAGCCTTAATCTCGGTGTCCAAACCTTGTTGAAAGTGACGGGCTCTGATGTCGTCCGTCGGTATCAAGTGTGCCGCGAATCGGCTCAACATGGTGAACTCAGCGTCGTATTCATTTACCGATTTATCCCACATTGATCCTTGCTGTAGATGAATAAACTGCTGCTCCATGTCGAACCTGGCAGTCACAGGGAAATATTTCGCGTCGAACTTCTCGCGAAATGTCTTCCATTCAATCGGCTGTATCAGACGGGTTTCTTCCGCCTTCCACCAATTGCGAGCATTATCCGTGAGCTATAGTTTTGCTACACGGACCCAAGCGTTGTCTGGCACTTGAGCTGCTGCCAGATCGTCTTCGATGCTTTGTGCCCATTCTTCCGCTTCAAAAGGGCTTCCTTTAGCAGAGAACTGCTTTGGGTGCAAAGCCCTGAATTGCTTTACTCCCGGTGCATCGGTCTCAGGACGGTTCAAAAGTTGTTGCTGTCCCTCGAGAAGACTGCGGATTGCCTCAAATAGCATCGTTTGCTCAGTGGGTGGTGCAGGAACAGCGGGTGTAAGAGGTAGTGCTGAAGGGATGTTGTTGACGTTGGTGCTGGTGTTGTTCGGGGAATCCATAACCCTGAAGAAGAATTTGGGTTAGGACAGATTCAAACACATGATGAGATTTAAGGAATAGAAGTTTGCAAGATTCAAGGAACATGAATTGTAAAGAATGTTTTAGTTGCTGGTTCTTGTGTTATATTGCTTAGGTTGTTCACACAGACCAGAACTGCATGACAGGGATTCATACAGCTCTGACCTGTATGGGCCACCAACAAAACCTGTCACGCCCCGCTTCCCAATGTACGGCGAAGTGGACGCGACGAGGCCCGCTACGTATGTACTCAGAAGTACACACGCTAAGCGTAACTAAGCAATATAAAGTAAAACACAAGAGACGAAAGATATAGAAATAACACCAACTTTTATTAATAACATTCTTTGTACAATGCATGAAAAGAAAATACAACAGAAATGAAAAGCGATACCTAAACAGTGGCATAACAGAAAATGAAAAAAAATACTGGAAAGAACAAGGTACAATATCTAGAGCTTGGGATCTTCGTGGAACTGCTCCAAATCTTCACCGGTGGGCTCGATCTCAGCTTGGTCCAACGCACCTGACGACATTCAAAGAAGAAAGAAATAGAATGTCGTCAGCGAACAGGTCGCTCGGTAAGTCCCAAAGATAAGGGAGAAATAGACAGAGAGTAAGAGAGAGAGTGTGACTTTTACAGTAGTATTATATTGTTATATTATAGTAGTATGGTGTTAACGCTGTTGTTGTACCTTGGTACAGAAGGATGCCAGTGTATACGAGAGGGGTCTCAGTATGCTAGAGATCAGGGCAAATGGAAGTACAAGGCTCCGTTATACAACCCGGAACAACGGCAATTGGATTCAGGTTAGGTGTCTTAATCTTACCATCTCGTGCCACCTTTAACACCTTCCGTACCAATCTACCCCTTAAACCCCGCGATGTCTTGTTTGTATTGTTATCTTGTAAAATTGTATTGATTGCATGATTGACTGACTGACTGACCGAAACCATGATATCAGGAAACGGTTATAACCGTAGAGTCATGTAAATGGAATACTGGGAAACATGTAAATGGAATATCCATGGTTCGGTTCAGTCAAGTAGATTGTTAACTGGATTCAGGGATTGATGTATTCATATTGAGTTGGAATATAAAAGAATATAGATTGACTTGAATCATATTCAAGTCAGAAATAGTCAGACTCTAACCCGAGTCAGACTAAAAGAAGGTAAGTTGAAGTTCGATATTTGTTAGGGGCCTTATTGTAAATTATAAAACTTGAGGGGGTTTTATGTAAAAAGTACTATTGTATAGTTTTTAAAATACACCTCAAGTATTTAATATTCGTCTTTATAGTTATAATGAGTGTGAATTTTATTTGTGTTATTCTAGTGAATATATCCTAATAAAAGTATTAATTGTTTTATTTAAAATTCATGGTATTTTAATGTAAATTTTAATCTTGTAATTTTTAGGAAAATGTGGAAACTTTATATTATAATAAAATATGTGTCTAAATGATAATTAAATATATATTAATACAAGAATAATTTTAAATAAATATTTTATTTTCCAAAAAATCACATTTTTCTTAAATGCCGTATTTTAACCCTTTCGAGACCGAATGCTCTTTGTGGAGGTCTGAATCTCGCACTACTAGCCCGCGGGTGCACGATAAACCGTACTATCCCTAACGGGTTCCCCAAAAGTGGGTTGTAGTGGCACTTTGCTTAGGTTTAACAAATACTATTCATTTAGGAAAACGGTTTTATAAATAAAAGGTATTTATTTGTAAAAAGATATAACTTTCCGTATTTTATTTTCTAGGGTTTCCTAAGCCAACTAGCCTATTTCTAAGGTCTAAACGATAAGTCATTAGAAGGCTCAAATCGTCTCTTCACCGTCAATTGCGGCCAGGTAAGTGCCAGGTAAGTGGGAAGGAACAACAGTCGTGGCCCTAATTAAAAACCACTAGCCTAGACACACTTGCCTAGATACCACAAGACAGTTTAGATAAACGATCGATGTCCATGACATATCGTGTTTTTATATTAAAAGATTTTATTTAGAATTGTGTACAACTTAAAGCTTTTAATAAAGGTTATAAAGATTATGGTATTTTAGTGAAAAGTCCTGTAATGTCGTATTCTATGTTTTGACATTTATCAGTTAGGGTTATATTTGTGTGTGTGTAGAGGTAGGTCATTACCTCGTGACTTGTTTTAAGTTTTGATGACGTTTAGAGGTAAAACATGACATGTTAAAGTTGAAGGTATTAAAGCGCAAGAATACGGTATTTGAAAACGTTATCATTTCATGTGTGAAAATTCATTCAATTTGATTTCTACAAGTTTAGTGATCAAGATAAACATATTTAGGAGTGAGGGAATTGATTAAACGAAGAAAAATGAACTTCATGGTATTTTTATGAAAAGAATAGGATATTGTAAAGAAGCTATCATTTCAAGTAAGAAAGTTTGTTTAAATTGGTTTATGGGTGATTAATAGTCAACATGAATATAGGTAGGTGTTATGTATTAGGTGACAAGTGGAAATTTATAGAAAAACCGGATCGGAAATCGGTTTGTCCGATTTCCGTCGGGTTCCAAAAAGTTGTATTTTTAAATTAAGGAAAAGAGAGATAGAAGAGATGGGACTTACAAGTTTGGACAAGCCAGGGAGGCTAAGAAAGTTGTGGTTGTCGGTGCGTCGAAAACGTCGCGAAGGTTCTAGTACGATTGCCGGAATTCGTCGTCGGTTTCGGCAGCGCTTCGCTTCTCGCTCTTTTTCTAACGTACCGAGTTCTCTTGAGAATTTGGGAGAGTGGACTTAGAGTTGTAGGGTAAAATGGTAGAGGGTAGGGGTGTTTATATAGGGCTAGGCTAGGGTTAGGGTTTTAATTAAAAAAAATATATAAAAATCATTAAAAATCATTAAACCTAGGAGTAAAAGGGATTTATTGGCCAAATTAAAACCGATCCAGGTATAATAAGTGTGCAAGAGGGTTGACCAAGTCAAGAGCCAACTTTTCTCAGTTGGTGACTCGGCCGTCCGGCCAAGTCCGGCCGGCGGCGCCGGACCGAGTCGGCCGATTCGCCGACCGGCGGCGCCGAGTCGGGACGAGTCAGGCTTCCAGTGGCCGGGGATTTTCTGGAGGTACAATTTGGTATATTTATTTTTTGTTGTCCAGTACATATTTTGGGAGTTATGGCCTTTTTACTGTTGACTTCCAAAAAAAATTAAAACAAAATAAATATAAAAATAATGTGGGGCATGGGATTTGAACTCCGGTGGCTTGGTTCAGCAGTGCAAGGTATTACCAACGAGCTACAAGCTCCTTCTTGTAATTATTGTGGTTTTTAATTACTTAAACTGATAGCAGCAAGAATAAATACTCCTAGTATACATTAAATTTAAAGTAATTTCTTGTACACTAAAAATGGAGTTATTTCATTCTTGTAGCTTGTAATTAAAAACAAAAATAATTACCTAAATCTTGTGCTCAGGCTAAAATACCCCTTTGTGGATTTTAAAAATATTTTGAAAAAAATTTGTATAGGAAAAAGTGTATAAGAAAATTAGGGTTGTTACAGTATCGCCTCAAGATGTGTCTGGACTTCTGATGGGACTTGGGTTTCTTCGCTAAAGCAATAAACCCGTTGTTGTCACAATACAACAGTATTGGATCAACAATGGATGGAATCACCTGAAGTTCTGTTATGAACTTCCTCATCCAGACTGCTTTTTTCGCGGCGTCACATACAGCGATGTACTCCGCTTCTATCGTCGAGTCATCAACGGTGTCCTGCTTGGAGCTCTTCCAACAGACCGCCCCTCCATTGAGGGTAAAAACATAACCCGATATGAACTTGGAGTCATCCTTGTCACTCTGGAAGCTGGAGTCAGCAAAGGTCTCGATCTGGAGATCTTTTCTGCCGTACACCAAGAACATCTCCTCTGTCCTTCTCAGATACTTGAGAATGTTCTTCACTGCTATCTAGTGCTTCTCCCCTGGATTTGACTGATACCTACTTACAACGCTCAGAGCGTAAGCTACATCTGGTCTGGTACACAACATCACATATATTATAGAGCCTACCGCAGAAGTGTAGGGTATAATAGACGTGCGATCCCTTTCCAAATCAGTCTTGCTAGATATCTTTTTGGAGAGGGTGATTCCGTGACAAACTGGTAGATTACCGCGCTTTGAATCTTCCATACTAAATCTTTTCAGTATGGTGTTGATGTACCTTGACTGTGAAAGTCCCAACATCTGTTTAGATTTATCACGATAGATCTGGATCCCCAGAATGTAGGAGGCATCACCCAGGTACTTCATGGAGAACCTTTGTGACAAGAATTCTTTGACTGATTGTAGCATAGAAATGTTATTTCCTATCAAGAGAATGTCATCCACGTATAAGACGAGGAATACCACAGTTCTCGCTACAATCTTACTATAAATGCATAGTTCATCTGGATTTTTGCTAAAGTTGAATTTTTTGACCGTCTCATCAAAACAGATGTTCCAACTCCGCGATACCCCCTTTAATCTATAAATAGATTTAAGCAACTTGCACACTCTTCCGCTGCTCCCACTCTCTATGAAATCCTTCGGCTGATCCATATAAACACACTCTTCTAAATTTCCATTCAGAAAAGCGATTTTTACGTCCATCTGCCAAATTTCATAATCGTGGAAGACAGCAATGGCAAGAAGGATCCGAATGGATTTGAGCATAACCACTGCAGAAAAGGTTTCATCATAGTCCAAACCAGGTCTATGACAAAAACCTTTTGCAATAAGTCTAGCCTTATAGGTTTCAACTTGTCCATCTACACCAATCTTCTTTCTGAAGATCCATTTGCAGCCTACGGGTTTTACCCCTTCTGGAGAAATGTCCAAAGTCCATACTTTGTTGGTGTACATGGACTCCATTTTGGTCCGCATTGCATCCAACCATTTTACCGAGTCTCTGCTCTGAATGGCTTGCTGGAAGCTAGTTGGCTCATCATCGTCGATGATGCAATCCTCTCTATCCCTGTCTATGAGAAAACCGTAGCATCTTTCGGGTGGATGAGACTACCTACTAGTCTTGCGGAGTGGCGTGGGGATCTCCGGTTCTTTCGAAACTTCTGGTTCCACCATGCTCTCGGTATTAGTTTATGGTTCTGGAATTTCTTCCAGTTCTATTGCGCTCCCACTTATCTCTTTTTCTAAAAATTGAGTTTCCAAAAAGTGGGCATGCCGAGAAACAAAGACCTTTTGTTTTTCTGCGTAATAGAAAAGATACCCCATGGAGTTCTTTGGATAACCCACAAACTTACACAGTACTGAGCGTGCCTCGAGCTTGTCCACATGCTGCTTTTTTACAAAAGCTGGACATCCCCATATCTTAAGATACTGAACATAGGGTTTCATTCCACTCCACATCTGATATGGCGTGGTAGGCACAGTCTTGGTAGGAACCTTGTTCAAAAGATATGCAGCTGATTCTAGTGCATAGTCCCAGAAAGATCACGGCAACTCAGCGTTACTCATCATGGAACGTACCATATCCAATAGGGTTTTGTTCTGCCTTTCCGATACACTGTTGTGTTGAGGTGTGTATGGAGGAGTAAGCTGAGAGAGAATACCATTCTCATTTAAGTAACTCTGGAACTCGGCACTTAAGTATTAACCACCTCGATCAGATCTAAGTGTCTTGATACTTTTGCCTGTTTGTTTTTCCACTTCATTCTTATATTCCCGAAATTTCTCAAAAGCCTTGGATTTATGTTTCATCAAGAATACATGTCCATACCTAGAGAAATCACCCGTAAAAGTAATGAAATAGGAATAACCATTTCTTGCATGTGTAGACATTAGACCACACACATTGCTATGTATGAGTCATAAAATCTCGCTCGTTCTTACTTCGTGTCCAGTGAACGGAGTCTTTGTCATCTTTCCTTTGAGACTTGATTGACAAGTTGTATATGACTGATATTCGAACGGATCCAAATATCCCTATTTATGTAACTTCGTCAATCGTGTTTTATTGATGTGACCCAGTCTACAATGCCATAAGAAAGCCTGATTTAATTATGGAGACATTCTTTTAAGTGTGTTCTGGATGTTGAAAATCTGAGCTTGATTTAATACGTGTATACCGTTATCTAGTGTATCTGACCCAATCAATGCTTGATTTAGGTGGATGTTTACAATATCGCTTACAAATATAAAATCATAACCTTCTTTAGAAAGTAAAAATATAGAAATGATATTAAATGTCAAACTAGGTACACACAAACAGTTACGTAAAATCAAAATCTGCCCACTTGTCAATCCTAGGTGATATTCTCCTACGGATACAGCGTCCACGCTCATTCCGTTAGCAACCCTGAGAGTCATATCACCTGCCTTGATAACTCCACGGTTTCTCAGAGCCTGTAATGAATTACAGATATGAGATTCTGATCTGGTATCTAGTACCCAGAAAATAGAGTTAATTGACAGACAGTTTTCAATCATAAACACACCCGAAGCCGAACCCACAATTGTTGGGGTCAAAAATTGCACCCCGGTTGACCAAGTCAAAATCAAGGTCAACCCCAAGCTAAATGGGCCCAAGCCCAGATCAAGTGGGCCCATGCCCCGATCGAGCCCGAACATGAAGCGGCCGACCCTCCTCCATGCCAAAATAAAAATCATGTACTAAATTATTTTGATGTAATTTTTTATGCATGAATGTAAGCAAAATGGGCATAAAACCAAATTTTTGTAAAGCCTATGGCTTATGTTCAAAAGAAATAAGCACATGAGGCATGGGATGGGCAAAATGCCATTTTGTAAAGGCCAAGAGGCTATATGTAAATATGTAAGCATATATAAAGCAACATGATGATGAATAAAAGATACAACTTTTCATTCCCCAAAAAACTAGGGTTGCTGTGCCTCCTTCTCCTTCCTCAAGGTTCTAAAACCTTCTTCTTTCTTTTGAATTAAATCAAGAGTTTTACTCTTCCTTTTCAAAAACTAAATAGTTTTTCACCACAAAACCCACAAAGGGGAACTTAGATCTCCCATCAGATCTTAAAAATAAGAGATTTTTAAAATCTCATGCTTCTTGTTCTTCAAGATCCGGTCAACAGAGGAGGGAAGAGGAGACCCATCTCCAGAAATCCAATCTTGGTAAGATCCAAGACCAAAGGGGAGAAGCAAAGCAACCCCCTTTGATCAGTTCTAAAACTTTTTTTAGGAGTTTAACTTCAAGGGTCAAATCGGGAGCACAACTCCCAGTACAGGGACAAAGTCCCCTTTTTGATTGACGCCCAGCACCCACGTGCCGAGCACGTGGTGCGCCCAGCGCCCAGAGCGCTAGCGCCCACGTGCCGAGCACGTGGTGTGCCCAGCGCCCAGAGCGCTAGCGCCCACGTGCCGAGCACGTGGTGTGCCTAGAGCGCTAGCTCCCACGTGCCGAGCGCGTGGCGCGCCCAGCGCCCGCGTGCCATATACGCGAGGCGCTGGCCCCCACGCATCCTTTGGATGCCCTTTCCCTTTATATATATATACATACATACATATACATACATACATACATATATGTATATATATATATACATACACACATACTCTACAACACTGTCCCCAGTTAGAAAAAATTTCTAACGGGGAGCTGTCCCGCACCCCGCAAGGGGGCTGCTAGCCCCTTGACCCCTAGCCCGCTATCTGGGTAGCGGGACCCCCGTAAAAACTCTGCGGGGCCTCCGATATATCCAAAATCTATTCAAAACACTACACTGCATATTGAGTTCGCATGACCAGTTTAACCCGTTAATTGGAGGTTCTCTCGCTGCAAAGGCGAAGGGTAATTAACGGCATCTTAGTCCGCGGCTGCCGGAGATTCAGATCCTCACAATCAATAAACTCCAGCCTATCCTAGGCAGGGGGAATATGTAGTACGCCTGACCAGCACGCACGTATTCCCATCTCAATGGGATGACGAAAAACACTCTACAGATTCTGGCACACCCGGTGAGACCAATCTCTCCTCCCATATTTCGGGTTAAATATCTATGCGAACTCAATAAATATACATATCTATATTTATACTAAAATAATGCTTTTTCATACATGTTTTCAAGCAATCACTTTTCAACAATGTCTCCAAAGATGAGCTCAGCTCTCAACACGGCTCCCATCTCATACACGATGAAGATGGACTCCAGGACGGTCCTTCCGACTAGTCTCGGGCGACAGTGGGAGGAGCCACCGCTACTATTTGGCTCTATTCTGTTTGTGCCATCTAATGCCGTCCCTGCTCTTCAATCTCCGGTAACCGACAAACCGGCCTCGAAAGGCAAAAGGCCAAACGTGGTGATCTCGAGGGCGCCCCTGTTGGAAATAGTGCCCTCAGAGTCAATTATTGGATCGCAGGCACGTGATTGCAATGATTGAGGGAGGACCTATACCGGTAGGACAATCTTACTCAAGATGATAGTATGCTATCTGGTTTATCTTTATCATCATGTACTGCTTTAGGTGACATTACTGATCACTATTACACGTTGATAGAGCCCTTAGGATTCTTGCTTGACTGCCAGCAGTATGAGGGCGATCATATACGTGGGAGCTGGCGTCTATAAGCACATCCTTAAAAGGTCCCTAGTCGGGGGAGTTTCGAGACAGGGCATCGATACTCCGGAGTAGACTAGTGTATACAGTCGAGACCCCGACGAGGGGCGGTGGCCGGTCTCACAAGCCACTGGTGTCAGTTGGTTCACCTAAGATGTATACAGGTGCTCATTGGGTTATGAGTACACCGGACAGGACTCGCCGGGAACATACTAGTTAGTCTTATACCTGACGTCAGATGGCAGTTCCCTGGTGACATGTGTGCAGGTTAGTTCATCGACCTGAGAATCGTCATTTGTCTCGTATGAGTTCCCACTGTACTTTGATTACTACCCTACCACGCTCAAAGGAGACTTGCAGACAGGTTTTAGTTGGGTATAGTCCCGAACCACATGGAGGCAGTGAGCGGATCTTCAGGGGTTCGTCTCTCCCGGTATTGGGGGTGAGGTCGCGCTGTGTCTAGGAGAGCCATTACACGAAGTCCTTGGCCAAGCAGGAGATTTACTGGTAGGTATTCCAGTAGTATCTCAGGGTGTTCTGGGCTACACTCCGACATGACTTGTACCGCTTTTGGGGGTCTAACTTTTACCAACCCCCTAGGCCCGCCATGCGATGCTCATAGACGAACGGACCAGACTGTATGGATATTGTCACTGACAGGCTCAGTAGGGTGTCAGGATGAGTTCGCTCATCGACGTCCCTTTTGGTCAATACCTGGTAGCCCGTTATGTATGGCTAATACCTCTGACGTGCTAGTGGTTAAATCCACAACCAAAGTATTGACGAGTCTTTAGAGTCCCCCACAGACCAGTTTCTCAAGTTTCGGGTGAAACGCTGTAGAGGCCGTATGGAGATATGGTCGGGTTCGATCAGATACGTGCGGTATTGCATGGATCATGATCGGATGGATAATACTAACGGGCTTTGGTTTAAGCCGGATCCTAGTATTGTACGGTGTAGATTTTGTCTCTTTGCATTTGTATTCGGTCGGAATACAAATGCGGGTATGTATATACAGTCGCGGGGTTTTCCTGTAATTTATTACGGGATCAGTTTTCTGAAGTTGCCAGCTTGCATTCCGTTTCGGCCAGATTTTCTTTGTTCCTTCACGGCCGGACTTTTATGATGGGAGGGGCTAATTTGCAATTGTGCAAATTAGTATTATGGAGGGGGTTTCTTGTGAAAAGAGAGATTATGATATGACTAGCATCATTTGATTCTTTTTTAATCAACTCTTTTGCATTAAATGAGATGGGATTTAGAAAGGAAATGTGGGTGACATTTATTCCTCTTTATCACACAATTTCTTCTCTTGCTTTTTCCATTCATATTTTTCCCTTCACCGTGAGATATGGCCGGCCACAATTTTTGGTGAGTGAGGAAGATGTTTCATTTTTGGTGTGGGAGAAATTATCATATCATATTATGCTTTGCCATAAAAATCCATAACCATCTCAAAAGTTCATCTTCTTCTTCCTTCCTTCAAAGGCGACTTTACTACCCGTAAGAGACAAAACATTCTACACTGATCCTACAACACCCTTGGGCACGTCGGCTCGCCAACTTCGTGCCCGAGTTGCCTCGGTCCAGAGGTGGAAGCCCGTAAAAGAACCCGGCGATGTGGTGCCCGTTCCGACGAGGAAATGAAGACCGGAGATTCCGCGAGGAGATCGGAGTGAAGGCCGAAGACCGAAGGACACGGATCGCTCGGTATAGCTTCCTTCCCATTTTCTAGTTTGCTAGGATTAGGTTAATGGTCCGATCCGGGTTTTAAAGTGCATGGTGGTGCCGGTTTTCTAGTTTGAAAAGTTTTTCATTTCCGCATTCCGGCGTCGGATTGACGGCCGGGGCGCCGCCGTGCACTTACACTGGTATCAGAGCCACGCCATTAAGCTAGTCTAGCTTGCTCTAACGTGTTTACAAGTTCGATCGATTGGATTTTCTAAAAACCACGTTTCTTGTCACAGTTTCTGTCGAACTTTTTTAGTTGTCAAAAAAATATATGGTGTATTGCAGAAATGTGTGCAGGGTTTTCTGAGAACACTGAAGAAAATTGGTACCATGATGTTACTGTAGCGCGGTGGAACCGCGGCAAAAACCCCATTTTAGCTGCGGTTCCGCTGCTGAATAGTGGCTTCACTGTACCAAATTTCTTCAGTGGGTCTCTGTGTTGAAAATGGGGTTTTTGGTATATTCCTTTTGGGCCCAGATTTTCTTTGAGTGCTACAGTAGTGCTTGGGCCCCACTTCGGTAAATTTGATCGATCGAAAATTTTAAACATGTTAGTTCACAGTATTTACATTATATCTGCGACCGTGAATGTAATTTGATCGGTAAATCTTGTCTAACTGCTATAGCCCTTTTAGACGGATTTGCGAACGTGACATTCACGTTGATGTTCTGTGTTGTGCTGTGATGTTGCGGATTGGTCGTGGGGGATAGCCTGGATGCAATGGTAGTACAGTTTTGGTTGATTTATGTACATTTGATATTGCGGGACGAGCGTCCGACATGTGGATGTTCCCCTCCGAAAGACGGCGCGACACCGCGTCTTGCCTGTGATTCGGGGCAGATGCTAATAGGTGCTATCCGTCCACCTCTTCGAAGATGCCAAGTTGATTTATGGCACCACGTATCGAAGGTTTAGACGGATGCGTCCGATGTAGCAGACTTCGTCAGATTCCCCCTCGTTTGAGGGGTTTTTGATTGTGGGGACGCTCTTCCCTGCAGGCGCAAGCCCCTGCAGTTAATTACGCTACCGCATTGCGGTAACAACTTTCTCTTTCTCCAGATGGTCACTTCGTGTCGTGGGTGTCTGTTTTGTATTTTGTTGCCCGTGGATTGTTTACGGAGACTGAGTTATGTCGTCGCCCGTAGGGCGTGGACTAGTCCAAATCCGTATTATCTTAGATTTGGGTTTTGGGGGGGTTTGGTTTGAGGATACGTCAGCCCTACTTGAGGCTAAGATCAACTCAAACGTTTGTTAAGGATACGTTAGTCTAACTTTGTGACTAAGATCAACTTAACGGGATCGTTTAGATCCGACAAAAGAGCGTTTGGACTCTAATGTTCCAGTTTAGGGACATAGTGGTCCATGAATGTATGGCCGTCGGGACCCGTCACCTCTCTGACGACGTTGAAGGATTACAACGACGGATGTCAGAGGAGTTCAAGGATGTACCCTCGAGCCAGAGTTAATTGGGGGGATTTATAGTCCGCTCTGTTTGAAGGTTTAAGGATACGTTAGCCATCTTTGAGGCTAAGATCAACTTAAACGGGACCGTTTAGATCCGACAAAAGAGCATGCGGGGCTCTATTGTCCTAGTTTAAGGATATTGCGGTCCATGGGTAGTTTAAGGACATTGCGGCCCGTTGTTAGTTTTAAGACATCTCGGTCAAGGTTAAGGACGTCGTAGTCCATGGGTTTAAGGACCCCATAGTCCATTGTTAGTTTTAAGACATCTCGGTCAAGGTTAAGGACGTCGTAGTCCATGGGTTTAAGGACCCCACAGTCCGGTATGTGCTCTGGATGCTTCACACGGGTTCACTGCCGTGCTTGGCGAGGACCAGGCTTCGCTCTGGACGTTTTCCACGGGGTCGAAGAGTGACATTATCCGCGTTCCACGTAACCAGGAATTTGCATTAGACATGAGTTTAAGGACCCCACAGTCCATATCAATGTGTGGTCGTCGGGACCCGTCACCTCTTTGAAGACATTGAGGGATTACAATGCCAAGTATCAAAGGAGTGACGAGATGTACCCTAGAACCGGAGTGGATTAAATAGTCCTTGGCCCAATTTGGGATCAAGACCGATTAATTATGTTATGGGTCCATTGGACCAGTTAATCACCAATTGAGGACTTATGGCCATCTTGGGCTAAGTCCAATCAGGAGAGGCTTTGCCTCTATCCATTTGGGCCAATTGGGCCAAAGCCTAGTGTTAAACATTACAGAGCAGTCAGTGTTGAACACTGGGAATGGGGTTGACAAGTTAGTGTTTAACACTAAGAGAATATTTGGTGTTAAACACCAGCAACAATGCTTTTTCAGATTAGTGTTAAACACTAAGGTAATCAGTGTTGAACACTGCAAATGAAGATCTCAGATTAGTGTTTAAACACTAAGGTAATCAGTGTTGAACACTGCAAATAAAGCTTTTTAATTAGTGTTAAACACTAAGGCCCAACAGTGTTTTAACACTGGGTTCGAGAGTTTTAATTTAGCGTTAAACACTAAGGCAAGAGGGGTCACGTGGCAGCACGTGAGAGCGTCCTCCCTTCATTTGTTCTGCTGAGATTATCGCGTCTTTCAGAGCATCACGTGCCATCACGTGATGGGCATTCAAATGCCTATGTATTAGAGCTTCTGCCGAGGGTCACGTGGGTCACGTGGGGTGCTGCCTCAAAGGGGCTTTCTGTAGATCTCTTGGGGGGTCACGTGATGACACGTGACCCTGCCTCTAGGTATTTTGTTTAAAGGCTTTGTTAATCTTCTTTCAGGAATTAAATTCCTCGAACTGTAAATTTCAGAGGAATTAAATTCCTACTTCCTTTCGAAGACTTTGTTTTCTGGAATAGAGTTTAACTCTGTAGGAATTAAATTCCTCATATACGTGAAGGGCCGAATAGGGTTAAACCCTAATCAAAGTTTTTTAAGGAGTTTAAACTTCCATCCTCTGTATGATTAAGGGAATTAAATTCCTGCTATTTCAACAGAACTAGGTTCTTAATTAGGGTTAAACCCTGTTTCTTTTTTGTTCTGGAGGAATTAAATTCCCATAATATAGGGTCAAGCCCTCCTTTTATTTTAAAGGAATTAAATTCCTATAGTTCTGTGAGAATTAAATTCTCGTGCTTGCATTCCTTCTCCATGTTTTGGATCTGCATGGCAGGATCTCAACCCATTGAGAATTAAATTCTCAACCTTAAGGGGAGATGTGCACTTTGCAGATCCTCCATCAAAGAGAGAAGAAATATGTTCTTCTGTTTTTACATTATCAGAGTTAAACTCTGTTGAGAATTAAATTCTCTTTCTTTCAAAAGGCCTTCCCTTTCTTACCTAGGGTTTTTTGCAGAAGATCCGAGTCTTTTTCAAAGTATCAAAGCTCTTCTCCTTTTTTTCTTTTTTTCTTCTCTGCGCATGTATCTTTTTCTCTGTGTCTCTTGGCTCCTATTTATAGGAGAAGCAGCCGAATCAATCAGTTTTTGACGAATCTCCATTGAGATTTGATTTGCATTCAGCATCCATTTTGGGCCTTTGGATTATTAGGTGAATTTTATTCACCATTGGATTTTAAATCCAGAGATTCTCCCTTGTTATTTTGATTAGATTTAAAGGGGAAATCTTTCCAAACCCGAGATTTTCCCATAGATAAATGATATTTCATCACCTCTGAATCTTTAATTTGATTGGTTCAAGATAGTTGCTTTCTTTTGGAAAGATTTGAATTTCCTTCAGAATTTAATTCTGTTAACACAATGGGCTTTGAAAGCCGGTCACGTGTGACCACGTGACCCATGGTCACGTGTGAGCACGTGACCCCCTTTGGCATGATCCTTCTCCTTTCTTTTGCGCTCTATCCTCTGATCGTTGCTTAAGCGTCACGTGCCACCACGTGACTCCTGGTCACGTGTGAGCACGTGACCCTCGTTTGAACTCTTTTTCCTTGGTTCGTCTGGAGAACGAGTCTGCTTTCTTGAACATCACGTGCCAACACGTGACCCTGGTCACGTGGGAACACGTGACCTCTTCTGAAGCCTTTTCTTGACTTGATCAGAGAACTTGTGTGCCTTTGATGCTTGCATTTAAATGTCACGTGTCGCCACGTGACCCTGGTCACGTGGGAGCACGTGACTCTTTCTGAAGCCCATTTTCTTCAGCGTAGTTAGGAAACTGAACTTGACTTGATGATGCCTTTTAGGTGTCACGTGCCAACACGTGACCCCTTTTTGAAGCTTTTCCCAGAAGCTTTCCTGATTTTAAATCAGGAAACAAATGCCCCCACAGCGTTGTTATCACGTGTCTGCACGTGAGTGCAACGCTGTCACCTCTTGTGACCGTTGGATTCCTCTAGGGATCTGGGGAGACGAAGCGTTTTCATTGTCTTCTATAAATACCTCTGTCTCTTCATAAGAGCCTTCACTTTGTTCATCTTCTTCTTCTGAGAACTTTTTCTGAGAATTTAATTCTCTTCTTCCAGAGCTTAGTTCTCTGTCTTGAAACAATCTTCAGAGTTTAACTCTGTTCAAAAGGAATCCTTTTTCCTCAGGTAATGTTCTTGGACAACGATGGACCTTCACATTTTCCTGGATTTTAAATCCAAAACAAGGGTTTTTACCCTTCTTTCTTCATATTTTCCATAAGAACATGAAACTGTTTAATCTTTCAACTGTAGATCTCTTAGGGTTTAGATGATCTTTGGGGAGATGATGATGGCGGTTCAAATCCATGGAATTTAATTCCATCCAAAAATGTTTTTGGGAATTTAATTCCCTTTTCTTAATAAGGAATTTAATTCCAACGAAGAACTCGATTTCTTCACACAGAGGCTTCCTGGGGTCTCTTGGCCCGAGGTTGTTCTTCCTGCAGTTAATGCAATGGGGGCCTTGTAATGAATCTCATGACTTTTATTTTAGGTACCATGGATGCCCATCTGTACCGTCTTGATGAGATCATTTCCTATGGGAATATTCGTGCGCTGGGCCGCAGTCAGAACCAGGAGTTCACTGATGCTCAGTGTGCCGAGATCATGAGCCGCTTCGAAGAGTACAACCATAGGCTACTCCCCCGTCGCTCTTCTCTTCTGAGGCTGATCGTGCTGGCGATCCGGGAGGCACTTCCTCTCTTTTGCGCCGGCATACCGCTCGGGGCCTTGGACACCGCCGAGGATAAGGTGCATTCGGTGTACCTTATGGGCTTGATCTCAAAGAGAAGGCGGGATAATCTCATCGATCTCCTTCATCAGATTTTTCAGCAATCAGCCATATTGGGCGCCTACCGGAGGGTAGAGGACATCCGCGGGGACCCCGATGCTTGTGACCGTGAGAGAAAGCATACTCGGGAGGTTCGAAATGCTTGGAAGATCTTGAATAAAGTTAATTTCGAGTTTCTCAACCCATGCCCCGCGTCTGAAGCCTTACCATTGTAAAAGTTTTTCTTTTTATTTTGTATCGCCTTCTTGAAGTCTGGATGATAAATTTTGTTGTGTCCTTGTATGTTTGCACGCTTTTTCTCTGAGATTTTATTATTTTGCTACTATTGTTGTTTATGCTTTTTAACATGCAGGGTATCACTCCATATTTTCCTTTTAACTGAACGTCAGGTTTAGGCCTCACGTGTTCTGCACGTGGGATCCCTTGATGTGGCTGTTCACAAAATTTTCCCATGCCGTATTTTCAGTGCAGAGAAAGGGTCTTGGAAATAATTACATCTCCTTGATTTTCGGTGCCTTTCCTTTTTTAGGCCTTGGAAATAATTTCACCATGCAAGATTTTCCGCGCACAGCACTTAATGCACTTCATTATATATGAGGCTATAGCCTTCTTTTCTTTTCACAGAGAGATTCATATCATATATATATATATTTTTTTTCTTGAGGGAGAAACGAGTGCCATGGCTTGTAATCTCCCTCATGCTCGTCGACAGCCGTGGGAAGTTCCTCTTGAGGAAATGATCCCCCGCTTTGCTGCTCGGTTGGTGGACCCCCTCCTTTCTGACAACGAATGTGACTCGGCCATGCACGAGCTCTCAATCCGTAGAGGGTCTCCCCTCCCGATGGGTTCCTTCTGGCTCCGGATGATCCTCATGGCCGTGCTTGCCGACATTCCTCCTCACCCGGCAGAGATGACCCTGGCGATGCTTGATGCGGCGGAAGAAAAGCTCGAGGGTTTTCATGAAGCATGCTTGATTACTCAAGCTCTGAAGGACTGCTCAATTCATCTGCTGAGCGAAATAAAGGCCCGGCGAGCTATTATGTTTGCATTCGCGGACGAACATGGCACCAACCGATGGGGAGCGACTTCTCGCGAGAATCGTCGCTTCGATGTGCTGGAGAAAGCGGGGAGAGAGATGGAGAATTTTGTCCTTTGCTTCATCAACCCCTGTGCCGTTGATCCTGTGTTTGGTGATCTTTTCCGTTAATGTAGAACCTTTTTAAATTAGTCCCTCTTTTTTGTATGCTTTATGTTGAACTTCCATGTAGGCTCGGTACTCGTATGTATGTTTCCGCTTGCATGAATAAATTTTGTGTTCCTTTTATGAAAATTTTCTCCAATTATCAATACTGTTGTTATGTCGCGTGCACATTAAAGCTGCGAATTTTACTTCTTTTTCGGATGTTCATATGATTGCGAGCACATACTTGATAGGATAATCGTCGGAAAGTTTTTTTTTTGTTGCTTTTCATACCGGGTTGTGTGAGCGCGTTCTGGATCGATTATCGCTGTCGATCGGAAGCCCATTTATATGGTCTTGTAAATGTCATGTTTGCAAGGCCGCGGTCACGAAAGCGAGCTTACGTGGCCACGTAGCGAACATAAGGTTGTGGCTCCCGATAAAGTTGCCATGTTCACTCGTGAGAGGGTTGAGGCTCATAAGGCCACTGAGAAAGAGCTTGAAGCCCGGCTCGCTTCGTATCAGGCTCAGCAAGCTCAAGCGGAGGCTCGTCTTCTGGAGATCTTGCGTCATGAAGCCGTGGCTCAGCAAAAGCAGGATGAGCTGACCAAGCTGCTGAATCGCCCGCCGGCTTGAGACATTTGTATCTTTCCCTTCCTTTTTGTACATACTCGTGGATGAGAGTATTTTCTTTTTGTTTCTTTCATAAATTGTACTTTGTACCCATTTTGGTTTATGAATAAAAGATACATTTTTTCTTGTCAATGATGTGTCTCCTTTTCATTGAATGTATTCTGCGGGTATTCTACCTTGATCTCCTTGCAGGACAGCAATGGCTCAGGACTCAGGGTTAAGATCTGCTTCCTGAGGCTTTTGCATCTTATGAGCCATGAGGGTCTCATAAAGAGTTTTTCTCCCTACAGGTCGAGAGGATCCCATAGGTGTGAGTTCTTCTTAAAGATCGTGAGGATCCTTAAGCGGGTTTTCCCTTGAGAGTCGTAAGGATCTCACAAGAGAGTTTTTCTTCCTTACAGGTCGTGAGGGCCTGCAAGTGCCGGATGTGATCACCCTTATCCGTGTTTCACGGAGTCAGGGATCTCTCAAGGTATCGTAGTTTAAAGACGTCACGGTCAAGGTTAAGGACCTCATAGTCCGTGGATTTAAGGACTCCACAGTCCGCTGTTAGTTTTAAGACATCACGGTCAAGGTTAAGGACCTCATAGTCCGTGGATTTAAGGACTCCACAGTCCGGTGTTTGGTTGCAGGGACCCGTCACCTCTTTGAAGACGTTGAGGAATTACAACGCCGGGCATCAAAGGAGTGAAGAGATGTACCCTTAAACCAAGGCAAAGTCTGTAGGGAATCGGGATGGTTGATCGTTAGTTTTAAGACATCACGGTCGAGGTTAAGGACGTCATAGTCCGTGGATTTTAAGGACTCCACAGTCCGGTATTTGCTCTGGATGCTTCACACGGGTTCACTGCCGTGCTTGGCGAGGACCAGGCTCCGCTCTGGACGTTTTCCACAGGGTCAAAGAGTAACATTATCCGCGTTCCACGTAACCAGGAATTTTGCACTAGATGCTTCACACGGGTTCACTGCCGTGTTAGGCGAGGACTAGGCTCCGCTCTGGATGCTTCGCACGGGTTCACTGCCATGCTCTGCGAGGACCAGGATCCGCTCTGGACGTTTCCCACGGGGTCAAAGAGTGACATTATCCGCGTTCCACGTAACCAGGAATTTTGCACTAGATGCTTCACACGGGTTCACTGCCGCGTTAGGCGAGGACTAGGCTCCGCTCTGGATGCTTCGCACGGGTTCACTGCCATGCTCTGCGAGGACCAGGATCCGCTCTGGACGTTTCCCACGGGGTCAAAGAGTGACATTATCCGCGTTCCATGTAACCAGGAATTTTGCACTAGATGCTTCACACGGGTTCACTGCCGCGTTAGGCGAGGACTAGGCTCCGCTCTGGATGCTTCGCACGGGTTCATTGCCATGCTCTGCGAGGACCAGGATCCGCTCTGGACGCTTTCCACGGGGTCAAAGAGTGACATTATCCGCGTTCCACGTGACCAGGAATTTTGCACTAGATGCTTCACACGGGTTCACTGCCGCGTTAGGCGAGGACTAGGCTCCGCTCTGGATGCTTCGCACGGGTTCACTGCCATGCTCTGCGAGGACCAGGATCCGCTCTGGACGCTTTCCACGGGGTCAAAGAGTGACATTATCCGCGTTCCACGTGACCAGGAATTTTTGCACTAGATGCTTCACACGGGTTCACTGCCGTGTTAGGCGAGGACTAGGCTCCGCTCTGGATGCTTCGCACGGGTTCACTGCCATGCTCTGCGAGGACCAGGATCCGCTCTGGACGTTTTCCACGGGGTCAAAGAGTGACATTATCCGCGTTCCACGTGACCAGGAATTTTGCACTAGATGCTTCACACGGGTTCACTGCCGCGTTAGGCGAGGACTAGGCTCCGCTCTGGATGCTTCGCACGGGTTCACTGCCATGCTCTGCGAGGACCAGGATCCGCTCTGGACGTTTTCCACGGGGTCAAAGAGTGACATTATCCGTGTTCCACGTGACCAGGAATTTTGCACTAGATGCTTCACACGGGTTCACTGCCGCGTTAGGCGAGGACTAGGCTCTGCTCTGGATGCTTTGCACGGGTTCACTGCCATGCTCTGCGAGGACCAGGATCCGCTCTGGACGTTTTCCACGGGGTCAAAGAGTGACATTATCCGTGTTCCACGTGACCAGGATTTTTGCACTAGATGCTTCACACGGGTTCACTGCCGCGTTAGGCGAGGACTAGGCTCCGCTCTGGATGCTTCGCACGGGTTCACTGCCATGCTCTGCGAGGACCAGGATCCGCTCTGGACGTTTTCCATGGGGTCAAAGAGTGACATTATCCGTGTTCCACGTGACCAGGAATTTTGCACTAGATGCTTCACACGGGTTCACTGCCGCGTTAGGCGAGGACTAGGCTCCGCTCTGGATGCTTCGCACGGGTTCATTGCCATGCTCTGCGAGGACCAGGATCCGCTCTGGACGTTTTCCACGGGGTCAAGGAGTGACATTATCCGCGTTCCACGTGACCAGGAATTTTTGCTGAATATATCCGCATTTCACGGGGTGAAGGTTTGACTGTTGGCGATATGTATACCACCGAGCCATGGAACTGGGAGTGGCCGCTGTTCCGCTTAGCTTGAAGTTGTGTCCGTTGTTACGAGACGATCTCCAGGTTATTTGTGAACCGTCGAGATTTGGCTTCCTCTCATGATGAAACCTGGGGGGAGGAGTATGATCCCTTCTTTGTTTGCGCCCCTGGATTGTATACAGGGATTGTTGTAGTATCACCTGTAGGGCAAAAAGGTTTCATTTTTCCATCATTTCTTTTATTCTTTCCGCGATGCTCTATCATTTCAGCTTTTTATATCGCGAAGGTCGCGATTGCCCAATCATTTCGGCTATTTTTCGCGGTGCCCAATCATTTCGGCTATTTGTTTCATTTTTACTCGCTGCTTTTTATTGCGAGTTGCCCCATCATTTCGGCTATTTTTCATGCATACATTTTTACTTGCTGCTGTTTATTGCAAGTTGCCCCATCATTTCGGCTATTTCGTAGGCATGTATGGCTTGCTAGCTTTTTCGCCGCAAGCTCGGATTTTGGACACCGATTTCGGCATCAGCATCGCTGCAACTGGGATGTTGCCAGGAGCAAATCATCATTTGCCTCTGTCGATGTTAAACAAAGGTGGCTTAGCAAACAGGGTTAAGGTCCTGCCGACTAAGGCTTTTGACTTCATGAGCCGTAAGGGTCTCACAAAGGTATTTCTCCCTACAAGTCGTGAGGATCTTGCAGGTGTATTTTCTCCTTAGGGATCGTGAGGATCCCTAAGTGTATATTCCTCTGTAAGTCGTAAGGATCCTACAGGAGGGTTTTCTCCTTATGGTTCGAGGGGACCTACAAGGGTTGGACTTTGCTGGGGATATGTTTATTCGCACCCGTGGATTGTATGCAAGGGTCGGTATTGAGCCTCTTGTAGGGCAATATCGGAGGTTGTGGAGGATTTGCTTAAGAACAGGTTCAGGTTTCTGTAACTTAAGACTTTCAAATCTCATGAGCCGTGAGGGTCCCATAAGAGAATTCTCCTTACGAGTCGTGAGGATCTCGTAAGTGTATTTTTTCCTTAGGAATCGTGAGGATCCCTAAGTGTGTTGCTCCTTTGTGAGCGTAAGGATCTCACGCAGGTGGTTTCTCCTTACAAATTCGAGAGGACTCTGTAAGTGTCCTTTAACGAGGTTGCGCCCTTTCGGGTTTTCACAAACACTCGCCGGTAGTCTTGCTGTTTTTACTCACGGAGCCCTTTCGGGTTTTCATCCGTGCCCGTTTTGCTTATAGACATACCGTTTTTTTTATTCTTTTTCATTTTTTTTTACAAGGTCGCGCCCTCTCAGGTTTTCACGAACACTTGCCGGCAGCCCTGCTGTTTTTACTCACGGAGCCCTTTCGGGTTTTCATCCGTGCCCACTTTGCTTATGGACATACCGTTTTTTTTTTGTTTTTTTTTTATTTTTTCATCTCGTCAACCTAAGGACGTTGCGGTAGTAGTTTAGGGACGTTTCGGTCCGTCGATAGTTTAAGGACGTTTCGGTCCGTTGTTAGTTTAAGGACGTTCCGGTCCGTTGTTAGTTTAAGGACGTTCCGGTCCGTTGTTAGTTTAAGGACGTTTCGGTCCGTTGTTAGTTTAAGGACGTTTCGGTCCGCCGATATGGGAAGGCTGGCTGCTGCTTGTAAAGTCTGAGCCTAGGAAGATAGTGAGTGGACATAGTCGTCGTCATCTATCATTGACCCAGGCTGTGGCTTATTAAGCATAGTATTTCTTCAAGAAGCGGCCGTTTATTGGCCTGAAAGGCCTTTCACCGTGCATGTCCATGAGTAGGTAGGCTCCACCCTGGTAGACCTTGTCTATGATGTACGGGCCTTCATAGTTTGGCTCAAATTTTCCCCGCTTGGCACGATTGGGGATCATAGGTCTTTTGACCACTAGTACGAGTTCGCCTTGGCGGAATGTTCTCGGCCTGGTCAATCTTTCGTACGAGCGCGTCATCTTTGCTTTGTAGGCTTCTAGATGTTGTTGCGCTATGAGCCGGGTTTCATCGAGGGCATCAAGCTCCTCAAGCCGAAGGTGAGCATTTTCTTCGTTCGTCAGCTCGTGGTGGACTGCTACTCGTAGGGAGGGTAACTCTATCTCGAGGGGGAGCACTGCTTCCGTCCCAAACACCAACGCGTACGGCGTTGTGTTTGTGGCCGTCTTGAACGTAGTTCGATAAGCCCAAAGGGCTTCTTGCAGCCTTTCGTGCCAGTCTCTCTTATTCCTGAAAACGGTCTTTTTTATGATCTTCGTCAAGGTCTTATTGAAAGCCTCGGCCAGACCGTTAGCTCGTGGATTGTAAACTGAAGAATATCTCCAGTCTATATTGTGCTGCTGTGCGAAGCGGCTAATCTTATGGCTTCGGTAGGCCGGCCCATTATCGGAGATAATCCGCCGTGGAGTTCCAAACCGATAGATGACGTGCGTCTTGAAGAAGTGGAGAATATTCTCCGTCTTCACTTCCCTCAGCGGTACTGCTTTTGCCCATTTGGAGAAGTAATCAGTGGTCGCCAGGATAAAACGGTGTCCCCGGGATGATGCTGGCTCAATGGGGCCGACTATGTCAGTCCCCCACATTTCGAATGGCCAACTAGCCAGCGTCGGGTGCAGTGGATTCGGATGTTGGTGGATGAAGTCTCTATGGATCTGGCATGAGTGGCATTGCTTCGCATACTCGAGGCAGTCCTGGATCATCGTGGGCCAGTAATAACCCATCCGTTTAATTTTTAACTTCATCTTTGGGCCTGCTTGGTGAGAACCGCAAAGTCCGTCATGGACTTCCTGAACGACTCTTTCTGCTTCGTCAGGTCCCAAGCATCTCAGCCATAGAGAATCGAACGATCTCTTGTATAGAATATCGTTGACGAAAGCGAAAGATAAGGCTCGTTTCATGAGCCGATGTCTTGAGGACGCTTCTTCGGGCATTCGGTGGGACTTAAAGTAGTCTATGAAGACTTCCCTCCAGTTTTCGGCCTTCTCATGGTCTTTTATTTGCAGGGTCATCTGCTCAGTCGTTCCCTTTTTTCCGCATGATTCCGGAGATATTTCTGCCGGGGCGAGCACTCGACGACTTTGTACCACGATTCTGACGTCATCGAGGTTCTCGTCAGCCAGTTCTTTAGCAAGTTTAGCCAACGCGTCTGCTTTGCTGTTTTCCGCGCGCGGTATGTTCTCCAAAGTATAGGAGCGAATTTGGGTCAATAGTTGTTGCACCCTTTCGCCGTACTTCACCAATTCCGGCTTGCACGTTTGATAGTCACCATTTACTTGACTGACGACCAGCTGAGAATCCCCGTATATGAGGAGGTCTTCAATTCCCATGTCGATGGCGATCTCGAGGCCTGCTATCAGAGCTTCGTATTCGGCTTCATTGTTTGTCCTCGGCTCTGTTAAGGAGAAGGCGAAGCGTATTATCCCTCCTTGTGGAGTTGCAAAGATGAGGCCTATCCCTGATTTGATCATTGGGATACCTTGTTTCTGTTTCTTTATGGAGGACGCTCCATCGAAATAGAGTTCCCATCGGGTGCTTCCGCCGCTAATCGCATCAAACGCATGCTCGTCCGGCAAATCGCAATTCAGAAGAGAATTGGCCGGTATCGGGTGCTCGGCGAGGAAGTCGGCAATGGCCTGGCCTTTCACTGCCTTGAGAGGTTGATACGTTATCGAGAACTCCATCAAGAGCAGGGCCCACTTAGCAAGTCGTCCCGTCAGTATGGCTTTCGACATCAAATATTTGAGAGGGTCCACCTTTGAAATAAGACGGACTTCATGTGCTAATGCGTAATGTCTAAGCTTTGTTACTGCGAAGATCAACGCCAGGCAGTGCTTTTCAATGGGGGAATAGTTGCTTTCTGCCCCCAGCAGCACTCGACTTAAGTAGTAAAGTGCTCTTTCTTTCCCCTGATCGTTCTCTTGTGCCCATAATGCGCCTAAGGAACCTTCGAGGGCGGCCGTGTAAAGAATGAGAGGCTTTCCCTTTACTGGAGCAGCCAACACTGGAGGGTTCTGCAGGTACTGCTTGATCTCGTCTAGTGCACCTTGACATTTGTGATCCCAAACGAATGGGGTTCCCTTTTTCATCAGGTGGCTGTAAGGACGGCATTTGCCTGAAAGATTGGCGATAAACCGCCGGATGTACGCGAGCTTCCCTTGGAGAGACCGCAACTGCTTGAGGGTTCTTGGCGGAGGCATTTCCATGATCGCCTTAATCTTTGACGGATCTATTTCAATACCTCGGTGTCGAACGATGAATCCCAGAAATTTGCCCGAGGAGACTCCAAACGCGCATTTGAGGGGATTCATTTTCAAATTGTATTGCCGAAGGCGTTGAAATACAGTCTCCAGATGCTTTAAATGCTCTTCGTATGACATGCTCTTTACTACGAGGTCATCGATATAGCACTCGACGATGTCATGTATGAGATCGTCGAAGATCTTTTTCATGACCCTTTGATAGGTGGCGCCAGCGTTCTTTAGACCAAAGGGCATAACCTTGTAGCAAAATATACCCAAAGGGGTGCGGAAAGCGGCATGCTTCTGGTCTTCAGGATGCATCTTTATCTGATTGTATCCTGATGAACCATCCATAAAGGAGAAAACCTCGTGAGTTGACGTGTTATCTATCATTAGTTCGGTTACCGGTACTGGGAAATCATCCTTTGGACAGGCTTTATTGAGATCCCTGAAATCCACACATATGCGTACCGTCCCATTCTTCTTCATTACAGGGACGATATTGGCGATCCAGTCGGGGTACTGGACTTCTTGGATAAATCCAGAATCGATCAGCTTCTTGACTTCGGCGTTGATGCTCATTTCAAGCTCGAGTCGCATCCTTCTTGGCGCCTGCTTGACCGGCTTGATATCTGGGGATATTGCTAATCTATGCACAGCAATCTCCGGATCCAATCCTGGCATCTCGGAGTAGTTCCACGCGAAGCAGTCTTTATGCTGTAGAAGCACGTTCTT
Organism: Agapanthus africanus; assembly: GCA_030015575.1. Classification (NCBI taxonomy): domain Eukaryota; kingdom Viridiplantae; phylum Streptophyta; class Magnoliopsida; order Asparagales; family Amaryllidaceae; genus Agapanthus; species Agapanthus africanus. The sequence continues at coordinate 751,613,461 of CM057340.1, read as the reverse complement.
TAACGCAGCCACCTTTTCTTCGGATAATAGCTCGCTGACAAATGTCGGTCGCGGGTCGTCTGCCGATTCCAACTCAATCTTCTTGAGGTTATCTGCAGTGGTATGTATACCATCTTCCAGTTCTTTCGGAGCGGGCGGAAATTCTGAGATCACCTCATCATCGCTGTTCTCAAAGCACCGGTAAAGGTCACCTACGTTCTCGGGCTCTTCCCTTAATATCGTAATCGTATAACAAGTGCGAACCCGCTCTGTGGACTGAAGTGGACCCGGTTCTGCTCTTGCGGCCTTGGGCTCATGCTTTCGTGGCGGCGTTACCTTCCAGCCGTCGGATAAAGCGAATCTACCCCGTCGGTACTGGTCCTCGACCCAGTTCTTGAAGGTGAAGCAGTCTTCGGTAGGATGTCCTATGGTTCGGTGATAAGAGCAATAACTCGGATGAGAGACCTTGCTAGCTTGCCCAGGATGTCTAGACTCTGGAAGCGTGATCATTCGATGTTTTATAGCGAGGTTGAGTAACCTCTCCGTCTTGTTTCGGGGGAAGGAGTACGCTCGACTCATCTTCTTCACGAGGGACAAACCCGAGCTGCTTCTTGATTTATTTTCGTCTCTGCGTCGGGCCTTTCGTACAACGGATTGATGAGGATAAGCGTCTTTGTCTTTTCCAGTACGTTGAGATAGACGTTGCGTCCTGGCCTTCTTGTAGATGGCCATCTCGTGGTTGTGGTCTTCCCGAGCTCTCTGACCCATTTTCCTGATAGGCTTGTTCGTTCGTTCTTCAAACGACAGACTCGGTGCTTCAATCGCGGGGTCTAGTTTTAATGAAGGGTTGGCATCTCCTGACAGGGCGTCCTCTTCTTCATCAAAGGTATATATAGTGTAGCTACTGTGAGTCCGTTCCCGTTTTCCAGCTCTTGCGTATCCAAGCCCGAGTGTTTCCATCTTCCCGTTGGGCAATTTGCGTTGAGTCCTGGGGACATCCCAAATCTTGTTGTAGAACCGAGCCTGCCGAACAGCCTGTTTTAAGGGTACTCCTTGGCGCTTCAATAGCTTCTTTAATCCATCCGTATAGTATCTGGGCAGACGGATGGGTTGGAGCCTGTCGAGTGTAGTATCTGCGCCATGCCAGATCTCTTTCTCTATTTTCGACTCTGAGGATCGGTAAAATAGGATCACCTTCTCGCCCCTTCGCCTGGGAGGGACGTAAAATGTTTGCAGGTCCTGCACATCGTGAGCCTGAAGCGCGTCGAGATCCTTGTAGTGTTCTCGCGGTACCATGGTGATTTGCAAACTATGGTCATCGCCAAGGGGTGCTTGTGTCGGCAGCCGATTGGAGAACACAGCATTAACTTCATCTTCTGAATCACTTCCGAAGACTAATACGGGGGCGGGTGTCCTCAGGTTGTTGCGTTGAGATGGCCCTGCATAAACTATCTCTTCCTCTTCTTCGGTATCGCTCCCGAAAATAGGGATGGTGGCGGCAGTTTTGTTTTCCGGATTGCGACATCTTTCTGTATCCTCGAAATCTGGCAAAAAGTATTTCGCATCTTCGTATTTGCGGACTTCGTTCACGGAAAATGGGTTTAACTCACCTGTTATGGTATACTAAAGACCATCCTTGAAGTACTTCATACACTGATGTTGTGTAGAAGGGATGATATTGTACTCGTGTAGCCAAGGACGGCCGAGTAAGGCGTTGTAACAGGTCTTGGCGTCAATGACATGGAATTTGATGTCTGTGACGAGAAGTCCGAAGCGTAATGTTAGTATCACGGATCCGAGAGTCCGTGACGATTGTGAATCGAAACCGGAGATAGTAATCTTGTCACGAGCGAGGTGTTGCACGCTCATGGAGATTTCCTTCAACACCCGAACATTAAGGAGGTTGACAGAGGATCCATTATCCACCAGGATCTTGCCTATCTTGATATCATGGCAGTATCCGGAGACATATAGGGGACGGTTATGGTCGCATGTCCCGAGAAGGAGGTCTTCATCACCGAAAGTGACGTCGGCCGTATGCACTTCCTCCAGTTCATCCTTCATCTTTTCAGTGGCGAGGAAGGCTTGGAATTGCTCGGGTTCTTGTAACGCCTTAATTAGTGAGTCTCGCGCTTCTTTCGATAATAGGAGGGCATCGAGAATGCTAAGCTGAGAAGGTAGCTTCCTTAGGTGCGCTAGGATGTTATAGTCCACTTTACCCTTTCTAAGAGGGTCTTTGGCAGCCAGCTCTCTCATGACTTGGTCATCTAAAGTGATATCTTCAGTGACCTTTTCCTTTCCCTTATCCTTTCTATTCCCGGGCCCGAGATTCTTTTCTGGAAGTGTGCGATTGCGCAGCTGAATGTTCTCGCAGATCTCCGATTCCTCCTCTTTCCCCAAAACAGATTCTTTAAAGAGAGGGCCCAGAGCCATTTCTTCATCAGAGTCGCTCCCAAAGGTGAGAACTTGTGACCCCCTGGCGTTAACCATGTAACAGTTGCCAGTCGTTCTGTTGTGCCCATCGACGGTACTTCTTCGCTCCCGACGGATCTTGCGTTTCATGCGCTTAAAATGTTGCCGATGAGCAACATATCCTTGCCACCATATCTTAAAGGCGTCGCACTCCTCCGTGGGATGTGAGATTTTCCGAGGATATGTGCAATAGTCAGGGTGCGTCTCTACCCCATCGTGTGTGTTTCCTTCCGAGGGCGGTAGCTTCATTCCCATTGACATGGCTTTGGCAAACCTTTTCCTCGTCTTGAATATCTTCTTGTCTGCTTCGGATGCCTTATGCTCTGACAGGGGTAGTTCAACTCTTTCGTTCAGCTGCCCGCATTTGGCTCCTTCCGACATGGTCATCTCACGCTCCTGGTCCGCTTTACATTTTAGACGAATCTCGTCTAGAAAAGCGTCGATCATTTCATCTGTTGGCCATGCGCGTTCTGGTACAGGCTCTGCCTCCAGTTTCCTAATGCCAGGAGTTTTCCCATCATCGGTAAACGAGTGAGAGATTACATTACAACTCGCCACATATCCTTCGGATTCATCCGACGAGCTTTCTCCATCATCTTCCTCTTGAAAGATGTGGTTGAGGAACTCTTGCAGTGTGACAGGAGTTCGCGCCTTTTGGTTGTACTCTTCCAATGCGTCGATTTGCTTCTGTAAGTTCGTGTGCTCTTTTCCAGGCTTCACGGACTTCTTGGATTTCTTCTTCTTTTTCTTCGAAGATTTTGACGGCTGGGCGTGAGTATTTGGGCCATTATCGTGAGTCTTCGTAGTTGGGCGGGGCTTCAACATCCTTTTGATAATTTGAGGTTCAAGAGGGTCCTTCCATTCGATCGCAGGGCACGCATGAAGGTCTCTCAGCATTCTTTTGGTTTTAGTTGATAGCACGACCTCCCATGGAGCTTCTTCAATAAAAGAACATGTTGCCCCCGGTGTATCCGCTTTCCTCGGAGCATGCGGCTGTGGTGGGTTCACCTTCCACTTTTCGGACAGTACAAACTTCCCCTGGAGGTATTGGTCTTCAATCCATCCTTTGAAGACGAAGCAATCTTCAATCGGATGGCCTACCGTCTGATGGTAAGGGCAATAGTTAGGGTTATTCACCTCGGTGGGTTGCGGCGGTCGCCTTGGATTTGGCAGGTTTATAAGTCTGTTGCGTATTGCCAGCTCGAATAGCCGTTTCGTCTTGTCCCGTGGGAACGAGTAGGGACGCTTCATCTTCTCATTATAATACCGACGTCTTTCCTCCAGTTGATCTGTCGGTTTCGGGGCGTTAGGTTGCTCTTGGGCATTCGCAACAAATGTTGCTCTTCCTTTACCCTTGTCATTCCGAGGTTCCTACTTCGGTGTAGGTGGTCTATGACCCATCTGGTCCATCTGAGCCAACTTGTCGATCAGGGCCTGGAATGTGGTTGGCTTAAAGAACATCATAAACTGGGAGATAGTTGCGTGAGGGTCTAGAGTTCCCACGAACATGCCCACCGCAGGTGCTTCCTCAATGCGTTGCTCACATCTCGACCACAAGTTCCGCCAGCGTATAGCGTACTGGACCCAGGTTTCGCCCGGTTTTACCCTGGCGTTAATAAGTGCAGTTATTGGAGTGCGTTCGATGGCACTTGCAAATCGCTGAGTGAACAACAACTCCATTTCAGCGAACGTTTTGATAGAATCGTTCGGGAGTTCCGAATACCATTCGAACGCTGTTTCTGATAAGCTGCCCACAAACTGGCGGAGCAGCAATTTATCATCACCGCCGGTGTTACCGCAGAGGGCCCGAAACTGGGCGACATGTTGATGGGGATTGCCGGTCCCCTTATACACGTGGAATTTTGGTATCGTATAGCCTTGCGGGTATTTGATTTGGTCGTACCAGCTCGGATACGGCCGCCCCGTTTTCACCACTTGACCGGCTGCCTCAGTAGCGTGATGAACCCGGATTTGCTGGGCTATGTAGTCAGCCAGGTCAGCCTTAGAGATTGCCTCCTCCTTGGCCGTTGAGAGGGCTGGTGGTGGATTTGACGTTTCTCCTCGGTCGTCTTCAAGAACGATCGGGGCATCCTCGGCGGGTAAGTCCTGCTGGATCATCATTCCTATTACATCTTGGAAGAGAAGGCCCATCCGTTGTATGTTGGCCGCTTGTTCAGCAGCCTCTTTGTCCCTTTTCTCCAGTGTCCGGCGAAGGAATTCAGCATCGGTTTCTTCCTCCCGGCGTGCGTCTGAGGACGTTTCTGGGTTTTCTTTTGGCCCGGTGAGCGCGGCCATAGCATTCATCATTTCTTGCAGCTTTTGTTGCTGTTCCTGGGCTTTCGTCACGGATCGGGTTAACGGTCGGTGGCCCGTAGAAGTGCGGCTTTCCTCTTTTCCAGAGGCCATGTAAACAGTGTGCACCACCATGCCCCCAGACTTGGGGCGTCTGGGCTCAGTGCTTTTAGCCGTCGTTGCATGCTGGGGGGTCTTCTCTGGCCTTCTCCTTTTATGAGCCAGTTGATCAACAGCCTTTTGGGGTTTAGCCTGGTGACCGGCTTCCGGTTGGATTTTCAGCTTCTTGTGTTGGCGGGAGAAGTTCGGATCGATGATCGAGTCCCGTGCCTGCCGCCAAACCTTATAGATTTTGGAAGACAGCCGTTGAGGAGATTGGGGCCGTTCTGACTCCATTTCCACAACCTTCTTTAACGGGGGAGGAGACCTCTTCAGTACTGCAGTAGGAGAATTTCTTTGCACTTTATTTAGAATTTCGAAGCTGTTCCCAGTTGGAACAGCAGCATTAACTTCTGCCATCGGGACTGATGGAGTCAACCCAGATGGGGAGTTGCCCCCAGCCTTCCTCACTCGGCGCCAATGGCGACGTCTGGCGTGTCGAGCGGACGGTGTAGGGTCGGCGGTAAGAATGGTTTCATTTTGCCCTCTGTCTGGGCGTGGGGTCGCAGTTGGTATTAGCCTGTCAAAGACCGATGTCCTTTGGGCAGTAGGAGCGGGAGCTGAAGCCGTTAATCTTGTAAAGACCGACCTTTTGGCCGGAGAGGCTGCCTTGACGACTTCTGGGATGGGAGCGGCCACTTTCTTAGAAGCAACCTTCTCTGAGATTGTAGGTCCTGTGATGGGTTTGCAGGATTTCTGGCCCAATCTAAAGAAGACCGAGGCGTTGACGTTGGGCGACTCGTTGAGAGAAGCCGCGGCAGGGGTAAGTCGATCAAAGACCGACTTCTTGGGAGCCTCCGTTGTCAGCACTGGAGCGGCAAAGTTTGTCGGCGGGACCATGGTCCCAAAGAACAATCCTGTGGTGGCGCGAGTGACCTGTTCCACGGGCATTGTGAATAGCGAGGCAGCTTGGGGTCCGTAGGCTATACCTCCTGGCGAGGCAGAGCGTTGGTTGCAATTGCAGTCTGAGCAGTTGGAGACTTTCACGGAAGTAGAAGCCATCGATCCTTTGCTTTCTGCAATAAGCCAGACGCCAACTCTTAGTATCTTGAAACCCAAGGGCAACCATTAGCGAACCGCGATTAGTTCGCGAGTCACGACACACGAAGTGTGGAGTGGAAAGAGGAAAAGGTCCCACCGGGCGTGCCAGAATCTGTTCCCCTCCGAAAGACGGCGCGACACCGCGTCTTGCCTGTGATTCGGGGCAGATGCTAATAGGTGCTATCCGTCCACCTCTTCGAAGATGCCAAGTTGATTTATGGCACCACGTATCGAAGGTTTAGATGGATGCGTCCGATGTAGCAGACTTCGTCAGATTCCCCCTCGTTTGAGGGGTTTTTGATTGTGGGGACGCTCTTCCCTGCAGGCGCAAGCCCCTGCAGTTAATTACGCTACCGCATTGCGGTAACAACTTTCTCCTTCTCCAGATGGTCACTTCGTGTCGTGGGTGTCTGTTTTGTATTTTGTTGCCCGTGGATTGTTTACGGAGACTGAGTTATGTCGTCGCCCGTAGGGCGTGGACTAGTCCAAATCCGTATTATCTTAGATTTGGGTTTGGGGGGGTTTGGTTTGAGGATACGTCAGCCCTACTTGAGGCTAAGATCAACTCAAACGTTTGTTAAGGATACGTTAGTCTAACTTTGTGACTAAGATCAACTTAACGGGATCGTTTAGATCCGACAAAAGAGCGTTTGGACTCTAATGTTCCAGTTTAGGGACATAGTGGTCCATGAATGTATGGCCATCGCGACCCGTCACCTCTCTGACGACGTTGAAGGATTACAACGACGGATGTCAGAGGAGTTCAAGGATGTACCCTCGAGCCAGAGTTAATTGGGGGGATTTATAGTCCGCTCTGTTTGAAGGTTTAAGGATACGTTAGCCATCTTTGAGGCTAAGATCAACTTAAACGGGACCGTTTAGATCCGACAAAAGAGCATGCGGGGCTCTATTGTCCAAGTTTAAAGACATTACGGTCCATGGGTAGTTTAAGGACATTGCGGTCCATGGGTAGTTTAAGGACATTGTGGTCCGTTGTTAGTTTTAAGACATCTCGGTCAAGGTTAAGGACGTCGTAGTCCATGGGTTTAAGGACCCCATAGTCCATTGTTAGTTTTAAGACATCTCGGTCAAGGTTAAGGACGTCGTAGTCCATGGGTTTAAGGACCCCACAGTCCGGTATGTGCTCTGGATGCTTCACACGGGTTCACTGCCGTGCTTGGCGAGGACCAGGCTCCGCTCTGGACGTTTTCCACGGGGTCGAAGAGTGACATTATCCGCATTCCACGTAACCAGGAATTTGCATTAGACATGAGTTTAAGGACCCCACAGTCCATATCAATGTGTGGTCGTCGGGACCCGTCACCTCTTTGAAGACATTGAGGGATTACAATGCCAAGTATCAAAGGAGTGACGAGATGTACCCTAGAACCGGAGTGGATTAAATAGTCCTTGGCCCAATTTGGGATCAAGACCGATTAATTATGTTATGGGTCCATTGGACCAGTTAATCACCAATTGAGGACTTATGACCATCTTGGGCTAAGTCCAATCAGGAGAGGCTTTGCCTCTATCCATTTGGGCCAATTGGGCCAAAGCCTAGTGTTAAACATTACAGAGCAGTCAGTGTTGAACACTGGGAATGGGGTTGACAAGTTAGTGTTTAACACTAAGAGAATATTTGGTGTTAAACACCAGCAACAATGCTTTTTCAGATTAGTGTTAAACACTAAGGTAATCAGTGTTGAACACTGCAAATGAAGATCTCAGATTAGTGTTTAAACACTAAGGTAATCAGTGTTGAACACTGCAAATAAAGCTTTTTAATTAGTGTTGAACACTAAGGCCCAACAGTGTTTTAACACTGGGTTCGAGAGTTTTAATTTAGCGTTAAACACTAAGGCAAGAGGGGTCACGTGGCAGCACGTGAGAGCGTCCTCCCTTCATTTGTTCTGCTGAGATTATCGCGTCTTTCAGAGCATCACGTGCCATCACGTGATGGGCATTCAAATGCCTATGTATTAGAGCTTCTGCCGAGGGTCACGTGGGTCACGTGGGGTGCTGCCTCAAAGGGGCTTTCTGTAGATCTCTTGGGGGGTCACGTGATGACACGTGACCCTGCCTCTAGGTATTTTGTTTAAAGGCTTTGTTAATCTTCTTTCAGGAATTAAATTCCTCGAACTGTAAATTTCAGAGGAATTAAATTCCTACTTCCTTTCGAAGACTTTGTTTTCTGGAATAGAGTTTAACTCTGTAGGAATTAAATTCCTCATATACGTGAAGGGCCGAATAGGGTTAAACCCTAATCAAAGTTTTTTAAGGAGTTTAAACTTCCATCCTCTGTATGATTAAGGGAATTAAATTCCTGCTGTTTCAACAGAACTAGGTTCTTAATTAGGGTTAAACCCTGTTTCTTTTTTGTTCTGGAGGAATTAAATTCCCATAATATAGGGTCAAGCCCTCCTTTTATTTTAAAGGAATTAAATTCCTATAGTTCTGTGAGAATTAAATTCTCGTGCTTGCATTCCTTCTCCATGTTTTGGATCTGCATGGCAGGATCTCAACCCATTGAGAATTAAATTCTCAACCTTAAGGGGAGATGTGCACTTTGCAGATCCTCCATCAAAGAGAGAAGAAATATGTTCTTCTGTTTTTACATTATCAGAGTTAAACTCTGTTGAGAATTAAATTCTCTTTCTTTCAAAAGGCCTTCCCTTTCTTACCTAGGGTTTTTTGCAGAAGATCCGAGTCTTTTTCAAAGTATCAAAGCTCTTCTCCTTTTTTTCTTTTTTTCTTCTCTGCGCATGTATCTTTTTCTCTGTGTCTCTTGGCTCCTATTTATAGGAGAAGCAGCCGAATCAATCAGTTTTTGACGAATCTCCATTGAGATTTGATTTGCATTCAGCATCCATTTTGGGCCTTTGGATTATTAGGTGAATTTTATTCACCATTGGATTTTAAATCCAGAGATTCTCCCTTGTTATTTTGATTAGATTTAAAGGGGAAATCTTTCCAAACCCGAGATTTTCCCATAGATAGATGATATTTCATCACCTCTGAATCTTTAATTTGATTGGTTCAAGATAGTTGCTTTCTTTTGGAAAGATTTGAATTTCCTTCAGAATTTAATTCTGTTAACACAATGGGCTTTGAAAGCCGGTCACGTGTGACCACGTGACCCATGGTCACGTGTGAGCACGTGACCCCCTTTGGCATGATCCTTCTCCTTTCTTTTGCGCTCTATCCTCTGATCGTTGCTTAAGCGTCACGTGCCACCACGTGACTCCTGGTCACGTGTGAGCACGTGACCCTCGTTTGAACTCTTTTTCCTTGGTTCGTCTGGAGAACGAGTCTGGTCACGTGGGAACACGTGACCCTGGTCACGTGGGAACACGTGACCTCTTCTGAAGCCTTTTCTTGACTTGATCAGAGAACTTGTGTGCCTTTGACGCTTGCATTTAAATGTCACGTGTCGCCACGTGACCCTGGTCACGTGGGAGCACGTGACTCTTTCTGAAGCCCATTTTCTTCAGCGTAGTCAGGAAACTGAACTTGACTTGATGATGCCTTTTAGGTGTCACGTGCCAACACGTGACCCCTTTTTGAAGCTTTTCCCAGAAGCTTTCATGATTTTAAATCAGGAAACAGTGGACTGCCGTCACTGCCTGTTTGTATATTATTCTTTTGGGGCACGACCGGGCTGAGGTCGATGTACCCGTTGTTTGTATATTTTACTTTCTGTACTAGGATTACCCCGCGGAGGGGTGCACGGGTAGCCGGATTCTAGAGGGCAACGGGCCCGCATCTCATGGCATTGAGACGGAGGGGGCTTCACTCTAGAATTGGCGGGCTATTCTCCGCACTCGTAGGGGGTATAGGTTGACCCAGGAGGGGTGCCCAAGTTACCGGATTCCGTGAAGTGCTGGGTGGTCCATTCACGTTGTTGAAGGGGGCTGCCTCGCTTCAGGTTTTGGCGGGTAACTTGCCGCGCCCATAGGGGTCTAGGATTTCATTACACAGGCTTACCACACGACCAGGGGAACGTCGGGTTTCAGTAGCGGCTCTATGAAACCCGGGGATCCCAGATATCTGTATTGTTCTGTGATGCTTATTACTCTCTGTGATGTTGCATTTTATCACGCCTTGAGCGAATATTATATATTGATATATATACTAGTTGATGTTTTATATGTTTTGCATCCGCGCTAGTCCAGTCCCCGCTCTGTCGTTAGTTAAGTAACCTAACGGGTGATGATGGGACCCAGTGGCGAATGCGGATGGCATAGACGTACATCATTATTTTTGTTCTTTGTGCTGTGATCAATTGATATGACTGCGTTGATTCGGATCAATGCAAGCTAAACAAACCTATTCTGATGTTGTTGGAATAATTTTTCAAAAAGATGTTATTGCAAGGGCGTTCTCTTTTGTTTTGCACAGTGGTATTCGGTTATGAATATCCAGCACCTCAGTCGACGAGGCAAGGGCCGAGATCCCTTCACCGGGAGTGACCCCTTGGACAGAAGTTTGCATCAGGGCAATAACTTCACTATAGTCGTTTACTTTTGCTTTGCATCGAGGTATTCAGTTGGAATATCCTGCACCTCATTTTACGGGGAAAAAGCCGAGATCCCTTCACCGGGAATGACCTCTTAAGCAAAAGTTTTCGTTACTATATTTTTCTAAAAAGCTATCCGGTTCCTTCAACGATATCAAGTTCATTACGTTAAAGGTTTTTCGCCCGAAACCATTCGTAGCCCTCCGTCATTTCAGATGGGTAGCACGTAGTATTCAAGCTATGTTTGTTGACCTTCGTCAAGGCATAGTGTATGGTAGCTGCTTATTACCTTTCTGCTGCATAGATAGATGCGTTGGTTTGGGACAGTCGTATAGCCTTGTTGACCTTCGTCAAGGGCTTGTGCGGGTGGGTTTAAATTAACCTGGACAATGACGGGTAGAACTTGACATGTGACTTATGATTTGTTGACCTTCTCCAAGGTCATAAGAGCATGGGGCAAAAATCACATCGGGAGTTTCTAAAGAAACTGAAATTTGCCAGATATGCGCATACCTTCTGGAGTGTGATAACGTGAGCGGATTCCGTCACGTTATCATGCGATGATAGTTGGATCCCGATTCCCACTGATGAGTTGGTTTACTCCTCGGGTGATCCCGACTAATTCTTCTTTCAGGTTTGGGGAAGAATTTGACGTTACAGTGGGAGGTTTCCTGATTAGATAAAGTGATAACCATTCTGATCTAGGTTAGAGTGCACGCTGAGTGTTTCTTTTCTCTCTCTGTTTAGCAGCGACCATGACCCGACCCTTGACTATGACTCAGTGACCAAAATTAACCGAACCTTCTTAAACACTGGCTTTTGGATTGTCAGAGTTGCAAACCTCATTGCCACTCCTACTTTTACCCTTTTCTCTAGGACACCCCGTATTACTACGAACGTCCACTTCCATTGGACAAAACCCTCGTATGGTTATATACGAACTCGAAGGAATTTATTCGAGGATGGTTTCCTGTTCTGGAGAAAACGAATAAGACTATTTAGTTGTCTTTTTCTTTTACCTTCTCTCAGGTTGCGAGTACTCCTTGGTTTAGGAGATAGTACACCTATTACGCAAATTGGATAATCTTCTTCCAAACCTTAGGCGGGTACCGAATGGTGGGGAATGAAGAAAACCAATTAGCATAACGATGGTGTACAGAAGGTATTAAGTAAAGACATATCAAGGGATTATAAGGAGGGCAAAGTAAACCGCAACTGCTATTCATGACCAAACCAAGTATTTCTTCGCCAATTCTAAATCACCTTTGTATTTCTTCAGAACACTCCGTATCACTATGAAGATCCACAGTTTATTTGGATACTCCATTGTATGGTTATATACGAACTCGAAGGAACTTGTTCCAGTTCGGGGATGGATTCTGGTTCGGGAGAAATAGGAATAAGGTTTATTCGGTTGTCTTTTATCTTCACCTTCTCTCGCATTGCGAGTGCTCCTAGGATTAGGACAGTACACCCATTATGCTTATTGGATAGTCTTCTTCCAAACCATAGGCTGGTGCCGAACGGTAGGGAAGGAAGAAAACCATTTAGCCTAAGAGGGTGTACAGAAGGTAATGACTAAAGACATATAAAGGGATTTGGAGAGATGGCAAAGAGATATACGGTTACAGTTGAATCTGATAATGGAAGAGGAATTACTAGGAATACCAGGATACCCCATCGAAACATTTCAATGTTTCAGTTTCACTGTGTACTGTTAAAAGAAAACTGATTTTCTAATTAGACACTTGCTCCAGGGTATGTATTTGCCAGGCATGAATCTCACATCTGTATGGTTTTACAGATGATGAGTGGGAGTAAGTTATTGGGAATTAGGTGATCATCCTCATTATATCGGAATTCGTTGTAATTAGTGATATTTGAGGAAATCATCTGGGTTGTTTGCCGGATGGAAAATTTTTGGTTTTGAATATCCGTTGTTATGCACCAATTTCAAATTGATATATCTGTACGTCTACTTTTATAGGGTGAGATATACCCTTTTGAAATTATGTCTATGACATTTACCTATACCAGTGGATGGTTAGGTAAGGAGCATTAAACAACGGTGTAATTCTTCTTAACCATAAGTACAGTTTTCAACCTACAACACACAGTGAATGAGTTATTAGACTCAGAGGACTTATACAGAGGATTGTATATTGTCCAGTATCCATTAAGACAGAAGGGTTGGTCCTCGTACTGTATTCGGTTTACTTATGACTTCTCTAGTTTTTAGACAAGTGTTTCGTAGAAACGGAAGGTCCGAATTTTGAGAAGTTATAGGTATAAGAATAAAGTAGAGAACCAGGTGTTGCAAGTATCAGGATTCTTCAAGGTGGTTGAAGATGTAGATACTTGTGTATGGTATTCAGTTGATAGTAATGATTAAGAGAACTTACTTCTCTTTCAGGTTACTCATAATTGGAAGTACTCCTAAGTTGAGTAATGCTGATCGGCCTCTCTCCATTTAGTTGATAAGCACTGGAGACAGATGCATGATTTAAATCTGGTTCAATTAAATTATTGCCTCTGTTTTTGTATTGGATATAGAACAGTTCATATCTTGATATTGTTAAGATACGGGGAGTTGTCCAGCTTATGCTTAAAACCAGACTCTGGATAACTCAAGGCACGTTTCTGTAATGGCTGTTTGTGGGTTGACCCAGGCTATGACGAGGGTTGACTTTCTACCATCAGGAAGATCAATAGTGATATTGTTCTTGACTCGCCACAGTTTTAATAAAAAATGGATTTTTCAGAAAACAATAGTGGGAGTATGGTAGAACTGGAAGTGATTCAAGAACCGCAAATGATTACTGAAGATTTGATAAGAACCTAAAGATTCAATCTGGTTTGACATTCCATTGGCCACTCCACAGATATGGTGGGTAACCTCAGGCACCCGAGAGGTACTCCGGTAGCCTCAAGGACGGTGACATGGAGGTTCTTGTTTACCTAGACTTGCCATTGCTGTTGTTCCAGACTGTGAGACCCGGCAGGAGGATGAGTATAGTGTCGTTCTAGACTAGCTTTAGAAGTGTACGTCTATATGACTCTGCCAGAGGGTTGTCGTAGTCAGTGGGAGCAGCGGAAGCATGGTGGACAAGTGGCTTGTGTCTATTTGTAGAATAAAGCAGATATAGCGGAGATAGATCATCTATTTCTGATATGACAGTCATAGGTTTGACTTCATCAGAATAGGGGATGGATCTGTTAAGAAGGTAGTAGGGTGTGATGTCCTGGTATTTGGATGACATACACAGAGTAGGAAGTGATATTCCTATACTACGGTCGGTTATACTTTGGTTGTCACACAGTGGTTTCTCCACATAGGAATTGGATATTATATTAGGCATTCTGGTTACTAGATCTATGGTTTTAGATCTAGATTTGGGAAGTGTCCCAATCTGGGTACTTAGACAGCATTCTAATGGTGTTTTAGAATGGACGACTCCTAGCACGGTAGTATACCTGCAGGTAATGGAGTCACCCTCTCTAAAGGTGTCTTACAGACTAAAGGGGAGAGGGATGCGCATGATTGACAGATCACTTGCTTAGGCAATTGAGTTGATCATGAGATGTCAAGTATCACACCAGATGTTGTTTTTGCACGAGATGCAATAAGGTGATATTGATCCAATCCTGGAGAAATGTTCGGAAGCAGTTTTAGAACATAAGTGGATGTTCAAGGGATATAATAACGTCAGCCTCATTCAGGTGACGGTTATCGTTCCAGGCTTCCAAGGTGACCTGGATGACAGAGTGACTGTCAGAGTCATAGTTTTCCCTCTGACGAGGGGCAGTATTTTGGACAGGTGGTCCAGGTGGATACTGAGGGAGGCATGGCGCAGGATACTGATTAAGTTCAGTTGACGATACAGTCTAAGAAGTTTGGATTTGGAGTTCATTTATGAACTAGGTCCCATCAGACATCTAAACATATTCTAAGACAGGTATTGCTCATTTCGGGAGATGGGTTTCTCCGCGAACTTGAGATAAAGAGAGACATAGAAAGAAACATCACAGCGGATCCACTCACTGAGGCTATTCCTCGAACGCAATAGTTTCGCAAACAGGTTTTATGAGACTGATTAGTAGAGGAGTTGGGTGTTCGGTATCACACGGGCTGTGAGTATGCGACATCGCAATAATTAGCCTTGAGTGCAAGTGGGAGATTGTTGGAGATAGTGCCCTCCGAGTCAATTATTGGATCACAGGCACGTGATTGCAATGATTGAGGGAGGACCTATACCGGTAGGACAGTCTTACTTAAGATGATAGTATGCTATCTGGTTTATCTTTATCATCGTGTACTGCTTTAGGTGACATTACTGATCACTATAACACGTTGATAGAGTTCTTAGGATTCTTGCTTGACTGCCAGCAGTATGAGGGCGATCATATACGTGGGAGCTGGGGTCTATAAGCACATCCTTAAAAGGTCCCTAGTCGTGGGAGTTTCGAGACAGGGCATCGATACTCCGGAGTAGACTAGTGTATACAGTCGAGACCCCGACGAGGGGCGGTGGCCGGTCTCACAAGCCACTGGTGTCAGTTGGTTCACCTAAGATGTATACAGGTGCTCATTGGGTTATGAGTACACCGGACAAGACTCGCCGGGAATATGCTAGTTGGTCTTATACCGACGTCAGATGGCAGTTCCCTGGTGACATGTGTGCAGGTTAGTTCATCGACCTGAGAATCGTCATTTGTCTCGTGTGAGTTCCCACTGTACTTTGATTACTACCTTACCACGCTCAAAGGAGACGTGCAAACAGGTTTTAGTTGGGTACAGTCCTGAGCCATATGGAGGCAGTGAGCGGATCTTCAGGGGTTCGTCTCTCTCGGTATTGGGGGTGAGGTCGTGCTGTGTCTAGGAGAGCCATTACACGAAGTCCTTGGCCAAGGCAGGAGATTTACTGGTAGGTATTCCAGTAGTATCTCAGTGTGTTCTGGGCTACACTCTGACACGACTTGTACCGCTTTTGGGGGTCTGACTTTTACCAACCCCCTAGGCCCGCCATGCGATGCTCATAGGCGAACGGACCGGACTGTACGGATATTGTCACTGACAGGCTCAGTAGGATGTCAGGATGAGTTCGCTCATCGACGTCCCTTTTGGTTAATACCTGGTAGCCCGTTACGTATGGCTAATACCTCTGACGTGCTAGTGGTTAAATCCACAACCAAAGTATTGACGAGTCTTTAGAGTCCCCCACAGACCAGTTTCTCAAGTTTCGGGCGAAACGCTGTAGAGGCCGTATGGAGATATGGCAGGGTTCGATCAGGTATGTGCGGTATTGCACGGATCATGATCGGACGGATAATACAAGCGGGCTTTGGTTTAAGCCGGATCCTAGTATTGTACAGTGTAGATTTTGTCTCTTTGCATTTGTATTCGGTCGGAATACAAATGCGGGTATGTATATACAGTCGCGGGGTTTTCCTGTAATTTATTACGGGATCAGTTTTCTGAAGTTGCCAGCTTGCATTCCGTTTCGGCCAGATTTTCTTTGTTCCTTCACGGCCGGACTTTTATGATGGGAGGGGCTAATTTGCAATTGTGCAAATTAGTATTGTGGAGGGGGTTTCTTGTGAAAGGAGAGATTATGATATGACTAGCATCATTTGATTCTTTTTTAATCAACTCTTTTGCATTAAATGAGATGGAATTTAGAAAGGAAATGTGGGTGACATTTATTCCTCTTTATCACACAATTTCTTCTCTTGCTTTTTCCATTCATATTTTTCCCTTCACCAGGAGATATGGCCGGCCACAATTTTTGGTGAGTGAGGAAGATGTTTCATTTTTGGTGTGGGAGAAATTATCATATCATATTATGCTTTGCCACAAAAATCCATAGCCATCTCAAAAGCTCATCTTCTTCTTCCCTTCTTCAAAGGTAACTTCACTACCCGTAAGCGACAAAGCATTCTACACTGATCCTACAGCACCCTTAGGCACGTCAGCTCGCCAACTTCATGCCCGAGTTGCCTCGGTCCAGAGGTGGGAGCCCGTAAAAGAACCCGGCGATGTGGTGCCCGTTCCGACGAGGAAATGAAGACCGGAGATTCCGTGAGGAGATCGGAGTGGAGGCCGAAGACCGAAGCACACGGATCTCTCGGTATAGCTTCCTTCCCATTTTCTAGTTTGCTAGGATTAGGTTAATGGCCTGATCCGGGTTTTAAAGTGCGCGGTGGTACCGGTTTTCTAGTTTGAAAAGTTTTTCGTTTCCGCATTCCGGCGTCGGATTGACGGCCGGGGCGCCGCCGTGCACTTACAGCCCCAACCTAAACATGAGTCGGTGTTCAAACGGCTCTCCATGGCCCCAGCCGGGGGCAAAGCCATTAGAACAAAAGAAGTTGCCAGACGTCGTAGGCAACCCCAGGCGATACTTTCGATGGACACACGGGCGGATATTTTCTCAAGCCTCCCCATCACTCGGCCTATGGAGGCTTCCCGAAGAGCAGAAGCCTGCCAAGCGCTCAAGGCAGAGAAGCTGAGGTAGAAGCAGCTCAGATATAGAGCTAACAAAAGGGCTAGGGCTCTGGCCATATTAAAATTTATGAATTTCTAAAGCCCAGAGCGCTCCGCGAAACCAACAGCCAGTGGTGAAACTTTCACCTTGGATCTAGAAGAAGAAGATTCTCCAATGAGCAGAGCGGGTGTCTCCATGGATTCCTTCACGGTGCCCTCGGAGCTCCTCAATATGTTGAGGAGTTCTGGAAGTGTAACTTCCTTCTCTTGAGTGTTGAAATTCAAGATAAACTGGGCGTAGGTAGAAAGGAGGGACTGTAGAATCAAGTCAGCATAAAACTCGATCTCCAACATGGTCCCCAGGTCCGTGAGCTTCTTATTGTAGCCGATCATTTTAAGGACGTGGTGTTCTACAGAAGACCCGATAGCCAACATTGCTTGAATTAATTCTTTCGAGGTCTCATATCTTACGATACGAGATTGCTCTCCATATAAAACTTTGGTATGGAGAAAGATGGAAGCTAAGTCTATCTTCTCTTCCTGCCTCTGGTGTTCACTATCCATTGAGGCTAACACGAGACACTTGGTTCTTGCACTGTCCTTTTCCCATGTCTGACGGATCTCAACATCCGTGACGGTGGAATCTGGACCTGGGACGGCGGAGGTTTTGGTAGTAAGGAGATAGCCCATTTGTCATATATTATGGCCATTTGGATATTCCTAAGCCAATCTTTATAGTTTGACCGCGTCAATATATTTTTTAAGGCCCCTGAAAAGATTTTTAGACCAGTTTTGAAAATCGACGGAAAGTTTGGTTTTCGAACGTGATTTTGGGATTTTTCCGACGATCGAATTTCTAACTACTTGCTAACTAGCTAGTTAAGGTGTTGTAGGCTCTGATACCACTGTAAGTCGATATTGCACACCCCACGGGTTCGCGGGGAAGCGGATACGCAAAAAACGATTTTTACGGGCTTCGCAACACCGACTTGAACCCAGGATCGACCATAAACCCTAGCTAGCACAACTACTATGAGGTTTAACTACTATGTAAGAAGGTTATACCTCAAGAATCAAGTCCTTCTTCTTGTACTCCTCCTCTTCTTGAGCTCCTTGAAGAGTCTATGGATCGCGCCTCCTCTTCGGCCTCCTCTCGTCAAAGAAGATCCACCCGAGAGTGTATACCTTGAACTCCTCCCTCTAAGATGAGGTAATTAGGGTACCTAGTGTGCTAATCTAAGTAGCTTAGAGGATGTAGAGAGTGATGATGGAATGATTTGTCTCAAAATACCCTAGATTTCTCAACACATGAGACTTTTAGGGTTTGAGGAAGAAAAAGAGAGCTTGGAGGAGAGAGAGTGTTCAAGATAATTATGGAATGAATATTGTTAAGTCTTGTGATGAATGAAGCATACAATAATTCACAAATGAAAATATCAAGCATGCTTCAATAGTCACAGGATGAGTCACCCCTATGAGTCGCTAATTAGCCATACTTAATTTAATGAAAATCCACACCCCATACCTCCACCTTATTAACCATTTAATCTAAAGGGTTATACAAGAAATGAGGCGTCTTCTTCTAGAAGCACTCATGAGTAAATTACAAGAATACCCCTCACCGTATATACATACCCGTATCCGTATTCCGAAAAATACGAATACAAAGAGATGAAAATAATCCAAGAATATAATACTAGAATCTGGTTTAAACCAAAGCCCACTAGTATTATCCGCCCGAATCATGATCCGTGCACAAGTACACGTATATGATCGAACCCTGCCGTAAAACCATACGGCCTTTATTTCGTTTCGTCCGAAGCAGGGAAACCCTATGTGTGGGACTCTAAATACTCGACAGTACGATGGCAGTGGGTTTAACCATAAGCATGTCAGCGGTACTAGCTGCACCTAACGGCTACCTATGTATCTGTTGATAAGAAGGTCGATAAACAAACTCATCCGAACTCCTACTGAGTCTATCAGTGACAATCTTCGTATAGTTCGGTCTGTTCATCTAAGAGTATCGCATATCGGGCCTAGGGGGGAGGTAGCCTTCAGATCCCTAATAGCGCAATAAGCCGTGTCAGAGTAGAGCCCAAAACACCCTGAGAAACTACTGGAGTACCTACCAGTAAATTTCGCTTGCCCTGGCCAGGGACTTTGTGTAATGGCTTTCCGAATACAGCGCGATATCAACCCCCAATACCGGGAGAGATGAATCCTATCTAACCACTATTGGCTCCAAGTGTTTCGGGACTGCACCTAACTACTACCTGTTTGCACGACTCCTGTGAGCCATGGTAGGATAGTAATCTAAGAACAGTGGGAACACACTCGAGGCGAAGTAGCAATGTCAAGTCAACGGACTATGTTGTACTCATGTCACCTGGGAAATGCTACCTGACGATAAGCATAGTGCCAACCAGCAGTTCCCCACGAGTCCGTCCAGTGTAACTCATAACCCAATAGCACCTGCATACTATCTCCAATACGACGTACTAATGGCTGTGGGACAGACCATCTTCCCTGCTGGGATGAGAAGAGTATACACTAGTCTACTTTGAAATATCGATGCCCTGTCTCAATAATTCTATGACTAGAGACCTATATAAGGTTGTGCTTATAGACTACTCAGCCCCTACTAGTATGACTGCCATCACAACGCTGGTAGTCAAGCAAAGATCCTAAGGGCTCTACCAATATGTATTAGCGATACGTTAAAAGAAATATATACACATATTAAGATAAAAACAAACCAAGTAGCATACTACTATATTGAGCAAGACTGTTATAATATCTGTGTATATCCCAAGCTTCCAAAATGTAATATACAAACTGGTACTATACAATAATGGCCTCTAGGGCATATATCACCAACTACCCACCATGAATAGTTGCGACGGGCAGGAAGCTGTCCGCCAGCCTCGTGGCAAGGGCTTAGGATTCACAACTTATATTGGATAGGAATCTACTCGCTGTGAATGGTTGCAACGGGCAAGAAGCTGTCCGCCGGCCTGCTAACCGAGTAGGAGTATACTCATGCGAGGGCTTAGGATTCGCGGATTAGGCCGGGCAGGAATCTACCCACCATGAATGGTTGCGACGGGCAGGAATCCGTCCGCTGGCCTCATGGCAAGGGCTTGGGATTCACAACTTATATTGGGCAGGAATCTACTGTAACGTTTTGAAAATCGTTTAGATAAAATTTCCGATAATCGGTAAAATAACTGGCGTTTTCCGTAAAAACCAGAAAATAATTATTTTCCCACATAAACTTAAATATACCTATTCTAACTGTGTAATTGCTAGTATTTGGTATTTAATTGGTCACTTGTAAATTGTTAGTTTACTTGAATATTTTTCTCAAATTAATTAATTTTAATATTATTTTAAGATTTCACTAATACATTTAATTAGTGATTATTACAATTTGGAATGGGTTAATCATACTTTAGTGCACCATGACACATCTAAACATATATTGTAACATGTTCTTCAAAAAAAAATTGGGTTGGTTCTAGTTATATTTGCATAGAAAAAGGTTAAATAGAAAAGAAGATTTAAAGAAAATAATAAACAAAGTAGTATAGTATTTTATATTTGAGGTATGGGCTTGGTTTTGACTTCACACACCTCACTTTCTCTTTCTCTCCCTCACTTCTTGGTTGGCCGACCAAGGTAGCAGTCCCCCATCCCCTTGTCACCACTTCATTTCTCATCTCCTCATTCTCTAATCAAAATAAAATAAAGTAAAGACAAATGAGGTGTGAGTGGCATGTTTCTTAAGCTCACCCCCACATTTTACCCTCACCCCCTCTTCCTCAATTGTGGCCGAGCACACCAAGCTAGCAGCTCATGGCAGCAGCCCCCTCATTCCCCACCTCCTTTTCATCTCAAAATTTCTTCAAAATTCATCAAAAATCCATCAAAAATTCCACAAACTCCTAATCCAATCTCTACCCATTTTCCTTGGCCTAAGCTAGCATGAATCATGGAGCAAGAATTTATTTTGGAGGCCAAGATTTTCATGTTAGATCTTCAAATTTGTGAGGTATAATCTTACACTAATTGTACCTTCTTAGTTTTTGTTGTAATCTAAGCTAATTATGTGTTTAAATTGTGGATTCAATTGAAAGTTGAAATCTAAAGAGAAGGATTTGAATCTAAATTAGGGTTTTTGTCAATTGTTCATGGTTATAAAGTGTAGCTTAACACATCAAAGCATGTAAAATCTAATCTAGATTGTTAAGTTACTAATTGTTGCTCCTAAATTGTCTAAATTGTGTAATTTTGTAAACTAGATTTTAGGATTAATGAAAATAAGTGAGATTAAAATATAATTAATGGTTGTGTGACTTAATTAAGATATTTAGTGAGTATTGTGGCCACTAAAATTTTTAAAACATTTAGATTTGTGCTAAAACGTGAAATTGTGGCTTATTAGGTTTTTGGAAGTAAAACGATTTGATTTATTTTAAGCGTTTGGTGATTTACAACCTTTCCTTATAATATTTACAGTTTTGTGAATGTGCAATTGGTACGAGTGGGTACTGGAATTAGTGATTTTCACGCATTGCGATCCTAGTGGTGATTTGTGGCGTTGTCGCGGCGCGTTTCGTGCACCAAGTGCGCGCGCGTTTAGTTAGTGTGCGTGGTAGACTTGTATTTGTTTGTGTCCGCGAATATATATATTTATTCCCTTATTTTCTTATGTACGTTTCTAGGATCGGGTGCAGAGGCGTCGGATGTGGCACGGATAGGACAGAACTGAAATCGGAGCAGTTTAGCCGAGACATCTAGGTGAATAGATATATATCTATAGGGGAAGTCGGGTGGATGGCGTATAGCACCCCCGCAGTTTCGTAATGTAATATACGAATACGTTATATTATATATATAAATATGTGTATTGTGATACGTGGATAATTATCAAGATAGTGCTTATAGAGTAATTTCTAAATCGCGAAACTAGAGTATAGGTTGACATACACACATGCACACACGTGATATGTTTTTGGTATATATGGATATATGCATATATATAATGTATGGATGTGTCAATACACACACACACACACACACACACACACACACACATATACGTATACACGGGTGATGAGGATAGTATATGATACTTGGAGATGAGTCGATGTGATTGGGCATGATGCCGTGAGATCGGTGATGTGATTTGGGTCGTGTTATGAGATACGACATATTATATTAGCGGATTGATGGGCGATGTGTTTTCATACACACGCGGATATATATTGATGGTATGGGTATGTACTAGACTTAGATCAGTACCCTAGTTCATGATATTATGATGATGATACCATATGAATAATGTGTTATATGTGATGTTTGACCCGTACCCCGAGTTTAGGATGCCGTAGAGGGATTTACCGTACGAAATACAAAAATTATGATAGATCCACACTCTTGATTTGAGTATGTCTTATTATATAGTTTATCGTGCGTGACGCTATTGAGGCGGGATCACCGACTACTAGATATATCGACTCGGACTTAGGTGGTTTTCCTTACCCTTTTGATTAGTCTCTTAGTTTTGTCCTGTAGTTTACTTAGTAGAGTCAGATCTGGACTCGAGTCATACTTATTTCCAAAACTAACAAATCGTGAATATTTTAAAGACAGGCTAAGAGATACTACGGATGTTTCAAAGGACGTATCTTTTCTTAAAAACACCATAGCCCCTATTTTCTAAACACCACTGTCACGCCCCGCTTCCCAGAGTACGCAAGATTTGGGCACGTGACATAGCCAACCATGCTACCTGTGGGTAGGAAGTATCCATCCACAGTCACATTACGGTTGTAAGGATATCAAGAACAAGATAATAAACTAAACTAATACATGTCCAAATCCATAATAACAAGAATCAATAAACAATGAGTGCGGAAGCTAATGATCCAATACAATGAATAAACAGTACGTCCCATAATGCGGGCTCACATCTGGAAATGAAAAGCAATAAATAAACTAAATCCTAAGGACTCACTGTTCAGCCTGCTGGCTGAAGTACTCCGGCTCGGTCAACGACAAAGGTACGGAATCTGGGCCATGCAAAACCCAGACGTCAGCGCGTCACGATATCAAGTATATAGCATAAACATGGTAATAAACAATGCAATCATGAACATGAATAAAGCAGTAATAAGAAGTAATAAGCAGGGTAATGTGCAGTGGTGACTAAACTGTTCTATCAGGTTTTCTACTCTATAGTCTTTGAAACCAATTGATGAATCGTCGATGTAACTCAATAGTATCCCGTACATACCCGGGATCACGGCCACAATATTCTCGGCTGAAACCGAGACATGCCGTAAGGCACAGAAAGGAAAGTATCAGTATCCCGTACATACCCGGGACCACGGCCACAATATTCTCGGCTGAAACCGAGACATGCCGTAAGGCACAGAAAGGAAAGTGTACACTCGGTATTACCCCGTACATACCCGGGATCACGGCCACAATATTCTCGGCTGCAGCCGAGACATGCCGTAAGGCACAGAAAGGAATGTGTACGCTCGAACGGTAGTGAACTGTCGAGTTACAAGTCAGGTTCATCTTTGATTTCCCCATACCCCCAAGCTATGTATGTCAGGTCAGGTATTCAGTAGTCAAGGGCTAATGCCAACACAAAGTCAAGTAAAAGTAGGTCTGTCTGGATCGACAGCAGTAAAGATCAGGGTTATCGGCATTAGGCATGAGATCAGGTAACAGGTCAGGTTACCTTCAACAGGTAGAGTCGATATGTACATGGTGTCGTGTCCGGTGTATCAGTACATGTGTCAGGTGTATCAAGATCGGTCAATATGTAATGCAATCAGGTATGTGCTCGCAACAGGTATGCAATCAACAATGAACAGTAGCAGGAAACAGTAAATAACAATATTAATCTAGGTAAACACAGTGATGTTTCGTATTCTCTTATTAATCCGGTTCACGCACCTTTGAGGTGCAAAAGCCACAAGGCGAAACAATATCGATAATATACGTAATGGAGTTACATGAATTTGAACTAAGCATAATAATTGTCTCATGAGTGATTTTAACAAATGAAGTGGGGGTGATATACTTGGTTTGATTACTTAAGTATGAATTAATAGCAGACCGGTTAATACGAGCAATGATTTCATTGATTTAAAGTTACGGATAACTGTGACTAGCAATTCTAAGTTATAAAAGGTATCGATGTTATAATAGCTGTGTGGTTATAATATGATGATTAAGTTGTAGCATGTTAAAGCAAGTATTCGGATACTTGCCTCGGCGGTTCCGCAAACCGAAACACGGATGCGATGTCGGTAGAAACCACGATACAGAAGCACGGGCCACGGATCGAGTCCCAACAGAGGTCAACGGGATCACACGGACCAGGGGACTTCGCTGGAGCATCGGGTTCGTCAGACGGCACGGTCAGATTCCGGCAAAAGTTAACGGCAACAAGTTAGCAATACGATAAAAATACAAGATCAACGGGATTTCGCATCAAAGGAAGTAAAGTGATGCTTACAGAGGAGGAACAGGGGTAATTATGACGGGCCCGACGGCGATGGACCCACCGGCGGCGAACAGGAGGTGCGGCGAGGGTGCTGGAACGGCTGGAAGGCTCGGGGTCGCTGGAAAGGGGTGTTGCGGCGAGCTGGAGGAGAGGGGGTCGGCTCTGGTGGTCGAGGGGAAGAGGTAGGTGGTCGAAGGTGGCGTCGACGAGGTCGCCGGCACGCTTCTCCGGCGAACAGGAGAGGGTGCAGGGTCGGCTCGGATGTGCTCGTGGTCCAGCGAGGAGAGGAGGGAAACGACGACGAGGTCTCGACGAGGGGTGTGAGAGGGAGTCGTGGGGTTGTCGACGACGATGGGTGGCGTCGACGGCGAAGGTTGCGAGGGTGGAGGCGAGGTCGGGAATGGGTGCAGTGCAGGAGAGAGGAGGAAGGAGGAAGGCGCGGGGGTCTCGTGGTGGCGAGGGCGGCGACGGCGAGGTCGCGGTGGCGATGGTGGCTGCGCGAGTACGAGGCTAAGGTTAGGGTTGCACGGGCGTTCTCGCGAGGAAGAAGACGTGAGGGGCGGCTGTTGCATGGGAAAAATAATAGAGGAAGAGGGAGAGAGTGTTAAGAGAGAGAGAGAGAGAGATTTGAGAGATTGAGGGAGGAGAGAGAGAGAGAGAATGAGAGCGGGGCCCACGCGGGTGTAATCCTCCTCTGGGATTGGCCACGAGAGAGATTGAAAGAAATTGAGATTAAGATTCTGAAGGATTAAACTGTTGAGGAAATATTCGTGGATATATTTAGTTATATAAATTAAATTGAAATGGGCCCCTTTTGGCGCGAAATGAAACATTTCCAAATCGCGCCCGGGTTGCGCCCAAATGTTCCAAATTCAAATTATAAGATTTTAAGCGGGTTCCAAATTTAGAAAATAGATGTTTAATGATTAAAATGCATGCCCCCAAGTCGGACACTTGCACGCGCGCGTAGTCGCCCAAACTTGCCGGTTTAGCCAAACGGAACGGAATCTCGACACGCGGACGCTACCACGCGACTAGTGGCGACGAGTGGGCTAACATGGACATCTTAAATTTCATTTTAGGAGTTAAAATTTGTTATGTGCCAAAATGACTTAACCGGGTAGAATTTAGCAAATAAACACCAGAAAATCAGGAAAATTGGAAATGAGCAAACCACAACCCTCAGCTAGTAATATGAATAGTACTATTGGTCTCGGGTGTTACATCATACCCAACTACAAAAGAATTTCGTCCTCGAAATTCCAAGAATACAAGATAACTAACTACTGGAAAAGATGAGGGAATTTCTGTCGGATCTCGCCTTCTCGCTCCCAAGTGGATTCTCCATGCGATCGGTTACCCCAAGAAACTAGCACAAGAGGGATAACCTTGTTCTTAAGAACCTTTTCTCTTCGATCCTTGATTTCGACTGGTCGCTCCTCAAAAGTCAGGTCCTCCCGAACGGTCAACTCCGAATGATCCAAGACATGAGTCTTATCACGAACATACCTCCGTAGTTGAGACACATGAAACACATCGTGAACTCCTGCTAATGACGATGGTAATGCCAACCGGTACGATACCTCTCCAACACGCTCCAATATCTCGAAGGGTCCAACGAATCGGGGACTAAGCTTTCCCCGACTTCCAAAGCGAATCACCCCTCTAGTCGGTGATATCTTCAGGAATACCAAATCACCTACGGCGAACTCTAGAGGTCTTCTTGACGTGTCGGCCCAACTCTTCTGTCTGTCTTGAGCTGCCTTCATATGCTTCCTGATTGTATTCACCTTCTCGACTGTCTGTACCACCAAATCTGGTCCTAATATCCTTCGTTCACCGACATCATCCCAACCAACAGGTGAACGACACTTACGACCATACAGCGCTTCAAACGGGGCCATCTGAGTAGTTTCTTGGAAGCTGTTGTTGTACGGAAACTCCACCAGGTGTAGATGATCTTCCCAAGAACCTTTGAAGTCTAACATGCAAGCCCTTCAACATATCTTCAAGGGTCTGGATCGTTCTCTCTGATTGTCCATCAGTCTGAGGATGATAAGCTGTGCTAAACTTTACCCGAGTCCCCAACTTTCTTGTAAACTCCTCCAAAAGTGCGATGAGAACCGTGTGTCCCGATCGGACACGATGCTTACCGGTACTCCATGCAATCTGACAATCTCCTGCATGTACCGCTCTGCCAAAGTCTCTGTCGATTGACCAACCCGAAAAGGAATAAAGTGAGCTGCCTTGGTCAACCGATCGACAATCACCCATACTGCATTGTTGCCCTTTGGACTCCGCGGTAAAGCCGTCACGAAATCCATGGTTATATGTTCCCACTTCCATTGAGGAATCGGAAGTGGTTGCAACAAACCAGCAACCCTTTGGTGTTCAGCCTTGACTTGCCGTCACACCAAGCACCTAGCCACGAAGCGAGCAATTTCCCATTTCATACCTTCCCACCAGAATTGCTGTCGAATATCTCGGTACATCTCTGTCCCTCCTGGATGTACAGAGTAAGCTGATCTGTGTGCCTCCTTCCAAAGCTCTTCACGCACATCTCCTTTGGCACACACACACGGCTACCATATCTCAACGAACCGTCTTCATGGATCAGTACATCGGTTCGCAGTCCGGCTCCAACCATCTGCGTCGTCTCATGTTCAACTCTTCTGGGTGAACACACAATTCAAACTCTTGTGATCCGTAAAGACTTCAACTCTCTCGCCCAAAAGGTAGTGTCTCCAAATCTTTAGGGCGAAGATCACGGCTGCAAGCTCTAAGTCATGAGTCGGGTAGTTCTTCTCATGAGTCTTCAGCTGTCTCGATGCGTAGGTGACGACTTTCCCATTCTGCATCAAAGCACATCCCAATCCTTTTCCAGATGCGTCGCTATGAATCACCAGTCCTCCTGAATTATCCGGTACGGTCAGGATCGGGGCGGTTATCAACCTCTGCTTCAACGTCTCGAAGGCCAATGCACATCCGTCCTGTGCCATCCTTCTTCTTTACTAAGAGAACTGGAGCTTCCCAGGGTGAGTCGCTGCTTCGAATCCATCCCTTCTCGAGTAATTCGCTCACTCGTTTCTTAACTTCTTCCAATTCCACCGGTGCCATCGGTTAATAAGATTTTGATACTGGCGTTGCACCAGGGGTAAGGTCACACGCAAACTCCACATCTCGCTTCGGTGGTAAGCCCGAAATGTCTTCAAACACATCCATAAGGTCGCGGACAACTGCCGGCTCTTCATCACTCTCCACTACCATAGCCGCAAGAACGCTGTTCGTCGGCCTAGCCCTAAACTCGACTGGCCCGACAGAATTGCTTTCTCCAATGAAAGTAAACTTAGGATGTCCGGGAATCTGGAAGTTACCTTCCTTGCCCTACAGTCAATGTGGGCGTGGAAAGTGCCAAGAAAATCCATCCCCAAGACAACCTCCTAACTGCCCGTATCTATCACCAAGAAATCTGCAAAAAGCTCCCGTCCGCAAACAACAACTGTACAATCTCTACATTCCTTACTAGCTATGATTTTCCCATTCCCAGTGTGTATGTCCCAAAAACTAGACAGGGTCGTGTAGGTGATCGAGTGTGTAGTTATAAATTGGATGACATAATCAATGGGATGCTCCGAAATTAAGTAATGCCAAAGCGGGAAAAACCATGAACGAGTAAATTACCTGAAACCGCTTCTCCTGATGCCTTGGCTTCCTCAGCTGTCAAAATGAAAGCTCGACCCTGGTTGGATCCTTGTGTCAGCTGCTTCTGCCCTTGGAACGGTCTCTGCGGAGGCTTCTGTATATCATCTCTCGTGCGAAGCTTCGACGGACAAGCACTCACTGCGTGATCGCCTGCTCCACAAACCAGACAAAGTCCCAGTCTCCTTCGACAATCCTTTCGCATGTGGCCCGGTAAATTGCAGTAGTTACAACTTATGCTCTTTCTTCGATCCACGACCACAGGCTTCTTCATTGGCGCTACACCTCGACGGTCCACTGGAATACCCTTGCGCCCATGATCTCGGTTAGGTACAAATGTAGGCTTCCTGGCCGCAACTGCTGTCTGGTGAAGGTTCCCTTTCGATCCTGATAAACTCTGCTGCTCTCTGGCTGCCGTAAGAACCTGTGAGAAAGTGGTCAAACCCAGGGAGACAATCTGCCTCTGGATGTCCACATCCAAACTGCGCAAGAACCTTCGCGCCCTGTCTGCCTCCTTGGCGACTAAGGGTCCAGCGAAACGGCTGAGTCTCGTCCATTCCGCTGCGTGTACATCCACCGCTGCTCCATTTTGTTTCAGCCCAATAAATCTCTCCTCCATTTCCTCCCGTGCATTCCGCGGGAAGAACTTTTCAAAAAAACTTTTAGAGAAATCCGCCCAACTGATTGGCTTGGACAAGCGGGTCTCCTCCACGAGCCACCACTCTCGGGCGTAATCTACCAGCTGAATGCGCACCACATCAACTCTTTTATCTTCTAGGATCTGTGCCGCAATCAGTAAATTCTCCGTGTCCACAAGCCACTGCTCGGCTGGAAACGGCTCCTCCAAGCCAGTGAAAGTAGTAGGACCCAACCGTCTGAAATCTGCCACGGTCCCTACTCGGTCAACTGGCTTCGCTACAGCGGTGTTTACAGACTGCTGAATAGCCTGTAAACCCTCCTGAAATGAATCTGCTTGCTGCTGGATCAGCTCAGTTTGCCTCTTCTGATTTTCCAACATCCCGCGTATCACTCTCAACATGGCGGCTTCATCCACACGCCTCTGATACGTCTTGAAATTCTTATCTGCCATGGTCCTGAAATCAAAACAAACAACATTAGCATGATGATAGATTCAATATATAAATCAAGGCTAGAACTCCAAGATACTTAAATAGAGTACCGCATTGTAGCTATGCCGCGGTATCATAGCCGCAATTACTTAACTCCACCCAAGTCGCCTAAGTCCTAGAGATAACAAGAAGTTAGGTTTTCAAGTTTGACAATGCAAAGTAAGTTTGCATGCCGACATGATCCGGAAGAAGGATTCAAGGATGCTAAAACGGTCGAAGTGGCAGGACATGTTTCCTAATCACGGGTATTCTGATTCGTGTATCGGGTGCGATACCCAACTACAAAGAATCATCCCAACTAACCTATGGCTCTGATACCATAAAACCATGTCACGCCCCGCTTCCCAGAGTACGCAAGATTTGGGCACGTGACATAGCCAACCATGCTACCTGTGGGTAGGAAGTATCCATCCACAGTCACATTACGGTTGTAAGGATATCAAGAACAAGATAATAAACTAAACTAATACATGTCCAAATCCATAATAACAAGAATCAATAAACAATGAGTGCGGAAGCTAATGATCCAATACAATGAATAAACAGTACGTCCCATAATGCGGGCTCACATCTGGAAATGAAAAGCAATAAATAAACTAAATCCTAAGGACTCACTGTTCAGCCTGCTGGCTGAAGTACTCCGGCTCGGTCAACGACAAAGGTACGGAATCTGGGCCATGCAAAACCCAGACGTCAGCGCGTCACGATATCAAGTATATAGCATAAACATGGTCATAAACAATGCAATCATGAACATGAATAAAGCAGTAATAAGAAGTAATAAGCAGGGTAATGTGCAGTGGTGACTAAACTGTTCTATCAGGTTTTCTACTCTATAGTCTTTGAAACCAATTGATGAATCGTCGATGTAACTCAATAGTATCCCGTACATACCCGGGATCACGGCCACAATATTCTCGGCTGAAACCGAGACATGCCGTAAGGCACAGAAAGGAAAGTATCAGTATCCCGTACATACCCGGGACCACGGCCACAATATTCTCGGCTGAAACCGAGACATGCCGTAAGGCACAGAAAGGAAAGTGTACACTCGGTATTACCCCGTACATACCCGGGATCACGGCCACAATATTCTCGGCTGCAGCCGAGACATGCCGTAAGGCACAGAAAGGAATGTGTACGCTCGAACGGTAGTGAACTGTCGAGTTACAAGTCAGGTTCATCTTTGATTTCCCCATACCCCCAAGCTATGTATGTCAGGTCAGGTATTCAGTAGTCAAGGGCTAATGCCAACACAAAGTCAAGTAAAAGTAGGTCTGTCTGGATCGACAGCAGTAAAGATCAGGGTTATCGGCATTAGGCATGAGATCAGGTAACAGGTCAGGTTACCTTCAACAGGTAGAGTCGATATGTACATGGTGTCGTGTCCGGTGTATCAGTACATGTGTCAGGTGTATCAAGATCGGTCAATATGTAATGCAATCAGGTATGTGCTCGCAACAGGTATGCAATCAACAATGAACAGTAGCAGGAAACAGTAAATAACAATATTAATCTAGGTAAACACAGTGATGTTTCGTATTCTCTTATTAATCCGGTTCACGCACCTTTGAGGTGCAAAAGCCACAAGGCGAAACAATATCGATAATATACGTAATGGAGTTACATGAATTTGAACTAAGCATAATAATTGTCTCATGAGTGATTTTAACAAATGAAGTGGGGGTGATATACTTGGTTTGATTACTTAAGTATGAATTAATAGCAGACCGGTTAATACGAGCAATGATTTCATTGATTTAAAGTTACGGATAACTGTGACTAGCAATTCTAAGTTATAAAAGGTATCGATGTTATAATAGCTGTGTGGTTATAATATGATGATTAAGTTGTAGCATGTTAAAGCAAGTATTCGGATACTTGCCTCGGCGGTTCCGCAAACCGAAACACGGATGCGATGTCGGTAGAAACCACGATACAGAAGCACGGGCCACGGATCGAGTCCCAACAGAGGTCAACGGGATCACACGGACCAGGGGACTTCGCTGGAGCATCGGGTTCGTCAGACGGCACGGTCAGATTCCGGCAAAAGTTAACGGCAACAAGTTAGCAATACGATAAAAATACAAGATCAACGGGATTTCGCATCAAAGGAAGTAAAGTGATGCTTACAGAGGAGGAACAGGGGTAATTATGACGGGCCCGACGGCGATGGACCCACCGGCGGCGAACAGGAGGTGCGGCGAGGGTGCTGGAACGGCTGGAAGGCTCGGGGTCGCTGGAAAGGGGTGTTGCGGCGAGCTGGAGGAGAGGGGGTCGGCTCTGGTGGTCGAGGGGAAGAGGTAGGTGGTCGAAGGTGGCGTCGACGAGGTCGCCGGCACGCTTCTCCGGCGAACAGGAGAGGGTGCAGGGTCGGCTCGGATGTGCTCGTGGTCCAGCGAGGAGAGGAGGGAAACGACGACGAGGTCTCGACGAGGGGTGTGAGAGGGAGTCGTGGGGTTGTCGACGACGATGGGTGGCGTCGACGGCGAAGGTTGCGAGGGTGGAGGCGAGGTCGGGAATGGGTGCAGTGCAGGAGAGAGGAGGAAGGAGGAAGGCGCGGGGGTCTCGTGGTGGCGAGGGCGGCGACGGCGAGGTCGCGGTGGCGATGGTGGCTGCGCGAGTACGAGGCTAAGGTTAGGGTTGCACGGGCGTTCTCGCGAGGAAGAAGACGTGAGGGGCGGCTGTTGCATGGGAAAAATAATAGAGGAAGAGGGAGAGAGTGTTAAGAGAGAGAGAGAGAGAGAGATTTGAGAGATTGAGGGAGGAGAGAGAGAGAGATTTGAGAGATTGAGGGAGGAGAGAGAGAGAGAGAGAGAATGAGAGCGGGGCCCACGCGGGTGTAATCCCCCTCTGGGATTGGCCACGAGAGAGATTGAAAGAAATTGAGATTAAGATTATGAAGGATTAAACTGTTGAGGAAATATTCGTGGATATATTTAGTTATATAAATTAAATTGAAACGGGCCCCTTTTGGCGCGAAATGAAACATTTCCAAATCGCGCCCGGGTTGCGCCCAAATGTTCCAAATTCAAATTATAAGATTTTAAGCGGGTTCCAAATTTAGAAAATAGATGTTTAATGATTAAAATGCATGCCCCCAAGTCGGACACTTGCACGCGCGCGTAGTCGCCCAAACTTGCCGGTTTAGCCAAACGGAACGGAATCTCGACACGCGGACGCTACCACGCGACTAGTGGCGACGAGTGGGCTAACATGGACATCTTAAATTTCATTTTAGGAGTTAAAATTTGTTATGTGCCAAAATGACTTAACCGGGTAGAATTTAGCAATAAACACCAGAAAATCAGGAAAATTGGAAATGAGCAAACCACAACCCTCAGCTAGTAATATGAATAGTACTATTGGGCTCGGGTGTTACAACCACGATTCGTGCTATTTCAAATGCCAAAACTGTATAACTCGTATATATAAATGTTCATTTTTATATGTTGCGTTTACTATTCATTTTCTGTATATTCTTGCTGTTCGCATTGCATTGCATGCTTAATTGTGTTTTCATTAGTTATTATGAACCCATGCTGTCAGGACACCGGCACCATTACCGATGATGCGTATGCTCCACGTACACTTGCTTGCTGGCTCACACACATCATCATCGGTAATTACCATGTCACGTACACTTTAGAGAATATTATTCATTGACATAGCTTGCTAGCTGATAGTTCCAATATGTTATTACTTCCATATGCTAGTTTAATTATTGCATTCCTTACTTGATATCTGATGCATTCATATATTCATTTTTCATGCAATATTATGGAATTTTATGCCGGCAATTCACTGTTATTTATTCTTGAGATTGGGATTTCGGTTTTCCATGAGATTTTTGGATTTGGAGAAACCTCAAGGATTTTATAAACTGATTATCATTTCTAAAAATAGAAAATACGGTTTTCTTATGATATGATGTGAGATATGTCCACCATGAGTTTTCTCGGCTCTTGAGTGATATCATACACCCGATTCGAGGAGGAGAATGAACCGTCTGCGGGTGCAAGGTGGACCCGGTGCGGTAACCCGGGGCAAGATGGTTGCAGATGATGGCGTTGATCCTCGCAGGGGAGCATGTTTCCCCCAATCAGAGCAAAGCTCTGCTGGAAATTCAAAATTCAAATTTTGAAGCAACGCTTCAAATCCCGGGCGCAACGCGCCACGTGTCCGGCGCTGATACGTCAGCGCAGCGCCTAAGAAGGCGCGCCCAATCAGAGCAAAGCTCTATTTTAAGGAAAGCAACGCTTCAGTTGCGCAGGTGCTGCGCTGCGCGACACGTGTCAGCGCAGTTGCGCTGCGCTGTGCGCTGCGCGACACGTGTCAGCGCAGTTGCGCTGCGCGACACGTGTCACGCGCTGGGGCATCTGCGCCAAACAGAATTAAATTTCTAAGAAATCTTTTCTGTTCTTGTTAAAACAAGAAGATCCAACGGTGGGGAAAATTCCCCAAATCACTCAGAGAAAGATCTCTTTAACAAATTTAACTAATTTATGGGCACTATAAAAAGGACCCCAGACCTCAATTCAAAGGCATCAACATTTTCTGAAAAAAAAAGAGAACTCTGAAAAACTCCTCAAGAACAAAAAGGTAAAAACCTTTAGAAAAAGAGAAAGTTCTCTTATGAACAGATCATAGATCTAAAAACATGATTAATGATCTTTAAAATAAAAAATATATATATAATATAAAATAAAATAGTGCTTTGCACTTTTTTATGAACCTTTGGTTCTCTGAAATAAAAAAAAAATAAAGAAAAATTTATTTTTCTTTGATCTAATTTAGATCAAGAAATCAAATAGTGCTTTGCACTTCTGTTCTTGAATCTAAAAGATTCTTAGTGCTCTGCACTTCCAAACTGCGCTGTTGCGCTCTTAAGAGAGCGCCACGTGTCAGCTATAGAACCACTTGCGCTACGTGCTCTTGAAATAGAGCTTTGCTCTCTGGAATTGGCGCAACTCACCAGAGCGCGCCACGTGTCAGCAGCGCAACAGCACAGCGCACTGCGCTATTGCGCTTGCGCTCATCAGAGCATGACACATGTTCTCACCACAAGCGCTTGCGCTCATCATAGCATGACACATGTTCTCACCACAAGCGCTTGCGCTCAGTAATTGGCGCAAAGCGCCTGACAAATGCAATACATTTCTTTTACTGAAGGGCCAGGCCCAATTAAAAGACCAAACAGGCCTAATTAAACTGATGCTCTGCATCATTTATAAATGGGCAGAGCCCAAACGAAATAATAAAAATGCTATGCATTTATAAAGGGGGCAAAGCCCAGACAAAACAGATGCCTTGCATCATTCATAAATGAGCAGAGCCCAGAAATAAATTGATGCTCTGCATTTTTATGGGCAAAGCCCAAAAAATGGAAGAAATGCAATGCATAAAAATGTTGAACATTTTCAACTGGACTTAGCCCAATTCTGGCCGTAAGTCCTTAAATTAAATTGAACTGAGCACAAATACTCTCTTAAATCAATTTATATCCGGTTCGAGGGTACATCTCCGAGCTCCTCTGACACCTCTCGTTGTAATCCTTCAACGACGTCAGAGAGGCGACGGGTCCCAACGACTACACATGAATATGGACTGCGGGGTCCTTAAACTCGTGGACCGGAACGTCCTTAAACTAATGATGGACCAAAACGTCCCTAAACTAATATCGGACCACCACGTCCCTAAACTGGAATATTGGACCGTAACGTCCTTAAACTAATATCGGACCGTAACGTCCTTAAACTAATATCGGACCGAAATGTCCCTAAACTAATATCGTACCGAAACGTCCCTAAACTAATATCGGACTACCATGTCCCTAAACTGGAATATGGACCACCACGTACCTAAACCGGAGCATGGACCGCAACGTCCCTAAACTACCTATGGACCACTACGTCCCTAAACTGGAACAATAGAGCCTCCAAATGCTCTTTTGCCGGATCTAAACGATCCCGTTTAAGTTGATCTTAGCCCCCAAACACGGATAACGTATCCTTAAACATTCAAACGGACTATAAAACTCTAAATCAACCTTGGTTCAAGGTACATCTCTGAACTCCTCTGACATCTGCCGTTGTAATCCTTCAACGACGTTAGAGAGGTGACGAGTCCCGATGGCCAGATATTAAATGGATTATCACGTTAAGTTGATCTTAGTCTCAAACAGGATTATCGTATCCTTAACGAACATTTAAGTTGATCTTAGCCGCAACGCGACTAATGCATCTTTAAACTAAAAACACCAAACCCAAATCTAAGTAAATACGGATTTGGACTAATCCACGTCCTACAGGCAACGACATTACTCAGTCTCCGTATACAATCCACGGGCAACCACAAACAAAACAAACACACACGACACGAAGTGAAATTCTGGAGAAGGAGAAAGTTGTTACCGCGATGCGGTAACGTAATTAACTGCAGGGGCTTGCGCCTGCAGGGAAGAGCGTCCCCACAATCAAAAACCCCTCAAGCGAGGGGGAATCTGACGAAGTCTGCTACATCGGCCGCATCCGTCTAAACCTCCGATACACGATGCCATAAATCAATTTGGCATCTTCGGAGAGGTGGACGGATAAAACCAAATAGCATCTGCCCCGAATCTCAGCGTCAGGACATCGCAGTCTTGCGTCCGCCATTCGGAAGGGAACAGATTCTGGCACGCCCAGTGGGACCTCTTCCTCTTTCCACTCCACACTTCGTGTGTCATCTTCGCAAACCAATCGCGGTTTGTTAAATGGTTGCCTTCGGATTTCAAGTTACTATGATTTGGTTTTTTGCCTGCTGAGAACTCAAGATTCAATGGCCTCTAATTGCACCAACTGCTCGAAGTGCCACTGCAATGGACGCTCCACCTCACCAGGAGGTGTAGTATATGAGCCCCAAGCGGCTTCCTTCCTCGCTCTGCCGGTAGACCAGGTGACCCAAGCCACCACTGGCCTGTTCTTCGGGACTATGATCCCACCTACAAGCTTCTCTATGCCAATACTTGCACCGGAAGTGAACAAAAAGTCGGTCTTCGACCGGCTCATTGTTACGACGGCCCCTGTCAACGGGTCGCCCATTGCCGAACCAACAGTCTCTGTTTTCACCAGGCTAAATCAGAACTCTAAATTGGATGTCCCAAGGAAGGCAATAGCCGCTGCTCCAGAAGTCGTTAAGGCGGCTTCCTCTGTCAAAGAGTCGGTCTTTTCAATACTGACGATTCCTGCTCCTGCCCCTGGTCAAGGATCCGTCTTCGGCAGGTTAAATATCACCCCTCAAAAGACAACCTCAGTCTTTAAGAGGTTAACACCGGCGGCGCCTCATTCAGACAGGGGGCAAAAAGAAACTATCTCTATCTCTGAGCCAGTCCCAATGGCTCGTCGTGCTCGACGTCGCCATTGGCGACGAGTGAGGAAGGCAGGGGGCAACTCCCCCTCAGGGCTAACTCCACCGGCTCCAGTGGTGGAAGTCAACGCTGCTGTCCCAACTGGGAACAGCTTTGAACTGCTGAAGAGGGTACGGAAAAACTCTCCAACCGCTACACTGAAGAGATCTCCTCCACCTGCGGAGAGAGTTCTAGAAACGAAGCAAGAACAGCCCCCTCAACGGCTATCCTCAAGAATTTATAAAGTTTGGCGGAGGGTTCAAGACTCCGTAATTGACCCAGGTCACTCTCATCACCAGAAAAGGGCGAAGGTGGAAAAAGACAAGGGCCGTCCCATTGAACAGCAGGGGACAGCAGCTGCTAGGATGCCCACTTCAATGGTTCCTTCAACCTCAACGGCCCACAAAAGAAGGAGGCCAGAGAAAACTCCCGCGTCAGCGGCAAAAGTTAAAAATGGTGAACCTAAACGCCCCAAGTCAGGGGGCATAACAGTTCATACGGTTTACATGGCATCGGGAAAAGAAGATAGCCGCATATCAACAGGTCATAGACCGCACACGAGGTCAGTGACCAAGGCTCAGGAGCAGCAGCAGAAGCTCCAAGAAATGATGAATGCTATGGCCGCGCTTACAGGGCTAAAAGAAACCCCTGAAACATCTTCGGACGAGCGTCAAGAACAAGAAACGGACGCTGAATTCCTTCGTCGCGTACTAGAGAAGAAAGATAAAGAAGCTGCGGAGCAGGCAGCCAACATAAAGAAAATGGCCCTCCTGTTCCAGGATATGGTGGGTATGATGATTCAACAAGATCCACCTGCTGAAGATCCCCCAATCATTCTTGAAGACGATAGGGGAGAGACGTCGAATCCTCCACCAGTTCTGTCCACAGCTAAAGAGGATACAATCTCCAAAGCTGATTTGGATGAATACATCGCCCAGCAAATACGGGTTCATTATGCAACCGAAACAGCCGGCCAGGTCGTGAAAACGGGGAGACCATATCCGAGTTGGTACGATCAAATCAAATACTCGCCAGGTTATACGATTCCCAAGTTCCATGTCTACAAGGGAACGGGCAATCCTCACCAGCATGTTGCCCAGTTCAGGACACTCTGCGGCAATACCGGTGGAGATGACAAGCTTTTACTTTGCCAGTTTGTTGGAAGTTTATCAGATACGGCGTTCGAGTGGTATTCTGAGCTCCCGAACGACTCTATTAAAACCTTCACGGAGATGGAGCTACTGTTTACTCAGTGTTTTGCAAGCGCCAGTGAACGTACCCCGATGACGGCACTGATTAACGCCAGGGTAAAACCCGGCGAGACATGGGTTCAGTACGCTATACGATGGCGGAACTTATGGTCGAAGTGTGAGCAGCGCATTGAAGAAGCTCCCGCGGTAGGTATGTTTGTGGGAACCCTCGATCCACAAGCAACCATCTCGCAGTTTATGATGTTTTTCAAGCCAACTACCTTCCAGGCCTTGATTGACAAACTAGCGCAGATGGATCAGATGGGCCATAAACCCCCTCTTCCAAGGCCGGACTCCCGAAATGACAAAGGGAAGGGAAAAGCGATCGTCGTCGCTAATGCTCAACAACAACAGAGCGACTCGAAGCCGGTTGCTCGTCAAAATAATATGCGTCCGTACGTACCCCTTGAGGATAGGATGGGACGTCCTTATTCCTTTCCTCGCGATAAAACGAGGAGGTTATTCGAGCTGGCGTTGCGTAACAGACTCATAAATCTGCCGGATCCAAAACGTCCGTTGTAACCAAGTGACGTCAACGAGCCCAACTACTGTCCTTATCATCGAGTACTAGGCCATTCGATCGAAGATTGCTACGTTTTCAAGAATTGGCTTGAAAACCAGTACCGACATTGCAAGTTCGCGTTATCTAACAAATGGAAGGTGAATCCCCCGCAGCCCCACACCTCTAAGGGGACGAATACGCCGGGGCAACATGCTCCGTCGTTGAAGAAGCTCCTTGGGAGGTTGTATTATCAGCTAAAATGAAGAGGATACTAAATGATCTTCAGACATGTCCAGCAATCAAGTGGAAGAACCCATTGAAGCCGCAAATTATTGAGGGAATGCTAAAACCTCGTCCGACTCAAAAGATTGGTGAAGGTGGCCCAAACACTCATAACCAGCCGTCGAAGTCTTCAAAGAAGAAGAAGAAGTCGAAGAAGCCCGTGAAGCCTAACGACAAGCGCACGGACTTGCAAAAACAAATTGACGCGCTGGAGGAATACAATCAGAGGGCACGAATCCCCATTACGTTCCAAGAGTTCCTCAGCCATGTCTTTCGAGAGGAAGATGAGGGAGAAAGTTCATCGGATGAATCCGAGGGATATGTGGCGAGCTGTCATATGATTTCCCATTCAATCACGAACGATGAGGAGACTCCTTGCACCGAAAAGCTGGGGGCAGATCCTGAACCAAAAGTTCTGGGGCCATCAGATGAAGTAATTGACGCATTCCTTAATGAAGCTCGGTTGAAAAGTAAAGCTGATCGGGAGCGCGAGGCGGCTATATTCGAAAGAGCCAAACGCCAACGACTTGATGAAGGAGCTGAGACACCACGTTGGAGCTAAACACCTCCGCTACCGACAGAAGCCAATTCAAGATGAGGAAAAAGTTTGCTAAGGCCATATCAATGGGCATGAAGCTACCATCCTCTGAAGGAAACATCATTGGTGAAATGGAAACGCACCCCTCCTATTGCTTATATCATCAAAAGATTTCGCACCCCACTCAAGAGTGCAAAGCTTTCGATAGATGGTAGCAAGGATACGTTGCTTATCGACAACGCTTTAAGCGGGAAAAGCGTAAGACTCGTCGAGAGCAAAGATATACGACCGAAGGGATTAAAAGAACTGCTGGCGATTATCGCGTGGTTAACATCGACGGGTCACAAGTGCCTACATTCGGGAGCGATTCTGATGAAGAGCTAGAACTTGCCCCTCTCTTTAAAGAGTCCGCTTCGAGAACAGAAGAAGAACCGAAGGTTTGCGAAAATATCCGGCTACGTAATCGCACGCTGCCCGAAAAGAATCTCGGACCCTCGAACAGGAAAGATAAAGGGAAAGAAAAGGTCTCTGAAGATATCGTCTTAGATGACCAAGTGGTGGAAGAGCTAGCTGCTAAAAACCCACCAAAGAAGAATAAGGTGGATTACAACGTCTTAGCACATCTGAGAAAGCTGCCCTCACAGCTCAGCATTCTTGACGCCCTTTTGCTATCAAAAGAGGCGAGAGATTCGTTGATTAAGGCGCTCCAAGACCCGGAACAATTCCAAGCATGCCTGGCCGAGGAAAAGATGAAGGATGAATTGGAGGAAGTGCACACGGCCGATGTCACTTTCGGCGACGAAGACCTTCTCCTTGGGACGTGCGAACACAATCGCCCCCTCTATGTCTCAGGATATTGCCATGATATAAAGATAGGCAAAATCTTGATCGATAACGGATCGTCTGTTAACCTACTCAACGTGCGGGTGTTGAAGGAAATCTGCATGAGCGTC
Source organism: Agapanthus africanus (assembly GCA_030015575.1). Lineage (NCBI taxonomy): Eukaryota > Viridiplantae > Streptophyta > Magnoliopsida > Asparagales > Amaryllidaceae > Agapanthus > Agapanthus africanus. The sequence continues at coordinate 751,573,252 of CM057340.1, read as the reverse complement.
CAGCACCTTGCTCGGGACAAGATCACCATCTCCGGGTTCGACTCCCAATCGTCAAAGACTCTTGGATCTGTGATACTGACGCTACGCTTCGGGCTACTCGTCACGGACATTAAGTTCCACGTCATAGATGCCAAGACATGCTACAACACTTTGCTCGGCCGACCATGGTTACACGAGTACAACATCATCCCTTCTACACAACATCAGTGTATGAAGTATTTTAAGGATGGTTTTGAGTATACCGTGACGGGAGAACTGAACCCATTCTCTGTGAACGAGGTCCGCAAATACGAAGATGCCAAATACTTCTTACCGGATTTCGAAGACACAGAGAAGTGTCACAAGCCGGAGGATAAAACTAACGCTACCATCCCTGTCTTCGGCAGTGATACTGAGGAGGAAGAGGAGAGAGTTTATTCGGGTCCGCCCCAATACACCAAGCCGGGACCATCGGCTCCTACATTGATCTTTGGTAGCGATTCGGAAGATGAAGTCCATGCTGTATTCTCTGCTCGACCTCCAATACAAACGTCCGCTGACGAAGAGCAAAGTCTACAAGTCGCCATGGTGCCGCCTAAACATCATAAAGAACTGGATGCACTTAATATCTACAGTGTAGAAGAGCTGCGGACATTCTATATCCCTCCTAGGCGAGAAGGCGAAAAAGCAATTCTATTCTACCGCTCTGAAGAGAACAAAGTGGAGAGAGAAATCTGGCACGGGGCGGATCCTACGTTGGACAGGCTTCAACCCATCCGTCTACCCAGATATTATACAGAAGGCTTGAAGAGGCTGTTGAAGCGCCAAGGGATACCCTTCAAACAGACCGTTAGAAATGCCAAATTCTATGACAGGGTCTGGAACGTCCCTGGAACTCAGCACAAGCTGCCTAATAGGAGAATGGAGACAATCGGGCTCGGATACATTCGCTCCAAGAAACGAGAGCTGCTCCGCGACTGTTACGTCGTGCACAACTTCAATGAAGAAGCGGGTGCTCAATGGGAGGACGCCAATCCTGAACCAGTAAAAGTTCCAGATGCAAAAGTGCCCGGTCCATCGTTTGAAGAACAAATGGACAGGCTTATAAGGGAATCTGGTCAAAAAGTCCGAGATGATCACAACCGCGAGATGGCCATCTACGAGAAGGCCAAAACGCAATGCCTCCTTCAGCAGGCCGTCAAAGATGAAAGTGCCGCCCTCTGCCAACCTGTTATAAAAAAGGCTCGACGTAGAGGCGGAAACAAATCGAAAGGCCAAAAAGACGCTCAACAGCAACAAAGCGGGGCTAAGAAGCCACGCAAGCGGGAGTCGAGCGTTATTGATTTGTCCCTCATGAAGAAAATGGGTTGAGCATACTCGTTTCCTCGGGACAAGACGAAGAAGATACTTGAGCTTGCTCTAAAACATCAGATGCTCACACTGCCGGAGTCCAAACACCCCGAACAAGCAGGCAAAGCTTCTCACTCGGACTATTGCCCTTATCACCAAGTGATAGGGCACCTTCTCGAGGACTGCTTCACCTTCAAGAATTGGGTCGAAGATCAGTATCAGCTTGGCAAGTTCGCTCTGTCTGACAACTGGAAGGTAACGCCGCCACAGAAGCACGAACCCAAGGCCACGAGAGAAGAACGGGTTCCACATTGGAATTGGAAGCGAATTCGCACCTGTCACACGATTACAATATTAAAAGAAGAGCCCGAGGACATAGATGAGCTCCCTTGGTGCTTCGAAAACAGCAACGACGAAATAATCTTAGAATTCCCACCAGCGCCAAAAGAGCTGGAAGATGGAGTCCATACCACTGCAGATAACCTCAAGAAGATTGAGTTGGGGGCGGCAAACGATCCACGACCGACATTCATCAGCGAGTTACTATCTGAAGAAAGGGTAGCTGCGTTAAAGGATGTACTTCTGCAGCATAAAGATTGCATCGCGTGGAACTATTCCGAAATACCGGGATTGGATCCAGAAATCGCTGTGCATAGATTGGCGATATCCTCGGACATCAAACCAGTCAAACAGGCGCCGAGGAGAATGCGACTCGAGCTTGAGATGAGCATCAACACCGAGGTCAAAAAGCTGATCGACTCTGGCTTCATTCAGGAAGTTCAATACCCTGAATGGATCGCCAACATCGTCCCGGTGATGAAGAAAAATGGGACAGTGCGCATATGCGTAGACTTCCGGGATCTCAATAAAGCCTGCCCGAAAGACGATTTCCCAGTGCCAGTCACCGAACTGATGATAGACAATACGTCCACTCATGAGGTTTTCTCCTTCATGGACGGCTCATCGGGGTATAACCAGATAAAGATGCATCCCGAAGATCAGAAGCACACTGCCTTCAGGACTCCTCTGGGTATATTCTGCTACAAGGTGATGCCCTTCGGTTTAAAGTATGCCGGTGTTACTTATCAAAGGGCCATGACGAAGATCTTCGATGACCTTATACACGAAATCGTCGAATGCTATATCGACGACCTCGTTGTTAAAAGCAAATCATATGAGGAACATCTCGAGCATCTGAAGACCGTATTTCAACGCCTTCGGCAATACAACTTGAAGATGAACCCGCTCAAGTGTGCATTCGGAGTTTCCTCAGGCAAATTCCTGGGATTCATCGTCCGACACCGAGGTATCGAAATAGATCCGTCAAAGATCAAAGCGATCATGGAAATGCCTCCGCCGAGAACTCTCAAACAGCTGCGGTCTCTCCAAGGGAAGCTCGCGTATATACGGCGATTTATAGCCAACCTTTCAGGAAAGTGCCATCCTTACAGCCACCTGATGAAGAAGGGAACCCCGTCCGTCTGGGATCACAAATGCCAAGGCGCACTGGACGAGATCAAGCAGTACCTGCAGAACCCTCCAGTGTTGGCTGCTCCAGTTAAGGGAAAGCCTCTCATTCTTTACACGACCGTCCTCGAAGGTTCTTTAGGCGCACTATGGGCCCAAGAGAACGACCAAGGGAAGGAAAGAGCACTTTATTACTTAAGTCGAGTTCTGCTGGGGGCAGAAAGCAATTACTCCCCCATTGAAAAACACTGCCTGGCGTTGATCTTCGCGATAACAAAGCTCAGGCACTATGCATTGGCACATGAAGTTCGTCTCATATCGAAGGTGGACCCCCTTAAATATTTGATGTCAAAAGACATATTGACAGGTCAACTCGCTAAATGGGCTCTGCTCTTGATGGAGTTCTCGATAACATATCAACCTCTCAAGGCAGTCAAAGGCCAGGCCATTGCCGACTTCCTCGCTGAACATCCGATACCCGCCGATTCTCCTTTGAATTGCGATCTTCCAGACAAACATGTGTTTGATGCGATCGACGGTGATAATACCCGGTGGGAGCTTTATTTCGACGGAGCGTCTTCCGTAAAGAAGCGCAAACAAAGTACCCCTATAATCAAATCGGGGGTAGGCCTCATCTTCGTGACTCCACAAAGAGGGATAATGCGCTTCGCTTTCTCCTTAACAGAGCCAATGACCAATAATGAAGCCGAATACGAAGCTCTGATAGCAGGCCTCGAGATCGCCATCGACATGGGAATTGAAAATCTCCTCATATATGGAGATTCTCAACTGGTCGTTAGTCAAGTAAACGGCGACTACCAAACATGCAAACCGGAGTTGGTGAAGTACGGGAAAAGGTGAACAACTGTTGACCCAAATTCCCTCCTATACTTTGGAGAACATACCGCGCGCGGAAAACAGCAAAGCAGACGCGTTGGCCAAACTTGCTAAAGAGCTGGCTGACGAGAACCTCGATGACGTCAGAATCATGGTACAAAGCCGTCGGGTGCTTGCCCCAGCAGAAATATCTCCGGAATTGCCCGAGGAAAAAGGAGCGAGCGAGCAAACGACCCTGCAAGTAAAAGACCGGGAAAAGACCGAGGATTGGAGAGAAGTTTTCATAGACTACTTTAAATCCCACTAAATGCCCGAAGATGCGTCCGCAAGTCATCAGCTCATGAAACGAGCTCTGTCTTTCGCCTTCGTCAATGATACTCTATACAAGAGGTCGTTTGATTCTCTGTGGCTGAGATGTTTAGGACCTGACGAAGCGAAAAGAGTCGTTCAGGAAGTTCATGATGGACACTGCGGTTCTCACCAAGCGGGCCCAAAGATGAAGTTGAAGATCAAACGGATGGGCTACTATTGGCCCACGATGATTCAAGATTGCCTCGAATATGTGAGGCAATGTCACTCATGCCAAATTCATGGGGACTTCATCCATCAACATCCGAATCCACTACATCCAACGTTGGCTAGCTGGCCATTCGAAATGTGGGGGACTGATATAGTCGGCCCCATCGAACCAGCATCGTCTAGAGGACATCGTTTCATCCTAGCGACGACCGACTACTTCTCTAAGTGGGCAGAAGCGGTACCGCTGAGGGAAGTAAAGACGGAGAATATCCTCCACTTCTTCAAGACGCACGTCATATATCGGTTTGGAACTCCGCGACGGATCATCTCCGATAATGGGCCAGCTTACAGAAGCCACAAAATCAGTCGCTTTGCGCAATAGCACAATATAGACTGGAGATATTCCTCGGTTTATAATCCGCGAGCTAACGGACTAGCTGAAGCCTTCAACAAGACCTTGACGAAGATCATGAAGAAAACAGTGTCGCGAAATAAGAAAGACTGGCACGAAAGACTGCAAGAAGCTCTCTGGGCGTATCGAACTACGTTTAAAACGGCCACAAACACAACGCCGTACGCGTTAGTATTCGGAACAGAAGCAGTACTCCCCCTCGAGATAGAGTTACCCTCTTTACGAGTGGCAGTCCATTACGAGCTGACGGACGAAGAAAATGCTCACCCTCGGCTTGAGGAGCTTGACGCCCTTGAAGAAACACGACTCATAGCGCAACAAAATCTGGAGGCCTATAAAGCAAAGATGACGCGCTCATATGAAAGACTGACCCGACCAAGGACATTCCGCCAAGGCGAGCTTGTGCTAGTGGTCAAAAGGCCTATGATCCCCAATCGCGCCAAGCGGGGAAAATTCGAGCCAAACTATGAAGGCCCGTACGTCATAGATAAGGTTTACCAGGGCGGGGCCTATCTACTCATAGATATGCACGATGAAAGGCCTTTCAGGCCGATAAACGGTCGCTTCCTAAAGAAATACTATGCTTGATGAGCCACAGCCTAGGTCAATGATAGATGACGACGACTACGTCCGCTCGCTATCTTCCTAAGCTCAAGCTTTATAAGCAGTAGCCCGCCTCTCAACGACGGACCGAAATGTCCTTAAACTAGTAGCAGACCGAAACGTCTTTAAACTAATACCGCAGCATCCTTAGGCTGACGAGATGAATAAAAATATATATATATAAAAAATATAATAAGAAAAACGGTATGTCCATAAGCAAAAAGGGCACGGATGAAAACCCGAAAGGGCTCCGTGAGTAAAAACAGCAGGGCTACCGGCGAGTGTTCGTGAAAACCCGAAAGGGCGCGACCTCGTAAAAAAGAAGAAGAAAAAAAAATATATAAAAATAAAAAGAATAAAAAAACGGTATGTCCATAAGCAAAATGGGCACGGATGAAAACCCGAAAGGGCTCCGTGAGTAAAAACAGCAGGGCTACCGGCGAGTGTTTGTGAAAACCTGAAAGGGCGCAACCTCGTTAAAGAATACTTACAAGATCCTCTTGACCTTGTAGGGAGAAACCACCCGCGTGAGATCCTTACGACTCACAGGGGAGCAACACACTTAGGGATCCCCACGATTCCTAAGGAGAAAATACACTTGCGAGATCCTCACGACTCGTAAGGAGAACTCTCTTATGGGACCCTCACGGCTCATAAGAGTTGAAAGTCTTGAGTTACAGAGACCTAAACCTGTGCTTAAGCAACCCCCACAACTTTCGATACTGCCCTACAAGTGGCTCAATACTGGCCCTTGTATACAATCCACGGGCGCGAATAAACATTTCCCTAATAAAGTCTCATTCGAGACTGGAGATATGTTCGCATGATGAACAACCCTTATAAGTCCTCTCGACTTACAAGGAGAAAACCCTCCTGTAGGATCCTTACGACTTACAGAGGAACATACACTTAGGAATCCTCACGATTCCTAAGGAGAAGATACACCTACAAGATCCTCTCGACTTGTAGGGAGAAATACCTTTGTGAGACCCTTACGGCTCATAAAGTCAAAAGCCTTAGTCGACAGGACCTTAACCCTGCTCGCTAAGACACCCTTGTTCGACATCGACAGAGGCAGATGATGATTCGCTCCTGGCAATATCCCAGTTGTAGCGGTGCTGATGCCGAAATCGGTGTCTAATTCCAGGTTTACGGCGGAAAGCCAGTAGGCCGCACATGCATACAAAAAAGCCTAAATGATTGGGCAACTTGCAATAAAAAGCAGCGAGTAAAAATGTATGCATGCAAAATAGCCGAAATGATTTGGCAACTCGCAATAAAAAGCAGCAAGTAAAAATAAAATAAATAGCCGAAATGATTGGGCAACTCGCAATAAAAAGCAGCGAGTAAAAATAAAATAAATAGCCGAAATGATTGGGCACCACGAAAAATAGCCGAAATGATTGGGCAATCGCGACCTTCGCGATATAAAAGCTGAAATGATAGAGCATCGCGGAGATAAAACAAAAAAATGATGATAAAACTTTGGCCTTACAGTTAAGATCACATCGATCCCTGTATACAATCAAAGGGCGTAAACAAAGAGGGAACCATACTTTTCCAACAGGCTCCGCCAAAAGACGAAGCCAAATTTCGACGGTTCAGTCCAACTCCGAAGAAACCAGTGTTTTCAGCAGATACCTCGACTCACGGATACAAATACTCCTTGACGAGAGCCTCCTGATCCGCGTCGATTCGCAGAGCCACCAGTGCCTCCGTGGGAAATTCTCGACTCGTTTCAAACCCCAAGAAAACAAATAATCCTTGGCGCTTAGGAAACAAAAATCCCTAGCAAACTCCTCGACTCACGGATACAAACACTCCTTGACGAGAGCCTCCTGATCCGCGTCGACTCGCAGAGCCACCAGTGCCTCCGTGGGAAATTCTCGACTCGTTTCAAACCCCAAGGAAACAAATAATCCTTGGCGCTTGGGAAACAAATAATCCCTAGCAAACTCCTCGACTCACGACGAGAGCCTCCTGATCCGCGTCGACTCGCAGAACCACCAGTGCCTCCGTGGGAAATCCTTGACTCGTGTCAAACCCCAAGGAAACAAATAATCCTTGGCGCTTGGGAAACAAATAATCCCTAGCAAACTCCTCGACTCACGGATACAAACACTCCTTGACGAGAGCCTCCTGATCCGCGTCGACTCGCAGAGCCACCAATGCCTCCGTGGGAAATCCTCGACTCGTTTTAAACCCCAAGGAAAAAAATAATCCTTGGCGCTTGGGAAACAAATAATCCCTAGCAAACTTCTCGACTCACGGATACAAACACTCCTTGACGAGAGCCTCTTGATCCGCGTCGACTCACAGAGCCACCAGTGCCTCCGTGGGAAATCCTCGACTCGTGTCATACCCCAAGGAAACAAATAATCCTTGGCGCTTGGGAAACAAATAATCCCTAGCAAACTCCTCGACTCACGGATACAAACACTCCTTGACGAGAGCCTCCTGATCCGCGTCGACTCGCAGAGCCACCAGTGCCTCCGTGGGAAATCCTCGACTCGTGTTAAACCCCAAGGAAACAAATAATCCTTGGCGCTTGGGAAACAAATAATCCCTAGCAAACTCCTCGACTCACGGATACAAACACTCCTTGACGAGAGCCTCCTGATTCGCGTCGGCTCCCAGAGAAACCAGTGTCTCCGCGGGAAATTCCCGATTCGTCTCAACTTGTAAATAAAGCCTCTGGCAGCAAAGACTAAAAAACTTGCTTCCTGAACAATGGGACCCTGCAAGTCAATCCAAAATGGTCTCTTGCATACTATTCACGGGTCTCACTCTCCAAAGTCGAATTTCGACGAGGAGGGAAACAACCGCTTGTGGGTCCTCTCGACTCGTAAGCGGGAAAAATACTCTTGTAGGATCCTTACGACTTATAAGAGAAAACCACACTTAGGGATCCTCACGATTCCTAAGGAGAAAAACCCACCTACGAGATCCTCTCGATCCGTAGGGAGAAAAGTCTCTATGAGACCCTCACGACTTATAGAGTTGAAAAAGTCTTAGGCAGCAGATCTGAACCTGCGGCCTAAGCCATCGCTATTTCTTAAGAAAGTCAAGATGCGTGCTCTATTATCCGTCAACCATGTTTATTAAGATAGCATGCCGATGATAAGAGAAAGAAGAAAGCTACAGAAAGAACATCCGATTTACATTTGATCAGGCGTTCGAGACGCATTCATTTATGCGTGGGCAGGAGACTCAGGACGAGAAATAAGACAAGCTGAAATAAAAAAAAGGAGGGTTTCCATTCATATTGCTAAAAATTCTTACAATCACAAGAGCAATGAATAAGAAACATTATTCAAATTATTACAACGGTATAACCTCAGATCCGGGACACGGATTGAGGAATTCAAAAGTAAGGCCATCCAGAGTTCTTCTGGCCTTTCTAATTATTCTTATGCGCAGCCTCTCGCGCTCTTCTGTATCAAGATCCTCGGCAAGCCCTCCCGGCCTTCGATAAGCAGCAACTATCGTCGTCTGCTGGAAGATTTGGTGTAGGATGTCAATGAGGCTGTCCCGCCGTTTCTTCGAGATCAGCCCCGTCAGGTACACTGAATGCACCTTGTCCTTGGCATCATCCAGCGCATTGAGCGGCAGGGCCTCATGAAGACCCGGAAGTGCTCTCCATATTGCTCCCAGCACGACTTTCAAAAGAGCCGAACGACGGGGTAGCAGCCAACCACCGCTTGCATTCAGACGACCCATGACCTCTGCACATTGAGCGCCTGTAAACTCCTGGTTTTGTTGACGACCCTGTGCGCGGATATCGTCATAGGTGATGAACTCGTGCAAACTGTATAGATGCACCGCCATTATGCCTGGAGGAAATACCACAGGAAGATTAGCGATAGAAGAAAAATAATATACATAGAGGGCTAAATTCCTAGAGAGCAAAGCTCTGTTCAGGAATTAAAACCCATGAACAAAAGCTTAATGAAACCCCAATGGGGATCTCTTTAGACCAAAAGATCTGTGAGAGCAAAGCTCTTTGACTGAGATTAATTCAAATTAATTTGATTTATATTAATTTTACCTAAAGTTTCTAACTTTGAGAATGAGCAAAGCTCTGCTAGTGAAACCCCAATGGGGATCTCTTTAGATCAAAAGATCTATGAGAGCAAAGCTCTGCTGGTTAAGGTTAATTAAAATTAATTTAATCAAAGAATCAATTTTACCTAAAGTTTTTCTAAAAACTATGGAAAGGAGAGCAAAGCTCTGGAGTTTTTGAAGGCAAGAGCAAAGCTCTGAAGTTTTTTGAAAATAAAAATCTGAAAGATGATAAGCATTTGTGGGGGACCAAAGGTCCTATTTATAGGCATCACGTGCCACTTCGACTTCCGAAAGTTGTCACGGCGGTTGGAATTCCGCCACCGTTGCGCTCACGTTTGGGGCCACGTAAGCGTAACGGTGGGGGGGCATTTGTTTCCCCCAATCAGAGCAAAACTCTGCTGGAAATTCAAAATTCAAATTTTGAAGCAACGCTTCAAATCCTGGGCGCAACGCGCCACGTGTCCGGCGCTGATACGTCAGCGCAGCGCCCAAGAAGGTGCGCCCAATCAGAGCAAAGCTCTATTTTAAGGAAGCAACGCTTCAGTTGCGCAGGTGCTGCGTTGCGCGACACGTGTCGGCACAGATGCGCTAGCGCAGTTGCGCTGTGCTGTGCGCTGCGCGACACGTGTCAGCGCAGTTGCGCTGCGCTGTGCGCTGCGCGACACGTGTCACGTGCTGGGGCATCTGCGCCAAACAGAATTAAATTTCTAAGAAATCTTTTCTGTTCTTGTTAAAACAAGAAGATTTTCTTCTGCAAAGCAGAAGCCCTTGGATCAAAGATCCAACGGTGGGGAAAATTCCCCAAATCACTCAGAGAAAGATCTCTTTAACAAATTTAACTAATTTATGGGCACTATAAAAAGGACCCCAGACCTCAATTCAAAGGCATCAACATTTTCTGAAAAAAAAAGAGAACTCTGAAAAACTCCTCAAGAACAAAAAGGTAAAAACCTTTAGAAAAAGAGAAAGTTCTCTTATGAACAGATCATAGATCTAAAAACAATATCAATGATCTTTAAAATAAAAAAAAATATAATATAAAATAAAATAGTGCTTTGCACTTTTTTATGAACCTTTGGTTCTCTGAGATAAAAAAAAATAAAGAAAAATTTATTTTTCTTTGATCTAATTTAGATCAAGAAATCAAATAGTGCTTTGCACTTCTGTTCTTGAATCTAAAAGATTCTTAGTGCTCTGCACTTTCAAACTGCGCTGTTGCGCTTTTAAGAGAGCGCCACATGTCAGCTATAGAACCACTTGCGCTACGCGCTTTTGAAATAGAGCTTTGCTCTCTGGAATTGGCGCAACTCACCAGAGCGCGCCACGTGTCAGCAGCGCAACAGCGCAGCGCACTGCGCTGTTGCGCTTGCGCTCATCAGAGCATGACATGTGTCCTCACCACAAGCGCTTGCGCTCAGTAATTGGCGCAAAGCGCCTGACAAATGCAATGCATTTCTTTTACTGAAGGGCCAGGCCCAATTAAAAGACCAAACAGGCCTAATTAAACTGATGCTCTGCATCATTTATAAATGGGCAGAGCCCAAACGAAATAATAAAAATGCTATGCATTTATAAAGGGGGCAAAGCCCAGACAAAACAGATGCCTTGCATCATTCATAAATGAGCAGAGCCCAGAAATAAATTGATGCTCTGCATTTTTATGGGCAAAGCCCAAAAAATGGAAGAAATGCAATGCATAAAAATGTTGAACATTTTCAACTGGACTTAGCCTAATTCTGGCCGTAAGTCCTTAAATTAAATTGAACTGAGCACAAATGCTCTCTCAAATCAATTTATATCCGGTTCGAGGGTACATCTCCGAGCTCCTCTGACACCTCTCGTTATAATCCTTCAACGATGTCAGAGAGGCGACGGGTCCCAACGACCACACATGAATATGGACTGCGGGGTCCTTAAACTCGTGGACCGGAACGTCCTTAAACTAATGATAGACCGAAACGTCCCTAAACTAATATCGGACCACCACGTCCCTAAACTGGAATATTGGACCGTAACGTCCTTAAACTAATATCGGACCGTAACGTCCCTAAACTAATATCGGACCGAAACGTCCCTAAACTAATATCGGACCGAAACGTCCCTAAACTGGAATATGGACCACCACGTCCCTAAACCGGAGCATGGACCGCAACGTCCCTAAACCGGAGCATGGACCGCAACGTCCCTAAACTACCTATGGACCACTACGTCCCTAAACTGGAATAATAGAGCCTCCAAATGCTCTTTTGCCGGATCTAAACGATCCCGTTTAAGTTGATCTTAGCCCCCAAACACGGCTAACGTATTCTTAAACATTCAAACGGACTATAAAACTCCAAATCAACCTTGGTTCAAGGGTACATCTCTGAACTCCTCTGACATCTGCCGTTGTAATCCTTCAACGACGTTAGAGAGGTGACGAGTCCCGATGGCCAGATATTAAATGGATTATCACGTTAAGTTGATCTTAGTCTCAAACAGGACTATCGTATCCTTAACGAACATTTAAGTTGATCTTAGCCGCAACGCGACTAATGCATCCTTAAACTAAAAACACCAAACCCAAATCTAAGTAAATACGGATTTGAACTAATCTACGTCCTACGGGCAACGGCATTACTCAGTCTCCGTATACAATCCACGGGCAACCACAAACAAAACAAACACACACGACACGAAGTGAAATTCTGGAGAAGGAGAAAGTTGTTACCGCGATGCGGTAACGTAATTAACTGCAAGGGCTTGCGCCTGCAGGGAAGAGCGTCCCCACAATCAAAAACCCCTCAAGCGAGGGGGAATCTTACGAAGTCTGCTACATCGGCCGCATCCGTCTAAACCTCCGATACACGATGCCATAAATCAATTTGGCATCTTCGGAGAGGTGGACGGATAAAACCAAATAGCATCTGCCCCGAATCTCAGCGTCAGGACATCGCAGTCTTGTGCGCCGTCTTTCGGAGGGGAACAGAGCACTACCGACCAGTTATTTGTGACGCGGCGGATATCCGGAAGATACCAACGTAGTCGTGAGATTTGATGATTTGGGCCAGTCCGGATTGCCGGAGCCCGGGGCCAATTCGGATTGCCGGAGCCCGAGATATTGAGACATTGAGATATTGAGGTTACCTGACAGGAGCCAGTCCGGATTGCCGGAGCCCGAGATATTGGATATAGGGGTATATGTTTTGTGTCGATGCTTGACACGGATTTTATGTTGATTTCATTAATGATACCTCGATTTTTATATACAGAAATCTCACCAATTTAAGAAAACAGTTTTCTCATTCATGATGTATTCCGTTTTCATTTGTAATGCATTTATACATCATATATATGATATGTTGCTATCTGAGGCACTGACACGAGCACTTGGTATTACACTTCTGTTAAATGTTTACCCTGGCCACTATCTGATGTTTCAGGTTATATACTATATGGATACTATCGTATGACCTAAGATAGAGTCATGCATGTGATTTCTTCTCGGTGATGTTTTCTACTCACGAGTTGGCAACTCACCCCTGATGTACCACAGTTTTTTGCAGGTTTGCCTTACAGGTTTCGTTGCGACTAGCTAGCATACTGCTTCCTTTCGGGTGATTGCTTTGGTAGGTGGAGTCACTTGCATCATGACCACCGTTGCACTTTTATTTATTCAGTTGTATCTAGTAACCCCATTAACCAGACTTGTATATTTGATAGACTTAGAAGACCAGTATGTATATTCTTTCGACCTTAGAGTCGCGCGTTGTATTATTATGGTTTTTCTCTGCTTTTCTTGATGAGTTTTGATCCTCGCCCTTCGGCGTTGTATATTATATTGCATTGCGTGGTCGTATCCGCCAATTGGCGAAGAGCTAGCTCCTACTTGGGGATGCCTTTATTCATTATGTATATTATGCATGTTTGTACCCGTTTGGGCCCAGTATTTACGAAGGAGACTCTGCCGAAATTTTCGGGAAAATATGATGTTGCTTTAAAATTTTTAATGCCGCTTATTTTATTAAAACCACTTGCTTTAAAACAAGTTTTCCTTCACTTTCTCTTTAAAATGGTTTAGATTTCTGGGCTTTTGGCTTACTTGAATTAGATGGAGTCCTATAGACTTCATATGATTCAAGTGTCAGTCACGTGTCATTTCGGGTCGTGACATCTACCCGCTGTGAATGGTTGCGACGAATAGGAAGTTGTTCGCTGTCCTCCTAACCGGGCAGGAGTCTACTCATGCGAGGGCTTAAGATCCACGTCTTTGTTGAGTAAAAAACTACCTATTGCGGATGGGCCGAGCAGAAAGCTGGCCGGCGGCCTCGTGATGAGGGCTTTGGATCCACAGTGTTGTTGGGTAGGAAGCTACCCACTGCGGATGGGCCGAGCAGGAAGCTACCTGGCCGCCTAGTGATAAGGGCTTTAGATCTACGGCGTTGTTGGGTAGGAAACTGTTAGTTATATGTATGCCCTAGAGGCCATTACTGTATATAGGATGTATATTGTAGTGGATGCTGGGACATATATAGGGAGGACTTTCTTGCTCGACATGATAGTATGCTATCTGGTTGCTCTTTATCTTAACGTGTACACTGATTGTCTCTCAGTTACATGTTGGTAAAGCCCTTAGGATGTGTACTTGACTACCTGGACTATGATGCGGATCATACTAGTGGGGACATGGTAGTCCATAAGTACATCCTTCAAGGTCCCTAGTCGTGGGTGTATCGAGACGGGGCATCGATATACCAGAGTAGACTAGCGTATACCTTCTCGACCCATACAGATGGGCGATGGATGATCCCATATCCATTGGTGTTTGGCATCAGAGATGATATACGGGTGCTCAGTGGAGACTGGGTACACTGGACGGACTCGTCGAGAACTCCCAGATGGTATTATACCTTACGTCAGATGGCAGTTCTCTGGTGACACTGGTACAGGTTAGTCTATAGACCCGAGATCGTCATAGAGTCTTATGTGATTCCCACTGTGCTTTGATTTCCACCTTACCACGTCCAAGAAGGCGTGCAAAACGGTGGTTTTTGGGTACAGTCCCGAATCACATGGAGGCAATGAGCGATAGGAGGGGATTCGTCTCTCCCGGCATAGGGAGTTGATGTTGTGCTGTGTTCGATTGGCTATAACCGGAAATCCCTGGCCAGGGTTGCTGAGATTTACTGGTAAGTGTTACCAGTAGTTTCTCGAACAGTTATAGACCTCATATCGACACGACTTATCGAGCTACTGGGGTCTGACGTTTACCACCCCTAGACGAGATATGCGACATATCAGACGAACAGACCGGACTATACGGTAAGTGTTACTGGTTGGATTCACAGGAGTGTGAGCGGGCTTGCTCGTTGATCTTCTGATCGCTCAATACCCGGGTGGCCGTTAAGTTTAGCAGACCGCTTGCGGCTTGTGGGTGTTTGATATGATCATCACCTGCTGCCGGCGTATTGACGAGTTTTTAGAGTCCTACACAGAGCTTTCCTGGCTCAAGTGAAACAAAATAGGAGCGCATATGAGATATGTGCGGGACCGAGAATAATACCAGTATGTGATAATGTATTCTATTCTCGCGATTTGTGACATTGATCGGTTGTATGCGATATAGCCGGGTTATCGGATCAAGTGTTGATTCGATAAGTTGTTACTATTGATATTAGTCGGTTATATGCGATATGACCGGATCATTAAATCAAGTATCGATTTAATGATTTAATGTATAATTATATATTTGATATATTACTTTACATTAACTAGTATTGGTTCACTTAAGATTATTTTCTCACTTGATGTGCACATTGTATATATGATATATTTTTGTGCACTTGATTGTATCATGTTTGATGATACATGCAAACTTGGGTGTGTGTATGCTTTGAACCATGTTTAGGTAAATGGTTAGGGTTTTAATTCATCTATTCATTTATTTATTTATTCATTTTGGCAAGAAATAAAATGGTGGCTTTCTTTGGATTTTATTTGAAGCTTCATGAAGCTTTGAAAAGTTCAACCATTTTGTTTTTTGCTTAACCTAACCATTTGCCTAAACCCTAGTTTATTCTCTACATGAGTTTACTTCACCCATGGTTGCATTATGATAACTCTTCACTTGATTTTTCATTATTATGATAATTGATAATCTTTTCTTCTTCTTCTTCTTCTTGATGAAGAAAAGAAAACCATGCTAGAAAATTTCAAGTATTGAAATCAAGTGAGAAATCCAAATCCAAAGTGAACCCACTTCCTATTTCTTCATCCTCTACCACTTGCCATGTTGTATTGGGTGTTTTCTTCACAAGTTTCATGACCTAGTGAAGATGGAGCTTGAGTTAGAGTTGCCTCGACGTAGATCATCTTCGGCATCGGAGTCAACGACCTAGCCCGCTTATTTCCCCGACGAAACCATCGCTAGAGTCCGGGATCCCGGTGATCGCAGCGAAGGGACGTCATCACGGAGCTAAAGAAGTGGTGGACCGGATCTACAAAGGTTGTATTTCCATTCACTTAGTAGTTAAGTTGTTAACTTGTTGTAGTTTCGCCTTTACCTCTAGTTATCGATCTAGTTTAGGGTTTCTCGGCACATGAAATTTTTGAATTTGGCATGGTTGATGCCTTGTGGAACCTCTTTAGTGTGTCTAGGAATCCTACAGTGGTATCAGAGCCTAGCTAGAGCTTTAGGCGAAGTGTAGACGAAGTTAGAGATCCGAACGAACCCCGAAACCCCGATCAAAACCCATCTCTGTACATTTTTTCAAAATGTGGATTTTTCTGAATTAAAAATTCTCAGAAAATTAATCAGGGAAGTCTAAGAATTACTGTGAAGTATGGATCTCTAACTCAAAAATTTGACCGCGGAACCGCGGCCAAAACAAGGGTTTGGCGGCGGTTCCGCGGCCAAAATTGTGAATTAGTCCCTCAAACTTCACTTATTTATTCTTAGGTCCTTTCTTGTCATTTTTTTCTGGGAATATTTTAATTCCACTCAAGTGTTGAGTTTTCTAGGGTTTTGTTGGGGACTCGTTAATTCGATCGGATAATTTAACTTCGTTTATGTTATTCCGGATATTTTAGAAACTGTTAAAAAGTTCGACCGGATATAACACCCATTTTTTCCCCTGCCGGAAAATTTCCATGTGTTGGATTTTTTCCCGTAGTTTAAGAACGTCTAAGTAGTGCAAGTAACGCGATGGACCCTCTAGAAGACAACAAACCTTAACTCGATTATGTGACCGTCTTGAACTGCCCTATGAACCTTAGGGTTTGGGGCAGTACGGCGTGCCACTTGTGAGGCGTTGGCTTGACCCTTCTATGGCTGGACCTTTGGTACTGTGGCATGAAGTGGATGTTTTTAAACTTATTTCATGTGTTGAGCTTTTCGGGAAAACTTGGGTGTTTGATTGTTCGATCGGAAAGTTTAACATTTTTTATTTATCTGGAATGTGATACAATAATTGGAATCAACAGCATTTGAATGTTATAGACATAGCAGTTTAGTCTCAGTTGATCGGTTGCCACAGGATTTTGATGTGATCAAAAGTCCGTCGCAATCATGTAGCGTACGCGGATACTCGCCTGATAAACTTAATAGACAGCTACACCCCTTAGCCCCGACCAAGTGACTGTAGGAGAACCCCGTCGTCGAAAGCATCCGTTCGGGTGCTCGCGGTAGCGGTGTTCTGCATTGGTGCACTTCGTCGACGGTATCGGGGGTGCGGCCGTCTACTAAACTTTGCGACGAGCATTCGATCAGAATGTCGGGAATCCTGTTGAATTGCCTGACTTGATATTGAAAAGAGTTTTCGATAAATGAGACTAAAATGCGGGGTTTATAATTATTATGCATGCGATGTCTAAGGAATTCATTTGATTAGGCATGCGATGTCTATGCAGGTTGCGGATTCCAACTGTTGTAGTTTTACACTTTCTTTTCTATGACCGTAAGTGTAATATGTGATATCGCCGGTTTCGTTGCTATATGTCAACGACAATTGGGATACGCATGTTTACTTATGTTGATGACATGTGATGTTATGTGTTACTGGATATGTTATATTAGATCGTCGTGTTTGAATAGCCGGGTTTTTTTTATGTGAGATGAGTGTTTTCATTTTCATTCATGTAAAAAACTTGTATGTAATATTCTTTTATTGGGGCACTTCCAGGTTGCGGATGATGTCACCATTTGTATATTATTTACTTTTCCGCACTAGGATAGACCCAAGGAGGAGGGCACAAGTAACCAGGTTCTGGAGTCCAGTGGGAGACCAACTCGAGGAGTCGAGTCCGGGTCTCCTAACTCTAGAATTGGTAGGGTTGCTTGCCGCTCTCGTAGGGGTCTAGGGGTGTGGGTTTGTCTATTCATCGCGACCGTGGAATCTGTGTTTTATACTGGCTCGTATTAAAAACACGGACGTCCTAGTATATCCAATGTTTCATATGTTTCTTCTGCTGCGATATCTGTGATGTGATCATTTGATGTTCTGTGATAAATACTGTATATAGTATATATGATATATTATATAGACATTACTTATGTTTTACACCCGCGCTAGCCCTGCCCCGCTCTGCCGTTAGTTACCTAACATAACGGTGCACGAGGGGACATCGAGGCGAATGCGGATGGCATAAGTGTACGTCGTATTTATCTGTGATGTTTAGGTGACTTAAATGATGGGACTTCATTAATATGATTAATGAAAGAAAAGAAACCTAAAAGATGTTGTGGAATCGAATTTTTAAAAACAGGTAGCTACAGTTCTTGCTTTGTATCGCGGTGTTCCTTATAGAACATCCTGCACCTTATTCGATAAGGAAAGGGCCGAGATCCCTTCATCTGGAGTGACCCCTTTAGCAATAACTGGCAGATGCTACACCCCTCGGTTTGTCTTTTGATTGCTTCTATAGTTTTTGCTTTGCACAGCGGTATATATGATATATCCTGCACCTTATTCGATGAGGAAAGGGCCGACGATCCCTTCACCGGGAGTGACCCCTTTAGCAAAATTAGAAAAGCCTAAAAAACACTCCATTTTAAAATCATTTGATTCGACAACGATATCAAGTTCATTACGCAATAGGTTTTCAGAAAAACCTGTCGTAGCCCTCCGTCATTTCAGATAAGTAGTAGTTAGTATTCGTGCTACGTTTGTTGGCCTGCGTCAAGGCGTAGTGTGCGGTAGCTAACTAGTATTTATCTGCTTATGCATATGATGCAGATTGGATTAGGGTAGTCGTGCGACTTTGTTGGCCTGCGTCAAGGGTCGTGCGGGTGGGTTTAATTCAATCAGGAAATGACGGGTTGAACTTGACTTGCGCACTATGGTTTGTTGGCCTGCGTCAAGGTCATAGGACGCTAGGGGCAAAATTATCGGGAATTTCAAGTGTTGAAATTTGCAATGAGATTGCATACCTTCTATGAGATAGTTGGATCCCGATACCCACTGCGAGTAATTGTTACTCCTGGGAGAGTTTTACACATTACAATTAGCCGATCAAGTAGGTGTCTAGAAAGGTGTCAACGGGGTTACGCCTCTGCGAAAACGAGGTTTACTTTAATTAGGTTTGTGCGAAAACACGGGGGACCTCCCTCAAAGTACCGACACTGGCCTGGCTGAAAGATTGGCGAACTTGTAGCGTGTAATTAATCCCGGCTAGTCTTTCCTTTTAGGGTTTGAAGGAAGATTTGATAAAAACAGTGCGAGCCATCCTGATTAGATAAAATAAATAACCATTCTAATCTGTCAAGAGCATACGCAGAGTGTTTTCTTCTCTCTCTCTCTCCAGGTAGAGACCATGTCACGCCTTAATCAAGATAATAAAATGGATGTATTGACCGAACCCGCTTGTTATACTGAGCTGGGGAACGTTGGTCCCGCTCCAACTTATAATTGTTATAAGACAGAGCAGGAAATAGGGGAATACCAAAATTCCTAAGCCGCCCAAACGAAGAAAGTGCATATGATGCATCTCCTTCTGGTGTGTTCATTATAAAGAACTGTTTCTCAGTATCCTCTACGTCCTAGGTATTTGATACTGGATCAGGATCCCAGATATGTAATCTGTTATATAGGGCTACAGAAAGGTAGAGAACTGAGAACGGGTGATAAGTTTCATGAGACAGAAAACGGTGCAAGTGTTGCAGCCAAGTCTGTTGGTCACTGTCACCCTGTATTCCTAATACATTGATTCTGAACGAATGTTATTAGATACCGAACCTGATATACAAAATCATATCAGTCTCTTTTAGTAAAGAAATGATAAAATTTTGTATTGTTGGATAATGTTTTGAACATTTCATATATCAAGAGTTGATCGGTTCAGGCACGTTATCTAAAAGCATTGATGTTCTAAATCAAACTACAGTTCTTAGTATACGGAACACACACAAGAGGAAGAGTTCAGAAATGAACGAATCCTTCTTGAGGCATTGTAGACTAGGTCATATCAATGCGACCCGACTAGCTGAAGTTACATATAGATGCATATTTAAATCTGTTTGAATTTACATCTTGTGAAAACTTGCCGGTCATGTCACAAAGATAAGATGACCACAGCTCTGTTTATTGGAAGCAGAGAAAGAGTTAGTGTACTCTTGGGATGATACATGGTGATGTATGAAGGTCCCCTGTCTACATATGCCAACGCCGGTTCTTTGTACTTCATTACATTCTCTGATGATCTCTCAAGATTCAGACATATATTCCTGTTGAAACACAAGTCCGAACCTTTTGAGATATTCATAGAATATAAGTTAGAAGTAGAGAACCAAAACGGGTATAAGTATTATGTCCTTTGATGTGATCAAGGAGGAGAATACTTGAGCACGGGATTCTTGGACTTTTCTAAAGGAGAATAAGATTCTCTCTCAGCATTACTCCTCCGTATACACCACAGTACATCGGTGTATCGGGGCGGAGCAATCACACCCTATATGATAAGGTGTGCTCTATGATGAGTACTACTGAGTTACCTATTTCCTTTTGGGAGTTATGCACTTATGAAGTTGCATACCTATTGAATAGGGTTCAAATCAGATCAGTTGCCTACCACTTCATATGAGATATGGAAAGGGAAGAACCCATATCTTAAGTTTGTTAAGATTTGGGGTTGTCCGGCCTATGTTTAAAAGCAAAATCCGGACAAGCTCGAGGCAAGATCTGTTATGTAGAACTGGAAATGTTTCAGCTATACAAACTGCAGCTAATGATTTGGTAGAACCAAAGGATACAATAGTTACCAACGAACCTCAGCCTCTCCGCCAATCTAGTAGGGTTTCTCACCCACCTGAGAGATACTTCTGTTTCTCTATGACAGTAGGAGCGAGGATTGCATCATGAGATGATGACCCAACTAGTTTCGAGCAGGCCATCGAGAGCAGGGACTCTGTAAGAATGGCTGGATGCTTAGTGATCTGAGATGGAATCCATGAACACCAACAAATATGGACTTTGGCTGCTATATCTGAAGGGTTAAATCCCCATCAGGAGCAAGTATATCTTAAGAAGATTACTAGGTGTAGATGGAAAAGTTGAGACTTTCAAAGCTAGACTTGTTAAAGGTTTTCGTCATCGACCAGGAGCGGATAATGATGAAACCTTTTCAAGTAGCTATGCTTAAGTCCATCCAGATCCTACTTGCCACGGCTTCATACCATGACTACGATATCTGGCGGATGGGTGTCATGACTGCTTTTCTAAAAATGATGTTTAAGAAGAGAGCGTCTGTAAGTACACAGTCAGAGGGCTTCATAGACAGTGGGAGCAGCGGAAACGTTAGCAAGATGTTTTATATGATAAAGCAGGCATCGCGGAGTTGGAACATCTATTTTGATGTGGTAGTCAAAGAGTTTGACTTCATCAAAATGGTAGATGAACCTTGTATATACAAAAAGGTAGTAGGGAGTATGGTAGTGATCCTCGTAGAGTACGTGGATGACATACTCTTGATAGGGAAGGAGTTTCCTATGCTACGCTCGATCAATCTCCGCTTATCATAAGGATTCTCGATAAAGGATCAAAGTGATACCTCCTAAATCCTGACTTTTGATCTATGAGATAGAAGTAATTGGATGTTAGGATTCTCACTAGTTGTAGTGAGATGGTATCAACCGATCCTGGGGAGAATCACTGGAAAGTTTTCAGAGTGATAAGGACGACTGAATGTCAGTCATAGGCATTGTCTTTACCCTCAGTTGAGGGACGGTATGTTGGAAGAGTTCCAAGCTAGATACCGTGGCTTTCTAGACGATAAAGGCTGGATACATCGCTACTTAAGATACTACCAAAGAAGCTGTCTGGGTGTATATTAGTTCATGAGATGAACTTAGTTCCTCCCATTGTGTGACAATGGAGTTGTGGCTTATGCCAAGGAACGTCCGTCCCATCAGTGATCCAGACATATTCTAAGGCAGTGTCACCTGATCATGGAGATGGTTGATCTCCAGGGGATCGAGGTTAGAAGAGTAGACTCAGAGGACAATACGGCGGATCCACTCACAAAGGCCTTTTCCCAGAGAGAGACTTTTATGGGATGGTTGAGTATGGGATACTGCAACCACTGCTACAGATGGCCCTAGTGCAAGTGGGAGATTGTTAGTTATATGTATGCCCTAGAGGCCATTACTGTACATAGGATGCATATTGTAGTGGATGCTGGGACATATATAGGGAGGACTTTCTTGCTCGACATGATAGTATGCTATCTGGTTGCTCTTTATCTTAACGTGTACACTGATTGTCTCTCTGTTACATGTTGGTAAAGCCCTTAGGATGTGTACTTGACTATCTGGACTATGATGCGGATCATACTAGTGGGGACATGGTAGTCCATATGTACATCCTTCAAGGTCCCTAGTCGTGGGTGTATCGAGACGGGGCATCGATATACCAGAGTAGACTAGCGTATACCTTCTCGACCCATACAGATGGGCGATGGATGATCCCATATCCATTGGTGTTTGACATCAGAGATGATATACGGGTGCTCAGTGGAGACTGGGTACACTGGACGGACTCGCATAGAACTCCCAGATGGTATTATACCTTACGTCAGATGGCAGTTCTCTAGTGACACTGGTACATGTTAGTCTGTAGACCCGAGATCGTCATAGAGTCTTGTGTGATTCCCACTGTGCTTTGATTTCCACCTTACCACGTCCAAGAGGGCGTGCAAAACGGTGGTTTTTGGGTACAGTCCCGAATCACATGAAGGCAATGAGCGATAGGAGGGGATTCGTCTCTCCCGGTATAGGGAGTTGATGTTGTGCTGTGTTCGATTGGCTATAACCGGAAATCCCTGGCCAGGGTTGCTGAGATTTACTGGTAAGTGTTACCAGTAGTTTCTTGAACAGTTATAGACCTCATATCGACACGACTTATCGAGCTACTGGGGTCTGACGTTTACCACCCCTAGACGAGATATGCGACATATCAGATGAACAGACCGGACTATACGGTAAGTGTTACTGGTTGGATTCACAGGAGTGTGAGCGGGCTTGCTCGTTGATCTTCTGATCGCTCAATACCCGGGCGGCCGTTAAGTTTAGCAGACCGCTTGCGGCTTGTGGGTGTTTGATATGATCATCACCTGCTGCCGGCGTATTGACGAGTTTTTAGAGTCCTACACAGAGCTTTCCTGGCTCAAGCGAAACGAAATAGGAGCGCATATGAGATATGTGCGGGACCGAGAATAATACCAGTATGTGATAATGTATTCTATTCTCGCGATTTATGACATTGATCGGTTGTATGCGATATAGCCGGGTTATCGGATCAAGTGTTGATTCGATAAGTTGTTACTATTGATATTAGTCGGTTATATGCGATATGACCGGATCATTAAATCAAGTATCGATTTAATGATTTAATGTATAATTATATATTTGATATATTACTTTACATTAACTAGTATTGGTTCACTTAAGATTATTTTCTCACTTGATGTGCGCATTGTATATATGATATATTTTTGTGCACTTGATTGTATCATGTTTGATGATACATGCAAACTTGGGTGTGTGTATGCTTTGAACCATGTTTAGGTAAATGGTTAGGGTTTTAATTCATCTATTCATTTATTTATTTATTCATTTTGGCAAGAAATAAAATGGTGGCTTTCTTTGGATTTTATTTGAAGCTTCATGAAGCTTTGAAAAGTTCAACCATTTTATTTTTTGCTTAACCTAACCATTTGCCTAAACCCTAGTTTATTCTCTACATGAGTTTACTTCACCCATGGTTGCATTATGATAACTCTTCACTTGATTTTTCATTATTATGATAATTGATAATCTTTTCTTCTTCTTCTTCTTCTTGATGAAGAAAAGAAAACCATGCTAGAAAATTTCAAGTATTGAAATCAAGTGAGAAATCCAAATCCAAAGTGAACCCACTTCCTATTTCTTCATCCTCTACCACTTGCCATGTTGTATTGGGTGTTTTCTTCACAAGTTTCATGACCTAGTGAAGATGGAGCTTGAGTTAGAGTTGCCTCGACGTAGATCATCTTCGGCATCGAAGTCAACGACCTAGCCCGCTCATTTCCCCGACGAAACCATCGCTAGAGTCCGGGATCCCGGTGATCGCAGCGAAGGGACGTCATCACGGAGCTAAAGAAGTGGTGGACCGGATCTACAAAGGTTGTATTTCCATTCACTTAGTAGTTAAGTTGTTAACTTGTTGTAGTTTCGCCTTTACCTCTAGTTATCGATCTAGTTTAGGGTTTCTCGGCACATGAAATTTTTGAATTTGGCATGGTTGATGCCTTGTGGAACCTCTTTAGTGTGTCTAGGAACCCTACAGAAACTACCCGTGGTGGATGGACCGAGCAGGAAGCTACCCGGCCGCCTTGTAATGAGGGATTTGGATCCACAGCGTTGTTGGGCAGGAAGCTACCCACTGCGGAAGGGCCGAGCAGGAACCTACCCGGTTGTCTTATGGTGAGGGCTTTAGACCCACGGTGTTGTTGGTCAGGAAGCTACCCGAGGTGGATGGTGTTGAGTTCCCTAGTGCCCGCGGAACAGCGGAAGTGGATAACGAACAAAAATTTTCGGCTAACACGAAGGAACCCCGAACCATAGAATCGATCCAAATACAAAAACTAGCAAGCAAGCACGCAAAGGTTAGGAATACTACCTTCGACGCGTGTCCACCCAATCATGGAATACCCCTCCAAGCTCCTTGTATGCCGTCCAGATCGAGTTTGAGTGGCGACCGCCCTTGCCGAAGATGATCCACTTGAGAGAGCCGATCCAAGCTTCGGTTTCACCAAGTGAAGCAACCAACGCTCCAAACTCACTATGAATATAGAGTGGGGATGTAGGAATATTTTCACTATCTTTTCTCTCTTTTCTAAGCTCAAGTGAGCTAGCAAGAAGGAGGAGGAGGAGGTGAAGAAGTTTAGCCATGGAAAAAATGGCTAAGTCTTTTGTGAAGAGTAAGTAACCAAAGTAGCAAAAGAATGGCTCATGTTTTCTTTTTCAACCATGAAAGAATAGTTACCATAAATGAAAATACAATATAATAACCAAGGTCATCCCTCTCTACCCTGCTACATAACACCTCATCCTCCACCTCATTTTTTATTTTTTTAAAGGAAAATCAAGAAATGAAGTGTCCATCTTCTAGAACAAATTCCGTACAAATATAGATACAACCCAGTATACGTATCAAAATACGTATACGCGTATCCATATAAAAATACGAATAGCCAAGAAAGAGAAAATGAATAGTGAACAATAATAATAAAATACATATATTTAAAAATATATATAATATATTAAATCAAAACCTGATTCAGTAATCCGTCTTAATCCTAAACCGCTAGTATTATCAACCGTTCGATTAAAGTCCGTATAGCCTGTACACGTATTTAATCAAACACCCTGTATGTACCAGCATACATCATCTACATCATATCGCCTGAACCGGGAAAACTCTATGTGTAGGACTCTAAAGACTCGACAATACGCTGACATTGATTTACTTGATAAATCCAAAAACCACAAGCACGTTAGCGGCACTAGCTGTACGTAATGGCTACCCAGATATCTGTCGAAAGGGAGGTCGATAATCAATTCCGTCCGTACCCTACTGAGCCTGAATGTGACAATCTCCGTATAGTCCGATCTCTTCTTCTAAGAGTATCGCATAACCGGTTTAGGGGGTGAAAACATCAGACCCTTAATAACCCGATAAATCATGTCGAAGTCAAGTTTATCACCAACTGAGAAACTACTACACTCATATCAGTAAATCTCATCCACCGTGGCCACGGATTTAAGGTGATAGCCGACCGAACACAGTGCGGCATCAATTCCTAATACCAGGAGAGAAAAATCCCTGACAATCATTCACTGCCTCCATATGGCTCGGGACTGCACCCAACTAAAACCTGTTTGTACGACTTCTTTGAACCGTGCTAGGGTAGTAATCAAAGTGCGGTAGGAACTCATATGAGAAAAAGACGATCTCAGATCAAAAGACTAACCTATACTCATGCCACTCGAGAACTTCCATCTGAAGATAGATATAATACCATCTTGAAGTTCTCGGCGAGTCCGTCCTGTGTACTTATCTCCAGTGAGCACATGCATACTATCTTAGGTGACATAACACCAATGGCTTGTGAGACTGGTCACCGTCCCTCATCGGGGTCTCGAAACGTATACACTAGTCTACTACAGAATATCGATGTCCGGTTCCGATACTCCCACGACTAGGGACATTTAAGGATGTGCTTATGGACTACCCAGCTCTCACGTATATGATCGCTATCACAATGTTGGTAGTCAAGAATCATACGGGATTCATCATTATGTATTAGTGAAATGTAATAATAAGTAAAACGTGTACATATCAATTATAAAGATAAACCAGATAGCATACTATCATCTCGAGTAAGATTGTCCTACCTGTATAGGTCCTTCCTCAATTATCGTAATCACGTACCTGCAATTACAATAATTTCCTTGAGGGCACTATATCCAATAAATGGGCCGGGCAGGAAGCTACCCGGCGGTCTCATGATGAGGGCTTTTGATCCACAATGTTGTTGGGCAGGAAGCTACTTGCTGTGGATAGGCCGAGCAGGAAGCTACCCGGCCGCCTCGTGATGAGAGGTTTATCTTCACGACGTTGTTGGGAAGGAAGCTACTTGCTGCGGATAGGCCGAGCAGGAAGCTACCCGGCCGCCTCGTGATGAGAGGTTTAGATTCACGATGTTGTTGGGCAGGAAGCTACCGATGTGGATGGGCCGAGCAGGAAGCTACCGGCCGCCTCGTGATGAGGGCTTTAGATCCATGGTTTCATTGGGCAAGAAGCTAACCACTGTGGATGGGCCAAGCAGGAAGCTACCCGGCTGCCTCGTAATGAGGGCTTTAGATCAACGTCTTCATAGGGCAGGAAGATACCCACCATGGATGGGCCAAGAAGGAAGCTACCCAGCTGCCTTATGGTGAGAGCTTTGGATTCACGGCATTGTTGGGCAGGAATCTACCCATGGTGGATGGGCCGAGCAGGAAGCTACCCGGCCGCCTCATGATGAGGGCTTTGGATCCACGTCTTCGTTGGGCAAGAAGATAACCACTGTGGATGGGCCGAGCCAGAAGCTACCCAGCTGGCCTCATGCGAGGGATTTGGATCTACCTCTTTGTTAGGCAAGAAGCTACCTGCTGTGGATAGGCCAAGCAGGAAACCACCCGGCTGCCTCGTGATGAGGGCTTTGGATCCATGGCGTTATTGGGCAGGAAGCTACCCGTTGTGGATGGGCCGAGCAGGAAGCTACCCGGTTGCCACGTGATGAGGGCTTTGATTCCACAGCGTTGTTGGGCAGAAATCTACCCGCTGTGGATGGGTTGAACAGGAAGCTACCCGGCTGCCTTGTGATGAGAGCTTTGGATCCACGGTGTTGTTGGGAAGGAAGCTACCCGTTGTGGATGGGCCAAGCAGGAAGCTGTCTGGAGGCCTCGTGATAAGAGCTTTGGTCGGCTACCTATAGGTGTATCTGCGCTTCATTTACTAGAGTAAAAGGCTGGTCTTTACACGACGGGAAGAAAGCTATCCATCGACCTTGCGGGACGTCTTAGCTCGGAAACAAAAAGAAACAGTTTAGATTGCAGGGAAGCTAAAATCTTTATTTATTAAAGAAAATACATATTCGTTGATACGGTTTAAACTCTCCTGCATTGAATGACGGGATATGGTGGGTGCCCTTGTTTCTTAGACTTAGAGTTAGTCAGTGACGACTATGATCTGCTCGATCGTCAGCTCTCTGGTTTCAAGTTGGTTGGTTTGCCCCTTATCTTCTTAACGTTTGTCTCGCAGGTATTTTTCCAAGTGACTGGAGCGAATTAGCTTCTCGATGTAATCGCACAGCTGTTTACAATCCTCAATCGGGTGTCCTTGTGTCCGATGATAGGCATAATACGGGCCGCGGAGTGGCTTGCCCGGCTTTTGTGTCATCGGTGGTACCTTGAAGAATCTTTCGCTCTTCACCTCCTCTAGCAGCTCGGCCTGCTAGACATTGAGAGGCGTGTAATCGTCAGACCTCAGAGTGTAAGCTTTCGACCGATCAACTTTCTTCTTGTCCTCTTCCCGGTCCCTTTTCTTTTGGCATGTCCGGTCTCCCCGGGAAAGATGAGCATTAACCTCTGATTCGAGTTGGATTTTCCGTCCGGTCCAAACTTTTACCTCAACCAAGGTCTTAGGTTGCGCCAATGCAAAAGAATGGATCCACTCTTTGTGCCTAAGACCAGACCTCAAGGCGGTTATGACTGTCTCATCCCGGTGGACAGGTACCTCCAGAAGGGCATTGTAGAAATGGGAAATATAGTCTTTGAAAAACTCCCTGTCCTTGCACTTGATGCTGATCAGGTAGTCAACCAATCTCTTCTGTCATCGGTTGCAGACGAAATGGCTGAGGAATTGCGTGGCCAATTTTTCAAAGGTCGAGATCAAATGTGGAGTAAGGCCGCGGAACCAATCTCGCTCGACCCGGATGAAGGTGGTAGGGAAGGCTCGGCACTGAGCCACGTTCGAGTTATCTTGGAAGCCCATGCCTGCCGTAAACGCGTTCAAGTGATCTTTTGGGTCGGAATTCCCGTCGAAGATGGCCACCTTGGACGGTTTGTTTCGAGACGAGACCCGTTCACTTAGTAACTGCTCCGTGAAAGGCCTCGTGAAAGAATCCGAAAAATATCTCATCGACCCCATAGGTGGGCGAGTGGCGAGTTGCATGTCCTCGATCTTCTTCTCGAGGTCGCCGAGTCATTGCTGGTATCCCAACGATTCTCCATGGTCGGAGTGTCTGCTGTCTCTATTTTGGGCTTGCGCGATGGAGCGGCTTTGGCTTCGCTCTATCACGTTCCTCAGATCCTCAGTGTCATGCCCCTCTTCTCAGTAGACGGAAACGATGACGTGTCAAGCTCGCAACGTATTTACTATGAAAATATGTTAAACGTAAGCAAGCAATATAATAAGGTGCAAGAATAACAGGAGTAATAAAATGAAATAACAACTTTATTTACATTCAACTTTAAATACAACTGTCTGAAATAAAAAGATACAATGATAAAAACAAAAGCCTAAACAGTGGCATACAGAAGTAAAAGCAGGAAGAAACTAGTAGTCTGGCTGAGTAGCAAACTGGTCCAAGTCCTCCTGGCTCGGCTTTATCTCCACCGAGTCCGGTCCTTCTGACGAACATTCTAAAGAAAAGAAACAGAGAGGAATGTCGTCTGCGAACTAGCGCTCGGTAAGTCCCCAAAAGAAGTAAAAGAAGATGACTGAATGGTATATAACGTGAATAAAAACCAAGTAATGTGAACATGTAATATTTTATACGCGGGTATTTAATCATTTACAGGTATAAGATTTGCTATTCTAACGTGGTTATTTGTAGTTTGATAAAGAAAATATACATGTATACGAGAGGAGTCTATTTTTCTCCGTGGACTATAGTAACATGTAGTACAAGGCCCTGTCATAACCCACCGGACAATGGCCCATGAATTCATGTAGGTGCCTTTTAAAGTGAGCTCTCGTGCCAAGATATACGTTCTGTACCAATCTACCTCTTTATCTCCGCGTATTGTAGTGTATAGTTCAAATTAATAGGTCTTGACCGAATTCATGAATATAAGAGTACAAGTTCATATTCAAGTTGTAATCATGTGTGCAGGTATTCATGTCAAGTTCATGTCAAGTTATATTCATGATTCGGACAAGTCAAGTCAAGTATTCAAATTTAAGTTTGAATATTCAAATTCAAGTTCGGTTTTGAGTTCAAAATGTTCAAGTTTGGATATGAGTTTGGACTCTGGTTCGAGTTTGTACTCAGGCTGTAGTCATTTCTTATTAAATGGATTTAACTGTTGAAATTCTTAAGTTCGGGAGTAATTGGACAACTGCTGCATATGGATGGCAGGATTTGTGTCTTTTTCCAAGACAATTGTCATTGATGACCCCGTTAATTTGCAGTGTTGTCTAATCTGAGTAGGGAAGCACTCACTTTCTCCGGCTCTCTGGGGCTCATGAGAAATGATACCGCTTAAACCTATTTTAATCTTGGGTCCTTAAAGATTTTTTCTTGTTTGTTTACCTTGTTTTCATTTCTCGAGGGGGTTTTATGAATTTTTTTTTGATATTTTTAAAAAATAAACCTCGAGAGTGATTTAGAATATTAAGAGTTGTTATGGAAATGTGTCACACCTCACTTTCCAAAATACATAAGTACGTGTCACGCCCCGCTTTCCAAGGTACGTAAACACGGCACGTGACTGTTCCCGCCAAAAAAAATCCTGCGCAAAAGAGCCCAAGGTATCAAATAGCAGCAATACGCTTAAGAAAATACAAACCGGTATTTTCTGGGCTGAATTTTGCCAAACTTCCGAATGAGAATCAAGTAAATCATGATGGTATCGAAAGCGTCTCGAAAAATCCTACAATTTGATATATTACGGGCCTCTTAACTCTTCCAGAATCAAAAATTATGAGCAAATGCGCTATGCACGTATAGTCTAAGTAATGCTCTACCACATGGGGGATACTCTTTTAGTCCCACATCAGGAAAAAGAGAAATCCTTTCTCTACCACTCCCATATAAATAAGAGGGGATAGTTCCTAGAAAAAATAGTATTCAAATCTCAAAGGAGCTTAGTTCTCCAAGTTAGAGCCTTAGCTGTTCCCCCATAATGCTCATGTGCGCAAGCACCATGTGCGCCACATGCGCCCGCCACGTGCAATGCACGTGCGCCCGCTGTGCGAGAATTCAATCCTCAAAAGAGCTTCATTCTCCAAAGGAGCATAGTTCTCCAAGTTAGGACCTTAGCCGCCCCATAATGCGCATATGCGCTACGTGCAACGCTCGTGCGCCCGCCATGTGAGCACCACGTGCAACGCACATGCACCCGCCATGCGAGGATTCAATCCTCAAAGAGCTTAGTTTTCCATAGGAGCTTAGTTCTCTAAGCTAGGGCTTTAGTTGCCCCCCATGATGCACATATGCGCAAGCACCACGTGAGACGCACGTGCGCCGGCCAAGTGCGTCCAACACGTGCGACACACGTGCACCCGACACATACGACACACGTGCACCCGACATGTGTGAAGCATGCACGCGAATGCAAAGAAGCTTTTTTCAGCAGTTATGAGTTTAAGCTCCAACCTGTTCTTCCCCCTAATGAGTGGGATATGGTTCAAAGGGTACATCTCTCAACACCTTCGATACATGGCGCTTTAATCTCTCAGCGTCGTCGAAGACGTGGTGGGTCCTAACGACCAATGATCTCTCTTTCCAAATATAGAAGAGGAAGCCCCCATAAGCTTTTTTTAAAAAAAAAGAAGAGAGCTTAAAAAAGAAACAGAGAAGAAGATCTCTCTCCTCAAAAAACTCTAGGTAAATAAGAAGAAAAAATATCATCTCGTTTATATATCTAAGGGTTTAATCCTTTTAAAAAAAAGAACTTAGTTATTTCTCTGGATCTGAGATCTACAAGACAAGTCTCCCACAAGTTGAGAATTTAATTCTCATCGTGAGGAACTTGTTCTTGAGAGAAATCTGGTTCTCATAAATGAAAGAACCCAGCGCCTCACGTGTTCTTCACGTGGGCGTCACAGAGGAGAGTGCTTAGCACTCAATGAGCGACGCTCAGCGTCCAGCGCCTCACGTTCCCCTCACATGCCCACCACAAATGTGAGTGCTCAGCACTCAACGAGCTGCGCCCAGCGCCTCACGTGTCCTTCACGTGGGCGCCACAGAATGGAAGAGTGCTTAGCACTCACTAGGCAGCGCGTAGCGGCTCACGTGCTTCACACGTGGGCGATATAAAGAGTGCCTAGCACTCCATATAAAGACAAAAAGGGGTAAAATGTTTAACACTTATTTGGCAATCCCCATGATTGAGAGACCACATGGTTATACGTGAGCATCGGAACTTATATAAGTGCCCAGCCCTTTTACAAAAAGGGGACTGATCAAACAGAGCCCAAACAAGTGTTTGGCACTTTTCAATAATAAAAAACTGAATGGACCAAGCCCAAATTAGCTAGGTCCCCTGAGGATAAAACCTCCCTGATTCAGATCAATTGGAGCCCATGTGTTCATGATTTCCCAAACTAATTTTAGTCCTAAATACGACTATTGATCTTCCAACCGATGATATCCAAAATGATACTCATCCCACATCCTCCCGAGGAAATCTTAGTCTCAAAATATGACTAATGATTTCCGGGTTTACCACTAACTCGTTTTCCCCACAAATATGGAAATTGGTTTAGGGTACATCTCTCCACACCTCTGATCCACGTCGTTGTAATTCCTCGGTGTCTTCAGAGAGGTGGCGGGTCCCAACAACTAACGGCCTTTTGGTACACTTCCAAACTGATGTGCACACCTCAAATCAGACCGCACCCCAAACTGGGTGCATCCCATATCATCATTGTTCATCTCGTCACGTAACAAATACACGTGCGCGTAAGGTGAACAACGGACCGAGACGTCCTTAAACTAAAACCTCACCTCAAAATGGCGATCAACAGACCAAGATGTCCTCAAACTAGAACTTCGCCTCTAAAATGGAGATAACGGACCGAGACATCCTTAAACTAAAACCTCACCTCAAAATGGTGATCAACAGGCCGAGATGTTCTCAAACTAGAACTTCGCCTCCAAAATGGCGATAATGGACCGAGACGTCCTTAAACTAAAATCTCACCTCCAAAATGGTGATCAACGGACCGAGACGTCTTTAAACTAAAACCTCACCTCCAGAATGGTGATCAACAGACCGAAATGTCCTCAAACAAGAACTTCGCCTCCAAAATGGCGATGATAGATCGAAATGTTCCTAAACTAAGACAACATAGCCTAAATGCTCTCTTGTTGGATTTGAAACAAAAATGATCCTAAAACCTTGTTAAGTAGATCTTAGTCTCAAATTGGACTAACGTATCCTTAAGCAAAAAACCAACCGAGCCCCAATTACTCACATACATTTGAGTCGATCTTAATCTCAAACCAGATTAACGATCCTTAAATAAAATAAGCCCAAATCTAAGATATATGGATTTGGACTAATTCACGCCCTACGGACGACAACATAAATTAGTCTCCATATACAATCCACGAGCAATCTAAACAAACAAAAACACACGACATGAAGTGAACTTCCAGAGCAGGAGAAAGTGGTTATCGCGATACGATAACGTAATTAACTGCAATGGCTTGCGCCTGCAGGGAAGAGCATCCCCAAAATCAAAAACCCCTCGCAAACGAGGGGGAAAATCTGCTATAACGGCCGCATCCGTCCAAACCTCCGATATACGGTGCTATAAATCAACTTGGCATTTTTGGAAAGGTGGACGGATAAATCTAAATAGCATCTGCCCCTAAATTCAGGCAAGATGATCCATCCCGGTTCGTCTTTGTTTTCGGTGGTAAACAGATTCCGGCACGCCCGGTGGGACCTTTTCCTCTTTCCACTCCACACTTCGTGTATCGCGTTCGAGAACAAAATCGAGGTTTGTTATGGTTGCTTTGGATTCGAGGTACTAAGATTCGGTATCTTGTTTCTGTCTAGAAGAAGAAGAAAAATCAATGGCTTCCAACTACATAAACAGCAACAGCAACTCTCGCTCTGTCCCAACTGGAGGAGTGACTTACAGGCCCAATGCGACCTCCATCTTTTCAATGCCGGTGGGGCAAGTAACTCAAGCCACTACCGGATTGTTTTTCGGGACCATGATCCCACCAACGAGTTTCAGAGCCCCAGCACCGCAAGGCGAAGCTCCTAAGAAGTCGGTTTTCGATCGACTTGCAACCAAAACGGCCCCTCTCAATGAGTCGTTCAAATCCAATGCCTTAGTCTTCAACAGGATGAGCCGAAACTCAGACGTCTCAATCTTTGACAGGTTGAGCCAGAACCAAAATGGGCTCGCAAAGAGGCTCGTCATCCCCGAAGGGGCTACCCCAAAAAGGATAGCCCTCCCAATTCCTTCTGCAAATGAAGCCGTCAAAAGTGCTTCACCAGTCAGGCGATCAGTTTTCGAGAGGCTGACCGTCTCCAATCAAACCTTGCCAAGGACGTCGATCTTTAACAGGCTAGAAACTACTGGAGCTCCTCAACAAGACCAAGGGCAAGCTGCAATTGCTTCCGAAACCGAGGTGGTTCTGTCTGCAAGACACACTCGACGTCGCCACTGGCACCGAGTGAGAAAAGATGGGGGCAACTCCCCCTCTGAATTCACTCCGTTGGCTCTAATGGTAGAAGTTGACGCTGATGTTCCAACTGGGAACAGCTTTGATCTGCTTAGGAGGGTGCGAAAGAACTCTCTAACCGTGGTACTGAAAAAATCTCCCCCGCCTGTAGAAGCCATAATGCAGGCAAAACCGGAGCAGTTCCACCAACGGCTGTCCTCCCAAATTCACTGGGTCTGGTGGAAAATCCAAGACTCTGTAATCGACAAAGACTACTCTTGCCGACTGAAGAAAATGAAGGTTTGGCAAGAGAAAGACTATCCCTCCATCATACAACGAGGGGTGTCTTCCACACGGGTGCCTGTTACAATGGCTCCTTCAACTTCAACCTTCCACAAAAGGATGAGGGCGGAGAAAATCCCACCGCCTGCGGCAAATTCCAAAGGCGCTGGACACAAACGCCCAAAGTCTGGGGGCATGATCATACACACGGTTTACATTGCTTCTGGGAAAGAGGAAAGCCGTGCTTCCGTGGGTTATCGGCTGCAAACTCGGTCATTGACAAAAGCTCTGGAGCAATAACAAAAGTTCTAGGAAATGCTGATCAAAATGTCAGCACTTACCGGGCAGAAAGAAAGCCCGGAATCGGCATCTGAATAGTGTCAAAAGCAGGAGACCGATACAGAGTTCCTGCGAAGGGTTCTTGAACGAAAGAACAAGGAAGCCGCGGAATAAGCTGCTAACATAAAGCAGATGGCGTTTTTGTTCCAGGACATGGTTGGAATGATGATCCAGCCAGAACCTCCAGCCGAGGATCCACCGATAATCATCGAGGATAACAGAGGGAAAACATCAAACTATCTTCCAGCTCTATCAACAGCTAAGAAGGAAATGATCTCCAAGACTGCTCTTGATGACTATATAGCTCAACAAATACAAGCTCATCAAGCAAATGAAGTGGCGGGCCAAATCGTCGGAATTAGGCGACCATATCCAGGCTGGTATGATCAAATCAAGTACCGACCGGGATATACGATCCCCAAGTTCCATGTGTACAAAGGGACAGGCAACCCACACCAACATGCCACGCAGTTTAGAGCTTTGTGCGGCAACACTGGAGGCGACGACAAACTATTGCTTCGCCAGTTCGTTGGTAGCCTGTCAGAGATAGCCTTTGTGTGGTACTCGGAGCTTCCAAATGACTCCGTGAAGACATTCACAGAGATGGAGCTGCTATTCACACAGCGGTTCGCCAGCGCACCTCACTCACGGAATTAATCAATGCCAGGGTAAAGCTGGGAGAAACCTGGGTCCAATTTGCGATCCGGTGGCAGAACCTATGATCAAAGTGCGAACAACGTATCGAAGAAGCCCCGGTCATTGGCATGTTCATTAGGACCCTAGATCCTCATACGACTGTGTCCCAGTTCATGACGTTCTTCAAGCCGAAGACCTTCCAGGTTTTAATCGATAAACTGGCCCAAATGGACCAGATGGGCCATGGGCCTTCCTCCTAAAAAATGGACCCTTGAAATGCCCAGGGTAAAGGGAAAGTGACTTTCGTTGCCAACACTCAACAACAGCCAATTGACCCGAAATCGGTTGCTCGCCAAAATAACACGCGTCCGTGCATATCCCTGGAAGAAAGGTTAGGTCGCGCATACTCGTTTCCCCGTGACAAGACAAGGAGACTGTTTGAGCTGGCAGTGCGCAACAAACTCATTACGTTGCCAGACCCACGACGTCCACCGCAACCTGGTGATGTCAACAATTCCAACTACTGTTCCTATCACAAAATGGTGAGCTACCAAATTGAGGATTGCTATGTCTTCAAGAACTGGGTCGAGGATCAGTATCAACAGAGGAAGTTCGCGCTTTCTGAGAACTGGAGGGTAAACCCGCCACAGAAGCACGCTCCTAAGAAGGTGGATATGCCAGGGGTATCATGCTCGCTCATAGAAGAAGCTCCTTGGGAAGCCGTTTTTCGGCTAAAACCAAAAGAATGCTGAAGGATCTTCAAGCATGTCCGGCGATCAGGTGGAAAAGCCCGCTAGAGTCTAAGATCATTGAGGGGATACTGAAACCGCGTCTCACACCGAAAACTGCTAACGATGGGCAAAACACCCAGGTCAAGCCTTCAAAGTCTTCGAAGGGAAAGAAGAAGACCAAGAAGCCCGTGCAGCCTGACGACAAGCGCTCGGACCTGCAAAAGTACATCGACGCGCTGGAGCGGTACAACCAGAAGCCGCGGACCCCAGTCACCCTCGAAGAGATTTCTCAACCATGTAATTAAGAATGGAGATAGTGATGATGATGAGGGAAATGGCTCGTCGGGAGAAACCGAAGATTATGTAGCAAGTTGCCATATGGTTTCTCATTCATCGTTAAATAACGAAGAAACTCTCTCGGCGTCGGAAAGCAACGCAGAGGAACCGGAGGCAGCATCGGTGCCAAAATCCCCGGAGCTGCCAGAAGGCCTAATTGATAGGCTGCTAAACGAAGCTTTTTAAAAGAGCAGAGCTGACCGAGAACGTGAAACGGCTATATACGAAAAGGCCAAGCATCAGTGTCAGGATGAAGAAGACGTAGCGAGGAAGAGTCACAAAGTACTCCAACCAGAGCGAAGCAGTGTCACTCGTGCCAAGTTCACAGGGACTTCATCCACCAACATCCAAATCCGCTACACCCAACGGTAGCTAGCTAGCCGTTCAAAATACGGCAAACCGAAATAATCGGCCCCATTGAACCAACGTCATCCAAAGGACACTAGTTCATACTGGCAACGACCGACTACTTTTCAGAGTGGGTGGAAGCAATACCACTAAGGGAGGTGAAGACGGAGAATATTCTCCATTTCTTCAAGACACATGTTATCTACCGGTTCGGTACTCCGCGATGGATAATCTCGGATAATGGGCCAGCCTACAGGAGCCATAAAATCAGCCGCTTCGTAGAACATCACTAAATAGACTGGAGATACTCTTCCGTCTATAATCCCCGAGCTAATAGTCTAGCTGAATCTTTCAACAAGTCCTTGACCAAGATTATAAAGAAAACGATGTTCAGAAGAAAAAAAGACTGGTACGAAAGGCTGCATGAAGCTCTTTGGGCGTACTGGACGACATTCAAAACAGCTACGAATATGACCCCATATGCGTTAGTATTCGGCACTGAAGCAGTCTTTCTTTTAGAAATAGAACCCCCTTCTCTCCGAATAGCGGTTCGATACGAGCTAACGGATAACGAAAATGCCCATCTTCAGCTTGAAGAGCTCGACGCCCTCGATGAAACTCGCCTTATGGCGCAACAAAACCTAGAAGCTTACAAGGCAAGGATGACGCGCTCATACGAAAAACTGACTAGGACGAGAACATTCTGCTAAGGCGAACTCGTGCTAGTCGTCAAAAGTCCTATGATCCCTAATTGTGCAAAACGAGGGAAATTTGAGCCAAACTATGAAGGCACGTACATCATAGACAAGGTCTATCAAGGTGGGGCCTATTTTCTTATTGATATGCATGGCGAAAGACCTTTCCGGCTAATAAACGGCCGATTCCTCAAAAAATACCACGCATGACGAGTCACGACTTAGGTCAATGATAGATTACGATACTCGTGTCCGCTTGCTATCTTCCTTAGTCAAAACTCTAAGTGGTATTCAGAAAAATCCACCCCTAAATGGTGATCAATGGACCACTACGTCCTTAAACCGGCAATTGACTGAGATGTCCCTAAACTAACGACTGACCGTAATGTTCTTAAACTAAAGCTTCACTTCAAAAATGGTGATAATGCACCACTATGTGCTTAAACTGGCAATGGACCTAGATGTCTCTAAACTAACAACGGATCGTAATGTCCTTAAACTAAAGCTTCACCTCAAAAATGGTGATAATGGACTGTTACGTCCTTAAACTGGCAATGGACCACTACGTCCTTAAACTGGCAACGGATCGAGATGTCCCTAAACTAATAATGGACCACTACGTCCTTAAACTTGCAATGGACCGAGACGTCCCTAAACTAACAACAGACTGTAATGTCCTTAAACTAAAGCTTCACCTCAAAAATGGTGATAATGGACCACTACGTCCTTAAACTGGCAATGGACCACTATATCCTTCAACTGGCAATGGACCGAGATGTCTCTAAACTAACAACGGATCACTACATCCTTAAACTAGCCATGGATCGACCATAAACTGACAACGGACTATAATGTCCTTAAACTAAAGCTTCACCTCAAAAAGGGTGATAATAGACCACTACGTCCTTAAACTGGCAACGAACTGAGATGTCCCTAAACTAACAATAGACCGGAATGTCCTAAAACAAGTGCACCGTCTCAAATATGGCGCATCGCCCCAAATACGGCGATATCCTTTCTTGAGATCTATATTGCAATCAAAGCTCCAACGGCGAAGACTGCAACCCAAAAAAAACCGGTATGTCCACAAGCAAGATGGGCATGGATGAAAACCCGAAAGGGCGCCGTGAGTAAAAACAACAGGGCTATCGGTGAGCTTATGAAAACCCGAAAGGGCGCAATCTCTTTGTTAAAAAATAAAATTAAAAAAATGGTATGTCCACAAGTAAGATGGGCACGGATGAAAACCCGAAAGAGCGCCGTGAGTAAAAACAATAGGGCAATCGGCGATCTTGTGAAAACCTGAAAGGGCGCAATCTCGTTGTTTAAAAAAAACGGTATGTCCACAAGTAAGATGGGAACGGATGAAAACCCGAAAGGGCTCCGTGAGTAAAAACAGCAGGGCTACCTGCGAGCTTGTGAAAACCTGAAAGGGCGCAATTTCGTAAAATTTTCACTTACGAGATCCTCATGACTCGTAAGGAGAATCCCCCCATGAGACCCTCACGGCTCATTGGATTTAAAAGTCTTAAGCTACGGGAATCCAAACCTGTACTTAAGCCGTCATATTCCCCACGTTGCCCTGTAGGCGGTCTGATATTGGCCCTTGTATACAATCCACGGGCACAAATAAACGTTTCCCCCACCAAGTTCCACCAATCACGAGGAATGTCCTCATATGGCAAACGACACTTGTAAGTCCTCTCGACTTATAAGGAGAAAACACTCTTGTAAGATCCTTAGTCGACAGGATCCTAACCCTATCTACTAAGCCGCCTTTGTTCAAATCAACAAAGGCAAATGATGATTCACTCTTGGCAATATCCCAGCTGTAACGATACTGATGCCTAAACCGGTATCAAATTCCAAGTCCTCTTAAGGCAAATGATGATTCGCTCCTGGCAATATCCCAGTCATAGCGATACTGATGCCTAAATCAGTATCAAATTCCAAGTCCTCTCGAGGCAAATGATGATTCACTCCTGGCAATATCCCAGTCGCAGCGATGCTGATGCCAGAATTATTTTTAGGATCCAAGTCCTCGACTCGCAATAAAAATCAGCCAAAAAAATGCATATAAAAATAGCCGAAATTATGGGGAAACTCGCAATAAACATCAGCGAGCGAAAAATATATTCATATAAAATAGCCGAAATGTTTGGGCAACTCACAATAAAAAGTAGCGAATAAAAATAGAAAAATAGCCGAAATGATTGGGCACCATGATAAATAGCCGAAATGATTGGGCAATCGCGACTTTCGCGATATGAAAAGCTGAAAAGATAGAGCATCACGGAAATAAAAAATAAAATAAAATTTCCTTTGCTCTACAGGTGAGTCCACATCAACCCCTGTATACAATCCATGGGCACAAACGAAAGGGGAACCATATTTTCCCATCAAGCTCCGTCAAAGGGAGAGCCAAGTCTTGACGGTTTACAAAACAACCTAAAGCATTTCTCGACATTCGTCTCGTGGCAGCAGACGCAATGTCAACAACGGCGTTCCTTCTCACTCTAGCAGGATGCAGACGCGACGTCAACAAATACTATAGGTTCAAAAACTTAATGGGGCCATGGAAAAATTGCTAACTCCAAGTCTTGACGGTTCACAAAACAATATAAAGACCACTACGGTATTTCTTCTCACTCCAGCAGGATGCAGACGCAATGTCAACAAAGGCTCCAAAATAGCTAAATCAAAAGGATGCGAAGGCCAAATTCCTACCTTCAGGGTCTTGACGACAACTCAAATAAAACCCAAAAGACTATCGGAGATCATCCCACACCAGTGCGGGGTGGTTATGACTCATCGGGGCTCCCAAATTGATCCTAACCTCAAGTAAAAAAGCGACATGGCAAAATTCCTACCACTTGCTCTTCCGACGGTCAAATTTCCTATGAAGATTACTTGAAGACGTCTTGTCCAGCCTCCGAAGGGATCAGAAACACGACAGTCGCGGGGATACTCGAACAGTAGTGTAAAGACTGCATATCGGGGAAGGCATCAGCCAACGCGACGGTACCACGGACTAAAAACCCTAGTACCACAAAACCTAACGGACCTCTGTCGCAAAGAGCCGGGGTTATCTATAACGTTATGATAAGTTTGCCTACGAGCCCAAGGGAGATAAACTGAACAAACTCCGAAATGAGTCCATAAATTAGAGACTCCGAAATGAGTGAATAAACTACATGCTCTGAAATGATTTCATAAACTAGAGACTCCGAGATGAGTGCATAAACTACAAAATCCATAATGAATATATAAACTACTTTATACCAAGTCAAGACAGCAAAAGAAAGAGAAGCGCTAGTATGAAATGAAATATATATTTTATTCATGAATCAAAATAAATATAAGATACTCTTATTTATGAATGAATACAAAAAAGGGGGAGAATAAACAGCGAAAAAATGTTTAAGTTGGCGGACGGTTCAATAGGCCAGCAAGTTCGTCGTTCTTCCGCTGGACTTCGGCTTCAAGCTCCATCAGTGCTGCAAGACGAGTCCCTGCCTGGGCCTGTTGATTCTGGTATGAAGCAAATCGACTCTCAAGCTCCTTCTCGGCGACCTTATGGGCTTCAACCATCTCACGGTTAAAAATAACGGCTTTGTCAAGAGCCACCTCCTCTGTAATGGCTTCTTGAAGAACCCACCAAATTTCGTACGCACGGGTGGTCTTGGCAGTAAGCTGAGCCTGAAATTCCCCCAAAGCGTTTGAAGCTAACTCTCTCACCAAAATTTCCGGTTGAGCTTTTTCTCACATGACTGGAGATTGGCTGCACACCGTTCGATCCATCCCCGCATGCTCGCTTTTACAGTTAAGATGTCGGAGGGAAGGCGTATGCACTCAAGCCCATGTAGGCAGGCCTCCACTCGGCGACAATACTCCACCCAGGCACGCACTAATTCTTCGTCATGATAGGTAGCAAGAACAGACAAGGAATCATTGGCTTCAGCAGCAAATTCTTCAGCCGCGACAGAGGTACCAGCATGAAGATCTTCAATAAGAGCCGCCAAGGAGTAAACGCGCTGTTTTGCCATCCTTTCAGATGCACGTCGGGCGTAAGGGCTTGGTGGCATGGGGATCTGAGACTTTAAAGGGATCAGAGCTGGCAAAGCTATAAAGATTTATGTGCGTTCAGTTGTATTTCCAAACATAGAGTAAACAAAACGATACCAAAGATAAAACGTCACTTATCCAAAGTCATGCAAGGTGGGTTTGAGAGATCCCCAGGCCCATCAAGAATCTCGACTTCGTCGTCGGCTTCCATAACTGTGATTTAAATTAGAGGGCATATTAGCATCATTATAAAATTATTAAACAAAAAGAGTAAAAGAATACCGACCTTGATCTGAAAAGAGTACTATGCTTTGTGGAGGTATTATTTGTGGGGCCGCCATGTCAAGCAATCACTGGAAGGTTTTCCTCGGTGAAAGATCCACGATAGAAGCTGCCAGCTCCTGCAATTCTGAAGGAAGGGAAAGTTCAGATAAAGAATAGGTCGTTAAACAAAATGTGTATGTGTGGAAGATTACCTTCGATGCTTCGCCCGTCCTGAACTGGAGGGATGGCAGCTTCGGCAGCTTCTTCTATATCCTCCGGTGCGTCACTAGAGATAGAAATAGGACCTATGGCCGGCAAGACCACCTCTGCCGGAGGAGTAGACGCTGAAAGGACAAAAGCCACCAACAAGAACTCCACAGCAAGGGTAGTAGCTTCAGTAATCTTCTCTACATCCGCCGGTGTGTCACGGGAGATATTCGTAGAATCCGCAGCCATGGATCGATCAGGACTCAAATCCACTTCCGCTGCAGAAGTCCCTGCAAAGTTTTCGCAAAAATAAGAAGACGTAAAAGTAATACAAATTACTCACCAAAAGAAAGATATAAAAAATAAGCATACCAATACGCCAAGAAGCTTGAAGTATGGCTTTCTCGAGCAGTTGTTCTTTTCTGATCAAATGCGCTCGCCGGGTTTGAATCGCAAGTGAATGGATGCTCGTTTTCAGTGCAAGCTCATCTTCAGAAACAACCAAGATGGGCTATTTGAGAGCCCGTTCTTCTTCCATTAATAGGGGACCCATGTGTACCCTCCGTAATGATGGGTCAACGTCGTAGAATACAACGGAGGGTAGGCTTTCTTCGGGGGACGCACGTTTTCAGTTTAATCTTGTGAGCGCCTTAAAGCCTCGGCCAACTGTGCGGCCTCCTCGGCAGACGAACCAGGAAAAAGAAGACCGTCGTCTGGCTCCTGCATAGATATTTGCCCGTCCTGAATAAAGGGCTCGGATACAAGCAAAGTGTCGATTAGGCCGGCGACCGATTTCTTTCTCCTTCTGGAGCCTGTGCTAATGCTAGTGGAGGAGCACTTCCTCCCCCTAGGCGCTTTGGCGCGGCGTTTCCCAATTTCACCTTCAGTATCATCCTTTGGTGACACCACCACGGGTGCTTTATCAGGAACTTCTACCTGGGCTCTAGTACGCACTGGCATACCTGCAGTGCGAGGGGTTGATTCTATTTCTGCGAATTTAGGGATAAGCACCGAACCGCTATCCCACAGAAAAGGGCGAACCACCGACCGTGGCCAAAATGGGGAGCTGGTGACCTGAGCCGGAACGGGAGCTCTACACTCGAAAAGCATCCTTCTCTCCTCTGCAATGATAGGGCCGACTCGATGGCGATACCAACCCTTGAAGGACCCCTCAAGCCTCGGAAGATAGTCGGGCTCCGGGATCATGAAGAGGGAGCCAGTGTATAACCGCATGATATGGTGAATGACATCGCAAGTAACCTCCTGGGAGAGGGCAGGCTCAACTAAAAATGCCTCTAGAGGAACGTCCTGGTTGTAGCCTAACTGCTG
This sequence comes from Agapanthus africanus, assembly GCA_030015575.1. Lineage (NCBI taxonomy): Eukaryota > Viridiplantae > Streptophyta > Magnoliopsida > Asparagales > Amaryllidaceae > Agapanthus > Agapanthus africanus. The sequence goes on along the minus strand of CM057340.1, from coordinate 751,530,101 downwards.
GGCGAAGCAATGCGGATTATACCGCATGAAGAGACCAGTGTCATTCCGGCGGAACACCAAATAACCCATCCTGATCGAGTATAGATGCATAATCTCCTTAGGCTTTAAAGACGAGACCCCACCCTTCGACAAATCAGACAATTGCTGAACGGCCCCGCTGGAGCGGAAAGGATCGCTGAAAACCATTCTGCCTTCATTTGAGTACGGATTCAGCAGTACGCGGAGAGCGCCTAACTGGGTCGGATCGGGAGCGGAAGCATCAACCAATCTCATGATCCGTGGAAAAGTATATGATTCATAAAAATCGGGTCGCTGGTGCACATCAAACTCTCCTAACACATGCATCTCGATCCACGACATAAAGTAGTGGAGGGAGAAATTCATGGTATTCGCACCCAGGTTCGAAGTATTAGCGACAACGCTTAACCCGTGATACAGATGCAACAACCCGGGAATACCAACTTCTAATCGTGCTCCTCCAGCTATGCGATGAGCAGGATAAAAAACGGAGGCTCTCATAAAGCGGCGATGCATTGGTATGGCGAACCAGCTGAGCCAAAGACTGATAAAGCCGACGAAGAAAGTTTCTTCGTCCATGCCAGGGGCCGCGAACGCATCGAAAGCTACGGCCGACGAGTTTGGAATATAGAACTGAGGCAGGTATTCCTCTTTGGCCGGCAGTTTCCTCAGCCCGAATCCAAAAGGGTCTTCAATTTTCACGAATTTTAGAGTCTTTTTGGATAAGACATCCTCGAGAAGGAAGCAAGCAATAAAAGCGTCAAAGATGACACCTTGCCCTTCCGATGTCACGAACAGCTTTTCAAAGATACCCAGGGCCTTGATTAGACTCGGGTACTTATGACGAATGGCGTTCTCAGTCGTCGGGCAGTAAAGCATAGTGGGCACCGTATCAAACACATACTCATCAGGAGGCAGTAACTCTTCATAGTGCACTCCTCTGATCGGAAACCCAGATATCCCGCGAAACTCTTCCAGTGAAATTGTAACCTCATGATCCCCTAGCAAGAACGTGTTGGTGGGAAGATTCCATTGATTCAAGAAAGCCTTAACCTACCAGACGTGAGGGACATGATAATAAAATAATGACACATACACTGCTTGGTACAACCCAACCTTCTGCAGACGTGCGCGTTGGGCGGAGAGAATATATTGAGCCTAGGGAAGATAGCCTACTGGGTGGGGAGGAGAGGGTAACTCCTACCTTATAAACCTGCCCCCAGGGCCGAGCTTCACCCTGATATATTCGGCGCCCCAGACTATCAATGGCTGTAGGGTGTTTTTCATTACCCCATTGAGATGGGAATACGCACGCGCTTGTCAGGCGCATTACAGATTCCCCCTGCTTAGGGTAGGCTAGGGGTTTATTGATTGTCGGGATCCGAATCTCCGGAAGCCGCGAACTAAGCTGCCATTAATTACCCCTCACCTTTGGAGCGAGAGAACCTCCGATTAACGGGTCAAACAGGTCATGCGAACTCGATGTTCAGTGTACGTGTGTTGTGTTTTGAAAGGGGTTTTGGATATATCGGGGGCCCCTCAGAGTTTTTACGGGGTCCCGCTACCCAGATAACTGGCTGGGGGTCAAGAGGGCTAGCAGCCCCTTGCGGGGTGCGGGATATTGCCCCGTTAGAAATTTTTTCTAACGGGGGACAGTGTTGTAGAGTATGCGTGTGTGTATGTATATGTGTATGTGTGTGTGTGTGTGTCTGTAAGGGAAAGGGCATCCAAATGATACGTAGGAGAAAGCGCCAGCGCGGCACGCGGACGCTTGGGCGCTCGGGCGCTGGCGCAATCGCCTTGGGCACTAGCGCTTTTGGCGCCAGGGCATTAGCGCCTCACGCGCCAGGCACGTGGGCTCTCGGGCGCTAGCGCTTTGGGTGCTAGCGCCTCACGTGCTAGGCACATGGGCGCTCGGGTGCTCGCGCTTTGGGCGCTAGCGCCACACGTGCCAGACACATAGGTGCTCGGGCGCTCGCGCTTTAGACGCTAGCGCCACACGTGCCAGGCACGTGGGTACTCGGGCGCTCGCACTTTGGGCGCTAGCGCCTCACGTGCCAAGCACGTGGGCGCTGAGCGACAAAAGGGACTTGGTCCCTGCACTATGAGTTGTACTCCCAGAAAGAAATACTTATTATTATTTTTTTTTGTGTGTGTGTGTGTAAGGAGCAAAACTCCTAAGATATTTTTGAAGTTGATGAAGGAGCTTCTCCCCTTGAGCTCTGGATCTTCCCCAAAGTGGGGTCTTTAGAGATGGGTCTCCTTCTTCCTCCTTTGTTGGCCGGCTCTTGGATAACAAGAGGGGTGAGATTTTAAAAATCTCTCCATTTTAAGATCTGATGGAAGATCCAAGCTCCCCTTTATGGGTTTTTTGGTGAAAAACTATTTAGTTTTGGAAAAAGAAGAGTAAAACTCTTGATTTAATTCAAAACAAAGAAGAAGGTTTTAGAACCTTGAGGAAGGAGAAAGAGCACGGATCTTGATTTTTTTTTAGGAGAGAGAAAAAGTTGTTGAGATATTTTCATTATCATTGTCTTTATAGGCTATACACTTTATATATAGCCCTTTGGGCTCTACAAAAATAGCATTTTGCCTATCCCATGCCTTATGTGCTATTTCTTTTTGCACATAAGCCATGGGCTTTACAAAAATTTGGCTTTATGCCCATTTTTCTTACAGTTATTCAAAAAATAAAAAAAGGAAATACACCAAAATTATTTATTACAAAATTTTTATTTTGGCATGGCGGAAGGCCGGACGCTTCGTGTTCGGGCTCGACCCGGGCATTGGCCCACTTGACCTGGGCTTGGGCCCACTTGGCTTGGGGTTGACTTTGATTTTGACTTGGTCAACCGGGGTGTAAATTTCGACCCCGACAAAGTGCCCCCCCATCAATAAATGCACACAACATATGTGGGTCGTGTGTATGAAATTGATGGATCTTCTTTCACGTGGAGGCGACTTGATTTGGTTCTCGCTTTTTAGGAAGCTGGCACTGCCCTTTTTATGACATGGACGGTTGATACTTGACGTGTCTCCGAGATGGAGTGTCTGGTTGACTTGATTCCAAGGCGGAGCATAATTCTGACGAGGAGGTTGTTGCTGCCCTTTTAGCGACGTGGACGGTCGGTGCTGTCCTTTTAGCGACGTGGACGGTCGGTGCTGCCCTTTTAGCGACTTGGACGGTCGGTGCTGCCATTTTAGAGATGTGGACAGTTAGTGCTGCCCTTTTTGCGACATGGACGGTCGATGCCGCCCTTTTAGCTACTTGGACGGTCGATGCTGCCCTTTTAGCGACGTGGACGGTCGGTGCTGCCCTTTTTGTGACGTGGACAGTCGGTGCTGCCCTTTTTGCAACTTGGACGGTCGGTGCTACCTTTTTAGCGACGTAGATGGTCGATGCTGCCCTTTTTGTGACGTGGACGGTCAGTGCTGCCCTTTTTGCGACTTGGACGGTCGATGCTGCCCTTTTTGCGACGTGGACGGTCGGTGCTGCCCTTTTAGCGTCGTGGACGGTCATTGCTGCACTTTTTGCGACGTGGACGGTCGGTTCTGCCCTTTTTGCCACTTGAACGGTCGATACTGCCCTTTTTGCGACTTGGACGGTCGATGCTGCCCTTTCAGCGACTTGGACGGTCGATGCTGCTCTTTCAGCGACTTGGACGGTCGAATGTTCTGATTTGAATTGCTCCGCTTTCTGCGATGTCGGGATTTGACTTGTTTTCGAGGTGGAGCACGATTTCGCCAAGGAGGTTGTTGGTTGTCTTGCTGACTTGATATGATTTGGGTTGACATCAGCATCGCTATATTGGAATATGGTACCAGGAGCGAACATCATCTGCCATGACAGGGTTTGGGGATTTTGGTTTTGGTTTAGCATCAGCATCGCTTCACTGGAATATGGTACCAGGAGCGAATCATCATTTGCCATGAGGAGATTTCCCTCGTTCCTAGTTTAACGAATTTAGGGGTCATCTGTTCCCAGTTTAACGACTTTAGGGGTCATCTGTTCCCAGTTTAACGACTTAAGGGTCTATTGGATTGGAGTTTGGAATTTTGGTATTAGGGTTGGCATCGGCGTTGCTAACACTGAAGCACATGTGCCAGGAGCAATTCATTATTTTCCTTTTCCTGTTGGGGAGCGATGGCTTAGGAGACAGGTTTAGGTCCCTATCACCTAAGACTTTTCAATTTTATAAGCCGTAAAGGTCCCATAAAAGCATTTTCTCCCTACGAGTCGAAAGGATTTCATAGGTGTACTTTCTCCTTAGGAGTCGCGAGGACAACTAAGTGTGTTTTTTCTTTATGAGTCGTAAGGATCCCACAAAGGTGTTTTCTTACGAGTCGAGAGGATCTCGTAAGTTTGTTCTCCTCATGTATCGTGAGGACACATGAGTGGGTCTTCCCAAATGGAGCATAAGTCAAAGGGCGGAGACCGGCCGTTGGACTGATGATTGCGGTGGGGTATGGGTATGATGAGAATTATTTGAGCTCGTGGATTGTATACGGTAGTCAATTTGGAGACTAACCGTAGGGCCGGGAGAATTTTGAGAAATTGAATTTTGGTTGGCGTCTGCATCGCTGCACTAGAATATAGTACCAGGAGCGACTCATCATTCGCCGTTTGGGGACTTGGAATTTGGATCTTGTTTGGCATCAGCATTGCTGCACTGGAATAATGCCAGGAGCAACTCATCATTTGCCATGGGAGGACTTGGGATTTGTTTTTTGGGTTGGCATTAGCACCGCTAACACTGAAGCAATGCCAGGATTGACTCATCATTTGTCATTGGGAATACTTGGGATTTGGGTTTTTGGTCGGCATCAGCACCGCTAACACTGAAGCGAAATGCCAGGAGCGACTCATCATTTGCCGTTGCCCGTTGGGGAGCGATAGCTCAGGAGACAGGTTTAGATCCCTATCACCTAAGACTTTTCAATTTTATGAGCCGTAAGGGTCTTATAAAAGCGTTTTCTCCCTACGAGTCGAGAGGATCTCGCAGGTGTATGTTCTCCTTAGGAATTATAGGGATCCCTAAGTGTGTTGCTCCTTTGTGAGTTGTAAAGATCTCACGTAGGGTTTTTCTCCTCATAAGGTCGAGAGGACTTTGCGAGTGTATTTTATCTCTTTTCACGAGTTTGTGCCCTTTCGGGTTTTCACAAACTCGCCGGCAGTCCTGCTGTTTTTACTCACGGAGCCCTTTCAGGTTTTCATCCGTGCCCGTTTTGCTTGTGGACATACCGTTTTTTTTGCCGCTGGTGGGACTGTAAAAGTAGTCTTACCGGCAGGACTTGGGAGAGATAGGGGTCGTTTACGCCCGTGGATTGTATACGGTTTTACAGGATATATGATCTAGACCGTAGGGCTGGTGTGCTCAGTTCGCCTGCGACTTGGAGCCTTCACGCGTAGTATTTCTTGAGACATCGGCCATTGATGGGCGGCATAGGCTTTTCTCCCTCGACACTTATTAGTTTGTAGGATCCTCCGTCGAACACTTTCTCGATGACGTATAGTCCTTCCCAGTTTGGCTTGAATTTTCTCTTGGCATGTCGATTGGGAATGATCGGTCTTTTGAGGACCAACACCAATTCGCCTTTCTTGAAAGCGCGGAGACGAGTCATCTTGTTATAGGCTCATGGCATTTGGGCTTGGTACAGCTCCATATTTTGCTGTACCGCGAGCCTTTTTTCTTCGAGGGCGTCGAGCTCTTCAAGCCGAAGGAGCACGTTTTCCTCCTCCGTCAACTCGTGCTGAATGGCCATTCTTAAGCTTGGAACTTCGAATTCGAGGGGGAGGACCGCCTCCACTCCGAAGAGCAATGAGTACGGGTTGGACTGAGTTAGAGTATGGTGCGTGGTACGATATGCCCACAACGCCTCGCGAAGTTTGAGATTCTAGACTCTCTTGTTGGTTGAAGAATTTTTCCTCAGGAGCTTGCATAGAGTCTTATTGAAGGTTTCGGCTAGCCCATTGGCTCTTGGATTATAGATGGAGGAATATCTCCAGTCTATCTTGTGCTGAGTAATGAACCTTAAGACTTTGAAGCTCTTGAAAGAAGACCCGTTGTCAGAAATGATTCTTCTTGGTGTACCGAAGCGGTATAGAATATTATGCTGGAAGAACGTCAGAATATTTTTTGTCTTGACTTCTTTTAGTAGGACAGCTTCAGCCCATATGGAAAAATAGTCAGTTGCGGCAAATATGAACCGGTGTCTTCTGGATGACGGAGGATCAATTGGGCCAACTATGTCGGTCTCCCAGACTTCGAAGGGCCACGACGCCACCGTAGAATGCAACGGATTGGGATGCTTGTGAATAAAATCACCGTGAATTTGGCAGATATGACATTTCTTTGCATGCTCTCCGCAATCCCGTATCATGGTGGGCCAGTAATACCCAAGCCGTTTAATTTGAAGTAGCATCTTGGGGCCAGATTGGTGAGCACCGCAAATGCCCGAGTGAACTTCTTTCATGACCTTTTAGGCTTCGGCCCATGACAGACACCTGAGCCAGAGTTGGTCGTATAACCTGCGATATAGCGTGTCATTTACAAATATGTATCGGAAAGCTCTCTTCTTCAGCCGAATCCTCGTAGATTTTCCTTCGGGCAACTTGTCGTATCGGAAGTACTCTATGAAGGGTTCTCTCCAATCGGGCTCATCTTGGATGATCGAAGTTTCTTCGGCGGGATTGTTCTCTTGTTCTACGCCTTCTTTTTCACGCAAAGAGGCTGGAGGCAGAATTTGCCGGCTTCTGACTGTGATTAGAATATCGTCCATGTCAGGATCAGCTAACTCTTTAGCTAGGTGAGCGAGTATGTCGGCTTTTCCGTTCAACGCTCTAGGGACTCTCATCAGTTCAATGTGAGTGATCCGTTTCATGAGCTCCACTACTCGGCTTCTGTACCGAGCTAACTCGGGTTTGCATATCTTATAGTCACCGCTTACCTGGTTGATGACAAGCTGAGAATCACCGTAGACTCATAGCCGAAAAATTTCCATTTCTATAGCGATCTCCAGACTAGCTATTAGAGCCTCGTACTCAGCCTCGTTGTTTGTGCGAAGCTCGGTGAGAGCAAAAGAACGTCGTAGGATTCCCATCGATAGCGTGATGAACACCAATCCTATCCCCGCTTTTATCTGCGGGATGCTTGATTTGCCGGAGGTCCTTATTAATGAGGCCCCATCGAAGTAGAGCTCCCAAAATGGCTCGTCATTCTCGAGGTGCAGCACTTGATCGTCGGGTAACTCGCAATTGAGCGGTAACCCTTCTTGTATGGGATGAGCAGCGAGAAAGTCCGCAAGAGCTTGCCCTTTTACTGCTTTCTGAGGAGTATAAACTATGTCAAACTCAAGCAGCATGACAGCCCATCCTGACATTCTACCGGTTAGGCTTGCTTTGGTCATTAAGTGTTTGAGTGGATCGACCTTGGAGATTAGCATAACCCGATAAGCAAGCAGATATTGCCTCAGCTTCTTCACAGCGAATATCAGGGCCAAGCATTGCTTTTCAATCGGGGAATAGTTGTGTTCCGCCCCAACTAAAGTTCGATTGAGATAGTAGAGGGCATTTTCTTTTCTTTCCTCGTTGTTCTGGCCAAGGAGCGCACCGAGTGATTCATCTAGCGTAGGAGTGTAGAGAATCAGCGGTTTATTTGGAATGGGAGCGGCCACCACTGGAGTGTGTAACAAGTACTGTTTGATGCCTTCAAACGCTTCTTGTCATTCGGCATCCCAGACAAAAGGAGCTCCTTTTTTCATGAGCTTTGAGAAGGGCTCACATCTTCCCGATGAATTTGAGATAAACCTTCGTATATAAGTAGCTTGTCTTGAAAAGATCTTAGCTGCGTCAGATTTTTCGGAGGGGGCATCTCCATGATGGTCTTTATCTTGGATGGGACAACTTCAATCCCTCGATGTCGGACTATGAAGCCCAGGAATTTTCCCGATGACACGCCAAAAGCGCATTTCAGAGAATTTATTTTCAGATCGTACTAGCTCAGTCTGGTGAGAACGGTCCTAAGATCTTGGATGTGATCGGCCTTGGCTTTAGTCTTGACGACCAGATCATCAACATAACATTAGACGACCTTATGAATTAGGTCATCAAAGATATTGTTCATTGCCCTTTGATATGAAGCACCTGCGTTCTTCAGTCCGAACGGCATCACTTTGTAGCAGTATATTCCGACCGGGGTTCGAAATGCTGTGTGCTTCTCATCCTAAAGCGACATCTTGATCTGATTATACCCAGACGAGCCATCCATAAATGTGAACAGCTCGTAATTTGAGGTGTCATCGACCATCATTTCCATGACCGGTAACGGGAAGTCGTCTTTAGGACATGCCTTGTTGAGGTCCCTGAAATCGACACAAACTCGGATCTGCCCATTTTTCTTCTTCACTGGGACTATGCATGCGATCCAGTCCGCATATTTCTCTTCCTTAATGAAGCTGGCATCGATGAGCTTCTTGGTTTCCTCGATGACCTTTTCTTCTATTTCCTTTCTCATTTTTCGAGGATCATGTTTGACTGTCTTAGCATCAAGAGATATAGCCAGTTTATGCACGGCCACTTCAGGTAAAAGGCCAGGCATTTCTTTGTATGTCCACGCGAAGCAGTCGACGAACTCATGCAGCAGGGCAATTATCTGCTCTTTCATTTCCTCTGACAAGAGTGAGCTGATGTAGGTCGGCCTTAGATTATCGGGCGTTCCTAAGTCAATCTCGGTTAGCTCGTCAAAAGTTGCTTGTCCGCCATCTTCGAGCTCTTGAAGAGCTTCTTCTGGCTCGGCTATCTCATCATCATCATCATCATTTGATCTTTCACTGGCTTCACCAACATGGATCATGTAGCATGCTTTGGAATCAAGTTGAATGAAGCTTATGCCCCGTCTATCTGGAATTCATCCATCGATGAGTGCTCGGACCTTGGGCGGATGCCATAGCCCTTCATAAAACTTTGTTTCAGACTCCGTTTGATATAACCGGCATTCGCACCTTTTGAAATATTCCCGCATCTCGGGTGTATAGTATCTGGGATTGAGGACGGCTCTTATGCTTCTCTCATAGGGAAGGCACGCGACAGACAAATCGTCCGGGTGCACAACGGGGTTTGACCCATAAAACAGGATGCCCTTCTGTCCACTTTTCCTCCCGAGAACGTAGAAAGTTTTCAGCTGGTCCACGGTAGAGACTGGCAATGCATCGAGCTCTTTGCACATCCGTTCCGGTACCCTTGTGATGTCTAGGGACCCTTCTGCAATTTCGAAGGTCTCTCGTAGTTTCGCTTGCTGCATGGGGGGTCCTATCTACATAGCTGTTGCACGGTAGGTCCTCTTCTTCCGACTCTTCAGTGTCGCTGCCAAGATAAGGGCGGACTTTGCTTCTAGATGTGCTTTCAGTATCGGATTCCCCTGTATTGCTACCAAAACGAGGGTGAGTTTTACGGAAGGACGGACTTCCAGCGTCGGACTCATCACTGTCGCTACCGAAACACGGGCGCACTTGGGCGTTTTTGCTTTTGAAAGTGACAACCGGCTCAGATTTGCTTTTGAGTCTTGGGGCCGCTCTATCCTCAGTCAGTTGTGGCTTAGCATTTTGGTGATTCATGAAGTACTGAGATACTTCATATCAGACTTCATGCACACCGAACAGCTGGATGTCTCCGTCAATGCGTCTTTCTTCGCCATTTTTAGTATACTTCATGCATTGATAGAGAGTTGACGGAATGATTCCGTAATCGTGGAGCTACGGCCGTCCCAAGAGAATTTTATAAGATGTGTCAGTGTTGATCACGTATATCTTAGCTTCAGTTTGCAGATCCCCAAATTTGATTGGCAAAACTATAGGCCCCAGAACTTGCTGGCAGTTTTGATTGAAGCCTCGAATGACAATTCTTTCCCTTGACAGGTGTCGGATGTCCATTGACAAACTCTTCAGAATCCGCAAGTTCATGATGTTCACGGAGGATCCCGGATCAATCAATATGCGATTAATCCGATCTCCATTGCTATACCCGGTCACGTAAAGCGGCCGATTATGCTCAGCCGTTCCCAGTAGTAAATCTTCATCCTTAAACGTGATTGCGGCGGCATGTAGAGCGTATTGGGATTCTTTCATATTAATTTCTGCAAAGTGATCCTGATACCGCTCGGGGTTTTATAGAGCGTGAATAAGAACATCTCTAAGCTCTTTAGATAGGATCAAGGCATCGTAGATACTCAGGAGAGACGGGAGCTTTCGGAGATAAGCCAAGACATTGTAGTCCACTGAGGAAGGACTTGAGTTTTCATTAGCCGTCTTTCTACCAACTTCCTCATTAGCCACCTATTTTTCCTTTCCTTTTGGGGACGTTTCTCTAATTTGGCGGTAGAGCCCTATCGCTTCTAAGCTGGATTTGGTTGGCCTTTGTGGCGAGCTCCTCGTCCTCTTCGGGAAAACAGAGCTCTTCCTCAGAGTCGCTGCCAAGATGGATGGCGTAGCAGGTCACTACAGGGATCTCTTCATTAGAGTCTTCTTCTAACTTCTCCAGAATTTCAGCCGCTTCTACAGGGAGGAACTCCTTCAATTGAATCAGAGTTCTTTCCTGTTGTTCGTAGTCTTCGAGAGAATCGATATATTTTTGAATGGTCAATCTCCCTGCAGACTCATTTTCGCGTCGAGCTGCACTTTTCTTCTTCTTGAGCTTTTTGGATTTTGAGCCTGATTGGGCCGAATTGGCAGCTGGAATGGTGGGCTTCTTCTACCCTTCCCATTCTGTCCTGGGCTCTTTCTGAAGTATCTTTAGCATCTTCTTCGTCTTATTAGATATGTGCTTACTCCAATGAGGCTGCGGTGAGTCGGTTTCATTTCTCAGGGCAGCGGGTTCGGCTGTTTGCTCCCAGAAGGCTTCAGCTTCTGTCTGTATAAAGTTGGTGGTTGCAACTTGATTGTTCACCAACACACTTTTGGACAGCTCGATCTCTCCAGCCTTATACTGCTTCTCGACCCAGTCTTTGAAGATATAGCAATCCTCGATCGCATGACTCACTACTCGGTGGTACGGGCAATACAGTTGATTGTCGGTAATTTTTGCTTCTTGAGGTCTTTTCGACTCTGGCAATTGTAGACCGTTGTTCAAGGCATCTTTAAATATCTTTCGGACCTTATCCCTCCTGAAAGAGTAAACCTTTCTCTTTTTCTCCTCTAGGGAAGGCCCTTCTCCTCCCAGCATTGTCTTTCGAGACCGGTTGGTTTTAGATTCGCCCGCCCTTCGCTTTTCTTCATTGTCGGACGCATTGAGGATATTGGTACTGCTGGGATTCCTGCTTTTACGGTTCTCGTCCCGCTTGCTTTTCCAAGTCGTGTCTCTCTGAGAGTCCGGGGTAGACTCTTGCTTTGAGCGTTCCAGCATTTGGACTTTCTTGGTTAGCTCTTGAAACGTCTTGAGGCCTGCTGTACACAAGAATGAGACCATCCAATTGTTGAGGTTCCCAATGAGAAGGCTGACGGACTGGTCCTGCTCCAGCGGCGGTTCGCACTTGACTGTGAGATCACGCCTTCGGGCTATAAAGTCGGTGTTCTTTCATTCTTCCCCGGCTTGGTCCTCACATGGTCAGCAATGGAGATTTTATCACTGACACTTATGAACCTTTGCCGAAACAGAGACTCCATTTTGGCAAAGGTAATAACGGACCCGTTTGGTATAATCGCGTACCGGTCGAAAGTGACACCGATCAGGCTGTTGACAAACTGACGAAGAAGGAGCACATCATTGCCCCCTGTATTTCCGCACGATGCTTTAAAGTGGGCGACGTGCTGATTTGCATTTCCTGTCCCGTCAAATCTTCCGAACTTAGGAATGACGTAGCCGCTCGGGAACTCGATCAGATCGTATTGTGCGGGATATGGCTGCCCACTACTGCCAATTTCTTTCTGAGTTTCAGCTTCGGCCACCAATGTTTTAACCTTGCTGGTGACCAAATCCATTATCCGGTCTTGTGTTAGCGGGATAGTGTTATCTGGGGCCAAGGCGTCCCCAGAAGCGGTATGTGGCCGGCTTTCGTGCGGTTCGACCAATCTTGGACCCAAAGGGACCGGCATTGGCCGCTTCGGATTGTCATCATCCGGCTCATGAGTAGCGACTTGTGCTTGATTGGGAGGCGCTCGAGCAATTTAAGCCGTAAGCTGCATCACAACGTTCGTTAGGTCATCAATTTTCGAATAGAGCTTGGCCATCACTTTATCTTTGCTCCTGAGCTGTTTTCGAAGCTCTTGAAGCAGCTCTTGCTCCACGGTCCTGGCGCAGAAAGTCGGCTCTTCCTCGCCGTCCGAGCTTGACTCTATATGGACTGAGGGGTCTTTCTGCCTATCATCCTTATCGAGAGGGTTTTCATCATCCAGCGGAGGGGGCTGTTCTTAGAAAGCGACAACCACATTCAAGCCAGATTGGGCTTGGGATATGGTGGCCCCATCCTTGCTTTTGCTGCGAAGGTTGTCTCTGGGGCGCCCGCCCGCCATATAGACCGTATGGATAATATATCTAGCCGTCTTTTTATTATTGGCGGCTGATTTCACGGATCGCTGTCTTGACCCCCCTGTTTCGGTAACGGGCAGTCGATTGTAGGCGGCTGGCCCGGCCGGATTCTTGAATAGTGTTGACGCTTCCTTTTTGGTTTTGCCCCACTGTTTTCGCGCGGAACAGAGCACCTGCTTGAAGAGACAGTGTCATACTTTTTCTTTTGGGGCCGAGACACGTCTCTTCGTAGCAACGTTCGGACCGCTGTCTTCTTGATTCTAGCAGTCATAGCATTTTTCTGAACCCACTTCAGAGGTTTGAAGGAATTGCTGATTTTTACGGCCGACTCAGCCATCGTCGCGGAGTAATCCTGCTCTTGGAACCTCACAAGATTCCACATAGCCGAAGTCCTGGCCCTCTTGTTGGCTCAATACCTGAGCCGCTTCTGCCTTAACTTTTCTATTTTAAGCACTTGGCAGACTTCGGCTCTTCGGGAAGACGCCATAGACCGAGTGATAGAGAGGCCAGAGAAGATGCCCGATCGTGCATTTGTTGGATTCATCACCTGAGCACGTCTGCAACGTTTGATGTTGCCCTTTGTACCGGAAGTCTTGCCCTCAGCTGGAGCACCAGAGAGTTATTCAGACACCGTCTTAAGTTTCTGTTGCGGTGCCTTAGCGATCACAATATTCGGCCTCTTGCCCCTTGAGACCGGCTTGGCCACTTGTTTTGCCAGGATTTCTGCCAGATAAGCGCTTTCGGCAGGGTAGATGATGACGGAATCAAACTGGCGGGGCAGTTCCTCCTAATGTCGACTTAGGTTTGCGGGGAGAACCATACTAGTATTAATCTTGACCACGTACGGAATTGGGGTCGCATCAGAAGCTGGATCCATTTTAGGAGACATGGTCGTTGAAAGTTGATTGCTGCACGAAAAAACATTATTTCAATACAAACATCGGCATATATGTTAAATGAGTTCGCATGACACTTGACCCGAGATATGGGAGGAGAGAATGGTCCCACCGGGCGTGCCAGAATCTGTAGGGTGTTTTTCGTCACTCCATTGAGATGGGAATACGCGCGTTCTTGTCAGGTGCATTAAAAATTCCCCCTGCCTAGGGTAGGCTAGGGGTTTATTGATTGTGGGGATCCGAATCTCCGGTAGCCGCGGACTAAGCTGCCGTTAATTACCCCTCACCTTTGGAGCGAGAGAATCTCCGATTAACGGGTCAAACAGGTCATGCGAACTCGATGTGCAGTGTACGCGTGTTGTGTTTTGAAAGGGGTTTTGGATATATCGGGGGCCCCGCAGAGTTTTTACGGGGGTCCCGCTATCCGGATAGCGGGCTGAAGATCAAGGGGGCTAGCAGCTCCCTTGCGGAGTACGGGGCAGCGCCCCGTTAGAAATTTTTTCTAATGGGGGACAGTGTTGTAGAGTATGTGTGTGTACACACACACACACACATATATATACAAAAAGGGAAAGGGAATCCAAACGATGCGTGGGAGAAAGCGCCAGCGCCTTACATGCGCGGCACGCGGGCGCTTGGGTGCTCTGGCGCTGGCGCTATCGCCTTGGGCACTATCGCCTCACGTGCTAGGCATGTGGGCACTCGGGCACTCGCGCTTTGGGCGCTATCGCCTTGGGCGCCAGGGCGCTAGCGCCTCACATGCTAGGCATGTGGGCACTCGGGTACTCGCGCTTTGGGCGCTTGGGCACTAGCGCCATACGTGCTAGGCACGTGGGCGCTCGGGCGCTAGCGCCACACATGCCAGGCATGTGGACGCTCGGGCGCTAGCTCTTTGGGCACTTGGGCGCTGGGCGGCAAAGGGGACTTGGTCCCTGCACTGGGAGTTGTACTCCCAAAAAGAAATACTTATTATTTTGTGTGTGTGTGTGTATGTATGAGAAGTTAAACTCCTAAGATATTTTTGAAGCTGATGAAGGGGCTTCTCCCCTTAAGCCCTGGATCTTTCCAAAAGTGGGGTCTTTGAAGATGGGTATCCTTCTTCCTTCTTTGTTGGACGGCTCTTGGATAACAAGAGGGGTGGGATTTTAAAAATCTCTCCTTCTTAAGATCTGATGGAAGATCCAAGTTTCTCTTTGTGGGTTTTGTGGTGAAAAACTATTTAGTTTTGGAAAAGGAAGAGTAAAACTTTTGATTTATTTCAAAAGAAAGAAGAAGGTTTTAGAATCTTGAGGAAGGAGAAAGTGCACGGATCTTGATTATTTTTGGGGGAGAGAAAAAGTTGTTGAGATATTTTCATTATCTTTGCCTTTATAGGTTATACACTTTACATATAGCCCCTTGGGCTTTACAAAAATGGCATTTTGCCCATCCGATGCCTCATGTGCTATTTCTTTTTGCACATAAGCCATGGGCTTTACAAAAATTTAGGTTTATGCCCATTTTTCTTACATTTATTCAAAAAATAAAAAAAGGAAATACACCAAAATTATTTATTACAAAATTTTTATTTTGGCATGGCGGAAGGCCGGACGCTTCGTGTTCGGGCTCGACCCAGGCATTGGCCCACTTAACCTGGGCTTGGGCCCACTTGGCTTGGGATTGACTTTGATTTTGGCTTGGTCAACCGGGGTGTAAATTTCAACCCCAACAATGGCCATCCTGGTTTGGTTTGGTATCCCGGTCGTTGACGGCTCGAGTCGGCCCGTGGGAGTCCAGTTAGTCGTTTCCATCGTATAAGCAGTCTGTGGGCGTTCCATCAGTGATATAGGGTGGATGGGTTATGTCGGCGCTTCATAGGTAAAGCTACGGCGACCCCTGATGATATGACCGTACCACATCCCCTACAAGAGAAGACTAGTATGGTCCCTGTCATGTGCCCTAATCATCGCTATAACCTCCTCGTCCAATGGCGATTGCGGAAAAACGACTTCTGAGCGAGTGTAAGAGAAGTCGGGAAGTGAGGCCATCGTTCCTGAAATAAGAGGAAAGGAAAAACCTATTAAAATAATAATAATAATAATAATAAATAATAACAATAAAAAATAATAACAATAAATAATAAGGTAAAATAAAATAAAACTGTGATGTGTGTTTCACGGGACAACTGCCTGCAAAACTAATGGGCCCCACAAAATCAATATGACGGCTCACCAATGTTGAGACGGGATAATCATTGTGAGAATCAAAGAGGATTCTCATTAAATAGGAAACTGGAGTTTAAACAACTCTTGATATTCTCAAAGAAAGATAAGTTATGTTAAAGTACCCAACAAATTCAAATTTGTGAAAATAAGGGTAAAACCCTAAAAACATTCTCAAGAACACCAGGGAATGAATTTCCCGAAGGTCCCTATTGATCTTTCAGAGCTAAGCTCTTTGGTGAGGAATCAAATTCCTGTTAAAAGCAATGGAATTAATTTCCAGAAACCCCTATGAGGGGAACGACGGAATGGAATTAAAATTCCAAAAGATCAGAGGAGAAGCGCCTGATCTTCGAAGACATTAGGGTTCACCACATAAAAGATTCTGTCTTTTTGGATCTCTAAGAGATCGGTTCCAAAAGAGAGAAAAGCTCTTACGGTGGATTTAAAATCCAAGAAAAAATTATTAATTAATTAAAGAAAAGGATTTCTTTTTTCTAAGAAAAAATCTCGTTCAAGATCTTTACCTAAAAAGGTTCTTTCTGACAGAGTTTAACTCTGAAATTTCAATGAGCAAAGAACTAAGCTCTGAGAGGAGAATTAAATTCTC
This sequence comes from Agapanthus africanus, assembly GCA_030015575.1. Taxonomy (NCBI): domain Eukaryota; kingdom Viridiplantae; phylum Streptophyta; class Magnoliopsida; order Asparagales; family Amaryllidaceae; genus Agapanthus; species Agapanthus africanus. The sequence continues at coordinate 751,513,859 of CM057340.1, read as the reverse complement.
AAGAAAAGACCAAGGAAGAAGATGAAGAACAGTTGCCCTTTTCAACAGCCAAGCCCTCTCTCATTTATAAGACGTGATGGGGAACGGTTCATCTCCCTGTTTTCCTAGGCAATCCAATGGTTGCGAAGGCAGACAGCGTTGCACTCACGTGCAAGCCACGTGAGAGCAACGCTGGGGGGCATTTGTTCCCTTATAAAAAAAGGGAAGAGGGAAAATTCCCTACTGTCCAAGTCTCACATGTTAAACATGTGAGCATCTATATGCCAAAGTACATAGGCGCTGCAAATAGGCTAAATAAGCCTCATGTGTTAAACACGTGAGCGCGTATATGCAATGCATATAGGCGCTGCAAATCAAACAAACTATAGGCTTAATGAGCCTCACGTGTTTAACACGTGAGCGCCTATATGCAATGCATATAGGCACTGCAAATCAAATAGCTGACAAACTAAATAAACCTCACATGTTAAACATGTGAGGGCACATCCCTACGTAAAATTAAATTCTACCCAACAAGGAATCGTTGGATCAAAGATCCAATGGTGATTAAACATAGAATTAAATTCTATTAAGGAGGGATATTTTCTGTTAAACAGAAAGTTAATGGATCAAAGATCTCATGAGATGGAAAATATTTTCCATATCCTTATAAACAAAGAAAGATTGTGCTCTGTTAAGCCGAGCACCCTTGGATTAAAAATCCAATGATGGTTTAGAAAATTATTATTTTACAGAATAAGATTCCGCATATGGGAAAATATTTCCCCAATCTTGTTAAAAACAAGAAAAATATGTTCTGTAAAATAGAAACCCTTGAATCAAAGATCCAATGGTGGGCAAAATTCCCCAAGTCAATTCTGAAACTAATTAAATCAATTAGGATCTCTCAATGAGAGATTTTCTCAGAGTTAAACAAACTTCTCTCTACTATATAAGGGACCAGAGACTTCAAGTCTCAAGGAGGACGGAGAGTGAAGAATGATAGGGAGAGTTAACAAAGAAATCCCCTCAGAAGCTTAGAAAAAAGAAAGAAGTTTAAGAGAAGAAGAAAGAAAAAGATGCAAAAGAAATAGAGAATTTAATTCTCACAAAGGAAGACTTGTTTCATTAAATCCCTAGGTAAAGAGAAAACAAAACACAGAGATCGTTTTTTTCTCTCCTTCGCTTCTCTAAGGGTTTAACCATTCATATAGGAACTTAGTTCTTTCTCTGGTTGAGATTGCAGAAGCAGATCTCCCCACAAGTTGAAAAATTAATTCTCATCCGGGAGATTCTGTCATACAAATTCAAAACCTAAGAGAAAGAATTGAGTTTATAGATTTTAACTCTTACAAAGAAAACATAAGGGGATTTAATTCCTCTAAAAGCTAGGGTTCAATCCCTATAAAAAGAATTTAATTCTTACAAAACAAGAGATATGAGATCCTCCAAATCCTAGGGTCATTAACATGAGATCAAAATCTCCAAACACCCAGAAGGAATGGCTGATAATTCATTAGCGTTTAAACACTATAAGGAGGACCGCACGTGTTTCCCATGTAAGCGCTTAAAGAAAGAACGAGAAGCGCCTCTTAGGGCAATCACGTGTTTTGCACGCACTCATCTAAAAGGAGGGGATAAAAACCCAAAAGGCAGAACCCAACTTTGGGACGCCCCACGTGTTTCACACGTGAGCGCCATAAAAACCAAGTGCTCAGCACTTATATAAAAAGCGGGGAAATAGGTGGGCAGTGCCCATAATCTGGTGCCTCACGTATGTCATGTGAGCGCCACAAAACTCTAGTGTTTAACACTAATCCGGTGCCTCATGTGTGTCACGTGAGCGCCACAGAACTCTAGTGTTTAATACTAATCAGGGGCCTCACATGAAATGCACGTGAGCATTGTATGCCTTAGCACTTAGCTCTGTTGGGTAATTATGGAGATCCAGATCTAGCCCAAATTGGCTAAGTTCTTCCAATCAACTGAGCCCCTCTACGCTCATCATTTCCCAAATTGATCTTAGTTCCAAACATGACTAATGATCTTTCAACTGATGATATTCAAAATGATGTTCATCCCACATCTCCTAAGTTAATCTTAGTCTCCAAAAATAACTAATGCTTCTTAGATGATCCACTATAATGTTTTCCCTCAAATGCGGGATTTGGTTTAAAGGTACATCTCTCCACACTTCTGATACATGTCGTTGTAATTCCTCAACGTCTTCAGAGAGGTGGCGGGTCCCGACAATCAACTACTTTTTGGTGTACTTCCCAAATTGATGTGAACATCCCAAATCAAACCACATCCCAGAATAGGTGCATCCTATATCATCGTTGTTCATCCCGTCATGTAACAAATACATGTGCGCGCAAGATGGACAACGGACCGAGATTTCCTTAAACTAAAACCATACCTCTAAAATGGTGATCAATAGACCGAGACGTCCTTAAACTAAAACCTCACCTCCAAAATGGTGATCAACGGACCGAGACGTCCTTAAACTAAAATCTCACATCCAAAATGGTGATTAACAGACCGAGATGTCCTTAAACTAGAACTTCGCCTCCAAAATGGCGATAATATACCGAAACGTCCTTAAATTAAAACAACAGAGCCCAAATGCTCTCTTGTTGGATCTGAAACAAAAATGATCCTAAAACCTTGTTAAGTAGATCTTAGTCTCAAATTGGACTAACGTATCCTTAACAAAAGACTAACAGAGCCTCAACTGTAATAACTCCAATTTCAATGTATATAAAATTGTTTAAATATTGATGTACAATTGGGGTATTAACAATTCCTATGAATGCTATAAGTATTTGTTTTAATTTAGAATAGCAAGAAAGAGCTTGTAGCTCACTGGTAAGGCCTTGCACCGCTGAGACATAGCACCAGAGTTCAAATCTCATCAGTCACATTATCTTTTTGTTTCATTTTCTTTTAATCTTTTTAGAAGCCTAAAGGTATACACGTGCACAACACGTAAACTGAAGAGTTACAAATAATTTAAGCATGTGCACTGAAAAATACGAGGCGACACCTATACGTGGTATGGAGACCAATCCCACCCGTCGGTGTTGGCCCGGCGAAATTGGCAAAAAGCCCGGCGCCGCCAGTCTCCCCCGTCCCTAATGCTCTCAATTCTTCACCCCTGCACCCTTTCAGCTACACCACTTCTTCTAGGCTGTTTATCTTCTCCGCAATTTCACAGAGAATTTAAAATACATCTTTAATCCTATTTTTATTACAAATTTTAATACACTCATTCACTATACTAAATCATAGATTTTCCTATAAATACCACCCGTCATTTCACACTTCCTAACTCATAAATCTCTGCCAAAACTCTCAAGAATTCCCAAATCTCTATATTGTGCAAGAAGAGTTAGCAATGGGCGAAGCTCCAACTAAGTTCCGGCGACGATACGATGAGTTTTCGGCAACAAAATGAAGCACCGATGAATCCTAGACCTCCTCCTACCCCCCTCTCATCAAAGCCAGTAAGTCCCATTCCCCCACTCATCTTCATCTTTAAAAAGTTTCTTTTTCAAAATCCGACGGAAGCGGAGTTAGTCCGACTTCCGATTCGGTTTTCTTTAAAAACTACACCTTTATTTAACAAGATAAAACCCTATTCTTATACGTTGATTAATAAACATTAAAAAGCTCAATAAAACAAATTTCACATCAAAATAATCATTTTTGTGATATTTATCGTACTTTTACATAAAAATACCACAAATTATTCATTTCGATATTTTAACCTTTATTCCTTGCAATACCTTTAGATAGTTCACGAGGTAATGACCTATCTCATCACAAAACACATCTCTATCATAGCACGATGAAGTTTTGGGAACATAGAATACGAGAAAATACGACTTTACAAATAAATACCCAAAACTTACAAAACCGTTTTCTTTAAAAAGATGTATTAACAATTTCCATGCAATTACGCCTCTACAACCCATTTTGAGGACCTCGTTCAGGATGGTGCGGATTATCGCATATCCTCGGGCTTAGTAGAGCAAGATGCAGACCTCCGCAAGGAGTATTCGATCTCGATGGAAATTTTTATACATTTTTCTTTTGAAAAATGAGATTTCTACAAGAAAATAAATAAATTATTTTCATTAAATATATATATATATATATATTATCAAAATATCTATTTTAATTATATAAATATTCTAAGTTTTCTAAATCAAAGGAATCACTATTACATAAAAATATCAACCAAATACAATACAATTACAATATTTCAACAAAATACCATATATTATGAAAATTAGGTTCTACTCACTAGAAATTTCACATCTATAAAATATACATCTATGAAAACCCTAAAGAAGATAATTAAATACTTGACGAGTATTTTGAAATTATGCCAAAACTATTTTACATAAAACCCCCTCAAGTTATATTAAATTATAATAAGGACCCTAGTAAACATAGGTTTAAGCGGGACCGGTCTCTTGAGCCTCAGAGAGACGGAGATATGGGTGCTTGCCTATTTAAGGTAGACAATCTAACAAACGGTATTATCAATACGGTAATTGTCTTGGAAAAAAACACAAATCCTACCGTCCATGTGCAGCAGTTACCGATAACATCAAAATAATTCAGGAATTCAATTTCTTTTAAAAGTGTTTGACTCAGACTGAGTCTCAATCTAATTAATCTGACTTGAATGTGATTCAAGTACAACTACAATGCAACATGAATCCACGAATCCGTCTATTCAATTTATATCAATCTATCTTAACCGAACCGAACCATGGATATACTCCATCTACATGTACATCCATTATATCCATTCTATTTACTGATATCATGGTTTCTGCAAGTCATCCATATACAATTTACAATACAAGACAATACAATAAAATCAATACAATACAATAAAAACATCGTGATGTTTATAAAAGGTAGATTGGTACGGAAGGTGTTAAAAGTGGTACGAGACTGTAACCATAATACACCTAACCTGAATCTCCATTACCATTGTACCGTGGCTGAACGGTTCCTTGTGCTCCGTATACCTTAGTCTCCGGAATAGTGGGACTCCTCTCGTATACACTGGCATTTTTTGTACCAAGCTACAAACAACATCGTTAACAATATAATACAACTTTAAAAGTTACATTATCTTTCTGTCTATTCTGTCTCTACATACTTTTGGGATTTACCGAGCGGTTGTTCGTTGACGACATTCCTTTCTTCTTTCTTTAGAATGTTGTCAGGTGGATCGGACCTTCTGGAGACAGAGCCCACCAGTAAGGACTTGGATCAGCTAGCTTTTGATCCAGAGCTCTAGTTTACTTGTACATATTTTCATTTCTGTTATGCCACTGTTTAGGCATTGCTTTCATTCCATGTATTTACTTTTCATTGTATTGTTAATAAATAAAGTTGTTATTCTTTTATATCTTGTCTCTTATATACATTTTATTTTATATTGCTTAGATACGCTTAGTGTGTTTACCTCTGAGTAAATACGCAGCGGACCTCGTCGCGTCCTCTGCCCGTACACCGGGAGGTGGAACGTGACAGGTTTTGTTGGTGGCCCATGCAAGTCAGCTCTGCGTGGACAACCTAAGCAATATAATATAAGAACCAGTAACTGAAAATATTCTTTCCAATTCATATTCCTTAAATCTTCCAATTTCATATATTTTCAATCCGTCCTAACCCAAAATTTTCTTTCAAAGTTATGGATTCCCCAAACAACACCAGCACCTACTTCAACAACACTCCCCCACCCTTACCAATTACACCTGCCATCGCTGCTCCGATCAATGAGCAGACAGTCTTGCCTGAAGCGATCCGCAGCCTCCTGGAAGGACCGCAGCAGCAGACTGCTATCTTGATGAACCGTCCAGAGGCGGAAGCCCCCTGCGTTTAAGCAATTCAGGGATTTGCACCCCAAGCAATTCTCAGGAAAAGAGAGCCCTCTAGAAGTTGAGGAATAGGCTCAGAGTATTGAAGATGACCTGGCAGCAGCATAAGTGCCAGAGGTCGCTTGGGTTCGAGTTGCAAAGCTGCAACTCATAGACAATGCACGGGTCTGGTAGAAGGCGGAAGAAAGTCGTCTGACCCAGCCGATCGAATGGAGGACTTTCTGCGATATGTTCGACGCAAAGTACTTCCCCGAGACTGCCAAATTCAACATGGAACAGCAGTTCATCCACCTACAACAGGATTCAATATGGACCAAATTAGTGGATGAGAACGATGGTGAGTTTACCATGCTCAGTCGGTAAGATATGTCTCAATAGCTCAATTTTCAATATATCACATAATACACAGCTAACACAATACCTTAACAGATTCGCGACACACATGATATCGACAGATGAGATCATAGCCCGACGATTCCAATAAGGGTTAGATCCGGAGATCCAAGCTGCGTTAGCCATAGGGGATTTCCCGACTCATGAATTGGCTCTGGAAGCGGCCCGTCGATATGAGGTGATGGTAAAGATGAGGGGCGGACCTCAATCTGCCGGAGTTAAGCTCCCTGCCAACCAAATGGCGGGAGGAGCCTCTTCAAGGCCACTATTTGTGCCAAGGAGACCAGGTGTACCAAACAATCGGCCCAGCCTACCCTTTTGCACATATTGCAGGAGAGATGGACATCTGGTGAAGGATTGCCGGCGAGCAAATCGCCTTTGCTTAGTATGCTGTTTAGCTACTCATGATATTGAGTCTTGTCCTCATAGACACAACCCATATGCTGCACCCAGGCCAGCAGTCACATACCCGCAGCGCTCAACCATTCAGGCACCTACTCCGAGACTCGCAGTACCTGCTCCAACTCCTCGTGGACCAACTGCACCTCCTCCTCGTCAGTTCCATCAAGCTTAAAGGAACCCACCTCAAGGACCAAGGAATGGACAGAGGAATGCTCCTCCAGCAAGGAGGAATGTACCGAGGCGACATGCTTTCACTATGACTGTGGAAGAAGCTAAAGCCACTGACCAAGTCATTACTGGTAACACTTCTCCATCTAGCTTTATTTTCCATCTATACATACCTATAAACATTTTCTCTTATACCTAAAACATATCCCATATATAACTTAGGTACAATCTTAGTAGCTTCACTTCCTACACTCGCACTCTTCGATACTGGAGCATTTCATTGCTTTATGTCGCAATAGTTCGTCCGAACTCATGCGATTCAAGTCAAACCTCTCGTATCCAGCTGGAATGTCAGTTCAGGGAACGATGTTCTAAAGGCAGTAATGGGATACGACCTGTGTCCAGAGGTCGTCTGCAGCAGAGAATTCTATGCTGACTTTAAGGTGCTGGACATACCGAACTTCGATATGGTTCTAGGTATGGATTGGTTAGGAACTTTCTACGCTACCATCGACTGTCGTCAAAAGAGGGTAGTATTCGAGATTCCAGAGCATCTGGTCTTCTATTTCAAAAGCGGAGACCGTACCCTGGAGCCAAGTACTTACAAGGCGAAACCGAAGAAGGCAGTGATTGCAGCAATTTAAGCGGAGGAAGGATCAAAGCTAGAAGTAGTTCGAGAGTTCGACGATGTGTTTCATGATGATATATCAGGTTTGCCTCACGATCGAGCTCTTGAATTCAGTATTGATTTAGTACTAGGAGCACAACCAGTGATTAAAGCACTCTATCGGTTAAGACCGGAAGGTTTGAAGGAAGTACGAGCCCAGTTGGACGAATTATTAGCAAAATGATGGATTCGTCCCCGCACTTCAAGTTGGGGATCACCAGTTCTACTTGTGAAGAAGAAGGAAAGTTCATACAGATGCGCATTGATTATAGAGCCTTGAACAAAGTAACGATAAAGAACAATTATCCACTCCCGTGCATCGTCGATCTGTTCGATCAGTTAAGTTGATCTTGTGTTTTCTCAAAGTTAGATCTTTGTTCGGGTTATTATCAGGTGAATGTCAAGGAATCTGATATTAATAAAATAGCATTCAGAACTTGTTAGATATGTATGCCCTAGAGGCCATTATTGTATAGTACTAGTTTGTATAATACATTTTGGAGGCTGGGGATATATATATATGGTTTTACGACAGTCTTGCTCGATATAGTAGTATGCTACTTGGTTTGTTTCTATCTTAATATGTGGCTAAAAACATATTGGTAGAGCCCTTAGGATTTTTGCTTGACCACCAGCGTTGTGATGGCGATCACACCAGTGGGGCTGGGTGGTCTATAAGCACATCCTTATTTTGGTCCCTGGTCGTAGGAGTATCGAGATAGGGTATCGATACTCCAGAGTAGACTGGTGCATACGCTTCTCTTCCCAGCAGGGGAGATGGTCTGTCCTACAGCCATCAGTACGTCGTACTGGAGATAGTATGCAGGTGCTCGTTAGGTTACGAGTACACTGGACAGGACTCGTCGGGAATTGTTGGTTGGTATTATACTTATCGTCAGTTAACAGTTCCCAGGTGACATGAGTACAGCTTAGTCCGCTAACTTGACACTGTCACTTCGCCTCAAGTGTGTTCCCACTGTTCTTTGATTACTACCCTACCACGGCTCTACTGAGTCGTGCAAACAGGTAGTAGTTGGGTACAGTCCCGAAGCACTTGGAGGCAGTGACGGTTAGACAGGATTCGTCTCTCCCGGTATTGGGGGTTGATATCGCGCTATGTCTAGGAGAGCCATTACACAAAGTCCCTGGCCAGGGCAAGCGAGAATTGCTGGTAGGTTTTCCAGTAGATTCTCAGGGTGTTTTGGGCTACACTCCGACACGACTTGTACCGCTATTAGGGGACTGACGTTTACCTCCCCCTAGGCCCGCCATGCGATGTTCTCAGACGAACAGACCGGACTGTACGGAGATTGTCACATTCAGGCTCAATAGGAGCTCGATGGGTTCACCTCATCAGTCTTCTTATCGACATCTACCTGGGGACCGTTACGTACAGCTAGTACCGCTTGCGGTCTGTGGTTAAACCCACTGCCAGCGTAGTGTCGAGCCTTTTGCGTCCCACACAGAGGGTTACTCGCCTTTGGGAAAAACAGAATAGAGGTTGCATGGTTTTGCGACGGGGTTCGTTCACATCCGCGCACTTATGCACGTTTGGTGTCTGAACAGTAGTTACTAGCGGGCTTTGGTCTAAGCCAGATCCTAGTAACTGTTTTGGGATTGGTTTTGTCTTAGTGTATTCGTATTCCTTGGAGCACGGATACAGGTGTGTATGCACAGTTGACAGAGACAGAGGCAGAGGCAGAGAATTCTCATTAGGGTTGTTGACCATTTGACTTTGGTTGACTTGTTGACCATTTGACTTTGGTTGACTTGTTGACCGTTGACTTTTCTCTTAACCCTAATGAGAATATGACATATGATTAATAGTATTAGTTAAGTATTATTGTGTCATGGTTGAGTTGAAAGTTTGATTTTTGTTGACTTGTTGACTTTGTTAACCGGTTGACCATTTTGGACTTGTTGACCATCATCATTTCATGGCTATCATTTCATGGGTATGACTTTTGCTTGCTTGTTGTTTACATAATGCCATCATAGCATGAAATGATAATGGTCATTGAAACTAACCATCACCATATACTTAATTATTATTATTATTATCATTATTCTTACTTTTGTGAGAAAGGGTTGGATTATGAGAGCTCATTCTATCATTCTCTTTCTCTCTCCTAGAAAGAAAGCTCTCCCTCTTCCTCTTCCTCTCTCAAGGTTCAAGTGTTCCATGAGTTGGAAATCATGAACTTTTGAGACAAAACCACCATCACTCTCCTCTACTCAATCTAAGGTATTAGGTTTAGCAAACCAAACACCTTAGTCATCTCTAGTTTGAGATTGGAGCTCAATTCCGAGACCCTCAGGTGGATCCATCTATGGCAAAGAGGAGACGAGTAGGAGGATCCGTACAAGCGACTACGATGAGCAAGCAAGAGGGAAAACCACAACAAGAAGAGAAGGAGTTCAAGACCAAGGTATAGCCATTCTACATAGTAGTTAGAACTTGTAGAATTTTGTTAGTTCTTGTTTAGCAACGATCCTCATGAAACGGTCCATGTTACCTAGTTAGGAAAAATTTTCGTTTTACCTATTCACCTCCCCGAAAGGACCGGGGTGGGTAACGTGGACCCAACAGTGGTATCAGAGACTAGCTAAGCGACAACTAACTGTTAGCAAAGTTTTTAGAATCCCAATCCGGAAAAAATCCCGAAAACAAACCGAAAAAATGTATTTTCTGTCGATTTTCAAAACATGCCTAAAAATATTTTGTATGACATGAAAAATACAGGCAGGGTTTTATGGGAATTTACAAGAAATTTGATACCACGACTCGGTTAACTCGCCGCGGTAGCGCGGCGGAACCATGCGTTCCGCCGCGCTTCCGCGGCCAAGTTGACTCGGCCGCGGTTCATATTTGTTGCAGATTCCAACTCGGCCGCGGTTCATATTTGTTGCAGATTCCTCTGTTTGCTGTTTTGGGATTTTTGGAATGTTTTGTTTCTACCCAGGTTTTCTAGAGAAAAATGTTATATTTGGGGGTAGTTACAAATTTGTATATTGATCGGGGTTCTACAAACTTTGGCTAAAATGGTTATATCTGTAATGTTATATATGCACTGAACGTCGGCTAATCGCTATACGTCGATTAGTGGGGGTTGTGCATATCTGTGATCTGTAATGTTGATGGTTTGTATATATGAATTCATTGGATTGTCGCGGGTGAATAGCCGGAGGTTGTGAGACGAGAGTTTTCTTTTCTTTCAATTATGTAATTTGTAATTGATGTAATATTATTTTTTTTGGCCGCACAACCAGGATGAGGTTGTAGCCGTCATTGTATAATTTATTTTACTGTTTTTGCTCCTAGGTTAGACCCATGGAGAGGGTGTACAAACTACCGGGTATCTCGAAGTGCCGAGTAGCCTACTCACGGTGTTGAGGGAGGTTGCTTCGCTTCGGGTACTTGGCGGGTAGTTTGCCGCACCCGTAGGGGTCTTGGGTGGGGTATTGGCTATTCATCGCGACCGTGTAATCCGCTTTTCATAACAGGCTCGTACGGAATGTGGATTCCTTGTATATCCAATGTGTTCATCTGTGATCTGGAATGGCTATCATTGCATCTGACGAATGTGTATATATATATATATCTATATGATATCTATTTAGGCGTTGCTTATGTTTTACATCCGCGCTAGTCCAGCCCCCGCTCTGTCGTTAATTAAGTAACCTAACGGGTGATGACGGGGCCCCGTGGTGAATGCGGATGGCATAAGCGTACGTTATATTTTCGTTGTTTTCTGCAATGGTAGGATTAATTGATGGGACGCATTAAAGAATTAATGCAAGAAAACAAACCTAATAAAATGTTGTTGGAACAATTTTTCAAAAAGCTGTTATTACAAGGACACTCTCTTTTTGTTTTGCATAGAGGTATTCGGTTAAGAATGCCCAGCACCTCATTCAATGAGGCAAGGGCCGAGATCCCTTCATCGAGAGTGACCCCTTGGGCAAAAAGTTTGCGTCAGGATAATAACTTCACTATAGTCGATTATTCTTGCTTTGCATCAAGGTATTCAGTTTGGAATATCCTGCATCTCATTCGACGAGGAAAGAGCAGAGATCCCTTCACAGGGAGTGACCTCTTTAGCAAAAGTTTTCGCCACTATATTTTCAAAAAGGTTATCAGGTTCCTTCAACGATATCAAGTTCATTACGTTAACGGGTTTTTCACCAAAAACTCAGCCGTAGCCCTCCGTCATTTCTTATAAATTATACTTAGTATTCGTGCTACGTTTGTTGACTGTGTCAAGGCGCGGTGAACGGTAGCTGAGTATTGCTTATCTGCTTGATATAATGTGATTGGTTAGGACAATCGTGTAACCTTGTTGACTGTGTCAAGGGTTATGCGGGTGGGTTTAATGCAATCAAGATAATGACGGGTTGAACTTGACTAGGACTTTTTGATTTGTTGACTGTGTCAAGATCACTTGGGTCCTAGAGGCAAAAAATCCACATCGGGAGTTTCTAAAGAAACTGAAACTTGCAGATTTAGCATACCTTTTGGAGTGTGGTGACTAGAGTGGATTCTATCTAGGTCATCACACAATGATAGTTGGATCCCGATCCCACTGATGAGTTGGATTACTCTCGGGAGATTATTTCACTTAACAATCAATGTTATAAACCAAGTAGGTGTCTAGAACGGTGTTAGCGGGGCTACGCCTCCAGGGAAAAGAGGTTCTTTAATTAAGGAACTTCGCGAAAGCGTTGGAAAACCTCCCTCGAAGTACCAATACTAGCCTGGCTGAAAGGTTAAGCAAGTATTGTGACGTGCAATTAATCCCGACTAGTTCTTCTTTTAAAGGTTTTAAGAAGAATTCGAGGAAACAGTGGGAGCCATCCTGGTTAGATAAACTAATAAACCAATCTAATCTTGCAAGAGCGCACGCTGAGTGTTTCTTTTCTCTCTCTCCAGGTAGCAACCATTTCACGCCCTAATCAAGATAATAAAATGTATCACTTGACCGATCCGAATTCTTATTCGGGGCTGGGGAACGTTGGTTCGGCTCTAACTTGTGACAACAGTCATAAGTATGAGCAAGGGAAAGAGGATTGTATGGATTCCAAGAAATCCCAGTTGAAGAAGAAGCATGGTTTTGCATCTACTTCAGGTGTTCTTGTAATTGAGAACTGTTTTACGGTCAGCCCTACGTCCTGGGTACTTGATACCGGATCAGGATCTCATATCTGTAATTTATTGCAGGGACTGAGAAAAAGTAGGAAAGTTGTACCTGGTGATATGTCGCTCAGAGTAGCGAACGGAGCACAAGTTAATGCGGCAGCCGTCGGTGAATATCACCTGGTGTTGCCAAATGGCAATACTATGATTTTGAACGATTGCTACTATGTACCTTCCATGGTTTGCAACATCATATCAATTTCTTTACTCGATAAAGATGGATATAACTTTGTTCTTGATAGAAATATCATGAACATCTACCTTCATAAGGTACTGGTTGCAGAAGGTACACTGTGTAATGGTATCTACGTTCTAAATCAGAATACAGTTCTTAATGTACAAAACACACGCAAGAGGAAGAATTCAGATACGAATGAATCCTACTTGTGGCATTGTAGACTTGGTCATATCGGAGAGAAAAGACTAAGTAAGTTGCATAAAGATGGACTCTTGAATACGTTCGAGTTTTCATCTTATGAAACTTGTCAGTCTTGTCTCAAAGGAAAGATGACCAAATATCCGTTCACCGGACATGGAGAGAGGGCAGCAGAGCTCTTGGGACTCATACACAGTGATGTATGTGGTCCGATGTCTATACATGCAAGGGGTGGGTTCTCGTACTTCATCACATTCACTGACGATCTCTCTAGGTTCAGGTATGTGTATCTGATGAAACACAAATCTGAAGCTTTTGAGAAATTCAAGGAATTCAGAAACGAAGTAGAGAACCAGACTGGCAAAGGTATCAAGATCCTCCGATCGGATAGAGGAGGGGAGTACTTAAGCAGGGAATTCCTAGATTACTTAAAAGAGAATGGTATTCTCTCTCAGCTTACTCCTCCTTATACACCACAACACAACGGTGTATCGGAACGGAGGAATCGTACCCTATTGGATATGGTTCGCTCCATGATGAGTAGTGCTGAGTTGCCTCTTTCATTCTGGGGACATGCGCTTTTAACAGCAGCACATCTATTGAATCAAGTTCCATCCAAATCCGTGCCTAAGACTCCATATGAAATATAGAGTGGTAAGAGTTTGTATCTTAAACGTATTAAGATTTGAGGTTGCCCAGCTTATGTCAAAAAGCAGAACCCAGACAAACTTGAGGCACGGGCAGTTTTATGTAAGTTTATGGGATACCCAAAAGATTCTAGTGGGTATCTATTCTACCATGCAGAAGAACAGAAGATAATTGTTTCCAGGAATGCCACATTTTTGGAAAAAGAATTTCTTGTTAAAAATATTGGTGGCAGCACGGTAGAACTGGATGAAATTCCAGAAACACAAACTTTAACTAAAGATTTAGAGGAACCGCTAGATTCAGTTACACCCAACGAACTTCAGCCATTCCGCAGATCTGGTAGGATTTCTCATCCGCCCGCGAGATACTACGGTTTTTTCTTAGACGGGGATCGAGAGGATTGCATCTTGGAAGAAGATGACCCTACCAGTTTCAAGCAGGCCATTATCAGTAGGGACTCTGATAAGTGGCTGGAAGCAATGCAATCCGAAATGGAGTCCATGTACACCAATATAGTGTGGACCTTGGATATTGCTCCACCTGGGGTAAAACCCGTTGGATGCAAATGGATCTACAAAAGGAAACTTGGTGTAGATGGGCAGGTGGAAACCTATAAGACTAGACTCGTTGCAAAAGGTTTTCGTCAAAGACCTGGTGTGGACTATGACGAAACTTTTTCTCCGGTGGCTATGCTCAAATCCATTCGGATCCTACTTGCCATTGCTGCCTTCCATGACTATGAAATCTGGCAGATGGACGTTAAAACCGCTTTTCTAAACGGCTGTTTGGAAGAGTGCATTTACATGGATCAGCCAGAAGGTTTCGTAGACAGTGGGAGCAGCGGGAAGGTGTGCAAGTTGCTTAAATCCATTTATGGATTAAAGCAGGCATCGCGGAGCTGGAACATCTGTTTTGATGAGGCAATCAAGGAATTTGATTTCATCAAGAACGAAGATGAACCTTGTGTCTATAAGAAGATTGTAGGACGAACTGTCGTGTTCCTAGTCTTGTACATGGACGACATTCTTTTGATAGGAAATGACATTCCTATGCTACAATCGGTTAAGCTATTTTTGTCACAACGGTTCTCTATGAAGGACCTGGGTGATGCCTCGTACATTCTGGGGATCAAGATCTACAGAGATAAATCCAAGAGACTACTGGGACTTTCGCAGTCCAGATACATAGAGACCGTACTAAAGAGATTTAGTATGGAGGATTCCAAGCACGGTAACATACCCGCATTGCACGGAATTACCCTCTCCAAGAAGATGTCTCCTAAGACTGATGAAGAGAGGGTTCGCATGAGTACTATACCCTACGTTTCGGCGGTAGGATCTATAATGTATGTGATGCTATGTACAAGACCAGATGTAGCTTACGCGTTGAGCGTGGTGAGCCGGTATCAGTCAGACCCAGGTGAGGACCACTGGACGGCAGTGAAGAACATTCTCAAGTACCTGAGAAGGACTAAGGAGATGTTCCTGATTTATGGTAATGGAGACCTCAGGGTCGAGTCCTTTACCGATTCAAGCTTCCAGAGTGACAAAGATGATAGCAAGTCTGTCTCGGGTTTTGTGTTTACGCTCAACGGAGGGGCGGTATGTTGGAGGAGTTCCAAACAGGATACCGTCGCAGACTCGACGATGGAGGCTGAATACATTGCTGCAAGCGATGCCGCAAAAGAGGCGGTCTGGATGAAGAAGTTCCTTAGTGAACTTCAGGTGGTTCCGTCCATTGTTGACCCAATACTTTTGTATTGCGATAACAATGGGGCTATAGCTTTAGCGAAGGAACCAAGGTCCCATCAGAAATCCAGACACATCTTGAGGCGGTATCACCTGATCAGGGAGATCATTGATCGCCAGGAGATCGAGGTACGGAGAGTGGACACAAAAGAAAACACGGCGGATCCATTCACGAAGGCCCTCCCTCAAATACAGTTCGAGCGACTTTTTGAGCTATTGGGTATGCGGTACGCCAGCAGCTGGCCTTAGTGCAGACGCTGGGTATGCGGTACACCAATTACTGGCCTTTAGTGCAAGTGGGAGATTGTTAGATATGTATGCCCTAGAGGCCATTATTGTATAGTACTAGTTTGGATAATACATTTTGGAGGCTTGGGATATATATATATATGGTTTTACGACAGTCTTGCTCGATATAGTAGTATGCTACTTGGTTTGTTTCTATCTTAATATGTGGCTAAAAACATATTGGTAGAGCCCTTAGGATTTTTGCTTGACCACCAGCGTTGTGATGGCGATCACACTAGTGGGGGCTGGACGGTCTATAAGCACATTCTTATTTTGGTCCCTGGTCGTAGGAGTATCGAGATAGGGCATCGATACTCCAGAGTAGACTGGTGCATACGCTTCTCTTCCCAGCAGGGGAGATGGTCTGTCCCACAGCCATCAGTACGTCGTACTGGAGATAGTATGCAGGTGCTCGTTAGGTTACGAGTACACTGGACATGACTCGTCGGGAACTGTTGGTTGGTATTATACCTATCGTCAGTTAACAGTTCCCAGGTGACATGAGTACAGCTTAGTTCGCTGACTTGACACTGTCACTTTGCCTCAAGTGTGTTCCCACTGTTCTTTGATTACTACCCTACCACGGCTCTACTGAGTTGTGCAAACAGGTAGTAGTTGGGTACAGTCCCGAAGCACTTGGAGGCAGTGACGGTTAGACAGGATTCGTCTCTCCCGGTATTGGGGGTTGATATCGCGCTGTGTCTAGGAGA
This sequence comes from Agapanthus africanus, assembly GCA_030015575.1. Taxonomy (NCBI): domain Eukaryota; kingdom Viridiplantae; phylum Streptophyta; class Magnoliopsida; order Asparagales; family Amaryllidaceae; genus Agapanthus; species Agapanthus africanus. The sequence continues at coordinate 751,497,380 of CM057340.1, read as the reverse complement.
GCCATTACACAAAGTCCCTAGCCAGGGCAAGCGAGAATTGATGGTAGGTTTTCCAGCAGATTCTCATGGTGTTTTGGGCTACACTCCGACACGACTTGTACCGCTATTAGGGGACTGACGTTTACCGCCCCCCTAGGCCCGCCATGCGATGTTCTCAGACGAACAGACCGGACTGTACGGAGATTGTCACATTCAGGCTCAATAGGAGCTCGATGGGTTCACCTCATCAGTCTTCTTATCGACATCTACCTGGGGACCGTTACGTACAGCTAGTACCGCTTGCGGTCTGTGGTTAAACCCACTGCCAGCGTAGTGTCGAGCCTTTAGAGTCCCACACAGAGGGTTACTCGCCTTTGGGAAAAACAGAGTAGAGGTTGCATGGTTTTGCGACGGGGTTCGTTCACATCCGCGCACTTGTGCACGTTTGGTGTCCGAACAGTAGTTACTAGCGGGCTTTGGTCTAAGCCAGATCCTAGTAACTGTTTTGGGATTGGTTTTGTCTTAATGTATTCGTATTCCTTGGAGCACGGATACGGGTGTGTATGCACAGTTGACAGAGACAGAGGCAGAGGCAGAGAATTCTTATTAGGGTTGTTGACCATTTGACTTTGGTTGACTTGTTGACCATTTGACTTTGGTTGACTTGTTGACTGTTGACTTTTCTCTTAACCCTAATGAGAATATGACATATGATTAATAGTATTAGTTAAGTATTATTGTGTCATGGTTAAGTTGAAAGTTTGATTTTTGTTGACTTGTTGACTTTGTTGACCGGTTGACCATTTTGGACTTGTTGACCATCATCATTTCATGGCTATCATTTCATGGGTATGACTTTTGCTTGCTTGTTGTTTACATAATGCCATCATAGCATGAAATGATAATGGTCATTGAAACTAACCATCACCATATACTTAATTATTATTATTATTATTATCATTATTCTCACTTTTGTGAGAAAGGGTTGGATTATGAGAGCTCATTCTATCATTCTCTTTCTCTCTCCTACAAAGAAAGCTCTCCCTCTTCCTCTTCCTCTCTCAAGATTCAAGTGTTCCATGAGTTGGAAATCATGAACTTTTGAGACAAAACAACCATCACTCTTCTCTACTCAATCTAAGGTATTAGGTTTAGCAAACCAAACACCTTAGTCATCTCTAGTTTAAGTTTGTAACTCAATTCCGAGACCCTCGGGTGGATCCATCTATGGCAAAGAGGAGACGAGAAGGAGGATCCGTACAAGCGACTACGATGAGCAAGCAAGAGGGAAAACCACAACAAGAAGAGAAGGAGTTCAAGACCAAGGTATAGCCATTCTACATACTAGTTAGAACTTGTAGAATTTTGTTAGTTCTTGTTTAGCAACGATCCTCATGAAACGGTCCATGTTACCTAGTTAGGAAAAATTTTCGTTTTACCTATTCCGCCTCCCCGAAAGGACCGGGGTGGGTAACGTGGACCCAACAGAACTCGCTATGGTCATTACGAATTTCTTGTGATGCCATTTGGAGTGAGCAACGCCCCAGCAATATTCATGAACCTAATGAATCAAGTTTTTTAGGAGTACCTAGACAGGTTTGTTGTCATCTTCATCGACAACATCTTGGTGTATTCTAAGAGTTGGAAAGAACACGTCGAGCACCTACGAATTGTCCTGAAAACTTTGCGACAGCATCAATTCTATGCCAAATACAGCAAGTGTGAGTTTCGGCTAGATCAAGTTGGTTTTCTTAGACATATTGTATCAGGCGAAAGAATCTCTGTCAATCTAGCGAAAGAATCAGCAGTAAGAGAATGGCCGACACCAAAGTTAGTGAAGGACATTCGAAATTTCTTGGGTCTAGCTGGATATTACAGAAGGTTCATCGAAGGATTTTCCAAGATTGCAACACCCCTGACCAAGCTCACACATAAAGATGAAGAATTCGTGTGGTCAGAATCATGCGAACAAGCTTTCATAGAACTCAAGTTAAGGTTGACATCAGCGCCTATTCTCGTTATATCGGACCAATCTGGAGGTTTTGAAGTGCATTGCGATGCATCCGGTAAGGGATTAGGATGTGTTCTACATCAGCACGGTAAGCTTGTAGCTTATGCATCAAGACAGCTGAAGATTCATGAGTGCAATTATCCGACGCATGACTTGGAATTGGCGGCCGTAATCTTTGCTCTTAAGATTTGGCGCCATTATCTTCTTGGTGAACGAGTGAACATATACACTGATCACAAGAGTTTGAAATATGTATTTACTCAGAAGGATCTTAATATGTGGCAGAGAAGATGGTTAGAACTCATGGCGGACTTTGACATCAACCTACAATATCACCCAGGGAAGGTGAATGTAGTACCTGATGCTCTTAGTCGCCAACCATTAGCATCGAATCTCACCGCACTGTGGAAGCTTCAATAAGACTTACACCAGATGGAGATTGAAGTGATCATGTCAGGTAACACTTCAAGTTTGATGAACTTACAACATCAATCTACCATTTTCAATCAGATCAAAATAGCTCAAGCAAGTGTGTAACAACCCTAAATTTCCTGTACAATTTTTTCAAAATCCATAAAGGGGTATTGTAGCCTGAGCACAAGATAAAAGTAATTATTTTGATTTTTAATTACAAGTTAAAAGAATGTAATAACTCCGTTTTTAGTGTACAAAAATTTGCTTTAAAATTAATGTATACTTGGGGTATTTACATTTTCTGTGCCTACTTTAAGTAATTAAATAGCTCCATAATTACAAGAAGGAGCTTGTAACTCATTGGTAATACCTTGCATTGCCATCAGAGTTCAAATCCCCTGCCCCACATTATTTTTAATATTATTTTGTTTTAAAATTCTTTGGAAGCCCAACAGTCCACCTGAGATAACTTCCAAAACTTGAACTGAACCTGAAAATCTGAAAGCAACAGTGCCTACCCCCGGTGACTCCCCACCTACCCGACTCGGCCCGACTCGGCCGAGTCGACCGGCGGACCAGCCAACTCGGGCCGGCGCCGCCGGCCGGACTCGGCCGGACGGCCGAGTCGTCAACTGCAAAATTTTGCCTTTTTACCTTCTAAACACCCCTGCACACTCCATTTAATGGGATCGGTTCCGGATAATTAAATATACCCTATTTACTCTAATTTTTAATGATTTTTATATATTTTTACATTTTTTTTAAAAACCCTTCATCTACCCTAACCCTAGCCTAACCCTATAAATACACCCCCTACCCTCTACCCTCTCATCCTAAAATTCTGAGCCCACTCTCTCAAAATTTCAACAATCTTGTGTACTTTGAAAACAAGCTCGAGGCGAAGCTCTGACGAATTCCCGGCGGAACTTCCGGCGATCGTTTTAGGAACTACCGGCGACGACGCAACACATCGGCGATTCCTCTACTTCCCTCTCACTCTCTTGTGTGATCTAAAACCCATAAGTCCCAAATTCTACCTATCTCTTCTATCTAAAAATATGGTTTTACAAAACCCGACGGAATCGGAAAAAATTCGATTTCCGATTCGGTTTCTTATAAAATTTCACTTCTCACTAATACAATCATATTTAAACTTCCTCATGATGACTATTAAACACTAATCAACCAAATTAATCAAGTTTCATCACATGAAATGATAGCTATTTCAATTTATCGTATTTTTTCACTTAAATACCACATTGTTTCAACTTTACATTTAGCTCCATTAAACTTGCTATACCTTAAAAGTAAAGCATGAGGTAACGACCTACCTCCTCACACACTCATATACAATCTAACACGATACCATCGAAATCTTAAAATACGAGAAAACAATATTTTCATTTAAATACCATTGACTTAATAAAACCATTACTAAAAGTTTTAGTATTGATACACTTTTTAAATAAATACCTCTTATTATGAAAATACGATAAGTTATGGATATCAGTTGTTTATCTAAACCTGACTTTGTGGTGTCTAGGCTAGGCAAGTGAGAAAGATAATTTTAAAAGGCCCGTCTCACGGTGATTCGTGAGCGGATCCCTCCTTTCTTCACTTGTACTTACCTGGCCACAATTGACGGTGAAGAGCCGATTTGAGGTATCTCACAACTTGTCGCTTTGGACCATTTAGGAACAGTCTAGTTGACTTAGGAGACCCTAGAACATAGAATACGGGAAAATTTACATCTTTACAAATAAATACCACTTACTTCATAAAACCGTTTTCTAAAAGATTTAGTATTTATACAAATCTTTGCAAAGCGCCGCTACAACCCATTTTGGGAAACCCGTTCGGGATGGTACGGGTTATCGCACATCCTTGGGCTTAGTAGTGAGAGATTCAGACCTCCGCAAGGAGTATTCGGTCTCGAAAAATTTAAAATACGACATCTTAAGAAAATGAGATTTTTAGAATATAAAATATTTATTAAAATTATTTTTGTATAAATATATGTTTATTTATCATCAAAATACCTATTTTGTTATGATATAAATATTCCACATTTTTCTAAAAATCACAAGAATCTAGTTTACACTAAAATACCATGAATTCCATACAAAACCAATATTACAATTAAATACCATTTATTATGAAAATAGGATATTTTCACTAGAAATATCACAATATAAAATCTACATTTATTATAACTCTAAAGACGAATAATAAATACTTGGGGTGCATTTTGAAAAGTATATAAAAGTATTTTTACATAAAACACTCTCAAGTTCTATAAATTACCCTAAGGACCCTAGTAAATATAGGTTTAAGCGGAACCAATCTCTTGAGCCTCAGGGAGCCGGAGAAGTGAGTGCTTGCCTATTTAAGGTAGAAAAATTAATAAAAACAATCAGAACTTCAATTTACCTTGCTAATTGTCTGACTCGGTTTGAGTCTCAGTATAATCCGACTTGAACATGATCTACATTCTACAATCTACAATTCTACAATCTTTAATATTACAATGCAACATGAATCCATGAATCCAATTATCAATCTATTCAACTTGACTGAACCAAACCATGGATATACATTCCATTTACATGGTTCTCCAGTTATTCCATTTACATGATTCTACGGTTACATCCGTTTACTGATATCATGGTTTCGGTCAGTCAATCAATGATACAATCAATACAATTTACAAGACAAACAATACAATCAAAACACTATGGGGTTTAAAGGGTAGATTGGTACGGAAGGTGTTAAAAGTGGCACGAGACGGTAAGATTAAGACACCCAACATGAATCCAATTGCTGTTGTACTGTGGCATAAACGGTTCCTTGAGTTCCTGATACCTTAGTCTCCGGGGCAAGTGAGACTCCTCTCGTATACACTGGCATCCTTCTGTACCAAGCTACAAACAACAGCGTTAACACTAAATACAATAATATAACAATATAATACAACTGTAAAAGATACTCTCTCTCTCTCTTACTCTCTGTCAATTCTATTTCTCTTCTTATCTTTGGGACTTACCGAGCGACCTGTTCGCTGACGACATTCTATTTTTTTCTTCTTTGAATGTCGTCAGGTGATTTGGACATGCCAGAGATCGAGCCTACTGCCGAAGACTTGGATCAGTTTGCCGAAGACCCAGTACTTTAGTTTCATTGTACGCTTTTCCTTTCAGTACTTTACATTCCTGTTATGCCATTGTTTAGGCATCGCTTTCATTTCAGTTTTATTTACTTTTCATGCATTGTACAAAAGAATGTTAATAAATAAAGTTGATGTTCAGTTTCTATCTCTTGTCTCTTATGCTTACTTTTATATTGCTTAGATACGCTTAGCGTATTTACTTCACAGTAAATACGTAGCGGACCAGTCGTGTCCCCTTCGCCGTATACCGGGAACCAGGGCATGAGAAAGTGATGCTAAGTTGCAAAAGATCAGAGAACAAGTAGAGTATGGACTCAGAATAGACTTCATCATCCATGAAGACGGATCCTTGAGATACGGCAGCAGATTGTGTGTACCTAAAGGTCTTGTGTGAGAAGAGTTAATGAAAGAAGCCCACAACTCTTCCTACTCAGTACACCCTGGAGGAACAAAGATGTACAAAGATCTGCATCAGAATTACTGGTGGCACGGAATGAAGCGTGAAGTAGGCAGAAGCGTCACTGAATGCTTAGTGTGCCAGCAAGTAAAGGCTGAACATCACAGGAATGCTGGATTACTTCAACCATTACCTATCCCAGAATGGAAGTGGCAACACATCACTATGGATTTTATGACTGCACTTCCTCACAGCACAAAGGGTAATGATGCGATATGAGATATTGTCGATCGACTCACAAAGTCGGCTCACTTCATCCCATTTCGAGTTGGCCAATCTACTGAGACATTAGCAAAGAAATACATGGAGGTAAGAATCTAAATAAGATTTAAACTCTTCATAAATGTACTATCTATGAGACTCATGAACTCATGTAGGAAATTGCGAGACTTCATGGAGTACCGGTCTGCATTGTCTCCGATCGTGACACCAGGTTTCGATCACAATTTTGGCAAAGTCTACAAGCGAGCTTGGGAACAAGTCTGAACTTTAGCATAACTTATCATCCTCAAATCGATGGTCGGTCTGAGCGAACTATTTAGATCTTCGAAGATATGCTAAGAGTGTGTATGCTAGACTTCGGAGGATCATGGGAAGATCACCTACATCTTGTGGAGTTTTCATACAACAACAGCTACCAAGCAAGTATAGGAATGCCACATTTTGCAGCATTTTATGGAAGGAAGTGTCGATCGCCATTAAGTTGGGACGATATCAAAGATAGAGAGCTCTTTGGACCTGAGATGATAGTAGCAACCGTTGACGTAATTCATACTATCAGGGAAAGAATGTGCATAGCCTAAGATCGACAGAAACACTGGGCTGATGCAAAGCGCTGTCATTTGGAGTTCCAGCCGGGAGATCATGTATTTCTGAAGATATCTCCGAACAGTGGAGTGGTCCGTTTTGGAAGAAGGGGTAAACATAGTCCAAGGTACATTGGATCGTTCGATATACTCAAGCGAGTCGGTAAAGTGGCTTATCGCTTGGCACTTCTACCTTCATTGGAAGGAGTGCACAATGTGTTCCACATATCCTAACTTAGAAGGTATATGAGTGACCCCAGCCATTTTCTTGATCATTCCGAGCTCACTATTCGGCCAGATTTATCTTGTGAGCAACAACCTGTTGAGATCCTGGATAGAAAAGTGAAGTCACTCCAGAACAAGGAAGTCAACTTGGTTCGAGTGATGTGGAGAAAAAACACACCTGGAGAATCAACATGGGAAAGCGAATATGAGATGCGTGCAAAATATCCTCACTTATTTGTAAACTAGTCCTTAAAATAAATTGTAAATTTCGAGGACGGAATTTTTGTACGGAGGGTAGACCGTAACAACTCCAATTTCAATGTACATAAAATTGTTTAAAAGTTGATGTACAATTAGGGTATTTACAATTCCTGTGAATGCTATAAGAATTTGTTTTGCTTTAGAACAGCAAGAAAGAGCTTGTAGCTCATTGGTAAGACCTTGCACTGCTGAGACAAAGCACCTGAGTTCAAATCCCATCAGCCACATTATCTTTTTGTTTTATTTTCTTTTAATCTTTTTAGAAGCCCAAAGGTCTACACGTGCACAACACGTAAAGTGAAGAGTTACAAATTATTTAAACATGTGCACTGAAGAATACGAGGCGACACCTACACGTGGCATGAAGACCAACCCCACCCGTCGGTGTTGGCCCAGCGACATTGGCAAAAAGCCCGGCGCCGCCGGTCTCCCCGTCCCTAATGCTCCCAATTCTTCACCTTTGCATCCTTTCAGCTACCTCACTTCTCCTAGGCTGTTTATCTTCTCTGCAATTACACAGAGAATTTAAAATAACTCTTTAATCCTATTTTTATTATAAATTTTAATACACTTATTCACTACACTAAACCCTAGCTTTTCCTATAAGTACTAACCCTCATTTCACACTTCCTCACTCACAAATCTCTGCCAAAACACTCAAGAATTCTCAAGTCTCTATATTGTGCAAGTGGAGTTAGCAAGGGGCAAAGCTTCGACGAAGTTCCGGGAACGATACAAGGAGTTTTCGGCAACGAAATGAAGCACCGACGAATCATAGACCTCTTCCTACCTCCCCCTCTCATCAAAGCCAATAAGTCCCATTTCCCCCTCTCATCTTCATCTTTAAAAAGTTTCTTTTCCAAAACCTGACGGAAGCAGAGTTAGTCTGACTTCCGATTCGGTTTTCTTTAAAAACTACACCTTTCTTTAACAATATAAAACCATATTCTTATATGTTGATTAATAAATATTAACAAACTCAATAAAACAAATTTCACATCAAAATAATCATTTTTGTGACATTTATCGTATTTTTACATAAAAATACCACAAACTATTTATCTCGACATTTTAACCTTTATTCCTTGCTATACTTTTAGATAGTTCATGAGGTAATGACCTTTCTCATCACAACAAACATCTCTATCATAGCACGATGAAGTTTTGGGAACATAGAATACGGGAAAATACGACTTTACAAATAAATATCCTAAACTTACAAAACCGTTTTCTTTAAAAAGATGTATTAACAATTTCCATGCAATTACGCCTCTACAACCCATTTTAGGGACCCCGTTCGGGATGGTGCGGATTATCGCACATTCTCGGGCTTAGTAGAGCGAGATGCAGACCTCCGCAAGGAGCATTTGATCTCGATGGAAATTTGTATACATTTTTCTTTAGAAAAATAAGATTTCTATAAGAAAATAAATAAATTATTTTCATTAAATATATATATATATATATTATCAAAATATCTATTTTAATTATATAAATATTCCAAGTTTTCTAAATCAAAGGAATTACTATTACATGAAAATATCAACCAAATACAATACAATTACAATATTTCAACAAAATACTATATATTATGAAAATTAGGTTCTACTCACTAGAAATTTCACATCTATAAAATATACATGTATGAAAACCCTAAAGACGATAATTAAATGTTTGAGGAGTATTTTGAAATTATGCCAAAATTATTTTACATAAAACCCCCTCAAGTTATATTAAATTACAATAAGGACTCTAGTAAATATAGGTTTAAGCGGGACCAGTCTCTTGAGCTTCAGGAAGCCAGAGATATGGATACTTGCCTATTTAAGGTAAACAATCTAACAAACGGTGTTATCAATACGGTAATTGTATTAGAAAAAGACACAAATCCTGCCATCCATATGCAGCAGTTACCGATAATATCAAAACAATTCAGGAATTCAATTTCTTTTAAAATTGTCTGACTCAGACTGAGTCTCAATCTAATTAATCTGACTTGAATGTGATTCAAGTATAAACTACAATGCAACATGAATCCATAAATCCGTTTATTCAATTTATATCAATCTATCTTGACTAAACCGAATCATGGATATACTCCATCTACATGTACATCCATTATATCCATTCCATTTACTGATAGCATGGTTCCGGCAAGTCATCCATATACAATTTACAATACAATACAATACAATATGATACAATAAAGACATTGTGGGGTTTATAAAGGGTAGATTGGTATGGAAGGTGTTAAAAATGGTATGAGACTGTAACCATAATACACCTAACCTGAATCTCCATTGTTGTTGTATCGTGGCTGAACGGTTCCTTGTGCTCCGTATACCTTAGTCTTCGGAATAGTGGGACTTCTCTCGTATACATTGGCATTTTCTGTACCAAGCTACAAACAACAGCGTTAACAATATAATACAACTTTAAAAGTTACATTCTCTTTCTGTCTATTCTGTTTCCACTTAATTTTGGGACTTACCGAGCGGTTGTTCGCTGACGGCATTCCTTTCTTCTTTCTTTGGAATGTTGTCAGGTGGATCGGACCTTCTGGAGACAGAGCCCACTGTTCATATCATAATATTGCATTTTATATTCCCCATTCTTATGCATTTTATAAATAAACAGGTGCTTTTGACGCATGTCTGCTACATATTACAGGATATAGGTTCTTGGAGCGAAAACAGTGAAAAAGACACAAGTTGATACAAAAGAGAGACTTTTGACCAACAAGTAGAAGGATCCTAGTCAAGCCTAGACTAATAACAGTTCACAGAGGTACAAGGCAACGCAAGGTCTAAAAATATCAAAGTGAAATGGTTAAAAGACCAATGCAAGTTTTCACTGAAGATCTGGAGAAGATCCAGAAGCCAAATGGAGAAAAGAACTGAAGAAATAAGAAGACCAAAGCATTAGAAAAGAACACAGAAAAATTGAGCAGACAACCTCACCAAAGGGCCGCGGAACCGTGGCCCTAACCCTACTTATGCAGCGGTTCCGCGGCCGTCTAGTGCGCACGTCGGTGCATATTTTTGGTGGCGGTGCGTCGGTGATTTTGTTAGGATTTTACGGGGGTATTTTTGTAATCGCACATGTACGAATCCCGTAACCCTAAATTTCCCTGTTTCCGTATAAAATTGTAATCAAAATACTGTAATAAAGATGCCTCCTTTCAATGAAATAAAATTCAGATTTAATTCAGTGGGAAGAGTATCGTTTCTGTAAGTTCTTATTTTAATTTCTGCCTTAGTTGATAATTTAATTATTGCCCTAGATCTAATTAATCTTTTGCCCTAGTTTAATCTAGTGTAATCTTTTTTAAACTGCCGTAGGTAAGTTATTTGAAAATGTTATTTTTAGAAGATCCTCTAATGAGCGAGTAATTTTCTCGCTTGTTAGGGTTAGGAATAAGGGAGGGATTGACAGATGAATATCTCTCATCTCTTTCAAGCCCAATAATTTGTAATAAGTAGAACTTCATGCATGCGTGCATGATCCGCTCCCTACGGCATCCTACCCACGAGGTAACGGTGAAACCGTAGTATAAAGGACCGGACATGCATATCTTCCATGAAGATTAGAACAATTAGTAGGAAAGGACGGACAAGGATCTAGAGGAAGAAAACTTCGTTTCTTCCCAATCATCCTAATCCCCTTTCCTAATAATTGTTATAATTTCTAAAAAGATTAAATCGAAGGCATTGAAAGAGGTGTTAATATTAATCTTACCAAAGCTCACCTTTGACCTAACCCTAGCAATTTTCTTTATCATCATATAACTTAGTTTTAGATTCAATTAAAACAAAACCAAACAACCGTTGGAATCAACTCGTAAGAATACTTAGGAAAATTACACATTCCTGTGGACCGACCTGTATTCACCGGCTAGCTTCATGCGACGCCGTTCTTGATTGCGGTAAATTAAATATTTTTGATCGTAAAATCCCTACACTAATCAAATGGCGCCATTGCCGGGGATGGCGTAAAATTTCTTTTGTGTAATTTCGGGTTGATATAATTTTTAAAAATCATAAAAATCTGAAAATAGAAAAAGTAAATAAAATTTTATCATTTTTTTTATTGTTTGAAGGGTTATTGTTTGAATCTTGCAGGAACAGCGAAGAATCTCGGATCTGGAAATTTACAGAGGGCAAATCAGAAAAGTGCACATCAGAACTGAGGGGAAATTTGATAAAAGAACAGTGAAATTTTTTTCAGGGAGTGATCCCTCCTACAAACCGCGTTTCCGCGGCATAAGTGGGCCCCACACCACGGTTCCGCCGCAAGTTGGCCACGTCAGCTCCTAAAAATTTGTAGGTTTGTTCCTCATTCTCCCCTCTGCTAACCTCCATATATCCTTTTGCGAAATTTTCTGCAGGATTTCTTTGTGCTAAAAAAAAAATCTTCTTCCCCCCTCTCAATAACAGATTTTCTGCAGGTTTCTTTGCGCCGCGCTTAAAAAAATTAATTGCAAGTGAATTTAATGTTTTGCATAATTTAATCGAACTTTAAGGGGCTATTGACCAAACTCAGATTGGGTGGGGATTTCATCACCCTTCTCAGGACCCCAGAAAGCATTTAAAGCATTTGCATCGACCACTTTTAATTAAAAAATACTAGACTCAACCCTAAGGACTTCGAGCTCAATAGGACAAAGGACTAGACATAGGCATCGACCGTTTATCGTAACTGACTTTGCGGTGTCTAGGCAAGTGTGTCAAGACAAGTGGTTACTTAATTAGGACCGCTACTTGTAGCGGGGAGCCTCCCACTTACCTGGCACTTACCTGGCCGCAATTGACGGTGAAGAGGCGGTTTGAGGTCCTATTTCTAGCCCTAGTTAGGAGCTGTCTAGCTGATCTAGGTGACCCTAGATCTAGGCCTGATTGTGCATGTGTGGTTCATCGCGTTTGCGTCTCAAGTCTCTTTTCAAAAAACCTCTTTGCAAAACTCTCACATTAAAAAAAAAAAAGAAAAATCTTTTCAAAACTTGCAACTTGTGGCTAAAGAAAACTTGCACCTCACTTATACCACTTCCTTTCATTGACGTTCTCTTACCTCCACATTCTGTCTTTCATTTTTTTTGCTGACTACACTACCCCTTTAGTGTATGTCGTTTTGGACTAGGGACACTAGCGCCCGATTAATCCGTGTTTCGTTGGTACCGACCGACGAACCCTTCGACACCGAAGTCGACATTCCGTCCACTTTCTTACCTCCACCTTCAAATTCTTCCTCCGAAGGCATGTCGGGATTCAACCCCAACAATACCTTACCGACGGGAATGATTCCACCTCCGTTAGGTGCGAATAACCCGAATCAACCGCCTGTTGAAGCGCCCGCACGAGTCGCGCTCCAGGATCTCTTCTACCCTGTCCGCACTTCTTTACCTACGTGTCTCTCACCCCCACCGGCAAATGGGGACAATTTTGAAATAAAACCACATTTCATCAATATGCTGCCAAAATTTCATGGTTTGGAATCTGAAGATGCTTATATCTTTATTAATAAATTTCGAAACGTTTGCTTTATGATGAAAACTACCCAATTAAGTGATGACGCTATAAGGCTAAGGGTCATACCTTTCACCTTATGTGACCTAGCCGAGAAGTGGCTATACAGTACCGCATCACATTCAATTAGAAATTGGGACGAGTTTGTGAAAGCTTTTCTTAAAAAATTTTATCCTCACCACAAAACTGCTAGAATCCGTAATAAGATTATACAATTCTCACAGGTTCCTTCCGAACCATTTTGGAAGTGTTTTGAAAGATTCAAAGACCTACTCGTTCAATGCCCTCATCATGGGATCGAAAGTTGGCAACTTTGCCAAACATTATACGAGGGATTGAACTCGGCAACGAAGCAGTTGCTAGAAACCATCTGTCAAGGTCACTTTCTCTTCAAGTATAGTGAGAAAGCGTGGCAGTTTCTTGAGGATCTTAGTGAGCAAACAATTCAGTGGGAGAGCTCCAAGACCACATCATCTTCTTCTAGTGGTCAATCTAGGGCAGGCATACATCAAGTAGAGATGTCGATTGCTATGAAGGCTGAGATGGCCGCTCTTACGAAAAAGCTAGAAGCGATTGAGACCAAAATCTCATCGTCTTCTTCTGCCCCTGTTGTGCCTCCACAAACTGTTTGTGCTTGTTGTTCGGCTTCATCACATCTCACTGAAGAGTGTCCTTACAATGCATCTACTCAAGGACAGGATCAAGTCAATGCTGCCTTTCAGCAATGACAGAAAAACGATCCATACTCTTCGACATACAATCCGGGATGGAGGAGTCACCCAAATTTCGCTTGGAACCAAAATCAACAATTCCAAGGAAATAACAATTTTCAAGGGCCTCCTCCACAACAACAACAAGCACCCCCACAAACTCAATTTCAACAACCTTTCCAACAGCAACCTTACCCTAATCAAGTGAACAATTTTGTGCCTAATAATTCTTACGCGCCAAACAATTTTGTTCAACCTAATAATGACAAGGTTAGCTCGCTCGAAAGAAGTCTAGATGCGTTCCTAAAATAATATACACAGTCTACAGCAAGACTAGAGACTTCTATTCAATTTTTGGTGCAAAACAGTGCCTCACACGATCAAAGCATCAAATCTATTGAGGCACAAATTACACAACTCAATACAGTTTTGAGCGAGCGCGAAAAAGGAAAGCTCCCATCTCAACCACTGCCCAACCCCGGTCACGCACATGCTGCATATCAACAGCAAACTCATAACGTAAACGCTGTGACCACGTTGAGATCAGGAAAAATGTTGCAAAACAGTGTGGGTATTCACGATGACACCCCTGCCGGTGGTTCTTCTTCACCTTCTTCTTCTTCGTTAGAGCCTGTTCTCCATCATTCACAAGGCTCTACTCCTTCTAGCTCGAACGGACCCACTTCTCACAACATGAACACATCTACACGGGGTTCCGTTCCAACTCAACAATCTGATCCGCAAATATTGGACTCAACAACATTTCAAAATGCTCCTTTTCCAAACCGGTTGAGATCCAATAAACCAACTCCACAAATGGAGAAAATTGTTGAGCTGTTCAAACAGGTTAGCATAAATATCCCTCTTTTGGATGCAATCCAACAAGTTCCTTCATAATCAAAAATCTTAAAGGACTTATGCACCAAAAAGAGAAAGTCACAAGTACCAAAGAAAGTTTTTGTGGCTAGTGCTATTAGCGATGCTCTTGTCAATTCTTTACCCCAAAAGCACAAGGACCCCGGTTGTCCTACTATTTCGATAACAATTGGGGACAAGAACATCAATAGAGCACTACTAGATCTTGGTGCTAGTGTCAATTTGCTACCTTATTCTGTGTACGAGCAATTAGGCATTGGAGAGCTTAATCCCACTCACTGTACTCTCTAAATGCCTGATCGATCAATCACCCATCCAAGGGGTGAGCTAGAGGATGTGTTGATCAAAGTTTGGGAGTTCATATTCCCGGTTGATTTTATTGTTATGGATACACAACCTGTTGCTAACTCACGGAACCAAATTCCGGTGATCCTCGGTCGACCATTTTTGGCCACTTCCAATGCTGTAATAAACTGTCGCAATGGCTCTATGACTCTATCCTTCGGGAAGACGTCTAGTGAGTTCAATATTTACAAGTCAGGAAGTCTGCCCCCCGTGCCTAATACTAGTACACGAGAAGTTTGCTCTATTCACGAAATCACGCAGGAGGACTGCAAGTTTGAAAGTTTCTTATTTGATGAGAACGGTTTTGACGCCACTAGTGCGTCCCTCCTTAAGCCTACCACAGTTGACACAACCGATATTGATTATGGATATTTCACTTTTTCGGATGATGAAGACTTACAGCCCGAATATGAGTCTTTGGAATTTTTGGATGAGTTAGTTGAACCATCCGAATCGGTTGTTTGCAGTGATTTCGAACCTGTGCTAGAGTCCTTCGAGTTCGAGGTAGATTCCCCAATTTTACCTATGATTCTTTCGCCTCAGAAACTCGAGCTCATGTCCTTGCCGTCTCACCTTAAATATGCTTACATAGGTAGGAATGAGACCTTTCCCATTATAATATCATCCTCTCTAGCCTTCGAGCAAGAGAACGCTATTTTAAAGGTCTTACAAGATAGGCGGCAAGTTTTCGGTTGGACTATGGCGGACATCGAGGAGATTAGTTCCCTCATAATTGAATATCATATGCAAATGATGGATGATGCCAAGTCAATAACGGATGCACAGAAACATCTTGGGGATATTGTGGTTAGTCAACCTCCTCCGTTAGAAGTTGAACTACCCCCATTTCTTTTAATAAGCTATGAGAATGCCAATATTCCACTGATTGCTGATCATTCTCATTCTCGTTTTGATTCATCACCACATCATATCTATTCACTTCCATACTTTTCCTACCATCACTCCTATCTTCCCCAATTGTTTTTGGATCGGTACAACATGTTCTTCCACCAACCGACAGTCTTTACAGATAAATTTTTCGACTGGTTGGTGTTGATGTTTGGTCTATGCAAAGTCTGACAGTAATGTCTAACTTTGTTTCACTGAAGTTTGGAGGGGGCCTTTCTGTATATATTTTTGTTTTTCTTTTAACAATAAAATAAAAAAAATTATAAATAAATAAACAGGGGAGTACCGACATTATCGACCCACTTGGTGTAGCATGACAGTGAGGACACTGTCCAGTTTAAGTTTGGGGGTATGTTCGGTACGTCTTCTTTCTTCGCACTCATTTTTACATATTTTTGCATTTGCATACTTATTTTGAAAACCCAGAAAAAATTTGAAAATTTTAAAAATTATAAAAATAAATGTATTCAATTTTGACCATATTTAACTTGAGTTTGACAAATATGTTAACTGGCTTCGAACAACTAGATCTTAGACTGAGTAAATTGAAAACCCTAAAAATAACGTTCTTTAAAGATTAACGGTAGAAAGTATATGTCTTTGTAGTTTATTTAGAACTGGGCAAAGTTTGAGTTCACTTTTTGGGCTAAGTTGAAATAAAGGAAAAGTATTGATATTTTATTAGAGTATAAGTTTGAAAAATAATTCCTAGCTTAAGTCTAGATTCTGAAAATGTATACCCTACAATTTGCACAATCACGCACCTTGAAACTTGGAATAGTAGAAGTGACCTTGAAATGCTCTTGTCTAAAGTCCTTAGTACAATGAAAATAAAAAATATATATATAAGTGTAAATAAAGAATAAAAAAAATGAACACTGGTTTTTGTGATTACTTAAGGCTGCAAAAATAGAAAAATATTTAGCGAGGGTGCTTCATCACCTAGTGCCTTAGACCAACTGGTTTGGGAGTCACTGCTAAAAGCCTTAGGTATTGCAAGACTAGGAATTACGCTTTAAAGTGCAAACATATCTTGTAATCGGTTGTTGGTACCTCAAGAAATATTAACAGTCGCATGAAGGATGTGTAAGCAAAATTCATTAAGAATTCACCAGTTAATTAGTGCTTTGGACAACGGATAAGGGTATGATTGCTTGATTTGAATTTCCAAGTGTATGGGTGATTTATACACACACGTGGGGATATATGATTAGAGTTGAGATAAGAGAAGGGAATGAAGAATAGAACTTGTATCTTTGGTAGAGTTGATAGAAAAAATCCTAAATGGAGATGGAACCTTAGAAGGAAAACTTAAGAAATGCCGACGGCTGAATGAGTCTATCAAACATATATAATCTTAAGTTAAATGATGAGGAAGTTGAAGAATATGGGTGGATAGTTTACAAGTCGACGATAATAGAAATTCTTGTTAGAAAACCTAATTGGAGAACAAAAGTCAATGGGCCGAGTTGATAGGATTTTGTAGGTAGTATCCGCTGAAAACCCTCAGGAGACAACACTCCTCCTACTAGGGACACCTAGAGGTTTAACGGCTTGTTGCACGTGCTCAGTGCAATCGCGTTTCCCTGCGAAAGTGCGGTTAGGTTTTATCGAGAATAAAATAATAAGTTTGCTCGAGGACGAGCAAAAGATAAGTTTGGGGGTATTTGTTCATATCATAATATTGCATTTTATATTCCCCATTCTTATGCATTTTATAAATAAACAGGTGCTTTTGATGCATGTCTGCTACATATTACAGGATACAGGTTCTTGGAGCGAAAACAGTGAAAAAGACACAAGTTGATACAAAAGAGGGACTTTTGACCAACAAGTAGAAGGATCCTAGTCAAGCCTAGACTAATAACAGTTCACAGAGGTACAAGGCAACGCAAGGTCCAAAAATATCAAAGTGAAATGGTTAAAAGACCGATGCAAGTTTTCACTGAAGATCTGGAGAAGATCCAGAAGCCAAATGGAGAAAAGAACTGAAGAAATAAGAAGACCAAAGCATTAGAAAAGAACACAGAAAAATTGAGCAGACAACCTCACCAAAGGGCCGCGGAACCGCGGCCCTAACCCTACTTATGCCGCGGTTCCGCGGCCGTCTAGTGCGCACGTCGGTGCATATTTTTGGTGGCGGTGCGTCGGTGATTTTGTTGGGATTTTACGGGGGTATTTTTGTAATCGTACATGTGCGAATCCCGTAACCCTAAATTTCCCTGTTTCCGTATAAAATTGTAATCAAAATACAGTAATAGGGATGCCTCCTTTCAATGAAATAAAATTCAGATTTAATTCAGTGGGAAGAGTATCGTTTCTGTAAGTTCTTATTTTAATTTCTGCCTTAGTTGATAATTTAATTATTGCCCTAGATCTAATTAATCTTTTGCCCTAGTTTAATCTAGTGTAATCTTTCTTAAACTGTCGTAGGTAAGTTATTTGAAAATGTTATTTTTAGAAGATCCCCTAATGAGCGAGTAATTTTCTCGCTTGTTAGGGTTAGGAATAAGGGAGGGATTGACAGATGAATATCTCTCATCTCTTTCAAGCCCAATAATTTGTAATAACTAGAACTTCATGCATGCGTGCATGATCCGCTCCCTACGGCACCCTACCCATGGGGTAACGGTGAAACCGTAGTATAAAGGACCGGACATGCATGTCTTCCATGAAAGTTAGAACAATTAGTAGGAAAGGACGGACAAGGATCTAGAGGAAGAAAACTTCGTTTCTTCCCAATCATCCTAATCCCCTTTCCTAATAATTGTTATAACTTCTAAAAAGATTAAATCGAGGGCATTGAAAGAGGTGTTAATATTAATCTTACCAAACCTCACCTTTGACCTAACCCTAGCAAGTTTCTTTATCATCATATAACTTAGTTTTAGATTCAATTAAAACAAAACCAAGCAACCATTGGAATCAACTCGTAAGAATACTTAGGAAAATTACACATCCCTGTGGACCGACCAGTATTCACCGGCTAGCTTCATACGACGCCGTTCTTGATTGCAGTAAATTAAATATTTTTGATCGTAAAATCCCTACACTAATCACCCACCGGCGAGGACTTGGATCAGCTAGCTTTTGACCCGAAACTCTAGTTTACTTGTACATATTTTCATTTCTGTTATACCACTGTTTAGGCATTGCTTTCATTCCATGTATTTACATTTCATTGTACTGTAAAAAAAATGTTAATAAATAAAGTTGTTGTTCTTTTACATCTTGTCTCTTGTGTACATTTTATTTTATATTGCTTAGATACGCTTAGCGTGTTTACCTCTGAGTAAATACATAGCGGACCTCGTCACGCCCTCTGCCTGTACACCGGGAAGCGGGGCGTGACTTTAACTGCTCACATACATTTGAGTCGATCTTAATCTCAAACCAGATTAACGATCCTAAAATAAAACAAACCCAAATTTAAGATATATGGATTTGGACTAATCCACGCCCTACGGGCGACAGCATAAATTAGTCTCCGTATACAATCCACGGGCAATCTAAACAAACAAAAACACATACGACACAATGTGAACTTCTGGAGCAGGAGAAAGTGGTTATCGCGATGCGATAACGTAATTAACTGCAGGGGCTTGCGCCTACAGTGATAAGCATCCCCACAATCAAAACCCCCTCGCAAACGAGGAGGACTCTGACGAAATCTGTTACAACGGCCGCATCTGTCCAAACCTCCGATATACGGTGCCATAAATCAACTTGGCATTTCGGAGAAGTAGACGGATAAATCTAAATAGTATCTTCCCCCAAATTCAGGCAAGAAGATCCATCCTGGTTCATCTCTGTTTTCGGCGGTAAACAGTGACAGAGCCAACCATACTACCTGTGAATAGGAATCATCCCTCCACAGTCACATTACGATTGTCTATAGGATATCAAGAACCGCAAAATATAAAACTAGCTAACACATGTCCATCTTCCACAATAAATAGAATCAAAAAAATGCATAAAGCGGAAACGAATCAAGATCGAATAAACAATATCTGAATCATGTCCCAATATGGGCTCACATCAATAGAAATAAAACTGCGGTACTAAATAAACTAAGAGTCTAAAAAACTAGCTCTCACTGCTCGGCTTGATAGCTAAAGTACTCCTGTTTAGCCTGCGATAAAGGAAGAGGAACTGGGCCATGCAAAATCCAGACGTCAGTGCGTCATAATATCAAAAGAATAATAATAACTAGGATAGGATGATATGATTAAACATGAATGTAAATAATAAATACATGAATAAAACAAAGAGGTATATGTATGTGATGTGTAACCTAAAGTCTGTGCTTCTAGGTTATCTATTCTACAAGTCTTTGAAATCAATTTAAAGGAATCGTCGATGTAACTCAATAGTATCCTGTGCATGCCTGGGACCACGGTCAAGATTCTCGGGCTGAATCCGAGACGTGCCGCTAAGCAGTAAACAGGTAACATGTACAGATGAATGATGTCAGCATCATCATTCCGTGGCTGGCCTAGCCCGTAAAGACTTATCAGTATAAGTATCGAACTGTTGAGTTACAAGTCAGGTTTCATTATTTATTTTCCCTTACTCCCCAGGTTTTGTGTTCAAGTCAAGTATTGATGATGTAAATCTAATGCTAACACAGGATCACGCAGGTACAAGTTTTGTCTATGCAGACAGCAGGTACGTCCGTCAGGACAACACGTCAAGATTGTCGACATTAGTAATAATATCCACGTAACAAGTCTGGTAGTGTGTCGTGAACATGTCATGTGATGTATATTGACCAAATAGATACCCAAATATGAAACTGTAATCAATATCGAAACACGGTAGTGTGTCGTGAACATGTCATGTGATGCATATTAACCAAATACATACCCAAATGTGAAACTATAATCAGTATCGAAAAACGGTAAACAGAACTGATACTGGGATACATATGTATCTATCTTTAATAACCATTATATGTATTCATTACCATGTATGATGCAAACTAGATAACATGTTGTACTAATGCAGTAGTATAATAATATCATGATATTGCGGCATGCAACTAGATATGCTATTATCAGTACGGATACGAATGGATTTCATAAAACTGTAAATCTGTGACATTTGCTGAATAATAAAACACATGCACTATTTTTTTCATATAGATATTGATATAATATAACATAGCATGTTGCAAGTTAAACTTGCCTGATCGGATCTCACAACGGGATACGGATGCTACATCCGACGTTGGATTAACATCACGATGCAAACTTACACGCGCAGGACTGGACCTGACTGATCAGTGACGTGACGTGATGACTAGGCTGGACGACTACGATGACTGGGTCGTCCGGATCGTCGGCGACACACGCAACTCCGGCGAGACGGCCGGAATAACAAGAAAAGAAAGAAAGAAAGGAAGAAAAGCAAGAAGAAGAATGGGGGTGGCTGCTCGGTTCTAGGGTGGCAAGGACAGCGGCGAGGTGATAACGACGATGGTGGGTTGCCGTCAGCGACGGGTGTAGTGGGGTTTCTTGGGTTGCTATTGGGTGCTCGGGTTGCAGAGGTCGGCATCGAAGATAGAGAATAGGAGGTGGAAGAAGAGGTGATAAGGGCGAGGGGACGAGGGCGAGGAGATGGTGGTGACGACAAGGGGAGGTTGACGGCGAGGGGTTGGGGTTTCTTGAGTTGCTATTGGTGGCGTTGTCAGGGTTGTGGGTTCTCGGAAAGAAGGAAAAGGGGAGAGGAGGTGAAGGTGGTGACGGAGGTGAGGTGGTGACGAGGATAAGAGGGCGAGATGATCGGTGGCGGTGGTGCAGGCGTGGGCTAGGATTTGGGTTCGGGTTTCTCGTGGTGAATATAAAAGAAGAAAGAAAGAGAGAGTTGAGGGTAATAATATATTAAGGTTATTAATATAATTATATATATATATATATATATAAAGTGATAGAGAGAGAGACTGCGACACGAGAGAGAGACAGTAATATAATTATATATATTAGTCAATATATTATATTATATTTTTATAAGCTGTTAGTTTGAAGTATTATTATTATTATTATTATTATTATTATTAATATATATATATATATATTGGGTTTAAACAGCTAATATCAAAATACTCCGAATATTACCCGGGTCTCATCTAAAAATCTAGTTTTTAAAATATGGAGAATATACAAATATGTTAAAACCTTAATACGATGTCCGGTCAGTAAAAAATGCATACCCTCAAGTGGGGATTTACGTAAATATACGTAGCGATCCAAACGAGTCTGTTTTAGCAATTTGGACATGAACATGATATAGGGATGCAACCATATGATATAGGGTACGATAACATGCAAGAATAGATATCAAAATATGTTATTTAATCTTTATTTGTATTATTTAAAAGATATGTGGATACAAAAATATTATATATGTGTATATAGAATCTAGATATGCATGGATCCTCTGTACTAGCAAATATTGACGTAATCTTGAACCATGATGGGTTTCAAACATGCGGGTCGGGTCGGATACTAACCACAGTTACCAAATGCACTATCTGCATTCAAAAGCAAAAGCAATAAAAAAATCTATCGCAAAATTTGAAATACCCCAAATAAAATATAGTATAACAGTGCTAGGGTGTTATAATACGATACGTGACAAAACCAACCATACTACCTATGGCGAGAAAAAATCCTTCCATAATCAAATTATGGTCGTCAATCAGATATCAAGAACAGTAAATAAAAATCCATCTAACACATGTCTAACTGCCACGATAAAATAATAACAAGAAAGTAACGGAAACAAATAAGGATCCAATAAGAAACAATATCCTAGCTACGTCCCTTATGGGATCACAACGTTAAACCATAACTAGAAAATAAAATAAAATAAACATCACTAAACTAATCGGTAAAGCTCCTCACTGCTCAGCTTGCTTGTCAAAATATTCTCGATCTTCCTACAATAAGGTTAAAGGAACCGAACCATGCAAAACCAAGACGTCAAACGTCTGTGTTTCTAGGTTATTTATTCTAACGGTATTTGAAACCAATTAATATAATCCTTCTCGTAACTCAATAGAATCCAGTGCGTGCCCGGGACCACAATCATGATTCTCGGGATTGAATCCGAGACGTGCTGCTAGGCAGTAAAACAATGTCATTGTTCACACAAGAATAATGCATTTAATACCTCCCATTCTTCTGCTCGTTTATTTATAGGTATGTGATTTTGATCCGTGTTTGCTATATGATTACAGGTTACAGGTTTCCAGTACAAAATAATGCAAATCACACAAAATCTCCACAGTTATACCAAAATCCAGAACATCTGCCAAAAACATATAAAATCCAAGTTCCGGTCATCCACACCCATAAAGTGCCGCTTACTAGTTCAAGAGACAAAACGAATAACAGCGATCATTCATGTCTTGAACAAGCACAGAGCATGAGGAAGGCAGCACAAAGATCAAGGGGTGCGTGGAGCTCGAGGGAGATCAAGGTCAAAAAGATTAAAAGAGTAGCCATTTTGGACTGTTGAAAATCTGAAGATATTTTGGAACGTGTTCCCTTATGAAAAATAAATAATAAATATAAAAAGTAATGGGAAAATTCCCCAAATGGAGCATCACGTGCCCACACGTGATGGACACTGCGCTTGACAAAACAAGGCTGAAAATGAGGCTGAAACTAAGCCTCACGTGACCTCTATATACAAAGTATATACGCGCCTTGTAAAAACAAACAATTGGCCAGAAAGAGTCACGTGATAGCATGTGATGCTCTTTGATGGGCTTAACTTCGTGGGGTCACGTGCTACACGTGATAGGCTCCTATGCCTTCTGAGCCAATAAAATTAAATTCTAAATAAAAGGGATTAAAGCCCTATTTGGAAAATATTTTAGATCTTTCTAAACAAGAAAGATTGCGCTCTGTAAAGCAGAGCGCCGTTGAATTAAAAATCCAATGGTGATTAAAAATCACCAATTTACAGAAGAAGATTTTGTATAGGGAAATATTTTCCTAATCTTGTGAGAAATATTTTCTGTAAAACAGAAGTTCTTGGATTAAAAATCCAACGGTGAAATTGATCTAAAAGATCATTTTGGTTGATTATAAAATCAATCAAAATCTCTCATTAAGAGATTTTCTGAACAAATTGATTCTTTTCTTTCTCCTATGAATAGGAGCCAGCATAAAAAAAAGAACCACCCCCCAATAAACTGCAATTTCAAAAAGAAAAGAAGAAACCCTAGGTAAGAAGAAACAAAAAACCCAGAGAGAGCATATTACTCCTTCTTCGTTTCCACTAGGGTTTAACCCTTCATATAAGAACTTAGTTCTTTCTTCTGATAAAAGATCTGCAGAAGCAGATCTCCTGACAAGTCGAGAATTTAATTCTCATCGGGAAAATTCTGCCATGCAGATCCAAAACCTAGGAGAAGATCTAAATTCAGAGAATTTAATTCTCGCAAAAGGCATATAGGAATTTAATTCCTCTGATAAAACTAGGGTTTAACCCTTCATATAAAAACTTAGTTCTTTCTTCTGATAAAAGATCTATAGAAGCATATCTCCCCACAAGTTGAGAATTTAATTCTCATCGGGGAGAATCTGCCATGCATACCCAAAACCTAGGAGAAGATCTAAGTTCAGAGAATTTAATTCTCCCAAAAGGCATATAGGAATTTAATTCCTCCAATAAAACCAGGGCGAAAGAATTTAATTCTTATAAAAATAAGATACCTGAAATTCACAAAACTCAGATCAAAAGCTACATGCATATTAGAGTTCAATGCTACACAATAAAAGCTCACATGTTCCCACGAGAGCACCTTTGAGGAACAAAAAGGAAAGACTGAGATCGCCTCACGTGACCCTACGTGACCCTTGAGAATGCTTAGCACTTATAAAAAAGAAAAGGGAATAAACCCTATTTTGGGGTGCCTCACATGATCCCACGTGACCCCAGAGAAGTGATCAGCACTTATAAAAAAGAAAAGGGGAATAAACCCAAGACAGTTCCCATTCTGGGACGCCTCACGTTATCCGACGTGACACTTGAGAAGTTCTTAGCTCTAGAATAAGAGAATGAAAGAGGTAGCGCCCAACTTTAAGTGCCTCACGTGCCACACGTGAGCCTCCCCCAATTTCTAGTGTTTAACACTATGAAAGGCTAATGCTAGCCAAACTCAGATCAAATTTCCCGAAGACCGTCAATTGAGCTCTTCATGCTCAGGGTCCTGAAAACCGATCTCAGTCCTAAAGATAGCTCACGAGCTCCCAACAGATGGCATCTAAAATGATGTTCATCCCATCCCTTCTCAGTCGGGACATTGGTTTAAGGGTACATCTCTCCACACCTCTGATACATGTCGTTTTAATTCTTCAACGTCTTCAGAGAGGTGGAGGGTCCCAACAACCAATAGCCCTTGGCACACCCCCAAACCAATGAGCCAAAACAATGGACCATAATGTCCTTAAACTAACTATGGACCGTAATGTCCTTAAACTAATCTTTATGGACTATGATGTCCTTAAACCCAATAGACCGTAATGTCCTTAAACTAATTATGGACCGTAATATCCTTAAACTAACTATGGACCGTAATGTCCTTAAACTAATCTTCATGGACTATGATATCCTTAAACTTTGGACCGCAATGTCTTTAAAACTAAACTCTATGGACCGCAACGTCCTTAAAACTAAATTGCGGACCACAACGTCCCTAAAAACTAAATTCCACGGACTATAATGTCCTTAAACTTTGGACCGCAATGTCCTTAAAACTAAACCCTTTGGACCGCAATGTACTTAAAACTAAATTGCGGACCGCAACATCCCTAAAAACTAAATTGCGGACCGCAATGTCCCTATAAACTAAAGAAAATCCTGTTGAGTAGATCTTAGTCTAAAATTAGACTAACACATCCTCAACAAACGTTTGATTTGATCTTAATCTAAAACAAGATTAACGATCCTTAAACCAACCTAAACCCAAATCTAAGAAAATACGGGTTTGGACTAATCTATGCCCTACGGGCGACAACACAAATTAGTCTCCGTATATAATCCATGGGCAACCTGAAACAAAACAAACACACACGATACGAAGTGACTTTCTAGAGCAGGAGAAAGTGGTTACCACGATGCAGTAACGTAATTAACTGCAGGGACTTGCGCCTGCAGGGAAGAGCGTCCCCACAATCAAAAACCCCTCACAACGAGGGGGAATCTGACGAAGTCTGCTACAACGGCCGCATCCATCCAAACCTCCGATACGTGGTGCCATAAATCAGCTTGAAATCTTCGGAGAGGTGGACGGATAAATCTAAATAGCATCTTCCCCCTCAAAGTTCATGCCAGACATCCCAACGTCCCGGTCGCGTCTTTCGGCGGCAAACAAATTCTGGCACGCCCGGTGGGATCTTTTCCTCTTTCCACTCCACACTTCGTGTGTCGTGTTCACGAATGAATCGCGGTTTAATGTTGTTGCCCCTGGATTCGAGGTACTAAGATTTGGTGTCTTGCTCCGTGCAGAAGTGAAGATGACGTCGATGGCTTCCAACTGCACCAACTGCAACAACAACTTCCACTCCGTCCCTACTGGAGGAGTCACTTATGGGCCCCAAGCGGCTTCCATTTTCGCAATGCCGGTGGAACAGGTGACACAAGCCACCACTGGGTTATTCTTCGGGACCATGCTCCCGCCAATGAGCTTCAACGCTCTAGTGCCGTCACAGGAAGCTCCAAAGAAGTCAGTCTTTAATCGGCTTACCACTACCACGGCCCCTCTCAACGGGTCGTCCAAGGCCAGCGCCTTGGTCTTTAATAGACTAGGCCAAAGCTCAAGTGGGCCCGTGAAGAAGCCTGCAATACCCGAAGTAGCCATCCTGAAACGGATAGCCATTTCAGCTCCGATAAACGAAGTCATCAGAGGGGCTTCTCCTGCTAAGGGGGCGGTCTTCGCAAGACTGGCCGTTTCAACTCCTTCTGCGGGTGGAGTCGTCCAAACTACTTCCCCTGCTCGAAAGTCAGTCTTCGACAGATTAGACGTTCCCCCTCAATAGACGTCAGTCTTTGACAGGCTGGCACCAACAACAGCCTCTCCTCAAAGAAGGGGGCATGATGAAGCCACCCCCGTAATTGAGCCACTCCCATCTGTAAGACGTGTTCGACGTCGCTACTAGCACCGAGTGAGGAAAGCTGGGGACGGTTCCCCTTCCAGACTTACCCCACCAACTCCAACGGTGAAAGTTGATGCCGCTGTTCCAACTGGTAACAGCTTTGAGCCACTCAGGAGGGTGCGCAAGAACTCTCCAATTGCCGTACTAAAAAGGTCTCTTCCACCCGCTGAAAATGTTATTAAGGCAAAGCCGGAGCAGCCTTTTCAGCGGCTGTCCTCCAAAATTCATAAGGTCTGGCGGAGAGTCCAAGACTCTGTAATCGACAAGGACTACTCCCGTCGATCCAAGAAAATGAAAGTTCAGCAAGAAGAGGACCATCCCGTCGCTACGTTAAGGAAAGTATCGCCTGCCCGGGTACCTATTGTAGCAACCCCCTCAACTTCGACAGCCCATAAAAGGAGAAGGCCGGAGAAGATCTTTGTATCTACGACAAATCTCAAGGATGCTGAATCTAAACGCCCCAAGTCTGGGGGCATGGTAGTGCACACCATCTACATAGCTTCCGGGAAAGAGGATAGCCGTATCTTCATGGGTCATCGACCACTCACCCGATCTATGACAAAAGCCCAGGAGAAACAACAGAAACTCTAGGAGATGATGACAAAGATGGACGCACTCACTGGGCAGAAGGAAAGCCTAGAGACGTCGTCGGAGCAACGCTAGGAACAGGAAACCGAAGAATGCTCGAGTAGAAAGACAAAGAGGCCACGGAACAAGCGGCCAACATAAAACAAATGGCGCTCCTGTTCCAAGATATGGTCGGGATGATGATACAGCCGGATTCTCCAGCTGAAGACCCTCCAATAATCCTTGAAGATGACAGAGGGGAGACATCAAACCCTCTTCCGGCTCTATCAGCGGCCAAGGAAGAGACCATCTCCAAAGCCGCCCTTGACGACTATATAGCTCAACAGATACGAGCTCATCAGGCGAACGAAGCGGCCTGCCAAATCGTCAAGACTGGACGATCCTATCCGGATTGGTACGATCAAATAAAGTATCCACTAGGATATACGATCCCTAAATTTCATGTGTATAAGGGAACGGGTAATCCACACCAGCACGTTGCTCAATTCAGGGCTCTGTGCGGTAATACTGGGGGTGACGACAAACTGCTGCTTTGCCAGTTTGTTGGCAGCTTGTCGGAGACAGCGTTCGAATGGTACTCCGAGCTCCCGAATGACTCTATCAAGACATTTGCAGAAATGGAGCTACTGTTTACACAAAGATTCGCAAGCGCTAACGAGCGCACCCCGATGACCGCACTAATTAACGTTAGAGTGAAGCCAGGAGAAACCTGGGTTCAGTACGCCATTCGGTGGCGGAACTTGTGGTCAAAGTGTGAACAACGCATGGAGGAAGCTCCTACCGTGGGAATGTTCGTGGGGACCCTGGATCCGTTGGCAACTATATCCCAATTCATGATGTTATTCAAGCCGACCACTTTCCAAGCCTTGATCGATAAGCGGGCCAAAATGGACTAGATAGGCCATAGACCGTCATCCTCAAAGACAGATCCTCGGAATGAAAAGGGGAAAGGGAAAGCGACCTTCGTCGCCAACGCTCAGCAACAACCGAGTGGCCTGAAGCTGGTCGCTCACCAAAACGATAAACAGCGATCACTCGGAGAAAATATGAGACGCCCTTACTCGTTCCCTTGGGATAAGAAGAAGAGATTATTCGAGCTAGCGCTACGCAACAGGCTCATCACCCTTCCAGAACCGAGACGCCCAACGCAATCTGTAACAACCCCAAATTTCCAATACAAGTTCTTACAAAAAAATTTCAAAATCCATAAAGGGGTATTTATTGCCTGAGCACAAGACTTAAGTAATTAATTAGCAATTTAATTACAAGAAGGAGCTTGTAGCTCATTGGTAATACCTTACACTGCTGAACCAAGCCACCAGAGTTCAAATCCCATGCCCCACATTATTTTTAATATTTATTTTGTTTTAACTTTTATAGAAGCCCAACAGTCACACGTGATAACTCCAGAATTTCCTACTATACCTACTAAACTAAATGCACCAGAGGCTTAACCAGGCGACCCCCCACATTCCGAGCCCTCGACTCGGCCTAACTTGGCCGAGTCGGCCGGCGGACCGGCCGACTTGGGCCGGCGCCGCCGGCCGGACTCGGCCGGTCGGCTGAGTCGTCAACGGCAAAAAGTTACCTTTTCCCCTTCCCACCTTCACTGCATACTTCAATTTCTGATATCAATTCCAGAGAGCCCATTAACTCTCATTTACTTCATTTTTAATACATTTTTTCACACATTTTTACATTTTTTAATTAAAACCCTACATCTACCTTAACCCTATAAATACCACCTCTACACTCTACCTTCTAACCCCAAAACTCTGAGCCAACTCTCTAAAATTTCCAAGAAACTTGTGTACTTTGAAAATGAGCACGAAGTGAAGCTACGGCGAAATTCCCGGCGAACTTCCGGCGATCGTTCTAGGAGCTCTCGGCGACGAAGCGACGCACCGGCAATTCCTCTCCTTCCATCTCACTCTCGTTATTGTCCAAAACCCGTAAGTCCCATTTCCAACTTTCTTTTCCATTCTAAAAATACGGATTTAAAAACCCGACGGAATCGGAACAAATCCGATTTCCGATTCGGTTTTATTATAAAACTTCATTTCTCGTTAATACAATTATGCTTAAACTCCCTCATGTTGACTATTAAACACTAATCAACCAAATTGATCAAGTTTCATTTCATAAAATGATGGCTATTTCACTTTATCGTATTTTTCATTTAAATACCACAATGTTTCAATTATACATTTAAACCATTAAACTTGTTATACCTTTAAGTAGATCATGAGATAACGACCTAGCTCCTCACACACTCATATGCAACATAACATGATACCCTCGGGAAAATAGAATACGGGAAATCGAAATCTTTACAAACAAATAACCTTTGAGCTAATAACAAAAATATCTAGACTCAGCCAATTAAGGACTATCACGCTCATTAGGACAGAGAAAGCTTGTGGGCATTCAGTCGTTTATCTAAACCTGACTTTGTGGTGCCCAGGCTAGACAAGTGAGAAAGGTAACTTTAAAAAGCCCGTCTCACGGTGATTCGTGAGCGGATCCCTCCTTTCTTCACCTGTACTTACCTGTCCACAATTGGCGGTGAAGAGGCGATTTGAGGGATATCTCACAACTTGTCGTTTTGGACCAGTTAGGAGCAGTCTAGTTGACTTAGGAGACCCTAGAATATAGAATACGGGAAATCGACATCTTTACAAATAAATACCATAATTAATAAAACTGTTTTTTTCTTAATGATTAGTATTTATACAAATCTTTGCAAAGCACCGCTACAACCCATTTGGGGAACCCGTTCGAGATGGTGCAGATTATCACACATTCACGGGCTTAGTAGTGCGAGATGCAGACCTCCGTAAGGAGCATTCGGTTTCGAAAGATTTAAAATAAGACATCTTAAGAAAAATAGATTTCTAGAATATTATATTTATACTAAAATTATTTTCATATAAATATATGTATATGTAACATAAAAATATCTATTTTGAATTATTACAAATATTCCACTTTTTCTAAAAATGTCACAAGAATCATTTTACACTAAAATACCATGAATTCCATACAAATCAATATTACAAATAAATACCTTTATTTATGAAATTAGAATATTTTCACTAGAAATATCACAATATAAAATCTACATTCATTACAACTCTAAAGACGAATAATAAATACTTGGGGGTATAGTTTGAAAAGTATATAAAAGTATTTTTACATAAAAACCCCTCAAGTTCTATAAATTACCCTAAGGACCCTAGTAAACGTAGGTTTAAGCGGGATCAATCTCTTGAGCCTCAGGGAGCCGGAGAAGTGGGTGCTTGCCTATTTAAGGTAGACAACTTAATAATGGTGTTATCAATACGGTAATCGTTTTTGAAAAAAGACACAAATCCTGCTGTCCATGTGCAGCGGTTACCGATAACATCAAAACCATCAGAATTTCAATTTACTTTCTAATTGTCTGACTCGTTTTGAGTCTCAGTATAATCTGACTTGAATATGATTCAAGTGCAATCTACAATCTACAATCTTCAATATTACAATTTAACATGAATCCATGAATCCAACTATCAATCTAATACAATTTGACCGAACCGAACCATGGATATACATTCCAATTACATGGTTCTCCAGTTATTCCATTTACATGATTCTACGGTTACACCCGTTTACTGATATCATGGTTCCGGTCAGTCATCCAATTATACAATCAATACTACAAAACAAACAATACAAACAAGAAATCTCGAGGTTTAAGGGGTAGATTGGTACAGAAGGTGTTAGAAGTGGCACGAGACAGTAAGACTTAATACACCTAACATGAATCCGGTTGCTGTTGTACCGTGGCATAAACGGTTCCTTGTACTATACTTGCCTCTAGTCTCTGGCATATAGAGACTCCTCTGGTATACACTGGCATACTTCTGTACCAAGCTACAAACAACAGCGTTAATACAACATTACAACAATATAATACAACTTTTAAAGATACCTTCTTATTCTGTCTATTCTACTTTTTTCTTATCTTTGGGACATACCGAGCGACCTGTTCGCTGACGACATTCTATTTCTTTCTTCTTTGAATGTCGTCAGGTGATTTGGACCCGTCAGAGATCGAGCCCACTGCTGAAGACTTGGACCAGTTCAGTGAAGACCCCGAGCTCTAGTTCATTGTGCACTTTTCCATTTCTGCCTTTCTTTTCTATTATGCTATTGTTTAGGCATTGCTTTTTATTTCAGTTGTATTTACTTTCCATGTATTGTACAGAAAGAATGTGAATAAATAAAGTTGCTATTTTATTATGACCTGTCTCTTATGCATTTACTTTTATATTGCTTAGATACGCTTAGCATATTTACTTCACAGTAAATATATAGCGGACCAGTCCCGTCCCCTTCGCCGTACACCGGGAAGCGGGGTGTGACACAATCAGGCGACGTTAACAGCCCCAATTACTGTCCTTACCACCGAATATTGGGTCACCCAATCGAAGATTGTTACATATTCAAAAGTTGGAACGAAGACCAGTACCAATAGGGTAAGTTCACGCTATCCGAAAGCTGGAGGGTGAACCCGCCACAACTGTACGCTTCTAAAAAGGCGGACACGCCGGAGGCATCATGCTCACTTATAGAGGAATCCCCATGGGAGGTGGCCCTTTCAGCTAAGACTAAAAGAATGATGAAGGACCTTCAAGTATGTCCGGTGATTAGGTGGAAGAGCCTGCTGGATCCTGAGATTATTGAGGGGATGCTGAAGTCGCGCTCAACGCTGAAAGTTGGTGATGGTGGACAGAACCTTCGGGCTAAGCCTCCGAAGTCTTAAAAAAAGAAGAAGAAGGCTAAGAAGCCAGTTCAACCCGACGACAACCATACAAGGTTGCAGAAATATAACCAGAGGGCACGGACCCCAATTACATTGGACGAATTATTCAAGCATGTTCTTGAGAATAAAGATGACGACGCTGATGAAGTAGACGATTTTTCAGAAGAGCCCGAGGATTATGTGGCGAGTTGCCACATGATCTCTCACTCGTCAATAAAGGGCAAAGGAGCTCCTGATGCAGAGAAACTGGGGGCAGATCCAGAACCAGAACTCTTGGAACCGTCAGACGAGATGATTGACATGTTGCTGAACGAAGCCCGTCAGAGGATCAAAACTGATCGAGAGCATGAAATGGACATATTCGAAAAAGCCAAACGTCGGCGGCAGGATGAAAAGGTAGAAACACTCCAACCAGATCGAAACACGCCCGCGGCAGACAGAAGCAGGCTTAAGACGAGGAAACGGTTCACTAAAGCCCTGTCGATGGGAATGAAGCTGCCACCTTTTAAAAGAAATACTCCTGGCAGCATACATCTAAATGAAGCGGATGGGTATCCTAGCTACTGCTTATACCATCGGAGGATCACGCACCCTACCGAAGAGTGTAACGCCTTCAAGAAGTGGTGGCAGGAATACGTCGCCCATCGACAACAATTCAAGCGAATAAAGAGCAAAGCTCGTCGGGAGTAGAGAAGCACGACAGATGGGCATAAAAGAGCTGCCGGCAACTGTCACATGGTGGATTCCAAGAGATCGCAAGTTCTCACCTTCGGAAGCGATTCTGATGAAGAAATACCCATTGACCCCCTCTTTAAGGAATCCACCTCTGGAAGAGAAGAAGGGATGAAGAACTGCGAGAACATTCAGCTGCGTAATTGTACGTTGCCTAAAAAGAATCCCGGACCTTCAAACAAAGGTTCGAACAAAAAAGACAAGGGGAAGGAGAAAATCCATGAGGAGATTGCCCTCGATGATGGGGTCGTCAAAAAGCTCGCAGCCAAGGACCCGCCTAAGAAAAGCAAGGTGGATTACAATATCTTAGCGCATTTGAGGAAAATAGCCTCACAACTAAGCATACTGGATGCCCTATTTCTGTCTAAAGAAGCATGGGATTCCTTGGTCAAGGCGTTACAAGAGCCCGATCAGTTCCAGGCCTTCATCACAGAGAAGAAAATGCAAGATGAGCTGCCAGAAGTCCACACGGCTAACATTGCACTTAATGACGGGGATCTTCTTCTTGGTACGTGCGACCACAACCGTCCTTTATATGTCACTGGATACTGCCATGACATCAAAATAGGGAAATACTTGTAGACAATGGGTCCTCTGTCAACCTTCTCAACGTGCGGGTGCTAAAAGAAATCTGCATGAGCATTCAACATTTAGCCCGTGATAAAATCACTATCTCTGGATTTGATTCGCAGTCGTCGCAGACGCTCGAGTCCGTGCTACTAACATTGCGCTTTGGGCTTCTCGTCACAGACATCAAATTTCATGTCATCGACGCTAGGACTTGCTACAACGCTCTACTTGGTCGGCCTTGGTTACAGGAATATAACGTCATCCCTTCTACACAATACCAGTGTATGAAGTATTTCAAAGACGGCCTCGAGTACACCGTTACGGGAGAGCTAAACCCATTCTCTGTGAGCGAAGTCCGAAAATATGAAGATGCCAAGTACGTCCTGCCAGACTTCAAAGACATGGAGAAGTGTCATAAGCCAGAGCTTAAACAGAAGCCCGTCACTCCCATTCCTACCTTTGGAAGCGATACCGAGGAGGATGAAGAAATAGTCTACTCGGGATAGCCTCAGAAGCGGAATGATAAACCCGGACCATCCGCTCCGATTTTGGTCTTTGGCAGCAACTCCGAAGATGAAACCAACGCCGTATTCTCCGTCCGCCCGTCGATGCAAACCTTCGTTGGAGTAGACCGGAGTTTGCAAATCGCCATGGTTCCATGGTGGCATTACAGAGAGCTTGATGCGCTGAAGAAATATAGCGTGCAAGATTTGCAGACGTTCTACTTCCCTCCTAGGCGAAGAGGTGAAAAGACGATCCTATTTTATCGATCCACGGAGACTAAAGTCGAAAGAGAAGTCTGGCATGGTGCCGATCCTGCGCTTGACAGGCTCCAACCCATTCGTCTGCCCATGTATTACACCGGGGCATTGAAAAGGTTATTAAGATGCTAAGGCGTACCATTCAAACAAACTCCTCGACAAGCTCAGTTCTACAATAGGATTTGGAACGTCCCCGGAACACAGTGAAAATTGCCCAACGGAAAAATGGAAACGATCGGGCTTGGATATGTCTAGTCCAAGAAACGGGAGCAGTTCCATAGCTGCCATGCCATAAAAGACCTTAATGAAGAAAAGGATGCTCTTTTAAAAGACGTTGACGTTGAACCAGAACGAGGTCCTGCCATAAAAGTGCCGAGTCCGTCATTTGAAGAACAGATGGACAAGCTAATAAGGGAAGCGAGTCAGAAGGTTCGGAACGACTATAGCGGCAAAATGACCATTTACGAGAAAGCCAAGATGCAACGCCTCTTTCATTAGGCTACAGAGGACGACGATTCCCTTCACCGTCAGCTCGCCATGCAATCCCATGATAAGAAAAAGGCCCGACGCAGAGGCAAAAACAAGTTAAAGAATGGAAAAAACGTTCGATAGCGGCAAAATGGATCCAAAGGCCACGTGATCAAGAAAAGGTCAGCTGGAATCCATCTCTAACGAAAAGATGGGTCGAGCATATTCCTTCCCTCAAGACAAGACAAGGAAGATATTCGACTTCATCATGAAAAATCAGATGATTACGCTCCCAGAGTCCAAGCACCCCGATAAAGCAAGCGAGGTTCATCGCCCGGATTATTGCTCCTTTCACCGAGCGATAGGACATCCTCTTGAAGACTGTTTCATCTTCAAAAACTGAGTCGAAGACTAATATCAACTTGGCAGGTTCGTTCTATCCAACAGTTGGAGGGTAGCCCTACCACAAAAGCATGTGCCAAAAACAACGTATATGGCAAAGGTAGAACCGGATCAACATCGGTCTTGGAAACGATCTCGTACCTGTCACGTGATAACGCTGTCAGAAGAAGGAGTGCCCCAGAATATGGATGACCTCTCCTGGTGCTTCGCAAACGAGGATGAAGAGGAATTGATCTCAAAATTTCTACCGGTGCCAAAAGAGTTGGAAGATAGAATACATACTACTGTGGACAACCTAAGGAAAATCGACTTGGGGACGGCAAACGGCCCGCGGCCTACGTTCGTCAGCGAGCTACTGTATAAAGAACAGGTGGCTACGCTAAAAGACATGCTCATGCAGTATAAGGACTGCTTCGCATGGAAATATTCAGAGATGCCGGCGCTAGATATGGAAATAGCTATGCATAAATTGGCGATATCTCCGGACGTCAAGCCAGTTAAACAAGCACCAAGAAGAATGCGGCTCGAACTTAAAATGAGCATCAATGCCGAAGTTAAGAAGCTAATCGACTCCTGCTTCATCCAAGAAGTTCAATACCCCGACTGAATCACCAACATTGTTCCAGTGATGAACAAAAATGGGACGGTGCGCATCTGCGTGGACTTTCGGGACCTCAACAAAGCTTTTCCGAAAGATGATTTTCCCGTACAGGTTACCGAGATGATGATAGACAATACGTCCACTCACAAAGTTTTCTTCTTCATAGACGGGTCATTTGGGTACAATTAAATAAAGATGCATCCAGAAGACACAAAGCATACCGCTTTCCTGACTCTGGGCATATTCTGCTACAAAGTGAGGCCTTTTGGTCTGAAGAACGCCGGCGCTACCTATCAGAGGGCCATGACGAAGGTTTTCGATAACCTCATACATGAAATCATCGAATGCTATATCGATGATCTCGTTGTGAAAAGCAAATCATATGAGGAACACTGGGAGCATTTGAAAATAGTGTTCCAGCGTTTTCGGAAATACAATATGAAGATGAATCCTCTCAAATGCGCGTTTGGAGTTTCCTTAGGCAAATTCCTGGGGTTCATCATCCGACACCGGGGCAACGAAATAGATCCATCAAAGATCAAGGCGATTATGGAAATGCCTTTGCCCAGAATTCTCAAACAACTGCGGTTACTCCAAGGAAAGCTCGCGTATATCCGGCGGTTCATAGCTAACCTCTCCGGCAAATGCCGCACCTACAGTCACGTGATGGAAAAGGGAACCCCGTTCGTTTGGGATCGCAAATGCCAAAGCGCACTGGACGAAATCAAGCAATATCTGCAGAATCCACCGGTACCGACCGCTCCAGTCAAGAGAAATCCCCTCATCCTATACACAACTGCCTTTGAAGGTTCTTTGGGCGCGCTATGGGCACAGGAGAACGACCAAGGGAACGAGAGAGCCCTCTACTATTTGAGTCAAGTTCTCCTGGGAGCAGAAAACAACTACTCCCCTATCGAAAAACACTGCCTGGCGTTAATCTTCGCTATAACGAAGCTTCGGCATTACGCTTTGGCGCATGAGATCCATCTCATATCAAAAGTGGATCCTCTCAAATATTTGATGTCGAGAACCATAATAACGGGACGGCTCGCTAAATGGGCCTTACTCTTAATGGAATTCTCGATAACATACCGACCTCTCAAGGCAATGAAAGGTCAGTCCATCGCCGACTTCCTCGCTGAGCATCCGATATCTGCCGATTCACCCCTAAATTGTGAATTGCCGGACGAGCACGCGTTTGACACGATCGACAGGGAGAGAGGAGGGAGTGATACCCGATGGGAACTTTACTTCGATGGGGCATCTTCCATGAAGAAGAGAAAGTACAACACCCCTATAATCAAATCTGGGGTAGGCCTTATCTTCGTGACTCTGCAAGGAGGCATAATGTGCTTTGCCTTTTCCTTAACAGAGCCGAGGACAAATAATGAAGCAGAATATGAGGCCTTGATATCAGGCCTTAAGATTGCTGTCGACATGGAAATCGAAAACCTCCTCATATACGGAGACTCCCAACTGGTCGTTAGTCAAGTAAACGGCGACTATCAAACGTGCAAACCAGAGTTGGTAAAGTACGATGAGAGGGTGCAACAATTGCTGACTCAAATCCCTTCCTACGTCCTAGAAAGCATACCGTGTACGGAAAATAGTAAGGTGGATGCATTAGCCAAACTCGCTAAAGAACTGGCCGAAGAAAACCTTGATGACGTGAGGACCATTGTACAAAGCCGTCGGGTTCTTGCGCCAGCAAAATTGTCCATGGAGTCGTCTGAAGAAATGGAAGCGACTAAGCAAATGTCCCTACAAATAAAGAACCAAGAAAAGGCTAAGGATTGGAGAGAAGTCTTTATAGACTACTTCAAATCCCGTCAAACGCCGGAAGATGCATCCTCAAGACATCAGCTCATAAAAGGAGCTCTGTCTTTCGCCTTCGTCAATGATACTCTATATAAGAGATCGTTCGACTCTCTGTGGCTGAGATGCCTGGGGCCAGAAAAAGCAAGGAGATTCATCCAAGGCACTCATGACGGACTCTGCGGTTCTCATCAAGCCGGGCCGAAGATGAAGCTGAAGATCAAAAGGATGGGATACTATTAGCCCATGATGATTCAGGACTGCCTCGAATACGCGAAGCAGTGCCACTCATGCAAAATCCTTGGAGACTTCATCCACTAGTATCCAAATCTACTACACCCAACAGTGGATAGTTGGCCGTTCGAAATGTGGGGAACCAACATAATTGGGCCCATCGAACCAGCGTCATTCAGAGGACATCGGTTCATATTGGCGACAACCGATTACTTCTCTAAGTGGGAAGAAGCAATACCGCTAAGAGAAGTGAAGACGGAGAACATCCTCCATTTCTTCAAGACACACGTCATCTATCGGTTCGGCACTCCGCGACGGATTATCTCCGATAATGGGCTAGCCTACAGAAGTCACGGAATCAGCCGCTTCGCACAACAGCATAATATAGACTGGAGATACTCTTCGGTCTATAATCCTCGAGCTAACGTTCTAGCCGAGGCTTTCAAAAAGACCTTGACAAAGATCATAAAGAAGACGGTGTCCAAAAATATAAAGGATTGGTACGAGAGACTGTATGAAGTTCTCTGGGCATATCGGACCACGTTCAAGACGGTCACGAACACAACACCATCCGCGTTGGTATTCGGCGCAGAAGCGGTACTCCCCCTTGAGATAGAGCTACCCTCTTTACGAGTGGCGGTTCATTACGAGCTAAGAGATGAAGAGAATGCTCATCTTCGGCTTGAGGAGCTTGACGCCCTCGATGAAACTCGTCTCATGGCGCAGCAAAACTTAGAGGCTTGCAAAGGAAAGATGACGCGCTCATACGAGAGATTGACTAGGCCAAGAACATTTCGCCAAGGCGAACTCATGCTAGTGGTCAAGAGACCTATGATCCCCAATCATGCCAAACGGTGGAAATTCGAGCCGAACTATGAGGGCCCGTACATCATCGACAAAGTCTACCAAGGTGGGGCTTACTTGCTCTTGGATATGCATGGCGAAAGACCCTTCAGGCCAATAAACGTCCGGTTCCTGAAAAAATACTACGCCTGACGGGTCACGGCCTATGTTAATGATAGATGACGATGCCTATGTCCGCTCGCTATCTTCCCAAGCCCGAACTCTATAAGTAGTATCCAGCGAAAACTTGCCTCAAAATCATAACGGACCGAAACGTCCCTAAACTATCAACGGACCAAAACGTCCCTAAACTAACAAGGGACCGAGATGTCCTGAAACTAGCTAAGGACCGAAACATCTTTAAACCACTACAAACCGTAGCATCCTAGGACTGACGCAAAAAAAAACAAAAAAGCGGTTCATCCATAAGTAAGATGGGCACGGCCGAAAACCCGAAGGGGCTCCGTGAGTAAAAACAGCAAGGCTATCGGCAATATTTATGAAAACCCAAAAGGGCGCAGACTCGTAAAAAAAATTTCATGCACACTTGCAAGGTCCTCTCGATCATGTAAGGAGAAAATACCTGCGTGAGATCCTTACGACTCACAAGGGAGCAACACACTTAGGGATCCTCACGATTCCAGAGGAGAAATTACACTTACGAGATCCTCACGACTCGTAAGGAGAACCCTCTTATGAGACCCTCACGGCTCATAAGATTCAAAAGCCTTAAGTTATAGGGATCTGAACCTATTCTTAAGCCATCACATTTCTCAGACTGCCCTACAAACGGTTCAATGTTGACCCTTGTATACAATCTATGGGCACAAATAAACGTTTCCCCCACCCAGTTGCACCAATGGCGCGAAATTTCCTCATGTGGTGAATGACACTGTAAGTCCTCTCGACTTATAAGGAGAAAACACTCGTGTAATATCCTTATGATTTATAAAAGAACACACACTTAAGAATACTCACGATTCTTAAGGAGAAAACGCACTTACGAGATCCTCACGACTCGTAGGGAGAAACACCTTTATGAGATCTTTACGGCTCATGAAGTCAAAAGCCTTAGGCGACAGGATTCTAACCCTATTTGCTAAGCCATATTTGTTTAAATTGACAAAGGCAAATGATGATTCACTCCTGGCAATATCTCAGTTGTAGCGATGCTGATGCCTAAATCGGCAACAAATTCCAAGTCCTTTCAAGGCAAATGATGATTCACTCCTGGCAATATTCCAGTCACAGCGATACTGATACTAAGATTGGTATCAGGTCTTGAGTGCCATACTCACAAAAAAATCGGCGAGCCAAAAATGCATATGAAATAGCCGAAATGATGGGGGAACTCGCAATAAAAATCAGCGAGTAAAATATATGCATATAAAAATAGCCGAAATGTTTGGGCAACTCGTAATAAAAATCAACGAGTAAAATATATGCATATAAAAATAGCCGAAATGTTTGGGCAACTCGCAATAAAAAGCCGCGAGTAAAGAAAAAGAAAAATAGCCGAAATGATTGGGCACCGCAAAAAATAACTGAAATGATTGGGCAATCGCAACTTTCGCGATACAAAATGCTAAAAAGATAGAGCATCGCGGAAGGAAATAAAAAAATGAAATAATGAAACTTTTGCCCAGCAGGTAAGTCCATACTGACCCCTGTATACAATCCATAGGTATAAACGAAAAGGGAACTACATGTCCCAACAAACTCTGTCAATGGGAAAGTCAGATCTCGACAGCAACATTTGCATCTCAGAAGACCAACAACGGCGTTCCTCCTCATGCCAGCAGGGCATGGACGCGACACAACGAAACAGAGCCATGGCAAAGTCCCTAGTTCCAAATTTCAATGACAACATCTACAGCCTAAAGACCAACAACGGCGTTCTTCCTCATACCAGCAAGGTACGGACGCGACACAACGAAATGTAACCATGGCAAAGTCCCTAGATCTAAATCTCAACGGCAATATCTATAGCCTAAGGATCAGCAACGGCGTTCCTCCTCATTCCAGCAGGATATGGATGCGACACCACCAATCGGAGCCATGGCAAAGTCCCCAGTTCCAAGACTCTACGGTTCACAGACAACCTAAACTCAACCAATAACCTCCGTCTTGAAAACACGTCAGCCAGTGACCTCCGTCTCGGAAATACGTCAGAAAATGACCTCCATCTCGGAAATACGTCATCCAATGACCCCGTCGCGGAAATACGTCAGCAAATGACCCCGTTGCGGAAATACGTCAGCAAATGACCCCGTCTCGAAAATACGTCATCCAATGACCCATCGCGGAAATACGTCAGCAAATGACCCCGTCGCGGAAATACGTCAGCAAATGACCCCGTCTCGGAAATACGTCATCCTATGACCCCGTCGTGGAAATACGTCAGCAAATGACCCCGTCTCGGAAATACGCCATCCAATGACCCTGTCGTGGAAATACGTCAGCAAATGACCCCGTCTCGGAAATACATTAGCAAATGATCCCGTCGCGGAAACACGTCAGCCAATGACCTCCGTCTCGGAAATACGTCATCCGATGACCCCGTCTTGGAAATACATTAGCAAATGACCCCGTCTTGGAAATACGTCATCCAATGACCCCGTCGCGGAAATACGTCAGCAAATGACCCCGTCGCGGAAATACGTCAGCAAATGACCTCGTCTCGGAAATACGTCATCCAATGACCCCGTCGCGGAAACACGCCAGCCAATGACCTCCGTCTCGAAAACACGTCATCCAATGACCCCGTCGCGGAAACATGTCAGCAAATGACCCCGTCGCGGAAACACGTCAGCCAGTGACCTCCGTCTCGGAAACACGTCAGCCAATGACCTCCGTCTCGGAAATACGTCATCCGATGACCCCGTCGCGGATATACGTCAGCAAATGACCCCATCTCGGAAACACGTCAGCCAGTAACCTCCGTCTCGGAAACATGTCAACAAATGACCCCGTCGCGGAAATGCGTCATCTAATGACCTCCGTCTCGGAAATACGTCAGCCAATGACCTCCGTCTTGGAAACACGTCAGCCAATGACCTCCGTCCCGGAAACATGTCAGCAAATGACCCCGTCTCGGAAATACGTCAGCAAATGACCCCGTCGCGGAAATACGTCATCCAATGACCTCCGTCTTGGAAATATGTCAGCCAATGACCTCCGTCTCGGAAACACGTCAACAAATGACCTCCGTCTCGGAAATAAGTCAGCCAACGACCTCCCCGTCGGAGTAATACTTCGACTCGGAAACAAGTCAACTCACCAACCACTTACGAGTCCTCTTGACTTGTAAGGGAGAAAATTCTCTTATGAGATCCTTACGACTTTCAAGAGAAAACGCACTTAGGAAACCTCACGATTCCTCAGGAGAA
Organism: Agapanthus africanus; assembly: GCA_030015575.1. NCBI lineage: Eukaryota > Viridiplantae > Streptophyta > Magnoliopsida > Asparagales > Amaryllidaceae > Agapanthus > Agapanthus africanus. Next base: position 751,455,321 of record CM057340.1, on the reverse strand, counting down.
AATACACCTACGAGATCCTCTCAACTCGAAGGGAGAAAAATCTTTATGAGACCCACACGGCTTATAAAGTTGAAAAGTCTTAGGTAGTAGACCTGAACCTGCTTCCTAAGCCATCGCTACCCTACAAAGAGGTTAAGAGGAACTGTTATCTATCATCTACAGGCCACACTCGCCAAAGTTACATGCCACTGAAATGGAAGTGCTACTCAAGTGTACATAAACTACTTCGCGCCAAGTCAAAACAAAAAAGCATAATCTATGGACATCAGCCAAATACTATGCAAGGCAACAAAGAGAACATTCGACTCGCATCCAATTAAGCGTTCGAAGCATACCCACTCATGTATATGCGGAAAGGATTAATGCGTGAAATAAATGCATAGAAAGGGAAAATTTGTCATTCATACTGCAGAAAATTCTTACATTGATGAAGACAGTAAAACAAAAATATCATTAAAATGTTTACAATGGTAAAACATTAAATCCTGGACATGAATTGAGGAATTCAGAAGTAAGGTCTTCTAAAATGCTTCTGGCCTTTCTGACCATTCTCATGTGCATCTTCTCGCGAATACAAGCGTCAGGATTTTCACTGATATCATCCGCCCTTTGATAGGCAGAGATTATCGTTGTCTATTAGAAAACTTGATGCAAGATATCAACAAGACTATCTCGCCGCCTCTTCGAGATCAAGCCCATCAGATACACTGAGTGTACCTTGTCTTCAGCATTATCAAGCGCCTCCAGCGACATGGCTTCGTAAAATCTAGGAAGGGCTTCCCAAATCGCTCCTACGATAATCTTCAACAAAATAGAATGACGGGGGAGTAGTCGACCGTTGTGTTCATCGAGGCGACACATAACCTCAGCGCATTGAGCGTCCGTAAACTCTTGGTTTTGACAATGGCCTTGGACGCGAATGTCTTCATAGGAGATAATTTCGTCAAGATCATACAAATAAACGGCCATAGTACCTGTGCGAATAAAAACAAGGGTTAGATGTCAATGCTACAGGCCAAATTCTGACACTTAGTACTTTAAATTTGTACCACACTCCAATGCAGTAGAAAGGGACCAAAGGGGACCTACAAAATCATGTGACGGCTCATCAATGATGAGACAATCACTAATTAAAGGGGAAATCCTAAAAGGATTCTCATTTAATGAGAGGCTCATTGGGCCAAGGAGTTAAACTCTCTCGAGAGCAGCGCTCTGCAACAGAAATCAAATCTGTCATTATGAGGGGAATAAAAATTCCCCAAGAATTCTAAAAGAGCTATGCTCTATGAAAATGATGGAGTAACCCATCAAAAACCCTAAAAAGCAAAGCTTTTACTGAGTTAAAAAAAACTCCAAGATCTTCAAGATCTGTGAACAAACACTAAGAGTTCTTCATGGAAGATGAACAATGTTCCAATTCATGGGTTAAAATCACCCTACAAAAATTATATCTTGAAAATTTATGATCTAAAGATGAGCACGGATCTGTTAATGGGTAAAACCCTAAAACATTTCTTTTAAGATCTACGATCTGAGAAGAGCAAAACTTTGTTAATGAGTTCAATCCTTACCAAATTGGGGCAGAGTTTTGACTCTAAGAGTTTCTTAAGGCAGAGAACTAAGCTCTGAGGAGGAGAATTAAATTCTCAAAGAAAACGAAGAAGGAAGAAGATGAAAGAAACTGTGGCTGCCTAAGAAACCAAACCCTTGAATTTATAAGACGTGACAATGGCGATTCACCTCCCCGTTCCCCTAGGCAATCCAACGGCTGTAAGGGTGACAGCGTTGCACTCACATGCAAGCCGCATGAGAACAATGTTGTGGGGGCATTTGTTCTCTTATGAAAAATAAATAATAAATATAAAAAGTAATGGGAAAATCTCCAAATGGAGCATCACGTGCCCAAACGTGATAGGCACTGCGCTTGACAAAACAAGACTGAAAATGAGGGTGAAACTATGCCTTACATGCAGACACGTGACGCTCTTTGATGGGCATAACTTCGTGGGGTCACGTGCTACACGTGATGGGCTCCTATGCCTTCTGAGCCAATAGAATTAAATTCTAAATAAAAGGGATTAAAGCCCTATTTGGAAAATATTTTAGATCTTTCTAAATAAGAAAGATTGCGCTCTGTAAAGCAGAGCGCTGTTGGATTAAAAATCCAATGGTAATTAAAATCACCAATTTACAGAAGAAGATTTTGTATAGCGAAATATTTTCCTAATCTTGTGAGAAATATCTTCTGTAAAACAGAAGTCCTTGGATTAAAAATCCAACGGTGAATAAAATTTATCGATTGATCTAAAAGATCATTTTGTTTGATTATAAAATCAATCAAAATTGATTCTTTTCTTTCTCCTATGAATAGGAGCCAGCATAAAAAAAAAGAAGAACCCCCCCATAAACTGCAATTTCAAAAAGAAAAGAAGAAACTCTAGGTAAGAACGAACAAAAAAAACAAAGAGAGCATAGTACTCCTTCGTTTCCACTAGGGTTTAACCCTTCATATAAGAACTTAGTTCTTTCTTCTGATAAAAGATCTGCAGAAGCAGATCTCCCCACAAGTCGAGAATTTAATTCTCATCGGGGAGATTCTGCCATGCAGATCCAAAACCTAAGAGAAGATCTAAGTTCAGAGAATTTAATTCTCTCAAAAGGCATATAGGAATTTAATTCCTCTGATAAAACTAGGGTTTAACCCTTCATATAAGAACTTAGTTCTCTCTTCTGATAAAAGATCTGCAGAAGCAGATCTCCCCACAAGTTGAGAATTTAATTCTCATCGGGGAGATTCTGCCATGCAGATCTAAAACCTAGGAGAAAATCTAAGTTCAGAGAATTTAATTCTCCCAAAAGGTATATAGGAATTTAATTCTTCCAATGAAACCAGGACGAAAGAATTTAATTCTTATAAAAATAAGAGACCTAAAATTCACAAAACTCTGATCAAGAGCTACATGCATATTAGCGTTCGATGCTACACAATAAAAGCTCACATGTTCCCACGAAAGCACTTTTGAGGAACAAAAAGGAAAGACTGAGATCGCCTCATGTGACCTTACGTGACCCCTGAGAAATGTTTGGCACTTATAAAAAAAGAAAATTGAATAAACCCTATTTTGGGGCGCCTCACGTGATCCCACATGACCCCTGAGAAGTGCTTAGCACTTATAAAAGAGAAAAGGGGAATAAACCCAAGACAGTTCCCATTCTGGGGCGTCTCACGTGACCCCACGTGACCCTTAAGAAGTGCTTAGCACTAGAATAAGAGAATGAAAGAGGAAGCCCCCAACTTTAAGCGCCTCACGTGCCACATGTGAGCCTCCCCCAATTTCTAGTGTTTAACACTATGAAAAGCTAATGTTGGCCAAACTCAGATCAAATTTCCCGAAGACCATCAATTGAGCTCCTCATGCTCAGGGTCCCCAAAACCGATCTCAGTCCCAAAAATAGCTCATGAGCTCCAAACATATTGCATCTAAAATGATGTTCATCCCATCCCCCCTCAGTCGGGATATTGGTTCAAGGGTATATCTCTCCACACTTCTGATACATGTCGTTGTAATTCTTCAACGTCTTCAGAGAGGTGGAGGGTCCCAATAACCAATAGCTCTTGGCACACCCCCAAACCAATGAGCCAAAACAATGGACCGTAATGTCCTTAAATTAACTATGGACCGTAATGTCCATAAACTAATCTTTATGGACTATGATGTCCTTAAACCCAATGGACCGTAATGTCCTTAAACTAACTATGGACCGTAATGTCCTTAAACTAATCTTTATGGACTATAATGTCCTTAAACTCCACGGACTATGATGTCCTTAAACTTTGGACCGCAATGTCCTTAAAACTAACTCCATGGACCGCAACGTCCTTAAAACTAAATTGCGGACCGCAACGTCCGTAAAAACTAAATTCCACGGACTATGATGTCCTTAAACTTTGGACCGCAATGTCCTTAAAACTAAAACCTTTGGACCGCAATGTCCTTAAAACTAAATTGCGGATCTCAATGTCCCTAAAAACTAAATTGCGGACCACAATGTCCCTATAAACTAAAGAAAATCCTGTTGAGTAGATTTTAGTCTAAAATTAGACTAACGTATTCTCAACAAACGTTTGAGTTGACCTTAATCTAAAACAAGATTAACGATCTTTAAACCAACCCAAACCCAAATTTAAGAAAATACGGATTTGGACTAATCTACGCCCTACGGGCGACAACACAAATTTGTCTCCGTATACAATCCACGGGCAACCTAAAACAAAACAAACACACACGAAATGAAGTGACCTTCTGGAGCAGTAGAAAGTGGTTACCGCGATGCAGTAATATAATTAACTGCAGGGGCTGGCGCCTTCAGAGAAGAGCGTCCCCACAATCAAAAACCCCTCACAACGAGGGGGAATCTGACGAAGTCTGCTACAACGGCTGCATCCGTCCAAACCTCCGATACGCGGTGCCATAAATCAACTTGACATTTTTGGAGAGGTGGACGGATAAATCCAAATAGCATCTGCTCCCAAAGTTCAGGCCAGACGTCCCAACGTTCCGGTCGCGTCTTTCGGCGGTGAACAGAACTAATTTGCAATTTGAAACCTGTCAAACAGAATAAAAAAGTTACATGAGAAAGCCTAAGAAAAACAATGTGCCAACTCCTCCAAAGGACCGCGGAACTGGGGCCAATAGGGCTTTTGGACGACGGAACCGTGGCCATGCCATGCCATCTTCCAACCAAATTTTGGAGGTAGTTTTGTAATTCTATATAGGTTCAGAATATGGCCTTAGGGTTTCATTCCTCTGTCGATAAATACTCCAATTTTGAGCAAAATGAAGAATGTTTTTCTTTACTTAGATTTAGTGTAGTTTAGTTTGTAGTTTAGTTTGTAGTTTTTTCTTCTTCATCATCTATTCTTCATGAAAATTGTAGTGAGAGATTTTTGAGAAGAAGATTAATAAAGATGAAGGTTTTTTTTATAAATTGTATCTTTAATTTCTTACATTGTAATTTTAATTCCTGGTGTAACTTTTATTACTTGTTTAGTAAAGTAGTTGTTGGTTTCCTTTTATTGTTTTATTTTTCTTCTCTTCTAATTTTATTTTCAAGCCATGATACTCAATGGAGTCTCTTGCTTAGCTGAGGGCCCAAATAGTTAGCTTGTTATTTTTGTAAAACCGTATTTTTCCATTCTTTCTTCTCTTCTTTCTTGTTTCATTTTTCTTTTAATGTGTGAATAAATTACACACTTGTTAGGGCTAAGCAAGATTAGTATGAGAAATGGAAAAATCGCTTGTGCTTCTCTTCACCAAACAAGTTAAAATGAATCTAGACCAAACAAACACAACCCTCTCACTTAGACGCGCTATAAGTGACATATAGCCGCGATCTAAGTCGAGAATTCTTTCAAGCACACTACAACGTGATATATAGTTGTGACCTGATTGGAGACTCGGTTGTGTATGTTTGGCCTAAGGTTGGAAATAAGTGCATGTAGCGGACGGATAAGCGGCACTAGAAATAAATTTAGCATTGGAAATCTTGGTTAAACTCGCAAATCCCATTCTTATGGCCTCCTAATCCCTGCTACTTCCAATTATTCTTATATCATTTCAAGAATGATAAAAGACAAGTACAAGACTTATCCTAACTCTACTAACCAACCCTAACCCTAATAAGTTTTCTTGGACATAAAATATAAACACTTAGAATAGAATTGAACTGTAACATTTCAAAATAATAAAATATTATTTTTGGGAATTTTTATAATTTAATATTATTTTAATATTAAATTTATAATTAAATACCGATAAATGGGAAAAATTATGGAAAATTCTAAAATAATGTATTTTATAGAATTATGTCATTTTAAAGTTTTTATGATGAATTATATGCTATTTTAGTGCTAATCGCGATTAAAAATCGCTAATCGGGTTTTTAGCACTTTTGTGCAAAAATGTGCACATATCATTTTTCCACACTTGTTTCATTTTCCTACATGTTTTGGGTGTATGGTTTGTTAGGGTTTACCATGGTGAGAGAAGAAAAAGAAAAGAAAAGAAAAAGGGAAAAAGAAAAGTCAAAGGAGACAAAATGAGTGAGTGGGTGTACTTGGAGAGAGAAAGAGAGTGTGTTTTGTGAGAGGGGGGAAAGGGGGGCTGCTGCTGCTGCTGCCCATTTTCAAAACCCCACCATTTTCCTCCTTCCTCAACCCCACAACCCTCCTCAAAGAACACTAGATCTATCCCCAACCATGCCCCAAAACCCTACACTCCCTTCACAAATATTAGTCCCCATCTCATCCTCTACAAGATGAACCGAGCAAAGTAGGATTTTGATGACTTTGGGAAGTTGGTGCTGCCTAGAGAGGGACAAGTGAGGTATAACTTCTTCCTTTTGTTTAGTTTTGGTTCGATGTCGTATTTTTGTGTTGTTTTGTGACATGGACAACCTGCTGTGACCCCGAGACTTTTTGGTGGAAACAAACAGTGTGGGAGTGTTATACTAGAGACCTGGAGAGTTTACCTGAAACCCTACCCCTTCCTACCGGCCCTGGGCCGGCGACCAGTGGACTAAAACCGGCGACCTCGGCTTAATAGGGGAGCTAGGGTTTGGATTTTGTAGGTGGTTATATGATGGTATTTAGGGGTAATTGGTCCTACTGGATTTTTGTATAATGACTATAGGTGAATTCTGGGGGCTTTGGTGAGTGTTTGCTTGACCATGGTAACACGATTCATGACCTGAGCCATAGAGCTGAGCCGTTGCATGAACTCAGGAAATTTACCCATATCAGTTTTGTGACTTTTAGTGTGCCTATGGGGTATCTGGAGCAACCCAGGGAATATCTGAGACAACCAAACAACACCAGGGACCCATTTTTGACCATGGGAGACCATCATGACAAAGTGTAGCCAATTGGGGCCAAGAAGGCCGGCGAGGCCGGTTTTTCATGAGGGAGGGCTCGGCCACTTGGTGTGGTGTGGGGTCCAGGTTTCTGCTTTAGGCCACATAGACCCTATACATCACTATAGACCTGTTTGCTTGCCTTGTTTTGACCAAGAGTGAAATCTAGGACCAATTTCCTACAATGTAGTAGTACGACATCGCCACGACTTAAACTTGGTGTACCAAATCTTGATTTATGTGTTAGATTGGCAGCCTACCTAGGATCTGGAGTGACCCTAGACACTTAATGGAAAAACCAGCAAGACCATTACCCTGTATTGACTACTAGGAGGTTTCCCTATAAACCTGACACCCTAACTTCCCTAATTGGGCCGGCGAGGCCGGAATTCTAGGGTAGGGGCCGGCCACCTTGTTGACTTAGGAGTCTAGGATGCCTCCATAGCTCACATGTACCCTATATATCACCTAGACTTGTTTGCTTAGATTTTTCTGACCTAAATCAAAATCTGGGAACACTTGTGTGTGAATTAGGATATGTTTTCCGTATTTGAAATGATGAGTTTTGATATCTGGATTCGTTTTTGGTTGTCGCATGTTTGTACATCGACGACAAGGGTTGTTTGATTGATTTGTGTATGTATAAGCTATAGGTTTTAACCTATAAGCAATGCGTGTGCTGTTTTGGTTTCCAATGTGATTTTCATGTGCTTTAGCGTTTGTGATATACTTGTAGGTACCCTACGTGATGTTGAGGCGATGAAGATAAAGGCGGCGATATTGGCATCGGCAAGCAAAGGTGAGTAGATTTATATCTACGGGAAGAAATCGGATGGATGGTAGCACCCCCGCAGTTCATGGTGATGTATACGAATATGTATACACACATATATATTGATTATATATTGTTGAGTTTATTGACGATAAAGATGGATAATTGGTGTGATTGGATTAGTTTAGTGTTGCGAAACCCTAGAGTAGTGGTTGCACCACACATACACACGCACACCCATACTTGCATACATTCTTCCTTCATTTGTGCTTATGTGGGAATATATTTATGTGTTCACATGCGTATGGGACTATGTGTTCACATACTGGATTTGAGGATAGTATTTAGGATTTGAGGTGAGTCGATAAGATTGATTTGAGACCGTGAGATCGGTGATATAGCAGGATTCGTATTTGAGATACGTCATGATATCATAGAGGATCTTTAAACGACGATATCATGTGAATAGTGATAATAATGAAGTAATCGACATGTGATCGTGTTATGAGATATGATATGTGCTGATGATATCGGTTTGTACGAGACTGTCGATCAGTGGTCAGATCATGATTATATTGATGATATTAGTAATGTACTAGACGTAGGTCAGTACCCTGGATTGTGATCTTGGATAAAGAGGATATCAGATGAATAAAGTGATGAATGTGATATTGGCCCGTATCCAGATTTGGGATGCCGTACGACGGATTTACGTACGAGCTATATTGATGTTTGATCCGCACTCTTGACTTGGGAATAACTGATTATAGATATGGTATCGGATGCGATATTATCAAGGCGGGATCACCGACTTATATATATATATATATATATCGACTCAGATGTTAGGCGGTTTCCTTACTTTCAGTTAGCCAGTTAGCTTAGCCCTATAGTTTAGTGTAGTTGGTAGACTAGATTTGACTCCTACATATTTCAAAAGCTAACGAATCGCTGGTATTTTAAAGGACAGGTCAAGGTATTCTACGGATATTTTAAAAGACGTATATTTTCTTAAAAACACCGTAGCCCTCATTTTCAAAACACCGTGATTCGTGTTATTTTTAAAAGGTACCATTGTTTAACTTATAGTTATCGTTGTGTCTAGTATTCTGCTCCCGTACATTATTGATGTTTGCTCCACATCGCATACTTATTGCACTGCATATTCCATTATTGATATCATGCTGTTAGGACACCAGCACCATTACCGATGATGCGTATGTACCACGTACACTTACTTGCCGGCTCACACACATCTTCATCGGTAATTGCCATGTCACGAACACTTTAGAAAATACTGTTTTATTGACATAGTGGTTAGCTAATATTTTAGACATTGTAGTTATTACTTGTCACTTCATGCATACTGTTATTCATTGTTATGCCGCATTAATGGATTTTTATGCCTATATTCACTGTTTACATGCTATTGAGGATTTGGATTCGGATTTCCATGAGATTTTCTGGATTTGGGGGAAACCGCAAAACTTGTCACTTCATGCATTCTTTTCTTTCTTTTTAAATAAAAAGTGCAGTTTTTCCATGATGTATGAGTCGTCCACCATGAGTTTGCTGATAGATTTCGAGACCCGAGTTCGAGGAGTGGAGGAACCGTTTCGGGTACATGGTGGACCCGGTGCGGTACCCCGGGGCAAGAGGATCGCAGATGATGGCGTTGAGCCTGGTAGGGGAGCACTACCGACCGGTGATTTTACCCGATGCGTCGGATAGCCGGAGAATACCGTCGTGGTCTTGAGATGGATGGTAGGGGCTGGTCTGGACTGACGGCGCCCTAGATATTGAGATTGAGACATTGAGATTTCGAGATATTGAGGTACTGAGATTTGATGATACAGGCCAGTCCGGATAGCCGGAGCCTGAGATTTTGAGACATTGAGATTTATGTTTTGTGTCGATACTAGACACTGTTTATGCTGATTTCATTATGATACCTCATTTTAAAAATACAAAGGAAATCTCGCTAAATTATGAAAGCAGTTTCTTTAGTACATGTATTCTGTTTTCATGCATTCATACATCGTCCATATGATATATTGCTACCTGAGGCACTGACACGGGCACATGAGATTACACTTGGGTTAGATATTTACCCTAGCCATTGTTATAGGCTGCTGGTTATATATTTGAGGATATATTATGATCATATGACCTAGGATTGCGTTGTTCATGCGATTTCTGTTCGTAGATGTTTTTCTACTCACGAGTCGGCAACTCACCCCCGTTGTACCACAGTTTCTTGCAGGTTTGCCGTACAAGTTTCAGTATGGCTTTGCTGGCACTACTTCCATTTTCGGGTGATTTGCTAGTAGGTGGGTTTATTGTATCGTATCCATCACTATACTTTGTATATTATTATTCTGTTGTATCTAGAAGTTCCATCAACCAAACATGTATTTATTTTTCAGATAGAGACCGGTGTTGTTTATTCATTCGACCTTAGAGTCGCGCGTTGTATTTTTATGCATTTCATGTTGTTTGAGTTTCCTTTTCTGTTGTGATCCTCGCCTTTTGGCGTTGTATATTATATTGCTTGTGTGGTTGTGACCGTCGATTGACGAACAGCTATCTCCCGCTTGGGGATGCATTTTTCATTATATATATGCTTTATCAGGTTTTGTACCCGTTTGGGGTCAGTTTTTACAAAGGAAACTCTGCCAAAATTTTTAGAAAAGATTTGTGATTTTAAAATGCACATCTCGGCATATGTTGCAAACTATTTGATTTAAAATGGTTTTCCTTTACTCTACTATCTTTTCTTGGTTTGGATTGCTGGGTTTTTTTGGCTTACTTAGATTACGTACGTCTCGAGACGTTCGTAGTTTAAGGGCCGGTCATGTTCCGTACTTTCGGGACGTGACATGAACATACATATACATTTTTTTAACTTGTCTAAAACACGAACGAAAATACGAACCGTCTCTCAGTGGACGACTCGTACTCAACCGGCTAGCTACAAACGAAACCAACTTGATTGGGGTAAATAGAACAAGTAGAACGCATAACATATCGCGGTTTTTCTACTCAATCAAGTGTTCGGTAAGCTTTCTACCTTTACATTCATGTGTATATTTTGCATTTGCATACTTATTTAAAAACCTACAAAACCTGAAATTTTTTCCAAAAATATAAAAACTTTGTCATCAAGTTAGCTGGTAGGGTAACTTATATTTTTATTCCAAAAATTTAGTTTGATAGGTTAGAAATAACTAAATCCTAGATTTAGGATTTGAAAACCCTACAAATAACCCTCTTTCAATTTGACCTTGGTAAATATACATTCTTGCAGTTCTTTTAGAAGTAAGCAATCTTGAGTTCAGTTCTTAAGTTAAGTCAAGATGAAGGGAAAGTATTGAAAGTTTTATTGAAAGATAAATTTGAAAATAGTTCTTATTTTTGAGTCCAAATTCAAAAATTATATACCCTACAAATCGCACTTACACGCACCTAGAAACTTAGGATAGTAGAGGATACTTAGAAATACTATTTCCTGAAAGCCAAGTATGAAAGAAAAAGCGGTATTTAAAGCTAATCACCAAAAGAGTATCATTGAAAAATATATCCGGTCTTGAAAAGAAAAAAAAGAAAAAATAAATTACAAGAACTGGAAACTGCTATTTACGCTTTAATAAACTCACACATTCAGTAATCGGCTGATTAGTGCCTCAGCAAGCAGTAGTAGTCGTATGAAAGGTGTGTGAGTCAATCCGTCCATCATTAATGAAAAGAAGTAGTATTAAATATTAGGGCAAGGGTGTTATAACTTGAATTGAATTCTTGAGTGTAGGGATGAAATTTACACACACATGGGGTTATACGATCCATATTTAGAGGAAAGATAGGGATAAAGAATAGGTCTTATGTTTTCCGTAAAGATGATGAAATTCCGGATTGGAGACTGCACTTTAGATGGAAAACTCAAGAGAAACTGAGATCTTTATAAACTGTAAAAACGTATAGAATCTTAGATTGAATGAATAAGAGACTTGAAAAATAAGTGATGGATATTTCTAATTTAGGATGATAGAATTTCTAACTTAGATGCTAAACCGTAGGATTAAAATCAAGATTAACTTATGAAACTAGCTTGACGGGATTTTGTGGGTAGTATCCGGTGAAACCCTTCAGGAGACAACACTTCTCCTACTAGAGACACCTATAAGTTTAACGGCTTATTGCACACGCTAAGTGCAACCATGATGCCTACGAAAGTGAGCTTAGGACTTTTTGAAAATAAATGGTTTTGCTTGGGACGTGTAAAAGATAAGTTTGGGGGTATTTGTTCACACCAGAATATTACATTTAATACCGCCAATTTTTCTGCTCGTTTGTTTATAAGTATGTACTTTTGATCCGTATTTGCTACATGATTATAGGTTCCCATTCCAAAATAAAGCAAATCAAGCAAAATCTCCACAGTTATGCCAAAATCTAGAACATCTGCCAAAAACAGTTAAAATCCAGGTTTCGGTCATCCATACCTGTCAAGTGTCGTTTACCAGTTCAAGAGATAAGATGAATAACAGCGGTCATTCGTGTCTTGGACAAGCACAGAGTACGAGAAAGGCATTATAAAGATCAAGGGGTGTGCAGAGCTCGAGGGAGATCAAAGTCAAAAAGATTAAAATAGTAGCCATTTTGGACTGTTGAAAATCTGAAGATATTTTGGAACTATTTTTCAATTTGGAACCTATCAAACAGAAAAACAAAGCAACACGAGAAAGCCTAAGAAAAACGATGCTCCAACTCCTCCAAAGGACCGTGGAACCACGACCAATAGGGCTTTTGGGTGGCGGAACCACGGCCATGCCATGTCATTTCCCGACCAAATATTCGGGATAGTTTTGTAATTCTATATAGGCTCAGAATATGGCCCTAGGGTTTCATTCCTCTGCCTATAAATACTCCAATTTTGAGCCAAACCAAGGATATTTTTCTTTACTTAGATTTAGTGTAGTTTAATTTATAGTTTCTTCTTCTTCTTTATCTATTCTCCATGAAAATTGTAGTGGGAGTTTTTTCAATGGAAAATTAATGAAGATAAGGGGTTTTTTATAACTTGTATCTTTAATTTCTTGCATTATAATTTTAATTCCTAATGTAACTTTTACTTGTTTGTTAAACTGGTTGTTGGTTTTCTTTTATTGTTTTGTTTTTCTTCTCTTCTAATCTTATTTTCAAGTAATGATACTCAATGGAGTCTCTTACTTAGGTGAGGGCCCAAGTAGTTAACTTGTTATTTTTGTAGAACTGTATTTTTCCATTCTTTCTTCTCTTCTTTCTTGTTTCATTTTACTTTTAATGTGTGAATAAATTACACACTTGTTAGGGCTAAGGAAGGTTAGTATGAGAGATGGAAAAATCTTTTGTGCTTTTTTTCTCCCAACAATTTAAAATGAATCTAGACCAAACAAACACAACCCCCTCACTTAGGCGTGCTATAAGAGACATAGAGTCGCGACCTATGTCGAGAATTCCTTTATGCGTACTACTGTGTGACATGTAATTGTGACCTAATTAGAAACTTAGTTGTGTATGTTTGGCCTAGGGTTGAAAATAAGAGCATGTAGCGGACGGACAAGAGGCACTAGCAATGGATTTAGCGTTGGAAAACTTACTTAAACTTGCAAATTCTATTCCTATGTCCTAATCCCCGCTACTTCCGATTATTCCAACATTATTTCAAGAATGGAAAAAGACAAGTACAAAACTAATCCTAACTCTACTACCAAGCTTAACCCTAATAACTTTACTTGAACATAAAATACAAACACTTAGCATAGAATTGAACATATATATATATATATATATATATATATATATATATATTCGTTAATTGACTCGTCTAAAATAAGAACGAAAAACATACCATCTCCCAGTGGACGACCCGTACTCAACCGGCTAGCTACCAAGCGACACCGTCTTAATTGCGGTAAGTAAGACATATAGAATTCTTAGCGTAGCGCATAAAAAAGTACTCAATCGAATGGCGTCGTTGCCGGGAAGAAGGTAATGTATTTCTTTCTTGTTATTCGGGTTAATTTTTGTATATACAAACTAAAAAAAATCATAAAAATCCATCTTGTTATTCTTTGATTCTTTTTGTGTGAGTGTGCAGGATAGGGAAAAGTGCAAGTTCAGTGCCAAAGACGTGGAAAGTTTGACCCACATCTCACGGCTATACTGCGGCGGATCAAGGCGAAACCGTGCCAAAATCTGGAGCAACTACAGTGATCACATCAAATACAGAGGCTACAAAACAGAAGACCAAAACTGGAGAAGTCAACCCAAGAAAACTGGAGCTTCAACTCGATAATTTGGCGGCGGATCCACGGCCATTAAAGAGTATTTGACCACGGTTCCGCGGCCAAACATTGGCTTCATTGCTCCAATTTTTTTGTAGGTCCTTCTTTTCTCTAAATTTCCCTTTTAAGCTCTAATAGATTTCCTTCTCTGCAGTATTCTTTGCGCAAACTCTCTCTCCATTTCCAATAAATTGTTTTATGCAGGATTCTTTGTGCCGCCGCCAAATAATTTTTTTTGTTGTTTTAGATTTTGTTTGTTTATTGCTTTGCATATAATAATACGGACATTAAAGGGCTATAACACCATTTAAAATTGTGTGGGGATTTCATCACCCTTCCTAAGACCCTACAAATCATAAAAAGTATACGCATTATCTTGAGTTAATAAAAAATATCTAGACCAAACCTATAAGGACTTGTCGCACTCATTTAGAACAAGTGAAGGTTGCGGGAATCGGTCGTTTATCTAAACTTGATTTTGTGGTCCCTAAGCTAGATAGGTGAGGAGGTAATTTTAAAAAAAGCTCGTCTCATGGTGATTCATGAGCGGAACCCTCCTTACCTCACTGGTGCTTTCCTAGCCACAATTGGCAGTGAAGAGGCGATTCGAGGGTTATCCAGCAACTTATCCCTTGGAAGTCTAGGAGCGGTCTAATTGGATTTTAAAGACTCTACCTCTAGGTGTTGTTTGTGCATATTGTAATTGTGATTGTGCTCATTTAAAGTTTAGTCCCATAATTCCATATTTTTCAAAAACCAAAGCAAACAATTTCAAAAATCCAAAAATAAAAAAAATTATAAAAAAATTCGCCCACCTTCTACCCTCCCTATCTTTCACTCTTTTCTTATTATGGGTATCCCAAAACGATCAACTCTTGCTGAACTTTGGTACCCACAACTAGACATTTCTTCTTACGGTTCTTACTTTGGTCGAACTTCAAACGTTCCTTCCATGCCCAAAATTTCTTTGAGAGATCGAATAGACGGGTTTATGACCAACAATTAGACACTGCACTCCACTTTGTATCAACCTTATCAAACTTTTACACCTTCTTATGTTGATACCCTTTCTGAGAGTCATGTTGTGACTCCGAAACCCATGTTCATTGCTGACAAATTGAACAATCCCGTAGCCTACTTTTCACTCCCTTCACCACTCTAAATTCGTTAAGACAACAATGTCAATCATCTTCTTATCATAATGTTAATCCTAATCCTATCCATTTTCACATCTATTCGATTCCTATCAATCCTACCCGCTTTTTACACCTTCTCCAGACATTTCTTCTGAACATCCATTTGTGAGTTTCACGTATCCCAACGAATTTGAATTTTTTACCGAAACTCCTTCACAACCCATGTCTAGTCTTGAACAGTCATTAAAGAATTTCGGGTAGTTTCATGCCAACAAATGGAGGAATTGAATGCATCCATAGCTGCCCTCATACAACCTAACGAACCAGCAGCCAGTTTTCAACTAGCTCAGCATTTTCCAATGTATTTAACAACTCTAATAGTGTACATAAAATTCATTTAAACTTAATGTACAATTGGGTTATTTACAATTACTGTGAAGGCTATTAGTATTTGTTTTGATTTAGACAGCAAGAAAGAGCTTGTAGCTCACTGGTAAGACCTTGCACTGCTGAACCAAAGCACCAGAGTTCAAATCCCATCAGCCACATATTCTTTTTATTTTAAATTCTTTTAATCTTTTTAGAAGCCCAAAAGACTACACGTGCACTACACGTAAACTGAAAAGACACAAGATAATCAAACACGTGCATTGTAGAATACCAAACGACCCCGACCCAATAACCCAACACCAACCCAAACCGTCGGTATTGGGCCGGCGACAAGCCTAGGAAATCCGGCGAGGTCGGGTCAAACCGTCCCAAATGCTTCCAAATTTCACCCCCTGCACCTCTTCAGCTACCCCACTACTCTCTTATTGCTTGTTTACTCTAAATTAATCTAGAGAGCAATAAAATGCCCATTTAATCTTATTTTTAATGCAAATTTAAATGCATTTTTTCATCACCCTAAACCCTAAATTGTCCTATAAATACCCATCCATTTTGCATCCCTTCACACTAAAAATACTATGCCAAAACTCTCAAGAAATTTTCAAGTTCCCATAGTGTGCAAGTAGAGTTAACAAAGGGCGAAACTCCGACGAACTTCCGGCGACGATACAAGGAGTTTCCGGCAACAAAACGAAGCACCAACGAATCCTAGATCTCCTCTTACCTTCTCCCACTCATCAAAGCCAGTAAGTTTCCCTTCTCTCTCTGTTTTGCTATTCTCAAACTTTACCTTCTCAAAACGTGTCGGAAGCGGAGTTATCCGGCTTCCGATTCTCTTTTCTTTTAATAATACAACTTTTTCTTAATAAAAAACCTACAACTTTTGATATCTTGTTTAGTAATTATTAACTAAGACATTAGAACAAGTTTGACATTAAAATGATAATCATATCAAGTTGTATTTCAATTTTAAATTAAAATACCTTTATGTTTCAATTCGACATGTTTATACCTTTTAACTGTATTACCTTAGAATAACTCACGAGATAATGACCTACCTCATCACAATACACATATCTATCATAGCACGATGAATTTTGGGACAATAGAATACGGGAATACGACCTTGCAAATAAATCCCTTTAACTTATAAACCGTTTTCTTTAAAAGATGTATTAAAATATTTCTATGCAATTGAGCCTCTGCAACCCATTTTGGGGACCCCGTTTAGGATGGTGCAGATTATCGCACATCCTCGGGCTTAGTTGAGTGAGATGCATACCTCCGCAAGGAGCATTCGATCTCGATGGAATTTTTATACATTTTTGTTTAGAAAATGAGATTGTTACAAGAAAATAAATAAATTTATTTTCATTAAATAGGTATATATAAATATTACCAAAATACTTATTTTAAATATATATATATATATATATATATATATATATTTCCATGTTTCCAAAACTCAAGAAAGGAATTCCAATATTACATGAAACTACCATGATAATTCAAAAAATATTCATATTACAAATAAATACCATATATTATGAAATTAGGTTTTATTCACTAGAATGTCACATTTATAAAAGATACATCAATGAAAAGCTTAAAAACGATAATTAAATACTTGGGGTGTATTTTGAAATTATACCAAAACTATTTTTACATAAAACCCCTCAAGTTATACTAAATTACAATAAGGACCCTAGTAAATATAGGTTTAAGCGGGACCAGTCTTTTGAGCCTCAGAGAGCCGGAGATATGGGTGCTTGCCTATTTAAGTTAGAAAACTTAACAAACGGTGTTATCAACATGATAATTGTCTTTAAAAAAGACACAAATCCTGCCGTCCATGTGCAGCAGTTACCGATAACACCAAAACAATCAGGATTTCAAGTTCTTTTAAAAGTGTCTGACTCAGACTAATCAATCTAACTTGAATGTGATTCAAGTACAAACTACAATACAACATGATTCAATATGAATCCATCTATTCAATCTATATCAATCTGTATTGACTGAACCGAACCATGGATATATTCCATTTACATGTTCTTCCATTATATCCGTTCCATTACTGATATCATGGTTTCGGTAAGTCGTCCATCTATAAAATTTACAAGACAATACAATACAATCAATACAATCAAGCAATCGCGGGGTTTATAAAGGGTAGATTAGTTCGGAAGGTGTTAGAAGTGGTACGAGACTGTAACCATAACACAACTAACCTGAATATCCATTGCCGCTGTACCGTGGCTGAACGGTTCCTTGTGCTTCGTAAATCTAAATCTCCGGAATAGTGCGACTCCTCTCGTATACACTGGCATTCTTCTATACCAAGCTACAAAAAACAGCGTTAACACTAAATACAACATTATAACAATTTACTCTTTATTCTGCCTATTCCATTCTTTTCTATTTACGAGACTTACCGAGCGATTTGTTCGCTGACGACATTCTCTTTCTTCTTCTTTGGAATGTCGTCAGGTGATTCGGACTCACTGGAGATCGAGCCTAGCAGCGAAAACTTGGACCAATTTGCTGAAGATCCAGAGCTTTAGTTTCACTAGTACATTTTCTTTACATTTCTGTTATGCCACTGTTTAGGCATTACTTTCATTCCATGTATTTACCTTTCCAGATGTATTGTAAAAAGAATGTTAAGAAATAAAGTTGATGTTCAATTATATCTATTTTCATTGTCTCTTATGCTTTTTACTTATATTGCTTAGATACGCTTAGCGTGTTTACTTTAGAATAAATACGTAGTGGTCTTGTCACGTCCTCTGTCCGTATACTGGGAAGCGGGGCATGACAATGTATGATAAGGCGATGGGACAATTTGATAATTTGAGTAGTGAAAGTGAGCAATCCACCCTTCAAAATCAAACCCACCCGTTCCAAATTGAATTCCACAACTCCAGTTTCAAAAATCTATCAAGTACACCAAATAATTCATCAATTGAAGATAGAATGTTTGATGAGCTGTGCGATTACGTAGTGTTTGATTTATCCGATTGTGAAGAGTCCATTTCAAGTGAAACCAATGCCAATCTAGTTGATCTCTACACCTCCACTCTAGAACCACAACTGATTGAAAACCATGCTTTTGATGAGGTGTCTAAGAAATTTAACTTTCACTTGATTGAGAATATCGATGCTGGGAATAATTTGGATGATGAACCCACAATTTTGGAAGAGTTTTTTCTCACCAATTCATCTTGTCCTTTCACATCCGTGTGGGCATCATCCCGAACCATTAAATGTTTTTCCCGAACCCCATATACGTATGGATATTTTTGAAGATGAATGCATGGATGAGCTGAATTTTGAGGAGAATTTTGTGGATATCATTGAGGATAAATCAGTTTTACTAGATGAGTCGGATTTTCCAATTCATCTTTTCCCTTCCATTGACTGTGACCATTCTCCTAAACGTTTAACCGATACCATTTCTCGATCATTTCCTTCCTTCCTTTCCATCATTTCCACTTTGCAAGACACCATATCACCTTCATTTCCTACTTCTGGTTTGACAACTTCGGTAGGCCCATATTTTCTTGAAAATCTTGAGAGATTTGACCCCATTTCTCAACATGTTGATAAATTAGTACAATCCATTTTTACACTTCAATTATTACAAACTGTATTAATTTATTCAATTCATTTCCACCCTCAAATTCGTATTCTATTTCTTTCTCCCCTTCTTTCATCTTCTCTTCTACCGAGACCGCATCCCATTTCTGCCCACACACGGTCTCGTGTATTCTTCATTTCTTTCCTCTACGCATTCTTTCTCCAACCGTTGTGTTATCACGATAAAATTTTTGAATGGTTGGTGTTAACTTTTGGCCTGTGTAAGGTCTTGTATAGATTGAAACTGTTCTTTCCCTCCTGATTTTGAACTTCACCGCTTAAACAATGGAAACATTGTTTCACTTAAATTTTGGAGGACCTTTTTGTGTATATATATTTTGTTTGCTTTTTCTTTTATAAAAAAACAGGACAACGCTAATAGATTTTGACCCCTCAACAATTTTGACCCTCTTGGTGTTTCATAACAGTGAGGACACTGTCAAGTTTAAATTTTTTTTGGGGGGGGGTGTTCGGTAAGTTTTCTACCTTTGCATTCATGTGTATATTTTGCATTAGCATACTTATTTAAAAACCCACAAAAACTGAAATTTTTTCCAAAAATATAAAATCTTTGTCGTCAAGTTAGCTAGTAGGTTAACTTAGATTTTTATTCCAAAAATTGAGTTTGATAGGTTATAAATAACTAAATTCTAGGCTTAGGAATTGAAAACCCTACAAATAACCCTTTTTCGGTTTAACCTTGGTAGATATACGTCCTTACAATTTTTTTAGAAGTAAGCAATCTTGAGTTCGGTTCTTAAATTAAGTCAAGATGAAGGGAAAGTATTGAAAGCTTTATTGAAGGATAACTCTAAAAAATAGTTTCTATTCTTGAGTCCAAATTCAGAAAGTATATACCTTACAAATCGCACTTACACGCACCTTAAAACTTAGGATAGTAGAGCATACCTAGAAATACTCTTGCCTGAAAGCCTAGGATGAAAGAAAAACGGTATTTAAAGCTAACCACCAAAAGAGTATCATTGAAAAATATATCCGGTCTTAAAAAGAAAAAAAGAAAAAATAAATTAAAAGACCTTGAAATTTCTATTTAAGCTTTAATAAGCTCACACATTTAGTAATCGGCCGATTAGTGCCTCAGGAAGCAGTAGTAGTCACACGAAAGATGTGTGAGCCAATTCATCCATCATTAATGAAAAGAAATAGTATTAGATATTAGGGTAATGGTACTATAGTTTGAATTGAATTCTCGAGAGTAGGGTAAAATTTACACACACACGTGGGGTATACGATCGATATTTGGAGAAAAGATAGGGATAAAGAATAAGTCTTATGTTTTCCGTAAATATGATAAAAATTTCGGATTGGAGACTGCGCTTTAGAAAGAAAACTCAAGAGAAACTGAGGTCTTTATAAACTGTCAAAACGTATAGGATCTTAGATTGAATGAATAGGAGGCGTGAAAAATAAGGATGTTGGGGTTAAAAATTACACCACGGTTGATCAAGTCAAAGTCAAAGTCAACTGCAAATTAAGTGGGACCAAGACCCGGTCAAGTGGGCCCATGCCTAAGTCGGACCCGAACATGAAGAGGTCGGCCCTCCCCCATACCAAGAAGAAAATTACGCAATAAATAAGTTTGATGTATTTTTTATGCATAAATGTAAAAGAAATAGGCAAAAAGCCAAATTTTCGTAAAGCACATGGCTCATGTGCAAAAAGAAATTAGCACATGATGCATGGGATGGACAAAATGCCATTTTATAAAACCCAAAGGGCTATATGTAAAATTGTAGGCCTATATAAAGCAACATGATGATGAAATGAAAGACAATAATTGATTCCCCTAAAAAATTAGGGTTTCTGTGCCTCATTCTCCTTCTTCAAGATTTTAAAGCTTCTTCTCTTTTCTGCATTAAATTAAGAGTTTAACTCTTCATTTTCCAAAAAGAAATAGTTTTTCACCATAAAACCCACGAAGGGGAGCTTAAATCTACTATCAAATCTCTAAAAGGAGAGATTTTTAAGTCTCGCCCCCTTTTCTCCAAAATCCAGCCAACGGAGAGGAGGAGGAAAGAGACTCATCTCCAAAAATCCCACTTTAGAGAAGATCCAAGTCTTAGAGAGGATCTAGGGCTTAAGGAAGAAGAAAAGGGCCCCCTTTGATCATCCCCGAAGATTTTTAGGAGTTCAACTCCATTTGTCAAAATCTTTTGGAGTTTAACTCCATAAATAAAATCCTTTTAGGAGTTTAACTTCACTTAAAGCCCTTTTGGGAATTTAACTCCATAAAAATAAAAATCCTCTCTTTTGAAGAGAGTTTCCAAAGTCGCTCGGGAGTTTAACTCCTAGTCCCGGGGCAAAGCCCCTTTTTCCACAGGCACCCAGCGTCCACATGCTGGATGCGTGAGGCGCTGGCGCCTGGCGCGTCGCACGTGGCCCGCGAGCGTTAGGCACCCACACGCCAAGAACGTGAACTCTGCGAGGTCCCCGATATGCCTAAAACCCCTCAAGAGACACATATACACATTGTACATTGAGTTCGCATGACTAGTTAACCCGTCAATCAGAGGTTCCTTCGTTTCAAAAGCGGGGGTTAATTAACGGCAGCTTAGTCCGCGACTGCTGGAGATTCGGACCCCACAATCAATAAACCCCGGCCTACCGTAGACAGGGGAAATCTGTATATGCTCGACAAGCGATGCGCATTCCTATCTCAATAGGGTGACGAAAAACACCCTACAGATTCTGGCACGCCCGGTGGGACCTTTTCTCTCCTCCCATATTTCGGGTTATATATTCATGCAAACTCTATCGACATATATATCGATTGTCTGTACTGAAATCATGCTTCTTTGTGCATGTTAACATTTTTCAATTGCAATTTTCAGACGCAACAAAAATGTCTCCAAAGACAAGCTCAGCTCTCGACACAGCTCCCATCTCCTACACGATAAAGATGGACGCTAGGACGATCCTCCCAGCCAGTCTCAGGCGGTAGTGTGAGGAGCCGCTGCTACCATATGGCTCTATTCTGTTCGTGCCAGCTAATGTCATTCCAGCTCCTCAAGCTCCGGTAATAGAAAAACCGGCCTCGAAAGGTAGGAGGCCAAATATGGTGATCTCGAGGGCACCACTACCCAAACGCAAGTCAGTGTTTGAACGACTTTCCTTGGCCCAAGCTGGGGGAATGGCCATCAACACCAATAAAGCAATAAGGTGTCTCGGGTAAGCTCCAGCGGTGCCCCTGACAATTGCTCGATCGGGTGTCTTCTATAAGCTCCCCGTCAATCGACTCATGATGGATTCCTGGATAACGGATGCCCGCCAAACCCTCAAAATTGAGAAGCTAAGACAGAAAAGGCTCAGATACAGAGCCAACAAAATGGTTAGGACTCCTACTAGGCTAAACTTCATGAGATTCTAAGAACAGAGTTACCCTGCGACAATAGCTGAATCGGCTGTAAAGCTCTCTAACTCTTTCGAACCGCTGAAATTGGTTTAGAAGAACGCCATGATCGCAAGAGTCAAGAAAAATGCGATCCGGACTGTGCCACCCAAGGACCCAACCAGACCAACCGTCTTTAGTCGCCCGTTCTCTTTCAAAGGGGAAAGGCCACGACGACGATCCGAAAAATCAGCCGCCAAAGATAAAGAGATGGCTGGATATATGGTCCACACTGTCTTCATGGTGGGCACATGCAGCAAAATCAAGGATGGGGCCACCACATCTCAAATCCAATCTGGTGTGAATGTGGCTACCACTTCCTAAGACCAGCCACCTCTGGAAGGTAATGAAAACCCTTCCAGTGAGGCTGATAAGCAGAGAGAGATCTCGGTTCATGACGAGTCGGGCTCAGAAAGAGAAGAGGAGCCAATCTTCCATACCAAGACCACAAAGCAGCAATTTCTCCAAGAGCTCCAGAAGCAACTCAGAAACAAAGACAAGGAAATGGCCAAGCTCTACTCAAAGATTGACGACGTGACAAATGTCGTCTTACAGCTCACGGCCCAAGTTGCCTCTCAGCCGCCCAATCAAACGCAGGGCAATGCTTATGAACCGGAAAAAGGTGTCCCGAGGTAGCTGTCACCTATTCCCTCAAATCCAAAGGTGGGCAAATCGCATGAAAGACGACCGCATCCTATCTTGGGAAATGTCTTGACTACCGATGACAGCAACCCACTAAAACAAGATCAAATCATAGATTTGGTCATCAACAAAATCAAAACATTGGTAGCGGAAGCCGGAGCGCAAAAAGATGTCAGCAGTAGTAGGAGACCATATCCTGCTCAGTATGATCTGGTAGAGTTTTCTAGTTGCTATGGCATCCCTAAGTTCGGAAGATTCGATAAGACGGGAAATACGAATCAACACATTGCCCACTTTAAAGCCTCATGCAGGAATACTGGGGGCCATGATGCGCTTTTCCTCCGCCAGTTCATTAACATCCTAATCGATGTTTCTTTCAACTGGTATGCGAGCATACCAGATGGCTCCATTACTATATTCGTCCAAATAGAATCTCTGTTTTGACAAAGGTTCATGAGTGTCAGCGATAAGATTACCATTGTCGACCTCACAAGGACTAAGCCAAAGAACAACGAAAGCAACATGGACTTCATAACCCGATGGCGCAATCTCTCCGTCAAATGTGAGCCACCATTGGAACAAGACCAATCCGTCAATCTCCTCATCGGAAATCTCGGTACCTGGATGAATCCTTTTCTATGCACCGAGGGTCTCAAAACATTCCAAGAGCTGACCAGGAAAGTTTAGATATTGGAACGCTTAAAACAAGAGTCCTCCTCTGATTCCCAAAATGATAATAAATCGTAGAGAAACCGAAAGGACGATAATCTTAAAGGCGGAAATTCCAACGATACTGAATCTTTTAACACTTCAGCTAACCGAAATAAGCGAGGGATGAGCGGGCCTAATGCCAACCAGCCTCAGAAGCTAGTGTTGTGAAAAGGAGGAGAATCTTCCCTAAAAGAGAAGCTGGATAAGGTCTATTTTTTCAGAAGGGACAAAGCCCACAAGATATTCAAGAATGCCCTAAGAAACGGTCTACAATTGTCAGAGTCAAAAAGACCCCAAGAAGCGAATAGGACCAACGACCCCAAATATTGCCCCTATCACAGAGTGATAGGTCATGCTATTGAAGACTACTTTGTCTTTAAAGATTGGATCGAAAAGCAATACAAGGCAGAAAAGATAGAACTGTCTAAAGGCGTGTTAACAAACAGTCAAGCTGCGACAGCCAATTTCATACAAATAGAGACCGAAGCCCTTCTAGAACCTGATTCTCTCAGACATCTACCTTCCTATGAAAAGAGCAGAACAAGGTAACAAGCTAAAAGCCAAACGAGCAACATTGACAATGAAGAAGCAATAGACGGGTACTCAACCTATACGGTCTACATGATGGAGCCCAAAGGAACAAGTCCTCCTATGCCTTATAGATATGACGATGATGTGGTTGTTAACATCCAACACCTGCTCGGTCTAGATGTTGAAGAGCCCGCTTATGCAATTAAGCCAAAGAAGCCCGTGGTTCCTGCAGAATCGAGCCCAGGCTCCAACAGATGACCTCCACGTCGTTAAACTAGGAACAGCTGACCACCACGTCGTTAAACTGGGAATAAATGATCTCCACATGGTTAAACTGGGAACAAATGACCTCCACGTCGTTAAACTGGGAACAGCTAACCACCACGTCGTTAAACCGGGAATAAATGACCTCCACGTTGTTAAACTGGGAACAGCTGACCTCTACGTCGTTAAACAGGGAACAATCGACCCCTAAGTCGTTAAACTGGGAGTGTAAAAAATTTGTAAATAAAATAAAAGCCGAAATGATGGGGAAACCGCGAATAAATAGCCAAAATGATAGGGTAATTGTGACCCTCGCGATAAGAAAAGCTGAAATGATAAAGCAATCGCTGTAAAAAAACCTCCAAAGGTGAATGATGAGTTGCTCCTAAAACCATACTTCAGTGTTAGTAATGCAGATGCCAACAAAATTTCAAATCTCCGAATATCCCAATGGCGAATGATGAGTCACTCCTGATACCATTATATTGTTAGCGATACAGACGCCAACAAAATTCCAAATCCCCTAAATTCTCCCAGCCTTATGACCAGTCCCCAAATTGACTACCGTATACAATCCATGGGCTCAAATAATCCTCATCACACCCATGCCCACGACAATCACCAGCCCTCCGGCCGGTCTCCTCCATCGAAATTATGTTCCATTTGGGAAGATTCACTCATGTGTCCTCACGATACATGTGGAGAATAGAGCTTACGAGATCCTCTCGACTCGTAAGAAAATACCTTTGTGGGATCCTTACGACTCACAAGAAAAAAACACATTTGGGAGTCTTCACGGCTCCTAAGGAGAAAATGCACCTATGAGATCTTCTCGACTCGTAGGGAGAAAAAGCTTTTAAAAGACCCTTACGGCTCAAAAACTTGAAAAGCCTTGGGTGACAGGGGTATAAACATGTCTCCTAAGCCATCGTTCCCTAACGAGCATGGCAAATGATGATCTCCTGGTACCACATTCCAGTGTAGTGATGCTGATGCCGAAATCCCCAAATCCTCTAACGGCAAAAGATGAGTCGCTCCTCGCACTGCGCTTCAATGTTAGCTGTGCTGATGCCGACCTAAAACCAAATCCCAAGTCCTCCCAGGGCAAATGATGAGTTGCACCTAGCATTATTCCAGTGCAGCAATACTGATGCTAAAAAAATACAAATTTCAACTTCTACTCAAATTTAAAAGTACCGCCGAATAAGAAAAAAATCAAACAGGTCAAATCAACGTCCCAGCCGATAGCGCTTCCAAGCTCAAAAGTCCCGCTGGATGGATAAGAAACTCCCAAATCAAATCAAATCAATAAGTCAACCAACGACCTCCCCGTCGAAATCAAGCTCCACCTCGAAATCAAGTCGACCAACGACCTCCCTGTCGGAATTATGCTCCGTCTTGGAATCAAGTCAAACAACAATCTTTGCGTCGGAATCACGTTTTGTCTCAGAATGTACCCCATGTCGAAATTATACTTCGCCTCGGAGTATCTGCCTTACCTGTCGGAATTATGCTCCACCTCAGAATCAAGTCGACCAACGACTTCTCTGTCGGAATTATGATCCGTCTCGGAATCAAGTCAACCAACAATCTCTGCGTTGGAATCACGTTTCATCTCAGAATGTACCCCGTGTCGAAATCATGCTTCGCTTCAGAGTATCTAGCTTCCCTGTCGGAATTATGCTCCGCCTCGGAATTAAGTAAACCAATAACCTCTGCGCCGCAATCATTCTTTGTCTTAGAATATGCCCCGTGTCGGAATTATACTTCGCCCCGGTGTATCTACCTTCCCTGTCGGAATTATACTTCGCCTTGTAATCAACATTGCGTCGGAATCATACTTCACCCCGGAGTATCCACCTTCCCTATCGGAATTATGCTTCGACTAGGAAACAATCTCTGTGTCGGAATCATGCTTTGTCTCAGAATATGCCCCGCGTCAAAATTGAAGGGTTACACTAGCGCCCCAGCCAACTTCCGTGGCCAAATGCGGAACAAAATTTTTACTACGATACAAAACTCGGCGCTAGAATAAACCATAAACCGGATCTTTACCATAAACCTAGTTAGCACAAAAGAGTTATATCTACTATGATAGAAAGTTATACCTAAAACTTGAACTCCTTCTCTTCTTGTGTTGCTTTTCCTTGTTGTGAGCTCCTTGGAGTGGTGTAGATGGCTCGTCCTCACCGTCTTCTCAATGCCAAAGAAAGATCCACCCGAAGGCCTCTACCTTGAGCTCCAACCTCTATCTTGAAGTAACTAAGGTTCTTGGTGTGCTAGACTAAGAACCCTAGAGTGAGTAGAGAATTGTTTTGGTGGTTTTATCTCACGATGCTCTTGATTTTCAACTCATGAAACAAGAGAGCCTTGAGAGAGGAAGAGGAGAGAGCAAGCAAGAGAGAGAATGTATATTGATAAAATGAGGTGTTTGCTCTCATATGATGAAAAAAGAATAATGATAATTTTAATTAGGATAATTATCATGGTTGGTGTTGATTTGACCATTATCATGTCACAATTAATGCTAAGCACAAAATATCTCATGCTTAACAAAAACATCTAAGTCAACAAAAGTCAACAAGTCAAATGTTAAACCAATTAACCATGATACAATTATCTCTAATTAAAACTCATTAATCAATTTTCTCCATCTCATTATGGTTTAATCAAGTCAATGGTTAAAACCCTAATGAGGTTTCTCTGCCTCTGTCAACTGTATATAAATACCCGCATCCGTGTTCCGGGGAACACGAATACAATGAGACCGAACCAACCCAAAACCAAATACTAGGATCTGGTTTAAAACAAAACCCACTAGTAACAACTGCCCGAACACCAAACACGCACAAGTGCGCATATGTGAACGGAACCTGTCGTAAAACCATACGACCTCTACTACGTTTCGCCCAAAGGTGAACAACCCTCTGTGTGGGACTCTAAAGACTCGACACTACGCTAGCAGTGGGTTTACCCACAGGCCACAAGCGGTACTAGCTGTACGTAACGGTCCCCGGGTAGATGTCGATAAGAAGACCGATGAGGTGAACTCATCCGAACTCCTACTGAGCCTGAATATGACAATCTCCGTACAGTCCGGTCTGTTCGTCTAAAAGTATCGCATGTCGGGCTTAGGGGTGGTAAACATCAAACCCCTAATAGCGGTACAAGTCGTGTCGGAGTGTAACCCAGAACACCCTGAGAAACTACTGGAAAACCTACCAGTAAATCTCACTTGCCCTGGCCAGGGACTTTGTATAATGGCTCTCCTAGACACAGCACGATATCAACCCCCAATACCGGGAGAGACGAATCCTGTCTAACCGCCACTGCCTCCAAGTGCTTCGGGACTGTACCCAACTACTACCTGTTTGCACGACTCAATAGAGCATGGTAGGGTAGCAATCAAAGAACAGTGGGAACACACTTGAGGCAAAGTAGCAGTGTCAAGTCAACGGACTAAGTTGTACTCATGTCACCTGAGAACTGCTACCTGACGATAGGTATAATACCAACCAACAGTTCCCGACGAGTCCTGTCCAGTATACTCGCAACCTAACGAGCACCTGCATACTATCTCCAGTATGACATACTGATGGCTGTGGGACAGACCATCTCCCCTGCTGGGATGAGAAGCATATGCACTAGTCTACTCTAGAGTATCGATGGCCTGTCTCAATAATCCTACGACTAGGGACCTGTATAAAGATGTGCTTATAGACTACCCAGGCCCCACTAGTGTGATCGCCATCACAACGCCGGTAGTCAAGCAAACATCCTAAGGGCTCCATCAATATGTATTAGCGATATGTTAAAAGAAACATATACACATATTAAGATAGATACAAACCAAGTAGCATACTACGATATCGAGCAAGACTGTCGTCAATCCATGTATATATCCCAAGCTTCCAAAATGTAATATACAAATTAGTATTATACAATAATGGCCTCTAGGGCATACATATCCAACAGGAATCATGTTTTGCCCCGGAGTATCTACCTTCCCTGTCGGAATTATACTTCGACTCGGAATCAATCTCTGCATCGAGACTATGTTTCGTTCAGAATACCTACCTCTGCGTCGGAATCATACTTCGTCTCAGAATGTATCCCGTGTTGAAATCATGCTTCGCCTCGGAGTATCTGCTTTCCACGTCGGAATTATGCTTCATCTTGGAATCAACCTCTGTATCAGAAATATGTTTCGTTCAGAATATTTACCCCTGCGTTAGAATTATGCTTCGTCTCAGGATATACCCGTCCCGCGTCAGAATTATGCTTTGTCCCGGAACCCTACGACAAAAGTATGCTTCGTTTATGAATATATCATCCCCTGGAATTATACTCCGCTCTTCGGAATGATACTTCGACCCTGGAATTCTGTTCCGTACATCGGAATGATGCTTCGACCCCCGGAATCATGCTCCCGCAAGGATGCTCTGCCCTCGGAATGATGCTGCACCTCAAAGTCAAACTTCCTACGGAATAAGATCCATCAATTTCATGCACAAAACCCATATATGCGGTATTCTTTTATTGATGGGGGCACTTTGTTGGGTCAAAAATTACATCACGGTTGACCAAGTCAAAGTCAAAGTCAACTGTAAATCAAGTGGAACCAAACCCCGGTGAAGTGGGCCCATGCCATAGTCGGACCTGAACATGAAGAGGCCGGCCCTCCCCTATGCAAAGAAGAAAATTACGTGATAAATAAGTTTGATGTATTTTTATGCATAAATGTAAAAGAAATGGACAAAAATCCAAATTTTCGTAAAGCCCATTGTAGGGTGTTTTCGTCACCCTATTGAGATGGGAAATACGCGTCGCTTGTCAGGCGCATTACAGATTTCCCCTGCTTAGGGTAGGCCGGGGTTTATTGATTGTGAGGATCTGAATCTCTGGCAGCCGCAGATTAAGCTGTCGTTAATTAAACCTTGCCTTTGAAGCGAAGGAACCTCCGATTGACGGGTCAAACTGGTCATGCGAACTCAATGTGCCGTGTAAGTGTGTTATGTTTTGAAGGGTTTTGGATATATCAGGGGCCTCGCAGAGTTTACGGGGGTCTCGCTACCCGAATAGCGGGCTGGGGGTCAAGAGGGCTAGCAGTGCCCCGTTAGAAATTTTTTCTAACGGGAGAGGTATTTTTAGGGTGGAGTGTATGGGAAAAGAGGGGCGAGGAGCGTCCTAAGGACACGTGCGTGGCGCATGGACATTGGGCGACCGCGAGCTACGTGCGAAGCGCGTGGGCGCTGGGCGCCTGCAAGAAAAAAGGGCGAAACTTAGCCCCGTGATTAGGAGTTGAACTTCGAGGGACTTTGGAAACTCACAGAAAAGGGAGGATTTTTATCTTTAACTCCAAAAGATTTTGAGTGGAGTTAAACTCCGAAACATTTGGATTTGGAGTTAAACTCTTAAAAGATCTGGATTAGGAGTTGAACTCCCCAAAGATTTTCAGAGTTGATCAAATGGGACCCCTTTCTTCTCCCTTGAGCTCTGGATCTTCTCTTGAGCCTTGGATTTTTCCGAAAGTGGGATTTTTGGAGATGGGTCTCCTTCTTCCTCGTCTTTGTTGTCTGGATCTTAGAGGAAAGGGGGTGAGACTTACAAATCTCTTTTTTTTTAGAGATTTGATGAGAGATCTGAGTCCCCCTTCAAGAGTTTTATGGTAAAAAACTATTTCTTTTTGGGAAAGGAAGAGTTAAACTCTTGATTTAATTCATAAAAGAGAAGAAACTTTAAAATCTTGAGGAAGGAGAAAGATGCACAGAAACCTTAATTTTTGAGGGGAATCAATTATTGTTCTTTATATCATCATCATGTTGCTTTATATAGGCTTACAAGTTTACACATAGTCCATTGGACTTTACAAAATGGCATTTTGCCCATTCCATGCCTCATGTGCTTATTTCTTTTGCACATGAGCCATCTGCTTTATAAAAATTTGGCTTTATACCCATTTTCCTTACATTTATTCATAAAAATTACATCAAAATTATTTATAATGTTCATTTTGGCATAGGACAGGCCGGCCGTTTCATGTTTAGGCTCGACTTGGGTATGGGCCCACTTGACCTGGGCTTGGGCCCACTTGACCTGGACTTGACTTTGACTTTGACTTGGTCGACCGGGGTGTAATTTTTGACCCCAACACCAATGACTCGTGTACATAAAGAAATTAGCACATGAGGCATGAGATGGGCAAAATATCATTTTGTAAAGCCCAAAGGGCTATATGTAAAATTTTAAGCTTATATAAAGCAATATGATGATGAAATGAAAAACAGTAATTGATTCCCCTAAAAAATTAGGGTTTTTGTGCCTCCTTCTCCTTCCTTAAGGTTTTAATCCATCTTCTTTTTTCTGAATTAAATCAAGAGTTTAACTCTTTCTTTCCAAAAAGAAATAGTTTTTCACAATAAAACCTACGAAGGGGAGCTCAGATCTCCCATCAAATCTCTAAAATGGGATATTTTTAAGTTTTACCCCCTTTTCTCCAAGATCCAGCCAACAGAGAGGAGGAAAAAGGAGACCCATCTCCAAAAATCTTCTTTTCGGGAAGATCCGAGGCTTAGGAGAGGATCTAGGCTCAAGAAAGAAGAAATGGGTTCCCTTTGATCAACCCCGAATATTTTTGGGAGTTCAACTCCATTTGTCAAAATCTTTTGGAGTTTAACTCCATAAATAAAATCCTTTTGGGAGTTTAACTCCACTCAAAACCCTTTTGGGAGTTTAACTCCATAAAATTAAAAATTCTCCTTTTTCTAAGAATTTCCAAAGTCCCTCGGGAGTTTAACTCCTAGTCCTGCGGCTAAGCCCCTTTTCTCTGCAAGCGCCCAGCACCCACACTTGTCCCTTCAGCTGAGATAAGCCCAATGAACTCCGTGCTTTGCACACTTGTCCCTTCAGCTCCTCTTAACTCCTCTGCACTGTTTGATTTCCCTGCAATCAAACAGAGAACTTTCATTTCACCAATTAACACCATTTTAATGCTTTTAATCCAAAATTTTAATTCTCAAACCCTAATTCTCCACTATAAATACCACCCAAAATTTTAGCTCAGCACCATTCTGAAAATTCTATCAAATATTCTCTCAAAAAGTTCCTAAATGCAAGTGGAGTAAAGTGGAGTTAGCGACCAAGCCTTTTCCGTCGAAGATCGAAGCCGATTCCGGAGCTCCCGCAACGCCACAAATCCCTTTTTCTTCCTCACCCTTTCCTTGAAATTTTCAAACCGTAAGTCTCTCCCAACTCTCCTTCTTTTCACTGAAATTCATCTACAAATCATATATCGGTAAAGTGGAGTTATTACCGATACCTTTCTTTTCTAAACCCTAAAACTCTCTTTCCTTTATATATTGGTCAATCTAATTTTACCACATTATTTGTAACTTTAATTACCAATGTTTATATTCAAGTATTATCAAAATTCTCATGTGAAACAATCATAAAACTAACTTTTCATTAAAATACCTTGAACTTTATTATCGCATCTTTTCGACAAAGTGTTTAAACAATACCTTTAGGAAAACTTCACGGGGTAACGACCTACCCCACACACACACTTTAGTCTCATAGCACGATACCTAAATACATGTATTTTTGGTTCAAAGAATAACTTTACAATAAAATACCACATATTTTAAAAACCGGGTTTCTTTTAAAGCGGTATTTGTATTCCTTTATAATTATGTGTTTACAACCCTCATTAGGGAACCCGCTAATGAATAGTATGGATTATCACACATCCTAGGGATAGTAGAGCGAGATGCAGCACTTCTCGTGGAGTATTCGATCTCGAAAGGATTATAAAATACGGTTTTTAAGAAATGCGAATTTCTAAATAAAACTAATTTTTAAAATTAAAAATTATATAAAATTATAGATCCATGTTTTCATTATAATATGAAAAAAAAAATTTATAAAAATGAAAGATTAAAAAATGAAAATAAAATACCATCAAGTTACCAAAAAAGACTAGTTTTCAACAAAATACCATAAACTTTTAAAATCTAAGTATTTATCATTAAAATACCACAATACTTAAAATACATGTTCATAAAAATCTTAAGTAATACAAATCACCCTCGAGGTTTTATTTTTAATATATATTAAAATATTTTTCATAAAACCCCTTCGAGATATACAAAATAATATTTTAAGAACTTTGGTAAATATAGGTTTAAGAGGGATCAATTCTCTTGAGCCCCAGAGAGCCGGAGAAAGTGAGTGGTTGCCTATTCAGATTAGAAAACTTAATAAGAGTTATCAATGGTAATTATCTTAGAAAGAAACACAAATCTTGCCGTCCATGTGCAGCAGTTGCCGATTTCTCCCGAACCTGAGAATTCAAGAGTTAAATCTGTTACAAGTGTCTGACTCAATCTGAGTCCAAACTCAAACCTGAATCTAAAATCAAACACGAACTTGAATACTTGATCATGAACTTGAATGCTCGAAATCAATATCAAACTCAAACTTGTATACTTGACTTGACCAAACTATGGTTATAACTTGACATGAACTCAACATGATTACTTGAATACATGATTATATCCTGAACATGAACATGAACCTGAAAATTTTATATCCATGGTTTTTTCCAAGACCTGTAAACATAATCTATACAATACATTACGTGGGGATAAAAGGGGTAGATTGGTACGGAACATATATCATGGCACGAGAGGTCACTTAAAAGACACTTACATGAATTCACGTGTCGCTATCCCGTGGGTTATGAGGGGCCTTGTATTACATGTTACCATAGTCCATGGGGTATGATAGACTCCTCTCATATACATGAATATCTTCTTTATCAAACTACAAATAACCATGTTAGAATAACTATCATATACCTGTGAACGATCCCATACAATTTTACCTGTTCACTTCACACATTACATATTATCTTCTATTTCTTCTTTTGGGACTTACCGAGCGCTAGTTCGCTGACGACATTCCTTTCTGTTCCTTTATGTTTCTTTCTGTGGAATTTTCGTCAGGAGGATCGGACACTGAAGAGATAGAGCCAAGCCAGAAGGACTTGGACCAGCTTGCAGCACAACCTGATTACTAGTTCTTTCCAGCCTACACTTATTTTCTGTATGCCATTGTTTAGGCATTTGCTTTACATTATTGTATCTTTTTATTACAAACAGTTGTATGTAAAGTTGAATGTAAATAAAGTTGCTGTTTAATTTTATTACTCTTGTCATTCTTGTTCATTTATATATTGCTTAATTACGCTTAACGTCTTTATTTCCTAGTAAATACGTTGCAGGCTTGCCATGTCATTGTTTCCGTCTATTGGGAAGCGGGACGTGACAGGTTTTATTGGTGGTCCATGCATGTCGATTCTGCATGAATTCTTAAGCAATATATCATAATAATTATAAGAATCAGCAACTATATTCCTTACATTTCAAAATTTTTTGAATCTATCCTAACCATTCCTTTTCTATCAAGGTAATGGATTTTCCCAACAACACCGGCACGAACATCAACGGCAATACTCCACCGCCTACTCGACCACCACCACCTACCGTTGCAGCTCCTATCAATGAGCAAACGATACCGCTTGAGGCTATCAAAAGCCTATTAGAGGGTTAGCAGTACCAGACTGCTATCCTCATGCACCACCCCGAAGCTAAGGCACCCGGAGTCAAGCAGTTTCGGGTACTGCACCCGAAACACTTCTCAGGAAAATAGAGCCTACTTGAGGCAAAAGAATGGGCTCAAGCGATTGAAAATGATCCGGCGGCAGCTCAAGTGCCAAATATTGCCTGGGTAAAAGTTGCTAAGTTGCAACTGACTGATAATCCAAGAATCTGGTAGAAGACTGAGGAAAACCATCTCACACAACCCATAGAGTAGAAGACGTTTCATGATCTGTTCGATGCGAAGTTCTTCCCTAAGACTGCTCGTTTCGAGATGGAACAACAGTTCATCCACCTACAACAAGGTTCTATGTGGGTAAAATCGGTGGATGAATATGATGTTGAATTCATTATGCTTAGCAGGTAAAGAATTCGTATAAAATAATGTTCCGTTAAAACACATCTCTATCCTAACATCACATCTTATCAGGTTCGCGGCGCATTTGATCCCGACCGATGAGATTCGGGCTAGACGATTCTAACAGGGCTTAGACCAAGAGATTCAGGCGGTATTAGCCACATGCGACTACCCAACTCATGAACTCGTCCTGAAGGCAGCATGTCGTTACGAAGCTATGGTAAAGAAGAAGGGTAAGCCCCAAACAGCTGGAATCAAATGCCCCGCCACACAAATGTCAAGAGGAGCCTCTTCTAGGCCGACCTTTGCACCCAGGAGACCAAGAGGATCATTTAACCGGTCAAGTCCAAATTTTTGTTTCTACTACAAGAGAAATGGATACCAAGCGAAGGATTGCAGGAATGCAAATGGCCTATGTTTGGTTTGTGGCGCATCTACTCACTCTATAGGAGCATGCCCATATCGTTTTAACACAGCCCCGACACCCATATCCGCAAGCACAGCCCAGTAGATGCCAGCTATCTAAGCACCTGCATCCCGCCTAACTCTTCCTGCACCAGCTCCACGTGGACCACTTGCATAATCTCAACGTCAATTTCATCAGGTACAGAGAAAAGTGCCTCAGGGGCAGAGAAACGAGCCCCAAGGACAGAGGAATGTACCTCCAGCAAGAAGGAATGAACCAAAACGTCAGGCTTTTATAATGACGGTCGAGGAGGCTGAAGCCACAGGACAAGTCATCACTGGTAATTCCCCCATCCTTTCAACTTTTCAATCCTTGTGTATCACTTTAATTTTTCTATATCTAAACCCAACCTCACACAACTTAGGTACTATACTAGTAACCATCCTTCCTGCACTCGCACTTTTCGACACTGGAGCTTCACACTGCTTCATATCCCAATGATTCATGAGAACGCATGCGATTCCCGTGAAACCACTCATTTCAAGCTGGAACGTCAGTTCCGGGAATGGAGTCTTGATGGCAACTATGGGGTTTGATCAGTGTCCAGTTGTATTGGGAATGGATTGGCTAGGAGTATTTTATGCTACTATTGACTGCTGTCAAAGGAGGGTGGTATTTGAGATACCAGATCACCCAGTCTTCTATTTCAAGAGTGGAGATAGGAAGCTACTGTGCTAAACTGAAGGATGCAGAAGTGTTCTCTCTACCAGCGGAAGAAGAAAAGTCTGAAGTGGTTCGAGAGTTCGAGGATGTGTTCCCTTAAGACATATCAGGATTGCCTCCCGATCGAGCTCTTGAGTTTAGTATTGATCTACAACCTGGTGCACAAACTATAATAAAAGCTCCATACCGGTTAAGTTCAGAGGGTTTAAAGGAGATCTGTATCCAGTTAGACGAACTGCTGAAGAAAGGTTGGATCCGACCCAGTACTTCAAGTTAGGGATCTCCAGTATTACTCGTGAAGAAGAAAGAAGGTTCATACAGGATGTGTGTGGATTATCGAGTTCTAAACGAAATGACGATTAAGAAAAAGTATCCACTACCATGCATCGATGACCTTTTCGATCAGTTAAGTGGGTCTTGTGTCTTTTCAAAGCTAGATCTTCGTTCCGGTTATCATCAGGTGAAGGTCAAAGAGTCTGACATTCCGAAGACGGCGTTTAGGACTCGATACGGTCATTATAAATATCTCGTAATGCCATTTGGAGCGATCAATGCACCTGCCATCTTTATGAACCTGATGAACCAAGTTTTTCGAGAGTATTTAGACATGTTCGTTGTTATCTTTATCGACGATATCCTGGTGTATTCAAAGAATTGGAAAGAATACGCCGATCACTTACGGATTGCGTAACAACTCTAAACTTTCTGTACATAATTTTTTTTAAAATACAGAAAGGAACACCTAAGCCTGAGCACAAGTTATAAATTTAATTTGCTTTTGAACAGTAAGAAATAGCTTGTAGCTCATTGGTAAATCCTTGCACTGCTGTGGCATAGCCTCTGTGATCGAATCCCCCAGCCACATATATTTTTAAGAAGCCCAAAGGTTTGCACATGCACAACACGTAAAATGAAAAGTCACAACAAAAACAAACATGTGCAAAATACTATTCATACAGACCCTGACACGTGGCAGCAATCCAAGCCCTCGACCCCACCAAACGACCGGAGAGATCGGGCTTAGGGCCAGTGCCGTCAGCCCCCCTCCCATGGCTAATGCCTCAATTTTTCTACCCTGGCACCTTTTGGCCTACCCCACTTCCTCCATATTGTTTGATTTTTCTGCACATTTACAGAGGGATTAAAATCACCTCTTAAATCCATTTTAATGCATTTTTAATTCTCCAATTCCATTCCTTAAAACCTAATTTTCTCTATAAATCCCACACTATATTTCATCCCTCCTCATTCAGAAATCCCATACAAAAACTCTCTAAAATTTCCAAGTCCCAAGTTGTACAAGTGGAGTTAGAAAAGGGCAAGGTTCTGGCGACGTTTCGGGAAGATTCCGGTGGCGAAACGACTTCCCAACAATTCCAATAGCTTCCACTGTCTCTCCTCTTTATTTTCAATCTGTAAGTTCATTTCACCCTTCTCAACTTCTAGTCTTAAACATCTTCTTTTCAAAACTCGTCGGAAGCGGAGCTATTCTGACTTCCGACTCTCTTTTCTTTAAAAACACAATTTCTATTAAACAATAAATTACCATATCTTCTTATAATGTTTAAAAAACATAAATAAACACATTAGAACAAGTTTCATCTCAAAATAATTCGTATTGCGATTTCTATTTTACTTTTACAATAAAATACCATCATGTTTACACACGACATTGTTTATTCATTTTACCCATAATATCTTTAGAAAACTCATGAGGTAATGACCTACCTCATCACAACACACATTCTTGACATAGCACGATGATTTGTGGAATATTAGTTTGTGTAAAAATATGAGTTTACACTTAAATACCATAAATATTCAAAAACCGTTTTCTTTAAAAGCGTATTACTTAATTCCTTGCAAATACGCCTCTACAACCCATTTTGTGGAACTCCAATCGGGATGGTGCGGGTTATCGCACATCCTCGAGCCCAGTAGAGCAAGATGCAGACCTCCGTAAGGAGAATTCGATCTCGAAGGAATTTTTAATGCAATTTTAAAGAAAAATATGATTTCTATTTAATAAATAAGTTTTATTTTTTTAAATACATATAGATATATAAATACTATCAAAATATCTACTTTAAGTATACAATATATATATTCCATGTTTTCTAAATCAAAGGAATTACCAATTTCATGAAACTGTCATTACAAACCAATATAATTCCAATATTATATTAAAATACCATATACAATGAAATCTAGGTTATATCCACTAGAATATTTCACTTTATAAAAATTATAATTATGAAAACCCTAAAAACGATAATTAAATACTTGAGGTGTATTTTGAAAATATATATCAAAACTATTTTTCATAAAACCCTTTCAAGTTATATTAATTTACAATAAGGACCCTAGTAAATATAAGTTTAGGCGGGACCAGTTCTCTTGAGTCTCATGGAGCCGAAAAATAAGGGTGCTTGTCTATCTAAGATAGACAACCTAAAAACGGAGTTATCAACACGGTAATTGTCTTGGAAAAGACACAAATCCTACCGTCCATGTGCAGCAGTTACCGATAACTCCAAAACAATCAGGATTTCAATTCTGTTTAAAAGTCTGATTCAGTTCGAGTCATGGTCAAATCTAAATACAATATGACTTGAATTCAATTCAAGTATAACTACATTACAATATGAATCCATTTATACCCGAATTCAATTTATATCAGCATGAATCGACTGAACCAAACCATGGATATACTCTGATTATATGACTATCCATTTATATCCATTCCGTTTACATGATATCATGGTTTCGGCAAGTCCTCCATTTATAAAAAAAATCATACAATTAATACAAAAGGCATTATGGGGTTTATAAAGGGGTAGACTGGTACGGAACATTTTAAAGGTGGCACGAGATGGTCATTAAAAGACGTATCTATACATCCATGCCGTTGTCTCGTGGTTTTATCGACGGAGCCTTGTACTACGGGTTACCAAAGTCCACGGCGTAAGTTGGACTCCTCTCGTATACACTGACATATTATGTACCAAGCTACAAATAACTGCGTTAATATTATAATCAAACATTACTAGTTATACTCTCTTATCTGTCTACTCTATTTCTATCTCTCTTTGGGACTTACCGAGCGATTGTTCGCTGACGACATTCCTTCTCTCTTCTTTCTTTGGAATGTTTTCAGGAGGACCCGACTCTGAAGATTTCGAGACCAGCCAGGAGCACTTGGAGCATACCACTGAGCAGCATGGCCATTAGACTTTACTTGTACTTACTTTTCATTCAGTTCATGCCATTATTTAGGCATTGCTTTCCATTCTTATATTTACATTTCCAGTTGTACTTGTAAAGAAATGTTGAATAAATAAAAGTTGATGTTCATTTATATTCATGTCTCTTGTGTACATTTTACTTTATATTGTTTAGTTACGCTTAGCGTATTTACTTCTGAGTAAATACGCCGCATGACCCATCGCGCCTCCTTACCGTACACCGAGAAGCAGGGTGTGACAGATTGTCCTGGAGATATTGTGACAACATCAGGTCTACGCCAAGTACAGCAAGTGTGAATTTTGGTTAGATCAAGTCGGATTTCTTGGACATATTGTTTCAGGCGAAAGAATCTCAGTAGATTCAGCTAAGGTGTCACTTGTCAACGAATGGCTGACACCAAAGACGGTGAAAGATATACGAAGTTTCTTGGGCTTAGCAGGATACTACCGACGATTCATCGAAGGATTCTCAATGATTGCAGCACCCCTGACCAAGCTCATACGTAGATACGAAAGAAAACACGGCGGATCCATTTTTTGGGTTATGCCAGCGTCCTGGCCATCTACCGTGACCGTTTGCGGAACAAAAATTTTCAAAGCTGGTGCTAGAACAACCCTATAATCCGGATCTACCATAAACCTAAAGCTAGCAAATTAAAGAGGAGTTTAGAATAGTTATACCGAATGATCCGAGTCCTTTGGTCTTCTACCATCTTTCTAAACTCCTAGAGGCCACCATGATCAAGCTTGATCGCTGGTCTCCCTCCATCGAAGATGATCCACCTGAGAATTTATAGTTCGAGCTCCAACCTCATAGCCAAGGTAACTAGGGTACCTAGTTCGCTAAACTAGATAGCCTAGAGGATGTAAAGTCTAATGATGGATTAATTTGTCTCATAACACCCTAGGTTTCTCAACACATAAGACTTTTAGGGTGGAAGTAGAAGAAGCAAGCTTAGAGGAGATGAGAGTGTTGTGAGCATGAAGCAACCATTGAAAAATGGCCAAGTCTTGTGAACTCAAGAAAAGAATCAAGCCTCTCCAAAAATTCTCTCACAACACAAATATCAAGAATGCTACAATAGTAACCCATGAGTCATCCCATGAGTCACCAAGTGAGCCATGCTTCATAAATGCCAAAGAGCATCTCATCCTTTCACCTCATTAACCATTTATCCTAAATTGTTAAAAAACTAAATGAGGTGTTTTCTTTTAGAAGCACCTTGTAATAAATTACAAGAATACCCCTCATTCATATATACATACCCGTATCTGTATTCCGAAAAATAAGAATACAAAGAGACGAAAATAATCCAATAATATAATACTAGGATCCAACTTAAACCAAAACCTACTAGTATTATCCGTCCTAATCATGATACTGCACAAGTGCACGTATATGATCGAACCCCGCCGTAAAACCATACAGCCTCTACATCGTTTCGCCTGAAGCAAGGAAACCCTCTTTGTGGTACTCTAAAGACTCGTCAATACGCTGGCAGTGAGTTTAACCATAAGCGCATCAGCGGCATTAGCTGTACATAACGGCTAACCAGGTATTGAGCGAAAGGAAGGCCGACGAGCAAACTCATCTGAACCCCTACTGAGCTTGTTTGTGACAATCTCCGTACAGTCCGGTCTTTTCGTCTAACAGTATCACATATCGGGTCTAGGGGGTGGATAAAGTCAGACCCCTAATAACGCGATATTTCGTGTCGATATGAAGCCCATCACCAACTGAGAAACTACTGATCCAAATCAGTAATTCTAGTCTACCTTGTCCCAGGATTTCTAGTGATGGACACCCGTGCACCTCGTGACATCAATCCCCAATACCGGGAGAGACGAATCCCCGACGATCCGCTCACTGCCTCCATGTGGCTCGGGACTGTGCCCAACTAAAACCTGTTTGCACGACTCCTTTGAGCCGTAGTAGGGTAGTAATAAAAGCACAGTGGGAACTCACATGAGACAAATGACGATCTCAAGTCGACAGACTAACCTATACACATGTCACCTGGGAACTGCTATATGACAATAGGTATAATACCAACAAGCATGTTTCCAGCGAGTCCGTCCAGTGTACTCATAACCCAATGAGCACCTGTATACTATCTTAGGTTACTAACTGACACCGATATCTTGTGAGACATGCCACCGCCCCTCGTCGGGGTCTCGATAAGTATACACTAGTCTACTCTGGAGTATTGATGCCCAGTCTCGATACTCTCTCGACTAGGGACATTTAAGGATGTGCTTATAGACCACCCAGCTTCTACGTAAATGATCGCCATCATAATACTGGTAGTTAAGCAAGAATCATATGGGCTCTATCAACATATAATAGTGATCTGTAATACCACATAATGCATGTACATGATGATAAAGGCAAACCAGATAGAATACTATCATCTCGAGTAAGATTGTTCAATCCGCATAGGTCCTCTCTTAATCATCATAATCACATACATGCGATTACAATAATTACCTTGAGGGCATTATAGTCAACACCATTTACCAAGGAACTCCCTCAAGCGCAGTTCAAACGACTTTTTGAGATGTTGGGTATGCGATACGCCAACAACTGACCCTAAAGCAGACGTTGGGTATTCGGTATGCCAATTATAGGCCCTAGTGCAAGTAGGAGATTGTTGGATATGTATGCCACAGAGGCCTGTATTGTATAGGATGATAGGGATATGTATGTACATGACAATCTTGCTCAGTTATATAGTATACTATTTGAGTTGTCTTTATCTGAACATGTGTATTTGTTTTTCTTACTGCTTTGTATTGCTTATACATGTTGATAAAGACTCGTTACAGTAGTATACTATTTTGGTTTGTCTTTATCTTAACATGCGCATATGTTATACTCGATATCACATATGGAGGATACATGTTGATAAAGCCCGTAGGATTTTACTTGACTACAAGCGTTATGGTGGCGATCATACTTGTGGGAGCTGGGTAGTCCATAAACACATCTTTAAAGGTCCCACGTTGCAGGAGTATCGAGACCGGGTATCAATATTCCAGAGTAGACTTGTTTATACGTTTCTAGACCTCGATGAGAGGCGGCGGTTAGTCCCACAGCCATTGGTGTGATCACCTAAGATTGTATACATGTGCTCATTAGGAGTAAGTACATTGGACAGACTCGCCGATAACCTCTACATGGTATTATACCTATCGTCAGATAGCGGTTCTCAAGTGATATGAGTATAGGTTAGTTTTTACGCCTGAGATCATCATTTGTCTCATGTGAGTTCGCATTGTACTTTGATCACTACCCTACCACGGCTCTACCGAGTCGTGCAAATAGGTTTTGGTTGGGTATAGTCCCGAACCACATGGAGGCAGTGAGTGATTGTCAGGGATTCGTCTCTTCTGGTATTGGGAGTCGATATCGTACTATGTCCGGTTGGATAGAACTATAAGATCTTGTCCAAGACAGTTGAGATTTACTAATGTTAGATCGGTAGTTTCTCGGATCGGTTCTGAGCCAAATTGACACAATTTATCGGGTCAGTAGGGGTCTGACGTTTACCACCTCCTAGACCCGGTTTGCGATACTCTTAGACGAAGAGACCGGACTGTACGGAGATTGTCACGGATAGGCTCAGTAGGGGTCCGGATGAGCTTGCTCATTAGCCTTCTTTTTGGACAGGTATCTGGGTAGCCGTTAGGTATAGCTAGTGCCCCTGACGTGCTAGTGGTTAAACCCACTGCCAACGTACTGTCGATTTTTTAGAGTCCCAAACAGAGAGTTTCCCTAATTCAGGGGAAATTATGTAGTAGCCGTATTTTGATACGTGCAGGATTCCGATCGAATGATAATACTAGTCGGCTTATAATTAAGCCGGATTATTAAATCAGATATTGATTTAATAATTTACATATACATATTTCGATATGTATATTCTAGTATTATCCGGGCTATCGATCGGACGATTGATAATACTAACCGGTTTAGGATTAAGCCGGATTATTAAATCAGGTGTTGATTTAATAATTTACATATGCATATTTCGATATGTATATTCTAATATTATGTTGTATATATTATTCTATCTCTTTGGGTGTTCATATTTTGATACGAATACAGGTATATATATATATATATATACGGTAGAATATATTCCGTATTTATATGGAAAGACATTCTAAAAAGAGGACAGCCTATCATGTATTTTCTATTTTATTTGTAAAATGGAAAATGTGGTGTAAAATGGAAGATGAGATGTAAAGGTAGTAAGGAGAAAATGGTGAGAACCATGCTTGAATAGTCTTGAGAAATGAATTTATAATTCATTTGTGCAAACTATTCAAGTATGGTTGCTAGATTTTTATTGCAAAAAATGAGATATGCAAAAACTATGCTTCATTTTATTTTTCACACGAGATTTATCTCATTCTCACCATGAGCTTCTCTCTCCTCTCTAGCCTTTCTTGAGTTCCTTATTCTTCTTCTTCATCTTCCTCCCTACCATCTTATGAGTTGAGAATCAAGGGAGGAAGAGAGATAGAAACACGCTAGAAAATCTACTACATCTCTTTTAGTGAAGCTAAGCTTGGACTACAAACTCTCAGGTGGATCATTTAGGATCAAGAAGCTCCTTAAGTAAGGTTGATCAAAGATCCCTAGGAGCTTAAGGAAGAGGAGTGAAGACCCGAAGAACACGTATCTATCGGTATAACACTCTATCACAGTAGCTAAATCTCTTTAAGATTGCTAGTTTCAATATTTGGTTAGATTCTAAAATGTGTTTTCTAGCACCGGTTTTTAAAAGTCAAAGTTTTTTGTTCCGCAATGGCCGCGGTTGGCGGCCAGGGCACTAGGAATCCCAACAGTGGTGACGTCGGTTGTTCCTGAAATCAGGTGTTCTGACCGACGTCGCCTCAGAGGGCGAGAGAGCATGATGAGCGTTGAACTGATACCTCGGCATTGAACTATTCGGCACCCAACGAGTCATGAAATCATTTCTCGTATGGGGGTCGTGACTGCCAGAATTGGCACGTCGGTGTCCCGTAATGTCAGGATTGACACGAGTGAGGCCGTGGACTCGAGCGCGTTCGTTCGCCATCTCGTTCCCGCTGTCATTCTGGGGAGTAGGTGTGGCGGTTTGCTGGGCCTGGACAACATCTTGAACGTGAACGAGCATGTCCACCATCGCCGCCAGTCGATCGATCCGTATTGTTAAGGCTTCAACGATGTTTGGAGGTGAAGTGGAACCACCCCGCCTCCGTTGTGATGCAAGGGGTGGCTCATAGTAGGATCTCCGTTGCGACGATCTCTAGCCATCGAATTAAAGGCGGGAGATCAAATTTTGTGGTGGAATAAATTTTTTCTTTCCCACAGACGACACTAACTGATGGAGGTTGAAATCTTCTTAAGATGTTGTCCTCCGTCGATCTTGCGGCCAGCGGGACTGAACGTCTGAGATTTGTTGTGGAAGATTGAGCGTGTGGATCTCAATGGGTTGTTGGTTGTTATTGAAGTTGCCAGGCCCCGCTTCCCAGAGTGCACTAAGATCGGCACGTGACAGAGCCAACTATGCTACCTGTGGATAGGAAACATCCCTCCACAGTCACATTACAGCTGTCTATAAGATATCAAGAACAGGAAAGTAAAATAAACTATCTAGTACATGTCCATATGCCAGAATAAACGAGTCAAGAAATAATATACGGAAGCAATAAATCTAATAAACAGTAACATCTGGAAATTACGGAAATAACTAAACAAACTGGATACTAACAGGATCCTCACTGCTCGGCCTGACGGCGGAAATACTCCTAATCAGCCTGCGACAAAGGTAGAGAATCTGGGTCATGCAAAACCCAGACGTCAGTGCGTCATAATATCAAACAATAAT
This sequence comes from Agapanthus africanus, assembly GCA_030015575.1. Lineage (NCBI taxonomy): Eukaryota > Viridiplantae > Streptophyta > Magnoliopsida > Asparagales > Amaryllidaceae > Agapanthus > Agapanthus africanus. The sequence continues at coordinate 751,410,322 of CM057340.1, read as the reverse complement.
ATAATCAGGGGGTAGCAAGACATACATGCACGAGTATGAACAGTAATAAAAGTAGAACGGTAACACGAATAAGGAACAGTGAAGGGTAAAAGCATATGTGATGTGCAGTGAGTAATCTAAACTAAGCTACTGGGTTAATTACTCTCAGGTCTTTGAAATCAATTTAATGAATTGTCGATGTAACTCAATAGTATCCCGTGCATGCCCGGGACCACGGTCAAGACTCTCGGGTTGAATCCGAGACGTGCCGCTAGGCAGTAAACAGGTAACATATACAGACGAATGATGTCAGCAGCAGCATCCCGGGGCTGGCCTAGCCCGTAAGACTGATCAGTATAAGTATCGAATTGTCGAGTTACAAGTCAGGTTTCATCATTGATTTCCCCATACCCCCAAGTTATGTGTTCAAGTCAGGTATTGATAAATCTGAGACTAATGCCAACACAGGATCAAGCAGGAACAGGTTTGTGTATACAGACAACAGGATATGTCCATTGGGACAATATGTCAGAATTGTCGGCATTAGAAATAGAATCAGATAACATATCAAGTTGTGATATATCAGGTCATGTCAAGTAGTGCACAGGTATCAAACGGGTGCTCATAATCAAATTGTAGCAAGTATTGAATCAGGGTGAAAGTACGAATGTACAATAAAAGCATGGATGCACAAATATTGATCAGGGGTTACATCATGACTATGTAGGGTGCACAATATCGAGCATGGGGTGTCAATATAACAACAATATGTAATAATGTGACATGGTATGCGAATAGTTATAGAATTAATGGTATGGATGCACAATAAAACATGAATGCATAATTAACTATTAGGGTTATATTTACAGTTCCAAGACTAAATGGGATACACATTATTAAGCATTGGGTGTTACTATAATAATAACATGAATTGGTATGATCTATAAATGCAGTTATATATATTTTAAATGATATGGATGCAAACGGGTATCCGAAAACAGTAAAACTTTAATATGGATGTATAATGTGATAAACGGGTAATATTTTACTCATATGGATGCATGATAATATACCTAACATGTAGCAAGATGAATTAGCATGCGACTAGATATGTAAATAGTGATATGGATGCACACGGATGTTCGAAGACAGTAAAATAGTAAAATGGTAATGTGGGATGCATAATTAAACAATAAGTAATGTTATTATTCACATGTGTGCAATATATTATAGTATAGCATGTAGCAAGATTAACTTGCCTCGATCGAGATCATATGACGGATACGCACGGCACATCCGACGTCAATAAATTGTCGCAACGCACACACGGCATGCGGGATGAGGGCAGAGGCGAGGCATGGGTTTCGTTCGTAGGCGGAAAAACGTGAAGAAGAAAGGGAACAGTGTTTTTCCTTATATGGGATTTAAAAAGTATATATATATATATATATATATATATATATGGAGAAGATATGCAGGGATTGTAAATATTGAAAGAATTAATATTTATAAAGTAACAGAGAGAGAGGGAGAGAGAGAAGAGAGAAAAATGGGTTGTTAGTTTGTTAGGAAATTAGTTTAGATTTAAATTTAAAAAAATATTTTATTAGTTAACTAAATTTTAATTTGTATCAGTTTATAAAATTAATGTTATATAAATAAAATTGGATATTCTGGTAAATACAAATATAGTTCAAAACACGTCGGGGTCGGGTCTAAAATTCGGTTTTAAAATATGAAAAATATACATGTCGACCAAAATTAAAGTTGGATATCCGGATAACGAAAATGCATACCCCTAAGAACAGATGCACGCACGTGCACGTAGTCATCCAAACAAGTCCGTTTCACTGAACGGGATGAGAACAAGATACGCGGATGCTACCACAGGGTCAGGAGCATTATGCAGGTCATGCAATATATTTTTAAAATATTTTATGTGACTCTAATTATTATATTTAAAATGCAGATGCCAGATAAATACCAGTATGCAGGATGTATAAATGAAAGTGCAGGGATCCACGTAACAAGCCAGGATAAATCACAAATATGAATCAAGACTGGTTTCAAGCATGTGGGTCGGGTCGGATGCAAATACAGATGTCAAATATACTATTTGCATCCACAACACAATAAATCAGGAAAAAATACCATAAATAAAGAAATACTTGAAGTAGAACTGATATAAATGAACTAGGCTGTTACAGAAGCCAAGCTACCTGCAGGGGAAATCCCGTGATGAAAAACCACCGTATGACCCTTCGACGATCAAATAAGTACCGAGGAATATTAGGGCAAAGTAACAGCGTATTGGAATGAGTTCGAGATACCCTAGTCGTTTGGAAAAGGGTTTTATATAGCGGTCGTATAGAGCGAGCCGATGCTGGATTCTCGCCATCCGTTACACCCATACGTTACGTTCACGTTGATGGCGACATACGCTCACTAATGGCGAGATACATTAGTGTGGGATGCGGGGCGTGAAGTGGCGGAGATCTCGTTATGGCAAGATACACGGAGCTGTTACGGGGGCGCTCGTGTCTCGTGCTTCCGGCCAAATAGGGACGCTAAGGAATCTCAGCTATAAAATTGCTCAGAGACGAGCTAAGGAGCCGAGAAAACTCAACTCTATGATTGCTCGGAGACGGGCAATAGCTGGTGGTTAGGCGAAGAGGGAACATACTCAGGGAAGGCCTCCAAAAGGTCGGGTTTAGTCTCGGATGCTAGACGCCGAGGAATGTCCGTATTGCATCATACCTATTCTAGCTCCATAGCCCCCAGAAATTTAGTTTGCTTACGTGGACGACACGTCATCTACTACGTGCCGTGATCTGGAAAATCTCCACTTACGAATATCATCAATGGCTAAGTCCTTTATTGCAATAATCTAGGATGGCCTTTGCAATTGTGAATATTCGTTCGGCGGGAAAAAAAAATTTGATCGCCTATAATTTATGCACCCGTCTCCCGCGCGATCGCGGGGGCCCTGCTAGTGATAGGTGAAAATTGTTTTATATTAATATTATTATTATTATTATTAATATTATTATTTCCCCCAACCATGTGGAAGTCACTTGAGTCGTGTAAAAAACGTGGGTCCCGCTTGAAGAAGACGTCCCTCCCTCCTCTCCCCAGCAAATGGACGCCCCTCATCAGATCTTCTCCACCGAATCCCGCCTCCACAAAAGAATCCCACTTTCTCGCCCCGGATCGCCTCCACAAAACCAAAACACCACACAGCGTAACAGCGATGATCGAAAGCGGGTCCCACTTAAAGAAGTGACACGATCCCAGCCCCCGTAGGCCCCGCGGCCACGAATCACAAACAAATTGCACCGACTCTGTCGACGCGCCTGAATATGCCGACTCATCCTCCGCCGTCCATTTCCCTCGAATCCAACGGCTTTCCATAGACTCCAAAACCCTAAATCCTCTCTCTTTCCTCTCCGCGTTCACGTCAAATCCCAATTTACGATTCTACCCCTCCTCCACAATCTTCAGTCCTCACCTCCCCTAGCCAAAGACGCCTCCTCTCCTCTTTCTCTCTCCTATAAATTCCATCGCAACCTCATCTTCTCTCATCCCTCACACCTCAAATCTTTACATGAAAAATTACTAAAAATCCCATTACATGTCTCAGAGACCCAACGTCCCTCACTCCTCCTCAATCGCCTTCTCCCTCCACTCCCATCTCTTCGTCTCCAGCGAATTGAGTTCCAGCAACTGGTAGTAGTCATTAAGATTTCTGTTTCTTCCTTCAAAAAAAATTTAAAAAATTCAATCTTTTGGATCTCAAATTCATAAATCATGGGCGTCAAAGGATTCGTCGAGGGCGGCATCGCCTCGATCGTCGCCGGATGCTCGACCCACCCCTTGGATCTCATCAAGGTCCGCATGCAGCTCCACGGCGAGTCTCAACCCGTCTCCACTCTCCGTCCCGCATTCGCCTTCTCCAACTCCTCCATCACCTTCGCTCATCACACGACCACGATGCCGCCCCCGCCGCCGCCGCCGAGGCCTGGGCCCATCTCGATTGGGGCACAGATCCTGAGGTCTGAGGGACCTGCCGCGCTCTTCTCTGGCGTCTCCGCCACCGTGCTCCGCCAGTGCCTGTACTCCACCACCCGCATGGGTCTCTACGACATGATGAAGACCAGGTGGTCCAACGACGGCAACGGAAAAGATCTCCCCTTGCCCCGCAAGATCGCCGCCGGGCTCATCGCGGGCGGGATCGGCGCGGCGGTAGGCAACCCTGCCGACGTGGCCATGGTGAGGATGCAGGCCGACGGCAGGCTCCCCCTCGCCCAGCGCAGGAACTACGCCAGCGTGGTCGACGCCATCACGAAGATGGCGAGGAGCGAGGGGGTGAGGAGCCTGTGGAGGGGGTCGGGCCTCACGGTGAACCGGGCGATGATAGTGACTGCGAGCCAGCTGGCGACGTACGACGAGGTGAAGGAGGGGATGGTGAGGGGAGGCGTGGGGTCCGCCGACGGGGTGGGGACCCACGTGGCGGCGAGCTTCGTGGCGGGGATCGTGGCGGCGGCGGGGTCGAACCCGGTGGACGTGGTGAAGACGAGGGTGATGAACATGAGGGCCGGGGACTACGCGGGGGCCCTCGACTGCGCCGTCAAGACGGTGAAGAGCGAGGGGCCCATGGCCCTGTACAAGGGGTTCATACCCACCGTGTCCAGGCAGGGCCCCTTCACGGTGGTCCTGTTCGTCACCCTCGAGCAGGTCCGGAAACTGCTCAAGGATTTCTAGCTAGGGCTAGGGTTAATTTGAGACGAGGGATCGAGTTGGAATAATATATAAGCCATATATACAACTATGATGATGATGACGACGACGATGATGAAGATTTTAGATGTTAGTAATGCTACTATTAATTTACGTTTGAAGCATAAATTTTTCCTGTTGAAGTAATTTAGGAGAAAAAGTGAGAGCGAAGAAACAAACATATGTGATTCGAATCATGTATTTGATTATGAATTTTTATATAGATATTTGATTTATAATTAGCCTAATTTATTTTAGTCTTCTTGATTTTATAATCACCTGTATTTTGTGTGAGAAAATCGAAGCGTGATTACAATTTTGTATGCATCTGTTCCTTTGATTTTTTTTTTTTAATCAAAAGCAAAGGCTAAAAACCCGCAACATTTGCGACAATGGGGCAAACATCCCTGCAAAGAGCAATATCATGTAAGCTCCTCGCACATAATAAAAGATAAAGACATTCTTTTCTTCCGCACAATCCATCCCTGATTGCTGCAGAATCCATCCCTGATTGCTGTCAATGTCTATGGTCCTTTTTTTCTATCCTGTCTCGACTCGTCCGTCAAAATAGAAGAAGCCGAATCCCCATGGCTCAAAATAGAAGAAGCCGAATCCCCATGGCTCAAAATAGAAGAAGCCGAATCCCCATGGCCACGAGAGTCCCTGCCCGTTGATTGCCCTTTTTTTTTGCACCACCTATCCAAAGTATATTGTTGGATTCAATCACATTTATAATAATTATAACCATTTTCTTAGAATTAATTAAAAAAATTATTATTCCTCTCTAACCAAATATTGCAACATGCAGTTGAAATCATAATTCCAACACACACGGCTATTTCTTAGAATTGAATATATGAGAGTAGTCAATTGGTTCAGGAATTATTTTTCGTTCCAATCACATATGATACATATAAATGGTATAGCTTTGGAGTTTGAATCTTTATCTCATCTCTCTAACCAATTACAAACCCAATTGGCTATAGAATATTTCATATATGTTATTTGCTCTTATTTTGTCACATATTGGAGCTTTTTAACAATCCATTACATTACATTAGGAAGGGCTTTGTTTGATCATCTACTCTTGAGAAAACTTGAAAGACAAAAATATTAACCAAACAGTTTTTCGTAAATTCACCATCAAACAGCACCATAGAAGTATATATGCACATATTTGAAATAGAATTGCTTTTATTATGAGACAAGGAATGAAAGCTTGTTGTGTGAGGACGACACTCTGACTCAATGAGAGGAGAGTTTGTAGCATTTGAAAAGCCAAGTGGAGCTATGTTTTGCCACTCAAAGAATGCGATTCTAAACACAGCTGTAGATTGCAGCTGTCCACAAATCTCGTCGAATTAAAGAATTGAGTTCTGCAGACGTCGGCTGCCATTCCTTGCTCTAAGACCAAGTGAGCGTATTATTATTAAATGCTTAAAAAATTATTGTTCATGATTGATGCTCCACTTGTTTTATATATGAAAATAATGGAGAAAAGATGTCATTGGAGGGAATTACCTCCTATTCCTATGGCGTCGAAAAAATACATCCTTCCTCATTTTTTCCGTCTGATAATGCTCGATATCGGTGATCTTCCAGATCATGACACGTGGCAGATGACGTGTCCCAGAGCATGTAAGAAAGGACTTACAGTGGCTAGACCTGACCACTCCTATACCCGTCCTACAAACAAATGCTGGCTCACCTCCGAGCCCCCTGCACAATTGGCCTCCTCAGCCTCACAGCTCGTCTCCGGGCTACCGCAGAACCAAGATACCTCGGCTCTCCCGCTCGTCCGTGGGCTCTCCCGCCGAGATCATCTTCCTCGGTCTCATCGACCGACCAACGGCACCGCTCACAGGCGCAACCGCCATCCCGTGAATCTCTCCATGCTCGAGATATCCGCCGGCCACATCCCACGTTTCACGCCATCACGATCCCCCATTAACGAGCCCGCCTCACCATTAATGGAAGATCCCGCTCATCACGCGGGCGTGACGTCGGGAGCGTAACGGCCGGCGTGATTCTCACGCCTGTCCTGCCTGCTGCCACCGCTGTATAAACCCCTTCTTAAGACGGTTCAAGTAAGCCATTTTTACTTCACTAAGCCGTTACTCTGCTCGGATTTCCTCTCTAACTCGACTGTCGGAGGGTCCTTGGTGGTACAACCATCCCGGGACTTCCTTGCAGGTAGCTCGACAACAACCAACCTCAAACCTATTGAGATCCACACGCTTCAGGAGCTTACCTCCAGATCCAATATCAGCCATCCATCGTCACCATCAGCAGATCAACGAAAGATAACATCTTGGCGTGATCCAGGTCACGTCAGCTGACGCCGTCTGTGGGAACACCTTGATTCCACAAAAATAAAAGTTCATCTTCCGATCCCAATCCAATGGCGAGCGATCATCACGACGATCCAAGCACTAGCCGCCGCTTTCTCCTAAATGGAGGCGCGGACAAACCTTCTCCACCGAATGCCATCAACGTCCTTACCGGCCGGATAGACCGACTCGCGTCCGTCGTGGAGGCGCTCATCCGCGTCCAAACGGCAGGGCAAGACCCCCAGGTCGCCGCTCCCCTGCCTCGGGACCGGGACCCCTACAGGGGGAGAGAAGACTTCGCACGCGTCGCCATGGCCTATCGTCGCCTTACCGTTTCCAACAGCCACAGGTCCTCCGGGCCTACATATTCAATAACCCGGCGGGCACCACTCCGTTTGGCTCCGAGGTCTTATACCAGAGAGTTTCGTCCCGAGTCTCATCGCATCCCTGTCCCTTCCGAGACGGTAGCAGTCAGCTCTCCTGTTTACAGGCATGACCGGCACCCCCTCCCTCGACGGGGTCGCGCACGTGAGACTCTCCACGGCAGCTCAAAAACAACCCCACCGGGGGGCGTAAGGAACCTCACCAAAAGGAACCGAGGCTCGTCAAAAATCATGGTCATGACGGCGGGGGGTACGTTGAGTGCCTACGAGACTCAGAGCCCCACGGCAGCCACGGAGGCCGACAGCCGTCCAAGGAAGAAGGCCAGGGAGACCGAGCCGATCACTTTTGACGACGGAGAATTTCACGGCATATCCCTGCCCCACAACGATCCCCTGGTGATTACGGCTCGGGTCCATCAATACGAGGTGCACAGGATTCTGGTCGACTCGGAAAGCTCGACAGACATTCTCTTCTACGACTTCTTTCTGTGCATGGGGCTCACCGCAGCAGACCTGAAGCTGACCTCCCACGTCCTTTCAGGATTCACTAACCACTCCATCCCGGCGGCAGGGATAATCACTCTACAGTTCAACGTCGGGGAGACCGGTTGTACGCGGACGGTGTCGGTGGGATTCATCGTAGCGAGAATTCCATCGGTCTACAACATCCTCCTCGGCCGCCCAACGCTGAACTCCCTCGGGCCTAGATATCGACATACCACCTGGCGATGAAGTTTCCTCTCGACCACGGTGCGATATGTAACGTTTTAGAAATCGTTTTGCGAATTTTTCGATTTTAGGTAAAATAAATTGTATTTTCCGTAAAAACCTAAAGATGATCATTTTGTAGTATAGAATTCACTGCACCTAGTTTAGCTTGAGAATTGCTAGTTTGCGGGTTTTTGTAAGCCACCGGTAATTTTTGTGCATTTTAATATTTTTCCTAATTAAAATATTATTTTAAGTTTTTATTTGTGCACTTTATTAGTGGTAATTACTTTTTGATTTGGGTTAATTACTACTAACGTGGATTTATACTAAATTAATCACTACATTATGTTTTTAACCTTCTCACCTAAATATCTAGATATTTGTGGTTTAAAAAGGAATTTTTAAAGAAAAGAAATTAAGAAGACATAAAGCCTTTTGTTTTATTATGCAATTATTGTAAATTTCTTCTAGAATTTTCTCCATATTTCCATAAAACCCTTGCTTTTCTCACCAAGGCCGGCCACTTCCCCCTTGCTGCCCCATCTTCTTCATCACCTCATTTCTTCACTTTAAAGCTTGATAAATTCATCAAAAATCATCAAAATATCACACAAACTCAATTATAAATCCAAAATCTTCATTCTTCTTCACTTAAGCAAGCATGGATCTTCTTTTAAGACATTATTTTGGAGGCAAAGATGATGAATTTTATTGCTTGATATTGATCTTTTGTGGAGGTATAAATCCAAACCCTAAACTCTAATTGTTGCTTAATACTTTAATTAGCTTAATTAGATGTTAATTTAAACCTTTTAATTTCATATTTAGAATTCCTAGTAAGGTTTTTTGTAATCAAATTAGCATTTTGATTAGTGAAATGGTTAGTTGATAATTTTAGACAAATGAAAACTAAACCTAGTTGCTAGTTTGTAAAAATGATATTTTCCTAATTGTATAATTAAGATAATTAGCAAACTAAATTTTTATTAATCCTATTTAAGTGAGATTAAAATTCTAGTAATGGTTTGGATGGTTTAATCTTGCTATTTGGTGATATTTGTAAATTCTAGTTTTGGTAAAACTTGTAGTTTTGAGCTAAAATGATATATGTTGCTTACTTGATTTCGGTAAGTTTTGGCGTGGGTTTCTTTTGACATTGCGACGTTATTTATATTAGATTCCACGCTATATCTTATGTTGTGAATGCGCGATCGGTACGATCAGGGTCTAGACTTGGTAGTTGTGTCGCTTTGCATTCCTAGTTAGGGTCGTGCCGATGTCGTTCGTATGTTTGTGTAGTTTTTGCTCTTGAGTTGGTTTCGTAGTGTCGCTACACGCGTTAGCCACTGGACGAACACTTGAGAGTATGTTTGGAGTTGGTGCATCGGTCAAACGTAGTTGGTACGTGTTGTTGGTCGATTGCTAATATATACTTGTTATATTGTTATATGCTTTCAGGATCGTAGGCGGGGACTTCGAGCGCTGCGAACAGGGGAAAGCGAGTAGTTGGATTTACTTAGCCAGAATTGTTGTGAGTAAATTTAACATCTACAGGGGAATCGCCCGCATGGCGTTATGCGTCTAAGCTAGATTAAATGATATGACTATTAGTTAGATGTATACGGATATTGATTGTGCATGTGTACCTTTGTTGCATATCTCATTTACCTATTGTAGTTGGACATAGTATTAATGAGAAACAACACTGTTATTGACGGTTCATGTTGCACGAGCACTGATTGTATGCCACTCACACCGTCAATAATTGTCATGACACGCACAACACCTATACATACAGGATATTGTATTAACTAGGGACTTGAGACATGATCCTCATTTTCATTGTGCATATGCCATATAGTATACCTTTATACCTACATGCTTACACACATGCCTTGACATGCTTACATGCTAGTTACCCATATACCTATATGGTATTGTACCATTAGTGATAGGTATATACACATATGAGGCATACCTATATGTACATCTTGCATACATACTTATACATATACCTGGGGGGTATTACATCATTATTGATAGGAGGATACACATATCTTGCTATACCAACATGGTTACGCATACCTGACTATAGCTATATGTACCTTTATTTGATGTTGTATGGACTTGGAGAAATTAGGAACCACATGATATATATATTAACTTGTTGCAGTTAAATAGCGGTTTTTTCCCTTTATATGCTCATATTACTGTTTCATGTTGCATATATTATATTCATGGATTTCATATGATATTCTCTGATATTTTTACTCCTAAGTATATATAATAGTGGAATGAGACGCTGTTATATATATATATATATTAGTGGAATGAGACGCTAATATATATGTATTGATTCATGCAGTTATACTTATTCATTACTTGATGTTTTCTGGATTTAAGGACCATGGTTGTTTCATGAAATTATGCATTAACTGAAAAACCCGGTTTCTCTTGATATGATATTTCAGCTTCCACCATGAGATTTCTCGGTTCTGAGCTTATATATACCCCATGCGAGGAGGTGTCGTGGGCTGTGTGTGGGTACATGGTGGAACCCGGTTGTTCCCCGGGCAAGAAGATCGACGGTACATGCCGATGAGCCTGGCTGGGGGCATGTGCCAACCGGTGATAGTATTTGTACTCGACGGATATCTGAAGGATACCGATCGAGGTTATGTACGCACATGCCCTTATCGATTGCGGGTGGTGGACACTCAGGTTCCATAGGATGTACGCACATGACATAGGAGGGCCAGTCCCAGGTGACGGTGCATCGGAGATGAGTATTTTTATGTCGATGCTAGACACTTGTTTTCATGATATTTTTGGGTGTAGATATTGGACACTCAGGTTTCATGAGACTTACTCGATATTGGATACTGGTTATATGAGATTTACTTAATATTGGACACTTAGGATATATGAGATTTACTTGATATTGGACACTCAGGATATATGAGATTTACTTGATATTGAACACTCAGGATATATGATACTTACAGGATATGAGGGCCAATTTTGGGGCTGAATTGTGGAAATTTGAGATTTTGATTGTCTTGTTGGACTTTGGTCCTGCCACGAGATCAGGATTCCGTGAGGATGACATGTTTAATCCCATACTCCGCATTTACTTTATATGCATTGCTTCATATATTTATAGTACCTGATAGAGTACTTTTCATAACTGTTGCATATACATATTGCCATATTATTGCTTCATGTATTAGTTGTACCTGATAGAGTATCTTTCATGATTGTTGCATATATATATTGTCATATTATTGCTTCATGTATTAGTTGTACCTGCTAGAGTACCTTTCATGACTGTTGCATCCATATGGCTATTTATTGCTATCAGTTTGCATGTATTAGATTCGCGCTGTACGTGCATACTTGCGATTACCTGCATATGTTATTTACTATTCACGAGTTGGCAATTCACCCCCATTGTGCCATAGGGTTTGCAGGTGGTTCCTCAGAGTAGTCGAGGCAGGACTTCTACCTATCATATCATCTTTTGCAGCGGATACCGCTTCGGCTGACTGTGCGCAATTTTGCTATAGGTGGGTTTTGCGGCTATCCGATATTGTTTATTATTATCTTTGTACCATGTACTCTCCATCTACCATTTTCATGTATGACTTAGAGACTTGATGTGAGGACGATATTGTATGTTATTTTGTGATTTAGAGGTCTTTTATGCAGTTTTTATTTATATCGTCTTTTATTTCTTCGCTACGGTGTCGTATATCTGTTGTGGTGGTTGTTTCTGCCTTTGGGCGTGGATTTTGCTTCCGTTGGGGATGCTTTACTTATATTTATGTTGTACCCATTTTTGGGGTTAGTTTTTACAAAGGAGGTGCTGCCAAAATTTTTAAGAAACTAAATTGGAATTTAAAGAATTTGTACTCGAGATTTTCAAAAGTTTTAACAATGTTCTTATCACTTACTACTTTTGATGGTTTAGCTTACTGGGTTTTCGGCTTACTTAAATTACGTTACGCCTGTAGACGTTGCGTAGTTTAAGGGCCATCACATACCAAATTTCGGATCGTGACAGGATAGGTCGGGTCTATGGAGACCAGCCAATTGCAAAGGTTTGCTTCACCGTAACATCTTCATCGGAGAAGCCGGTCGACGATGTCGAAGGTGAGGGTGACATCAAGGGTTCTCTGGACACTCGAGACGAGCAAAAAGAGGTCCGAGGGACCCCGGTGGAGCCTCTGACAGAGGTCCCCCCTCGTAGAAGGGGACGACGAAAAACTTGTTTAGATCGGGTCGCTTCTCACAGGAACTCAGCGAGATGACCTGGTTCATTTCCTCAGAAACAACTCTGACGTGTTTGCCTGGGCGCCTACTGACATGCCTGGGATCGACCCCAAAGTTATATCTCACAAGCTCGGGGTAGATCCTACGGCCCGATCCATCAGACAGAAGAAGCGAAGCTTCACCCCGGTCAAACAGAAAGCTATCGAGGACGAGGTAGATCGGCTCCTCGCCGCCAACTTCATTCGGAATGTTCCCTATTCGGAGTAGCTAGCGAACGTAGTCCTGGTTAAGAAGTCAAGCGGGAAGAGGCGTATGTGCGTCGATTTCACCGACCTCAACAAGGCCTGCTCCAAAGACAACTATCCCCTACCTCGGATAGATCAGCTCGTTGACAGCTCGGCAGGCCACGAGCAATTGAGCTTCATAGATGCCTTCTCCGGCTATAATCAGATCCGTATGAATCCAGCAGATGAAGATCTCACCGCATTCACAACGGACAAGGGGGTATAGTGCTACAAGGTGATTCCCTTCGGCCTCAAGAACGCCGGGGCTATGTACCAACGGTTGGTCAACCGCATGTTCAAGCCACAGATCGGAAGGAACATGGAAGTTTACGTCGACGATATGCTCGTCAAATCAGTCTCGTCGACCGACCACACCAAGGACCTAGGCAAAGCCTTCGAGGTACTCCGCAAGTTCAAGATGAAACTGAACCCCGCCAAATGCGCATTCGGGGTCACCGGGGGAAAGTTCCTCGGTTTCATGGTCACCCACCATGGGATCGAGGCTAATCCGGAAAAAATCGACGCTATCCTCAACATGACCGTGTCCAAGACCAACGTCGAGATCATGCGACTGACAGGGCGGGTAGCCGCTCTAAGCCGTTTCATGTCGAGGGCTAGGGAAAAGTGCCTCCCATTCTTCAAAGCTCTAAGGAAAATCCGGAGGATCGAGTGGTCAGAAGAGTGCCAGACCGCCTTCGACCAATTAAAGAGGCACCTTGCGACGCCACCGCTGCTAACTTGACCAGTTGAAGGGGACGAGCTCTCACTATATCTAGCGGTATCCGATCAAGCAGAAGACTCAGTGCTTGTACGAGAGGTCGACGGAGCACAGAAGCCGGTGTACTACATGAGCCACGTCTTCAAAGACGTAGAAATGAGGTATCCAGCCATAGAGAAGATTGTCTTGGCACTCGTTGTGGCCTCAAGGAAGCTACGACACTACTTCCAGGCGCACACCATCCTCGTTCTCACCGAGCGCCCGCTTGGGGCTATCCTCGCCTCACCCGAATCCTCAGGCCGCTGAGAGGAGTGGAGATAGGAGCTATCCCAATTTGATATAAAATACCACCTGAGGCAGACCATCAAAGTATAAGCCCTGGCCGATTTTATCAAAGAGTGCACCATCCCCAGCAAAGAACCGGAGTCCACGCCGACCCTCGCAGCTCAACACCCGATCGTGGGGAGACCCGACTCGGTCCCTGAGTGGGTCATTTACGTCGACGAGTCCTCAACCGAGGAAGGCCGTGGCGCCGGCCTCATCATTCGAGGCCCGAACGTGGCAAAAATGGAGTATTCTCTAAAGCTCGGATTCAAGGCCTCAAACAACGTGGCAAAGTACGAGGCCCTGCTGGCTGGATTGCGCATGGCCTCCGAGCTGGGGCTGAAAATAATTCAAATCCGCAGTGACTCGGCCCTAGTCGTTGGTCAAGTGACCGGCCACTTCGAGGCTCGGGAACCTCTAATGGTGAAGTACCTGGCCGAAGTAAGAAAACTTCGGAAGAACTTCGATGAAGTCTAGGTAGAGCAAATACCCAGGCAGCTCAATGCCCAAGCCGACGACCTGAGCAAGCTAGCTTCATCCTACTTGGCCAACAACAAGCGATCTATCCTCTTCGAGACCTTGCCACGGCCCAGCATAGAAGACGGGACGACAATACTTCATGTATATACAACGCAGGAAGATGACCAAGACTGGAGGAAGCCCTTTATGGAATTTCTAAGGGATGGTACGCTCTCAAAAGATTGGGATGCAGCCCGCCGTCTCCGGGCCAAAGCCCATCACTTCATCTGGAGCAATGGGAACCTTTACAAGAAATCCTTCACTCAGCCCCTGCTTCGGTACGTCGACCCCCATGAAATCGACTACGTCCTCTGTGAGATCCATGAAGGGGTCGGCGGCTCACACCAAGGGGCCCGAACCTTAATCCAGAAGGTATTGCTCTAGGGGTACTACTGGACAACTATTCACGAAAATACCCAGAAGCTCGTCAGGAGATGCAAAAGTTGCCAACTCTACGGAAGCATACCTCGCCTTCTGTCTACCGAGCTGACCGCACTGACCTCCCCGTGGTCATTCGCCCAGTAGGGATTGGACATGATAGGCCAGTTCCCTACCGGTGCGGGCGGGCACAAATATGTCCTCGTCGCAATAGATGACTTCACGAAGTGGATCGAGGCCGTCCCCATCAGGAAACCGGATGCTGCCACGACCGTCAAGTTCCTGCAGAACAACCTGATACTCCAGTTTGGCATCCCGAGGTGTATCATCACCGACCACGGGACGAACTTCGAAAACGAGAAAGTGAAGAATTTCTGCAATGAATATCGTATCCTCATGAAGTTTGCCATGGTCGCACATCCCCAGTGCAACGGTCAGGCCGAAGTCGCTAACCGGGACGTCCTCCGAGGTCTCCGGACCCACCTAGAAGGACGCCAAGCTAGTTGGGTCGAGGAATTGCCCCGACTCTTATGGGCCCTACGCACGTTAAAGAAGACCCCTACCGGGGAGACCCCTTTCAGCCTCTGCTACGGGACCGAGGCGATGGTCCCAGCGGAGATCGGGCTACCCAGCCACCGGGTCGAACACTTCGACGACGAAGCAAACACCACAGCACTATGGACCAACCTGGACATCTTGTTGAAGAAACGAGATCGGGCTCAGATCAGGGCTGCCGCCTATCAGCAGCAAACTGCCCGATACTACAACGCACGGGTCAAGCGTCGCTCCTTCAGGACCGGAGATCTGGTCCTGTGGCGAAACGAGTTCGTCGATCAAGGTAGGCTGCATAAGTTTTCCCCGAAATGAGACGGTCCTTTCCTCGTCTCCGAGGTGCTTCCCGGCGGAGCCTACCACTTAGAGGACGCGGACGGGCGCAAGTTTCCGCGGCCTTACAACGCTGAGAAGCTCAAGCTGTACCAGTAAAGTGAATACCTATGAGTGTGTACCTATCCTTTCACAAAGACAATGTAAATTTTTCTAGAAAGTCCTTTCCATTCAAATAACAATAAGGGAACGCTAGAACACTACAAAAGAAGAGTCTTATTCAATCAAAAAGGTACTATGGGCTCCCCAGCCTGACAGAAAAAGATAAGGTTACAGCAAAGGTGGAACGGGATCAAGGAAGTATTCCTGGTGATACTCGGAGTAGATTTCCGTTAGCCGGGCCCTCGCCTTTATAGCCCACTCCCACCGACGCAGCGTGCGGACCCGGGATGCCACAGAAGCACCCGACGCACCACCCTCTGAGCCTTGGCTCACGATGTGCCTCATCTTGAAACACTCCAGGATGAGGGCAAAGGATCGATCGTGCCTGGCCTTAGAGATGAGGCCGAACAGGAAGATCGAACGCACCTTGTCTGGTGCCTCATCTAAAAGGTCCTCCGTGAAGGGGTTATCTAGGGGACCTCCTCCAGATCGCGTACATCAGCATCTGAAGCAGGGACGACCGCCGAGGGAGAAGCCGGCCAAAGTGATCCTCTAGGCGCTGAACCGCTCTTCGATACCCATCCTCGGTCAGAGATTGGTCATACAAAAACACATCATCAAGGGAGATGATCTCTTCGATCAAATACATGCGCTCAACTATCTCAAAGAAAGCGATGCCGGAGGAACTGCCACCACCCTCTCTATTTATAACCCCAAGAAAATCTTCAAGGACCCGGATCCTCACGCATGCCAGCACGAATCTTAGGAATCGCGGCAGCTAACCCAATGCCATGCCGCCACGTGGCGATACTGACGAGGCTTCACGAAACTTTCCGCCTTCCCCCCGTACGTCCCTGACACATGTCATCCGTGACTATTGCCTTTCCCGATGTCCACACATCTGGAGGGTCGGAAAGTCCCCGTGCATCCAGGCGTCAACCCTGCTTGGTCAGTCCTTAGCAGGCCCCTTATGGCCCCTCCCACGCTAAGGATCAAAAGCCCTCACCAAGAGGCAGCCGAGAGGCTACCCCGCTCTGCTATCCCTGGCTGGTAGCTTCCCTGCCCCCAACAATACCAGTGATCAAAGCCCTCGCCAAGAGGCAACTGAGCAGCTTCACTGCTCGATCTATCCTTAGCAGGCCTCCAACAGCCCCTCCAGTGCTAAGGATCGAAGCCCTCACCAAGAGGCAGCCGAGCGGCTACCCTGCTCGGCTATCCCTGGCAGGTAGCTTCCCTACCCCAACAATACCAGGGATCAAAGCCCTCGCCAAGAGGCAACTGAGCAACTTCACTGCTCGGTCCATCCTTAGCAGGCCTCTACAGCCCCTCCAGCGCTAAGGATCGAAGCCCTCACCAAGAGGCAGCCGAGCAGCTACCCTGCTCGGCTATCCGTGGCTGGTAGATTCTCTACCCCAACAACGCCAGGGATCAAAGCCCTCACCAAGAGGCAGCCGAGCGGCAACCCTGCTCGGCTATCCCTGGCCGGTAGCGCCCAACCCCACAACGCCAGAGATCGAAGCCCTCGCCAAGAGGCATCGGGCAGCAACCCTACTCGGCCATCCTTAAGGATCCAAAGCCCTCGCCAAGAGGCACCGGGCAGTAACCCTGCTCGGCCCGTCCTTAGTAGGCCTCTTACGGCCCCTCCCGCGCTAAGGATCAAAAGCCCTCCCAAGAGGCAACTGGGCCCACCCTTGCTCGGTTATCCCTGGCTGGTAGTTCCTTACCCCAACACACCAGGGATCAAAGCCCTCGCCAAAAGGCACCGGGTAGCAACCCTGCCCGGCCCGTCCTTAAGGATCAAAAGCCCTCGCAAGAAGCAATCGGGCCCACCCTTGCTCAGTTATCCCTGGCCGGTAGCTCCCTACCCCAACACACCAAGGATCAAAGCCCTCGCTAAGAGGCACCGGGCAGCAACCCTGCTCGGCCCTGTCCTTAGTAGGCCCCTTACGGCCCCTCCAGCGGTAAGGATCGAAGCCCTCACCAAGAGGCAGCCGAGCAGCTACCCTGCTCGGCCATCCTTAAGGATCCAAAGCCCTCGCCAAGAGGCACCGGACAGTAACCCTGCTCGGCCCATCCTTAGTAGGCCTCTTACGGCCCCTCCCATGCTAAGGATCAAAAGCCCTCTTAAGAGACAACCGGGCTGCCCTTGCTCGGTTATCCCTGGATGGTAGCTCCCTACCCTAACACACCAGGGATCAAAGCCCTCGCCAAGAGGCACAGGGCAACAACCCTGCCCGGCCCGTCCTTAAGGATCAAAAGCCCTCGCAAGAGGCAACCGGTCCCGCCCTTGCTCGGTTATCCCTGGCCGATAGCTCCCTACCCCAACACACCATGGATCAAAGCCCTCACCAAGAGGCACCGGGCAGCAACCCTGTACGGCCCCGTCCTTAGTAGGCCCCTCCCGCGCTAAGGATCAAAATCCCTCTCAAGAGGTAACCGGGCCCGCCCTTGCTCGGTTATCCCTGGCTGGTTGCTCCCTACCCCAACAACACCAGGGATCAAAGCCCTCGCGAAGAGGCGATGATTGGTTCGGTTTTTGCGTGTTCAAGTTTAGTTAATTACCTCAATCAAAACGGTTTCGCATGTAGCTAGCCGGTTGAGTACGGGTCGTCCGCAGGGAGATGGGAATCTTTTTCTATGTGCTTTAACGAGTTAAGTCCAAAAGTCCAGATTTGTTTGTGTTTAACTAAGTGTTAAAATGATATGTAAAGAGAGCTTGTTAGGGTTAGGATTAGATTAGTTTGAGTTAGGAGTCGCTCACTTCTTTCGTTGCCACTCTTAATATCGGTGTTACGGTAATCGGCAACAACGGGGATTAGCACGACTAGGAAGGAACTTGCGAGTATAAGCTAGACTTTCCAATGCTTAAGTTCTTCCTTTTGGTGCTTGTCCGTCCGTTCTTGGCTCTTAGCCATAACCTCCGGTTAATTCAACCACAACCGGTCTCACTACGGAATCACCGCTATCATGTAGGATAGGGTGCCGTAGGGAGCGTATTGTGGTTCAATTAACGGGAGTCAATTTAAGATGTTGGGCAAGGAAAGAGTGAGAGAGATTTCCTTCTCTCAAACTTCCCTTATCCTACCCTAACAAGTATGGAAATTACTCACCCATTACAAGAAGAACGAAAAATAAAACAAAGGAGGAAGATAGAAAGAAGGAGATTAGAAGATAACAACTAGCTATTTGCGACCTCACCTTGGCAAGGATCAAACGTAAGCATCATGGTTGTTTAAGGATAAAGGAAAAGAGAATAAAAAAGAAACAATGATAAATAACAACAACTAAATTATCAATTGAAGATTACAAGCAATTAACATAACAAGAGCAAGACAAGAATAATAACAAAAAGGACTTCTTTATTCATCATTCTTCACTCACAAAAGCTCACTACAAGTTTTTAATGGAGAAGAGATGAGAAGAGGAAGAAGAACAACAAGTATTCTAAAACCTAAAAACCTAAAATACAAGATTAAGCACCCTTGGCTTTGGCAAGTTCTGGACTATTTATAGGCAGGGAACTGGAAATCTAAGGCAACAATCTGTCTCCGTATAAAATTACAAAACAACCCCTAAAAGATGACCTCCTGAAGAGTCTGTACGGCTGCGGAACTGCGGCCTAGACCCCTTATTGGCCGCGGTTCCGCGGCCCTATAGGGGAGTTGGGCTCTCGTCTTTTGTGTGCTGCCCTGGTCTTCTGTTCCCTTTAGTCTGGTACATGTTTTTTTCTGATAATCTTTCCACATTTCTTCCAGAATCAAAGATGATTGGATGTGGATCTTTTTGTCATGATTTTCTTGAGCTTCGCGTAGATTTCTTAGACTTGGTGTTGCCATTGTGCTTTGTGCATGAAGATGACAATCGATTTGCCATTTTGTCTCTTAAACTGGTGTGTGGCAACATACGGATAGAGAGCGGAGACCCGTGTTTTATCTGTGGTTGGCAGGAATCCGGATTTTGTCGTGCTTTTCCATGAATTTCATCGTTTAGAGCCGAGAACCTGTATCCTACAATTGACTAGCAAACACGGCTCAAGAGTACCTACCGATAAGCAATATGATAAAAATTGGGCGGTATAAAAATGCAAAAATCTGATATGAACAAATACCCCCAAGCTTATCATTTGCTCGTCCCGAGCAAAGCCAATTTATTCACAAAAAATTCTTAACCTCACTTTCGCAGGGAACGCGATTGCACTGAGCATGTGCAACAAGCCGTTAAACCTCTAGGTGTCCCTAGTAGGAGGAGTGTTGTCTCCTGAGGGTTTTCAGCGGATACTACCCACAAAATCCGGTCAAGCTAGTTTTGCAAAATTACTATGATTCAAACCCCTAAAGTTTTGTTTCAGAAAATAACAATTCTATGATCCTAAGTCTAGACTATCAAACCTTTATTTTTCACACCTCGCTTCTTATTTAACTTAAGATTTTATATGTCTTTACGTGCAGTGTAGATAGTGTCGTTAAGTTCCAGAAGGATCGATTAAAGTCATCATGTCACACAATAAAGCCCAGATAAAAATTTTAAAAGGATCACATAAGTTTTATAAAGAGTTAAGAATTTTTCAAGTTTCGTTTTCCAGTAAGGTTTTAACTTCAGAATTTCTATCTTTCTTAACAGGGATTTAGGTCTTATTTTTCACTCCACCTTTTTCTTGTTTTCATTTCATACACACCTCTGTGAACGTGCAATAGTCTTTATCATAGAATAAAACCTTCATATCTCCGCTAATTTTTTTTATAAAAGTCTGTCTTTTATCAAGATTATTCTCACACAAATAACCGTTAGGAATTTTAACTCGGAGAGAACACTTGCTTGACTTTGTTTTAATCTGGACTTTCTAGGCTTCTTAGCGAGCTTTGGGCCAATGCACCCAAACCAGTTGGCTTTAGGGCATTAGGTGTAGAAACACCCCAGCGGACTTAATTACTCAAGTTACCTAGGTCCAAAAACAAAAGACAGTTTGGCGTGAAAACCATGATGATTCAATATGAACGGAGACATAACCGGCAGTTCAATTATTTTTTGGATAAAAGACGTGTTTAGTGGGTTCGGTGTGTAATCATTCCAATCAAGTTCCAGATGGGTTATTTTTCAGACTTAGTTCCAATTAAGGCATCAATAACATTCCTTCATATTCACTTCACTTCATAAACTAATCTTGATATTACTTATTTCAGAACAAACCTATTTGATTCTCAGAAAATTATTGATCCATTTAAAAGTTTTTAGACATAGAAGACTTGTCATCTAATTTCCAAAACTCACGACACGTGTAGTGTGATGTAAAGACGTATATCAGCTATAGTTAACATCAAAGGAGAGTTATCTTTCATGTTTTCAAAATCTAAAAATAAGATTTAGTTATTCTTATTTTATCAAACAAAACCGTCGAAATGTTGAATCAGAGTCCTCCCACTAGCTAACTTGACAGAAAAGTTTTTATGTTTTTAGAAAATTTTCTGATTTTTATGGATTTTATGGATTTTAATATGCAGATGCAAAATATACATATGAATGTGAAGGTTAGAAATGCGTACCGAGCGTACCCCCAAACTTAAACTGGACAGTGTCCTCACTGTCATTGCATGAAGAGATCATTGAAGGGTCAAAATTGTCGGTTAAAGATACACGATTTTTTTTGTTTTTATTTTTAAAGAAAAGAAAAAAATAGCAAAAATGGAAGAGAATATCCACAAATATATACAAAATGGTATATACATACCCCCAAACTTATTTGGAACAGTGTCCACTGTTCTTGGCTGGATAACCGAAGTTTGGTGGTAGGCAGAGGAAGATTATGCAGGGTAAACCGGCTCCTGTAAGAACAGGAGCTCCTCTGTTGGTTCGGCGCTAAGGTACGGTTTGAGTCGGTGTCCATTTACTTTGAAAAATGAACCGTCCTTTGGATTCTCCAAATCCACAGCACCATGCGGATACACATTCTGCACAAAATACGGCCCTTTCAAGCGAGATCTGAGCTTTCCTGGATGGAAGTGTAGCCGGGTGTCGTAAAGCAGTACCTGCTGACCAGGTACGAAGGTTTTGCGCAAAAGGTGTTTATTGTGAAACACCTTCGTTTCGTTCTTAACGATAACCGCGTTATCGTAAGCCTCGTCCCTAAGCTCGCTTAATTCGTTCAACTGCAGCTTCCGATGGCTGCCCGCATCTTCGAGAGACATATTCAGTTCTTTTATCGCCCAAAATACGCGATACTCTATTTCGACAGGTAGGTGGCAAGCCTTTCCGTACACAAGCCGATAGGGAGACATGCCAAGATCGGTCTTATAAGCGGTTCGAAATGCCCAAAGGGCATCAGTGAGTTTCAGCGACCAATCTTTTCGGTTCTTGGAAACCGTCTTCTCCAGTATCTGCTTGATTTGCCGATTTGAAACTTCGGCCTGCCCACAGGTTTGGGGGTGGTAGGGCGTAGATAGCTTATGATTAATGGAATATTTCCGCATCAAGGCCTCGAAAGTCTTATTGCAGAAATGAGTTCCATTGTCGCTAATGATCGCTCGGGGGTGCCCAAAACGGGAGAAAATGTTTTCTTTAAGAAACCTAACGGCAACCTTGTTGCCGTTAGTCCGGCTGGGCACAGTCTCGACCCACTTAGAGACGTAATCAACCGCAAGAAGGATGTACAAGTTCCCAAAAGAGCTGGGAAACAGCCCCATGAAATCTATCCCCCAAACGTCAAAAATCTCCACAACCAAGATTGGTTGGAGCGGCATCTCGTTCCTCCGGGATATCCGGCCCATGTGTTGGCACCGGGAGCAAGTCTTGCAATAGTCATGAGCGTCTTTGAAGAGTTGTGGCCAGTAGAAACCACATTGCAAGATCTTCTCAGCTGTCTTTCTGGGGCCAAAATGCCCGCCACATGCTTGATCGTGGCAAAACGACAGCACACTCTTGAATTCCTCGTCAGGGATACACCGACGAATAATCTGGTCGGGACAGTACTTGAACAGATAGGGTTCGTCCCAGTAAAAGTGTTTTACTTGGGATAAGAAGCGAAGTCTGTCCTGACTTGACCATTCAGTCGGTAGTAATCCTGTGGCCAAATAGTTCACAATATCTGCGAACCAGGGTTCGCAAGATACTGTCAAGAGTTGTTCATCCGGAAAAACGTCGTTGATCGGAATTTGAAGCGAAGGCGAAGAAGGAAGTCGTGAGAGATGGTCGGCAACTACATTTTCACATCCTCGTTTGTCCTTAATGACAAGGTCAAACTCTTGAAGCAAGAGGATCCAACGTATTAGCCGAGATTATGCATCTTTCTTCGCAAAAAGATGGCGCAGAGCAGAATGGTCTGTGTAGACAATGACTGGAGAGCCGATGAGGTAGGGCCTGAACTTTTCTAAAGCAAATACAACAGCCAAGAATTCCTTCTCAGTTGTTGTATAATTGAGTTGGGCATCGTTCAGGGTTCGGCTCGCATAATAGATTATGTGCGGCATCTTGTTGATGTGTTGTCCAAGGACAGCACCAATGGCAAAATCGGATGCATCGCACATAATCTCAAATGGGTGCGTCCAGTCAGGTGAAGAAAGAACGGGAGCAGAAGTGAGTGAGCTTTTTAATGACTCGAACCCAGTCACACAGCTCGAGTTGAAGTCGAATGGCGTGTCCTTGGCCTGTAGAAGAG
Organism: Agapanthus africanus; assembly: GCA_030015575.1. Classification (NCBI taxonomy): domain Eukaryota; kingdom Viridiplantae; phylum Streptophyta; class Magnoliopsida; order Asparagales; family Amaryllidaceae; genus Agapanthus; species Agapanthus africanus. The sequence continues at coordinate 751,387,013 of CM057340.1, read as the reverse complement.
TCAAGGGCCTAGCAATCTTGCTAAAGTCCTTGATGAACCGTCTATAGAAACCGGCATGGCCAAGGAAGGCTCGGATGTCTCTGACGCATCTGGGAGGAGGGAGATTGGAAATGACCTCAATCTTCGCTTTGTCAACCTCTATGCCATTTTGCGAAATGATATGTCCTAAGACAATACCTTCGCGCACCATGAAGTGGCACTTCTCCCAATTCAAAGTGAGGTTCTTATCCTTACATCGGGTAAGGACAGCGTCAAGATGCAGCAAACACTCGTTGAAGGAATCGCCGAAGATGGAGAAATCGTCCATGAAGATCTCCAGGAATTTCTCCACCATGCCTGAGAAGATTCCCATCATACACCGCTGGAAGGTAGCGGGCGCATTGCATAACCCAAAGGGCATGCGACGATATGCAAACGTGCCGAAAGGACAAGTGAATGTGGTCTTGTCCTGGTCTTTTTCGGCGATGGGAATCTGATTATAGCCGGAGTAGCCATCAAGAAAGTAGTAGTACTCGTGTCCGGCCAATCGTTCAAGCATTTGGTCAATGAAAGGTAGCGGAAAATGGTCCTTCCGCGTTGCGGCGTTGAGTTTTCTGTAATCGATGCATACTCGCCACCCAGTTTGGGTGCGAGTAGGGATTAACTCGTTCGCCTCGTTAGTGATGACCGTTATACCTGATTTCTTGGGGACAATGTGAATGGGGCTAACCCACTGGCTATCAGAGATAGGGTAAATGATACCACTATCCAGACATTTTACGATCTCCTTCTTCACAGCCTCCTTCATGACTGGGTTGAGTCGCCTTTGTGGATCTCTGGCTGGTTTGGCATCATCCATCAAATGAATGTGATGTTCAACGATCAGGGGACTAATCCCCTTGATGTCCGCCATGGACCAGCCAAAAGCTTGCCTATTGCTGTGCAAGACCGCAAGAAGGGCTTTCTCTTGCTCTGGAGCTAGAGAAGCCGAGATGATAACAGGGAGGGTCTTGTTCTCACCCAAGTAAGCGTACTTAAGGTGAGACAACAAATGCTTGAGTTCGAGCGTTGGAGGCGAAACGATTGAAGGCAAGATTGGTGAAAAGGTCTCGAACTCAAAAGATTCCAGCAAAGGCTCAAAACGAGTGTAAGCGACCGAGTTGGATGGTTCAGGTAACTCATCCGGAAATTTGAAGGATTCAAACTCGGGTGGTGAGTGGCTAAGATCGTTCGAGAAAGTGAAACACTCGTAGTCATTGTCGGGCGCAGAAACAGCAGCAGGTTCGAAGAGGAACGCACTAGTGGCGTTAAGGTTATCGTGATCGAACAGAAACTCCTCGAATTCACACTCTTCTGGGGTGATCTCCTGGATCGAGCAAACGTCTAGTATATGAGCATTAGGTTCGAAGGGCTGATTCCCCAACCTAAAAATGTTGAGTTCAATTGTCATATTTCCAAAAGATAGGTTCATCGAACCATTGTGACAATTGATCACAGCATTTGAGGTTGCAAGGAATGGGCGACCGAGTATCACCGGAATTTGATTCCGGGGGTTAGCTACAGGCTGTGTGTCTAAAACAATGAAGTCAATAGGGAATATGAAGTCCCTAACCTTGATTAACACATCCTCTAGCTCACCCCTAGGATGGGTGATCGATCGGTCGGCCATTTGGAGAGTGCAATGTGTGGGTTTCAGCTCTCCTACACCTAGTTGCTCATATACTGAGTACGGAAGCAGGTTAACACTGGCACCAAGATCTAATAGTGCGCGGTTGATGTTCTTATCCCCAATGGTAATAGAAATCGTAGGACAGCCAGGGTCTTTCCGTTTTTATGGTAAAGATTGGGTAAGAGCATCACTCACAGCACTAGCCAAGAAAACTTTCTTGGGTACCTGAGACTTCCTCTTTTTCGTGCACAAGTCCTTTAAGATTTTCGCGTAGGACGGGACTTGTTGGACAGCATCTAAAAGGGGAATGTTAATGTTAACCTGCTTAAACAACTCCAGAATCTTCTCCATTTGTGGATTTTGTTTATTGGACCTCAACCGGTTTGGAAATGGAACGTTTTTAAAATTGGTTGAGTCCAATGCTTGTGGAGGAGATTGTGGAGCTGGAATGGATCCCAGAGCTGGTGTTTTCGTGGAGTGAGAAGTGGGTCCGTTCAGAGCAGAAGAAGAAGAAGGAGAGCCTTTTGAAGAATGGAGAATAGGCTCAGAAGACGAAGGAGGAGGAGAAGAAGAAGAAGAAGAAGAAGAAGAAGAAGAAGTGGCCGGGGTGTCATCGTCGATCCGTGTGCCAATGTTGTTTTGCAGCATCCTTTCCGATCTCAATGTGGTCACGGCATTCACATTATGGTTCTGTTGTTCAAGAGCAACATGTACATTATGTGGGTGACCGGGATTTGGGAGTGGCTGGGACGGAAGCTTCCCCTTTTCTTGCTCGCTTAACGCCGCATTCAGCTGTGCAATCTGGGCTTCGATGGTCTTGATGCTTTGCCCGTGTGCAGCAGTGTGTTGCACCAAAGACTGAATAGACGACTGGATGTTGGCGGTGGACTGAGTTGATTGTTTAACGAATGCCTCCAGACTTTGTTTGAGCGAGAAAACCTTATCGTTGTTTGACGGAACAAAGTTGTTTTGGGGAAAAGAATTGTTGGGTGCAAAGTTGTTCGTCTGATTTTGAAAAGGTTGGGGTTGGAAGGGCTGCTGAAACTGATGTTGAGTTTGTTGTTGCGCTTGCTGTTTTGGAGGAGGGGGCCTTTGGAAATTGTTGCCTTGGAATTGATGCCGATTCTGATTCCAGGCGAAATTAGGGTGGTTCCTCCAACCGGGATTGTAGGTGGAAGAGTATGGATCATTCCTCGGTCTTTGCTGAAATGCAGCATTAACCTGATCCTGTCCTTGAGATGGTGGATTGTAAGGACACTCTTCGGTTAAGTGAGAAGGATTAGAACAACAAGCGCAAATGGTACGAAGGGGAAGAACAGGGGCAGGAGCAGGAGAAGAAAATTTGCTCTCTATCGCTTCAAGTTTTCACGTTATTGCAGCCATTTCAGCTTTCATCGCAATAGAGACATCAAGTTGGTGAATTCCTACCCTAGACTGACCGGTAGAAGTGGAGGTAGAAGAAGACGAAGTCGGTCTGGTGCTCTCCCATTGTAGCGTTTGTTCCGCAAGGTCGTCGAAGAATTGCCACGCTTCCTCGTCAGATTTTGATAGGAAGTGGCCCTGACAAATGGTTTCCAACAACTGCTTGGTTGCTGGGTTCAGGCCCTCGTATAAGGTTTGGCAAAGTTGCCATTTCTCGATACCATGGTGAGGACACTGAACAAGAAGGTCTTTATACCGGTCAAAGCACTTCCAGAAGGGTTCAGAAGGATGCTGAGAGAATTGGTTGATTTCGTTACGGATCCTCGCGGTTTTATGATCCGGATAAAATTTCTTGAGAAACGCTTTTAAAAACTTGTCCCAACTGGTTATGGAGTAGGAAGCGGTGCTATACAGCCATTTTTCAGCAAGATCGCATAAAGTGAACAGAATGACCCGTAGCCGTATAGCATTGTCCGACAGTTGGGTAGTTTTCATCATGGCAAAAACGTTTTGAAATTTATTGATGAAGATATAGGCATCTTCAGATTCAAGCCCATGAAATTTTGGGAGCATGTTAATGAAGTGGGGCTTAATTTCAAAATTATCCCCATTGGCCGGTGGAAGAGAAAGACAGGTGGGAAGTGCAGAACGGGTGGGATAGAAACGATCCTGGAGCGCGATTCGCTGCGGCGCTACAACAGGTGGTGGTGGTGGGTTATTTGCCTCCATAGGAGGTGGAGTCAATCCCGGGGGAGTCAAAGAGATGTTTGGATTAAATCCTGACATCGCGGAAGAAGAGGTTGGTGATGGTGAGGTGAAGATGTATGAACAGAATTCCAGTCAACGTCGGTGTTGGCCGGCAAAGGTAAGGGTGAAAGAGGCGTGGACGGAGTTTCGACGTCTGAGTCAATCGCGTAGTCGGTAGCGACTAACGTAACGCGGACTAGGCGGGCGCTAGTGTCCCGAGTCCAAGCGGACATACACTAAACGAGTTTAGTATAGTCAAAGCGGAGAAGGTGAGGGTAAGAAAACGTCAATGGAGAAATACGATGGGTGGTGGGTGAAAAATGGATTTTGGCGACAAAGGGCAAGTTTTTATAAAAGTTTTTGATTTTTTTTCCTTTTTTTTCTTTTTAGAAAGAGCTTTACAGAAATATGTACGGACTTACGGCTTCAAGCAATCACAAACAAGATATGCAAAATCACACCTAGATCTAGGGTCACCTAGGTCAGCTAGACAGCTCCTAACTGTTCCAAAGGGCTAGAAACAGGACCTCAAACCGCCTCTTCTCCAACAATTGCGGCCAGGTAAGTGCCAAGTAAGTGGGAGGCTCCCCACTACGTAAGTAGTGGTCCTAATTAAGTAACCACTTGCCTTCGACACACTTGCCTAGACACTGCAAAAGTCAGGATAGGATAAACGGCCGATGCTTGTAACTAGTCCTCTGTCCTATTGAGCGCGAAGTCCTTAGGGCTGAGTCTAGTATTTTTTAATTAACAATGGTCAATGCATATGCTTTTGTGATTTCTGGGGTCCTGGGAAGGGTGATGAAATCCCCACCCAATCTGGATTGGTTTCAAGCCCCTTAAAGTCCGTATTAATAAATGCAAAGCAGTAACAAATCAACTGCAAACAATTTTTATTTTAGCGCGGCGCAAAGAATCCTGCACAAAAACGGTTTATTGGAAGGGGGAAGAGAATTTACGCAAAGAATGCTGCAGAAAACACAGTTCAGTGGAGTCCAGAGGAGTGGGGGGGGGGAGAAAAGAGATACTCACAGAAAAAATGGCACACTGAAGGCACTAAATGGCCGCGGTTCCGCGGCTAAACACGTGCTCAGGCCGCGGTTCCGCGGCTATGTGGAGGGATTGGGGATTCAATTTTTTTGTGTGTGCTGGTCTGAGAGTCTTCTGCTTGTATGGATTTACTGAATCTTTATTTGCTCACTGTATGTGCTCCAGATTTTCACTGTAGACCGTAGGCTCCGTCTTGATTCGTCACGGTGTAGCCGCGAATTATGGGTCTAACTTTCCACGTCTTTGGCACTGAACTCGAACTTCGTATTATCCTGCATACTTGCACAAAAACTAATCAAAAATAACAAGATGATTTTTTACAATGTATATTTTTTTTTGTTTTTCTGTTAGCTTTATATTCATAAATTAACCCGAAATTACACAAAGAAATAAACTACCGTCTCACCGGCAATGGCGCTATTTGATTGGTTCGGTTTTTGCGTGTTCAAGTTTAGTTAATTACCGCAATCAAAACGGTTTCGCTTGTAGCTAGCCGGTTGAGTACGGGTCGTCCGCAGGGAGATGGGAATCTTTTTCTATGTGCTTTAACGAGTTAAGTCCAAAAGTCTAGATTTGTTTGTGATTAACTAAGTGTTAAAATGATATGTAAAGAGAGTTTGTTAGGGTTAGGATTAGGTTAGTTTGAGTTAGGAGTCGCTCACTTCTTTCGTTGCCACTCTTAATATCGGTGTTACAGTAATTGGCAACAACGGGGATTAGCACGACTAGGAAGGAACTTGCGAGTATAAGCTAGGCTTTCCAACGCTTAAGTTCTTCCTTTTGGTGCTTGTCCGTCCGTTCTTGGCTCTTAGCCATAACCTCCGGTTAATTCAACCACAACCGGTCTCACTACGGAATCACCGCTATCATGTAGGATAGGGTGCCGTAGGAAGCGGATTGTGGTTCAATTAACGGGAGTCGATTTAAGATGTTGGGCAAGAAAAGAGTTTGAGAGATTTCCTTCTCTCAAACTTCCCTTATCCTACCCTAACAAGTATGGAAATTACTCACCCATTACAAGAAGAACGAAAAATAAAACAAAGGAAGAAGATAGAAAGAAGGAGATTAGAAGATAACAACTGGCTATTTGCGACCTCACCTTGGCAAGGATCAAATGTAAGCATCATGGTTGTTTAAGGATAAAGGGAAAGAGAATAAGAAAGAAACAACGATAAATAACAATAACTAAATTATCAATTGAAGATTACAAGCAATTAACATAACAAGAGCAAGACAAGAATAATAACAAAAAGGACTTCTTTATTCATCATTCTTCACTCACAAAAGCTCACTACAAGTTTTTAATGGAGAAGAGATGAGAAGAGGAAGAAGAACAACAAGTATTCTAAAACCTAAAATACAAGATTAAGCACCCTTGGCTTTGGCAAGTTCTGGACTATTTATAGGCAGGGAACTGGAAATCTAGTGCAACAATCTGTCTCCTTATAAAATTACAAAACAGCCCCTAAAAGATGACCTCCTGAAGAGCCTATACGGCCGCGGAACCGCGGCCTAGACCCCCTATTAGCCGCGGTTCCGCGGCCCTATAGGGGAGTTGGGCTCTCGTCTTTTGTGTGCTGCCCTGGTCTTCTGTTCCCTTTAGTCTGGTACATGTTTTTTTCTGATAATCTTTCCACATTTCTTCCAGAATCAAAGATGATTGGATGTGGATCTTTTTGTCATGATTTTCTTGAGCTCCGCGTAGATTTCTTAGACTTGGTGTTGCCATTGTGCTTTGTGCATGAAGATGACAATCGATTTACCATTTTGTCTCTTAAACTGGTGTGTGGCAACATACGGATAGAGAGCGGAGACCCGTGTTTTATCTGTGGTTGGAAGGAATCCGGATTTTGTCGTGCTTTTCCATGAATTTCATCGTTTAGAGCCGAGAACCTGTATCCTGCAATTGACTAGCAAACACGGCTCAAGAGTACCTACCGATAAGCAATATGATAAAAATTGGGCGGTATAAAAATGCAAAAATCTGATATGAACAGGCGACTGAGCAGCTTCACTGCTCGGTCCATCCTTAGCAGGCCTCCCACGGTCCCTCCAGCGCTACGGATCGAAGACCTCACCAAGAGGCAGCCGGGAGGCTACCCCGCTCGGCTATCCCCGGATGGTAATTCATTACCCCAAAACGCTAGGGATCTAAGCCCTCACCAAGAGGCGACTGAGCAGCTCCATTGCTCGGTCCATCCCTAGCAGGCCTCGTACGGCCCTTACAACACCAGGGATCAAAGCCCTCGCCTAGAGGCACCGGGCAGCTACCATGCTCGGTCCATCTTTAGCATGCCTTTCCGAGCCTTCCACGCTAAGGAACATGACCTCAACAAGAGGCATCCGGTCTATCTATGTCTGAGCGATCTCCACCTCGACTTCGGGGCCATGGAGATACCGTCTTCCCTCTGGTCTTTGCACACTTGGCAACTGAACAGATTCAACTCGACGCGTAATCGCTAGACGAAGAACCGACACAACACAAAGGCAGTACTGTGCAAATACAAGTGTTGCCGACAAAAGGAAAATACGCGTGCAAACATGAATGCAAAAAAAATCTTTATTCACAAAGTCAAAGCTTTTACAAGGGTATTGTGGGCTCCCCATCCTTACAAAATGCCCGGAGGCCTACAAAATTCCCGATACAACAAAAGAAATGAAACAAGAAGACGAGGGGCTTCAGGCCTCAGGGCCAGGCGCAACCTCGGGAAGCTCAGCGCCCATCACAGGAGCCTCGGCATCGCCATCGCCAGGAATCTCTTCCCCGGCCTCGCCCCTAGGGTTATCCCCCTGCTCGTCACCCCCGTGGGGATATTCGGCTTGGAGCTCTTCGTCAGCGAACTCCGGCATCCGAGCCTTGACAGCGTCGAGGGCCTCATGCCATATGGCGGTAGTGGCCGAGGCTAGGACGGTGTAAAAATGTTTCGACTTCCAGAAGTTTTCCACCGCATTCGCCGCTCGGAGGTCGGCTCGCTTCGCCCCCTTTAACGCCGCCTCCATCTCCTTCCGGAGGGTGCTCGCCAACTTCTTCATGGTGCCGACGAGCACCTTGGAGTCCTAAAGCTTGGCCTCGGCATCTTGGGCGGCCTCACGGAACCCGGCAACCTCCTGCTTCGCGGCCGCCACCTCCCGCTTCCCGGCCGCCACCTCCTGCTTTCTGGCTGCCACCTCGCCCTTGAGGGCAGCGACCCTCACCATCGCCGTCTCCATCTTCTGCTTCGAGCTCTCCTCCAGCGAGGAGAGCTCGCCCGCGGCTCGAATCGCCGGGGCTATCTCCTCCTCCTCCATCTGGACGATGAGGGCGACGTGCTGGAGGACCTGAAGAAATTAGAGGGGGGTCAGAAAGAAAAAGGTGAATCTCACGAATGATGAGACGCTGAGTGAGAAACTAAGTGATGTGCGAGCACTAACCTGCATGGCCTCTTGGGCGATGGAGGCCATTTGCGCCTTCAGAGTCCCCCGAAGGACCTTACCCCCGGCCGACCTCTTCATGTCGGCCAGTAAGCTATCAGCAACGGAGAACCCCGAGGGCACCTCAAAGCGGAGCTCCCCCTCGTCCACCAAGATCGGGGAGGCCGGGGTCCGCGGAACCGTTCGAGGGAACCGCTTGAGAGGCGACGGCGGAGAGCCGGCCTCCATCTCCGAAGCCTGGGCCTCCTGTCCCCGAACCCGCTTCCGGTTCGGCGCCTGGCTGGGCTCCGAGGCACGATCCACACTCGAGCGCTGAGGTGGGACGGCTGCCGGAGGAATCGAGACCGACGTCGGACGAGAAGAGCTGGCCTCCAGCCTTTGATCCCTTCTTCGGCTTGCGCATGGCCGCTCGAAGGTGGCTCAAGTCCATAGGTTCTGCACAAGACAAGATACAATAGAGTCAGCAACACAAACAAAAATGAAAATAAATGCAAGCCTAACAGAATGCCTACAATCTCCTAACTTACCGACAAACTGGGCGGGGCTGAGCCCGACCCAACTAAGGGTCCACTCAGAAAGCAGCACGTCAGCCCGGCGAATGGGCTCCCACTCCGCCACTCTTACCGCGTTGGGGTTGTTGGACAGGCTTCCCCGCCAGCACCTATCCCTAGACCACTGGATGGCACGGGCCAGTCCTCACCCGCTGGCAGCCCAATAAAGAAAAACTTTTTCTTCCAATCGTGGATGTAAAAAGGCAAGACGACGACACCCGACCCGGCTGCACTCCCCCGTCGTTTCCTAAAGGAGAGGTAAACCCACCTCGGGTCACCCGTGCGAGTATCGGGGTGACCTTTGTAGATGAGAGAGGAGGCAAGGATGGACAGACTGAAAGGGATCATCTGCAACCTCAAACGGACCAGGAACCCTAGGAGAATCCTCCATGAGTTCGGCACTAGCTGGCCCGGGGCCAGCCCAAAGTAATTTAGCGCTCTAACAACCTTGGGAGAGAAGGACAGGCGCATTCCGGCCCAAAAGGATTTCAGGTACAAAGCAATCTCTTTACCCCCATAGCTGATCCGCCTTCTTTCCTTCCTCGGCCAAACGTAGAGTATAACCGGAGGGGATATAGAAACGAGCCCGAGCGGTGGCAAGCTCGTCCTCGTACCTCACCAAGGATGGCGCACCAGGGGCGTCCGCCACCTTCGCTCTGGGATTCGTCCCTGATGCGCGACCCCGGGAAGAGGATCTGACCCTAACTTTCCGGGAAGACTCCGACTCACTGGAGGAATCCCTAGAATCTACCCCGACAACATCTACAGACTCCTCAAAGGAAGACATCTAGCCTGAGGGAGAAGTCCTCGGGAACGCGAAGATCCGACCTAAAGAGGAGAGCACCGAGCTTACAAGATCAAGAACGAGGAAAATATGAAGAGATATGGGCCTTGAAGTGGACCCCACCTCTATTTATAGCCATCGGCGTCCTCATCCAACGACGACAGTCGACTCCCACTAAAAACAACTCTTCACATTCAACGACCATGATCGCCCCACCTGTCTCACGCGCATTAGCCGTATCCCATCAGACGCCAGCGGTCTGCGGCCCGTCGTGTCAGCCAACCAGCGCCCGACACATGGTCTGTCGCTTCAGCAAAAGTACGCACGATCCGATGCACCCTCTTTAATGCAAAGATCTCGCCCTGATTCACTGGCACCATCCAGAAAATACAACAGATTACCTGGGGACACGCCCGACGATATCTTCGGAAAGGAGCTCACCTCGGGTAACCCGGCAGACAACACTCGACCCGACCCGTCAGCTGGTCGGGACGAGAGTGGGGGCTAATGATGATGCTCGACATCGGTGATCTCCCAGATCATGACACGTGGCAGATGACGTATCCTAGAGCATGCAAGAAAGGACCTACAGTGGCTAGACCCGACCACTCCTATGCCCGTCCTACAAACAAATGCTGGCTCACCTCCGAGCCCTCTGCACAATTGGCCTCTTCGGCCTCACAGCTCGTCTCCGGGCTACCGACTAAGATACCTCGGCTCTCCCGCTCGTCCACGAGCTCTCCCGCCGAGGTCATCTTCCTCGGTCTCATAGACCGACCAACGTCACCGCTCACAGGTGCAACCGCCATCCCACGAATCTTGCCATGCGCGAAATATCAGCCGGACACATCCTACGTTCCACGCCATCACGATCCCCCATTAACGAGCCTATCTCGCTATTAAGGGAAGATCCCGCTCATCACGCGGGCGTGACGTCGGGAGCATAACGGCCGGCATGATTCTCGCGCCTGCCCTGCCTGCTGCCACTGCTATATAAACCCCTTCTTCATACGGTTCAAGTAAGCCATTTTTACTCCACTAAACCGTTACTCTGCTCGGATTTCCTCTCTAACTTGACCGTCGGAGGGTCCTCGGTGGTAAAACTACCCCGGGACTTCCTTGCAGGTAGCTCGGTAACAACCAAGTTCAAACCCATTGAGATCCACACGCTTCAGGAGCCTGCCTCCAGATCCAATATCAGCCATCCATCGCCGCCATCAGCAGATCAACGGAGGTAACATCTTGGCGTGATCCAGATCGCGTCACCGCCGATCAGCACCCACCATCTTCATCGTTATCATCTAAGACGTGGGTACACCAAATTTCATGTGATTCTACAACTTTTTCATTATTGATTTAGCAATGTAAAAAGTTTTATTGTCGGTAAACCGTTAATTTTGAACCCACTAAATCAACGGTGAAAAAGTTGTAGAATCACATGAAATTTGGTGTACCCACATCTTAGATGCTAAAGATGAATATGGTGAGTGTCGGTCGTCGGAAAAAATAAGATAGGATGTATTATTTTGACGCCATAAGAGGAAATTCCCTCCTATGGCATCTTTCCTCCATTAACCTTTAATTGAGGAAAGAGGCCATAGGAGGGAATTTCCTCCTATGGCATCGAAAAAATACACCCTCCCTTATTTTTTCCGATGATCGACACCCACCATCTTCATCGTTAGTATCTAAGATGTGGGTACACCAAATTTCATGTGATTCTATAACTTTTCACCGTTGATTTAGTGGGTTCAAAATTAACGGTTTACCGATAATAGAACTTTCTACAATCTTTTCACCGTTGATTTAGCAATGTAAAAAGTTCTATTGTTGATAAACCGTTAATTTTGAACCCACTAAATTAACGGTGAAAAGGTTGTAGAATCACATGAAATTTGGTGTACCCACATCTTGGATGATAACAATGAAGATGGTGGGTGCCGATCGTCGGAAAAAGTGAGGAAGGGTGTATTTTTTCGACGCCATAAGAGAAAATCTACAACATATGTTGATGTTTCGATCCGTTCAATTTGATCACTCTATTCTCAAATGTGCGTATGAAAATTCAAGAGATTTGAAAATTTCTAACCATGCATCGATGGGTGCAAAAATGAACGTCTTCTATAATGCAACATAAATTTCATCTGATGCATAAGTTAGAAGTTTTAAAATCCCTTGGATTTTCATACACATGCATTTGAGGGTGTGGTAATAAATTTTAACGGATCGGATCATTAAAATATGTTGTAAATCGAGATTTATCGTTCTTAAAAAACCGGATCGGTTTGCAATGGATCTCTCTCTCTCTCTCTCTTATATATATATATATATATATATATATATATATATATATATATATATATATATATTATCGAGAATCGGCCTCATAAGTTTCTCTACAAAAAAAACCGAGAATTTAATTCTCCGGGAAAAAAGAAGAAGATTCTCACTCTCTCAAATCCTAGGAAAAGAAAAAAAGAGATAAAATGGGGACCTAATTTTAAAAAGTGGACGGCTTAGAGGTCATCAAATCTTGAGATTTTTTGTACATAAAGATTTCATGATATGTAGAACAATATCACCGGTTTGGATCGGTGAAATATATGAGGAATAGGTGTGTTTTGGGACGGAAGTCCCTTTTTATAAAATTGGTCGCCACCTCACATCCCTTGGTAAAATTTTCGCTTCAAAATAAAAGCTTGTGATGGAGGGCTGGATCTCCTTCAGATGTTGTCCTCCGTCGATTTGTTGGGAGCGTTGATGAAGGGTTGAGATTTGACGTTGATGGTTGTTTTCTTGAGCGTGTGGATTTCAATGGGTTGATTTTGAGGCAAAGCCGAGCTACTTGCAAAGAAGTCCCGGGGTGGTTGAACCACCGTGTACCCTCCGATGATCAAGTTAGCCGAGAAATTTGAGCAGAGTAGCGGCTTGTTGGATTGAAATTGCCTTACCTGAGTCGTCTGAGAGGGGTTTTTTTATAGTGGTCGCTTGGAGCGAGCTGATTTTCGCCGTTGGTTACACCCCTGACGTTACACCTGCGTGAATGACGGGATCCCCCCATTAATGACGAGATACGCTCTTTAATGGGGGGATACGACGGCGTGGAATGCGGGATGTTGGGTGGCGGATATCCCACCTCTGACGAGATACACGGAGCCGTGGCGGAGGCGCTTGGACTCTACGTTCTTGGTTGCTCGGTAGAACCGAGGAGGTTTAGCTCAACAGGAGGCTTGGAGTAGAGCGGGAGGCCGAGGAGGCTCGGTTCTGTGATAGCTCGGAGGTGAGCAGGGAGGGCTGAGGAAGTTCAGCATGTATAAGGGCTCGGAGGCGAGCTGATGATTATTTGTAAGGCGAGCATGGGAGTGTTCTGGGAGGCCATCGAAGGTTGGGTCAATCCTCGGAGCGAAGGACCGAGGAATTCCATCAATGTATCATGTTTGCTCCTGTCCCGTGAGCCTCGGGACACATTATCTACCACATGTCATGATCTGGGGAATTTCCACTTATGAGTATCATCATTAGCCCCCCACTCTCGTCCCGATCTATTTATGGGTCGGGTTGAGAGTGGTCTGATCGGTTTTCTAGGCTCAGACTGTTGCCAAAAATATATCGGCGTAGATTTCCGGGGCGACTCGGTGAAGAGCAGTTGCGCCGTTTGGATTTACGAGCCCGCGTGGCGTATCCCGGGCGCTTGGATCTTCGCGTAAATCTTTGATGACATCAACGGATCAGGGAAATGATCGTGCTTTAAAGAGGGAGTGCCAATTCGCTCGCACGTTTGTTGAGGTGCAAGCCACGCGTCCGACACGGATTGGGGGATGCGACAGGCTGTCACTGTCGCTTGCGGCCGAAGGGACGTCTCCAATGGTCGTTCGACATGTGGGGCTTCGACGGCTGGTGTTTCCCCAATCAGAGCAAAGCTCTGCTGGAAATTCAAAATTCAAAATTTTGAAGCAACGCTTCAAATCTCGGGCGCAACGCGCCATGTGTCAGGCACAGACACATCAGCGCAGCGCCCAAAGCAGCACACCCAATCAGAGCAAAGCTCTATTTTAAGTAAATTTAAAGGAAGCAACGCTTCAGTTGCGCAAGCGCTGCGCTCCGCGACACGTGTCGGCGCAGATGCGCTAGCGCAGTTGCGCTGCGCCTTGCGCTGCGCGACACGCTAGCGCAGCGCAGCAACACGTGTCAGCGTAGATGCGCTAGCGCAGTTGCGCTGCGCCTTGCGCTGCACGACGTGTGTCAGCGCAGATGCGCTAGCGCAGTTGCGCTGCGCTGTGCGCTGCTTGACACGTGTCACGCACTGGGGCGTTTGCGCCAAACAGAATTAAGATTTCAAAGAAATCTTTCTGTTCTTGTTAAAACAAGAATATTTTCTTCTGTAAAACAGAAGCCCTTGGATCAAAAATCCAACGGTGGAGAAAATTCTCCAAATCACTCAGAGAAAGATCTCTTTAACAAATTTATGGGCACTATATAAAGGCCCCTAGACCTCAATTCAAAGGGTGGAATTTTTTGAAAAATCAAGAGTTTCAAACAGAGAGAACTTTGAGAAAAATTTCAAGAAAAAGGTAAAAACCTTCACAAAAGAGAAGAAATTTCTTCTAATAGATCATTGATCTAAAAACCAGATCAATGATCTTCACATAATAAACAGTGATTTGCACTTCTTGTGAACCACTGGTTCTTTAAAAAACAAAACAAAAAAAATAATAAAGAACAGTGCTTTGCACTTTTATGAACCTTTGGTTCCTAAAATAAAAAGAAAAAACTTGTTTTTCTTTGATCTAAATTAGATCAAAGAAACGAATATTGCTTTGCACTTCTTTTATGAACCATTGGTTCCTGAATCTAAAAGATTCTTGAATCATAGTGCCTTGCACTTGCAAACTGCGCTGTTGCGCTCTTGGATTGGTGCAAGCCACCAGAGCGCACCACGTGTCAGCAGTCCAGGCGCAGCGCACTGCGTGTGCGCGACACGTGTCAACACTATAAGCGCTTGCGCTCTCTAATTGGCGCAAAGCGCCTGATAAATGCAAGGCATTTCTTAAAGGGCCAGGCCCAAATCAAAAAGTCTAAACAGACCAAAATGATGCTATGCATTATTTAAAGGGGAAGAGCCCAATTGAGAGGTCCAATGGACCAAAACAAATGCTCTGCATTATAATAAAAAGGGGCAGAGCCCAGTCAAAATGGGCATAAATGCTATGCATCATTCTAAAAAGGGGAAAGCCCAGACAAAGGTCTAACAGGCCAAATGCAAACGAAATGTGGACATTTTCAACTGGACTTAGCCCAATTTTGGCCGTAAGTCCTTAAATTAAATTGACTGAGCACGGCTGCTCCCTAAATCAATTTACGACCGGTTCGAGGGTACATCTCCGAACTCCTCTGACACTTCTCGTTGTAATCCTTCAACGAGGTCAGAGAGGCGACGGGTCCCAACGACCACACATGAATACGGACTGTGGGGTCCTTAAACTCGTGGACCGAAACGTCCTTAAACTAATGTTGGACCGAAACGTCCTTAAACTAATAATGGACCACTACGTCTTTAAACTGGAACATGGAG
The DNA here is from genome assembly GCA_030015575.1 of Agapanthus africanus. Taxonomy (NCBI): domain Eukaryota; kingdom Viridiplantae; phylum Streptophyta; class Magnoliopsida; order Asparagales; family Amaryllidaceae; genus Agapanthus; species Agapanthus africanus. The sequence continues at coordinate 751,371,828 of CM057340.1, read as the reverse complement.
CACCACGTCCCTAAACTGGAACATGGACCACCACGTTTCTAAACTGGAACATGGACCGCAACGTCCTTAAACTGGAACAATAGAGCTCCCAAATGCTCTTTTGTCGGATCTAAACGATCCCGTTTAAGTTGATCTTAGCCTCAAATATGGCTAATGTATCCTTAAACATTCAAACAGACTTTAGTCCCAAATTTGACTATAAGACCCCCAATCAACTTTGGTTCAAGGGTACATCTCCGAACTCCTCTGACACATGTCGTTGTAATCCTTCAACGTCGTCAGAGAGGTGACGGGTCCCAACGGCCATATATTAAATGGACCACTACGTCCTTAAACTGGAAATGGATCAAGACGATCCCGTTAAGTTGATCTTAGTCTCAAATCAGACTAACGTATCCTTAACGAACGTTTAAGTTGATCTTAGTCTCAAATGCGGCTAACGTATCCTTAAACTAAAAACACCAAACCCAAATCTAAGTAAATACGGATTTGGACTAATCAACGTCCTACGGGCGACGACATTACTCAGTCTCCGTATACAATCCACGGGCAACCACAAACAAAACAAACACCCACGACACGAAGTGAAATTCTGGAGAAGGAGAAAGTTGTTACCGTGATGCGGTAGCGTAATTAACTGCAGGGGCTTGTGCCTGTAGGGAAGAGCGTCCCCACAATCAAAAACCCCTCAAGCGAGGGGGAATCTGATGAAGTCTTCTACATCGGCCGCATCCGTCTGAACCTCCAATACACGGTGCCATAAATCAACTTGGCATCTTCGGAGAGGTAGACGGATAAAACCATATAGCATCTGCTCCGAATCTTAGGCTAGACATCCTCACGTCGGCCGCCGTTCGGAAGGGAACAGATTCTGGCACGCCCGGTGGGACCTTTTTCTCTTTCCACTCCACACTTCGTGTGTCGTCTTCGCGAACCAATCGCGGTTTGTTAAATGGTTGCCTTCGGATTTTCGAGTTACTAAGATTTGGTCTTTTGCCTGGCGCAGAACTCAAACATCAATGGCCTCTAACTGCACCAACTGCTCGAAGTGCCGCTGCAACGGATGCTCCACCTTCCCAGGAAGTGTAGCATATGGGCTTAAAGCGGCTTCCTTTCTCGCTCTGCCAGTAGACCAGGTGACGTAGGCCACCACCGGCCTATTTTTCGGGACCATGATCCTGCCTACAAGTTTCTCTTTGCCAATACCTGCACCGGAAGTGAACAAGAAGTCGGTCTTCGACCGGCTCACTGCCACGACGGCCCCTGTCAACGGGTCGCCCACTACCAAACCAACAGCCTCTGTTTTCGCCAGGCTGGATCAGAACTCTAAATTGGCTGTCCCAAGGAAGGAAATAACTGCTGCTCCAGAAGTCGCCAAGGCGGCATCCCCTATCAAAGAGTCAGTCTTTTCAAGACTGACGATTCCTGCTCCTGCCCCCGTTCGAGGATCCGTTTTCGACAGGTTGAATATCACCCCTCAAAAGACAACCTCAGTCTTTAAGAGGTTAATAGCGGCGACGCCTCATTCAGACAGGGGGCAAAAAGAAGCTGTCTCAATCTCCGAGCCAGTCCCAACGGCTCGTCATGCTCGAAGTCGCCATTGGCAACGAGTGAGGAAAGCAGGGGGCAACTCCCCCTCAGGGCTAACTCCATCGGCTCCAGTGGTGGAAGTCAACGCTACTGTTCCAACTGGAAACAACTTTGAACTGCTGAGGAGGGTACGTAAGAATTCTCCAACCGCTACACTAAAAAGATCTCCTCCACCTGCGGAGAAAATTCCAGAAATGAAGCAGGAACAGCCCCCTCAACGGCTGTCCTAAAAAATATACAAGGTTTGGCGAAGGGTTCAAGACTCCGTGATCGACCCAGATCACTCTCGTTAATAAAAGAAGACGAAGGTGCAAAAAGAAAAAGACCGTCCTATTAAACAGCAGGGGACAACGATCGCTAGGGTGTCCACTGCAACGGCCCCTTCAACTTCAACTTCAACGGCCCACAAAAGAAGGAGGCCAGAGAAAACCCCCGCGCCGGCGACAAATATCAGAGGTGGTGCACCCAAACGCCTTAAGTCAGGGGGCATTATAGTTCGTACCGTCTATGTGGCGTCTGGTAAAGAGGACAGTCGCATATCTACGGGTCATCGATCGCTTACGCGATCAGTGACCAAGGCGCAGGAGAAGCAGCAGAAGCTCCAAGAGATGATGAACGCTATGGCTGCACTTACAGGGCCAAAAGAAAACCCTGAAACGTCTTCGGATGAACGCCAAGAGGAAGAAACCGACGCCGAATTCCTTCGTCTAATATTAGAGAAGAAGGACAAAGAGGCTGCTGAACAAGCAGCCAACATACAGCGTATGGGCCTCCTCTTCTAAGACACGATAGGGATGATGATACAACAAGACCCTTCGGCTGAAGAGCCCCCGATCGTCCTTGGAGACGATAGGGGAGAGAAATCAAATCCTCCGCCAGCTCTGTCAACGGCAAAAGAGGATACAATTTCTAAAGCTGATTTGGACGAGTATATAGCCCAGCAAATACGGGTTCATCATGCGACTGAAGCAGTCGGCCAGGTCGTAAAAACGGGGCGGCCATATCCAAGTTGGTACGACCAAATCAAGTACCCGCCGGGTTAAACTATTCCCAAGTTCCATGTCTACAAGGGGACGGGCAATCCTCACCAGCATGTTGCCCAGTTCAGGGCACTCTGCAGCAACATCGGCGGTGATGACAAGCTGTTGCTTCGCCAGTTTGTTGGAAGTTTATCAGATATGGCGTTCGAGTGGTATTCTGAGCTCCCGAACGACTCTATCAAGACCTTTGCGGAGATGGAGCTATTGTTTACTCAGCGTTTTGCAAGCGCCGGTGAACGTACCCCAATGACGGCACTGATTAACGCCAGGGTAAAGCCAGGCGAGACATGGGTTCAATATGCTATACGGGGGCGGAACTTATGGTCGAAGTGTGAGCAGCGCATTGAAGAAGCTCCCGGAGTGGGTATGTTTGTGGGAACCCTTGATCTGCAAGCAACCATCTCACAATTTATGATGTTTTTCAAGCCGACTACCTTCCAGGCCTTGATTGACAAGCTATCGCAAATGGACCAGATGGGCCATAAACCCCCTCTTCCAAAGCCGGACTCCCGAAATGACAAAGGGAAGGGAAAAGCGATCGTTGTCGTTAATGCTCAACAACAACCGAGCGACTCGAAGCCAGTTGTTCGTCAAAATAATGTGCGTCCGTACGTAGCCCTTGAAGAGAGGCTAGGACGTTCTTACTCTTTTCCCCGCGATAAAACGAGAAGGTTATTCGAGCTGGCGTTGCGCAACCGACTCATAAATCTGCCGGATCCAAAACGTCCGTTGCAACCAAGTGATGTCAACGAGCCCAACTACTGTCCTTATCATCGAGTACTGGGCCATCCGATCGAAGATTGCTACGTTTTCAAAAATTAGCTTGAAAACCAGTACCGACAGGGCAAATTCGCGTTATCTGACAAATGGAAGGTGAATCCCCCACAGCCCAACACCTCTAAGGGGACGAATACGTCGGGGGCAACATGCTCCGTCGTTGAAGAAGCTCCTTGGGAGGTTGTATTATCAGCCAAGACAAAGAGGATGCTAAACGATCTTCAGACATGTCCAGCGATTAGGTGGAAGAACCCGTTGGAACCGCAGATCATTGAAGGGATGTTGAAACCACGTCCAACTCCAAAGACCGATGGTGGTGGTTCAAGCACTCGCAACCGGCCGTCAAAATCTTTGAAAAAGAAGAAGAAGAAATCTAAGAAGCCCGTGAAGCCTGACGACAAGCGCACGGACTTGCAAAAACAAATTGACGCCCTGGAGGAATACAATCAGAGGGCACGGACTCCCATTACATTCCAAGAGTTCCTCAATCATGTCTTTCAAGAGGAAGATGAGGGAGAAAGTTCATCTGATGAGTCTGAAGAACACGTGGCGAGGTGTCATGTGATTTCCCATTCGTTCATGAACGATGAGGAGACTTCTTGTACTGAAACGCTGGGGGCAGATACCGAATCAAAAATTCCGGTGCCATCAGATGAGATAATTGACACATTCCTTAACGAAGCTCTGTTGAAAAGTAAAGCTGATCGAGAACGTGAGGCAGTCATATTTGAAAGGGCCAAGCGCCACCGACTTGATGAAAGAGCTGAGACGATCCCGCTGGAGCAAAATACCTCCATTACTGACAAAAGCCAATTCTAGATGAGGAAAAGGTTTGCTAAGGCCATATCAATGGGCATGAAACTACCATCCTCCGAAGGAAACATTACCGGTGAAGTGGAAATGCACCCCTCCTATTGCTTATATCATCAGAAGGTTTCGCACCCCACTCAAGAGTGCAAAGCTTTCGATAGATGGTGGTAAGGATACGTTGCTCATCAACAACGCTTTAAGCGGGAGAAGCGCAAAACTCGTCGGGAACGGAAAAATACGACCGAAGAGCTTAAGTGAACTACCGGCGATTGTCGCATGGTTAACACTGGCAGGTCATAAGTGCCTACATTCGGGAGCGATTCTGATAAGGAGCTGGAACTTTCCCCTCTCTTTAAAGAGTCCACTTCGGGAAAAGAAGAAGAGCCGAAGGTTTGCGAAAATATTCGGCTACGGAATTGGACGCTGCCTGAAAAGAATCTCGGACCCTCAAACAGAAAAGATAAAGGGAAAGAAAAGGTCTCTGAAGATATCGCCCTAGATGACCAAGTCATGGAAGAGCTAACTGCCAAAGACCCGCCAAAGAAAAATAAGGTGGATTACAACGTCTTAGCGCATCTGAGGAAGCTGCCCTCACAGCTCAGCATTCTTGACGCCCTTTTGTTATCAAAGGAGGCAAGAGATTCATTGATCAAGGCACTATAAGATCCGGAACAATTCCAAGCGTTTCTGGTTGAGGAAAAGATGAAGGATGAATTGGAGGAAGTGCACACGGCCGATGTCGCTTTCGGTGATGAAGACCTTCTTCTTGGGACGTGCGAACACAATCGCCCTCTCTACGTCTCAGGATACTGCCATGATATAAAGATAGGCAAAATCCTGATCGATAACGGATCGTCTGTTAATATCCTTAACGTGCGGGTGTTAAAAGAAATCTGCATGAGCGTCCAGCACCTTGCTCGGGATAAGATCACCATCTCCGGGTTCGACTCCCAATCGTCAAAGACTCTTGGATCTGTGATACTGACGCTACGCTTTGGGCTGCTCGTCACGGACATTAAATTCCACATCATAGATGCCAAGACATGCTACAACGCTTTGCTCGGCCGACCGTGGTTACACGAGTATAACGTCATCCCTTCTACACAACATCAGTGTATGAAGTATTCTAAGGACGGTCTCGAGTATACCGTGGCGGGAGAACTGAACCCGTTCTTTGTGAACGAGGTCCGCAAATACGAAGATGCCAAATACTTCTTACCGGATTTCGAAAACACGGAGAGATGTCACAAGCCGGAGAATAAAGCTAATGCCACCATCCCTGTCTTCGGCAGTGATACCGAGGAGGAAGAGGAGATAGTGTATTCGGGTCCGCCCCAATACAACAAGCCAGGGCCACCTGCTCCTACGTTGATCTTTGGTAGTGACTCGGAAGATGAAATCCATGCTATATTCTCTGCTCGGCCTTCAATACAAGCGTCCGCCGATGAAGAGCAAAGTCTACAAGTTGCTATGGTGCCGCCTAAACACCGTAAAGAATTGGATGCACTTGATGTCTACAGTGTAGAAGAACTGCGAACGTTCTATATCCCTCCCAGGCGAGAAGGTGAGAAAGCAATTTTATTCTACCGCTCTGAAGAAACCAGAGTGGAGAAAGAAATCTGGCGTGGCGCGGATCCTACGCTTGATAGGCTTCAGCCTATCCGTCTTCCCAGATATTATACGGAAGGTTTGAAAAAGCTGCTGAGACGCCAGGGGATATCCTTCAAGCAGACCGTTCGAAAAGCTAAGTTCTATGACAAAGTCTGGAACGTTCCCGGGACTCAACACAAACTGCCTAATGGGAGAATGGAGACAAAAGGACTTGGATACATCCGGTCAAAGAAACGAGAGCTACTAAACAGCTGCTATGTCATGTATGACTTCGATGAAGAAGCGGATACTCAACGGGAGGACGCTAATCCTGAACCAGTAAAAGTTCCTGATGCAAAAGTGCCCAGTCCGTCGTTCGAAGAACAAATGGACAGGCTTATAAGGGAAGCTGGTCAAAAAGTCCGGGATGATCACAATCGTGAAATGGCAATCTACGAGAGAGCCAAAACGCAACGCCTCCTCCAACGGGCCGTGAAAGATGAAAATGCCGCTCCTTGTCAACCTGTTATAAAGAAGGCTCGACGCAGAGGTAGAAACAAGTCGAAACGCGAAAAAGGCGCTCAACAGCAACGAAGCGGAGCTAAGAGGCCACTCAAGCGAAAATCGAGTGGTTCCGATCTATCCCTCATGAAGAAAATGGGTCGAGCGTACTCGTTTCCTCGGGACAAGACGAAGAAGATACTTGATCTTGCTCTAAAACATCAAGTGCTTACACTGCCAGAGTCTAAACACCCCGAACAAGCGGGCGAGGTCTCACACCCGGACTATTGCTTTTATCACTGAGTGATAGGGCACCCTCTCGAGGACTGCTTCACCTTCAAGAATTGGGTCGAAGATCAGTATCAGCTTGGCAAGTTCGCTCTGTCCGACAACTGGAGGGTAGCGCCGCCACAAAAGCACGAGCCCAAGGCCACGAAAGAAGAACCAGTTCCGCATTGGGATTGGAAGTGAATCCGTACTTGTCACGTGATAACGATATCAAAAGAAGAGCCCGAGGACATGGATGACCTTCCTTGGTGCTTCGAAAACAGCAACGATGAGGTAATCTCAGAATTCCCACCAGCGCCGAAAGAGCTGGAAGATGGAATCCATACCACTGCAGACAACCTCAAAAAAATTGAGTTGGGGATGGAAAATGACCCTCGACCGATATTCATTAGTGAGCTGCTGTCTGAAGAGAAGGTGGCTTCGTTAAAAGACCTGCTTATGCAACACAAAGATTGCTTCGCATGGAACTATTTCGAAATGCCGGAATTAGATCCAGAAATTGCTGTGCACAGGTTGGCAATATCTCCGGATGTCAAACCGGTCAAACAGGCGCCGAGAAGAATGCGGCTTGAGCTTGAGATGAGTATCAACGCCGAGGTCAAGAAGCTGATCGACTTTGGCTTCATCTAGGAAGTCCAATACCCTGAATGGATCGCCAACATCATCCCGGTGATGAAGAAAAATGGGACAGTGTGCATATGTGTAGACTTCCGGGATCTTAATAAAACTTACCCGAAGGACGATTTCCCAGTGCCAGTCACCGAACTGATGATAGACAATACGTCCACTCATGAGGTTTTCTCCTTCATGGACGGCTCGTCAGGATATAATCAGATAAAAATGCATCCAGAAGACCAGAAGCACACCGCCTTAAGGACACCTCTGGGTATATTCTGCTACAAGGTGATGCCCTTCGGTTTAAAGAATGCCGGTGCCACCTACCAAAGGGCCATGACAAAGATCTTCGATGACCTTATACACGAAATTGTCGAATTCTATATCGACGACCTCATGGTTAAAAGCAAATCATACGAGGAACATCTCGAGAATCTGAAGACCGTATTTCAACGCCTTCGGCAATACAACTTGAAGATGAACCCTCTCAAGTGTGCATTCGGAGTTTCTTCGGGCAAATTCCTGGGATTCATGGTCCGACACCGAGGTATTGAAATAGATCCATCAAAGATCAAGGCGATCATGGAAATGCCTCTGCCAAGGACCCTCAAACAGCTGCGGTCTCTCCAAGGGAAGCTCGCGTATATACGGCGATTTATAGTCAACCTTTCAGGAAAGTGCCGTCCTTACAGCCACCTGATGAAGAAGGGAACTCCATTCGTCTGGGATCAAAAATGTCAGGGCCCACTAGACGAAATTAAGCAGTACCTACAAAACCCGCCAGTGTTGGCTGCTCCGGTTAAGGGAAAGCCTCTCATTCTTTATACAACCGCCCTCGAAGGTTCTTTAGGCGCATTATGGGCACAAGAGAACGATCAAGGGAAGGAAAGAGCACTCTATTACTTAATTCGAGTTCTACTGGGGGCAGAAAGCAACTACTCCCCCATTGAAAAACACTGCCTGGCGTTGATCTTCGCGATAACCAAGCTTAGGCACTATGCGTTGGCGCATGAGGTCCGTCTCATTTCAAAGGTGGACCCCCTCAAATATTTGATCTCGAAGGCCATATTGACAGGTCGACTCGCTAAATGGGACCTGCTCTTGATGTAGTTTTCAATAACTTATCAACCTCTCAAGGCAGTGAAAGGCCAGGCCATCGCCGACTTCCTCGCTGAGCATCCGATGCCCGCCGATTCTCCTCTGAGTTGAGATCTACCAGACGAGCATGCGTTCGACGCAATCGACGGTGGTGATTCCCGATGGGAGCTCTATTTCGATGGAGTATCTTCCGTGAAAAAGCGCAAACAAAGTACCCCTATAATCAAATCGGGAGTAGGACTTATCTTTGTAACTCCGCAAGCTGGGATAATGCGTTTTGCTTTCTCCCTAACAGAGCCGAGGATGAACAATGAAGCCGAATACGAAGCTTTGATAGCAGGCCTCGAGATCGCCATTGACATGGGAATTGAAAACCTCCTCATATACGGAGATTCTCAACTGGTCGTTAGTCAAGTAAACAGCGACTACCAAACGTGCAAACCGGAGTTGGTGAAGTACGGTGAAAAGGTGGAACAACTGTTGACCCAAATTCCCTCCTATACTTTGGAAAGCATACCGCGTGCGGAAAACAGCAAAGCAGACGCATTGGCCAAACTTGCTAAAGAACTGGCTGATGAGAACCTCGATGACGTTAGAATCGTGGTACAAAGCCGTCGGGTGCTTGCCCCAGCAGAAACATCCCCAGAATCATCCGAAGAGAAAGGAGTGACTGAGCAGACGACTCTGCAAGTAAAAGACCGGGAAAAGGCCGAGGATTGGAGGGAAGTCTTCATAGACTACTTTAAGTCCCATCGAATGCCTGAAGAAGCGCCCACAAGACATCAGCTCATAAAACGAGCTCTGTCTTTCGCCTTCGTCAATGATACTCTACACAAGAGGTCATTTGATTCCCTGTTGTTGAGATGTCTGGGACCTAACGAAGTGAAAAGAGTTGTCCAGGAAGTTCATGACGGAATCTGCGGTTCTCACCAAGCAGGCCCAAAGATGAAGTTGAAGATCAAAAGGATGGGCTACTACTGGCCCACGATGATTCAAGACTGCCTTGAGTATGCGAAGCAGTGCCACTCATGTCAAATTCATGGGGATTTCATCCATCAGCATCCAAATCCACTACACCCAACGGTGGCTAGCTGGCCGTTCGAAATGTGGGGAACTGACATAGTCGGCCCCATCGAACCAGCATCGTCTAGGGGACATCGTTTCATCCTGGCGACAACCGACTACTTCTCCAAATGGGCGGAAGCAGTACCGCTGAGGGAAGTGAAGACGGAGAATATCCTCCATTTCTTCAAGACGCACGTCATATACCGGTTTGGAACTCCCAGACGGATCATCTCCGATAACGGGCCAGCCTACAGAAGCCACAAGATCAGTCGCTTCGCACAGCAGCATAATATAGATTGGAGATATTCTTCAGTTTATAATCCGCGAGCTAATGGTCTAGCTGAAGCCTTCAACAAGACCCTGACAAAGATCATGAAAAAGACGGTGTCCCGAAATAAGAAAGACTGGCATGAGAGACTGCAAGAGGCTCTCTGGGCGTACCGAACTACGTTCAAGACGGCCACGAACACAACGCCATACGCGTTGGTATTCGGTAGGGAAGCAGTACTCTCTCTCTAGATAGAGTTACCCTCTCTGCGAGTGGCAGTCCATTACGAGCTGACGAACGAAGAAAACGCTCACCTTCGGCTTGAGGAGCTTGATGCCCTTGAAGAAACACGGCTCATAGCGCAACAAAATCTGGAAGTTTATAAAGCAAAGATGACGCGCTCATATGAAAAATTGACCCGACTGAGGACATTCCGCCAAGGCGAACTTGTGCTAGTGGTCAAAAGGCCTATGATCCCCAATCGCGCCAAGCGGGGAAAGTTCGAGCCAAACTATGAAGGCCCGTACATTATAAACAAAGTCTACCAGGGTGGAGCCTATCTACTCATGGACATGCACGGTGAAAGGCCTTTAAGGCCGATAAACGGTCGCTTCCTGAAGAAATACTATGCCTAATGAGTTACGGCCTAGGTCAATGATAGATGACGACGACTATGTCCGCTCTCTCTCTTCCCGAGCCCAAAACTCTATAAGTAGTAACTGGATAGCGGACCGAAACGTCCTTAAACTAATGTCGGACCGAAACGTCCTTAAACTAATTGCGGACCGAAACATCTTTAAACTAATACCGTAGCCTTCGTAAGCTGACGAGATAAAAAAAAGAAGAAGAAAAAAATATAATAATAAAAAAAGGTATGTCCATAAGCAAAAAGGGCACGGATGAAAACCCGAAAGGGCTCCATGAGTAAAAACAGCAGGACTACCGGCGAGTGTTCGTGAAAACCCGAAAGGGCGCGACCTCGTAAAAAAATGAAGAAGAAAAAAATAAAAAATATATATATATAAAATAAAAACGGTATGTCCATAAGCAAAATGGGCACGGATGAAAACCCGAAAGGGCTCCGTGAGTAAAAACAGCAGGACTACCGGCGAGTGTTTGTGAAAACCTGAAAGGACGCAATCTCGTTAAAAGATACTTACAGGGCCCTATCGACCTTGTAAGGAGAAACCACCCCCGTAAGTGTTGGAGATAGTGCCCTCAGGGTCAATTATTGGATCACAGGCATGTGATTGCAATGATTGAGGGAGGACCTGTCCCAGTATGACAGTCTTACTCGGGATGATAGTATGCTATCTGGTTTATCTTTATTATCGTGTACTGATTTAGGTGACCTTACGAGTCGCTATTACACGTTGATAGAGCCCTTAGGATTCTTGCTTGACGGCCAGCAGTATGATGGCGATCATATACGTGGGAGCTGGGGTCTATAAGCACATCCTTAAAAGGTCCCTAGTCGTGGGAGTTTCGAGACTGGGTATCGATACTCCATTAGTAGACTAGTGTATACAGTCGAGACCCCGACGAGGGGCGGTGGCCGGTCTCACAAGCCACTGGTGTCAGTTGGTTCACCTAAGATGTATACAGGTGCTCATTGGGTTATGAGTACACCGGACAGGACTCGCCGGGAACCTGCTAGTTGGGATTATACAAGACGTCAGATAGCAGTTCCCTGGTGACATGTATACAGGTTAGTTCATCGATCTGAGATCGTCATTTGTCTCGTGTGAGTTCTCACTGTGCTTTGATTACTACCCTACCACGACTCAAAGGAGTCGTGCAAACAGGTTTTAGTTGGGTACAGTCCCGAGCCACATGGAGGCAGTGAGCGGATCTGCAGGGGTTCGTCTCTCCCGGTATTGGGGGTGAGGTCGCGCTGTGTCTAGGAGAGCCATTACACAAAGCCCTCGGCCGAGGAAGGAGATTTACCGGTAGGTATTCCAGTAGTATCTCAGGGTGTTCTGGGCTTCACTCCGACACGACTTGTACCGCTTTTAGGGGTCTGACTTTTACCAACCCCCTAGGCCCGCCATGCGATACTCATAGAAGAACGAACCGGACTGTACGGATATTGTCACTGACAGTCTCAGTAGGGTGTCAGGATGAGTTCGCTCATCGACGTCCATTTTGGTCAATAGCTGGTGGCCCGTCACGTATGGCTAATACCTCTGACGTGCTAGTGGTTAAATCCACAGCCATAGTATTGACGAGTCTTTAGAGTCCACCACACACTCAGTTACTCAAGTTTCGGGCGAAATGCTGTAGAGGCCGTATGGAGATATGGCAGGTTTCAATCAGATACGTGCGATATTGCACGGATCGTGATCGGACGGATTTTACTAGCCGGCTTTGGCTTAAGCCGGATCCTAGTATTAGACAGTGTAGATTTTGTCTCTTTGCATTTGTGTTCAGTGGGAATACAAATGCGGGCATGTATATGCAGTAGCGGGGTTTTCCTGTAATTTATTACGGGATCAGTTTTCTGAAGTTGCCAGTTTGCATTCCGTTCCGGCCGGTTTTCATTTGTTCCTTCGCGGCCGGACTTTCCGATGGAGGGGGTTATTTGCAAGTTTGTAAATAACTTATTCTGGAGGGGTTTCTTGCTTTTGTGGCATTATGAAAGGTTAAGCATCTTTGCTTTTTCATGATGGCTTGCTTTATTGAGATTAGAAAGGATTAGGATGGATTTGATGTTGATATGATATGGTTATCATAACCTTTTGCTTATGGTCACCCATTCTCTTTTCCTACACTCACCTTCCTTCTTGTTTTGAGATTCCCTCCACCATTTTTGAGATATGAGGGGCCGGCCACATATTGGGGGAGAATGAGAGAGGTTCTTTTTGATGTGTAGTATATTTCCTCATCTCATTCCAAGCAAGAAGATATAGCTCCATTTTATCCAAAGTTCATTTTCTTCCTACACCTCCACATCTATGGCAACTTCACAAACCCCAAAGAGACAAGCCACTACACTACACCTACAGTACTCTTGGACGCGTTGGCTAGCCAACTTCACGCCTGAGTTGCCTCGGTCCAGAGGTGGGAGCCCGTAAAAGAATCCGGCTACGTGAAGCCCTTTTCCGACGAGGAGGTGACGGACGGAGATTCCGCGGGAGATCGGAGTGGAGACGAAGACCGAAGGACATGGATCGCTTGGTATACTTCTCTACCCATTCTCTTGATAGCTAGGATTAGGTTAATGGTTACGATCCGGGTTTATTGTCCGCGGTAGCGCCGGTTTAAAGTTAAGAAAATTTTTGATTCCGCATTTTGGCCTCGAGTAGACGGCCGGGGCGCTGCCGTGGCGCAACATGGTATCAGAGCCACGCCATTAACCTTGCCTAGCTTGTTCTAGTGTGTTTACATCTTCGATCGAACAAAATTCCAAAACCCGCGTTTTCAAAATTCACAGTTTCTGTCAAAATATTTTTGGCTCCAAAATTTTTTCAGGTTGTTGCTGAATACTGTGCATGGAAATACAAGCAATCTGTGAAAATTTGGTCGCGAGATCTCACCAAACCACCGCGGAACCGCGGCCAAACCCATACTTGGGCCGCGGTTCCGCCGCGCTTTTGACTTGTCAATGCACCAAATTTTTGCAGTGGGCTTTTGGGCTGGAAATAGGGATTTTGGTATATTATTTTTGGGCCCAGATTTTCTTTATGTGCTACAGTAATGCTTGGGGGCCCACTTGATAAAATTTGTTCGATCGGATATTTTAAACACGCTAGTTCACAATATTTACATTATATCTGCGACCGTGAATGTCACTCGATCGGTAAATCCAGTCTATCTGCTATAGCCCTTTTAGACGGATTTGCGAACGTGACATTCATGTTGATGTTCTTTGTTGTGCTGTGTTGTTGCGGATCGATCGTGGGGATAGCCTGGTTGCAGTGGTAGTACAGTTTTGTTTATATATGTACATTTGATATTGCGGGGCGAGCGTCCGACATGTGGACTGCCGTCACTGCCTGTTTGTATTATTCTTTTAGGGCACGACCAGGTTGCGGTCGATGTACCCGTTGTATGTATATTTTTACTTTCTGTACTAGGATTGCCCCGCGGTGGGGTGCACGGATAGCCGGGTTCTAGAGGGCAACGAGCCCGCATCTCATGGCATTGAGACGGAGGGGGCTTTACTCTAGAATTGGCGGGCTGTTCGCCGCACTCGTAGGGGGTACAGGTTGGCCCAAGGAGGGGTGCCCAAGTTACCGGATTCCGTGAATTGCTGGGTGGTCCATTCACGTTGCTGAAGGGGGCTGCCTCGCTTCAGGTTTTGGCGGGTAACTTGCCGCGCCCGTAGGGGTCTAGGATTCTCTTTGCACAGGCTATCCACACGACCAGGGGAACGTCGGGTTTCAGTAGCGGCTCTATGAAACCCGGGGATCTCAGATATCTGTATTGTTCTGTGATGCTGGTTAAATTTCTGTGATGTTGCATTTTATCACGCCTTGAGCGAAAATTATATATTATATATATACTAGTAGATGTTGTATATGTTTTGCATCCGCGCTAGTCCAGTCCCTGCTCTGTCGTTAGTTAAGTAACCTAACGGGTGATGACGGGACCCAGTGGGGAATGCGGATGGCATATACGTACATCATTATTTTCGTTCTTTTGTGGTGTGATCAATTGATGGGACTGCGTTGATTCGGATCAATGCAAGATAAACAAACCTATTCTGATGTTGTTGGAACACTTTTTCAAAAAGCTGTTATTGCAAGGGCGTTCTCTTTTGTTTTGCATAGTGGTATTCGGTTATGAATATCCAGCTCCTCAGTCGACGAGGCAAGGGCCGAGATCCCTTCACCGGGAGTGACCCCTTGGACAAAAGTTTGCGTCAGGGCAATAACTTCACTATAGCCGATTACTTTTGCTTTGTATCGTGGTATTCAGTTGGAATATCCTGCACCTCATTCTACGGGGAAAGAGCCGAGATCCCTTCACCGGGAGTGACCTCTTTAGCAAAGGTTTTCGTCACTATATTTTTATAAAAAACTATGCAGTTCCTTCAACGATATTAAGTTCATTACGTTAAAAGTTTTTCGCCAAAAACTAGACGTAGCCCTCCGTCATTTCTTACAAGTATTACTTAGTATTCGTGCTGCGTTTGTTGACTGTGTCAAGGCGTAGTGTGCGGTAGCTAAGTAGTGTTTGTTTGTAGCATATTAATGGGATTGGTTAGGACAGTCGTGCGGCCTTGTTGACTGTGTCAAGGGCTCGTACGGGTGGGTTTAATGCAATCCAGGATAATGACGGGTTGAACTTGACGAGGACTCTTTGATTTGTTGACCGTGTCAAGGTCACTTGGGTCCTAGGGGTAAAAATCACATCGGGAGTTTCTAAAGAAACTGAAACTTGCCAGGCATGCGCATACCTTCTGGAGTGTGGTGACGTGAGTGGATTCCATCACGTTATCATGCGATGATAGTTGGATCCCGATTCCCACTGATGAGTTGGTTTACTCCTCGGGTGATCCCAACTAATTCTTCTTTCAGGTTTGGAGAAGAATTTGAGATTACAGTGGGAGGTTTCCAGATTAGATAAAGTGAATACCATTCTGATCTAGGTTAGAGTGCACGCTGAGTGTTTCTTTTCTCTCTCTCTTTGGCAGCGACTATTGACCCGACCCTAGACTATGACTCAGTAACCAAGTTGACCGAACCTTCTTATAAGACTGGCTTTTGGATTGTCAGAGTTGCAAATCTCATTGCCACTCCTACTTTTACCCTTTTCTCCAGGACACCCCGTATTACTGCGAACGTCCACTTCCATTGGACAAAACCATCGTATGGTTATATACGAACTCGAAGGAATCGAGGATGGTTTCTGGTTCTGGAGAAAACGAATAGGACTGTTCAGTTGTCTTTTCCTTTTACCTTCTCTCAGGTTGCGAGTACTCCTTGGTTTAGGAGTAGTACACCTGTTACGCAAATTGGATAGTCTTCTTCTAAACCATAGGCAGGTGCCGACCTGTAGGGAATGAAGAAAACCAATTAGCCTAAACGGTGTACAAAAGGTATTAAGTTAAG
The DNA here is from genome assembly GCA_030015575.1 of Agapanthus africanus. Taxonomy (NCBI): domain Eukaryota; kingdom Viridiplantae; phylum Streptophyta; class Magnoliopsida; order Asparagales; family Amaryllidaceae; genus Agapanthus; species Agapanthus africanus. The sequence continues at coordinate 751,356,130 of CM057340.1, read as the reverse complement.
ACAAAGAAAGGGATTAGTAAGAGGGCAAAGTAAATTGCGACTGCTATTCACGACCAAACCAAGTATTTCTTTGCCAATCCTAAATTACCTTTGTATTTCTTCAGGACACTCCGTATCACTACGAAGATCCCAAGTTTATTGGATAATCCATCGTATGGTTATATACGAACTCGGAAGGAACTTGTTCCAGTTCGGGGATGGATCCTGGTTCAGGAGAAATAGGAATAAGGTTTATTCGGTTGTCTTTTATCTTCACCTTCTCTCGCATTGCGAGTGTTCCTAGGATTAGGACAGTACACCCATTATGCTTATTGGATAGTCTTCTTCCAAACCATAGGCTGGTGCCGAACGGTAGGGAAGGAAGAAAACCATTTGGCCTAAAAGGGTGTGCAGAAGGTAATGACTAAAGACATATAAAGGGATTTGGAGAGGTGGCAAAAAGATATACGGTTACAGTTGTGAATCTGGATAATGGAAGAGGCATTACTAGGAATACCGGGATACCCCATCGAAACATTTCAATGTTTCAGTTTCACTGTGTTCTGTTAAAAGAAAACTGATTTCCCAATTAGACACTTGCTCCAGGGTATGTATTTACCAGGTATGATTCTCACATCTGTATGGTTTTACAGATGATGAGTGGGAGTAAGTTATTGGGAATTAGGTGATCATCCTCATTATATCGGATTTAGTTGTAATTGGTGATATTTGAGGAAGTCACCTGGGTTGTTTGCCCGACGGCAAATATTTGGTTTTGAATATCCGTTGTTATGCACCAATTTCAAATTGATATATCTGTACATCTATTTTTATAGAGTGAGATGTACCTTTTTGAAATTATGTCTATGACATTTACCTATATCAGTGGATGGTTAGGTAAGGAGCATTGAACAGCGGTGTAATTCTTCTTAACCATAAGTACAGTTTTCAACCTACGACGCACAGTGAATGAGTCACTAGACTCAGGGGACTTATACAGAGTATTGTATATTGTCCAGTGTCCATTAGGACAGAGGGATTGGTCCTCGTACTATATTCGGCTTACTTATGACTTCTCTAGATTTTAGACAAGTGTTTCGTAGAAACATAAGGTCCGAATTTTGAGAAGTTATAGGTATAATAGTAAAATAGAGAACCAGGTATTGCAAGTATCGGGATTCTTCAAGATGATCGAAGATGTAGATACTTGTGAATGGTGTTCAGTTGATAGTAATGATTAAGAGAACTAACTTCTCTTTTAGGTTACTCATAATTGGAAGTACTCCTAAGTTGAGTAACGCTGATCGGCCTCTCTTCCATTTAGTTGACATGCACTGGAGACAGCTGCATGATTTGAATCTGGTTCAATTAAATCAGTGCCTCTGTTTCTGTATTGGATATAGAACAGTTCATATCTTGACATTGTTAAGGTACGGGGAGTTGTCCGGCTTATGCTTAAAACCAGACTCTGGATAACTCAAGGCACGTTTCTGTAATGGCTGTTTGTGGGTTGACCCAGGCTATGACGAGGGTTGACTTTCTACCATCTGGAAGATCAATAGTGATATTGTTCTTGACTCGCCGCATTTTTAAAAGAAATGAATTTTTCAGAAAACAGTAGTGGGAGTATGGTAGAACTGGAAGTGATTCTAGAACCGCAAACGATTACTGAAGATTTGATAAGAACCTAAAGATTCAATCTGGTTTGACATTCCATTGGCCACTCCGCAGATAAAGTGGGTAACCTAAGGCACCCGAGAGGTACTTCGGTATGCTCAAGGACGGTGGCAGAGAGGTTCTTGTTTACCCAGACCTGCCATTGCTGTTGTTCCAGACTGTGAGACCCGGCAGGAGGATGAGTATAGCGTCATTCTAAACTGGCTTTAGAAGTGTACGTCTATATGACTTTGCCAGAGGGTTGTCGTAGTCAGTGGGAGCAACGGAAGCACAGTGGGCAAGAGGCTTATGTCTATTTATAGACTTAAGCAGATATAGCGGAGATAGATCATCTATTTCTGATGTGACAGTCATAGGTTTGACTTCATCAGAATAGGGGATGGATCTATTAAGAAGGTAGTAGGGTGTGATGTCCTGGTATTAGGATGACATACACAGAGTAGGAAGTGATATTCCTATACTACGATCGGTTATTCTTTGGTTGTCACACAGTGGCTTCTCCACAAAGGACTTGGATATTATACATTCTGGTTACTGGATCTATGGTTTTAGATCTAGATTTGGGTGGTTTCCCAATCTGGGTACTTAGACATCATTCTATAAGTATTTAGAATGGACGACTCCTGGCACGGTAGTGTACCTGCAGGTGATGGAGTCACCCTTTCTAAAGGTGTCTTACAGACTAAAGGGGAGAGGGATGTGTATGATTGGCAGATCACTTGCTTAGGCAATTGAGTCAATCATGAGATGTCAAGTACCACACCAGATGTTGTTCTTGCAGGAGATGCAATAGGTTGATATTAATCCAATCCTGGAGAAACAATCGGAAGCAGCTTTAGAACATAAGTGAATGTTCTAGGGATTTGATAACGGCAGCCTCCTTTAAGAGACGGTTATCATTCCAGGCTTCCAAGGTGACCTGGACGACATGGTGGTCGTCAGAGTCATGTTTTTCCCTCTGACGAGGGGCAGTATTTTGGACAGGTGGTCCAAGGGGATACTGAGGGAGGCATGGCGCAGGATACTGATTAAGTTCAGTTGACGATACAGTCTAAGAAGTTTGGATTTGGAGTTCATTTATGAGCTAGGTCCCATCAGACATCCAGACACATTCTAAGACAGGTATTGCTCATTTCGGGAGATGGCTTTCTCCGTGAACTTGAGATATAGAGAGACATAGAAAGAAACATCAGAGCGGATCCACTCACTGAGGCTATTTCTCGAACACAATAGTTTCGCAAACAGGCTTTGTGAGACTGACTAGTAGAGGAGTTAGGTGTTCGGTATCACACGGGCTGTGAGTGTGCGACATTGCAATAATTAGCCTTGAGTGCAAGTGGGAGATTGTTGGAGATAGTGCCCTCAGACTCAATTATTGGATCACAGGCACGTGATTGCAATGATTGAGGGAGGACCTGTCCCAGTATGACAGTCTTACTCGGGATGATAGTATGCTATCTGGTTTATCTTTATCATCGTGTACTGCTTTAGGTGACCTTACGAGTCGCTATTACACGTTGATAGAGCCCTTAGGATTCTTGCTTAACGGCCAGCAGTATGATGGCGATCATATACGTGGGAGCTGGGGTCTATAAGCACATCCTTAAAAGGTCCCTAGTCGTGGGAGTTTCGAGACTGGGCATCGATACTCCATTAGTAGACTAGTGTATACAGTCGAGACCCTGACGAGGGGCGGTGGCCGGTCTCACAAGCCACTGGTGTCAGTTGGTTCACCTAAGATATATACAGGTGCTCATTGGGTTATGAGTACACCGGACAGGACTCGCCGGGAACCTGCTAGTTGGGATTATACCAGACGTCAGATAGTAGTTCCCTGGTGACATGTGTACAGGTTAGTTCATCGACCTGAGATCGTCATTTGTCTCGTGTGAGTTCCCACTGTGCTTTGATTACTACCCTACCACGACTCAAAGGAGTCGTGCAAACAGGTTTTAGTTGGGTACAGTCCCGAGCCATATGGAGGCAGTGAGCGGATCTGCAGGGGTTCGTCTCTCCCGGTATTGGGGGTGAGGTCGCGCTGTGTCTAGGAGAGCCATTACACAAAGCCCTCGGCCGAGGCAGGAGATTTACTTGTAGCTATTCCAGTAGTATCTCAGGGTGTTCTGGGCTTCACTCCGACATGACTTGTACCGCTTTTGGGGGTCTGACTTTTACCAACCCCCTAGGCCCGCCATGCGATACTCATAGACGAACGGACCGGACTGTACGGATATTGTCACTGACAGGCTCAGTAGGGTGTCAGGATGAGTTCGCTCATCGACGTCCCTTTTGGTCAATAGCTGGTGGCCCGTCACGTATGGCTAATACCTCTGACGTGCTAGTGGTTAAATCCACAGCCATAGTATTGACGAGTCTTTAGAGTCCACCACACACTCAGTTACTCAAGTTTCGGGCGAAACGCTGTAGAGGCCGTATGGAGATATGGCAGGTTTCAATCAGATACGTGCGATATTTCACGGATCGTGATCGGACGGAACCAGTGTCCGAAGAAACCAGTGTCTTCGGCAAATCCTTCAACTCAGGGAAACAAACAATCCTTGACGAGAGCCTCCTAATTCGCGTCGACTCGCAGAGCAACCGGTGTCTCCGTGGGAAATTCTCGATCCGTTTCAACACCAGGGAGACAAATAATCCTTGGCGCTAGGGAAACGAATAATCCTTAGCAAATCCTTCGACTCAGGGAAACAAACAATCCTTGACGTGAGCCTCCTGATTTGCGTCGGCTCGCAGAGCAACCAGTGTCTCCGTGGGAAATTCTCGATCCGTTTCAACACCAGGGAGACAAATAATCCTTGGCGCTACGGAAACAAATAATCCTTAGCAAATCCTTCGACTCAAGGAAACAAACAATCCTTGACGAGAGCCTCCTGATTCGCGTCGACTCGCAGAGCAACCAGTGTCTCCATGGGAAATTCTCGATCCGTTTCAACACCAGGGAGACAAATAATCCTTGGCGCTAGGGAAACAAATAATCCTTAGCAAATCCTTCGACTCAGGGAAACAAACAATCCTTGACGAGAGCCTCCTGATTCGCATCGACTCGCAGAGTAACCAGTGTCTCCGTGGGAAATTCTCGATCCGTTTCAACACCAGGGAGACAAATAATCCTTGGCGCTAGGGAAACAAATAATCCTTAGCAAATCCTTCGACTGAGGGAAACAAACAATCCTTGACGAGAGCCTCCTGATTCGCATCGACTCGCAGAGCAACCAGTGTCTCCGTGGGAAATTCTCGATACGTGTCAACACCAAGGAAACAAATAATCATTGGCGCTAGGGAAACAAATAATTCTTAGCAAATCCTTCGACTCAGGGAAACAAACAATCCTTGACGAGAGCCTCCTGATTCGCCTCGACTCGCTGAGCAACCAGTGTCTCCGTGGGAAATTCTCGATCCGTTTCAACACCAGGGAGACAAATAATCCTTGGCGCTAGGGAAACAAATAATCCTTAGCAAATCCTTCGACTCAGGGAAACAAACAATCCTTGACGAGAGCCTCCTTATTCGCATCGACTCGCAGAGCAACCAGTGTCTCCGTAGGAAATTCTCGATCCGTTTCAACACCAGGGAGACAAATAATCCTTGGCGCTAGGGAAACAAATAATCCTTAGCAAATCCTTCGACTCAGGGAAACAAACAATTCTTGACGAGAGCCTCCTGATTCGCATCGACTCGCAGAGCAACCAGTGTCTCCGTGGGAAATTCTCGATACGTGTCAACACCAAGGAAACAAATAATCCTTGGCGCTAGGGAAACAAATAATCCTTAGCAAATCCTTCAACTCAGGGAAACAAACAATCCTTGACGAGAGCCTCCTGATTCGCATCGACTCACAGAGCAACCAGTGTCTCCGTGGGAAATTCTCGATCCGTGTCAACACCAAGGAAACAAATAATCCTTGGCGCTAGGGAAACAAATAATCCTTAGCAAAATCCTTCGACTCAGGAAAACAAACAATCCTTGACGAGAGCCTCCTGATTCGCGTCGGCTCACAGAGAAACCAGTGTCTCCGCGGGAAAATTCCCGATTCGTCTCAAATTGCAAGATGAAGCCTCAGGTAGCAGGAATTAAAAAACTTGCTTCCTGAACAATGGGACCCTGCAAGTCGATCTAAAACGGTCTCTTGCATACTATTCACGGGTCTCACTCTCCAAAGTCGAGTTTCGACAAGGAGGGAAACAACCACTTACGGGTCCTCTCGACTCGTAAGAGGGAAAAATTCTCTTATAGGATCCTTACGACTTATAAGAGAAAACCACACTTAGGAGTCCTTACGATTCCTAAGGAGAAAAACCCACCTACGAGATCCTCTCGATCTGTAGGGAGAAAAATCTCTACGAGACCCTCACGGCTCATAGAGTTGGAAAAGTCTTAGGCAGCAGATCTGAACCTGCGGTCTAAGCCATCGCTATTTCTTAAGAAAGTCAAGATGCGTGCCCTATTATCCGTTGACCATGTTTACTAAAGTGGCATGCTGATAATAAAAGAAAGAAAAGACGGAGAAATGACATAAGACATTACAGAAAATGTGTATCTTTTATTCATAAACTTGATTGAGTACAGGATACATTGTGCTAAAGAATAAAAAATATATATACATTTTTTTATTTATAAGTACAAACGATACAAGGGGAGTTACTGAGAAGAAAGTGTCCTGCATAGCTCTAGCAATTGTTCACGCACTTCCTTCTCTACTTTCTCCTGATTGGCCACCACTGCCAACTCCGCCTCCACTTGGGCCCGTTGCTGCGAGACAGATGCAAGCTGATCCCTGACGGCCTGATGAGCAGCTTCACGGCCTGGAGTGTCATGCTCGGCGACATCAAGTGCCTGCTTCAGTTTTATCCTATTTGAGATGCGCTCCAGAAGGCCCTCGAAGACGGCCTTTACCTCAGCGGCGTTCGCTTCAACTTCAGCACGCAGGCGAGAAGTTTCGTTCGAAGACTCTTGACACTCCTTCAGCCTCAAAGCTGCTTCTTGTTCCAAATGACGGAAATGAGAAGTGCTTTGCTCGAGCCATGCTCCCCGTTGAGTACTCACAGCCAAAGTCTCGAGGGATAGACGCATCGACTCCAGCTGATGAAGGCGAGCCTCAATCTCCCGACAGTGGTTAACCCAAGAGGCGACGATGCCCTCGTCATGGAAGGTGGCAAATATCACCAACATCGGGTTAACCGTCGTAGCGAAGTCCTCAGCAGACGTAGGAGTCTCGACATCGAGTTCCTCGATGTAGTCGCTCAACATGCGTAGACTATTCGCCGCACCTTTTGAGGACGGACGTCCCTGGGAAGGGCCGCCCGGCATTGTAATATGAGACTCAAAAGGCACCGAGACTGGAACGACAGCTGAAAAGACAAAGTGCGATTAGATGATGATTCAATAGATATGGAAAGAAAAATCATTGATAAGATAGTTTACTATACCGGTTGAAGCAGGTGGCAAGGCCGGAAGGGCCGGTGGCGCGACCGATCTTTCTTCTCCCCCTTCGATTTGTAACACTACAGTCAGGACAAGAGAGAGTTAAAAATAATTCTATCACCGAAAAAGAAAGGTATCAGTCGAGGACTATACTCACCAGCACCGCCAGAGGGAGGAGTGAGCTCAGATGGGAAGGAGAAGTGTGGGAGCAACACTTGATATAAATGATCAAAGAACACTCCTGAAAAGACATAACAGTGTGACTTTAGTACACAAATTATGCGTTTGAAAGATAAGGTTAATAAATTGCAAACCCATACCTTTCAACATCTTCGACGGTATGAGAGAGGGTTGAGAGGTGACCACCGCCAAGGCAGTCGTTGAAGGCGCTCCCTCGAGCTGTGGGGCATCAGCGCTGGCCGCACCTGCGTTACGAAAAAAAGTGAACTTGTCAAAAAGGATTGTAAGATAAAGAAAGACAGCAACTTGGGATTTACCTGATGAGCTTCCGGCTGAAACGGAGGCGACTCCCTCCTCCATTGATATGAGGCCACCGCCCGTGCCTTATCACCCGACTCGATAGGGACCGTTGTCGTGCTCGCAAGACCTGGAGACGGTGGAAGATCGTACATGGGGAGGGCAATGATTGGAGCATTGCCGGACTCTTGGGAGAGAGCGGCTAACTCTTCCCCAAGAGTCGTACCCATCTCACCCGCTACTTCTGCGGGCTCTGCGGGCTCCATTGGCTCATCCGCCGTCACCACGAGATCGCCGGCCTCAAGCGCTTCGTCTGCCACCACCCGGGGCTCTGTTGTAATGATCATTTCATTTGCCGCCACTTCAGGTTCAGCATCAATGTCCTTCTCAGCTGCAGGCCCCTCAACCTCCACCTCAGGCTCCAAAGCCTCAGCAACGTTGCCCACCGTCGGCTCGGGTTCGGTTGGTGCCGCCTCCTTTGCTTCCTGGGGTTCAACGGTCTCCGCCTCCCCCTCGGTCGGACTTGGCCCTGCAAGATAAAATATATAAGAACCGATGGCATTAAAATTCTTACAACAAAAACTCTAAGAGGAATATTACCTGAAGTGGATTTACCGTTTGCGCTCTGAACTGCGTGCGCCACTTGTCTGCGAGCAGTGGATAGGGCGACAGGGGCCTCTTCGGATGGAGTATCAGCATGAGGGGCTGTGCTGGGGCCCGCTCCCATAGCCAAGGCAGCCCTGCGTGCCTTTGCTTCGCGCCTCGACCGCTTCCGTTCCTCCCGGGCTATCACAATGGACCTCTTTGACGCTTCCTTCATCGAAGCGTCGTCGTCCTCATTTAAAGATGCCTCCAGAGCCTTTAAGGCGTTTCTCATCGGCTCTTCAAGACGAGCCTCCTGCAGTAACCCTGAGGAAGCAGGAACATCGGCAGCTGGCAGAACATCTGCGTCGCTTGGCGGGAACAGCATTGAGGTTCCTGCGATAAAAAGGGAGAGGTTAGATCGACCATAACACAAAGGAAATGAAAACTTGATGAATTGAAACTTACTAAGGCCCATGGACGCTCTAAGACGTTCCTCCTCTTGGAAAGTCTTCAGGAAGCGGCAATGACTTCTTCGTCAGTGATGCCTGTTGGAAGAAAAGAAAGAAAAACGTTAGTCAAAGGCAATGAGGAGAATATGTTGCAATAAAGAAAATACGACTAGTAGTTACCTGATTGCGCAAGCTTGGCTAGCCATGCGTCACGCCTTGCCAACCACGCTGAAGTTTCGAAAGAGGCCTCCAAGTCCGTATCATCCGGTGGTGGCATGACTAATCCCTCGTTAGTCCCGTATTCACTCAGGCCCTCGGCATAGGGAGCGTGGGGTTCTTAATCGAACGCGACGTCTACAGCGAAGAGCGACTTCTTTTTCTTCTGCCCTCCGACTCTAGGTGCACGTGGGATCGACTTCCGTTTAGCAGCCACCTTGGGACGGCGGGTCCCGATGTCTTCACCCACGCCAGACTCCGGCGAGGCTATAACCACTGTCTCCACTGGAGCACAGGGCACTGATGGTGCATCCGCAATATCAGGGAGCGGCAATCCGCGTGGAGGACTTTGCGCACGCGATGGTCCGGCCCCGACATCTTTTAGAGGGGGAACCACCGGGGTCCTTAGCACTAAGGGAGCGTTACGGTCGGTGCCGGGAGGTGCACCTTTACGGTTGATCAACACTCGCCTCTCTTCCTTTATAACGGCCCCCGTCACATGATTGTACCACTCTTTATATACATTAAGGAGTCGTGGAGCGTAGGCCGGCGCACTGATAAAAAAACGAGAACCCGTGTTCAGGCGCATGAAGTGATGTAATGCGTTCTCCATCCCTTCTTCATTGGCAGCAGGTTCAGTAAGAAAGCTTCCAAGGGTACCCCTTGATCGTAGCCCAGTTGTTGGGCGAAACGATGCGGGTTATATCTCATGAAAATTGATGCACCGTCCTGCCTGAAGACTAGGAAGCCCGGTCTAATAGAATACAAGTGGAGGGTCTCCCGGGCAGTCAAAACTGAAGCTCCATCCTTAAAGGAGTCTTGTAATGGTCGCACCACAGCGGTGGACGCTTTTCCAATGGTCAATACCTTGTCGATGAAGGACATCCCGACTCCAACGGTGTGAGGGCGAAGCAGTAAACCCCTGGCGTTCCGTAGTGATGGGGTCACGATTGATGCGCCAATCAGCTGTATGATGCGAGGGAAACCACACTTGTCAAAGAAAGAGGGCCTTTTGTGCATGCCGAAGACTCCCGCCGTGTGTAGCTCGAGCCACGATACAAAGTAGTGCATCGGGAAGACCACGTGCAGTACCCCAGGCTCATTAGCATCCGCTGCTCGGCTGAGGCCATGATATAAGTACGCCAAACCGGCGATCCCAACGGCCACCTTTACCCCGATAGTCATCCGGTGGGCCGGGTAAAAAACAGAGGGCCGCATGCGGTGAGAGTGCATTGGAATTGCAAACCAACTCAACCATAACCCGAGAAATCCTAAGAAAAAGGCCTCCTCATCCATTCCAGGGGCCGCAATTTCTGCAAAAGACATAGTAGGGAAGTCCGGAAGGAAAAAACCCTTTTGATCTATCTCCTTCTCCGGTAGGTTATCCGCACCTAGACCGAAAGGGTCATCCAGAGTAGCGAACTTGGCAGCCTCTGATGAGAGGGCACTTGGACGAAGAAACCGAGCAATGAAATCCTCAAAGTTAACTCCCCGACTCCTATGTTCGACGAAAAGGGACTCATATATGTTCAACACTTTAATCAAGCTTGGGAACTGGTGTTGAACAGCATTCTCCGGCGTGAGCCCCCTTACCATCGGCTTAGCACCAAAGACGTACTCATCTGTCGGGAGTAACTCCTCATAATGTTCCCCCATGATTGGTAAACCGGATACCTCCATGAACTCCTCCAAGGAGATTAACACTTCCCGATCCATGGCAAGGAAAGTGTGGGTAGGAATATTCCACTACTCCAAGAAAGCCTTGAACCACCAGGTGGGGAGCGTAGGCTACTGGAAGAGAGAGACATAGACCGCGGTGTACAGTCCTAACCTTATCAACTGCGACTTCTTCGTCGACAGGATGTACCGGGCCCATGGCAGATAGCCAATCGGGTAGCGGGGGATCAGACCAATGTTATATGATTGCCCCCAGGGTCTCGCCTCGCCCTGACAGATACGGTGTCCTAGGATATCCAAGACCATAGGACGCTAGACCGGAACCGCATCTATAGCGGGATGAAGAAAGCTCTTCGCGGTCCAATCCACCATCTCCGTGGCATACTGCACCGAGGGTGGGGTAGCATAGTGAATCGCCATTATGGGTTCTGACGACACCGCGCATGTGAAGCTCCGTCGGCCCATGATGATCTGATTATACCACGAACCCCAAAAGTGGAGACTCTTGTATTCCGGGTCGTATTCCTTAATCATGGCCAAGACTTCACGATCCAAGGGCGCCTCGGGAAATCCCTCCTCTGAACAAACAAACGGGAACGAGGTGTCGAGAGACATGATCGCTGCAAAAGAACAAAATAGCCGTCAGTGCTACAATTCCAACACTTGGCGTTTAAAAATCTTCAATTAAATGAATTTAAAAATTAATTAGATTAAAATTAATCACATTGCAGTGCAGTGGGTAGGGGACCAAATGGGGACCCACAAAATCTGGATGACAATACGTCAGTTAATAAGACAACCTCATCATTGGATGAGATTGTCAGTTGGTCCCCAGGAAAACATTCCCACTAATAATAATAATAAAGAATCCCTAGAGACAAGTAGAAAATCTCCTTTTTCAGATGAAAACTCTGTCACAGAGTGACACTTGTCAAGCTCTGGTCTCAGGGAAATAAGATTCCTTAAAAGAGCTGAGCTCTGTGGTGATGATGAGAAAATTTATTTAAAACTCCTAAAGAAATTAAAACATTTTGAAGACTCTTAGAAGTTCTTCATTTTTAGATCAAAAAAGATCTATTTTTGGATCCATGTGCAAAGCTCTGCTCATGGGTTAAAACCCATGAATAAGATCTCTCCAGATCTATGGATTCATGAGAGCAAAGCTTTGTTGGTGAAACCCCAATGGGGATCCCTTTAGATCAAAAGATCTGTGAGAGCAAAGCTCTTTCGTTAAGATTAGTTTAAATTAATTTTATTTAAATTAATTTTTACCTAAAGTTTCTAACTTTGGAAATGAGCAAAGCTCTGAAGTTCTTAAGCAAGAGCAAAGCTCTAGAAAATCAAAAATCTTGAAACGGTGAGATTTTTCTAAGGGCCAGAGGTCCTATTTATAAGACGCTTGCGCCTCTTCAGCTCACCCCTTGATCCAACGGTCAGGAGCTTACCACCGCTGCACTCACGTACGCGCCACGTGAGCGCAACGGTGGGAGGGGGGCATTTGTTTCCCCAATCAGAGCAAAGTTCTGCTGGAAATTCAAAATTCAAAATTTTGAAGCAACGCTTCAAATCTCGGGCGCAACGCGCCACGTGTCAGGCACAGACACATCAGCGCAGCGCCCAAAGCAGCGCACCCAATCAGAGCAAAGCTCTATTTTAAGTAAATTTAAAGGAAGCAACGCTTCAGTTGCGCAAGCGCTGCGCTGTGCGGCACGTGTCGGCGCAGATGCGTTAGCGCAGTTGCGCTGCGCTGTGCGCTGCTTGACACGTGTCACGCACTGGGGCGTTTGCGCCAAACAGAATTAAGATTTCAAAGAAATCTTTCTGTTCTTGTTAAAACAAGAAGATTTTCTTCTGTAAAACAGAAGCCCTTGGATCAAAGATCCAACGGTGGGGAAAATTCCCCAAATCACTCAGAGAAAAATCTCTTTAACAAATTTATGGGCACTATATAAAGGCCTCTAGACCTCAATTCAAAGGGAGGAATTTTTTGAAAAATCAAGAGTTTCAAACAGAGAGAACTTTGAGAAAAATTTCAAGAAAAAGGTAAAAACCTTCACAAAAGAGAAAAAATTTCTTCTAATAGATCATTGATCTAAAAACCAGATCAATGATCTTCACATAATGAACAGTGCTTTGCACTTCTTGTGAACCACTGGTTCTTTAAAAAAAAAAAAAAAAAAAAATAAAGAACAGTGCTTTGCACTTTTATGAACCTTTGGTTCCTAAAATAAAAAGAAAAAACTTGTTTTTCTTTGATCTAAATTAGATCAAAGAAACGAATAGTGCTTTGCACTTCTTTTATGAACCATTGGTTCCTGAATCTAAAAGATTCTTGAATCATAGTGTCTTGCACTTGCAAACTGCGCTGTTGCGCTCTTGGATTGGCGCAAGCCACCAGAGCGCACCACGTATCAGCAGCGCAGGCGCAGCGCATTAGCACAGCGCACTGCGCTTGCGCGACACGTGTCAACACTATAAGCGCTTGCGCTCTCTAATTGAAGCAAAGCGCCTGATAAATGCAAGGCATTTCTTAAAGGGCCAGGCCCAAATCAAAAAGTCTAAACAGACCAAAATGATGCTATGCATTATTTAAAGGGGCAGAGCCCAACTGAGAGGTCCAATGGACCAAAACAAATGTTCTGCATTATAATAAAAAGGGGCAGAGCCCAGTCAAAATGGGCATAAATGCTATGCATCATTCTAAAAAGGGGAAAGCCCAGACAAAGGTCTAACAGGCTAAATGCAAACGAAATATGGACATTTTCAACTGGACTTAGCCCAATTTTGGCCATAAGTCCTTAAATTAAATTGACTGAGCACGGCTGCTCCCTAAATCAATTTACGACCGGTTCGAGAGTACATCTCTGAACTCCTCTGACACTTCTCGTTGTAATCCTTCAACGACGTCAGAGAGGCGACGGGTCCCAATGACCACACATGAATACGGACTGCGGGGTCCTTAAACTCATGGACCGAAACGTCCTTAAACTAATGTTGGACCGAAACGTCCTTAAACTAATAATGGACCACTACGTCTCTAAACTGGAACATGGACCACCACGTCCCTAAACTGGAATATGGACCACCACGTCTCTAAACTGGAATATGGACCGCAACGTCCTTAAACTACCTATGGACCACTACGTCCCTAAACTGGAACAATAGAGCTCCCAAATGCTCTTTTGTCGGATCTAAACGATCCCGTTTAAGTTGATCTTAGCCTCAAATATGGCTAACGTATCCTTAAACATTCAAGCAGACTTTAGTCCCAAATTAGACTATAAGACCCCCAATCAACTTTGGTTCAAGGGTACATCTCCGAACTCCTCTGACACATGTCGTTGTAATCCTTCAACGTCGTCAGAGAGGTGACGGGTCCCAACGGCCATATATTAAATGGACCACTACGTTCTTAAACTGGAAATGGATCTAGACGATCCCGTTAAGTTGATCTTAGTCTCAAATCAGACTAACGTATCATTAACGAACGTTTAAGTTGATCTTAGTCTCAAATGCGGCTAACGTATCCTTAAACTAAAAACACCAAACCCAAATCTAAGTTAATACGGATTTGGACTAATCCACGTCCTACAGGTGACGGCATTACTCAGTCTCCGTATACAATCCACGGGCAACTACAAACAAAACAAACACCCACGACACGAAGTGAAATTCTGGAAAAGGAGAAAGTTGTTACCGCGATGCGGTAGCGTAATTAACTGTAGGGGATTGCGCCTGCAGGGAAGAGCGTCCCCACAATCAAAAACCCCTCAAGCGAGGGGGAATCTGACGAAGTCTGCTACATCGGCCGCATCTGTCTAAACCTCCGATATACGGTGCCATAAATCAACTTGGCATCTTCGGAGAGGTAGACGGATAAAACCATATAGCATCTGCCCCGAATCTTAGGCTAGACGTCCTCACGTCGGCCGCCGTTCGGAGGGGAACAGCTGGCAGACGCGACGTTTCGTTTTGGCGGGAAACGATCGGGGCCGTTGGATGCTTCCCCTCGAGTTGTATAAATAGGAGGGGAACCCCCTAGGGTTAATACTTCCGCCACTATTTTCCTTCGTTGCGAGAGATTGCTCGGCGCTCCTCCTTCTCTTCAGATCAGATCTCCAGCACCTTTCCTCGGTGAAACCTTCCCCTTGAACCGGGTTAGATGTCTTCTTCTGGGGAGTCGGTAGAAGTTGTTAGGGTCGAGTCCAAAGTGTCTTCTCCCGCCTCTTCAGTTGCCTCATCTTCGTCGGGTTCCCCCATAGAGTTAGAGCTACCCGCACCGCTCTCCATCTTAAGAAACGTGGATGTTCAATTGAAAATATTGCAATCTTTAACATAACGATTTCCTCACTTTTCTAATCATCTAAGGATGTTTGTTATAAATATAACACGTATTACATGTTCGTCTGGAAAATATCAAATATCACCTTTTATACATTAAAATCAACACTTTGGAAGGAAATTGTGTGTTTATTATTTCAAGCATGATATTGTATATCTCAACAATTTTCAGTGAGATTTTGTGCAGAAAATTATTTCGGGACAGATATCGGAATCGCAAATTTGCTGACAAAAATACAGCAAATCAAAGAGTTAAAATCTGATAGAGATTCAGAAGAGATAAGAAGATTCCAGATATCACATATAACCCCAAAGACCAACACCAGAATACACAGAGAAAATGAGGCAACAAGCTCACCAAACGGCCGCGGATCCGCGGCCGAGTTAAGGCATCGGGTGACATGTTCTCTCCAGAAGCTTCATTCCAACAACCTAGCGTACTTGAGACGCTCCATTATAACAAACTTGTTCTAGAAGTTTCCCTACAACTACCTAGCTTCCAATGGAAGATTGGAGAAGAGCTATATAAAGGACCTAACCCTTCATTTCGGGGGTTACGCAATTTGGGGAGACAATTTGAGAGCCAATTAAATCCAATTCAATTCAAATCAAGATCCAAATCAAGAATCGTTGAGAACAACATCAAGCGTCGACACTCAAGATCCTTTACGCGAAGCCGATCGTCATCATGAGCACGTGATCCGCGATAGATCCAAGTCTCACGAAGATCGAGCGAAGCAAAATTCGACGGAATAGTTACCTCTTCAAGGGAGCGATCGAGAGCAACTCTTGTAATCTCGGATTGAAGAAATGTGTAATTAGAAGTTGATTAATAAAGATGATCATTTGTTAATTCTCGCTTTCTTTAAATTTTCGCATTATGAAATTTCTAATTATTGATTCTTTTATTTTCATGATGCGTGAGTGAAATCTCCGCTTGTTAAGGATTCGAAGGAATTCAGTAGATCAAATGGTGATGAAATCCTAAACTCGTCTTAAGTCTTATGAGAATTATGAACTTTAGAAAAAAAAAAGAATTTTCAATGACCAAGTTTGGAACGAGATCACCGTTCTTGATTATTTCGTTGCAATTTGGGATTAAATGATTGATGATTCTCTTTACTAAAGCCTAGATTTGAATATGATCAATGAAAAGACAAGGGATAGTGAAGGAGAAACCCTAGTTTCTTCAATAGATCTCTAATCTTCATCCATCCCCATCGTTCTAGCTATAATTCATCAAAAGATAAGATAAGTCATTATTAGTATTCATCATTGCTACTAATTCCATTCGAATCCTACAAGCTATTCTTCAATTTTCTTGATAACTAAAATTGATATTGGACACTTTCTTGATTACTAAATCTTAAACTCTTTTTTGATTTTTCTTGAAGATATTTCATCCAACAAATCTTGATTCATTTTCTTGAATTTTTTTTACTATTTGCTTTCGGCTCAACTAAAGCAAGAATGAATAAATACACGAATCTCAGTAGACGACCCGTACTCATTAACGAACTACATCGACACCGTTATTGATTGCGGCTATAAATTCTTTGATTGTGATAACACTTTTCAACACATCGAGATCGATCAATCAGTGGACGAGCTTACCGAGATTTGGGATCGCTTCCACATTCCCCCTAGCTATTCGCTTCGTTTAGCCAGGACGGATGAAAGGGCGGATCAAGTGCAGGGTAAGGAGGTTGCCCTGTACTTGGATGCATTCTGGGCTGGAATGAGTCTGCCATTTCCACCCGAAGTATGTGGGCTCCTTCCCTGCTTCCAACTCATCCCGGACCAGCTAGTGCCAAACTCGTGGAGAATTCTATTAGGGTTCCTGGTCCGGTTGAAACTTGACGACATCCCTTTCAGCCTGACCCTTCTTACTTCCTTCCTCTGTTACAAAAATCATCCTGACACCCGCAAGAAAGAGCCGAGCTGGGTGTATATTTCTTTCAAAAAACGCAAGGGAAGGGCGGCCTGGTCGTGAGTAGTAGTCGTTCCTTCTTCCATTCACGAATGGAAGAAGGAGTTTATGTTCGTCGGGCCACCCGAGAGCGAGAATTGGCCTGTACCTATACAGTGGCACAGGGCCGACTGCCCACAGGCTAAGAAGTCGTCATCTCCCGAGGCGAGGGTGGTGTCCATATAGGAGCCGATCCAGCGGGCCGACGTCTTGCTTTCCGAGCAGGCCCTTAGCTGGGCCGGGCTCAGTCCTACGTGTTTCGTGGGTAAGTAGGAGCTTGGACAATCTGTTCAGACTTGGATAGTTTCCTTTTGCCCTTCTTGCATTACTAACTTTTCTGTGTATTCTCCTTTGCAGGACAAATGGACCGATTTAGGATTCTAGCCGCCATAGCCGCTTCTTCCCAGAAGAAGGCCAGGGGTGTGACCTTGTCCCGAGCTGGACCGAGCTCAGCCCTGAGGCCAGAGCCACCGACGATGCCTTATGCATCGTCCTGAGCCCCCGATGACCGCTGCGAGGTAGCCAGAAGCATGAGCGAGACCCGGAACCCCGGACGATGGAGGAGGAGGGGGAAACCGAGGTCCCCCTCAAAAGGAAAAGGGCGGTCTCCCGCGTGCCGTCTACTAAGATCCCAGAGGGGATCCCCATGCAGGAAGGGGATGTCACGTCCCGCTTCCTGGTGTAAGGGCAGAGGGCGTGACGAGGTCCGCTACGTATTTACTCAGAAGTAAACACACTAAGTTTATCTAAGCAATATAAGGTAAAATACACAAGATACAAGATTGTAAATGAACAACAACTTTATTTATTAAACATTCTTTTTACAATACAGCTGAAATGTAAATACATGGATGGAAAGCAATACCTAAACAATGGCATGAACTGAAATGAACATATGTACAAGTAAAGTCTAATGCTCCGGGTCTTCAGTGTACTGCCCCAAATGCTCTTGGCTGGTCTCGAGCTCTAGTGCGTCCGATCCACCTGAAAACATTCCAAGAAGAACAGAAATAGGAATGTCGTCAGCGAACAATCGCTTGGTAAGTCCCAAAGAATGAGAGAAGTAGAATAGAAAGAAAAAGTGTATATCTCATAATGTTCGATTATATTGTTAACGTTGTTGTTTGTAGCATGGTACAGAAAATGCCAGTGTATACGAGAGGAGTCCAACTTACACCGTAGACTTTGGTAACCCGTAGTATAAGGCTCCGTCGAAAATACCACGGAACAACGGCATGGATGTAATTACATCTTAAGTGACCACCTCGTGCCACCTTTAACATATTCCGTACCAGTCTATCCCTTTATAAACCCCGTAATGTCTTATGTATTGATTGTATTGATGGTATTGTATTGTCTTGTAGTAAATGGAAGACTTACCGAAACCATGATATCAGTAAATGGAATGGATATAAATGGAGAATCATGTAGATGGAGCATATCCATGGTTCAGTTCAGTCAATACAGATTGATATAAATTGAATAGGTGGATTCATGGATTCATGTTGTATTGTAGTTTATACTTGAATCACTTTCAAGTCAGATTGATTTCATGTTTCACCATGACTCGAACTGAGTCATACTTTTAAACAGAATTGAAGTCCTGATTGTTTTGATGTTATCGGTAACTGCTGCACATGGATGGCAGGATTTGTGTCTTTTTCAACGACAATTACCGTGTTGATAACACCGTTTGTTAGATTGTCTACCTTAGATAGGCAAGCACCCATATCTCCGGCTCTCTAAGACTCAAGAGACTGGTCCCGCTTAAACCTATGTTTACTAGGGTCATTATTGTAATTTAACATAACTTGAGGGGTTTTATGTAAAAATAGTTTGATATAATTTTCAAAATACACCTCAAGCATTTAATTATCGTCTTTAGGGTTTTCATAGATGTATATTTTATAAAGGTGAAATTTCTAGTGAGTAGAACCTAATTTTCATAGTACATGGTATTTTATTGAAATATTGTAATTTGTGTTGTATTTGGATGGTATTTTCATGTAATAGTGATTCCTTTGATTTGGAAAACTTGGAATATTTATATAATCAAAATAGATACTTTGATAATATATATATATATATATATATATTTAATGAAAATAATTTATTTATTTTCTTGTAGAAATCTCATTTTCTAAAGAAAAATATATAAAAATTCCATCGAGATCGAATGCTTCTTGCGGAGGTCTTCATCTCGCTCTACTAGACCCAAGGATGTGCGATAATCCGCACCATCCCAAACGGGATCCCCAAAATGGGTTGTAGAGGTGCAATTGCATGGAAATGATTAATACACTTTTGTATAGAAAACAATTTTATAAGTTTAGGGTATTTATTTGTAAGTCATATTTCCCATATTCTATTGTCCCAAACTTCATCGTGTTATGATAGAGAGGTGTGTTATGATGAGGTAGGTCATTACCTCGTGAACTATCTAAAGGTATAGCAAGGGATAAAGGTTATAATGTCGAAATGAATAATTTGTGGTATTTTTATGTAAAAATGCGATAAATGTCACAAAAATGATTATTTTGATATGAAACTTGTTTTATTGAGTTTGTTAATGTTTATTAATCAACATATGAGAATATGGTTTTATCTTGTTAAAGAAAAGTGTTGTTTTTAACGAAAACCGAATCGGAAGTCGGACTAACTCCGCCTCCGTCGGGTTTTAGAAATGGAACTTTTTTAAAAAAAAGATGAGAGGGGAGATGGGACTTGCTGTCTTCAATGAGAGGGAAGAGGTAGGAGAAGGATTGGGAAGCGTCGGGACGTCGTTTCGTCGCCGGAATCTCCTCGGAATTTCATCGGAGCATCGCCCTTCGCTAACTCCACTTGTACACTAAAAGAGACTTAAGAATTTTGTATAGTTTTGATAGGAATTTCTGAGTGAGGAGGGATGAAATATGGTGTGGTGTTTATAAGGGAAATTAGGGTTTAGAGGGTGAAAGAAATGGGTTAAAATTTTGCATTAAGATTGGATTAAATGGGCACTTTATTGCACTCTGGATAAATTCAGAGTAAACAAGCAATATGGGGTTAGTGGGGTAGGCCAAAGGTTGCAGGGGTCAAAAGATGGAAGCAATACCGTCGGTTTAGATCGGTGGTGACAGTTTTATTGAGGTTCTCGCCGGGTGGGCTTGGCCTTTAGGCCACGTGTCGGAGTCTTTGTAAATGCTATTTCCCATGTGTTTGTTTATCTGTGTCTTTTAAGTTTACGTGTTGTGCACGTGTAGACTCTTAGGCTTCTAAAAAGATTAAAAGATAATAAAACAAAAAGATAATGTGGCTGAGGAGATTCGATCATAGGGGCTACGTCATAGCAGTGCAAGGCTTTACCAATGAGCTACAAGGAGTTTCTTACTGTTCAAAAGCAAAACAAATTTATAACTTGTGCTCAGGCTTAGGTACTCCTTTCTGTATTTTGAAAAAAAATCGTACAGAAAGTTATGGTTGTTATATGGGACGTCTGCTTCGTGGTCCTCTCGGGGCTTTCCGTCACCGACAGCTTGCTCGCGGACATGGAGCAGTCGGCCGGGAGTAAGATTCCCCGGGGGACCCTAAAGACCCAAGTGGCCGCCATTTCTCAGGAGGCAGTTCTGGTCGGTATCCGTTTAAGTATTATCTTAAGTGCCCTTTCTTGGTCGTACCACCTCTAAATCCATCTGCTGCTTTCCTTATGTCCTCCAACATTGCACCCTGATCGTCAACATGGAATCCGATGATATTGCCCTGGCCATGAGGAAGGCTGGGGAATCGTCTTCGTAGGCAGAGGATCTACCCCTTCAGCTGCGGTAGTAGAAGGAGAAGACAGCCGACCTCGAAACCCGGTTGGCCGCTAGGGAGCTCATGGTCTCCAAAAGCCAAGAGTCCCACCGACTTCTGAGTGAGTCCCACCGAGCCGTCGAGACTAAGTTGGAGGAGCTGGCCAAACACTACGCCATAATGAAGAAGGCGAGGGACGCCAGAAATAGGGAGACCGAGGGAGGCAGCAAAGATCGCTGAGCTCCGAGCTCGCAGGTCGGTGGACTCGTACAAGGCGTCGGACTCGTACAAGGCGTCGGATCAGTTCTACGCCGACATCGGCGAAGCCTCTGCCATCATTTGGCATGAAGCTCTTGATGCCGTCAAGGCGTTAATGCCTGAGTTTGCCGACAGTGAGCTCCATGCTCGGGTACCACTTTCAGTAGACGCGCCGCAAGCGGCTGGCGCCGGGGGAGGGGAGGTCACGGATGTAGAAGCTCCGGCCCGTGAGGGCGGTGCCGAGCAAGGCGAGATCCGGGCCGAGCCTGCAGCCTGAGCCTCAAATTTTGCAAATTTTGTAAGGCTGAGGGGCCCAGAATACCTTGTAAAGACTTTCTGAACGTGAATAAAACTGGGTTTATTTTCCTCTGCATGACAATGCGTTTCTTGCGTGAGTACTTAAGCTTTTCGGTCTTTTCCTTGATGCAAGTGTTAGGCCGTAGGTCGATGACAGGCTTTTTAGACGACGATGGCGCATCGAGTGTAAGCCAATAAATCGCCAACTGCAGGAAGGTCGGTGCCCTCCCTCCCCTGGAGTCGAGGTGGCGATCGTTCTCTTAGAATACGTCGGGAGGTCCCTCGGTGTAGGAAGGTTGGTATCTGCCCATTTCTTAGCGTCGGACTGACGACCATATCTCTTATCGCGAGTTGAACAATAGCCAAGTTAGAATTGGTCGGCATTGACTGATTCCTCCGTGATGTAGTTCCTAGACCTTCGCCTTGAGATGGTAGGAATTTATCACTCGAATTGACCGAGCAGGGGAGCATCTCGGAGGCCTCTTGATGAGGGCTTCGATCCTTAGCGTAGGTGGGTAAGAAGTTGCCGCTAAGGGTTGACCGGGCAGGGAAGCTGCTCGGTTGCCTCTTGGTGAGGGCTTCAATCCTTAGCGTAGGTGGGTAGGAAGTTACCCGCTAAGGATTGACCAAGCAGGGAAGCTGCTCGGTGGACTCTTGGTGAGGGCTTCGATCCTTAGCGTAGGTGGGTAGGAAGTTACCCGCTAAGGATTGACTGAATAGGGAAGCTGCTCGGTGGCATCTTAGTGAAGGCTTCGATCTTTAGCGTAGGTAGGTTCTAAGTTACCCGCTAAGGGTCGACCGAGTAGGGAAGCTTCTCGGTGGCCTTTTGGTGAGGACTTCGATCCTTAACGTAGATGGGTAGGAAGTTACCCGCTAAGGATTGACCGAGCTGGGAAGCTGCTTGGTGGCCTCTTGGCGAGGGCTTCGATCCTTAGCGTAGGTGGGTAGGAAGTTACCCGCTAAAGATTGACCGAGCAGGGAAGCTGCTCGGTGGCCTCTTGGTGATGGTTTTTTTAGACTTCTCTCCGCCATCATGGGGCGTCGTTCAATCTCCCTTGACCCATAAAATCTGGAAGAATGACCGTCGCAGACAACACATAGCAGAAACGCACAGGTAAGGTGCGACGCTCCGTGGTTCGCATCGTTCCAACTTCCTTTGACCGCTTAAGAGCTCGTGAGGATTGGCATGGTCACCACATGGCAGCGCTGTATTGGGTTTTTTGAAAATATCCTGTGATTCGCGTTGCTGCGCGCACAAATTTTGGCCTTTAGAGATTCTGTTGGGGCTATAAATAGCGAAGGCATGTTGGTTTCTTTTAGCCTTGCATTTCTGAAGATGGCTGGGCGTCCGTGCGTGCTCATCAGCAAGATGATTTCCTGGGACGATGCGTACCTCTACAACCTCGATCGGTCCGAACAAACGTATGAGGCAGTAATAGACTGCGTGGAGGCTCACTTTGGACGCCTTCTTCCCCGGCGATCTCCACTCCTCCAATTGCTTATTTATGCGATCTGGAGGAGGTCTCCGGGCCTGCACAACACCTTGTTTCCGCAGTTGAGGGATGAGGCGATCAAGAAGTTGCACTCGCTTTACCACCTCGGCCTGATCTCGAAGTGCAGGAACGACCGATCAGCGGGCCTTCTTCTGGAGTGTTTCCAGAAGAGGCTGATCGTTGATTTATTTCCGGCGGGTGGCACTTCAGAGGCAGCTGAGGAAGCTAGGGATCGGCTGGCGGAGATTTCTTCGGAGTATCATCAACAATGCTTGCTCAATCCCCGACCCCCTTTGCTGTAATAATCTTTTTTTGTAAGGCTGAGGTGCCTATAATACTTTTTAATGAATAAAATTCTTCTCTTTCGATGTGTTTTGTTTTCTTTTATCCTTTAGCATTTTTTACATATTTTCTCAAAATGAATCTAGGAATGTGGAATCCGAGGAAGAAGAAAATATATCGAAGAAGTCTCTTCTAATTCAGGAGACTTAAGAAAAATTACATAGCTTTGAAAAGAAGAAAATACATTCATTTGTATAGTTTGAGTTTTTCAACGATGTAGGGCCGAGGAAACTTGCGTCCCCTGGCGTCTTGTAAGCGATTGGCTCCACCGGGCAATACTTCGGTGACGAGGAAAAGGTTGTCCTACTTCGAGAAGAACTTGTGCAGTTTGCCCTGATCTACAAATTCATTCCGCCTTAAGACTAGATTTCCCGTCTTGAAGGCACGATGCTTAACTCGTGCGTTGTAGTAGCGAGCAGTTTTTGTTGGTAAGCGGTCGCTTTGGTCTGTGCTCGGTCCCACTTCTCTAGCAAGATATCCAAATTGGTCCGGAGCGCCGAGGTGTTGGCTTCATCATCGAAGTGTTCGACTCTGTAACTGGGCAGTCTGATCTCCGCTGGGACCATTGCTTCAGTACCGTAGCAGAGGCTGAAGAGGGTATCTCCTGTGGGCATTTTCTTCAATATGCGTAAGGCCCACAGTACCCACGGTAGTTCCTTGACCCAGTTGCCCTGCCTTCCTTCCAAACGAGCTCAAAGACCTCGGATGACGTCTCAGTTAGCAACCTCGGCCCGTCCGTTGCATTGAGGACGCATGACCATGGCAAACTTCATTAGTATGTGGTATTCGTTGCAGAACTCTTTGAATTTATCATTTTCGAAATTCTTCCCGTGGTCGATAATGATGCACCTTGGGATCCCGAATCGAGAGATTACAATGTTTTGCAAGAACTTCATGGTAATGGCAATGTCCGGTTTTCTGATGGGACGGACTCAATCCACTTCGTGAAATAGTCTACCGCGGCGAGGATGTACTTGTGCCCGCCCGTTCCAGTGGGGAGTTGGCCCACCATGTCCATTCCCCACTGGGCAAACGGCCAAGGGAAGGTGAGGGCCGTTAGCTCGATAGCCGGAAGACGGGGTATGTTTCCGTGGAGTTAGCAGCTTTTGCATCTTTTGACGAGCTTCTGAGCGTCTAGGTGTATCGTCGGCCAATAATATCCTTGGAGCAGCATCTTCTAGACCAAGGTACGGGCCCCTTGATGAGCTCCATCGACCCCTTCGTGTATCTCACGCAGGACGTAGTCGGCTTCGTGAGGGTCGACGCACCAGAGCAGAGGCTGTGTGTATGAATTTTTGTAAAGGTTTCCATTGCTCCAGATGAAATGGCGGGCTTTGGCTCGGAGGCGGCGCGCTTCCCCTCGGTCTTTCGGAAGTGTACCATCCTTCAGGAACTCCACGAGGGGCTTCCTCCAATCCTAGCCCTCTTTTTGAGCATTGTATACTTTAAGCGTCACCTCTCTGTCTTACACGCTGGGTCGTAGTAAGACCTTGAAGAGGATATTCCTCTTATTATTGGCAGTATAGGAAGATGCAAGTTTGCTTAGGGCGTCGGCTTGGGCGTCAGGTGCCGGGGAATTTGTTCCACTTGGACTTCGTCAAAATTTTTCCGTAGTCTTTTCACCTCGGCCAAGTACTTCACCATGAGCGGCTCTCGGGCCTCGAAGCACCCGATCACTTGGTCGACAACTAGGGCATAGTCGCTGCGAATCCGAATCGTCTCCAGCACTACCCCGGAAGCGATTCGTAACCCGACCAGTAAGGCCTCATATTCCGCGGCGTTGTTTGACGCTCTGAACCCGAGCTTCAAAGGGTACTCCATCTCTACCTCGTTCGGGCCTCGAATGATAAGGCCAGCCCCGCTCCCTTCCTCGGTAGAGGACCCATCGACGTAGAGAACCCAATTGGGGACGGAGTCGGGTAATTCCTCGATCGAGGATCGAGGTCCGCCGTCCCGTGTTGCCGCTTCTTCTTTAGTGGGGATATTACATTCGACCACAAAGTCAGCTAGGACCTGAGCTTTGATGGCTTGCCAGGGGCGGTATTTGATTTCGAATTGGGATAATTCCTACCTCCACTTTTCCATACAACCTGATGACTCAGGGAAGGCGAGAATTGTCCCTATAGGACGCTTGGTGAGGACGAAGATGGTGTGCGCTTGGAAGTAGTGCCAGAGTTTTCTTGAGGTGACTACAAGAGCCATGACTATTTTTTCTATGGCCGGGTATCTTGTTTCCATGTCTTTGAAGACATGGCTCACGTAGTAGATCAGTTTCTGTACTCCTTCAACTTCTCGGACGAGCAACGTGCCAGCAGCATGATCGGAGACCGCAAGGTACAATAATAGCTCATCTCCTTCGATTGGTCGAGTGAGCAGTGGGGGAGTTTCCAGGTGTGCTTTGAACTGCTCGAAAGCGTTTTGACATTCTTCTGACCATTCGAACTTTGGGATCATTCTCAGGGCTTTGAAGAATGGAAGGCACTTTTCTCCGAACCTCGACATGAAATGACTCAGAGCGGCCACTTTCCCCGTAAGTCGCATGATCTCAACGTTGCTCTTGGGTATGGCCATGTTGAGAATGGCGCTGATCTTTTCCGGGTTGGCTTCGATTCCTCGGTGGGTATTCATGAACACGAGGAATTTCCCGCTAGTGACTCCGAACGCGCACTTGGCTGGATTTATTTGCAGAGGATGTCGAATGTCTCGCCGAGATCTTTGGTGTGCTCGTCCGATGAGGTTGATTTCACGACATGTCGTCGACGTAAACCTCCAAGTTCTTCCCGATCTGCGGTTTGAACATTTTGTTAACTAGGCGTTGGTATGTAGCCCCGGTGTTTCCCCCAATCAGAGCAAAACTCTGTTTTGAAATTCAAAAATTGAAGCAACGCTTCAGATCCAGCGCTAGGCGCGCTGCGCGCCACGTGTCAAACACAGATGCGCTAGCGCCAGGTGCGCTGTGCCCTAGGCAATGCACCATGTGTATGCTAGCGCTAGCGGTAGGCGCGCTGCGCGCTACGTGTCAAACACAGGCGCGCTAGCGCAGGCTGCGCCGCGCTCTGAGCAGCGCACCACGTGTCAAACGTAGGTGCGCTAGCGCAAAGTGCGCTGCGCTCCGAGCAGCGCACCACGTGCAAAGCACGGGTGCACCAGCACTGGAATTAAAAAATTCCCCACCCTTAGATCAAAAGATCTAATAATGATAAATCATTAATTAATCAGAATTAAAACTCTGTTATGGAAAGATTTTCTCAATCTTGTTAAAAACAAGAAGATTGCTTTCTGTAAAACAGAAGCCCTGGGATCAAAGATCCAACGGTGGGAAATATCTCCAAATCGATCAGAGAAAGATCTCTTTAACTGATTCAATAAATCAACTTGCCCTATATAAAGGCCCCAAGACTTCAAGTCTGAGATATAGAACCCCCTCCCCCCATAAACTTTGAAAAATTCAACGGAAGAGAAGCATAGCTCTCAGCAAGAAGATTTTTTTCTTCAAGGTAAAGATGATGAATGATGAACACAGAGATGAAATCATCTCTTAAAAAGAAGAATTATCTTCTTAAAAGATCATAGATCTTCAAAGACCAAGGTATTTTATAAAAGAGATCAAAAGATCTCATCACATAATAAAATAAGAACATATTTTTCACACAGATCATTGATCTATAAAGGCAAGCCCTTTCAAAAATAAGAACTATTGTTCTTGAATCTTGAGACAAAGTCTCTTTTAAAAGAACATAAATTTGTTCATTGATCATAAAAATTGATCAAATGCGCTTTGCGCTCATGATATACGCCTTGCGCTCTTGAACAGCACTTCTGCGCTTCTTGGACCTGCGCTCAGCGCCAAAATGCGCCACGTGTCAACCACATATGCAACTCGCGCTCTGCGCTTCTGAAATAGCGCACTGTGCTCATGGGTTGGCGCTCAGCGCCAAGCACGCCACGTGTCACTCATGAGTGCACGCTCATAAGTTAGCGCTTAGAGCTCATAAACTGGCGCAATGCGCCAAGCGTGACGCGTGTCCTTCTCGTGTGCGCTACTTGGAAGAAGCGCACTGCGCTTTTTAACTGGCGCAAAGCGCCTGGCGCGCCACGTGTTGCGCTAACAGAACATAAATTGTTCTGATGAATGCTCTGCATTCAATACAAGAAAAAAAATGTCAAGATCTAATACTCAGATTATTAAAAGGGCCAAGCCCAAATAAAGGCTCAATAGCCAGAATAAAATATTAAACATTTACTGAGCCCATATGCTCATAAACCTTTTAACAGACCTTAGTCCCAAATTGGACTATAGATCTCCCAACCAACATTGGTTCAAGGGTACATCTCTGAACCCCTCTGATATTTGTCATTGTAATCCTTCAACATCTTCAGAGAGGGGACGGGTCCCGACAACCGTATATTCCACAGACTATGACGTTTTTAAACTACGGACTGTGGGGTCCTTAAACTCATGGACTATGATATCCTTAATCTCGGACTATGGGGTCCCTTTAAACCCACGGCCCACGATGTCCTTAACCTGGACTGTGGGGTCCTTAAGCCCATGGACTATGATGTCCTTAACCTTGGACCACCATGTCCCTAAACTGGTAATCGACCGCAATGTCCCTAAACTAAACAATAGAGTTCAAATGCTCTTTTGTTAGATCTAAATGATCCTGTTAAGTTGATCTTAGTCTAAAATTAGACTAACGTGTCCTTAACAAACATTGAGTCGATCTTAGTCTGAAATTAGACTAATGTATCCTTAACTAACGTTTAAGTTGATCTTAGTCTCAAATGAGACTAACGTATCCTTAAACCCAAACCAAAACCCAAATCTAAGAAAATACGGATTTGGACTAATCCACGCCCTACGGGCGACAACATAAATTAGTCTCCGTATACAATCCACGGACAACCAAAAACAAAACAAACATACACGACACTAAGTGACCATCTGGAGAAGGAGAAAGTAGTTACCGCGATGCGGTAGCGTAATTAACTGCAGGGGCTTGCGCCTGCAGGGAAGAGCGTCCCCACAATCAAAAGCCCATCAAATGAGGGGGAATCTGATGAAGTCTGCTACATGGGCCTCATATGTTTAAACCTTCGATACATGGTGCCATAAATCAACTTGGCAACTTCGGAGAGGTGGACGGATAGCACCAATTAGCATCTGCCCCGAAATTCAGGCAAGTCGTTCGCCGCGTCTTCGCGCGTCTTTCGGCGGGGAACAGATTCTGGCACGCCGAGTGGGACCTTTTTCTCTTTCCACTCCACACTTTGTGTGTCGTGTTCGCGAACGAATCGTGGTTTGCTATGGTTGCTTGTAGATTCGAGGTACTAAGATTTGGTGTCTTGCTCCGTGCAGAAAACAGAAGATCAATGGCTTCAAACTGCACTAACTGCAACTGCAACTCTCGCTCCGTCCCGTCCAGAGGAGTGACTTATAGGCCCCAAGCGGCCTCAATCTTCGCTATGCCGATGGAACAGGTGACTCAGGCCACCACCGGGCTATTCTTCGGGACTATGCTCCCATCGATGAGCTTCAATACCCCAATGTCATCGCAAGAAACTCTAAAGAAGTCGGTCTTTGATCGGCTTACAACTACCGCGGCCCCTATCAACGGGTCGCCTAAGTCCAATGCCTCAATTTTCAGCAAACTGGGCCAAAGCTCAAGTGGGCCCATGAAGAAACCTACGATACCTGAAGCGGCCATCCCAAAGCGTATAGACATTCCTGCTCCTAAAGTCGTCAAGGCAGATTCCCCTGCTAAAGGGTCGGTCTTCACAAGACTGTCTGTTTCAGCTCCTACTCCATGAGAAATCACAAAGGCTGCTTCCCCTGTTCGAAAGTAGGCCTTCGCAAGACTGACTATCCCCTCTCAAAGGATGTCAGTCTTCGACCGGCTAGCGCCAATAATAGCCTCTCCTCAAAACAGGGGGCATGACAAAGCCATCCCCATAACCGAACCAACACCATCTGCGCGACATGCTCGCCCTCGTCACTGGCGCCGAGTACGGAAGGTTGGGGGCAGCTCTCCGTCTGGATTTACTCCACCAGCTCCAATGATAGAGATCGATGCTGCTGTTCCAACTGGGAACGGCTTTGAATTGTTGAACAAGATGCGCAGGAACTCTCCTACCGCTGTACTGAAAAGATCTCCTCCACCCGTAGAGAATGGTACAGAAACGAAGCCGGAGCGGTCCCCTCAGCGGCCGTCCTCCAAAATTTACAAGGTCTGGCGACAGGTTCAAGACTCAGTAATTGATCAAGATTACTCTCGCCGACCCAAAAAGCTCAAAGCTCAGCAAGAAAAGAGCCATCTTGAGGTACCACAGAAAATGTCATCCGTTTGGGTACCCACTGCAACGGTTCCCTCAACGTCAACCGCCCAAAAGAGAAGGGGACCAGAGAAAGCCCCTGTGAACGTGGCGAACCGTAAAAGCGCCGAATCCAAACGCCCCAAGTCTGGGGGCATAATGGTGCATACTGTTTATATGGCTTCCGGAAAAGAGAAAAGCCACGCTTCGTCAGGTCACCGACCGCTCACCCGATCCGTGACAAAAGCCCAGGAGCAGCAACAGAAGCTTCAGGAAATGCTAACGCAAATGGCCACACTCACCGGGCCAAAAGAAAACCCGGAGGCGTCATCAGAGCAGCGTCATGAATAAGAAACCGATGCTGACTTCCTCCGCAGAGTCCTTGAAAAGAAGGACAAAGAGGTAGCGGAACAAACCGCCAACATAAAACGGATGGAGTTTCTCTTCTAAGACATGGTCGGGATGATGTTACAGCCAGAACCTCCAGCTGAAGACCCTCCGATCATTATTGAAGATGATAAAGGAGAAGCGTCAAATCCTCTGCCGGCTCTGTCAGCAGCCAAGAAGGAAACCATCTCAAAAGCCACGCTTGATGATTATATAGCTCAACAAATACGAGCTCACCGAGCGAACGAAGCGGCTGGCCAAGTTTTCAAGACTGGACGACCTTATCCGGGTTGGTATGACCAAATAAGTTACCCGCCGGGATATACGATCCCCAAATTCCATGTGTACAAGGGGACAGATGATTGGTAGCGATTCTGCGTGTTCAAGTTTAGTTAATTACCGCAATCAAAACGGTTTCGCTTGTAGCTAGCCGGTTGAGTACGGGTAGTCCGCAGGGAGATGGGAATCTTTTTCTATGTGCTTTAACGAGTTAAGTCCAATTTTCCAGATTTGTTTGTGATTATCTAAGTGTTAAAATGATATGTAAAGAGAGCTTGTTAGGGTTAGGATTAGGTTAGTTTGAGTTAGGAGTCGCTCACTTCTTTCGTTGCCACTCTTAATATCGGTGTTACGGTAATCGGCAACAACGGGGATTAGCACGACTAGGAAGGAACTTGCGAGTATAAGCTAGGCTTTCCAACGCTTAAGTTCTTCCTTTTGGTGCTTGTCCGTCCGTTCTTGGCTCTTAGCCATAACCTCCGGTTAATTCAACCACAACCGGTCTCACTACGGAATCACCGCTATCATGTAGGATAGGGTGTCGTAGGGAGCGGATTGTGGTTCAATTAGCGGGAGTCGATTTAAGATGTTGGGCAAGGAAAGAGTGAGAGATATTTTCTTCTCTCAAACTTCCCTTATCCTACCCTAACAAGTATGGAAACTACTCACACATCATAATGAAAAGAAAACAAAACAAAGAGGAAGATAGAAAGAAAGAGATTAGAAGATAACAACTAGCTATTTGCGACCTCACCTTGGCAAGGATCAAGCGTAAGCATCATGGTTGTTTTAAGGATAAAGAAAAAGAGAAAGAAAGAAACAACAAGAAACAACAACTACTTAACAAATGAAAATTACAAGCAATAATAAGAGAACAAGACAAGTATAATAACAAAAGGAACTTCTTTATTCATCATTCTTCACTCACAAAAGCTCACTACAAGTTTTTCAATGGAGAAGAGATGAGAAGAGGAAGAAGAACAAGTATTCTAAAATGTAGAAAAAAAATACAAGATTATGCACACTTGGGTTCAGAAGGTTCTGGGCTATTTATAGGCAGGGAACTGGAAATCTAGGGCAAAATTCTGCCTCTACATGAAAAGACCAAAATACCCCTGAAACTTCGTCAACTGAGGAGGCCGTACGGCCGCGGTTCCGCGGCCTAAGCCTGCTATTGCCGCGGAACCGCGGCACTTTAGAGGAGTTGGGTCTTCATTTTTTGGTGGCTTTTCCTGGTTTGCTGTGCCCTTTATTCTGGTATATGTATTTTCTCAGATTTTCTTCACGATTTTTCCAGAATTTCTGTTGAGCAAAAGGTGATTTGATGTGGATCTTTTTGTCATGATTTTCTCGAGCTCCATGTAGATTTCTTAGATCTTGTGTTGCCATTGAGCCTTGTGCATGAAAACGACATTGATTTGCCATTTTGTCTCTTAAACTGGTGTGTGGCAACAGACAGATAAAGAGCGGAGATCCGTGTTTTATCTGTGGTTGGCAGGAACCCGGGTTTTGTCGTGTTTTTCCATGAATTTCATCGTTTAGAGCCGAGAACCTGTATCCTGCAATTGACTAGCAAACACGGCTCAAGAGTACCTACCGATATGCAATGTGATAAAAATTGGGCGGTATAAAAATGCAAAAATCTGATATGAACAAATACCCCCAAACTTATCATTTGCTCGTCCCGAGCAAAGCCAATTTATTCACAAAAAATTTCCTAATCTCACTTTCGCAGGGAACGCGATTGCACTGAGCACGTGCAACAAGCCATTAAACCTCTAGGTGTCCCTAGTAGGAGGAGTGTTGTCTCCTGAGGATTTTCAGCGGATTACACCCACAAAATCCGGTCAAGTTAGTTTTGTAAAATAACTAAGATTCAAACCGTAAAGTTTTGTTTCAGAAAATAACAATTCTATTATCCTAAGTCTAGACTATCGAACCTTTATTTTTCACACCTCGCTTCTAATTTATCTACAGATTTTATATGTCTTTACGTGCAGTGCAAATAGTGTCGTTAAGTTCTCAGAAGGATCGATTTAAAGTCATTATGTCACACAATAAAGCCCAGATAAAAATTTTAGAAGGATCACATAAGTTTTATAAAGAGTTAAGCATTTTCAAGTTTCGTTTTCCAGTAAAGTTTCAACTTTAGAATTTCTATCTTCCTTAACAGGAAACTAGGTCTTATTTTTCACTCCACATTTTTCTTGTTTTCATTTCATACACACCTCTGTGAACGTGCAATAGTCTTTATCATAGAATAAAACCTTCATATCTCCGTTAAAATTCTTTTATAAAAGCCTGTCTTTTATCAAGATTATTCTCACACAAAGAACCGTTAGGAATTTTAACTCGGAGAGAACACTTGCTTGACTTTGTTTTAATCTGGACTTTCTAGGCTTCTTAGCGAGCTTTGGGCCAATGCACCCAAACCAGTTGGTTTTAAGGCATTAGGTGTAGAAACACCCCAGCGGACTTAATTACTCAAGTTACCTAGGTCCAAAAACAAAAGACAGTTTGGCGTGAAAATCATGATGATTTAATACGAACGGAGATATAACCGGCAGTTCAATTATTTTTTTGGATGAAAGACGTGTTTAGTGGGTTCGGTGTGTAATCATTCCAATCAAGTTTCAGATGGGTTATTTTTCAGACTTAGATCCAATTAAGGCATCAATAACATTCCTTCATATTCACCTCACTTCATAAACTATTCTTGATATTACTTATTTCAGAACAAACCTATTTGATTCTCAGAAAATCATTGATCTATTTAAAAGTTTTTCGACATAAAAGACTTGTCATCTAATTCCCAAAAACTC
This sequence comes from Agapanthus africanus, assembly GCA_030015575.1. Classification (NCBI taxonomy): domain Eukaryota; kingdom Viridiplantae; phylum Streptophyta; class Magnoliopsida; order Asparagales; family Amaryllidaceae; genus Agapanthus; species Agapanthus africanus. The sequence goes on along the minus strand of CM057340.1, from coordinate 751,323,357 downwards.
ACGACACGTGTAGTGTGATGTAAAGACGTATATCAGCTATAGTTAACTTCAAAGGAGAGTTATCTTTCAGGTTTTCAAAATCTAAACATAAGATTTAGTTAATCTTATCTTATCAAACAAAACCGTCGAAATGTTGAATCAGAATCCTCCCACTAGTTAACTTGACAAAAAGTTTTTATGTTTTTAGAAAATTTCCTGATTTTTATGGATTTAATGGATTTTAGTATGCAGATGCAAAATATACATATGAATGCGAAGGTAAGAAATGCGTACCGAGCGTACCCCCAAACTTAAACTGGACAGTGTCCTGACTGTCATTGCATGAAAAGATCATTTGCAGGGTCAAAATTGTCGGTTAGATAGACACAATTTTTTTTTTATTGTTTTTGTTTTTAAAGAAAAGAAAGAAAAAGAATGGAAAAGAATATCCACAAAAATGTTCAAAATGGTATATACATACATACCCCCAACCTTATTTGGAACAGTGTCCACTTGTTCTTGGCTGGATAACCGAAGTTTGGAGGTAGGCAGAGGAAGATTATGCAGGGTAAACCGGCTCCTGCAAGACCAGGAGCTCCTCTGTTGGTTCGGCGCTAAGGTACGGTTTAAGTCGGTGTCCGTTCACTTTGAAAAATGAACCGTCCTTTGGATTCTCCAAATCCACAGCGCCATGCGGATACACATTCCGCACAAAATACGGCCCTTTCCAGCGAGATCTGAGCTTTCCTGGATGGAAGTGTAGTCGGGTGTCGTAAAGCAGTACTTGCTGACCAGGTACGAAAGTTTTGCGCAAAAGGTGTTTATCGTGAAACACCTTCGTTCGATTCTTAACGACAACCGCGTTATCGTAAGCCTCATCCCTAAGCTCGCTTAATTCGTTCAACTGCAGCTTCCGATGGCTGCCCGCATGTTCGAGTGACAGATTCAGCTCCTTTATTGCCCAAAATGCGCGATGCTCTATTTCGACAGGTAGGTGGTAGGCTTTTCCATACACAAGCCGATAGGGAGACATGCCAAGGTCGGTGTTATAAGCGGTTCGAAATGCCCAAAGGGCATCGGTGAGTTTCAGCGACCAATCCTTACGGTTTTTGGAAACCGTCTTCTCCAGTATCTGCTTGATTTGCCGATTTGAAACTTCGGCCTGCCCGCAGGTTTGGGGATGGTAGGGCGTAGAGAGCTTATGATTAATTGAATATTTCCGCATCAAGGCCTCGAAAGTCTTATTGCAGAAATGACTTCCATTGTCGCTAATGATCGCTCGAAGGTGCCCAAAACGGGAGAAAATGTTTTCTTTAAGAAATCTAACGACAACCTTGTTGTCGTTAGTCCGGCTGGGCACAGCCTCGACCCATTTAGAGACGTAATCAACAGCGAGAAGAATGTACAAATTCCCAAAAGAGCTGGGAAACGGCCCCATGAAATCTATCCCCCAAACATCGAAAATCTCCACAACCAAGATCGGTTGGAGCGGCATCTCGTTCCTCCGGGATATCCGGCCCAAGTGTTGGCACCGGGAGCAAGTCTTGCAATAGTCATGAGAATCTTTGAAGAGTTGTGGCCAGTAGAAACCACATTGCAAGATCTTCTCAGCTGTCTTTCTGGGGCCAAAATGCCCGCCACATGCTTGATCGTGGCAAAACGACAGCACACTCTTGAATTCATCGTCAGGGACATACCGACGAATAATCTGGTCGGGACAGTACGTGAAAAAATAGGGTTCGTCCCAGTAAAAGTGTTTTACTTGGGATAAGAAGCGAAGTCTGTCCTGACTTGACCATTCAGTCGGTAGTAATCCTGTGGCCAAAAAGTTCACAATATCTGCGAACCAGGGTTCGCAAGATACTGTCAAGAGCTGTTCATCCGGGAAAACGTCATTGATCGGAATTGGAAGCGAAGGCGAAGAAGGAAGTCGTGAGAGATGGTCGGCAACTACGTTTTCACATCCCCGTTTGTCCTTAATGACAAGGTCAAACTCTTGAAGCAAGAGGATCCAACGTATTAACCGAGATTTTGCATCTTTCTTCGCAAAAAGATGGCACAGAGCAGAATGGTCTGTGTAGACAATGACTGGAGAGCCGATGAGGTAGGGCCTGAACTTTTCTAAAGCAAATACAACAGCTAAGAATTCCTTCTCAGTTGTTGTATAATTGAGTTGGGCGTCGTTCAGGGTTCGGCTCGCATAATAGATTACGTGCGGCATCTTGTTTATGTGTTGTCCAAGGACAGCACCAATGGCAAAGTCGGATGCATCGCACATAATCTCAAATGGGTGCGTCCAGTCAGGCGAAGAAAGAACGGGAGCAGAAGTAAGTGAGCTTTTCAATGACTCGAATGCAGTCACACAGCTCGAGTTGAAGTCGAATGGCGTATCCTTGGCCAGCTAAAGAGTCAAGGGCCTAGCAATCTTGCTAAAGTCCTTGATGAACCGTCTATAGAAACCGGCATGGCCAAGGAAGGCTCGGATATCTCTGACGCATCGGGGAGGAGGGAGATTGGAAATGACCTCAATCTTCGCTTTGTCGACCTCTATGCCATTTTGCGAGATGATATGTCCTAAGACAATACCTTCGCGCACCATGAAGTGGCACTTCTCCTAATTCAAAGTGAGATTCTTGTCCTTACATCGGGTAAGGACAGCGTCAAGATGCAGCAAACACTCGTTGAAGGAATCGCCGAAGATGGAGAAATCATCCATGAAGATCTCCAGAAATTTTTCCACCATGTCTGAGAAGATTCCCATCATACACCGCTGGAAGGTAGCGGGCTCATTGCATAACCCAAAGGGCATGCGACGATATGCAAACGTGCCGAAAGGACAAGTGAATGTGGTCTTGTCCTGGTCTTTTTCGGCGATGGGAATTTGATTATAGCCAGAGTAGCCATCAAGAAAGCAGTAGTACTCGTGTCCGGCCAATCGTTCAAGCATTTGGTCAATGAAAGATAGCGGAAAGAGGTCCTTCCGCGTTGCGGCGTTGAGTTTTCTGTAATCGATGCATACTCGCCACCCAGTTTGGGTGCGAGTATGGATTAACTCGTTCGTCTCGTTAGTGATGACCGTTATACCTGATTTCTTAGGGACAACGTGAATGGGGCTAACCCACTGTCTATCAGAGATAGGGTAAATGATACCACTATTGAGACATTTTACGATCTCCTTCTTCACAGCCTCTTTCATGACTGGATCGAGACGTCTTTGTGGATCCCGGGCTGTTTTGGCATCATCCATCAGATGAATGTGATTTTCAACGATCAGGGGACTAATCCCCTTGATGTCCGCCATGGACCAGCCAAAAGCTTGCCTGTTGCTGTGCAAGACCGCGAGAAGGGCTTTCTCTTGCTCTGGAGCTAGAGAAGCCGAGATGATGACAGGGAGGGTCTCATTCTCACCTAAGTAAGCGTACTTAAGGTGAGACGGCAAAGGCTTGAGTTCGAGCGTTGGAGGTGAAACGATGGAAGGCAAGATTGGTGAAGCGGTCTCGAACTCAAAAGATTCTAGCAAAGGTTCAAAACGAGTGTAAGCGACCGAGTCGGATGGTTCAGGTAACTCATCCGGAAATTCGAAGGATTCAAACTCGGGTTGCGAGCGGCTAAGATCGTTCAAGAACGTGAAACACTCGTAGTCGTTGTCGGGCGCAGAAACAGCAGCAGGTTCAAGGAGGAACGCACTAGTGGCGTTAAGGTTAGCATGATCGAACAGAAACTCCTCGAATTCACACTCTTCTGGGGTGATCTCCTGGATCGAGCAGTCGTCCAGTATATGAGCATTAGGTTCAGAGGGCTGATTCCCCAACCTAAAAATGTTGAGTTCAATTGTCATGTTTCCAAAAGAGAGGTTCATCGAACCATTGCGACAATTGATCACAGCATTTGAGGTTGCAAGGAATGGGCGACCGAGTATCACCGGAATTTGATTCCGGGGGTTAGCTACAGGCTGTGTGTCTAATATTATGAAGTCAACGGGGAATATGAAGTCCCCGACTTTGATTAACACATCCTCTAGCTCACCCCTAGGATGGGTGATCGATCGGTCGGCCATTTGGAGAGTACAGTGTGTGGGTTTCAGCTCTCCTACGCCTAATTGCTCGTATACTGAGTACGGAAGCAGGTTAACACTGGCACCAAGATCTAATAGTGCGCGGTTGATGTTCTTATCCCCAATGGTAATAGAAATCGTAGGACAGCCAGGGTCCTTCCATTTTTGTGGTAAAGATTGGGTAAGAGCATCACTCACAACACTAGCCAAGAAAACTTTCTTTGGTACCTGAGACTGTTAGTTGTATGTATGCCCTAGAGGCCAGTATTGTACAGATGATGTATATTATATTGGATGCTTGGACATATATAGAGATGACTTTCTTGCTCGATATGATAGTATGCTATCTGGTTACTCTTTATCTTAACATGTTCACTAATCTCTTTAAACTGTCTTATAGTTACATGTTGATAAAGCCCTTAGGATGTGTACTTGACTACCTGGACTATGATGCAGATCATACTAGTGGGGACATGGTAGTCTATAAGTACATCCTTCAAGGTCCCTAGTCGTGGGTGTATCGAGACGGGGCATCGATATACCAGAGTAGACTAGCGTATACGCTTCTCGACCCATGAGATGGGCGATGGATGATCCCATATCCATTGGTGTTTGACATCAGAGATGATATACGGGTGCTCAGTGGAGACTGGGTACACTGGACGGACTCGCCGAGAACTCCCAGATGGTATTATACCTCACGTCAGATGGCAATTCTCAGGTGACACTTGTACAGGTTAGTCTGTAGACCCGAGATCGTCATAGAGTCTTGTGTGATTCCCACTGTGCTTTGATCTCCACCTTACCACGTCCATGAGGGCGTGCAAAACGGTGGTCTTTGGGTACAGTCCCGAGTCACATGGAGGCAATGAGCGATAGGAGGGGTTTCGTCTCTCCCGGTATTGGGGGTTGATGTTGCACTGTGCTCGATTGGCCGTAACAGGGAAGTCCCTGGCCAGGGCTGATCAGAGATTTGCTGGTAAGTGTTACCAGTAGTTTCTCGACCCGTTATGAGCCTCACATCGGCACGACTTATCGGTTATTGGGGTCTGACGTTTACCACCCCTAGACTTGATATGCGACGTATCAGACGAACAGACCGGACTGTACGGTAAGTGTTACTGGTTGGATTCACAGGAGTGTGAGCGGGCTAGCTCGTCGATCTTCTGATCGCTCAATACCCGGGTGGCCGTTACGTTTGGCAGACCGCTTGCGGCTTGTGGATGCTTGATATGATCATCATCTGCTACCGGCGTATTGACGAGTCTTTAGAGTCCTACACAGAGGTTTCCTGGCTCAAGCGAAACGAAATAGGAGCGCATATGAGATATGTGCAGGACCGAGAATAATGCGTGTATGTGATACCGTATTTCATTCTCGCGATAAATGTTTCGATTGGTTATATTCGATATGACCTAGTTACCGAATCATTGATTCGATAAATCGATACATTGCATACTAGTCGGTTATGTGCGACACGACCGGATCATTGAATCAAATGTTGATTTAATGATTTAATGTATAATTATATATTTGATGTATTACTTTGCATTAACTAGTATTGGTTCACTTTAAATGGATTTTCTCACTTGATGTACATGTTGTATATGTGATATACTTTTGTGCACATCTTTGTATCATGTTTGATGATACTTGCTCATGTGGTTAAGTGTAAAGGATTAAACCATGGTTAAGAGATGATTAGGGTTTTGCTTTTTCATTTATTTATTTGTTTATTTATTTGAAAAGGATTATGATGAGAATGGTGGCTTTTTTTGTTTTAAGTTGAAACTTCATGAAGCTTTGACTTTTGTAACCATCCTTATCTTCATGCTTAACCCTAACCCTCTCAAGTAACCATGGTCTATTCTCTACACTTAACCTTAGTTAGTGAATGATAAGTATTGATTTATTTTTCATTTATAAAGGACTTATCATTTTCTAGCTTCATCTTCTTCTTCATCAAAAAGATAGAAAGCTTGATGCCATCAATGGAAACTTGAGCAAAAGTGAGTGAAATCCAATTCTAAAGTGAACCCACCTCCTATTTCTTCACCCTCTACCTCTTGCCAAGTTGTTTTGGGTGTTTTCTTCACAAGTTTCACAACTTTGTGAAGTCGGAGCTTGAACTTGTGATGCCTCGACGTAGATCGTCTTTGACACGAAGCCGACGACCTAGCTCGCCCGTTTCTCCGATGAAGCCGACGATTGAGTTCGGGATTCATGATGGACAGCGAGAGGACACCCATGTGGAGCTAAGGAAGTGGAGAACCAGATCTACAAAGGTTGTAGCATCTAACTTTTAGTTAAGTAGTTAACTAGATTATCTTTTCGCCTAGAATTCTAGCCGACGATCCGTATTAGGGTTTCTCGGCACCCATAAAATTTAAAATTGGCATGGTTGATGCCTTGTGTGACCTCTATAGTGTGCCTAGGAACCCTACAGTGGTATCAGAGCCTAGCTAGAGCCTTAGGCGAAGTCTAGACGGAGTTTGAAGTCCGAACGAACCCGAAACCCCAAAACCCATGAGCTCTCTGGACTTTTTCTAAAATCTGGGATTTTTCCATATTAAAAATGCCTAAAAAATTCAGCAGGAAGATCTAAGAATTATGGTGAAACACGAGATCATGAGGCGTCCAAACAGCCACGGAAACGAGGCAGAAGCATGGCTTCTGCCGCGGTTCCGCCGCTTACTTTTCACATTGCGCAATATTGTTTGCACAGTAATTCTTCTTTTCTGGTGCTGAGTTTTATGGGAATTTTTAATAATTATTCAAGAGTTGAATTTTCTGGGTTTGCTTTGGCGATTCGGTGTTTCGATCGGGTATCAAATTTCGTCTTTGTGTATTTCCGGATAATTTTTAGAATATGTTAAAAAGTTAGACCGGATATAAATACCCAATTTTTCCCCTGTCGGGAAATTTCCAAGTGTTGGATTTTTCCGTAGTTTAACGACGTTCTAAGTAGTGCAAGTAACGCGATGGACCCTCTAGAAGACAACAAACCTTAACTCGATTATGTGACCGTCTTGAACTGCCCTTTGAACCTTCGGGTTTGGGGCAGTACGGCATGCCACATGTGAGGCGTTGGCTTGACCCTTCTACGGCTGGACCGTTGGTACTGAGGCACGAACTGAATGTTGTTAGACTTATTTCATGTGTTGAGCTGTATCGGGAAAACTTGGGTATTCGACTGTTCGATCGGAAAGTTTAACATTTTCTGTTTATCTGGAATGTGATACAATAATTGGAATTCACAAACAGTTATGAGATAACTGAATGAATGTTATAAATCTAGCGGTTTAGTTTCACTTGATATTGAAAAGAGTTTTCGATAATGAGACTAAAATGCCGGATTTATAACTGTTAGGCATGTGATGTCTAAGTATTTCATTTGATTAGACATGCGATGTCTAAAGAGGTTGCGGATTCCAATTGTTGTAGTTTTACACTTTCTTTTCTGTGACCGTAAGTGTAGTATGTTCATATCGCCGGTTTCGTTGCTATACGTCAACGACAATTGGGGTATGCATACTTACTTACGTTGATGACATGTGATGTTATATGTTGCTGGATATGTTATATTGGATCGTCGTGTTCGAATAGCCGGGGGGTTTTTATGTGAGATGAGTGTTTTTCATTTTCATTCATGTAAAAAACTTGTATGTAATATTCTTTTATTTGGGGCACTTCCAGGTTGCGGAAGTTGTCACCTTTTGTATATTATTTACTTTTCCGCATTAGGATAGACCCAAGGAGAGGAGCACAAGTAACCGGGTTCTGGGGTCCAGTAGGAGACCAACTCGAGGAGTCGAGTCCGGGTCTCCTAACCCTAGAATTGGCAGGGTTGCTTGCCGCTCTCGTAGGGGTCTAGGGGTGTGGGATTGGCTATTCATCACGACCGTGGAATCCGTGTTTTATACTGGCTCGTATTGAAAACACGGATGTCCTAGTATATCTAATATTTCATATGTTTATTCTGCTGCGATATCTGTGATGTGATCATGTGATGTTCTGTGATAGATACATTATATAGTATATATGATATATTATATAGACGTTACTTATGTTTTGCACCCGCACTAGCCCTGCCCTGCTCTGTCGTTAGTTACCTAACCTAACGGTGCACGAGGGGACATCGAGGCGAATGCGGATGGCATAAGTGTACGTCGTATTTATCTGTGATGTTTAGGTACTTAAATGATGGGACTTCATTAATGTGATTAATGAAAGAAAAGAATCCTAAGATGTTGTAGAATCAAATTTTAAACAAAACAGGTAGTTACAGTTCTTGCTTTGCATAGCGGTATATATGATATACCCTGCACCTTATTCGATGAGGAAAGGACCGAGATCCCTTCACCGGGAGTGACTCCTTTAGCAATAACTGGCAGATGCTACACGCTCGGTTTGCTTTTGATTGTTTTTGAGTTTTGCTTTGCACAGTGATATATATGATATATCCCGCACCTCATTCGACGAGGAAAGGGCCGACGATCCCTTCACCGGGAGTGACCCCTTTAGCAAAACTAGAAAAGCCTCAAAATCACTCCATTTCAAAACTTCATTTGATTCTACAACGATATCAAGTTCATTACGCTCATGGTTTTTATGAAAAACCTGCGTAGCCCTCCGTCATTTCAGATAAGTACTAGTTAGTATTCGTGCTGCGGTAGTTTGGCCTCCGTCAAGGCGCAGTGTACGGTAGCTAACTTGTGCTTATCTGCTAGCATATGATGCGATTGGATTAGGGTATTCGTACGACGTTGTTTGGCCTCCGTCAAGGGTCGTGCGGGTGGGTTTGATTCAATCAGGAAATGACGGGTTGAACTTGACTAGCGGACTATGGGTTGTTTGGCCTCCGTCAAGGTCATAGGACGCTAGGGGCGAAAGCATTATCGGGAATTTCAAGTGTTGAAATTTGCAATGAGATTGCATACCTTCTATGAGATAGTTGGATCCCGATACCCGCTGCGAGTAAGAGTTACTCCTGGGAGAGTTTTACACATTACAATTAGCCGATCAAGTAGGTGTTTAGAAAGGTGTTAACGAGGTTACGCCTCTGGGAAAACGAGGTTTACATTAATTAGGTTCGTGCGAGAGCACGGGGGACCTCCCTCAAAGTACCGACACTGGCCTGGCTGAAAGATTGGCGAACTTGTAGTGTGTAATTAATCCCGGCTAGTCTTTCCTTTTAGGGATTGAAGGAAGATTTGATAAAAAACAGTGGGAGCCATCCTGATTAGATAAGATAATAACCAATCTGATCTTGCACGAGCTTACGCTAAAGTGTTTTCTTCTCTCTCTCTCTCTAGGTAGCGACCATTTCATGCCTTAATAAAGATAATAATATGGATGTATTGACCGAACCCGCATGTTATACTGTGCAGGGGAACGTTGAACCCGTTCAATCTTATAAGTGTTATAAGAATGAACAGGAAACGGGAGAATATCTGGATTCTCACACCACCCAAAAGGAGAACATGCATGTTGATGCATCATCTTCGGGTGTGTTTGTCATTGAGAACTGTTTCTCAGTTCACCCTACATCCTGGGTATTAGATACCGGATCAGGATCCCACGTATGTAAGATGTTACATGGGCTGAGGAAAGGTAGAGAACTGGGAAAAGGTGATCATTCCGTTCAAGTAGGGAATGGGGCAAATGTTGCAGCCAAAGCAGTTGGCGAATATCACCTTGTATTACCAAGTGGTGATACACTGATTCTAAATGAATGCTATTATATACCGAACATGATGTGCAACATTATATCAGTTTCTTTATTAAGTAAAGAAGGATATAATTTTATAGTAAAGGATAATGTTATGAACATATTCCTAGATCAAAAGTTGATTGCATCAGGCTCGTTACATAATGGCATATTCATTCTAAATCAAAATACAATCCTCAATTTACAAAACACACACAAGAGGAAGAGTTCTGAACTGAACGAATCCTTCTTGTGGCATTGTAGACTGGGTCACATCAATGCGACACGACTAGCCAAGTTGCATAAGGATGGATATTTAAATCCGTTTGAATTTTCATCTTATGACACTTGCCAGTCATGTCTCAAAGGCAAGATGACCAAAACTCCGTTTACAGGACACGGAGAAAGAGTTACCGAACTCTTGGGACTAATACATAGTGATGTATGCGGTCCCATGTCTACACATGCCAGGGATGGTTCTTCATACTTCATTACATTCACTGACGATCTCTCTAGATTCGGATATGTGTTCCTGATGAAACACAAATCAGAAGCTTTTGAGAAATTTAGAGAATATAAACAAGAAGTGGAGAACCAAACGGGCAAAAGTATTAAGATCCTTCGATCTGATCGAGGAGGAGAATACTTAAGTAACGAATTCAGAAATTATCTAAAAGAGAATGGGATTCTCTCTCAGCTTACTCCTCCTTATACACCACAGCACAACGGTGTATCGGAGCGGAGAAATCGCACCCTATTAGATATGGTGCGCTCTATGATGAGTACAGCTGAGTTACCTATTTCCTTCTGGGGATATGCACTGGAGACTGCTGCATACCTACTGAATAGAGTTTCGACCAAATCAGTGCCTACCACTCCATATGAGATATGGAATGGCAAGAGACCATGTCTTAATTTTATTCAGATATGGGGTTGTCCGGCCTATGTTAAAACACAAAATCCGGACAAGCTCGAGGCAAGGTCTGTTCTATGTAAGTTTTTTGGATATCCCAAACATTCGCGAGGGTATATCTTCTACCACTCCGAGGAACAAAAAGTGTTTGTTTCTCAACATGCCACTTTCTTAGAAAAAAGTTTTCTTATGAAACAGATAAGTGGCATTGAGGTAGAACTGGAAGAGGTTCCAGCGACACAAACTATAACAGAAGACTTGGTAGAACCAAAAAATTCAGTAGAACTCAACGAACCCCAGCCTCTCCGCCGATCTAGTAGGGTTTCTCGTCCACCTGAGAGATACTACGGTTTTCTCATTGACGGTGGAAGCGAGGATTGCGTCATGGAGGATGATGACCCAACTAGCTTCGAGCAGGCCATCACGAGTAGGGACTCAGTGAAATGGCTGGATGCTATGCGGTCCGAGATGGATTCCATGTACACCAACAAAGTATGGACTTTGGAAGTTGCTCCTGAAGGGGTAAAACCCATTGGGAGTAAGTGGATCTTCAAGAAAAAACTTGGTGTAGATGGGAAAGTGGAGACTTTCAAAGCTAGACTTGTAGCAAAGGGTTTTCGTCAAAGACCAGGTGTGGACTATGATGAGACCTTTTCTCCAGTGGCTATGCTTAAATCCATCCGGATTATGCTTGCCATCGCTGCATATCATGATTACGAAATCTGGCAAATGGATGTTAAGACCGCCTTTCTAAATGGTGATTTAGAAGAGTGCGTGTACATGACTCAGCCAGAGGGCTTCGTAGACAGTGGGAGCAGCGGGAAGGTGTGCAAGCTGCTTAAATCCATTTATGGATTAAAGCAAGCATCGCGGAGTTGGAACATCTGCTTTGACGTCGTTATCAAAGAGTTTGATTTCGTCAAAAACCCAGATGAACCTTGTATTTACAAGAAGGTAGCAGGGAGTAAGGTTGTCTTCCTCGTATTGTACGTGGACGACATACTCTTGATAGGAAATGATATTCCTATGCTGCAATCGGTCAAGCTCTTCTTATCACAAAGATTCTCAATGAAAGATCTTGGTGATGCCTCCTGCATATTGGGAATCAGGATCTATAGAGATAGATCCAAACGGATATTGGGATTGTCCCAATCCAGGTACATTGACACCATACTAAAGAGGTTTAGTATGGAAGAATCCAAGCGTGGGAACTTGCCCACGATCTCTGGACTCACTCTCTCCAAAGAGATGTCTCCCAAGACTGATTTGGAGAGAGCTCGCATGCAAGGGATACCCTATGCTTCGGCAGTAGGCTCTATCATGTATGCGATGCTATGTACCAGACCCGATGTTGCATACTCACTAAGTGTAGTGAGTCGGTATCAAGCAGATCCTGGAGAGAGTCACTGGACAGCTATGAAGAACATTCTCAAGTACTTGCGAAGGACTAGAGATATGTTCTTGGTGTATGGTAACGGAGAACTCCAAGTGGAGTCCTTTACCGATTCGAGCTTCCAGAGTGATAAGGACGACTCTAAGTCGTAGTCGGGCTTTGTCTTTACCCTTTACGGAGGGACGGTTAGCTGGAAGAGTTCCAAGCAAGAAACTGTGGCAGACTCGACGATGGAGGCTGAATACATCGCTGCCAACGATGCTGCCAAAGAGGCTGTCTGGATCAAGAAGTTCATTACTGAACTTGGAGTGGTTCCATCCATTGAGCATCCAATACCTTTGTATTGCGATAACAATGGAGCGGTGGCTTTGGCCAAGGAACCCAGGTCCCATCAGCGATCCAGGCATATTCTGAGGCGGTATCACCTGATCCGGGAGATAGTAGATCGCCGGGAGATCGAGGTCAAGAGGGTTGACACGAAGAACAACACGGCGGATCCACTCACGAAGGCCATTCCCCAGATACAGTTTGAGAGACTCTTCGGGATGCTCGGTATGCGATACTACAGCAGCTGGCCCTAGTGCAAGTGGGAGATTGTTAGTTGTATGTATGCCCTAGAGGCCAGTATTGTACAGATGATGTATATTATATTGGATGCTTGGATATATATAGAGATGACTTTCTTGCTCGATATGATAGTATGCTATCTGGTTACTCTTTATCTTAACATGTTCACTAGTCTATTTAAACTGTCTTATAGTTACATGTTGATAAAGCCCTTAGGATGTGTACTTGACTACCTGGACTATGATGCAGATCATACTAGTGGGGACATGGTAGTCTATAAGTACATCCTTCAAGGTCCCTTGTCGTGGGTGTATCGAGACGGGGCATCGATATACCAGAGTAGACTAGCGTATACGCTTCTCGACCCATGAGATGGGCGATGGATGATCCCATATCCATTGGTGTTTGACATCAGAGATGATATACGGGTGCTCAGTGGAGACTGGGTACACTGGACGGACTCGCTGAGAACTCCCAGATGGTATTATACCTCACGTCAGATGGCAGTTCTCAGGTGACACTTGTACAGGTTAGTCTGTAGACCCGAGATCGTCATAGAGTCTTGTGTGATTCCCACTGTGCTTTGATCTCCACCTTACCACGTACATGAGGGCGTGCAAAATGGTGGTCTTTGGGGATAGTCCCGAGTCACATGGAGGCAATGAGCGATAGGAGGGGTTTCGTCTCTCCCGGTATTGGGGGTTGATGTTGCGCTGTGCTCGATTGGCCGTAACAGGGAAGTCCCTGGCCAGGGCTGATCAGAGATTTGCTGGTAAGTGTTACCAGTAGTTTCTCGACCCGTTATGAGCCTCACATCGGCACGACTTATCGGTTATTGGGGTCTGACGTTTACCACCCCTAGACTTGATATGCGACGTATCAGACGAACAGACCGGACTGTACGGTAAGTGTTACTGGTTGGATTCACAGGAGTGTGAGCGGGCTAGCTCGTCGATCTTCTGATCGCTCAATACCCGGGTGGCCGTTACGTTTGGCAGACCGCTTGCGGCTTGTGGATGCTTGATATGATCATCATCTGCTACCGGCGTATTGACGAGTCTTTAGAGTCCTACACAGAGGTTTCCTGGCTCAAGCGAAACGAAATAGGAGCGCATATGAGATATGTGCAGGACCGAGAATAATGCGTGTATGTGATACCGTATTTCATTCTCGCGATAAATGTTTCGATTGGTTATATTCGATATGACCTAGTTACCGAATCATTGATTCGATAAATCGATACATTGCATACTAGTCGGTTATGTGCGACATGACCGGATCATTGAATCAAATGTTGATTTAATGATTTAATGTATAATTATATATTTGATGTATTACTTTGCATTAACTAGTATTGGTTCACTTTAAATGGATTTTCTCACTTGATGTACATGTTGTATATGTGATATACTTTTGTGCACATCTTTGTATCATGTTTGATGATACTTGCTCATGTGGTTAAGTGTAAAGGATTAAACCATGGTTAAGAGATGATTAGGGTTTTGCTTTTTCATTTATTTATTTGTTTATTTATTTGAAAAGGATTATAATGAGAATGGTGGCTTTTTTTGTTTTAAGTTGAAGCTTCATGAAGCCTTGACTTTTGTAACCATCCTTATCTTCATGCTTAACCCTAACCCTCTCAAGTAACCATGGTCTATTCTCTACACTTAACCTTAGTTAGTGAATGATAAGTATTGATTTATTTTTCATTTATAAAGGACTTATCATTTTCTAGCTTCATCTTCTTCTTCATCAAAAAGATAGAAAGCTTGATGCCATCAATGGCAACTTGAGCAAAAGTGAGTGAAATCCAATTCTAAAGTGAACCCACCTCCTATTTCTTCACCCTCTACCTCTTGCCAAGTTGTTTTGGGTGTTTTCTTCACAAGTTTCACAACTTTGTGAAGTCGGAGCTTGAACTTGTGATGCCTCGACGTAGATCGTCTTTGACACGAAGCCGACGACCTAGCTCGCCCGTTTCTCCGATGAAGCCGACGATTGAGTTCGGGATTCATGATGGACAGCGAGAGGACACCCACGTGGAGCTAAGGAAGTAGAGAACCGGATCTACAAAGGTTGTAGCATCTAACTTTTAGTTAAGTAGTTAACTAGATTATCTTTTCGCCTAGAATTCTAGCCGACGATCCGTATTAGGGTTTCTCGGCACCCATAAAATTTAAAATTGGCATGGTTGATGCCTTGTGTGACCTCTATAGTGTGCCTAGGAACCCTACAGAGACTTCCTCTTTTTCGTGCACAAGTCCTTTAAGATTTTCGCGTAGGATGGGACTTGTTGGACGGCATCTAAAAGAGGAATGTTAATGTTAACCTGCTTAAATAACTCCAGAATCTTCTCCATTTGAGGATTTTGTTTATTAGACCTCAACCGGTTTGGAAATGGGACGTTTTTAAAATTGGTTGAGTCTAATGCTTGTCGAGGAGATTGTGGAGTTGGAACGGATCCCAGAACAGGTGTTTTCGTGGAGTGAGAAGCGGGTCCGTTCAGAGCAGAAGAAGAAGAAGGAGGAGGAGAGCCTTTTGAAGAATGGAGAATAGGCTCAGAAGACGAAGAAGCAGGAGAAGAAGAAGAAGAAGAAGTGGCCGGGGTGTCATCGTTGATCCGTGTGCCAATGTTGTTTTGCAGCATCCTTCCCGATCTCAATGTGGTCACGGCACTCACATTATGGTTCTGTTGTTCAAGAGCAACATGTACATTCTGTGGGTGACCGGGATTTGGGAGTGGCTGGAACGGGAGCTTCCCCTTCTCTCGCTCTCTTAAGGCCGCATTCAGCTGTGCAATCTGGGCCTCGATGGTCTTGATGCTTTGTCCGTGAGCGGCAGTGTGTTGCACTAAGGACTGAATGGAAGACTGGATGTTAGCGGTGGATTGAGTTGATTGTTTAACGAACGCCTCCAGACTTCGTTCGAGCGAAGAAACCTTATCGTTGTTCGACGGAACAAAGTTGTTTGGTGGAAAAGAATTGTTGGGTGCAAAGTTGTTCGTCTGATTTTGAAAAGGTTGGGGTTGGAAGGGCTGCTGAAATTGATGTTGAGTTTGTTGTTGCGCTTGTTGTTGCGGCGGAGGGGGCCTTTGGAAATTGTTGCCTTAGAATTGATTCCGATTCTGATTCCAGGAGAAATTAGGGTGGTTCCTCCAACCGGGATTGTAGGTGGAAGAGTATGGATCATTCCTCGGTCTTTGCTGGAATGCAGCATTAACCTGATCTTGTCCTTGCGATGGTGGATTGTAAGGACACTCTTCGGTTAAGTGAGAAGGATCGGAACAACAAGCGCAAATGGTACGAAGGGGAAGAACAGGGGCAGGAGCAGGAGAAAAAAAATTGCTCTCTATCGCTTCAAGCTTTCTCGTTATTGCAGCCATTTCAGCTTTCATCGCAATAGAGACGTCAAGTTGGTGAATTCCTACCCTAGACTGACCGGTAGAAGTGGAGGTAGAAGAAGAAGTCGTCGGTCTGGTGCTCTCCCATTGTAGCGTTTGCTCCGCAAGGTTGTCAAAGAATTGCCACGCTTCCTCGTCAGATTTCGATAGGAAGTGGCCCTGACAGATGGTTTCCAACAACTGCTTCGTTGCTGGGTTCAGGCCCTCGTATAAGGTTTGGCAAAGTTGCCATTTCTCTATACCGTGGTGAGGACACTGAACAAGAAGGTCTTTGTACCGGTCAAAGCACTTCCAGAAGGGTTCAGAAGGAAGCTGAGAGAATTGGTTGATTTCATTGCGAATCCTTGCGGTTTTATGATTCGGATAAAATTTCTTTAGAAACGCTTTTACAAACTCGTCCCAACTGGTTATGGAGTGGGAAGCGGTGCTATACAGCCATTTTTCAGCAAGATCGCATAAAGTGAACGGAATGACCCGTAGACGTATAGCATCGTCCGACAGTTGGGTAGTTTTCATCATGGCACAAACGTTTTGAAATTTATTGATGAAGATATAGGCATCTTCAGATTCAAGCCCATGAAATCGTGGAAGCATATTGATGAAGTGGGGCTTAATTTCAAAATAATCCCCATTGGCCGGTGGAAGAGAAAGGCAGGTGGGAAGTGCAGAACGGATGGGATAGAAACGATCCTGGAGCGCAATTCGCTGTGGCGCTACAACAGGCGGTGGTGGTGGGTTATTGGTCTCCGTAGGAGGTGGAGCCAATCCAGGGGTAGTCAAAGAGATGTTCGGATTAAATCCTGACATCGCGGAAGAAGAGGTTGGTGATGGTGAAGGTGAAGATGTATGAACAGAATTCCGGTCAACGTCGGAGTTGGCCGGCAAAGGTAAAGATGAAAGAGGAGTGGACGGAGTTTCGACGTCTGAGTCGATCGCGTAGTCGGTAGCGACTAACGTAACGCGGACTAGGCGGGCGCTAGTGTCCCGAGTCCAAGCGGACATACTAAACGAGTTTAGTATAGTCAAAGCGGAGAAGGTGAGGGTAAGAAAACGTCAATGGAGAAAGGCGATGGGTGGTGGGTAAAAAATGGATTTTGGTGACAAAGGGCAAGTTTTTATAAAAGTTTTTGATTTTTTCCTTTTTTTTAATTTTATTTTTAGAAAGAGCTTTACAGAAATATGTACGGACTTACGGCTTTAAGCAATCACAAACAAGATATGCACAATCACACCTAGATCTAGGGTCACCTAGGTCTGCTAGACAGCTCCTAACTGTTCCAGAGGGCTAGAAATAGGACCTCAAACCGCCTCTTCTCCGTCAATTGCGACCAGGTAAGTGCCAGGTAAGTGGGAGGTTGTCCAACGCTTTCGCGAAGTTCCTTAATTAAATAACCACTTGCCTTCGACACACTTGTCTAGACACCGCAAAAGTCAGATAGGATAAACGGCTGATGCCTGTAACTAGTCCTCTGTCCTATTGAGCGCGAAGTCCTTAGGGCTGAGTCTAGTATTTTTTAATTTAACAATGGTCAATGCATATGCTTTTTGTGATTTCTGGGGTCCTGGGAAGGGTGATGAAATCCCCACCCAATCTGAATTGGTTTCAAGCCCCTTAAGTCCGTATTAATGAATGCAAAGCGGTAACAAATCAACTGCAAACAATTTTTATTTTTAGCGCGGCGCAAAGAATCCTGCACAAGAACAGTTTATTGAAAGGGGGAAGAGAATTTGCGCAAAGAATGCTGCAGAAAACACAGTTTATTGGAGTCCAGAGGAGTGGGGGGAAGAAAAGGAGGACTTACAGAGATTTTTGCACCCTGAAGGAGCCCAAACGGCCGCGGTTCCGCGGCCTAAGCTTGCTTATGCCGCGGTTCCGCGGCAATAATGGGGAGTTGGGCTTCTGAAATTTTTGGGTTTGCTCTGTTGGGTGTCCTCTGCTTGTCTGGATGTGCTGAATTTTGACTTGCTTACTGTATCTGCTCCAGATTTTTACAGTAGATCGTTTTCTTCGTTTTGATCCGTCGCGGTGTAGCCGCGAAATGTGGGTCTATCTTCCCACGTCTTTGGCACTGAACTTGAATTTTGAATATCCCACGTCTTTGGCACTGAACTCAAATTCCGTATTATCCTGCACACTTGCACAAAAACTAATCAAAAATAACAAAATGATTTTTTACAATGTATTTTTTTTTTGTTTTGGTTATATTTATATTCACAAGTTAACCCGAAATTACACAAAGAAATAAACTACCGTCTCCCCGGCAACGGCGCCATTTGATTGGTAGCGATTCTGTGTGTTCAAGTTTAGTTAATTACCGCAATCAAAACGGTTTCGCTTGTAGCTAGCCGGTTGAGTACGGGTCGTCCGCAGGGAGATGGGAATCTTTTTCTATGTGCTTTAACGAGTTAAGTCCAATTTTCCAGATTTGTTTGTGATTATCTAAGTGTTAAAATGATATGTAAAGAGAGCTTGTTAGGGTTAGGATTAGGTTAGTTTGAGTTAGGAGTCGCTCACTTCTTTCGTTGCCACTCTTAATATCGGTGTTACGGTAATCGGCAACAACGGGGATTAGCACGACTAGGAAGGAACTTGCGAGTATAAGCTAGGCTTTCCAACGCTTAAGTTCTTCCTTTTGGTGCTTGTCCGTCCGTTCTTGGCTCTTAGCCATAACCTCCGGTTAATTCAACTACAACCGGTCTCACTACGGAATCACCGCTATCATGTAGGATAGGGTGCCGTAGGTAGCGGATTGTGGTTCAATTAGCGGGAGTCGATTTAAGATGTTGGGCAAGGAAAGAGTGAGAGAGATTTCCTTCTCTCAAACTTCCCTTATCCTACCCTAACAAGTATGGAAACTACTCACACATCATAATGAAAAGAAAACAAAACAAAGAGGAAGATAGAAAGAAAGAGATTAGAAGATAACAACTAGCTATTTGCGACCTCACCTTGGCAAGGATCAAGCGTAAGCATCATGGTTGTTTTAAGGATAAAGAAAAAGAGAAAGAAAGAAACAACAAGAAATAACAACAACTACTTAACAAATGAAAATTACAAGCAATAATAAGAGAACAAGACAAGTATAATAACAAAAGGAACTTCTTTATTCATCATTCTTCACTCACAAAAGCTCACTACAAGTTTTTCAATGGAGAAGAGATGAGAAGAGGAAGAAGAACAAGTATTCTAAAACCTAGAAAAAAAATACAAGATTATGCACACTTGGGTTCATAAGGTTCTGGGCTATTTATAGGCAGGGAACTGGAAATCTAGGGCAAAATTCTGCCTCTACATGAAAAGACCAAAATACCCCTGAAACTTCGTCAACTGAGGAGGCCGTACGGCCGCGGTTCAGCGGCCTAAGCCTGCTATTGCCGCGGAACCGCGGCACTTTAGAGGAGTTGGGTCTTCATTTTTTGGTGGCTTTTCCTGGTTTGCTGTGCCCTTTATTCTGGTATATGTATTTTCTCAGATTTTCTTCACGATTTTTCCAGAATTTCTGTTGAGCAAAAGGTGATTTGATGTGGATCTTTTTGTCATGATTTCCTCGAGCTCCGTGTAGATTTCTTGGATCTTGTGTTGCCATTGAGCCTTGTGCATGAAAACGACATTGATTTGCCATTTTGACTCTTAAACTGGTGTGTAGCAACAGAAAGATAAAGAGCGGAGATCCGTGTTTTATCTGTGGTTGGCAGGAACCCGGGTTTTGTCGTGTTTTTCCATGAATTTCATCGTTTAGAGCCGAGAACCTGTATCCTGCAATTGACTAGCAAACACGGCTCAAGAGTACCTACCGATATGCAATGTGATAAAAATTGGGCGGTATAAAAATGCAAAAATCTGATATGAACAAATACCCCCAAACTTATCATTTGCTCGTCCCGAGCAAAGCCAATTTATTCACAAAAAATTTCCTAACCTCACTTTCGCAGGGAACGCGATTGCACTGAGCACGTGCAACAAGCCGTTAAACCTCTAGGTGTCCCTAGTAGGAGGAGTGTTGTCTCCTGAGGGTTTTCAGCGGATTACACCCACAAAATCCGGTCAAGTTAGTTTTGTAAAATAACTAAGATTCAAACCGTAAAGTTTTGTTTCAGAAAATAACAATTCTATTATCCTAAGTCTAGACTATCGAACCTTTATTTTTCACACCTCGCTTCTAATTTATCTACAGATTTTATATGTCTTTACGTGCAGTGCAAATAGTGTCGTTAAGTTCTCAGAAGGATCGATTGAAAGTCATTATGTCACACAATAAAGCCCAGATAAAATTTTTAAAAGGATCACATAAGTTTTATAAAGAGTTAAGCATTTTCAAGTTTCGTTTTCCAGTAAAGTTTCAACTTTAGAATTTCTATCTTCCTTAATAGGAAACTAGGTCTTATTTTTCACTCCACCTTTTTCTTGTTTTCATTTCATACACACCTCTGTGAACGTGCAATAGTCTTTATCATAGAATAAAACCTTCATATCTCCGTTAAAATTCTTTTATAAAAGCCTGTCTTTTATCAAGATTATTCTCACACAAATAACCGTTAGGAATTTTAACTCGGAGAGAACACTTGCTTGACTTTGTTTTAATCTGGACTTTCTAGGCTTCTAAGCGAGCTTTGGGCCAATGCACCCAAACCAGTTGGTTTTAGGGCATTAGGTGTAGAAACACCCCAGCGGACTTAATTACTCGAGTTACCTAGGTCCAAAAACAAAAGACAGTTTGGCGTGAAAATCATGATGATTTAATACGAACGGAGATATAACCGGCAGTTCGATTATTTTTTTGGATAAAAGACGTGTTTAGTGGGTTCGGTATGTAATCATTCCAATCAAGTTTCAGATGGGTTATTTTTCAGACTTAGATCCAATTAAGGCATCAATAACATTCTTTCATATTCACTTCACTTCGTAAACTATTCTTGATATTACTTATTTCAGAACAAACCTATTTGATTCTCAGAAAATCATTGATCTATTTAAAAGTTTTTCGACATAAAAGACTTGTCATCTAATTCCCAAAAACTCACGACACGTGTAGTGTGATGTAAAGACGTATATCAGCTATAGTTAACTTCAAAGGAGAGTTATCTTTCAGGTTTTCAAAATCTAAACATAAGATTTAGTTATTCTTATCTTATCAAACAAAACCGTCAAAATGTTGAATCAGAGTCCTCCCACTAGCTAACTTGACAAAAAGTTTTTATGTTTTTAGAAAATTTCCTGATTTTTATGGATTTAATGGATTTTAGTATGCAGATGCAAAATATACATAGGAATGCGAAGGTAAGCAATGCGTACCGAGCGTACCCCCAAACTTAAACTGGACAGTGTCCTCACTGTCATTGCATGAAAAGATCATTTGCAGGGTCAAAATTGTCGGTTAGATAGACACAAAATTTTTATTTATTTTTTATTTATTGTTTTTGTTTTTAAAGAAAAGAAAGAAAAAGAATGGAAAAGAATATCCACAAAAATGTACAAAATGGTATAAAAATGTACAAAATGGTATATACATACATACCCCTAAACTTATTTGGAACAGTGTCCACTTGTTCTTGGATGGATAACCGAAGTTTGGAGGTAGGCAGAGGAGGATTATGCAGGGTAAACCGGCTCCTGCAAGACCAGGAGCTCCTTTGTTGGTTCGGCGCTAAGGTACGGTTTAAGTCGGTGTCCATTCACTTTGAAAAATGAACCGTCCTTTGGATTCTCCAAATCCACAGCGCCATGCGGATACACATTCCGCACAAAATACGGCCCTTTCCAGCGAGATCTGAGCTTTCCTGGATGGAAGTGTAGTCGGGTGTCGTAAAGCAGTACCTGCTGACCAGGTACGAAAGTTTTGCGCAAAAGGTGTTTATCGTGAAACACCTTCGTTCGATTCTTAACGACAACCGCGTTATCGTAAGCCTCATCCCTAAGCTCGCTTAATTCGTTCAACTGCAGCTTCCGATGGCTGCCCGCATGTTCGAGTGACAGATTCAGCTCCTTTATCGCCCAAAATGCGCGATGCTCTATTTCGACAGATAGGTGGTAGGCTTTTCCATACACAAGCCGATAGGGAGACATGCCAAGGTCGGTCTTATAAGCGGTTCGAAATGCCCAAAGGGCATCAGTGAGTTTCAGCGACCAATCCTTACGGTTCTTGGAAACCGTCTTCTCCAGTATCTGCTTGATTTGCCGATTTGAAACTTCGGCCTGCCCGCAGGTTTGGGGGTGGTAGGGCGTAGAGAGCTTATGATTAATGGAATATTTCCGCATCAAGGCCTCGAAAGTCTTATTGCAGAAATGACTTCCATTTTCGCTAATGATCGCTCGAAGGTGCCCAAAACGGGAGAAAATGTTTTCTTTAAGAAGTTAGTCCGGCTGGGCACAGCCTCGACCCATTTAGAGACGTAATCAACAGCGAGAAGAATGTACAAGTTCCCAAAAGAGCTGGGAAACGGCCCCATGAAATCTATCCCCCAAACATCGAAAATCTCCACAACCACGATCAGTTGGAGCGGCATCTCGTTCCTCCGGGATATCCGGCCCAAGTGTTGGCACCGGGAGCAAGTCTTGCAATAGTCATGAGAATCTTTGAAGAGTTGTGGCCAGTAGAAACCACATTGCAAGATCTTCTCAGCTGTCTTTCTGGGGCCAAAATGCCCGCCACATGGTTGATCATGGCAAAACGACAGCACACTCTTGAATTCATCGTCAGGGACATACCGACGAATAATCTGGTCGGGACAGTACTTGAACAAATAGGGTTCGTCCCAGTAAAAGTGTTTTACTTGGGATAAGAAGCGAAGTCTGTCCTGACTTGACCATTCAGTCGGTAGTAATCCTGTGGCCAAATAGTTCAAAATATCTGCGAACCAGGGTTCGCAAGATACTGTCAAGAGCTGTTCATCCGGGAAAACGTCATTGATCGGAATTGGAAGCGAAGGCGAAGAAGGAAGTCGTGAGAGATGGTCGGCAACTACGTTTTCACATCCTCGTTTGTCCTTAATGACAAGGTCAAACTCTTGAAGCAAGAGGATCCAACGTATTAACCGAGATTTTGCATCTTTCTTCGCAAAAAGATGGCGCAGAGCAGAATGGTCTGTGTAGACAATGACTGGAGAGCCGATGAGGTAGGGCCTGAACTTTTCTAAAGAAAATACAACAGCTAAGAATTCCTTCTCAGTTGTTGTATAATTGAGTTGGGCGTCGTTCAGGGTTCGGCTCGCATAATAGATTACGTGCGGCATCTTGTTTATGTGTTGTCCAAGGACAGCACCAATGGCAAAGTCGGATGCATTGCACATAATCTCAAATGGGTGCGTCCAGTCAGGAGAAGAAAGAACGGGAGCAGAAGTGAGTGAGCTTTTCAATGACTCGAATGCAGTCACACAGCTCGAGTTGAAGTCGAATGGCGTATCCTTGGCCATCAAAAGAGTCAAGGGCCTAGCAATCATGCTAAAGTCCTTGATGAACCGTCTATAGAAACCGGCATGGCCAAGGAAGGCTCGGATATCTCTGACGCATCGGGGAGGAGGGAGATTGGAAATGACCTCAATCTTCGCTTTGTCGACCTCTATGCCATTTTGCGAGATGATATGTCCTAAGACAATACCTTCGCGCACCATGAAGTGGCACTTCTCCCAATTCAAAGTGAGATTCTTGTCCTTACATCGAGTAAGGACAGCGTCAAGATGCAGCAAACACTCGTTGAAGGAATCGCCGAAGATGGAGAAATCATCCATGAAGATCTCCAGAAATTTTTCCAACATGTCTGAGAAGATTCCCATCATACACCGCTGGAAGGTAGCGGGCTCATTGCATAACCCAAAGGGCATGCGACGATATGCAAACGTGCCAAAAGGACAAGTGAATGTGGTCTTGTCCTGGTCTTTTTCGGCGATGGGAATTTGATTATAGCCAGAGTAGCCATCAAGAAAGCAGTAGTACTCGTGTCCGGCCAATCGTTCAAGCATTTGGTCAATGAAAGGTAGCGGAAAGTGGTCCTTCCGCGTTGCGGCGTTGAGTTTTCTGTAATCGATGCATACTCGCCACCCAGTTTGGGTGCGAGTAGGGATTAACTCGTTCGCCTCGTCAGTGATGACCGTTATACCTGATTTCTTGGGGACAACGTGAATGGGGCTAACCCACTGGCTATCAGAGATAGGGTAAATGATACCACTATCCAGACATTTTACGATCTCCTTCTTCACAGCCTCTTTCATGACTGGATTGAGACGTCTTTGTGGATCCCGGACTGTTTTAGCATCATCCATCAGATGAATGTGATGTTCAACGATCAGGGGACTAATCCCCTTGATGTCCGCCATGGACCAGCCAAAAGCTTGCCTGTTGCTGTGCAAGACCGCGAGAAGGGCTTTCTCTTGCTCGGAGCTAGAGAAGCCGAGATGATGACAGGGGGGTCTCATTCTCACCTAAGTAAGCGTACTTAAGGTGAGACGGCAAAGGCTTGAGTTCGAGCGTTGGAGGTGAAACGATGGAAGGCAAGATTGGTGAAGCGGTCTCGAACTCAAAAGATTCCAGCAAAGGTTCAAAATGAGTGTTAAGCCATCCAATCGAAGATTGCTTCGTCTTCAAATGCTGGATTGAGGACCAATACCAACAAGGCGAGTTCGCATTATCCGAAAACTGGAAGGTGAAACCACTACAACCTCATGCCCCTAAAAAGGTGGACATGCCGGGGGCATCGTGCTCATTCATAGAAAAAGCCTAATGGACCGAAAAGTCCGTAAACTAGAAATTCGCCTCAAATACGGCGACCGTGGACCGAAACGTCCTTAAACTAACGATGGACCACTATGTCCTAAAACTAGCTGATGACCGAAACGTCGTTAAACTACTACCAACCCGCGGCATCTTCAGGATGACATGGTAAAAAAAATGGTACGTTCACAAACGAGATGGGTACGGATGAAAACCCGAAAGGGCTCCGTGAGTAAAAACAGCAGGGCTACCGGCGAGTTTTGTGAAACCCCGAAAGGGCGCAACCTCATTACAAGACATTTGCAAGGTCCTCTCGACCTTGTGAGGAGAAACCACCTGCGTGAGATCCTTACGACTCACAAGGGAGCAACACACTTAGGGATCCCCATGATTCCTAAGAAGAAATGACACTTGCGAGATCCTCACGACTCGTAAGGAGAACCCTCTTATGAGACCCTCACGGCTCATAAGATTCAAAAGTCTTAAACTATAGGGATCTGAACCTGTTCTTAGGCGGCCACCACAACCTCCAATGCTGCCCTACAAGCGGCTCAATATTGACCCTTGTATACAATCCACGGGCGCGAATAAACATTTCCCTAACAAAGTCCCATCCGTGACTAGGGATATGTCTAAACGGTGAACAACCCTTATAAGTCCTCTCGACTTATAAGGAGAAAGCACTCTTGTAAGATCCTTACGACTTATAAGAGACCATACACTTAGGAATCCTCACGATTCCTAAGGAGAAAACGACACCTATGAGATCCTCACGACTCGTAGGGGGAAACACCTTTATGAGACCCTTATGGCTCATGAAGTCAAAAGCCTTAGTCGACAGGATCCTAACCCTGTTCGCTAAGCCACGTTTGTTCGACATCGACAGAAGCAAATGATGATTCGCTCCTGGCAATATCCCAATTGTAGCTGTGCTGATGCCGAAATCGGCGTCTAATTCCAAGCTTGCAGCAAGAAACTAGCAAGCCACACATGCATACGAAATAGCCGAAATGATGGGGCAACTTGCAACAAAATCAGCAAGTAAAAATGTATGCATACAAAATAGTCGAAATGATTGGGCAACTCGCAATAAAAAGCGGCGAGTAAAAATAAAACAAAATAGTCGAAATGATTGGGCACCGCGAAAAATAGCCGAAATGATTGGGCAATCGCGACCTTCGCGATATAAAAGCTGAAATGATAGAGCATCGCAGAAAGAAATAAAAAATTCTGAAAGAGTGAAATTTTTGCCCTACAGATGAGATCACATCGATCCCTGTATACAATCCAAGGGCACAAACAAGGAGGGAACCATACCTTCCCCCCAGGCTTCGTCGAAGCGAAGCCGAATCTCGACGGTTTATAGACAACCTAGAGACAATCTCGACATTCGTCGCAATATTGCAGACACAATGTCAACAAACGAAGCAAAGGAAGATCCCTAGCTTCAGGGTCTCGACGTCAATATCGACAACTTAGAGATCAACAACGGCGTTTCTCCTTACTCCAGTAGGATGCAGACGTGGCGTCAACAAAAGACCCAATGGTCAAAACAAAGCGGAGTGACGGCAAAATCCCAGGTCCACCTCGGCATTCATCTCGATACAGCAGACGAGATGTCACCACAGCATTCTTCCTCCAGCAGGATTCAAACGCAACAATCCAACAACGGAGCCATGTCGAAGTCCCTAGTTCCAGGTCCCGACGGTTCACTAACAACCTAAAGACCACCTCGACGTTCATCTCGATACAGCAGACGAAATGTCACTACAGCGTCCTTCCTCCAACAGGATTCGGACACACCAAAGCAAATGAAGTAAAGGCCAAGTTCCTAGCTTCAGGGTCTTGATGGTAACTCATATAAAACCTGAAAGACCATCGGAAATCATCTCATACCAGCGCGGAGTGGTCACCACCTCGACGTTCGTCTCGATACAGCAGACGAGATGCCATCACAGCGTTCTTCCTCTAACAGAATTCAGACACGCCAAAGCAAACGAAGTAAAGGCCAAATTCCTAGCTTCAGGGTCTTGACGGCAACTCATATAAAACCTGAAAGACCATCGGAGATCATCTCTCACCAGCACGGAGTGGTTGTTTCCCCCAATCAGAGCAAAGCTCTGTTTGAATTTCAAAAATTCAAAATTTGAAGCAACGCTTCAAATTCCTTGCGCTGCGCGCAACACGCCACGTGTCAAAAGCTGATACGTCAGCGCAGCGCACCCAATCAGAGCAAGGCTCTATTTAAAACAAAAATTAAAGGAAGCAACGCCTCAGTTGCGCAGGCACTGCGCTGCGCGACACGTGTCAGCGCAAACGCAGTTGCGCTGCGCGACACGTGTCAGCGCAGTTGCGCTGCGCTGTGCGCTGCGCGACACGTGTCAAGCGCTGGTGCATCTGCGCCAAACAGAATTAAAATTTTAATAAGATCTTTCCATTCTTGTTAAAATAAGAAAATTGTCTTCTGTAAAACAGAAGCCCTTGGATCAAAGATCCAACGGTGGGGAAAATTCCCCAAATCACTCAGAGAAATATCTCTTTAACAAATTTAAAAAATTTATGGGCACTATATAAAGACCCCTAGACCCCAACTCAAATCATCAATATTGTGAGAGATCAAGAACTTCAAAAACAGAGAGAACTCTGAAGAAAATTCAAGAAAAAAGTAAAAAACCTTTATAAAATAGAAGAATTTTTTCTGAATAGATCATTGATCTAAGAACAAGATCAATGATCTTCAATAAAAAACAAATAATAATAGTGCCTTGCACTTTTTTATGAACCATTGGTTCTGGAATCATAAAGATTCTTTTTCTTGAATCCAAAATAGGATCAAGTTATTGAAACAGTGTCTTGCACTTGCAAAACTGCACTGTTACGCTCCTGGGTTGGCGCAGCCACCAGAGAGCGCCACGTGTCAGCATCAGAACCACTTGCGCTATGCGCTTTTAAGATAGAGCATTGCTCTCTGAAATTGGCGCAACTCACCAGAGCGCGCCACGTGTCAGCAGCGCAACAGCGCAGTGCACTGGCACAGCGCACTGCGCTTGCGGAACACGTGTCACCACCATAAGCGCTTGCGCTCAATGATTGGCGCAAAGCGCCTGACAAATGCACTGCATTGTTTGCTGAAAGGCCAGGCCCAAATCAAAAAGGCCTAGCAGGCCAAAATAAAATGCAATGCATTAAAAGGGCAGAGCCCAAACAAGATAGATGCCCTGCATCATTTATAAAAAGGGCAGGGCCCAAACAAAATAGACGCTTGTTCCCCTCCGAAAGACGGCGCACAGGACCGCGATGGCCTGGCGCTGAGATTCGGGGCAGATGCTATTTGGTTTTTTCCGTCCACCTCTCCGAAGATGCCAAGTTGATTTATGGCACCGTGTATCGAAGGTTTAGACGGATGCGGCCGATGTAACAGACTTTGTCAGATTCCCCCTCGCTAGAGGGGTTTTTGATTGTGGGGACGCTCTTCCTTGCAGGCGCAAGCCCCTGCAGTTAATTACGCTACCGCTTCGCGGTAACAACTTTCTCCTTCTCCAGAATTTCACTTCGTGTCGTGGGTGTTTGTTTTGTTTGTGGTTGTCCGTGGATTGTATACGGAGACTGAGTAATACCGTCGCCCGTAGGACGTGGATTAGTCCAAATCCGTATTTATTTAGATTTGGGTTTGGTGTTTTTTAGTTTAAGGATACGTTAGTCGCGTTGCGGCTAAGATCAACTTAAACGTTCGTTAAGGATACGTTAGTCCAGTTTGAGACTAAGATCAACTTAACAGGATCGTTTAGATCCGACAAAAGAGCATTTGGGCTCTATTGTTCCAGTTTAGGGACATAGTGGTCCATTGCATGTATGGTCGTCGGGACCCGTCACCTCTCTGACGATGTTGAAGAATTACAATGACAAATGTCAAAGGAGTTCAGAGATGTACCCTTGAGCCAAAGTTGATTGGGGGAATTTATAGTCCAATTTGGGACCAAAGTCTGTTTGAAGGTTTAAGGATGCGTTAGCCATATTTGAGGCTAAGATCAACTTAAACGGTTGTTAAGGATACGTAAGTCCAGTTTGGGACTAAGATCGACTTAACGAGATCGTTTAGATCCGACAAAAGAGCATTTGGGCTCTATTGTGCCAGTTTAGGGACATGGTGGTCCAATACCAGTTTAAGGACATAGTGGTCCACCGTTAGTTTAAGGACGTTTCGGTCCGATATTAGTTTAGGGACGTTTCGGTCCGATATTAGTTTAGGGACGTTTCGGTCCACGAGTTTAGGGACCCCGCAGTCCAGATTCATGTATGTGGTCGTCGGGACCCGTCACCTCTCCAACGTCGTTGAAGGATTACAACGACAGGTGTCAGAGGAGCTCGGAGATGTACCCTTGAACCGGATATAGATTGATTTAAGAGAGCAATCTTTGCTCGACCGATTTAATTTAAGGACTTACGGCCAAAATTGGGCTAAGTCCAGTTGAAAATGTTCAACACCCTTATTTATTTTTGGTCTATTAGACCTGTGTTAGGGCTTTGCCCCCACTTAAATAATGCATTGCACTACTTCAGGCCATTTATGCCTATTTTGACTGGGCTCTGCCCTTTTTATTATGATGCAGATCATTTGTTTTGGTCCATTGGACCTTTCAATTGGGCTCTGCCCTTTCAAACAATGCACAGCATTTTATTTATTAGGCCTGTTAAGCCTTTTAATTGGGCCTAGCCCTTCAGGAAGTGAAATGCCTTGCATTTATCAGGCGCTTTGTGCCAATCACTGAGCGCAAGCGCTTGTGGTGACGACACGTGTCATGCTCTGGCGAGCGCAAGCGCAACAGCGCAGTGCGCTGCGCTAGTGCGCTGTTGACACGTGGCGCGCTCTAGTGAGTTGCGCCAATTCCAGAGAGCAAAGCTCTATTTCAAGGGCGCGTAGCGCAAGTTGTTCTGTGGCTGACACGTGGCGCCCTCTTAAGAGCACAACAGCGCAATTTGGAAGTGCAGAGCACTAAGAATCTTTTAGATTCAAGAACAGAAGCGCAAAGCACTATTTGATTTCTTGATCTGAATTAGATCAAAGAAAAAGAAAAATAAATTTTTCTTTTTTTGTTTCAAGAACCAGAGGTTCATAAAAGTGCAAAGCACTATTTTTATTTTATTGTTTTCTTGTTTTTTTTAAAGAACCAAAGGTTCATAAGAAGTGCAAAGCACTGTTTTTTTTTATGTAAAGATCATTGATCTTGTTTTTAGATCAATGATCTATTAGAAGAAATTTCTTCTTCTATTTTATGAAGGTTCTTTACCTTTTTCTTGGAATTTTCTCAGAGTTCTCTCTGTTTGAAGCTCTTGACCTTTTTTTTTTCTTAAGAAATGTTCATGCCTTCGAATTGAGGCCTAGGGTCCTTTTTACAGTGCCCATAAATTAGTTAGATTTGTTACATAAATCTTTTTCTGAGTGATTTGGGGAATTTTTCCCACCGTTGGATCTTTGATCCAAAGGCCCCTTGCCTTGTACAAGAAAATCTTCTTGTTTTAACAAGAACAGAAAGATTTCTTTAGAATCTTAATTCAGTTTGGCGCAGATGCCCCAGCGCGTGACACGTGTCGCGCAGCGCATAGCGCAGCGCAACTGCGCTAGCGCACTAGCGCATCTGCGCTGACACGTGTCGCGCAGCGCAGAGCGCAGCGCAACAGCGCAGCGCAACAGCGCAAGCGCATCTGCGCTGACACGCGTCGCGCAGCGCAGTGCATGCGCAACTGAAGCGTTGCTTCCTTTAAACAGAGCTTTGCTCTGATTGGGTGCGCTTTCTTGGGCGCTGCGCTGACGTATTAGCGCCTGACACGTGGCGCGTTGCGCCCGAGACTTGAAGCGTTGCTTCAAAATTTTGAATTTTGAATTTCAACAGAGCTTTGCTCTGATTGGGTGAAACAAATGCCCCTCCCACCGTTGCGCTCACGTGGCGCGCACGTGAGTGCAGCGGTGGCAACCCCCTGACCGTTGGATCAAGGGGTAAGCTCAAGGGGCGCAAGCGCCTTATAAATAGGACCTCTGGCCCTTAGAAAAATCTTATCATTTCAAGATTTTGATTTCCAGAGCTTTGCTCTTGCTTAGAACTCCAGAGCTTTGCTCTCGTTTCCAGAACTTTAGAGCTTTGCTCTCATTTTCCAAGTTAGAAAATTTTAGGTAAAATTAATCTTAAGTAAATTTAATTTTAATTAACCAACAGAGCTTTGCTCTCACAGATCTTCTGATCTAAAGAAATCCCCTTTGGGGTTTCATCACCAGAGCTTTGCTCTTATGAATCCATAGATCTATAGAGATCTTGTTCATGAGTTCTAACCCATGATCAGAGCTTTGCTCATGGATCCAAAAATAGCTCTTTTAGATTTGAAAAATGAGGAAATTTTTTTTTTATATAAGTTTTTCATGAATCTTTCAAGATTCCAAAATTGTTGATTCTTTTAAGTGTAAAAAAAAAATTTCTGATGGAACTTTTCCATTATTACCACAGAGCCATGCTCCTTTAAGGAATCTTATTTCCCTGGGACCAGAGTTTGACAAGTGTCACTCTGTGACAGAGCTTTGCTCTGAAAGAGGAGATTTTCTCCTTGTCTCTAGGGATTCTTCCCCCCCATTTTTTATAAATGGGAATGTTTTCCTGGGGACCAACTGACAATCTCATCTAATGATGAGGTTGTCTTGTTAACTGACGTATTGTCATCCAGATTTTGTGGGTCCTCCTTTGGTCCCCTACTCACTGCACTGCTGTGTGGTGTAATTAATTAAGTTACATTTAATCTAATTTAATTAATGCACCTTTTTTTTAGACGCCAAACGTTGGAATTGCAACACTAACGGCTGAATTTGTTCTTTTGCAGCGATCATGTCTGAAGACACTTCATTCCCGTCCGTCCGCTCGAAGGAGGGATTTCCCGAGGCGCCCCTGGACCGTGAAGTCCTAGCTATGATCAAGGAGTACGACCCTGAATACAAGAGTCTCCATCTTTGGGGGTCGTGGTACAATCAGATCATCATGGGCCGGCGGAGCTTCACCTGCGCGGTGCCGTCAGAACCCATCACGGCAATTCACTACGCTACCTCACCTTCAGTGCAGTATGCCGTGGAGATGATAGACTGGACCGCGAACAGCTTTCTTCATCCCGCTATGGATGCGGTTCCGGTTCAGCGTCCCATGGTCTTGGATATCCTAGGACGCCGTATTTGTCAGGGAGAAGCGCGGCCTTGGGGGCAATCATATAACCTTGGTTTGATTCCCCGTCATCCGATTGGCTATCTGCCGTGGGCCCGATACATCCTGTCGACGAAGAAGTCGCAGTTGATAAGACTCGGACTGTACACCGCGGTCTACGTCTCTCTTTTCCAGTATCCCTCTCTCCCCACCTGGTGGTTCAAGGCTTTCTTGGAGCAATGGAATATTCCCACCCACACTTTCCTTGCCATGGATCGGGAAGTGTCCATTTCTTTGGAGGAATTCGCGGAGGTATCCGGCCTACCGGTCATGGGGGAACACTATGAAGAGCTGCTCCCGACAGATGAGTACGTCTTCGGTGCTAAGCCGATGGTAAGGGGGATTACGCCGGAAAATGCCGTTCAACACCAATTCCCGAGCCTGATCAAGGTGTTGAACATCTACGAGTCCCTCTTCATCGAACACGGGAGCCGAGGAGTTAATTTTGAGGACTTCATTGCTCGCTTCCTCCGTCCGAGCGTCATTTCGCCAGGAGCCGCCAAATCTGCTATCCTGGATGATCCTTTTGGTCTAGGTTTGGATAACCTGCCGACGAAGGAGATAGACCAAAAGGCTTTCTTCCTCCCAGACTTCCCTACCATATCTTTCGCGGAAATTGCAGCCCCTGGGATGGACGAGGAGGCCTTTTTCTTAGGATTTCTCGGGCTGTGGCTGAGTTGGTTCGCGATCCCAATGCACTCTCATCGCATGCGGCCCTCTGTCTTTTATCCAGCCCACTGCATGGTCATCGGGGTAAAGGTGGCCGTGGGGATTGCCGGCTTAGCGCACTTGTATCATGGTCTCAGCCGAGCCGCGGATGCCAACGAGCCCGGGGCATTGCACGTGGTCTTCCCGATGCACTACTTTATGTCATGGCTCAAGCTACATACGGCGGGTGTATTTGGAATGCATAAAAGGCCTTCGTTCTTTGAAAGGTGTGGTTTCCCTCGTATTATTCAATTGATTGGCGCATCAATCGTGACCCCTTCACCACGGAATGCTAGAGGCTTATTGCTCCGCCCTCACACCGTTGGAGTCGGGATGTCCTTCATTGATAAGGTATTAACCATTGGAAAAGCGTCCGCCACTGCGGCGCAACCATTACAGGACTCCTTTAAGAATGGAGCTTCAGTATTGACGGCCCGGAAGACCCTCCACTTGTATTCTATCAGACCGGGCTTCCTAGTCTTTAGGCAGGGCGGTGCAGCGATCTTTATGAGATATAACCCGCATCGTTTTGCGCAACAACTGGGTTATGATCAAGGTGTACCCTTGGAAGCTTTCTTACTGGAACCTGCTGCTAATGAAGAAGGGATGGAGAATGCGTTACATCACTTCATGCGCTTGAACACAGGTTCTCGTTTCTTTATTAGTGCACCATCCTGCACTCCACGACTCCTTAACGTATATAAAGAGTGGTACAATCATGCGACAGGGGCCGTTATAAAGGAGGAGAGGCGAGTGCTGATCGACCGTAAAGAAGCACCTCCCAGCACCAATCGTAACGCTCCTTTAGTGCCAAGGACCCCGGTGGTTCCTCCTTTCAAAGATGCCGGGGGCAGACCATTGCGTGCGCAAAGTCCTCCACGTGAGTTGCCGCTCCTTGATATCGCAGATGCACCTCCCGCACCCTGTGCTCCAGTGGAGACAGTGGTTGTACCCTCGCCGGAGTCTGGCGTTGGTGCGGACATCGGGACCCGTCGTCCCAAAGTGGCTGCCAAGCGGAAGTCGATCCCCCGTGAGCCTAGGGTCGGAGGGCAAAAGAAAAAGAAGTCGCTCTTCGCTGCGGATGTCGTGTTCGGCCAGGAACCCCATGCTCCCTATGCTGAAGGTCTGCTCGAATATGGGACTAACGCAGGGTTAGTGATGCCGCCGCCAGACGATACAGACTTGGAGGCTGCTCTCAAAGCTTCGGCATGGCTGGCGAGGCGTGATGCATGGCTAGCTAAGCTTGCGCAATCAGGTAGTTACTAGTCACATTTTCCTTATTACAACAACATATCTTCCTTATCGCCCTTGATTAACGCTTTTCTTTCCTTTCTTTCAACAGGCATCACTGATGAAGAAGCTATCGCTGCGTCTTTGAAGACTTTCCAAGAGGAGGAACGTCTTAGAGCGTCTATGGGCCTTAGTAAGTTTTAATCCATCAAGTTTCCATCTCCCTTGTGTTATGGTCGATCTAACCTTTCTATTTTTATTGCAGAAACCTCAATGCCGTTCCCACCAAGCGACGCAGATGTTTTACCAGCTGCCGATGTTCCCGCTTCCTCTGGGCCACCGCAGGAGGTTCGTCTCGAAGAGCCGATGAAGGATGCCTTAAAGGCTCTGGAGGCATCCCTGAACGAGGATGACGACGCCTTGAAGGAGGCGTCACTAAGATCCATCAAGACAGCCCGGGAGGAAAGGAAGCGGCAAAGGCGTGAGTCGAAGGCGCGCCGGGCTGCCTTGGCTGCGGGAGCGGGCCCCAGCACCGCCCCTCGTGCTGATACTCCATCTGAAGAGGCCCCTGTTGCCTTATCCACTGCCCGCAGAGAGGTGGCGTGCGCAGTTCGGAGCGCAAACGGTAAATCCGCTTCAGGTAATATTTCTCTCAGAGTTTTTGTTGTAAGGGTTTTTAATGTCATTGGTCCTTATATCCCTTATCTTGCAGGGCCGAGTCCGATCGAGGGGGAGGCGGAAACCGTTGATCCCAAAGAAGCAGAGGAGGCGGTACCTGCCGAACTCAAGCCGACGGTGGGCAATGTCGCTGTGGCTTTGGAGCCTGAAGTGGAGGTCGAGGGGCCTACCGCCGAGAAGGTCATTGATGCCGAACCTGAAGTGGTGGCAGATGATATGATCATTATAACTGAACCGAAGCTGGTGGTGGACGAGGCGCTTGAGGCCGGCGACCTCGTGGTGACAGTGGATGAGCCGATGAAGACGGCGGAGCTCGAAGAAGTTGCGGGCGAGATGGGTACGACTCTTGGGGAAGAGTCAGCCGCTTCCTTCCAAGAATCCGGCAACGCTCCAATTATTGCCCTCCCTGCTTACGATCTCCTGCCGTCTCCTGGTCGCGCTAGCACGACGACGGTCCCCATCGAGTCGGGTGATGAGGCTACGGGCGGTGGCCTTATGTCGATAGAGGAGGGAGTCGCTTCTGTTTCGGTCGGGAGCTCCTCAGGTAAACCTTAGGTTACTGTCTTTCTTATTTTACAATCCTTTCTAACAAGTTCATTTTTCTTGTAACGCAGGTGCAGCCAGCGCCGATGCCCCACTGCTTGAAGGAGCGCCTTCAACGACTGCCTTGGCGGTGGTTACCTCCCAACCCTCTCTCATACCGTCTAAGATGTTGGAAGGTATGGGTTTGCAACTTATTATTCTTATCTTTCAGATGTATAGTGCATGTACTAAAGTCGTGCTTGATTGAATGATTTAGCGTGCTTGCGCTTTCTAAAAGATAGATCAAAAATATTTGTAACCGCAATCAAGAACGGCGTCGCTTTGCAGCTAGCCGGTGAGTACGGGTCGGTCCACAGGGATGTTGTGAATTTCCGATTCGTTCTTACGAGTTAATTCCGAAGGGTGTTCGGAGTTGTTATTAAATCTAAAAACCTAATTAACCTAGGGCAATTATCTAAATCTAAATCTTGCTAGGGTTAGGTTTAGGAATGATTTGGAAATGCAAATAAATCTCAACGCTTTCTATACCCAGATTAGGATCTAAGAGGAGTTATGGTAATTATCAATAAAGGGGATTAGATCCATTCGGGAATGTGTTCCTTCCTCTAGGTTCTTGTCCTTCCTTTAGAGATCCTTACCCTAACCTCCATGGAAAACGCGCGCAACTGAGCCTTTATACTACGGTATCACCGCTACCTCGAGGGATAGAGTGCCGTAGGACGCAGTGTGTGCGTGTATGCATGGAGTCCTATAGATTCTATGTGATGGGTAAGAAAGGGATGAGAGATCTCATCTCTCAAAAGCCTTTCCCAAAGCTAACATCTAAGGCAAAGAATTAAAATCTAAACTAGAACAAGAAATTAAATTACTTACAGATGGATCCCTCCAATCTTCCATCCAGGTTTGTCAGATCTGAATTTCTGAATTAAAGAGAGACACCGATGCTCTCCAAAATATTTCTAAATTTTATTCATTAAAGGGAGGCATGAAGTTTACAATGAATTAGAGTCCCTATTTATAGAAGATAGGAAACCCTAGGGTTACAATGACTTGCATGTTTACAATTACAAAAATAGCCCTAGGTCAACTAGTCAAAGCCGCAAATGAATTTTGATAAAATAAAATCTTCCTTTTGTCTTCTTAAAAAGGAAGTATTGGGCCTTTCCTTTATGGGCTCTTCTGTCTTTGGGCTTCCTGGGCTACTTAATTCTTTAATTCTTTCTTTAAAATAGCTTCTGTTCTCTTTCAGATTTTCCAGTGAATAATTGTGGTGGACTTTTAACCGTGGCTTCGAAATCTTGGACCTTGCATTGCCTTGTACTTTGTGAATTTTATCTTTGATGTAGGCTTGATCAAGAGTCTTCTGTTTGTTTGTCAAAAGTCCCTTTTTGTATCATCTTTTGTCTTTTTCACTGTTTTCGCTCCAAGAACCTGTAACCTGTAATATGTAGCAGACATGCGTCAAAAGCACCCGTTTATTTATAAAATGAATAAGAATGTGGAATATAATAATGCAATATTCTAGTGTGAACAAATACCCCCAAACTTATCTTTTGCTCGTCCTCGAGCAAACTTATTTTTATTCACTAAAATCCTAACTACACTTTCGCAGGGAAACGCGATTGCACTGAGCACGTGCAACAAGCCGTTAAACCTCTAGGTGTCCCTAGTAGGAGGAGTGTTGTCTCCTGAGGGTTTTCAGCGGATTACACCCACAAAATCCTATCAACTCGGCCCATTGACTTTTGTTCTTCATTTAGGTTTTCTAATAAGGAATTCTATTATCTTTTACTTGTAAATTATCCACCCATATTCTTCACACTTCCTCATCATTTAACTTAAGATTATATATATCCTATAGACTTACTTAGCTTTCGGCATCTCTTAAGTTTTCCTTCTAAAGTTCTATCTCCACTTAGAAATTTCTATCAACTCTACTAAAGATACAAGTTCTATTCTTCATTCCTCTCTCTTATCTAAATTCCAATCACATACCCCCACGTGTGTGTAAATATCACCCATACACTTGGAAATTCAAATCAAGCGATCGTACTCTCGTCCATTGTCCAAAGCACTTATTAATTAGTGAATTTTTAAATGAAATTTGCTTACACATCCTTCATGCGACCGTTAATACTTCTTGAGGTACCAACAACCGATTACAAGATGCGTTAGCACTTTAAAGCGTATTTCCTAGTTTTGCAACACCCAAGGCTTTAGCAGTGACTCCCAAACCAGTTGGTCTAAGGCACTAGGTGATGAAGCACCCTCGCTAAATATTTTTCTATTTTTTTACAGCCTTAAGTAATCACAAAAACCAGTGTCCATTTTTTTCCTTTATTCACTTTTTTTTTCCTTTTATTTTCTTCATACCAAGGACTTTAGACAAGAGCATTTCAAGGTCTCTTCTACTATTCCAAGTTTCAAGGTTCGTGATTGTGTAAATTGTAGGGTATACGTTTTCAGAATCTAGATTTAAGCTAGAAACTATTTTTCAAACTTATACTCTAATAAAAGCATCAATACTCTTCCCTTGTTTTGACTTAGCCCAAGAAGTGAACCCAAAATTTGCCTATTTCTAAATAAACTACAAGGCATATACTCTCTACCATTAAACTTTAAGGAATGTTATCTTTAGGGTTTTTAATTTACTAAGTCTAAGATCTAGTTGTTCCTAGCCAGTTAACCTAATTGTCAAACTCAAGTCAATTAGCCAATATTGAATACAATAATTTTTATAATTTTTCAATTTTTATGGGTTTTCAAATAAATATGCAAATGCAAAAATATATACAAATGAATGCGAAGGAAAAAGACGTACCGAGCATACCCCCAAACTTGAACTTGACAGTGTCCTCACTGTCATGCTAAACCAAGAGGGTCAAAATACCGGCACTCCCCTGTTTATTTATTTATAATTTTTATATTTTTAATGTTTTGAAATTTTTTTTTTAATTTTTTATAGAAAAGAAAACAAAAAATATTTACATATATATACAAAGATTCCCCCAAACTTAAGCTTGGCCTTGCACTAGCTAAAAGTTAGCACCAACCATTCAAAAATCTTATCGTGGAAATGGTAGAGTTGGTGCAAGAAAATGAGAAGCACGCGAGACCGTGTGGAAAGAAGAATGGTAGAATATGGTCTCGGTGGGGGAGAAGAATGGCGAAAAGAAGAAGGAAGTGGAGTACGATCTTGAGGATGTAAATCAAGCGAATAAATTAGCGCAATTTGTGATGACTGATGTGTTAAAAGCGATTGCGCTAACCTATCAACTCTTCGTGAAATAGGGTCAAATCCCTCAAGATTCGCAAGAAAACATGGGCACGCCGAACTTGGTATAGGAAATGAAAGCGTAACGGTCATTTGTACGGTCGGGACAATAGGAGAGACGAAAGGGAGTGAATTAGGGATAGTATCTTTCTCACCGTAGTAAACTGTTTCGAACTTGAAAGATTCCATTATTGGTTCGAAACTACTATAATCAACCGAGTCTGGTGGCTCATCTGAAAATGTAAAGGACTCAAACTCGGGCGGTGAGTCATCAACATCGTCCGAAAAAGTGAAACACTTGTAGGTGTTATCATCTGTGAGAATTGTGTCAGATTCAAAGGAAAAGGTTTCAAGCTCACAGTCTTCAAGCGGGGTCGGAACGATGGGAAGGAGAGAGGGTGATATAACAGTCAAAGGTTCAGGAGGATGAATTGGAAAATCAGACACATCAAACAAAAATGATTCAACCTCAATATTATCCTCAAGACTCTCCTCAATACTATCCTCAATATTCAACTCATCCATGCCATTATCATCAAAATCTAGACGCATATGAGATTCGGGAGAAACATTTAATAACTCAGGATGATGATTTGAACATAAAATCTCAATTAAATCGACTGGTTCATCATCCGAAATATTCCCGGCATCAATATCCTCAATCAAGTGAAAATCAATTTCTTTAGACACCTCATCAAAAGCATGGATATCTATCGATTTAGGTTCTAGATGGGAGGTGTAAAGATCGAAAGGATTAGGTGCGGTTTCACTCGAAAGGGGTTCCTCACAATCTAGCAAATCAAACACTACAAAATCACACAACTCGTTTTTATTTTCAACAGGTGAATCATTTAGAACAATCGATGGAAAACCGGAGTTGTGGGCTTCAATTGGGTACGGGTAGGTTTGATTTGAAAATCCTCTCTCATTCTCATTCTGTCCAACCGCCTCCTTATACATTGAAAAATTTGGAGCTAGCGGGACACTAGCTACCGGTTCACTCGGTTGCATAAGGGCGGCTAAAGATGCTTCCACATTCCTAGTCATTTTATTCGTTGCTGCAATGTACGCTTCCAACGACTCTTCCAAACTAGACTTAGGTGGTGAGGGGGTTTCAGTAAAAGATTCAAAATTGGTTGGATATGTGAAACTCCCTAATGGCTGTGTCGAAACAGTGTCTAGTGAAGGTGGGAAGGTCGAGTATGACTTGTAGGAAGTGGGTGGTTGGGCAGGGGTAGGGTCAACATATGAATAAAAAGATGAATAGTCGTGTTGATCCCTAGAACTAGACGAGTGGAGAGGGGTGAAAGATCGACTGCGAGATTGAGCAATATGCTCAGCAATGGACATCGGCCTAGGAGTAACAGAAGGACTTAACGAAGTGGTATCAACATATGTAGGTGGTAAAGGTTGACTCGGTTGACACAAGGTAGGTTGAAAAGTTAAACTATTTCTCCTAGACGCCTCTATTTGATCTTTCAACGAAATTTTTGGTAAGGAAGGATCGTTTTTAAATTGACCGAACAAATTAACATATGACGCAAAATTAGGTTCGGGATACCAAAGTTCGATTAATGATTTTTTATGTGGAGTACCCATGTTAGAAGAAGAGGGAAAGAAAGAAGGTAGGTGGTGCAAGTGGGGTGCAAGGATTTCTTAGCGATAAAATTTTTGCAAGTTTTTATAAAAAATTTCCTTTTTTTCTTTTTCTCTTTATTTGAGACTGTTTGCAGAAAAAAAAATATCGATAAAGGGCTTAAACACAAATGTAATCAACCAGAAATGCACAATCAGACCTAGATCTAGGGTCACCTAGGTCTACTAGACAGCTCCTAACTAGGGCTAGAAATAGGACCTCAAACCGCCTCTTCACGGACAAGTACGGCCAGGTAAGTGGGAAGGAACCACCACTACAGTGGGCCTAATTAATAACCACTAGCCTAGACACCGCAAGGTCGGTTAGGATAAACGGTCGATGCCTATACTAGTCTTTTTCCTAGTGAGCTCGAAGTCCTTAGGGCTGAGTCTAGTATTTTTTAATTAAAGATTGGTCAATGCAAATGCCTTATGTGATTTCTGGGGTCCTGGGAAGGGTGATGAAATCCCCACCCAATCTGAATTGGTCAAAAAGCCCCTTAAAGTCCAATTAAAGATATGCAAAACAGTAAATCACTTGCAATCAAATATTTTTATTTTATGCGCGGCGCAAAGAATCCTGCACAAGATTGTTATTTGAAAGGGAAAAGATTTTTGAGCGCAAAGAAATCCTGCAGGCAAATTTACAGAAGATATATCAAGATTTGCAGAGGAGGAGAGAGAGAAAACTCACAGAAATTTCCAGTGGCGGAGCATTTTTTTTTTTAATTTTATTTATCGCGCTTCTGCACCTTTTTTTTAGCCCTGATTCGACCAGACCGCGGCGGTTCCGCGGCCAAAAGAGGGCTGGCGCGGCGGTTTCGCCGCGCTTTGGTGGGATCGCCGCTTTTTTTTTTTTTTTGCATCTTCTCTCCAGATCTCCGCGGTTCTTCTTGTTTCACTTTCTGGAAATTTCCAGATCCGTCTCGATTGTATATCCTGCAAGATTCAAAAAACAAAGTACCATTTCCAAAAATAACAGATGATATATTTTTATATTTTTTGTGATTTTTAAGATTTTTATGATTTTTTTAATTTTGATTAACCCGAAATTGCAAAAAGGAAATAACACGCCATCCCCGGCAACGGCGCCATTTGATTGAATGATTTAGCGTGCTTGCGATTTCTAAAAGATAGATCAAAAATATTTGTAACCGCAATCAAGAACGGCGTCGCTTTGCAGCTAGCCGGTGAGTACGGGTCGGTCCACAGGGATGTTGTGAATTTCCGATTCGTTCTTACGAGTTAATTCCGAAGGGTGTTCGGAGTTGTTATTAAATCTAAAAACCTAATTAACGTAGGGCAATTATCTAAATCTAAATCTTGCTAGGGTTAGGTTTAGGAATGATTTGGAAATGCAAATAAATCTCAACGCTTTCTATACCCAGATTAGGATCTAAAAGGAGTTATGGTAATTATCAATAAAGGGGATTAGATCCATTCGGGAATGTGTTCCTTCCTCTAGGTTCTTGTCCTTCCTTTAGAGATCCTTACCCTAACCTCCATGGAAAACGCGCGCAACTGAGCCTTTATACTACGGTATCACCGCTACCTCGAGGGATAGAGTGCCGTAGGACGCAGTGTGTGCGTGTATGCATGGAGTCCTATAGATTCTATGTGATGGGTAAGAAAGGGATGAGAGATCTCATCTCTCAAAAGCCTTTCCCAAAGCTAACATCTAAGGCAAAGAATTAAAATCTAAACTAGAACAAGAAATTAAATTACTTACAGATGGATCCCTCCAATCTTCCATCCAGGTTTGTCAGATCTGAATTTCTGAATTAAAGAGAGACACCGATGCTCTCCAAAAGATTTCTATATTTTATTCATTAAAGGGAGGCATGAAGTTTACAATGAATTAGAGTCCCTATTTATAGAAGATAGGAAACCCTAGGGTTACAATGACTTGCATGTTTACAATTACAAAAATAGCCCTAGGTCAACTAGTCAAAGCCGCAAATGAATTTTGATAAAATAAAATCTTCCTTTTGTCTTCTTAAAAAGGAAGTATTGGGCCTTTCCTTTATGGGCTCTTCTGTCTTTGGGCTTCCTGGGCTACTTAATTCTTTAATTCTTTCTTTAAAATAGCTTCTGTTCTCTTTCAGATTTTCCAGTGAATAATTGTGGTGGACTTTTAACCGTGGCTTCGAAATCTTGGACCTTGCATTGCCTTGTACTTTGTGAATTTTATCTTTGATGTAGGCTTGATCAAGAGTCTTCTGTTTGTTTGTCAAAAGTCCCTTTTTGTATCATCTTTTGTCTTTTTCACTGTTTTCGCTCCAAGAACCTGTAACCTGTAATATGTAGCAGACATGCGTCAAAAGCACCCGTTTATTTATAAAATGAATAAGAATGTGGAATATAATAATGCAATATTCTAGTGTGAACAAATACCCCCAAACTTATCTTTTGCTCGTCCTCGAGCAAACTTATTTTTATTCACTAAAATCCTAACTACACTTTCGCAGGGAAACGCGATTGCACTGAGCACGTGCAACAAGCCGTTAAACCTCTAGGTGTCCCTAGTAGGAGGAGTGTTGTCTCCTGAGGGTTTTCAGCGGATTACACCCACAAAATCCTATCAACTCGGCCCATTGACTTTTGTTCTTCATTTAGGTTTTCTAATAAGGAATTCTATTATCTTTTACTTGTAAATTATCCACCCATATTCTTCACACTTCCTCATCATTTAACTTAAGATTATATATATCCTATAGACTTACTTAGCTTTCGGCATCTCTTAAGTTTTCCTTCTAAAGTTCCATCTCCACTTAGAAATTTCTATCAACTCTACTAAAGATACAAGTTCTATTCTTCATTCCTCTCTCTTATCTAAATTCCAATCACATACCCCCACGTGTGTGTAAATATCACCCATACACTTGGAAATTCAAATCAAGCGATCGTACTCTCGTCCATTGTCCAAAGCACTTATTAATTAGTGAATTTTTAAATGAAATTTGCTTACACATCCTTCATGCGACCGTTAATACTTCTTGAGGTACCAACAACCGATTACAAGATGCGTTAGCACTTTAAAGCGTATTTCCTTGTTTTGCAACACCCAAGGCTTTAGCAGTGACTCCCAAACTAGTTGGTCTAAGGCACTAGGTGATGAAGCACCCTCGCTAAATATTTTTCTATTTTTTTACAGCCTTAAGTAATCACAAAAACCAGTGTCCATTTTTTTCCTTTATTCACTTTTTTTTTCCTTTTATTTTCTTCGTACCAAGGACTTTAGACAAGAGCATTTCAAGGTCTCTTCTACTATTCCAAGTTTCAAGGTTCGTGATTGTGTAAATTGTAGGGTATACGTTTTCAGAATCTAGATTTAAGCTAGAAACTATTTTTCAAACTTATACTCTAATAAAAGCATCAATACTCTTCCCTTGTTTTGACTTAGCCCAAGAAGTGAACCCAAAATTTGCCTATTTCTAAATAAACTACAAGGCATATACTCTCTACCATTAAACTTTAAGGAATGTTATCTTTAGGGTTTTTAATTTACTAAGTCTAAGATCTAGTTGTTCCTAGCCAGTTAACCTAATTGTCAAACTCAAGTCAATTAGCCAATATTGAATACAATAATTTTTATAATTTTTCAATTTTTATGGGTTTTCAAATAAATATGCAAATGCAAAAATATATACAAATGAA
Source organism: Agapanthus africanus (assembly GCA_030015575.1). Lineage (NCBI taxonomy): Eukaryota > Viridiplantae > Streptophyta > Magnoliopsida > Asparagales > Amaryllidaceae > Agapanthus > Agapanthus africanus. Next base: position 751,279,674 of record CM057340.1, on the reverse strand, counting down.
TGCGAAGGAAAAAGACGTACCGAGCATACCCCCAAACTTGAACTTGCCGCAGACTTCGCTATGATGGTTAACCCGATGCTAGCAATACTCGTGAACTTTCATGATGAGGGCATCGTCGCATCTTGGGTTAACCATTGCAGGGAGATCGAGGCCCGCCTGCATCGGTTGGAGTCGCTGCGTCCCGCTCCCGAGGCCTTGGCTGCTAGTAATCAAAGAACAGCGTGGATTGAGCAGAGTGCTCGTTACTTTCATCACCTCGAACAAGAAGTCATTTCAAGACGTAAGGAGCGAGGTGAGACTTCGAGCAAGTCTGCCCAACTGCATGCTCAGGTAGAGGCCAACGCCGCACGGCTGAAGGTTGTCTTTGAGGGCCTTCTGCAATGTCTTTCTGAAGGGTTATCATTGAGGCAACACCTTGATGTTGTCGAGCGAGCTGCACCCAGCCAGGAAGCAGCCCAGAAGGCGACGGAGGAGCAACTTTCATCTTTCTTGCAGCAGCGAGCCCAGGTGGAAGCGGAGGTGGCCGCGGCAGCCGCTCAGGAGGAGGCGCTGAAGGAAGTGCGAGAGCAACTTGTGGATTTACTAAAGACACTTCCTCCTCAGTAGCTATCCCCCTTTGTATCGTTTGTAATTGTAGATAAAAGAATGTATATATATGCTTTTTCATTCTTTGACATAATGTATCCTGTACCTAATCAAGTTTATGAATAAAAGATACACCCCTTTTTTTTGTAATGTGTCATTTTCTCCGTCTTTTCTTTCTTTCATTACCAGCATGCCACCTTAGTAATCATGGTTGACGGATGATCAGAACGAGTATCCTGACCCTCTTAGGAAATAGTGATGGCTTAGGTCGCAGGTTCATATCTGCTGCCTAAGACTTTTCAACTCTATAAGCCGTGAGGGTCTCATAGAGACTTTTCTCCCTACGGATCGAGAGGATCTCGTAGGTGGGTTTTCTCCCTAGGAATCGTGGGGATTCCTAAGTGTGGTTTTCTCTTATAAGTCGTAAGGATCCTATAAGAGAATTTTCCCTCTTACGAGTCGAGAGGATTCGTAAGCGGTTGTTTCCCTCCTTGTCGAAAATCGACTTTGGAGAGTGAGACCCGTGAATAGTATGCAAGGCACCATTTTGGATTGACTTGCAGGGCCCCATTGTTCAGGGAGTAAGCTTTTCAATCCTTGCTGCCTGAGACTTCATCTTGCAAGTTGAGACGAACCGAGAATTCTCCCGTAAAGACAGTGGTTGCTCTGCGTGGGTCAAGAGGCTCTCGTCACGGAGTGTTTGTATCCGTGAGTCGAGGAGTTTGCTAGGGATTATTTGTTTCCCATGCGCCAAGGATTATTTGTTTCCTTAGGATTTGAAACGAGTCGAGGATTCCCACGGAGACGCTGGTGGCTCTGCGAGTCGACGCGGATCAGGAGGCTCTCGTCAAGGAGTGTTTGTGTCCGTGAGTCGAGGAGTTTGCTAGGGATTATTTGTTTCCCAAGCGCCAAGGATTATTTGTTTCCTTGGGGTTTGAAACGAGTCGAGGATTCCCACGGAGACGCTGGTGGCTCTGCGAGTCGACGCGGATCAGGAGGCTCTCATCAAGGAGTGTTTGTATCCGTGAGTCAAGGAGTTTGCTAGGGATTATTTGTTTCCCAAGCGCCAAGGATTATTTGTTTCCTTGGGGTTTGAAACGAGTCGAGGATTCCCACGGAGACGCTGGTGGCTCTGCGAGTCGACGCGGATCAGGAGGCTCTCGTCAAGGAGTGTTTGTGTCCGTGAGTCGAGGAGTTTGCTAAGGATTATTTGTTTCCCAAGCGCCAAGGATTATTTATTTCCTTGGGGTTTGAAACGAGTCGAGGATTCCCACGGAGACGCTGGTGGCTCTGCGAGTCGACGCGGATCAGGAGGCTCTCGTCAAGGAGTGTTTGTATCCGTGAGTCGAGGAGTTTGCTAGGGATTATTTGTTTCCCAAGCGCCAAGGATTATTTGTTTCCTTAGGGTTTGAAACGAGTCGAGAATTCCCATGGGGGCACTGGTGGCTCTGCGGGTCGACGCGGATCAGGAGGCTCTCTTCAAGGAGTGTTTGTATCCGTGAGTCGAGGAGTTTGCTAGGGATTATTTGTTTCCCAAGCGCCAAGGATTATTTATTTCCTTGGGGTTTGAAATGAGTCGAGAATTCCCACGGGGGCACTGGTGGCTCTGCGGATCGACGCGGATCAGGAGGCTCTCGTCAAGGAGTGTTTGTATCCGTGAGTCGAGGAGTTTGCTAGGGATTATTTGTTTCCCAAGCGCCAAGGATTATTTGTTTCCTTGGGGTTTGAAACGAGTCGAGGATTCCCACGGAGGCACTGGTGGCTCTGCGAGTCGACGCGAATCAGGAGGCTCTCGTCAAGGAGTGTTTGTATCCGTGAGTCGAGGAGTTTGCTAGGAATTATTTGTTTCCCAAGCGCCAAGGATTATTTGTTTCCTTGGGGTTTGAAACGAGTCGAGAATTCCCATGGGGACGCTGGTGGCTCTGCGAGTCGACGCGGATCAGGAGGCTCTCGGCAAGGAGTGTTTGTGTCCGTGAGTCGAGGAGTTTGCTAGGGATTATTTGTTTCCCAAGCGCCAAGGATTATTTGTTTCCTTGGGGTTTGAAACGAGTCGAGGATTCCCACGGAGACGATGGTGGCTCTGCGAGTCGACGCGGATCAGGAGGCTCTCGTCAAGGAGTGTTTGTATCCGTGAGTCGAGGAGTTTGCTAAGGATTATTTGTTTCCCAAGCGCCAAGGATTATTTGTTTCCTTGGGGTTTGAAACGAGTCGAGAATTCCCACGGGGGCACTGGTGGCTCTGCGGGTCGACGCGGATCAGGAGGCTCTCGTCAAGGAGTGTTTGTATCCGTGAGTCGAGGAGTTTGCTAGGTATTATTTGTTTCCCAAGCGCCAAGGATTATTTGTTTCCTTGGGGTTTGAAACGAGTCTAGGATTCCCACGGAGGCACTGGTGGCTCTGCGAGTCGACGCGAATCAGGAGGCTCTCGTCAAGGAGTGTTTGTATCCGTGAGTCGAGGAGTTTGCTAGGGATTATTTGTTTCCCAAGCGCCAAGGATTATTTGTTTCCTTGGGGTTTGAAACGAGTCGAGGATTCCCACGGAGACGCTGGTGGCTCTGCGAGTCGACGTGGATCAGGAGGCTCTCATCAAGGAGTGTTTGTATCCGTGAGTCGAGGAGTTTGCTAGGGATTATTTGTTTCCCAAGCGCCAAGGATTATTTGTTTCCTTGGGGTTTGAAATGAGTCGAGGATTCCCACGGAGACGCTAGTGGCTCTGCGAGTCGACGCGGATCAGGAGGCTCTCGTCAAGGAGTGTTTGTGTCCGTGAGTCGAGGAGTTTGCTAGGGATTATTTGTTTCCCAAGCGCCAAGGACTATTTGTTTCCTTGAGGTTTGAAACGAGTCAAGAATTCCCACGGGGGCACTGGTGGCTCTGCGGGTCGACGCGGATCAGGAGGCTCTCGTCAAGGATTGTTTGTATCCATGAGTCGAGGAGTTTGCTAGGGATTATTTGTTTCCCAAGCGCCAAGGATTATTTGTTTCCTTGGGGTTTGAAACGAGTCGAGAATTCCCACGGGGGCACTGGTGGCTCTGCGGATTGACGCGGATCAGGAGGCTCTCGTCAAGGAGTGTTTGTATCCGTGAGTCGAGGAGTTTGCTAGGGATTATTTGTTTCCCAAGCGCCAAGGATTATTTGTTTCCTTGGGGTTTGAAACGAGTCGAGGATTCCCACGGAGGCACTGGTGGCTCTGCGAGTCGACGCGAATCAGGAGGCTCTCGTCAAGGAGTGTTTGTATCCGTGAGTCGAGGAGTTTGCTAGGGATTATTTGTTTCCCAAGCGCCAAGGATTATTTGTTTCCTTGGGGTTTGAAACGAGTCGAGAATTCCCACGGGGGCACTGGTGGCTCTGCGGGTCGACGCGGATCAGGAGGCTTTCGTCAAGGAGTGTTTGTATCCGTGAGTCGAGGAGTTTGCTAAACACACTAGCTTCAACGGTTGAAACGAACCGTCGAGGTTTGGCTTCGTCGTCTGACGGAGTCTGTTGGGAAAGAATGGTTCCCTCTATGTTTACGCCCTTAGATTGTATACAGGGATCGATGTGATCTTAACTGTAGGGCCAAAGTTTTATCATCATTCATTTTTTTTTGTTTTATTTCCGCGATGCTCTATCATTTCAGCTTTTATATCGCGAAGGTCGCGATTGCCCAATTATTTCGGCTATTTTTCGTGGCGCCCAATCATTTCGGCTATTTATTTTATCTTTACTCGCTGTTTTTTATTGCGAGTTGCCCCATCATTTCGGCTATTTTGCATGCATACATTTTACTTGCTGCTTTTTTTTTATTGCAAGTTGCCCCATCATTTCGGCTATTTCGCATGCATGTGCGGCCTAACGGCTTTTTGCCGTAAACCTAAAATTGGACACCGATTTCGGCATCAGCACCGCTACAACTGGGATATCGCCAGGAGCGAATCATCATTTGCCTCTGTCATTGTCGAACAAAAGAGGCTTAGCGACCAGGGTTAGGGTCCTGTCTACTAAGGCTTTTGACTTTATGAGCCGTAAGGGTCTCACAAAGCTATTTCTCCCTACAAGTCGTGAGGATCTTATAGGTGTATTTTCTCCTTAGGAATCGTGAGGGTTCCTAAGTGTTTTGTTCCTCTGTAAGTCATAAAGATCCTACAGGAGGGTTTTCTCTTTGTAAATCGAGAGGATTTACAAGGGTTACGCGAACATATCCCCAGTTACGGATGGACCTTGGTTAGGAAAATGTTTATTCGCGCCCGTGGATTGTATTCAAGGGTCAGTATTGAACCACTTGTAGGGCAATATCGGAAATTGTGGGGATTGCTTAAGCACAGGTTTAGGTCTCTATAACTTAAGACTTTCAAATCTTATGAGCCGTGAGGGTCCCATAAGAGAGTTCTCGTTACGAGTCGTGAGGATCTCGCAAGTGTATTTTCTCCTTAGGAATCGTGGGGATCCCTAAGTGTGTCGCTCCCTTATGATTCGTAAGGATCTCATGCGGGTGGTTTCTCCTTACAAGGTCGAGAGGACCCTATAAGTGTCCTTTAACGAGGTTGTGCCCTTTCAGGTTTTCACAAACACTCGCCGGTAGCCCTGCTATTTTTACTCACGGAGCCCTTTCGGGTTTTCATCCGTGCCCATTTTGCTTATGGACGTACCGATTTTATTTCTTTTTTATTTTTATATATTTTTTTATGAGGTCGCGCCCTTTCGGGTTTTCACGAACACTCGCCGGCAGCCCTGCTGTTTTTACTCACGGAGCCCTTTCGGGTTTTCATCCGTGCCCTTTTGCTTATGGACATACCGTTTTATTTTATTTTATTTTTATATGTTTCTTTTATATCTCGTCAGTCTAAAAGATGCTGCGGTAGTAGTTTAAAGACGTTTCGGTCTGCTATTAGTTTAAGGACATTTCGGTCCGCTATTAGTTTAAGGACATTTCGGTCCGACATTGAGAGGCTGGCTACTGCTTATAAAACTTGAGCTTAGGAAGATAGCGAGCGGACATGGTCGTCGTCATCTATCATTGACCTAGGCTGTAGCTCATTAAGCGTAGTATTTCTTCAGGAAGCGACCGTTTATCGGCCTGAAAGGCCTTTCACCGTGCATGTCCATGAGTAGATAGGCCCCACCCTGGTAAACTTTATCTATGATGTACGGGCCTTCATAGTTTGGCTCGAATTTTCCCCGCTTGGCGCTATTGGGGATCATAGGCCTTTTGACCACTAGCACGAGTTCGCCTTGGTGGAATGTCCTCGGTCGGGAAAATCTTTCGTATGAGCGCATCATCTTTGCTTTATAAGCTTCCAGATTTTGTTGCGCTATGAGCCTAGTTTCATCAAGGGCGTCAAGCTCCTCAAGCCGAAGGTGAGCATTTTCTTCGTCCGTTAGCTCGTGGTGAACTGCTACTCGTAGAGAGGGTAACTCTATCTCGAGAGGGAGTACTGCTTCCGTACCGAACACCAACGCGTATGGCGTTGTGTTTGTGGCTGTCTTGAACGTGGTTCGATACGCCCAAAGAGCTTCTTGCAGTCTCTCATGCCAGTCTTTCTTATTTCGGGACACTGTTTTCTTTATAATTTTCGTCAAGGTCTTGTTGAAGGCCTCGGCGAGACCGTTAGCTCGTGGATTATAGACTGAGGAATATCTCCAGTCTATGTTATGCTGCTGTGCGAAGCGGCTGATTTTATGACTTCGGTAGGCTGGCCCGTTATCAGAGATGATCCGCCTCGGAGTTCCAAACCGATATATGACGTGTGTTTTGAAGAAATGGAGGATATTCTCCGTCTTCACTTCTCTCAACGGTACTGCTTCTGCCCACTTAGAGAAGTAGTCAGTCGTCGCTAGGATGAAACGATGTCCTTTAGACGATGCTGGTTCGATGGGGCCGACTATATCAGTCCCCCACATTTCGAATGGCCAGCTAGCCACCGTTGGATGTAGTGGATTGGGATGCTGATGGATGAAGTCCCCATGAATTTGGCATGAGTGACATTGTTTCGCATATTCGAGGCAGTCCTGAATCATCGTGGGCCAGTAGTAGCCCATCCGTTTGATCTTTAACTTCATCTTTGGGCCTGCTTGGTGAGAACCGCAGATTCCGTCATGAACTTCTTAAACGACTCTTTCCGCTTCGTCCGATCCTAAGCACCTTAGCCACAGAGAATCGAATGACCTCTTGTATAGAGTATCATTGACGAAGGCGAAAGACAGAGCTCGTTTCATGAGCTGGTGTCGTGCGGACGCATCTTCGGGCATTTGGTGGGATTTGAAGTAGTCTATAAAGACCTCCCTCCAATCCTCAACCTTCTCATGGTTTTTTATTTGTAAGGTCGCTTGTTCAGTCACTCTCTTTTCTTCGGATGATCCCGGAGGTATTTCTGCGGGGGCGAGCACCCGACGACTTTGTACCATGATTCTAACCTCATCGAGGTTCTCGTCAGCCAGTTCTTTAGCAAGCTTAGCTAACGCGTCCGCTTTGCTATTTTCTGCGCGTGGTAAACTTTCCAAAGTATAGGAGGGAATTTGGGTCAGCAGTTGTTGCACCTTTTCCCCGTATTTTACCAATTCCGGTTTGCATGTTTGGTAATCGCCGTTCACTTGACTGACGACTAGCTGGGAGTCCCCATATATGAGGAGGCTTTCAATTCCCATGTCAATGGCGATTTCGAGACCTGCTATCAAAGCTTCATATTCAGCTTCATTATTCGTTCTCGGTTCTGTTAAGGAGAAAGCGAAGCGTATTATTCCTCCTTGTGGGGTCACGAAGATAAGGCCTACTCCCGATTTGATCATTGGCGTACTTTGTTTGTGCTTTTTCATGGAAGATGCTCCATCGAAATAAAGCTCCCAACGGGTATCACCACTGTCGACTGCGTCAAACGCATGTTTGTCTGGCAAATCGCACTTTAGGGGAGAATCGGCAGGTATCGGGTGCTCAGCAAGGAAGTCGGCGATGGCCTGGCCTTTCATTGCCTTGAGAGGTCGGTACGTTATCGAGAACTCCATTAAGAGCAGGGCCCATTTAGCTAGTCGTCCCGTCAATATAGCCTTTGACATTAGGTATTTGAGAGGGTCCACCTTTGAAATGAGATGGACTTCATGTGCTAATGCGTAATGTCTAAGCTTTGTTATTGCGAAGATCAACGCTAAGCAGTGTTTTTCAATGGGGGAGTAGTTGCTTTCTGCCCCCAGTAGCAGTCGACTTAAGTAGTAGAGTGCTCTTTCTTTCCCTTGATCGTTCTCTTGTGCCCATAATGCGCCTAAAGAACCTTCGAGGGCGGCTGTATAAAGAATGAGAGGCTTTCCCTTAACCGGAGCGGCCAACACTGGAGGGTTTTGCAGGTACTGTTTGATCTCGTCTAGTGCGCTTTGGCACTTTTGATCCCAGACGAACGGGGTTCCCTTCTTCATCAGGTGGCTGTAAGGACGGCACTTTCCTGAGAGGTTGGCTATAAATCGCCGTATGTACGCGAGCTTCCCTTGGAGAGACCGCAGCTGTTTGAGAGTTCTCGGCGGAGGCATTTCCATGATTGCCTTGATCTTGGACGGATCTATTTCGATACCCCGGTGTCGAACAATGAATCCCAGGAATTTTCCTGAGGAAACTCCGAATGCACACTTGAGTGGATTCATTTTCAAGTTGTATTGCCGAAGACATTGAAATACGGTCTTCAGATGCTCGAGATGTTCCTCATATGATTTGCTTTTAACAACGAGGTCGTCGATATAGCATTCGACGATTACGTGTATAAGGTCATCGAAGATCTTCGTCATGGCCCTTTGGTAGGTGGCACCGGCGTTCTTTAAACCGAAGGGCATCACCTTGTAACAGAATATTCCCAAAGGAGTCCGGAAAGCCGTATGTTTCTGGTCTTTAGGATGCATTTTTATTTGATTATATCCTGATGAGCCGTCCATGAATGAGAAAATCTCATGCGTGGACGTATTGTCTATCATCAGTTCGGTGACTGGTACTGGGAAATCATCCTTCGGGCAGGCTTTGTTGAGATCCCGAAAGTCCACGCATATACGCACCGTCCCATTTTTCGTCATCACTGGGACGATATTAGCAATCCATTCAGGGTATTGAACCTCCTGGATAAAGCCGGAGTCTATCAGCTTTTTGACTTCAGCGTTGATGCTCATCTCGAGCTCGAGCCGCATTCTTCTCGGCGCTTGTTTGACTGGCTTGACACCCGAGGATATCGCCAGTCTATGTACAGCAACTTCTGGATCTAGTCCCGGCATCTTGGAATAGTTCCATGCGAAGCAATCTTTATGCTGTACAAGGACGTCTTTTAACGCAGCCACCCTCTCTTCAGACAGCAGCTCGCTGACGAATGTCGGTCGCGGATTGTTTATCGTCCCCAACTCAATTTTCTTGAGGTTATCTGCAGTGGTATGTATTCCATCCTCCGGTTCTTTCGGAGCTGGGGGAAATTCTGAGATCACCTCATCATTGCTGTTTTCGAGGCACCAGGGAAGGCTGTCCATGTTCTCGGATTCTTCTTGTAGTATTGTTATCATGTGACAGGTACGAATTCGCTTCCAATCCCAATGTGGAACTGGTTTTTCTTTCGTGGCCTTAGGCTCATGCTTTTGTGGTGGTGCTACCCTCCAGTTGTTGGACAGAGCGAATTTACCAAGCTGATATTGATCTTCGACCCAATTCTTGAAGGTAAAGCAATCTTCAAGAGGATGACCTACTAGTCGATGGTAAGAGCAATAGTCTGGGTGTGAGGCTTCGCCTGCTTGTTCAGGGTGTTTAGACTCCGGCAATGTAAGCATTTGATGTTTCAGGGCGAGATCAAGTATTTTCTTCGTCTTGTCCCGAGGAAACGAGTATGCTCGCCCTATTTTTTTTATAAGGGATAGATCAATAACACTCGACTCCCGTTTGCGTGGCTTCTCAGCCCTGCTTTGTTGTTGTTGAGTGCCTTTTTGTCCTTTCGACTTATTTCTGCTTTTGAGCTGAGCCTTCTTTATAACGGGTTGACAAGGAGCGGCATTTTCATCCTTTACGGCCTGCTGGAGAAGGCGTTGCGTCTTGGCTTTCTCGTAGATGGCCGTCTCACGGTTGTGATCATTTCGGACCTTTTGACCAGCTTTCTTTACAAGTCTGTCCATTTGTTCCTCGAACGACGGACTGGGCTCTTTTGCATCTGGAACTTTCACTGGCTTAGGATTAGCGTCCTCCCATTGAGCATCCGCTTCTTCATCAAGGTCATACACGACGTAGCAGCCGGGTAGTAACTCTCGTTTCTTTGACCGGATGTATCCAAGCCCTCTTGTTTCCATTCTCCCATTAGGCAGTTTGCGTTGGGTCCCGGGAATGTTCCAGACCCTGTCATAGAATTTGGCCTCTCTAACGGTCTGTTTGAAGGATATCCCCTGGCGTTTCAGCAGCTTCTTCAAACCCTCTGTATAATATCTGGGAAGACGGATAGGCTGAAGCCTGTCGAGCGCAGGATCTGCGCCATGCCAGATTTCTTTTTTCACATTGGTTTCTTCAGAGCGGTAAAACAGAATTGTTTTCTCGTTTTCTCGCCTGGGAAGGATATAGAATGTCCGCAACTCTTCTACATTGTAGATATTAAGTGCGTCCAGTTCTTTACGATGTTTGGGCGGCACCATGGCTATCTGCAGACTTCGCTCTTCATCAGCAGAAGCTCGTATTGAAAGCCGAGCAGGGAATACAGCATGGACTTCATCCTCCGCATCACTACCAAAGATCAGTGAAGGGGCGGATGGTCCCGGCTTGGTGTATTGGGGCAAACCCGAATAAATTATATCCTCCTCCTCCTCGGTATCACTGCCGAAGACAGGGATGGTGGCGTTAGTTTTATTCTCCGGCTTGTGACACTTCTCCGTGTCTTCGAAACCCGGCAAGAAGTATTTGGCATCTTCGTATTTGTGGACCTCGTTCACAGAGAACGGGTTCAGTTCTCCCGTCACGGTATACTCGAAACCATCCTTAAAATACTTCATACACTGATGTTGTGTAGAAGGGATGATGTTGTACTCGTGTAACCATGGTCGGCCGAGCAAAGCGTTGTAGCATGTCTTGGCGTCTATGACGTGGAATTTAATGTCCGTGACGAGTAGCCCGAAGCGTAGCGTCAGTATCATAGATCCAAGAGTTTTTGACAATTGGGAGTCGAACCCGGAGATGGTGATCTTGTCCCGAGCAAGGTGCTGGACGCTCATGCAGATTTCCTTCAACACCCGCACGTTGAGTAGGTTAACAGACGACCCGTTATCGATCAGGATTTTGCCTATCCTTATATCATGGTAGTATCCCGAGACATAGAAAGGGCGATTGTGTTCGCACGTCCCCAGTAGAAGGTCTTCATCGCCAAAAGTAACATCAGCCGTGTGCACTTCCTCTAATTCATCCTTCATCTTTTCCTCGGCCAGGCATGCTTGGAATTGTTCCGGATCATGGAGCGCCTTAATCAACGAATCTCTCGCCTCTTTTGATAGCAAAAGGGCGTCAAGAATGCTGAGCCGTGAGGGCAGCTTCCTCAGATGCGCCAAAACGTTGTAGTCTACCTTATTTCTCTTGGGCGAGTTCTTGGCGTTTAACTCTTCCGCCACTTGGTCATCTAAGATGATATCTTCAGAGACCTTTTCTTTCCCTTTATCTTTTCTGTTCGAGGGTCCGAGGTTCTTTTCGGGCAGCGTGCGATTACGTAGCCGGATATTTTCGCAGGCCTTCGGTACTTCTTCTTTTCCTGAAGCGGACTCTTTAAAGAGAGGGGCAAGTTCTAGCTCTTCATCAGAATCACTCCCGAATGTAGGCACTTGTGATCCACCGGTGTTAACCACGCGACAATCGCCAGCAGTTCCTTTAAGCCCTTCGGTCATATTTCTTTGCTCCCGACGAGTTTTACGTTTTTCCCGCTTAAAGCGTTGTCGATGAGCAACATATCCTTGCCACCATCTATCGAAAGCTTTGCACTCTTCAATAGGGTGCGAAATCTTCCGATGATATAAGCAATACGAGGGGTGCGTTTCCACTTCACCGGCGATGTTTCCTTCAGAGGATGGTAGCTTCATGCCCATTGATATGGCTTTAGCGAACTTTTTCCTCATCCTGAGTTGGCTTTTGTCGGTAGCGGAGATGTTTTGCTCCAGCGGGATCGTCTCAGCTCCTTCATCAAGTCGCTGGCGCTTGGCCCTTTCAAATATAGCCACCTCGTGCTCCCGATCAGCTTTACTTTTCAACCGAGCTTCATTAAGGAGTGCGTCAATTACTTCATCTGATGGCCCCAGAACTTTTGGTTCAGGATCTGCCCCCAGCTTTTCGGTGCAAGGAATCTCCTCATCATTCGTGATCGAATGGGAAATCATATGACAGATCGCCACATATTCCTCGGATTCATCTGATGAACTTTCTCCCTCATCCTCTTCTTGAAAGACATGGCTGAGGAACTCTTGGAATGTAATGGAGGTTCGTGCCCTCTGATTGTATTCCTCCAGCGCGTCAATTTGCTTTTGTAAGTCCGTGCGCTTGTCGCCAGGCTTCACGGGCTTCTCAGATTTCTTCTTCTTCTTTTTCGAAGATTTTGACGGCTGGTTATGAGTGTTTGGGCCACTTCCACCAATCTTTTGAATCGGACGAGGTTTTAGCATTCCCTCCATAATTTGCGGCTCCAATAGGTTCTTCCACTTGACTGCTGGACATGTCTGAAGATCGTTTAGCATCCTCTTTGTCTTGGCTGATAATACGACCTCCCAAGGAGCTTCTTCAATGACGGAGCATGTTGCCCCCGACGTATTCGTCCCCTTAGAGGTGTGGGGCTGCGGGGGATTCACCTTCCATTTGTCAGATAACGCGAACTTGCCCTGTCGGTATTGGTTTTCAAGCCAATTCTTGAAAACGCAGCAATCTTCGATCGGGTGGCCTAGTACTCGATGATAAGGACAGTAGTTGGGCTCGTTGACGTCACTTGGTTGCAACGGACGTTTTGGATCCGGCAGATTTATGAGTCTGTTGCGCAACGCCAGCTCGAATAACCTCCTCGTTTTATCACGGGGAAAGGAATAAGGGCGTCCCATCCTATCCTCAAGGGGCACGTAGGGGCGTATATTACTTTGACGAGCAACCGGCTTCGAGTCGCTCGGTTGTTGTTGAGCATTAGCGACGACGATTGCTTTTCCTTTCTCTTTATCATTTCGGGTGTCTGGCCTTGGAAGAGGAGGTTTATGGCCCATCTGGTCCATCTGCGCTAGTTTGTCAATCAAAGCCTGGAAGGTTGTCGGCTTGAAGAACATCATAAATTGCGAGATGGTTGCTTGTGGATCAAGGGTTCCCACAAACATACCCACTGCGGGAGCTTCTTCAATACGCTGCTCGCATTTTGACCATAAATTACGCCACCGTATATCGTATTGGACCCACGTCTTACCGGGTTTTACCCTGGCGTTAATCAGTGCTGTCATCGGGGTACGTTCACTAGCGCTTGCAAAATGCTGAGTAAACAACAGCTCCATCTCCGCGAAGGTTTTAATAGAGTCGTTCGGGAGCTCAGAGTACCATTCGAACGCCGTATCCGATAAGCTTCCAACAAACTGGCGAAGTAAAAGCTTGTCATCTCCACCGGTATTGCCGCAGAATGCCCTGAACTGGGCAACATGCTGGTGAGGATTGCCCGTACCCTTGTAAACATGGAACTTTGGAATCGTATAACCTGGCGGGTATTTGATTTGATCGTACCAGCTCGGATATGGTCTCCCCGTTTTCACGACCTGGCCGGCTGTTTCGGTTGCATGATGAACCCTTATTTGCTGGGCGATGTATTCATCCAAATCAGCTTTGGAGATTGTGTCCTCTTTAGCTGTGGACAGAACTGGTGGAGGATTCGACGTCTCTCACCTATCGTCTTCAAGGATGATCGGGGGATCTTCAGTAGGTGGATCTTGTTGAATCATCATACCCACCATATCTTGGAACAGGAGGGCCATCTTCTTTATGTTGGCTGCCTGCTCCGCAGCCTCTTTATCCTTCTTCTCTAGTACGCGACGAAGGAATTCAGCATCCGTTTCTTGTTCTTGACGCTCGTCCGAGGATGTTTCAGGGGTTTCTTTTGGCCATGTAAGTGCGGCCATAGCGTTCATCATCTCGTGGAGCTTCTGTTGCTGCTCCTGAGCCTTGGTCACTGACCTCGTGTGCGGTCTATGACCTGTTGATATGCGGCTATCTTCTTTTCCCGATGCCATATAAACCGTATGAACTGTTATGCCCCCTGACTTGGGGCGTTTAGGTTCACCATTTTTAACCTTTGTCGCTGTCACGGGAGCTTTCTCTGGCCTCCTTCTTTTGTGGACCGTTGAAGTGGGCATCCTAGTAATTGTTGCCCCCTGTTGTTTAATGGGGCGGTTTTTGTCTTTTTCCACCTTTGCCTTTTTCTGGCGATGAAAGTGGTCCGGGTCAATCACGGAGTCTTGAACCCTCCGCCAAACTTTATAAATTTTTGACGACAGACGTTGAGGGGGCTGTTCCTGCTTTGTCTCCGGAGCTTTCTCCATAGGCGGAGATCTTTTCAATGTAGCAATTGGAGAGTTCTTCCTCACTTTCCTCAGCGATTCAAAGCTGTTCCCAGTTGGAACAGCAGCGTTGACCTCCACCATTGGAGCAGGTGGAGTTAGCCCTGAGGGGGAGTTGCCCCCTGCTTTCCTCACTCGTTGCCAATGGCGACGTCGCGCACAACGAGCCATCGGGATTGGTTCGGAAATTGAGATAGTTTCTTTTTGCCCCCTGTTTGAATGTGGGGTGACTGCCAATGTCAGCCTATTGAAGACTGATGTCCTTTGACCAATAGGGGCAGGAGTGGGAATCGTCAATCTCGCGAAGACCGATTCTTTGATGGGAGAAACCGCTTTAACGTCTTCCGGAGCAGCGGCCGTTGCCCTCTTTGGGACGGCCACTCTATGGTTCTGATCTAGCCTGGTGAAAACAGAGGCCGTCGGTTTGGCATTGTGCGACCTGTTGACAGGGGCCGCAGTAATTGAAAGTCGATCGAAACCGACTTCTTGGGATCTTCTTGTTCGGGAACAGGAATGCTAAAGCTCGTCGGCGGGAGCATGGTCCCGAAGAAGAGCCCAGTGGTGGCTTGAGTTACCTATTCCACTGGCATGGTGAACAAAGAGGCCGCTTAGGGCCCGTAGGTTATGCCCCCAGTTGAGGCCGGACGCAAGCTGCAACCGCAATTGGAACACTTCGAACAGGTTGAGGCCATCGATGCTTGATTTCTCTTCTGCACCCAATGAGAGGCCAAATCTTAGTAAACTTGGAATCCAAAGGCAACCATTTAACAAACCGCGATTGGTTCGCGAAGACGACACACGAAGTGTGGAGTGGAAAGAGGGAGAGGTCCCACCGGGCGTGCCAGAATCTGTTCCCCTCCGAAAGACGGCGCACAGGACCGCGATGGCCTGGCGCTGAGATTCGGGGCAGATGCTATTTGGTTTTATCCGTCCACCTCTCCGAAGATGCCAAGTTGATTTATGGCACCGTGTATCGAAGGTTTAGACGGATGCGGCCGATGTAACAGACTTTGTCAGATTCCCCCTCGCTAGAGGGGTTTTTGATTATGGGGACGCTCTTCCCTCCAGGCGCAAGCCCCTGCAGTTAATTACGCTACCGCTTCGCGGTAACAACTTTCTCCTTCTCCAGAATTTCACTTCGTGTCGTGGGTGTTTGTTTTGTTTGTGGTTGCCCGTGGATTGTATACGGAGACTGAGTAATACCGTCGCCCGTAGGACGTGGATTAGTCCAAATCCGTATTTATTTAGATTTGGGTTTGGTGTTTTTTACTTTAAGGATACGTTAGTCGCGTTGCGGCTAAGATCAACTTAAACGTTCGTTAAGAATACGTTAGTCCAGTTTGAGACTAAGATCAACTTAACAGGATCGTTTAGATCCGACAAAAGAGCATTTGGGCTCTATTGTTCCAGTTTAGGGACATAGTGGTCCATTGCATGTATGGTCGTCAGGACCCGTCACCTCTCTGACGACGTTGAAGAATTACAACGACAAATGTCAAAGGAGTTCAGAGATGTACCCTTGAGCCAAAGTTGATTGGGGGAATTTATAGTCCAATTTGGGACTAAAGTCTGTTTGAAGGTTTAAGGATGCGTTAGCCATATTTGAGGCTAAGATCAACTTAAACGGTTGTTAAGGATACGTTAGTCCAGTTTGGGACTAAGATCGAGTTAACGAGATCGTTTAGATCCGACAAAAGAGCATTTGGGCTCTATTGTGCCAGTTTAGGGACATGGTGGTCCAATACCAGTTTAAGGACATAGTGGTCCACCGTTAGTTTAGGGACGTTTCGGTCCGATATTAGTTTAGGGACGTTTCGGTCCAATATTAGTTTACGGACGTCTCGGTCCAATATTAGTTTAGGGACGTTTCGGTCCAATATTAGTTTAGGGACGTTTCGGTCCACGAGTTCAGGGACCCCGCAGTCCAGATTCATGTATGTGGTCGTCGGGACCCGTCACCTCTCCAACGTCGTTGAAGGATTACAACGACAGGTGTCAGAGGAGCTCGGAGATGTACCCTTGAACCGGATATAGATTGATTTAAGAGAGCAATCTTTGCTCGACCGATTTAATTTAAGGACTTACGGCCAAAATTGGGCTAAGTCCAGTTGAAAATGTTCAACACCCTTATTTATTTTTGGTCTATTAGACCTGTGTTAGGGCTTTGCCCCCACTTAAATAATGCATTGCACTACTTCAGGCCATTTATGCCTATTTTGACTGGGCTCTGCCCTTTTTATTATGATGCAGATCATTTGTTTTGGTCCATTGGACCTTTCAATTGGGCTCTGCCCTTTCAAACAATGCACAGCATTTTATTTATTAGGCCTGTTAAGCCTTTTAATTGGGCCTAGCCCTTCAGGAAGTGAAATGCCTTGCATTTATCAGGCGCTTTGCGCCAATCACTGAGCGCAAGCGCTTGTGGTGAGGACACGTGTCATGCTCTGGCGAGCGCAAGCGCAACAGCGCAGTGCGCTGCGCTAGTGCGCTGCGCTGTTGCGCTGTTGACACGTGGCGCGCTCTAGTGAGTTGCGCCAATTCCAGAGAGCAAAGCTCTATTTCAAGGGCGCGTAGCGCAAGTTGTTCTGTGGCTGACACGTGGCGCCCTCTTAAGAGCGCAACAGCGCAATTTGGAAGTGCAGAGCACTAAGAATCTTTTAGATTCAAGAACAGAAGCGCAAAGCACTATTTGATTTCTTGATCTGAATTAGATCAAAGAAAAAGAAAAATAAATTTTTCTTTTTTTGTTTCAAGAACCAGAGGTTCATAAAAGTGCAAAGCACCATTTTTATTTTATTGTTTTCTTGTTTTTTTTAAAGAACCAAAGGTTCATAAGAAGTGCAAAGCACTGTTTTTTTTTATGTAAAGATCATTGATCTTGTTTTTAGATCAATGATCTATTAGAAGAAATTTCTTCTTCTATTTTATGAAAGTTCTTTACCTTTTTCTTGGAATTTTCTCAGAGTTCTCTCTGTTTGAAGCTCTTGACCTTTTTTTTTCTTAAGAAATGTTCATGCCTTCGAATTGAGGCCTAGGGTCCTTTTTATAGTGCCCATAAATTAGTTAGATTTGTTACATAAATCTTTTTCTGAGTGATTTGGGGAATTTTCCCCACCGTTGGATCTTTGATCCAAAGGCCCCTTGCCTTGTACAAGAAAATCTTCTTGTTTTAACAAGAACAGAAAGATTTCTTTAGAATCTTAATTCAGTTTGGTGCAGATGCCCCAGCGTGTGACACGGGTCGCGCAGCGCAACTGCGCTAGCGCACTAGCGCATCTGCGCTGACACGTGTTGCGCAGCGCAGAGCACAGCGCAACAGCGCAAGCGCATCTGCGCTGACACGCGTCGCGCAGCGCAGTGCATGCGCAACTGAAGCGTTGCTTCCTTTAAACAGAGCTTTGCTCTGATTGGGCGCGCCTTCTTGGGCGCTGCGCTGACGTATTAGCGCCTGACACGTGGCGCGTTGCGCCCGAGACTTGAAGCGTTGCTTCAAAATTTTGAATTTTGAATTTCAACAGAGCTTTGCTCTGATTGGGCGAAACAACGCTCTGCATCATTTATAAAAGGGCAGAGTCCAAACAAAACAAAAAATGCAATGCATTATTAAAAAGGGGCAAAGCCCTAGCATAGGCCTAATAGGCCAAAGACAAATAAAAATGTTGAACATTTTTCTTAACTAGACTTAGCCCAATCATGGCAGTAAGTCCTCAAATTAAATTGACTGAGCACGGCTGCTCCCTTAAATCAATTTACATCCGGTTCAAGGGTACATCTCGGAACTCCTCTGACACCTATCGTTGTAATCCTTCAACGACGTCAGAGAGGTGACGGGTCCCGACAACCACATATCGATACGGACTGCGGGGTCCTTAAACTTGTGGATCGAAACGTCCCTAAACTAATATTCGTCCCAAAATGGGAATGTTGTACCGAAATGTCCTTAAACTAATACTCGTCCTCAAATGGGAATGATGGACCACCATGTCCCTAAACTGGAAATCGACCGCAACGTCATTAAACTAAACAGTATAGCCAATTGCTCTCTTGTCGGATCCAAATGATCCCGTTAAGTCGATCTTAGTCTGGAGATTAAACTAACGTATCCTTAACAAAAGTTTAAGTTGATCTTAGCCTTAAATAGGGCTAACGTATCCTTAAACTAAAACACCAAACCCAAATCTAAGTAAATACGGATTTGGACTAATCCACGTCCTACGGGCGATGGCATCACTTAGTCTCCGTATACAATCCACGGGCAACCACAAATAAAACAAACACACACGACACGAAGTGAACTTCTGGAGCAAGAGAAAGTAGCTACCGCGATGCGGTAGCGTAATTAACTGCAAGGGCTTGCGCCTGCAGGGAAGAGCGTCCCCACAATCAAAACCCCCTCAAGCAAGGGGGAATCTGACGAAGTCTGCTACATCGGCCGCATCCGCCCAAACCTCCGATATACGGTGCCATAAATCAACTTGGCATCTTTGGAGAGGTGGACGGATAAAACCAAATAGCATCTGCCCCGAATCTCAGGCCTAGACGCCCAGGTCTACGAGCCGCCATTCGGAAGGGAACAGATTCTGGCACGCCCGGTGGGACCTTTTCCTTTTTGCACTCCACACTTCATGTGTCGTCTTCGCGAACGAATCGTGGTTTGTTAATGGTTGCCTTTGGATTTCAAGTTACTAAGATTTGGTCTTTTGCCTGGCGCAGAAATCAAACATCAATGGCCTCAAATTGCTCGAACTGCTCGAAGTGCCAATGCAACCGACGCTCCGCCTCACCTGGAGGCGTAGCATATGGGCCTCAAGCGGCCTCCGTCCTTACTATGCCCGTGGAGCAAGTGACTCAGGCTACCACTGGCCTGTTCTTCGGAACCATGATCCCTCCAGCAAGCTTCACCATCCCTGTGCCCGCACCGGAAGCTTCAAGAAAGTCGGTCTTCGATCAACTTGCTACTCCCACGGCCCCTCTCAACGGGTCGTCCAATTCTTCTGTCTTCACCAGGCTGAGCTCAAGCACCAAAGGGCCTATCAAGAAGCTCATAACACCTGAGGCAGTCATCCCAAAGAAGACGACTGCTCCCGAAGTCTCCAAGGCGGCTTCTCCTGTCAAAGAGTCAGTCTTTGCAAGGCTGACTGTTTCCACTCCTGCTCAAAAATCTACTTTTGACCGCTTTGACACAACTCCTCAACGGACGTCAGTCTTCAAGAGGCTGACACCGGCAACAGTCCCTCGCCTGAACAGGGGGCAAGAAGAAGCTGTCTCTGTCGCTGAACCAATACCGACAGCTCGTCACGCCCGACGACGCCACTAGCGCCGGATAAGGAAGACTGGGGGTAACTCCCCCTCTAGGATAACTCCGCCAGCTCCAACGGTGGAAGTTAATGCTGCTGTTCCAACTGGGAACAGCTTTGAGCTGCTGAACAGGGTACGTAGAAATTCGCCAACTGCTATGCTGAAAAGATCTCCTCCACCGGTAGAGACCGCCGTGGAAGCAGAAAAGCCGGAGCAGTCTCCTCAATCGCTGTCTTCCAGGATTTACAAGACATGGCGACGAGTCCGAGAATCTGTGATTGATCCTAATTTCTCTCGCCAACACAAGAAGTCGAAAGGTCGGCAGGAAGAAAGTCCTCCTGTCAAGCAACGAAAGGCGACGACCACTTGGGTGCCCAAAGCAACGGCCCCCTCAACTTCAACGGCCTACAAAAGGAGAAGGCCGGAGAAAGTCCCCACGCCTATGGCGAATATCAAAGGTGGTGAACCCAAACGCCCTAAGTCTGGGGGCATCGTAGTTCATACCGTCTACATGGCGTCTGGTAAAGAGGACAGCCGTGCATCTACAGGTCATCGACCGCTTACACGGTCAGTGACCAAAGCTCAGGAGCAACAGCAAAAGCTCCAAGAGATGATGAACGCGATGGCCGCACTCACTGGGCCAAAAGAAAGCCCTGAAACGTCCTCGAATGAACGTCAGGAGCAAGAAACTGACGCCGAATTCCTTCGTCGGGTATTGGAGAAGAAGGATAAAGAGGCTGCTGAACAAGCAGCCAACATAAAGCGTATAGCCCTCCTGTTCCAAGACATGGTGGGGATGATGATCCAACAAGATCCTCCAGCTGAAAATCCCCCGATCGTTCTTGAAGACGATAGGGGAGAAACGTCGAATCCTCTACCAGCTCTGTCAACAGCCAAGGAGGAGACAATCTCCAAAGCTGACTTGGACGAGTATATAGCCCAACAAATACGGGTTCATCATGCGACTGAAGCAGCCGGTCAGGTCGTAAAAACAGGACGACCATATCCGAGCTGGTACGACCAGATCAAGTATCCGCCGGGCTACACAATTCCTAAGTTCCACGTCTATAAGGGGACGGGCAATCCTCACCAGCATATTGCCCAGTTCAGGGTGCTCTGCGGCAACACCGGCGGTGATGACAAACTGTTGCTTCGCCAGTTCGTCGGCAGCTTGTCAGATACAGCGTTCGGGTGGTACTCTGAGCTCCCAAACAACTCTATCAAGACCTTCGCGGAGATGGAGTTGCTGTTTACCCAGCGCTTTGCAAGCGCCAGCAAACGCACCCCGATGACGGCATTGATTAATGCCAGGGTGAAGCCAGGCGAGACATGGGTCCAATATGCTATACGGTGGCGGAACTTATGGTCGAAATGCGAGCAACGCATTGAAGAAGCTCCTGCAGTGGGTATGTTTGTGGGAACCCTCGATCCGCAAGCAACCATCTTGCAATTTATGATGTTCTTCAAGCCGACCACCTTCCAGGCCCTGATCGACAAGCTAGCGCAAATGGATCAAATGGGCTATAGACCTCCCCTCCCAAAGCCGGACTCCCAAAATGAGAAGGGAAAGGGGAAAGTGATCGTTGTCGCTAATGCTCAACAACAACCGAGCAACTCGAAGCCGGTCGTTCGTCAAAATAATATGTGCCCGCACGTACCCCTTGAGGAGAGGCTAGGACGTCCTTACTCGTTTCCCCGAGATAAAATGAGAAGATTATTCGAGCTGGCGTTGCGCAACCGACTCATAAGTCTGCCGGATCCAAAACGTCCGTCATAACCAAATGATGTCAATGAGCCCAACTACTGTCCTTATCATCGAGTACTGGGTCATCCGATCGAGGATTGCTACGTCTTCAAAAATTGGATTGAAAACCAGTACCATCAGGGTAAGTTCGCATTGTCCGACAGATGGAAGGTGAATCCGCCACAGCCCCACACCTTTAAGAAGATGAATACGCCGGGGGCAACACGCTCTCTCGTTGAAGAAGCTCCTTGGGAGGTTGTACTATCAGCCAAGACAAAGAGAATGCTGAACAATCTTCAAACATGCCCAGCGATCAAGTGGAAGAACCCGTTGGAACCTCAGATCATTGAAGGGATGTTGAAGCCGCGTCCAACTCCAAAGACCGATGGTGGTGGCCCAAGCGCTCACTACCAGCCGTCAAAATCTTCGAAGAAGAAGAAGAAGAAATCCAAGAAGTCTGTGAAGCCTGGCGACAAGCGCACGGACTTACAAAAACAAATTGACGCGCTGGAGGAATATAACCAGAAAGCACGGACTCCCATTACACTCCAAGAGTTCCTCAACCACGTCTTTCAAGAGGAAGATGAGGGAGAAAGTTCGTCGGATGAACCTGAAGAATACATAGCGAGCTGTCATGTGATTTCCCATTCGTTCACGGACAATGAGGAGACTCCTTGCACTGAAAAGCTGGGGGCAGATCCTAAACCAAAAAGTCTGGGGCCATCGGATGAAGTAATTGACTCATTCTACAATGAAGCTCTCTTAAAATGTAAAGCTGATCGGGAACGCGAGGCGGTCATATTTGAAAGGGCCAAGCGCCAGCGCTTTGACGAAAGAGCTGAGACACTCCCGCTAAAGAAAAATACACCCACTGCGGATAAAAGCAAATTCATGACGAGGAAAAGGTTTGCTAAAGCCATGTCAATGGGTATGAAGCTACCATCCTCTGAAGGAAGCATTACTGGTGAAGCGGAAATGCACCCCTCCTACTGCTTGTATCATCGGAAGATTTCGCACCCCACTGAAGAGTGCAAAGCTTTCGATAGATGGTGGCAAGGATATGTTGCTCACCGACAGCATTTTAAGCGGGAAAAGCGCAAAATTCGCCGGGAGCAGAAAGGTACGACCGAGAAGCTTAACAGAAATACCGGCGATTGTCGTATGGTTAACACCGGGGGACCGCAAGTTCTCAAGTTCGGGAGCGACTCTGACGAAGAAATGGCTCTTAGCCCCCTCTTTAAAGAGTCCACCTCTGGAAAAGAAGGAGAGCAGAAGGTCTGTGAAAATATCCGACTGCGTACTCGGACGCTACTCGAAAAAAATCTCGGACCCTCAAACAAGAAAGATAAAGGGAAAGAAAAGGTCTCTGAGGATATTACCTTAGATGACCAAGTCATGGAGGAGCTTGCCGCCAAGGACCCGCCAAAGAAAAATAAGGTGGATTACAATGTTCTAGCGCATCTGAGGAAGCTACCCTCGCAGCTCAGCATTCTTGACGCCCTTTTACTATCAAAAGAGGCAAGAGATTCATTAATCAAGGCACTACAGGAGCCGGAACAATTCCAAGCTTTCCTGGCCGAAGAAAAGATGAAGGATGAATTGGAGGAAGTGCACTCGGCCGATGTCACTTTTGGCGATGAGGACCTTCTCCTTGGGACGTGCGAACACAATCGCCCCTCTCTATATCTCAGGATACTGCCATGATATAAAGATAGGCAGAATCCTGGTCGATAACGGATCCTCTGTTAATCTCCTCAATGTGCGGGTGTTAAAGGAAATCTGCATGAGCGTCCAGCACCTTGCTCGGGACAAGATCACCATCTCCGGGTTCGACTCCCAATCATCAAGAACTCTTGGGTCTGTGATATTGACGCTACGCTTTGGGCTACTCGTCACGGATATTAAGTTCCACGTCATAGACGCCAAGACATGCTACAATGCTCTGCTCGGCCGACCATGGTTACACGAGTACAACATCATCCCTTCTACACAACATCAGTGTATGAAGTATTTTAAGGATGGTCTCGAGTATACCGTGACGGGAGAACTGAACCCGTTCTCCGTGAACAAAGTCCGTAAATATGAAGATGCCAAATACTTTTTACCGGATTTCGAAGACACAGAGAGGTGTCACAAGCCGGAGAACAAAGCTAATGCCACCATCCCTGTCTTCGGCAGCGATACCGAAGAGGAAGAGGAGATGATTCATTCGGGTCTAACCCAACACAACAAGCTGGGCCCAGCTGCTCCTACGTTGATCTTTGGTAGTGACTCGGAAGATGAGGTCCATGCTGTATTCTCTGCTGGGCCTTTAATACAAAAGTCCGCTGACGAAGAGCAAAGTCTGCAAGTCGCCATGGTTCCACCTAAACACCATAAAGAACTGGACGCACTTGATATCTACAGTGTAGAGGAGCTGCGGACGTTCTACGTCCCTCCCAGGCGAAAAGGTGAAAAAGCAATTCTATTCTACCGCTCTGAAGAAAACAAAGTAGAGAAAGAAACCTGGCACGGTGCGATTCCTACACTTGACAGGCTTCAGCCCATCCGTCTCCCCAGATATTACACGGAAGGCTTGAAAAGGCTATTGAAGCGCCAGGGGATATCCTTCAAACAGACCGCTCGGAAAGCCAAATTCTACGACAGGGTTTGGAACGTCCCCGGAACTCAGCACAAATTACCTAATGGGAGAATGGAAACAATCGGGCTCTGATATATTCGGTCTAAGAAACGAGAGCTTCTCTATGATTGCAACGTCGTACATGACTTCGATGAAGAAGCGGATGCTCAATGGGAGGACACTAACCCTGAACCAGTAAAAGTTCCTGATGCAAAAGTGCCCAGTCCGTCGTTCGAAG
Source organism: Agapanthus africanus (assembly GCA_030015575.1). Lineage (NCBI taxonomy): Eukaryota > Viridiplantae > Streptophyta > Magnoliopsida > Asparagales > Amaryllidaceae > Agapanthus > Agapanthus africanus. The sequence goes on along the minus strand of CM057340.1, from coordinate 751,255,672 downwards.
AACAAATGGACAAGCTTATAAGGGAAGCTGGTCAAAAAGTCCGAAACGATCACAACCGCGAAATGGCCATATACGAGAAAGCCAAAACGCAACGCCTCCTTCAACAGGCCGTGAAAGACGAAAATGCTGCCCCCTGTGAACCTGTTACAAAAAGGGCTCGACGCAGAGGCAGAAACAAGTCGAAAGGCCAAAAAAGCGCTCAACAGCAACAAAGCGGGACTAAGAAGCCACGCAAGCGGGAAACGAGTGGTTCCGATCTATCCCTTGTAAAGAAAATGAGTCGAGCATATTCTTTCTCTCGAGATAAGACAAAGAGAATACTTGACCTCGCTCTAAAACATCAGATGCTTACACTGCCGGAGTCCAAGCACCCCGAACACACAGGCGAAGTCTCTCATCCAAACCATTGCTCTTATCACCGAGTAATAAGGCATCCTCTCGAAGACTGCTTCACCTTCAAGAATTGGGTCGAAGATCAGTATCAGCTTGGCAAGTTCGCTCTGTCTGACAACTGGAGGGTAACGCCGCCACAGAAGCACGAACCCAAAGCCACGAGAACAGAACCAGCTCCATATTGGTCTTGGAAGCGGATTCGTACTTGTCACATGATAACAATATTAAAAGAAGAGCCCGAGAACATGGATAACCTTCCTTGGTGCTTCGAAAACAGCAATGATGAAGTGATCTCAGAATTTCCACCAGCTCCGAAAGAACTGGAGGATGGAATACATACCACTGCAGATAACCTCAAGAAAATTGAGTTGGGGACGGCGAACGACCCGCGACCGACATTTGTCAGCGGGCTGCTATCTGAAGAAAGGGTGGCTGCGTTAAAAGACGTCCTTGTACAACATAAAGATTGCTTCGCATGGAACTATTCCGAGATGCCGGGACTAGATCCAGAAATTGCTGTGCACAAATTGGCGATATCTCCGGACGTCAAGCCAGTCAAACAGGCGCCGAGGAGAATGCAGCTCGAGCTTGAGATGAGTATCAACGCTGAGGTTAAGAAGCTAATTGACTCCGGCTTTATCCAGGAGGTTCAATATCCTGAATGGATCGCCAACATCGTCCCGGTGATGAAGAAAAATAGGACAGTGCGCATATGCGTGGACTTCCGGGATCTCAATAAAACCTGCCCGAAGGACGATTTCCCAGTGCCGGTCACCGAGCTGATGATAGACAATACGTCCACTCATGAGGTTTTCTCCTTCATGGACGGCTCATCAGGGTATAATCAGATAAAGATGCATCCCGAAGACTAGAAGCACACCGCCTTCAGGACCCTTTTGGATATATTCTGCTACAAGATGATGCCCTTCGGTTTAAAGAATGCCGGTGCCACCTATCAGAGGGCCATGAAGAAGATCTTCGATGACCTTATACATGAAATCGTCGAATGTTATATCGACGACCTCGTGGTTAAAAGCAAATCATACGAGGAACTTCTCGAGCATCTGAAGACCGTATTTCAATGCCTTCAACAATACAACTTGAAGATGAACCCTCTCAAGTGTGCATTCGGAGTTTCCTCGGGCAAATTCCTGGGATTCATCGTCCGACACCGAGGTATTGAGATAGATCCATCAAAGATTAAGGCGACCATAGAAATGCCTCCGCCAAAGACTATTAAACAGCTGCGGTCTCTCCAAGGCAAGCTCACGTATATACGGCGATTTATTGCCAACCTTTCAGGCAAGTGTCGTCCTTACAGCCACCTGATGAAGAAGGGAACCCCTTTCGTTTGGGATCATAAATTCCAAGGCGCGCTGGACGAAATTAAACAGTACCTGCAGAACCCGCCAGTGTTGGCTGCTCCGGTCAAGGGAAAACCTCTTATCTTTATACAACCGCCCTTGAAGTTTCCTTAGGCGCATTATGGGCGCAAGAGAATGACCAAGGGAAGGAAAGAGCACTCTACTACTTAAGTCGAGTTCTACTGGGGGCAGAAAGTAACTACTCCCCCATTGAAAAACACTGCCTGGCGTTGATCTTTGCGATAACAAAGCTCAGACACTATGCGTTGGCACATGAGGTCCGTCTCATTTTGAAGGTGGACCCTCTTAAATATTTAATATCAAAGGCCATATTGACGGGGCGACTCGCTAAATGGGCCCTGCTCTTAATGGAGTTCTCGATAACGTATCAACCTCTTAAGGCAGTGAAAGGCCAGGCCATCGCCGACTTCCTCGCTAAGCATCTGATACCCGCCGATTCTCCTCTGAATTGCGATCTTCCAGACGAACATGCGTTTGATGCGATTGACGGTGGTGACACCCGGTGGGAGCTTTATTTCGATGGAGCATCTTCCATGAAGAAACGCAAACAAAATACCCCTATAATCAAATCGGGGGTAGGACTCATCTTTGTAACTCCACAAGGAGGGATAATGCGCTTTGCTTTCTCCCTAACAGAGCTGAGGACAAACAATGAAGCCGAATACGAAGCTTTGATAGCAGGCCTCGAAATCGCCATCGACATGGGAATTGAAAACCTCCTCATATATGGAGATTCTCAATTGGTCGTTAGTCAAGTAAACGGCGACTACCAGACGTGCAAACCAGAGTTGGTGAAGTACGGCGAAAAGGTGCAGCAACTGTTGACCCAAATTCCCTCCTATACTTTGGAGAACATACCGCGCGCGGAAAACAGCAAAGCGGATGCATTAGCCAAGCTCGCTAAAGAACTGGCTGACGAGAACCTCGATGACGTAAGAATCGTGGTACAAAGCCGTCGGGTGCTCGCCCCAGCGGAAATATCTCCGGAATCACCCGAAGAGAAAGGAGCGACTGAGCAGACGACCCTACAAATAAAAGATCGGGAAAATACCGAGGATTGGAGAGAAGTCTTTATAGACTACTTCAAATACCGTCGAACGCCCGAAGATGCGTCCTCAAGACATCAGCTTATGAAACGAGCTCTGTCTTTCGCCTTCGTCAATGATACTCTGTACAAAAGGTCATTTGATTCTCTGTGGTTGAGATGTCTGGGACTTGACGAAGCAAAAAGAGTCGTTCAGGAAGTTCACGACGGACTCTGCGGTTCGCACCAAGCAGGCCCAAAGATGAAGTTGAAGATCAAACGGATGGGCTACTACTGGCCCTCGATGATTCAAGACTGCCTTGAGTATGCGAAGCAATGCCACTCATGCCAAATCTATGAGGACTTCATCCACCAGCATCCAAATCCACTACACCCAACGGTGGCTAGCTAGCCATTCGAAATGTGGGGAACTGATATAGTCGGCCCCATCGAACCAGCATCGTCCAGGGGACATCGTTTCATCCTGGCGACGACTAACTACTTCTCTAAATGGGCAGAGGAAGTACCGCTGAGGGAAGTGAAGACGGAGAATATCCTCCATTTCTTCAAGACGCGCGTCATATATCGGTTTGGAACTCCGCGACGGATCATCTCCGATAACGGGCCAGCTTATAGAAGCCACAAGATCAGTCGCTTCGCGCAACAACACAATATAGACTAGAGATATTCCTCGGTTTATAATCCGCGAGCTAACGGTCTAGCTGAGGCCTTCAACAAGACCTTGACAAAGATCATGAAGAAGACAGTGTCCCGAAATAAGAAGGACTGGCACGAGAGACTGCAAGAAGCTCTCTGGGTGTATCGAACTACGTTTAAGACAGCCACGAACACAACGCCATATGCGTTGGTGTTCGGTACATGATTGGTAAAGTTTTTGCGTGCTTAGTTAATTACCGCAATCAAGACAGTTTCGCTTGTAGCTAGCCGGTTGAGTACGGGTCGTCCGCGGGGAGATGGGAATCTTTTTCTATGTGCTTTAACGAGTTAAGTCCAAATGTCCAGGTTTGTTTTTAGATTAACTATGTGCTAAAATGATATATAAAGAGATCTTGTTAGGGTTAGGATTAGGTTAGTTTGAGTTAGGAGTCGCTCACTTCTTTCGTTGCCACTCTTAATATCGGTGTTACGGTAATCGGCAACAACGGGGATTAGCACGACTAGGAAGGAACTTGCGAGTATAAGCTAGGCTTTCCAACGCATAAGTTCTTCCTTTTGGTGCTTGTCCGTCCGTTCTTGGCTCTTAGCCTTAACCTCCCGTTAATTCAACCACAACCGGTCTCACTAAGGAATCACCGCTATCATGTAGGATATGGTGCCGTAGGGAGCGGATTTTGGTTCAATTAACGGGAGTCCGAATTAAGATGTTGGGCAAGAAAAGAGTGTGAGAGATTTCCTTCTCTCAAACTTTCCTTATCCAACCCTAACAAGTATGAAAACTACTCACCCATTATAAGAAAAAGAAAATAAAACAAAAGGAGGAAAATAGAAAGAAAGAGGTTAGAAGATTACAACTAGCTATTTGAGACCTCACCTTGGCAAGGATCAAGCTTAAGCATCATTGTTGTTAAGGATAAAGAAAAACTAGAAGAAGAAAGAAACAAATAACAAATAACAACAACTAGATTAGCAAAATGGAAATTACAAGCAATTATAATTAACAATAAGACAAGCATGGTAACAACAAGAACTCTTTATTCATCACTTCACTCACAAAAGCTCACTACAAGGTTTTAATGGAGAAGAGATGAGAAGAGGAAGAAGAACAACAATATGTATTCTAAAATCTAAATACAAGAATAAGCACCCTTGGCTTTGGCAAGTTCTGGACTATTTATAGGCAGGGAACTGGAAACCTAGGGCAACAATCTGCCTCCATATAGAATGACCAAAATACCCCTGAAAACTCATTATCTGTCGAGCCCGTACGGCCGCCGTTCCGCGGCCTAAGCATGCTTATGCCGCGGAACCGCGGCCCTTTAGGAGACTTAGGTCATGAAATTCTGTGGTTTTCCCTGGTTTGTGGTCCTATTCAGTGTGGTATAGTAATTTTCTCATAAGCTTTTCACGATTTTTCCAGAATTTCTGTTGATCAAAAGGTGATGTGATGTGGATCTTTTGCCATGATTTTTCTTGAGCTCCGCGTAGATATGTTGGATCTTGTGTTGACTTTGAGCTTTGTGCATGAAAATGACATCGATTTGCCATTTTGTCCCTTAAACTGGTGTGCGGCAACATACGGATAGAGAGCGGAGACCCGTGTTTTATCTGTGGTTGGCAGTAATCCGGATTTTGTCGTGCTTTTCCATGAATTTCATTGTTTAAAGCTGAGAACCTGTATCCTGTAATTAACTAGCAAACACGGCTCAAGAGTACCTACCGATAAGCAATGTGATAAAAATTGGGCGATATAAAAATGCAAAAATCTGATATGAACAAATACCCCCAAACTTATCACTTGCTCGTCCCGAGCAAAGCCAATTTATTCACAAAAATTCCTAACCTCACTTTCGCAGGGAACGCGATTGCACTGAGCATGTGCAACAAGCCGTTAAACCTCTACGTGTCCCTAGTAGGAGGAGTGTTGTCTCCTGAGGGTTTTCAGCAGATACTACCCACAAAATCCGGTCAAGCTAATTTTGCAAAATAACTATGATTCAAACCTTAAAGTTTTGTTTTAGAAAATAACAATTCTGTTATCCTAAGTCTAGACTATCGAACCTTTATTTTTCACACCTCGCTTCTTATTTAACTTAAGATTTTATATGTCTTTACGTGCAGTGCAAATAGTGTCGTTAAGTTCCAGAAGGATCGGTTAAAGTCATCATGTCACAAAATAAAGCCCAGATAAAAATTTTAAAAGGATCACATAAGTTTTATAAAGAGTTAAGCATTTTTCAAGTTTCATTTTCCAGTAAGGTTTCAATTACAGAATTTCTATCTTCCTTAACAGGAAACTAGGTCTTATTTTTCACTCCACATTTTTCTTGTTTTCATTTCATACACACCTCTGTGAACGTGCAATAGTCTTTATCATAGAATAAAACCTTCATATCTCCGCTAGAAATATTTTTTATAAAAACCTGTCTTTTGTCAAGATTATTCTCACACAAAGAACCGTTAGGAATTTTAACTCGGAGAGAACACTTGCTTGACTTTGTTTTAATCTGGACTTTCTAGGCTTCTTAACGAGCTTTGGGCCAATGCATCCAAACCAGTTGGTTTTAGGGCATTAGGTGTAGAGACACCCCATCGGACTTAATTACTCAAGTTACCTAGGCCCAAAAACAAAAGACAATATAGCGTGAAAATCATGATGATTCAATGCGTACGAAGATATAACCGGCAGTTCAGTTATTTTTTTGGATAAAAGACGTGTTTAGTGGGTTAGGTGTGTAATCATTCTAATTAGGTTTCAGATGGGTTATTTTTAAGAATCAGTTCCAATTAAGGCATCAATAACATTCCTTCATATTCGCTTCACTTCATAAACTATTCTTGATATTATTTATTTCAGAACAAACCTATTTGATCCTCAGAAAATCATTTATCCATTTAAAAGTTTTTAGACATAAAAGACTTGTCATCTAATTTCCAAAACTCACGACACGTGTAGTGTGATGTAAAGACGTATATCAGCTATAGTTAACTTCAAAGGAGAGTTATCTTTCAGGTTTTCAAAATTTAAAAATAAGATTTAGTTATTCTTATCTTATCAAACAAAAACCGTCGAAATGTTGAATCAGAGTTCTCCCACTAGCTAACTTGACAGAAAAGTTTTTATGTTTTTAGAAAATTTTCTGATTTTTATGGATTTTATGGATTTTAATATGCAGATGCAAAATATACATATGAAGCGAAGGTTAGAAATGCGTACCAAGCGTACCCCCAAACTTAAACTGGACAGTGTCCTCACTGTCATTGCATGAAAAGATCATTGAAAGGTCAAAATTGTCGGTTAGATATACAATTTTTTTTATTTTTTTTGGTTTTAAAGAAAAGAAAATTAGTAAAAATGGAAAAGAATATCCACAAATATATACAAAAAGATATATACATACCCCCAAACTTATTTGGAACAGTGTCCACTGTTCTTGGCTGGATAACCGAAGTTTGGTGGTAAGCAGAGGAAGATTATGCAGGGTAAACCGGCTCCTGTAAGACCAGGAGCTCCTCTGTTGGTTCGGCGCTAAGGTACGGTTTTAGTCGGTGTCCGTTTACTTTGAAAAATGAACCGTCCGTTGGATTCTCCAAATCCACAGCGCCATGCGGATACACATTCCGCACAAAATACGGCCCTTTCCAGCGAGATCTGAGCTTTCCTGGATGGAAGTGTAGCCGGGTGTCATAAAGCAGTACCTATTGACCAGGTACGAAAGTTTTGCGCAAAAGGTGTTTATCGTGAAACACCTTCGTTCGGTTCTTAACGACAACCGCGTTATCGTAAACCTCATCCCTAAGCTCGCTCAATTCGTTCAACTGCAGCTTCCGATGGCTGCCCGCATCTTCGAGAGATAGATTCGGCTCTTTTATTGCCCAAAATGCACGATGCTCTATTTCGACAGGGAGGTGGCAAGCCTTTCCGTACACAAGCCGATAGGGAGACATGCCAAGATCGATCTTATAAGCTGTTCGAAATGCCCAAAGGGCATCAGTGAGTTTCAACGACCAATCCTTTCGGTTCTTGGAAACCGTCTTCTCCAGTATCTGCTTGATTTGCCGATTTGAAACTTCGACTTGCCCACAGGTTTGGGGATGGTAGGGCGTAGATAGCTTATGATTAATGGAATATTTCCGCATCAAGGCCTCGAAAGTCTTATTGCAGAAATGAGTTCCATTATCGCTAATGATCGCTCGGGGGTGCCCAAACCGGGAGAAAATGTTTTCTTTAAGAAACCTAACGACAACCTTGTTGTCATTAGTCCGGCTGGGCACAGTCTCAACCCATTTAGAGACGTAATCAACAGCGAAAAGGATGTACAAATTCCCACAAGAGCTGGGAAACGGCCCCATGAAGTCTATCCCCCAAACGTCGAAAATCTCCACAACCAAGATTGGTTGGAGCGGCATCTCGTTCCTCCTGGATATCCGGCCCAAGTGTTGGCACCAGGAGCAAGTCTTGCAGTAGTCATGAGCGTCTTTGAAGAGTTGTGGCCAGTAGAAACCACACTGCAAGATCTTCTCAACTGTCTTTCTGGGGCCAAAATGCCCGCCACATGCTTGATCGTGGCAAAATGATAGCACACTCTTGAATTCATCGTCAGGGACACACCGACGAATAATCTGGTCGGGACAGTACTTGAACAGATAGGGTTCGTCCCAGTAAAAGTGTTTTACTTGGGATAAGAAGCAAAGTCTGTCCTGACTTGACCATTCAGTCGGTAGTAATCCTGTGGCCAAATAGTTCACAATATCTGCGAACTAGGGTTCGCAAGATACTGTCAAGAGCTGTTCATCCGGGAAAACGTCGTTGATCGGAATTTGAAGCGACGGCGAAGAAGGAAGTCGTGAGAGATGGTCGGCGACTACGTTTTCACATCCTCTTTTGTCCTTGATGACAAGGTCAAACTCTTGAAGCAAAAGGATCCAACGTATTAGCCGAGATTTTGCATCTTTCTTCGCAAAAAGATGGCGCAGAGCAGAATGGTCTGTATAGACAATGACTGGAGAGCCGATGAGGTAGGGCCTGAACTTTTCTAAAGCAAATACAACAGCCAAGAATTCCTTCTCGGTTGTTGTATAATTAAGTTGGGCATCGTTCAGGGTTCGGCTAGCATAATAGATTACGTGCGGCATCTTGTTGATGTGTTGTCCAAGGACAGCACCAATGGCAAAGTCGGATGCATCGCACATAATCTAAAATGGGTGCGTCCAGTCAGGTGAAGAAAGAACGGGAGCAGAAGTGAGTGAGCTTTTTAATGACTCGAACACAGTCACACAGCTCAAGTTGAAGTCGAATGGCGTGTCCTTGGCCAGTAAAAGAGTGAAGGGCCTAGCAATCTTACTAAAGTCCTTGATGAACCGTCTATAGAAACCGGCATGGCCAAGGAAGGCTCGGATGTCTCGGACGCATCTGGGAGGAGGGAGATTGGAACTGACCTCAATCTTCGCTTTGTTAACCTCTATGCCATTTTGCGAAATGAAATGTCCTAAGACAATACCTTCGCGCACCATGAAGTGGCACTTCTCCCAATTCAAAGTGAGGTTCTTGTCCTTACATCGGGTAAGGACAGCGTCGAGATGCAGCAAACACTCGTTAAAGGAATCGCCGAAGATGGAGAAATCGTCCATGAAGATCTCCGGGAATTTTTCCACCATGTCTGAGAAGATTCCCATCATACACCGCTGGAAGGTAGCGGGCGCATTGCATAACCCAAAGGGCATGCGACGATATGCAAACGTGCCGAAAGGACAAGTGAATGTGGTCTTGTCCTGGTCTTTTTCGGCGATGGGAATCTGATTATAGCCGGAGTAGCCATCAAGAAAGCAGTAGTACTCGTGTCCGGCCAATCGTTCAAGCATTTGGTCAATGAAAGGTAGCGGAAAGTGGTCCTTCCGCGTTGTGGCGTTGAGTTTTCTGTAATCGATGCATACTCGCCACCCAGTTTGGGTGCGAGTAGGGATTAACTCGTTCGCCTCGTTAGTGATGACCGTTATGCCTGATTTCTTGGGGACAACGTGAATGGGGCTAACCTACTGGCTATCAGAGATAGGGTAAATGATACCACTATCCAGACACTTTACGATTTCCTTTTTCACAGCCTCCTTCATGACTGGATTGAGTCGCCTTTTTGGATCCCTGACTGGTTTGGCATCATCCATCAGATGAATATGGTGTTCAACGATCAGGGGACTAATCCCCTTGATGTCTGCCATGGACCAGCCAAAAGCTTGCCTATTACTGTGCAAGACCGCAAGAAGGGCTTTCTCTTGCTCTGGAGCTAGAGAAGCCGAGATGATAACAGAGAGGGTCTCGTTCTCACCCAAGTAAGCGTACTTAAGGTGAGACGGCAAAGGCTTGAGTTCGAGCATTGGAGGTGAAACGATTGAAGGCAAGATTGGTGAAAAGGTCTCGAACTCAAAGGATTCCAGCAAAGGTTCAAAACGAGTGTAAGCGACCGAGTTGGATGGTTCAGGTAACTCATCCGGAAATTCGAAGGATTCAAACTCGGGTGGTGAGTGGCTAAGATCGTTCGAGAAAGTGAAACACTCGTAGTCATTGTCGGGCGCAGAAACAGCAGCAGGTTCGAAGAGGAATGCACTAGTGGCGTTAAGGTTATCGTGATCGAACAAAAACTCCTCGAATTCACACTCTTCTGGGGTGATCTCCTGGATTGAGCAAACGTCTAGTATATGAGCATTAGGTTCGGTGGGCTGATTCCCCAACCTAAAAATATTGAGTTCGATTGTCATGTTTCCAAAAGATAGGTTCATCGAACCATTTCGACAATTGATCACAGCATTTGAGGTTGCAAGGAATGGGCGACCGAGGATCACCGGAATTTGATTCCGGGGGTTAGCTACAGGCTGTGTGTCTAAAACAATGAAGTCAACGGGGAATATGAAGTCCCCAACCTTGATTAACACATCCTCTAGCTCACCCCTAGGATGGGTGATCGATCGGTCGGCCATTTGGAGAGTACAGTGTGTGGGTTTCAGCTCTCCTACACCTAATTGCTCATATACTGAGTACGGAAGCAGGTTAACACTGGCACCAAGATCTAATAGTGCGCAGTTGATGTTCTTATCCCCAACGGTAATAGAAATCGTAGGACAGCCAGGGTCCTTCCGTTTTTGCGGTAAAGATTGGGTAAGAGCATCACTCACAGCACTAGCCAAGAAAACTTTCTTGGGTACCTGAGACTTCCTCTTTTTCGTGCACAAGTCCTTTAAGATTTTCGCGTAGGACGGGGCTTGTTGGATAGCATCTAAAAGGGGAATGTTGATGTTAACCTTCTTAAACAACTCCAGAATCTTCTCCATTTGTGGATTTTGTTTATTGGACCTCAACCGGTTTGGAAATGGAACGTTTTTAAAATTGGTTGAGTCCAATGCTTGTGGAGGAGATTGTAGAATTGGAACGGATCCCAGAGCTGGTGTTTTCGTGGAGTGAGAAGTGGGTCCGTTCAGAGCAGAAGAAGAAGAAGAAGAAGAAGAAGAGCCTTTTGAAGAATGAAGAATAGGCTCAGAAGACGAGGAAGGAGAAGAAGAAGAAGAAGAAGAAGCGAACGGGGTGTCATTATCCTCAATTGTTGTGCCGATGTTGTTGTGCGGCAACCTTCCCGATCTCAATGTAGTCACGGCACTCACATTATGGTTCTGTTGTTCAAGAGCAACATGTACATTATGTGGTTGACCGGGATTTGGGAATGGTTGAGATGGAAGCTTCCCCTTTTCTCGCTCGCTTAACGCCGCATTCAGCTGTGCAATCTGGGCTTCGATGGTCTTGATGCTTTGCCTTTGTACAGCAGTGTGTTGCACCAAAGACTGAATAGACGACTGGATGTTGGCGGTGGATTGTGTCGATTGTTTAACGAACGCCTCCAGACTTCGTTCTAGCGAGGAAACCTTATCTTTGTTTGACGGAACAAAGTTATTTTGCGGAAAAGAGTTGTTGGGTGCAAAGTTGTTCGTCTGATTTTGAAAAGGTTGGGGTTGGAAGGGCTGCTGAAACTGATGTTGAGTTTGCTGTTGCGCTTGTTGTTGCGGAGGAGGGGGCCTCTGGAAATTGTTGCCTTGGAATTGATGTTGATTCTGATTCCAGGCGAAATTAGGGTGGTTCCACCAACCGGGATTGTAGGTGGAAGAGTATGGATCATTTCTCGGTCTTTGCTGAAATGCAGCATTAACCTGATCCTGTCCTTGAGATGGTGAATTGTAAGGACACTCTTCGGTTAAGTGAGAAGGATCGGAACAACAAGCACAAATGGTATGAAGGGAAAGAACAGGGGCAGGAGCAGGAGATGAAAATTTGCTCTCTATCGCTTCAAGTTTTCTCGTTATTGCAGCCATTTCAGCTTTCATCGCAATAGAGACATCAAGTTGGTGAATTCCTACCCTAGACTGACCAGTAGAAGTGGAAGAAGAAGAAGAAGTTGGTCTGGTGCTCTCCCATTGAAGCGTTAGTTCCGCAAGGTCGTCGAAGAATTGCCACGCTTCCTCGTCAGATTTCGATAGGAAGTGGCCCTGACAAATGGTTTCCAACAACTGCTTGGTTGCTGGGTTCAGGCCCTCGTATAAGGTTTGGCAAAGTTGCCATTTCTCGATACCATGGTGAGGGCACTGAACAAGAAGGTCTTTATACCGGTCAAAGCACTTCCAGAAGGGTTCAGTAGGAAGCTGGGAGAATTGGTTGATTTCGTTACGGATCCTCGCGGTTTTATGATTCAGATAGAATTTCTTGAGAAACGCTTTCACAAACCCGTCCCAACTGGTTATGGAGTGGGAAGCGGTGTTATACAGCCATTTTTTAGCAAGATCGCACAAAGTGAACGGAATGACCCGTAGCCGTATAGCATCGTCCGACAGCTGGGTAGTTTTCATCATGGCACAAATATTTTGGAACTTGTTGATGAAGATATAGGCATCTTCAGATTCAAGCCCATGAAATTTCGGAAGCATGTTAATGAAGTGGGGCTTAATTTCAAAATTATCTCCATTGGCCGGTGGAAGGGAAAGACAGGTGGGAAGTGCAGAACGGGTGGGATAGAAACGATCCTGGAGCGCGATTCGCTGTGGCGCTACGACAGGTGGTGGTGGTGGGTTATTCGCATCCATAGGAGGTCGAATCAATCCCGGGGGAGTTGTAGGGATGTTTGGATTAAATCCTGACATCGCGGAAGAAGAGGTTGGTGATGGTGAAGGTGAGGATGTATGAACAGAATTTGGGTCAACGTCGGAGTTGGCCGGCAAAGGTAAGGATGAAAGAGGCGTGGACGGAGTTTCGACGTCTGAGTCGATCGCGTAGTCGGTAGCGACTAACGTAACGCGGACTAGGCGGGCGCTAGTGTCCCGAGTCCAAGCGGACATACACTAAACGAGTTTAGTATAGTCAAAGCGGAGAAGGTAAGGGTAAGAAAACGTCAATGGAGAGATACGATGGGTGGTGGGTGAAAATATGAGATTTGGGCAACAAAGAGCAAGTTTTTATAAAAGTTTTTGGTTTTGTGTTTTTTTTAGAAAGAGCTTTACAGAAATATGTACGGACTTACGGCTTCAAGCAATCTATGCACAATCACACCTAGATCTAGGGTCACCTAGGTCAGCTAGACAGCTCCTAACTGTTCCAAAGGGCTAGAAATAGGACCTCAAACCGCCTCTTTTCCGCCAATTGCGGCCAGGTAAGTACCAGGTAAGTGGGAGGCTCCCCACTATGTAAGTAGTGGTCCTAATTAAGTAACCACTTGCCTTGGACACACTTACCTAGACACCGCAAAGTCAGGATAGGATAAACGGCCGATGCCTGTAACTAGTCCTCTGTCCTATTGAACGCGAAATCCTTAGGGCTGAGTCTAGTATTTTTTAATTTAAGCAATAGTCAATGCATATGCTTTTTATGATTTCTGGGGTCCTGGGAAGGGTGATGAAATCCCCACCCAATCTGGATTGGTTTCAAGCCCCTTAAAGTCCGTATTAATATATGCAAAGCAGTAACAATCAACTACAATCAATTTTTATTTTTTTGCACGGCGCAAAGAATCCTGCACAAAAATAATTTATTGGAAGGGGGAAGAGAATTTGCGCAAAGAATGCTGCAGAAAACACAATTCAGTGGAGTCCAGAGGAGTGGGGGAGAGGCAAGAGACAATTACAGGGATTTTTAGGAATCGACGGCCACAGATGGCCGCGGTTCCACGGCAATAGAACGCTTATGCCGCGGTTCCGCGGTGTTTAGGTGGAGTTGGCCCTTAAAATCCCTGGACTGTGCTTCCTTGTGTGTCCTCTTCTTTTCCGGGGCTCCTGAATCTTTATTTGCTTACTGGATCTACTCCAGAATTTTATAGTAGACCGTTGGCTCCGTCTTGATCAAACGCGGTGTAGCCGCGAGATATGGGTCTAACTTCCCACGTCTTTGGCACTGAACTCGACCGTCTTTTTATCCTGCACACTTGCACAAAAACTAATCAAAAATAACAAGATGGTTTTTTACAATGTATATTTTTTTTGTTTTGTTTTTCGGTTAGATTTATATTCACAAATTAACCCGAAATTACACAAAGAAATAAACTACCGTCTCCCCGGCAACGGCGCCATTTGATTGGTAAAGTTTTTGCGTGCTTAGTTAATTACCGTAATCAAGACGGTTTCGCTTGTAGCTAACCGGTTGAGTACGGGTCGTCCGCAGGGAGATGGGAATCTTTTTCTATGTGCTTTAACGAGTTAAGTCCAAATGTCCAGGTTTGTTTTTAGATTAACTATGTGCTAAAATGATATATAAAGAGAGCTTGTTAGGGTTAGGATTAGGTTAGTTTGAGTTAGGAGTCGCTCACTTCTTTCGTTGCCACTCTTAATATCGGTGTTACGGTAATCGGCAACAACGGGGATTAGCACGACTAGGAAGGAACTTGCGAGTATAAGCTAGGCTTTCCAACGCATAAGTTCTTCCTTTTGGTTCTTGGCTCTTAGCCTTAACCTCCGGTTAATTCAACCACAACCGGTCTCACTAAGGAATCACCGCTATCATGTAGGATAGGGTGCCGTAGGGAGCGGATTGTGGTTCAATTAACGGGAGTCCGAATTAAGATGTTGGGCAAGAAAAGAGTGAGAGTGATTTCCTTCTCTCAAACTTTCCTTATCCTACCCTAACAAGTATGAAAACTACTCACCCATTATAAGAAAAAAAAATAAAACAAAAGGAGGAAGATAGAAAGAAAGAGATTAGAAGATTACAACTAGCTATTTGAGACCTCACCTTGGAAAGGATCAAGCTTAAGCATCATTGTTGTTAAGGATAAAGAAAAACTAGAAGAAGAAAGAAACAAACAACAAATAACAACAACTAGATTAGCAAAATGAAAATTACAAGCAATTATAATTAACAATAAGACAATCATGGTAACAACAAGAACTCTTTATTCATCACTTCACTCACAAAAGCTCACTACAAGGTTTTAATGGAGAAGAGATGAGAAGAGGAAGAAGAACAACATGTATTCTAAAATTTAAATACAAGAATAAGCACTCTTGGCTTTGGCAAGTTCTGGAAACCTAGAGCAACAATCTGCCTCCATATAGAATGACCAAAATACCCCTGAAAACTCATCATCTGTCGAGCCCGTACGGCCGCCGTTCCGCGGCCTAAGCATGCTTATGCCTTGGAACCGCGGCCCTTTAGGAGACTTAGGTCATGAAATTCGGTGGTTTTCCCTGGTTTGTGATCCTATTCAGTGTGGTATAGTACTTTTCTCATAAGCTCTTCACGATTTTTCCAGAATTTCTGTTGATCAAAAGGTGATGTGATGTGGATCTTTTGCCATGATTTTTCTTGAGCTCCGCGTAGATATGTTGGATCTTGTGTTGACTTTGAGCTTTGTGCATGAAAATGACATCGATTTGCCATTTTGTCCCTTAAACTGGTGTGCGGCAATATACGGATAGAGAGCGGAGACCCGTGTTTTATCTGTGGTTGGCAGTAATCCGGATTTTGTCGTGCTTTTCCATGAATTTCATTGTTTAGAGCTGAGAACCTGTATCCTGTAATTAACTAGCAAACGCGGCTCAAGAGTACCTACCGATAAGCAATGTGATAAAAATTGGGCGGTATAAAAATGCAAAAATTTGATATGAACAGTACAGAAGCAGTACTCCCCCTCGAGATAGAGTTACCCTCTCTACGAGTGGCAATCCATTACGAGCTGACGGACGAAGAAAATGCTCACCTTCGGCTTGAGGAACTTGATACCCTTGATGAAACTCGGCTCATAGCGCAACAAAATCTGGAGG
Organism: Agapanthus africanus; assembly: GCA_030015575.1. Classification (NCBI taxonomy): domain Eukaryota; kingdom Viridiplantae; phylum Streptophyta; class Magnoliopsida; order Asparagales; family Amaryllidaceae; genus Agapanthus; species Agapanthus africanus. The sequence continues at coordinate 751,239,910 of CM057340.1, read as the reverse complement.
CCTATAAAGCAAAGATGACGCGCTCATATGAAAGATTGACTCGGCCGAGGACATTCCGCCAAGGCGAACTCGTGCTAGTGGTCAAAAGGCCTATGATCCCCACTCGCGCCAAGCGGGGAAAATTCAAGCCAAACTATGAAGGCCCGTACATTATAGATAAGGTCTACCAGGGTGGAGCCTATCTACTCATGGATATGCACGGTGAAAGGCCTTACAGGCCAATAAATGGTCGATTCCTAAAGAAATACTACGCTTAGCGAGTTACTGCCTAGGACAATGATAGATGACGACGACTGTGTCCGCTCGCTATCTTCCTAAGCTCAAACTTTATAAGCAGTAGCCAGCCTTCTCCTGGGCGGACCGAAATGTCCTTAAACTAATAACGGACCGAAACGTCCTTAAACTAATGACGGACCGAAACGTCCGTAAACTAATGAAGGACCGAAAAGTCTTTAAACTACTGTCGCAGCATCCTTAGGCTGACGAGATGAATAAAAAAAATAAATAATAAAAAATATATAAAAAAATAAAAAAAATAAAAAATAAAAACGGTATGTCCATAAGCAAAAAGGATACGGATGAAAACCTGAAAGGGCTCCGTGAGTTAAAACAGCAGGGCTACCGGCGAGTGTTCGTGAAAACCCGAAAGGGCGCGACCTCGTAAAAAAAATATATAAAAATAAAAAGAATAAAAAAAAGAGGTATGTCCATAAGCAAAATGGGTACGGATGAAAACCCGAAAGGGCTCCGTGAGTAAAAACAGCAGGACTACCGGCGAGTGTTTGTGAAAACCTGAAAGGGCGCAACCTCGTTAAAGGACACTTACAGGGTCCTCTCGACCTTGTAAGGAGAAACCACCCGCGTGAGATCCTTACGACTCATAAGAGAGCAACACACTTAGGGATCCTCACGATTCCTAAGGAGAAAATACACTTGCGAGATCCTCACGACTCGCAAGGAGAACTCTCTTATGGGACCCTCACGGCTCATAAGATTTGAAAGTCTTAAGTTACAGAGACCTAAACCTGTGCTTAAGCAACCCCCACAACCTTCAATATTGCCCTACAAGTGGTTCAATACTGACCCTTTTATACAATCCACGGGCGTGAATAAACATTTCCCTAACGAAGTCCCACCCGTGACTAGGGATATGTTCGCATGATGAACAACCCTTATAAGTCCTCTCGGCTTACAAGGAGAGAACCCTCTTGTAGGATCCTTACGACTTACAGAGGAACATACACTTAGGAATCCTCATGATTCCTAAGGAGAAAATACACCTACAAGATCCTAACGACTTGTAGGGAGAAATACCTTTGTGAGACCCCTACGGCTCATAAAGTTAAAAGCCTTAGTCGACAGAACCTTAACCCTATTCGCTAAGCCACCTTTGTTCGACATCGACAGAGGCAAATGATGATTCGCTCCTGGCAATATCTCAGTTGTAGCGGTGCTGATGCCAAAATCAGTGTCTAATTTCAGGTTTACGGTGAAAAGCCGGCAAGCCGCACATGCATACGAAATAGCCGAAATGATGGGGCAGCTTGCAATAAAAAGCAGCAAGTAAAGAAAACGTGTGCATACAAAATAGCCGAAATGATTGGGCAACTCGCAATAAAAAGCAGCGAGTAAAAATAAAATAAATAGCCAAAATGATTGGGCACCGCGAAAAATAGCCGAAATGATTGGGCAATCGCGACCTTCGCGATATAAAAGCTGAAATGATAGAGCATCGCGGAAATAAAACAATAAAAATGAATGAAACCTTGGCCCTACAGTTGAGATCACATCGATCCCTGTATACAAGCCAAGGGCACAAACAAAGAGGGAACCACACCTTCCCAACAGGCTCCGCCAGAAAGCTAAGCCAAATCTCGACAGTTCGCCAACAGCCTAGAGACAACCGCGACATTCGTCTCAATACAGCAGACGCGGTGCCAGCAGACGAAGCGAAGATCAAATTCTTAGCTTCACGGTTTTGACGGTAACTTGTATAAAACTTGAAAGACCACCACAAATCCTTCGACTCGGGGAAACAAGTGTCCTTGACGAAGAAAATCCTGATTTGCGTCGACTCGCAGAGAAACCAGTGTCTCCGTGAGAAATTCTCGATTCGTTTCAACACCAGGGAAACAAGTGTCCTTGGCAAATTCCTCAACTCAGGGAAACTAGCATCCTTGATGAGAGCCTCCTAATTCGCGTCGGCTCGCAGAGAAACCAGTGTCTCCGTGGGAAATTCCCGATCCGTCTCAACCCCGAAGAAACCAGTGTCTTCGGCAAAATCCTTCGACTCAAGGAAACAAGTGTCCTTGACGAAGAAAATCCTGATTCGCGTTGACTCGCAGAGAAACCAGTGTCTCCGTGTGAAATTCTCGATTCGTTTCAACACCAGGGAAACAAGTGTCCTTGGAAAACTCCTCAACTCAGGGAAACTAGCGTCCTTGATGAGAGCCTCTTGATTCGCGTCGGCTCGCAGAGAATCCAGTGTCTCCGCGGGAAATTCCCGATCCGTCTCAACCCCGAAGAAACCAGTGTCTTCGGCGAAATCCTTCGATTCAGGGAAACAAGTGTCCTTGACGAAGAAAATCCTGATTCGCGTCGACTCGCAGAGAAACCAGTGTCTCCGTGAGAAATTCTCGATTCGTTTCAACACCAGGGAAACAAGTGTCCTTGGCAAACTCCTCAACTCAGGGAAACTAGCGTCCTTGATGAGAGCCTCCTGATTCGCGTCGGCTCGCAGAGAAACCAGTGTCTCTGCGGGAAATTCCCGATCCATCTCAACCCCGAAGAAACCAGTGTCTTCGGCGAAATCCTTCGATTCAGGGAAACAAGTGTCCTTGACGAAAAAAATCCTGATTCGCGTCGACTCGCAGAGAAACCAGCGTCTCCGCAAGAAATTCTCGATTCGTTTCAACCCCAGGGAAACAAGTATCCTTGGAAAATACCTCAATTCAGGGAAACTAGCGTCCTTGATGAGAGCCTCCTGACTCGCGTCAGCTCGCAGAGAAAGTAGTGTCTCCGCGGGAAATTCCCGATTCGTCTCAACTTGCAAGATGAAGCCTCAGGCAGCAGGGATTAAAAACTTGTTTCCTGAGCAATGGGACCCTGCAAGTCGGTCTAGAACGGTCTCTTGCATACTATTCATAGGTCTCACTCTCCAAAGTCGAATTTCGACAAGGAGGGAAACAACCGCTTACGGGTCCTCTCGACTCGTAAGAGGGAAAATTCTCTTATAGGATCCTTACGACTTATAAGAGAAAATGCGCTTAGGAATTCTCACGATTCCTAAGGAGAAAATACACCTACGAGATCCTCTCAATCCGTAGGGAGAAAAGTCTCTATAAGACCCTTACGGCTCATAGAGTTGAAAAGTCTTAAGCGGCAGATCTGAACCTACGGCCTAAGCCATCGCTATCTCTGGAAAAAAAAAACTAAGATGCTTACTCTATTATCTGCCAATTATTTTTATCAAGACAGCATGCTGATAATAAGAGAAGGGAGAAAGAAAAAGAGCATACAAGACATTCAAAAAGAAAAAAATGTGTATCTTTATTGATTAACTTCAACCAAATACAAGGTGAATTGTACAAAAGAATAAAGAATGGATACATATTATTTGAAAAAGAAAAATTTTACAAATACATTGATACAAAGGCAGCTACTGGGAAGGAAGCGTCTTAAATAGCTCTATCAGTTGTTCGCACACTTCCTTCCATGCCTTTTTCTGAACGGCCACCACCGCCAGTTCTGCCTCCACCTGAGCCCTTTGCTGCAAGAGAGATGCAAGCTGCTCCCCAACGGCCTGCTGAGCTGCTTCGCGGCCTTGGGCATTACGCTCGGCAGCGTCAAGTTTCTGCTTCAAGTTCAGCCCATTTGAGATACGCTTCAGAAGGCCCTCGAAGACAGCCTTCACCTCGGTAGCGTTCGCCTCAACTTCAGCACGTAGGCGAGCAGTTTTGGTTGAAGACTCCTGACACTCCTTCAGCCTTAAAGCTGCTTCTTATTCCAAATGGCGGAAATGAGAAGTGCTTTGCTCGAGCCATGCTGCCCGTTGAGTACTCACGGCCAAAACCTCAGGGGCAGGACGCATCGAATCCAGCTGATGCAGGCGAGCCTCAATCTCCCTGCAGTGATTAACCCAAGATGCAACGATGCCCTCGTCATGGAAATTTACGAGTATCACCAGCATTGGGTTAACCGCCGTAGCAAAATCTGCAGCAGACGTAGGAGTCTCGACGTCGAGTTCCTCGATGTAGTCGCTCAACATGCGCAGACTATTCGCGGCGCCTTTCGAGGACGGACGTTTCAAGAAAGGGCCTACCGGCATTGTGACACGAGGCTCGAAGGGCGCCGAGATCGGAACGACAGCTAAAAAAATAAACAAACAAGATACGATTAGAGGACACCTTAAGAAAAAAAAAGGAGGGGTCATCAATGCGATAGTTTGTTGTACCAGCTGCAGCAGGTGGCAAGGCCGGAAGGGCCAGTGGCGCGGCCGATCTTTCATCCCCTCCTTCGATTTGTAGCACTGCAGTCAGGACGAGGAAAAGTTAGAAATAATTCCATCACTGAAAAAGAAAGATATCAGTCGGAAACTATACTCACCAGCGCCACTAGAGGGAGAAGCGAGCTCAGATGGGAAGGAGAAGTGTGGGAGCAACACCTGGTAAAGACGGTCAAAAAGCACTCCTGAAAAGACACAACAATACGATTTTAGTACATAAATTATGCGTCTGAAAGATAAAACTAATAAGTTGCAAACCCATACCTTCCAACATCTTTGATGGTACAAGGGAGGGCTGAGAGGTGACCACCGCCAAGACAGTAGTTGACGGTGCTCCCTCAAGCAATGGAGCATCGGCACTGGCCGCACCTGTGTTAAAAAACAAATATAAACCTGTCAGGAATGATTGCAAGATAAAAAAAGGGACGGCAATCCGAAATTTACCTGATGAGCCTCCAGCCGAGAGGGAGGCGTCTCCCTCCTCCATGACATAAGTCCACCACCCGTGGCCTCATCCCCAGACTCCACGGGCGCCGTCGTCATGCTCGTGAGGCCAGGAGATGGCGGAAGGCCGTAAGCGGGGAGAGCAATGATCGGAGCATTGCCAGACTCTTGAGAAAGAGCGGTCGGCTTGTCCTCAGGAATCATCTCCACCTCACCCACTACTCCCTCGGGCTCAGCAGTCGCGGCTGTCTCGTCCACCGTCACCATGGGGTCATCGGTCTCAGGCGCTCCGTCCGCTGCTACCTCGGGCTTGGCATCGGCCACCTGTTCAGGGATAGTGGACATGACCATTTCGTCAACTACTAGCTCGGGCCCGGCAATCCCGGTTGTGTCTTCCGCCATCGGCTCGGGTTCGACCAATACCCCTTCCTCTGGCCCCTCAGGTTCGACGGTCTCCGCCTCCCCCTCGGTTGGACTTGGCCCTATAGGACAGAATATATAAGAACCGACAGCTTTATAATTCTTACAACAAAATTCTGAAAGAAATATTACCTGAGGTGGACTTATCGTTAGCCTCCCTATTGGCGCGCACCGCCTGTCTGTGAGCTGTAGACAAGGCGACCAGGGGCTCTTCTGAGGGAGTATCAGCACGAGGGACAGTGCTTGGGCCCGCCCCAATAGCCAAAGCAGCCCTGCGTGCCTTCGCTTAGTATCAGCACGAGGGACAGTGCTTGGGCCCACCCCAATGGCCAAAGCAGCCCTGCGTGCCTTCGCTTCGCGCCTCAACCGCTTCCTCTCCTCCCGGGCCGTCGCGATGGACCTCTTCGACGCTTCCTTCATCAAGGTGTCATCATCCTCGTTTAGAGTTGCCTCCAGAGCCTTCAAGGCATCTCCCATCGGCTCTTCAAGTCGGGTCTCTCGCGGTAGCCCCGAGGAGGCAGAAACATCAGCGGCTGGCCCGGGAAGAGTCTCCGCGTCACCTGGCGGGACCGGCATTGTAGTTCTTGTGATAAAAAAGGGGGGAGATTAGATCGACCATAACACAAGGAGAATAAAGACTTGATGAATCGAAATGTACCAAGGCCTAAGGACGCTCTAAGTCGTTCCTCCTCTTGAAAAGTCTTGAGGGAAGCAGCAACGGCTTCTTCAGTAGTGATGCCTGTTTGGAGAAATGAGGGGGAAAACGTTAGTCAAAGGCAATAATAAAGATATGATGCAATAAAAATTGCGACTAGTGATTACCCGATTGCGCAAGCTTAGCTAGCCACGCATCGCGTCTCGCCAATCGCTCTGAAGCTGCGATGGCGGCCGCCAAGTCCGTGTCATCCGGCGGCATGACTAATCCCCTGTTGGTCCCGTACTCACCCAGGCCCTCGCTATAGGGAGCATGGGGTTCCCGACCGAACGCAACATCAGCTACGAAAAGCGACTTCTTTTTCCTCTTCTGCCCACCAGCCCTAGGTGCACCCGGGATCGACTTGCGCTTTGCAGGCACCTTGGGGCGGCGGGTCCCGATGTCCGCGCCCACACCAGACTTCGGCGAAGCCATAACTACTGTCTCCACTGGAGCACAGGACGCTGGTGGTGCATCCGCAATATCGGGAAGCGGCAATCCGCGTGGAGGACTCTGCGCATGCGGCGGTCCGGCTCTAGCATCTTTCAGCGGAGGAACTACCGGGGTCCTTGGCACCAGAGGAGCTTTGCGGTCGCTACCGGGAGGCACACCCTTACGGTCGACCAGCAATCGCTTTTCTTCCTTTATAACGGCTCCCGTTGAATGATTGTACCATTCTATATATACATTGATGAGTCGTGGGGCGCAAGCCGGCTCACTGATAAAAAAGTGAGAACCCGTATTCAGACGCATGAAGTGATGCAGCGCGTTCTCCATCCCTTCTTCAGTAGCAGCAGGTTCCGATAGGAAAGCCTCCAATGGTACCCCTTGATTGTAGCTCAGTTGTTGGGCGAAACGATGCGGGTTGTATCTCATGAAAATCGCCGCACCGTTTTGCCTGAACACCAAGAAGCCCGGTCTGATATAATATAGATGGAGGGTCTCCCGGGCCGTCAAAACTGAAGCTCCATCTTTGAAAGTGTCCTGCAATGGCCGCACTGCAGTGGTAGATGCCTTTCCAATAGTCAGCACTTTGTCAATGAAAGACACCCCGTCTCCAACGGTGTGGGGGCGAAGGAGCAAACCCCTGGCATTCCATGGCGATGGAGTCACAATTGATGCGCCAATCAGCTGTATGATTCGAGGGAAGCTGCACCTGTCATAGAATGAGGGCCTTTTGTGCATACCGAAGACACCCGATGTATGTAGCTCGAGCCATGATACGAAGTAGTGCATCGGGAAGATCACGTGCAGTACCCTAGGCTTATTAGCATCCGCCTCTTGACTGAGACCGTGATACAGGTGTGCCAAGCCGGCGATCCCAACAGCCACTTTTACCCCAACGGTCATCCGGTGAGCTGGGTAAAAGACAGAGGGCCGCATATGGCGAGAATGCATCGGGAGCGCAAACCAACTCAGCCATAGCCCAAGAAATCCTAAGAAGAAGGCCTCCTCGTCCATCCCGGGGGCTGCAACTTCCGCAAAAGACACAGTTGGGGAGTTAGGAAGGAAAAAACCCTTTTGGTCTATTTCCTTCGCCGGTAGGTTATCCAAACCTAGACCGAAAGGGTCATCAAGTGTGGCAAACTTGGCAGCTTCTGCCGAGAGAACGTTTGGGTGAAGGAACCGAGCGATGAAATCCTCGAAGCTAACTCCGCGACTCCCACGTTCGATGAAAAGGGCCTCATAAATGTTCAACACTTTGATCAAACTTGGGTATTGATGTTGAACAGCATTCTCCGGAGTGAGGCCCCTTACTGCCGGCTTAGCACCGAAGACATACTCGTCTGTAGGAAGCAACTCCTCATAGTGCTCCCCTATAACCGGTAAGCCGGAGACCTCTGTGAATTCCTCCAAAGAAATCGACACTTCCCGGTCCATTGCGAGGAAAGTGTGAGTAGGAATGTTCCACTGCTCCAAAAAGGCCTTGAACCACCAGGTGGGAAGCGTGGGATATTGGAAGAGGAACACATAAACTGCAGTGTACAACCCTAACCTTATCAACTGCGACTTCTTCGTCGACAGAATATAGCGAGCCCATGGCAGATAGCCGATCGGGTGGCGGGGGATCAGACCTATGTTATATGATTGCCCCCAAGGTCGCGCCTCGCCTTGATAAATACGGCGTCCCAGGATATCCAAAACCATAGGACGCTGAACCGGAATTGCATCTATAGCGGGATGAAGAAAGCCCTTTGAAGTCCAATCGACCATCTCCACGGCATACTGCACCGGGGGTAGACTGGCATAGTGGATCGCCGTAATAGGCTCTGACGGCACTGCGCACGAAAAACTCCGTCGACCCATGATAATCTGGTTGTACCACGACCCCCAAAGGTGGAGATTCTTACATTCCGGGTCGTGGTCCCTGATCATAGCTAAGACTTCGCGGTCCACGGGCGCTTCGGGAAACCCTTCCTCCGAACGAGCAAATAGAAATGAAGTATCGAAAGACATGGTCACTGTAAGGGAACAAAATTAGCCGTTAGTGTTGTAATTCCAACGCTTGGCGTTTAAAAAAATTTAATTAATTAATTAATTAAATTAAAAATTAATTAAAATTAAATTAAAATTAATTACACCACACTGCAGTGCGGTGGGTAGGAGACCAAAGGGGGACCCACAAAATCTGGATGACAATGCATCAGTTAATAAGACAACCCCATCATTGGATGAGATTGTCAATTAATCCCCAAGAGAATATTCTCATTAATAATAAAAAAATCCCTAGAGACAAGGAGAAAATCTCCTCTTTCAGAGCAAAACTCTGTCACAGAGTGACACTTGTCAAACTCTGGTCTCAGGGGAATAAGATTCTTTAAAAGAGCCTAGCTCTGTAATAATGATGGAAAAATCCATCAAAGAAAAAAATTAATTAATTCCTAAAAAATTAAAGTTCTGGGATCTTGAAGATCCATATAAAAAAAACTCTTAAGAGTTCATCATCAAAAGATCAAAAGATCTATATTCAGTCAATGAGCAAAGCTCTATTCATGGGTTAAGAAACCCTGAAACAAATTCTTGAGAGCAAAGCTCTGTTTATGAAACCCCAAAGGGGATTTCTTTAGATCAAAAGATCTATAAGAGCAAGGCTCTATTAATTAAAATTGACTTGATTAAGTTTAAATTTTTACCTAAAAATTTCTAGAGTTCTAACTCTGAAGTTCTTGAAAACGAGAGCAAAACTCTGAAATCAAAATCTTGGAAAATGGTAAAAATTTTCTAAGGGACAGGGGTCCTATTTATAGGCGCTTGCGCCCCTTCAACTCCTGAGTTGATCCAACGGCCAGGATCTTACCACCACTGCATTCGCGTGCGCGCCACATGAGCGCAACGGTGGGGGGCATTTGTTTCCCCCAATCAGAGCAAAGCTCTGTTTGAATTTCAAAAATTCAAAATTTGAAGCAACGCTTCAAATTCCTTGAGCTGCGTGCAACGCGCCACGAGTCAAAACCTGATACGTCAGCGCAGCGTCCAAGGCAGCGCACCCAATCAGAGCAAGACTCTATTTAAAACAAAAATTAAAGGAAGCAACGCTTCAGTTGCGCAGGCGCTGCGCTGCGCGACACGTGTCAGCGCAGTTGCGTAAGCGCAATTGCGCAAGCGCTGTGGCACAAGCGATGTGCTGCGCGACACGTGTCAGCGCAAACACAGTTGCGTTGCGCTGTGCGCTGCGCGACACGTGTCAGCGCAGTTGCGCTGCGCGACACGTGTCATCGCAGTTGCGCTAGCGCAGTTGCGCTGCGCTGTGCACTGCGTGACACGTGTCAAGCGCTGGTGCATCTGCGCCAAACAGAATTAAAATTTTAATAAGATCTTTCCGTTCTTGTTAAAATAAGAAAATTGTCTTCTGTAAAACAGAAGCCCTTGGATCAAAGATCCAACGGTGGGGAAAATTCCCCAAATCACTCAGAGAAAGATCTCTTTAACAAATTTAACAAATTTATAGGCACTATATAAAGACCTCTAGACCCCAACTCAAATCATCAACATTGTGAGAGATCAAGAACTTCAAAAACAGAGAGAACTCTGAAGAAAATTCAAGAAAAAGGTAAAAAACCTTTATAAAATAGAAGAATTTCTTCTAAATAGATCATTGATCTAAGAACAAGATCAATGATCTTCAATAAAAAACAAATAATAATAGTGCCTTGCACTTTTTTATGAACCATTGGTTCTGGAATCTTAAAGATTCTTTTTCTTGAATCCAAAATTGAATCAAGTTATTGAAACAGTGCCTTGCACTTGCAAAACTGCACTGTTGCGCTCCTGGGTTGGCACAAGCCACCAGAGAGCGCTACGTGTTAGCACCAGAACCACTTGCGCTATGCGCTTTTAAGATAGAGTATTGCTCTCTAAAATTGGCGCGACTCACCAGAGCGCGCCGCGTGTCAGCAGCGCAACAGCGCAGCGCACTGGCGCAGCGCACTGCGCTTGCGGGACACGTGTCACCACCACAAGCGCTTGCGCTCAATGATTGGCACAAAGCTCCTGACAAATGCACTGCATTGTTTGCTGAAAGGCCAGGCCCAAATCAAAAAAGCCTAGCAGGCCAAAATAAAATGCAATGCATTAAAAGGGCAGAGCCCAAACAAGATAGATGCCCTGCATCATTTATAAAAAGGGCAGGGCCCAAATAAAATAGATACTCTGCATCATTTATAAAAGGGCAGAGCCCAAAAATTAAAATGCAATGCATTATTAAAAAGGGGCAAAGCCCTAGCACAGGCCTAATAGGCCAAAGACAAATAAAAATGTTGAACATTTTTCTTAACTGGACTTAGCCCAATCAAGGCCGTAAGTCCTCAAATTAAATTGACTGAGCACGGCTGCTCCCTTAAATCAATTTACATCCGGTTCAAGGGTACATCTCGGAACTCCTCTGACACCTATCGTTGTAATCCTTCAACGACGTCAGAGAGGTGACGGGTCCCAACAACCACATATCGATACGGACTGCGGGGTCCTTAAACTCGTGGACCGAAACGTCCCTAAACTAATATTCGTCCCTAAACTAATATTCATCCCAAAATGGGAATGTTGGACCGAAATGTCCTTAAACTAATGCTCGTCCCCAAATGGGAATGATGGACCACCATGCCCCTAAACTGGAAATCGACCGCAACGTCATTAAACTAAACAGTAGAGCCAATTGCTCTCTTGTCGGATCCAAATGATCCCGTTAAGTCGATCTTAGTCTGGAGATTAGACTAACGTATCCTTAACAAAAGTTTAAGTTAATCTTAGCCTTAAATAGGGCTAACATATTCTTAAACTAAAATACCAAACCCAAATCTAAGTAAATACGGATTTGGACTAATCCATGTCCTACGGGCGACGACGTCACTGAGTCTCCGTATACAATCCACGGGCAACCATAAATAAAACAAACACACACGACACGAAGTGAACTTCTGGAGCAGGAGAAAGTGGCTACCGCGATGCGGTAGCGTAATTAACTGCAGGGGCTTGCGCCTGCAGGGAAGAGCGTCCCTACAATCAAAAACCCCTCAAGCGAGGGGGAATCTGACGAAGTCTACTACATCGGCCGCATCCGCCCAAACCTCCGATATACGGTGCCATAAATCAACATGGCATCTTCGGAGAGGTGGAAGGATAAAACCAAATAGCATCTGCCTCGAATCTCGGGCCTAGACACCCAGGTCTACAAGCCGCCATTCGGAGGGGAACAGTGGTCACCACCTCGACGTTCGTCTCGATACAGCAGATGAGATGTCATCACAGCGTTCTTCCTCCAACAGGATTTGGACACGCCAAAAGCAAATGAAGCAAAGGCCAAATTCCTAGCTTCAGGGTCTTGACGGCAACTCATATAAAACCTGAAAGACCATCGGAGATCATCTCACACCAGCGCGGAGTGGTCACCACCTCGACGTTCATTTCGATACAGCAGACGAGATGTCATCACAGCGTTCTTCCTCCATCAGGATTCAGACACGCCAAAGAAAACGAAGCGAAGGCTAAATTCCTAGCTTCAGGGTCTTGACGGCAACTCATATAAAACCTGAAAGACCATCGGAGATCATCTCACACCAACGCGGAGTGATCACCACCTCGACGTTCGTCTCGATACAGCAAACGAGATGTCACTACAGCGTTCTTCCTCCAGCAGGATTCAGACGCGACAATCAAACAACGGAGCCATGGCAAAATCCCTAGTTCCAACCTCGAAGGTTCACCAGCGACCTAGAGAACCGCGACATTCGTCTCGATACAGCAGACGCAATGCCAGCAAACGAAGCGAAGGCCAAATTCCTAGCTTCAGGGTCTTGACGGCAACTCATATAAAACCTGAAAGACTATCGGAGGTCATCCCACCCCAGCGTGGAGTGGTTATGACTCATCGGGGCTCTCCAAAATGAGCCTAACCTCAAGTAAAAAGCGGCATGGAAAAATTCCTAATGGTTGCTCTTCCGACTGTCAAACTGCCAAGGAGGATTGCTTGAAGACGTCTTGTCCAGCCCCCGAAGGGATCAGAGACACGACAGTCGCAAGGATACTCGAACAACAAGATTGCCTATTGAGGAATAAATCAGCCAACGCGACGGTACGACGGACAAAACCCTAATACCACAAACCCTAACGGACCTCTGTCGTAAAGAGCAGAGGTTAACTGTGACGTTAGGATATTCTTGCGAGAACTGCTCGATTCGTTTCGACTCGTAAGGAAATTAGTGTCATTGCGAGAAATTCTCGATCCGTCTCGACTCGTAGGGAAAAGCTTTAGGCAATGGGGGTAAGGACCTGTTTCCTAAGCACTGGGGTCCTGCAAGTCAGTCCAAGATGGACTCTTGCATACAATTCACGGACCACACTTTCCAAAGTCAAATCTCGACAAGGAGGGAAACAACCGCTTACGAGTCCTCTCGACTCGTAGGAGGGAAAATTCTCTTCTGAGATCCTTACGACTCTCAAGAGAAAACACACTTAGGAATCCTCACGACTCATAAGGAGAAAATACACCTACGAGATCCTCTCGACTCGTAGGGAGAAAAGTCTTCATGAGACCCTCACGGCTCATGAAGTTGAAAAGTCTTAGGTAGCAGATCTGAACCTGCTTCCTAAGCCTTCAATACCTCTCAAAGAATTCAAAACGGAATGCTCTCTATCATCTACAGGCTATACTTACTGAGATAACATGTCGGCAATAAAGAAAAGAGAAGAAAGCGACAGTGAGGAGAACATTTTATCCACATTCAGTCGAACGTTCAAGACATATCCATTCATGCATGCGCAAAAGAAGTTTGATATATAAAATAAACACATAGGAACGAAAGGGCTTGGTATTCATACTTTGGAAAATGCCTACATTGAGGGAAACAACAAATAAAAACATAACTAGAATGTGTACAAAAGCACGACATCAAATCCAAGGCATGGATTGAGAAACTCAAAAGTAAGGCCATCTAAAATGTTCCAGGCCTTTCGAACCATCCTAGTATGCATTCTTTCGCGATCACAAGCGTCGGCATTCTCACGGATGTCCTCCACCCTCCGATAGGCAGCAAGTATTGCCGCCTGTTGAAAAGCCTGATGCAGAAGATCAACAAGATTGTCCCGCATTTTCTTTGAGATTAGGCCCATCAGATACACCGAGTGCACCTTGTCTTCGGAATCATCCAATGCCTTAAGCGGCATGCCGTCACAGAATAGGGGAAGTGCTCCCCAGATTGCTCCCACGATAAGCTTCAAGAGAGAGGAACGTCGAGGAAGAAGTCGGCCATTGTATGCACCAAAGCGACCCATGATTTCGGCATATTGAGTATTTGTAAACTCCTGGTTTTGAGAACGGCCGAGTGAGCGGATGTCTCCGTAAAAGATAATCTCATCAAGATCATAGAAATGAGCAACCATAACGTCTGAAAAAGAAAATCAGTGAGAGTTAGTAGACAGACTGATTAGAAAAGCTTATTGAAACAGATACGGGATTTACACAACTCTTGATATCCCCATGGAGAAAACAAATTCTAATCATGACAACTAACAAATTCGAATTTTCGAGAAATCCTAAAAAAGGAATCTCATTTAATGAGCGACCCCTCGGGTCAAGGAGTTGAACTCCTCGAGAGCAATACTCTACAAATAGGAGTGACACCTGTCAAAATTAAGTATGAGGGGAATTTAAAAATACTCCGAGAATTCTAAAGAGCCATGCTCTGTAAAGATAATAGAATAACCTATCAAAATGCTTAAAAGATCTCTTAGGATCTAAGATCTAACAAGGGCAAAGCCCTGTTAAGAAACCCTAAAAAGGTTTTATTGAAGATCTATGATATAAGTAGAGCAAAAAGCTCTGATAATGAGTGAAACTCCAGATTATTAACTAATTCCTTTAAAGATTAATCTTTACCTAGAAAAATCTGACAGAGTTTTAACTCTTAACTTTCTTTAAAAAGAGAGTAATGCTCTGAAGAAAAGTTAATTCTCAGAAAACAAGAGGAAGATGAAAATCATCTAAGCGACCAAAAGTCCTATTTATAGGCATTGAAATGCCTTTTCAACTTCTGAGTTGATCCAAGGGCGCAGATGCTGCCACCGCTGCACTCACGTGTGGGCCACGTAAACACAACGGTGGGGGACATTTATTTCCCCCAATCAGAGCAAAGCTCTGTTTTGAAATTCAAAATTCAAAAATTGAAGCAACGCTTCAGATCCAGCGCTAGGCACGCTGCGCGCCACGTGTCAAACACAAATGCGCTAGCGCCAGGTGCGCTGCGCCCTAGGCAGTGTACCATGTGTGCGCTAGCGCTAGGCACGTTGCACGCCACGTGTCAAACACAGGTGCGCTAGCGCAGGCTGCACCGCTCTCTGAGCAGCGCACCACGTATCAAACGTAGGTGCGCTAGCGCAAAGTGCACTGCGTTCTGAGCAACGCACCACGTGCAAAGCATGGGTGCGCCAGCGCTGAAATTAAAAAATTCCCCACCCTTAGATCAAAAGTTCTAATAATGATATATCATTAATTAATCAGAATTAAAACTCTGTTATAGAAAGATTTTCTCAATCTTGTTAAAAACAAGAAGATTGCCTTCTGTAAAAGAGAAGCCCTAGGATTAAAGATCCAACGGTGGGAAATATCTCTAAATCAATTAGAGAAAGATCTCTTTAACTGATTAAACAAATCAACTTGCCCTATATAAAGGCCCCAAGACTTCAAGTCTGAGATATAGAGAAAAAACCCCATAAACTTTGAAAAATTCAAAGGAAGAGAAGCATAGCTCTCAGTAAGAAGATTTTTTTCTTCAAGGTAAAGATGATGAATGATGAACACAGAGATGAATCATCTCTTAAAAAGAAGAATTATCTTCTTAAAAGATCATAAATCTACAAAGACCAAGGTCTTTTATAAAAAATATCAAAAGATCTCATCACATAATAAAAGAAGAACATATTCTTCACACAGATCATTGATCTATAAAGGCAAGCTCTTTCAAAAATAAGAACTATTGTTCTTGAATCTTGAGAAAAAGTCTCTTTTAAAAGAAAATAAATTTGTTCACTGATCATAAAAATTGATCAAATGCGATTTGCGCTCATGAAATGCGCCTTGCGCTCTTGAACAGCACTTCTGCGCTTCTTGGACCGGCGCTCAGCGCCAAAATGCGCCACGTGTCAACCACGTATGCAGCTTGCGCTCTGCGCTTCTGAAATAGCGCACTGCGCTCATGGGTTGGCGCTTAGCGCACTGCGCTCATGGGTTGGCGCTCAGCGCCAAGCGCGCCACGTGTCACTCACGAGTGCGCCACTAAATTGATAGCGCAATGCGCTCATAAGTTAGCACTTAGCGCTCATAAACTGGCGCAATGCGCCAAGCGTGACACATATCCTTCTCATGTGCGCTACTTGGCCGAAGCGCACTGCGCTCTTTAACTGGCGCAAAGCGCCTGGTGCGCCACGTGTTGCGCTGACAGAACATAAATTATTCTGATGAATGCTCTGCATTCAATACAAGAAAAAAATGTCAAGATCGAATGCTCAGCATTATTAAAAGAGCCAAGCCCAAATAAAGGATCAATAGCCAGAATAAAATGTTAAACATTTACTGAGCCCATATGCTCATAAACCTTTTAACAGACCTTAGTCCCAAATTGGACTATAGATCTCCCAACCAACATTGGTTCAAGGGTACATCTCTGAACCCCTCTGATATATGTCGTTGTAATCCTTCAACGTCTTAAGAGAGGTGACGGGTCCCGACAACCGTAGATTCTACAGACTATGACGTCTTTAAACTACGGACTGTGGGGTCCTTAAACTCATGGACTATGATGTCCTTAATCTCGGACTGTGGGGTCCCTTTAAACCCACGGACCATGATGTCCTTAACCTGGACTGTGGGGTCCTTAAGCCCATGGACTATGATGTCCTTAACCTTGGACTACCATGTCTCTAAACTGGTAATCGACCGCAATGTCCCTAAACTAAACAATAGAGTTCAAATACTCTTTTGTTGGATCTAAATGGTCCTGTTAAGTTGATCTTAGTCTAAAATTAGACTAACGTGTCCTTAACAAACGTTGAGTCGATCTTAGTCGGAAATTAGACTAACGTATCCTTAACTAACGTTTAAGTTGATCTTAGTCTCAAATGAGACTAACGTATCCTTAAACCCAAACCAAAACCCAAATCTAAGAAAATACAGAATTGGACTAATCCACGCCCTACGGGCGACAGCATAAATTAGTCTCCGTATACAATCCACTGGCAACCAAAAACAAAACAAACACACACGACACGAAGTGACCATATGGAGAAGGAGAAAGTGGTTACCGCGATGCGGTAGCGTAATTAACTGTAGGGGCTTGCGCCTGCAGGGAAGAGCGTCCCCACAATCAAAAACCCCTTAAATAAGGGGGAATCTGATAAAGTCTGCTACATCGGTCGCATCTGTTTAAACCTTCAATACATGGTGCCATAAATCAACTTGGCATCTTCGGAGAGGTGGACGGATAGCACCAATTAGCATCTTCCCCGAAATTCAGGCAAGATGTTTGCCGCGTCTTCGCACGTCTTTCGGCGGGGAACACCCAGCATTTTTGAGGTCGAAAGGCATCAATTTGTAGTGGTATACCCCCCGGTCCGTAGTGAACGCGGTAAGTTCTTCATCTGCCGGGCTCATACGGATCTGGTTGTAGCCAGAGAAAGAGTCCATGAAGCTGAGCAATTCGTGGCCTGCCGAGCTGTCCACCAGCTGGTCCATCTGAGAGAGGAGATAGTTGTCTTTCGGGCAGGCCTTGTTTAAGTCTGTGAAGTCGACGTACATGAGCTACTTCTCGCTCGCCTTTTTAACCATGACTACATTTGCCATCCAGTCCGAGTGGTCAACGTTTCGAATGAAGTTGGTTGCGAGCAATCTATCGACCTCGTCCTCGATCGCCTTTTGCTTGATCGGCGTGAAACTACGCTTCTTTTGTCTGACGGGTCGGACATTAGGGTCGACCCCTAGCTTATGCAAGATTACTTTGGGGTCAATCCCGGGCATGTCAGCAGGCGCCCAGGCGAACACATCCGAGTTCCCTCGGAGAAAGCGGATCATGTCTTCTCGCCGGGTTCCTATCAAAAGGGATCTGATCTGGACGGTTCATCCCTCATTCCCCTCGACGAGGAGGATTTCTATTAGCGCATCTACTGGGGCTCCTCGGATTTCTTTCTGTTCGTCACGGGTGTCCAAGGACCCCTGGAAATCATTTGCGTCTTCAAGGTCATCGCTATGTTCCCCGGTGGTTGATGTCGCGGTGAAACAAATCTTGGCAATTTGCTAGTTCCCATAGGTCCGGCCTATCCCCCTTCGATCTAATATAAATTTGATCGCGAGGCGGTAGGTCGAAATTTGAGCCCGGAGGGCTTTTAATATCGGGCACCCAAGGAGAATGTTGTAGGACGAGGGGATCCTAGCGATGATGAATTCCACATGTACGGTCCTCCTATGGCCCGCTTCCCCAATGTTGAGGAAGAGGGTGACCACTCCCTCGGCCGGGATGGAGTGGTTGGTAAATCCTGATAGGACATGGGAGGTTGGTCGTAGGTCGGACGGCCCCAGCCTCATACGCTGGAAGAATTCATAGAAGAGGATATCTGTCGAGCTTCTGGAATCTACCAGTATCCTCAGGACCTCGTAACGATGGACCCGTGCCGTAATCACGAAAGGGTCGTTGTGAGGCATGGATATACCGTAGAGGTCCTCATCAGTGAAGATGATGGGCTCGACGATCCTGCACTTCTTCTGGGGCGGGTCGCTTGTTCCCTCAACGGAGGCGGTGAGTCTCGCCGGCTCCATGGGCGAACCTCGAGGAAATGACCATGATTTGGCCGAGCGTTAATTCGCCGGGAGGGGGCTGGTTCTCGTGCTCCCTATCTGCCTGTCGCTTGTCCCGCAGGTACTTTGCCAAGTGGCCAGAGCGGATCAACTCCTCGATGTAATCGCGGAGTTGTTTACAGTTCTCGGTCGAGTGGCCCTGCGACATATAGAAGGCGCAGTACGGACCACGGATATGTTTAGCCGCTCTATGGGTGACCGGCGGGAGCTTGAAGAATCGCTCGCCCTTCGCCTCCTCTAACAGCTCAGTCTGGGAGATGTTGAGAGGAGTATACCTGTCACGCTCCGCTTCCCGGTATACTGGCAGAGGGCGTGACGAGGCCGTTACGCGTTTACTCAGAAGTAAACACGCTGAGCGTATCTAAGCAATATAAATAAAATGTGCACAAGAGAAAAGATGTAAATGAATAGCAACTTTATTTATTAATATTCTTTTTACAATACAACTGAAATGAAAATACATGTATTGAAAGCAATGCCTAAACAATAGTATAACAGAAATGAAAATGAAATATACAAGTAAACTAGAGCTCCGGGTCAAAGGCTAGTTGATCCAAATTCTCGCTGGTGGGCTCTGTCTCCAGAAGGTCCGATACACCTGACAACATTCCAATGAAAAAAGAAAAGGAATGTCGTCAGCGAATAATCGCTCGGTAAGTCCCAAAAGTAAGAAGAGACAGAATAGACAGAAGGAAAATGTAACTTTTAAAGTTGTGTTATGTTGTTAACGCTATTGTTTGTAGCTTGATACAGAAAGTGGCAGTGTATACGAGAGGAGTCTCACTATCCAGGAGACTAAGGTATACGGAATATAAGAAACCGTTCAGCCACGGTACAACGGCAATGGAGATTCAGATTAGGTGTCTTATGGTTGCAGTCTCGTGCCACTTTTAGCACCTTCCGTACCGATTTACCCCTTATAAACCCCGCGATATCTTGATTGTATTGTTTGTATTGTATTGTCTTGTATTATAAATTGCATAGATGGATAACTTGCCGAAACCATGATATCAGCAATGGAACGGATATAATGGATGAACATATAAATAGAGTATATCCATGGTTCGGTTCGGTCAAGTTGTATAGATTGAATAGATGGATTCATATGGAATTGTGGTTTTATACTTGAATCACATTCAAGTCAGATTGACTATATTTAGACTCGGTCTGAGTCAGACAATTAGAAAAGAAATTGAAGTCCTGAATTAGGTTTTGATGTTATCGGTAACTGCTGCACATGGACGGCAGGATTTGTGTCTTTTTCCAAGACAATTACCGTATTGATAACACCGTTTGTTAGGTTATCTACCTTAGATAGGCAAGCACCCATATCTTCGGCTCCCTGAGGCTCAAGAGACTGGTCCCGCTTAAACCTATGTTTACTAGGGTCCTTATTGTAATTTAGTATAACTTGAGGGGTTTATGTAAAAATAGTTTTGGTATAATTTCAAAATACTCCTCAAGCATTTAATTATCATCTTTAGAGTTTTCATAGATTTATATTTTATAAATGTGACATTTCTAGTGAACAAAACCTAATTTCATAATATATAATATTTATTTGTAATATGAATATTGTTTTAAATTATCATGGTAGTTTCATGTAATATTTGAATTCTTTTCTTAAGTTTTGGAAACATAGAATAATATATATATATTTAAAATAAGTATTTTGATAATATTTATATATACATATTTAACAAAAATTTATTTATTTATTTTCTTGTAAAAATCTCATTTTCTAAAGAAAAATGT
Source organism: Agapanthus africanus (assembly GCA_030015575.1). Classification (NCBI taxonomy): domain Eukaryota; kingdom Viridiplantae; phylum Streptophyta; class Magnoliopsida; order Asparagales; family Amaryllidaceae; genus Agapanthus; species Agapanthus africanus. Next base: position 751,219,756 of record CM057340.1, on the reverse strand, counting down.
ATAAAAATTTCATCGAGATTGAATGCTCCTTGCGAAGGTCTGCATCTCGCTCTACTAAGCCCAAGAATGTGCGATAATCCGCACCATCCCGAACAGGGTCCCCAAAATGGGTTGTAGAGGCGCAATTGCATGGAAAGTTAAATACACATTTTAAAGAAAACGGTTTTATAAGTTAAAGGGATTTATTTGTAAAGTCGTATTTCCCGTATTCTATTGTCCCAAGATTCATCGTGCTATGATAGATATGTGTGTTGTGATGAGGTAGGTCATTACCTCGTGAGTTTTTCTAAGGTAATACGGTTAAAAGGTATAAGCATATCGAAATGAAACATGAAGGTATTTTAATGTAAAAGTAAAATAGAACTTGCTACGGTTATTATTCTAATATAAAACTTGTTATATTGTCTTTGTTAATGATTACTGAATAAGATATCAAAATTTGTAGGTTTGTTATTAAGAAAAGCTGTTTTTTTAAAAAAGAAAATAGAACCGAAAACCAGATAACTCCGCTTTCGATACGTTTTGAGAATGAAAAGTTTGAGAATAGCAAACGAGAGAGAGAAGGGGGACTTACTGGCTTATAAGGTAGAGGGGAGAAAGAGAAAGAGTGGGAAACGCCGGTGCGTCATTTCGTCGCCGGAAACTCCTCATATCGTCCTCGGAACTTTGTCGGAGCTTCGCCCTTCGTTAACTCCACTTGCACATTATGGGAACTTGGAAATTTCTTGAGAGTTTTGGCAGGGAATTGTGAGTGAGGAGGGATGTTATTTATAGGAAAAGTTAGGGTTTAGTGGAGTGAATGGGTGTATTAAAATTTGTAATAAAATAGGATTAAATATGAATTTTATTGCTCTCTGGAATAATTCAGAGTAAACAAGCAGTGTGGAGTTAGTAGGGTAGGCCAAACGTTGCAGAGCTGAAGAGTTGGGGGCAGTACCTACGGTCTCGACCGGCGGCGCCGGGCCTCCATGCACAAGTCGTCGGGTCTTTACCGACGGAGGGTGCTGGGTCTTGGGCCACATGTCCTTGTCGATTCAATTTCCCTCATGTTTATGTTTATTTATTCTGTAAATTATCCTATTACGTGTAGTGTACGTGAAAACTCTTGATATTCTAAAAGATTAAAAGAAATTAAAACAAAAGGATAATGCGGCATGGGATTTGAACTCAGGTGCTTTGTCTCAGCAGTGCAAGGTCTTACCAATGAGCTACAAGCTCTTTCTTGCTGTTCTAAAGTAAAAAAAAATCTTATAGCATTCACAGGAAATCAAATACCCCAAGTGTACATTAACTTTTAATGAATTTTCTATACACAGAATTTAGAGTTGTTATAGTCTACTATCCTTACAAAAAATTCGTCCTCAAAACTTACAATTTATTTTAAGGACTAGTTTATAAATAAGTGAGGATATCTTGCACGCATCTCATTTTCCCTTTCCGATGTTGATTCATCTGGAGTGTCTTTTTTCCACATCACTCGAGCCAAGTTGACTTTCTTATTCCGAAGTGACTTCACTTTTCTATCCAAAATCTCAACAGGTTGTTGCTCAAAAGATAAGTCGGGTTGTATAGTGAGCTCGGAATGATCGAGAATATGGCTGGGGTCACTCACATACTTTCTGAGTTGGAATATGTGAAATACGTTGTGCACTCCTTCCAATGAAAGTGGAAGTGATAAGCGATAAGCCACTTCACCGACTCGTTCGAGTATGTCGAACGGTCCAATGTACCTTGGACTTAGCTTACCCTGTCTTCCAAAACAAATCACTCCGCAGTTCGGAGATATCTTCATAAATACGTGATCTCCAGGTTGAAACTCTAAATGACGGCGCTTTGCATCAGCCCAGGGCTTCTGTCAATCTTGGGCTATGCGTATTCTTTCCCTGATAGTACGAACTACGTCAACAGTTGCTACTATCATCTTAGGTACAAGGAGTTCTCTATCTCCGATGTCGTCCCAACTTAATGGCGATCGACACATCCTTTCATAAAGCGCTGCAAAAGGTGCCATTCCGATGCTCGCTTGGTAGCTGTTGTTGTATGAAAACTCCACAAGATGTAGGTGATCTTCCTATGATCCTCCGAAGTCTAGCATACATGCTCTGAGCATATCTTCCAAGATCTGAATATTTCGCTCAGATTGACCATCTATTTATGGATAATAAGCCGTGTTGAAGTTCAGACTTGTTCCCAAGCTCTCTTGCAGACTTTGCCAAAATTGTGATCGAAACCTGGTGTCACGATCGGAGACAATGCAGACCGGTACTCCATGAAGTCTCACAATCTCCTGTATGAGTTCATGGGTATCAGAGATATTACACATTTGAAGAGTTTAAAATCTTACTTAGATTCTTACCTCCATGTACTTCTTTACTAATGTCTCAGTTGATTGGCCAACTCGAAATAGGATGAAGTGAGCCAACTTCGTGATTCGATCCACAATAACCCATACCGCATCGTTACCCTTTGTGCTGCGAGGGAGTGCAGTCACAAAATCCATTGTGATGTGTTGCCACTTTCATTCTGGGATAGGTAACGGTTGAAGTAATCCAGCGGTCTTGTGATGTTCAGCCTTTACCTGCTGACACACCAAGCATTTAGCAATGCTTCTGGCTACTTCACGCTTCATTCCATGCCACCAGTAATTTTGATGCAGATCCTTGTACATCTTTGTACCTCCAGGGTGTACTGAGTAGGGAGAGCTGTGAGCTTCTTTCATTAACTCTTCCCGAACAGAACCTTTTGGTACACACAGTCTGCTGCCGTATCTTAAAGATCCATCTTCATAAATCATAAAGTCTTTTCTGAGTCCATTCTCTACTTGTTCCCTAATCTTTTGCAACTTAGCATCACTTGCTTGAGCTGCTTTGATCTGATTGACAATGGTAAATTGAACTTGTAAGTTCATTAAACTTGAAGCGTTATCTGGCATGACCACTTCAATCTCCATCTGATGTAGGTCTTGTTGAAGCTTCCACTAGCGGTGAGATTCATTGCTAATGGTTGGCGACTAAGGGCGTCAGGTACCACATTCACTTTCCCTGGGTGATATTCCAGGATGATGTCGAAACCCGCCATGAGTTCTAACTATCGTCTCTGCCGCATATTAAGCTCTTTCTGAATAAACATATATTTCAGACTCTTGTGATCTGTGTATGTTCACTCGTTCACCAAGAAGATAATGGCGCCAAATCTTAAGAGCAAAGATTACGGCCGCCAACTCCAAATCATGCATCGGGTAATTGCGCTCATGAATTTTCAGATGTCTTGAAGCATAACCTTACCGTGCTGTTGTAGAACACATCCTACTCCCTTACCGGATGTATCGCAATGCACTTCGAAACTTCCAGATTGGTCCGATATAACGAGAATAGGCGCCTATGTCAACCTTGATTTGAGTTCTACGAAAGCTTGTTCGCATGCTTCTGAGCACACGAATTCTTCCTCTTTACGTGTGAGCTTGGTCAGGGGTGTTGCAATCTTGGAAAATCCTTCAATGAACCTTCGGTAATATCCAGCTAGACCTTCAATGAACCTTCTATTGCTTCGAATGTCTTTCACTAACTTCGATGTCGGCCATTCGCTTATTGGTGAAACTTTCGCTGGATCCACAGAGATTCCTTCACCCGATACAATGTATCCGAGAAAACCAACTTGATCTAGCCAAAATTCACATTTGCTATACTTGGCATTGTAAGTGCACGGCAGCGCCCTGGCCGTCAATCCGACACCGGAATGCGGAAGCGGTGATTTACTTTTAACTTTTCAAACCGGCACCACCGCGCACTATCAACCCGGATCGGGCCATTAAACTAGTCCTAGCAAACTAATGAACGGGTAGAGAAGCTATACCATGTGATCCGTGTCCTCCGGTCTTCCCGTCGTCGTCCCGATCTCCCGCGGAATGTCCGGTCTCCACCTCTTCGCCGGAAGGGCACCACGTCGCCGGCTTCTTTTACGGGCTCCCACCTCTGGACCGAGGCAACTCGGGCACGAAGTTGGCGAGTCGACGTGCCCAAGAGCTGCTGTAAAATACGTGTAGTGCTCTATGTCTCATTTGGGGTTACTAGAAGTTGCCTTTTGTGGAGGATATGAAGTGATAGCATTTTTAGATGAACTTGGGGGTTTTTCCAAGCATAAAGAGATGAAAAACCCTCACTCCAAATTGGGACAGTCCCCTCCCTCTATCATGGCCGGCCAAAATGGTGAAGGGAGAGATCGAAAAAATATGAGAGAGGGAACCCTCATGCAAGGGAGAGTCCAATGAGGTTATGAGAAGAAATCATCACAAGGAAAGTCCAATACTCCAGCAACCATCACCCTTCATCATCATCAACAATCATGACTTTAAAAGTCAAGCCATCATGGAAAAAGAAAGTCAAATAAGGTCAATGGATGGTGCACCATCATGATGCAACAATATGCAAAGGCAACCCTCCAAAATGCTTATTTGCACAAATGCAAATAAGCCCTCCTCCACCAATCTTCGGCCAATAAAAGATACAAAGAAATATAGCCGAAACGGAAAACAAACTGGCAACTCCAAAAACTGATCCCGTAATAAATTACAGGAAAACCCCGCTACTGTATATACATACCCGCATTTGTATTCCGACCGAAATACAAATGCAATGAGACAAAATCTACACTATACAATACTAGGATCCGGCTTAAACCAAAGCCGGCTAGTATTATCCGTCCGATCATGATCCGTCCAATACCGCACGTATCTGATCGAACCCTGCCATATCTCCATACGGCCTCTACAGCGTTTCGCCCGAAAACTTGAGCAACTGTCTGTGGGGGACTCTAAAGACTCGTCAATACTATGGCTGTGGATTTAACCACTAGCACGTCAGAGGTATTAGCCATACGTGACGGGCTACCAGCTATTGACCAAAAGGGACGTCGATGAGCGAACTCATCCTGACACCCTACTGAGCCTGTCAGTGACAATAGCCGTACAGTCCGGTCCGTTCGTCTATGAGCATCGCATGGCGGGCCTATGGGGTTGGTAAAAGTCAGACCCCCAAAAGCGGTACAAGTCGTGTCGGAGTGTAGCCCAGAACACCCTGAGATACTACTGGAATACCTACCAGTAAATCTCCTGCCTCGGCCGAGGGCTTTGTGTAATGGCTCTCCTAGACATAGCGCGACCTCACCCCCAATACCGGGAAAGACGAACCCCTGAAGATCCGCTCACTGCCCCCATGTGGCTCGGGACTGTACCCAACTAAAACCTGTTTGCACGTCTCCTTTGAGCGTGGTAGGGTAGTAATCAAAGTACAGTGGGAACTCACACGAGACAAATGACGATCCTCAGGTCGATGAACTAACCTGTACACATGTCACCAGGGAACTGCCATCTGACGTCAGGTATAAGACCAACTAGCATGTTCCCGGTGAGTCCTGTCCGGTGTACTCATAACCCAATGAGCACCTGTATACATCTTAGGTGAACCAACAGACACCAATGGCTTGTGAGACCGGCCACCGTCCCTCGTCGGGGCCTCGACTGTATACACTAGTCTACTCTGGAGTATCGATGCCCTGTCTCGAAACTCCCATGACTAGGGACCTTTTAAGGATGTGCTTATAGACTACCAGCTCCCACGTATATGATCGCCCTCATACTGCTGGCAGTCAAGCAAGAATCCTATGGGCTCTATCAACGTGTAATAGCGACATGTCAGGTCACCTAAAGCAGTACACGATGATAAAGAAAAACCAGATAGCATACTATCATCTCGAGTAAGACTGTCCTACCGGCATAGGTCCTCCCTCAATCATTGCAATCACGTGCCTGTGATCCAATAATTGACTCTGAGGGCACTATATCCAACAATCTCCCACTTGCACTCAAGGCTAATTATTGCGATGTTGTATACTCACAGCCCGTGTGATACCGAACACCCAACCCCTCTACTAGTCAGTCTCATAAAGCTCCTTTGCGAAACTATTGCGTTCGAGGAATAGCCTCAGTGAGTGGATCCGCCTTGATGTTTCTTTCTATGTCTCTCTATATCTCAAGTTCAGGGAGAAAGCCATCTCCCGAAATGAGCAATACCTGTCTTAGAATGTGTCTGGATGTCTGATGGGACCTAGCTCATAAATGAACTCCAAATCCAAACTTCTTAGACTGTATCGTTAACTGAACTCAATCAGTATCCTGCGCCATGCCTCCCTCAGTATCCCCTTGGACCACCTGTCCAAAATACTGCCCCTCGTCAGAAGGAAAACTATAACTCTGACAACCTCTCTGTCGTCCAGGTCACCTTGGAAGCCTGGAACGATAACCGTTACCTAAATGAGGCTGACGCTATCATATCCCTAGAACATCTACTTATGTTCTAAAACTGCTTCCGACTGTTTCTCCAGGATTGGATCAATATCAATTTATTGCATCCACTGCAAAAACAGCATCCGGTGTGGTACTTGACATCTCATGATTGACTCAATTGCCTAAGCAAGTGATCTGCCAACCATGCACATCCCTCTCCACTTTAGTCTGTAAGACACCTTTAGAGAGGGTGACTCCATCACCTGCAGGTACACTACCGTGCCAGGAGTCGACCATTCTAAATACTCATAGAATGCTGTCTAAGTACCCAGATTGGGATACTTCCCAAATCTAGATCTAAAACCATAGATCCAGTAACCAGAATGTCAGATATTATATCCAAGTCCCATGTGGAGAAACCACTGTGTGACAACCAAATTTTAACCGATCGTAGTATAGGAGTTTCTTTTCCTACTTTGTGTATGTCATCCAAATACCAGGACATCACACGCTACTACCTTCTTAACAGATCCATCCCCTATTCTGATGAAGTCAAACCTATGACTGTCACATCAGAAATAGATGATCTATCTCCGCTATATCTGCTTTAGTCTATAAATAGACATAAGCCACTTGTCCACCAATGCTTCCGCTTCTCCCACTGACCATGAGAACCCTCTGGCAGAGTCATATACACGTACACTTCTAAAGCTAGTTTAGAACGACGCTATACTCATCCTCCCGCCGGGTCTCACAGTCTGGAACAACAGTAATGGCAAGTCTGGGTAAACAAGAACTTCCCTGTCACCGTCCTTGAGGCTACCGGAGTACCTCTCGGGTGCATGAAGTTACCCACCGTATCTGCGGAGTGGCCAATGGAATGTCAAACCAGATTGAATGTTTAGGTTCCTATCAAATCTTCAGTAATCGTTTGCGGTTCTGGAATCACTTCCAGTTCTACCATACTCCCACTACTGTTTTCTGAAAAAATCCATTTTTATTAAAACTGTGGCGAGTCAAGAACAATATCACTATTGATCTTCTAGATGGTAGAAAATCAACCCTCGTCATAGCCTGGGTCAACCCACAAACAGCCATTACAGAAACGTCCTTGAGTTATCCAGAGTCTGGTTTTAAGCATAGGCCAGACAACTCCCCGTACCTTAACATTGTTAAGATATGAACTGTTCTATATCCAATATAGAACCAGAGGCACTGATTTAATTGAACCAGATTCAAATCATGCAGCTGTCTCCAGTGCATGTTAACTAAATGGAAGGAGGCCATCAGCGTTACTCAACTTAGGAATGCTTCCAATTATGAGTAACCTGAAAGAGAAGCAAGTTCTCTTAGTCATTACTATCAACTGAATACCACACACAAGTATCTACATCTTCTATCACCTTGAAGAATCCCGATACTTGCAACACCTGGTTCTCTACTCTATTCTTATACCTATAACTTCTCAAAACTCAGACCTTGTGTTTCTACGAAACACATGTCTAAGAACCAGAGAAGTCACAAGTAAACAGAATCTAGTACGAGGACCAACCCCTCTGTCCTAATGGACACTGGACAACATACAATACTCTGTATAAGTCCCTTGAGTCTGATAACTCACTCCCTGTGTGTCGTAGGTTGAAAACTGTACTTATGGTTAAGAAGAATTACACCGCTGTTTAATGCTCCTTACCTAACCATCAACTGATATAGGTAAATGTCATAGACATAATTTCAAAAAGTCATATCTCACTCTATAAAAATAGAAGTACAGATATATCAATTTGAAATTGGTGCATAACAGCGGATATTCAAAACCAAATATTTGCCGTCCGGCAAACCGCCCAGGTGACTTCCTCAAATATCACCGATTACAACGAATCCCGATATAATGAGGGTGATCACCTAATTCCCAATAATTTTCTCCCACTCATCATCTGTAAAACCATACAGATGTGAGAGTCATACCTGGTAAATACATACCCTGGAGTAAGTATCTAATCGGGAAATCAGTTTTCCTTTAACAGTACACAGTGAAACTGAAACATTGAAATATTTCGAAGGGGTATCCTGGTATTCCTAGTAATGCCTCTTCCATTATCAGATTCACAACTGTAACCGTATATTTCTATGCCATCTCTCCACATCCCTTCATATGTCTTTAGTCATTACCTTCTGCACTCCCCTTTAGGCCAAATGGTTTTCTTCCTTCCCTACCGCTCGGCACCAGCCTATGGTTTGGAAGAAGACTATCCAATAATCCTAATGGGTGTACTGTCCTAATCCTAGGAGCACTCGCAATGCGAGAGAAGGTGAAGATAAAAGACAACCGAATAAACCGTATTCCTATTTCTCCTGAACCATAATCCATCCCCGAACTGGAACAAGTTCCTTTCGAGTTCGTATATAACCATGCGATAGAGTATCCAATAATATGTGGATCTTCGTAGTGATACGGAGTGTCCTGGAGAAATACAAAGGTGAAGTGGGAGTGGTAATGAAATACCTGGTTTGGTCGTGAAGAACAGTCGCAATTTACTTTGCCCTCCTTCTAATCCCTTTCTTTGTCTTTACTTAATACCTTCTGTACACCATCGTTATGCTAATTGGTTTTCTTTATTCCCTACCGGTCGGCACCTGCCTACAGTTTGGAAGAAGACAATCCAATTTGCGTAATAGGTGTACTATCTCCTAAACCAAGGAGTACTCGCAACCTGAGAGAAGGTAAAAGGAAAAGACAACTGAATAGTCCTATCCGTTTTCTCCAGAACCGAAAACTATCCTCGAATAAATCCCATCGAGTTCGTATATAACCATACGATGGTTTTGTCCAATGGAAGTGGACGTTCGTAGTAATACGGGGTGTCCTGGAGAAAAGGGTAAAAGTAGGAGTGGCAATGAGGTTTGCAACTCTGACAATCCAAAAGCCAGTGTTTAAGAAGGTTCGGTCAACTTGGTCACTGAGTCATAGTTTAGGGTCGGGTCAATGGTCGCTGCCAAAAAGAGAGAGAAAAGAAACACTCAGCGTGCACTCTAACCTAGATCAGAATGGTTACCAATCTATCTAATCAGGAAACCTCCCACTGTAACCTCAAATTCTTCTCCAAACACGAAAGAAGAATTAGTCGGGATCACCCGAGGAGTAAACTAACTCATCAGTGGGAATCGGGATCCAACTATCATCGCATGATAACGTGACGGAATCCGCTCACGCTATCACACTCCAGAAGGTATGCGCATATCTGGCAAGTTTCAGTTTCTTTAGAAACTCCCGATGTAGATTTTTGCCCCATGCTCTTATGACCTTGACGAAGGCCAACATATCATAAGTTACATGTCAAGTTCTACCCGTCATTGTCCAGGTTAATTTGAACCCACCCGTACATACCCTTGACGAAGGCCAAAATAGTAGTACGACTGTCCCAAACCAACGCATCTATCTATGCTACAGAAAAGTAACAAATAGCTACCATACACTATGCCTTGACGAAGGCCAACATACATAGCATGAATACTAAGTGCTACCTTCCTGAAATGACGGAGGGCTACGAATGGTTTCTGGCGAAAACCTTTAACGTAATGAACTTGATATCGTTGAAGGAACAGATAGCTTTTATAAAAATATGGTAACGAAAACCTTTGCTAAAGAGGTCACTCCCGGTGAAGAGATCTCGGCTCTTTCCTCGTAGAATAAGGTGCAGGATATTCCAACTGAATACCACGGTGCAAAGCAAAAGTAATCGGCTATAGTGAAGTTATTGCCCTGACGCAAACTTTTTGTCTAAGGGGTCACTCCCGGTGAAGGGATCTCGGCCCTTGCCTCGTCGACTGAGGAGCAGGATATTCCAACTGAATACCACGATGCAAAACAAAAGTGAACGTCCTTGCAATAATAGCTTTTTGAAAAGTGTTCCAACAATATCAGATTAGGTTTGTTTTAGTTGCATTGATTCGAATCAATGCAGTCCCATCAATTGATCACACCACAAAGAACGAAAATATACTGATGTACGTATATGCCATCCGCATTCGCCACTGGGTCCCGTCATTACGCATTAGGTTAGCTAACTAACGACAGAGCGGGGACTGGACTAGCGCGGATGCAAAACATATACAACATCTACTAGTATATATATATATATATATCAATATATAATATTTCGCTCAAGGCGTGATAAAAATGCAACATCACAGAAATGTACAGCATCACAGAACAATACAGATATCTGGGATCCCCGGGTTTCACAGAGCCGCTACTGAAACCCGACGTTCCCCTGGTCGTGTGGATAGCCTGTGCAATGAAATCCTAGACCCCTACGGGCGCGGCAAGTTACCCGCCAAAACCTGAAGCGAGGCAGCCCCCTTCAGCACCGTGAATGGACCACCCAGCACTTCACGGAATCCGGTAACTTGGGCACCCCTCCTGGGTCAACCTGTACCCCCTACGAGTTCGGCGAATAGCCTGCCAATTCTAGAGTGAAGCTCCCTCCGTCTCAATGCCATGATATGCGGGCCCGTTTCCCTCTAGAATCCGACTATCCGTGCACCCCTCCGCGGGATAATCCTAGTACAGAAAGAAAAATATACATACAACGGGTACATCGACCGCAACCTGGTCGTGTCCCAAAAGAATAATATACAGACAGGCAGTGACGGCAGTCCACATGTCAGACGCTCGTCCCGCAATATCAAATATACATAATACAACAAAACTGTACTACCACTGCAACCAGGCTATCCCCCACGACCGATCCGCAACATCACAGCAATACACAGAACATCAACGTGAAGGTCACGTTCGCAAATCCGTCTAACCGGGCTATAGCAGTTAGACAGGATTTACCGATCAAGTGACATTCACGGTCGCAGATATGATGTAAAAACTGTGAACTAATGTGTTTAAAATGTCCGATCGATCAAATTTTACCAAGTGGGCCCCAAGGATTACTGTAGCACTTAAAGAAATTCTGGGCCCAAAAAATAATATTCCAAAACTCCTATTTTCATCCCAAAGACCCTCTGTAAAAAGTTGATGCACTGAACAGTTTATATTGCGGCGGAACCGCGGCCCAAGCATGGGTTTGGCCGCGGTTCCGTGGTGGGATGGCGGGTTCGTGCAACCAATTTTTTACAGAAGGCTTATAATTCCCTGTGCATCTTTCTGCAACACACTGAAAAAAATTTCGAGCCAGAAAAAAATCGACAGAAAACTGATGCAAAGAAAACGCGGGTTTTTGGAATTTTGTTCGATCGAAAGTGTAAACACATTAGATAAAGCTAGACTAGGTTAATGGCGAGGCTATGAAACCACTGTAAGTGCACGGCGGCGCCCCGACCGTCAATCCGACGCTGGAATGCGGAAGCGGTGATTTACTTTTAACTTTTCAAACCGGCACCACCGCGCACTATCAACCTGGATCGGGCCATTAAACTAGTCCTAGTAAACTAATGAACGGGTAGAGAAGCTATACCATGTGATCCGTGTCCTCCGGTCTTCTCATCGTCGTCCCGATCTCCCGCGGAATGTCCGGTCTCCACCTCCTCGCCAGAAGGGCACCACGTCGCCGGCTTCTTTTACGAGCTCCCACCTCTGGACCGAGGCAACTCGGGCACGAAGTTGGCGAGTCGACGTGCCCAAGAGCTGCTGTAGAATACGTGTAGTGCTCTATGTCTCATTTGGGGTTACTAGAAGTTGCCTTTTATGGAGGATATGAAGTGATAGCATTTTTAGATGAACTTGGGGGGTTTTCCAAGCATAAAGAGATGAAAAACCCCCACTCCAAATTGGGATAGCCCCCTCCCTCTATCATGGCCGGCCAAAATGGTGAAGGGAGAGATCGAAAAAATATGAGAGAGGGAACCCTCATGCAAGGGAGAGTCCAATGAGGTTATGAGAAGAAATCATCACAAGGAAAGTCCAACACTCCACCAACCATCACCCTTCATCATCATCAACAATCATGACTTTAAAAGTCAAGCCATCATGGAAAAAGAAAGTCAAGTGAGGTCAATGGATGGTGCACCATCATGATGCAACAATATGCAAAGGCAACCCTCCAAAATGCTTATTTGCACAAATGCAAATAAGCCCTCCTCCACCAATCTTCGGCTAATGAAAGATACAAAGAAATATGGCCGAAACGGAAAACAAACTGGCAACTCCAAAAACTGATCCCGTAATAAATTACAGAAAAACCCCGCTACTGTATATACATACCCGCATTTGCATTCCGACCGAAATACAAATGCAATGAGACAAAATCTACAGTATACAATACTAGGATCCGGCTTAAACCAAAGCCGGCTAGTATTATCCGTCCGATCATGATCCGTGCAATACCGCACGTATCTGATCGAACCCTGCCATATCTCCATACGGCCTCTATAGCGTTTCGCCCGAAAACTTGAGCAACTGTCTGTGGGGGACTCTAAAAACTCGTCAATACTATGGCTGTGGATTTAACCACTAGCACGTCAGAGGTATTAGCCATACGTGACGGGCTACCAGCTATTGACCAAAAGGGACGTCGATGAGCGAACTCATCCTGACACCCTACTGAGCCTGTCAGTGACAATAGTCGTACAGTCCGGTCCGTTCGTCTATGAGCATCGCATGGCGGGCCTAGGGGGTTGGTAAAAGTCAGACCCCCAAAAGCGATACAAGTCGTATCGGAGTGTAGCCCAGAACACCCTGAGATACTACTGGAATACCTACCAGTAAATCTCCTGCCTCGGCCGAGGGCTTTGTGTAATGGCTCTCCTAGACACAGCGCGACCTCACCCCCAATACCGGGAGAGACGAACCCCTGATGATCCGCTCACTGCCCCCATGTGGCACGGGACTGTACCCAACTAAAACCTGTTTGCACGTCTCCTTTGAGCGTGGTAGGATAGTAATCAAAGTACGGTGGGAACTCACACGAGACAAATGACGATCCTCAGGTCGATGAACTAACCTGTACACATGTCACCAGGGAACTGCCATCTGACGTCAGGTATAAGACCAACTAGTATGTTCCCGACGAGTCCTGTCCGGTGTACTCATAACCCAATGAGCACCTGTATACATCTTAGGTGAACCAACTGACACCAGTGGCTTGTGATACCGGCCACCGCCCCTCGTCGGGGTCTCGACTGTATACACTAGTCTACTCTGGAGTATCGATGCCCTGTCTCGAAACTCCCACGACTAGGGACCTTTTAAGGATGTGCTTATAGACTACCAGCTCCCACGTATATGATCGCCCTCATACTGCTGGCAGTCAAGCAAGAATCCTAGGGGCTCTATCAACGTGTAATAGCGACATGTCAGGTCACCTAAAGCAGTACACGATGATAAAGAAAAACCAGATAGCATACTATCATCTCGAGTAAGACTGTCCTACTGGCATAGGTCCTCTCTCAATCATTGCAATCACGTGCCTGTGATCCAATAATTGACTCTGAGGGCACTATATCCAACAGGCATAGATTTGATGTTGTCATAGAGTTTCCAGGACAATTCTCAAGTGTTCGGCGTGTTCCTTCCGACTCTTAGAATATATCAAGATGTCGTCGATGAAGATGATGTAGGGATGCTAAGCACTCTCACAAGGGTCTACAAGGCATCAACCATACCCGATTTAAAATTTAGACGTTCCGAACAACCCTAACCAAGATCTTTAAACTAGAGATTAGGCGAAACAAAGCATGTTAAACACTTTAACACTAAGAGTTTAGGATTATAACCTTTGTAGTCCGATCCTTCACTTCTAAAGCTCCGTGTTGAGGTCCCTTCGCTGTGATCATCGAGTTTCCAGACTCTAGAGAGGCTCCACGAAGAGAAAGATGCAAGCTTGCTTCCGATCTTCGATAACAAAGATGATCTACCTTGAAGTTTCATTAACACAAGCTCTCACTCACTAAATGAAGTGAACACCCTAATCTAAATGGCTAGGATAGATTAGGATGATGAAATAGAATTTTAGCTCTCATTTGTTTTCTTTATCTCACTCATTTTCATCACTAAACTCAAAGCTAGAAAGCTTTGCAAGGAGGAAAAAGAAGATGAATTGTTTTGTGATGAATAATGAAAGTAGTGTGAGGTTAAAAATGCAACCATGGTTTAGGTGAGAAGACTTAACTCATGTAGAGAAACAACTATGGTTAAAGGGTTGGGTTGGGTTAAGGAAATATCTTGCAAAATATCTTTGCAAAAACAAAAAGCAAAGCTTCTAGAAACTTCTAGAAAAGCTTAACCCAAATCAAACCCTAACCATGTTTAATCTTCACAAAACATGTTGCATTAATAACCATATCATGTTACAATATTATATATCACATGTATAATATTTATTGTAACGAAATAAAATAATACAATTAACATATATCGCATATATATCAATGTATTACCCGAGTGAGAAAAAGAATCTTTTTGTGAGCTTATATCAGTTAATTTAATTTAATATATCAAATATATAATTATACATTAAATTATCGAATCAACACTTGATCCGATAATCCGGCTATTTCACACATAACCGACTAATATAATCTATATCAGTTCATCGAATCAACATTTGATCCGATGACCCGGCTATATCACATATACCCGGCCGATATCTCATATCGTGAGAATATAATACGGTATCACATACACGTATTGTTCTCGGTCCCGCACATATCACATATGTGCCCCTACTCCATTTTGCCTGAGTCAAGAAACCTCTGTGTAGGACTCTAAAGAATCGTCAATACGCCGGCAGTAGGTGAAGATCATATCAAACACCCACAAGCTGTAAGCAGTCAGCTAAACGTAACAGCCACCCAGGTATTGCGCGATCAGAAGATCAACAAGCAAGCCTGTACTTTCTCCCGTGAATCCAATCAGTAACACTCCCGTACAGTCCGGTCTCTTCGTCTGATATGTCGCATATCTCGCCTAGGGGTGGTAAACGTCAGACCCCGGTAACTTGATAAGTCGTGTCGATATGAGATCTATAACAGTTTGAGAAACTACTGATAACACTTACCAGTAAATCTCAGCAACCCTGGCCAGAGATTTCCAGTTATAGCCAATCGAACACAGCACAACATCAACTCCCTATACCAGGAGAGACGAATCCCCTCCTATCGCTCATTGCCTCCATGTGATTCGGGACTGTACCCAAAACCCACCTTTTTGCACACCCTCTTGGACATGGTATGATGGAAATCAAAGCACAGTGGGAATCACACAAGACACTATGGCGATCTTGAGTCTACAGACTAACCTGTACCAGTGTCACCAGAGAACTGCCATCTGACATGAGGTATAATACCTTCTGGGAGTTCTCGGCGAGTCCGTCCAGTGTACCCAGTCTTTACTGAGCACCCGTACACCATCCTTGATGTCAAACACCGATGGATATGGGATCATCCATCGCCCAACATATGGGTCAAGATACGTATACGCTAGTCTACTCTGGTGTATCGATGCCCTGTCTCGATACACCCTCGACTAGGAACAGTTATAGGATGTACTCGTCGACTACCGTGGCCCCACTAGTATGATCTCATCATAGTCCCAGTAGTCGAGTACAATCCTAAGGGCTTTATCAACATGTAACATAGAGACAATCAGAGTATATGTTAAGATAAAGAGCAACCAGATAGCGTACTATCATGTCGAGCAAGAAAGTCCTCCCTATATATGTCCAAGCATCCATTACAATATACATCATATATACAGTAATGGCCTCTAGGGCATACATATAACTAACAATCTCCCACTTGCACTAAGGCCATCTGTTGTGGTCTCGCATACCCAACAATTAGCTGTGGTTGAAGTATCTCATACTCAACCATCCCATAATAGTCCCTACTGGGAAATAGGCCTTTGTGAGTGGATCCGCGCTGTTGTCCTCTGTGTCTGCTCTCCTAACCTCGATCTCCCTGGAGATCAACCATCTCCATGATCAGGTGATATTGCTTAAGAATTATATCTGGATTTCTGATGGGATAGGGGTTCCTTGGCATAAGCCACAACTCCATTGTCACACAATGGCAGGAACGAAGTTCATCTCATGAACTCATATATATCCAGACTGCCTCTTTGGTAGCATCTTTGGTAACGATGTATCTTGCCTTTAATCGTCTAGTAAGTCACGGTATCTATCTTGGAACTCTTCCAACATACCGTCCCTCCACTGAGGGTAAAGACAATGCCTGCGACTGACATTCAATCGTCCTTATCACCCTGGAACATTTCCAGTGATTCTCCCCAGGATCGATTGATACCATCTCACTACAACTAGTGAGATTCCTAACCTCCAATTGGATCTATCCCATAGATCCATAACCCAGGATTTAGGAGGTATCACCTTGATCCTATATGGAGAATCATTGTGATAAGAGGAGATTGACCGAGCGTAGCATATGAAACTCCTTCCCTATCAAGAATATGTCATCCACGTACTCTACGAGGATCACCACCATACTCTCTACTACCTTTTTGTATATACAAGGTTCATCTGCCATTTTGATGAAGTCAAACTCTTTGACTACCACATCAAAACAGACGTTCCAACTCTGCGGTGCCTGATTTATCACATAAAACATCTTGCTCACGTTTTCGCTGCTCCCACTGTCTACGAAGCCCTCTGGCTGTGTACTTATAGACGCTCTCTTCCAAATCATCATTTAGAAAAGGTGTCATGACACCCAACCGCCAGATATCGTAGTCATGGTACGTAGCCGTGGCAAGTAGAATCTGGATGGACTTAAGCATAGCTTTGAAAGTCTCAACTTTTCCATGTACACCAAGTAATCTTCTTAAGATATACTTGCTCCTGATGGGGATTTAACCCTCCAGATAAAGCAACCAAAGTCCATACTTTGTTGGTGTATAAGGATTCCATCTCAGATCACTAAGCATCCAGCCATTCTTACAGAGTCCCACTCCTGATGGCCTGCTCGAAATAAGTTGGGTCATCATTTCATGATGCAATCCTCGCTCTCACTGTCATAGAGAAACCGAAGTATCTCTCAGATGGGTGAGGAACCCTACTAGATCGGCGGAGAGGTTGAGCTTCGTTAGAAACAATTGAATCCTTCGGTTCTACCAAATCATCAGCTGCAGTTTGTATAGCTGGAACTGTTTCCAGTTCTACCTCATGACCACTAATTTCTTCACAAGAAATTCCCTTTCACAAAGGTGGCATGTTGAGAAAAAAAACATCTTTTGTTCCTCGGTTTGGTAGAAGATATTCCCTTGCGAATGCATGGGATATCCAACAAACTTCCACAGAATTGACATTACCTCGAGCTTATCCGGATTTTGCTTTTAGACATAGGCCGGACAACCCCAAATCTTTAACTTACTTAAGATATGGACTCTTCCCATTCCATATCACATATGAAGTGGTAGGCAACTGATTTGATTGGAACTCTATTCAATAGGTATGCATCTTCTGAAGTGCATAACTCCCAAAAGGAAATAGGAAACTCAGTAGTACTCATCATAGAGCGCACCATATTACATAGGGTGTGATTGCTCCGTCCCGATACACCGAGGTGCTGTAGTGTATTCGGAGGAGTAATGCTGAGAGAGAATCTCATTCTCCTTTAGAATAGTCCAGGGATTCCGTGCTCAAGTATTCTCCTCCTTGATCTAATCAAAGGACATAATACTTATACCCGTTTTTGGTTCTCTACTTCTAACTTATATTCTGTGATTATCTTAAAAGTTTCAGACTTGTGTTTCAACAGGAACGTATGTCTGAATCTTAAGAGATCATCAATGAATATAATTAAGTATAAAGAACCGGTCTTGGCATCTGTAGACAGGGGACCTTCATACATCAGCATGTATCGATCCTTCACTAACTCTTTCTCTGTTTACAATAAACGGAGCTATGGTCATCTTATCTCTGTGACATGACCAGCAAGTTTCACAAGATGTAAATTCAAACTAATTTAAATTTGCATCTTTATGTAACTTCATCTAGTCGGGTCGCATTGATATGACCTAGTCTACAATGCCTTAAGTAGGATTCGTTCATTTCTGAACTCTTCCTCTTGCGTGTGTTCTGTACGTTAAGAACTGTGGTTTTATTTAGATAGTCTATGCTTTTAGATAACGTGCCTGAACCGATCAACTCTTGATATAGGAAATGTTCAAAATATTATCCAACAATACAAAATTATATCCTTCTTTACTAATAAAGAGACTGATATGATATTGTATATCAGGTTCGGTATCTAATAACATTCGTTCAGAATCAATGTATTCTGGTAATACAGGGTGATAACTACCAACAGACTTGGCTGCAACACTTGCACCGTTTCTATCTCATGAAATTTATCACCCGTTCTCAGTTCTCTACCTATCTATAGCCCATGTAATAAATTACATATGTGGGATCCTGATCCGGTATCAAATACCCAGGACGTAAAGGATATTGAGAAACAGTTCTGTGTAATGAACACACCCGAAGAAGATGCATCAACATGTACTTTCTTCGTTTGGGCGGCATGGGAATTCTGGTAATCCCCTATATCCTGCTCTGTCTTATAACAATTATAAGTTGGAGCGGGACCAACGTTCCCTAGCGCAGTATAACAAGCGGGTTCGGTCTATACATCCGTGTTATTATCTTGATTAAGGCGTGACATAGTCGTAACCAGGAGAGAGAGAGAAGAAAACACTCAGCTTGCGCTTTTACAAGATTAGATTGGTTATCAATTTATCTAATCAGGATATCTCCCACTGTTTTAGTCAAATCTTCCTTCAAACCCTAAAAGGAAAGACTGGCCGGAATTAATTACACCCTACAAGTTCGTCAATCTTTCAGCCAGGCCAGTGCCGGTACTTTGAGGGAGGTTCCCCGCGCTTTCGCACGGACCTAATTAAAATAAACCTCATTTTCACAGGGGCGTAACCCCGTTAACACCTTTTTAGACACTTACTTGATCGGCTAATTGTAATGTGTAAAACTCTCCCAGGAGTAACTCTTACTCGCAGCGGGTATCGGGATCCAACTATCTCATAGAAGGTATGCAATCTCATTGCAAATTTCAACTTTTGAAATTCCCAATAATATTTTACCCCTAACATCCTATGACCTTGACAAAGGTCAACAAACCATAGGCTGCTAGTCAAATTCAACCCGTCATTTCCTGATTGAAGTAAACCCACCCGCACGACCCTTGACAGAGGTCAACAAGGTCGCACGACTACCCAAAATCAATCATATCATATGTTTATACAGATAAGCACTAATCAGCTACCGCACACTACGCCTTGACAGAGGTCAACAAACGCAGTACGAATACTAAATACTACTTATCTGAAATGAAGGAGGGCTACGACAGGTTTTTAAGAAAACCCTTTGTGTAATGAACTTGATATCGTTGTAGAATCGAGTGATTTTAATTGGAATGTCTTTTAGGCCTTTTCTAGTTTTGCTAAAGAGGTCACTCCCGGTGAAGGGATCGTCGGCTCTTTCCTCATCGAATAAGGTGCAGGATATTTCACAAATACCACTATGCAAAGCAAAAACTATAAAAACAATCAAAAGACAAACCGAGTTTATAGCATCTGCTAGTTTCGCTAAAGAGGTCACTCCCGGTAAAGGGATCTCGGCTCTTTCCTTATCGAACAAGGTGCTGGATGTTCTACAAGAAACACCGCTATGCAAAGCAAGAACTAGAGCTACCAGTTTTTGAGACAAGTTTCTACAATATCTTTAGGTTTCTTTTAGTTTCATTAATCTCATTAATGAAGTCCCATTTTATTATGCTTCACAAGCATCACATTTGAAACGAAATCTGCAATATAACATATATCTCATATATATAATATAAATATTCGTCTCAGGCAGTAATATGATCCCATCACAGAACATTGCAGCAGAAGAACATATATGAAATATTGGATATACTAGGAGGTCCGTGTTTTTAATACGAGCCTGTATAAAACACGGATTCCACGGTCGCGATGAATAGCAAAACCTACATCCCTAGACCCCTACGAGAGCGGCAAGCAACACTGCCAATTCTAGGGTTAGGAGACCCTGTCTCGACTCCTCGAGATGGTCTCCCACTGGACCCTAGAACCCGGTTATTTGTGCTCCCCTCCTCAGGTCTATCTAATGCGGAAAAGTAAATAATATACAATGGTGACATCATCCTCAGCCCGGAAGTGCCCCAATAAAAGAATATTACATATAAATGAATTTTACATGAATAAAAAAGAAAACCTTCATCTCACATAAAACCTCTGGCTATTCAAAACGCGACGATCTAATATAACATATCACAACAACACATAATATCTCATATCATCAACGTAAGCAAGTATGCGTATCCCGATTGTCGTTGATGTATAGCAACGAAGCCGGCGATACACCACATACTACGCTTACGGTCACAGAAAAGAAAGTGTAAAACTACAACAGTTGGAATCCGCAACCTCCTTAGACATCGCATGCCTAACCAAATGAATTCCTTAGATATCGCATGCCTAACAATTATAAACTCCGCATTTTAGTCTCTTTTATCGAAAATTCTTTTCAATATCAAATCGGGCAATTCAACAAGATTCCCGACATCCTGATCGAATGCTCGTCGCAAACTTTAATAGACGGCCGCACCCCCGATGCCGTCGACGAAGTGCACTAAGGCGGAACACCGCTGCCGCGAGCACCCAAACGGATGCTTTTGGCGACGGGGTTCTCCTACAGTCACTTGGTCGGGGCTATGGGGCGTGGTTGTCTATTAAGTTTACCCGGCGAGTATCCGCGTACACTACGTGATTGCAACGGACTTTTGATCACATCAAAATCCCGTGGCAACCGATCATTTGAGACTGAACTGCTAGATTTATAACATTCAAATTAGTTATCTCATAACTACTTGTGGATTCCAAATATTGTATCACAATCCAGATAAATAGACAACGTTAAACTTTCCGATCGAATAAACAAACACCCAAGATTTCCCAAATAGCTCAACACTTGAGCGGAGTTCAAAAATATCCATCACATGCCACAGTACCAGTGGTCCAGCCGTAGAAGGGTCAAGCCAACGCCTCACATGTGGCAACGCCGTACTGCCACAAACCCTAAGGTTTAGAGGCGGTTCAGACGGTCATATAATTGAGCTAAGGTTTGTTGTCTTCTAGAGAGTCCACCGCGTTACTTGCACGATTTTCCGAAAGTTTCAAACTCTAGAAAAAATCCAACTTTTGAAAATTTTCCGACAGGGGAAAAAGTGAGTTATTGATATCCGTTCGAACTTTTTAACAGGTTCTAAAATTATCCGGAAAAAACTTAAACGAAGTTAAATTATCCGATCGAATTAACGAGTCCCCAATACAACCCAGAAAACTCAACACTTGAGTATAATTAAAAATTCTCAGAAGCATGCTTGGATACCTACGGACTTTACTGTATAAAAAGAAAACACTGATGCCCCTGTACGGACGCGGAACCGCCGCGCAAGCAGGGTAATGCCGCGGTTCCGCGGCGCTTTAGGGGTATTGTGTTCTCGTTTTTCACAGTAATTCCTAAAATACCCTGCTGATTTTTCTGCGTATTTTTAATATGAAAAATGTCAACTTTTTGAAAAATTTCCAGAAACTAGGGTTTTACGGGTATTCGGAGTTCGATCGAACTTTAAATTTCGCCTAGACTTCACCTAAAGCTCTAGCTTGGCTCTGATACCACTGTAGGGATGCTAGGCACTCTCATAAGGGTCTATAAGGTATCAACCATGCCCGATTTAAAATTTAGACGTGCCGAACAACCCTAACCAAGATCTTTAAACTAGAGATTAGGCGAAACAAAGCATGTTAAATACTTTAACACTAAGAGTTTGGGATTACAACCTTTGTAGTCCGGTCCTTCACTTCTAAAGCTCCGTGTTGAGGTCCCTTCGCTGCAATCATCGAGTTTCCGGACTCTAGAGAGGCTCCACGAAGAGAAAGATGCAAGCTTGCTTCCGATCTTCAATAACAAAGATGATCTACCTTGAAATTTCATTAACACAAGCTCTCACTCACTAAATGAAGTGAACACCCTAATCTAAATGGTTAGGATAGATTAGGATGACGAAGTAGGATTTTAGCTCTCATTTGTTTTCTTAATCTCACTCATTTTCATCACTAAACTCAAAGGTAGAAAGCTTTACAAGGAGGAAGAAGAAGATGAATTGTTTTGTGATGAATAATGAAAGTAGTGTGAGGTTAGAAATGCAACCATAGTTTAGGTGAGAAGACTTAACTCATGTAGAGAAACAACTATGGTTAAAGGGTTGGGTTGGGTTAAGGAAATATCTTGCAAAATATCTTTGCAAAAACAAAAAGCAAAACTTATAGAAAAGCTTAACCCAAATCAAACCCTAACCATGTTTAATCTTCACAAAACATGTTTGTAACGCCCCAGCCCCAGTACAGATGGTATTGTCCGCTCTGGCCGAAACCACACGGTTTTTCCCTTTAGAGCGAACCAGACCCGACCAGGGGCCACTTCCTAGGAGGTCACCCATCCTAAGACTTCCCTGGCCTGAGCACGCTTAACTACGGAGTTCTCAAACTCCTGTTGTTCCGGTTCACTTAAAAGGCGCCTCTGTAATTGAAGGGGGTATCATTATATTTATGATGCAGTTCGGTCCTCTTTCAGAATGTGGTTTAAGGACCCGATCCCATTGTTCTGAAATGGCTCCCTCACTCAGATCACCAAGATGTCCGCAACAGACCGCACTGAGCGTGGACAGAGTAGATCACCATGATATCTTAAGACCGCACTACTCTGGGGCATTACATTCCCCCCATCTAAGAACAATGGTTCGTCCTCGAACCACAGACCTACTATTGAGGGACCTGCATGGGCCACCATAAATGTAACGTCCCACGCCCCAGTACAGATGGTATTGTCCGCTCTGACCGAAACCGTACGGTTTTTCCCTTTAGAGCGAACCGGACCCGACCAGAGGCCACTTCCCAGGAGGTCACCCATCCCAAGACTTCCCTGGCCCAAGCACGCTTAACTACGGAGTTCTCAAACTCCTGTTGTTCCGGTTCACTTAAAAGGCGCCTCTGTAATTGAAGGTGGTATCATTATATTTATAATGCAGTTCGGTCCTCTTTCGGAATGTGGTTTAAGGACCCGATCCCATTGTTCTGAAATGGCTCCCTCACTCAGATCACCAAGATGTCTGCAACAGACCGCACTAAGCGTGGACAGAGTAGATCACCATGATGTCTTAAGACCGCACTACTCTGGGGTATTACAATGTTGCATTAATAACCATATCATGTTACAATATTATATATCACATATATAATATTTATTGTAACAAAATAAAATAATACAATTAACATATATCGCATATATAACAATGTATTACCCGAGTGAGAAAAAGAATCTTTTTGTGAGCTTATATCAGTTAATGTAATTTAATATATCAAATATATAATTATACATTAAATTATCAAATCAACACTTGATCCGATAATCCGGCTATTTCACACATAACCGACTAATATAATCTGTCAGTTCATCGAATCAACACTTGATCTCATGACCCGACTATATCACATATACCCGGCCGATATCTCATATCGTGAGAATATAATACGGTATCACATACACGTATTGTTCTCGGTCCCGCACATATCACATATGTGCCCCTACTCCGTTTTGCCTGAGTCAAGAAATCTCTG
Organism: Agapanthus africanus; assembly: GCA_030015575.1. Lineage (NCBI taxonomy): Eukaryota > Viridiplantae > Streptophyta > Magnoliopsida > Asparagales > Amaryllidaceae > Agapanthus > Agapanthus africanus. The sequence goes on along the minus strand of CM057340.1, from coordinate 751,195,793 downwards.
TGTAGGACTCTAAAGAATCGTCAATACGCCGGCAGTAGGTGAAGATCATATCAAACACCCACAAGCTGTAAGCAGTCAGCTAAACGTAACAGCCACCCAGGTATTGCGCGATCAGAAGATCAACAAGCAAGCATGTACTTTCTCCCGTGAATCCAATCAGTAACACTCCCGTACAGTCCGGTCTCTTCATCTGATATGTCGCATATCTCGCCTAGGGGTGGTAAACGTCAGACCCCGGTAACTTGATAAGTCGTGTCGATATGAGATCTATAACAGTTCGAGAAACTACTGATAACACTTACCAGTAAATCTCAGCAACCCTGGCCAGGGATTTCCAGTTATAGCCAATCGAACACAGCACAACATCAACTGCCTATACCAGGAGAGACGAATCCCCTCCTATCGCTCATTGCCTCCATGTGATTCGGGACTGTACCCAAAACCCACCTTTTTGCACGCCCTCTTGGACGTGGTATGATGGAAATCAAAGCACAGTGGGAATCACACAAGACACTATGGCGATCTTGAGTCTACAGACTAACCTGTACCAGTGTCACCAGAGAACTGCTATCTGACATGAGGTATAATACCTTCTGGGAGTTCTCGGCGAGTCCGTCCAGTGTACCCAGTCTTTACTGAGCACCCGTACACCATCCTTGATGTCAAACACCGATGGATATGGGATCATCCATCGTCCATCATATGGGTCAAGATGCGTATACGCTAGTCTACTCTGGTGTATCGATGCCCTGTCTCGATACACCCTCGACTAGGAACAGTTATAGGATGTACTCGTCGACTACCGTGGCCCCACTAGTATGATCTCATCATAGTCCCAGTAGTCGAGTACAATCCTAAGGGCTTTATCAACATGTAACATAGAGACAATCAGAGTACATGTTAAGATAAAGAGCAACCACATAGCGTACTATCATGTCGAGCAAGAAAGTCCTCCCTATATATTTCCAAGCATCCATTACAATATACATCATATGTACAGTAATGGCCTCTAGGGCATACATATAACTAACAGATGACAACAAACCGGTCTAGGTACTCCCGGAAAACTTGATTCATCGGGTTCATGAATATTACTGATGCGCTGGTCACTCCAAATGGCATCACAAGAAATTCGTAATGACCATAGCGAGTTCTGAATATCATTTTATGGATATCAGATTCCTTGACCTTCACCTGATAATAACCCGAACAAAAATCTAATTTGGAGAAAACACAAGATCCACTTAGCTAATCGAATAAATCGTCGATACGCGGGAGTGGATGCTTGTTCTTTATTGTTACTTCGTTCAAGGCTCTATAATAAATGCACATTCTGTATGAACCTTCCTTCTTCTTCACAAGTAGAATTGGAGATCCCTAACTTGAAGTGCTGGGATGAATCCATCTTTTTGCCAATAATTCGTCCAACTGAGTTCGGACCTCCTTTAAACCTTCCGGACTTAAATGTGAACCTTCCGGACTTAAATGTGAACCTTCCGGACTTAAATGTGGCACGTGACTGGCACTTAAATCACGTGACATCTAAAGACGCCGACACGGTTCAAGTAAGTCGAAACCCGGAATCTAAACCTTTTTCTTCTGAAAACATTAGAGGTGAAGTTTTAATAATCATCAGATGGAATCATTTTAAAATAACCATTTAAATTTAACTAAGTATGTTTAAAGTGCATCTATGACAATTTGAAATTCGACGGCACCTCCTTTGTAAATTTTGCATAAAAACCCGATACAACTACAACAATAAAATAGCATCCCAACGGGAGCTAGCTTCCACACCCAAACGGCGGAGCAACCAAGCAAACGATATAAAAAATCGACTCCAATGAGTGCGACATCACAACACACAAATTCTAAGTCTCGCTTCTAAGTCCACAATATACCATTTCTAAGTTGATGGAGTTTTAGCTAGATACAAGAATATATGAATAACCAAGTGCGAGTACGATACAATAATAACTCACTTACCCAAAGCAATCACCGAAAAGAATGTGTGCCAAGCCGCTGATAATCCAAGTGGTAAAACCTGCAAGAAACTGTGGCACAACGGGGATGAGTTGCCAACTCAGTGAATAAAAGTACATCACAAGGTAGAAATCGACGATACCTAGGTCATAAGTATGGTACTATCATAATCTGTACTAATATAATATATGATATGCATATGTATCATAATGCAACACTAACTATCATGCAATCCCAAGTAGAATATATCAAATGCAAATGACCTGTATCTAGGTATAAGCCCAATATAGCCGAAAATATATATATATAAACCTCTTCTTTAAAATAGCCGCGGAATAGATATCTCACGGCATAAAAGCAGACGTGATAGTATGAAATAAAATAGGTATCTTACTTAAGATATGCGTCCTGCTATTTTGGTGAACAATGTTAAGAGGTTTACAATTTAAAGATCCTAGTGTCATCAGACATGTCAAAATAATGAGATTATAGCTCGTTTTTGAATTCCCTTTTTATGTATGCGAATGCCCGTAAAGGATATACAGGTACTGTCCCCTGGATCAGTCCTGGTCGGCTACAATAACTGTAATCTAACTGTGTATCTCATGATAACCACATATCAATATATATGGATGTCCAACATCGACACCCGAAATCAGAAATCTCTCGTGTCCATCACCGACACGTAAATCCTCAAATCTCTCGTGTCCATCACCGACACGTAAATTCTCAAATCTCTCATGTCCATCACCGACACGCAAAAGCAGATACCATCGACACCATCTCAACAGATGATCGCCATCCGATATCTTTGGCCCCGGTCGGTATCTCCTGGATATCCGCCGTGCCCAATCGAACCCCGGTCAGTATCCCCTAGATATCTGCCGTGTCTCCGGTATCGAGTATTCTCGCTAGGATCCCCCGCCTCAATGCGGCATCCTGCCCCTCGGTCTCGATCCGGGTCCCCCATATATCCAACTGTATATCTCCCCCACTCAGTCCGGATAAGAAATAAGTCCGAAACCGTATACCTTCCCTACTCGGTTCGAAATAAAACCATCATAAAATATCAAACTCATGGTGGACGTCAATTCATCATATCTAGAAATACCAAGTAAAGAATAAAAATACGTGCATAGATCATTCTGATGATATATTATATATATACATATATAACAGCGTCCCATATCACTGATATATATCATCAGGAGTAAAACATCTAGAAAATCCATAAGAAGCAAATATAACATCTATAGTACTGGTACTCGCAATACGCAACAAGAAATAAAGGAAGACTGCGTAAATAAATCATACAGGCATAACGATATCAACTCTACTGTGTCATGGCACTACTAATGATGTATGATGTAACATACGCATTCGTGCTCGTGCAACATGGCAATCATTAGTATTTGTGCAAGTGTTCTAAAGGTGTAATAACCTACTCATTTCAACATCTATATACGCATTACATAATATAACGAGTCTACAGTGACATGGCAGTACCAATGAGGTGTAGTGTAACATATATGTACGTGCTTGTGCAGCATAGTACTCATTGGTAGTTGTGCAGTGTTCTATCAGAGTGTTCGTATTACGGAAACGTATAATATCAATAATTATAACGTGAACAAGTAAAGTAAATATAAGCAAAACTAATAATTGTAACTACTTGCTATGAGCTATACCATTATCTTTGAAAATGAATGAAACGTTGGTTTTAAAATTAGGAAGCTGCCTCGGATTGAAAATTGATATTTGTTTTAGAAATTAGCATCGCATACTTGTCTTTTATCATCAAAAGAAAAACGAATCGTTAGTTTTTAAAAGAGTATAGCTTACTCAAGTATTTACGTTCTAAAATGAAATAAACATTATTCTACAAGTCTAAAGGAAACCGGGCCACTATTCGGCATACGAAACTCATCACCACCAATACGGTATAATTTCTCGTATAAAATCTCGCATTATCACTATATCTCAAATCATCTCTAGTATGGCATGATCTATCGTACCAACTTACCAAACCATCCGTAAACTATATGCAAATGAATATCATGCTAGATGCAAATTAATTACAATATTCATATCTTGAATAATTACTAAAACTACTATATATCATACTACTATTTATAAAATTACGATGGTGCTATATGCCATCCACCCGACTTCCCCCGTAGATGTAAATCTACTCACCAACTTGATAAACTTGTTGAAATCCACGCTGCTATGTTCGCCAACTCCGTTTTGGAAATCTTTGCAATTGTACCTATAATTGTAGTTATATCATATCGACGTAAAAATCATATCAAAACTAAAAACAACTAGATAGGCACCCATAGGTTAGAACCTACAGCATACTTAACCCAAAAACAATAATATGCCACTGAAATTTACGTACGAACGTCGATATTTCAGTCGCAGTACAAAATACACAAAATCCGTATCGGAATATCGGAAATTTGATAAAACCCTTACTAAAACGTTCCCAGATTTTTCTGTGTCATTATTGGGAAAAATCAAACAATACTGTAACTCATAATATAACAAACTAAAGCTACAGGGGAAAATCCAACACCAAACACCACCATAAAACCGGCGAGCTCGGATTTTTGGTATATGTCGCCGGCCAAAACATGGGTTTAGGTTCTCGGGCTTTGAGTAAAGTTCTCTAGTGGTCTCATTATACTTTTGGTCTTGCTAGTTTTTCTAGTGTTTACACCTATTGATTCCAGATTTAATTACAGTAGGCTAAATATCAAAAAACTGCAGTTTTTATAATACTGCACATGAAAACAGATATTGAACGGAATTGATTAAGTAAAGAGAGACGAAGATATACCTAATGAGATGATACACAAAAGATTCCAGCTCAAGAATGGTATGATGGAGCATCTATGGTTTGTAGTGTATTGAGCTTAATGAAGTGGATAAACTTGATGGAAGAAATCATTGCTTCTCTTTTGATATTAGGAACACATAGGAATTGGGTGTTGGAGCTTGAAGAATAAATTTTGTTCAGTTGAGGAAGCTAAGGAGTTTTCTAGGTGTAGTGTGGTGTAGAGAGCATGAGGTGGAGAGTTGTGAGATGGAGGTGGCATGGTGAAGTAGGAGGTGTCAAGAGAGAAGTAGGATGTGTCACACTGGAAGAAGGAGGTGTAAAGATATGAAGAAGGGGGTGGAGGCAGTTGAGCATGCTTGAGGGTGTAGTGTTGTGAGAGTGTAGCCTAAGTTAAATTATAACAATCATTAAAAGAATTATCAAATCTCAAAACCTTTCATGTCACAAATTAAATCCATTTAACATAAAAGATATGAAATGATAAATCTATCACTTAAATGTCATTAGCTTAATGAAAATACAATGTCATGTTAAAATAATTAAAATATCATTTTCATGACATCACACACTTTTATTCATATTTACTGAAATAATTACGTTTTTACGGATATAATTCCGATATCAAAAGTTGTATGTGATATCACTTTTATAAATTCATTATTTTTATATTTCAAATTATAAATTAATATTTATAATTTTTCCAAAAAGTTACGGGTATGTCCAGTACCTTGAAGTCAGTGTAGAATTCTCTGCTGCAGGCGACCACTGGACACAAGTTGTATCCCTTTGTTGCCTTTAGAACGCCATTTCCCGAACTGACATTCCAGCTGGATGCAAGCGGTGTGACTGAAATCGCATGAGTTCGGACGAACCGTTGCGACATAAAGCAATGAAATGCTCCAGTATTGAATAGTGCGAGTGCAGGAAGTGAGGCTACTAAGATTGTACCTAAGTTATGTGGGATATGTTTTAGGTATAAGGGAAAATGTATATAGGTATGTCTATGGATTGAAAGAGAATTCGAAAGGGAAGTTTTACCAGTAATAACTTGGCCGGTGGTTTCAGCTTCTTCCACGGTCATTGTGAAAGCCTGTCGCCTCGGCACATTCCTCCTTGTTGGAGGAGCATTCATCTGTCCGTTCCTTGGTCCTTGAGGTGGGTTCTTTTGAGCTTGATGGAACTGACGGGGAGGAGGTGCAGTTGGTCCACGAAGAGGTGGAGCAGGTAGTGCAAGTCTCGGAGCAGATGCCGGATGGCTAGGCGCTGCGGGTAAGTGATTGCTGGCCTGGGTGCAGTATATGGGTTGTGTCTACGAGGACAAGACCCAATATCGTAAGTAGCTGAGCCGCAGACTAAGTAAAGGCGATTTGCACGCCGGCAGTCTTTCATCAGATGCCCATCTCTCCTGCAGTATGTGCAAAATGCTAGGCTAGGACAGTTGTTTGGTACTCCCTGTCTTCTTGGCACAAATGGTGGCCTTGAAGAAGCTCCTCCTGCCATCTGGTTGGCAGGGCACTTCATCCGGCAGACTGAGGTCTGCCCCTCATCTTCACCACTGCCTCATAACGACGGGCAGCTTTCAGAGCCGATTCGTGGGTCGGGAAATCTCCTGTGGCTAATGCAGCCTGGATCTCCGGATCTAACCCTTGTTGAAATCGACGGGCTCTGATCTCATCCGTCGGTAACAGGTGTGCCACAAATCTGTTAAAGTATTGTGTTAACTGTGTAGTATGTGATATTTTAAAATCGAAATATTCAGACGTATCTTACCGACTGAGTATGGTAAAATTAGCATCATACCCATCCACTGATTTGGTCCACATTGAACCATGTTGAAGGTGGATGAACTGTTATTCCATGTCGAATCTGGCAGTCTCGGGAAAGTACTTTGCATCGAACATATCACGGAAAGTCTTCCATTCGATCAGTTGGGTGAGATGGCTTTCTTCCGCTTTCCACTAAACCCGTGCATTATCAGTGAGCTGCAGCTTTGCAACTCGAACGGTGAGCCCATTCCTCAGCTTCCATACTCTGGCACTTGTACGGCTGCCAGGTCATCTTCAATACTCTGAGCCCATTCCTCAGCTTCTAAGGGGCTCTCTTTTCCTGCGAACTGCTTGGGGTGCAAGGCCCTGAATTGTTTCACCCCAGGTGCTTCTGCCTCGGGACGGTTCATCAAGATAGCCGTCTGCTGCTGCTGTCCCTCCAGGAGGCTGCGGATCGCCTGAAGCAAAATCGTCTGCTCATTGATCGGAGCAGCTACGGCCAATGCAATTGGTAGGGATGGTGGAGTGTTGTTGAAGTTGGTGCTGGTGTTGTTTGGGGAATCCATAATCTTGGAAAAAAAATTGGGTTAGGACAGATTCAAAATATATGAAATTGGAAGATTCAAGGAATTTGAATTGTAAAGAATATTTTTAGTTGCTGGTTCTTATGTTATATTGCTTAGGTTGTCCACGCAGAGCTGACCTGCATGTCTATACAGAGCTGACATGTATATCCACACAGAGCTAACCTGTATGGGCCACCAACAAAACCTCCCACGCCCCACTTCCCGGTATACTGGCAAAGGGCGCGACGAGGCCGCTACGTATTTACTCAGAAGTAAACACGCTAAGCGTATCTAAGAAATATAAAATAAAATGTACACAAGAGACAAGATTTAAATGAACAGCAAATTTATTTATTAACATTCTTTTTACAATACAACTGAAATGAAAATACATGTACTGAAAGCAATGCCTAAACAATGACATAATAGAAATGAAAATGAAATGTACAAGTAAACTAGAGCTCCGGGTCAAAGGCTAGCTGCTCCAAATCCTCGCTGGTGGGCTCTGTCTCCAGAAGGTCCGATACACCTGACAACATTCCAAAAAAAAAAGAAAAGGAATGTCATCAGCGAACAATCGCTCGATAAGTCCCAAACGTAAGAAGAGACAGAATAGACAGAAGGAGAATGTAACTTCTAAAGTTGTATTATGTTGTTAACGCAGTTATTTGTAACTTGATACAGAAAGTGCCAGTGTATACGAGAGGAGTCTCACTATCCTGGAGACTAAGGTATACGGAGTACAAGGAACCGTTCAGCCACGGTACAATAGCAATGGAGATTCAGGTTAGATGTCTTATGGTTGCAGTCTCGTGCCACTTTTAATACCTTCCGTACCAATCTACCCCTTATAAACCCCGAGATATCTTGATTATTTTGTTTGTATTGTATTGTCTTGTATTATAAATTGTATAGATGGATGACTTACCGAAACCATGATATCAGCAATGGAACGGATATAATAGATTAACATGTAAATGGAGTATATCCATGGTTCGGTTCGGTCAAGTTTTATAGATTGAATAGATGGATTCATATTGAATTGTGGTTTTATACTTGAATCACATTCAAATCAGATTGACTATATTTAGATTCGGTCTGAGTCAGACAATTAGAAAAGAAATTGAAGTCCTGAATTAGGTTTTGATGTTATTGGTAACTGCTGCACATGGACGGCAGGATTTGTGTTTTTTTCCAAGATAATTACCGTAATGATAACACCGTTTGTTAGGTTGTCTACTTTAGATAAGCAAGCACCCATATCTCCAGCTTCCCTGAGGCTCAAGAAACCGGTCCCGCTTAAACCTATGTTTATTAGGGTGCTTATTGTAATTTAGTATAACTTGAGGGGTTTTATGTAAAAATAGTTTTGGTATAATTTCAAAATACTCCTAAAAAATTTAATTATCGTCTTTAGAGTTTTCATAAATGTATATTTTATAAATGTGACATTTCTAGTGAATAAAACCTAATTTCATAATATATGGTATTTATTTGTAATATGAATATTGTTTTGAATTATCATGGTAGTTTCATGTAATATTTGAATTCTTTTCTTGAATTTTGGAAATATGAAATAATATATATATTTCAAATAAGTATTTTGGCAATATTTATATATACATATTTAACGAAAATAAATTTATTTATTTTCTTGTAAAATCTCATTTTCTAAAGAAAAATGTATAAAAAATCCATCAAGATCGAATGCTCCTTGCGGAGGTCTGCATCTCACTCTACTAAGTCCGAGAATGTGCGATAATCCATACCATCTTGAACGGGGTCCCTAAAATGGGTTGTAGAGGCGCAATTGCATGGAAAGTTAAATACACTTTTTAAAGAAAACGGTTTTATAAGTTAAAGGGATTTATTTGTAAAGTCATATTTCCCGTATTCTATTATCCCAAGATTCATCATGCTATGATAGATATATGTATTGTGATGAGATAGGTCAATATCTCATGAGTTTTTCTAAGGTAATACAGTTAAAAGGTATAAGCATGTCGAAATAAAACATGAAGGTATTTTAATGTAAAAGTGAAATAGAACTTGCTATGGTTATTATTTTAATGTCAAACTTGTTCTATTGTCTTTGTTAATGATTACTGAACAAGATATCAAAATTTGTACATTTGTTATTAAGAAAAGTTGTTTTTTTTAAAATAAAAAAGAACCGGAAACCAGATAACTCCGCTTCCGACACGTTTTGAGAATGAAAAGTTTGAGAATAGCAAACGAGAGAGAGAAGGGGGACTTACTGGCTTATAAGGTAGAGTGGAGAAAGAGGAAGAGTGGGGAAATGCCAATGCGTCGTTTCGTCGCCGGAAACTTCTCGTATCGTCCCCGGAACTTTGTCGGAGCTTCGCCCTTCGTTAACTCCACTTGCACACTATGGGAACTTGGAAATTTCTTGAGAGTTTTGGCAGGGAATTATGAGTGAGGAGGGATGGTATTTATAGGAAATGCTAGGGTTTAGTGTAGTGAATTGGTGTATTAAAATTTGTAATAAAATAAGATTAAATGTGAATTTTATTGCTTTCTGGAATAACTCAGAGTAAACAAGCAGTGTGGGGTTAGTGGGGTAGACCAAACGTTGCAGAGCTGAAAAGTTGGGGGCAATACCTACGGTCTAGACCGGCGGCGCCGGCCTCCATGCACAAGCCGCGGGGTCTTTACCGACGAAGGGTGCTGGGTCTTGGGCCACATGTCCTTATCGATTCAATTTCCCTCATGTTTATGTTTATTTATTCTGTAACTTATCCTATTACGTGTAATGCACGTGAAAACTCTTGGGTTTCTAAAATATTAAAAGAAATTAAAATAAAAAGATAATGTGGCTGATGTGATTTGAACTCTGGTGCTTTGTCTCAGCAGTGCAAAGTCTTACCAATGAGCTACAAGCTCTTTCTTGCTGTTCTAAAGCAAAACAAATTCTTATAGCATTCACAGAAAATCAAATACCCCAAGTGTACATTAACTTTTAATGAATATTTTGCATACAGAATTTAGAGTTGCTACAATACTCCTGGAAATTTGGGGAATACGGTTTTGGCCGGTCAACCTTCTTCTTCTCTTCTCTGCCCCTCTTCTTTTGGTCGGCTTGGTCCTCCCGATGCAGGTTGGTGTTCACCTCAGAATCGAGTTGGATCTCTCGCTCGGTCCAAGCTTTTACCCCGGCCATGGTCTTAGGTTGCGCTAATGAAAAAGAATGGAGCCACTCTTTGTGCCTAAGACCCGACCTTAGGGCGGTGATGACAGTTTCGTCCCGGTGCTGACAGTTTCGTCCCGGTGCTCGGGAACATTGAGAAGAGTGTTGTAGAAGCGAGTAACGTAGCCTTTAAAGGATTTCTTGTCCCCGCTCTTTATGGTGAAGAGGTAATCGACAGTTCGCTTATGTCGTCTGTTTCCGATGAAGTGGCCGAGGAACTGGGCAGCCAGCTGGTAGAGATGGAGCGTGGTGTGAGTCCTCGAAACCAGTCCCATCCAGCCCGAATGAGGGTGGCGGGAAATTCTCGGTATTGAGCAGCGTTGGAGCTATTTTGGAAGCTCATGGCCGCCGTAAATGCGTCCAGATGGTCCTTTGGGTCGGATTTCCCGTCGAAGATGGCCACCTTGGGATGCTTGTTCCTAAACGAGACGTGTACGGCGAGCAACTCTTCGGTGAAGGTATTCGTAAGTGAGTCGGCGGCGTACCTGGCTCCTTTACCGGATGTATGAACCTCCCGATGTATACCCTCGATTTTCTTTTCAACGGCGTCGAGGCGGTCGTGATACTTCGAGAATTTAGCGCAGTCAGAACAGCGGCCCTTCCCACTTGTGGTCTGCGACTCCGATTCCGTTCTATCAAATTCCTTAGGTCCCCTGGCAAGGTCCTTCTTAATTCTTTGCGGCGAGTGTCGTTCGTGCGATCCCGTCGAGGGAGAGAGTGTCGGTCATGCCTTGGAATAGGCGAGCTGACCGATACTTTCTCGGGAGGGACGGGAACGCGGCGGGCCTCGAGGCGATGGGCTCTTTCGCAAGACCTCGGCGTGGGGCCGTGTGGCGCCCAGCGGGCCATAGAATCGGTCGCCGCGGGAGAGCCGCGGTCGCAGGAGTGAGCATGGTGTTGTTCGGTGGTGCCAGTGTGGGCGGTGTCATCCGCCCCTCTGCGGAGGTCATGATCCCTGGGAGGGGGAACGGCGACCTAGGCGGCTGGGCCCACCGTTTGGACACGGACAAGGGCGTCGACTATGGACGCGAGCCTGTCGATCCTTGCCGAGAAGGCGTGGATGGCGTTCGGAGGGGGAGTAGATCTGTCCGCGCCTCCGTTGTGAGGAGGGCGGTGGCTTGTGCTGGGATCATCACGATCTTCGCTCGTCATGAAGTCGAGGGCGGAAGATCAACTCTCAATGGGTGGAGAGAATTGGAAGTTCCCACAGACGGCGCCAACTGATGGAGGGCTGGATCTCCTTCAGACGTTGTCCTCCTTCGATCTGTTGGGAGCGTTAATGAAGGGTTGAGATTTGACGTTGATGGTTGTCTTCTTGAGCATGTGGATCTCAATGGGTTGATTTCGAGACGAAGCCGAGCTACCTGCAAAGAAGTCCCAGGATGATTGTACCATCGTGGACCCTCCAACGATCAAGTTAGCCGGAAATTTGAGCAGAGTAGCGGCTTGTTGGATTGAAATTGCCTTACCTGAGTCGTCTGAGAGAGTGATTTTTATAGTGGTCGCTTGGAGCGAGCTGGCGCGAGAAATTCGCCGTCGGTTACGCCCCTGACGTTACGCCTGCATGAATGATGGGATCCCCCCATTAATGACGAGATACGCTCATTAATGGGGGGATACGACGGCGTGGAACGCGGGATGTTGGGTGGTGGATATCTCGTCTCTGACGAGATACGCGGAGTCTTGGCGGAGGCGCTTGGGCTCTGCGTTCTTGGTTGCTCAGTAGAACTGGAGAGGTTTAGCTCGGCGGGAAGCTCGGAGGCGAGCGGGAAGCCGAGGAGGCTCGGTTCTGTGATAGCTCGGAGGCGGGTAGGGAGGGCTGAGGAAGTTCAGCGAGTATGAGGGCTCGGAGGCGAGTCGATGGTTATTTGTAAGGCGAGCATGGGAGTGTTCTAGGAGGCCATCGAAGGTTGGGTCAATCTGGTGAAGGCCCGGGGAATGCCTTCAATGTATCGTGTTTGCTTCTATCCCGTGAGCCCCGGGACACGTTATCTACCACGTGTCATGATCTGGGGAATTCCCACTTATGAGTATCATCAGCTTATCTTGTCTTGTCGGTTTCATTGTTAAAGGGTAGCATCTCAAAAAACCATTAATAATAAAGATCTCGTGTTTGGTAACGACGCTTATATAAGAGCAAAGCTATCCTCCTTTGATAGGAAGAGATGGATGATGAGGTGAAAAATTAAAGCAAAGGACCTGAGGACGTTATCTATTGCAGTTGTTTTTCTCTTTACATCAAGCTATTGAGCCAAAGATTTGAAATTGATGTGAGGATCAGCTTAAGGGACGCATATCTTTTGATCCTATTATGTGTGTCTTGAATTTAGTGGCTTGGATTGACATCACATGATCGAGCCACTTTGGCACAACTTGTCGGGCTCTCCACAGGCTCTTATGGTTGTTCAAGCTCTTTTTGATGTCAAACCCGTATGGCGGGTTGATGCCGTGGACCGAGGGTCGGCTTGTAGGATAATCAACCCGTATGGCGGGTTGATGCCGTGGACCGAGGGTCGGCTTATAGGATAATCAACCCGTATGGCGGGTTGAGCTCTTTATTGAAAATTACAAATCAGCCAAATAATAAGAAGAGTTGACTTTCTGACAAACTTCTCTCCTAGCCCATCTGATTCCCACTTTTCTCCTTCGATAAAAGAGATCAAAATACTGCTGCACTCATTTCAGGAACTTAAAGGTCAAATTTATTCATGACTCTTCAATGTGCTAATTGGCCTCCATAACTTTGATGAAGATATAGGCAAATTATAATATCCAGAAGCAATGAATAGTGACTAAATTGCAGTCCTGGTTTATATCAAAATCCCCCTATTTAAAGAATGGTTTTTTTTTTCCGTTAACCTCCCTCATACTTCAATATTTTCTCTGTCTCTCTCTATAGTTAGTATTTATCTGTATCCTCTTATACTTATAAATTACTCCTGCAGCCCCTACTTCGCTTTTGAAAATTATTCCTCCTCCTTCCCAGCGGCCGTCGTCCCCGCCGCCGCCTCCTTGTTTCTCCTCCTTCTCAACGCCACCGCGACCGCCATCATCATCACCATCATCTTCCTCCTCCTCTTCCACCCATCGCCTCCTTCTTCTTCCTCTTCTTTCTCAACACCGCCGCCGCCATCACCTTCTTCTTCCTCTTCTTTTTTAACCCGCAGCCGCTGCCACAGCCATCTTTCTTCCTCCAAGAATGACGGCGGCGGCGGTTGTGGACTGAAAAAGAAGAGGAAGAAGAAGATGGTGGTGGCGATGTTGATGGTGGTAGCGGTGACGTTGAAGAGAAGGAGGAAGAAGTTGGTGTTGATAGGTTGAAGAAGAAGAGGGGGAGGAGGAAAATGGTGATGGTGTTGACGGTATCGGTGTTGAAGAAAAGGAGAAAGAAGTTGACGGTGGTGGAGACGGCGGCAATGGCGAAGGAGCAGGAATAATTTCAAAAGTGAAGTAGCGGGCTGTAGGAGTAACTTATAAGTATAGGGAGGATACAGGTAAATACTAATTATAGAGGGAACAGAGAAAAATATTGAAGCATGAGAAGGGCTAACTGAAAAAAAAACTTAAAGAATACAATCATTTGGTTAATTGGCCTAAAAGGAAACAGGTAGAAAAAGAAAATTTTGCTGGTACTTGTCCTCTTGATTTGCTGTTGATGATAATTAAAAAACTGAAGTACGAATTTTTGGATTTTGACTTTCTTAATCTCATATAAACTCTGTTTGAATATTCAATCTCAAACTTGCACACATTTTGGGATCACGTTTAAAAATCAAACTCTTATGTCATATTTAGCGCCATGGATTTTGATATTTCTTCTCTAATTTGCAGAAAATTAATCAAGTTGGATGCATTGAAGCGTTGTTGTTGATGTTAAATTTGAATGGAAAAATAAGGTTGCTAACCTCTCAACGAAGTTAATTTGGATGTAAAGCAAAACACAGCCCTTACGAGTTATCCACAAATTTTACTGTAAGAAAATTGTATTTATTCCGTCGGTATAAACCCGACGGATTAAATTGATATCCGACGGAATAATTTTATTCCGTCGGACATTACCCGACGTATCAAAGTACGACATAATGAGGTTTATTACGTCAGGTATTTAACTTATTTCATCGGCAATTTTTTTTCCGTCGGCATCATCCCGACGGAAAAAGTTTTTAAAAAAACTGGGAAGATAAGTCATTTTTTTCCAGATTTGAAGACTTTTTCCGTCGGCTATTTACCTTTTCCGTTGGGTAAAGTCCGACGAAATAAATTGCCAACAGAGAAAAAAAAAGTATGAACAGCAAATGCTTCATCGAAAAAATTCGATAAACAAAAATATGGACTTGCTATACAATGCAGTTCCAAATCCAATTCAAATCAATTTCCATTTCACCAATTCACGCAAACAATACATATTCAATTCAATATATTACTGTACAAGATATATATTCACCACAAACTCAAATCAATTCACAAAAAATTCAAATCAAATATCCACACAATCAATTCATTTCACAACAAATCAATTCAAACGTATACAAAATCCCGGGCTTACATCCGATATTTTTTCGTTTGGCAGGTTAAACTCTGAATGAACACAATTATATACAACAGCGATCGACTTCAGCCTCATCCGACTCTGACAAAACACACATCACATATTTAATTCTATGCTCAAAATTTCTGCAAATAATAACTATACAACAGTAGCAGTTACCTTACCCAGCACAAGTAAAATTTAGTTTTGAAACAAGCCTGCATCAGTTAAACTTCCCAAAAATATCTTTAGAGTCACCAACAGACCTATAAATCAAATTAGATCGTACAAATCAGATTATGATATCAATGATATTAACAAAAAATGGTCTAACATCAAGCAAACATTACTCTTCAAAAACAAGTTTCTTGGTCGATTGTCCTATACTGCAGGTATACTTCATGTTCCTTCCGATACTAGATAGAAAGTGAGATATAAGGCATAAAACAAACTACCTAGTTGATCTCTCGTCACAAACAAATAAGCAACTATCTCACTATCTCTCCATCTATCCATTCCTTTTTCACATCAAAAAGATGGATAAAGGTGACACAATGCACCTCATTTGCCGATGCTCAATGACATACTTTCACCTCAATTTTAATTTGGAAAAATATTTCATCGAATGTCGACAAATGTTGTGCGTTGTGTCTCACTCCCTATCCATCTTTCCGATATGAAAAATGAAAGGATACAATGAGAGAGACTGAAATGGTAGCTTGGTTTATTTGTAGCAAAAGATCTACTAGCTATATATGCATAATAAGCCAGGGCACTACAAATAAGGAAGAAATCGATAAATTAACTCAATTTTACTAATTACACTAAAATGCCCTAAAGTATTGATATTTATTCACTTGTGTGTGTGCGCACGCACGCTTGTTTGTGTATGTACACACATACAGACACACACAGACATGCACGCGCGCGCACACACACATACGCTTTCTCTCTCACACGCACATACTCACACGCAAATGTTTTATTTGTGGCAAGAGACTAGCAAGATGCGCATAATAAGCCAGGACACTGCAAATAAGGAACAAATCGATAAATTAGTTTAATTTTGCTTAATTTTACTATACACACATAAATATTAATTATTACATAATTCTATCGATAATTATATAAAAAATGTATATAAAATAAGGATTATTAAACTTACATCCGGTATTTTCTTCCTTCGGTGTCTCAAGAGAGAATGGCAACTATTGATTTGTATACCTTACATATTTCACGCTGGAATGTAAATTCAAACCCTAGATCTTTTAGCGTTAACTCATTTTTCACGTCGAAAAAATGAATAGAGAGTAAGAGGAGACGAGCCACAACCACAAATCCAAGCATTCCTATAAATTAAGCAATCCAAGTATTCATAATCCAAGCCTTAACAATATGGAAATTTAAGGAATGATCCGGAAAAAGAATGCGTTATATTCCTTTTCGATCTACTTGAACTCTAGAATTTATATTTTTTTAAATGATCATCCCATCAATATGAAAATCTAAGGAGTGTTTCGATTTTTTGTATGTGAGATTTTCGATGACAATAAGTATATTTCATATTATCATCGAGTTTCATCCACTAAATATAAGATTTACGTGTCGTTTTGATGTTCAAGGTTCGATTTTTCGATTGTGAGATTCTCGATAACAAGAAGTATATTTCATGTTATTATCGGGTTTCATCCACTAAGTATAAGATTTTCATGTTGTTTGATGTTCAAGATTCGATTTTTTTTTATTGTGAGAGCCTCGATGACAACAAGTATATTTCATATTATTATCGAGTTTCAAACCTAAACCCTAACCCTAACCCTAACCCAACCGCCCTTAATCCTAGCTGTAATACGTACCTGTTATATTGTATATTTAAATAAACTTACATATTCTAATTTATTTATTTATATTTTAATCATTTTCCCTATTGTTTTCTTATACCCATACCATATATTCCTTCACGTTATTAATTTATTTTAATTAAATTTTATTAATGGTCATCAATTGTTATTAATTTTAATTATTCGATATTAATTGTCTGTAGCCAATTCTAATTAGTATTAAATTTTTAGAAATGGTTATTAATAGGTATTAATTGATTTTTTTGTATGACGTTTTAAACCTGTGAGCCCATTTAAAAATCCAATTCTTAAATCCTATTAACTATTATTAAATCCCCATGTTCTAAATTCCTAAACCAGGCCCACACACTCTCTCATCTCCCACTTAATTTCTCATTTATTTCCAATTATATTTACTCATCTCTCTCCCCCTCTCCCTCAAACCTCTCTCTAACCCACCCAGCCCTCAGCCGACCTCCAACAACTTCTTCTTCTTTTCTCCCTAGCCCTCCACTCCATTACCTTCACCCTCATCGAGACCCATGCCTGCTCCAAACACCGCCACCCTCCTCCTCCTCCAAGCTTCGAGCTCCACCTCGCCGACAACCACCGTCGTCCCCAGCCACTTCCTCATCGCCGGACCAGTGAACCACAACCGAGAACTCAAGCACTCATCGCCGGCACTTCGCTGCCATCGCCAATACCCGACCGAGCCATTTCAACACACTCATCTCCCTCACCGCGCGAGCCCCTCACACCATCCCTCTTCCTCCTCGCGCCGTTGCCGTCGCCGTCGCCACCGTCGATGTTGACGACAACAGCCGCAGCCACCGCCTACTGCAACGCCGCCGTGCCCAGTCCAGTATCGCTTGCATGCCAGAAGTGCCACTACCGTGCCCACTTAATGCCCGTCCTGTACCCATCACCGTACCCTTTCCGTGCCACGACAGCACCCACTCCGTACTCAGCGCTGCACCACCCATGTGCCGACTCCCGCGTCACGCCGAGCCACACCCGCACCACACACCGAGCTACGACCGTGCCTACTACCGTTCCACGCTCGTGTTACCACCACGTTCAGTACCGGATCACCACGCATCGCGTATATGCCACACATCGTGTCCAGTATCGCGCCGTCTCATCGTCGTTTCGTGCGTCGGGGCAAACCCTACCATTCGCCACTTCTATATCAGAGACCGAAAGTAAGTGAACCCCTTCACTTGTTCATCATGCAATAGTATTCTCTAAATATAATATATATTGATATATGTGTAAGTAGAGATATTTTATACATACATCGTTTGCGAAGTTAATATCGAATAAGTACCATCATCGTAAATTTTAGTGTTTGATGACCCGAATCGGGTCAATTGCGCCATAATAATATCATATAGAAACTCATGAATTAATTTCATGCTAATCAAGTAAAAGAAATCGACATTTCGATCGATTACCGTATGCATAGTCTAGGTGGTCGATACAGAACCCTATGAGATAACTTAAGCGAATATGGCAGAACCCATGATCATTAGACCCTATTACTGTTAATGAATACCCTGTAGAAATTTGACGGCAAAACGACGTTGTTTCACCCATAAAGCGTTGCCCTTGATAACCTTTGCGAAAACTGAATTTTCCCGGACATGCTAAACCGTTAAATTCATAAAAAAATATTTATACATCAGACCTTAGCATTCTAGGCTTGTATCGAAGCCAACGGATAAACCCACAACACTCCATAGTTCATCTCTGAATTTTAATAAGTTATGATAACAAAAACTGTGACGATTCATGGCTTTGGACTGCAGTCCAAAGCAAAAATCTGTCTTTACCCATTTTAGAGCGCTTGTTTCTCACTTTTTAAATGCACAAGTGTGCAGAACCATAGTTTGAAGCACAAATAATTGAATTATCTTTCTAACGGTGCTGGTCTCATTGTATTCCAGTATCGTTTAATATTTATAACACTTTTTAAACCGTCGATGTGTACTGCAGTTACATACAGAGGCAGACTGTATACCTTAACCTTGAACAGTGAATATCTCCCTGCGTATATCGGATATTATCAATCCATCTGTTGCGTTGAAAACATAACGGATAAATCTAAATATTATCTGACTGTAGCGTCTTCTAATTATGCTCCGAACAGGGAGTAAAACGTATTACGAAACAGACTTTCAGTTCAGAAATTGGATTTCCAGCAGTAAACACTTAAAATGGAATGACAATAACTTGCAAACCTGAAACCCGATTGACTCAAAACCAATTTTACTGTACATATAATTTAATACACTATTTTCACCTTTTATATTGTTTCACCAAATTATGTACGTGTGATTTTATGTGATTTTCCTAATCCAAACGACACCGGTTACTCATATATCATTAGTAGTGTATTTTACTGCATCTCCATTATGTTGCATGGCTGTTATATCCTCTGTAGCTATTGATTATGCATCGATAATATAGCGTATATGTTTAGAATACCGAAGTGTTAGTGATTATATTGTGGCAAGTACATTAGCGTAAAAGCGTGAACAAATAGTGACATGACACGTACTTGTACACAATCAGCGCGACCATTTAATTATTGCATTGTCGACATCTGTGGGACGTATATGAGTGTAACTATAACTGGAATAGTATGGCTGTGCAAGCATTTATATTAGTTCCATAGATAAGACATCGAGGGTTGTCCACTTATCTAAAGTACCGGCCTAGTCATGCTTGATGGAGACCAGTCTCCAATTCTCGAGTAGACTTGTCATGGCTAACTGGTATTCTGGTTCGTGATTGGACCTTGATGTAGACCATGGGTGTTGGGATAGTTTGAGCGGAAGTTTGGTCAACGGAATCTCAAGGCCCCATTACATGAGCATGTACTGAATATAGGAGAAGGCCCCACTCAGGTCCCATTACGTTAACGCCTGTTATTGATTGTTACCGAATACAGGAGAGGGCTCTATGTTTCTAATGGTCGATTTTTACGCTCAAACTAACGATATAATAGTGGCATGGATATTGAGACCTAGAGACTGATATGATTAGAGACATGAACTTACATCAATTTACTGATCTGACACTCATGTATAGCGTTTACCTGTGTATGCTACTTTGTGCTCATATTTTTGATTTGTACATGCTACTTCATATTTGTTATTGTTGCGCGTGTTATATAATGCTATTGTGTCACTCTGACGACCTGAGTATGCATGTTTAGTGAAAGAATTAAACCCGTCTGATTTCGAGGAGATCGTGGATATTTAGATCAGTAAGCTAGCCCTATCATTCCATTCATTATCACAGATTAGTTGTTATATTTGTTGCGCTTAGTTTTCTTTTCACCTGATAGTTTTAGTGACTGTATTATCTCATTATCTGTGTTATATTACTGCTGTCATATACTGCCAGAATCCGAAATGTGATTACGGCAGGATTATTTCTTGATCGTAGGTGCATGGCTGATCTAGTCATCCTCGTATTTCGTATTTTGGGAAGCGGGACGTGGCACTAGCACTAACACTTAACACTTAAATATTATTACTTTTCACTAAACTTCCTAGAAAAATTAGTTAAATTACCTATCCCCTAACTCCTAACCCTGACCCTAACACTCACCCTAACCTTAAACCTAACACAAGTACTTAACCCTAACCCATCAACAATAGCAACAACATCAACAACATTGACAACAACAACATCATCGACAACATCGCAGAAAATTTAAAATTGAAAAAAATTAAAATTAAACCAAAATCAATTACCTCTAGGTCACGACGGCGGTAGAACTCAATGGAGGATCTCGCCGGTTGAGGAGGAAGATAACGGCGGCAGATCTCGACGGAGGAGCTCCGTGCCTAAAGGAAGGAGGGAGAGACAGTGTTAGAGAGGGGCTAACCATCTTGGAGGAGCTCCGGTCGTCGGTCACCACTCGAGGAGGAGGAGGAGGACGGTGTCAGTTTCTGAGAGAGGGGGATTGAGAGACAGTGTGAGAATGAGAGTAGTAGAGAGAGAGAGAGAAACTTACCGACTTGGAGGAGCTTCGGTCGCCGTCGCCAGAGGAGGAGGAGGTGGAGCTCCGATCGCCTCAGGGTTTTTTTTATCTGGGAAAATGAGAGAAGTGTCTCGGCCTCGAGGTAGTTTAAGTTTATTGTGTTATTCCGTCAGGTATCGGCCGAAGAAATAACTTTATAAAAATATTAAACATACGGGCGACCACATTTGGCTTATTTGGGGTTTTTTTCTGTCTACTTTTAGTTGTGTTTCGTCGGCTGATAGCCGACGAAATAAACCTACCGACGGAATAGACCCCTTTTTCTTATAGTGTTTGAAATAAGATTTGAGGGATGAAGTGTGATATTATTAAAGAAATGTTCACATTATTGTGGTGATTCTATTCTAATTAATAAAAAAATGTATTATTGGTAAATTACATATGGGTTGGAAATCAATGTATTTACAACAACTTGTAAATGCAAATATGGTGTTTATAATTTCATTCATTTGTTTGGTTAGAATGTTATTAGAACTATATGCTTTGCAAAACATGTGTTTGTTTGAATGTAGTTGCAACACAATAACAAACTTTTCTATTCTCTTTTCCATTCCAATTCATGAAGCTGCAAAAACGTTCAATTTGAGTGTAATTGCAAGTACATAATTTTTAACACAATTTGTTTTTCCAATTATAAGTTGAAGTAGCAACTATCTGAACCAAACGCTTGATTTTATAATTCTGTATAGTTGGAACCGAATGAGGCTTCAACTACACTCAACCAAACAACCCCTTAGAGTTGAACTTGAGAGTTTTTAGGGTTTTGGGCTCGAAGAGTTAAGTGCTGTTTTTGAGTTAATAAATCACCTGAGGGGATCTAGGTGCTATACTGAAAAATGAGGGAGGGCTTGTGCAATTAACCCTGGCGCTTATATAAGCATTAATATGAAATCGCTCTCATTCCTCTTTTAGAATGAGAATGGATAACATGGCCTATCTTATATCCAACGAGAATCAATATAGTCTACATGTATTTCACCGCACCGATAGGAAAAGTATTACTCTTTCAAAACTAGTTTTTCTACCATCCTTGTTGGGCTCGTATAAAAGCCTCGTATTGGAGGCCCAATACGAACACTTTGCGGGAACCCTGTTGTAAATGTGTACCGGTTTATAGGCTAGTAGTAGGAAGGTATTGCTTTTGTCACTATGATTACTGAATTGTCCCGAATTTATCATAACAATTGAATTAGGTCATGTAGCAGCGAATTGTAAGCATCGTTAGTTTGGATTTATTTTGAGATTGAGATTTTTAATGCAATTGGGATTTAGATACTGTTGTTTCTCTTTTTCAAAACAGTTTATACAGTTAAATATTTGTTATTTGGACCAAAAGCCTATCTCAATCTTGGTGGCCTATATTTGGGCCATTGGCCCGTTTAAGTTCTGAAGTAATTTAATAGTTGAATTTAGAGATCGTCTGGTTTGCTGTGACAAAAATATATACAGTAAATTATCAAAAAGTCCCCCTGTCCATTCAGACCTTGTGTAAAAACCCTGGGCTTTTTGGTCTTGTTAAAAAATCCTGGTATACAATTCTCCTCTTGTATTTTTGTATAACCCAAAAATGCCCCTTGCCAATGAGGACCGACTGTATTTTACAACTGGATTTAAGACAATTAAAGTACAGAGGGTTTGCTGGAGACTTGCCTGTAATACGTGAAGACTTGTTTGTAATATCTTGGGACTTGCTTGTAATATCTATTTTATTTTTATTTTTCTCTCCAAATATATTTTTTTCCCACCAAAAATCTAATTTCTTGCCGAATATACCGCTTTCTGGCAAAAGCCTTTAAGAAATCTTTCTACTTTCATGTAAATATATGTAACCAGTTGGCTGTAATATTTAAGTACTGTATGTAATATCTAAGCAATTGCATAAATTACTAGTTATATCTTAGTAGTTGCCTACAATATTTAAGCCTCCATAGAAGATGAGAACGGTATTTTTGTAATTGCATTTAAAATAAAATACAAGGCCTAAATAAAATGCATCCAGGTTTCTTCATAAAGATTTTGAACAGCAGTGTCTTCCCAATAATTTTGAAAAAACCAAGGGTCTTTATACTCCTCCCAAACAGGCAGTTTTTTTTATATTTTACCCAAATATATACACATACCGAATGCAGCATTTAATTGCAAATATATGATGTTAATGTTATTTCTTTAATATTTAGGTTGAGCCTTTTATTTAAACAGAAAAAAGAGCTCCGCCAATAAAGCAGCTTCTCTTTTTTTCTTTGGCTAAATTTAAGCTTGCTATCATGATCCCTGGGCATTTTTCACGAATTTTATCCTGAACTTTTAAAATGATGGATTACTACCATGAACTTTCAGAGTATCACAAAACCACCATAACACAATTTATGAAAACTTAAAAAATGAGCATACTGCCCTTTTGTAAAAAAAATTAAAAATGAATTAACAAAAAACTCATAAAAAAGTTAATTCCTTATTTTTTGGTTAAAATATACTACCCTTTTTTTAATTAACAAAAATTTCATAATAAAAGTTAATATCCTTATTTTTTGTTAATTTATATGAAAGGATGATATGGCCATTTCCTAATTTTCTGTTAATGCCGGTATTGTAGTTTTGTGATACTCCGAAATTTCATAATAGCAATACATCTGAATGATTTTAAAAACGCATTAACAAAATTTCATAAAAAAGTTAATTCCTTAATTTTTTGGTTAAAATATACTACCATTTTTTTTAATTAACAAAAAAATTATAATAAAAGTTAATATCCTTATTTTTTGTTAATTTATATGAAAGGGTGATATGGTCATTTCTAATTTTCTGTTAACGCCGGTATTGTAGTTTTGTGATCCTCCGAAATTTCATGATGGCAATACATCCATCATTTTGAAAGTTCAGGATACTATTCGTGGAAAATACCCAAAATTCATGGCAGCAAGTTGAAATTTAGCTTTTTTTAATGAAAAATGATGCTTATTAATACTGGAGATAGTTTTCACTGCATTTTCTTTTGTCTGTAAAATTTAATTTACAATTTAAAGGTCTGACGCACATTTGTTCCAAACCAGTTTCTTACATACATTGTTATTGATATTGTTATATATAAATATAAAGCCTTATATAAATATAAAGCAGCTTTTAAGCTTGATTCAAGCTTTTTATTTCCCATTTTGCCCCTTACATGCAATTTAATTACCGTTTTGTCCCCAAGTGTCAAAATCTTTCCTTTTGTCTCCATGCATGGAAAGTTAAACTCCACCGTTTAGTTTAAGAATATATATATGCCTTTAGCCCCTTACTGTGTGAAATTAATTCTCCCTCCCAGTAGTATGATTTAATTAATTTAATATGTATTTGATTCATTCTTAAGCTTATTTTCAGATTCACATAATATATTTTTGGATGCATTATCTTTTTATATTTTCATATAACTTATTACTATTCAATCTAGATTGCACTATAACATCCATGTAAAGTATTCTCTCTCTGGATATAAGTGGATGAAAAATTAGATGAGATCTTTAATATATATTGAAAATTGCAATCAATCGGTCCATTATTTACTTGTATATGCATATGCATGGAAAATTAGATGAGCTTCAGATGTATTATGAATAATTGCCGTCAACACTTTCACTATTATATTGTACACGTTCTCATCGATCGGGAACGCCCATTTGCTGTTATTTTGGAAAAGTACATGCATAGAAAATTATACTAGGGTCAGATGTCTTTGAAAATTGCAACTTACACTTTCACTATTACTTTTGTATATGTTCTCATCGTTCGGATATGGATTGGATATAGATATTACCATATTCGTATCATGTGGTCATTGGCGGATGCAAATATGAATATAGATAGTTATAAGAAATGAAAATCTATATATTATAAATCGACTATCAATAAAATTATGAAATATATATTAAAAGTACATATTAAAAGCGGTGAGTTGAATTATATAATATGGAAATTAGTAAGAGAAAAAGTACATGATTAATGAAGATAACCTTCGTCTGAAGAAGAATGGAGGTCGAGAGTAATCAGCGATGATGGCAGGAAGATTCCGAAAAAAATCTTTTAAAATTTCTGCAGTCAATGATGATGGCATGAATTTTTCAATACAATTTGTCATCCGTTGAACACGTGCAATAGGTAGAAATGTGTAAAGACATATATTTTTCTGGATTAAGAGAAAATTAAGAAATTTTCAAAATAGTATCGAAAGAGGTTCGATTTATATTAGATTTAAAAGATTTACCTGCAATAAAATTTAGTTAAGATTAAGTCCTTTATGGGATATCATTTTATTTGGGCAACTCATCGGGTCCGTGCAGGGCACGGGGCACTTGCTTGTTTTTAAAATAAAATTGATGACATGCTGTATATAAGCACAATTGAAAGATATTCGCTGTGAAAACTTGCTACATTTGTGGCCAATATATCGTAGTATTGATTCTAATCTTGCAGTTTTCACTATTAGAACTTCATTTTGCATAAATTAAACTTTTTAAGCTAAGATAAACTTCGTATTTTCTGGTACCGAACAGTGGACAGTACGTAAGTTTTGACAACCTAGCATCAAAGACTTAAAAAAGTATCTGATGAAGGCTGTGATCTCCTTCAGATGTTGTCTTCCGTCGATCCTGTGATGGCGGTCTTTGACGGTTGAGATTTGATTTGGGAGTTGTTGAGCGTGTGGATCTCAATGGGTTGGCGTTGACGCCGAGCTATCTGCAAAAGAAGTCTCGGGGTGGATGACCACTGTAGGACTCTCCGACGATCAAGTTAGTGCCGGAGAATAAGTGCAGAGTAACAGAGTATTGGAATGAGTTCGAGTTACCTGAGTCGTCTGAGAGAGGGGTTTATATAGTGGTCGCGTGGAGCGAGCAGGCGCGAGATCATTGCCGCCAGTTACGCCCCAGCGTTAATCTCGCATTTAATGGCGGGATGCGCCCATTAATGGGGGGATACGCTAGTGTAGGACGCAGAACGTGGGGAGGCGGATATCTCGCCCTGGCGATATACATTGAGCCGTTGCGGGGGTGCATGAGCTCCGCACTCTTGATTGATTGGAGAAAACCGAGGGAGTTCGGTCCGTCAGGAGCTCGGAGACGAGCCGGGAGACCGAGGAAGCTCGGAATGTCAGGAGCTCGGAAACGGGCCGGGAGACCGAGGAAGCTCGGCATGTCAGATGGCTTGGAGACGAGCAAGGAGACTGAGAAAGCCCGAAGACGAGCTGCTGTAGTTTGCTAGGTGAAGATGGAAAGTACTTAAGGAGGTCTCCTGAAAGGTCGGATATTTCCTCGAGACGAGGTCCCGAGGAATGCCTCTAATGTAACTCATTTATTCCATCTCCGTAGCCTTCGGGAAACGTCATCCGCCACATGTTGTAATCTGAGGAAATACCACTTGTGAGCATCATCGTTAGCTCCCAACTCTCGTTCCGATCTATTTATAGGTCGGGTCGAGAGTGGCCTGCTCGGTTTTTCTTCGGCTCAGTTTGGCGCTGAGAATCAGAATGTGGACGCCGGGGAACGACATGGCGTTTGGCGGTTGCGTCGTTTTTATCTTTGGGCCCACATGTCGTCTCGTCGTGCGTCTGAATTTTCGCGCGTATCTCCGATGGCGTCAGCGGATCATTGAAATGATTGCGCTTTAAAGAAGGGCCGTCGTTTCAGTCGATTCGCCAGTTGGGATACGAGCCTCGTGTCGGACGTTGGTTGGCGGGCAAGACAGGCTGTCTTTGACTCCTGCAACCGAAGAGATGTCCCCAATGGTCTACCGCCATGTGGAGCATCCACTGCTGCTTGGGCGCGACGTTTCGTTTTGGCGGGAACCAATCCAGACCGTAGGATGTTCTCTTTTGGGGTGTATAAATAGGAGGGGACCATCTTAGGGCCGACACTTTGCTCTAATTCTCTTTCATAGTTGAAAAGTGCCCGGCGCTCCACTTCTTAAATCGGATCTTCTGTTGATTTTTCCTCGGCGAGTCCTTTCCTTTGAATCAGGTTAGATGTCTTCATCCGAGGAGTCTATAGAGGTAGTAAGGATAGAGTCGGACGATGAGGCCTTAGTTTCTGGGGCCGAGTCTAGTAGGTCTTCCTCCTCTTCGGCTTCAGATAGCCAAGAGGATTCTTCTTCTTCTTCGTCTTCTGTGTCAGGTTCGCCCCTAGAGTCAGAGCCGCCCTTGTCACTCGCCATCGGGTGGCGATAAGGGCTCCCAAGGTGCGCATCGGGAACACCCGCGATGTGCCCTCCATTTTGAAGAGTCTGGATGAGCTTTCCGAAATTCGGACTCGATTCCACATCCCCTCTAACTATTCCATCCGTTTAGCTAGAGAGGGTGAGCGGGCAGACCAGATGCAGAGCAAGTAGATTGCCATGTATTTGGAAGCTTTCCGGATAGAAAGGCGCCCGCCCTTCCCAACCGAGATTTGTGGGGTGCTTCGTTGCTTTCATCTTGCCCCGGGCCAGCTAGCGCCGAACTCGTGGAGAAACCTCCTCGGGTTTCTGGTCCGGTTAAAACTCGATCAGATCCCCTTCAGTTTGACCCTCATTGTGTCTTTCCTTTGTTATAAGAATCACCCCGGCACCAGCAAGGAAGAGCCGAGCTGGGTGTATTTTTCGTATAAAAAACGTAAGGGTGGGGCGGCCGGGTCGAGAGTAGTAGTCGTCCCTTCTTCCATCCACGAATGGAAGGAGAAGTTTGTAGCCACCTGAGGGAAAGGATTGGCTTATGCCTATACAGTGGCACAGGGCCGACTGCCTGAAGGAAAATCAGTTGACTTCCTCCGAGGCGAGGGTCCTGTCCCAGTGGGAACCGATCCAGCGGGCGGATGTTCTGCTATCCGAGCAGGCACTGAGCTGGGCTGGGCTCAGTCCTGCGCGTTTTCTGGGTAAGTTAGGGCTTTCGATGACCTGTTTAGATTTCGTTAACTTCCTTCCCCTTTTCAGTGTCGCTAACCCCCTTTTGTTTGTGTGTTCTTTTTTGCAGAGCCCATGGACCGATCGAAAATCCTAACCGCTATGGCCGCCAAGACGCAAGTGAAAGTCTACCCTAGCACCACCACAGTGTTTTCATGAGCATCTAGCATGCTATTTTTAAAAAATCTTGGTGTTAAGCTACACTTATCTAGAATCTTAACTAGATGATTGGGGTTTTAAGCGTGATATAAAGATAGCTACACTAAGTGATAGAAACAACAACCTTTGTAGACCAAGCCCTTCGCTTCAAAAGCTCCGGGTAGTAGTCCCTACGGCTCCACTATTCTCTACTTGAAGATTGAACGAGCTTCCTTTGCGATCTTCGTGTCGAAGATGATCCACCTGAAGCTCCTCTAATCCAAGCCATCTCTTCACTAATCTATCTATAGTGAAGGAAACACCCTACACTAAATGTTAATTAAGTGTAAGATGATGAAGTAGGGGTGTGTAGGCTCACTAAGGATTCTCACAAGCCCTAGGATTCATAACTATTGTGAGGGTTAGAGCTTGTAGGAGGAGATGAAGAAAATGGGAAAGTGAAGAGAGCTAAGGATATGAGCTCTAGAAAAATGAACTGAAGAAAAAATTACTAAGTGTAGAATGGCCAAAGGTTCACTTATTGAAGCATACAAATATCTCATGATAATATATTATGACCATACTTCAATAGTGAAGGATGATGAATAAAAAAATTCATCAAGCCATGCTACACCCATCCCTCAAATATCTCTTCTCATTTTCCACCTCATTTCTATTTTCACAAAATAGAAAATCCTACCAGGCTTTATATATATATATATATATATAGATAGATAGATAGATAGATAGATAGATAGATAAGAAAATAATTAGTGAGCAATTATATTAGTTAATATATAATTATATCAAATATAAATATATATCATATTATTAAATTAACACTTGATTTAATAACCCGGTTATATCACATATAACCGACTAATATCATTTGTCTGCATATCACATTACCAAATCAACACTTGATTCGATAACCAGGTTATATCACATATAACCTGACCAATAACAAATAACCGCCAGATTAGAATACGGTATCACATACTGGTATTTAATCAGGCCCCCGCACATATCAGCATGTGTGCCCTACTTCGTTTCGTTTGAACTATGCAAGCTCTGTGTGGGACTCTAAAGACTCGTCAATACGCCAGCAGTAGGTAATGATCACATCAGCTACCTACAAACCGTCCGCGGTACTAGCAGGACGTAATGGCTACCCAGGTATTGAGCGATTAGAAGATCAACAAGCAAGCTTATCCAAACTCCCATGAAGCCTAAAAGTAACACTTACCGTACAGTCCGGTCTCTTCATCTGATATGTCGCATATTAAGTCTAGGGGTGAAATCGTCAGACCCCAGTAACTTGATAAGTCATGCCGATGTATGGTTTATAACGGTTCGAGAAACTACCGATAACTCTTACCAGTAAATCTCATCAGCCCTGCCCAGAGATTTACTGTTATAGCCAATCGAGCATAGCGCAACATCAACTTCCAAGACCGGGAGAGACGAAACCCCTCCTATCGCTCACTGCCTCCATGTGACTCGGGACTGTACCCAAAATCCACATGTTTGCACGACTCCTTTGAGCCGTGGCAGGGAGGAAATCAAAGCACAGTGGGAACCACACAAGACTCTATGACGATCTCGGTTCTACAGGCTAACCTGTACCAGTGTCACCAGAGAACTGCTATCTGACGATAGGTATAGTACCATCTAGGAGTTCTCGGCAAGTCCTGTTCGGTGTACCCATTCTCTAATGAGCACCTGTGTACAATCTTTGATGTCAAACACCAATGGATATGGGATCAACCATCGCCCCCTATAGGGTCATGAAACGTACATACTGGTCTACTCTGGAATATCGATGCCCTGTCTCGATACTCTCTCGACTAAGAACTGTTAAAGGATGTGCTTGTGGACTACACAAGTCCCGGTAGTATGATCCACATCATAGTCCTGGTAGTCAAGCTAATATCTTAAGGGCTTTATCAACATGTATCAAAGAGACGGTATAATAATACAAGTCTACATGTTAAGATAAAGAGCAACCAGATAGCATACTATCATGTCGAGCAAGAAAGTCCTCTATATATATGTCCAAGCATCCACTATATCATACAATAATGGCCTCTAGGGTATACATATTCCTAACAATCTCCCACTTGCACTAAGGCCAGTTGTTGTAGTATCTCATACCCAACATCCCAAAAAGTCTCTCAAACTGTGTCTGGAGGAGGGCCTTCATGAGTGGATCCGCTACGTTGTTCTTCGTGTCAACTCTCCTGACCTCGATCTTCCGTCGATCTACTATCTCTCGGATCAGGTGATACCGCCTAAGAATATGTCTGGATCTCTGATAGGATCGGGGTTCCTTGGCCAAAGCCACAGCTCCATTGTTATCACAATACACAGGTATTGGATTCTCAATAGATGAAACCACACCAAGTTCAGCAATGGACTTCTTCATTCAGACAGCCTCTTCGGCAGTATCGTTGGCAGCGTGTATTCAGCCTCCATCGTAGAGTCTGCTACGATATTTTTCTTGGAACTCTTCCAACATACCGCCCCTCCATTGAGGGTGAAGACAAAACCCGAGACCGACTTACTGTCGTCCTTATCACTCTAGAAGCTCGAATCGGTAAAGGACTCCACCTGGAGTTCTCCATTACCATACACCAAGAACATTTTTTTAGTCATTCTCAAGTACTTAAGAATGTTTTTCACAGCTGTCCAGTGTTTCTCCCCGGGATTTGATTGATACCTACTCACTACACCTAGTGAGTAAGCTACATCTGGTCTGGTACATAACATCGCATACATGATAAACCCGACTGCCGAAGTATAGGGTATCCCTTGGATGTGATCCCTCTCCAAATTAGCCTTGGGAGACATCTCTTTGGAGAGAGTGATTCCTAAGCATGCGGGTAAATTACCACGCTTAGAATCTTTCATACTAAATCTCTTTAGTATGGTGCCAATGTGCCTGGATTGGGACAATTCCAACATCCATTTAGATCTATCTCTATAGATCTTTATCCCCAAGATGTATGAGGTATCACCTAGATCTTTCATGGAGAACTTTTGTGATAAGAAGAGCTTGACCAAGTGTAGCATAGGAACATTATTTCCTACCAAGAGTATGTCATCCACGTACAATACGAGGAAGACAACCTTACTCTCTACAACCTTCTTATATATATATAAGGTTCATCTACGTTTTTAATGAAGTCAAATTCTTTGATAGCTTCTGTAACGACTTTGTTTTAATGTACAGAAAATTTGTTTAAAAGTTAATGTACAAATAGAGTAATTGCAATCATGTGTATGCTATAAATATTTAATTTGCTTTTGAACAGTAAGAAAACACTTGTAGCTCATTGGTAAAGCCTTGCGCTGCTGTGACATAGCCCCTGTGTTCAAATCCCCTCAGCCACATATTATTTTTAATTAATTTTTCTTTTAAACTTTTGGAAGCTCAAAATTTTACACGTGCAATACACGTAAAAATGAAAAGTCGCCTAAATCAAACTTGTATATAATATTATTTAAGCAGCCGAGGATATGTGGCTAAGATCCAAGCCCAACCACTCGGATCCGACCGACGAGATCATCATATGGGACCGGCACCGCCGGTTAAATCCATAGGTAATGCCCCTAAAATTTAATCCTGGCACCCCTTGGCCTACCCCATTACCCCCATACTGTTTTTTTTCCTGTACATTAACAGAGAATTTAAAATGAGGCATTAATCCACAATTTTAATGTATTTTTAATTCTCTCTTCACTCACAAAATCTTAATTCTATCCTATAAATACAACCCTACACTTTGGCCCTCCTCATTCAGAATGTCAAAACTCTCTAAAATTTTCAAGTCAAAAGTTGTACAAATAGAGTTAGCCAAGGTCAAAGTTCCGGCGAGAATTTGAAACACTTCCGGCGACCCCGCGACTCTACGAAGGCCGCAAACATTTTTCTTTACCTCTCCTATAAACCCTAAGCATGTAAGTCCCCTATTCCCTCTTCTCTCGCTGGTAAATAGAATTCTATTTTCAAAACTCGTCGGAAGCGGAGTTATTCCGACTTTCGATTCTAATTTCATAAAAAACATAATTTTTCTTAATAACAAATTTATCATCTTTTTATATATTGTTTATTAACTATTAAACAACAATTTGACCAGGTTTCAATTCAAAATTTAATGTTAAACAATTCTATTTCACTTTTTCGGTAAAATACCATCAAGTTTACATACAACATTACTTTATCGTTTTGCCCATTTTACCTTTAGAAATTGCACGAGGTAACGACCTATTTCATCACAACACTCATCTTGACATAGCACGACGGCTTTTGTAACAATTTTTGTGGGACAAAACACGGTTTACATTAAAATACCTTAAACTATCAAAACCCGTATTCTTTAAATTGTTTTAATTAATTCCTTGCAAATAAGCCTCTACAACCCATTTTGGGGAACCCGATCGGGATGGTGCGGGTTATTGCACGTTCTCGAGACTAGTAGAGCGAGATGTAGACCTCCTCACGGAGCATTCGATCTCGATAGAATTTTTATTACATTTTTTAAGAAAACGTGATTTCTATTTAATAAATAAATTCTATTTTTATAATTATAATTATATATATAAATATTATTAAAATATCTATTTTAAATATAATATATATTCCATGTTTTCTAATCAAAAGAAAAGAATCACAAAAGATCATGAAAATACCATCACATTCAATACAAGTCAAATTACAAGAAAATACCATATACTATTCAAAGTTAGATTTATATCTACTAGAATATTTCATTTTATAAAACTTACAACTATGAAAACCCTAAAGATGATAAATAAATACTTGAGGTTTATTTTAAAAATATATCAAAACTATTTTTCATAAAACCCGCTCAAGTTATATTAATTTACAAAATGGACCATAGTAAATATAGGTTTAAGTGGGACCGGTTCTCTTGAGTCTCAGAGAGCCGGAGAATATGGGTGCTTGCCTATCTAAGGTAGACAACCTAAAAACGGTGTTATCAATACAGTAATTGTTTTGGAAAAAAACACAAATCCTGCCGTCCATGTGCAGCAGTTACCGATAACATCAAAACTTATTCAGGACTTCAATTCTGTTTAAGTGTTTAACTCAGGCAGAGTCTCAGTTTAATCTGAAATCAATCAATCTATTCTTGAATATGATTCAAGTATAACTCCAATTCAACATGAATCCATTTATACCAGAATTCAATCTATATTAACATGAACATGATTTGACCGAACCTTGGATATACTCTGATTGCATGACCATCCATTTATAACCATTCCGTTTACATTATATCATGGTTTCGGCAAGTCGTACATCTATTAAACAAAACAATACAAATCAATACAAAATACATTACGGAGTTTTAAAGGGGTAGACTGGTATGGAATGTGTTAAAAGTGGTACGAGACGGTCACTTTAATACACCTAACCTGAATATCCATTGCTATTGTTCCGTGGCTTAACGGTTCCTTGTGCTCCATATACCTTAGTCCACGGAATAGTTGGACTTCTCTCGTATACACTGGCATATTCTGTACCAAGATACAAACAACCGCGTTAACATAACAAACTCATAATACACCAGTTATATTCTCATATCTGTCTATTCTATTCCTACTTTTCTTTGGGACTTACCGAGCGATTGTTCGCCGACGACATTCCTTCTCTCTTCTTTCTTTGGAATGTTGTCATGTGGATCCGACTTACTGGAGACAGAGCCCAGTTTAGAGGACTTGGATCAGTTCAACGAGAACCCCGAGCTTTAGACTCTTATATATACTTTACTTTCATATTTATGCTATTGTTTAGGCATTGCTTTCATCATTGTATTTACTTTCCAGTTGTATTGTAAAGAAATGTTTAGTAAATAAAAGTTGCTGTTCATTTACATTTCATGTCTTTTTGTGTATATTTACATTATATTGCTTAGTTACGCTTAGCGTGTTTACTTCTGAGTAAATACATAGCGGGCCTCGTCGCGTCTCCTTACCCGTAGACTAGGAAACGGGACATGACAGGTTTTGTTGGCGGCCCATGCAGGTCAGTTCTGCATGGACATGCGGGTTAATTCTGTATGAAATCCTAAGCAATATAACACAAGAATCAGCAACTAAAAACATTTTTTACATCTTATAATTTCATATACTTTGAATCTATTCTAACTCTATTTTTATTTTAAGGTTATGAATTTTCCAAACAATATCAGCACAAACGTCAACAACACACCACCACCACCTCTTCCACTTACGCCTACCGTTGCAGCTCCGATCAACGAGCAAACGATATTGCTTGAGGCAATCTGAAACCTCCTGAAAGGACAACAACAACAGACTGCTATCTTATTGAACCACCCAGAAGCGGAAGCCCCCGGGGTGAAGCAATTCCGGGCATTGCATCCGAAGCAATTTTCTGGGAAATAGAGCCCTTTGGAAGCTGAAGAATGGGCTCAGAGTATTGAGGATGATCTGGTAGTAGCACACGTGCTAGAGATCGCTTGGGTACAGATTGCAAAGTTATAACTCACCGACAACGCCCGAGTATGGTGGAAGGCGGAAGAAAGCCGTCTTGTCCGGCGTATTGAATGGAAAACTTTTCGCGACATGTTCGACGCAAAGTATTTTCCCGAGACTGCCCGATTTGATATAGAGCAGCAATTCATTCACTTACAATAAAACTTTATGCGGAGCAAATCGGTGGATGAGTATGATGCCGAGTTCATTATATTGAGCAGGTGTAACGACCCTAATATTAGTATACCTTCGTGTTTTCTTTATTTAGTAAAATACTGTATTTATTTATTCTTAGTATTTTTCCGTATATTTTGTTTTCTATTAAATATATTATTTTATTATTCTATCTATTTTTCCCAAACTCATTTCTTTAAACTAAATCTTAACCTATTTCAAATTAAACGCAAGACCTGACCCAGCCCATAACCCAAATCCAATCTCATTTTCATTTTCTTTTATAAAACTATGAGCCCAAAAGCCCACTTTCTTTTTAAGCAATAACATATATTTAATTCTTATTAAATATATGCATGAACAACCTTGTAGCTCATTGGTTAAGTCTTTGCATTATTATTCCATAGGTCACATGTTCAAATTCTTATTCTTGCAATTATTATTTTTTTTTTATCAATTTTTATCCTTCTCATAACTTACAAATGAGACCTTTCATTTCATCTTCTTTTTAACTCCCAAAATAATTAGAATGGTTATGAGCTATAATTTATTAGAATTATGGTGGCCATAACCTTTTTTTACATGTCACTCTTCTTTCTTTTCTTCATCTCACATTTCTATCATTTCCTATCTCTCTCTTTATATATTCTTTATCACACCTTAGAATTTCCTTTTGATCAATTCTAAACATAAAATAAAATATTTTTTCCCTTGAGCTTGAAGAAGCACCGGTTCTATCAAGTTTCAAATACCCGGTTGAAGATTTTATCTAAACGGTGAGCCGGTTGTTATACCGACCCACACAACCTGTAAGTCCCCTTTCCTTCTCCTTTTCTCTACTTGAAATTCATCCCCTTACCATGCCTCCATCATACCGAATCTTGAGATAACTAGTTAATCTCATGATAAATTTTTTGGTAAATTAAAAAAAAATGGTTGAAATAAAGCATATATACTTAGTTATAAAATCCTGCATGCAATGGTTGATAACATATTAAGTATTATTGTTTTAGACGGTTAATTATAACCGGATCATATTTTTGATTCACATATGTTAATTCATGTTATTTACCACTGAAATTTTAATTATTTATATTTATTTTTGCATAAAAAAAAAACAAAGTTATAAATAAATACCATATATTTATCATTTTCAAATACGATCTTACAAAACCTTTATCTTTAAAATAATTTTTATAAATTAATTTCCACTTTTGGAAATTCTTGGAACATTAGGATAAAATAATAGATATAATTCCAAATTTACAGTAAAAATTTCATATCAAACCGAATAACGGTTTAGAAGTTACATAATTTTTTATTCATTGTTTTTAAAACCAGAAAACTGTCAATAAGGGTCTTCTTCGAGAGACCATAACTCTGTAATCGTTGATATAAATTAAGTATTTTAAGATGTTTTGGATATCTTTATAGAAAGATCTAGATTTTTTTAGTTTTAAGTTTTTACTGAAAATCGACGTAAAATATAGAAAATTGCATTACAATATTTAGTGACGAATCTGGACAGAATCTGTCCTGATTCGCACACTGTTTTTAAATAGGAGATAACTCGAACTCCCGATATCCGTTCATGACAAACTTTAGATGTGTAGATGCAAAATTGATAGAACAATAATTTTCTGTATACTATATTACACAGAAATGCATGAAACAACCCGATAGGCTTTGCAATACAATATATAGTTGCTGTCTAGAAATCTGAATTTCTGTTTTAAACGCTGATGTTAAAATGATCATAACTAGAGTTACAGCAATCCAAATCACATGAATCTTGGTGTTTTGGTTAATTACATTGAAATACCTACAATTTTCTATTAATCTTCGTAACCTGAAACCTGATGAAAATTAACGCAAACTGTATTTTAAAAATGTGTGATGGTGCTGAATAGATTGTGATCTGTTTTGCACGATGATACGAAAATATGTATATCTTCCAAACCGGTAGTCGTATTTAGGCGAGACTAAAACTCATGTGTGCATAACACTTAAGGCTATGTTTTAGTTTATATTATGATTTTAAATGACTTAATTAACTAGTCGTACATATCACATATTTACAACCTTGTTTTGGACGTTACTTGTATACTTATCTCATATCATGTTTTGTGATTGCTTATTTATTTTTATTTATATGGCTTGTGATTAAATCATTACATGTTAGAATTGACTTGATCTTGACATGACTCAATCATGAATACTTGAATCCAGTATGTACACTTGAACCAACTTGACTTGAACCATGAATACAATTGGCATGACTTGCACCTGACATGACTAGATGAACTCAATCTTGAAAATTTGATATCATACATCACCTTTTGTATTCATGGATTCGATAAAGACTCGTAACATTAATCATAGACTAATATACACGGGGTGTTAGGGTAGTTTGAGTATGAATCCAACGGAATCTCATGAGTCCTATTAATACAAATCATGTTGCTGTGGTACCGGGCTGAAACGGTACCAATCACGAATTCACGAATGAGGGCCCGTGTTTCCAAGCCCCTGGATGATAGCCTGTTGGGTTTGGAAAACTTCAATAACAATTGAAGTCCCGCTATTTTGGGCCCGTGATTCCTTGCCCCTGGACAATAGCCCTGGGTTCGAGAATACTCTTAAGATTTGTTGATATTCACACTTGAACCGACGTTAGAATATATTGCCTTTTAGAGACCTTTTAGGACACTTCATGTTCACTATAGCTACACTCCACGGCCATATTATACTTGTTTGACATGCTGATATAGTTGATATATACATTACCATGCACGATACTATACTTGTTTACCTGTTCATGATTTATATACATGCTATACCATATATCACATTATATTTTGCATTTCATTTATATACATTATACCATCCTTTTGGGGACTTACTGAGCGTTAGTTCGCTGACGGACATTCCACCCATCTTTTTTTCTTTCTTGGAATATTCGTCAGGTGATATTGAGATAGAGGAGATAGAAGCGGTCGAAGAGTAGTACAACCAGTTCGCATCACAACCAGACGACTATTTCATTCAGTTTTTCATTTCATTTCAGCTTATTTATGTATGCCTCCTTGTTAAGGGTTATCATTTTATCGTATCTTGTATTCAGATATTTTGTCAATTATGAATCTTGAATGTAATAAATTAAAGTTAGATTTCATTCTTTTGTTTATTCTTGTTAGTTTATATTGCTTATAAACGCTTAGCGTGTTTATTTCTTAGTAAATACGTTGCGGGCTTGCCACGTCACCGCTTCCATACACTGGGAAGCGGGGCGTGACGGCAGGTAAAGATGTCTCAAATATTCGATTTTCTTATATCACATACTACACAGCTAACACAAGACCGTAACAGGTTCACGTCACACCTCATTCCGACTGCTGAGATCAGGTCCAGACAATTTCAGCAAGGGTTAGATCAGGAGATCTAAACCGCCTTAGCTACAGGAGATTTCCCAACCCACGAACTGGCTCTGAAAGCTGTCCGTTGATATGAGGAAGTAGAATAGATGAAGGGCATATCCTAATCTGCAGGAGTGAAGCGCCCTACCACTCAGATGACAGGAGGAGCCTCTTCAAGGCCACCTTTTGTACCTAGGAGACCGGGAGTACCATTAAACCGGCCCAGTGCAGCCTTTTGCACCTACTACAGGAGGGATGGACACCTGGCGAAGGATTGTAGGCGTGTTAATCGCTTTTACTTAGTTTGTGGCTCATCCAAACATGATATTGGGTCTTGTCCTCATAGACTCAATCCAAATGTTGTACCCAGACCAGCAATTACCTATCCGCAGTGGCCAGCTATCCAAGCACCTGCTCTACCTCTTGCTCTTCCAGCTCCACCTCCTCGTGGACTGACTGCACCTCCTCCTCGTCAGTTCCACCAACCACAAAGGAACTTACCTCAAATACAGAGGGATGGACAGAGGAATGCTCCTCCAGCAAAGAGGAATGTACCGAGGTGACAGGCTTTCACAATGACCGTGGAAGAAGCTGAAGCCACTGGCCAAGTCATCACCGGTAACTCTTTTCTTTCAAGCTTTCTTTCAATCTTTAAACATACCCATATATCTTTTTTTATACCTAAAACCTATCCCATATAACTTAGGTACGATCTTAGTAGCCTCACTTCCTGCACTAGCACTCTTCGATACTGGAGCATCTCATTGCTTTATGTCGCAACGGTTTGTCCGAACTCATGCGATTCCAGTCAAACCACTTGTATCCAGCTGGAATGTCAGTTCAGGGAACGGCGTTCTAAAGGCAATAATGGGATACGACCCGTGTCCAGTGGTCGTCTGCAGCAAAGAATTCTATGCTGACTTTAAGGTGCTGGACATATAGAATTTCAATGTCGTTTTGGGTATGGATTGGCTTGGAACTTTCTATGCTACCATTGACTGTCGTCAAAGGAGAGTAGTGTTCGAGATTCCAGAGCATCCGGTCTTTTATTTCAAAAGTGGAGACCGTGCCCTGGAGCCAAGCATATATAAAGCAAAACCGAAGAAGGCAGTGATTGCAACACTTCAAGCAAAGGAAGGATCGAAGCAAGAAGTAGTTCGAGAGATCGACGATGTATTTCCTGAATACATATCAGGTTTGCCTCTCGATCGAGCTCTTGAATTCAGCATTGATTTAGTACCTGGAGCACAACCGGTGATCAAAGATCTATATCGCTTGAGTCCCGAAGGTTTGAAAGAGATCCGAACTCAGTTGGACGAATTATTGAAGAAAGGATGGATTCGTCCCAGCACTTCAAGTTGGGGATCGCCAGTTCTGCTTGTGAAGAAGAAGGAAGATTCATATCGAATGTGCATTGATTATAGAGCTCTAAACAAAGTAACTATAAAGAACAAGTACCCACTTCCGCGCATCGATGATCTGTTCGATCAGCTAAGTGAGTCTTGCGTTTTCTCCAAGTTATCTTCGTTCGGGTTATCATCAGGTGAAGGTCAAAGAGTCTGATATTCCGAAGACGGCATTCGGGACTCGCTATGGTCATTATGGGTTTCTTGTGATGCCATTTGGAGTGACCAATGCACCAGCGAT
The DNA here is from genome assembly GCA_030015575.1 of Agapanthus africanus. Classification (NCBI taxonomy): domain Eukaryota; kingdom Viridiplantae; phylum Streptophyta; class Magnoliopsida; order Asparagales; family Amaryllidaceae; genus Agapanthus; species Agapanthus africanus. The sequence goes on along the minus strand of CM057340.1, from coordinate 751,156,199 downwards.
ATTCATGAACCTAATGAATCAAGTTTTCCGAGAGTACTTATACAGGTTTGTTGTCATCTTCATCGACGACATCCTGCTGTATTCTAAGAGTTGGAAAGAAAATGCCGAGCACTTACGAATTGTCCTGGAGACTTTACGACAGCATCAACTCTATACCAAGTACAACAAGTGCGAGTTTTGGCAAGATCAAGTCGGTTTTCTCGGACATATTGTATCAGGTGATGGAATCTCTGTAGATCCAGCTAAGGTATCAGCAGTAAGCGAATGGCCGACACCGAAGTCAGTGAAGGACATTCGAAGTTTCTTGAGTTTAGCAAGATGTTACAGATGATTCATTGAAGGATTTTCGAAGATTGCAACACCCTTGACCAAGCTCACGCGTAAAGATGAAGAATTCGTGTGGTCAGAAGCATGCGAAAAAGTTTTCGTAGAACTTAAGTCAAGATTGACATCAGCGCCTATTCTTGTCATACCGAATCAATCTGGAGGTTTTGAAGTGCATTGCGACGCATCCGGTAAGGGATTAGGATTTGTTCTACATCAGCACGATAAAATTGTAGCTTATGCATCAAGACAGCTGAAGATTCATGAGCGCAACTATCCGACGCATGATCTGGAGTTGGCAGCCATTATCTTTGCTCTTAAGATTTGGCGTCATTATCTTCTTGGAGAATGAATGGACATATACACAAACCATAAGAGTCTGAAATATGTGTTTACTCAAAAAGAGTTGAATATGCAGCGGAGAAGATGGTTAGAACTTATGGCAGACTTCGACATCAACCTACAATATCATCCAGGGAAGGTGAATGTAGTACCTGATGCACTTAGTCGCCAACCACCATCAATGAATCTCACCGCACAGTGGAAGCTTCAACAAGATTTGCATCAGATGGAGATAGAAGTGATCATGCCAGGCAACGCTTCAAGTTTGATGAACTTACAAGTTCAGTCTACAATTTTCAATCAGATCAAACCAGAATGCCAAGTTGCAAAAGATCAGAGAACAAGTAGAAAGTTGACTTATAACAGACTTCATCTTTCATGAAGATGGATCTTTGAGATACGGCAGTAGAGTGTGTACCACAAGGTCCTGTTCGGGAAGAATTGATGAAAGAAGCTCATATCTCTCCCTATTCAGTACACCTGGTGGTACAAAGATGTACAAAGATCTGCGGCAACATTACTGGTGGCATGGAATGAAGCGTGAAATAGCTAGAAGCGTCGCTAAATGTTTGGTGTGTCAGCAGGTAAAACCTGAACATCACAGAACTACTGGTTTACTTCAACCGTTACTTATTCCAGAATGGTAGTAGCAACACATCACTATGGACTTCGTGACTGCTCTTCCTCGCAGCACGAAAGGTAACTATGCGGTATGGGTTATTGTGGACCTATTCACAAATTTGGCTCACTTCATCCCATTTCGAGTTAGCCAATCTACCGAGACATTAGCAAAGAAGTACATGGAGGTAAGTTTGAATCTAAGTAAAATTTAACTCTTAAATATATACTATCTCTGATACCCATGAACTCATGCAGGAGATCGTGAGATTACATGGAATACCGGTTTGCATTGTCTCCGATCGTGACACCAGATTTCGATCGCAATTTTGGCAGAGTCTGCAAGCTAGCTTAGGAACAAGTCTGAACTTTAGCACATCTTACCATCCACAAACAGATGGACAATCAAAGTGAACGATTCAGATCTTAGAAGACATGCTAAGAGCTTGTATGCTAGACTTCGGAGGATCATGGGAAGATCACCTATATTTTGTGGAGTTTTCATACAATAACAGCTACCAAGCAAGTATTAGAATGGCACCCTTTGCAGCTCTATATGGAAGGAAGTGTCGTTCACCATTAAGTTAGGACGACATCAGAGATAGAGAACTCTTTGGACCTGAGATGATAGTAGCAACAGTGGATGTAGTTCGCACTATCAGGAAAAGAATGCGCATAGCCCAAGACCGACAGAAGCACTAGGATGATGCAAAGCACCGTCACTTGGAGTTCCAACCGGGAGATCATGTCTTTTTAAAGATCTCACCAAACCGTGGAGTGATTCGCTTTGGAAGGTGGGTAATCTAAGTCCAAGGTATATTGGACCGTTCGATATACTCGAACGAGTCGGAGAAGTGGCTTATTGCTTGGCACTTCCACCCTCATTGGAAGGAGTGTACAATGTGTTCCACATATCCCAACTCAGAAGGTATGTAAGTGACCCCAGTCACATTCTTGATCATTCAGAGCTCACTGTACAGACGGATCTATATTGTGAGCAATAACCCATTGAAATCTTGGACAGAAAAGTGAAGTCACTTCGGAATAAGGAAGTAAATTTGGTCTGGGTGATGTGGAGAAAAGATACACCAGGAGAATCAACGTGGAAAAGAGAAGACGTTGTGCGTGCAAGATACCCTTACTTGTTTGTAAATTAGTTCTTAAATAATTGTAAATTTTGAGGACGAAATTTTTGTAAGGAGGGTAAAATGTGACGACTCTGTTTTAATGTACAGAAAATTTGTTTAAAAGTTAATGTAAAAATGAAGTAATTGCAATCCTCTGTATGCTATAAGTATTTAATTTGCTTTTGAACAGCAAGAAAACACTTGTAACTCATTGGTAAAGCCTTGCACTGTTGTGACATAGCCCATGTGTTCAAATCCCCTCAGCCACATATTATTTTTAATTGATTTTTCTTTTAAACTTTTGGAAGCTCAATAGTTTACACGTGCAATACACGTAAAAAATGAAAAGTCACTTAAATCAAACATGTGTAAAATATTATTTAAGCAGCCGAGGACACGTGGCCAAGATCCAAGCCCCAACCCCTCGGATCCGACCGACGTTATCATCATATGGGACCGGCACAGCCGGTCAAATCCGTAGGTAATGCCCCCCAAAATTTAACCCTAGCATCCCTTGGCCTACCCCATTACCCCTATACTGTTTGTTTTTCCTACACATTAATAGAGAATTTAAAATGTGGCATTAATCCACAATTTTAATGCATTTTTAATTCTCACTTCACTCACAAAACCCTAATTATATCCTATAAATACAACCCTACACTTTGGCTCTCCTCATTCGGAAATCCTTTGTCAAAACTCTAAAATTTCCAAGTCAAAAGTTGTACAAGTGGAGTTAGCCAAGGTCAAAGTTCCGGCGAGGATTTGAAATACTTTCGGCGACCCCGCGACTCCACGAAGGCCGCAAACCTTTTCCTTTACCTCTCCTATAAACCCTAAGCATGTAAGTCCCCTCTTCCCTCTTCTCTCTCTAATAAATAGAATCCTATTTTCAAAACTCGTCGGAAGTGGAGTTATTCCGACTTCCGATTCTAATTTCATCAAAAACGCATTTTTTCTTAATAACAAATTTACCATCTTTTTATATATTGTTTATTAACCATTAAACAACAATTTGACCAAATTTCAATTCAAAATTTAATGTTAAAAAATTCTATTTCAGTTTCTCGGTAAAATACCATCAAATTTACATACTGCATTACTTTATTGTTTTGCTCATTTTACCTTTAGAAATTGCACGAGGTAATGACCTACATCATCACAACACTCATCTTGATATAGTACGATGGCTTTTGTAACAAATTTTGTGGGACAAAACACAGTTTACATTAAAATATCTTAAACTATCAAATCCCGTATTCTTTAAATTGTTTTAATTAATTCCTTGCAAATAAGCCTCTACAACCCATTTTGAGGAACCCGATCGGGATGGTGCGGGTTATCGCACGTCCTCGGGACTAGTAGAGCGAGATGCAGACCTCCTCACGAAGCATTCGATCTCGATTGAGTTTTTATTACAATTTTTAAAAAAAACGTGATTTCTATTTAATAAATAAATTCTATTTTTATAATTATATATATATATATATTATCAAAATATCTATTTTAAATATAATATATATTCCATGTTTTCTAATCAAAAGAAAAGAATCACAAAAGATCATGAAAATACCATCACATTCAATACAAGTCAAATTACAAAAAAATACCATATACTATTCAAAATTATGTTTATATCCACTAGAATATTTCATTTTGTGAAAATTACAACTATGAAAACCCTAAAGACGATAAATAAATACTTGAGGTTTATTTTGAAAATATATCAAAATTATTTTTCATAAAATCCTCTCAAGTTATATTAATTTACAAAAAAGACCCTAGTAAATATAGGTTTAAATGGGATCAGTTCTCTTGAGCCTCAGGGAGCCGGAGAATATGGGTGATTGCATATTTAAGGTAGACAACCTAAAACTGTGTTATCAATATGGTAATTGTCTTGGAAAAAACACAAATCCTGCCGTTCATGTGCAACAATTACCGATAACATCAAAACTAATTCAGGACTTCAATTCTGTTTAAATGTCTGACTCAGGTAGAGTCTCAGTCTAATCTGAAATCAATCAATCTATCCTTGAATATGATTCAAGTATAACTTCAATTCAACATGAATCCATTTATACCAGAATTCAATCTATATCAACATGAACATGATTTGACCGAACCATGGATATACTTTGATTACATGACTATCCATTTATAACCATTCCGTTTACATGATATCATGGTTTCGGCAAGTCGTACATCTATTAAAAAAAATAAAAATTAATACAAAATACATTACGGGGTTTTAAAGGGGTAGACTAGTACGGAATGTGTTAGAAGTGGCACGAGACGGTCACTTTAATACACCTAACCTGAATATCCATTGCTGTTGTTCCGTGGCTTAACGGTTCCTTGTGCTCCGTATACCTTAGTCCACGGAATAGTTGGACTCCTCTCGTATACAGTGGTATATTATGTACCATGCTACAAACAACTGCGTTAATATAATAAACTCACAATACACCAGTTATATTCTCATATCTGTCTATTATATTCCTACTTTTCTTTGGGACTTACCGAGTGATTGTTCGCCGACGACATTCCTTCTCTCTTCTTTCTTTAGAATGTTGTCAGGTGGATCCGACTCACTGGAGATAGAGCCCAGTTCAGAGGACTTAGATCAATTCAGCGAGGACCCCGAGCTTTAGACTCTTGTATATACTTTATTTTCATGTTCATGCCATTGTTTAGGCATTGCTTTCATTATTGTATTTACTTTTCAGTTGTATTTTAAAGAAATGTTTAATAAATAAAAGTTGCTGTTCATTTACATTTTATGTCTTCTTGTGTATATTTACATTATATTGCTTAGTTACGCTTAACGTGTTTACTTCTGAGTAAATAAATAGCGGACCTCGTCGCGTCTCCTTACCCGTAGACTGGGAAGTGGGGCATGACAGCTTCATCGAAATAAATGTTCCAATTCCGCGATGCCTTCTTTAATCTGTAAATTGATTTAAGTAGCTTGCACACGCTTCCGCTGCTCCCACTTTCTACGAACCCCTATGGCTGTGTCATGTACACGCTCTCTTATAAATCACCATTTAGAAAATCGATCGTGACGTCTATCTGCCAAATTTCGTAGTCATGGTATGCAACAATGGCAAGTAGGACCCTGATGGACTTAAGCATAGCAACAGGAGAAAATGTTTCATCATAGTCGACACCTGGTCGTTGATAAAAACCTTTTGCTACAAGTCTAGCTTTGAAAGTCTCAACTTTTCCATCTACACCAATTTTCTTCTTAAAGATCAACTTGCTCCCGATGGGTTTTACCCCTTCAGGAGCAACTTCCAAAGTCCATACTTTGTTGGTGTACATGGATTCCATCTCAGATCACATAGCATCCATCCATTTCACAGAGTCTCCACTTGTGATGGCCTGCTCGAAACTAGTTGGGTCATCATCTTCCATGATGCAATCCTTAATCCCACCGTCTATGAGAAAACCGTAGTATCTCTCGGGTGGATGAGGAACCCTACTAGATCTGCGGAGTGGCTGAGGTTCGTCGGAGACTATTGAATCCTCCGGTTCTACCAAATCGTCAATTATAGTTTGTATAGCCGGAACTTTTTCCAGTCCTAGCTCATTGCCACTAATTTCTTTCACAAGAAATTCCTTTTTTAAAAAGGTGGCATGTCGAGAAACAAACACTTTTTTTTCCTTGGTGTGGTAGAAGATATACTCTTGCGAATGTTTGGGATATCCTATAAACTTGCACAGAACTGACATTGCCTCGAGCTTGTCCGGATTTTGTGTTTTCACATAAGCCGTACAACCCCATATCTTAATAAAATTAAGATATGATCTCTTCCCTTTCCATATCTCATATCGAGTGGTAGGCACGGATTTGGTGGGAACCATATTCAACATGGATGCAGCTGTCTCAAGTGCATGTCCCCAAAAGGAAATAGGTAACTCAGCAACACTCATCATAGAGCGCACCATATCTAATAGGGTGCGATTTCTCGGCTCCGATACTCCGTTCTGCTGTGGTGTATATGGAGGAGTAAGCTAAAAGAGAATCCCTTCTCTTTTAAAAAGTCTTGGAATTTCGTTCTTACGTATTCTCCTCCCCGATCAGATCGTAGGATTTTAATACTTTTACCCGTTTGGTTCTCTACTTCGCACTTATATTTCTTGAATTTCTCAAAAGATTCAGATTTGTGTTTCATCAGGAACACATGTCCGTATTTTGAGAGATCATTGACGAATGTAATGAAATATGAGAAACCATTCCTGGCATGTGTAGATATAGGATTGTATACATCACTATGTATCGGTTCTAAGAGTTCAGTAGCTCTTTCTCCGTGCCCAGTAAACGGAGTTTTGGTCATCTTCCCTTTGAGACATGACTCGCAAGTTTCATAAGATGTAAATTCGAACTGATTCAAATATCCATTTTTATGCAACTTAACTAGTCTTGTCGCATTGATATGACCTAGTCTACAATGACACAAGAAGGCTTCGTTCATTAATGAACTTTTCCTCTTGTGTGTGTTTTGTATGTTTAGAACTGTAGTTTGATTTAGAACGTATATACCATTACATAGCGTACTAAACCCAATCAACACTTGATTTAGGAAAATGTTCATAACATTATCCTTCAATACAAAGTTATATCCTTCCTTATGCAACAAAGAAACTGCTATAATATTGCACATCATATTTGGTACGTAATAACAGTCGTTCAGAATCATTGTATTACCATTTGGTAATATTACGTGATATTCGCCAACTGCTTTGGCTGCAACAATTGCACCGTTCTTTACTTTGAGAGACATATCACCCTTTCCCAGTTCTCTACCTCTTCTTAAGTCATGTGACAAATTATAAACGTGGGATCCTGATCCGGTATCCAATACCTAGGACGTAGAGCAAATTGAGAAACAATTCTCGGTAACGAACACACCCGAAGAAGATGCATCAGCATACTCCTTCTTCGTTTGGGTGGCATGGGAATCAGGGTATTCCCCTATTCCATACTCAGACTTATGACAATCATAAGAAAAAGCGGAACCAACGTTCCCCAGCTCAGTATAATAAGCGGGTTCGGTCAATACATCCATATTATTATCTTGATTAAGGCGTGTCATTGGTTGCTACCTGGAGAGAGAAAGAAGGAAACGTTTTAGCGTGCGCTCTTTGCAAGATTAGATTGGTTATTATCTTATCTAATCAGGATGGCTCCCACTGTTTTTATCAAATCTTCCATCAAACCATTAAAGGTAAGATTGGCCGGGATTAATTACACCCTACAAGTTCGCCAATCGGTCAGCTAGGAAGGTATTGGTACTCTGATGGAGTCTCCCCATGCTTTCATATGGAACTAATTAAATAATCTCATTTCTGCAGAGGCATAATCCCGTTAACACTTTTCTTAGACACCTACTGGATCTGCTAATTGTAAAGTGGAAAACTCTCCTAAGAGTAACTCATACTCATAGTGGGTATCGAGATCCAACTATCTCATAGAAGGTATGCAATCTCATTGCAAATTTCAACACTTCAAATATCTGTAAGTCCACGTTGCCCACCCCGGTGCTTGCGGGGAGGCGGAAAACGGAATAAAAATCGGATTTTTATCACTTTAGGCAACATGGACAAGACAAAGAAGGATCTTTGCTAAACAAAAACAAGCTAAAGCTAACTAGAAACTAGCTAAAGGGTAGAATGGTTATACCTAGGGCTTTATGTCCTTCTCTCCTTGCTCCTTGGAGTAGTAGAAAGGGATCACCTTTGTCGTCTTCTTGAGTCGAAGAAGGATCCACCCGAAAGCCTCAACCTTTGGCTTCAACTTCAAGCTAGAAGTAACTAGGGTGCTAGAAGTGCTAGTCCTAAAACCCTAGATGAGAGTAAAGATTATCAAGAAGAGGTTTTTCTCAAGCTCAAGTGTTTCTCAACACATGAGAGGGAAGAGCTTGAGGGAGAAGAAGAACAAGAGAGAGAAAGTGAATGAGAGAATGAGAGAATAAAACAACCATTCTCACATATATGTGTGAATTATTATAAATTGATAATTAGCTAGATAATTGTCATGGTTAATCAAGACATGACCATTATCATTTCATTTTTAATGCAAATTGCAAGGATCAAAGAGCATCTTCCAAATGAAATGATGATGGTCAAAGTGTCAACCTAGGTCAACAAGTCAAGAAGGTCAAATAGTCAACAACCATAACCATGCACAATTATATTAAACTAATATCAATTAACCATAATACACACATAAGCATTAGGGTTAATAAAATGACAAAGGTCATTAACCCTAATCAAAGTCCTCTCCCTCTGTCTCAAGCAACTGTGCAGACGCACCCGTATTCGTGATCCGAGGAACACGAATACAATGAGATAAAACCAATCCCAAATCATATACTAGGATCCGGCTTAAACCAAAGCCCGCTAGTATAAGCTGTCCGGACAGCAAACGTGCACAAGTGCGCGGATGTGAACGAACCCTGTCGCAAAACCATGCGACCTTTACTCATTTTGCCTAAAGGCGAATAGCTCTCTGTGTGGGACTCTAAAGACTCGACACCACGCTGGTAGTGGGTTTAACCACAGACTGCAAGCGGCACTAGCTGTGCGTAACGGTCCCCAGATAGATGCCGATAAGAAGACTGACGAGGTGAACCCCATCTGAACTCTTACTGAGCCTGTATGTGACAGTCTCCGTACAGTCCGGTCTGTTCGTCTGATACATCGCATGGCGGGCCTAGGGGGCGGTGAACGTCAGTCCCCTAATAGCGGTACAAGTCGTGTCGGAGTGTAGCCCAGAACACCCTGAGATAACACTGGAAACCTACCAGTATATCTCGCTTGCCCTGGCCAGGGACTACTCGTGTAATGGCTCTCCTAGACACAGCGCGATGTCAACCCCCAATACCGGGAGAGACGAATCCTGTCTAACCGTCACTGCCTCCAAGTGCTTCGGGACTGCACCCAAAAACTACCTGTTTGCACGACTCCTTTGAGCCGTGGTAGGGTAGCAATCAAAGTGCAGTGGGAACACACTCGAGGCGAAGTGACAGTGTCAAGTCAGCGGACTAAGCTGTACTCATGTCACCTGGGAACTGATAACTGACGATAGGTATAATACCAACCAACAGTTCCCGACGAGTCCTGTTCAGTGTACTCGTAACCTAACGAGCACCCGCATACTATCTCAAGTACGACGTACTGACGGCTGTGGGACAGACCGTCTCCCACGCTAGGATGAGAAGCGCATACGCTAGTCTACTCCGGAGTATCGATGCCCTGTCTCGATAGTCCAACGACCAGGGACCTGTATAAGGATGTGCTTATGGATTACCCAGCTCCCACGAGTGTGAGCACCATCACAACGTTGGTAATCAAGCAAAGATCCTAAGGGCTCTACTAATATGTATATCAGCGATATGCTAAAAGAAACACATGCACATATTAAAGCAGAGACAAACCAAGTAGCATACTACCATTTCGAGCAAGATTGTATATACAACTGTGAATATCCCAAGCTTCCATCAAGTGATATACAAACTAGTATGATACAGTAATGGCCTCTAGGGCATATACACTAAAAATCTCCCACTTGCACTAAGGCCATGTACTGGCGTATCGAAGACCTATCATCTCGATCAGCCGCTCGAACTGAGTCTGGGGCAATGCCTTGGTGAATGGATCTGCTGTGTTATCTTCTAAAGCAACCCTCCGAACCTCGATCTCCTGGCGATCCACGATCTCCCTGATCAGGTGATACCGCCTCAAGATGTGTCTGGATTTCTGATGGGACCTGGGTTCCTTCGCTAAAGCTATAGCCCCGTTGTTGTCGCAATACAGAGGTATTGGGTCAACAATGGACGGAACCACCTGAAGTTCTTTCAAGAACTTCCTCATCCAGACAGCTTCTTTTGCGGCATCAGATGCAGCGATGTATTCCGCTTCCATAGTCGAGTCGGCAACGGTTTCCTGTTTGGAGCTCTTCCAACACACCGCCCCTCCATTGAGGGTGAAGACAAAACCCGACATGGACTTGGAATCATCCTTATCACTCTGGAAGCTGGAGTCAGCAAAGGCCTCAATCTGGAGGTCTTTTCCGCCATACACCAAGAACATCTCCTTAGTCCTTCTCAGGTACTTGAGAATGTTCTTTACTGCTATCCAATGTTTCTCCCCAGGGTTTGACTGATACCTGCTTACCACACTCAGTGCATAAGCCACATCCGGTCTGGTACACAACATCGCATACATTATAGAGCCTACCGCAGAAGCGTAGGGTATAATAGACATGCGATCCCTCTCCAAATCAGTCTTGGGAGACATCTCTTTAGAGAGGGTGATCCCGTGACAAGCCGGTAGATTACCGCGCTTGGAATCTTCCATACTGAATCTCTTCAGTATGGTGTCGATGTACCTGGACTGTGAAAGTCTTAATATCCTCTTGGATCTGTCACGGTAGATCCGGATACCCAGAATGTATGAGGCATCACCCAGGTCTTTCATGGAGAACCTGTGTGACAAGAACCCCTTGACAGATTGTAGCATAGGAATGTCATTTCCTATTAAGAGAATGTCATCCACGTATAAAACGAGGAATACCACAGTTCTCGCTACAAATCTACAATAGATGCATGGTTCATCTGGATTTTTGATAAAGCCAAATTCCTTGACCGTCTCATCAAAACAGATGTTCCAACTCCGCGATGCCTGCTTTAGTCCATAAATGGACTTAAGCAACTTGCACACCTTTCCGCTGCTCCCACTCTGAATGAAACCCTCTGGCTGTTCCATATAGACACACTCCTCTAAATGTCCATTTAGAAAATCTATCTTTACGTCCATCTGCCAAATCTCATAATCGTGGAAGGCAGCAATGGCAAGAAGGATCCGAATGGATTTCAGCATAGCTACTGGAGAAAAGGTTTCGTCATAGTCCAAACCAGGTCGCTGACGAAAACCCTTTGCTACCAGTCTAGCTTTTTAGGTCTCAACCTGTCCATCTACACCAATCTTCCTTTTGAAGATCCACTTGCATCCTACGGGTTTTACCCCATCTGGAGCAATGTCCAATGTCTATATTTTGTTGGTGTACATGGACTCCATTTCGGTCCGCATTGCATCCAGCCATTTTACCGAGTCGACGCTCTGAATGGCTTGCTGGAAGCTAGTAGGCTCATCACAATCTATGATGCAATCCTCTCTATCCCCGTCAATGAGAAAACCGTAGTATCTCTCGGGCGGATGAAATTGCCTACTACTCCTGCGGAGTGGCGTGGGAATGTCCTGATCTTTCGAACCCTCTGGTTCTACTAAGCTTTCAGTAATAGCTTGTGGTTCTGGAATTTCTTCCAGTTCTATTGCGCTCCCACTTATTTCTTTTTCTAAGAACTGATGTTCCAGAAAATGGGCATTACGAGAAACAAGAACTTTTTGTTCCTCTGCGTAATAGAAAAGATACCCCCTGGAGTTCTTTGGGTATCCCACAAACTTGCATAGTACTGAGCGTGCCTCTAGTTTGTCCGCATGCTGCTTTTTGACATAAGCTGGACATCCCCAAATCTTCAAGTATTGAAGATAGGGTTTCTTCCCACTCCATAACTCATATGGTGTGGTAGGCACAGTCTTAGTGGGAACTCGGTTCAAAAGGTATGCAGCTGATTCTAGCGCATATCCCCAGAACGATCGCGGCAACTCAGCGTTACTCATCATGGACCGTACCATATCCAATAGGGTTCGGTTCCGTCTCTCCGATACACCGTTATGTTGCGGAGTATATGGAGGAGTAAGCTGAGAGAGAATTCCATTCTCTTTTAAGTAACCCAGGAACTCGGCACTCAAGTATTCACCACCTCGATCAAATCTCAGTGCCTTGATACTTTTGCCTGTTTGTTTTTCTACTTCATTCTTGTATTCCTGGAATTTCTCAAAAACTTCGGATTTATGCTTCATTAAGAAGACATGTCCGAACCTTGAAAAATCATCCGTAAAAGTAATGAAGTAAGAATAACCGCTTCGTGCATGTGTAGACATTGGACCGCACACGTCACTGTGTACGAGTCCCAAGAGCTCGCTCGCTCTTACTCCGTGTCCAGTGAACGGAGTCTTTGTCATCTTTCCTTTGAGACAGGATTGACAAGTTGCATACGATTGATATTCGAACGGATCCAAATATCCTTCTGCATGTAACTTAGTCAACCTTCTCTCATTGATGTGACCCAGTCTACTATGCCATAAGAAAGTTTTATTGATTTCTGGAGACTTTCTTTTGTGTGTATTCTGGACATTGAAAATCTGTGGTTGGTTTAATACGTATATATCGTTGTTCAATGTACCTGACCCAATCAAAATTTGATTAAGGTGAATGTTCACTACATTACTTACAAATGCTAATTCATAACCTTCTTTAGATAATAAAGATACAGAAATGATATTACAGGTTGCATTTGGTACATAATAACAACTACGCAAAACCAAAAAATGTCCATCCGACAATCCCAGGTGATAGTCCCCCACGGCCTCAGCATCCATGCTAGCACCGTTTGCAACTCTGAGGGTCATATCACCTGCCTTCAAAACTCTACGCTTTCTCAACGCCTGCAAAGAATTACAGATATGAGATCCTGATCCGGTATCCAATACCCAGGATGTAGAGTTTATTGATAGACAGTTTTCAATAACATACACACCTGAAGCTGAAGCCGCAACTCGATTCAAATCCTGTGTTCTGGCCTTCCAAGCCTTGCAATCCTGTTTCCAGTGACCACTTTTGTGACAATAGAAGCATTCTTCCTTCCCCACCAGCTTTCCCGCTACCTTTATTGCTTTTCCTTTTCCCTTCGTATCCACTTTACTGACACCGCCTCTTGGTTTGGCGGGGGCTTTCTTCTTCTTACTCTTGGCTTTCGCCCTGGATCTAGAAGAGGAAGATCCTCCTACAAACAAAGTGGATGTCTCCCTACCTTTCTGTAGGGTGCCCTCTGCACTCCTCAGCATGTTGAGGAGCTCGGAAAGTTCAACTTCTTTTTCCTGTAAGTTGAAGTTCAGGATGAACTGGGCGTAAGTGGAAGGAAGGGACTGGAGAATCAAGTCCGTATAGAGCTCATTCTCCAACGTGGTCCCATGTTCTGCGAGCTCCTCTATATAGCCAATCATCTTAAGCACGTGTTCCGCTACCGATGATCCGACGGCCAACCTTGCCGAAAACAACTTCTTCGACACTTCGTATCTGGCGATACGAGACTGCTCTCCATACAGTTCTTTTGTATGAAGAAATATGGACTCTAGGTCCATATTCTCATGCCTCCTCTGATGTTCGTTGTCCATCGAGGCAAGTACGAGGCATTTGGCCTTCGCGCAATCTATTTCCCAGGTCTTATAGATTTCCCTATCTACGACACTGGTTTTGGGACCTGGGACAGGGGGAGCTTTGGTGGTAAGGAGATACCCCAGCTTGTCGTAAGTGATTGCCATCTTGACATTCCTGAGCCAATCTTTGTAGTTTGGCCCTGTCAATATGTTTTTATCTAGTAATAACTTAAGTCCGGTCATGTCGAATGGTCGCTGCAATTAGGAGAGAGAAAAGAAACACTTTAGCATGATGCTCTTGCAAGTTTAGAGTGGTTTTTAGTTTGTCTAAACAGGATGGCTCCCACTGTCTCTCGAATCCCTTCTTAAACCGTAAAGAAAAGATTAGTCGGGATCAATCTCACCGTACAATAATTGCTTAACCGTTCAGCCAGGCCAGTGTCGGTACTTCGAGGGAGGTTTTCCAACGCTTTCGCGAAGTTCCTTAATTAAGTAACCTCTTTTCCTTGTGGGCGTAGCCCCGCTAACACCTTTCTAGACACCTACTAGGTTTATAGCATTGATCGTTAAGTGAGAGTTTTCCCGAGGAGTAGCATATACTCACAGTAGGATCGGGATCCAAATATCATCGCGTGATAAAACCGAAGGAATCCTACCAGAATCATCACACTCCAAATGGTATGCAGCGCTAGCAAGTTTCAGTACTTATGAAACTCCCGATGTGGATTTTTGCCCCATGCTCTTATGACCTTGGCGTGAGGTCAAAATGTCATAAGTCACATATCAAGTTCTTCCCATCATTATCCCGGTTAATTTGAACCCACCCGTACCTACCCTTGACGTAGGCCAAAATGGCAGTACGACTGTCTCAAACCAACGCATTCTATCTATGCAACAAATAAATATCCGGCAGCTACCAATCACTATGCCTTGGCGTGAGGTCAAAATACATAGCTTGAATACTACCGAATATTTAACTGAAATGATGGAGGCCTACGAATGGTTTTGGCGAAACCGTGAACGTAGTGAACTTGATATAATCGATGGAACGAGATAGCTTTTAAAAGGAGTGGTTCAAGCTCCGCGTTTAAAAGTTTAGTTTTGAAAAGAACCGAGTGGTTTTCAAAGTGTTCCAATCGACTTTTACTTGGTTTATTTTCTTGCATTAGTTCTTTTAATGCGTCCCATCATTTAATCCTACCATTGCAGAAAACAACCAAAATATGACGTACGCTTATGCCATTCGCATTCGCCACGGGGCCCCGTCATCACCCGTTAGGTTACTTAACTAACGACAGAGCGGGGGCTGGGCTAGCACGGCTGTAAAACATAAGCAACGCTAAATAGTTATAATATATAAATATATAGCAATGATAGACATTACAGATCACAGATGAATACATTGGATATACTAGGAATTCGCAATCCGTTCGAGCCTGCAACGAAAAGCGGATTACACGGTCGCGGTGAATAGCCAATACCCCACCCAAGACCCCTACGGGTGCAGCAAACTAGCCGCCAAGTACCCGAAGCGAAGCAACCTCCCTCACCACTGTGAGTAGGCCACTCGGCACTTCGAGATACCCGGTAGTTTGTGCACCCCCTCCATGGGTCTATCCTAGGAGCAAAAACAGTAAAAAGAATTATACAATGACGGCTACAACCCCGACCCGGTTGTGCGGCCATACAAATAATATTACATCAATTTACATGTTACAATGAATGAAAGAAAAAGAAACACTCATCTCACATCCACCCCGGCTATTCACCCGCGACAATCCAACGCATTCATATACACATACCATCATCAAACACAGATCACAGATATGTATAACCCCCACTAATCGACATATAGCGATTAGCCGACGTTCAATACATATAAACATCACAGATATAACCCTTTAGTCAAAGTGTATTGAAATTCGATCAAAAATACGGATTTATAGGCCCCCAAAAACAAATTTCTTTTCTGGAAAACCTGGGCACATATAAACCATCTTAAAAATCCCAAAACCATGCCAGAAGAACACTGCACCAAACTCGACCCAGAGCCGAGCCAACTCGGCCGCGGGTGCGCGGCAATAGCTTGCTATTGCCGTGGAACCGCGGCTCTTTGGTCGATTCACTGGACCGGGTTTGGTGGCTTTCTTCACAAAACCCTGAGATGATTTTTGGAGTATGATATATTTTATTTTGAACAGGAAAAATTTTAACAGAAAGTTAGGGTTTTGATATTTTGGTTTTTCGATTTTTCCGATCAAACTTCCATACACTTTCACTACCTAGCTAGTTTATGTTTAGTTAGGCTCTGATACCACTGTAAGTCCACGTTGCCCACCCCGGTGCTTGCGGGGAGGCGGAAAACGGAATAAAAATCGGATTTTTATCACTTTAGGCAACATGGACAAAACAAAGAAGGATCTTTGCTAAACAAAAATAAGCTAAAGCTAACTAGAAACTAGCTAAAGGGTAGAATGGTTATACCTAGGGCTTTATGTCCTTCTCTCCTTGCTCCTTGGAGTAGTAGAAAGGGATCACCTTTGTCGTTTTCTTGAGTCGAAGAAGGATCCACCCGAAAGCCTCAACCTTTGGCTTCAACTTCAAGCTAGAAGTAACTAGGGTGCTAGAAGTGCTAGTCCTAAAACCCTAGATGAGAGTAAAGATTATCAAGAAGAGGTTTTTCTCAAGTTCAAGTGTTTCTCAACACATGAGAGGGAAGAGCTTGAGGGAGAGGAAGAACAAGAGAGAGAAAGTGAATGATAGAATGAGAGAATAAAACAACCATTCTCACATATATGTGTGAATTATTATAAATTGATAATTAACTAGATAATTGTCATGGTTAATCAAGACATGACCATTATCATTTCATTTTTAATGCAAATTGCAAGGATCAAAGAGCATCTTCCAAATGAAATGATGATGGTCAAAGTGTCAACCTAGGTCAACAAGTCAAGAAGGTCAAATGGTCAACAACCATAACCATGCACAATTATATTAAACTAATATCAATTAACCATAATACACACATAAGCATTAGGGTTAATAAAATGACAAAGGTCATTAACCCTAATCAAAGTCCTCTCCCTCTGTCTCAAGCAACTGTGCAGACGCACCCGTATTCGTGATCCGAGGAACACGAATACAATGAGATAAAACCAATCCCAAATCATATATTAGGATCCGGCTTAAACCAAAGCCCGCTAGTATAAGCTGTCCGGACAGCAAACGTGCACAAGTGCGCGGATGTGAACGAACCCTGTCGCAAAACCATGCGACCTTTACTCATTTTGCCTAAAGGCGAATAGCTCTCTGTGTGGGACTCTAAAGACTCGACACCACGCTGGCAGTGGGTTTAACCACAGACTGCAAGCGGCACTAGCTGTGCGTAACGGTCCCCAGGTAGATGCCGATAAGAAGACTGACGAGGTGAACCCCATCTGAACTCCTACTGAGCCTGTATGTGACAGTCTCCGTACAGTCCGGTCTGTTCGTCTGATACATCGCATGGCGGGCCTTGGGGGGCGGTGAACATCAGTCCCCTAATAGCGGTACAAGTCGTGTCGGAGTGTAGCCCAGAACACCCTGAGATAACACTGGAAACCTACCAGTATATCTCGCTTGCCCTGGCCAGGGACTACTCGTGTAATGGCTCTCCTAAACACAGCGCGATGTCAACCCCCAATACCGGGAGAGACGAATCCTGTCTAACCGTCACTGCCTCCAAGTGCTTCGGGACTGCACCCAAAAACTACCTGTTTGCACGACTCCTTTGAGCCGTGGTAGGGTAGCAATCAAAGTGCAGTGGGAACACACTCGAGGCGAAGTGACAGAGTCAAGTCAGCGGACTAAGCTGTACTCATGTCACCTGGGAACTGATAACTGACGATAGGTATAATACCAACCAACAGTTCCCGACGAGTCCTGTCCAGTGTACTCGTAACCTAACGAGCACCCGTATACTATCTCAAGTACGACGTACTGACGGCTGTGGGACAGACCATCTCCCATGCTGGGATGAGAAGCGCATACGCTAGTCTACTCCGGAGTATCGATGCCCTGTCTCGATAGTCCAACGACCAGGGACCTGTATAAGGATGTGCTTATGGATTACCCAGCTCCCACGAGTGTGAGCACCATCACAACGCTGGTAATCAAGCAAAGATCCTAAGGGCTCTACTAATATGTATATCAACGATATGCTAAAAAAACACATGCACATATTAAAGCAGAGACAAACCAAGTAGCATACTACCATTTCGAGCAAGATTGTATATACAACTGTGAATATCCCAAGCTTCCATCAAATAATATACAAACTAGTATGATACAGTAATGGCCTCTAGGGCATATACACTAACAATATCAAATATCTGTTTTTACCCCTAACGACCTATGACCTTGACGAAGGCCAACAAACTATAGACTGCTAGTCAAGTTCAACCCGTTCATTTCATGATTGAATTAAACCCACCCACACGACCCTTGATGCAAGCCAATAAGGTCGTATGACTACCCTAATCCAATAGCATCATACGCGGCAGATAAGCACTAATCAACTACCGTACACTACGCCTTGACGAAGGCCAACAAACGTAGCATGAATACAAAATAACACTTATCTGAAATGACGGAGGGCTACGAATGGTTTTGATGAAAACCTTTAACGTAATGAACTTGATATCGTTGTAGAATCTGATGATTTGAAAAGGAGTGTTTTTTGTTGCTTTTTCTAGTTTTGCTAAAAAGGTTGCTCCCGATGAAGGGATCTCGGCTCTTTCATCATCGAATGAGGTGCTGGATATTCATCAAAGAATACCACTATGCAAAGCAAGAACTAGAGAAGCTATAAAAATAAAACCAAGTGGGTTGTAACATTTGCTAGTTTTGCTAAGAGGTCACTCCCGGTGAAGGGATCTCGGCTCTTTCCTCATCGAATGAGGTGCTGGATATTCATCAAGGAATACCATTATGTAAAACAAGAACTAGAGCTACATTTTAAAAAATTTTGAATCTACAACATCTTTAGGTTTCTTCTCTTTCCATTAATCTCATTAATGAAGTCCCATCATTTATGTTTCCCTAAACATCACAGAAAAGAAACGAAAATAGAACGTACGCTTATGCTATCCGCATTCGCCACGGGGCCCCGTCATGCACCGTTAGGTTACTTAACTAACGGCAGAGCGGGGGCTGGACTAGCGCGGGTGCAAAACATAAGCAATGTTTATTATATATCATATATATAATATAGCATTTGTCTCACGCAGTTATATGATCACATTACAGAACCAAGCAGCAGAAGTCAACATATGAAATATTGAATATACTAGGAGGTCCGTGTTTTAAATTTATTCAGTAATGAAAAACATGGATTCCACGGTCGTGATGAATAGCCAAACCCACATCTCTAGACCCCTACGAGAGAGGCAAGCAACCCTGCCAATTCTAGAATTAGGAAATCCGGTCTCGACTTCTCGAGATGGTCTTCCACTGGAATGTAGAACCCGGTTACTTGTGCTCCCCGCCTTGGGTCTATCCTAATGCAGAAAAATGAATAATATACATCAATGGTGACATCATCCTCAACCCGGAAGTGTCCCAATAAAAGAATATTACATACAATTTTATATGAATGAAAATGAAAAACTCTCATCTCACGCAAAAAACCCCGGCTATTCAATCACGACGATCCAATATAACATATCACAGCAACACATAACATCACATGTCATCAACGTAAGTAAATATACGTATCCCAAATATCATTGACATATAGCAACGAGATTGGGGATACACTACATACTACACTTACGGTCGCAGAAAAGAAATGAAAAACTTCAATATTTAGAATCCGCATTTTCCTTAGACATCATAAACCCGGAATATCTCATATGCCGAATTTCATGCCTAACCTATAAACCTTGCATTTTAATCTCAAATCGAAAATACTTTTCAATAACTTAGTCGGGTGTTCAACAAGATTCCTGACTAAAATAATCGAATACTCGTCGGGAACTTTAGTATATGGTCGTACCCCCGATGCCGACGACGAAGTGGACTTAGACGGAACACCGTGGCCGCAAGCACCCAAGTGGATGCTATTGGCAACGGGGTTCTCCTACAATCACTTGGTCGGGGCAATGGGGCATGGCTATCTAGTAGAGTTATTCGGCGAGTGTTCGCGTACTATACGTGATTGCGACAGAGTTTTGATCCGAATCAAAACTCCGTGGCAATCGATCTGTAGAGACTAAATTGCTAGATTTACAATTAGCAAACTAGTTTTAACAAAACTAATTTAACATGGATTCTAAATATTGTATCACATATCAAACTTAAACCCGAAACGATGTTAAAACATGACTACGAAACACTTCGAATAGCCCCAATAGAAACGTTAACATCACATGCAAACTGAGCTAAACAAACATAACCTAAAACCCTAAACCCAAGCCACCAAAACACCAAAAAAATACGAGACAAAAATATTGAAGAGGGGGCGGCCACGCCGGGCATTTTGGGCTTTTCACCGGCCAAAGTAGGGAATTTTGGTCTCGTTTTTGTTCGGTGTTCTAGTTACATCACATGTAACATTCTGCACTTGTTTAAATTTTTTCAGAGAACGATTTAAAATCGACAGAAACATGGGTTTTAGGTTTCGATTTTCGGAGTCGTTTTGGTTTCGTGATTCTAATAATATCGTCTAATCTTCTAGCCTGTCTCTGATACCATGAAAGTCTACCCTAGCACCACCACAGTGTTTTCATCAGCATTTAGCATGCTATTTTTAAAAAATCCTGGTGCTAAGCTACACTTATCTAAAATCTTAACTAGATGATTAGGGTTTTAAGCGTGATATAAAGATAGCTACACTAAGTGATGGAAACAACAACCTTTGTAGACCGAGTCTTTCGCTTCAAAAGCTCCGGGTAGTAGTCTCTACGACTCCACTAGGCTCCACTTAAAGATTGAACGAGCTTCCTTTGCGATCTTCGTGCCGAAGATGATCCACCCGAAGCTCCTATAATCCAAGATACCTCTTCACTAATCTATCTATAGTGAAGGAAACACCCTACACTCAAATGCTAATTAAGTGTAGGATGATGAAGTGGGGGTGTATAGGCTCACTAAAGATTCTTACAAGCCCTAGGATTCACAATTATTGTGAGAGTTAGGGCTTGTAGAAGGAGATGAAGAAAATGGGAGAGTGAATAGAGCTAAGGATATGCGCTCTAGAAAAATGAACTGAAGAAAAAATTACTAAGTGTAGAATGGCCAAGGGTTCACTTATTGAAGCATACAAATATCTCATAATAATATATTGTGACCATGCTTCAATAGTGAAGGATGATGAATAAAAAATTCATCAAGCTATCCTATACCCATCTCAAATATCTCTCCTCATTTCTATTTTCACAAAATAGAAAATCCTACCATGCTTCATATATATATATCATCATATATATATATTGTAGGGTGTTTTTCGTCACCCCAATGAGATGGGAATATGCGCGCGCTTGTCAGGTGCATTATAGATTCCTCCTGCCTAGGGTAGGCGGGGTTTATTGATTGTAGGGATCCGAATCTCTGGCAGCCACGGACAAAGCTGCCGTTAATTACCCCTCGCATTTGGAGCGAGGGAACCTCCGATTGACGGGTTAAACTGGTCATGCGAACTCAATGTGCAGTGTCGTGTTTTGAAAGGGTTTTGGATATATCGGGGGGGGCTTGGATATATTGGGAGCCACGCAGAGTTTTTACGGGGGTCCCGCTACCCGGATAGCGGACTGGGGGTCAAGGGGGCTAGCAGCCCCCTTGCAGGGTACGGGGCAGCGCCCCGGCCCAAATTTTTTTGGAAAGGACAGTGTCGTAGAGTATGTGTATGTATGTGTGTGTATACATATATATAAAAAAAGGAAAGGGCATCCAGAGGATGCGTGGGGAAAAGCGCCAGCGCTTTGGGCGCTAGCGCTCCATGTGTCAGCACGTGGGCGCTCGGGCGCTAGCGCTCTGGGCGCAAGAGCGCTAGCCCTTTAAGTGCTAGCGCTCCATGTGTCAGCACGTGGGCGCTCGGACGCTAGCACTTTGGGTGCTAGCGCTCTGAGAGCAAAAGCGCTAGCACTCCACGTGTCAGCACGTGGGCACTCGGGCGCTAGCGCTCTGGGCGCTAGCGCTCTGGGCGCAAGAACGCTAGCGCTCTGAGCGCTAGCGCCCCACGTATCAGCAAGTGGGCGCTCGGGTGCTAACGCTTTGGGCGCTAGCGCCCTGAGCGCAAGAGCGCTAGCGCTTTGAGTGCTAGCGCTCCACGTGTCAGCACGTGAGCGCTCGGGCATAAAAAGGGACTTGGTCTCTGCAATAGGAGTTGTACTCCCAGAAAGGAGCACTTATTATTTTATGTGTGTGTGTGTGTGTGTGTGTATGAAGAGTTAAACTCCAAGGATGTTTTGAAGCTGATGAAGGGGCTTCTCCCCTTGAGCCCTAGTTCTTCCCCAAAGTGGGGTTTCTTGAGATGGGTCTCCTTCTTCTTCCTGTCGTTTGGCCGGATCTTGAAGATCAAGAGATGTGAGATTTTAAAAATCTCTTCTTTTTGAGATCTAATGACAGATCCAAGTTCCCCTTTGTGGGTTTTGTAGTGAAAAACTATTTAGTTTTGGAAAAGGAAGAGTAAAACTCTTGATTTAATTCAAAAGAAAGAAGAAGGTTTGGAACCTTCAGAAAGGGGAAAGAGGCACAAAGCCTAGGTTTTTGAGAGAATGAAAAGTGTATTGCTTTATTCATCATCATGTTGCCTTATATAGGTTTACATATTTACATGTAGCCTCTTGGGCTTTACAAAATGACATTTTGCCCATCCCATGGCTCATGTGCCATTTCTTTTTTGCACATAAGCGATGAGCTTACAAAATATTGGCTTTATGCCCATTTTGCATACATTCGTGCATAAAAAATTACATAAAATTTATTTATTACATGATCTATATTTTGGCATGGGAGGAGGCTGGCCGCGGGCTCGACTTGGGCATGGGCCCTCTTGACCTGGGCTTGGGCCTACCTGGCTTGGGGTTGACCTTCATTTCGACTCGGTCAACCGGGGGTGCAAATTTTGACCCCAACAAAGTGCCCCCCCATCAATAAATGCACACCGCACATTTGAGTAGTGTGCATGAAATTGATGGATCTTGAAGCTGAAATTCGAGGTGGAACATCATTCCGGGGGCGGAGCATCATCCCGGGGAGCATGATTCCCGGGGATCGGAGCATCATTCTGATTCGCAGAGCATAATTCCACGGTCGGAGTATCCCTCGGGGAACATGATTCCCAGGGATCGGAGCATCATTCCGATTTGCGGAGCATGATTCCAAAGATCGGAGCATCATTCCGAAGCGCGGAGCATAATTCCAAGGATCAGAACATCATTCTGAAGGGTGGAGCATAATTCCAGGGATCGGAGGAGATCGGAGCATCATTCCGAAGCACGGAGCATGATTCCAGAGATCGAAGCATCATTCCGAAGGGCGGAGCATAATTCCAAGGATCGGAACATCATTTCGAAGGGTGGAGCATAATTCCAGGGATCGGAGCATCATTCCGAAGAGCGGAGCATGATTCCAGAGGATCGGAGCATCATTCCGATGAGCGGAGCATGATTCCAGAGATCGAAGCATCATTCCGATGAGCGGAGCATGATTCCAGAGATCGGAGCATCATTCCGAAGAGCGGAGCATGATTCCAGGGGATCGGAGCATCATTCCGAAGAGTCGGAGCATAATTTCGTGGATCGGAGCATCATTCTGAAGAGTCGGAGCATAATTCCGTGGATCAGAGCATCATTCCGAAGAGCCGGAGCATGATTCCGGAGATCGGAGCATCATTCAGATGAGCGGAGCATGATTCCAGAGATCGGAGCATCATTCCGAAGAGCGGAGCATGATTCCAGGGGATCGGAGCATCATTCCGAAGAGTCGGAGAATAATTCCGTGAATCGGAGTAACATTCCGAAGAGCCGGAGCATAATTCCGTAAATCGGAGCATCATTCCGAAGGGCGGAGCATGATTCCATGGATCGGAGCATCATTCTGAAGGGCGGAGCATGATTCCATGGATCGGAGTATCATTCTGAAGAGTCGGAGCATAATTCCGTGGATCGGAGCATCATTTCGAAGAGTCGGAGCATAATTCCGTGGATCGGAGTATCATTCCGAAGGGCGGAGTATGATTCTAGGGATCGAAGCATCATTCCGAAGAGTCAGAGCATAATTCCGATTTGCGGAGCATAATTCCAGGGTCGGAGCATCATTCTGAAGGATCGGAGCATCATTTCGATTTGCGGAGCATAATTCCAGGGTCGGAGCATCATTCCAAAGGATCGGAGCATCATTCCGATTTGCGGAGCATAATTCCAGGGTCGGAGCATCATTCCGAAGAGCGGAGCATAATTCCAGTGATCAGAGCATCATTCCGAAGAGCGGCAGATATTCTGACCGAAGCATAATTTCGATGCAGAGGTTGATTCCCAGGCGAAGCATAATTCCGACGGGGAAGGAAAATACTCCGAGGCGAAGCATGATTTCGACACGGGGTACATTCTGAGACGAAGCATGATTCCGGCACAGAGCTTGTTGGCCGACTTGATTCCGAGACGAAGCATAATTTCGACAAGGAAGGCAGATACACCGAGGCGAAGCATGATTTCGACACGGGGTGCACTCTGAGATGAAGCATGATTCCGACACAGAGCTTGCTGGTTGACTTGATTCCGAGGCGGAGCATAATTCCGATGATGAGTTCGTTGGTTGATTCCGAGCCGAAGCATAATTCCGACAGGGAAGGCAGATACACCGAGGCGAAACTTGATTTCGATGCGGGGTACACTCTGAGATGGAGCATGACTTCGATGCAGAGCTGGCTAGTTGATTTGATTCCTATGCGGAGCATAATTCCGGTAGGGAAGGTAGATATCCCGAGGCGAAGCATGATTTCAACACGGGGTGAATTTTGGGACGGAGCATGATTCCGCCACAGAGGTTGTTGGTTTGATTTGATTTAGGTGGACATCAGCATCGCTACACTGGAATATGGTACCAGAAGCGAATCATCATTTGTCATGAGAGGATTTGGGGATTTTTTTTTGGCATCTGCATTGCTGCACTGGAATAATGCCAGGAGCAACTCATCATTTGCCCCGGGAGGATTTGGGAATTGGTTTTTTTTGTTTGGCATCAGCATCGCTACACTGGAATATGGTACCAGGAGCGAATCATCATTTGCGTTTGCTTATTAGGAAACGATGGCTGAGGAGACAGGTTTTAGGTCCCTATCACCTAAGACTTTTCAATTTTGTGAGCCGTAAAGGTCTCACAAAGCATTTTCTCCCTATGGGTCGTAAGGATCCCGTAAGTGTATTTTCTCCTTAGGAGTCGTGGGGACTCCCAAGTCTATTGCTCCTTTGTGAGTCGTAAAGATCTCACGCGGGAATTTTCTCTTCACAAAGTCGAGAGGACTTTGCGAGTGCATTTCATCTCTTTTTCATGAGTTCGCGCCCTTTCGGGTTTTCACAAACTCGCCGGCAGTCCTGCTGTTTTTACTCACGGAGCCCTTTCGGGTTTTCATCCGTGCCCATTTTGCTTATGGACATACCTTCTTTTTTTCTTCTCTCTTTTGAATTTTCACCGCCGGTGGGACTTTGAATGTGGTCTCGCCGGTAGGACTTGGGAGAGATTGAGATCGTTTTACGCCCGTGGATTGTATACGGTTTTGCAAGATGTATGATCCAGACCGCAGGGCCAGAAAAATTTTGAGATTTTGTTGGCGTCTGCATCGCTGCACTGGAATATGGTACCGGGAGCGACTCATCATTCGCCATTGGGGTATGGAAGTTGGAATTTGGTTGGCGTCTGCATCGCTGCACTGGAATATGGTACCAGGAGCGACTCATCATTCGCCATTTAGGGATTGGGATTTGGAATTTGGTTGGCGTCTGCATCGCTGCACTGGAATATGGTACCAGGAGCGACTCATCATTTGCCACTTAGGGATTGGGGACCGATGGCTTAGGAGACAGGTTTAGATCCCTATCGCCTAAGGCTTTTCAATTTTATGGGCCGTGAGGGTCCCATAAAAGCATTTTCTCCCTACGAGTCGTAAGGATCCCACAGGTGTATTTTCTCCTTAGGAGTCGTGAGGAATTCTAAGTGTGTTTTTCCTTTATGAGTCGTAAGGATCCCACAAATGTTTGTTCTCCTCATGTATCGTGAGGACACATGAGTGAGTCTTCTCAATGGAGCACAATTCCAAAAGCGGAGACCAGCCGCATAACTGGTGATTGTGGTGGGGCATGGATATGATGAGAATTATTTGAGCCCGTGGATTGTATATGGTAGTCAATTTGGGGACTGGCCGTAGGGCTGAGAGAATTTTGATAAATTGGATTTTGGTTGGCGTCTGCATCGCTACACTAGAATATGGTACCAGGAGCGACTTATCATTCGCCGTTTTTTTTTTGTTTTTGTTTTTTTTTTGTTTTACCGCGATTGCTCTATAATTTCAGCTTTTCTTATCACGAAGATCGCGATTGCCCCATCATTTCGGCTTTTCTTTATTTTTCTTTTATTTATACATTTTTTTGTTTTTTTACATACATACACACACACACACACACACACACACATATATATATATATATATATATATTTTTTTTTTTTACATTCCCAGTTTAACGACTTAGAGGTCGACTGTTCCCAGTTTAATGACATGGTGTTCGACTGTTTTCAGAGAAAGGCAGATGTCTGAGAGAATCAGTTTCACGAAGGACTTCGGTCTCCGTTTATATGAAATTGGCGGTCGCAGCTGGATTGTTTGTTAACACGCCTTTAGACAGTTCTATCTCCCCTGCCTTGTATTGCTTTTCGACCCAATCTTTGAAGACGAAGCAATCCTCAATGGCATGACCTATCACTCTGTGATAGGGGCAGTATTTGGGGTCGTCGGTCATATTCGCTTCCTGCGGTCTTTTTGACTTTGGCAGTTGTAGACCGTTCCTCAGGGCATCTTTGAATATTTTACGGATTTTGTCCCTTCTGAAAGAATAGACCTTATCTAGCTTCTCTTTCAGTGGAGATTCTCCCCCCTCTCCGAACACTGGCTTCCGAGGCTGGTTGGCACTAGGCCCGCTCATCCCTCGCTTATTTTGGTTAGCCGAAGTGTTGAAAGATTCAGAATCGTCGGGATTTCCGCCTTTGCGATTATCGTCCTTTCGGTTTCTCCAGGACCTATTGCTATTTTGGGAATCCGAGGAGGACTCCTGCTTTAAGCGCTCCAGCATCTGAACTTTCCTGGTCAGCTCTTGGAATGTTTTGAGACCCGCGGTGCATAGAAACGGGGCCATCCAATTGTTGAGATTTCTGACAAGGAGACTAACAGATTGGTCCTGCTCTATCGGCGGTTCACATTTGACGGAGAGATTGCGCCATCGGGTTATAAAATCCGTGCTGCTTTCGTTGTTCTTTGGGTTGGTCCTTACGAGCTCGGCAATGGTGATCTTATCGCTGACGCTCATGAACCTCTGCCGAAACAGAGACTCCAATTGGACGAAAGTTGTGACGGAGCCATCCGGTATGCTCGCGTACCAGTCGAAAGCAACGTCGTCCAAGCTATTAACGAATTGGCGGAGGAGAAGTGCATCATTGCCCCCAGTATTCCCGCATGATGCTTTAAAGTGGGCGATGTGCTGATTCGCATTTCCCGTCCCATCAAATCTTCCGAATTTAGGGATGACATAGACGCTGGGAAATTCTACCAGATCATACTGAGCAGGATATGGTCTCCCGCTACTGCTAACATCTTTTTGCGCTTCGGCTTCAGCTACCAATGTTTTGACTTTGCTGACAACCAAATCCATGATTTGATCTTGAGTTAGCGGGCTACTGTCATCGGTAGCCAAGACATTTCCCAAGATAGGATGCGACTGATTTTCATGCGGTTCGCCCACTTTTGGATTTGAGGGAACGGGCGTCGGGTGTTTTGGGACACCGTTTCCCGGTTCACGAGCAGAGACCTGCGCTTGATTGGGCGGCTGAGAGGCAAGTCGGGCCGTGAGCTGCAATACGACGTTCGTCAAGTCGTCAATTTTGGAGTAAAATTTGGCCATCTCTTTGTCTTTGCTTCTGAGCTGTTTTCGGAGCACTTGGAGAAATTGCTGCTCTGCATTCTTGGGACGGAAGATTGGTTCATCTTCCCTTTCCGAGCCTGACTCCTCATGGACCGAAGGGTCTTTCTGCCTATCATCCTCATCGAGAGGGTTTTCATCATCCAGTAGAAGCGGCTGTTCTTGGGAAGCGGCAACCACATTCAAGCCAGTTGGGATCTGAGATGTGGTGGCCCCATCCTTACTCTTGCTGCGCGTGCCCACCGTGTAGACAGTGTGGACCACATATCCAGTCGTTTCCCCATCTTCGGCGGGGTAACCCTGTTCTTCGAACCTCATGAGGTTCAGCCTAGCCGGAGCCCTAGCCCTTTTGTTGGCTCTATATCTGAGCCTTTTCTGCCTTAGCTTCTCGATTTTGAAGGCTTGGCGGGCATCAGTTATCCGGGAAGCCATTGTGAGTCGATTAGCGGGGAGCTTAGAGAAGACACCCGATCGAGCAGTTGTTAGCGGCACCACCGGAGCTTGCTCGAGACGCGTTGTAGCTTTGTTGGTGTTGATGGCCTTGCCCCCAGCTAGGGCCAAGGAAAGTTGTTCAGACACTGACTTGCGTTTGGGTTGGGGCGCCCTCGAAATCACTACATTTGGTCTCCTGCCTTTCGAGACCGTTCTGTCTGTTGCTGGAGCTTGATGAGCTGGAATAGCGTTAGCTGGCACGAACAAAATAGAGCCGAACTGTAGCAGTGGCTCCTCCCATTGTCGCCCGAGACTGGACGGAAGGATCGTCCTGGCGTCCATCTTCATCGTATAGGAGATGGGAGCCGTGCTGAGAGTTGACTTCATCATAGGAGACATTGTTGAAAAGTGATTGCTTGAAAACCTGCATGAAAGAGCATTATTTTAGTATAAATATAGACATGTACATTGATTGAGTTCGCATGAATGTTTAAACCGAAATATGGGAGGATAGATAGGTCCCACCGGGCGTGCCAAAATCTGTAGGGTGTTTTTCGTCACCCCATTGAGATGGGAATACGCGCACGCTTGTCAGGCGCATTATAGATTCCCCTGCCTATGGTAGGCAGGGTTTATTGATTGTGGGGATCCGAATCTCCGGCAGCCACGGACTAAGCTGCCGTTAATTACCCTTCGCATTTAGAGAGAGGGAACCTCCGATTGACGGGTTAAACTGGTCATGCGAACTCAATGTGCAGTGTCGTGTTTTGAAAGGGTTTTGGATATATCGGGGGGGCTTGGATATATCGGGATCCACGCGGAGTTTTTACGGGGGTCTCGCTACCCGGATAGCAGGCTGGGGGTCAAGAGGCTAGCAGCCCCCTTACGGGGTGCGGGGCAGCGCCCCGGCCCAATTTTTTTTGGGAAGGACAGTGTCGTAGAGTATGTGTATGTGTGTGTGTATACATATATATATAAAAAAAGGAAAGGGCATCCAGAGGATGCGTGGGGAAAAGCGCCAGCGCTTTGGGCGCTGGCGCTCCACGTGTCAGACGTGGGCGCTCGGGCGCTAGCGCTCTGGGCGCAAGAGCGCTAGCCCTTTAAGCGCTAGCGCTCTACGTGTCAGCACGTGGGCGCTCGGGCGCTAGCGCTTTGGGCGCTAGCGCTCTGAGCGCAAGAATGCTAGCTCTTTGAGCGCTAGCGCCCCACGTGTCAGCACGTGGGCGCTCGGGCGCTAGCGCTCCATGTGTCAGCACGTGGGCGCTCGGGCGCAAAAAGGGACTTGGTCCCTGCAATGGGAGTTGTGCTCCCAGAAAGGAGCACTTATTATTTTGTGTGTGGGCGCTCGGGCGCAAAAAGGGACTTGGTCCCTGCAATGGGAGTTGTACTCCCAGAAAGGAGCACTTATTATTTTGTGTGTGTGTGTGTGTGTGTGTGAGGAGTTAAACTCCAAGGATGTTTTGAAGCTGATGAAGGGGCTTCTCCCCTTGAGCCCTAGTTCTTCCCCAAAGTGGGGTTTTTGGAGATGGATCTCCTTCTTCTTCCTGTCGTTTGGCCGGATCTTGAAGATCAAGAGATGTGAGATTTTAAAAATCTCTTCTTTTTGAGATCTAATGACAGATCCAAGTTCCCCTTTGTGGGTTTTGTAGTGAAAAACTATTTAGTTTTGGAAAAGGAAGAGTAAAACTCTTGATTTAATTCAAAAGAAAGAAGAAGGTTTGGAACCTTCAGAAAGGGGAAAGAGGCACAAACCCTAGGTTTTTGAGAGAATGAAAAGTGTATTGCTTTATTCATCATCATGTTGCCTTATATAGGTTTACATATTTACATGTAGCCCCTTGGGCTTTACAAAATGGCATTTTGCCCATCCCATGGCTCATGTGCCATTTTTTTTTGCACATAAGCCATGGGCTTACAAAATATTGGCTTTATGCCCATTTTGCATACATTCGTGTATAAAAAATTATATAAAATTTATTTATTACATGATCTATATTTTGGCATGGGAGGAGGCTGGCCGCGGGCTCGACTTGGGCATGGGCCCGCTTGACCTGGGCTTGGGCCTACCTGACTTGGGGTTGACCTTCACTTCGACTCGGTCATCCGGGGGTGCAAATTTTGACCCCAACATATATATATATATATATATATATATATATTTATATGTATAAAGATAAGGAAATAATTAGTAAGCAATTATATTAGTTAATATATAATTATATCAAATATAAATATATATAATATTATTAAATCAACACTTGATATAATAACCCGGTTATATCACATATAACCGACTAATATCATTTGTCTGTATATCATATTATCAAATCAACACTTGATTCGATAATCAGATTATATCAAATATAACCTGACCGATAACAAATAATTGCCATATTAGAATACGGTATCACATACTCGTATTTAATCAGGCCCCCGCACAGATCAACATATGTGTCCTACTTTGTTTTGTTTGAATTATGAAACCTTTGTAAAGGGCTCTAAAGACTCATTAACACGCCAGCAGTAGGTAATGATCACATTAGCTGCCTATAAGCCGTCGGCAGTACTAGCTGGACGTAACCGCTACCCTGGTATTAAGCGATTAGAATATCAACAAGCAAGATTGTCCAAACTCCCACGAAGCCTATAAGTAACACTTACCGTACAGTCCGGTCTCTTTGTCTGATATGTCGCATATCAAGTCTAGGGGTGGAATCGTCAGACAGCAGTAACTTGATAAGTCATGCCGATGTATGACTCATAACGGTTCGAGAAACTACTGAGAACTCTTACCAGTAAATCTCATCAGCCATGACCAGGGACTTACTGTTATATCCAGTCGAGCATATATAGCGCAATATCAACTCCCAATACCGGGAGAGACGAAACCCCTTCTATCGCTCACTGCCTCTATGTGACTCGGGACTATACCCAAAATCCATCTATTTGCACGACTCCTTTGAGCCATGGTAGGGAGGAAATCAAAGTACAGTGGGAACCACACAAGACCCTATGACGATCTCGGGTTTACAGACTAATCTGTACCAGTGTCACCAGAGAACTGCTATCTGACGATAGGTATAGTACCATCTAGGAGTTCTCGGCGAGTCCTGTTCGGTGTACCCATTCTCTAATGAGCACCTGTGTACAATCTTTGATGTCAAACACTAATGGATATGCGATCAACCATCGCCCCCTACAGGATCAAGAAACGTATACACTAGTCTACTTTGGAATATCGATACCCTGTCTCGATACTCCCTCGACTAGGAACTGTTAAAAGATGTGCTTGTAGACTACACAAGTCCTGGTAGTATGATCCGCATCATAGTCCTGGTAGTCAAGCTAACATCCTAAGGGCTTTATCAACATGTATCAGAGAGACAGTATAATAATACAAGTGTACATGTTTAGATAAAGAGTAACCAGATAGCATACTATCATGTCGAGCAAGAAAGTCCTTTATATATATGTCCAAGCATCTACTATATCATACAATAATGGCCTCTAGGGCATACATATTCCTAACAGCAAGGAAGGAAGGCCGGAGGCGCATGCTCGTCCTGACCCGGTCCGAGCTCGGCCCCGAGGCCAACTCCACAGTCAAAGCCTTCCGCCGCTCTCCGAGCCCCAGAAGAATGCCGCGGAGGGGGGGTCATAAGTACGCGCGGGACTCAGCGCCCCGGATGAGAGAAGAAGAGGAGGCTGAACCCGCCGAAATCCCCCTCAAAAGGCTGAAGCAGATGGTCTCTTGGCCACCTTCTACCGGGATCCCAGTGCAGGAAGGCGACTTCTGTATTGAGGTGCCCTCGGGGCTCTCCATCGCCGACAGCTTACTTTTGGACATAGAGCAGGCAGCCGGGGGTAAGATTCCCCGGGGGACCATGAAGGCCCAGGTGGCCGCCATAGCGCAGGAGGCGGTTCAGGTCGGTACTTGACTTTTCTTAAAATTTCTTAAGTCTTGTTTTCTCGGTTTGAGCTTTCTAACCCGTTTGTTGCTTTCTTCGGGTCCTTCAGCACTGCGCTCTCCTCGTCGCCATGGAATCTGAGGAGGTAGCCCCGGCCATGAAAAAGGCGGGCAAATCCTCTTCACGGGAGGAGGAACTCCACCTCCAACTGCAACAGGCGGAGGAGAAGGAGGCTCTCCTCGACACTTGACTGGTCGCCGAGGGCTGATGAACTCCAAGCTGAAGGAGTATCATCAGCTCCTGGATGAGTCCAACCGGGCTATCTAAGCCAAGTTGGAGGAGATGAACAGCCTCTACAACTTGATGAAGAAGTCGAGGGACGTCCTCAAGAGGGATGTCCGGGTGGCTATGGACGCGGTGAAGCTCGCCGAGAGCCGGGCGGCGAAGGCCGTGGAGGGATATAAGGCGTTCGACCAATTTTATGCCAATCTGGCCGAATCCGTGGCCGTCATGTGGCACAGCGCCCTCGATGCCGTCAAGGAGTCTATGCCGGGGTTCGATGACAGCGAGCTCCGCTCTAAGTACCCCCTGGTCGAGGAAGTGTTGCAAGAGGAAGTCGCTGAGGCGGCCGTTGGGGGCGGGGCTGTCGGCAGAAGCACTGACCTCGAGATCACAGTTTTGGTCCCTGATGGTGGCATCGAGCAGGGCGAAATCCCGGCCGAACGGGCGGCCTGAGCTTTCTTCCCTTGAAGATTTTCCTTCTTCTTCTTTTTCTTTAAAATTTATAAGCCTCCAGGCATTTTGTAAGGCCGAGGAGCCCATAATACCCTTGTACATAATTTTGATCATGAATAAAATGTACTTTTTCCTTTGCCCAAATGTCTGCTCACTGCACAAGTACTTTTAGCTCGTATACTTTTCATTGTTCGAATCTTCATTCTGCAAGTATTTTTATCTCATAGGTCTTTTTATCTTGCAAGTACTTTTAGCTCGTAAGTATCTTTATCTTGCAAGTGCCAGGCCGGTGTCCACTATTCCTGCACTTGCTGACCGTTCCCCGAGTAGAGTCGAACGATAGCCAAGTGTAGGAAGGTCGGTATCCTCCTTTTCCCCGGAGTCGAGGTGGCGATAGCGCATCGAGTCGAACGATAGCCAAGTATAGGAAGGTCGGTATCCTTCCTTTCCCCCGAGTCGAGGTGGCGATCGCGCGTCGAGTATGAACCGATTGATAGGCCGAGCAAGAATCTGCTCGGTGGCCTCATGAGGAGGGCTTTTAGATCCGTTTCTTTGCAGGACAGGAATCTACCTACTGCAGATGGATCGAGCAGGAAGCTACTCGGTCGCCTCGATGTCGAGGGCTTTGGATCTACAACATTGATGGGCAGGAAGCTACCCACTGTGGATGGACCGAGCAGGAAGCTACTCGCTGTCCTCATGAGGAGGGCTTTAGATCCACAGTATTTATGGGCAGGAAGCTACCCATTGTGGATGGACCGAGCAGGAAGCTACTCGGTGGTCTTGTGAGGAAAGCTTTTGGATCCACAGCGTTGTCGGGCAGGAAACTACTCACTGCGGATGGACCGAGCAGGAAAATACTCGGTGGCTTCGTGAGGAGGGCTTTTGATCCACAGCGTAGTTGGGCAGGAAGCTACCCATTGCGGATGGATCGAGCAAAAAACTACTCGGTGGCCTCTTGAGGAGGGCTTTTGATCTACAGCATAGTTAGGCAGAAAGCTACCCACT
Organism: Agapanthus africanus; assembly: GCA_030015575.1. Classification (NCBI taxonomy): domain Eukaryota; kingdom Viridiplantae; phylum Streptophyta; class Magnoliopsida; order Asparagales; family Amaryllidaceae; genus Agapanthus; species Agapanthus africanus. Next base: position 751,122,248 of record CM057340.1, on the reverse strand, counting down.
GCGGATGGACCGGGCAGAAAGCTACTCAGTGGCCTCGTGAGGAGGGCTTTTGGATCCACAGTGTTTTCGGGCAAGAAGCTACCCTCTGCGGGTGGACCGAACAGGAAGCTACTTGGTGGCCTCATGAGGAGGGCTTTTGATCCACAGCGTAGTTGGGCAGAAAGCTACCCACTGCGGATGGACCGAGCAGGAAACTACTCGGTGGCCTCATGAGGATGGCTTTTGATCCACAGCGTAGTTGGGCAGGAAGCTACCCACTGCGGATGGACCGAGCAAGAAGCTACCCGGTGGCTGATCAGTCGAAAATATTGCATCTTTTAACCGGCAATTTCCCTATCATTTGCATTCATTTAGAAGTGTTCGGTATTCATATTTCACATATTAGTAAATCAGTCGTTAAATATCAGATTGCATGTGTTAGACTCTAAAACCGACATTTCTAAGGAAATTGACTGCATTTCATGGCATTGCATCATCTCTATATTGTGCAACACTTGTCTTGAGAAATTGTTCAGGAAAATCCGGAAGAAAAGCCAAAATTGTCAATTTGCTGATAAAAAATTACACCAACTCCAAGTTTTAAGATCTGGTAGCAATCCAAAAGGAGAAATACAATTCAACATATCAAAGAAAGGCTCATAACTCAAGCCCAACAAGTACCAGAAGAACCAAGCCCTGAAGCTTCAAAAGAGCCGCGGAACCGCGACGGGAGCCGGCTTGCGCCGCGGTTCCGCGGCGGTTTGGTCAGATCATCATGCCATTTTCAGTGCGTTATTCGTATCTCAGTGGCCACAGCTTAGAATGATATGTCAAATTCCAGAATTCTCTCGAAGCTTCTGCCAGATCAGCAAAGATCATTAAGCATGCTCATCCTAATTAAGCTCCTAACTAACCTCTTCTAGAAGCTCCCTCCTAACTAATCACATCTAGAAGCTTCTCCTCAACAACCTTTTGGAGGGAAATTCAAATTTCATCTAACAAACTTTTGGAGAGAAACTTAAAATTCAAATCCTAGATCTAGGGTTTTGATGGCTATAAATAGGAACCTAAATCTAAGGGTTGAGGGGGTTCAATAATCTTCCATATTCCTAAATCTCTACTCTCTCATCTTCTTCCACAAGTCTAGTGACAAGGCTTGTGCGAAACCCTAACCCTATTTCCACTCCAAATTCAAGATCTTGAGTACCAATCAAGCAAGAAGCCCTTCAACCTTTTAGGAGCGGAGCCGATCGCCAACCGAGCAAGTGATCCAAGCTGATCCGCGACTCACGGAGCCGAGCGAAGCCAAATCGACGATCGAGTTCTTCCTCTTGTAGTTCTTGAGCGAATGTAATGAAATTGTTGATATAAATAAAAGGTGAAATTCTTGAATCTTGCTTTCTTTAAATTCTTGCATCATGATTCGATCTCAATTTATGATTGTAGTTCTTGTGATGATGTTTGAGTAAAACTCCGCTCGTTAAGGAGTCGAGACGATCAATAGAATGATGATGTAACAAATCTTAAAACGATTCTTGAGTCCTACGAGCTTTGTAAACCCTAGCAAGTTCAAGAATCGATGACCTAGTTTCGTTGCGATGCTTTCTTGAATGTGATCGCTCGAAATTAGGGATCTACGATCGTTTCTTGAAATTACTAGAGGCTAGAATATGAATGATATCGATGAAAGAACAAGGGATAAGATGAAACCCTAGTTTCACAAGAAATCCCTAATTCTTGTCGATCATCATCGATCTAGTATCAATTCATCGAAGGATAAGAATACGTCATTGTAAGATTACATCACATCTATAGATCCGATCGATTCCTACGAGCCTCATTTCGATTCTTGATATTTGGTTGGAAAAATCATCAAACTATCAATTCTTAATTCTATCTTTTTCTAGTTATTAGATCTAGATTTTCTAATTCTTGAACTTCAAATATAAATCATGAATTTTTTGTTTTCTTTTCATTAAAGTTTCGACTCATCTAATTCTAAACACGAACGATTACACTTTCCCTGTGGACGATCCGCACTTACTAACGCGCTACAATCGACACCGTTATTGATTGCGGTCAAATATTTTTGGTTATGATTTCTAAATACAATTTTCTAAATACCGACACAATCGAGAAATTCATTCAATCAAATGGCGCTGTTGCCGGGGATCATTTGAGTTGATACTTTTACATCCAATCAAGAATTCTTTACAATCAGTGGCCCTGTGAGGAAGGCTTTTGATCCACAGCATAGTTGGGCAGGAAGTTACCCACTGCGGATGGACCGAGAACGAAGCTACTCGGTCCCTCACGACGAAGGCTTTAGATCCACAACATTGTTTGGCAGGAATCTATCCACTGCGGATGGACTGAGCAGGAAACTACTCGGTGACCTTATGAGGAGGGCTTTAGATCCACAGCGTTGTTGGACATGAAGTTACCCACCGCGGATGGATTGAGCAGGAAACTACTCGATGGCCTCGTGAGGAGGGCTTTTGATCCACGGCGTACTTAGGCAGGAAGCTACCCATTGCGGATGGACCGAGCAGAAAACTACTCGGTGGCCTCATGAGGAGGGCTTTTGATCTACAGCGTAGTTAGGCAGGAAGCTACCCACTACGGATGGAACGAGCAGGAAGCTACTCGGCCGCCTGGCGACGAGGGCTTTAGATCCACAGTGTTGTTGGGCAGGAAGCTACCCACTGCGGATGGACCGAGCAGGAAGCTGCACGGTGGCCCTGCAGGGAGCTATAGCATGGAAACAGAGAAAAGCGGTTCAGATTGCAAGGAAGCAAGAATCTTTATGATTAAAGAAAATACAGATTTAATGATTTAATTTAAGCTCTCCCATATTAAATGAACATATTCGGCGGGTGTCGTTGTTGCTCGGACTCGGGTCAGTTGGTAACGACCATGATCTGCCCTATTGTCAGCTCTTCGGCTATAATTTGGTCGTCTTGCCCCCTATCTGTTTGACGTTTATCTCACAGGTATTTCGCCAAATGACCGGAGCTAATCAGCTCTTCAATGTAATCACGCAGCTGTTTATAATCCTCGGTCGGATGTCCTTGCATCCGGTGATAGGCACAATACGGGCCTCGGAGCCGTTTGCCCGTGATTCGGGTATCCGGCAGGAGCCTGAAGAACCTTTTGCCCTTAGCTTCCTCCAACAGCTCGGCTTGGGAAATGTTCATCGGGGTGTACTCTTAGAACCTCGGGTTATAAAGTCTTGGACGATCGTCTTTCCTTTTCTCTTCCCTGTCCCTCTTCTTCCGGTCTGCTTAGTCAGCTCGGGATAGGTTTGAGTTTACTTCTGACTCGAGCTGGATTTCTCGCTTGGTCCAGGCTTTCACTTCGGCCGTGGTCTTAAGTTGCACCAATGCAAAAGAGCGAACCACTCTTGGTGCCTGAGACCTGACCTCAGCGCGGTGATGACCGTTTCGTCACGGTGCTCGAGTACCTCCAGGAGGGCATTATAGAAGCGGGTGACATACCCTTTGAAGGATTACTTATCTCCACTCTTGACAGTGAATAAGCAGTCGATGGTCTTCTTTTTTCGTCGGTTACCGACAAAATGACCGAGGAATTCGGTAGCCAGCTCTTCAAAGGTAGAGATAGTGCACAGTGTAAGCCCTCGGAACCAGTCCTGGCTAGCTCGGATAAAGGTGGTGGGAAAAGCTCGGCATTGAGCCGCGTCTGAGTTATCTTGGAAGTTCATGCCCACCGTAAATGCGTCCAAGTAGTCCTTCGGGTCGGACTTCCCGTCAAAGAGGGCCACTTTGGGCGGCTTGTTCTTAGAAGAGATATGCTCGGCTAGCAGCTCTTCTGTAAAGGGCTTTGTTAGTGAGTTGGCGAAGTACCTGGTCCCTTCGCTGGACGCATGGCCATCCCGTCGTATGCCTTCGATTTTCTTTTCGAGGGCATCAAGTCAGTGGTGGTGCCCAAAGGATTCTGCACACTCGTAGTGGTAGCTAACCCCGCTTCGGGTCTGCGCGATGGTGCGGCTTCGATTCCGCTCTATTAAATTTCTCAAATCCTCGGGTGAGGCCATCCTTGAGTGGTTCTAGCGTTCGCTGTTCGCGTGGCCCCGACGAGCGTGGGGGCGTCGGTCATGCCTGGAAGCAGGCGAGCTGACCAACACCTCCTTAGGGGGAGAGAACGTGCGGCGGGCATCGGAGCGACGACCCAGTCTTCCTTGGGATCGGGGTGTGGAGCTGTCCGGCACCCAGCGGGTCATGGACTCAATCGCCGCATGTGGGTCACGGTGGCCGGAGTCAGCATGCCGGCGCTTGGTGATGCTGGGATGAGCACGAGTGAGATCGAGAGCTTGATCGTGCCTATTCATCCTTTTACGGACGTCGTTATCCTGGGGATGGGGAACGGTGGTCTGGTAGATAGGGCTCGCTGCTTGAACGTGGACGAGGGCATCCACCAGCGATGTGAGTGTTGGAGATAGTGCCCTCAGAGTCAATTATTGGATCACAGGCACGTGATTGCAATGATTGAGGGAGGACCTATCCCGGTAGGACAGTCTTACTCTAGATGATAGTATGCTATCTGGTTTATCTTTATCATCGTATACTGCTTTAGGTGACCTGACAGGTCGCTATTGCACGATGATAGAGCCCCTAGGATTCTTGCTTGACTGCCGGCAGTATGAGGGCGATCATATAAGTGAGAGCTGGAGTCTATTAGCACATCCTTAAAAGGTCCCTAGTCGTGGGAGTTTCGAGACAGGGCATCGATTCTCCAGAGTAGACTAGTGTATACAGTCGAGACCCCGATGAGGGGCGGTGGCCGGTCTCACAAGCCACTGGTGTCAGTTGGTTCACCTAAGATGTATATAGGTGCTCATTGGGTTATGAGTACACCGGACAGGACTCGCCGGGAACATGCTAGTTGGTCTTATACCTGACGTCAGATAGCAGTTCCCTGGTGACATGTGTACAGGTTAGTTCATCGACCTGGGGATCGTCATTTGTCTCGTGTGAGTTCCCACTGTACTTTGATTACTACCCTACCACGGCTCAAAGGAGTCGTGCAAACAGGTTTTAGTTGGGTACAGTCCCGAGCCACATGGAGGCAGTGAGCGGATCTTCAGGGGTTCGTCTCTCCCGGTATTGGGAGTGAGGTCGCGCTGTGTCTAGGAGAGCCATTACACGAAGTCCTTGGCCAAGGCAGGAGATTTACTGGTAGGTATTCCAGTAGTATCTCAGGGTGTTCTGGGCTACACTCCGACATGACTTGTACCGCTTTTGGGGGTCTGACTTTTACCAACCCCCTAGGCCCGACATGCGATGCTCATAGACGAACGGACCGGACTGTACGGATATTGTCACTGACAGGCTCAGTAGGGTGTCAGGATGAGTTCGCTCATCGACGTCCCTTTTGGTCAATAGCTGGTGGCCCGTTACGTATTGGCTTATACCTCTGACGTGCTAGTGGTTAAATCCACAGCCATAGTATTGACGAGTCTTTAGAGTCCACCACACTTTCAGTTACTCAAGCTTTCGGGCGAAACGCTGTAGAGGCCGTATGGAGATATGGCAGGGTCCGATCAGATACGTGCGGTATTGCACGGATCAGGATCGGACGGTTAGTACTAGTGGCCGTATGGTTATATGGCAGGGTTCGATCAGATACGTGCGGTATTGCACGGATCAGGATCGGACGAACATTACTAGCCGGCTTTGGTTTAAGCCGGATCCTAGTTTAGTACAGTGTAGATTTTATCTCATTGCATTTGTATCCGGTCGGAATACAGATGCGGGTGTGTATGCACAGTATCGGGGTTTTCCTGTAATTTATTACGGGACCAGTTTTCTGGAGTTGCCAGTTTGCATTCCGTTCCGGCCGGTTTTCCTTTGTTCTTTCCCGGCCGGACTTTTCCGATGGAGGGGGTTATTTGCAAGTTTGCAAATAACACTTTGTGGAGGGTTTTATTGCAAAAGTATTGATTATGATATCTTTCATCCATGATGCATTTATTGTGAAGTGAAAGGATTTGATTTGGATGTGAGTTTTGTGATCATTATGTTCTTGGATGTGGTCACCATTGCTTTTCTCCTACCATCACCTCCCTTCTTGTGTTTTTGTTTTTCCTCCACCATTCTCACATATATTTGGGCCGGCCACATTTTGTGGAAGAGAGAGAGAGTTCATTTTGAGGAAATATTGGTTCATATCATTTTCATGCTTGCAAAATTCTACACTTCATTCCAAAGTCCATTCATGATCCCTCTATCCTCCATGGCAACAAAACCCCAATGAGACATAGACTCTATACATCCTACAGCAAGTCTTGGGCATGTCGACTTGCCAGCTTCATGCCCGAGTTGCCTCGGTATAGAGGCGGGAGCCCGTAAAAGATGCAGGCGATGTGGTGCCCTTCCGGCGAGGAGGCGACGACCGGAGTTTCCACGGGAGATCGGAACGATGACGAGAAGACCGGAGGACTCGGATCACTCGGTATATCTCTTCCCATCTTGTAGTTAGCTAGAACTAGTTTAATGGTCCGATCCGGGTGTTTTAGTGCGCGGTGGTGCCGGTTTGCAAAGTTCGCAAAATCAAAGTTTATCACCGTTTCCACATTTGGCCGTCGGATTGACGACCGGGGCGCCGCCGTGCACTTACAGTGAGCCTGTCTATCCGAGCGGATAAGGCGTTGATCACGTTAGGAGGAGGAGACGAGCCGCTCCCGCCTCCGTTGTGGCGGCTCGTATTTGGATCGTCGCGGTTGTCGCTCGCCATCGGGTAGAGGGCGGAAGATCAACTTTAGGGGTGGAGAAGCTTCTGAAGCATTTTCCACAGACGGCGCCAACTGATGGAGGCTGTGATCTCCTTTAGATGTTGTCCTCCGTCGATCCTGTGATGGCGATCTTTGACGGTTGAGATTTGGTTTGGGAGTTGTTGAGCGTGTGGATCTGAATGGGTTGGCGTTGACGCCGAGCTATCTGCAAAAGAACTCCCGGGGTGGGTGACCACCGTAGAACCCTCCGACGATCAAGTTAGTGTTGGGGTTTGCCTAGCACCCTCACTATGTTTTAACAAGTATCAAATATGCAACTTTAAAAATCTAGGGTGCTAACCAACCCGAACCTAGAATCGAACTAGAGGATTAGACGTAAAGCTAACAAGTATCACATACAAGTAAGTGTCTAACACTAAGAGAAAAAGAACTACAACCTTTGTAGAGTTCTCCTTCTCTTCAAAAGCTCTGTGTAGATGTTCTTGACTCCTTGGTTCTACTTGAAGCTTGAACCGGTCCGCTTGAAGCCTTCGAAGTCCACGATGATCCACCACGGGGTTCCTTGACTCAAGCTCCTTAATTCACTTAACCTAAGTAGAAGTGAGGCAAACAACCTACACTAGTGGGCTAGACTAATATAGATTGATGAAGTGGGTATTTTTCTCACTAATAAAACCTTTCTTTTTTTTCCTCTTTTACTCACTAGAAAAAGGTAGAGAGCTTGGAGTAAGAAGGAGATGGAAATGGCTAAGCTTGAGCTTAAAAGAGATAAACATAAGAATAATAATAATATATGACAGAGTGAGTCACACTCACTCTTAACTAAAGCATGAAAATATCTAGATATTATTAGTAGTTGAGTTAGTGGAGGATTAGAAATGAAACCATGGTTACTAAAGATATTTTAAGAAGTGTGTAGAAAAAATATATCAACCATGGATTTATTCCTAATTTCCATTAACTCAATAATTAAAATATCACAAATGTTTCCATGTGAGTCTTGCATAGCCATCTCCAATGTATCATCAACCATGACACATGTATGCATGCATGTGTGCATACATATCAATATAAACATACATACATGCATGCATACAAATAAAGAAAAGATTTAAATAATGAGCTAATGGTCATAATATATTAAATCAACACTTGATTTAATAATCCGGTCATATCACATACGGCCCGACCAATAGAAAACGCCAGATTAAAATACGGTATCATATACTCGTATTTAATCAAGCTCCCGCGCATATCCTCATATGCACCCCCACATCGTTTCGCCTGAGCTCGGAAACCCCTTTGTGGAACTCTAAGACTCGTCAATACGCTAGCAGTAGGTACCGATCATATCAGATACCCACAAACCGTCAGTGGTACTAGCTGCACGTAACGGCTCCCAGGTATTGAGCGAACAGAAGATCAACAAGCGAACTTGTCCAAACTTCCGTAGAGCCAACTGGCAACACTTACCGTACAGTCCGGTCTCTTTGTCTGATATGTTGTATATCGAGTCTAGGGATGGTATCGTCGACCCCAATAACTAAATAAGTCATGCCGATGTATGGCCTATAACAGATCGAGAAATTACTGATAACACTTATCAGTAAATCACATCAGCCCTGGCCAGGGACTTTCAGTTATAGCCAATCGCACATAGCACACATCAACCCCAAATACTGGGAGAGACGAAACCCCTCCTATCGCTCATTGGCTCCATGTGTCTCGGGACTGTACCAAAAAACCACCTGTTTGCACGACTCAGTAGAGCCGTGGTAGGGTGGAAATCGAAGTACAGTAGGAGAACACACAAGACTCTATGACGACCTCGGGTCTACAGACTAACCTGTACAAGTTTCACCTGAGAACTGCTATCCGACGATAGATATAATACCATATAGGAGTTCTCGGCGAGTCCGTTCAGTATACCCAGTCTCCACTGAGCACCCGTATACAATCTTTGATGTCAAACACCAATGGATATGGGATCATCCATCGCCCATCAAATGGGTCAAGAAACGTATACGCTAGTCTACTCTGGAATATCGATGCCCCGTATCGATACACCCATGACTAGGAACATTTAAGGATATGCTTATAAACTATACATGTCCCACTAGTACGATCTGCATCATTATCAAAGTAGTCAAGCAAATATCCTAAGAGCTTTACCAACATGTATCAAATGAATAGTATACACAATCAAGTGAACATGTTAAGATAAAGAGTAACCAGATAGCATACTATCATGTCAAGCAAGAACGTCGTTTGAATATATATACATACATACATACATACATATCTATACATCCACTATCAAATAATGGCCTCTAGGGCATACATATATCCAACAATCTCCCACTTGCACTAAGGCCAATTATTGGCGTATCTCATACCCAACATCTTAAATAGTTACTCATGTTGCGGCTGTGGAAGGGCCTTGGTGAGTGGATCCGCGGTGTTATTCTTTGTATCTACTCTTCGAATCACGATCTCGCGGCGATCAACTATCTCCCGGATCAAATGATATCGCTTCAGGATGTGTCTGGATCGCTGATGGGACCTGGGCTCTTTGGCCAACGCCATAGCCCCATTATTATCACAATACAATGGTATTGGATCAATAATGGTTGGAACTACTCCTAACTTCGTGATGAACTTCCTCATCCAGACGGCTTCCTTAGCAGCATCGTTTGCATCAATATACTCAGCTTCCATCGTTGAGTCTGCAATGGTGTCCTGTTTAGAACTCTTCCAACAAACCGCCCCTACATTGAGGGTAAATACAAACCCCGAGATAGATTTATTGTCATCCATATCACTCTGGAAGCTCGAATCGGTAAAGGCCTCCATTTGGAGATCCCCGTTAGCATACACCAAGATCATTTCTTTAGTCCTTCACAAGTACTTAAGAATGTTCTTCACAGCTGTCCAGTGGTTCTCCCCTGGGTTGGATTGATACCTGCTTACTACACCTAGTGCATAAGCCACATCAGGGTGAGTACATAATATCGCATACATTATAGATCCTACGGCTGAAGCGTATGGTATAATACTCATGCGAGCTCTCTCTTCATCAGACTTTGGGCAAAAGTCCTTGGAGAAAGTGATTCCATGACAAGCGGGTAAAGCACCTCACTTGGAATCTTCCATACTAAACCTTTTTAGGATGGTGTTAATGTACCTTAATTGGGACAATCCCAACAGCCTCTTAGATCTATCTCTATAGATCTTAATACCCAAAATGTACGAGGCATCACCCAGGTCCTTCATGGAGAACCTTTGTGATAAGAACAGTTTGACCGATTGTAGCATAGGAACATCGTTTCCTATCAGGAGGATGTCATCCAAGTACAATACGAGGAATGTGACAGTACTCCTTACAATTTTCTTATAAATACAAGGTTCATCTAGATTTTTGACAAAATCAAACTCTTTGATCGCATCATCAAAGCAGATGTTCCAACTCCGTGATGCCTGCTTTAATCCATAAATGAATTTAAGCAACCTACATGCTTTCCTGCTCCTCCCACTATCAACGAAGCCTTCTGGCCGATCCATATAAACGCATTCTTCTAAATCACCATTTAGAAATGCAATTTTAACGTCCATCTGTCAGATTTCATAGTCGTAGTGAGCAGCAATAGCAAGTAGGATCCGAATGGATTTAAGCATTGCTACAGGAGAGAAAGTTTCGTCATAGTCCAGACCTGGTCTTTGACGAAATCCTTTCGCTACAAACCTTGCCTTAAGGTCTCTGTTTCCCCAAAAAAAGAGCAAAGCTCTGTTCAAAATTTGAAAGGTAACGCCTCATATGCGTTGCACGAGGGCGCCAGCGCCAAGAGTTAAAAACTCTAAGGCATCACCTCACGTGCCTTGCACAAGGGCGCCAGCGCCAAGAGTTAAAAACTCTGAGGCAGCGTCTCACGTGCCTTGCACGTGGGCGCCAGTGCCAGAACCAAATCTCTTTGTTAAATAGAGCCGTTGGATCAAAGATCCAACGGAGATGATAAATCATCAGAATACAGAATTAAATTCTGTTGAGGAAATATTCCTCAAATCTTTCTAAACAAGAAAGATTACTCTCTGAAAAACAGAGCACCGTTGGATTAAAAATCCAATGGTGATAAAAAAAATCACCAAACTACAGAATAAGCTCTGTATGGGAAAATATTTCCCAATCTTGTTAAAAATGAGAAAAATATCTTATGTAAAACAGAAGCCCTTGGATCAAAGATCCGACGGTGGATAAAATCCCCAAATCAATTAAAGATCTCTCAATGAGAGATTTCTTTAACCGGATCAACAAATCTGCATCTACTATATAAAGGACCCAAGACTTCAAGTCTTAGAGAGAGAAACCCCTCATAAACTTTGAGAAAAAGAAAGAAGAAAGTTTTAAGAAGGAAGAAAAAAGAATACCTTTCTTCGAGATAAGAACAGTTTGACCGATTGTAGCATAGGAACATCGTTTCCTATCAGGAGGATGTCATCCAAGTACAATACGAGGAATGTGACAGTACTCCTTATAATTTTCTTATAAATACAAGGTTCATCTAGATTTTTGACAAAATCAAACTCTTTGATCGCATCATCAAAGCAGATGTTCCAACTCCGTGATGCCTGCTTTAATCCATAAATGAATTTAAGCAACCTACATGCTTTCCTGCTCCTCCCACTATCAACGAAGCCTTCTGGCCGATCCATATAAACGCATTCTTCTAAATCACCATTTAGAAATGCAATTTTAACGTCCATCTGTCAGATTTCATAGTCGTAGTGAGCAGCAATAGCAAGTAGGATCCGAATGGATTTAAGCATTGCTACAGGAGAGAAAGTTTCGTCATAGTCCAGACCTGGTCTTTGACGAAATCCTTTCACAACAAACCTTGCCTTAAGGTCTCTGTTTCCCCCAAAAAAGAGCAAAGCTCTGTTCAAAATTTGAAAGGTAACGCCTCATGTGCGTTGCACGAGGGCGCCAGCGCCAAGAGTTAAAAACTCTAAGGCATCACCTCACGTGCTTTGCACAAGGGCGCCAGCGCCAAGAGTTAAAAACTCTGAGGCAGCGTCTCACGTGCCTTGCACGTGGGCGCCAGTGCCAGAACCAAATCTCTTTGTTAAATAGAGCCGTTGGATCAAAGATCCAACGGAGATGATAAATCATCAGAATACAGAATTAAATTCTGTTGAGGAAATATTCCTCAAATCTTTCTAAACAAGAAAGATTACTCTCTGAAAAACAGAGCACCGTTGGATTAAAAATCCAATGGTGATAAAAAAAATCACCAAACTACAGAATAAGCTCTGTATGGGAAAATATTTCCCAATCTTGTTAAAAATGAGAAAAATATCTTATGTAAAACAGAAGCCCTTGGATCAAAGATCCGACGGTGGATAAAATCCCCAAATCAATTAAAGATCTCTCAATGAGAGATTTCTTTAACCGGATCAACAAATCTGCATCTACTATATAAAGGACCCAAGACTTCAAGTCTTAGAGAGAGAAACCCCTCATAAACTTTGAGAAAAAGAAAGAAGAAAGTTTTAAGAAGGAAGAAAAAAGAATACCTTTCTTCGAGGTAAATAAAAAATAGAGATCAGAGCATCTCATCTGCATATCCAAGAGTTTAACTCTTCTTAAAGAACACAGTTCTTTCTCTGGATCTGAGGTCCATGAGACAAGTCTTCTACAAATGAGAATTTAATTCTCATAGGGAAGAACTTATTCTTGGGGATCAAAGATCCAGAAAAGAACAAAGAATTGAACTCTTCAGAACAAAATACCCAAAGAAAAAACCAGCGTCAAGTGCCTCACGTGCTCATCACGTGGGCACTGTTTAATAAAGAGTTCTTAGCACTCAGTGGTTGGCGCTCAGTGCCAAGCGCCTCACGTGTCTCTCACTTGGGCGCTGCTCAATAAAGAGTGCTTAGAACTCAGTGGTTGGCGCTCAGCGCCAAGCGCCTCACGTGTCCCTCATATGGGCGCTGCTCAATAAAGGGTGCTTAGCACTTACTGGTTGGCGCTCAACGCCAAGCGCCTCACGTGTCTCTCATATAGGCGCTGCTCAATAAAGAGTGCTTAGCACTCAATGGTTGGCACTCAGCGCCAAGTGCCTTACGTGTCCCTCACATGGGCGCTGCTCAATAAGGAGTGCCTAGCACTCAGTGGTTGGCACTCAGCGCAAAGCGCCCCACGTGCTTCGCACATGGGCGCCATAAAGAGTGTTTAACACTCCATAAAAACAAAAGAACAAAAAACAGGGAAAGTAAAGCTCAGCATTATTTGCACAGAAAAGGGACTGAACCCCAAGCAAGTGTTTAACACTTTATTCAAAGACTGAGTGGGTTGAGTCCAAGTTGACCAAATCCCCAATTCAGACCAACCGAGCCCATGTGCTCATCATTTTTCAAATTGGACTTAGTCCGAAACACGACTACAGATCTCCCAATAGGCATTGGTTCAAGGGTACATCTCCTCACACCTCTAATACATGTCATTGTAATTCTTCAGCGTTTTCAGAGAGGTGGTGGGTCCCGATAACCAACAACTCTTCAGTGCACTCCTAAATTGACAGGCACATCCTACCGTGGACCGAAACGTTCTTAAACTAACAACGGACCGTAACGTCCTTAAACTAAAACAATGGAGCCCAAATGTTCTTTTATTGGATCAAGATGATCCTAAACCCTTGTCAAGTAGATCTTAGTCTAAAATTGGACTAACGTATCCTTAACAAACATTTAAGTTGATCTTAATTTCAAACAAGATTAACGATCCTTAAATCAACCAAAACCCAAATCTAAAATATACGGATTTGGACTAATCGCACCCTACGGACGACGACATAAATTAGTCTCCGTATACAATCCACGGGTAACCAAAATTAAAACAAACACATATGACACGAAGTGATCTTCTAGAGCAGGAGAAAGTGGTTACCGCGACGCGGTAACGTAATTAACTACAGGGGCTTGCGCCTGCAGGGAAGAGCGTCCCCACAATCAAAAACCTCTCGCAAACGAGGTGGAATCTGACGAAGTCTGCTACAACGGCCGCATACGTCCAAACCTTCGATACATGGTGTCATAAATCAACTTGGCATCTTCGGAGAGGTGGACAGATAAAACCAAATAGCATCTGCCCCCAAATTCAGGCAAGACGTTCGTCTTCCCCGTTTTCGGCGGTAAACAGATTCTGGCACGCCCGGTGGGACCTTTTCCTCTTTCCACTCCACACTTTGTGTGTCGTGTTCGCGAACGAAACGCGGTTTTATATGGTTGCCCCTAGATTCGAGGTACTAAGATTTGGTGTCTTGCTCCATGCAGAAAAGGAGATAACATCGATGGCCTCCAGCTGCACTAACTGCAACAGCAACTCTCGCTCCGCCCCAAATGGAGGAGTGACTTACGGGCCCCAAGCGGCCTCCATCTTTGCAATGCCAGTAGAGCAGGTGACTCAGTCCATCACTGGATTGTTCTTTGAGACCATGATCCTGCCAGCAAGCTTCAGCGTTCCGACGCTATCACAGGAAGCTCCGAAGAAGTCGGTCTTCGATCGGCTTGCAACCACCGCGGTCCCTCTCAACGGGTCGTCCAAGTCTACTATCTCAGTTTTTAACAGGCTGAGCCAAATCTCCAGTGGGCCTGCAAAGAGGCTCGCAATACCTGAAGGGGTTATCCCGAAGCGGATAGCCATTCCAGTTCCGGCAGATAAGATCGTCGAAGGGGCTTCTCCTACTAAAGGATTGGTCTTCACAAGACTGACCATTCCAACTCCTGCTTCCGGCGAAGTCACCAAGACTGCTTCCCATATCCAAACATCGGCCTTTGAAAGATTGACCGTCCCTTCCCAACGGATGTCAGTGCTGACACCAGCTGTAGCCCTTCATCAGAGCAGGGGGCATGATGAAGCCATCCCCATAATGGAGGCAATACCGTCTGCACGACATGTTCGACGTCGCTACTGGCACCGAGAGAGGAGAGCTGGGGGCAATTCCCCCTCTGGACTTACTCCACCAGCTCCAATGGTGGAAATTGATGCTGCTATTCCAACTGGGAACAGCTTTGATCCACTCAGGAAGGTGCGAAATAACTCTCCAACCCCTATACTGAAGAAGTCGCCTTCGCCTACTGAAAACATGACACAGGTAAAGCCGGAGCAGCCCCCTCAGCGGCTGTCCTCCAAAATCCACAGGGTCTGGCAGAGAGTCTAAGATTCTGTAATTGACAAAGAATAATCTTGCCGGCTGAAGAAAATGAAGGCTCGGCAAGAGGAGGACCACCCACGGAAGGTATCGTCTGCATGGGTGCCTGCTGCAACGGCCCCCTCAACTTCGACCTCCCACAAAAGGAGAAGGCCGGAGAAGATCCCTATGCCTGTAGTAAATTTTAAAGGCAATAAACTCAAGCGCCCTAAGTCTTGGGGCATGGTAGTACACACGGTGTACATGGCTTCCAGGAAAGAGGAAATACGTACTTCCACGGGTCAACGACCGCTCACACGGTCTGTGACAAAAGCTCAGGAGCAACAGCAAAAGCTCCAGGATATGATGACAAAGATGGCCGCACTCACTGGGCAGAAAGAAAGACTGAAAGTATCGTCCTAACAGCGCCAAGATCAAGAGACCGACACCGATTTCCTGCGGAGGGTGCTATAAAGAAAAGATAAAGAGGCTGCAGAACATGCCACTAATATAAAGCAGATGGCCCTCCTTTTCTAAGACATGGTCAGGATGATGATCCAGTCGGAACCTCCATTCGAAGACCCTCCGATAATTATCGAAGATGACAGAGGGGAAACGTCAAATCCTCCATCGGCTTTCTCAGCAGCCAAAGAAGAAACGATCTCCAAGGCTGCCCTTGATGACTACATAGCTCAAAAAATACGAGCTCATCAGGAAAGCGAAGCGGCTGGCCAAGTCGTCAGAACTGGGCGACCTTATCCAGGCCGGTACGATCAAATCAAGTACCCGCCCGGATATATGATCCCTAAATTCCACGTGTATAAGGGGACAGACAATCCCCATCAGCACGTCGCTCAGTTCAGAGCTCTATGCGGCAATACTGGAGGCGACGACAAACTGCTACTTCTCCAGTTCTTCGACAGTTTGGCGGAGACAACATTTGAACGGTACTCGGAGCTCCGAATGACTCCATCAAAATATTTACAGAAATGGAGCTACTGTTCAAGCAGCTTTTCGCAAGCGCAAGCGAGCGCACCCCGATTACGGCATTAATTAATGCCAGGGTGAAGCCAGGAGAAACCTGGGTTCAATACGCAATTCGATGGCGGAACCTATGGTCAAAATGCAAACAACGCATAGAAGAAGCTCCTGCCGTAGATATGTTCGTGGGGACCCTTGAACCTCAGGCGACTATATCCCAATTTATGATGTTCTTCAAGCCGACCACCTTCCAAGCCTTGATTGACAAGCTGTTCCAAATGGACCAGATGGGCCATAGGCTGTCCTCTTCGAAAACGGATCCCCGGAATGAAAAGTAGAAAGGGAAAGCGATTTTCGTTGCCAATGCTCAAACAACAGCCGAGTGACCCGAAACCGGTTGCTCGCCAAAGCAGCAAAGCACGATCCCTCGAAGAGAAGTTGAGACATCCTTTCTTGTTTTCCTGGGATAAAATGAGAAGACTGTTCGAACTGGCAGTGCGCAACAGGCTCATCACTCTACCGGATCCAAGAATCCCGCTACAGCCTGGTGACGTCAATAGTACTAAATTACTGTCCCTACCACAGAGTAATGGGCCACCCAATCGAAGATTGCTACGTCTTTAAAAACTGGGTTGAGGACCAGTACCAGCAAGGCAAATTTGCGCTATCCGAAAAATGGAAGGTAAACCAGCCTCAGCAGCACGCTCCTAAAAAGGTGGACACGTCGGGGGCATCATGCTTATTTATAGAAGAAGCTCCGTGTGAAATTGTTCGGCTAAAACTAAAAGAATGCTAAAGGATCTTCAAGCATGCCTGGCAATCAGATGGAAAAGCTCGCTGGAGCCCGAGATCATTGAGAGGATGCTGAAACTGCGCCCAACACCGAAAGTTGGTAGCGATGGGCAAAACACCCAGGTCATGCCTTCAAAGTCTTCGAAGAAAAGAAAAAGTCCAGGAAGCCCATGCAGTTCGACGACAATCGTACGGATCTGCAAAAGTACATTGACGCACTGGAGGAGTACAACCAGAAGGTTCGGACCCCGGTCGCTCTCGAAGAGTTTCTCAACCATATCCTTGAGAACGGAGACAACGACAATGATGAGGGGAACAACTCGTCAGAAGAACCCGAGGATTATGTAGCGAGTTGCCACATGATCTCTCACCTGTCTTTAAAATACGAAGAAGCTCCCTTGGTGGAGGAAAGCAACGCAGAGGAACTGGGGGCAGGACCGGCATCAAAATCCCTAGAACCGTCAGACGACTTGATTGACAGGTTGCTAAGCGAAGCCCTTCAAAAAAGCAAAGCTGACCGAGAGCATGAAACGACCATATACGAAAAGGTCAAGCGTCGGCGTCAGGACGAAGAAGCAGCGGCGAGGAAAAGTCACAAGGTACTCCAACCAGATCGAAGCACACCCGCGGGAGACAAAAGCAGGTTTAAGATGGGGAAACGGTTCACCAAATCCCTGTCAATAGGGATGAAGCTGCTACCTGTCAAAGGAAATTCTCCCGAGAGTACGTGCCCCGATGAAGTGGTTGTACACCCAAACTACTGTTTATATCATCGGAGGATCACACACCCCACCGAAGAGCGCATCACCTTCAAAAAGTGGTGACAAGGATACGTGGCCCACCGACAACATTTCAAGAGGATGAAGCGTGAAGCTCGTCGACAGTGAAGAAATGTGACAGATGACTGCGGAAAAACGAATGGCAATTGTTATATGGCTGATACCAGGAAATCTAAAGTTCTTACCTTAGGGTGCGATTCTGACGAAGAAATAACCCTCAGCCCTCTCTTTAATGAATCCACCTCTAGAACAGAAGAAGGGGAGGAGAACTGCGAGAACATTCAGTTACGTAACCGTACGTTGCCTGAAAAGAATCTCGGACCCTCAAACAAAGGTTCGGGTAAGAGAGACAAGGGGAAGGAAAAGGTCCCTGAGGAAATTGCCCTCGATGATAGAGTCGTCGAAGAGCTCACTGCTAAGGACCCGTCTAAGAAAAACAAGATGGATTACAATGTCCTGGCACACCTGAGGATGATACCTTCACAACTGAGCATACCGGATGCTCTCCTCCTGTCCAAAGAGGCACGAGGTTCTCTGATCAAGGCATTACAAGAGCCCGATCGGTTTCAATCCTTCCTTGCAGAAGAAAAGATGAAGGACGAGCTAGAGGAAGCTCACACAGCTGACATCACATTCAGCGATGAAGATCTCCTCCTCGGAACGTGCGAGCACAACCGTCCTTTGTATGTCACCGAGTACTGCCACGACATCAAGATAGGGAAGAACATGGTTGACAACGGGTCATCCGTCAACCTTTTCAATGTGAGAGTGTTGAAGAAGATCTGCATGAACGTGCAGTACCTAGCTCGGGACAAAATTACCATATCTGGGTTTGACTCGCAGTCATCACAGACGCTCGGGTCTGTAATACTGACGTTACTCTTTGGGATGCTCATCACTGACATCAAGTTTCATGTCATCGACGTCAAAACTTGCTATAACGCTCTGCTCGGTCGACCTTGGTTACATGAGTACAACATCATCCCTTCTACACAACATCAGTGTATGAAGTACTTCAAAGACGGCATCGAGTACACAGTTACAGGGGAACTAAACCCATTCTCCGTAAATAAAGTCCGCAAATATGAAGACGCCAAGTACTTCTTACCAGACTTCGAAGACACGGAAAGATGTATTAAACCGGAGAATAAACAAAAATCTGTCGCCACTATCCCGATCTTTGGGAGAGATACCGAAGAGGATAAAGAGACATTCTTCTCGGGGCAACCCCAAGGCAGCAGGCCAGGACCATCTACTCCTATTTTAGTTTTTGGCAGTGACTCTGAGGATAAGGCCAATGCAGTTTTCTCCGTCCGCCCGTCAATGCAAACCTTTGCCGAAGCTAATCAGAGTTTGCAAATTACCATGGTTCCACAGCGGCATTATAAAGAACTCGATGCGCTTGATACATACAACGTACAAGAGCTGCAGACCTTCTACGTCCCTCCCAGGCGAAGAGGTGAAAAAGCGATCCTCTTCTATCAATCCATAGAGACCAAAGTGGAGAAAGAAGTCCGGCATGGTGCCGAGCTTACGCTTGACAGGCTTCAACCAATCCATCTACACAGATACTACCCAGAGGGATTGAAAAGGCTACTAAAATGCCAGGGTGTGCCCTTCAAACAAACTGCACGACAAACCCAGTTCTACAACAAGATTTGGGATGTTCCCGGGACTTAGCGAAAGATGCCCAACGGGAGGATGGAGACGGCCGGGCTTGGATACGTTCAGTCCAAGAAACGAGAGCGATTCCATGGCTGCCATATCATAAATGATCCCGGAGGAGAAGGGAATGCTTTTCCAAATAGCGCCGATATCGAGCCAAAGCGGGATTCTGCCGTAAAAATGCCAAGCCCGTCATTCGAAGAACAAATTGATAAGCTAATAAGGGAAACGGGTCAAAAGGTTCGGGATGACCACAGTCACGAAATGGCCATTTACGAGAATGCCAGGACGCAACATATCATTCAGTAGGCTACGAAGGATGACGATGCCCTTCACCCTCAGCCCGCTGTGCGCTCTCGTAGCAAGAAGAAAGCCCGACGCAGAAGCAACAACAAGATAAAAAACGGGAATGACATTCAAAAACAGCGAAGTGGATCCAAGAAGCCACGCGATCGAGAAAAAGTCAGCTGGAATTCGTCTTTTACGAGAAAGATGGGTCGGGAATACTCTTTCCCTCAGGAAAAGACAAGGTAAATATTCAACCTTGTCATGAAGTATCAAATAATGATGCCTCCGGAGTATCAAATGATATTGCTCCTACCACCGAGTAATAGGACATCCGCTTGAAGACTGCTTCACCTTCAAAGACTGGGTCGAAGACCAGTATCAGCAAGGCAGGTTTGCTCTGTCCGAAAATTGGAAGGTAGCCCCACCACGAAAACATGAGCCAAGAGCAACCTACACTGCGAGGGAAAGTCCAGATTAACATAGAGCTTGGAAACGAGCTCATACCTGCCACATGATAACATTCTCAAAGGAGGGCGAGCATGAGAGTGTGGACGACCTCTCCCAGTGCTTCGCAAATGAAGATGAGGATGAGGTGATCTCAAAATTTCCACTGGCGCCAAAAGAGCTGGAAGATAGGATACACACCACGGCCGACAACCTGAGGAAAATCGACTTGGGGATGGCAAACGATCCGAGGCCAACGTTTGTCAGCGAGCTGCTGTCTGAAGAGCAAATGGCTACACTAAAAGACGTGCTTATGCAGTATAAAGACTGCTTTGCATGGAACTATTCCAAGATGCCGGGATTAGATCCGGAGATAGCTGTGCATAAATTGGCTATATCGCCAGACATTAAGCCAGTCAAGCAGGCGCCAAAAAGAATGCGGCTCGAACTCGAGATGAGCATCAATGCCGAAATCAAGAAACTAATCGACTCCGGCTTCATCCAAGAAGTTCAATACCCCGACTGGATCGCCGACATTGTCCCAGTGATGAAAAATAGGACAGTACGCATTTGGGTGGACTTCCGGAACCTCAACAAAGCTTTCCCGAAGGATGACTTCCCAGTACCGGTTACCGAGCTGATGATCAATAACACGTCCACTCATGAGGTCTTCTCCTTCATGGATGGATCTTCAGGGTATAATCAAATAAAGATGCATCCTGAAGACCAAAAGCATACTGCCTTCTGGACCACGCTAGGCATATTCTGCTATAAGGTGACGCCCTCCGGCTTGAAGAATGCTGGCGCTACCTACCAGAGAGCCATGACGAAGATCTTTGATGACCTCTTCCATGAGATCGTTGAATGCTATATCGACGACTTCGTGGTGAAAAGCAAATCATACGAGGAGCACTGAGAGCATTTGAAAATAGTGTTCCAGCGTCTTCGGAAATATAATATGAAGTTGAACCCTATGAAATGCGTGTTCGGAGTCTCCTCATGCAAATTCCTAGGATTCTTCGTACAACACTGAGGCATCGAAATAGACCCATCAAAGATCAAGACGATTATGAAAATGCCCGTGCCAAGAACTCTCAAGCAACTGCGGTCTCTCCAAGGGAAGCTCGCGAATATCCGACGGTTCATAGCTAACATCTCCGGCAAATACCGCCCCTACAGCCATCTAATGAAGAAAGGGCCCCGTTCATTTGGGATTGTGAATGCCAAAGTGCACTAGACGAAATCAAGAAATATCTGCAGAACCCGCCGATATTGACCGCTCCGGTTAAGGGAAAGCCTCTCATCCTATGCACAACGGCCCTTGAAGGTTCTTTAGGCGCGCTATGGGCATAGGAGAATGACCAGGGGAAGGAGAGAGCTTTCTACTATTTGAGTCGAGTCCTTCTGGGAGCAGAAAACAGCTACTCCCCTATTGAAAAGCATTGCCTAGCATTGATCTTCGCGATAACGAAGCTCAGGCACTATGCCCTGGCACATGAGGTCCATCTCATATCAAAGGTGGATCCTCTCAAATATTTGATGTCAAGAGCCATACTAAGGGGAAGGTTTGCCAAATGGGCCCTTCTATTGATGGAGTTCTCGATAATCTATCGGCCCCTCAGGGCAGTGAAGGGTCAGGCCATCGCTGACTTTCTCGCTGAACATCCAATACCAGCCGACTCCCCCTTAAATTGTGAATTGCCGGATGAATATGCGTTCGACACAATCGAAGGGAAGACGGAAGAAAATAATGTCCAATGGGAACTCTACTTCGACGGAGCGTCTTCCATGAAGAAGCAAAAGCAAAACACCCCCATAATTAAAGCTGGGGTAGGCCTTATCTTTGTGACTCCATATGGAGGGATAATGCGTTTTGCTCTTTCCTTAACAGAGCCAAGAACAAATAATGAGGCTGAGTACGATGCTTTGATAGCAGGTCTTGAGATTGCTGTTGACATGGGCATCGAAAACCTCCTCATATATGGAGACTCACAGCTAATCGTTAGCCAAGTAAACTGCGACTATCAAACGTGCAAGCCAGAGTCGGTAAAATATGGCGAAAGAGTGCATCAACTGCTGATTCAAATCCCCTCCTACATCCTGAAAAGCATACCGCGTGCGGAAAAAAGAAAAGCGGATGCGCTAGCCAAGCTTGATAAGGAACTGGACGACAAAAACCTCGATGACGTAAGGATCATTGTGCAAAGCCGTCGGATTCTCGTGCCAGCAGAAATATCTCCGGAGCCGTCTGTAGGAAAGGAAGCGACCAAACAAGCAGCCTGCCAAATAGAAGACGAAGAAAAGGCTAAGGATTGGAGAGAAGTCTTCATAGCCTACTTTAAATCCCATAGAACACCCGACGACGCGTCGTCAAGAAATCAGCTCATGAAACGAGCTCTGTCTTTCGCCTTTGTCAATGATACTTTATATAAGAGATCGTTCGATAGTTTGTTGCTAAGATGCCTGGGACCAGAAGAAGCAAAGAGGGTCGTCCAAGAAAATCACGACGGACTATGCGGTTCCCATCAAACCGGGCCAAAGATGAAGCTGAAAATTAAAAGAATGAGTTACTATTGGCCCATAATGATTTAGGACTGCCTCGAATATGTGAAGCAGTATCACTCATGCCAAATTCACGGGGACTTCATCCACCAGCATCCAAATCCGCTACACCCAACATTGGCTAGCTGGCCGTTCGAAATGTGAGGAACCGATATAATTGGGCCCATCGATCCAGTATCATCTAAAGGACATCGGTTCATATTGGCAACAACCGATTACTTCTCTAAGTGGGCAGAGGCAGTACCGCTAAGGGAAGTGAAGAAGGAGAACATCCTCCATTTCTTCAGGACACATGTCATCTACCGGTTCGACACTCCGCGACGAATCATCTCGGATAATGGGTCGGCCTATAGGAGCCATAAGATCAGCCGTTTTGCATAGTAGCATAAAATAGATTGGAGATATTCTTTGGTCTATAATCCCTGAGCGAACGGTCTAGCGTAGGCTTTCAATAAGACCTTGATGAAGATCATAAAAAAAACGGTATCCAGAAACAAAAAGGACTGGCATGAGAGATTGCATGAAGCTCTATGGGCGTATCGAACCACGTTCAAAACGGCCAAGAATACAACGACATCCGCGTTGGTATTCAGCACGGAAGCGATACTTCCCTTGGAGATAGAGCTACCCTCTCTGCGAATAGCGGTTCGATACGAGCTGATGGATGAAGAAAATGCCCATCTTCGGCTTGAGGAGCTCGATGCTCTCGATGAAACTCGCCTCATAGCGCAGCAAAAACTGGAAGCTTACAAAGCAAAGATGACGCGCTCATACGAAAGACTGACTAGGCCGAGAACATTCCGCCAAAGCGAACTCGTATTAGTCGTAAAAAGACCTATGATCCCCAACCGTGCAAAGCGGGGGAAATTCGAGCCGAACTACGAGGGCCCGTACATCATAGACAAGGTTTACCAAGGAGGGGCCTACTTTCTCATGAACATGCATCGTGAAAGACCCTCCCGGCCAATAAACGACCGATTCCTTAAGAAATACTAGCCCTGACGAGTCATAACTCAGGTTAACGATAGATGACGACGCTCGTGTCCGCTCTCTATCTTCCTGAGTCAAGACTCTATAAGTAGTATCCGGCAAAACTTTGCCTCAAAATCCCCACGGACCGCAACGTCCTTAAACTAGCTGTGGATCGAGATGTCCCTAAACTAACAATGGACCGTAATATCCTTAAACTAAGTACGTCGCCTCAAACACGGCGACACTGGAATTCAAGTCCACGAGTCCCAGCGGTGAGGATTGCAACTCAAATCCCATCGGCAAACAGATGGTTCACCTGCGGTGAAACTATTTTCGAGAGTTTCATCGCTAAAAAAAGGGTACGTCCATAAGCGAAATGGGCGCGGATGAAAACCCGAAAGGGCGCCGTGAATAAAAACAACAGGGCTACCGACGAGCTTATGAAAACCTGAAAGGGCGCAACCTCGTTGTTAAAAAAACGATATGTCCACAAGCGAAATTGGCACGGATGAAACCCCGAAAGGGCTCCATGAGTAAAAACAGCAAGGCTGCCGGCAAGTTTGTGAAAACCTGAAAGGGCGCAATCTCGTTAAAATAAAAACACATGCAAGGTCCTCTCAACCTTGTGAGGAGAAAACACCTGCGTGAGATCCTTACGACTCATAAGGGGGCAACACACTTAGGGATCCCCATGATTCCTAAAGAGAAATTACACTTACGAGATCCTCATGACTCGTAAGGAGAATTCCCCATGTGAGACATTCATGGCTCATACGATTCAAAAGCCTTAAGCTACAGGGATCTGAATCTGTTCTTAAGCCATCACACTCCCCAAGTTGCCCTACAGGCGGTCAATATCGGCTCTTGTATACAATCCACGGGAACAAATAAACGTTTCCTCACCTAGTTCCACCGATGGCGCGAAATTGCCCCATTTGGTGAACAACACTTGTAGGTCCTCTCGACTTGTAAGGAGAAAATACTCTTGTGAGATCCTTACGACTTACAGGAGAATATATCACTTAGGAATTCTCACGACTCCTAAGGAGAAAATACACTTATGAGATCTTCACGACTCATAGGGAGAAACACCTTTATGAGACCCTTACAGCTCGTAAAGTCTAAAAGCCTTAGTCAACAGGATCCTAACCCTGTTTGCTAAGCCATCTTTGTTCAAATCGACAAAGGCAAATGATGATTCGCTCCTGGCAATATCTCAGTTGTAGCGATACTGATGCCTAAATCGGTATCAAATTGCATGTCCTTTCACGGCAAATGATGATTCGCTCCTAGCAATATTCCAGTCGCAGCGATGCTGATGCTAAAATTGGTATAAGACCTCGAGTTCCATACTTGCAATAAAAATCAGCGAGCAAAAATTCATATGAAATAGCCAAAATGATGGGGTAACTCGCAGTAAGAATCAGCGAGTGTTCATCACAGAAAACTGCATTTTAATACCGCCCATTCATTATCTATTTTGTTATATATCGGTACTATTAATCAGTGTATGCTCAGTAATTACAGTTTACAGGTGTTCGTGATTAAATACTGGAAAAAACTCAATATCACGGATATAGCGTTTGGGAGCCGACACTGCAAACAGAACAGAAAATCGACTGATATCCAAAGAGTTATTTTTGCAAAATAAATGTGTGCACACAATTTTGGTCCAACACATACAAGTGTGCATATGACTCTTTGATGGCTTGGACCATGGTGGGGCTGCCTCAGTACACACAAATCATGGCTTTTGCAAATAGGGGACATGGGTAATAAATGCTAAAAGTGTTGATGTGATATATTGCTTCAAGTTCCCTCCAAATCTCTGAATGCAAACCAGGTTATTTTAGATAAATCAAATAGCAGCAGGATGATGTTGGAGTAGACACAAGACCACCACATCAACCCGAGCCTCTACGCTCGGATTTTGGCCGGCCATACCCCCAAATAATCCGAGCTCGCCGGCCCCCTTGTCCCATTTGTCCCCATCTTTTCTCTGTCCCTTTCTTGTAGTCACATCACCTTATTTTTATTACTTGTTTAATCTTTTTTGGTGCCTATAAAAGCCAGATCAGTGAGCAAGGGAAGGGGTCTCTCATATTCACATAGATGCTTACATTTTGATAGTTTCTTTTGTTTTTGGTTTAGGCTTGAGAGTGAGTGGGCTATCACTTGGTTTCTTCTTCTTCTTCCCTCTTGAAGTTTTCTCTTGAGAACTTCATTATGGAGATTGAACAAGTTACCAATATTTTGTACCTCTTCTTCAAGTGTTAATAATATTGTTGTTTCTTTTATTTCTTGTTCTTGTTCATATTTGCTTTTCTTTTTATCATGCTTAACTAATACTTTGGTTGTGGTAATGGTAAGGAAGTGAGATGAAAGGCTTTGTCTTCTCCTCCTCTTGTTAATGTTTAATGTGCTTTAATATGATTATAAACTTAGTATTATTGTAAGTCCACGTTACCCGTCCCCGGATCTTTGGGGTTGCGGAAATGGTGAAAAACGATTTTTTCTTTGGGGGTAACATGGACTCAAAATACGGATCTTTGTTAAACAACTATCTAACAACCTAACTAGGAGTGTTACTTACTCGGTCAGGGGGTTATACCTTAATTTGAACTCCTTCTCTTCAACTCCTTGCGGTGGTCGGATCGGCCTCACCTCGTCGTTTCCTTGCGCCGAAGATGGATCCACCCGAAAGCTTCTACCTTTGGCTTCAACCTCAAACTACAGGAAACTAGAACACTTGGCTTGCTAGACTTTGTGTACTAGGATGAGTAGAGAAGTGTTTTGGGTTTTTATCTCCAAGGCAAATGATTCTCAACACATGAGAGGTTTTTGCCTTGAACTAGAGAGAGAGCAAGAGGAAGAGGGAGAGCTTGAGGACGAGAGAGCTTTCATGAGAGAGAAAGCAAATGAAAGAATCAGCAAGACTTTTCTCACCCTTGCTCTCATAATCCAAAATAATCATAACACATAATAATAATTGAGTATTATGTGATGGTTGTTATCATATCAAATGGCAATATCATTTCTTGCATTAAATGCAATGTGTGTACAAATAAGCAAGCAAAGGTCAATGCCATGAAATGATAGCCATTGTCATGATGATGGTCAACAAGTCCAACCTAGTCAACCGGTCAACAAAGTCAACAAGTCAACAAAGTCAACCTTTCAACCCAACCATGGTACAATAATACTTAATTAATATTATCATTAATCATATTTCTTATTCTTATTAGGGTTTAGCAAAAGTCAACAGTCAACAACCCTAATGAGAATCCTCTGCCTCTGTCTCTGTCAATTGTGCATACACACCCGCATCCGCGTTCCGGGGAACACGAATACAACCGAGATAAAACCAATCCCAAAACGTATATTAGGATTTGGCTTAAACCAAAGCCCGCTAGTAATAACTGTCCGGACACCAAACGTGCACAAGTGCACGGATGTGACCGAACCCTGTCGCAAAACCATGCGACCACTACTCTTTTGCCTAAAGGTGAATAGCTCTCTGTGTGGGACTCTAAAGACTCGACACTACGCTGGCAGTGGGTTTAACCACAGACCGCAAGCGGCACTGGCTGTGCGTAATGGCCCCCAGGTAGATGCCGATAAGAAGACTGACGAGGTGAAACCCATCTGAACTCCTATTGAGCCTGAATATGACAATCTGCGTACAGTCCGGTCTGTTCGTCTGAAAATATCGCATGGCGGGCCTAGGGGGCGGTAAGCGTCAGTCCCCTAATAGCGGTACAAGTCATGTCGGAGTGTAGCCCAGAACACCCTGAGACAACACTGGAAACCTACCAGTGCGTCTCGCTTGTCTTGGCCAGGGACGACTATGTGTAATGGCTCTCCTAGACACAGCGCAATATCAACTCCCAATACCGGGAGAGACGAATCCTGTCTAACCGTCACTGCCTCCAAGTGCTTCAGGACTGCACCCAACTACTACCTGTTTGCACGACTCCTTTGAGCCGTGGTAGGGTAGTAATCAAAGTACAGTGGGAACACACTCGAGGCGAAGTGACAGTGTCAAGTCAGCGGACTAAGCTGTACTCATGTCACTTGGGAACTGATAACTGACGATAGGTATAGTACCAACCAATCAGTTCCCGACGAGTCCTGTCCAGTGTACTCGTAACCTAACGAGCACCCGCATACTATCTCATGTATGACGTACCGACGGCTGTGGGACAGACCGTCTCCCCTGCTGGGATGAGAAGCGCATACGCTTGTCTACTCCGGAGTATCGATGCCCTGTCTCGATAGTCCTACGACTAGGGACCTGCACAAGGATGTGCTTGTAGATTACCCAGTTCCCACGAGTGTGACTGCCATCACAATGCTGGTAATCAAGCAAAGATCCTAAGGGCTCCACTAATGTGTATAGGTGATATACTAAAAGAAACACATGTACACATTAAAGTAGAAACAAACCAAGTAGCATACTACCATTTTGAGCAAGATTGTCTATACAAGGTGAATATCCCAAGCTTCCATTAAGTAATATACAAACTAGTATGATACAGTAATGGCCTCTAGGGCATATACACTAACAATCTTCCACTTGCACTAAGGCTATGTACTAGCGTATCGAAGACCTATCATCTCGATCAGCCGCTCGAACTGAGTCTGGGGTAAGGCTTTCGTGAATGGATCAGCAGTGTTATCTTCCGTAGCAACTCTCCGAACCTCGATCTCTTGGCGACCCACGATCTCCCTGATCAGGTGATACCGCCTCAAGATGTGTTTGGATTTCTGATGGGACCTGGGTTCCTTTGCTAAAGCTATAGCCCCGTTGTTGTCGCAATACAGAGGTATTGGATCAACAATGGACGGAACCACCTGAAGTTCCGTTAAGAACTTCCTCATCCAGACGGCTTCTTTTGCGGCATCAGCAGCAGCGATATATTCCGCTTCCATCGTCGAGTCAGCAACGGTTTCCTGTTTGGAACTCTTCCAACACACCGCCCCTCCATTGAGGGTAAAGACATAACCCGACATGGACTTGGAATCATCCTTGTCACTCTGGAAGCTGGAGTCAGCAAAGGCCTCGATCTGGAGGTCTTTTCCGCCATATACCAAGAACATCTCCTTAGTCCTTCTCAGGTACTTGAGAATGTTTTTTACCGCTATCCAGTGTTTCTCCCCAGGGTTTGACTGATACCGGCTTACCACACTCAGTGCATAAGCTACATCCGGTATGGTACACAACATCGCATACATTATAGAGCCTACCGCAGAAGCGTAGGGTATAATAGACATGCGATCCCTTTCCAAATCAGCCTTGGGAGACATCTCTTTGGAGAGGGTGATCCCGTGACAAGCCGGTAGATTACCGCGCTTGGAATCTTCCATACTGAATCTTTTCAGTATGGTGTCGATGTACCTGGACTGCGAAAGTCCTAACATCCTCTTGGATCTATCACGATGGATCCGGATCCCCAGAATGTAAGTGGCATCACCCAGGTCTTTCATGGAGAACCTGTGTGATAAGAACCCCTTGACAGATTATAGCATAGGAATGTCATTTCCTATCAAAAGAATGTCATCCATGTATAATACTTGGAATACGACAGTTCTTGCTACAAATCTACTATAGATGCATGGTTCATCTGGATTTTTGATAAAGCCAAATTCTTTGACCGTCTCATCAAAACAGATGTTCCAACTCCGCGATGCCTGCTTTAGTCCATAGACGGTAAGCAACTTGCACACCTTTCCGCTGCTCCCACTCTGAATGAAACCCTCTGGCTGGTCCATATAAACACACTCCTCTAAATTTCCATTTAGAAAAGCGGTCTTTACGTCCATCTGCCAAATCTCATAATCGTGGAAGGCAGCAATGGCAAGAAGGATCCGAATGGATTTCAGCATAGCCACTGGAGAAAAGGTCTCGTCATAGTCCAAACCAGGTCTTTGACGAAAACCCTTTGCAATAAGTCTAGCCTTACAGGTCTCAACCTGTCCATCTATACCAATCTTCCTTTCGAAGATCCACTTGCATCCTACGGGTTTTACCCCATCTGGAGCAACATCCAACGTCCATACTTTGTTGGTGTACATAGACTCCATTTCGGTCTGCATTGCATCCAGCCATTTTACCGAGTCAACGCTCTGAATGGCCTACTGGAAGCTAGTCGGCTCATCACTATCAATGATGCAATCCTCTCTATCCCCGTCTATGAGAAAACCGTAGTATCTCTCGGGCGGATGAGACTGCCTACTACTCCTGCGGAGCGGCGTAGGAATGTCCTGTTCTTTTGAACCCTCTGGTTCTACTAAGCTTTCAGTAATAGCTCGTGGTTCTGGAATTTCTTCCAGTTCTACTGCGCACCCACTTATCTGATTTTCCAAAACTTAGTTTCCAAGAAGCAGGCATGACGAGAAACAAAAACCTTTTGTTCCTCTTTGCAATAGAAGAAATATCCCTTGGAGTTCTTTGGATATCCCACAAACTTGCACTGTACTGAGCGTGCCTCGAGTTTGTCCGCATGCTGCTTTTTAACAAAAGCTGGACATCCCCATGTCTTAATGTGCTTAAGATAGGGTTTCTTCCCACACCGATATGGTGTGGTAGGCACAGTCTTAGTTGGAACTCGGTTCAAAAGGTACGCAGCTGATTCTAGTGCATATCCCTAGAATGATCGCGGTAACTCAGCGTTACTTATCATGGAACGTACCATATCCAATAGGGTCCGGTTCCGTCTCTCCGATACACCGTTATGTTGCAGAGTGTATGGAGGAGTAAGCTGAGAGAGAATTCCATTCTCTTTTAGGTAATCCAGGAACTTGGCACTCAAGTATTCACCACCTCGATCAGATCTCAGTGTCTTGATACTTTTGCCGGTTTGTTTTTCTACTTCATTCTTATATTCCTGGAATTTTCCAAAGGCTTCGGATTTATGTTTCATTAAGAAGACATATCCATACCTTGAAAAGTCATCCGTAAAAGTAATGAAGTAAGAATAACCGCTTCGCGCATGTGTAGACATTGGACCGCACACGTCGCTGTATACGAGTCCCAAGAGCTCGCTCGCTCTTACTCCGTGTCCAGTGAACGGAGTCTTTGTCATCTTTCCTCTGAGACAGGATTGACAAGTTGCATATGATTGATATTCGAACGGATTCAAATATCCTTCTGTATGTAACTTCGTCAACCTTCTCTCATTGATGTGACCCAGTCTACAATGCCATAAGAAAGCCTGATTTGTTTCCGGAGACTTTCTTTTGTGTGTATTCTGGACATTGAAAATCTTGTTAGTTATATGTATGCCCTAGAGGCCATTACTATACATAGGATATATATTGTAGTTGATGCTTGGACATATATAGGGAGGACTTTCTTGCTCGACATGATAGTATGCTATCTGGTTGCTCTTTACTTTAACGTGTACACTGATTGTCTCTCTGTTACATGTTGGTAAAGCCCTTAGGATGTGTACTTGACTACCTGGACTATGATGAGGATCATACTAGTGGGGACATGGTAGTCCATAAGTACATCCTTCAAGGTCCCTAGTCGAGGGTATATCGAGACGGGGCATCGATATACCAGAGTAGACTAGCATATACCTTCTCGACCCATACAGATGGGCGATGGATGATCCCATATCCATTGGTGTTTGACATCAGAGATGATATACGGGTGCTCAGTGGAGACTGGGTACACTAGACGGACTCGCCGAGAACTCCCAGATGGTATTATACCTCACGTCAGATGGCAGTTCTCTGGTGACACTGGTACAGGTTAGTCTGTAGACCCGAGATCGTCATAGAGTCTTGTGTGATTCCCACTGTGCTTTGATTTCCACTTTACCACGTCCAAGAGGGCGTGCAAAACGGTGGTTTTTGGGTACAGTCCCGAATCACATGGAGGCAATGAGCGATAGGAGGGGATTCGTCTCTCCTGGTATAGGGAGTTGATGTTGCGCTGTGTTCGATTGGCTATAACCGGAAATCCCTGGCCAGGGTTGCTGAGATTTACTGGTAAGTGTTATCAGTAGTTTCTCGAACTGTTATAGACCTCATATCGACACGACTTATCAAGCTATTGGGGTCTGACGTTTACCACCCCTAGGCGAGATATGCGACATATCAGACGATCAGACCGGACTGTACGGTAAGTGTTACTGGTTGGATTCACAGGAGTGTGAGCGGGCTTGCTCGTCGATCTTCTGATCGCTCAATACCCGGATGGCCGTTACGTTTAGCAGACCGGTTACGGCTTGTGGGTGCTTGATATGATCATCATCTGCTGCCGACGTATTGACGAGTCTTTAGAGTCCTACACAGAGGTTTCCTGGCTCAAGCGAAACGAAATAGGAGCGCATATGAGATATGTGCGGGACCGAGAATAATACCAGTATATGATACTGTATTCGATTCTCGCGATTTGTGACATTGATCGGTTATATGCGATATAGCCGGGTTATCGGATCAAGTGTTGATTCGATAAGTTGTTACTATTGATATTAGTCGGTTATATGCAGTATGACCGGATCATTAAATCAAGCGTTGATTTAATAATTTAATGCATAATTATATATTTGATATATTACTTTGCATTAACTAGTATTGGTTCACTTAAGATGGATTTTCTCACTTGATGTGCACATTGTATATATGATATAGTTTTGTGTACTTGTTTGTATCATGTTTGATGATACATGAAAACTTGGGTGTATGTTTGATTTGAACCATGTTTAGTAAATGGTTAGGGTTTCATTTCATTTACTTTATTTACTTATTCATTTATTTATTTATTCTTTTTGGTAAGAAATAAAATGGTGACTTTATTTGGATTTCACTTGAAGCTTCATGAAGCTTTGAAAGTCAAACCATTTTGTTTCTTTCCTAAACCCTAACCCTTTAACTAAACCCTAGTTCATTCTCTACACTTAACCATGGTTGCTAAAATGATAAGAATGACTTTATTTCCATTTATTCATTATTCTTAATATATTCTTTTTCTTCTTCTTCTTCTTCTTCTTCAAGAAGAAGAAACCATTCTAGCTTCAATGGTGCCTTGATAAAAAGAGTGAGAAATCCAAATCCAAAGTGAACCCACTTCCTATTTCTTCATCCTCTACCACTTGCCAAGTAGTATATGGTGTTTTCTTCACAAGTTTCATGGCTTGGTGAAGTTGGAGCTTGATCTTGTGCTGCCTCGACGTAGATCATCTTCGGCATCAAAGTCGACGACCTAGCCCGATCATTTCTTCGATGAAACCATCGCTAGAGTCCGGGATCCGATGATCGCAGCGGAGGGACATCATCACGGAGCTATGGAGGTGGAAGACCGGATCTACAAAGGTTGTAGTCTCTTTCACTTAGCAGTAAAGTTGTTTACTAGTTTGTTGTTTCACCTAATCTCTAGTTAACGATCTAGTCTAGGGTTTCTCGGCACCGTAAAATTTGAAATTGGCATGGTTGATGCCTTGTGAGACCTCTTGAGCGTGCCTAGGATGTATATTGTAGTGGATGTTTGGACATATATAGGGAGGACTTTCTTGCTCGACATGATAGTATGCTATCTGGTTGCTCTTTACCTTAACGTGTACACTGATTGTCTCTCTGTTACATGTTGGTAAAGCCCTTAGGATGTGTACTTGACTACCTGGACTATGATGATGATCATACCAGTGGGGACATGGTAGTCCATAAGTACATCCTTCAAGGTCCCTAGTCGAGGGTATATCGAGACGGGGCATCGATATACCAGAGTAGACTAGTATATACCTTCTCGACCCATACAGATGGGCGATGGATGATCCCATATCCATTGGTGTTTGACATCAGAGATGATATACGGGTGCTCAGTGGAGACTGGGTACACTGGACGGACTCGCCGAGAACTCCCAGATGGTATTATACCTCACGTCAGATGGCAGTTCTCTGGTGACACTGGTACAGGTTAGTCTGTAGACCCGAGATCGTCATAGAGTCTTGTGTGATTCCTACTGTGCTTTGATTTCCACTTTACCATGTCCAAGAGGGCGTGCAAAATGGTGGTTTTTAGGCAAAGTCCCGAATCACATGGAGGCAATGAGCGATAGGAGGGGATTCGTCTCTCCCGGTATAGGGAGTTGATGTTGCGCTGTGTTCGATTGGCTATAACCGGAAATCCCTGGCCAGGGTTGCTGAGATTTACTGGTAAGTGTTATCAGTAGTTTCTCGAACTGTTATAGACCTCATATCGACACGACTTATCAAGCTATTGGGGTCTGACGTTTACCACCCCTAGGCGAGATATGCGACATATCAGACGATCAGACCGGACTGTATGGTAAGTGTTACTGGTTGGATTCACAGAAGTGTGAGCGGGCTTGCTCGTCGATCTTCTGATCGCTCAATACCCGGGTGGCCGTTACGTTTAGCAGATCGCTTGTGGCTTGTGGGTGCTTGATATGATCATCATCTGCTGCCGGCATATTGACGAGTCTTTAGAGTCCTACACAGAGATTTCCTGGCTCAAGCGAAACGAAATAGGAGCGCATATGAGATATGTGCGGGACCGAGAATAATACCAGTACATGATACTATATTCGATTCTCGCGATTTGTGACATTGATCGGTTATATGCGATATAGCCGGGTTATCGGATCAAGTGTTAATTCGATAAGTTGTTACTATTGATATTAGTCGGTTATATGCAGTATGACCGGATCATTAAATCAAGCGTTGATTTAATGATTTAATGCATAATTATATATTTGATATATTACTTTGCATTAACTAGTATTGGTTCACTTAAGATGGATTTTCTCACTTGATGTGCACATTGTATATATGATATAGTTTTGTGCACTTGTTTGTATCATGTTTGATGATACATGAAAACTTGGGTGTATGTTTGATTTGAACCATGTTTAGTAAATGGTTAGGGTTTCATTTCATTTGCTTTATTTACTTATTCATTTATTTATTTATTCTTTTTGGTAAGAAATAAAATGGTGACTTTATTTGGATTTCACTTGAAGCTTCATGAAGCTTTGAAAGTCAAACCATTTTGTTTCTTTCCTAAACCCTAACCCTTTAACTAAACCCTAGTTCATTCTCTACACTTAACCATGATTGCTAAAATGATAAGAATGACTTTATTTCCATTTATTCATTATTCTTAATATATTCTTTTTCTTCTTCTTCTTCTTCTTCAAGAAGAAGAAACCATTCTAGCTTCAATGGTGCCTTGATAAAAAGAGTGAGAAATCCAAATCCAAAGTGAACCCACTTCCTATTTCTTCATTCTCTACCACTTGCCAAGTAGTATAGGGTGTTTTCTTCACAAGTTTCATGGCTTGGTGAAGTTGGAGCTTGATCTTGTGCTGCCTCGACGTAGATCATCTTCGGCATCAAAGTCGACGACCTAGCCCGATCATTTCTTCGACGAAACCATCGCTAGAGTCCGGGATCCAATGATCGCAGCGGAGGGACATCATCACGGAGCTATGGAGGTGGAGGACCGGATCTACAAAGGTTGTAGTCTCTTTCACTTAGCAGTAAAGTTGTTTACTAGCTTGTTGTTTCGCCTAATCTCTAGTTAACGATCTAGTCTAGGGTTTCTCGGCACCGTAAAATTTGAAATTGGCATGGTTGATGTCTTGTGAGACCTCTTGAGCATGCCTAGTAACCCTACAAATCTGTGGTTGGTTTAATACGTATATACCATTGCTTAATGTACCTGACCCAATCAAAACTTGATTAAGGTGAATGTTCACAACATTACTTACAAATGCAAATTCATAACCTTCTTTAGATAATAAAGATACAGAAATGATATTACAAGTTGCATTGGGTACAAAATAACAATTATGCAAAACCAAAACATGTCCATCTGACAATCCCAGGTGATAGTCTCCCACGGACTCAGCATCCATGCCAGCTCCGTTTGCAACTCTGAGGGTCATATCACCTGCCTTCAAAACCCTACGCTTTCTCAGTGCCTGCAAAGAATTATAGATATGAGATCCTGATCCGGTATCCAATACCCAGGAAGTAGAGTTTATTGAAAGACAGTTTTCAATAACATACACACCTGACACCGAAGTCGCAACTTGCTTCGGATCCTGGTTTCTGGCCTTCCAAGCCCTGCAATCTTTCTTCCAGTGTTCCTTCTTATGACAATAGAAGCATTCTTCCTTTCCCACAAGCCGCCCTGCTATCTTTGTTGCCTTTACTTTTCCTTTCGTTTCCACTTTACTAACACTGCCCTTTGGTTTGGCGGGGGCTTTCTTCTTCTTTCCCTTGGCTTTCGCCTTGGACTTAGAAGAGGAAGATCCTCCTATAAACAAAGTGGATGTTTCCCTACCTTTCTGTAGGGTGCCCTCTGCACTCCTCAGCATGTTGAGTAGCTCCGGAAGTTCAACTTCTTTTCCTTGCAAGTTGAAGTTCAGGATAAACTGGGCGTAAGTGGAAGGAAGGGACTGGAGAATCAAGTCCGTATAGAGCTCGTTCTCTAACGTGGTCCCAAGGTCCGCGAGCTCCTCAATGAAGCCAATCATCTTAAGCACGTGTTCCGCTACCGATGATCCGAGGCCAATCTCGTCGAAAACAACTTTTTCGAGACTTCGTATCTGGCGATACGAGATTGCTCTCCATACAGTTCTTTTGTATGAAGAAATATGGATTCCAGATCCATATTCTCGTGCCTCCTCTGATGTTCATTGTCCATAGAGGCAAGCACGAGACACTTGGCCTTCGCGCAATCGATCTCCCAGGTCTTACGGATTTCCTTATCCGCGACGCTGGAGGTGGGACCTGGGATAGGGGGAGCTTTGGTGGTAAGGAGATACCCCAGCTTGTCGTAAGTGATTGCCATTTTGACATTCCTGAGCCAATCTTTGTAGTTTGGCCCTGTCAGTATATTCTTATCTAGAAGTAACTTAAGTCCGGTCATGACGATTGGTCGCTGCAATTAGGAGAGAGAGAAGAAACACTCAGTATGATGCTCTTGCAAGTTTAGAGTGGTTTTTAGTTTGTCTAAACAGGATGGCTCCCACTGTTTCTCGAATTCCTCCTAAAACCAAAAAGGAAGAATTAGTCGGGATCAATCTCACCGTACAATACTTGCTTAACCGTTCAGCTAGGCCAGTGTTAGTATTTCGAGGGAGGTTTTCCAACGCTTTCGCGAAGTTCCTTAATTAAATAACCTCTTTTCCCTGGGGGCGTAGCCCCGCTAATACCTTTCTAGACACCTACTTGGTTTATAGTATTGATCGTTAAGTGAGAAATTTCCCGAGGAGTAGCATATACTCACAGTAGGATCAGGATCCAAATATCATCGCGTGACAAAACTGAAGAAATCCTACCAGAATCATCACACTCCAAATGGTATGCAGCGCTAGCAAGTTTCTGGTTCTTTAGAAACTCCCGATGTGGATTTTTGCCCCATGCTCTTATGACCTTGACTTTGGCCAACAAATCATAAGTCGCATGTCAAGTTCTACCCGTCATTCTCCAGGTTAATTTGAACCCACCCATACCTACCCTTGACTTTGGCCAACAAGGCAGTACGACTGTCCCAAACCAATGCATCTATCTATGCTGCACATGAATACCCAATAGCTACCAATCACTATGCCTTGACTTTGGCCAACAAACATAGCTTGAATACTATTGACTATCCATGTGAAACGACGGAGGGCTACGAATGGTTTTGGCAAAACCGTGAACGTAGTGAACTTGATATAATCGATGGAACGAGATAGCTTTTAAAAGGAGTGGCTTAAACTCCGCGTTTAAAAGTTGGTTTTTGAAAAGAAACCGAGTGGTTTTTGAAATTGTTCCAACGACTTTACTTTGGTTTATTTTCTTGCATTAATTTTTAATGCGTCCCATCATTTAATCCTACCATTGCAGAAAACAACGAAAATATGACGTACGCTTAAGCCATCCGCATTCGCCACGGGGCCCCGTCATTACCCGTTAGGTTACTTAACTAACGACAGAGCGGGGGCTGGACTAGCGCGGATGCAAAACATAAGCAACGCCTAAATAGATATCATATATAGATATATACATTCGTCAGATGCAATGATAGCCATTCCAGATCACAGATGAACACATTGGATATATTAGGAATCCGCATTCCGTACGAGCCTGTAACGAAAAGCGGATTACACGGTCGCAATGAATAGCCAATACCCCACCTTAGACCCCTACGGGTGCGGCAAACTACCCGCTAAATACCCGAAGTGAAGCAACCTCCCTCAACAACGTGAGTAGGCCACTCGGCACATCGAGATACCCGGTAGTTTGTGCACCCCCTCCATGGGTCTATCCTAGGAGCAAAAACAGTAAAAGAAATTATACAATGACGGCTACAACCTCATCCCGGTTGTGCGGCCAAATAAATAATATTACATCAATTACAAATTTACATGAATTGAAAGATAAAGAAAACTCCCATCTCACAACCGCCCGGCTATTCATCCGCGACAATCCAATGAATTCATATACACATACCATCAACATTACAGATCACAGATATGTATAATCCCCACTAATCGACGTATAGCGATTAGCAGACGTTCAATACATATATCACATCACAGATATAACCCGTTAGCTTAAGTCTTTAGAAGTTTGATCAAAATAGGATTTTTAAACCCCAAAAACAAATTTTGCTTTCTGGAAAATCTGGGCAGAAAAATCATATTGTAAAAATCCCAAAACACCCCTAGAAAAACACTGTAGGAAAATTGTGCCACGGCCGAGTCAACTCGGCCGCGGATCCACGGAGGGAGCATGCTCCCGCCGCGTTTCCGCGGCGCTTTGACCGATTCGGTGGACCAATTTTCTTGTGTGGGTTTTAAAAAGCCTGAGCTGATTTTTAGTGTAAGATTAATTATTTTTTGAATAGAAAACAGAATCGGTAGAAACTTGATATTTCGGGCATGTTTCGCGACTTTTTCTCTGATCGAACTTCTAGTTACTTTGCTAACATGTTAGATAGTGTTTAACCTGGCTCTGATACCACTGTAAGTACACGTTACCCGTCCCCGGTTCTTTGGGGTTGCGGAAATGGTGAAAAACGATTTTTTCTTTGGGGGTAACATGGACTCAAAATACGGATCTTTGTTAAACAACTATCTAACAACCTAACTAGGAGTGTTACCTAATCGGTTAGGGGGTTATACCTTAACTTGAACTCCTTCTCTTCAACTCCTTGTGGTGGTCGGATCGGCCTCACCTCGTCGTCTCCTTGCGCTGAAGATGGATCCACCCGAAAGCTTCTACCTTTGGCTTTAACCTCAAACTAGAGAAAACTAGAACACTTGGCTTGCTAGACTTTGTGTACTAGGATGAGTAGAGAAGTGTTTTGGGTTTTTATCTCCAAGGCAAATGATTCTCAACACATGAGAGGTTTTTGCCTTGAACTGGAGAGAGAGCAAGAGGAAGAGGGAGAGCTTGAGGATGAGAGAGCTTTCATGAGAGAGAAAGCAAATGAAAGAATCAGAAAGACTTTTCTCACCCTTACTCTCATAATCCAAAATAATCATAACACATAATAATAATTGAGTATTATGTGATGGTTGTTATCATATCAAATGGCAATATCATTTCATGCATTAAATGCAATGTGTGAACAAATAAGCAAGTAAAGGTCAATGCCATGAAATGATAGCCATTGTCATGATGATGGTCAACAAGTCCAACCTAGTCAACCGATCAACAAAGTCAACAAGTCAACAAAGTCAACCTTTCAACCCAACCATGGCACAATAATACTTAATTAATATTATCATTAATCATATTTCTTATTCTCATTAGGGTTTAGCAAAAGTCAACAGTCAACAACCCTAATGATAATCCTCTGCCTCTGTCGCTGTCAACTGTGCATACACACCCGCATCCGCGTTCCGGAAAACACGAATACAACCGAGATAAAACCAATCCCAAAACGTATACTAGGATCTGGCTTAAACCAAAGCCCGCTAGTAATAACTGTCCGGACACCAAACGTGCACAAGTGCACGGATGTGACCGAACCCTGTCGCAAAACCATGCGACCACTACTCTTTTGCCTAAAGGCGAATAGCTCTCTGTATGGGACTCTAAAGACTCGATACTATGCTGGCGGTGGGTTTAACCACAGACCGCAAGCGGCACTAGCTGTGCGTAACGGCCCCCAGGTAGATGCCGATAAGAAGACTGACGAGGTGAAACCCATCTGAACTCCTACTGAGCCTGAATGTGACAATCTGCGTACAGTCCGGTCTGTTTGTCTGAGAATATCGCATGGCGGGCCTAGGGGGCGGTAAGCGTCAGTCCCCTAATAGCGGTACAAGTCGTGTCGGAGTGTAGCCCAGAACACCCTGAGACAACACTGGAAACCTACCAGTGCGTCTCGCTTGCCCTGGCCAGGGACGACTATGTGTAATGGCTCTCCTAGACACAGCGCGATATCAACTCCCAATACCGGGAGAGACGAATCCTGTCTAACCGTCACTACCTCCAAGTGCTTCGGGACTGCACCCAACTACTACCTGTTTGCACGACTCCTTTGAGCCGTGGTAGGATAGTAATCAAAGTACAGTGGGAACACACTCGAGGCGAAGTGACAGTGTCAAGTCAGCAGACTAAGCTGTACTCATGTCACCTGGGAACTGATAACTGATGATAGGTATAGTACCAACCAATCAGTTCCCGACGAGTCCTGTCCAGTGTACTCGTAACCTAACAAGCACCCGCATACTATCTCATGTACGACGTACTGACGGCTGTGGGACAGACCGTCTCCCCTGCTGGGATGAGAAGCGCATACACTAGTCTACTCTGGAGTATCGATGCTCTGTCTCGATAGTCCTACGACTAGGGACCTGCACAAGGATGTGCTTGTGGATTACCCAGCCCCCACGAGTGTGACTGCCATCACAACGCTGGTAATCAAGCAAAGATCCTAAGGGCTCCACTAATGTGTATAGGTGATATACTAAAAAAAACACATGTACACATTAAAGTAGAAACAAACCAAGTAGCATACTACCATTTTGAGCAAGATTGTCTATACAAGGTGAATATCCCAAGCTTCCATTAAGTAATATACAAACTAGTATGATACAGTAATGGCCTCTAGGGCATATACACTAACAATTATAACTTGGATGGGTTGATATGGTATGTTGATTCCATAATTACCTTGTAGCCTCATTACATACCATATTCTCCCCACAAACTCCATCTTGCAAGCCTAAGGTTAGAATCAATTTGGTGTTAAATTTGCTAAGTTTGGATGTGGTATTTTGTGATTAAGTGACTTGACAAATTTCTTGGTTTCATATACCATATACCATCACAAACACTTCGCACACTTAACACTGAAATCATTTGCTCTCACTCAGTACTTTGTGTTTTTGATATTGTGGTATGCTTGCTAACTCTTGTGTTTAGTGTTGATACCCCAAGGTTGTACATACAAACGGTAAGGGAACAAACAGACTCGTTTCGTGTTTTACGGCGAATATCGGAATTTGATGACTTGTGCTTCGCAACCGTCTTGACAAGTCATTCTTCATGCCGGGATCGACGTAAGGACGGACAACTCATGATCAAGGGAGCATCGAAGGAATCGTCGCGATTCGACCTTCCGAACCAAAGCCACAACCACTTCTTTCTTAGCTTCTTTTCTTTGTTTTTGTATTCTTTCATTTTTTTGTGATAAACCAACCATTATTTGTTGAACCTTAAACAATAAGACCTGATACACAATTTCCTGCGAATCGACCCGTACTTTCCGGCTTGCTACAACGCGCCGTGCACTTGCGGTTTATAAATTTTAAAACGAGAACGATCTCGCGTGTGCATTCTATTTCCTTAAAATCATACCTGTTTCTAAAACATACGCGTTTGCGCATGCGGGTGAATTCCCAACAAGTTTGTGGCGCCGTTGCCGGGGATTTTGTAGTCATTAGGTATTGTTATTTCTTGTTCGTACTAACAAACTAACTACTAACTCATTATTTTTTCAAAACTAACACAAACTAACAAAAATTCTTTTCACTTTGTTCTCTGTCTTTGCAACCTGCTAGCAATATGTGATTCAACTGAAAAATCAAAGTATACCAATAGATTACTAATATAGCCTAGAGAACTCACACAAAATTCGAGCACCAACCAACTTAATTTGGACGGCGACATCAATGAAAAATCCGGCCTTGCTGGGTCAAGTGTTGGGGTTTTGATTTTTTCTTTTTGTCTGATCTCCAGTGTCTTATCAGTACTTTAGTGGTATTGTTTGATTTTTATAATTTTGAGTGTACAGGAATTGGGGCATATATATCGCTTTTTGACACTAAATATCGTATTTTTTTTTCTGACATTTCAGTTTTTAAGGAATTACGACCAGCGATCGTGCAGAGCGAGAATCAAATTCAATTGCAAAACGTTAGTGAAGTACAGTGCCAAAGAACCGGGTAGTTTAACCCACGCAAGCAAACATTCAAATACCCGTAATCACTTCAAAAGGGGTTTCTTAACCCAAATCATATCAGTACGTATTTCCTAACACATTCCTCTTGAATCCGACGCATTCCACTATTCTATCTTCTACAGGATTCTTCTCACAAGCTTGCCACCAATTGCACAGAGAACTAACCGTATTCTTTGCAGCGCTTAAATTTGAACGAAAAAGAATTGCTTAAATTGCTTGATGTCTTGAATTCTTTTATTGATTGCGCATTTGCATCTTAATATGGATTTAAGGGCAAAAAGACCAAATAAGATACGGTAAAGGATTTCATCATCTTTTCTCTGTAGCCCACAAATCACAAAACTACATTCTTGCATACCCACAATAATTTAAAATCAACTAGAACTTTGTCTTTAAAGACTTCGCGCTCATTAGGAGAAGTTGACTGTGTTTAGAACACCGCTTAACGGTATATCGTTTACGGGGTGTCTAGGCAAGTATTCAAGAGAAAGGGTTATCTAATTAAGGAACTTCGCGAAAGCGTTGGAAAACCTCCCCTTATCTCTGCACTTACCTGGCTTCGTGATCCGTATATCTTGAGCCCATTTCTTGACATAGTTTTACTTCGACAATCAAGTTCTTGAGCAGGTCTAGTTGACATAGCATAACATAAACTGTTAGGGGTGTGATATTCTTTGTTTTTGTAATATTTGTGAATTCTTGTTAATATGGGTGATACACGATTTAATTCAATTTTTCATGATTCTTATTCTTTTATTTATACTCAGTCCCAATTCGTTTGTTCAAATTGCCACGATTCTTCCCACATTCATGAAAACTGTCCTTTTCCAGAGGGTGACCAACCATCCTAAAGTTTTGCTAACGGTCACCCACCTAACACTCTTGAACCCAGTCCCACTTCAATTAGAGACCTAATGATTGAAGATTTAGAGAAAGAGGTCGACAGATTGACTGCTTAAGCATCATCACCATCATAACCCTCCTTACCTGAAACAACTGACACATCATTAGGGTATGATAGTGAGATGGATGCTAGGTTGACCACCTTAGAGAAGGGTATTGAAGTAATGACTGTGGTCGAGAATCAATCAGCTTCTACGCTAACCTTGTGCATACAGCAGTCTGAGCAATTATTTCTTGCTCAAGCTTAATCATTGGCTAGAATAGAGGAACACATGAAACATTTAGCTATGAGGATTCTAGAGAGTGAACACAGTCAATTGGAACCCAATAGCGTTAATGTCTGTCATCTAGGAAGTCACCCGAGTGAGATAAACGATCAATTGAATTTTGATGATTTCAAAGTTGACGATGCAATTGAATTGACTAAGTGTTATCAGGACACACAAGAAAAACCATCGACTGATTTTTGCATTCCAATTTTAGAGGAGAAATCTTATGATTTTTACGGGTATGGTTTGGATAGATTGTCTTTAGAGATCAATGATCAGGAACCCACAATTTTTGTATCATCTAGTGATATTGTTTCGGATGAAACGTTAGTGTGGGAACCTACTTTTATGGAAGACATGTACCTACCCATTTGTGAATGTGATGAGGGAGAACTCGTATTGGGAATTGTGAGTTGTAGCAATAAGAATAGGATTGTGAAAAATCATAGGGAGGAAGACAGCATTGAAAAATATTCTTTCATATCGAGTTTTGAGGAAATTTTTGCGGATGAACTTGATATTCTGGGTGAGTTTGAGTCAGGATCAATTTGGGAACATCCTAAGAACCTTTCTTTTGCCGAACTTTTAGCAGATGAACTCCAGTTTTTAAACGAACCTGACTTCGAAACTCGACATGTGCTTTTTGAACATTCAATTCATCCGGGTAACAATTCTTTGACCTCTTCAAAACTTCATTTTCACTTTC
This sequence comes from Agapanthus africanus, assembly GCA_030015575.1. NCBI lineage: Eukaryota > Viridiplantae > Streptophyta > Magnoliopsida > Asparagales > Amaryllidaceae > Agapanthus > Agapanthus africanus. Next base: position 751,078,532 of record CM057340.1, on the reverse strand, counting down.
AATATCTTCCGATCCCTACTTTTACACGCCCATGCCCTTCACTAATATCTAACATATACCTTTTTTTTCTTTTTCTTTTGTATATACATATTCTTTTACCAGCTATTGCGCTATATTGACAAAATCTTTAAATGACTGGTATTAATTTCTGGACTAACCCAATCTTTTAACATGTATATGTTGTAATTAGTCTTAGGTTTTTTGTTTTTTCTCTTTTTCTGTGAATAAAATTCTCATTCTGATGTCTAAGTCTAGCTACCGGAGACGGGGGCAACGATGAGGACATCGTAAAACTCAGGTTTGGAGGTGAGCACTGCGTTTATTTTGCTGCATCATGTGTATATTCTGCATTGCATACATATTAAAAAAAACCATAAAAATTGAAAATTTTCGCCAAAAAATATAAAAACTTTTTCATGTTAGCTAGCGGGGGAACTTAGATTCAAAGTCTAACGGTTCGGTTGATAAGTTAAAAATAACTAAATTCTTGTTGTGAGATTGACGACCCAAAAAAATAACCCTTCTTTGTGTTTAACCATAGCCGATATACGTCTTTTATATCCATGTCCACGTGTTATATGTTCTTGAGAATTAGATAAAGGTCTGACATGTCTTAAACTTTTGAAAATTGATAAATATCTTTAGGATCAAACATGTTTGTTCGGAGATACGTAATATCAAGAATAGTTCATAAAGTAAGGTGAATATGAAGGGTATTATTGAGGTTTTAATAGAAGCTATAAGTCTGAAAAATAACCCATCTGGAACCTTGTTGGAGTAATTACACACCTTATCCACATGTAACGTCTTCGGATTTAAAAGAAATGCTGGATATATCTCCGTTTTCACTGAGTTTAGAATATTTTAAATAAAATGAGTCTTTTGTTTTGTGGACTTGGTAACTTGGGTAATTAAGTCCTTGGGGTGTCTCCACACCTAATTCTCTAAAACCATCTGGTTTGAGAGTCATTGACCCAAAACTCGCTAAGTTTCCAATCGCCAAATAAAACAAGCTAAGTAAGTGTTCTCTCTAAGTTAAAAGTCCTCATGGTTCTTTGTGAGAGAATAATCTTGGCGGAAACGAGTTTTCTATTAAAAAGTTTTTTCGCGGAGATAGAAAGGTATATATATTAAGAAGTTTTGACGAAAACGAAGGGTATGTATGAACAACAAATAGGTGAAAGGTAGGAGTGAAGAATAAGACTTAGGTTCTCTGTTAAAAACGATATATATTCTGACTTGAAACCTAACTGGAGAATAAAACTTGAGAAAATCTTAACTCCTTGCAAACTCATGTGATCCTTTAAAAGTTTATCCTGGTCTATATTTATGACATGATGACCCTAATCAAGTTCTTAAAAACTTATGGACACTATCCGCACAATCACGTTAAAACGCATATGGGCTTATGTTAAAAAAATTGTGAGGAGCGAAAAATAAGGTTTGATGTTTCTAAATTAGGGTGATAGAACTTCTAGCTTTGATATCTAAACTTAAGATTAGAATCAACAGTTTCTCCACGATGCTAACTTGACTGGATTTTGTGGGTGTAATCCGCCGAAAACCCTCAGGAGACAACACTCCTCCTGCTAGAGACACCTAGAGGTTTAACGGCTTGTTGCACATGCTCAGTGCAATCGCGTTCCCTGCGAAAGTGAGGGTAGGATTTTTGTTCTACTCGGGACGAGCAGAAGATAAGTTTAGTGTTATTTGTTCATCACAGAAAACTGCATTTTAATATCGATCATTCATTATCTATTTTGTTATATATCGGTACTATTAATCAGTGTCTGCTAAGTAATTACAGTTTACAGGTGTTCGTGATTAAATACTAGAAACAAACTCAATATCATGGATATAGCGTTTGGGAGCCGATAATGCAAACAGAACAGAAAACCGACCGATATCCAAAGAGTTCTTTTTGCAAAATAAATGTGTGCACACAATTTTGGTCCAACACATACAAGTGTGCACATGACTCTTTGATGGCTTGGACCATGGTGGGGCTGCTGTTCTCCGCCGAAAGACGCGACCGGGACGTTGGGACGTCTGGCCTGAATTTTGGGGGCAGATGCTATTTGGTTTGATCTTTCTACCTCTCCGAAGATACCAAGTTGATTTATGGCACCGTGTATCGGAGGTTTAGACGGATGCAGCCGTTGTAGCAGACTTCATCAGATTCCCTCTCATTTGAGGGGCTTTTGATTGTGGGGACGCTCTTCCCTGCAGGCGCAAGCCCCTGCAGTTAATCACGCTACCGCATCGCGGTAAAAACTTTCTCCTTCTCTATATGGTCACTTCGTGTCGTGTGTGTTTGTTTTATTTGTGGTTGCCCGTGGATTGTATAAGGAGACTAATTTATGTTGTCGCCCGTAGGGCGTGGATTATTCCAAATCCGTATTTTCTTAGATTTGGGTTTTGGGTTGGGTTTAAGGATCGTTAATCTCATTTGAGACTAAGATCAACTTAACCATTTGTTAAGGATACGTTAGCCTAATTTTAGACTAAGATCTACTTAACAGGATCATTTAGATCCAACAAAAGAGTATTTGGGCTCTATTGTTTTAGTTTAGGGACTTTGCGGTCCAGTTTAAAGACGTCATAGTCTGTAAAGTTTTAAGACATCATAGTCTATGAGTTTAAGGACCTCACAGTCCATGGTAGTTTAGAGACATCATAGGCTGTAAAGTTTAAGGACATCATAGTCCATGAGTTTAAGGACCCTACAGTCCGTAAAGTTTAAGGACATCATAGTCCAGTTTAAAGACATCATAGTTTGTGTGGTTTTGATTCAACCGTTTGGGGATGCACCAAAAGTTATTGGTTATTGCGACCCTCCATCTTTCTGAAGACGTTGATGAATTACAACGACATATATCAGAGGTATGAAGAGATGTACCCTTGAACCAAATTCCAGATCGAGGAGAGAGATCATGGCGGAATGAACATCATCTTAGATGCCAGGAGTTCATTAGCTATTTCTGAGACTCGGATCAATTTTGAGAAAACCTGAGTATAATGATTGATGACCAAAAAAGGGTTTTGGCTTCAGGAGACTTGGTTAATTTGGGCTAATGTTGTCCACTCATAGTGTTAAACACTAGTGTATGATCAGCGCTCACGTGCTCCCACATGAGGCGCTTGAAATAGTATTAAACACTAAGAATTTGAGGCGCTCACGTGGGATCATGTGGGGCGCTTGAAGTAGTGTTAAACACTAAGAATTTGATACGCTCATGTGGGGTCACGTGAGCGTTTGAAGTTGGCGCTGCTCCTTTAGGTTTATTCCCTTGTTTCTTTTCTGAATGCTAAGCTCTATTGGGTCACGTGGGATCACGGGAGGCACCCCAAGAATGGAAACTGCCCTTTGATTTATTCCCTTTCTGCTTTATAAAATTTAAGCACTGCTTGGGGGTCACGTGGGGCCATGTGAGGTACCCCAAAAAATAGGGTTATTCCCTTTTCTCCTTTATAAGTGCTAAGTACATCTCAGGGGTCACGTGGGGTCACGTGAGATGCCAGAAAATGAAATGCCTCGGCTTTACTCCCTTTTTATTTTGGAAAGCTTATTCAAGGGTCACGTGGGAGCACGTGACCTAAACTTATTCATTCTCTTTTGATTATTGAGGGGGCTCACGTGGACACACGTGATTATGTTGGGTACTGATCTCTTTTTCGTGCATGGAGAGTTAAATCTCTTGTTTAAGAATTAAATTCTTTTATAGGGTTAAACCCCAATTTTATTTAGAGGAATTAAATTCCTCTGTGTTTGAAAGAATTAAATTCTTTAAACCTAATTCTCTCTCTAAGTTTTAGATCTGCATGGCAGAATCTCCCGATGAGAATTAAATTCTCAACTTATGGGGAGATCTGCTTTTGCAGATCTTCAACCAGAGAAAGAACTGAGTTCTTATTTAGAAGAGTTAAACTCTTGGTTTGAGAATTAAATTCTCTTTTGTTTTGTGGGAGCTTATAGAATGATCTCCTTCCTTCTCTTACCTAGAGTTTTTTTCTTCTCTGAAGAGATCTTTTTCTCTATTTCTCTCTGTTGTATTCTCTCTTTCTCTCTGTTGTCTTTTTCCTTTCCTCTCTCCTCTCTTTTCTTCTTGGCTCATATTTATAGGAGAAAGAAAAGAATCAGTTTGTTCATCCAATCTCTCATTGAGAGATTTTGATTGATTTTATAACCAACATGATCTTTTAGATCATTCGGTGAATTTTATTCACCATTGGATTTTTAATCCATAAGATATTTTATTTGTTGTTCATGGCAAATTTTAGGAAAATATTTCCTTGTACAGAATCTTTTTATAGATTGGTGATTTTTTAATCACCATTGGATTTTTAATCCAACAGTGCTCCACTTTACAGAGTGCAATCTTTTTTGTTTGGAAAGATCTAGGGAAATATTTCTCCAATTAGGACTTTTGATTCCTTTTAATTAGAATTTAATTCTATTGGTTCAGAGGGTTCGGGAACCCATCACGTGTTGGCACGTGACCCCACTGATTAAGCATCTAATTAGAATTTAATTCTATTACTTCAGAGGGCTCAGGAACCCACCACGTGTGATTAAGCATCTCCAATTGTTTATTTCAGCGCCTATAGACTTTGCCCATAAAAGGTCACGTGTCCTCACGTGAGGCCCAATCACGTGTGGGCACGTGATGCTCCATTCGGGGTTTTCCTTGCTGCTTTATTCGTATTTTATTCAGTTCCCATGAGAGAGCAAATGCCCCCACAGCGTTGTTCTCACGTGTTTGCACGTGAGTGCAACGCTGCCACCTTTGTAGCCGTTGGATTTGCCTAGGGAACGGGAAAAATGAACCGTTTCCTATCATGTCTTATAAATGCAAGGGTCTCTTCAGCAGCGCCTCCGTTCCTTCATCTTCTTCCTTATTCGTTTTCTTTGAGAATTTAATTCTCTTCCTTAGAGCTCAGTTCTCTGTTCAAAAAATTCCAGAATTTAACTCTGTCAACATAAAGAATCCTTTTTCAGGTAAGGATCTTGAACGGCCGAGGAATTTTTCTTCTCCTTTTATAAAATTCTTTTTGGATTTTAAATCCACACCGAGGGTTTTTCCTTTTAATGAAAACTCATCTTTCCGAGTTCTAAAAATGCACGATCTTTAGGTAGTAATCCCCCAATGTTAGGCGTTTTTTCTGATCTTAGGGAGTTGATGATAGCACATATTTTCTTCTGGAATTTAATTCCATTCCAAAGAGCTCAGCTCTGAAAATTTTCTTGGAATTTAATTCCTCTGTTCAAAAAGAATTTAATTCCCCCTATAGAACTTAGTTCTAATGATCAAGAAGACCTCTTGGGATTTTTACTCAGCTGTTCTTGACAAAAAATTTTAAAAGTGATTCTTCTTTGATTTGCACAGAGTTGGTGATGGGTTTTTCCTTGGGGGAATGTGCAGAGGTGTTAAAACTCCACTATTCATTTATTGAGAATCTCCCTTTTGTTCTGATAATGATTACCCTGCCTCATCATTAGTGAGCCGCCATATTGATTTTGTGGGACGCATGTGTTTTGCAATCAATGGTCCCATGGAATAAGATGCTTGTCGTTTTCTTCCATCGTCTATATATATATATATATATATATATATATATATATATATATATATATATATATATATATATATATATATATATATATATATATATATATATATATGCACGTGTGGGTTTCATTAACAGTTTTCCCTTCCTTTATTTTAGGAACAATGGCTTCTCTTCCATACTTTCCTTTTACCCGCTCGGAGGCTGCTTTTCCTCAGTCACTGTCTGACGAAGAAGTGATGGCAATGATTAGGGCCTATGACCCGGATTGCACCAATCTGCTTTTGTGGGGAACCTGGCACGGTCATATCATCCGTGGTCGCCGAAGTTTTATTTGCGGGGAACCGATGGAACCTCTTCGCCCTATATTGCCGATGGAACGCCCACAGACTGCTTATAGTGGAAGTGACCAATTGGACTCTTTCGGGCTAGCTGGAGCCCTCTACCTCTGGGATACCTAACCAGCCCCTGCCGGCTATAGACATCTTGGGGCATCGGATTTGCCAAGGTGAAGCTCGACCTTGGGGGCAGGTTTATAAAGTGGGTATCACCCCCCGCCACCCAGTGGGCTACCTTATTTGGGCTCGCTATATTCTTTCTACCCACCACGCAAGACTGCAGAAGGTTGGACTATATCAGGCAGTATATGCATCACTCTTTCATTACCATACTTCTCAAGTCTGGTGGATCAAAGCCTTCTTGAACCAGTGGAATCTGCCCACCAACACCTTCCTGCTAGGGGATCGAGAGGTGTCTATCTCATTGGATGAATTCCGTGAGATTTTAGGATTGCCCATTAGGGGAAGCATTATGAGGAAATACTGCCTCCTGATGAATATGTTTTCTCCACCATGCCGGCTATGCTCGATGGTCTGACAGCCGAAACTGCCGTCCGTCATAAGTATCCCAGTCTGATCAAGGCCTTGGGTATTTTCGACAGATTTTTTGTGAAGTCAGAAAGGAAGGGTGTCACTTTTGAGAGCTTTATCGCCGTTTCATTCGGGGGATGTTTTATCTAAGGAGGCCCCGAAGTTTGCGAGCATTGATGACCCTTTTGGGTTTTGTCTGGATAGACTGCCGTTTAAAGCAGAAGATCTACCACAGTTTTACATCCCGATCTTGTCACTCGTTCCTTTTGGTTCGATTGCGGCTCCCAGCATGGACGAAGAGACCTTCTTTGTTGGTTTTATCAGCCTTTGGCTTAGCTGATTTGTGATACCGCCACTGTAACACCCGAGCCCAATACTACTATTTCTGTTACTGGTTGAGTGTTAGATATTACTCATTTCATTTATCTTGCTTATTTGGGTCTTACTGTAAAATTTTAACTGGCTAATTCATTTCTGCATATAACAAATTTTAGCACCTAAAACAAAATTAAAAATATCTAACTTGGCCTACTCGTCACCCCTAGCCGCGTGGTAGCGTCCGTGCGTCGAGTTCTCATCCCGTTCGGTGAAACGGGCGAGTTTGGACGACCACGCGCGCGTGCAGGTGTCCGACTTGGGGGCATGCTTTTTAATCATAAAAAATTTCATTTTAAAATTTGGAACCCGCTTAAAATCCTATTATTTGAATTTCAAATTTTTGGACCCAACCCGGACGCAATTTGGAAATGTCTCATTTAGCGCCAAAATCCCAAATTAATATAATATTCTAACCATATAATATTTCGTTATATATATATATATATATATATATATATATATATTTTACTGTTATTTTCTAACTTTCACAAATCTTTGAATTACTAAAATCCCTGAGAATCTTGCTGGCCTTTCTCGTGGGCAATTAACCCTGTGGGCCCCTCCTTTAACACCTTTCTCTCTTTCTCTCTCTTCCTCTCTCCATCTCTCACGTCTCTCTCTCTCTAACCCTCTCTCTCTCTCTATCCCCTATATATATTTTATCCCCTCCCATAAAATCTCCCCGAGAACGAACACGAGAACCCAACCTGCACCCATCCCTGGTCAACCATCGCCGCCGCAACCTCGTCGCCGGCACCACCGTCACCCTCGCCTCCGCCTCTTCTTCCTAACCCCAGCATCTTTTCCTTCTCCCCGTGTGCTCGGCGCCGCAACAGGGACCCCGCAGAAACCCCGTGCCTCCTCTGTTGGCCGGAAACATCGTCGGCGACCCTCGTCGTCGTCATCCGCGCCACCGTCCGCACCTCCTCTTCACCTGCGCACCAGCCCCGACCACCTCCTCTCTACCTCCACTCTCCTTCCCTGTTACATACCCGCACCCTAACCTACCGCCTGCAACATCCTCGCCGGCGCCCCATCGCCGTCGACCCCATCGCTGTCGCAACCTCTGCAATCCCAGTAAGCCTTCCTTCATCTTCCTCCTTCCTTTTTCCCCCTCTGGTTTGTCCTTGGCTGTACATTGAATTTCTGAATTTGTTGTCGCTGTTTTTGCATCTCGCCGGAATCCGGCCGTACCGACGACTTGATCCGACGTTCCAGCGAGGTACCCCGATCTGCGTGGTCCCATTGTTCGTTGTTTGGGTTCAATCCGTGAACTGTGCGTCCGTCGCGAGTTTCCCCGCCAACGTTACGTTCCGTTTTTCCCGGTTCACGACCCGTCGAGGCAAGTATCACTTGCTACATGCTATACTATGCAATTATATATGTTTGACTCGTTAAACCTGCAAAACTTAACTCGGTATAGTTATTTTCTCATCTTGTTGCCATATGACATATATCATTTTACAGTTAACATAGAAATTACAAATTGCTACTTTTAACCTAAGAACCAAGTTAACCTGTTAATATAATAAAACGGCTGCTCTGTATTAATGCACTATTGTGATTGAATGGACTGCTTATTATTATTTAATTTATTGTCAATCCCCTGTTCGATTATATATCTGTTTGTGAGTACACCCACGATGTGTTCGTACCTTGACTTGACATTGCTGCACGATGCACCTGACATGGTACCATTTACCTTGACTTGACCCGATGTACCATGACCGTACCTGTTACCTGATCCTGTGTCTAATGCCAACAAATCTGACATGGAGTCCTCATGGACCGTTCTTGTTGTCTATCCAGACAAACCTACTGTTACCTGATCCTGTGTTGGCATTAGTTCTTGACTACTGAATACCTGACCTGACACATATAACTTGGGGGTATGGGGAAATCAAAGGTGTAAACTAAAGTGTAACTTAAAAGGGTATTACTTGATCCGTGGTCCCGGGGGGTAACGGGACAGAGCCATTCGTGACTCTTACATTTTCCTGATCCGTGGTCCCGGGGAGCAACGGGACAGAACCACTATTGGTTCCCATATTCCTGATCCGTGGTCCCGGGGAGTAACGGGACATATCCTTGAGTTACATGGAGGATTACCCAAATTGATTTCAAAGACTTTAGAATAGAAAACCTGTTAGAACAGTTTAGTTACCCACTGCACACTACCCTGCACTGCTTGTTTCATACTATTGCTTTGTTCATGTTTATTTCTGCATTGCCTATTACACTGTGTATATTATATTATTGGTTGACATGACGCGCTGACGTCTGGGTTTTGCATGGCCCAGATTCTTTACCACTGTCGCTGTCCGAGCAGGAGTATTTCAGCCAGCAGGCTGATTTGTGAGTTCTGTAGTGGTTAGTTTTATTTCCTGCACTCTTATTTCCAGATGTGAGCCCGCATTATGGGACATACTTTTCTATTGTTGTATTGGATCATTTGCTTCCGCATTTATTTATCATTGACTCTTATTATTCTGGATTGTGGACATGTTTTAGATAGTTTATCTTGTTCTTGATATCTCTACAGCCGTAATGTGACTGTGGATGGATACTTCCTACCCACAGGTAGCATGGTTGGCTATGTCACGTACCCAATCCAGCGTACTCTGGGAAGCGGGGCGTGACATGGTTCTTTTGGTATCAGAGACAGGTTAATTGGGTTGATTCTTTTGTAGTTGGGTATTGTACCCAATACACGAATCAGAATACCCGTGCTTAGGAAACATGTCCTACCACCTTGACCGTTTTACCATTCTTGAATCACATTCTTCCTGATTATATCGACGTGCAAACTTACTTTGCATGTCGACTCGAAAACCTGATTTCTTGTTATCCCTAGGACTTAGGCGACTTGGGTGGGGTTAAGTAATTGTGGCTATGATACCACGGCATAGTTACAATGCGGTACTCTATTTAAGTATCTTGGAGTTCTAGCCTTGATCTATATATTGAATCTATCATCATGCTAATGTTGGGTGTTTTGATTTCAGGAATATGGCAGATAAGAATTTCAAGACGTATCAGAGGCGCGTGGATGAAGCCGCCATGTTGGGAGTAATACGAGGAATGCTGGAAAATCAGAAGAGGCATACTGAGCTGATCCAGCAGCAAGCAGATTCGTTTTAGGAGGGTTTGCAGGCCATTCGGCAGTCTGTAAACAACGCTGGAGCTAAACCAGTTGACCAAGTAGGGACCATGGCAGATTTCCGACGTTTGGGCCCGACTACATTCACAGGTTTGGAGGAACCGTTGCCAGCCGAGCAGTGGCTGGTCGACACGGAGAATTTGCTGATTGCGGCACAGATTCCAGAGGACAAAAGAGTTGATGTGGTACGCATTCAGTTAGTGGACTACGCCCGAGAATGGTGGCTTGTGGAGGAGACCCGCTTTCCCAAGCCGATCAAATGGGCGGATTTTTCTAAGAGTTTCTTGGAGAAGTTCTTCCCGCGAACTGCACGGGAGGAAATGGAAGAGAAGTTTATTGGGCTGAGGCAGAATGGAGCACCCGTGGATGTGCATGCAGCAGAATGGACGAGACTCAGCAGATTCGCTGGACCTTTAGTTGCCAACGATGCAGACAGGGCACGGAGGTTCATGCGCAGCTTGGATGTGGACATCCAGAGGCAGATTGTCTCTCTGGGTTTGACCACTTTCTCACAGGTTCTTACGGCAGCACGGAAACAACAGAGTTTATCTGGGATGAAAGGAAGCTTGCAACAGACAGCAGTTGCGGCAAGGAAGCCCGCATTTGTACCTAACAGAGCTCATGGTCGCAGAGGTATTCCAGTAGACCGTCGAGGTGTAGCACCCATGAAGAAGCCTGTGATCGTTGATCGAAGAAAGAGCATGATTTGTGACTACTGCCGTTTACCTGGGCACATGCAGAAGGATTGTCGAAGGAAGCTGGGACTTTGTTTGGTTTGTGGAGCGGCTGATCACGTAGTTGGTGCCTGTCCGTCGAAGCTTCGTATGAGAGATGATATTCAGAAGCCTCCGCAGAGACTGTTCCAAGGGCAGAAACAGCTGACTCAAGGACCTAATCAGGCTCGAGCTTTCACCTTGACAGCTGAGGAAGCTAAGGCATCAGGAGAAGTGGTTTCAGGTATTCTACTCGTTGATGGTTTCCCGCAGTGGCATTATTTGATTCTGGTGCATCCCATTGTTTTATGTCATCCAAGTTTATAACTACACACTCGATTGTCTGCACGACCCTGTCTAGTTTTTGGGACATACACACTGGGAATGGGAAAATCATAGCTAGTAGGGAATGTAGAGATTGTACAGTTGTTGTGTGCGGACGGGAACTCTTTGCCGATTTCTTGGTAATTGATACGGGCAGCTATGAAGTTGTCTTGGGAATGGATTTTCTTGGCACTTTCCACGCCCACATTGACTGTAGGGCAAGGAAAGTAATTTTCCAGATTCCCGGACATCCTGAGTTTACCTTCACTGGAGGAAGCAGTTCTGTCGGGCCAGTCGAGTTTAAGGCTAGGCCGACAAACAGTGTTCTTGCGGCTATGGAAGTTGATAGTAGTGGAGAGCCGGCGGTTGTTCGCGATTTTATGGACGTATTTGAAGATATATCGGGCTTACCGCCGAAGCGAGACTTGGAGTTCGCGATTGACCTTATTCCTGGTGCAGCGCCAGTATCTAAAGCGTATTATCCAATGGCACCAGTGGAATTGGAAGAAGTTAAGAAGCAAGTTGCTGAATTGCTTGAAAAGGGTTGGATTCGAAGCTGCAACTCGCCTTGGGGAGCTCCAGTTCTTCTAGTAAAGAAGAAGGATGGCACGAGAAGGATGTGCATCGATTATCGAGAATTAAACCGGGTAACTATTAAGAACAAGTACCCGATCCCTCGCATTGGAGAACTTTTTGAGCAGCTTAGTGGCGCGAGGGTATTCTCGAAACTGGATTTGCGATCCGGATATCATCAGGTCCGAGTGAAAGCAGAAGACATTTGCAAAACGGCGTTTCAAACTCGGTATGGACACTACGAGTATCTAGTGATGCCCTTCGGAGTAACGAATGCGCCGGCGGTATTTATGGACTTGATGAACCGAATCTTTTCACCATTCTTGGACCAGTTTATTGTGGTATTCATTGACGATATTCTGGTTTACTCGAAGAGTTCGGAGGAGCATGCTGAGCATTTGAAGATCGCACTGCAGACATTGAGACAGGAAAAACTGTATACGAAGATGAGTAAGTGCGAATTTTGGCTGGAAGAAGTGAAGTTTCTGGGGCATGTTGTGTCGGGCGACGGAATCGCCGTCGATCCCGAAAAGATTGCAGCAGTTCGAGATTGGCCTATTCCAAGGAATGTAGCTGAGATAAGAAGTTTCCTTGGATTAGCCGGATACTACAGGAGATTTGTGGAGAACTTCGCTCGTTTGGCAGAACCGTTGACCAAGCTTACGCGCAAGGAGGTACCTTTTGTATGGACGGATAAATGTGCGTTGGCTTTCGAGACGTTGAAGCAGAAGTTGATAACCGCCCCTATCCTGACCGTACCAGACAATTCCGGGGGACTGGTGATTCATAGCGACGCATCTGGGAAAGGATTGGGATGTGTTTTGATGCAGAATGGGAAGGTTGTAGCGTACGCATCGAGACAATTAAAGACCCATGTGAAGAATTATCCCACTCACGACTTGGAGCTTGCGGCTGTGATCTTTGCTTTGAAGATTTGGAGACACTATCTTCTGGGCGAGAGAGTCGAAGTTTTTACAGATCACAGGAGTTTGAAGTATGTGTTCACTCAGAAGGAGTTGAACATGAGGCAGCGAAGATGGTTGGAGCTGATGGCCAACTACGACCTTGATCTTAAGTACCATCCGGGAAAGGTTAACGTTGTGCTGGATGCGCTTAGTCGGTTACCAGCGATTCAGGTGTTAACTACGCAGAGGGAGATCATTGCAGATTTTCGAAGATTCGACTTGGAGGTTGTGCTACCACATTCTACGGGACAGTTGATGCAGTTGCAAGTACAGTCGTCCCTGGTTGAGAAGATTAAAGCGGCACAATCGCAGGATCCTAGACTGCAGAAGTTTCGAGAGCAGGTTGAGGCTGGACTACGAACAGATTTACTGGTCCACGAAGATGGTTCGTTGAGGTATGGTAGCCATCTGTGTGTGCCAAAGGGGGATGTTCGTGAAGAGCTTATGAAGGAGGCACACAGTTCAGCTTATTCTATACATCCAGGAGGTACAAAGATGTACCGAGATATTCGACAGCATTTCTGGTGGGAAGGCATGAAACGGGAGATTGCTCGCTTCGTGGCTAAGTGCTTGGTATGTCAGCAAGTCAAGGCTGAACACCAAAGGGTTGCCGGTTTGTTGCAACCACTTCCGATTCCTCAGTGGAAGTGGGAACATATAACCATGGATTTCGTGACGGTTTTACCGCGGAGTCCAAAGGGAAACAATGCAGTATGGGTGATTGTCGATCAGTTGACCAAGGCAGCTCACTTTATTCCTTTCCGGGTTGGTCAATCGACGGAGACTTTGGCAGAACGGTACATGCAGGAGGTTGTAAGATTGCATGGCGTACCGGTGAGCATCGTGTCCGATCGGGACACTCGGTTCTTGTCACACTTCTGGAGGAGTTTACAGGAAAGTTTGGGGACTCGATTGAAGTTTAGCACAGCTTATCATCCTCAAACTGATGGTCAGTCGGAGAGAACGATCCAAACTCTTGAAGACATGTTGAGAGCATGCATGTTGGACTTCAAGGGTTCATGGGAGGATCACCTACACTTGGTGGAGTTTTCTTACAACAATAGTTTCCAAGCAACTATTCAGATGGCTCCGTTTGAAGCTTTGTATGGTCGTAAGTGCCGTTCACCTGTTTGTTGGGATGATGTTGGTGAACGAAGATTACTGGGACCAGATTTGGTGGTACAGACAGTTGAGAAGGTGAATATAATCAGGAAGCATATGAAGGCAGCTCAAGACAGACAGAAAAGTTGGGCTGACACGTCAAGAAGACCTCTAGAGTTCGCCGCGGGTGATTTGGTATTCTTGAAAATATCACCGACTAGAAGGGTAATTCGTTTTGGGAGTCGAGGGAAGCTTAGTCCTCGATTCGTTGGACCCTTCGAGATATTGGAGCGCGTTGGAGAGGTAGCGTACCGTTTGGCGTTACCGCAGTCCTTGGCAGGTGTGCACGATGTGTTTCATGTATCTCAATTACGAAGGTATGTTCGAGATGAGACACACGTTTTGGATCATTCGGAGTTAACTGTACGAGAAGACCTAACTTTTGAGGAGCGACCGGTTGAAATCATGGATCGAAGGGAAAAGGTTCTTAAGAACAAAGTTATTCCCCTTGTGCTAGTTTCTTGGGGTAATCGATCGCATGGAGAATCCACGTGGGAGCGAGAAGACGAGATCCGACAGAAGTTTCCTCAGCTTTTCCTGTAGTTTTCTATCTTGTATTCTTGGAATTTCGAGGACGAATTCTTTTGTAGTTGGGTATAATGTAACACCCGAGCCCAATACTACTATTTCTGTTACTAGTTGAGTGTTAGATATTACTCATTTCATTTATCTTTCTTGTTTGGGTTTTACTGTAAAATTTTAACTGGCTAAGTCATTTCTGCATATAACAAATTTTAGCACCTAAAACAAAATTAAAAATATCTAACTTGGCCTACTCGTCACCCCTAGCCGCGTGGTAGCGTCCGTGCGTCGAGTTCTCATCCCGTTCGGTGAAACGGGCGAGTTTGGACGACTACGCGCGCGTGCAGGTGTCCGACTTGGGGGCATGCTTTTTAATCATAAAACATTTCATTTTAAAATTTGGAACCTACTTAAAATCCTATTATTTGAATTTCAAATTTTTGGACCCAACCCGGGCGCAATTTGGAAATGTCTCATTTAGCGCCAAAATCCCAAATTAATATAATATTCTAACCATATAATAATTCGTTATATATATATATATATATATATTTTACCGTTATTTTCTAACTTTCACAAATCTTTGAATTACTAAAATCCCTGAGAATCTTGCTGGCCTTTCTCGTGGGCAATTAACCCTGTGGACCCCTCCTTTAACACCTTTCTCTCTTTCTCTCTCTTCCTCTCTCCATCTCTCACGTCTCTCTCTCTCTAACCCTCTCTCTCTCTCTATCCCCTATATATATTTTATCCCCTCCCATAAAATCTCCCCGAGAACGAACACGAGAACCCAACCTGCACCCATCCCTGCTCACCCATCGCCGCCGCAACCTCGTCGCCGGCACCACCGTCACCCTCGCCTCCGCCTCCTCTTCCCAACCCCAGCATCTTTTCCTTCTCCCCGTGTGCTCGGCGCCGCAACAGGGACCCCGCAGAAACCCCGTGCCTCTTCTGTTGGCCGGAAACATCGTCGGCGACCCTCGTCGTCGTCACCCGCGCCACCGTCCGCACCTCCTCTTCACCTGCGCACCAGCCCCGACCACCTCCTCTCTACCTCCACTCTCCTTTCCTGTTACATACCTGCAACCCTAACCTACCGCCTGCAACATCCTCGCCGGCGCCCCATCGCCGTCGACCCCATCGCTGTCGCAACCTCTGCAATCCCAGTAAGCCTTCCTTCATCTTCCTCCTTCCTTTTTCCCCCTCTGGTTTGTCCTTGGCTGTACATTGAATTTCTGAATTTGTTGTCGCTGTTTTTGCATCTCGCCGGAATCCGGCCGTACCGACGACTTGATCCGACGTTCCAGCGAGGTACCCCGATCCGCGTGGTCCCATTGTTCGTTGTTTGGGTTCAATCCGTGAACTGTGCGTCCGTCGCGAGTTTCCCCGCCGACGTTACGTTCCGTTTTTCCCGGTTCACGACCCGTCGAGGCAAGTATCACTTGCTACATGCTATACTATGCAATTATATATGTTTAACTCGTTAAACCTGCAAAACTTAACTCGGTATAGTTATTTTCTCATCTTGTTGCCATATGACATATATCATTTTACAGTTAACATAGAAATTACAAATTGCTACTTTTAACCTAAGAACCAAGTTAACCTGTTAATATAATAAAACGGCTACTCTGTATTAATGTACTATTGTGATTGAATGAACTTCTTATTATTGTTTAATTTATTGTCAATCCCCTGTTCGATTATATATCTGTTTGTGAGTACACCCACGATGTGTTCGTACCTTGACTTGACATTGCTACACGATGCACCTGACATGGTACCATTTACCTTGACTTGACCCGATGTACCATGACCGGACCTGTTACCTGATCCTGTGTCTAATGCCAACAAACCTGACATGGAGTTCTCATGGACCGTTCTTGTTGTCTATCCAGACAAACCTACTGTTACCTGATCCTGTGTTGGCATTAGTTCTTGACTACTGAATACCTGACCTGACACATATAACTTGGGGGTATGGGGAAATCAAAGGTGTAAACTAAAGTGTAACTTAAAAGGGTATTACTTTATCCGTGGTCCCGGGGGGTAACGGGACAGAGCCATTCGTGACTCTTACATTTTCCTGATCCGTGGTCCCGGGGGGCAACGGGACAGAACCACTATTGGTTCCCATATTCCTGATCCGTGGTCCCGGGGGGTAACGGGACATATCCTTGAGTTACATGGAGGATTACCCAAATTGATTTCAAAGACTTTAGAATAGAAAACCTGTTAGAACAGTTTAGTTACCCACTGCACACTACCCTGCACTGCTTGTTTCATACTATTGCTTTATTCATGTTTATTTCTGCATTGCCTATTACACTGTGTATATTATATTATTGGTTGACATGACGCGCTGACGTCTGGGTTTTGCATGGCCCAGATTCTTTACCACTGTCGCTGTCCGAGCAGGAGTATTTCAGCCAGCAGGCTGATTTGTGAGTTCTGTAGTGGTTAGTTTTATTTCCTGCACTCTTATTTCCATATGTGAGCCCGCATTATGGGACATACTTTTCTATTATTGTATTGGATCATTTGCTTCCGCATTTATTTATCATTGACTCTTATTATTCTGGATTGTGGACATGTTTTAGATAGTTTATCTTGTTCTTGATATCTCTACAGCCGTAATGTGACTGTGGATGGATACTTCCTACCCACAGGTAGCATGGTTGGCTATGTCACGTGCCCAATCCAACGTACTCTGGGAAGCGGGGCGTGACAGCCACACCGACGCTTCATGAGAGCTTCTGTCATCTATCCCGCCCATCGCATAGCTGAAGGGGAAAAGTTGGTCGTCGGCATCGCTGGACTATCGCATCTTTATCACGGGTTAAGTGTTGCGGCCAACACTTCGACTCCAGGTGTAGATGTGGTGAATCTCTCCTTTCATTACTTCACATCTTGGATCGAAATGCATGTGTTGGGGGCGTTCGCGGCACATCAACGGCCGAACTTCTATGACTCCTACACCTTCCCTCGAGTTATGAAATTGGTGGATGATTCTGCTCCCGATCCGACTCAATTAGGGGTCCTCCGTGTTCTGCTCAATACATATACCCATGAGGGGGAATGGTGTTTATTGACCGCGTTCTTTCTGCTCCATCGAGGCCTGTCCAGCAGCTATTCGACTTGTCGAAAGGGGGAGCACCCTCTCTAAAGCCTAGGGAGATCATGCATATGTACTCGATCAGGCCGGGCTATTCGGTGTTCCGCCAGAATGATACGGCTCTCCTTATGCGGTATAATCCACACCGCTTTGCCCAGCAACTGGGCTATAATTAGGGCGTCCCCTTCGAAGCGTTCTTGGTTGAGCCTACTTCATCATTGGGAGTTATTCACGACGTTATTCATCATTTTACGCGGCTGAATACTGGCTCCGTGTTCATGATCCCAGAACTTGACTATCTCCCCAGGTCTGTGGGCTCCTTTGTGGGCTGGTATCGCCACCGGGTTGGTCCTATCATTGCCGAGAAAAGGCGGGTGCTCTTCGAATATAAAACTCCTGCCCCAACCCAAGATGCTAGCGTTCTGTTGCGACCATGGTCAGTTGTTCCCCCTCTTTTGAGGGATGGTGGCGCGGTCCTTATCTCGCAGGCCGCAGAAACCGAGCCGATTCCTCCCACTACAGGGATGCCGATGCGTACTAGAGCTCGAGCAAAGGCTTCCGCCGAAGCATCAGCGGCCACTTCATTAGTGGCGACGTTATCAGCAACGGTGTCACCAAAAGGGGACAGTGGAGTTGAAGTGGGTCATCATCGCGCTAAAGCGCCGAAGGGAAGGAAGCAATCATCTTCCAGCGCTAGTTCCGGGTCGAATAGGAGAAGAAGGCGGTCACCGGTCTGCTTGACCTTTTAGTAGATTCCGAGCATATCGTTCAGGATGAACCTATATCCATGCAAGAGCCGGATGATGGTCTTCATTTTCCTGGTTCATCTGCCGAGGAAGCCGAACAATTGGCTGAGGCTATAAGGCGTTCCCAGGATGAGACCGAGAATGTGCGCGTCCCGAAGAGTTCTTATTCTACGAAGATCCTCCAGCAATACAGCAAGTATTTATAGGCCCTCTGGAACAAGGAGGTGAGATAGCCCTCAAACAGCCTATCTCAGCCACTTCTGAAGATGAGTTGTCGTTGTGGACCGGCGAGCATACCTTCTCAGGAAGGAACATCGGCTTGAAAAAGCCATACTAGAGGCATCTTGGCGTATCGGTATGCATGTTTTCTGTATTTTTCCTTCGGCAAGTAATTTGTTTCGCTTTTTATGTCTTCTTATCTTCGTAAAACTTTGCAGGGACTTCGGCAATGGCAGAGAATCTGAGCTCAAGTCGCGTCTTGACCGTGGACTCTTTAAATATCCGTGATGAGACACCAGTAGGTGTGGAGGAGGTTGTTACAGTTGCTATTCCTGCTGCAGAGCTTCCTTTGGCTGTCTCTGTTCCCCCTATGCCCGTTCACCCTGAAGAGGTGTCCTTGCCGGTCGTGGATTTAATGGACCTTTCTGGTGATGGCCTAGAGATGGTGGAACAGGTAACTGAGATCGCCGTCCCTGAAGTGGCGGCCATTGACCCTCGACTGATAGCCGTCACACCATCAAATGTCTCCGATGATATGCCTGAGGGTATAGAGGAGGTTGCCGAAGCTGCTATCCCTCCTGTTCAAAACGGGAGGAGTATCGAAGGTATTCTTCTATATTCTGTTTTAATGATCTCTTCATTATCTGAAGCTTTCCGTATTTTCAGAATTACGAGGATTGGCGGCGTCCATCGTGCATCTATCCCCCAGAAAGTCTTTCCAGCATCTGCTCGAGATGGCCGCTCCGCAGGTAATATCCCCACAACTCATCGTCCTCTCTTCTGAGCAAGGTTAGTGTTATTTAACCCCTTCATTGCATTATCATTATTTTGTATAATGATACTAATACCTTCTATAGTTCTGGAAGCTGACGACGAAGTTGAGATCCTCGACGGGCCTGCGGATCTTTTAAACCCCCCTCGCATGACTGTGGGTAAGTAGTATTTTGACGTTGTTCCATCTATTCTTTGTTTGCAAATCTCGCAGATTATTTATGAACCTTGACAGCTTTGCCCATTCTTATCCCGCTGGAATCTCGCATCCTTATACCACCCGGCCCTTATGCCCTACGCACATCTGAACGGATGGCGAAGCAAAGCCTTCTCTCTTTGTCGGCTCTCATCGAAGATCTTCGTGCTGGTAGCTCGATCACAGCCGAAGAATTTGCTGCTGAAGCCAACATTTCTCTCCCCTTTCTTGCTGCTTACCATGATGAAACATTGGTGCATGTCTGGATCGAGTTTGGTCGTCGGGTGGAGGATTTCATACATAGTCTTGATTGCACGCGCCTTCCTTCAGAGGTCGTGGCAGCAAAGGCGAGCTTGCGGGGGCTAGTTGAACGGTGAGCCGCAAATATGCAGTCATGTGAGAAGAGGCTCAACTGAAAATTTTCGGAGAGGGAGCTAGCTTCAAATGCGCTGGGGGAACTTCATACCGAACTCATGGCTAAGACCACTCGTGCATATGAACTTTAGCGGGTGCTTCAATAAACTATCAGGGAGGTGGTAGCTATTGATAAAACCATTATTTTTACTCGCGAGGTGGTTGAAGCCCACAAAGTTATTGAAAAGAAGCTTGAAAGTCGGCTCGCCTCGTATTAGGCCCAACAGTCTCAAGCGGAGACCCGTCTCATAGCAATAACGAATCATGAAGCTGAGACCCAGCGGAAGAAAGATGAACTGACGAATCTATTAGATCGTCCGCCGGCTTAAAAAAATGTATATGTTTCTTCTTCTTTTTTATTCTCCTTTTGTACTTACTCCTGAATGAGAGTATTTTTTGATTCTTTTATAGATTATACTTTGTATTCATTCTGATTCATGAATAAAAGACATATTTTGTTTCATGGTGGTGTTTCCCATTTCAGCAAATGCATTTTGTAGATAACCTATTTTAATCTTCTTGTAGGACAGCGATGGCTTAGGAGTCAGGTTCAGATCTGCCTCCTAAGGCTTTCCAGCTTTATGAGCCGTGAGGGTCTCATAAAAAAATTTCTCCCTACGAGTCGAGAGGATCTCGTAGGTGTATTTTCTCCATAGGAATCATGAGGATTCCTAAGTGTGTTTTCTCTTAAGAGTCGTAAGGATCTCACAGGAGAATTTTCTTCCTTACAAGTCGAGAGGACTCGTAAGTGGTTGATGAGTTGACCTGCTCCCGAGTCAAAGCATTGCTTCGATGGGGAGGTCGAGGGTTGACTTTGGCCGTTTTCCACGAGGTCAGGATTAACTTTGGCCATGTTCCACGGGGTCAGGATTGACTTTGGGTTGTCTGTGCACCGCCGAGTCCTGGAACTGGGAACTTTGCCGCGGCTCCGCTTTGCTGACGCTGCATCTGCTGTAACGAGATGAATGTTGAGGTGGTCTCTAGGTTGTTTGTGAACCGTCGAGATTTGGAACTAGGGACTTTGCCATGGCTCCGCTTTGTTGACGTTGTGTCTGCATCCAGCTGGAGTTGAGAAGGAATGCCGATGTTGATCTCTAGGTTGCCTGTGAACTGTCGAGATTTGGAACTAGGGGACTTTGTCGTGGCTCCATTTTGCTGACGTCGTATATTCCTGCAGAGACACTGATTTCTCTGCGGGTCGATGCGAATCGAGATGCTCTCGTCAAGGACGTTGATTTCCCTGAATCGAGGTTTTTGCCAAGGACACTGATTTCCTCGGAGTTGAGACGAATCGAGAGATTCCTGCAAAGACACTGATTTTCTTGCGGGTCGACGCGAATCGAGATGCTCTTGTCAAGGACGCTGATTTCCCTGAATCGAGGTTTTTGCCAAGGACACTGATTTCCTCGGAGTTGAGACGAATCGAGAGATTCCTGCAAAGACACTGATTTTCTTGCGGGTCGACGCAGATCGAGATGCTCTCGTCAAGGATGCTGATTTCCCTGAATCGAGGTTTTTGCCAAGGACACTGATTTCCCTGGGGTTGAAACGAATCGAGGTATTCCTGCAAAGACATTGATTTCTCTGCGGGTCGACGCGAATCGAGATGCTCTCGTCAAGGACGTTGATTTCCATGAATCGAGGTTTTTGCCAATGACACTGATTTTCTCGGAGTTGAGACGAATCGAGATATTCCTGCAAAGACACTGATTTCCTTACAGGTCGACGCGGATCGAGATGCTCTCGTCAAGGACGCTGATTTCCTTGAATCGAGGTTTTTGCTAAGGACACTGATTTCCTCGGAGTTGAGACGAATCGAGAGATTCCTGCAAAGACACTGATTTCTCTGCGGGTCGACACGAATCGAGATGCTCTCGTCAAGGATGCCGATTTCCCTGAATCGAGGTTTTTTCCAAGGACACTGATTTCCTCGGAGTTGAGACGAATCGAGAGATTCCTGCAAAGAAACTGATTTCCTTGCGGGTCGACATGAATCGAGATACTCTCGTTAAGGACGTCGAGGTTTTTGCCAAGGACACTGATTTCCTCGGAGTTGAGATGAATCGAGAGATTCCTGCAAAGACACTGATTTCCTTGCGGGTCGACGGGAATCGAGATGCTCTCGTCAAGGATGCTGATTTCCCTGAATCAAGGTTTTTGCCAAGGACACTGATTTCCTCGGAGTTGAGACGAATCGAGAGATTCCTGCAAAGACACTGATTTCCTTGCGGGTCGACGCAGATCGAGATGCTCTCGTCAAGGACGCTGATTTCCCTGAATCGAGGTTTTTGCCAAGGACATTGATTTCCCTGGGGTTGGTTGACTTGTTTCCGAGACGAAGCGTTGATCCGGCGGGGAGGTCATTGGTTGACTCTAGGTTGTCTGTAGACCGTAGAGTCTTAGAACTAGGGACTTTTTCGTGGCTCCATTAGGTGATGTTGCGTCCGAATCCTGTTGGAATGAGGAGGATCACCGTTGCTGATTTTTAGGCTGTAGATGTTGCTGTTAAGATTTGGAACTAGGGACTTTACCGTGGCTCCGTTTTGTTGTGTCGCTTCCATGCCCTGCTGGGATAAGAAGGAACACCGTTATTGATCTTCTGGGATGCAGATGTTACTGTTGAGATCTGACTTTCCCTTTTGACGGGATCTGGTGGGGGACATGTGGTTCCCTTTTTGTTTATGCCCATGGATTGTATAAAGGGGTCAGTATGGACTGCCTGTAGGGAAAAAGTTTCGTTCTTTCATTTTTTTTCTTTCCTCGATGCTCTATCATTTCAGCTTTTTATATCGCGAGAGTCGCGATTGCCGAATCATTTCGGCTATTTTTCGCGGTGCCAAATCATTTCAGCTGTTTTTTTTTTACTCGCTGCTTTTTATTGCGAGTTGCCCAATCATTTCGGCTATTTTGTATGCATATATTTTACTCGCTGATTTTTATTGCGAGTTGCCTAAATATTTCGGTTATTTCATATGCATTTTTTTCGAGTATGGAACTCAAGGTCTGATACCAATCTTGCATCAGTATCGCTGCGAACTGAAATGTTGCCAGGAGCGAATCATCATTTGCCGTGAAAGGACTTGGAACTTGATACCGTTGTAGGCATCAGCATCGCTACAACTGGGACATTGCCAGGAGCGAATCATCATTTGCCTTTGTCGATTTAAACAAAGATGGCTTAGCAAACAGGGTTATAATCCTGTCGACTAAGGATTTTGACTTCACGAGCCGTAAGGGTCTCATAAAGGTATTTCTCCTTACGAGTCGTGAGGATTTCGTAGGTGCATTTTCTTCTTAGGAATCGTAAGGATTCCCAAGTGTATGTTCTCTTATAAGTCATAAGGATCTTACAAGAGTGTTTTCTCCTTATAAGTCGAGAGGACTTACAAGTGTCGTTCACCATATGAAGATATCCCTCGTCAGTGGTGAGACTCTGTTTGGGAAACGTTTATTTGTGCCCGTGGATTGTATACAAGGGTCAATATTGAACCGCTTGTTGAGCAATCTGGGAAAGGTGATGGCTTAAGAACAGGTTCAGATCCCTGTAACTTAAGGCTTTTGAATCTTATGAGCCGTAAGGGTCTCATAAGAGGGTTCTCCCTATGAGTCATGAGGATCTCGTAAGCGTAATTTCTCCTTTGGAATCGTGGGGATCCCTAAGCGTGTCGCTCCTTTGTGAGTCGTAAGGATCTCACGCAGGTAGTTTTCTCCTTACAAGGTCGAGAGGACCTTGCAAGTGTCTTTTAACGAGATTGCGCCCTTTCGGGTTTTCACAAACTTGCCGGTAGCCCTGCTGTTTTTACTCACGGAACCCTTTCAGGTTTTCATCCGTGCCCATCTTGCTTATGGACGTACCTTTTTTTTTGGGTCAGCACTAGGATGCTGCGGTTTGTAGTAGTTTAAGGATGTTTCAGTCCGTTGTTCATAGGTCCGGAATTTTTCCCGGGCAACGTACGATTACACAGCTAGATGTCCTCGCAAGTCTTCGTATCTTTTGTGTCGGAGGTGGATTCCTTGAAGAGAGGACTGGGGGCTATTTCTTCATCAGAGTCGCTTCCAAAGGTGAGAACTTGCGATCCCTTGGTGTCAACCATGTGACAGTTGCCGGCAGTTCTTTTGCGTTCGTGCTTATCTGTTCCCGATGAGCCTTGTGCTTCACTCGCTGGACGTGTAGTCGGTGGGCAATATATCTCTGCCACCAGTTTTTAAAGGCTATGCACTCTTCGGTAGGGTGTGCAATCCTCTGATGGTATAAGAAGAAATTAGGATGTACGTCCGCTTCATCAAGATGTATACCGCCAGGAGTATTTCCTCTGAAAGAAGGCAACTTCATTCCCATTGACAGGGCCCTAGCGAATCGTTTCCTTGCTTTAAGCTTGCTTTTGCTGGCGACAGGGATGCTTCGATCCGGTTGGGGTATTCTATGGCTTCTCATTACCGGAGCTTCTTTAACTTGACACTGACGCTTGGCCCTTTCGTATATGGCCGTTTCCAGCTCTCTGTCAGCTTTGCTTTTCTGAAGAGCTTCGCTCAGCAATCTGTCAATCAACTCGTCCGATGGCTCTAGGGATTTTGATTCCGGTTCTGGATCTGCCCTCAGTTTATCTGCATCAGGAGCTTCTTTATCATCTATTGACGAGTGAGAGATCATGTAACAACCTGCAACATAATCTTCGGATTCTTTTGACGCGTCGTCTCCCTCGTCATCGTCATTGCCTCTGTTCTCAAGTATATGGTTGAGAAATTCCTGGAGTGTGACTGGGGTCCGCGCCTTCTGATTATATTCCTCCAGCGCGTTAATATGCTTTGCAGATCTGTGCGCTTGTCGTCAAACTGTGCGGGCTTTTTGGTCTTCTTCTTTTTCTTCGAAGACTTTGACGACTGGGCCTGGGTGTTTTGCCCATCGCTATTAACTCCCAGTGTTGGGCGTGGTTTTAGCATCCCCTCAATGATCTCGGGCTCTAGCGGGCTTTTCCACCTGATTGCTGGGCATGCTTGAAGATCCTTTAGCATTCTTTGCGTTTTTGCCGAAAGAACAACTTCCCATGGAGCTTCCTCTATAAATGAGCATGATGCCCCCGGCGTGTCCATCCTTTTAGGGGTATGCTGTTGTGGCGGATTTACCTTCCATTTTTCGGACAGCGCGAACTTGCCCTGTTGATACTGGTCTTCAACCCAATTTTTGTAGATGTAGCAGTATTCGATCGGATGGCCCAATACTTGGTGGTAGGGGCAGTAATTGGGACCGTTGACATCGTTCGGTTGTAGTGGCTATCTCGGCTCTGGTAGAGTGATAAGCCCGTTGCGCACTGTTAGTTCGAACAGTCTCCTTGTTTTATCCCGGAAAAACGAGTAAGGACATCTCAACTTCTCATCGAGGGATTGCCGCTTGTTGCTTTGGCGAACAACCGGTCTCGGGCCACTCGGTTGTTGTTGAGCATTGGCGACGAAGGTTGCTTTCCCTTTCCCCTTCTCATTCCGAGGATCCGTCTTTGAGGAGGACGGTCTATGGCCGTCCATTTGGGCCAGCTTGTCGATCAAGGCCTGGAAGGTGGTCGGCTTGAAAAACATCATGAATTGGGATATGGTCGCCTGCGGATCAAGGGTTCCCACAAACATGCCCACTGCAGGAGCTTCCTCTATGCGTTGTTCGCACTTCGACCATAGATTCCGCCACCGTATCGCATACTGAACCCATGTTTCGCCTGGTTTCACTCTGGCGTTAATTAATGCCGTGATTGGGGTGCGCTCGCTAGCGCTTGCGAATCTCTGTGTAAACGGTAGCTCCATTTCTGCAAATGTCTTAACGGAATCATTCAGAAGCTCAGAATACCATTCAAACGCTGTCTCCGACAAGCTGCCAACAAACTGGCGAAGCAGTAGCTTATCGTCACCTCCGGTGTTGCCGCACAGAGCCCTGAATTGAGCCACGCGTTGGTGTGGATTTCCCGTCCCCTTATATACGTGGAATTTAAGGATCGTATATCTTGGCGGGTACTTTATTTGATCGTACCAACCCGGATAGGGTCGTCCAGTTTTAACGATTTGGTTAGCCGCTTCGCTCTCCTGATGAGCTCGTATCTGTTGAGCTATATAGTCATCCAGGGCGGCTTTGGAGACCGTCTCCTCTTTGGCCATTGATAGATCCGGAAGAGGGTTCGATGTCTCCCCTCTGTCGTCTTCAAGGACAATCGGAGGGTCTTCAGCTGGAGGATCTGGCTGTATCATCATCCCGACCATATCTTGGAATAAAAGTGCCATTCGTTTTATATTGGCCGCTTGTTCTGCGGCTTCTTTGTCTTTCTTTTCGAGGATTTTGCGGAGGAACTCAGCATCGGTTTCTTGTTCATGACGCTACTCTGACGATATCTCCGGGCTTTCTTTTGGCCCAGTGAGTGCGGCCATCTGTGTTAACATTTCCTGGAGCTTCTGTTGTTGCTCCTAGGCCTTTGTTACCGATCGGGTGAGTGGTCGATGACCTGTAGAGATACGGCTATCCTCTTTCCCAGATGCCATATAAATAGTGTGCACCACCATGCCCCCAGACTTGGGGCGTTTAGGTTCAGTGCCCTTTAAATTCGTCGCAGACACGGGGGTTTTCTCCGGCCTTCTCCTTTTGTGAGCGGTCGAAGTTGAGGGGGCCGTTGCAGCGGGCACCTGAGTGGACGACCCCTTCTGTGGTATGACAGGGTGGTCCTTCTCTTGCTGAACTTTCATCTTCTTCAGTCTACGGGAGTAGTCTTGATTGATCACTGAGTCTTTGACCTGTCGCCAAACCTTGTGAATTTTAGAGGACAGCCACTGAGGAGGCTGCTCTAGCTTCGCCTTTGTAACGTTCTCCACAGGTGGAGGAGATATTTTTAGCACGGCGATCGGAGAATTTTCGCGCACCCTCCTAAGTGGTTCAAAGCTGTTCCCAGTTGGAACAGCAGCATCAACTTCCATCGTCGGAGCTGGCGTCTAGAAGGGGAACTGTCCCCGGCTTTCCACACTCGGTGCCGGTGGCGACGTCGAGCGTGTCGAGCAGACGGAACCACCTCTGCTGTTGGATGAGCTTCTTCATGCCCCTGCTCTGATAAGGGGCTGTTGTCATCGTTATCCTGTCGAAAACCGACGTCCGCATAGAGGGGATGTCCAACCCGTCGAAGGCAAACTTTCGGACAGGGGTAACAGCCTTGGTAACTTTGCCCAGAACGGGAGTTGGAGCAGCCAGTCTTGCAAAGACTAATCTTTTAGCAGGAGAAGCCGCTTTGACGACTTCTTTCACTGGAGAAGGGATGGCTATCCATTTCGGGATAACCCCTTCAGGTATCGCGGGCTTCTTCACGGGCCAATTGGAGTTTTGGTTTAGCCTATCAAAGACTGAGGTGTTAGACTTGGACGACCCGTTGAGAGGGGCCGTGGTAGTCGTAATCCGATCAAAGACCGACTTCTTCGGAGCTTCTTGCAATGACATTGGGGCATTGAAGCTCATGGGTGGGGGCATTGAAGCTCATGGTTGGGAGCATGGTGAAGAGTTGTTGCATGGTGAACAGCCCAGTGGTGGCTTGTGTCACCTGTTCCACTAGCATCTTGAAAACGGAGGCCGCCTGAAGCCCGTAAGTCACTCCTCCAGCGAGGACAGAGTGAGAGTTGTTGCAGTTGTTGCAGTTTGTGCAGTTGGAATCTATTGATCTTCTGTTTTCTGCACAGAGCAAGACACCAAATCTTAGTACCTCGAATCCAAGGGCAACCATAGAAAACCGCAATTCGTTCGCGAAACACGACACACGAAGTGTGGAGTGGAAAGAGGAAAAGGTCCCACCGGGCGTGCCAGAATCTGTTCTCCATCGAAAGACGCGACCGGGACGTCAGGACGTCTGGCCTGAATTTTGGGGACAGATGCTATTTGGTTTGATCCATCCACCTCTCCGAAGATACCAAGTTGATTTATGGCACCATGTATCGGAGGTTTAGACGGATGCGACCGTTGTAGCAGACTTCGTCAGATTCCCCCTCATTTGAAGGGTTTTTGATTGTGGGGACGCTCTTCCCTGCTGGCGCAAGCCCCTGTAGTTAATTACGCTACCGCATCGCGGTAACAACTTTCTCCTTCTCCATATGGTCAATTCGTGTCGTGTGTGTTTGTTTTATTTGTGGTTGCCCTTGGATTATATACGGAGACTAATTTATGTTGTCGCCCGTAGGGCGTGGATTAGTCCAAATCCGTATTTTCTTAGATTTGGGTTTTGGGTTGGGTTTAAGGATCGTTAATCTCATTTGAGACTAAGATCAACTTAACCATTTGTTAGGATACATTAGCCTAATTTTAGACTAAGATCTACTTAACAGTATCATTTAGATCCAACAAAAGAGCATTTGGGCTCTATTGTTTTAGTTTAGGGACATTGCGGTCCAGTTTAAAGACGTCATAGTCTGTAAAGTTTTTAGACATCATAGTCTATGAGTTTAAGGACCTCACAGTCCATGGTAGTTTAGAGACATCATAGTCTGTAAAGTTTAAGGACATCATAGTCCATGAGTTTAAAGACTGCACAGTCCGTAAAGTTTAAGGACATCATAGTCCAGTTTAAAGACATCATAGTCTGTGTGGTTTTGATTCAACCGTTTGGGGATACACCAAAAGTTATTGGTTATTGGGACCCTCCATCTCTCTGAAGACGTTGAGGAATTACAACGACATATATCAGAGATATGAAGAGATGTACCCTTAAACCAAATTCCAGATCGAGGGGAGAGATCATAGCGGAATGAACATCATCTTAGATGCCAGGAGTTCATTAGCTATTTTTGATACTCGGATCAATTTTGAGAAAACCTGAGTATAATGAGGGCTCGGCTGATTGATGACCAAAAAAGGGTTTTGGCTTCAGGAGACTTGATTAATTTGGGCTAATGTTGGCCTCTCATAGTGTTAAACACTAGTGTATGATCAGCGCTCATGTGCTCCCACGTGAAGCGCTTGATATAGTGTTAACACTAATTATTTGAGGCGCTCACGTGGGATCACGTGGGGCGCTTGAAGTAATGTTAAACACTAAGAATTTGATGCGCTCACGTAGGGTCACGTGAGGCGCTTGAAGTTGGTGCTGCTCCTTTGGGTTTATTCTATTGTTTCTTTTCTGAATGTTAAGCACTATTGAGTCACGTGGGATCACGTGAGGCACCCGAAACTGCCATTTGATTTATTCCCTTTCTGCTTTATAAAATTTAAGCACTGCTTGGGGGTCACGTGGGGCCACGTGAGGCGTCCCAAAAAATAGGGTTTATTTCCTTTTCTCTTTTATAAGTGCTGAGCACTTCTCAGGGGTCACGTGGGATCACGTGAGATGCCAGAAAATAAAATGCCTCGGTTTTACTCCCTTTTTATTTTGGGAAGCTTATTCAAGGGTCGCGTGGGAGCACGTGACCTAAACTTATTCGTTCTCTTTTGATCATTGAGGGGGCTCACGTGGACACACGTGATCATATTGGGTACTGATCTCTTTTTCGTGCATAGAGAGTTAAATCCCTTGTTTAAGAATTAAATTCTTTTATAGGTTTAAACCCCAATTTTATTTAGAGGAATTAAATTCCTCTGTGTTTGAAAGAATTAAATTCTTTAAACCCAATTCTCGCTCTAAGTTTTAGATTTGCATGGTAGAATCTCCCCGATGAGAATTAAATTCTCAACTTATGGGGAGATCTGCTTCTGTAGATTTTCAACCAGAGGAAGAACTGAGTTCTTATTTAGAAGAGTTAAACTCTTGGTTTGAGAATTAAATTCTTTTTTGTTTTGTGGGAGCTTATAGAATGATCTCCTTTCTTCTCTTACCTAGAGTTTCTTTCTTCTCTGAAGAGATCTTCTTCTCTATTTCTCTCTGTTGTCTTTTTCCTATCCTCTCTCCTCTCTTTTCTTCTTGGCTCCTATTTATAGAAGAAAGAAAAGAATCAGTTTGTTCAGCCAATCTCTCATTAAGAGATTTTGATTGATTTTATAACCAACATGATCTTTTAGATCATTCGGTGAATTTTATTCGCCATTGGATTTTTAATCTATAAGATATTTTATTTGTTGTTCCTGGCAAATTTTAGGAAAATATTTCCTTGTACAGAATCTTTCTATAGATTGGTGATTTTTTAATCAACATTGGATTTTTAATCCAACGGTGCTCCACTTTACTGAGTGCAATCTTTTTTGTTTGGAATGATCCAGGGAAATATTTCTCCAATTAGGGCTTTTGATTCCTTTTAATTAGAATTTAATTCTATTAGTTCAGAGGGTTCGGGAACCCATCACGTGTTGGCACGTGACCCCATGGATTAAGCATCTAATTAGAATTTAATTCTATTATTTCAGAGGGCTCAGGAACCCATCACGTGTTGGTACGTGGCCCCACTGATTAAGCATCTCCAATTGTTTATTTCAGCGCCTATAGATTTTGCCCATAAAAGGTCACGTGTCCTCACGTGAGGCCCGATCACGTGTGGGCACGTGATGCTCCACTTGGGGGTTTTCCTTGCTACTTTATTCGTATTTTATTCAGTTCCCATAAGGGAACAGCTGCCTTGGCACACACAAATGATGGCTTGTGCAAATGGGGGACATGGGTAATAAATGTTAAAAGTGTTGATGTGATATATTGCTTCAATTTCCCTCCAAATCTCTGAATGCAAACCAGATTATTTTAGACAAATCAAACAGCACCAGGATGATGTTGGAGTAGACACAAGACCACCACATCAACCCGAGCCTCTACGCTCGGATTTTGGCTGGCCACACCCAAATAATCCGAGCTCGCCGGCCCCCCTTGCCACATTTGTCCCCATCTTTTCTCTGTCCCTTCCTTGCAGTCACATCACCTTATTTTTATTACTTGTTTAATCTTTTTTGGTGCCTATAAAAACCAGATCAGTGAGCAAGGGAAGGGGTCTCTCATATTCACATAGATGCTTACATTTTGATAGTTTCTTTTGTTTTTGGTTTAGGTTTGAGAGTGAGTGGGCTATCACTTGGTTTCTTCTTCTTCTTCCCTCTTGAAGCTTTCTCTTGAGAGCTTCATTATGGAGGTTGAACAAGTTACCAATATCTTGTACCTATTCTTCAAGTGTTAATAATATTTTTGTTTCTTTTATTTCTTGTTCTTGTTCTTATTTTCTTTTCTTTTTATCATGCTTAACTAATATCTTTGGTTGTGGTAATGGTAAGGAAGTGAGATGAAAGATTTTGCCTCCTCCTCCTCTTGTTAATGTTTAATGTGCTTTAATATGATTATAAACTTAGTATTATAACTTGGATGGGTTGATATGGTATGTTGATTCCATGGTTATTTTATAACCTCATCACATATCATATTCTCCCCACAAACTCCATCTTGCAAGCCTAAGGTTAGAATCAATTTGGTATTAAGTTTGCTAAGTTTGAATGTGGTATTTTGTGATTAAGTGACTTGAAAAATCTCTTAGTTTCATATACCATATACCATCACAAACACTTCGCACACTTAACACTGAAATCATTTGCTCTCACTCACTACTTTGTGTTTTTGATGTTGTGGTATGCTTGCTAACCCTTGTGTTTAGTGTTGATACCCCAAGCTTGGACATACAAACGGTAAGTGAACAAACAGACTCATTTCGTGTTTTGCGGCAAATATCGGAATTTGATGACTTGTGCTTCGCAACCTTCTTGACAAGTCATGCTTTATGCCGGGATCGACGTAAGGACGGACAACTCATGATCAAGGGAGCGTCGAAGAAATCGTTGCGATTCGACCTTCCAAGCCAAAGCCACAACCACTTATTTCTTAGCTTCTTTTCTTTCTTTTCTTTGTTTTCGTATTCTTTCATTTTTTGTGACAAACCAACTAATTCGTTATTTATTGAACCTTAAACAACAAGACCCGATACACAATTCCCTGCGGATCGACCCGTAATTGCAAAGTCAAGGCGATGGAATCCCTTAGCTCCATAGCGGGCTTGCTACAACGCGCCGTGCACTTGCGGTTTATAAATTTTAAAACGAGAATGATCTCGCGTGCGCATTCCATTTCCTTAAAATCATATCTGTTTCTAAAACATACGCGTTTGCGTGTGCGGGTGAATTCCCAACAGCGAGCAAAATGTATGCATATAAAATAGCCGAAATGTTTGGGCAACTCGCAATAAAAAGCAGCGAGTAACCGCGAAAAATAGCCGAAATGATTGGGCACCGCGAAAAATAGCTGAAATGATTGGGCAATTGCGACTTTCACGATCTAAAAAGCTTAAATGATAGAGCATCGCAGAAAGAAAAAAAATGAAACTTCTGCCCTGCAGGCGAGTCCACATCGACCCCTGTATACAGTCCATGGGCGCAAACAAAAAAGGGAACCATATTTTGCCACCAGGCTCCATCAGAAGGAGAGTCAGGTCTTGACGGCAAAATCTATAACCTAGAGATCAACAACGGTGTTTCTCCTCACTCCAGCAGGATACAGATGCAACGTCAACAACCGAACCCAGGGTCAAAACAACGGAGCCATGACAAAGTCCCTAGTTCCAAGCCTCGACGGTTCACCAACAACCTAGAGACAACATCGACATTCTTCGCAATATGGCAGACACAATGTTAACAAGCGAAGCAAAGGAAGATCCCTAGCTTCAGGGTCTCGACGGAAACATCTACAGCCTAGAGATCAACAACGGTGTTCCTTCTCACTCCAACAAGATGCAGATGCGACGTCAACGACCGACCCCAGGGTCAAAACAGCGGAGCCATGGCAAAGTCCCTAGCTCCAAGACTCGACAGTTCATAGACAACCTAGAGGCAACCCCGACACTCGTCGCAAGATTGCAGACACAATGTCAACAAACGAAGCAAAGGAAGATCCCTAGCTTCAGGGTCTTGACGGCAACTCATCAGAGACCTGAAAGACTATCGGAGATCATCCCACACCAGTGGGGAGTGGTCATGACACATCGGGGCTCCCAAATTGAGCCTAACCTCAAGTAAAAGCGGCATGGAATATCCTTAACGCTTACTCTTCCGACGGTAATATCACCTGGAAGATTACTTGAAGACGTCTTGTCCAGCCCCCGAAGGGATCAGAGACACGATAGTCGCGGGGCTACTCGAACAGTAAGATTGCGTATCGGGTAATAAATCGGCCAACGCGACGGTACAATGGATAAAAGCCCTAGTATCACAGACCCTAACGGACTTCTTGTAGGGTTCCTAGGCACGCTAATGAGGTCTCACAAGGCATCAACCATGCCAATTTCAAATTTTACGGGTGCCGAGAAACCCTAATACGGATCGTTGACTAGAAGTTTAAGCGAAAAACGAAACTAGTTAACAATTTAACTAAAAGAGAGAGGCTACAACCCTTGTAGATCCGGTTCTCCACTTCCTTAGCTCCACGTAGGCATCCTCTCGCTGTCCATCTCGAATCCCAGACTCAATCGTCGGCTTGATCGAAGAAATGGGCGGGCTAGGTCGTCGGCTTCGTGCCGAAGATGATCTACGTCGAGGCATCACAAGTTCAAGCTCCAACTTCACCAAGTTGTGAAACTTGTGAAGAAAACACCCTATACTACTTGGCAAGAGGTAGAGGGTGAAGAAATAGGAG
The DNA here is from genome assembly GCA_030015575.1 of Agapanthus africanus. Taxonomy (NCBI): domain Eukaryota; kingdom Viridiplantae; phylum Streptophyta; class Magnoliopsida; order Asparagales; family Amaryllidaceae; genus Agapanthus; species Agapanthus africanus. The sequence goes on along the minus strand of CM057340.1, from coordinate 751,045,249 downwards.
GTGGGTTCACATTAGAATTGGATTTCTCACACTTTAGCTCAAGTTGCCATTAATGGACTTAAGTTTTTTCTTTGAAGATGAAGAAGAAGAAGAAGCTAGAATATGATAAGTCTTAAAGAAAATAGAAAAGAAAATAGATACTTATCATATACTAACTATGGTAGAGTGTAGAGAATAGACCATGGTTACTTGGAATGGTTAGGGTTAAGCATGAAGACAAGAATGGTTACAAAGTCAAAGCTTCATGAAGCTTCAACTAGAAACAAAGAAAGCCACCATTCTCATCAAAATCTTTTCCAAATAAATAAATAAACAAACAAATAAATAAATGAATAAGCAAAACCCTAATTATCAACTTAACCATGGTTTAATTCTATACACTTAACCAAATGAGCAAGTATCATCAAACATGATACAAACATGTGCACAAAAATATATCACATATACAACTTGCACATCAAGTGAGAAAATCCATTTAAAGTGAACCAATACTAGTTAATGCAAAGTAATATATCAAATATATAATTATACATTAAATCATTAAATCAAAACTTGATTTAACGATCCGGTCATATCGCATATAACCGACTAGTATCCTATGTATCGGCTTATCGAATCAATCCTTGATTCGATATCTAGGTTATATCGAATATAACCAATCGATACATTCATCGCGAGAATGGAATACGGTATCACATACTCGCATTATTCTCGGTCCTGCACATATCTCATATGCGCTCCTATTTCGTTTCGCTTGAGCCAGGAAACCTCTGTGTAGGACTCTAAAGGCTCGTCAATACGCCGGTAGCAGATGATGATCATATCAAGCACCTACAAGCCGCAAGCGGTCTGCCAAACGTAACGGCCATCCGGGTATTGAGCGATCAGAAGATCGACGAGCTAGCCCGCTCACACTCCTGTGAATCCAACCAGTAACACTTACCGTACAGTCCGGTCTGTTCGTCTGATATGTCGCATATCAAGTCTAGGGGTGGTAAACGTCAGACCCCAATAACCGATAAGTCGTGCCGATGTGAGGCTTATAACGGGTCGAGAAACTACTGGTAACACTTACCAGCAAATCTCTGATCAGCCCTGGCTAGGGACTTCCCTGTTACGGCCAATCGAGCACAGCGCAACATCAACCCCCAATACCGGGAGAGACGAAACCCCTCCTATCGCTCATTGCCTCCATATGACTCGGGACTGTACCCAAAGACCACCGTTTTTCACGCCCTCATGGACGTGGTAAGGTGGAGATCAAAGCACAGTGGGAATCACACAAGACTCTATGACGATCTCGGGTCTACAGACTAACCTGTACAAGTGTCACCTGAGAACTGCCATCTGACGTGAGGTATAATACCATCTGGGAGTTCTCGGCGAGTCCGTCCAGTGTACCCAGTCTCCACTGAGCACCCGTATATCATCTCTGATGTCAAACACCAATGGATATGGGATCATCCATCGCCCATCTCATGGGTCGAGAAGCGTATACGCTAGTCTACTCTGGTATATCGATGCCCCGTCTCGATACACCTACGACTAGGGACCTTGAAGGATGTATCTATGGACTACCATGTCCCTACTAGTATGATCTGCATCACAGTCCAGGTAGTCAAGTACACATCCTAAGGGCTTTACCAACATGTAACTATAAGACAGTGCAAAGAGACAAGTGTACATGTTAAGATAAAGAGTAGCCAGATAGCATACTATCATATCGAGCAAGAAAGTCATCTCTATATATGTCCAAGCATCCAATATAATATACATCATCTGTACAATACTGGCCTCTAGGGCATACATACAACTAACAATCTCCCACTTGCACTAGGGCCAGCTGCTGTAGTATCGCATACCGAGCATCCCGAAGAGTCTCTCAAACTGTATCTGGGGAATGGCCTTCGTAAGTGGATCCGCCGTGTTGTTCTTCATGTCAACTCTCCTGACCTCGATCTCCCGGCGATTAACTATCTCCCGGATCAGGTGATACCGCCTCAGAATATGCCTGGATCGCTGATGGGACCTGGGTTCCTTGGCCAAAACCACCGCTCCATTGTTATCGCAATACAAAGGTATTAGATGCTCAATGGATGGAACCACTCCAAGTTCAGTAATGAACTTCTTGATCCAGACAGCCTCTTTAGCAGCATCGTTGGCAGCGATGTATTCAGCCTCCATCGTCGAGTCTGCCACGGTTTCCTGCTTGGAACTCTTCCAGCTAACCGCCCCTCCGTAAAGGGTAAAGACAAATCCCGACTGCGACTTTGAGTCGTCCTTATCACTCTGGAAGCTCGAATCGGTAAAGGACTCCACTTGGAGTTCTCCGTTACCATACACCAAGAGCATCTCTTTAGTCCTTCGCAAGTACTTGAGAATGCTCTTCACAGCTGTCCAGTGATTCTCTCCAGGATCAGCTTGACACCTGCTCACTATACTTAGTGAGTATGCTACATCGGGTCTGGTACATAGCATCGCATACATGATAGAGCCTACAGCCGAAGCATAGGGTATCCCTTGCATGTGAGATCTCTCCAAATCAGTCTTGGGAGACATCTCTTTGGAGAGAGTGACTCCAGAGATCGTGGGCAAGTTCCCACGCTTGGATTCTTCCATACTAAACCTCTTTAGTATGGTGTCAATGTACCTGGATTGGGACAATCCCAATATCCGTTTGGATCTATCTCTATAGATCCTGATTCCCAATATGCAGGAGGCATCACCAAGATCTTTCATTGAGAATCTTTGTGATAAGAAGAGCTTGACTGATTGCAGCATAGAAATATCATTTCCTATCAAGAGTATGTCGTCCACGTACAATACGAGGAAGACAACCTTACTCTCTGCCACCTTCTTGTAAATACAAGGTTCATCTGGGTTTTTGACGAAATCAAACTCTTTGATAACGACGTCAAAGCAGATGTTCCAACTCCGCGATGCTTGCTTTAATCCATAAATGGATTTAAGCAGCTTGCACACCTTCCCGCTGCTCCCACTGTCTACGAAGCCCTCTGGCTGAGTCATGTACACGCACTCTTCTAAATCACCGTTTAGAAAGGCGGTCTTAACATCCATTTGCCAGATTTCGTAATCATGATATGCAGCGATGGCAAGCATGATCCGGATGGATTTAAGCATAGCCACTGGAGAAAAGGTTTCGTCATAGTCCACACCTGGTCTTTGACGAAAACCCTTTGCTACAAGTCTAGCTTTGAAAGTCTCTACTTTCCCATCTACACCAAGTTTTTTCTTGAAGATCCACTTGCTCCCGATGGGTTTTACCCCTTCAGGAGCAACATCCAAAGTCCATACTTTGTTGGTGTACATGGATTCCATCTCGGACCGCATTGCATCCAGCCATTTCACTGAGTCCCTACTCGTGATGGCCTGCTCGAAACTAGTTGGGTCATCATCCTCCATGATGCAATCCTCGCTCCTACCATCCATGAGAAAACCGTAGTATCTCTCAGGTGGGCGAGGAACCCTACTAGATCGGCGGAGAGGCTGAGGTTCATTGGGAGCTACTGAATCTTCTGGTTCCACTAAATCTTTAGTTACGGTTTGTATATCTGGAACTTCTTCCAGCTCTACCACTTTACCACTAATTTCTTTTTCAAGGAATTCCTTTTCTAAAAAGGTGGCATATTGAGAAACAAACACCTTTTGTTCTTCAGTATGGTAGAAAAAATATCCTTGTGAATTCTTAGGATATCCCACAAACTTGCAGAGAACTGACCGTGCCTCGAGTTTGTCTGGATTTTGCCTTTTGACATAGGCTGGACAACCCCATATCTTAACTCGTTTAAAATATGGTCTCTTCCCACTCCATATCTCATATGGTGTGGTAGGTACAGATTTAGATGGAACTTGATTCAATAGGTATGCAGCTGTCTCCAGTGCATATCCCCAGAAGGAAATAGGTAACTCAGCTGTGCTCATCATAAAGCGCACCATATCTAATAGGGTGCGGTTCCTCCGTTCTGATACACCGTTGTGCTGTGGTGTATATGGAGGAGTCAGCTGAGAGAGAATCCCATTCTCTTTTAGGAAGTCCAGGAATTCTTTGCTCAAGTATTCACCTCCTCGATCAGATCGTAGGATTTTAATACTTTTTCCGGTTTGGTTCTCAACTTCTTGTTTATATTCTCTAAATTTCTCAAAAGCTTCTGATTTGTGTTTCATCAGGAACACATACCCGAACCTAGAGAGATCGTCAGTGAATGTAATGAAGTATGAAGAACCATCCTTGGCATGTGTAGACATAGGACCGCATACATCACTATGTATCAGTCCTAAGAGATCAGTAACTCTTTCTCCGTGTCCCGTAAACGGAGTTTTGGTCATCTTGCCTTTGAGACATGACTGGCAAGTGTCATAAGATGAAAATTCGAATGGCTTCAAATATCCATCCTTATGCAACTTAGCCAGTCGTGTCACATTGATGTGACCCAGTCTACAATGCCACAAGAAGAATTCGTTCAGTTCTGAACTCTTCCTCTTGTGTGTGTTTGTTATGCTCAGAACTGTTGATTGATTTAGAACATAAATGCCATTGCACAACGTGCCTGATCCAACCAACTTTTGGTTACGGAAAATGTTCATAACATTATCCTGTAATACAAAATTATATCCCTCTTTGCTTAATAAAGAAACCGATATAATGTTGCATATCAGGTTCGGCATGTAATAGCATTCGTTCAGAACCAATGTATTACCTGTTGGTAATGCAAAGTGATATTCCCCGACAGTCTTAGCTGCAACTATTGCACCATTTCCAACTCTAATGTCTTTATCACCTTCTCCAAGTTCTCTACCTTTTCTAAGCCCATGTAACTGATTACATATATGGGATCCTGACCCGGTATCTAATACCCAGGACGTAGAGCAAATGGAGAAACAGTTCTCTGTAACGAACACACCCGAAGAAAATGCATCATCATGTACTTTCTTCATTCGGGCGGCATGGGAATCCTGGTATTCCCCTATATCCTGTTCAGTCCTATAACTCTTATAGGAAAGAACGGAACCAACGTTCCCCAGCACAGTATAACATGCGGGTTCGGTCAATACATCCATATTATTATCTTTATTAAGGCATGACATGGTCGCTACCTGGAGAGAGAGAGAAGAAAACACTTTAGCGTATGCTCTTGCAAGATCAGATTGGTTATTATCTTATCTAATCAGGATGGCTCCCACTGGTTTTTATCAAATCTTCCTTCAAACCCTAAAAGGAAAGACTAGCCGGGATTAATTACACACTATAGGTTCGCCAATCTTTCAGCCAGGCCAGTGTCGGTACTTTGAGGGAGGTCCTCCGTGCTTTCGCACGAACCTAATTAATGTAAACCTCGTTTTCCCAAAGGCGTAACCCCGTTGACACCTTTCTAGAAACCTACTTGATCGGCTAATTGTAATGTGTAAAACTCTCCCAGGAGTAACTCTTACTCGCAGTGGGTATCGGGATCCAACTATCTCATAGAAGGTATGCAATCTCATTGCAAATTTCAACACTTTAAATTCCCGATAATATTTTGCCCCTAGCAGCTATATGACCTTAACACAGTCAACAAATCATAAGTGCTAGTCAAGTTCAACCCGTCATTTCTTGATTGAATTAAACCCACCCGCACGACCCTTAACATAGTCAACAAAGTCGCACGACTACCCTAATCCAATCGCATCATATGCTTATGCAGATAAGCACTAATTAGCTACCGCACACTATGCCTTAACATAGTCAACAAACGTAGCACGAATACTAACTAGTACTTATCTAAAATGACGGAGGGCTACGACAGGTTTTTCTGAAAACCTATTGCGTAAAGAACTTGATATCGTTCTAGAATCAAATGAAGTTTTGAAATGGAATGATTTTGAGGCTTTTCTCGTTTTGCTAAAGGGGTCACTCCCTGTGAAGGGATCGTCGGCCCTTTCCTCGTCGAATGAGGTGCGGGATATATCATATATATCACTGTGCAAAGCATAAACTATAGAAGCAATCAAAAGTCAAACCGAGTGTGTAGCATCTGCCATTTATTGCTAAAGGAATTACTCCCGGTGAAGGGATCTCGGTCCTTTCCTCATCGAATAAGGTGCAGGGTATATCATATATACCGCTATGCAAAGCAAGAACTGTAGCTACCTGTTTTGTTTAAAATTTGATTCTACAACATCTTAGGTTTCTTTTCTTTCATTAATCACATTAATGAAGTCCCATCATTTAAGTCACCTAAACATCACAGATAAATACGACGTACACTTATGCCATCCGCATTCGCCTGGATGTCCCCTCGTGCACCGTTAGGTTAGGTAACTAACGGCAGAGCGGGGCAGGGCTAGCGCGGGTGTAAAACATAAGTAACGGCTATATAATATATCATATATACTATATACAGTATCTATCACAGAACAGCACATGATCAGATCACAGATATCGCAGCAGAAGAAACATATGAAACATTGGATATACTAGGACGTCCGTGTTTTCAATACGAGCCAGTATAAAACACGGATTCCACGGTCGTGATGAATAGCCAATCCCACACCCCTAGACCCCTACGAGAGCGGCAAGCAACCCTGCCAATTCTAGGGTTAGGAGACCCGGACTCGGCTCCTCGAGATGGTCTCCCACTGGACCCTAGAACCCGGTTACTTGTGCTCCCCTCCTTGGGTCTATCCTAATGCGGAAAAGTAAATAATATACAAAAGGTGACAACTTCCGCAACCTGGAAGTGCCCCAAATAAAAGAATATTACATACAAGTTTTTACTTGAATGAAAATGAAAAACACTCATCTCATATAAAAACCCCCGGCTATTCGAACACGACGATCCAATATAACATATCCAGCAACACATAATATCACATGTCATCAACGTAAGTAAATATGCGCATCCCTATTGTCGTTGACATATAGCAACGAAACCGGCGATATCACATATTACACTTACGGTCACAGAAAAGAAAGTGTAAAACTACAACAATTGGAATCCGCAACCTCTTTAGACATCACATGCCTAATCAAATGAAATACTTAGACATCACATGCCTAACAATTAAAAACCCCGCATTTTAGTCTCATTATCGAAAACTCTTTTCAATATCTAGTGAGACTAAACTGCTAGATTTATAACATTCATTCAGTTATCTCATAACTGTTTGTGAATTCCAATTATTGTATCCCATCCCGGATAAATAGAGAATATTAAACTTTCCGATCGAACATTCGAACACCCAAGTTTTCCCGAAACCGATCAACACATGAAATAAGTTCAAAGACATTCACTTCATGCCTCAGTACCAACGGTCCAACCGTAGAAGGGTCAAGCCAACGCCTCACATGTGGCACGCCGTACTGCTCCAAACCCGAAGGTTCAAAGGGCAGTTCAAGACAGTCACATAATCGAGTTAAGGTTTGTTGTCTTCTAGAGGGACCACCGCGTTACTTGCACTACTTAGAACGTCATTAAGCTACGGAAAAGTCCAACAATTGGAAATTTCCCGGCAGGGGAAAGATTGGGTATTTACATCCGGTCGAACTTTTTTAACATATTCTAAAATATCCGGAAAAACCACATAGACAAAACTTGATAATCCGATCGAAACGACGATTTTCAATGCATCCCCAGAACACTCAACTCTTGAGTCAAATTAAAAATTCCCAGAAAACTCAGCATAATAAAATAGGAATTACTGTGCAATTTGGAAGCCTGACGTCAGAAGATGGCCGCGGAACCTCCGCAGAAGCTAGGCTTCTGCCGCGGTTCCGCCGCACTTTAGACTCTTCGTTTGGAAAATTTTGCACCGTAATTCTTAGATTTCCCTGCTGAATTTTTTAAGCATTTTTAATCTGGAAAAAACCCAGTTTTTAGAAAAAGTCCAGAGAGCATTTTGGTTTTAAGGGTTTCGGTTCGATCGGGTTTCAAACGTCGTCTACACTTCGCCTAAGGCTCTAGCTAGGCTCTGATACCACTGTAGGTCAGGCAGCCACCCCATCCAATGGGGTCGCCGTGGCACCAACGGGTCCCTCAGCCGCTACTTTTTACGCATGCCCCCTCGCGAGGACTACAACCCGCCGGAACACCTTCCGGTCTCGGGACACCCTGGGGGTAAGAGCCTATGCTTCGCCACACTGTCACACAGTGAGAACTCCCCATAGGTCGACATCCAATGCCTAGTAGCTTTGATACTACTGTAGGGTTCCTAGGCACGCTAATGAGGTCTCACAAGGCATCAACCATGCCAATTTCAAATTTTACGGGTGCCGAGAAACCCTAATACGGATCGTTGACTAGAAGTTTAGGCGAAAAACGAAACTAGTTAACAATTTAACTAAAAGAGAGAGGTTACAACCTTTGTAGATCCGGTTCTCCACTTCCTTAGCTCCACGTAGGCATCCTCTCGCTGTCCATCTCGAATCCCGGACTCAATCGTCGGCTTGATCGGAGAAATGGACGGGCTAGGTCGTCGGCTTCGTGCCGAAGATGATCTACGTCGAGGCATCACAAGTTCAAGTTCCAACTTCACCAAGTTGTGAAACTTGTGAAGAAAACACCCTATACTACTTGGCAAGAGGTAGAGGGTGAAGAAATAGGAGGTGGGTTTACTTTAGAATTGGATTTCTCACACTTTAGCTCAAGTTGCCATTAATGGACTTAAGCTTTTTCTTTGAAGATGAAGAAGAAGAAGAAGCTAGAATATGATAAGTCTTAAAGAAAATAGAAAAGAAAATAGATACTTATCATATACTAACTATGGTAGAGTGTAGAGAATAGACCATGGTTACTTGGAATGGTTAGGGTTAAGCATGAAGACAAGAATGGTTACAAAGTCAAAGCTTCATGAAGCTTCAACTAGAAACAAAGAAAGCCACCATTCTCATCAAAATCTTTTCCAAATAAATAAATAAATGAATAAGCAAAACCCTAATTATCAACTTAACTATGGTTTAATTCTATACACTTAACCAAATGAGCAAGTATCATTAAACATGATACAAACATGTGCACAAAAATATATCACATATACAACTTGCACATCAAGTGAGAAAATCCATTTAAAGTGAACCAATACTAGTTAATGCAAAGTAATATATCAAATATATAATTATACATTAAATCATTAAATCAAAACTTGATTTAACGATCCGGTCATATCGCATATAACCGACTAGTATCCTATGTATCGGCTTATCGAATCAATCCTTGATTCGATATCTAGGTTATATCGAATATAACCAATCGATACATTCATCGCGAGAATGGAATACGGTATCACATACTCGCATTATTCTCGGTCCTGCACATATCTCATATGCGCTCCTATTTCGTTTCGCTTGAGCCAGGAAACCTCTGTGTAGGACTCTAAAGACTCGTCAATACGCCGGTAGCAGATGATGATCATATCAAGCACCTACAAGCCGCAAGCGGTCTGCCAAACGTAACGGCCATCCGGGTATTGAGCGATCAGAAGATCGACGAGCTAGCCCGCTCACACTCCTGTGAATCCAACCAGTAACACTTACCGTACAGTCCGGTCTGTTTGTCTGATATGTCGCATATCAAGTCTAGGGGTGGTAAACGTCAGACCCCAATAACCGATAAGTCGTGCCGATGTGAGGCTCATAACGGGTCGAGAAACTACTGGTAACACTTACCAGCAAATCTCTGATCAGCCCTGGCCAGGGACTTCCCTGTTACGGCCAATCGAGCACAGCGCAACATCAACCCCCAATACCGGGAGAGACGAAACCCCTCCTATCGCTCATTGCCTCCATATGACTCGGGACTGTACCCAAAGACCATCGTTTTGCACGCCCTCATGGACGTGGTAAGGTGGAGATCAAAGCACAGTGGGAATCACACAAGACTCTATGACGATCTCGGGTCTACAGACTAACCTGTACAAGTGTCACCTGAGAACTGCCATCTGACGTGAGGTATAATACCATCTGGGAGTTCTCGGCGAGTCCGTCCAGTGTACCCAGTCTCCACTGAGCACCCGTATATCATCTCTGATGTCAAACACCAATGGATATGGGATCATCCATCGCCCATCTCATGGGTCGAGAAGCGTATACGCTAGTCTACTCTGGTATATCGATGCCCCGTCTCGATACACCCATGACTAGGGACCTTGAAGGATGTATCTATGGACTACCATGTCCCTACTAGTATGATCTGCATCACAGTCCAGGTAGTCAAGTACACATCCTAAGGGCTTTACCAACATGTAACTATAAGACAGTGCAAAGAGACAAGTGTACATGTTAAGATAAAGAGTAACCAGATAGCATACTATCATATCGAGCAAGAAAGCCATCTCTATATATGTCCAAGCATCCAATATAATATACATCATCTGTACAATACTGGCCTCTAGGGCATACATACAACTAACACTTCTATCAGCAGAGGTTAACTGTGATGTTAGTAAATCCTTGCGAGAACTTCTCGATTCGTCTCGACTCGTAAGGAAAACAATGTTCCTGCGAGAACTTCTCGACTCGTCTAGACTCGTAAGGAAAAGACTTCGGCAACGGGGATCTGAACCTGTTTCCTAAGCACTGGGGCCCTGCAAGTAGGTCCAAGATGGATTATTGTATACTATTCACGAGCCACACTCTCCAAAGTCGAATATCAACAAGGAGGGAAAAAAACACTTACGAGTCCTCTCGACTTGTAAGGGGGGAAATTCTCTTGTGAGATCCTTACGACTCAAAACGCACTTAGGAGTCCTCACGACTCCTAAGGAGAAAATACACCTACGGGATCCTCACGACCCATAGAGAGAAAAGCCTTTATGAGACCTTCACGGCTCATAAAGTTGAAAAGTCTTGGGCGGAAGATCCGAACCTGCTTCCTAAGCCATCGCTGCCCTACAAGGAGGTCAAGATGGATTATTTACATGCCACACGTTTGCCAAAAGTAACATGCCAATATGAAATAAAATATGTCTTTTATTCATGAATTCAAGTGAATACAAGATACATTTCATAAAGGAATCAAAATGAATACATGTTATTCATGAATCACAAGTTTACAGTCAGTACAAAAAAAAGGGGGTGCAAAGACGGTTATCAAGGAGGAGGCATCTTCAACAAATCAGCCAGCCGCTCGAGCATTTCTCTCAATCTTTTCTCCTGGTCAGCTACCGCGGCCAACTCTGCTTCAACTTGAGTCCGTTGCCGCAAACAAGACGAAAGCTTTTCATAAGTTTCTAGCATGGCGGCTTCGCGGTCTTGCATGACCCGCTCGGTGAAGTCAAGCGTCTACCTAAGCGTCAACCCATCTGAGATACATCGCTGAAGGTTGTCGAAAACAGCTTTTAGATGTGCAGCATTCGCTTCAACCTGGGCGCGCAATCGGACAGATTCGCTCAAAGCCACCTCATGTTCCTTTCGTCTCAGGGTCGCCTCTTTTTCAAAATGGCGAATGAAAGGAACGCTATGCTCGACCCATGCATCCCTTTGGGTGTTCGAAGCCAACACCTCAGGTGCGAGATGCTTGAGCTCAATCTCGTGCAGGCAAACCTCGATCTTTCTGCAGTAATCAACCCAAGCGCCGACGAGATCTTTATCATGGAAGTTCATGAGTGTCGCCAGCATTGGATTGACTTCAACGGCAAAATCCGTAGCAGAACTGAGGGCCTCGGCATCGAGATCTTCGATAAATTCGCTCAACATTCGTCTGTTATTTGCACCCCCTAGAAGATATGCGTTTAGCGAAGGGCCCTACGGGCATTGGAATGCGAGACTCGAAAAGAGCTGGAGCTGGTGCAATTGCTGCAAAATGAATTACGGTCCAATTTTGACTCGGAAGATAAAGAAAATACACGAGGGATGGAGTCTATTATACCGGTTGTGACAGGAGGTAGGATGGGGAGTACCGGAGGCACGGCTATCCCTTCGTCTCCTCCTCCGACCCGTGACTCTATGATCAATATGAAGAAGAATTAGCAACAATACGTCTATTCGTAAAAGAAGGGGCCGAAAAATATACTAACCAATACCAGAAGGTGGAACGACTTCCAACTGAAAGGAGAAATGCGGGTTATAGATGGTCGAAAAGGACTCCTGCAGGGTTGTGATAATATACTGTCAATACAAGAAGGATAGTACCCACAGTGAAACAAATAAATCAAAAACCCACACCTTCCAGTATTTGAGGGGGCATAGAAGAAGGCGAGGGGACAACGACCGTCAGAGCAGCGATCGACGACACTTCTTCAGACGGCACAGCCTCAGGGTTCGCCGCACCTATACTCTAGACAAACAAAATATCATTAGAAGGGCTGAATAGGATTGAAAAACTCGAAAACAGTGACCCAGCAACTACCTGATAGATCATGGACCAAAACCATGACGGAGGCGTCACCAGGTGTAACAGCTTCTTCACTCTCTCTCGGAGGAATAGATTTCGTGCCCAAAGCTTCATCCCCTGACTCGATGAGGGCCGTCGTGATGCTTGCGACGCCCACCGATACCAAGGAGCCACGGGGAGAAAGAGCAGCGGTCTGGACAGTCCTAGATTCCCAAAAAAGAGTAGTCACTTCGGGCTCTGTAATCGCCAGCGTTTTGCCTGCCATCCCATCGCCAGGGCTTGGCCCTGCAGAAAATGCATATGTTAGAATTTGAGGATCAAGTTCTAATAAAAGACTGGACGTTACGTTACCTTGAAGCAGCTTTTCAGTTCCTTCTCGAACTGCGCGTACAACTTGTCTATAGGCAGTAGACAGGGCAGAGGGAACATCCGCCGAAGGAATATCAACAGGCGGAATATTGCTTAAGCCTGCACCTCTGGCCAAAACGGCATCGCGCTCCTTCGCCACGTGCTTCCTGCGCTTCCTTTCGGTCTGAGCTGTGAGAAATGATCTCCTCAAAACTTCCGACAAGGGGATGTCGTCATCCGAACCTGCCCCCGGAGCCGCTACATCGTCCATCATCGGCTGCTTTAGCAAAGCCTCCGGCGGTGACTTTAGGAGGGCCGTGGCCACGGGGGCTGGCTCTAAAAGTTTTGCTGCATCACCATTCGGGATCGACACTGCACTTGGAATAGCCTGAGTTGAGGTAGTCCCTACAATAAGGTGAAAGAGAGGGTCAGGGTACGAATAAAAAGAATAAAGGTTTAATGAAACAACTTATACCAAGGCCCAAAAAAGCGTGGAGCCTCTCTTCCTCCTCAAACATCTTGATGGAAGCCGCGAGAGCCTCTTCGGCAGAAATACCTGTTGAAGAAGAGAGCGTTAGTAAAAGCATAATAATAAGAAAGGGATAGACGCAGAAGAATACAACTGAAGTATACCTGACTTCGCGATGGTGATCAACGCCGCTTCCTCGCGAGCCAGTCGCTCGGAAGCTGCGAGGGCAGCCTGAAGATCAGTGTCGGCCGCAAGCGTGTCGAACAAACCCTCATTGGTACCGTATTCGCACAAGCCCTAGCTGTAGGGAGCATGTGGCTCCTGGCCAAATATGATATCGGCAGAAAATAGCGACTTGTTTCTTTCCTGCGAGCGGACACCGGCGTCCGACGACAAGATTTTGCGCTTGACAGGCATTTTCGGACGGCGGGTTCCGGTTTCAGTACCAACACCAGGTTCCGGAGACGCCATGGCTACCGCAGTTACGGGAAAACTGGGCTGGGGCTTCTAAGGGAAGGCACGCGGGACCACAACCGTAGTGACTTTCCTTAAGGAGGGACGAACGGTGGTCCGTCGCTTCAAAAGAACTGCTGGATTACCAGCTAGGACAGGATCCTTATGATTAAGTAATAGACGCCTCTCTTCCCGGATAACAGCACCTGTCGCATGATGATACCACGCCACGTAAGCGTTCGAAGCTTTTGGCACGTAGCTCGGTTCGCTGATGAGAAAGTTGGACCCTGTATTCAGCCGTATAAAGTGGTGCAGTGCGCTACGAATACCCTCTTCATGTAGACTTGTCCAAGGAAATTTCCACGAACTCATCCAAGGAAATTTAAACTTCCCGATCCGATAGAAGAAAGGTGTGAGTCGGGATGTTCCATTGCTTCAGAAAAGTCTTGACCCACCATACTGTAAGTGCACGGCGGCGCCCCGGCCGTCGATCCGACGCCGGAAACGCGGAAACGAAAAACCTTGCGAACTGGCAAACCGGCACCACCACGCACTTTTAACCCGGATTGGGCCATTAACCTAGCTACTAGCAAACTAAAAGATGGGTAGAGAAGTATACCAAGCGATCCGTGTCCTTCGGTCTTCGTCTCCACTCCGATCTCCCGCAGAATCTCCGTCCGTCACGTCCTCGTCGGAAAGGGCACCACGTAGCCGAGCTCTTTTACGGGCTCCCACCTCTGGACCGAGGCAACTCGGGCGCGAAGTTGGCTAGCCGACGCGTCCAAGATTTGCTGTAGATATAGTGTAGAAACCATTATCTCATTGGGTAGAGAAGTTGCCATTTGATGTTGTGGAGGAATGGAGAATAAACAATAGAGAGAGGTTTGGAATTTTGGCAAGCCAAGAATGAAATGAGATGAATCAATTCCCACACATAATGAAACCCTCTCTCTTCCTTTCTCACCAAAAGTGGCCGGCCCCCTTATTGTCAAGAATGGTGGAGGGAATGTTGAATGGAATAAGCAAGTGGGAAAAAAGAATTGATAAAGATTAATCAAAAAGGTCACACCAATTTCTCACTCACATCCTTTCACTCTCATCACAATAAATGTATAAGAATGGACTAGAAAAGAATCGCATCTTGATAAGAATACACAATCACAATAAACCCCTCCACAAATAAGTTATTTGCAAACTGCAAATAACCCCCTCCATCGAAAGTCCGGCCGTGAAGGATCAAAGGAAAACCGGCCGGAACGGAATGCAAACTGGCAACTTCAGAAAACTGATCCCGTAATAAATTACAGGAAAACCCCGCTACCGCATATACATGCCCGCATTTGTATTCCCATTGAACACAAATGCAAAGAGACAAAATCTACACTGTCTAATACTAGGATCCGGTTTAAACCAAAGCCGGCTAGTAAAATCCGTCCGATCACGATCCGTGCAATACCGCACGTATCTGATCGAACCCTGCCATATCTCCATACGGCCTCTACAGCGTTTTGCCCGAAACTTGAGTAACTGTGTGTGTGGTGGACTCTAAAGACTCGTCAATACTATGGCTGTGGATTTAACCGCTAGCACGTCAGAGGTATTAGCCATACGTGACGGGCCACCAGCTATTGACAAAAAGGGACGTCGATGAGCGAACTCATCCTGACACCCTACTGATCCTGTCAGTGACAATATCCGTACAGTCCTGTCCGTTCGTCTATGAGCATCGCATGGCGGGCCTAGGGGGTTGGTAAAAGTCAGACCCCCAATAGCGGTACAAGTCGTGTCAGAGTGTAGCCCAGAACACCCTGAGATACTACTGGAATACCTACCAGCAAATCTCCTGCCTTGGCCAAGGACTTTTCATGTACTGGCTCTCCTAGACACAGCGCGACCTCACCCCCAATACCGGGAGAGACGAACCCCTGCAGATCCGCTCACTGCCTCCATGTGGCTCGGGACTGTACCCAACTAAAACCTGTTTGCACGACTCCTTTGAGCCGTGGTAGGGTAGTAATCAAAGCACAGTGGGAACTCACACGAGACAAATGACGATCTCAGGTCGATGAACTAACCTGTACACATGTCACCAGGGAACTGCTATCTGACGTCAGGTATAATACCAACTAGCAGGTTCCCGGCGAGTCCTGTCCGGTGTACTCATAACCCAATGAGCACCTGTATACATTTTAGGTGAACCAACTGACACCAGTGGCTTGTGAGACCGGCCACCGCCCCTCGTCGGGGTCTCGACTGTATACACTAGTCTACTCTGGAGAATCAATGCCCTGTCTCGAAACTCCCACGACTAAGGACCTTTTAAGGATGTGCTTATAGACTCCAGCTCTCACGTATATGATCACCCTCATACTGCTGGTAGTCAAGCAAGAATCCTAGGGGCTCTATCAACGTGTAATAGCGACTCGTAAGGTCACCTAAAGCAGTACACGATGATAAAGATAAACCAGATAGTATACTATCATCTCGAGTAAGACTGTCCTACCGGGACAGGTCCTCCCTCAATCATTGCAATCACGTGCCTGTGATCCAATAATTGACTCTGAGGGCACTATCTCCAACACATACATGCGGCGCGGGATATTGAAAAAGCGACGCATACATTGCTGGATACAACCCGAGTTTCAGTAGCAGCGACTTCTTGGCCGACAGGATGTATTGACCCCACTACAGGTATTCGGCTGAATGGCGAGGAGTCAACCCTATCATGTAGACTTGTCCCTAAGGGCATGACTCGCCTTGACATATGCATCAACCCAAAATATCCTAGGTCATCGGTGGCTGTACGGATATCGATGCCATAGAAGGCTAAAGGCGACCCTTCGAGGTCCAGTTGACCTCCTCTACAGCATAATTCACTTGAGGCGAGTCGGTATAGTGAATTGCTGAAATGGGCTTTGAGGGCATTGCACAAGAAAAACTGCGCCGACCCTGGATGATCTTATTGTACCACGACCCCCATAGGTGAAGAGATTTCTACTCCGGGTCATGATCTTTAATAAGTGCAAAAACTTCTCGATCCACAGGCACGTCAGCAAAAGCGCTCTCTGAGCGTATGAAAGGGAAGGAAGAGTTGAAGGCCATTACACCTGCACAAAAGGAGAAGGGTCAGCTATCAGTGTTATGATTCAGAAATCAGAACTTTAATGTTCTTTGACACTCAAAATCAGAACTGCGGCAAGGAGGGCCCCACAAAATCAAGATGACATCCCATCATTGATGGGGCAGTCACTCATTAAGAATGAAATCCTAAGAGGATTTTCATTTAATGAGAAATCTCATTGGGCTAAGGAATTAAACTCTCTCGAAAGCTGTGCTCTGCAAACAGATTTTATATCTGTCAACTCTAATTAAGAGGGAATAAAATTCCCCAAAAAATTTCTAAAGTGCTATGCTCTGTAAAAACAATGGTATAATCTACCAAAACCCTCAAAAGCAAAGCTTTTTTTTAATAGGGTAAAACCCCAAGATCTTTAAGATCTGCAAAATAAACTCTAAAAGTTCTTCATGGAAAATGAGCAAAGCTCTGATTAATGGGTTAAGAAACCCTAAAATACATCTTAAGATCTACGATCTAAGAAGAGTAAAGCTCTGTTAAGGGGTTCGATTATGATCCTTACCAAATTTTTGGGCAGAGTTCTAACTCTAGAAAGGATTTCTTTGAGCAGAGATCTAAGCTCTGAAAGGAGAATTAAATTCTCAGGAAAAAAAAGAACAAGAAAAGATGAACATCAGTCATCTCAAAGGACAAAGGCTCTAGTTATAGGCAGATTAAGTCGATTCAACTTTCAAGAAAATCCAACGGTGGAAAAGCTGCTACCGTTGCACTCACGTGTGAGCCACGTGAGCGCAACGGTGGGGGGCATTTGTTTTCCCAATAAAAGAGCAAAGCTCTGTTCAAAATTTGAAAAGCAGCGCCAAGAGTTAAAAACTCTGAGGCAGCGCCTCACGTGCGTTGCACGAGGGCGCCAGCGCCAAGAGTTAAAAAGTCTGAGGCAACGCCTCACATGCCTTGCACGAGGGCGCCAGCGCCAAGAGTTAAAAACTCTGAGGCAGCGCCTCACATGCCTCGCACGAGGACGCCAGCGCCAGAACCAAATCTCTCTGTTAAACAGAGCCGTTGGATCAAAGATCCAACGGAGATGATAAATCATCAGAATACAGAATTAAATTATGTTGAGGAATATTCCTCAAATCTTTCTAAACAAGAAAGATCACTCTCTGAAAAACAGAGCACAGTTGGATTAAAAATCCAATGGTGATTAAAAAATCACCATACTACAGAATAAGCTCTGTACGGGAAAATATTTCCCAATCTTGTTAAAAACGAGAAAAATGTCTTCTGTAAAACATAAGCTCTTGGATCAAAGATCCGACGGTGGATAAAATCCCCAAATCAATTAAAGATCTCTCAATGAGAGATTTCCTTAACCAGATCAACAAATCTGCCTCTACTATATAAAGGACCTAAGACTTCAAGTCTTAGAGAGAGAAACCCCCCATAAGCTTTGAGAAAAAAGAAGATGAAAGCTTTAAGAAAGAAGAAAAAAGAATACTTTTCTTCGAGGTAAATAAAAAATAGAAATCAAAGCATCTCATCTGCATATCCAAGAGTTTAACTCTTCTTAAAGAACATAGTTCTTTCTCTGGATCTGAGGTCAATGAGACAAGTCTCCCATAAAAGAGAATTTAATTCTCATGGGGAAGAACTTGTTCTTAGGGATCAAAGATCCAAAAAAGAACAAAGAATTGAACTCTTCAGAACAAAACACCTAAAGAAAAAACCAGCGCCAAGCGCCTCACGTGCTCATCACGTGGGCACTGTTTAATAAAGAATGCTTAGCACTCAGTGGTTGGCGCTCAGCGCCAAGCGCCTCATGTGTCCCTCACGTGGGCGCTGTTCAATAAAGAGTGCTTAGCACTCAGTGGTAGGCGCTCAGCGCCAAGCGTCTCTTGTGTCCTTCATATGGGCGTTGCTCAATAAAGGGTGCTTAGCACTCACTGGTTGGCGCTCAGCGCCAAGCCTCATGTGTCCCTCACGTTGGCGTTGCTCAATAAAGAATACTTAGCATTCAATGGTTGGCGCTCAGCGCCAAGCGCCTCACGTGTCCCTCACATAGGCGCTGCTCAATAAGGAGTGCCTAGCACTCAGTGGTTGGCGCTCAGCGCCAAGCGCCCCACGTGCTCCGTATGTGGGTGCCATAAAGAGTGTTTAACACTCCATAAAAATAAAAGAACAAAAAAAGGAAAAGTAAAGCTCAGCATTATTTGCACAGAAAAGGGACTGAACCCCAAGTAAGTGTTTAACACTTTATTCGAAGACTGGATGGGTTGAGTCCGAGTTGACCAAATCCCCAATTCAGACCAACCGAGCCCATGTGCTCATCATTTTTCAAATTGGTCTTAGTCCCAAACACGACTACAGATCTCCCAACAGGCATTGGTTCAAAGGTACATCTCCTCACACCTCTGATACATGTCGTTGTAATTCTTCAGCGTCTTTAGAGAGGTGGTGGGTCCCGATAACCAACAACTCTTCGGTGCACTCCCAAAATTGACGGGCACATCCCACTGTGGACCGAAACGTCCTTAAACTAACAATGGACCGTAACATCCTTAAACTAAAATAATAGAGCCCAAATGCTCTTTTGTTGGATCAAGATAATCCTAAACCCTTGTCAAGTCGATCTTAGTCTAAAATTGGACTAGCGTATCCTTAACAAACATTTAAGTTGATCTTAATCTCAAATAAGATTAACGATCCTTAAATCAACCAAAACCTAAATCTAAAATATACGGATTTGGACTAATCGCGCCCTACGGGCGACGACATAAATTAGTCTCCGTATACAATCCACGGGCAACCAAAATTAAAACAAACACACACGACACGAAGTGATCTTCTAGACCAGGAGTAAGTAGTTACCGCGATGCGGTAACGTAATTAACTACAGGGGCTTGCACCTACAGGGAAGAGCGTTCCCACAATCAAAAACCCCTCGCAAACGAGAGGGGATCTGATGACTCTGCTACAACGGCCGCATACTCCAAACCTTCGATACATGGTGCTATAAATCAACTTGGTATTTTCGGAGAGGTGGACGAATAAAACCAAATAGCATATGCCCCCAAATTCAGGCAAGACGTTTGTCTTCCCCGTTTTCGGCGGTAAACAGTCTCCACCTGTCCATCTACACCGATCTTTCTCTTAAAGATCCATTTGCACCCTACAGGTTTTACCCCAGAGGGTACAACTTCCAAAGTCTATACTTTGTTGGTGTACATAGACTCCATTTCGAATCTCATGGCATCCAGCCACTTCACCGAGTCACTACTCGTGATAGCTTGCTGAAAACTAGTAGGGTCATCATCATCCATGATGTAATCTTCTCTATCACCATCAATGAGGAAACCGTAGTATCTCTCCGGTGGGCGAGAATTCCTACTAGATCTACGAAGTGGCTGAGGTTCATAAGATTCTATTGCAACACCAGGTTCAACCAAGTCGTTATTTGTAACTTGTGTCTCTAGAACTTCTTCTAGTTCTACCGCATTGCCATCAGTATTATTTGTAAAAATTTCATTAAATACGTGGCATGTTGAGAAACAAACGTTCTTTGTTCCTCCTTGTGGTAGAAAAGATATCCATACAAATGCTTTGGATATCCCACAAATATACACTGAATCGATTGTGTCTCGAGTTTGTCTGGACTCTACTTTTTGACAAAAGCCGGACAACCCCATATCCTAATTCGTTTAAGAGATGGTCTCTTCTCATACCATATCTCATATGGAGTAGTAGATTCGGTCTTCGTTGGAACCCAGTTCAACAGATATGCTGCAGTCTCCAATGCATGCTCCCAAAAGGAGAGTGGTAACTCAGCATCACTCATCATGGATCACACCATATCTAATAGGGTACGATTCCGCCATTCTGACACACCGTTATACTGTGGTGTGTAAGGGGAGTGAGCCGAGAGAGAATCCCATTCTCTTTGAGGAAGTCCGAAAACTCTGTGCTTAAGTACTCTCCATCTCGATCCCATCGAAGTTTCTTGATGATCAATCATGTTTACTTTTCTACTTCAAGTTTGTACTCTTTGAATTTCTCGAAAGCTTCATACTTATACTTTAACAAAAACACATGTCCGAATCTTGAGAAATCATCAGTAAAAATTATGAAGTAAGAAAAACCGCCTCTAGCATGTGTAGACATTGGTCCGCATACATCACAATATATGAGGCCTAAGAGTTCTGTAGCTCTCTCTCCGTGTCCAATAAACAGAGTTTTGGTCATTTTACCTTTGATACAAGACTGACAAGTCGCATAAGATTTATATTCAAAAAGATTTAAATATCCATCTTTATGTAGCTTGTTTTGTCTTGTTTCGTTAATATGACCAGGTCTACAATACCAAAGAAAAGCTTCATTTATATATGAAAATTTTCTTTTATTAGTGTGTTGTATGTTGAAAACTGTGTGTTGATTTAGAACGTATATCTCATTATTTAGTGTACCATACCCAATCAACTTTTGATTCAGGTTAATGTTCATAACATTATTTTGCAGCACAAAATCATATCCTTCATTGTCCAACAAAGAAACGGATATTATATTACACAGCATACTTGGTACATAATAACACGGGTTCAAAACAAATATACATCCCGATGGCAACCCCAAGTGATACCCTCTCACCGATACTATATGTACATTGGAACCATTTCCAACCCGGAGAGTGTGATCACCAGTCTTCAAAACTTTGCTATTTCTCAATCCCTGCATACAATTGCAGATGTGAGAACCCGAACCTGTATCCAATACTCAGAAAGCAGAGTTTATAGAAAAATAGTTTTTAGTCACGAACACATCTGAAGCGGAAGCATCACCATACTTCTTCTTCTTGAGATCAGCAAGATACTCAACACAATTTCGCTTCCAGTGTCCCGACTTTTTGCAGTAGAAACATTCTCCTTTTCCTGACTCCTCAGTCCTGAATTTGTCTCTCCCTTTTGCCTTTCTAATTCCACCTCTCGGTTTAGTGGGTTTCTTCTTATTCCTTCCCTTGGCCCTTGCTTTTGGGACGGAAGAGGGAGATTGCCCAATAATCAGAGAGGGAGTCTTCGCCGACTTGAGCATACTCTCTGCACTTCTCAACATATTGAGAAGTTCAGGAAGTGACTTCTCCATGCTGTGCATGTTGAAATTTACTATAAATTGAGCAAAGGCAGGGAGAGACTGTAGAACAATATCAATATGTTCATTCTCCATGGTCCATCCTAGGCCCTCAAGTTCTTCAATAAGAGCTATCATCTTTAAGACATGATCATCTACCGATGTGCCAGCTGCCATTCTCATCTGAAACAACTTTCTAGATGCCTCATATTGCAAGGTACGAGATTGCTCCCCATGCAACTCCTTTGTATAGAGAAAGATGGACTGAACATCCATCTGCTCATGCTGCTTCTGATGTACATTATCCATCGAAGCTAACATGAGGAACTTGGCTGTGGCACAATCAATATCCCATGTTTTGCGGATCTCCTTATCCGCAACAGAGAATTCAGGGTCAGGGACAGGAGGGGCTGGGGCAATGAGGATATATGCTACCTTATCATATGTAAGGGCAATGTTTATGTTCCTCAGCCAGTCTTTATAATTGGGTCCCGTCAGTTTATTTTTCTACAATAGAAACTTAAGTCCAGTCATGGTATCTGCCATTAGGAGAGAGAGAAATACACTCAGCGAAAGCTCTTGCAAAGATAAGATTGGTTATTATCTTATCTAATCGATGTATCCCTCTGTTTTTATCAAATTTTCCTTCAAATCATAAAAATAAAATTAGCCAGGGTTAATCACATTCTACAAGTTCGCTAACCGGTCAGCCAGGCTAGTGTCGGTATTTTGAAGGAGGTTCCCCGTACTTTCGTACGGATCTAATTAAAGTAAACCTCAGTTTCCCAGAGGCATAACCCCATTGACACCTTTCTAGACATCTAATGGGTCAGATAATTGTAAGGTGCAAAACTCTCCTGGGAGTAACTCTTACTCACAGTGGGATCAGGATCCAACTATCATATAGAAGGTATGCAATGTTATTGCAAATTTCAACTCTTGAAACTCCCGATATGGTTTTTACCCCTAGCAGCTTATGACCTTGGTTATGGTCAACATATTATAAGCACTAGTCAAGTTCTACCCGTCATTTAGTGATTAATTAGACCCGTTCACATGACCCTTGATTATGATCAACATAATCACATGAATGTCCTAACTTATCGCATCATATGCTGTGTAGGAAAACATCACTTAGCTACCGTACACTACGCCTTGACTATGATCAACATACGTAGCACGAATACTAAGCACTCTACTTCCTAAAATGACGAAGGGTTGCAGATGGTTTTTAAGAAAACCTTTAACGATTTGAACTTGATATCGTTGTAGAATCAAATAGTTTTAAAAGGAGTTGCTTAAGCTCCACATTTTTTTAACTTGCTTTTTCATAAAAAGGCCGAGTAAGTTTCAAATTCGATTCTACAACATCTTTTAGGTTTCTTTTTCTTTACGTTAATCTTATTAATGTAGTCCCATCATTTAAGTTCCTAAGCCATCACAGAAAGAAACGAAAATAGAACGTACGCTTATGCCATCCACATTCGCCACAGTGTCCCGTTATGCACCGTTAGGTTACTTAACTAACAGCATAGCGGGGGCAGAACTAGCGCGGATGCAAAACATAAGCAACGTTTATTATATATCATATATATAATATCATTCGTCTCAGGAAGTAATATGATCTCATCACAGAATATCGCAGCAGAAACAGATATATGAATACATAAGATATACTAGGAAGTCCGCATTTTAAATTAAGCCAACTATAAAAAATACGGATTTCACGGTCGCGACGAACAGCCAACCCCACACCCCTAGACCCCTACGAGAGCGGCAAGCAACCCTACCAATTCTAGAGTTAGGAGACCCGGTCTTCTCCCACTGGACCCTAGAACTCGGTTACTTGTGCTCCCCTCCTTGGGTCTATCCTAATGCGGAAAAGTAAATAATATACATCAATGGAGACATCATCCTCAACCCGAAAGTGTCCTAATAAAAGAATATTACATACAATGAATTTTACATGAATAAAAAGAAAACCTCTCATCTCACATAAAATCCCCCGGCTATTCATTCACGACGATCTTATGCACCATATCACCACAGCAACAAAATAATCATCACAGATCATCAACGTAAGTAAATATGCGTATTCCTAACGTCGTCGACGTATAGCAACGAAATTAGGGATGCACATATTACACTTACGGTCGCAGAAAAGAAATGTAAAACTACAACATTTGGAATCCGCACAACACTTAGACATCACAAACTCGGTTTATCTCATATTCCGGATTTCATGCCTAACCATGTAGATCTTATATCTGGGTCTCAAAAATGAAAACACCTTTCCAAAAGAAATCGGGTAATTCAACAAGATTCCCGATTCCGACCGAAACCGAAATGTTAGATTTACAAGCAACCAATTAATTTTCTCAAAATTAATTAGTGTAGATTCCAAATATTGTATCACATACATAAAAACTAGGCAATGTTAAACATTTCGATCGATCTATCAAAAACCCATATTTCTCAGAGACCTCAACACTTGAGACAGATTCAAAAATACCCAGACAGTGCCTTTAGCACATACAGACCATCATAAGAAGGCACGTCCCTGGCCTCACCAACGGCGTCGCGGAATCGCCGCCCAAAGCATGTTTTGGCCGCGGTTCCACGGTCGTTAGGTCAAGTTAGGGGGTTGTTTTTCTTGGGGGTCCACACAATACCCTGCACTATTTTCTGCATATTTTTAAACCCAAAAATTCCAACTTTTGAAAAATTTCCAAAGAGCATCTAATGCGTGGGTACCGATGTTCGTTCGAACACTTTAACGTCGTCTAGGTCACTCTTAATATTCTAGCTTGGCTCTGATACCACTGTTGGGGTTTGCCTAGCATCCTCACTAGGTTTTAACAAGCATCAAGTATGCAACTTTAAAAATCTATGGTGCTAACCAACCCGAACTTAGAATCGAACTAGAGAATTAGCCATAAAGCTAACAAGTATCACATACAAGTAAGTGTCTAACACTAAGAGAAAAAGAACTACAACCTTTGTAGACCTCTCCTTCTTTTCAAATACTCTATGTAGATGTCCTTGACTCCTTGGTTCTACTTGAAGCTTGAACTGGTCCGCTCGAAGCCTTCGAAGTCCACGATGATCCACCATGGGGTTCCTTGACTCAAGCTCCTTACTTCACTTAACCTAAGTAGAAGTGAGGCAAACAACCTACACTAATGGACTAGACTAATATAGATTGATGAAGTGGGTATTTTTCTCACTAATAAAACATTTTTTTCTTTCTCTTTGACTCACTAGAAAAAGGTAGAGAGCTTGGAGAAAGAAGGAGATGGAAATGGCTAAGCTTGAGCTTAAGAGAGATAAACACAAGAATAATAATAATATATGAGAGAGAGAGTCACACTCACTCTTAACTAAAGCATGAAAATATCTAGATATTTTTAGTAGTTGAGTTAGCGGAGGATTAGAAATGAAACCATGGTTACTAAAGATATTTTAAGAAGTGTGTAGAAACAAAATATCAACCATAGATGTATTCCTAATTTCCATTAACTCAATAATTAAAATATCACAAATGTTTCCATGTGAGTCTTGCATAGCCATCTCCAATGTATCATCAACCATGACACATGTATGCATGCATGTATGCATACATATCAATATAAACATACATACATATATGCATACAAATAAAGAAAGGATTTAAATAATGAGCTAATGGTCACATTATATTAAATCGACACTTGATTTAATAATCCGGTCATATCACATATGGCCCGACCAATAGAAAACGCCAGATTAAAATACGGTATCATATACTCGTATTTAATCAAGCTCCCACGCATATTCCCATATGCGCATCGTTTCGCCTGAACTCGGAAACCCCTTTGTGGGACTCTAAGACTCGTCAATACGCTAGCAGTAGGTACCGCTCATATCAGATACCCACAAACCGTCAGCAGTACTAGCTGCACGTAACGGCTCCCAGGTATTGAGCGAACAGAAGATCAACAAGCGAACTTGTCCAAACTTTCGTAGAGCCAACTGGCAATACTTACCGTACAGTCCGGTCTCTTCGTCTGATATGTTGCATATCGAGTCTAGAGATGGTATCGTCGACCCCAATAACTCGATAAGTCATGCCGATATATGGCCTATAAAAGATCAAGAAACTACTGATAACACTTATCAGTAAATCTCATCAGCCCTGGCCAAGGACTTTCAGTTATAGCCAATCGCGCATAGCACAACATCAACCCCAAATACCGGGAGAAACAAAACCCCTCCTATCGCTCATTGCCTCCATGTGTCTCAGAACTATACCCCAAAACCATCTGTTTGCACGACTCAGTAGACCCGTGGTAGGGTGTAAATCAAAATACAGTGGGAGAACACACAAGACTCTATGACGATCTCGGGTCTACAGACTAACCTGTACAAGTGTCACCTGAGAACTGCTATCCGACGATAGATATAATACCATATAGGAGTTCTCGGCGAGTCCGTTCAGTGTACCCAGTCTCCACTGAGCACCTGTATACAATCTTTGATGTCAAATACCAATGGATATGGGATCATCCATCGCCCATCAAATGGGTCAAGAAACGTATACGCTAGTATACTCTGGAATATCGATGCCCCGTCTCGATACACCCATGATTGTTACGAAAAGGTGTGTTTGTAGTTAACCGCAATCAATAACGGTGTCGCTTGTAGCTAGACCGAGATGAGTACGGGTCGTCCTCTGGGAAACGTGGAACTTTTTACTCTTACTTTAGATGTGTTGAAAAAGAGAGGAGGAATAAAGAATTTTGTGAAAAGTTTCTAGATCTATGTTAAGCAAGAATGCAAAAATATAGATCTAGATTATTTTAAAGATGTAGTTAATATAATAAAAGGGCTTGTAGGGTTCGTTAGGATTTAGTAGTTATGGACGATTAATAAAAAGTTACCCTTTTTATCCATTAATAGATTTAAAACTAGATCGACGGTGATGCGTGTAGATTAGGATTTCTGGAGGGAAAAGGAATCCCACTCTTAACCCTAATCTCGACACGGAACTCCATTCATATCTAGCCTTTACCAAAACAATCATTAATCTAATCTCTAATCACGGTCGGAACTAGCAAAGAATTGCTAGCGCGCCCGATTAGGATGTTAATGATTCTTTTGATAAAGTTCATAAACTTTATAGGACTTAAAAAGGGTTTAGGGATGTTCATCATCCATTAGCCTACCCTAATCCTACGAATCCTAACAAGCGGAGAATTACTCGCGCATGTTGGGAGAAAAAGAGATGGAGAGAAAATGCATAATTAAACTACAAAGAAATAGAATAGGAAAAAGAAAGCTACCTTTATTAATCAACAATATTCATTACACTTTGATTCCTTAGAAAATGATTACAAAGACTAGTTTGCTT
This sequence comes from Agapanthus africanus, assembly GCA_030015575.1. Taxonomy (NCBI): domain Eukaryota; kingdom Viridiplantae; phylum Streptophyta; class Magnoliopsida; order Asparagales; family Amaryllidaceae; genus Agapanthus; species Agapanthus africanus. The sequence goes on along the minus strand of CM057340.1, from coordinate 751,018,070 downwards.
CTCGATTTCTTCCAAGGAGGTAGACGAACAGTTGATGACCAGCCTGGATGCGTGAGCCGTCTTATTTACACATACTTTGCATTATACTATATATAAGCACAAAAAAAATTTTGATAACAAAAGAGTAGAAAGTGAAAAATTACATCCAAAAGATAGGAATAGTTTAAGAAAACCAAGAAAATTAGAAGTTTTCTTAAACGAACTAGTAATAAGTAGTTATGAGCTGTTGTCCCAAGGGTTAGTAAGATGAAGGAAGTCAATAATCTGGGGATAAAAATAAGTCTGAAAAATAGTTTCTATTATGGAAGCCAAACATTTGAATGTTGATACCCTACTATTTGCACTTACACACGTCTTGAAACTCGGGATAGTAGATGATACCTTGAAATGCTCTTGTCTAAATGCCAAAGTATGAAGGAAATGAAAAAAATGAAGAAAATATAAAAATGGTGAAAAGAAAAAAATGAACACTGGTTTTGTTATCGCCAAGGCAGCAATAAAAAAATATAGCGAGGGTGCCTCTTCACCTAGTGCCCTAAGACCAACTGGTCTGGAAGCCACTGCTAAGCCTTAGGTGGTGCAAGACGAGGAAAATATTATCACCTAATCAGCAAGCACATGAGTAATCGGTCGGTTAGTACCTCAAGAAGTATTAACGGTCGCATGAAAATGTGTGAGCAAATCTAAATATTCATCAAATTAAAAAGTACTAAGGTAGATGGACAAGAGTATGATAGCTTGAATTGAATTCTCCGGGTGTAGGGATGTCCTTTACACACACGTAGGGTTATATGATCGGTGTTTGGATGAAAGGTAGGAATGAAGAATAAAGACGATGTTTTATTGAGGGATAATGTGATTTCTAACATCTTTTCATGACTATTAAGATAGGACTCATGACAACTGAAAAGCTAGTGTAGTTGAAAACTCTTATTTTCAAAGTCTTTCTTTTATGGTTCTTATCTTTATATGTAAATTTCACCATCTCTCTTTTGTTATAGGATTTTGTGGGTGTAATCCGCTGAAAACCCTCAGGAGACAACACTCCTCCTATTAGGGACACCTAGAGGTTTAACGGTTTGTTGCACGTGCTCAGTGCAATCGTGTTTGCCTACGAAAGTGTGGTTAGTTTTCTCCTTTCTTTTTCTCCTCTTGAATAAACTAGTTTGCTCGGGACGATCAAAGATAAGTTTGGGGGTATTTGTTCAGTTGATAAAATTGCACATTTGTTATTACATTTTTCCTACCATTTTCATATTAAAAAAGGACTTTAGTATAATATATCATACATATGAGGGTTTATGTGTAAAAATACTATTTTCCATGTGTTGATATATTTTAATTAGCATTTGGTAGGAAAATATATGCAAATAAATTCATTGACCAAATCCTAGTAGAACAAACTCTACTAAATATTATTTGAGTTGTTGTGTAGAAATTTTCCAAGTTGTGCAGAATTTTTCAAGACTTGAATCAAGCAAATCAAGTTGTTGAAGAAGACTTGCCTAATTAAGAATCAAAACTTGAAGACCAAGTCTGGCAGCAACCACGAGAAGATTTCCAAATTCTGAAGGTTTCAAGGATCGCCAAATGTCACATAGAGACAGCTCCAGAAAAATGATGAAGGGCCATGATGATAAGGCCGCGGGTCCGCGGCATTAGCCCCTTTATGCCGCGGATCCGCCGCAGTTGTAGAGAGTTGGAAGGTGAGGATTTTTGGGGAGGATCTTTTGTTGCTTACTTCCTAATTTAGAAGCTTGGATTCTAGCTTTGGCACTATAAAAAGGCACCGAGAGCCTCTTGGAAAATTTATCAAGCCGATGAGATCACGAAGTCCAAGACGGCTCATGCATCCAGGCTGGTCATCAACTGTTCGTCTACCTTCTTGGAAGAAATCGAGAAGCAAACTAGTCTTTGTAATCATTTTCTAAGGAATCAAAGTGTAATGAATATTGTTGATTAATAAAGGTAGCTTTCTTTTTCCTATTCTATTTCTTTGTAGTTTAATTATGCATTTTCTCTCCATCTCTTTTTCTCCCAATATGCGCGAGTAATTCTCCGCTTGTTAGGGTTCGTAGGATTAGGGTAGGCTAATGGATGATGAACATCCCTAAACCCTTTTTAAGTCCTATAAAGTTTATGAACTTTATCAAAAGAATCATTAACATCCTAATCGGGCGCGCTAACAATTCTTTGTTAGTCCCGACCGCGATTAGAGATTAGATTAATGATTGTTTTAGTAAAGGCTAGATATGAACGGAGTTCCGTATCGAGATAAGGGTTAAGAGTGGGATTCCTTTTTCCTCCAGAAACCCTAATCTACACGCATCACCGTCGTTCTAGTTTTAAATCTATTAAAGGATAAAAAGGATAACTTTTAATTAATCATCCATAACTACTAAATCCTAACGAACCCTACAAGCCCTCTTATTATATTAGCTACATCCCTAAAATAATCTAGATCCATATATTTTGCATTCTTGCTTAACTTAGATCTAGAAACCATTCTTCAAAATTCTTTATCCCTCCTCTCTTTTTCAACACATCTAAAGTAAGAGTAAAAGATTCAACATTTCCCAGAGGACGACCCGTACTCATCTCGGTCTAGCTACGCGCGACACCGTTATTGATTGCGGTTAACTACAAAAACACTTTTTCGTATCAATCAAATGTGGAGGTTCAATTTCTTTATCTTGGAGTTGATTCGTCTCAACACCCGTGTCTTGTAAAAATGCGAGTTCATCAGCGAAAATTTCCTCAAAGTTTTCATCGATACCCCGAAGAATAATGTCATCAGAAAAAATGGGGTGATCGTCCGACTCTATAAAAAGTTCCTCATCAGCGTTAGATGTTGACCCGGACAACTCAGTGGAAGAGTCTGTGTCAAACAACGACATATGAAAAGAGTCAGAATTATGAGGTTGATCAAATTCGCTACTGTCGACATCCATTAATTCGACAGAACACACATGAGCATAGGGTTCGGAGGGTTCACTTCCCAACTTGTAAATGTTAAGCTCAATTGACTTCTTTCCAAATGATAGGGTCATAGAGCCGTTTCTACAATTGATTACTGCGTTGGAAGTGGCCAAAAAGGGTCGACCGAGTATCACCGAGATTTGATTGCGTGGGTTTGCCACAGGTTGTGTATCTATAACGATAAAGTCCACAGGGAATATGAATTCCCCGACTTTGATTAACACATCCTCTAGCTCACCCCTTGGTTGGGTGATAGATCGATCAGCCATCTGAAGAGTGCAATGCACAGGTTTTAACTCTCCGATCCCTAATTGCTCATAAACAGAATACGGAAGCAAGTTAACACTAGCACCTAAATCGAGTAGAGCACGATTGATATTTTTACCCCCAATGGAAATAGAAATTGTAGGACTTCCGGGGTCCTTTCGTTTCTTGGGTAGCTGTTTTGTAAAAGCAGTGCTCACATTACTCGCAAGGAAAACTTTTTTAGGTACTTGAACTTTTCTCTTCCTAGTGCACAAGTCCTTTAGGATTTTCGCATATGACGGAACTTGTTGAATAGCATCTAGGAGAGAAATGTTTATGTTAACTTGCTTAAAAATTTCCACAATCTTCTCCATTTGTGGATTTGTTCTGTTGCCCCTTAACCTGTTTGGATAAGGTGCTTTATCAATAAGGGTTTGGTCCAACATTGGAGAGAATTGTGGGGACGGATTCGATCCCAAAACTGGAGTGGGAATCGACTTAGATAGATTTGGCAAAATGGGCGAAGGGTTCGAGCCTTGGGGAAAACGGAGAATAGGCTCGGGTGAAGGTGGGAGACTAGACGAATTAGGGGAAAAAGAAGAAGCTGGGGTATCATTGGTGTCACTATCATCACATTGCTCACCCACTCGGTTATTCAGCACTTTTCCCGATCTCAACGTGGTAACAGCACTCACATTATAACTTTGTGAGTGGCCAGGATTAGGTATGGGTTGAGATGGGAGTTTCCCTTTCTCTCTCGCACTCATTGCGGCGTTTAACTGTGCGATTTGGTTTTCTATTGATTTAATACTCTCACCATGGGAGGAGGAGTTTTTCGTTAGGGTATCAATAGAAGACTTCATCTCAGCCGACAATTGCATGGATTGTTTCATGAACATATCCAAAGTTTGTGCAAGTGAGTTGTCAGTACCGGCCACTTGTGGTGTAGAAGTGTTGGCCGGATTTTGGAAATTCTGTGACTGAAAGGGGGGCTGATTCTGTGGTTGTGGCTGCTGTGGAGGAGGTCTTTGATAATTGCTTTGTTGGTTTTGGTTCCAAGCAAAATTAGGATGATTCCTCCATCCTTGATTGTACGTGGAAGAAAAAGGATCGTTTCTAGATCGCTGCTGAAAAGCAGCATTAGTTTGAAACGATGCATTCATAGGACATTCTTCCGTTAAGTGTGAAGGATCCGAACAGCAACCACAGACGGTCTTAGGAAGCGTGACCTGATTTAGGGAGAATGATGAAAATTTGTTCTCAATAGCGTCGAGTTTCTTCTGTATCGCTGTCATTTCGGCTTTTACTGCGATAGAAATATCGAGCTGGTGAACACCTCCCCTAGATGAAGGTGGTCTTACGCTTTCCCACTGCAAAGTGTGTTCAGCGAGGTCTTCCAGATACTTCCAAGTTTTACCGTCATCTTTAGACATGAAATTGCATTGACACATTGTTTCAAGCATCTGCTTTGTCGCTGGATTAATGCCTTCATATATAATACGACATAAATCCCATCTATTGATTTCATGATGGGGGCATTGGACAAGCAGATCTTTGAAACGTTCAAAGCACTTCCAAAATGGTTCATTGGGAAGCTGGGTGAACTGGTTGATCTCGCTTCTAACACGGGCAGTCTTATGGTTTGAGTAAAACTTCTTAAGAAATGCTATTACGAATTTATCTCAATTAGTGATAGAGTGTGCGGCAGTATTGTAAAGCCATTTTTCTGCCAAGTCGCACAGTGTGAATGGGAGAAGACGTAAGCGCATAGCATCTAAAGTCAATTGTGAAGTACCCATCATTGCGCATACGTTTTCGAATTTGGTGATGAAAACGTACGCGTCTTCCGACTCAAGCCCGTGAAATTTGGGCAGCAGATTGATGTAGTGGGGTTTAATTTCGAAATTATCCCCGTTAAGTGGTGGAAGAGATAGACAAGTAGGAAAGGGACCACGGATAGGATAGCATCTCTCATGGAGAGAGATGCGCGGTGGATTTTGCGCACCTACGGGCGGTGGCAGCGTGGTGTTATATTCTGATGGAGTGTCGTCCATCTCGGTCGTGGTGTGTGGTGGGGGATAAAAAGATGAAGAAGTACCGACTTCGGTGTCGATAGAAGGAACGCGGACAAGACGGGCACTAGGATCCCGTGTCCAGCCGAGCATGCACTAAGTGGGTTTAGTGCAAGTGGCAGCGTGTGTGTGATTTAAAATTTGGTCTGTTTTGAAAAAGTGGGACTCAAGACAAATCACCCTACGATGCACAAGCAACCCTAGAACTAAGGTCACCTAGGTCCAGTCTCTAGACCACTCCTAGACTTCCAAAGGACAAGCCGCAGGATCAATCCTCTACCGCCTCCGTACTACCCTTATAGCCAGGTAAGTGGCAGGTAAGTGGGAAGGAACCACAGTAGTGGGCCTAATTAAAAACCACTAGCCTTTGACACACTTGCCTAGGCACTACAAAAGCAATGCGGATAAACGATAGATTACCCACGACCTTCCTCTGTCCTTATTGAGCACGACAGTCCTTAGAGTCTGGTCTAGATATTTTTTAAATTAATGAATGGTTGATCTAGATGCTCGGTTTGTGATTTGTGGGGCTTAGGAAGGGTGATGAAATCTCCACCTAATCTTGATTTGGTCTTTGCCCCTTAAAGTCCGTATTAAAATATGCAAAACAAAACCAATCACAAAACTTTTGCAAAAAGATTTTTGAGCGGCGCTATTTTGCAAAGAATCCTGCAGAAGATAGATTTTATTGGATTTGAGGGGAGAGAGAAGGAGTTGAGAATCTTACCAGAGGAGTTTGAACCCTAGATCCCCTTGTCAAGCCGCGGTTCCGCCGCAGATCCTTGCTAATGCCGCGGTTCTGCCGCGTGGTGGGTGGTTCAGTTGATGAAAATTTCTATGTGGCCCTCTGTGCTCCTCTGGATCTCGATGAATGTCTCTGTCTTCTGTTTTCCTCAATTTCTATGACTCCAGATCTCCTTGCAAAATTCACGCACAAATCATTAAATATGCAATTTGTAGTTTTGTGTTAATAATGATATAAATCGTCTAAGAATTCAACACAAATAGTAAAAATAAAAAATTATGCACGTATCCCCGGCAACGACGCCATTTGATTGATACGAAAAAGTGTTTTTGTAGTTAACCGCAATCAATAACGGTGTCGCGCGTAGCTAGACCGAGATGAGTACGGGTCGTCCTCTGGGAAACGTTGAATCTTTTACTCTTACTTTAGATGTGTTGAAAAAGAGAGGAGGGATAAAGAATTTTGAAGAATGGTTTCTACATCTAAATTAAGCAAGAATGCAAAATATATAGATCTAGATTATTTTAGGGATGTAGCTAATATAATAAGAGGGCTTGTAGGGTTCGTTAGGATTTAGTAGTTATGGATGATTAATTAAAAGTTACCCTTTTTATCTTTTAATAGATTTAAAACTAGAACGACGGTGATGCGTGTAGATTAGGGTTTCTGGAGGAAAAAGAAATCCCACTCTTAACCCTTATCTCGACACGGAACTCCGTTCATATCTAGCCTTTACCAAAACAATCATTAATCTAATCTCTAAGCACGGTCGGGACTAACAAAGAATTGTTAGCGCGCCCGATTAGGATGTTAATGATTCTTTTGATAAAGTTCATAAACTTTATAGGACTTAAAAATGGTTTAGGGATGTTCATCATCCATTAGCCTACCCTAATCCTACGAACCCTAACAAGCGGAGAATTACTCGCGCATGTTGGGAGAAAAAGAGATGGAGAGAAAATGCATAATTAAACTATAAAGAAATAGAATATGAAAAAGAAAGCTACCTTTATTAATCAACAATATTCATTACACTTTGATTCCTTAGAAAATGATTACAAAGACTAGTTTGCTTCTCGATTTCTTCCAAGGAGGTAGACGAACAGTTGATGACCAGCCTGGATGCGTGAGCCATCTTGAACTTCGTAATCTCGTCGGCTTGATAAATTTTCCAAGAGGCTCTCGGTGCCTTTTTATAGTGCCAAAACCAGAATCCAAGCTTCTAAATTAGGAAGTAAGCAACAAAAGATCCTTCCCAAAAATCCTCACCTTCCAACTCTCTACAACTGCGGCGGATCTGCGGCATAAAGGGGCTAATGCCGCGGACCCGCGGCCTTATCATCATGGCCCTTCATCATTTTTCTGGAGCTGTCTCTATGTGACATTTGGCGATCCTTGAAACCTTCAGAATTTGGAAATCTTTTCGTGGTTGCTGCCAGACTTGGTCTTCAAGTTTTGATTCTTAATTAGGCAAGTCTTCTTCAACAACTTGATTTGCTTGATTCTAGTCTTGAAAAATTCTGCACAACTTGGAAAATTTCTACACAACAACTCAAATAATATTTAGTAGACTTTGTTCTACTAGGATTTGGTCAATGAATTTATTTGCATACATTTTCCTGCCAAATGCTAATTAAAATATATCAACACATAGAAAATAGTATTTTTACACATAAACTCTCATATGTATGATATATTATAATAAAGTCCTTTTTTAATATGAAAATGGTAGGAAAAATGTAATAACAAATGTGCAGTTTTATCAACTGAACAACCCACGACTATGAACATTTAAGAATATTGTCACGCCCCGCTTCCCAGTGTACGGCGAAGTGGACGTGACAAGGCCCGCTACGTATGTACTCAGAAGTACATACGCTAAGCGTAACTAAGCAATATAAAATGAATCACAAGAGACGAATAATAGAAATAACAGCAACTTTTATTAATAACATTCTTTGTACAATACATGAAAGGAAATACAACTGAAATAAAAGATGCCTAAACAGTGGCATAACAGGAAACGAAAAGTACAGAAAGGAAAAGTGTACAATGAAACTACAGTGCAGGGTCTTCAGTAAACTGCTCCAAGTCTTCTTGCGATGGCTCAATCTCTGCCGGGTCCAAACCACCTGACGACATTCAAAGAAGAAAGAAATAGAATGTCGTCAGCGAACAGGACGCTCGGTAAGTCCCAAAGAAGAATGAAGAATGAGAGTGACAGAGTATAGTATTTTCTAAAGTATTGTATTGTAGAATATTATGAAATATTGTTTAACTATATTATTTGTAGCTTGGTACAGAAAGCTGCCAGTGTATACGAGGGGAGTCTCTATATGCCAGAGACTAAGGGCACGTATAGTACAAGGAACCGTTTATGCCACGGTACAACAGCAACGGAATATAGGTTAGGTGTCTTAATCTGACCACCTCATTCCACTTTTAACATCTTCCGTACCAATCTACCCCTTTAAACCCCGTGATGTCATATTTGTATTGTTATCTTGTAAATTTGTAATGATTGCTTGATTGACTTTGATTGACTGATTGACTGATTGACTGACCGAAACCATGATATCAGGAAACGGTTATAACCATAGAGTCATGTAAATGGAATACTGGGAATCATGTAAAAGGAATATCCATGGTTCGGTTCGGTCAAGTTATATAGATTGTTAACTGGAATCTGGAATTCATGTATTCATCTTGAGTTGGAATATAAAAGAATATAGATTGACTTGAAACATATTCAAGTTTTGTAGCTTGGTACAGAAGGATGCCAGTGTATACGAGAGGAGTCTCTATATGCCAGAGACTAAGGGCACGTATAGTACAAGGAACCGTTTATGCCACGGTACAACAGCAACTGGATTCATGTTAGGTGTATTAAATCTGACCACCTCGTGCCACCTTTAACACCTTCCGTACCAATCTACCCCTTAAACCCCGCGAAGTCTTATTTGTATTGTTATCTTGTAAATTGTAGTAATTGTAGATTAATTGACTGACTGACCGAAACCATGATATCAGGAAACGGTTGTAACCGTAGAGTCATGTAAATGGAATACTGAGAATCATGTAAAAGGAATATATCCATGGTTCGGTTCAGCCAAATTGTATAAATTGATAATTGTATTCATGGATTCATGTGTTCATTTTGAATTGGAATCTTGTAGATTATAGGTTGACTTGAATCATATTCAAGTCAAATTAATCAGACTCAAACCCGAGTCAGACAATCAGAATTATGAATCGTGGTCTTATAATTGTTAGGGTCCTTAGGGTAATTTATAAACTTGAGGGGGTTTTATGTAAAAATATTTTTGTATAGTTTTCAAAATACAACTCAAGTATTTAATTATCGTCTTTAAGTACATACAACAATTTAATGATCAAGATAAATATGTATACATGTTCGAATAGCATGAAATGAGTCAAGTATATTATTCGTGTAACTACCATAAACAATGCTGTAAAGAAATATTATGTACGACTAATTAATCAAGTTGAACGAATGCGAAATATAAACAGAAATATGGCTCTAAATGTTTTGCATGCGTGAGTTCCAGTTTTACCTAAATATGACTACCGGTTTGAGAGATATATATGTTTTCGTATCGTCGTGCAAAACAGATCAGAATCTATTCGGCGCCGTCACATATTTTTAAAACGCAGTTTGAGTTAATTTGTATCAGGTTTCAGGTTACGAAAATTATTAGAAAATTGTAGGTATTTCGATGTACTTATCGAAAACACTAAAATTCACATGATTTGGATTTCTGAAGCTCTATTTATGATCATTTTAATATCAGCATTTAAAACAGAAATTCAGATTTCTGGACAGCAACTACATATTCTATTGCAAAGCCTATATCAGGTTGTTTCATGCATTCCTAAGTAATATAATATACAGAAAATTATAGTTCTATCAATGGTGCATCTACACATCTAAATTTTGTCACAAACGGACATCGGGTGTTCGAGTTATGTCCAATTTAAAAACAGTGTGCGAATCGGAACAGATTCTGTCCAGATCCGTCACTTAATATTGTAACACAGTTTTCTATATTTTACGTCGGTTTTCAGTAAAAATATAAAACTAATAAAATCTATATCATTCGATGTAGATATTAAAAACACCTGAGTTTGCTCAATTTGGATACCGGTATACCAAGTTATGTGTCCTAGAAGTTGACCGATAACTGCAGTTTTCTATTTTACGATCAGTGAATAAATACGATGTAATTCCTAAACCGTTATGCGGATCGATCTAAAATTTTTACAGAGTGTATAAAATAATATATTCTATTATATGTAAATTTCATGAAATTTTCAGAATTAAAAATTAATTTATAAAATTTATTTTAAAACTAAAGGTATTGATATGTCATATGTGAGAAATGAGAAAACTAAGGTATTTATTCGTAACTTCATTTTTTTTTTACAAACTTTAAATAAAGTGATTTAAAATAAAACAACAAACATACAATCCTAATTGGTCACTATGAAATCTTAACATGTGAATTGAGAGTAATGAAAAAGACTTTACAAACTATATATGTGTGTATGTTTGTGTGTTCATTATTTATATATATATCCATTTAATTAATTATTTATGAACTATGATATGTCAAGTGAAGTTTTTCATAGCAATATAAAACAAGAGAAATATAAAGAGAAAAAGAAAGAGATGGAGGAAGGAAAAAGTGAAGGGACTTACATGCACAAGCCGGTATTGTCACCGGGCTTGTCTATCCGCCGATAGCCTCGCGTTACTAGCGAGACCTTCTTGAAGACTTCTTCATGTTCTTCTTCTTGTCATCTTGGTGAAGAGGAAGAAGTGAGAGATAGAAAAATATGAGGAAGGAAAAGATGGAGGAGAACAAATAAAGATGTTGTAATGGTGAATAATAATATATGCATTTAACATGAGAATTAAAAGAGAAATGAAAGGTCACCATTCATTTTGGAAATGAAAGGTCTCATTTGTAGGTTATGAGAAGAATAAAAAATGATAAAAAAATAATTGCAAGAATGGGGATTTGAACATGTGACTTATGGAATAACAATGCAAGGACTTAACTAATGAGCCATAAGGTTGTTCATGCATATATTTAATTAGAATTAAATATATGATGTTGCTTAAAAAGAAAATGGGCTTTTTAGATGGGCTGTAGAGAATTAGAATAATGGATTTGGGTTAAATATTTATGAAAGGAAAAATAAGAATGAGAAGTTAAAAACTTAAATATAAGAAAATGAAATTGTACCTAGAAAAAAAAATACATAATAGATTAAGGAATAAAATAATAATAAATTTAATAGAAAAAGGAAAATACCAAGTACAAATAAATACGGTATATTATTGAAGAGGGATAATACAAATGTATAAAGATTTTGGGGTCATTACAAATATGCTTATAAACTACACATGTCCCACTGGTACGATCTACATCAGAATCACAGTAGTCAAGCAAATATCCTAAGGGCTTTACCAACATACATCAAATGAAAAGTATACACAATCAGGTGAACATGTTAAGATAAAGAGTAATCAGATAGTATACTATCATGTTGAGCAAGAAAGTTGTCTGAATATATATATATATATATATATATATATATACATCCACTATCAAATAATGACCTCTAGGGCATACATATATCCAACAGTTTCTGCCACAGAATAAGTGCAGAGTAACGGTGTATTGGATTGAGTTCGAGTTACCTGAGTCATCCAAGAGAGGAGTTTATATAGTGGTCGCATGGAGTGAGCAGGCGCGAAATCATTGCAGTCAGTTATGCCCCAGCGTTAACCTCGCATTTAATGGCGGGGTGCGCCCATTAATGGGGGGATACGCTGGTGTGGGATGCAGAACGTGGGGAGGCGGATATCTCACCCTGGCGATATACGCAAAGCCGTTGCGTGGGTGCATGGGCTCCGTGCTCTTGATTGATTAGAGGAAACCGAGGAAGCTCGGTCCGTTCGGAGCTCGGAGACGGGCCGGGAGGCCGAGGAAGCTCGGCATGTCAGGTGCTCGGAAACGAGCCGGAAGGCCGAGGAATCTCGGCATGTCAGATGGCTCGGAGACGGGTAAGGAGACTGAGGAAACTCGGAGACGAGCTGTTGGTAGTTTGCTAGATGAAGATGGAAAGTATTCAGGAATGTCTCTTGAAAGGTCGGATACTTCCTCAAGACGGGGTCCTGAGAAATGCCCCTAATGTAACTCATTTATTCAACTTCCGTAGCTTTCGGGACACGTCATCCGCCACGTGTCGTAATATGAGAAAATACCACTTGTGAGCATCATCAGTATCAAATTATTACCTATTGTTAGAAATATAGATTGTAAAGGTAATCTCTTTAGTTTCCTTCCGCTTTTTTTTTATGCTGGTTGCATGTCTTAAACTTTTGAGACATTTTTATCATGGTTTATGCATCATCAAACTTTTACATCTCTTGGATTTAAAAATAATACATATCTAAGGGCTTACGACTCAATTAAATGACGACATAAGAGTTTACATCTTCAGCCCATATAAAGCCTCATTCCAAGTAAGCCTGTAAATGGGCGAGTTTGTGTCGGATCTAACATGTTCCATATCTATATCCATTTATTTTTTTATGGACCCAGACCCGTCCATTTACCTGATGGGTCTGTATGGAGTGTATCCAGACTCGGACCAATTATTAATTGGGTCAGACCCGTTTATCCGGACCCATTTATCAACTTTAATTTTTATCAGTCATTACAGTAACTCAAAAGTTTACGAATAATTTTCAAAAGTTAGTACAAAATAAAAAATCAATTCAAACTATTAACAATTCTATTTCTTAAATCAGCTGTAACTTAACAACTAAAATCCACAGCATATAAACTAAATTGAATGTATAATCCATGCTAACAAAATTTTAAAAACATAATCTATATCTATAATGAAAAATTAAAATCCAACTACTAAAATTTATCTCGGTGTTTCTTAAACTAATCAACCGAGAAATGATACTAAATGCACTCCATTCCAAACTTGAGGTTTTTATGGAGTTTTCTAATTCATGTAACCTGCTATAGAAATATTATAAACACAAAAATTCAGTGCCAAAAAGTAAAACTAAAAGAATATTCATAAATTATTAGATATAGAAGAAATACGCTTCAAGAGATATATAAGATATATGGGCCGGATCTAAATGGGTACGAACCAAACAAGCCTAAACTCGACCCATTTATTAAGTAGTTAAATGGGTATGGACCGGGTCTGGGTTTGGGTCTAGAAGAATTTATACTAGACCCGGATTTTATCAGCGGGCTGGATCGAAACCGGGTTTAAACCAGACCAAGCCTAATTCCAAGCATTCAAAAGTCTAAAAACGAAGGTCCAAGACTCCAACAAGATTTCTCACTTCTTAAAGCATTTTAAGCACAAGTCAAATAACAATATTCCATTTCCGTGCTCATATAAACATTACAGGACTTTCAAAATGTTAAAACAAAGGTAGAATGGCAATAATTTTTTTTTATCAACTATTGAATAGTTAAATCATTACAAATCAAGCATGGGATTAATTAAAAAACAAAGCTGTCCCGTCCCATTTTCCAGAGTGCGCTAAGATCGGCACATGACAGAACCAACCATGCTACCTGTGGTTAGGAAACATCCCTCCACAGTCACAATACGGCTGTCTATAAAATATCAAGAACAGTATAATAAAAATAAACTATCTAGTACATGTCCATATGCTAGAATAAACGAGTCAAGAAATGATATGCGGAAGCAATAAATCCAATAAACAGTAACAATCTGGAGAGTACGTCCCAAATACGGACTCACGTCAGGAAATGAAATTGCTGAAAGAAAACTAAACTAAAATACTAACAGCATTCTCACTGCTCGACCTGTCGGCTGAAATACTCCTGATCGGCCTGCGACAAAGGTAGAGGATCTGAGCCATGCAAAACCCAGACGTCGATGTGTCATAATATCAACAATAATATAATCAGGAGTTAACATGATATACAGGCATGAGTATGAACAGTAATAAGAGTATAACAGTAACACGAATAAAGAACAGCGAAGTGTATAAGCACATATGACTTGCGGTGAGTAATCTGAAATTCTGAACTAAACTACTAGGTTAATTACTCTCAACTCTTTGAAATCAATTAATATAATTCTCATCGTAACCCATCGGTCTATACTCCGTTCATTCCCCACGGGACCACGGTAACAGGATTATTCCGTAACGCACGGAAAAACGGCAAACAATATATTTCGTAACGTCCGGAAAAACGGCAAACAATATAATAGCCCTTTGAGTTACGTTCGGTTACATTCTTGATTTCCCCTTATCCCCAAGGTTATGTGTTCAAGTCAGGTATTGCCAATTGATATCTAATGCCAACAAAGGATCAAGCAGCTACAGGTTTTTTCTATGCAGACAACAGTAACGTCCATCAGGACAACATGTCAGGATTGTCGGTATTAATAACAAGATCAGATATCAAGTCAAGCAGTGGAGTATTAGATCATGTCAGTAGTGCACAGGTATCGAACGGATGCTCAAAATAAAACTATAGCAAGTACGGATGCACGATAAAAGTATGGATGCAAAAATATCTATCAGGGTTACATCTACAGCTCCATGATTATGTAGAATGCACATTCTCAAGTATGGAGTGTTAATATAACAGTAACATAAAATAATATGATATGGCATGCAACTAGATATATAATTAATGGTATGGATGCACAAATAAACACGGATGCATAAATATCTATCAGGGGTTACATCTACAGCTCCATGACTATGTAAGATGCACATTCTCAAGCATGTGGTGTTAATACAACAGTAATATGAAATAATATGATCTGTAGATGCAGCTACATATATAATAAATGATATGAATGCATACGGGTATCCGAAAACAGTAAAACCTTAATATGAGTGTACAATGCAATCAACATGTAATATTTTTATTCATATGAAAGCAAAATATATATCATAGCATGTAGTAAGATAAACTTGCCTGAACGGATCTCATGACGGGGTGTATACGCAGTGTCCGACGTCAGTTAAACGTCGCAATATACACACGCGCACACGGGACAGGTACAGGCAAAGCAAGAAGGTGACCACGCTGGCTGGGAACGTCCACTGGGTCGGTCTGATCGTCAGCGACGGCACAGCTTCGGTGATGGCCGAGAAAAACCAGATCAAGAAAAGAAAAGAGAAGGAAAGAAGAAGGAGAAGAAAGAAGAGAAGAAGGAAGCTGGGGTTTGGTGTTCTGGGTTTGGGAGAAGGCGAGGAGGTTGTTGTGATGACGAGAAGGCGACGAGAAGATCGGAGCTCCGGTGACGAGGGTTCAAGCGAGGGTTGTGGGTAAGGCTGCGGGTGTTAGGGTTCTTGGTGTGCAGGGAAGGGCTCTGGTGTTGGGTTGGTGAGAGGAGAGAGAAGAGGAAGGAGAGGTGGTCGAGGGTGTAGAGGCGACGACGAGGTGGTCAGCAATAGGTCGGCGGCGTGAGGGCGCCGGCACAGGTTTCGGGTGTGCAGGGTTAATGGGTTTGCTCGGGAAAGGAGAGTGGTGGAAGACGAGGAGGAGATGGATGCGAGAGAGGTGAGGTGAGCGAAGTCGTCGTCGGTGGTAGCGACGACGAGACGCGGCGCGAGCTAGGGTTAGGGTTCGCGAGAGGGAGGCAGCAAGATTAAAGAAGACAAATGAGGTGAGTGCAGCGGTGGTATGGTGACGGGACCCTTGTGTTTTTTTTTTTAAAAAGAAGAGGGAGAGAGAGAGTCACGAGGGAGAGAGTTAACAGAATTGTTTTTAAAAAATCTTTTAAAATATTTTCATGTTAAAATAAATTTTTACCGGTAAGAATATAATATTAATAAAATTTGAGTTTTAGGTTAAATACAAAATAGTCCAAAAGACGCCCGGGTCGGATCTAAAAATCTAGTTTTAAAATACGGATAATATACGTGTCAACCAATATCAAAACAGGATATCCGGATAACGAAAAAGTATACCCCCAAGAACGGATGTACGTAGCGTGCACGCAGCCATCCAACCGAGTCCGTTTCACTGAACGGAACGAGAACACGAGCTACGAATGCTACCACGGGGTCAGCGGTATGGTGCAGGCTAAGCTAGATATATATTTTTTTTAAAAATATTTTATTTGACTTTAAATGTTATATTAAAAAATGCCGATGTTAGATATAATGCAAGTATGCAGTATAAACAATATGAAAGGGCACAGATTCTCATAACAAGCCGGGAAAGATCATAAACAGGAATCGAGACGGGTTTCCAACAAGCAGGTCGGGTCGGATGCAAATACAGATACCAATTACACTATTCGCACCCAAAACACAATAAATCAAGAAATAGTCATAAATAAAGAAATTCTCAAAATAGAACTGGTATAAATGAATTAGGGTGTTACAAAAGCTATGGACAACTAGCCCACTTGCCTTAAAAGCCCCGTCATTCACCATGCATTGGAGGAATGCTCGAAGCAAATGAAAAGGATGGTCCAAAAACAAATTGCTGATGCAAATTATATAAAGCAGACTCTAACATAAACCATATGGGAAAAGGTTTCTATTTTCTTATCAAATTCTTCTTCATATCATTATTCCATATGCCTCCTAAATTTTTTTTATAAAAAAAATAAAAATCATTGATATACCAAGTTTATCAATTTTTAAAATCTATAAGAAATTGTTATGGCTGGCATTATACATAAAAAAAGTATTCACGTGTCACAGATTCGTCGATCGGGTATAATTCGGTGAGGCCGAAAATTCGGATTCGGAGAACTATTCGGAAAAATTCGGCAGGCGTTCGGGAAAGATTCGGTGAGTGTTCGGCAAAGATTTCGAGCAAGAAATTAATATATGAGACGCTATATTTTGATTTTGTGAATTATTTGCTGTTTTTGAATTATTCGCCGTTTTTCATATAATTCGGGAATAATTCGCGAATTATTCACGAATAATTCGGTCCGTCGATTAATTCGGCGATTAAGTCGGCTGATCAAAAATTCACGATTTCGGCGAATAATTCACGAATTATGTGACTATGGATGTAAGTAATGCTTTGAAAACGACTTAATAGCATTATAAATTATTTAGCAATGCGAACTAAAGATTAAAAAAAACTAATTAAGTTTACTTTTACATGGAGTGCAGAAGATTTTCGAGGAATTATTTGATCTAGCAGATGGGTGCTTTGCATTATAAAATTAAACAACAATAAACTAACTAGCTTATATATACTAACTAATATTAACGAATAGGTAAATTGTCAGAAAAAACCCAAGCAATATTTTCCATTGTCAAACCCCCGGCCTCTACACAGTAGTCAAAACCCCGTTAAAATGTTTTTAGTTGTCAAAAAACCCCTTAGCAGTGATCTCTGGTGATTTCCTGGTTTATCTAGTTTCCTACGATATCTAAGCAGCAGCCAGCAATATCTAAGCAGTTGCCTGTGATGTCTATACCGTTTCCTGCGATATTTAAATAGTTTGTTTGAATTGTTTAGATGTAAAATGTTACTATGTAGATATTTCTTCAAAAAATTTCAGGGGGTTTTGACTCCGCTGTTGAGGCTGGAGGGTTTTTGACGGATTCAGGATGGATGCTATTTAAGCACATGGTATTAGTGCTATTCATAATTCAATGATGAACAATAGAATCAAACATGGAATCAAACATGGAGACTCAGCGTGTTGTGTTCTTGATGAGGTCAGAATTCAACCCACACCAAAATTGCATGGAATCATTTGCGCCCAAACCAAATCCATTTTTGTCCGTGGAAAAAAGTGCTTACAACAATGTCATCATACGTGAAAAATAAAGCGTGACGTCGAAGGAATAATTGCCTTCAAAAATCATTCCTCTCCTCTTCTCTTTCTTCTTCTTCTTCTTCTTGTTGATGGAGTCGAATCGACTTCGCTTGAGGATGAAGACTTTTCAATCGGTGCTCGAGCAGTGCCAGCAAACCCTAGATCAGCTCAAAGGCGACGACCTGACCCCCAATTCGTCCACAGAAGAGGAAGAAGAGGAGGCGGAGCAAGAAAAGCGAGGACCTTGCTCCCTCGATTCGGCGAATGATGCCGATTACGATAGTGATGAGGTATAGTACTCTAGGGTTTCAATTGACAGCGCAATTGTGTAAAGTTTTTATCTTGCACAGTTTTTTAGGGCTTAGATTTGCTTCTTAGTTTGGAGGCAACGCTTGCAGTTGCCGGAACGCCCTAGTCCCAGCATTTTGACTTCAATTATATACTTTTCAAGGGCAACAATGAGAACTTGCTACTCCTTAATAGCAAGATTGTAAGTTAAAAAAGGAGTTAGTGTAAGAATTCAATTCTTATTGGAAAGAGTTACATGAAAAGATAAACATGAAATCATAATTGACAACTTCCCTAATTTGCCAATTCAACGTCTATTTCATATATAATGCAGTTATCATTTTAATAATTTAATGATTTACAATTCAAATCAGGTTCCGAAATTTAGATGGAAGATAAATGGTACGTGGAATCATAATTGAAAAGTACCATAATTGAGGTGCAGGCGGAACTTCTTATTTCATCCATTGTAGCTTGTTTTCAAATGGGAGTGCTCTGAATCAACCATGCAAACATGATTAAAATTTTGTCCAAACCTTTCATGTTCTGCGACTCCATCCTAGAAGATAGGACAAGGCATGAGGAATTTACATCCTATTGTCTACTAATACGACTACTTTTGAAGCCTTTGGAATTGGGCAACCAGGTCTGACAGATCCGTTGGGTAATCGGAAGGCTAAGTTTAGATCCAGTTCATCTATTCCCACCTACCTCCCCTCCTCTCCCCCTTCACTCAATGTAAGGAAAGGCTAACTGCTCAAAACATCCATGTAATGTACCTCTTATAGCATTTTTACCCCCCAACTGATTTATTAGCGCAAACACCCTTTCTGTTCATTTCCCAAAACCCTTAAAACACTCAAATTCAACTCTAAGCAACATAAACATGTTCTAGAGTTAAATTAGATGATCATCCAAGTTGTTCAAACTTTAGAGTTGAATTTGAGAAAAGATTTTTAAAAAAAATTTCGGTGGATGTGTGGGTGTTTTTTTTCTTCTTTTTTTCGATAATTTGTTTAAAAAAAATCCTTGTTTAATATTTAATTATGGAAATCGATCTCATTAATTTTTAATTATGAAAACCGACCTCCAATAGGCTAGCTACATCTTAATCTCAAAAATTCGAATTTAATTCATTAATATGAAACCGGGGTTGGCAACCCCGGTTTCATTATTTACACTACTATTATGCAACCCTTTTGCTCCTCTCTGGTAAATACAAAAAAAAAATCTCTTCCGCCCTCGTTCGCCCATTAATTTATTGCCTGACAATTACAGATCAAACGAACTCTAATCATTTCCACTTTCATGTAAAACTCTTACTAAAGAAAAATGCAACTTAAGTCTATCAACTTAATTCGCTAACAAAATTCATGATAGATAAAAGTAAAAGTCCTCGCACGTTTGCAACCTCGCCCTCACCATCCTCATCGTTGACGCTCCATACAACGCTAGCTCCATGGCCATGTTCCCCTCTCTCTCTCTCTTGTATTTCCCACCCCAACCCCTTCATTTCCTTGCACCTCCTCCCTCTCTTCCCCATCCTCTTCTCCAACCACGAGTCCCTCGCCTTCCACCTCCTTTGGCGTAGAGGATGTAGTCGGCATATATGCGGGACATTCGGTATATCCATTCTTTAACTTCATTTAATTCTACACTTCAAGTGCTTACACCTCCCTAGCCCAGCTAGCAAAGAAAGCCCTTGAAGGGAACTGTCCACATTAACTTGGTTTGTGCTGGTCTCTGTTGCTACATTTATTTTCTTTTTCCTTTTTTCTTTGTTTCTTCTTTTCGTTGTAGGGATATGTCAAGACCTTATTCAGTACAACCACCGAATAATCAATGTCTTTGAAGAGGCTTTGGAGTTTGGTATGGAGGAATATTGGTTTAAATGACTGAATAAAGTAGAGAAAAAGGTAAGAGAAAAAACAATAATTGAAGTCGTGTTTGAGAGAAAGTTGCTCAATCAAGGAGAGAGCATGTAGGGTATGGAGGCGATATGATCGGGTGAATGTGACAAATTGTCTAGGTAAAGATGCATGAAGGAAGAAAAGTCGACAATTCATCAGGTTGCCAATCCCGGTTTTATATTAACGATATTTAAGTTTGAATTTGTGAGATTAAGAAGTACTTAGCTTAATGGAGATCGGTTTTCATAATAAAAAATTAATGAGGGCGATTTCCATAATTAAATATCAAACAAGGATTTTTAAAAAAATTTGTCCTGGGGGGTCGCGCGGATAAATCGCTTGAGGGGCAATAATTCAAGGTAACTACAGGGTGTTTGTGCAATTAACCCCTGTAGGAATGTTGAGATACGGGCGAATAGGTATCCGCCGCTGAATTTATAAATCAAATACCTTGTAAATATTGTCAATGCCGTAAAAAGGAGTGACCTGTCCATATATCCATTTAGTTCCCATGAGAAGTGATATGGCATCCTTACCTTTTGCGTCTTCATGAGTTATTTATTAGACAAGGGAGGAAACCTCTTATTTTTGGTTTTGTTTTTTGTGTTCTTTTTTTTTTTTTGGTCAAGAAAATGGTTAACAGTAGGAAGACATCCTTGCAAAACTTTTTTTGGATTCTTCTCTAACTTCCAAACACCTTTTAAATTTGATGAATGCTTCATTAGAAGGGTATAATCTGACTCGTGATGGTAGCTTCATGCGGCCATTGAATTTTGAATGTTAAGGAGGACAATGTCGTAGATACATGCATCACACATGTATGTATTTATGTTTTTCTCATTTAGGCATTGTTTGGTTTGAAAAACCATGAGGACATGAAATTAAACTAGAGGGAAAGTTAATTTTTGTTTATTGTTTCCACAAGCTAATAACTGACTTGAGTAGAGTTGCTTGGAGTTTATTGTTAACATTTATAGTGTTGTATCATTCTATCTTCCCAAGAGTTTACTCTCTTAGTGTGTCAAAAGTGGTAGGATTAATCATGGTGGCCGCACAAGCTTTTGAGCGTTGAAAAAGTTGAGATGGCTGTAGATGAGGCCTACCACCAGCAGTATTCTATATTCTATTTATTTCAAACTCTTAACATCTTCAATAAAGAACTAGAAGCCTAATAACCTTGGACCACTATCTATGATCAAGGATAAAGCATTTAAATGAATTTACATATAGCCTCTAGCGGCTACATCATTTCCGTATTAACGTAATAATGGCTTAATAACTATCACTTATCTGAAACTAATAAATATTATATTACCTTGTATCGCATGATACCGTGAGGTGGCTTAAAAAATGGGCTGTTGTCATAATCCAGATACTCAATATATTAGTATGCCCCCCCCCCCTCTTTTGACAGAACCGGTAGTTTGGAGAACATGATGCCGTTTTTGTTTATATGCTGGTTAGTTCATTGCTCACTGTTGCATAGCATGTTTTTTGTTTACTTCTGCATTTATTATTATTTTTTATCACTGTAATTTATCTTCATTTCATTCTTTCTCCATTCATATTTCGGGGTAAGAGCAGTAATTATGTGTAGAAGGCAGTGTCATCTTTCCATATATTATCTGTTTCCCAAGGGTGTCTAGATAAACTTAAATTTTACAAAAGGGTTTTTATATATTGAACCCCTAAAACTTAGCTAATTCTAAATACAACCCCGAAAACTTACTATTTCTAAATACAGCTCCTAAAACTTCTCCATTAATCAAATAAGACCCTTTGTTAACTTGTCATACTTGGGTTAGGGGTAACTTGGGTTAGGTTTTGATAAATATTACCCTCGTCTACCCTTCCCTCAACAAAGACTTCTCCAAACGATTATAAAATCGTTATGAAATTGCTTTTGTTAATTTTTCATTATATCCTTTAGTTATGGAAATTCATTAACATATTTTCTCAAACATCATATAGCAGTCTGTATCTTTACCTCGTAAACTTGTTTCATAGAAAAGCTTTGACATCACATATTTTGCAGTTACGTGATCTGGTCAAGTCCAAAGTTGAATCACAGGACTTTCTTGAAAAGCTAGGGAGCATCCATATGTCAGTTTCTCATTTTAATTCAGGTACATGGAGTAACTAAATTATCTTTCCTTATTATTTTTCCCTATACAACTACAGTATAAAATTTCTTTTTTACATCCTCTTCCATTAAGTTGTTGATGATCTCCGACAAAACCTACATGTTAGTGGCTGATGATAAATTTTCATGATAGCAGATGGGGTGCATCTTGGGATTTGATTACTGCCAAAGACTTATGGGAAGATAAGCATAGTGGTGGGGGAAATGAATCAGATCAAGATGATTATGTTCTCGTTAAGCAAGAGGACATAGTGGAGGGAATTGCATGCTTCATGGCTGCATATCTTTTATCTCTAGAACAGACTAAAGTATGGTTCGCCCCTCCTGTTTTTCTCTATGTTTCAGTTTTCTTATGTTTTTCTCTACCGATTTAGCTTGCAATGTCCTGCACAATACTAAGACCCCACACAGATATTACTGTCTTATAAACTAAAGGCTGGAAAGCAAATGCATAGGTGATTGGCATGAGCAAAGAAACACCCATGCAATTGCATGGCCCGACTTATGTTGGTAAATGATAGTCATTGAATTTATTCGATGATTTAGTGTAATTGTCCTTTCTAAAGAAACTTTAATGTGGGGCATAAGAATTTGTAGAAGGACTAGTGCCAAGGGAGCCTTCAGGATGAAGCAGACACTTCCATCTGAAAATTGTGAATTGAAAGCTCAGTCTAAGTTAAATACTGTATGTTTCATAGATTAAAGGTTTACCCTGCAAGCTAGGTAAATTGCTACCTCTATGCTTAGAAGTAAGTGCACATGGGCAAGCTCTGCAGCATGTCCTTTCAAACATTAAGCTGAAATCTTTGCCTTTTGTTTTAAATTACGGCTCAGAACCAAGAATTTGTGTCTGTCTAATACTCTTATCAGCTCCGTTATGCTCTCATTCCATTGATCCGTGTTGAGAAAATGTGTCAGCATATGGGATGTCCAATGTGTCGCCAGAATGGTTGAAAAATTAAAATAAGTTCAAAAACCTGACTGTAGCCAAATGAGACCGGCCGTGGAAGACCGGCCGTGGATGGGTGACAAGATGCTAAAATATAGAAATAAGCAATGAGTCGAATCATTAGAAATTAGAGGTGCTATAGGGTTGGGGAGAATTTTTCTTGAGATGGCCTCAAATATTCAATGGAATCTGGTTAGGCTTTAATTAAGAATGGTAGGATCATAGCAAGGTTCAAAATCTCGATATTGGTAGGTAACGGATGGTCAATTTTGAGATTGGATGCGGCCATCAGCCACAGCAGCCGTTTCGGATTGGAAATATCGGATTTTATACGTTCGGCAATTTTTTTTATAGGCGAAATCATGAAATTCTTTACATAAATAGTAAGAGCACATATAAACAACTTGGTAAATTCTTTAGCAATTAATTTTGTCTAAAATGGTTATTTTAATACTTGGTAAAAATAATTTCAATCTTTGTTTTATATAATTTTAGTAATCAATGATGTCTAATAAACCATAACCCAGGAACCTATTAATAAACTCACCTAGTTAAACTTGATATGGGAACCCTGCTAATCAAATGGTGAACCCAATGCAACTAGGTAACGAACAATATTGGTATAGAAACTCGGACCTCCATTTTTTTGGATCGGAATCGGCCATCTCGAACCGGGATTGGCTGAGATTGCAAACCATGGATTAAAGGCACGGCAGCACCTAGGACTAAAAAGGCTTAGTCTTTGATGATGATGATACAAATAGGTGAAAATTAATAATTTCTGAATGAAAATAAGACTTCTAAAATAAAATAAAATAAATGGTATTTTACAATTATTTAAATACCACAGCTAGATTGAAACTCTGCGCTGGCATTTGACTTCTAGACTGGTTTTATTGGGGGGTGTGTGTGTGTGTGTGTGATTCTTAGCTTTGTGGAATTTCATAAAGTGAAATATTTCTTCTCAGGAACTAACTCCCAATCAGCTTCAGGAAGGTGAATGAATTTTTCCACTGTCTCTTTGAGCTGTAGGCTCATAGGATTGTTTATTAAGCACTAAAAGAGGTTATGCTGGTTTTACATTCCGAGTTCACAATTTTCCTTTCAGTTCTTAGCAAAACATTTTCGGTAAAAAAGAAGAAGAGCAAGCTTCAGAAGGCCTGGGGGGGGGGGGGAAGCAAAGTTATCTACAATGTTGCATCATGGAGCGCAACTGCTGTTGGGTAAATTTTCTACCAAATCTTTCTAAAATATTTATTAACTTGTTAGGCATCCTAGGATACCTTTTAGGCATCTTTCTACCTAATCTTTTGAAAATATTTATTAACTACTATTCTACTGTGAGATACTTTTTAGGCATCTTTCTAAAAACACATATCATACTTCTTCGGTATCTCAACTTGTAGGATTTTTGCTTATTAGTTGTAGGGTGAGAGAGTTCTCCTGTATAGCTGGAAATATTCTTCTTATTACTCATAACTTGTAGGCCAGTTATTTCCGTAGATGTTTTCGTTTTGTGGCATTAGTGATCCAGTTAATTAGCTACTATATTATCATAGGGCCACAAAAGTTCATCTTCAAACATTTAGTACACATTTTTTGCGTTGGATGAAAAATTGACATGAGGGAATCTAGCTGGAATTAGGTTTTGTTTGTTTGTTTGTTTGTTTGGATGCGGCATTTTTGGAATCTAAACAGCAACCTCACTTTGGAAAAAGCCTTCAAGTATGTTTTGCAAGTAAAACTTTGTAGCTTGAATGCGCCTTAACAACTTGATACAAAACTTGCATATCTTTGGAAACCTTTAGTCCGTAAACCTTGCGTAAATTTTTAGATCTTGCTTCTTTTTTCATCTTTTTCTTTTTTCAGGATATATCAGAACCCAGCGTTATTCAGAGCAGCCTCTATGGCCTTGTGGCCACTTAAGCTCTCTTCTTTTTCTTGTCTCGATTCAAAGTTAAATACTTACCGTCCAATATATTACATGACAAATTTTTAATTTAGGCTAATTTCAAATAATATTTTTAAATTTAGGTCAATTTCCAAAATATTCACAAAATCAGGCCACTTTTGGCCACATCAGCGCCAGTTCAACGTCTAGCAATGCACTTTTTAAATTTTTTTTCTAAGGAGCTAAGTGCGTCCCATACAATTTATAGAGAAATCTCTTTGAAAACGTATAAGGCGCACTTACCAAGTGTGCCTCACATAATGAGGCAGCACTTGCTATGGAGTGTACTTGCCAAGTGCGTCCCTTAAAACCCAAACATGCAAACAAAAGAAACAGTGGCTATGGTGACCACCGCCACCACGACCGGCCGGCCATCCACCATCATCAAGCGAGTCGCCGGACCCGGTGATTTCGGAAGGCCGGAGCACAAATAGATTATTTTTTTTTTTTTAATAATTTCGCATCTGTCTTAGATCTACAAAATATCAAAAGCTTGCAAGATGAAATGAGTTTAGACCGTGCGCTTGGATCTCCTGTGATTTGAGATAAAAATGAAAGTTTTTGCCATTTTCTTCAACATCAAGTCTTAAGCCTTTGGAAATTATTTTAGGAATTTGGATGATGAACTCGAAGATCTATTAGAAGAAAGATATTGTGAAAGTATGAGATCACATCCGAAAATAGATGGAGTTTATAGAGGAGAAGGAGATGTATGGAACACTAATTACATGAAGGAGGATGAGGCGTACTTGCCAAGTGCGTCCCATGTATTTTTAAAAGGGCTCCTTTATGAATTGTATTGGACGTACTCGGCAAAATCGCCCTTTAGAATTTTTTTTTAAAAGACAGCGCCAAGAGCTGAACTGGTGCCGATGTGGCTAAAAATGATCTAAATTTAAAAATATTATTTAAAATAAGCCTAAATTGAAAAATTATCCTAGACGACAAGATGAGTCTTGTAGTCACCCCATCTTTGAAAAGGAACATGAAAACTCACAATTGGATATTTATCAAAATATTATCTTTTAGATTCATTTCATTAGATCTCTGTTATTTTAACCCAAAAGGAAGATGAGCCGGTATAACTTTTTCATGTCCACGAAAAGAGTTTTATCGAGCATATTAATTAATATATTCATTTGTATATAATACATAGATTTTCTTTCTGAAGTCTTATATATTTCATCATACCAACTTCCCATGTATCCCACGCCTATAAGATTATCGCCATTCGCGAGCCAGATTGGAAAAACAACATGTCTTAATATCTTTCCATATAAGTTATTTTCATTCTTTGTTTCCATTCAACACCTTAACTATAATTAATATTCATTCTCGGAAATTTTATGTTGACCTTTAGCCTGTCTTAATTAGACATATTAATTTAGGAATAGGAATGTAAATGACATGAATTTTGTAAGTTTTCAATTTTAAGCATCTAGCTAGGGGTTTATATGCAAGCAATATGGAAAATTTTTAAAATGAAAAATCTCATAACTTGAACACATAGAATTCATGTGGCACTTAAAATTTCAATATATACAAAGAAGAAAGTGAAAATACCAAAGATCTTTACAATTATAACTAGAACATATGGGATCATCAAACAAGAAAAAATTCACAATCTATCTATCTATCTCTTTATATATTATATATAAAGCCATATGAAGGAATATTCTTGTAATATTTCCTCATTAATCTTTTCTTTTATCTTTCATGCATGGAAAATTAGCCTCCGCCACTCTAGTTTCAAGAAATCTGCATTTAACCCCTTATTGCAAGAAATTAATCCTCCGGCCTCAATAATTTAAGTTTATATGCATTTGGCCCATTCTAAGCTTATCTTCAGATTCACGCAATATATTTTCCGATGAATTATCTGTATTTATTTTCGTACGAGTTATCAATATCTAATCTAGATTGTAGAGTAACATCTATAGAAGGTATATTCTTCATGGACACATGTGGATGGAAAATTAGATAATGTCTTTGATATCTGATGATGCTCAATATTGGCGACCTTTCAGATCAGGACACGTGGCAGATGACGTATCCCAGAACTCAGAAGAGAGGGCCCACAGGGGCCGATCAGGCCCGACCTACAAGCACAAAGCTGGCTCACCTCAAGGCCCTTGCAAATTGGTCTCCTCGGTCTCTCAGCTCGCCTCCGAGCTACCGCAGGACCAAGATACCTCGGCCCTCTTGCTCGTCTCCGAGCTTCCCTGCCGAGGCCGTATTCCTCGGTCCCTCCGACCGACCAAGGTCACCGCTCACAGACGTAACCGCCGCTCCGCAAATCTCGCCATGCGCAGATTCTCCGCCGGCAATATCCCACGTTCCACGCCATCACGATCCCCATTAACGGGCGATCCGCTCTTTACGCGGGCGTGACGTCGGGAGCGTAACTGCCGGCGAGATTCTCGCGCCTGCTGCTGCATGCCACCACCGCTATATAAACCCCCATCACAGAGGGGTCAAGTAAGCCATTTTTTACACTTTTATGCCGTTACTCTACTCGGATCTCATCACTAACTTGAGCGTCGGAGGGTCCTTGGTGGTACCAAACCACCCCGGGACTTTTTTGCAGGTACTCGGCAACAGCTTTCTCACCTCACCTCTTCCTCCAAAAACCCATTGAGACCCACACGCAACGAAGGATAATCAGCTAAGTTCACCGCGAGATCAACGGAAGACAACATCTGACGGAGGCCCGAAAAGGAGCCCCATCAGTTGGCGCCGTCTGTGGGAACAGAAACTCCACAAAGAACAAAGTTGGCTTTCCGATCTCCATCCACATGGAAAGCGATCACCTTGAAGATCTAGATACCAGCCGCCGTCTCCCCCTCACTGGAGGTGCGGGTGAATCTCCTCCGGCGAACGCCATCAACGCCCTCGCCGGCCGAATAGACCGACACCCTCTTCCTTGACGGGGTCGCACAGAGGGGGCTCGCCACGGCGGCTCGAGGTCGACCTCGCCCAAGGTTCTAAGCCCCCACTAATAAGCGGCCTAGCAGCTACCCTGCTCGGCTATCCCCGGCGGGTAGCTTCCCTACCGCAACGCTAGGGATCAGAAAGTCCTCCAAGAAGCAGTCGAGCCCGAGGATCCCTCGCTCGGCTATCCCTGGCGGGTAGCTTCCCTACCGCAACGCCAGGGATCAGAAAGTCTTCCCAGAGGCAGTCGAGCCCGAGGATCCCTCGCTCGGCTATCCCTGGCGGGTAGCTTCCCTACCGCAACGCCAGGGATCAGAAAGCCCTTCCAGAGGCAGTCGAGCCCGAGGATCCCTCGCTCGGCTATTCCTGGCCGGTAGCTTCCCTACCGCAACGCCAGGGATCAGAAAGTCCTCCCAGAGGCAGTCGAGCCCGAGGATCCCTCGCTCGGCTATTCCTGGCCGGTAGCTTCCCTACCGCAACGCTAGGGATCAGAAAGTCTTCCCAGAGGCAGTCGAGCCCGAGGATCCCTCGCTCGGCTATCCCTGGCGGGTAGCTTCCCTACCGCGATGCCAGGGATCAGAAAGCCTTCCCAGAGGCAGTCGAGCCCGAGGATCCCTCGCTCGGCTATCCCTGGCGGGTAGCTTCCCTACCACGACGCCAAGGATCAGAAAGTCCTCCCAGAGGCAGTCGAGCCCGAGGATCCCTCGCTCGGCTATCCCTGGCGGGTAGCTTCCCTACCGCAACACCAGGGATCAAAAAGCTCTCTCAGAGGCAGTCGAGCCTGAGGTTCCCTCGCTCGTCTATCCCCAGCGGGCAGCTTCCCTGCCACAACGCCGGGGATCAAAAAGGCCCTTTCAGAGGAAGTGGAGCCCGAGGTTCCCCCGCTCGGCTATCCCCAGCGGGCAGCTTCCCTGCCACAATGCCGGGGATCAAAAAAGCCCTCCCAGAGGCAGTCGAGGTCCGAGGTTCCCTCACTCGGCTATCCTTTAGGACAAAAGTCCTCGCCAAGAGGCACCGGGCAGTAACCCTACCCGGCCAAGGGTCCTTGGTAGGCTTCTTACAGCCCTATAGCTTTTTCTCGCGCCAAGGACCAAAGTCCTCCCAGAGGCAGTCGGGTCCTTGCCCGGCTATCCCCGGCTGGTAACTTTCTACAACAACCGACAGGAATCAAAGTCTTCACCAAGAGGCACTGGGTAGTAACCCTGCTCGGTCCCCATCCTGAAGGATCAAAAGCCCTCGTAAGAGGCACCCGAGCAGCTACCCTGCTCGGTCATCTCAGGATGGTAGTGCCTACCCATGACGCCAGAGATCAAAGCCCTCGTCAAGAGGCAACCGAGCAACTACCTTGCTCGGCCATCCTTCGCAGGCCTCTCACGGCCCCTCCAACGTCGAGGATCAAAGCCCTCACTGAGAGGCACTGAGCGGCTACCGTGCTCGGCCATCCTTCGCAGGTTTCTCACGGCCCCTTTAGCGTCAAGGATCAAAAGCCCTCGCAAGAGGCACCCGAGCAGCTACCCTGCTCGGTCATCTCAGGCTGGTAGTTACCTACCCAAGACGCCAGAGATCAAAGCCTTCGCCAAGAGGCAACCGAGCAGCTATCCTGCTCAGCCATCCTTCGCAGGCCTCTCACGGCCCCTCCAACGTCAAGGATCAAAGCCCTCACCGAGAGGCACCGAGTGGCTACCCTGCTCGGCCATCCTTCGCAAGTCTTTCACGGCCCCTCCAGCGTCAAGGATTAAAGCCCTCGCCAGGAGGCACCGAGCAGCTACCCTGCTCGGCGCATCCCCAGCGGGCATCTTCCTACCCATCAGACGCTGAGGATCCCAAGCCTTCATCGTGAGGCCGCCGAGTTCCTTCCCGCTCGGCGCATCCCCAGCGGGCATCCTCCTGCCCATTAGACGCTGATGGTCTGAAGCCCTCATCGCGAGGCCGCCGAGTTCCTTCCTGCTCGGCGTATCCCCAGCGGGCATCCTCCTGCCCATCAGACGCTGATGGTCTGAAGCCCTCACCGGGAGGCCGCCGAGTTCCTTCCTGCTCGGCGCATCCCCAGCAGGCATCCTCTTGTCCATCAGACTCTGAGGATCTCAAGCCCTTATCATGAGGCCGCTGAGTTCCTTCCTGCTCGGCGCATCCCCAGCGGGCATCCTCCTGCCCATCAGACACTGATGGTCTAAAGCCCTCATCGCGAGGTCGCCGAGTTCCTTCATCCCCGGCGGGCATCCTCCTGCCCATCAGATGCTGATGGTGTGAAGCCCTCATCGTGAGGCCGCCGAGTTCCTTCCTGCTCGGCGCATCCCCAGCGGGCATCCTCCTTCCCATCAGACGCTGATGGTCTGAAGCCCTCACCGCGAGGCCGCCGAGTTCCTTCCTGCTCGGCGCATCCCCAGCAGGCATCCTCCTGTCCATCAGACTCTGAAGATCTTAAGCCCTCATCGTGAGGTCGCTGAGTTCTTTCCTGCTCGGCGCATCCCCAGCGGGCATCCTCCTGCCCATCAGACACTGATGGTCTGAAGCCCTTATCGCGAGGCCGCCGAGTTCCTTCCTGCTCGGCGCATCCCCAGCGGGCATCCTCCTGCCCATCAGACGCTGATGGTATGAAGCCCTCATCGCGAGGCCGCCGAGTTCCTTCCTGCTCGGTGCATCCCCAGCGGCCATCCTCCTGCCCATCAGACGCTGATGGTCTGAAGCCCTCATCGTGAGGCCGCCGAGTTCCTTCCTGCTCGGCGTATCCCCAGCGGGCATCCTCCTGCCCATCAGACACTGATGGTCTGAAGCCCTCATCGCGAGGCCGCCGAGTTCCTTCCTGCTCGGCGCATCCCCAGCGGGCATCCTCCTGCCCATCAGATGCTGATGGTCTGAAGCCCTCATCGTGAGGCCGCCGAGTTCCTTCTTGCTCGGCACATCCCCAGCGGGCATCCTCCTGCCCATCAGATGCCGAGGATCTTAAGCCCTCATCGTGAGGCCGTCGAGTTCCTTCCTGCTCGGTGCATCCCAGTAGGCATCCTCTTGCCCATCAGACGCCGATGGTCTGAAGCCCTCATTGCGAGGCCGCCAAGTTCCTTTCTGCTCGGCGCATCCACGACGGGCATCCTCCTACCCAACAGACGCTGATGGTCTGAAGCCCTCATCGCGAGGCCGCCGAGTTCCTTTCTGCTCGGCGCATCCCCAGCGGGCATCCTCCTGCCCATCAGATGCTGAGGATCTCAAGCCCTCATCGTGAGGCTGCCGAGTTCCTTCCTGCTCGGCGCATCCCAGCGGGCATCCTCCTGCCCATCAGACGCTGATGGTCTGAAGCCC
This sequence comes from Agapanthus africanus, assembly GCA_030015575.1. NCBI lineage: Eukaryota > Viridiplantae > Streptophyta > Magnoliopsida > Asparagales > Amaryllidaceae > Agapanthus > Agapanthus africanus. The sequence continues at coordinate 750,986,709 of CM057340.1, read as the reverse complement.
TCATAACGAGGCCACTGAGCCCATCACATGCAGCGGATCCGAAGCCCCAACAAGAGACATCAGGTCTATCCAAGTCTGAGTAATCCCTCCTCGACTTCGGGGCCATGGAGATGTCTCCTTCTCAGCAGCGCTTGTCACACTCGGCAAGTGATCGAAATCAACTCGACGACCGATCGCTCCACGTGTCACGCCCATACTGGGCTGCGCCCCATCAGTCCACAGGTCTGCACACGTCGCGTCGGCCAACCGGCGCTCGACACGTGGACCGTCACTTCAGTGGCAGGACACACGAACCGGCGCACCTTCCCTAAATGCAGAGATCTCGCCCCGATAAGCTGGAAGAAAAGACAGCTGACAGCCTGGGGACGCGACCCGACGAAACCTTAGGATGGAGCTTACCCCAGACGGCCCGGCAGTCCACTCTTGACCCGACCCACTAGCTGGTCGGGACAAGAGTGGGGGTCTACTGATGATGCTCAATATTGACGACCTTTCAGATCAGGACACGTGGCAGATGATGTGTCCCAGAACTCAGAAGAGAGGGCCCACACGGGCCGATCAGGCCTGACCTACAAGCACAAAGCTGGCTCACCTCAGGGCCCTTGCAAATTGGCCTCCTCGGTCTCTCAGCTCGCCTCCGAGCTACCGCAGGACCAAGATACCTCGGCCCTCTTGCTCGTCTCCGAGCTCCCCATCCGAGGCCGTATTCCTCGGTCCCTCCGACCGACCAAGGTCACCGCTCACAGACGTAACCGCCGCTCCGCAAATCTCGCCATGCGCAGATTCTCCGCCGGCAACATCTCACGTTCCACGCCATCACGATCCCCATTAACGGGCGATCCGCTCTTTACGTGGGCGTGACGTCGGGAGCGTAACTTCCGGCGAGATTCTCACGCCTGCTGCTGCATACCACCACCGCTATATAAACCCCCATCATAGAGGGGTCAAGTAAGACATTTTTTACACTTTTATGCCGTTACTCTGCTCGGATCTCATCACTAACTTGAGCGTCGGAGGGTCCTTGGTGGTACCAAACCATCCCGGGACTTCTTTGCAGGTACTCGGCAATAGCTTCCTCACCTCACCTTTTCCTCCAAAAACCCATTGAGACTCACACGCAATGAAGGATAATCAGCTAAGTTCACCATGAGATCAACGGAAGACAACATCTGACGGATGCCCGAAAAGGAGCCCCATCAATATCTTTTGAAAATTGCATTCAACTCATCCATTATTAATTTGTATATGTACATGTATGGAAAATTAGATGAGGCTAGATGTATTTTGAAAAATTACAGTCAACACTTTTGTTGTTACTTAGTATACATTCTCATCGATCGGATACACCCGTCCATTATTACTTTGCATAAATACATGCATAAAAAATTATATGAGGCTTAGATACGTTTTGAAAAATTGTAATTAATATTTTCACTATTAGTTCTGTATACGTTATTGTTAGATTATGAGATATTTGAATATAACTGTATTAAATATTATGCTTATCATAAATCAGATAAGTTCTGATTTATATTATTGAGATTATGATTGGTATGTTAAATTGTTAGGATTGTTAGCTATCGGTTTGTTATATTATGAGATGTATAAATTGAGATAATTTATCTCTTAATAAAATTGATTGAGTTTATTTCTTTCTTAACATCGTATCAGAGCCAATGGCTCAATCCAAAATTTATCTTTATTTATATTTTTAGTTTATTATTCTAAAATAAATAAAGTTGCGTCAATACATCCAATTCAGAAATAAGTTCTTTCAATTTGATCATAAGCAGTTGCCTCCATAAATATCAAGTCCAAGCAGCTATTCTTTTCTTACGACGTCTTCTAGCAGCACGATCTTATTCTTTTAGCATTTCCAGCGAAAGAGACTGCAGGTTATTCGGTCCATCTTACAATCCGCGAAAGAGACCAAAGGGTATCTGTCCGCCATACTCGATATTTCAGATCTGTTGTTCTTCTCTGCCGTTCTATAAGTTGTATATTTGGTTCAAGATATTATCCGAACTCTCGGTTATCCACCGTGTGTTTGAGAGAGGCTGTTCGATTAGAATATAACTGTATTAGATATTATAGTTATCATAAATCAAATAATTTTTTATTTATATTGTAGAGATTATAATTAGCGTGTTAGATTGTTAGGATTATTAGTTATCAGTTTGTTATGTTATGAGGTGTATAAATTGAGATAATTTATCTCTTAATAAAATTGATCGAGTTTATTACTTTCTTAACGGTTATCATCGATCGAATATGGATCGGATGTAGATATTACCATATTCGTATTATAATATGGATATAGATAGTTATAAAAAATAAAAATCTGTATATTATAGATCGACTACCAATAAGTCTATGAAATATATATTAATATGAAATATATATTAAAAATTATATATACTTGTTAAATATATATTAAAAGCAGTAAGTTGAATTATATAATATAAAATTTAATAAGAGAAGAGTACATGATGATGTGAAGATAACCGTCGTTTGAAGGAGGATGGAGGTAAATAACAATCAGTGATGATGTAAGAAGATTCTGAAGATTTTTTTTTTCAAATTTAAAATGCAATCAATGATGATGGCAGAAATTTTCGAATGCAATTTGTCATCTGGTGATATATGCAACAAGTAGAAATGTATAAAGACATATATTTTTGTGGAATTGTTTTGAAAGAAAATAAAGAATTGTTCTAAATTGTTTTGAGAGAATTTAGGTTAAGCTAGAAAAATTTGCTTGCAATAAAATTTAGTTATGATTCGATCATCCATGCGATAGTATATTTTTTGGAAAATTCCATTGAAAGCAAATTTAGAGAGGGGGAGGGTGAATAAGGCTATATGGCAAATTCATGGTATTTTTGCGAAAACACAAAATATGAAGCGGAATAAAAGAATTTTAAATGTACTAAATTATCACAGTCACAGAATCAATCACAGAGATACAAAATGTAAAAATAAATACAGATGGCACAGAGGATTTTTAACGAGATTCACGACCTCTGTGGCTAGTCCTCACCTGAGACTACAGTTCAGGATTCACTAACTTCTTCACAGGTGAAGAAACCTTGATCTTTTCCCTGACTCAGATCCGAACCTTTACACTTACAAGCAGTGAACGCCTAGACTTTTTACAACAGGCGCAAGTCCTAAATCATTACAATTGTGAAGAACTTAAAGCTCTTTTCACTAAGTTATTACAATTTCAAAATTATCACAATCTTAATATATATCAATTTTGACAATCCTAGTGATCTCAAAAAGATTAATAAAATTTAGATTCTATGAGATGAAGGATTGTACTTTAGAGATTACTAAAATTTTAAGAATCAATTTGAAGAATTTTTTCAAAAAGTTAAACAAGTTTAAAGCAAATTTTTTCTTCGAAATTTTAACCATTTTTTCTTTTCCAAAAAGGTAGAAAAGTCTAGAAACGTTAGAAAGATTGTTTCTCTTTGAAAGTTAGAATAACAAAGGCTTAAAGGCTTGTAACAACCATAATTTTCTGTACGAAATTTTTTCAAAATACAGAAAAGCACACTTAAACCTGAGTACGAGTTATAAGTTTGTTTTGCTTTAGAATAATAAGAAGGAGCTTGTAGCTTACTGGTAAGACCTTGCATTATTGAACCAAACCAATAGAGTTCAAATCCCATCAGCCACATATTCTTTTTATTTTAAATTCTTTTAATCTTTTAGAAACCCAAGAGACTACACGTGCACTACACGTAACCTGAAGAGACACAAGATAATCAAATATCTGCACTGTAGAATACCAAACGACCCCGACCTAATACCCCAACACTAGCCCCACCCGACGGTACAAAACCGGCGACACCCACACAAAGAACCGGCACCGCCGGTCTAAACCAACGGTATTGCCCCCAAACTTTGACCCCTGCAACCTTTCAGCTACCCTACTAACCCCACATTACTTGTTTACTCTGAATATTTCCAGAGAGCAATAAAATGCCATTCAATCCCAATTTTAATGCATATTTTTAATTCATTTTCATCACCTCTAAACCCTAATTTTCCCTATAAATACCACCCTAATTTCACACCTCCTCACTCATAATTCCCTGCCAAAACTCTCTAGAAATTTCCAAGTTCCCATAGTGTGCAAGTGAAGTTAACAAAGGGCGAAACTCCGACGAAGTTCCGGCGACAATACAAGGAGTTTCCGGCAACGAAATGAAGTACCGATGAATCCTAGAACTCCTCCTATCTCTCCCCTCTCATCAAAGCCAGTAAGTCCCCCTTCTCTCTCTCTCGCTATTCCCAAACTCTTCATTTTTAAAATGTGTCGGAAGCGGAGTTATCCGGCTTTCGATTCTCTTTTCTTTTAAAAATACAAGTTTTTCTTAATAACAGACATACAACTTTTGATATATTGTTTAGTAATCATTAATAAAGACCATAGAACAAGTTTGACATCAAAATGATAAGCATAGCAAGTTGTATTTCAATTTTACATTAAAATACCTTTATGTTTCATATTGACATATTTATACCTTTTAACCGTGTTATCTTTAGAAAACTCAAGAGGTAATGACCTATCTCCTCAAAACACACATATCTAACATAGCACGATGGAATTTGGGAATATATATTCGGGAAAATACGACTTTACATATAACTACCTTCAACTTATAAAACATTTTTCTATAAGAAGTGTATTTAACAAATCTTTGCAATTGCGCCTCTATAACCTACTATTGGGGACCCTCATTCGGTATGGTGCGGATTATCACACATCCTCAGGCCTAGTAAAGCGAGATGCAGACCTCTTCACGGAGCATACGATCTCGAAAGATTTTTAATACATTTTTCTTTAGAAAATGTGATTTCTATTATAAATAAAACTTATATTTTTAATAAATAAATATATATGTAATTAATATAAAAATATCTATTTTTAATATTTATAATATTCCACATTTCCAAATTCAAGAAAAACATCCCATTTACAAGAAAATGCCATACAATTCCAATATTTCAAATAAATACCTTATACTTTAAAAACTAGGTCATATTCACTAGAAATTTCACATTTAATAAAATAAACATCTATGAAAACTCTAAAGACGATAATTAAATACTTGAGGTATATTTTGAAAATATAGCAAAACTATTTTACATAAACCCCCCTCAAGTTATACTAAATTACAATAAGAACTCTAGTAAACATAGGTTTAAGCGGAACCAGTCTCTTGAGCCCCAAGGAGCCGGAGATATGGGTACTTGCCTATTTAAGGTAGACAATATAACAAACAGTGTTATCAACACGGTAATTGTCTTGGAAAAAGACACAAATCCTGCCGTCTATATGCAGCAGTTACCGATAACACCAAAACAATCACGATTTCAAGATCTTTTAAAAGTGTCTGACTCAGACAAAGTCTCAATATAATCAATCTGACTTGAAGGAGATTCAAGTATAAAACTACAATCCAACATGAATCCATGAATCCATATATTCAAGCTATATCAATCTATACCACTTGACTGAACCGAACCATAGATATACTCCATCTACATGTTCATCCATTATATCCATTCCATTTACTGATATCATGGTTTCGGCAAGTCATCTATCTATACAAATTATAATACAAGACAAGACAATACAATCCATACAATCAATACAATCAATACATAAACACTACGGGGTTATAAAGGGGTAGACTGGTACGGAACATGTTAAAGGTGACACGAGGTGGTCACTTAAGACGTAATTACATCCATACCGTTGTTCCGTGGTATTATTGACGGAGCTTGTACTACAAGTTACCAAAGTCTCCGGTGTAAGTGGGACTCCTCTCGTATACACTGGCATTTTCTGTACCAAGCTACAAACAACTGCGCTAATATTATAATAAAAACATTATAAAACTATACTCTCTCTCTCTGTCTATTTTACTTCTTCCTCATCCTTGGGACTTACCGAGCGATTTGTTCGCTGACGACATTCTCTTTCTTCTTCTTTGGAATGTCGTCAGGTGATTCAGACTCACTGGAGATCGAGCCCAGCAGCGAGGAATTGGACCAGTTTGCTGAAAATCCAGAGCTATAGTTTCACTTGTACATTTCCTTTACATTTCTGTTATGCACTGTTTAGGCATTGCTTTCATTCCATGTATTTAGCTTTTCAGATGTATTGTAAAAAGAATGTTAATAAATAAAGTTGCTGTTTATTTACATCTTGTCTCTTGTGTGCATTTTACTTTATATTGCTTAGATACACTTAGCGTGTTTACTTCTGAGTAAATACGTAGCGGCCTCGTCGTGTCCTCTGCCCGTATACTGGGAAGCGGGGCGTGACAGGTTTTGTTGGTGTCCCATGCAGGTCCGCTCTGTGTGGACATACAGGCCAGCTCTATATGGACATACAGGTCAGCTCTGCGTGAACAACCTAAGCAATATAACACAAGAACCGGCAACTAAAAACATTCTTTACAATTCAAATTCCTTGAATCTTCCAATTCCATATATTTTGAATCTGTCATAACCCAAAATTTTCTTTTAAGGTTATGGATTCCCCAAATAACACCAGCACGAATGTCAACAACACTCCTCCACCATTATCACTCACATCTGCTGTCGCTGCTCCGATCAACGAACAGACGGTTCTGCTTGAGGCGATCCGCAGCCTCCTGTAGGGACAGCAACAGCATACTGCTATCTTGATAAACCTTCCCGAGGCAGAAGCACCTGGGGTGAAACAATTCAGGGCCTTGCACCCTAAGCAGTTCGCTGGAAAAGAGAGCATTCTAGAAGCTGAGGAATGGGCTCAGAGTATTGAAGATGACCTGGCAGCAGCACAAGTGTCAGAAATAGCTTGGGTTCGTGTTGCGAAGTTGCAGCTCACGGATAATGCAAGGGTTTGGTGGAAGGCAGAAGAAAGCCGTCTCACCCAACCGATCGAATGGAGGACTTTCCGCGATATGTTCGACACAAAGTACTTCCCCGAGACTGCCAGATTCGACATGGAACATCAGTTCATCCACCTACAACAGGGTTCAATGTGGACCAAATTCGTGGATGAGTATGATGCTGAGTTTATCATGCTCAGTCGGTAAGATATGTCTCTATATTTCGATTTTCAAATATCACATCTACACAACTAACACTAGACCGCAACAGATTCACGGCACACTTGATACCGACTGCTGAGATCAGGGCCAGAAGATTTCAGCAAGGGTTGGACCAGGAGATCCAAGGTACATTAGCTACAGGGGATTTCCCAACCCATGATTTGGCTTTGAAGGCTGCCCGAAGATACGAGGCAGTGGTGAAGAGGAAGGGCAGATTTCAATCTGCCGGAGTGAAACGCCCTGCCACTCAGATGGCAGGAGGAGCCTCTTTAAGGCCAACTGTTGAACCGAGGAGACCGGAAGAAACCAATAACCAGCCGAGTCTCGATTTTTTCTTCTATTGCAAGAGGGAAGGACACTTGTGGAAGGACTGTAGGCGCGCAAAAGGTCTGTGCTTAGTTTGTGGCGCATCCAATCACGGAATTGGAACCTGTCCCTATAGACGCAACCCAGCTCACACACCCACCAATTATCCGCAGCGGCCAGCTATTCAGGCTCCTGCACCTCATCTGGCACTCCCAGCTCCACCTCCTGCACAGCCTAATCGCCAATTCCATTAGGCTCTGAGGAACATGCCTCAAGGGCAGAGAAACATGCCCCAAGGACAGAGGAATGTGCCCCCGGTTAGGAGGAATGAACCACGGCGTCAGTCTTTCCTTTTAGCGGCTGAAGAACCAGAGGCCGTAGACCAAGGTAACCCTGGTAATTCTCTTCAACCTTTTCAAAACCTTGTACCATTTTGTTATTTTTCATACACTATCAGTACTTCTATCACCAAACTTTCCTTGAATCTGTTACACTTTCCTTTTACAAATTTCGAGGACGAAATTTTTATAAGGAGGGTGGAATGTAACAACCCTAACTTTCTGTACGAAATTTTTTCAAAATACAGAAAGGTACACTTAAGCCTGAGCACGAGTTATAAATTTGTTTTGCTTTAGAACAACAAGAAGGAGCTTGTAGCTCACTGGTAAGACCTTGCATTGCTGAACCAAAGCAACAGAGTTCAAATCCCATCAGCCACATATTCTTTTTATTTTAAATTCTTTTAATCTTTTAGAAGCCTAAGAGACTACACATGTACTACACATAAATTGAAGAGACACAAGATAATCAAACACGTGCACTGTAGAATACCAAATGACCCCGACCTAATACCCCAACACTAGCCCCACCCGACGGTACAAAACCGACGACACCTACACAAAGAACCGGCAGCGCCGGTCTAAACCGACGGTATTGCCCTCAAACTTCGACCCCTGCAACCTTTCAGCTACCCCACTAACCCCACATTGCTTGTTTACTCTGAATATTTCCAGAGAGCAATAAAATGCCATTTAATCCCAATTTTAATGCATTTTCATCACCCCTAAACCCTAATTTTCCCTATAAATACCACCATAATTTCACACCTCCTCACTCATAATTCCCTGCAAAACTTTCAAGAAATTTCCAAGTTCCCATAGTGTGTAAGTGGAGTTAACAAAGGGCGAAACTCCGACGAAGTTCCGGCGACGATACAAGAAGTTTCCGGCAACGAAATGAAGCACTGACGATTCCTAGACCTCCTCCTACCTCTCCCCTCTCATCAAAGCCAGTAAGTCCCCTTTCTTTCTCTCTTTTGCTATTCCCAAACTCTTCATTGTTAAAACGTGTCGGAAGCAGAGTTATCCGGCTTTTGATTCTCTTTTCTTTTAAAAATACAACTTTTGATATATTGTTTAGTAATCATTAACAAAGACCATAGAACAAGTTTGACATCAAAATGATAATCATAGCAAGTTGTATTTCAATTTTACATTAAAATATCTTTATGTTTCATATTGACATGTTTATACCTTTTAACCGTGTTATCTTTAGAAAACTCATGAATTTATTTCTAACAGGGACAGTGTTGTGGAGTGTGTGTGTATATAAAAAAAAAGGGAAGAATAGCGTCCAAAGGACGTGTGGGTGCCAGCGTCTCACGTGCCTAGCACGCGGGCGCCTCACTCGCTTGGCACATGGGCGCTGGACGCCAACGCCCCACGTGCTTGGCACGCGGGCGCAGGGCGTCAGCAGGAAAATGGACTTTATCTCTGCACTGGGAGCCGTGCTCCCGATTTGACTTATGGAGTTAAACTCCTAAAAAGAGATTAATTTATGGAGTTGAACTCCAACAGATCTTGAATGGAGTTAAACTCCTAGAAATCTTTGGAAATGATTAAAGGGGGGTGGCCCTTTTGTTTCTCTCCCCTTTGGCCCTGCATCTTCCCAAGATGGGATTTTTGAAGATGGGTCTCCTTCTTCTTCCTCTCGATTGACCGGATCTTGGAGAAAGGGGGTGGGATTTAAAAAAATCTCCCCCTTTTGAGATCTGATGGAAGATTTGAGCTCTCCTTTGTGGGTTTTGTGGTGAAAAACTATTTAATTTTGGAAAAAGAAGAGTAAAACTCTTAATTTAATTGAAAAGGAGAAGGAGGTTTAGAACCTTGAAGAGGGAGAAGGAGGCACAAAAACGCTAGAGTTTGAGAGAATGAAAAAGTTGTTTTTTATTTCATCATCATGTTGCTTTATATAGGCTTACACATTTACATATAGCCCCTTGGGCTTTATAAAATGGCATTTTGCCCATTCCATGTCTCATATGCTCATTTCTTTTTGCACATGAGCCATGGGCTTTACAAAAATTTGGCGTTATGCCCATTTTTCTTACATTCATGCATAAAAAAATTACATCAAAATTATTTATTACATGATTTCATTTTGGCATGGGGGAGGCCGGCCGCGGGCTCGATTTGGGTATGGGCCCACTTGATATGGGCTTGGGCCCGCTTACTTGGGGCTGACTTTGACTTTGACTTAGTCAACCGGGGTGCAATTTTTGACCCCAACAGCTGCCACTTGCACTAAACCCGCTTAGTGCATGCTCGGTTGGACACGGGATTCTAGTGCCCGTCTTGTCCGCGTTTCTGCTATTGACTCCGAAGTCGGTACTTCTTCATCTCCTTTTTCCCCTCCACCCACCACATCGACCGAGATGGACCGTTCTCCATCAGATTTTAGCAACACACCTCTGCCACCACCCGTAGGTGCGCAGAATCAACCGTGTATCTCTCTCCATGAGAGATGCTACCCGATATGCGGTCCCCTTCCTACTTGTCTATCTCTTCCACCAGCCAATGGGGATAATTTTGAAACTAAAGCCCACTTCATCAACCTTTTGTCCAAATTTCACGGGCTTGAGTCTGAAGACGCATACGTTTTTATTACCAAATTCGAAAACGTATGTGCAATGATGGGCACTTCACAACTTTCAGTGGATGCTATGAGACTACGTCTTCTCCCTTTTACTTTGTACGATCTAGAAGAAAAATGGTTTTATAACACTGCCGCACACTCTATTTTCAATTGGGATGAATTCGTTATAGTATTCCTTAAGAAATTTTATCCCAGTCATAAGATCGCCCGTGTTTGGAGCGAGATCAACCAGTTTACCTAGCTTCCCAATAAACCATCTTGGAAATGATTTGAATGGTTTAAAGATCTGCTAGTCCAATGCCCTCATCACGGAATTAATAGATGGGATCTTTGTCGCATTATATATGAGGGTATTAATCCAGAGACAAAACAGATGCTTGAGACCATTTGTCAATGCTATTTCATGTCCAAAGACAGCTTGGCAATTCCTGGAAGATCTCGCTGAACAAACTTTACAGTAGGAAAGCGTTAGACCAATATCGTCTAGGGGAGGTATCCATCAGCTTGATGTTTCCATCGCAGTGAAAGCCGAAATGGCCGCGATACAAAGGAAACTCGACGCTATAGAAAACAAAGTCTCTTTAGCTTCTCTAAATCAGGTTACGCTCCCCAAAACCGTGTGTGGTTGCTGTTCCGACCCATCACATTAGATGGAAGAATGTCCTTTGAGTCCACCGTTTCAAGGTCAAGAACAAATTAATGCTACTTTTCAGCAACGACCTAGAAACGATCCTTATTCTTCCACATATAATCAGGAATGGAGGAATCATCCTAATTTTGTTTGGAACCAAAACCAAAATCAAAATCAAAACCAGTTCCCAAGAAACTATCAAAGACCTCCCCCACAGCAACAGCAACCACCACTATAGAGTCAGCACTCCTTTCAATCACAAACTTTTCAAAACCCAGCCAACAATTTTGCACCAATTAATGATTCTTTCCAAACTGTTGGTACCGAAAAACTCTTCGCATTCGAACGAAGCATGGATACGTTTATTAAACATTCTATGCGAACGACGGATACTTTAACGTCTTCTATCCAAACGTTAATGCAGAACACCGCTTCCCACGATGAAAGTATAAAATCGATAGAAGCAAAACTTGAACAGTTAAATGCCGTGATGAGTGAAAGAGAGAAAGGGAAACTTCCATCTCAACCCCTACCGAATCCTGGCCACCCACAAAGTTATAATGTGAGTGCTGTTACCACGTTGAGATCGGGAAGAGTGCTGAAAAACCAAGTCGGTGAACAGGTTGATGATGAGGAATCAATTGATACCTCGGCTTCTACTTCTAACCCTATTTCGTCAAGTCCACCCTCTTCTGAGCCTATTCTCCGTTTTCCCCTAGGCTCGAACCCTCAGCCCACTTCCTCGAGTCAACCTAAAACGATCCCAACTCCAATTCTGGGATCCATTTCATCCCCACAATCTTCTCCAATGTTGGACTCAACCCTTATTGATAAAGATCCTTATCCACATAAGTTAAGGGGCAACATACCAAGTCCACAAATGAAAAAGATTGTGGAAATTTTTAAGCAAGTTAACATAAATATTCCTCTCCTAGATACTATTCAACAAGTTCCGTCTTATGTGAAAATCCTAAAGGACTTGTGCACTAGGAAGAAAAAAATTCAAGTGCCTAAAAAAGTTTTCTTAGCGAGTAATGTGAGCACCGCGTTTACCCAACAAATACCCATGAAACGAAAGGACCTCGGAAGTCCTACAATATCTATTTCTATTGGGGGTAAAAATATCAATCATGCTCTACTCGATTTAGGCGCTGGTGTTTACTTGCTTCCATATTCTGTCTATGAGCAATTAAGGATCGGAGAGTTAAAACCGGCGCACTGTACTCTTCAGATGGTCGATTGATTTATCACCTAATCTAGGGGTGAGCTAGAGAACGTGTTTATCAAAATCGGGGAATTTATATTTCCTGTGGACTTTATCGTTATAGATACACAGCCTGTGGCGAACCCACGAAACCAAATCCCGGTGATTCTAGGTCGGCCTTTTCTTGCGACTTCCAACGCAATAATCAATTGTCGAAACGGCTCTATGACCCTATTCTTTGGGAAGATGTCAGTTGAGCTTAACATTTACAAGTTGGGAAGTGAACCTTTTGAACCCTATGCTCAAGTATTTTCTGTTGAAACGATAAATTTCGACAGCAGCGAATTTTAACAGTTTCACGATACTGATCTCGACTCCGCTAGTACGTTGTTGTTTGACCCTGGTATTTGTTATACACATACGGACCCTTCTATCAAGCTGTCCGGGTCAACATCTAACGCTAATTATGAACCTTTTATGGAGTCCGAGTATCATCCTGTTCTTTTCGATGGGATTATTATTCGGGATATCGATAAATGCTTTGAAGAAATCTTTGTTGAAGAACTCGCATTCTTAGAAAACATGGAAGTTGTAATGAATCAACCCCAACCCAAAGAAGTTGAACCGTCAACTCTTCTTCTTATCAATAACGAGAATGCGAGTAATCCATCATCATTGTTTCGTCTCTACAAACCGAGACGTACACCCATTCTATTCCACCTCTTATCCCCTCCCCACTTCTTCACGTCTATAGATGATGTTCTTCTACCAACCTTGGGGCTACATTGATAAAATCTTTGAATGGTTGGTGTTAATTTTTGGTCTTTGTAAAACTTTATATTGACCAATAATTTTAACTCCCCCTCATAATTTTACATGCTTAATACTATTTCACTCAAGTTTGGGGGGGGGGAGAAAATATTAGAAAATAAATTTTTACAAAATTATGGGCCAAAAATAAGTATGAGGGAGGATTTCACTATCATTATTTCTTGTCCCCGTTACTAACTTTTCCTCCCAAGTCTACAGTTTTTTAGCTTAACAGATGACATCAGCGAGGACACTGCTGAAAACAGATTTGGGGGAGATTTGTGCTTATTCACGCATTATTTTGCATTATCATAAATATAAGCACAATTTTTTTTATAATGAAATTTTGAAAGTGAAAAATTACATATGAAAGATAAGAATAGTTTGAGAAAAGCAAGAAAGTTAGATGTTTTTTTAAATGAAACTAGTAATAAGTAGTTATGAGTCGTTGTCCCAAGGGTTAGTAAGATGAAAGGAATCACTAATCCGAGGATAGATATGAGTCTGAAAAATAGTCCCTATTTTTTAGGCAAACATTTGAACGTTGATACCCTACTATACGCACTTGTACACATCTTGAAACTTAGGATAGTAGAGGATGCCTTGAAATGCTCTTGTCTAAAAGCCTTGGTATGAAGAAAAATAAAAATATAAAGAAAAAAAATATGGTGAAGAAAAAAAACGAATACTGGTTTTGTAATTACTTAAGACTGCATAAAAAAAATATAGCGAGGGTGCTTTATCACCTAGTGCCTTAAACCAACTAGTTTGGGAGCCACTGCTAAGCCTAAGGTGTTGCAAGACGAGAAATTATGTCTAAATAAGCGATCACATTTGGTAATTGGTCGGTTAGTACCTCAAGAAGTATTAACAGTCGCATGAAGGATGTGTGAGCAATTTCATCGAAATTATCCACCAACTAAAAAGTACTAAGGAAAATGGACAAGAGTATGATAGCTTGAATTGAATTCTCTAAGTGTAGAGATATCTTTTACACAAACGTAGGGGTATATGATCGATATTTGGATGAATGGTAGGGAGTAAGACTAAAGACGATGTTTTATTGATGGATGATGTGATTTCCGACATCTTTTCATGACCTAGATAGGGATCATGGCAACTGAAAAACTGGTGTAGTTGGTAACTCTTATTTTCAAGTTCTTTCTTTTATAGTTATTATCTTTGTATGCAACTTTCATCTTCTTTTTTTTATTATGGGATTTTGTGGGTGTAATCCGCTGAAAACCCTCAGGAGACAACACTCCTCCTACTAGGGACACCTAGAGATTTAACGGCTTGTTGCACGTGCTCAGTGCAATCGTGTTGCCTACGAAAGTGTGCTACTTAGGTTTTTTTTTCTCCCTCTCTTGAATAACTAGTTTGCTCGGGACGATCAAAATTAAGTTTGGGGGTATTTGTTCAGTCGAAAATATCGCACATTTGATATAACATTTTTCTTACTTTTCTTAAATATTTAAAGGTGTTTATTATAAATATAGAACATATTTGGATTTATCTGCAAAATACTATTTACCATATGTTTATATATTATAATTAACATTATGAAGGAAAATATTTGCATATAATATTTATATAATATTTTTATTATGCATATCATATCAAATAATATTAATCAAACTGCTTAAAGATTTATTACCATATAAAATGATTAAGATTATATTTCCATAAAAAAATATTACTAACATTATCCATGGAGATATTGTACAAGATTTAGCTCAGGTCAGGAGATCGGGATATCGAGATGTCAGAATCAAAAATCTGCCGATAAAATTAAATAAAATCATAGAATCAATACTGGTAGAGACTCAGAAAAGATATGAAGATTTCAAATATCACAACAATCTCCATGTGTCAATATGATACTTCAGAAGAATTTTCATCAACTAAATCCTCCAACCCACCACGGTTCCGCGGCCAAAACATGCAATTTGTGGCGGATCCGCCGCCATTATGTAGAGTTAGGGTTTGGGATTTTGCAGGTAGGATCTTTTCAAAAAACCCTCACATATGACACCTAGGGTTTGTATCTTTTGTGACTATAAATAGGACCGAGGACTAAAACTAGAAATCATCACTTTTTACACGAACCAAATCACTGTCAAAGAACAAGTGATCCACGACAGGTCCGCGATTCGACGTAATAAAGCGATGTGAGTATCGACGGAACATCTACTTCCTACGAGGCAGAGATCGAGAGCAATTTCTTCTTCTTCTTGTAATCTAAACTCATAGGATTTGTACTTGTGAAGTTGATTAATAAAGGCAGATCATTAGATTAATTATTTCACATTTATTTTCTGTATTTACATTATGATCTCTATCCGTTCTTCTTCTTCTATCTCCATCATGCGCGAGTTATTCTCCGCTTGATAGGGTTCGTAGGATCAGGGTAGAACAATGGATGAGAAAATATTCTAACTTCTTTTACTTCTTATGAAGTTTATAAACTTTAGCAAAATAAACGTTAACATCCTAATCGGGCGCGCTATCAATTTATTGATAGTCTCGACCGTGATTTGAAATCAGATTAACAATTGTTTTGTTAAGAGCTAGACATGAATAGAGATCAATGAAGGGACAAGGGTCAATAGTGGGGAAACCCTGGTTTCTTCAAAAGACTTTAATCCTCATTCATCACTATCAATCTAGTTTTAAATCTATCAAAAGATAAAAGGAGTCATCTTTATTAGTCATCTAAAACTACTAAATCCTAACGAACCGTACAAGCCCTCTTCTTATATATTCTATATCCGTATTTAAACTAGATCTTAAAACTATAAATTCTACATCCGTGTTTAACATAGATCTAGAATCTATTCTCCTTTCTCCTTTTATTTTTTTCAACCCGTCTAAAGAAAGATTAGAAATTCCACGCATCCCTACGGACGACCCGTACTCATCTCGGCTAGCTACACGCGATACCGTTATTGATTGCGGTTACTACAAACACTCCTTTACAGATCAATCAGCTCTTCTGTTCCAAGATATGGTTGGGATGATGATCCAACCAGAATCACCGGCTGAAGATCCTCCGATGATTATCGAAGATGATAGAGAGGAAACATCAAATCCTCCCCAGGCCCTATCAGCGGCCAAGGAGGAGACGATCTCCAAGGCAGTATTGGATGATTATATCGCTCAGCAAATTAGAGTTCATCAGGCCAATGAAGCCGCAAACCATTTGGTCAAAACTGGGTGACCCTATCCGGCCTGGTACGACCAGATAAAATACCTACCGGGATATACGATCCTGAATTTCTATGTATACAAAGGAACGGGTAATCCCCATCAGCACGTCACACAATTCAGAGCTCTGTTCGGCAATACCGGAGGCGACGACAAACTTCTGCTTCGCCAACTCATCGGAAGCTTATCAGAGACAGCTTTCGAATGGTACTCGGAGCTCCTAAATGACTCCGTGAAAACCTTCTTTGAAATGGAGCAGCTATTCACACAACGATCTGCCAGTGCAAGTGAACGCATTCCAGTTGATTAATGCCAGGGTCAAGCCAGGGGAAACGTGGATCCAATATGCGATCCGATGGCGGAACCTGTGGTCCAAGTGCGAACAGCGCATTAAGGAATTTCCGGCTATGTGAATGTTCATTGGGACTAT
Source organism: Agapanthus africanus (assembly GCA_030015575.1). Classification (NCBI taxonomy): domain Eukaryota; kingdom Viridiplantae; phylum Streptophyta; class Magnoliopsida; order Asparagales; family Amaryllidaceae; genus Agapanthus; species Agapanthus africanus. Next base: position 750,970,069 of record CM057340.1, on the reverse strand, counting down.
TAATCCCCAATCGAACGTGTCCTAGTTCATGACCTTCTTCAAGCCTATTACATTCCAGGTGTTGATTGATAAGTTAGCACAGATGGATTAAATGGGTCATGGTCCTTCCTCCGCAAAGAAGGACCCTCGGAACAAAAAAGCCAAAGGGAAAGCAGCCTTTGTTGCTAATGCGCAGCAACAACCAGGCGGTCCGAAGGCACCTGTCCGCCAGAATAACACGCGTACGCGCCCATCCATGGAAGAAAGGATAGAACACACTTATTTGTTCCCTCATGATAAGACGAGGAGGTTATTTGAGCCGGCGATGCGAAATAATTTGATCACATTGCAAGACTCGCGGCGCCTGCACAAGCTGGCGACGTCAATAAGCCCAACTACTGCTCCTATCACTGGGTAGTGAGCCATCCAATCGAGGACTTCTACGTCTTCAAAAACTGGATTGAGGACCAGTACTGGCAGGGAAAATTCGCATTGTCCGTTAGCTGGAGGGTAGACCCGCCCCAAAAACATGCTCCCAAAAAAGTGGATGTGCAGGGGGCATCTTGCTCTCTCGTAGAAGAAGCTCCATGGGAAGTATTTCTTTCAGCGAAAACTAAAAGAATGCTGAAGGATTTACAAGCATGTCCAGCGATCAAGTGAAAAAGCCCGCTTGGGCCCGAAATTATAGAAGGGATGTTGAAACTGCGCCCCACGTCGAAAACCACCGACAAGAGGAAAAGTCCCCAAGTCAAGCCTTCGAAGTCTTCTAAGAAAAAGAAGATGACCAAGAAGCCTGTGCAGCCTGCTGAATACGTTGACAAGTGCACGGACATCCAGAAATATATAGATGCTCTGGAAGAATAAAATCAAAAAGCGCGAACGCCAGTCACACTCAAAGAATTCCTCAAGCATATTCTTGAGAACGAGGATAGTGATGATGATAAAGAAAACGACTGATCAGACGAAGCGGAGGAACGTGTAGCAAGCTGCCACATGATCTCCCATTCATCACTATATGATGATGAAGATTCGCCGGCGTCAGAAAGTGACGTGGATGAACTGGGGGCAGAATCGGCGCTAAATTCCCTGAAACTGCTGGAAGAAGACCCGATTGAAAGGCTACTAAATGAAGCTTTTCAAAAGAGAAAAAATGACCAAGAACGCGAGACGACCATAGATGAAAAGGCCAAACGACAACGTTTGAATAAAGAAGCTATGGTGAGGACGAGTCATAAAGCTCTCCGACCAAACTAAGGCATGCTTGCAACAAATAAGAGCATGATCAAAACTGAGAAGCGGTTTGCCAAAGCCCTATCGATGGGGATGAAGCTGCCACCTCTCATGATGTACACGTCTGGGGTCCCATATTTCGATAGTGGAGAGGAACACCCAAAATACTGCGCATATTACCAAAGGATCACTCATCCCATCGAGAAATGCAACGCCTACAAGAATTGGTGGTAAGGATATGTTGCCCATAGAAAACACTTCAAAAAGGAGAAGCGTGAAGCTCGCGCTCGTCAAAATGAGAATGGCGAAACAACAACACACAAAGAAGTAACCGGCGGCTGTCATATAGCTGGTACCGGTTCAGAAGGGGGAAAACCCTGAGTTCTCACGTTCGGGAGCGATTATAAGGATGAAATACCTCTTGATTCTCTCTTTGAAAATTCCCCCATAGAAAAAGAAGAGGAGGAGAAGAATTGCGAGAACATCCAGCTGCGTAACTACACATTGCCTGAAAAGAATCTCGGACCCGTAAACAAGGGTTCGAATATAAAGGATAAAGGAAAGGGGAAAATGCCCGACGAGATTGCTCTTGATGAAGAGGTGGCCAAAGAGCTTGCCGCGAAAGACCTGCCTCAGAAAACTAAGGCAGATTATAATGTCCTTGCATAGTTGAGGAAAATACCCTCACAATTGAGCATATTGGATGCTTTACTCTTATCCAAATAGACACGAGACTTCTTGATCAAAGCCCTGCAAGAGCCTGATCAATTTCAAGCCTTCCTCGCAGAAGAGAAGATGAAGAATGAACTGGCAGAGGTCCACACGTCTGACATCACATTCAGCGATGAAGATCTACTTCTCGGTACATGCGAGCATAATCGACCGCTCTATATCACCGGGTACTACCACGACGTAAAGATAGGAAAAATCCTTGTCGACAACGGATCCTCCATCAATCTTCTCAACATGAGAGTGCTGAAGAAAATATGTATAGATGTTCAGCACCTTGCCCGAGACAAAATTACCATCTCGGGGTTCGACTCGCAGTCGTCACAGATGCTTAGGTCCATAATATTGACGCTTCACTTCGGGCTGCTCGTCATTGACATCAAATTTCATGTCATTGACGCCAAGACTTGTTATAACGCTCTGCTCGGTAGGCCTTGGCTACACGAGTATAACGTCATCCCTTTTACACAACATCAGTGTATGAAGTATTTCAAATATGGCTCAGAGTACACCATCATGGGAGATCTTAATCCTTTCTCAATGAATGAAGTGTGAAAATATGAAGATGCAAAGTACTTCGGCCAGATTTCGAAGACACAGAAAGGTGCTATAAGCCGGATAATAAGCAAAAGTCCATGGCCACCATCCCGGTCTTCGGAAGTGATACTGAGAAAGACGAACAAATAGTCTACTCGGTACAACCTCAGAGGGAAAACAATAAGCCCGGACCATCAACCCTTATCCTGGTTTTTGGCAGCAACTCTGAAGATGAAGCGAATATGGTGTTCTCCATTCGCCCATCAACACAAACTCTTGCCGAAGCAGATCAGAGTCTAAATATTATGATGACCCCGCCTCGACACTGCAAGGAACTTAACGTGCTCAATACATATAGCGTGCAGGAGCTGAAAACTTTCTACGTGCCTCCAAGATAAGAGATGAAAAGGAGATTCTCTTATACAAATCTACGGAGACCAAAGTGGAAAAAGAAGTTTGGCATGGTTTCAACCCCACTCTTGACAAGTTCCAACCTATCCGTATGACAAGATATTATGCGGAGAGATTAAAGAAACTGTTAAAATGCCAAGGCGTACCTCTCGAACAAATGGTTCGGCAAGCCCAATTCTACAAAAGATTTAGGATTTTCCCGGAACTCAACAAAAGAAGCCCAACGGGAAGATGGAAACAACTGGGTTGGGATATGTTTGGTCCAAGAAACGGGAGCAAATCTACAGTTGCTACACTATAAACAGCTCGAATGGAGAAGAAAATGTTTCTCCAAGCAGCCATGTCACTGAACAAGGGAGAAGTCTCTTAAGCCCGTCTCTCGAAGAGTAAATTGACAAGTTAATAAAAGAAGCTTGTCAAGCAAGCTGAGAAAACCATAGTCGCGAAATGTCCATAAATGAAAAGGTCAAGACGCAGCGTCTCAGTCGGCAATCAGTGGAAGAAGTAGATCATGATACTTTCCATCCACAATCCCGCTATGTACCCCTGTAAAAGAGGAAAACCCCGAAGCGGAAATGAGAATGTGGCAGCAATTGCAAGCAACGTTCAAGGACAACAAAGCAAGTCCAGGACGCCTTCTAAATGAGGAAAGTTCGCTCGTAGCCCGTCCCTCCTAAAGAAAATGGGTCAGAAATACTCATTTCCTCGAAACAGGACAGGAAAAATCTTTGGCCTTGTCATGAAACACCAAATGATGACGCTTCCGGAGTTTCAGCATCCCGAACAGATAAATGAAGTTCATCACCTGGATTATTGCTCCTATCACCGAGCAATAGGTCACCCCTTGAAGATTGCTTCACATTCAAAAGCAGGGTTGATGACCAATATCAATAAGGCATGATTATGTTATTCGATAATTAGAGGATAAATCCGCCGCAAAAGCATGAGGCAAAGAAGACCTATACCGTCAGGATGGGACAGACACGACCGCGAAAATGGAAGCGGGCTCGTACCTGTCATGTGATAACACTCTCAAAAAAGGAAGGGGACGAGAATATGATTGACCTTTGCAGATACTTCGCAAACGAAGACGATGATGAGGAGATCTCAGAATTTCCACCGGCACTAAAAGAGCTGGAAGATGGAATACATACCACGGCGGACAACCTAAGTAAAATCATCTTGGGAATGGACGATGATCCGAAGTCGACGTTTGTCAGTGAGCTGCTGTCCAAAAAATAGTTAGCCACATTAAAAGATGTGTTTATGCAGTACAAAGACTGCTTCGCTTGGAACTACTCCGAAATACTTGTAGGGTGTTTTTCGTCACCCCATTGAGATGGGAATACGCGCGCGCTTGTCAGGCGTACTACAGATTCCCCCTGCCTAGGGTAGGCCGGGGTTTATTGATTGTGGGGATCCGAATCTCCGGCAGCCGCGGACTAAGCTACCGTTAATTACCCCCCGCCTTTGGGGCGAGGGAACCTCTGATTGACGGGTTAAACTGGTCATGCGAACTCGATGTGCAGTGTACGTGTGTTTTGTTTTGGAGGGGGGTTTAAATATATCGGGAGCCACGCAGAGTTTTTACGGGGGTCCCGCTACCTGGATAGCGGGCTGGGGGTCAAGGGGGCTAGCAGCCCCCTTGCGGGGTACGGGGCAGCGCCCTGTTAGAAATTTTTTTCTAACAGGGACAGTGTCGTGGAGTATGCGTGTATGTAAATATGTATACATATGTACAGATATACATGTATATATATAAAAAGGGGAAAAGACATCCAAATGCGTGGGGACAGCACCTTTGGCGCTGTGCGCCTAGGTGCTGTGCGCTCAGGCGCCAGAGTGCCACGTGTCGGTATGTGGGCGCTCTGCGCTTGAGCGCTGGGCGCTGGAGCGCAAGCACGCCACGTGTCGGCACGGGGGAGACTTGCGCTCGAGCGCTTACGCTTGAGCGCAAGCGCGCCACGTGTCGGCACGGGGGTGACTTGCGCTCGAGCGCTTGCGCTGGAGCACAAGCGCGCCACGTGTCGGCACGGGGGCGACTTGCGTTCGAGCGCTTGCGCTTGACCGCAGGCGCGCCACGTGTCGGCACGCGGGCGCTCTGCGCTCTAGCGCCGGCGAGAAAATGAGGCTTTTAGCCTAAAAAAATTTCTCAGAAGAGAAATCGGAGAGGAGTTGGACTCCTGAGTGTGTTTTTTTTTTGGTTTAGTGAACGATGTTCTTCCTCCTCCTCCTCTGTTAGCTGGATCTTGAAGATCAAGAGATATGGGATTTCTAAAAATCTCTTCTTTTTGAGATCTAATGGAAGATCTGAGTTCCCCTTTATGGCTTTTGTGGTGAAAAACTAATTTGTTTTATAAAAAGAAGAGTAAAACTCTTGGTTTAATTCAAGAGAAAAAGGAAGGTTTTGGAACCTTGAAGAAGGAGAAAAGATCTCAGATCTGAAGAAAATTTTGAGAGAGAGAAAAAAGTTGTTAGATTTTTGCATTATCTTTGCCTTTATAGGCTATACACTTTACACATAGCCCCTTGGGCTTTACAAAATGGCATTTTGCCTATCCCATGGCTCATGTGCCATTTCTTTTTGCACATAAGCCATGGGCTTTACAAAAATTTGGCTTTATGCCTATTTTTCTTACATTTATCCATAAAACAAAACAAAAGAAATACAACAAAATTATTTATTACAAAATTTTATCTTGGCATGGAGGGAGGCCGGCCGCTTCATATTCGGGCTCGACCCGGGCATGGGCCCACTGGATCTGGGCTTGGGCCCGCTTGGCTTGGGGTTGACTTTGATTTTGACATGGTCAACCGGGGTGTAAATTTTTACCCCAACAAATTGCCCCCCATCAATAAATGCACACCGCATATGTAGGTCGTGTGCATAAAATTGATGGATCTTCTTTCACATGGAGGCGACTTGATTCGGTTCCCACCTTTTGGGAAGCTGGCACTGCCCTTTTTACGACATGGACGGTCGATGCGGCCCCTTTTGCGACTTGGACGGTCGGTTCTGCCCTTTTTGCGACTTGGACGGTCGGTGCTGCCCTTTTAGCGACGTGGACGGTCGGTTCTGCCCTTTTTGCGACTTGGACGGTCGGTTCTTCCCTTTTTACGACTTGGACGGTCGGTGCTGCCCTTTTAGCGACGTGGACGGTCGTTTCTGCCATTTTTGCGACTTGGACGGTCGGTGCTGCCCTTTTAGCGACGTAGACGGTCGGTTCTGCCATTTTTGCGACTTGGACGGTCGGTGCTGCCCTTTTAGCGACGTGGACGGTCGGTTCTGCCATTTTTGCGACTTGGACGGTCGGTGCTGCCCTTTTAGCAACGTGGACGGTCGGTTCTTCCCTTTTTGCGACTTGGACGGTCGGTGCTGCCCTTTTAGCGACGTGGATGGTCGGTTCAGCCATTTTTGCGACTTGGACGGTCGGTGCTGCCCTTTTAGCGACGTGGACGGTCGGTTCTGCCCTTTTTGCGACTTGGACGGTCGGTGCTGCCCTTTTAGCGACGTGGACGGTCGGTTCTGCCATTTTTGCGATTTGGACGGTCGGTGCTGCCATTTTAGCGATGTGGACGGTCGGTACTTGATTTGACTTGCTCTGCTTCTTGCAGTGTCAGGGGTAAACTTGACTTGCTCCGCTTCTTGCGGTGTCGAGATTGGATTCTGACTTGCTCCGCTTTCTGCGGTGTCGGAGTGGATGTTGACTTGTTGATTTTGATTTGGGTTGACATCAGCATCGCTATACTGGAATATGGTATCAGGAGCGAATCATCATCTGTCATTGAGAGGATTTTGCATCGGCATTATCCCAACCTTTTTTTTGGGGACTTTGAATGTGGTCTCACCGGTAGGACTTGGGAGAGGTTGGGATTGTTTTACGCCCGTGGATTGTATACGGTTTTGCAGGATGTATGATCCAGACCGTAGGGCCGGAAAAATTTCGGGACTTTGTCGGCGTCTGCATCGCTGCACCGGAATATGGTACCAGGAGCGACTCATCATTCGCCGTTGGGGTATGGGATTTGGAATTTGGTTGGCGTCTGCATCGCTGCACTGGAATATGGTACCAGGAGCGACTTATCATTCGCCATTTGGGGATTGGGGAGCGATGGCTTAGGAGACAAGTTTAGATCCCTATCACCTAAGGCTTTTCAATTTTATGGGCCGTGAGGGTCCCGTAAAAGCATTTTCTCCCTACGAGTCGTAAGGATCCCGCAGGTGTATTTTCTCCTTAGGAGTCGTGAGGACTCCTAAGTGTGTTTTCCTTTATGAGTCGTAAGGATCCCACAAAGGTTTGTTCTCCTCATATATCGTGAGGACACATGAGTGGGTCTTATCAATAGAGCATCATTCCCAAAGCGGAGACCAGCCGCGTAACTGGTGATTACAGTGGGGCATGGGTGTGATGAGAATTATTTGAGCCCGTTGATTGTATACGATGGTCAACTTGGGGACCCACCGTAGGGCCGGGAGAATTTTGAGAAATTGGATTTTGGTTAGCGTCTGCATCGCTGCACTGGAATGTGGTACTAGGAGCGACTCATCATTCGCCGTTTGGGGACTTGGAATTTGGATCTTGTTTGGCATCAGCATTGCTGCACTGGAATAATGCCAGGAGCAACTCATCATTTGCCTTGGGAGGACTTGGGATTTGGGTTTTTGGTCGGCATCAGCACCGCTAACACTGAAGCGAAATGCTAGGAGCGACTCATCATTTGCTGTTGCCCGTTGGGGAACGATGGCTTAGGAGACAGGTTTGGGTCCCTATCACCTAAGGCTTTTCAATTTTATGAGCCGTGAGGGTCCCATAAAAGCATTTTCTCCCTACGAGTCGTAAGGATCCCGCAGGTGTATTTTCTCCTTAGGAATCGTGAGGATTCCTAAGTGTGTTGCTCCTTTGTGAGTCGTAAGGATCTCACGCAGGGTTTTCTCCTCACAAGGTCGAGAGGACTTTGCGAGTGTATTTCATCTCCTTTCACGAGTTTGCGCCCTTTCGGGTTTTCACAGACTCGCCGGTAGTCCTGCTGTTTTTACTCACGGAGCCCTTTCGGGTTTTCATCCGTGCCCGTTTTGCTTGTGGACATACCGTTTATTTTTTTTTATTTCTTTTATTATTATTTTTTTCTCTCTTTTTTCTCTCTTTTTTTTTTGCCGCTGGTGGGACTTTAAAAGTAGTCTCACCGGCGGGATTTGGGAGAGATAGGGGCCATTTACGCCCGTGGATTGTATACGGTTTTGCAGGATGTATGATCCAGACCGTAGGGCTGATGTGCTCAATTCGCCTGCGACTTGGAGCATTCACGTGTAGTACTTCTTGAGATATCGGCCATTGATGGGTGGCATGGGCCTTTCTCCCTCGGCACTTATTAGTTGGTAGGATCCTCCGTCGAACACTTTCTCGATGACGTATGGTCCTTCCCAGTTTGGCTCAAATTTTCCCTTGGCATGTCGATTGGGGATGATCGGTCTTTTGAGGACCAACACCAATTCACCTTTCTTGAAAGCGCGGAGACGGGTTATCTTGTCATGGGCCCGTGACATTTGGGCTCGGTATAGCTCCAGATTTTGCTGTACCGCGAGCCTCATTTCTTCGAGGGCATCGAGCTCTTCAAGTCGAAGGAGCACGTTTTCCTCCTCCGTCAACTCGTGCTGAACGGCCATTCTTAAGCTTGGAACTTCGACTTCGAGGGGGAGGACCGCCTCCACTCCGAAGAGCAATGAGTATGGAGTGGACTGTGTTGGAGTACGGTGCGTGGTACGATATGCCCACAACGCCTCGTGAAGTTTGAGATTCCAGTCTCTCTTGTTGGCTGAAGCATTTTTCCTCAGGAGCTTGCATAAAGTCTTATTGAAGGCTTCGGCTAGCCCATTGGCTCTTGGATTATAGATGGAGGAATATCTCCAGTCTATCTTATACTGAGTAGCGAACCTTGAGATATTGAAGCTCTTGAAAGAAGGCCCATTGTCAGAAATGATTCTTCTTGGTGTACCGAAGCGGTATAGAATATTATGTTGGAAGAATGTCAGAATATCTTTTGTCTTGACTTCTTTTAGCGGGACAGCTTCTGCCCATCTAGAGAAGTAGTCTGTCGCGGCCAGTATGAACCGGTGGCCTTTAGATGACGGAGGATCAATTGGGCCAACAATGTCGGTGCCCCAAACTTCGAAGGGCCACGACGCCACCGTAGGATGCAATGGGTTAGGATGCTTGTGAATGAAATCACCATAGATTTGGCAGATCTGACATTTCTTTGTGTGCTCTCCGCAATCCCGTATCATAGTGGGCCAATAATACCCAAGCCGTTTAATTTGAAGTCGCATCTTGGGGCCAGATTGGTGGGCACCGCAAACGCCCGAGTGAACATCTTTCATGACCTTTTGGGCTTCGGCCAATGACAGACACCTGAGCCAGAGTTGGTCATATGACCTGCGGTATAACGTGTCATTTACAAACACGTATCGGAGAGCTCTTTTCTTCAGCTGGATCCTCGCAGATTTTTCTTCAGGAAGCTTGTCGTATCGGAGGTACTCTATGAAGGGTTCTCTCCAATCGGGCTCGTCTTGGATGATCGAAGCTTCTTCGGCAGGACTGCTCTTCTGTTCCGCGCTTTTCTCTTCTCGTAGAGAGACCGGGGGTAGAATTTGTCGACTCCTGACTGTGATCAGGATTTCATCCATGTTAGGATCGGCCAGCTCCTTGGCTAAGCGAGCGAGTACGTCAGCCTTTCCATTCAACGCTCTAGGGACTCTCATTAGTTCAATGTGAGTGAACCGTTTCATGAGTTCCACCACTCGGCCTCTGTACCGAGCTAACTCGGGTTTGTATATTTTATAATCACCGCTTACTTGGTTGACGACGAGCTGAGAGTCACCGTAAACTCGTAGCCGGCGGATTTCCATTTCTATGGCGAGCTCCAAACCAGCTATCAGAGCTTCATACTCAGCTTCATTGTTTGTCCGAGGCTCGGTGAGAGCGAAAGAACGCCGTAGGGTTCCCATTGATGGCGTGGTGAACACCAATCCTATCCCCGCTTTTACCTCCGGGACGCTTGATCTGCCAGAGCTCCTTATTGATGAGGCCCCATCGAAGTAGAGCCCCCAATATGGCTCGTCTTCCTCGAGGTGCAGCACTTGTTCGTCGGGTAACTCACAATATAGCGGCGATCCTTCTGGTATGGGATGAGCAGGGAGAAAGTCTGCAAGAGCTTGCCCTTTTACTGCTTTCTGAGGAGTATAAACTATGTCAAACTCGAGTAGCATAACAGCCCATCTTGCCATTCTGCCGGCTAGGCTCGCTCTGGTCATCAAGTGTTTGAGCGGGTCGACCTTGGAGATCAGCATAACCTGATGAGCAAGCAGACAGTGCCTCAGCTTCTTCACAGCAAATATTAGAGCCAGGCATTGCTTCTCGATTGGAGAATAGTTGTGTTCCGCCCCGACTAGAGTTCGACTGAGGTAGTATAGGGCATGTTCCTTCCCCTCCTCGTTATTCTGGGCAAGGAGCGCACCGAGTGACTCATCTAGCGCGGCAGTGTAGAGAATCAACGGTTTATTTGGAATGGGAGCGGCCAGCACTGGAGGGTGCAACAAGTACTGTTTGATGCTTTCGAACGCTGCTTGACATTCGGCATCCCAGATAAAAGGAGCTCCTTTCTTCATGAGCTTTGAGAAGGGCCTACATCTCCCCGATAAATTTGAGATAAACCTCTGTATATAAGCAAGCTTGCCTTGAAAAGATCTTAGCTGCGTCAGACTCTTCGGAGGGGGCATCTCCATGATGGCTTTTATCTTTGATGGGTCAACTTCGATCCCTCGATGTCGAACTATGAAGCCCAGGAATTTTCCCGATGATACGCCAAAAGCGCACTTCAGAGGATTCATCTTCAGATCGTATTCCCTCAGTCTGGTGAGAACGGTCCTGAGATCTTGGATATGATCGGCCTTGGTTTCAGTCTTAACGACCAGATCATCAACATAACATTCGACGACTTTATGAATTAGGTCATCGAAGATATTGGTCATTGCCCTTTGATATGTAGCACCTGCATTCTTTAGTCCGAACAGCATCACCTTGTACCAATATATTCCGATTGGGGTTCGAAACGCTGTGTGCTTCTCATCCTCAGGCGACATCTTGATCTGATTATATCCAGACGAGCCATCCATAAAAGTGAACAGCTCGTAATTTGAGGTGTCATCGACCATCATTTCCATGACCGATAGCGGGAAGTCGTCTTTAGGACATGCCTTGTTGAGGTCCCTGAAATCGACACAAACTCGGATCTGCCCATTTTTCTTCTTCACTGGGACTATGCATGCGATCCAGTCCGCATATTTCTCTTCCCTGATGAAGCCGGTGTCGATGAGCTTCTTGGTTTCCTCGATGACTTTTTCTTCTAGTTCCCTTCTCATTCTTCGAGGGGCTTGTTTGACTGGCTTAGCATCAGGAGATATAGCCAGCTTATGCACAGCCACTTCAGGGGAAAGGCCTGGCATTTCTTTGTATGTCCACGCGAAGCAGTCGACGAACTCATGCAGCAGGGCAATTATCTGCGCTTTCATTTCCTCTGACAAGAGCGAGCTGATGTAGGTCGGCCTTGGATTATCGGGCGTTCCTAAGTCAATCTTGGTTAGCTCGTCAAAGGTTGCTTGTCCACCATCTTCGAGCTCTTGAGGAGCTTCTTCTGGCTCGGCTATCTCGTCATCATCATTTGATCTTTCGCTGGCCTCACCAACATGGATCATGTAGCACGCTTTGGAATCAGGTTGAATGTAACCTATGCCCCGTCTATCTGGAATTCGTCCATCGATGAGTGCTCGGACCTGGGGCGGATACCATAGCCCTTCGTAAAACTTTGCTTCGGACTCCGTTTGATATAACCGGCATCCGCACTTCTTAAAGTATTCCCGCATCTCAGGCGCATAGTATCTGGGATTGAGGACGGCTCTTATGCCTTTCTCATAGGGAAGGCACGCGGCAGAAAGATCGTCCGGGTGCACAACGGGGGTTGACCCGTAAAACAGGATGCCCTTCTGTCCATTTTTCCTCCCGGGGACGTAGAAAGTTTTCAGTTGGTCCACAGTGGAGACTGACAATGCATCGAGCTCTTTGCACATCAGCTCCGGCACCCTTGTGACGGCTAGGGACCCTTCTGCGACTTCGAAGGTCTCTCGTAGTTTCGCTTGCTGCATGGGGGGCCAATCTGCACAGCTGTTGCACGGCAGGTCCTCTTCTTCTGACTCTTCAGTGTCACTGCCAAGATAAGGGCGGACTTTGCTGCTAGATAGGCCTTCAGTAACAGATTCGTCCGTATCGCTGCCGAAATGAGGGCGAGTTTTACGGAAGGACGGGCTTCCAGCGTCGGACTCATCAGTGTCGCTACCAAAATGTGGGCGCACTTGGGCGTTTTTACTTATGAAAGTGACAACCGGCGCAGATTTGCTTTTGGGTCTTGGGGCCGGTCTATCCTCAGTCAGTTGTGGCTTAGCATTTTGGTGGTTCATAAAGTACCGAGAATCTTCATAGCGGACTTCATGCACACCGAACGGCTGGATGTCTCCGTCAATGCGTCTTTCTTCGCCATTTTTAGTATACTTCATGCATTGATGGAGAGTTGACGGAATGATGCCGTAATCGTGGAGCCACGGCCGCCCCAAGAGAATCTTATAAGACGTGTCGGCATCGATCACGTATATCTTAGCTTCAGTTTGCAGATCCCCGAATTTGATTGGCAGAGCTATGGACCCCAGAACTTGCTGGCAATTTTGGTTGAAGCCTTGAATGACAATCCTTTCCCTTGACAGGTGTCGGACGTCCATTGACAAACTCTTCAGCGTCCGCAAGTTCATGATGTTCACTGAGGACCCCGGATCAATCAATATGCGATTAATTCGATCTCTATCGCTGTACCCGGTCACGTAAAGCGGCCGATTATGCTCAGCCGTTCCCAATAGCAAGTCTTCATCCTTAAATGTGACTGCGGCGGCATGCAAAGCGTGCTGGGCTTCTTTCATATTAATTTCCGCAAAGTGAGCCTGTACCGCTCGGGGTTTTGTAGAGCGTGAATGAGAACATCTCTGAGCTCCTTAGATAGGACCAAGGCGTCGTAGATGCTCAGGAGAGACGGAAGCTTCCGGAGATGTGCCAAGACATTATAGTCCACCGAGGAAGGACTTATGTTTTCATCAGCCGGTTCTCTGCCATCTTCTTCATTAGCGACTTGTTTTTCCTTCCCTTTTGGGGCGTTGCCCTGATTTGGCGGTAGAGCCCTGCCGCTTCTGAGCTGGATTTGATTGGCCTTTGTAGTGAGCTCCTCGTCCTCTTCGGGAAAACAGAGCTCATCCTCGGAGTCGCTGCCAAGATGGATGGCGTAGCAGGTCACTACTGGGATCTCTTCATTGGAGTCTTCTTCTAACTCCTCCAGAATTTCAGCCGCTTGTACAGGGAAGAACTCCTTCAATTGAATCAATGTTCTTTCCCTTTGTTCATATTCTTCGAGGGAATCAATATATTTTTGACTGGTCGATCTCCCTGCAGACTCTTTTTCGCGCCGAGCTGCACTTTTCTTCTTCTTGAGCTTCTTGGATTTTGAGCCTGATGGAGCCGCATTGGCAGCTGGACTGGTAGGCTTCTTCTGCCCTTCCCATTCCGTCCTGGGTTCCTTCCGAAGTAGCTTTATCATCTTCTTCATCTTATTAGATATGTGCGTACTCCACGGAGGCCGCGATGAGTCCGTTTCATTTCTCAGGGCAGCGGGTTCGGCTGTCTGCTCCCAGAAGGCTTCAATTTCTGTCTTTATAAAGTTGGTGGTTGCAACTTGATTGTTCACCAACACACTTTTGGACAGTTCGATCTCTCCAGCCTTGTACTGCTTCTCGACCCAATCTTTGAAGATATAGCAATCCTCGATCGCATGGCTCACTACTCGGTGGTACGGGTAATACAAAGGATTGTCGGTCATTTTTGCTTCTTGGGGTCTTTTCGACTCCGGCAATTGGAGGCCGTTGTTCAAGGCATCTTTAAATATCTTGTGGACTTTGTCCCTTCTGAAAGAGTAAACCTTGTTCTTTTTCTCCTCTAGGGAAGGCCCATCTCCTCCCAACAATGGCTTTCGAGACCGGTTAGTTTTGGATTGGGCAGCCCTTCGCTTTTCTTCATTGTCGGACGCATTGAAGACATTGGTACTGCTGGAACTCCCGGTCCTACGGCTGTCGTCCCGCTTGCTTTTCCAAGTTTTGTCTCCCTGAGAGTCCGGCGGGGACTCTTGCTTCGAGCGTTCTAGCATTTGGACTTTCTTGGTTAGCTCTTGAAACGTCTTGAGGCCTGCTGTACACAAGAATGGGACCATCCAATTGCTGAGGTTCCCAATGAGAAGGCTGACGGACTGGTCCTGCTCCAGCGGCAGTTCGCACTTGACCGTGAGATTACGCCATCGGGCAATAAAGTCGGTGTTGCTTTCATTCTTCCCCGGCTTGGTCCTCACAAGGTCGGCAATGGAGATTTTATCACTGACTCTCATGAACCTTTGCCGGAACAGAGACTCCATTTGGGCAAAGGTAATGACGGACCCGTCTGGTATGCTCGTGTACCAGTCGAAAGCGACACCGGTCAGGCTGTTGACAAACTGACGAAGAAGGAGCGCGTCATTGCCCCCTGTATTTCCGCACGATGCTTTGAAGTGGGCGACATGCTGATTTGCATTCCCCGTTCCATCAAATCTTCCGAACTTAGGAATAACGTAGCCGCTTGGGAACTCAATCAGATCGTACTGCGCGGGATATGGCCGCCCGCTACTGCCGATTTCTTTCTGAGCTTCAGCTTCGGCCACTAATGTTTTAACCTTGCTGGTGACCAAATCCATTATCCGATCCTGTGTTAGTGGGATAGTGCTATCTGGGGCCAAGGCGTCCCCGGAAGCGGAATGTGGCCGTCTTTCATGCGGCTCGACCAGTCTTGGTCCCAAAGGAACAGGCTTTGGCTGCCTCGGATTGTCATCACCCGGCTGATTAGTAGCGGCTTGTGCCTGATTGGGAGGCGCTCGAGCAATTTGAGCCGTAAGCTGCATCACCACGTTCGTTAAGTCATCAATTTTCGAATAGAGCTTGGCCATCTCTTTATCTTTGCTCCTGAGCTGTTTTCGAAGCTCTTGAAGCAGCTCTTGCTCCGCAGTCCTGGGGCGAAAAGTTGGCTCTTCCTCGCTGTCCGAGCTTGACTCTGCATGGACCGAGGGGTCTTTCTGCCTATCATCCTCATCGAGAGGGTTTTCTTCATCCAGCGGGGGTGGCTGTTCTTGGGCGGCGGCAACCACATTCAGGCTAGATTGGGCTTGGGATGTGGTGGCCCCATCCTTGCTTTTGCTACGAAGGTTGTCGCTGGGGCGCCCGCCCGCCATATACACCGTATGGATGATATATCCGGCTGTCTTTCTATCATTGGCGGATGATTTCACGGATCGTTGTCTTGACCCCCTTGCTTCGGTAGCTGGTAGTCGATTGAAGTCGGCTGGCCTAACCAGGTTCTTGAATGGTGCTGGCGCTTCTTTTCTGGGTTTTCCCCGCTGCTTTCGTGCGGCACAGAGTGCTTGATAGACTCTTGAAGAGACAATGTTATACTTTTTCTGTTGGGGCCAGGACACGTCTCTTTGTGGCACTGTTCGGACCGCTGTCTTCTTGATTCTGGCGGTCATGGCGTTTTTCTGAACCCACTTCAGAGGCTCGAAGGAATTGCTGATTCTTACGTCCGACCCAGCCGTCGTCGCGGGGCAACCCTGCACTTGGAACTTCACACGATTCCATTTGGCTGAAGCCTTGGCCCTCTTGTTGGCTCGGTACCTGAGCCGCTTCTGCCTTAACTTTTCTGTTCTAAGCACCTGGCAGACTTCAGCTCTTTGGGAAGACGTCGCAGACCGGGCGATGGAGGGCCTTGGAGATACGCTCGATTGTGCACTTGTTGGAGTAATCTCCTGAGCTCGTTCGCAACATTGGATGTTGCCCTTTGTACCGGACTTCTTGCCCCTCGCTGGAGCACCAGAGAATCGTTCACACACCGTCTTGAGTTTCGGTTGTGGTGCCTTGGCGATCACGACATTCGGCCTCTTGCCCCTCGAGACCGGCTTGGCTGCCTGTTTCGCCGGGATTTCTGCCAGATGAGCGCTTCCGGCAGGGTAAATGATAACGGAGCCAAACTGGCGGGGCGGTTCCTCCCACTGTCGACTGAGGCTTGCGGGGAGAACCACACGAGTGTTGATCTTGACCACGTACGGAATCGGGGTCACGTTGGAAGCTGAATTCGTCTGGGGAGACATTGTCGTCGAAGGTTGATTGCTGCACAGAAAAAAAAACATCATTTCAGTATAGACAATCGACATGTATATTTATTGAGTTCGCATGAACGTTTAACCCGAAATATGGGAGGAGAGAAAGGTCCCACCGGGCGTGCCAGAATCTGTATGGTGTTTTTCGTCACCCCATTGAGATGGGAATACGCGCGCGCTTGTCAGGCGTACTACAGATTCCCCCTGCCTAGGGTAGGCCGGGGTTTATTGATTGTGGGGATCCGAATCTCCGGCAGCCGCGGACTAAGCTGCCGTTAATTACCCCCCGCCTTTGGGGCGAGGGAACCTCCGATTGACGGGTTAAACTGGTCATGCGAACTCGATGTGCAGTGTACGTGTGTTTTGTTTTGGAGGGGGGTTTAAATATATCGGGAGCCACGCAGAGTTTTTACGGGGGTCCCGCTACTCGGATAGCGGGCTGGGGGTCAAGGGGGCTAGCAGCCCCCTTGCGGGGTACGGGACAGCGCCCCGTTAGAAATTTTTTTCTAACAGGGACAGTGTCGTGGAGTATGCGTGTATGTAAATATGTATACATATGTACAGATATACATGTATATATATAAAAAGGGGAAAAGACATCTAAAGGATGCGTGGGGACAGCACCTTGGGCGCTGTGCGCCTAGGTGCTGTGCGCTCAGGCGCTAGAGTGCCACGTGTCGGTACGTGGGCGCTCTGCGCTTGAGCGCTGGGCGCTGGAGCGTAAGCACGCCACGTGTCGGCACGGGGGAGACTTGCGCTTGAGCGCTTGCGCTTGAGCGCAGGCGCGCCACGTCTCGGCACGGGGGCGACTTGCGCTCGAGCGCTTGCGCTGGAGCGCAGGCGTGCCACGTGTCGGCACGCGGGCGCTCTGCGCTCTAGCGCCGGCGAGAAAAAGAGGCTTTTAGCCTAAAAAAATTTCTCAGAAGAGAAATCGAAGAGGAGTTGGACTCCTGAGTGTGTTTTTTTTTTTTTGGTTTAGTGAATGATGTTCTTCTTCCTCCTCCTCTGTTAGCTGGATCTTGAAGATCAAGAGATATGAGATTTCTAAAAATCTCTTCTTTTTGAGATCTAATGGAAGATCTGAGTTCCCCATTATGGGTTTTGTGGTGAAAAACTAATTTGTTTTATAAAAAGAAGAGTAAAACTCTTGGTTTAATTCAAGAGAAAAAGGAAGGTTTTGGAACCTTGAAGAAGGAGAAAAGATCTCAGATCTGAAGAAAATTTTGAGAGAGAGAAAAAAGTTGTTAGATTTTTGCATTATCTTTGCCTTTATAGGCTATACACTTTACACATAGCCCCTTGAGCTTTAGAAAATGGCATTTTGCCTATCCCATGGCTCATGTGCCATTTCTTTTTGCACATAAGCCATGGGCTTTACAAAAATTTAGCTTTATGCCTATTTTTCTTACATTTATCCATAAAACAAAATAAAAGAAATACAAAAAAATTATTTATTACAAAATTTTATCTTGGCATGGGGGGAGGCCGGCCGCTTCATATTCGGGCTCGACCCGGGCATGGGCCCACTGGATCTGGGCTTGGGCCCGTTTGGCTTGGGGTTGACTTTGATTTTGACATGGTCAACCGGGGTGTAAATTTTTACCCCAACAATACCGGGTTTAGATCCAGAGGTGGCGGTACACAAGCTGGCCATATCGCCAGATATAAAGCCAGTCAAATAGGCACCAAGAAGGACATGGCTCGAACTTGAGATGAGTGTCAACGCCGAAATCAAGAAATTAATCGACTCCGGCTTCATCTAAGAAGTTCAATATCCCGACTGGATCACCAATATCGTTCCGGTGATGAAGAAAAATGGGACAATTCGCATTTTCGTGGGCTATCGAGACCTTAATAAAGCATGCCCGAAAGATGACTTCCCAGTGCCTGTTACCGAACCGATGATCTATATCACATCCACCCATGAGATCTTCTCCTTCATAGATGGATCTTCAGGATACAACAAAATAAAGATGGATCCTGAAGACCAGAAGCATACTGCCTCCTGGACTCCGTTAGGCGTATTCTGCTACAAGGTGATACCCTTCGATTTGAAAAACGCTGGAGCTACATACCAAAAGCCATGATGAGGATATTCGACGACCTCATACACGAGATCGTCGAATGCTATATCGACGACCTGGTGGTTAAAAGCAAATCTCATAAGGAACACCGGGGGCATCTAAAGGTCGTGTTCGAGCATTTTCGGAAGTATAATCTGAAGATGAACCCTCTTAAGTGCGCGTTTGGAGTCTCCTCAGGCAAATTCCTAGGTTTCATCATCCGTCACCGAGATATCGAAATTGATCCTTCAAAAATCAAGGCGATTATGGAACTGCCCTTGCCATGAACCCTCAAACAACCACGATCTCTCCAAGAAAATCTCGCGTATATCTTGCGGTTCATAACCAACCTCTTTGAAAAATGTCGTCCCTACGATCATTTGATGAAGAAGGGGTCCCTGTTCGTCTGGGATCAGAAATGCCAAAACACATTGGACGAAATCAAACAATACCTGCAAAATCCGCCGGTATTGGCCGCTTCGGGTAAGGGAAAGCCCCTTATCCTATATACAACGACCCTTGAAATTTCTCTAGGCGCGCTATGGGCATAAGAGAACTACCAAGGAAAGGAAAGAGCTCTGTATTATCTAAGCCGAGTTCTCCTGGGGGTAGAAAGCAGCTACTCCCCCATCGAAAAGTACTGCTTCGCGCTGATTTTCATAATAACGATGCTCAGACACTATGCCTTGATACATAAGGTCCATCTCATATTAAAAGTGGACCCTATTAAGTATTTGATGTCAAAAGTCATACTGACGGGAAGGCTTGCCAAATGGGCCCTACTGTTGATGGAATTCTCAGTGACATATCGGCCCCTCAAATCGGAGAAAGGACAAGCCATCGCCGACTTCCTTGCGGAACATCCGATACCCGCAGATTCTCCCCAAAAATGTGAGCTGCCGGATGAACACACGTTCGACACAGTTGAAGAGGAGAAAGAAGAAAATGAGCCTCGGTAGGAGCTCTACTTCGATGGAGTATCTTCTATGAAGCGGTGAAAGAGGAACACTCCCATAATCAAAGCCGGGGTAGGTGTTATCTTCATGACGCCGCAAGGAGGAATATTGCATTACGCTCTCTCCTTGACGGAACCTAGGACTAATAATGAAGAAGAATATGAAGATTTGATAGCTGATCTTGAGATCGCTATCGATATAGGAATCAAGGACCTCCTCATATATGGAGATTCTCAGCTGATTGCCAGTCAAGTAAATGGTGACCACAAGACATGCAAGACAATACTAATAATGTATGGCGAAAGAGTGTAGTGGCTGCTGACCCAAATCCTTTCCTATACCCTGGAAAGTGTACCACGAGCGGAAAACGGTAAGGCGGATGTGTTAGGTAAGTTGGCTAAAGTATTGGCCGACGAAGACTTCGATGACGTAAGGATCATTGTTCAAAGCCGCAGGATCCTAGCGCCAGCAGATATACCTTTGGAAGCCCTGATGGAAACATAAAAAAGAAATGACTGATCGAGAAGTTCTCCAAATAGAGAATGAGCAGGAGGTCGACGATTGGAGAGAAGTCTTCACAAGCTACTTCAAGTCCCAAAACACTCCTGAAGATGCGTCATCTAGACATCAGCTCATGAAACGAGCTCCGTCATTCGCTTTCTTTAATGATACTCTGTATAAGAGATCTGTCGACTTCGTATGGTTAAGATGTCTATAGTTGAAAGAATCAAAGAAAGTCGTCCAAGAAGTACACGACGGACTTTGCGGCTCTCATCAAGCAGGACCAAAAATAATGTTAAAGATAAAAAGGATGGGCTATTACTGGCCCACGATGGTTCAGGACTGTCTCGAATATGCAAAGCAGTGTCACTCGTGACAATACACGGGGACTTCATAATCAACATCCCAGTCCGCTGCATCCGACAGTGGCCATTTGGCCGTTTGAGATGCCGAGAACTGATATATTCGGCCCTATAGAACCAGCGTCATCTAGAGGATATCGGTTTATACTGGCAACAACCGATTACTTCTTTAAGTGGGTGGAAGCAGTGCCTCTAAGGGAAGTGAAGACGGATAATATCCTCCACTTCTTCAAAACGCATGTCATCTACCGGTTCAGAACTCCGCGACGGATAATCTCGGATAATGGACCAGCCTATAGAAGCTATAAAATAAGTCGTTTCGCACAACAGCACAAGATATACTGGAGATACTCCCAAGTCTATAATCCTCGGGCCAATGGTCTAGCTGAAGTATTCAACAAGACCTTGACCAAGTTTATAAAAAAGTCGGTGTCCAAAAACAAAAAGGGACTGACACGAGAGGCTGCATGAAGCTCTTTGGGTGTACCGAACAACGTTCAAGACGGCCACAAATACAACACCGCAAGCATTGGTGTTTGGCACTGAAGTAGTACTTCCACTGGAGATAGAGCTCCCCTCACTACGAGTAGCAGTTCAATACAAGTTAACGGATGAAGAAAATGCTCATCTTAGACTCGAGAAACTCGACGCTCTCGACGAAACTTGCCTTATAGCACAGTAAAATCTGGAGGCTTATAAGGCAAGGTAACGCAGCCATATAAAAGACTGACTAGGCCAAGAACATTCCGCCAAGACGAATTCGTGCTGCTCATCAAAAGACCAATGATTCCCAATCATGCAAAACAGGAAAAGTTCGAGCCAAATTATGAAGGCCCGTATATCATAGATAAGATCTACCAAGGTGGAGCTTATCTGCTCATGCATATGCATGGCGAAAGACCATTACGGCCGATAAACAGTCGATTCCTCAAAATATACTACGCCTGAAGAACCGCAACTTAGGTCAATAATAGATGACGATGCTTGTGTCCGCTCGCTATCTTCCTAAGTCAAAACTCTGAAAATGGTGCCAAATGATATTCGTCCCAAACATGGGAATGTTGGACCAAGATGTCCTTAAAATGATATTCGTCCCAAACACAGGAATGTTGAACCGAAACGTCCCTAAACTAATGTTGGACCGAAACGTTCTTAAACTAATATTCATCCCAAACACGAAAATGTTGGACCGAAACGTCCCTAAACTAATATTGGACCGAAATGTCCTTAAACTAATACTTCGTCCCGAATACGAGAGTGTTGAACCGAGACGTCCTTAAACTAATATTCGTCCCGAACACGGGAATATTGGACCCAAACGTCCCTAAACTAATATTGGACCGAAACGTCCTTGAATTAATATTTGTCCCAAACACTAGACCGTAATGTCCCGAATACGGGAATGTTGGACCAAATACTTCGTCCCGAATACGAGAATGTTGGACCGAGATGTACTTAAACTAATATTTGTCCCAAACACTAGACCGTAATGTCCCTAAACTAATCTGTTATCTCCTGCATGAGAAAATGGACCGAAACATCCCTAAACTAATATTGGACCGAAACGTCCTTAAATTAATATTCTGTCCCAAACATGGGAATGTTGGACCAAGATATTCTTAAACTAATATTCGTCCCAAATACGGGAATGATGAACCACTACGTTCTTAAACTGGCATCGGACCGAAATATTCCTAAACCATCACTTCGTCCTGAACATGGGAATGTGGGACCGAAATGTCCCTAAACTAATATGTTACCCTACATATTCTTCATAATACACATGATGATGGACCGAAACGTCCCTAAACTAATGTAGACCGAGATGTCTTTAAACTAATATTCGTCTCAAATACAGGAATGCTGGACCGAAACATCCCTAAACTAATGTTGGACTGCGATGTTCCTAAACTAGCATTTTGCCCTGCGGTGAGTGTCCATATCGAGCACCATATACAATCCACGGGCATAAAACAATTCAAATCATTCCCAAGTCCCATATGATGTAGTCCTTTGAAGAAAGTCGTGATCTACAACTGTTAGTGCGTTACCTTACGGGCCGGCTAAAAAAAGGTATGTCCACAAGCGGAATGGGCATGGATGAAAACCCAAAAGGGCGCCGTGAGTAAGAACAGTAGGGCTACCGACGAGCTTGTGAAAACCCGAGAGAGCACAAACTCGTTAAAAGAAAGGAAAAGATGCGCTTGCAAAGTCCTCACGACTTTGTAAGGAGAAAACACACGCGTGAGATCCTTATGACTCACAAAGGAGAAACACACTTGGGAATCCATACGATCCCTAAAGAGAAAATACACTTACGAGATCCTTAAGACTCATAAGGAGAATATACCCTCTATAAAACCCACGGCTTATAGAATTCAAAAGGCTTAAGTTACAGGAATCTAAGCCCGTTCTTAAACCATCATAACCCCACAAATTTATGTCCCACAGGTGGTCCAATATCGACCATTGTATATAATCCACGAGCGTAAATAAATATATTCTCAACCAAGTCCCATCCAGAACGAGAAATATCGTTCAACATGGCGAGCCACACTTGTTACGCCCCGCTTCCCAGTATACGGGCAGATGACGCGACGAGGCCGCTATGTATTTACTCAGAAGTAAACACGCTGAGCATATCTAAGCAATATAAAATAAAATGTACACAAGAGACAAGATATAATTAAACAGCAACTTAATTTATTAAACATTTTTTTCCCAATACAACTGAAATGAAAATACATAGAATGAAAGCAATGCCTAAACAGTGGCATAATAGGAATGAAAATACTGAAATGAAATGTACAAGTAACTAGAGCTCTGGATCTTCAGTAAACTGGTCCAAGTCCTCGCTGCTGGGCTCAATCTTCAGTGAGTCCGAATCACCTGACGACATTCCAAAGAAGAAGAAAGAGAATGCCGTCAGCGAACAAATTGCTCGGTAAGTCCCATAAATAGGCAAGAATGGAATAGACAAAATAGAGAGTATATTGTTATAATATTGTATTTAGTGTTAACGCTGTTATTTGTAGAATGGTACAGAAAAGGCCAGTGTATATGAGAGAAGTCTCACTAGACCAGAGACTACGGTATATGGAGTACAAGGAACCGTTCAGCCACGGTACAACGACAATTGAATTCAGGTTAGGTGTCTTTATGGTTGCTGTCTCGTGCCACTTCTAACACCTTCCGTACCAATCTACCCCTTATAAACCCCGCGATGTCTTGATTATATTATTTGTATTGTATTGTTTTGATTTATATAGATGGATGACTTGCCGGAACCATAAAATCAGTAATGGAACGGATATAATGGATGAACATGTAGATGGAATATATCCATGATTCGGTTCAGTCAAGTTTTATAGATTGAATAGATTGAATATATGGATTCATGAATTCATGTTGAATATATACTTGAATCATATTCAAGTCAGTTTGATTATATCGAGACTCAGTCTGAGTCAGACAATTAGAAAAGAAATTGAGGTCCTGAATTATGTTTTGGTGCTATCGGTAACTGCTGCACATGGACGGCAGGATTTGTGTTTTTTTCAAAAACAATTACCGTGTTGATAACACCGTTTATTAAGTTGTCTATCATAAATAGGAAAGCACCCATATCTCCGGCTCCCTGAGGCTTAAGAGACTGGTCCCGTTTAAACCTATGTTTATTAGGGTTATTGTAATTTAGTATAACTTGAGGGGTTTTTATGTAAAATAGTTTTGTTATATTTTCAAAATATACCTCAAGTATTTAATTATCGTCTTTAGAGTTTTCATAGGTATTTTTTTATTCAATGTGAAATTTCTAGTGAATATGACCTAGTGTTAAAGTATAAGGTATTTATTTGAAATATTGGAATTGTATGGTATTTTCTTGTAAATGGAATGTTTTTCTTGAATTTTGGAGATGTGGAATATTATAAATATTGAAAATAGATATTTTGATATTAATTACATATATATATATATATATATTTATTAAAAATATAAGTTTTATTTATGATAGAAATCACATTTTCTAAAGAAAAATTGTATTAAAAATCTTTCGAGATCGTATTCTCCTTGCGGAGGTCTGCATCTCACTCTACTAAGACCGAGGATGTGCAATTATCTGCACCATCCCAAACGGGTTCCCCAAAATGGGTTGTTGAGGCGCAATTGCAAAGATTTGTTAAATACACTTCTTTTAGAAAAATGTTTTATAAGTTGAAGGTAATATATGTATTGTCGTATTTTCCCAAATCTGTGTTCCCAAATTCCATCGTGCTATATTATATATGAGTGTTGTGAGGAGTCGGGTCATTACCTTGTGAGTTATCTAAAGGTATAAAGGTATTATAGAGTTTATGTCGGAAACTAAAGTTTGTGGTATTTTAATGTAAAAATGCGATAAAAGATGCATATAACAATATTTTATGATGAAACTTGTTAAATATGTTTATTAATGTTTAATGAACAATATGTGATGATATGAAGGTATCTTGATTAAGAAAAATTATAGTTTTAAAAAAAAACCGAATCGGAAGTCGGACTAACTCCGCTTCCGTCGGGTTTTAGTTTTGAATATTTTTAGAATAGAAAAAAGAAGGAGAAGTAGGGACTTACTGGATGATTGGATAGAGGAGAGAAAGAGGAAGAGGTGGGAGGTTTCGGTGCGTCGTTTCGTCGTCGGAATCTTCTCGGATTGCCATCGGAAGTTCGTCGGAGCTTCGCCCTTTTGCTAACTCCACTTGCACACAAAAGACTTAGGAATTTTCTTGAGAGTTTTGGCAGGAAATTGTGAGTGAGGAGGGGTGAATTGATGGTGGTATTTATAGGGAAAAATTAGGGTTTAGGGGTGATGAAAATGCATTAAAAATATGCATTAAAAAGAATTAAAAGGGGGTATTTTAATTCTCTGATTAATTGCAGAGAATTTTAACAGTGTAGGGGGAGTGGGATATGCCAAGGGGCGCAGGGGGTTAAAGAAAATTAGGATTTGGGCTCGCTACCACCTGCGGTGTCGGCCCGAGTTGCCTTCTAGCTGGTCCGAGTCACGAGTTGGGGCTCGTATTGGGGCCACATGTCGGGGTCGGCTGATCTACTGCAGTGCACTCGTTTGTTTTATGTGTGACTCTTCAGTTTACGTATTGTGCTTATGTAGACTCTTGGGCTTCTAAAATATTAAAAGAATTTTAAATAAAAAGATATTGAGGCTGATGGGATTTGAACTCTGGTACTTTGGTTCAGCAGTGCAAGGTATTGCCAATGAGCTACAAGCTCCTTCTTACTGTTCAAAACTAAATCAAATTCTTATAGTACTCACAGGAATTATAAATACCCCAAGTATATATTAACTTTTAATTAAATTTATGTACACAAGAATTGGAGTTGTTACAGTCTACCCTCTTTATAAAAATTTCGTCCTCGAAATTTACAATTTATTTTAAGGACTAGTTTAAAAATAAGTGGGGATATCTTGCACGCATCTCATCTTCTCTTTCCCATGTTGATTCCCCTGGCGTGTATTTTCTCCACATCACTCGAACTAAGTTGACTTATTTGTTCCGAAATGACTTCATTTTCCTGTCCAGGAATTCAACAGGTTGTTGCTCACAGGATAAGTCGGGCTGTACAGTGAGCTCGGAATGATTGAGAATATGGCTGGGGTCACTCACATACCTTCTGAGTTGGGATATGTAGAACACATTTTGCGTTACTTCCAATGAAGATGGAAGTGCCAAGCGATAAGCTACTTCACTGACTCGTTCGATTATGTCAAACGGTCCAATGTATCTTGGACTTAGCTTACCCCGTCTTCCAAATCGAATCACTCCACGGTTTGGAGATATCTTCAAGAATACATGATCTCCCGGCTGGAACTCCAAATGACGTTGCTTCGCATCAGCCCAGTGCTTCTGTCGATCTTGGGCTATGCGCATTCTTTCCCTGATAGTGCAAACTACGTCAACCGTTGCTACTATCATCTCAGGTCCAAGGAGTTTTCTATCTCCGACGTCGTCCCAACTTAATGGCGATCGACACTTCCTTCCATAAAGTGCTGCAAAGGGTGCCATTCCTATACTTGCTTGGTAGCTGTTGTTGTATGAAAACTCCACAAGATGTAGGTGATCTTTCCACGATACTCCGAAGTCTAACATACACGCGCTGAGCATATCTTCTAAGATCTGAATAGTTCGCTCAGACTGACCATCTGTTTGTGGATGATAAGCTGTGCTGAAGTTCAGACTTGTTCCTAAACTTGCTTGCAGACTTTGCTAAAATTGTGATCGGAACCTGGTGTCACGATCGGAGACAATGCAGACCGGTACTCCATGAAGTCTTACGATTTCCTGTATGAGTTCATAGGTATCAGAGATAGTACATATTTGAAGAGTTTAAATCTTACTTAGATTCTTACCTCCATGTACTTCTTTGCTAATATCTCAGTTGATTGGCCAACTCGAAATGGGATGAAATGAGCAGACTTTGTGAGTCGATCCACAATAACCCATACCGCATCGTTACCCTTTGTGCTGCGAGGAAGTGCAGTCACAAAATCCATTGTGATGTGTTGCCACTTCCATTTAGGGATAGGTAACGGTTGAAGTAATCCAGCAATCCTGTGATGTTCAGCCTTTACTTGCTGACAGACCAAGTATTTAGCGATGCTTCTGGCTACTTCACGCTTCATTCCATGCCACCAGTAATTTTGACGTAGATCTTTGTACATATTTGTACCTCCAGGGTGTACTGAGTAAGGAGAGCTATGAGCTTCTTTCATTAACTCGTCCCGAACAGAACCTTTTGGTATACACAATTTGCTGTCGTACCGTAAAGATCCGTCTTCATGGATGATGAAGTCTGTTCTAAGTCCATTTTCCACTTGTTCTCTGATCTTTTGCAACTTTGCATCACTTGCTTGAGCTGCTTTGATCTGATTGACAATTGTTGATTGAACTTGTAAATTCATCAAACTTGAAGCGTTACCTGGAATGATCAATTCAATCTCCATTTGATGCAAGTGTTGTTGAAGCTTCCACTGAGCGGTGAGATTCATTGCTAATGGTTGGCGACTAAGGGCATCAGCTACTACATTCACCTATCCTGGATGATATTGCAGGTTGATGTCAAAATCTGCCATGAGTTCTAACCATCGTCTCTGCCGCATATTAAGCTCCTTCTGAGTAAACACATATTTCAGACTCTTTTGATCTGTGTATATGTTTACTCGCTCACCAAGAAGATAATGACGCCAAATCTTAAGAGCAAAGATAACGGCTGCCAATTCCAAATCACGCGTCGGATAATTGCGCTCATGAATCTTCAGCTGTCTTGAAGTATAAGCCACAACCTTTCTGTGCTGATGTAGAACACATTCTAATCCCTTACCGGATGCATCACAATGCACTTCGAAACCTCCAGATTGGTCCGGTATAACGAGAATAGGCGCTGATATCAACTTTGACTTGAGTTCTATGAAAGCTTGTTCGCATGTTTCTGACCACACGAATTCTTAATCTTTACGTGTGAGCTTGGTCAGGCGTGTTGCTATCTTTGAAAAGCCTTCAATGAACCTTCTGTAATATCCAGCTAGACCTAAGAAACTTCGAATGTCTTTCACTGACTTTGGTGTCGGCCATTTGCTTACTACTGAAACTTTCGCTGGATCCATAAAAATTCCTTTGCTTGATACAATATGTCCGAGGAAACCAACTTGATTTAGCCAAAATTCGGATTTGCTATACTTGGCGTAGAGTTGATATTGTCGTAGTGTTTCCAAGACAATTCGTAGGTGCTCGGCATATTCTTTCCGACTCTTTGAATACACCAGGATGTCGTCGATAAAGATGATAACAAACCGGTTTAGGTACTCTCGGAAAACTTGATTCATCAGGTTCATGAATATCGCTGGTGCGTTGGTCACTCCAAATGGTATCATAAGAAATTCGTAATGTCTACAACGAGTTCTGAAAGCCTTTTTATGGATATCAGATTCCTTGACCTTTACCTGATGATAACCTGAACGAAGATCTAGCTTAGAGAAAACACAAGATCCACTTAGTTGATCGAATAAATCGTCTATGCGCGGAAGTAGATACTTGTTCTTTATCGTTACTTTGTTCAAGGCTCTACAATCGATGCACATTCTGTATGAACCTTCCTTCTTCTTCACAAGTAGAACTGGAGATCCCCAACTTGAAGTGCTGGGACGAATCCATCCCTTCGCCAATAATTCGTCCAACTGAGTTCGGACCTCCTTTAAACCTTCCGGACTTAGTCGATACGGTGCTTTGATTACCGGTTGTGATCCTGGTATTAAATCAATGCTGAATTCAAGAGCTCGATCAGGAGGCAAACCTGATATATCGTCAGGAAACACATCGTCGAAATCTCGAACCACTTCTGGCTTTGATCCTTCCTCCGCTTGAATTGCTGCAATCACTGCTTTCTTTGGTTTTGCCTTGTAAGTACTTGGCTCCAGGATACGGTCTCCACTTTGGAAATAAAAGACCGGATGGTCTGGAATCTCGAATACTACCCTCCTTTGACGACAGTCAATGGCAGCATAAAATGTTCCGAGCCAATCCATACCTAGAACCACATCGAAGTTCGGTATGTCCAGCACCTTGAAGTCAGCATAGAATTCTCTGCTACAGACGACTACTGGACGCAAGCTGTATCCCATTGTTGCCTTTAGAACGCCGTTCCCTGAACTGACATTCCAGCTGGATACAAGCGGTGTGACTAGAATCGCATGAGTCAGACGAACCGTTGCGACATAAAGCAATGAGATGCTCCAGTATCGAATAGTGCTAGTGCAGGAAGTGAGGCTACTAAGATTGTAGCTAAGGTATGTGGAATATGTTTTAGGTATAGGAAAAATATGTAGGTAGGTGTTAAGACTGAAAAAAAGCTTGAGAAGAAAGGTTACCAGTGATGACTTGGCCAGTGGCCTCAGCTTTTTCCACAGTCATCGTGAAAGCCTGTCGCCGTGGTTCATTCCTCTTGGCTGGAGGAGCATTCCTCTGAACGTTCCTTTGAGCTTAATGGAACTGATGAGGAGGAGGTGCATTCGGTAGTCCTCTAGGTGGTGGAGCAGGGAGAGCGAGTCTTGGAGTAGGTGCCTGAAGGGCCGGTCTCTGCTGGTAAGTGATTGCTGGCCTTGGTGCAGCAATTGGGTTATGTCTTCGGGGACAAGACCCAATATCATGAGTAGCTGAGCCGCCGACTAAGCAAAGACAGTTGGCTCGCCAGCAGTCTTTCGCCAAATGTCCATCTTTCCTGCAGTAGGTACAAAATGCTGGGCTGGGCTGGTTGTTTGGTACTCCCGGTCTCCTGGACACAAATGGTGGCCTTGAAGAGGCTCCTCCTGCCATCTAGGTGGCATGGCGCTTAACTCCTGCTGATTAAGATCTGCCCCTCATCTTTACCACTGTCTCATAACGGCGGGCAGCTTTTAGAGCCGATTCATGAGTCGGAAAATCTCCTGTGGCTAATGCAGCCTGGATCTCCGAATCTAACCCTTGTTGAAATCGACGGGCTCTGATCTCATCCGTCAGTATCAAGTGTGCCGCAAATCTGTTAAAGTATTGTGTTAGCTGTGTAGTATGTGATATATTGAAAAATTGAATTATTGAGACATATCTTACCGACTGAGCATGGTGAACTCAGCATCGTATTCATCCACTGATTTGGTCCACATCGAACCCCGTTGTAAGTGGATGAACTGCTGTTCCATGTCGAACCTGGCAGTCTCTGGGAAATACTTTGCGTCGAACATGTCGCGGAAAGTCTTCCATTATATGGGTTGATCAAGACGGCTTTCTTCCACCTTCCACCAAACCCATGCATTGTCCGTGAGCTACAGCTTCGCCACACGAACCCAAGCTATCTCTGGAACTTGTGCCCCTGCCAGACCATCTTCAATACTTTGAGCCCATTTTTCCGCTTCGAGAGGGCTCTCCTTTCCCGAGAATTGTTTTGGGTGCAAAGCTCTGAATTGCTTGACCTCAGGTGCTTCTGCCTCTGGTTGGTTCATCAAGATAGCAGTCTGCTGCTGCTGTCCTTCCAGGAGGCCGCGGATTGTCTCAAGCAGAACCGTCTGCTCGTTGATCAGAGCAGCGACGACAGGTGTAAGTGGTAGTGGTGGGGGAGTGTTGTTAACATTCGTGCTGGTATTGTTTTGGGAATTCATAACCTTGAAAGAAAATTTTGGGTTGGGACAGATTCAAAGTATATGAAATGATAAGATTTAAGGAATATGAATTGTAAAAAATGTTTTCAGTTGCTGGTTCTTGTGTTATATTGCTTAGGTTGTCTACTGATTGATAGAGATTTTCTGTGTTTAAATTTACCGCAATCAAGACGGTGTCGCTTGGTAGCTAGCCGGTTGAGTACGAGTCGATCCACAGGGAAATGGTGTCCTTTTCTTTAAGTTCTAACGAGTTAAGTCCTAACTTTGGTAGGTTTTGTTTTAAGATCTAAGAATGAGAATAAATTGATATAAAGGCTTGCTAGGGTTAGGATTAGGTTAGTTCGAAATAAGGATTCTTCTCACTTCTTTCAATGCCCTAGTTAAGAATATAAGTGTTAGGGTAATAGTCAACAACGGGGATTAGCACGAGTAGGAAGAAACTTAATTTCTTCCTTTTGGTCCTTGTCCGTCCGTTCTTGGCACTTAGCCCTAACCTCCGGTTAATTCAACCACAACCAGTCTAACTAGGGAATCACCGCTATCATGTAGGATAGGGTGCCGTAGCGAGCGGATTATGGTTGATTTAAAGAGAGTCCTTAATTAAAATTATTTGGGAAAAAAAAGGAGTGAGAGAGATTTCCTTCTCTCAAACCTTCCCTCTCCTATCCCTAACAAGTGAGGAATTACTCACTCATTAGGAAGATAACAATAAAATTCATTTTTTTTATTTTAATAGATGAACTAAATTGCAGATAATAAAAGAACAGATAAAAAATTGCAGGAATTAAAATTCAGATAAAAGAATGCGAGATAAAAAAATAAAACTTACTTTATTGATGACCTCTCAACAATGCATTACAGTTGGAATTAAAATTTAGATCTAAGAATTAAAAAGAGGCATAAAAACTAAAGAGAGGCATAAAAATTAAAGAGAGGCATCCTTCATTTGGCTTTCAACTCTCCTATTTATAGATAGGAAAAACCCTAGGTTACA
This sequence comes from Agapanthus africanus, assembly GCA_030015575.1. Lineage (NCBI taxonomy): Eukaryota > Viridiplantae > Streptophyta > Magnoliopsida > Asparagales > Amaryllidaceae > Agapanthus > Agapanthus africanus. The sequence continues at coordinate 750,938,804 of CM057340.1, read as the reverse complement.
TTCTGATCCATACATGAATTTACAAAGCTACCCTAAGAAAATCGGGTCAAAGCACCGACACCTCCACCGACACATGCACCGACACGTGCACCATACGGCCGCGGTTCCGCGGTAGAAAAGCCTATTTGGCCGCGGTTCCGCGGCCATTTGGTAGGATCTTGGGCTCAATTCTTCAGGGTTGCTTCATGTTGCTTTTACCTTCTGTTTTCTTCACTTGGTTTCTCAGAATCTCTTCTATTTCGTTCCAGATTTTCAACAGTGTAGAATGATGTGGACTTTTGCCTTGAGCTTCGCGTTGAAATCTTGTGCTACCCTTGTGCTTTATGCATTGAATTGTCTAATGATTTTCATTTGTTCCTTGAACTGGTAGGCGGTATCATACGGATTCATCTATTGTTGGTCGTAGTCTCACATTTGTAGCGACTTTTCATGAATTTCACTGTAACGATCTGAGAACCTGTAACCTGCAACTATTTAGCAGATATGGATCAAAAGCACCTATTTATATATAATGTGATTAAGAATGGACGATATACTAATGCAAAATTCTGATATGAACAAATACCCCCAAACTTATTTTTTGCTCGTCCCGAGCAAAGCCAATTTTATTCTAAAAAATTCCTAACCTCACTTTCGCAGGGAACGCGATTGCACTGAGCTCGTGCAATAAGCCGTTAAACCTCTAGGTGTCCCTAGTAGGAGGAGTGTTGTCTTCTGAGGGTTTTCAGCGGATACTACCCACAAAATCCGATCAATTTGGGATGTTGACTCTAATTCTTTAATTCAGTATTCTAGCAAGACATTCTATTATCTTCAACTTAGAAATTATCAACCCATATTTTTCACACTCACTTTTCATTTAACTTAAGATCGTATATATTTTGCAAATTTATTAAGTTTTCAGTATCTTTTGAATTTTCCTTCTAAGGCGCAATCTTAACTCAGGAATTTTTATCATCTGTACTGAAGATATATGCCCTATCTTTTATTCCTATCTCTCCTCCAAACTCCAATCATATACCCTTACGTGTGTGTAATTATCACCCCTACACTTGGAAATTCAATTCAAGCTATCATACTCTTGTCCATCTTCCAAAATACTTTTTAGTTGGTGAATTCTAGATGAAATTGCTCACACATCCTTCATGCGATCGTTAATACTTCTTGAGGTACTAAACGACCGATTACAAAATGTGTTTACGCATTTAGGCGTAATTTCTCGTCTTGCAATACCTAAGGCTTAGCTGTGACTCCCAAACCAGTTAGTCTAAGGCACTAGGTGATAAAGCACCCTCGCTATATTTTTTATTTATGCCGCCTTAAGTAATTACAAAACCAGTGTTCATTTTTTATCTCTTTATTCACCACTTATACTTTTATTTTATTTTCCTTCATACTAAGGATTTTAGACAAGAGCATTTCAAGGTATCCTCTACTATCCCAAGTTTCAAGATGTGTGTGAGTGCGTAAGTAGGGTATATACTTTCAGAATTTAGACTAAAGGTTCAGAATTTATTTTTCAGACTTACACTTCAAATAAAAATTTCAATACTCTTCTCTTATTTTGACTTAGCCCAAGAACTGAACTCAAAATTTGCCTATTTCTAAATAAACTGCAAGAACATATATTTTCTATAATTAAACTTTAAGAAAGGTTATTTTTTTGTGTTTTTAATTTACCAAGTTTAGGATCTAGTTTTTCCTAACTAGTCAACCGTCTTGTTGAACTTAAGTCAAATATGACCAAAATTGAATTTTTCAATTTTTATAATTTTTCAATTTTTTATTGATTTTATTTTTTATATTTTTTTCATTTTTATTTTTTTAATTTTTTATATAGATGCAATGCGGAATTAAATATGCAAAGAAAGAAAGAACAAATATGTACAAAAATAAAAATATGCAGATGCAAAGATAACTATTTACAATCAAGCTCCACCCCCAAACTTATCGAAAGCAGTGTCCTCACTGCTCATAGCCTCGTCGTCCTCTCGATCTTGAGCGGGATCGTTCCTCTCTGGCTAGCAGGGTAGTCATGCCCTGCTCCAAACTCGTCACTCGCTGACCAAGGTTGGTCACCATCCCTATCAATCTTTCTACCCCCTATTTGTTCTTCACATCAAGCGCGCTTGCGCAACGGGGGTAAGCTCTTCATCGCTCGCGGTCGAGCTGGAGCTGGGTGTCTTTGCGGGCACGTCTTCGGCTGGCTCGGTGCGCGACCATAAATCATGCAATCGTGTATAGGACGTGGAGGTCTCCCTCAAGAAGGGGTCTAATTGGAATTCCACCATTCATATAAAATTCGAATTTCTCAACAGGGAGAAAATGACGACACAGTTGTGTCACCAACATAGGGCATGGATAGTTGGCAGCCCTCTTGCCCGCACCAATCGAGTGAAGTAAAACAGTGCACATATCATAACTATGGTTTCGTGTCATCAAGGTGTGCACTATATGGAGGGATGGTGTGAAAAATGTCGTGTTGTGCGAACTACCAAAAATATTATTTTGTGCCCAACGGCACACAGTTAAGACGTTCGCAAAAAGGGTTCTAGCCTGGATGCCTTTTCGTGGCTCCCTTGAACAATCGTTACCCATTAAGGTAGGTAGTCTGCGAAACGGAGGGTTTGATCATGAATAGAGGGTCTAGGTATTAATGTGACTTCATGGATGAAGTCCCTATCTATTATTATTTCCCTATCCCCCTAAATTAATCTAATGTAACCGTGTTGTGAGAGGCAACCATCCTCCATCCATTCATAAAAACGGGTGACAAGATCCGGAAGCGCGAAGGCATTCGGATGGTTAAATAGTAAAAAGTTCCATCCGCGCCTTCGGATCTCATCACCGAAGTAACTACCGTAAATCGTGTGTGCAAAGAGTTGTGAAAACTCTCTTTCAAATTGCAAAGTGAGTGCCATCACAGAGAAAAAGAAATGCAGAAAAATTAAATCTACAGAGAGATGACAGAAGGGCAAACCTCCTCTGAAATTGTCAGAGGGAGAAGAGGCTTGAAAGCGGCGGAAGCGCGGCAGTTAAGGCGTTGGGCGGCGGTTCCGCGGCTGGGTAAGGCAATCTCGCTGAAGAAAGTTGGGCGGCGGCTAGGGTTTTGAGTTAGGGTTAGAGGAGGCACTGTAAATGCAGATATGGGGTCGGGTTTTATTTATAGGAAGTGTTTTGGTTATTTGCCAAAAAGACCCTTTAAAAAGAGGAATTTATTTGTAAAATATTTTTTTTATTTATTATTTATTACAACTGAAAATTTACAAAAAACACCCCCAAAATTTGAATTTTTTTTAAATTTTTTTATAATTACAATTTATACATACCGCCAAACTTATTTGAAACAGTGTTTCCACTGTTTATGGCTGGATAACCGAAATTTGGGGGTAGATGGAGGAAGATCAGTCAATGTAAATCGGCTCCTGCAACAGCAGGAGCTCCTCCGAAGAGTCCGCAGTGAGGAACGGTTTAAACCTGTGTCCGTTCACTTTAAATAATGAACCGTCCTTCGGATTTTCTAAGTTGACCGCACCGTGCGGATATATGGTACGTACAAAAAATGGCCCTTTCCATCGAGATCTGAGCTTGCCGGGATGGAAATGTAGCCGGGTGTCGTAAAGTAAAACTTGCTGACCAAGTTTGAATGTTTTGCGCATAAGGTGTTTATCGTGAAACACCTTCGTTCGGTTTTTGAAGACAACCGCGTTCTCGTAAGCTTCATCCCGAAGCTAGTTCAATTCATTTAACTGCAGCTTTCGATGGTTGCCCGCATCTTCGATAGATAGATTCGGCTCTTTTATTGCCCAAAATGTACGATGCTCTATTTCAACTGGAAGGTGGCAAGCCTTTCCGTAAACAAGCCGATAAGGAGACATGCCAAGATCGGTCTTATAGGCAGTTCGAAATGCCCAAAGGGCATCAGTAAGTTTTAAAGACCAATCCTTACGGTTTTTGGAAACCGTTTTCTCCAAAATTTGTTTGATTTGCCGATTTGAAATCTCGGCTTGCCCACACGTTTGGGGATGATAAGGTGTTGATAGCTTATGATTAATGGAATATTTTCGCATTAAGGACTCGAAAGTCCTATTACAGAAATGAGTTCCATTGTCACTAATGATTGCTCGGGGGTGCCCAAACCGGGAGAAAATGTTTTCTTTGAAGAATCTAACGACAACCTTGTTGTCGTTAGTCCGGCTGGGTACAGTTTCGACCCACTTAGAAACATAATCAACAACAAGGAGAATATACAAGTTCCCAAAAGAATTGGGAAACGACCCCATAAAATCAATCCCCCAAACATCAAAAATTTCCACAACCAATATTGGCTGGAGCGTCATTTCGTTTCTTCTGGATATCCGGCCCAAGTGTTGGCACCGGGAGCATGTCTAGCAGTAATCATGTGCGTCTTTAAAAAGTTGTGGTCAGTAGAAACCACACTGCAAGATCTTTTCGGCTGTCTTTTTAGGGTCAAAATGCCCGCCACACGTTTGATCATGGCAAAATGACAGCACGCTCTTGAATTCATTGTCGGGGACACACTGACGAAAAATCTGGTCGGGACAGTATTTAAACAAATAAGGTTCGTCCCAGTAAAAGTGTTTTACCTGGGATAGGAATCGGAGTCTGTCCTGTTTTGACCATTCATTCGGTATAAGTCCAGTGGCCAAATAATTCACAATATCTGCGAACCAAGGTTCGCATGATATAGTCAAGAGCTGCTCATCTGGAAAAACGTCTTTTATAGGAAATTGAAGCGTCGACGAAGAAGGGAGGCGTGAAAGATGGTCGGCGACTACGTTTTCGCATCCTCTTTTGTCTTTGATGACAAGGTCAAACTCTTGTAGTAAGAGGATCCAACGTATCAGCCGAGATTTAGCGTCCTTCTTCGCAAAAAGATGGCGAAGAGCTGAATGGTCAGTGTATACGATGACTGTAGAGCCGATTAAGTAGGGCCTGAACTTTTCTAATGCAAACACAACAGCTAAGAATTCCTTCTTGGTTGTTGTGTAATTTAATTGGGTATTGTTCAAGGTTCGGCTAGCGTAATAGATTACATGCGACATCTTATCAATGTGTTTTCCAATGGCAAAATCAGATACATCGCACATAATCTCAAATGGATGCGTCCAGTCAGGAGAAGAAAGAACGGGAGCAGAAGTAAATGGGTTTTTCAATGACTCGAACGCCTTAATACAGCTCGAGTCGAAATCAAATATGGTGTCCTTGGCCAACAAAAGAGTCAAGGGCCTAGCAATCTTGCTAAAATCCTTGATGAACCGTCTATAGAAACCGGCATGGCCAAGGAAGGCTCGAATGTCTCGGACGCATTTGGGAGGAGGGAGATTGGAAATGACTTCAATCTTCACTTTATCTACCTCAATACCATTTTGCGAGATGATATATCCTAAGACAATACCTTCTCGTACCATGAAGTGGCACTTCTCCCAATTTAAAGTAAGGTTCTTATCCTTATACCGGGTAAAGACTGCGTCGAGATATATCAAACACTCATCAAAGGAGTCGCCGAAAATGGAGAAATCATCCATGAAGATCTCCAAGAATTTTTCCACCATGTCTGAAAAAATACCCATCATACACCGCTGGAAGGTAGCGGGTGCATTGCATAACCCAAAGGGCATGTGACGGTAAGCAAACGTACCGAAAGGACAAGTGAATGTGGTCTTGTCTTGGTCTTTTTCGGCGATGAGAATTTGATTATAGCCGGAGTAGCCATCCAAAAAGCAATAGTATTCATGCCCAGCCAATCGTTCTAGCATTTGGTCAATGAAAGGTAATGGAAAGTGGTCTTTCTGTGTCGCGGCGTTGAGTTTTCTATAATCGATGTATACTCGCCACTTAGTTTGGGTGCTAGTAGGTATTAACTCATTCGCCTCATTAGTTATGACCGTTATGCCCGATTTTTTTGGGACAACGTGAATGGGGCTAACCCACTGGCTATCAGAGATAGGGTAAATAATACCACTATCAAGATATTTTACGATCTCCTTTTTAACAGCCTCCTTCATGACTGGGTTGAGTCGTCTCTGTGGATCCCTGGTTGGTTTGGCATCATCCATCATATGAATATGATATTCAACTATCAGGGGACTAATCCTCTTGATGTCCAACATAGTCCAGCCAAAGGCTTGCCGATTGCTTTGCAAGACCGTCAGAAGGGCTTTCTCTTGCTCTGAGACTAGAGAAGCCGAGATGATAACAGGGAGGGTCTCATTCTCACCTAAGTAAGCTTATTTAAGGTGAGACGGCAATAGCTTGAGTTCGAGTGTTGGAGGTGAAACAATTGAAGGTAAAATCGATGAAATTGTCTCAAACTCAAAGGATTCCAACAGAGGTTCAAAATGAGTGTAAGCAACCGAGTCGGATGGTTCAGCTAACTCATCCGAAAATTCAAAGGATTCAAACTCGGGTGGTGATTGGTCGAGATCGTTTGAGAAAGTGAAACACTCGTAGTCATTATCGGGCGTGAAAACAGTATCAGGTTCAAGGAGGAACGCACTAGTGGTGTTAAGATTGCTGTGATCGAACAAATTTTTTTCTAATTCACAGTTCTCCGGGGTGATCTCTTGGATCGAGCAAACGTCTAGTATATTAGCATTGGGTTCAGAGGGCTGATTCCCCAACTTAAAAATGTTGAGTTCAATTGTTATGTTTCTAAAAGATAGGTTCATAGAACCATTTCGAAAATTGATCACAGCATTAGAGGTTGCAAGGAGTGGTCGACCGAGTATCACCGGAATTTGATTCCGGGGGTTAGCCACAGGCTGTGTATCTAAAACAATGAAATTAACGGGGAAATGAAATCCCCTACCTTTATTAACACATCCTCTAGCTCACCCCTAGGATGGGTGATGGATCGGTAGGCCATTTGGAGAGTACAATGTGTAGGTTTCAGCTCTCCAACGCCTAGTTGCTCATATACCGAATATGGAAGCAGGTTAACACTGGCACCAAGATCTAAAAGTGTGCGGTTGATGTTCTTATCCCCAATAGTTATTGAAATCGTAGGACAGCCAGGGTCCTTTCGTTTTTGAGGTAAAGGTTGGGTAAGAGCATTACTCACGGCACTAGCTAAGAAAACTTTCTTAGGTACCTGTGATTTCCTCTTCTTGGTGCACAAGTCCTTCAAGATTTTTGCATAAGAAGGGACTTGTTGGTTTGCATCCAAGAGGGGAATGTTAATGCTAACCTGTTTAAATAACTCCACAATCTTCTCCATTTGTGGATTTTGTTTATTGGATCTCAACCGGTTTGGAAATGGAACATTTTGAAAATTGGTTGAGTCCAATGCTTGTGGAGGAGATTTTGGAGTTAGAACGGATCCCGGTTCTGGTGTTTTCGTGGAGTGAGATGTGGGTCCGTTTAGAGCAGCAGAAGAAGTAGAGCCTTGTGAAGAATGGAGAATAGGCTCTGAAGACGAAGAAGATGAAGAAGAAGAAGAAGCGGCGGCCGGGGTGTCATCATCAGTGCCAACATTGTTGTGCAACATCCTTCCAGATCTCAATGTTGTCACGGCACTAACATTATGGTTTTGTTGTTCAAGAGCAACATGTGCATTTTTTGGGTGACCAGGATTTGGGAGTGGTTGAGATAGAAGCTTTCCTTTCTCTCGCTCGCTTAAAACTGCATTCAGTTGTGCAATCTGGGCTTCAATGGTTTTGATGCTTTGCCCATGTGACGCAGTGTGTTGCACCAAAGACTGAATGGAAGACTGGATGTTGGCTGAGGATTGAGTTGATTGTTTTAAAAACGCCTTCAGACTTCGTTCTAACGAGGAAACCTTATCGTTATTTAGTGGAACAAAATTGTTTTGAGGAAAAGAGTTGTTGGGTGAAAAATTGTTCGTTTGATTTTGGTAAGGTTGGGGTCGGAAAGGTTGCTGATATTGAGTTTGTTCAGGAGCTTGTTGTTGAGGAGGAGGCCTCTGGAAGTTGTTGCTGCCTTGGAATTGTTGTTGATTTTGATTCCAGGCGAAATTAGGGTGGTTCCTCCAACCAGGATTGTAAGTGGAAGAGTATGGATCATTTCTTTGTCTTTACTGAAAGGCAGCATTAACTTGATACTGTCCTTGAGCAGGTGGGTTGTAAGGACACTCTTCGGTCAAATGGGATGGATCCGAACAACAAGCGCATATAGTGCGAGGGGGTAAAGCAGGGGCAGGAGAAGGGGATGAGAATTTGTTCTCAATTGCTTCTAGTTTTCGTGTAATTGCTTCCATTTCGGCTTTCATTGCAATTGACATATCAAGTTGATGAACACCTGTCCTAGACGGACCGGAAGAAGTAGACGAAGTGGTCGGTCTAGTGCTTTCCCACTGAAGCGTTTGTTCAGCAAGATCGTCGAGAAATTGCCAAGCCTCCTCGTCAGATTTTGATAAGAAGTGGCCTTGACAAATGGTCTCCAGCAACTGCTTAGTTACTGGGTTCAGTCCTTCGTCTAAGGTCTGGCAAAGTTGCCATCTCTCAATACCGTGATGAGGGCACTGAACAAGAAAGTCTTTGTATCGTTCGAAACACTTCCAAAAAGGTTCTGAAGGAAACTGAGAAAATTGGTTAATTTCATTACGTATTCTCGCGGTCTTGTGATTTGGGTAAAACTTTTTAAGAAATGCTTTAACAAACTCTTCCCAACTGTTTATGGAATGCGATGCAGTACTATATAGCCACTTTTCAGCTGGGTCACATAGAGTGAAGGGAATGACTCGTAGCTTTATAGCATCATCGAACAGTTGGGTTGTCTTCATCATTGCACAGACGTTCTGGAATTTGTTGATGATGATATAGGCATCTTCGGATTCCAGTCCGTGAAATTTAGGTAACATGTTGATGAAGTGGGGCTTAATCTCGAAATTGTCCCTATTTGCCGGCGGAAGTGAAAGACAGGTAGGAAGTGCGAAGCGGGAAGGATAGAAACGATCCTGGAGCGCGATTCGCTGTGGCGCTTCAACAGGAGGTTGTTGCGGGTTATTCGCACCCAGTTGAGGTGGAATCAGTCCCGAGGTAGGTAAAGGGTTGTTAGGATTGAATCCTGACATCACTTTAGAAGATGATGAAAGTGAGGATGAAGGTGAATGGACAGAATTCCGGTCAACGTTGGAGTTGGCCGGCAAAGGTAAAGATGTAAGAGGTGTGGAGGGAGTTTCGATTTCGGAGTTGATCGTGTAGTCGGTAGCGACTAATGAAACACGGACTAAACGGGCACTAGTGTCCCGAGTCCAACCGGACATACACTAAACGAGTTTTAGTGTAGTCAAAACGTAGAATGTAAGGGTAAGAAAACGTCAATGGAGAAACGTGATGAAAGGTGGGTGAAATGGGATTCTACCGACAAAGGGCAAGTTTTTATAAAAACTTTGTTTTGTTGTTTTTTTTATATATATATTTTTTATATATTTTTTTTATAAAGATTTTTGCAAAAATTTGTATGGAATTACGACACAATTTCAATCAACCACAGTGTAAACATGTACAATCAATTCTAGAGCTAGGGTCCTTTAAGTCAACTAGACTGCTCCTAACTGTTCCAAAGCGACAAGTTGTGAGATATCCCTCAAATCGCCTCTTCACCGCCAATTGTGTCTAGGTAAACACAAATGAAGAAACGAGGGTTTCGCTCACGAATCACCGTGAGACGGGCCTTTTAAAGTTACCTTTCTCACTTGTCTAGCCTATGCACCACAAAATCAGGTTTAGATAAATGACTGAATGCCCACAACCTTCCTCTGTCCTAATGAGCGCGACAGTCCTTAATTGGCTGAGTCTAGATATTTTTTAATTAACTCAGGGGTGATGCATATGCTTTTTAGTGATTTCTGGGATCTTAGGAAGGGTAATGAATTCCCCACCCAATCTTAATTGGTGTTATAGCCCCTTAGATTCCGTATTAAATATGCAAAACAATAACACGCCAAAATCTAAAACACTTGCCAAATTTTTCCAGTGGAGCTTAGGGGGTAGAAGAGAAGAAAAAAGATACTTACAGAGATTTTCAGTTGCTGACGTCACCTTTTTACCGCGGTTCCGCGGTCAAATGCCTACTGCTGCCGCGGTTCCACGGTGGATCAGTAGGTTCAGATCTTCAAAAAATTTCTCCGTTCTGATTTGGTTCTCCTTTGTCTGTTCAGATCCTCTGTTTCTGGATTTGTTCACTGAGCTTGCTCCATATCTGAATCAGTCCGTCTTCCTTTCCTGCACAATTCGCGCAAAAACCAATAAAAAATAACAAGATGATTTTATTATGTTTTTTATTTTTTTATATATTTTTATTTAATTAACCCGAAATTACAAAAGGAAATAAACTACCGTCTCCCCGGCAAAAACGCCATTTGATTGATAGAGATTTTCTGTGTTTAAATTTAACGTAATCAAGACGGTTTCGCTTGGTAGCTAGCTGGTTGAGCACGAGTCGATCCACAGAGAAATGGTGTCCTTTTCTTTAAGTTCTAACGAGTTAAGTTCTAACTTTGGTAGGTTTTGTTTTAAGATCTAAGAATGAGAATAAATTGATATAAAGGCTTGCTAGGGTTAGGATTAGGTTAGTTCGAAATAAGGATTCTTCTCACTTCTTTCAATGTCCTAGTTAAGAATATAGGTGTTAGGGTAATAGTCCACAACGGGGATTAGCACGACTAGGAAGAAACTTAATTTCTTCTTTTTGGTCCTTGTCCGTCTGTTCTTGGCTCTTAGCCCTAACCTCCGGTTAATTCAACCACAACCGGTCTAACTAGGGAATCACCGCTATCATGTAAGATAGGGTGCCGTAGTGAGCGGATTATGGTTGATTTAAAGAGAGTCCTTAATTAAAATTATTTGAGCAAAAAAAGGAGTGAGAGAGATTTCCTTCTCTCAAACCTTCCCTCTCCTATCCCTAACAAGTGAGGAATTACTCACTCATTAGGAAGATAATAATAAAATTCATTTTTTTTATTTTAATAGATGAACTAAATTGCAGATAATAAAAGAACAGATAAAAAATTGCAGGAATTAAAATTCAGATAAAAGAATGCGAGATAAAAAAAATATAACTTACTTTATTGATGACCTCTCAACAATGCATTACAGTTGGAATTAAAATTTAGATTTAAGAATTAAAAAGAGGCATAAAAACTAAAGAGAGGCATAAAAATTAAAGAGAGGCATCCTTCATTTAGCTTTCAACTCTCCTATTTATAGATAGGAAAAACCCTAGGTTACATTCTGATCCACACATGAATTTACAAAACTACCCTAAGAAAATCGGGTCAAAGCACCGACACTTCCACCGACACGTGCACCGACACGTGCACCATACGGCTGCGGTTCCGCGGCAGAAAAGCCTGTTTGGCCGCGGTTCCGCGGCCATTTGGTGGGATCTTGGGCTAATTCTTCAGGGTTGCTTCATGTTTCTTTTACCTTCTGTTTTCTTCACTTGGCTTCTGAGAATCTCTTCTATTTCCTTCTAGATTTCCAACAGTGCAGAATGATGTGGACTTTTGCCTTGAGCTTCGCCTTGAAGTCTTGAATCTTGTAATGCCCTTGTGCTTTGTGCATTGAACTGTTTAATGATTTTCATTTGTTCCTTAAACTGGTAGGCGACATCATACGGATTCATCTATTATTGGTCGTAGTCTCACATTTGTAGCGACTTTTCATGAATTTCACTGTAACGATCTGAGAACCTATAACCTGCAACTATTTAGCAGACATGGATCAAAAGCACCTATTTATATGTAATGTGATTAAGAATGGGCGATATAATAATGCAAAATTCTGATATGAACATCCACGCAGAACAGAACTGCATGGTAAGGTTCCATACAGTTCTGACCTGCATGGGCCACCAACAAAACCTGTCACGCCCCGCTTCCCAGTATACGGGCAGAGGACGCGACGAGGCCGCTACGTATTTACTCAGAAGTAAACACGCTGAGCGTATCTAAGCAATATAAAATAAAATGTACACAAGAGACAAGATGTAATTAAACAACAACTTTACTTATTAAACATTCTTTTTACAATGCAACTGAAATGAAAATATATGGAATAAAAGCAATGCCTAAACAGTGGCATACCAGGAATGAAAATACTGAAATGAAATGTACAAGTAACTAGAGCTCTGGATCTTCAGTAAACTGGTCCAAGTCCTCGCTGCTGGGCTCGATCTTCAGTGAGTCCGAATCATCTGACGACATTCCAAAGAAGAAGAAAGAGAATGTCATCAGCGAACAAATCGCTCAGTAAGTCCCGTAAATAGACAAGAATGGAATAGACAGAATAGAGAGTATATTGTTATAATGTTGTATTTAGTGTTAACACTGTTGTTTGTAGTTTAGTATAGAAGAGGCCAGTGTATACGAGAGGAGTCTCACTAGACCAGAGACTACGGTATATGGAGTACAAGGAACCGTTCAGCCACAGTACAACGACAATTGAATTCAGGTTAGGTATCTTTATGGTTGATGTCTCGTGCCACTTCTAACACCTTCCGTACCAATCTACCCCTTATAAACCCCGCGATGTCTTAATTGTATTATTTGTATTGTATTGTCTTGATTTATATAGATGGATGACTTGCCGGAACCATGATATCAGTAATGGAACGGATATAACGGATGAACATGTAAATGGAATATATCCATGGTTCGGTCCAGTCAAGTTGTATAGATTGAATATATGGATTCATGAATTCATGTTGAATATATACTTGAATCATATTCAAGTCAGTTTGATTATATTGAGACTCAGTCTGAGTCAGACAATTAGAAAAGAAATTAAAGTCCTGAATTATGTTTTGGTGCTATCGGTAACTGCTGCACATGGACGGCAGAATTTGTGTCTTTTTTAAAGACAATTATCGTGTTGATAACACCGTTTGTTAAGTTGTCTACCTTAAATAGGAAAGCACCCATATCTCCGGCTCCCTGAGGTTCAAGAGACTGGTCCCGCTTAAACCTATGTTTACTAGGGTCCTTATTGTAATTTAGTATAACTTGAGAGGTTTTTATGTAAAATAGTTTTGTTATACTTTCAAAATATACCTCAAGTATTTAATTATCGTCTTTAGAGTTTTCATAGACGTTTTTTTATTCAATGTGAAATTTCTAGTGAATATGACCTAGTTTTAAAGTATAAGGTATTTATTTGAAATATTGGAATTGTATGGTATTTTCTTGTAAATGGAATGTTTTTCTTGAATTTTGGAAATGTGGAATATCATAAATATAGAAAATATATATTTTGATATTAATTACATATATATTTATTTATTTAAAATATAAGTTTTATTTATGATAGAAATCACATTTTTTAAAGAAAAATTGTATTAAAAAACTTTCGAGATCGTATGCTCCTTGTGGAGGTCTGCATCTCACTTTACTAAGCCCGAGGATGTGCGATAATCCGCACCATCTCGAATGGATTCCCCAAAATGGGTTGTAGAGACGCAATTGGAAAGATTTGTTAAATACACTTCTTTTAGAAAAATGTTTTATAAGTTGAAGGTAGTTAAATGTAATGTCGTATTTTTCCAAATCTATGTTCCCAAATTCTTTCGTGCTATGTTAGATATGAGTGTTGTGAGGAGGCAGGTCATTATCTCGTGAGTTATCTAAAGGTATAAAGGTATTATAGAGTTTATGTCGGAAATTAATGTTTGTGGTATTTTAATGTAAAATTGCGATAAAAGATGCACATAACAATCTTTTTGTGATGAAACTTATTAAATATGTTTATTAAGGTTTAATGAACAATATGTGATGACATGAAGATATTTTGATTAAGAAAAATTATAGATTTTAAAGAAAACCGAATCGGAAGTCGGATTAACTCCGCTTCCGTCGGGTTTTAATTTTGAATGTTTTTAGAATAGAGAAAAGAAGGAGAAGTAGGGTCTTACTGGATGATTGGCTAGAGGAGAGAAAGAGGAAGAGGTGGGAGGTGCCGGTGCGTCGTTTCGTTGTCGGAATCTCCTCGGATTGCCGTCGGAAGTTCGTCGAAGCTTCGCCCTTTTGCTAACTCCACTTGCACACAAAAGACTTGGGAATTTTCTTGAGAGTTTTGGCAGGGAATTGTGAGTGAGAAGGGGTGAATTGAGGGTGGTATTTATAGAGAAAAATTAGGGTTTATGGGTTGTTCCCCTCCGAATGACGGCGGCGACGACTGAGGGACGTCTTGCCTGAGATTCGGGGCAGATGCTATTTGGTTTTATCCGTCCACCTCTCCGAAGATGCCAAGTTGATTTATGCCACCGTGTATCGAAGGTTTGAACGAATGCGGCCGATGTAGCAGACTTCGTCAGATTCCTCCTCGCTTGAGGGGTTTTTGATTGTGGGGACGCTCTTCCCTGCAGGCGCAAGCCCCTGCAGTTAATTACGCTACCGTATCGCGGTAACAACTTTCTCCTTCTCCAGAAATTTCACTTTGTGTCGTGTGTGTTTGTTTTGTTTGTGGTTGCCCATGGATTGTATACGGTGACTAAGTTATGCCGTCGCCCGTAGGACGTGGATTAGTCCAAATTCGTATTTACTTAGATTTGGGTTTGGTGTTTTAGTTTAAGGATACGTTAGCCATGTTGAGGCTAAGATCAACTTAAACGTTCGTTAAGGATACGTTAGTCTGATTTGAGACTAAGATCAACTTAACGGAAAGAGCATTTAGGGGCTCTATTGTTCCAGTTTAGGGACGTAGTGGTCCGTTTAATGTATATGGCCATTGGGACCCGTCACCTCTCTGACGACGTTGAAGGATTACAACGACAGGTGTCAGAGGAGTTCGGAGATGTACCCTTGAACCAACGTTTGGTTAGGGAATATGTAGTCCGCTTGAATGTTTAAGGATACATTAGCCAGATTTGAGACTAGGATCAACTTAAACGAGATCGTTTAGATCCGATAAAAGAGCATTTGAGGGCTCTATTGTTCCAGTTTAGGGACGTAGTGGTCCACTGCTAGTTTAGGGACATGGTGGTCCATAGGTAGTTTAAGGACGCATAAGTCCATGGGCTTAAGGATCCCACAGTCCATATGGGTGTGTTTAAGGACGCATTAGTCCGTTAGTTTAAGGACGCATAAGTCCGTGGGTTTAAGGACCCCACAGTCCATCTGGATGTGTTTAAGGACGCATTAGTCCACGAGTTTAGAGACCTCGCAGTTCGTATGATTGTGTTTAAGGACGCATTAGTCCATGAATTTAAGGACCCCGCAGTCCGTTTGGATGTGTGGTCGTCAGGACCCATTACCTCTCTGACGTCATTAAAGGATTACAACGATAGGTGTCAGAGGAGTTCTGAGATGTACCCTTGAACCGGATGTAAATTGATTTAAGAGAGCAGTCTTACTTAGTCAATTTAATTTGAGGACTTGCGGCCATGATTGGGTTAAGTCCAGTTGAGAATATTCGACGTTTTTATCTTTGGCCTATTAGGCTTGTGCTAGGGCTTTGCCCATGTTTGATAATGCACTGCATTTTATTCTGGTCTGCTAGGCCTTTTTGATTTGGGCTCTGTCCCTTTATAAATGATGCAGGGCATCTGTTTGGGCTCTGCCCTTCTTTAATATAATGCATTGCATTTTAATTTGGCCTGTTAGGCCCCTTTTTAATTGGGCTTGGCCCTTCTGCAGTGCATTAAGTATCTGACAGTAACTTGTCAGGCGCTTTGCACCAGTTATTGAGCGCAAGCGCATGTAGAGGTGACACGTGTCACGCTCTGGTGAGCGCAAGCGCAACAGCGCAGTGCGCTGCGTCAGTGCGCTGCGCTGTTGCGCCGCTGACACGTGGCGCTCTCTGGTGGCTTGCGCCAACCCAAGAGCGCAACAGTGCAGTTTTTGCAAGTGCAAGGCACTGTTTCAATAACTTGATCCAATTTTGGATTCAAGAAAAGAATCTTTAAAATTCCAGAACCAATGGTTCATAAAAAAGTGCAAGGCATTGTTATTATTTTTATTTATTGAGGATCATTGATCTTGTTCTTAGATCAATGATCTATTCAGAAGAGAACCTTCTCTTTTATAAAGGTTTTTACCTTTTTCTTTTTTGTTCTTGAGTTTTTCTCAAAATTCTTCAGAGTTCTCTCTGTTTTTAAGTTCTTGATTTCTCCCTCTGTTTCTGTTCTCACTGTGTGTGTTGAATTGGGGTCTAGGGGCCTTTATATAGTGCCCATTAATTTGTTAAATTTGTTAAAGGGATCATTCTCTGTGTGATTTGGGGAATTTTCCCCACCATTGGATCTTTGATCCAAGGGCTTCTGTTTTACAGAAGGCAATCTTCTTGTTTTAACAAGAACAGAAAGATCTTACTGGAATTTTAATTCTGTTTGGCGCAAACGCCCCAGCGCTTGACACGTGTCACGCAGCGCACAGCGCAACGCAACTGCGCTGACACGTGTCGCGTAGCGCAGCGCTTGCGCAGATGCAACTGTGCTGACACGTGTCGCGCAGCGCAGCGCTTGCGCGACTGAAGCGTTGCTTCCTTTAATTTTATTTTTAATAGAGCCTTGCTCTGATTGGGCGCACTGCTTTGGGCGCTGCGCTCGCTGCGCTGGCGTGCCAAATTTTGACACGTGGCACTCTGCGCGCAGCGCAGGGGATCTGAAGCGTTGCTTCATTTATTAAAATTTACATTTTCAGAGTAGAGCTTTGCTCTGATTGGGGGAATCAGAAGCGTTGCTTCATTTCCCGCCTTGGAATTTGAACAGAGCTTTGCCCTGATTGGGGTAAACAAATGTCCCCCCGCTGGTGCGCTTACGTGGCCCCAAATGTGAGCGCAACGGTGGCAGAATTCCAAGCGCCGCGGCAACTTTTGGAAGCCTAAAGGGCACTTGATGCCTATAAATAGGGCCTTTGGCCCCTAAGATGATTTTCATCCCTTCATAAGCATTTTTCCCAGAGCCCTGCTCTTTCTGTTCAAGTACTTTTAAGAGTTAAAACTCTAGAAAATTTTAGGTAAAAATTAATTTGGATTAAATTAAATTAATTTAAGTGCCTTGCTCTCAATAGATCCCCGATCTAAAGGAGACCCATTTAGGGTTTCACTTAGTAGAGCTTTGCTCTATAGGTCTAAAAGGATTTAAAGAGAACTAAAGGGAATCCTATTAAGGTTCCATTAATGGAGCTCTGCTCTCTAAAAGATTTTCCTTGTATTTTCTTAATTTGTTAATGGAGCTTTGCTCCTTCCAAATCGTATAGAAGAACTCTTAATAATTCTTCGTGGATCTTGGAAACTAAAGATGGCATTTTACATTATTATTATTATTATCTTCTCAGAGCAAAGCTCTCAATGTTCTTAGGGGATTTTCTTCAAATTCTCCTCATTACTGAATTTGATAGGTGTCACTCCTGTTTGCAGAGCATTGCTCTCGAGGAGTTTAACTCCCTGTGCCCGTTTTTAATAAGAATTCGCTTAATCAGTCTGTCTGCTAATTCTGTTAATCTTCTTTTACAGGAGCAATGGACGCCCACATGTACGACCTTGATGAAATCATCTCTTACGGAGACATCCGCCGACTCGGCCGTTCTCAGAACCGAGAATTCACGAATGCGGAGTGTGCCGAGATCATGAGCCGCTTCGACGCATATAACGGTCAACTGCTTCCCCGACGTTCCTCTCTCCTGAAGCTCATCATGGGAGCCATTTAGGAAGCACTTCCCCTATTCTGTTCCGGCGTGCCGCTTGGGGTGTTGGATGCTGCTGAGGATAAGGTGCACTCGGTGTATCTGATGCACCTAATCTTGAAGAGACGGCGAGACAATCTTGTCGATCTCCTGCACCAGGCTTTCCAACAGTCCGCCATACTCGCTGCTTATTGGAGGGAGGAAGACATCGGGGGGACCCCGACGCTTGTGCTCGCGAAAGAAAGCACACTAGGATGGTCCGCGAGGCTTGGAAATTCTTAGATAGGGTTACCTTCGAGTTCCTCAATCCATGTCCTGGGTCTGAGGTTATACCATTGTAAACGTTTTAATAATGTTATTATTTATTTCTTCATGATTATAAGAACCCTTTTGGAATATGAATGAAAATATTTATTTCAGCTTGTCTTATTCCTCGTTCTGAGTCTCTTGCACATGCATGAATGAGTGTGTCTCGAATGCTTGATCTAACGCCAATCAGATGTTTTTTCTGTCACTTTCTTCTTTCTTTTATTATCCGCATGTTACCTTAGTGGATATGGTTGACAGATAATAGAGTAAGCATCTTAGTTTCTTCAAGAGATAGTGATGGCTTAGGCCGCAGGTTCAGATCTGCTGCCTAAGACTTTTCAATTCTATGAGCCGTGAGGGTCTCATAGAGACTTTTCTCCCTACGGATCGAGAGGATCTCGTAGGTGGATTTTCTCCTTAGGCATCGTGAGGATTCCTAAGTGTGTTTTCTCTTATAGGTCGTAAGGATCCTATAAGAGAATTTTCGCTCTTACGAGTCGAGAGGACTTGTAAGCGGTTGTTTCCCTTCTTGTCGAGATTCGACTTTGGAGAGTGAGAACCGTGAATAGTTTACAAGAGGCCGTTTTAGACTGACTTGCAGGGTCCCAGTGCTTAGGAAACAAGCTTTTTAATTCCTGCCGCCTAAGGCTTTATCTTGTAAGTTGAAACGAATCGGGAAGTTCTCGCGGAGACACTGGTTTCTCTGCGGGCCGACGCGAATCAGGAGGCTCTCATCAAGGACGCTAGTTTTCCTGAGTTGAGGAGTTTGCCAAGGACACTGGTTTCCCTGAGTTGAGGAGTTTGCCAAGGACACTGGTTTCCCTGGGGTTGAAACGAGTCGAGGTGTTCCTGCAAAGACGCTAGTTTCTCTGCGGGTCGACGCGAATCGGGGTGTTCTCGTCAAGGACACTGGTTTCCCTGAGTCGAAGGATTTTGCCGAAGACACTGGTTTCTTCAGGGTTGAAACGAATTGGAGTATTCCTGCGGAGACACTGGTTTCTCTGCGGGCCGACGCGAATCAGGAGGCTCTCATCAAGGACGTTAGTTTTCCTGAATTGAGGAATTTGCCAAGGACACTGGTTTCCCTGGGGTTGAAACGAGTCGAGGTGTTCCTGTAGAGACGCTAGTTTCTCTGCGGGTCGATGCAAATCAGGATGTTCTCGTCAAGGACACTGGTTCCCCTGAGTCGAAGGACTTTACCGAGGACGCTAGTTTCCTCAAAGTTGAAACGAATCGGAGTATTCCTGCGGAGACGCTGGTTTCTCTGCGGGCCGACGCGAATCAGGAGGCTCTCATCAAGGATGCTAGTTTCCCTGAGTTGAGGAGTTTGCTAAGGATACTGGTTTCCCTGGGGTTGAAATGAGTCGAGGTGTTCCTGTAGAGACGCTAGTTTCTCTGCGGGTCGACGCGAATCAGGATGTTCTCGTCAAGGACACTTGTTTCCCTGAGTTGAAGGATTTTGCCGAGGACGCTAGTTTCCTCGAAGTTGAAACGAATCGGAGTATTCCTGCGGAGACACTGGTTTCTCTGCGGGCCGACGTGAATCAGGAGGCTCTCATCAAGGACGCTAGTTTCCCTGAGTTGAGGAGTTTGCCAAGGACACTGGTTTCCCTGGGGTTGAAATGAGTCGAGGTGTTCCAGCAAAGACGCTAGTTTCTCTGCGGGTCAACGCGAATCGGGGTGTTCTCATCAAGGACACAGGTTTCCCTGAGTCGAAGGATTTTGCTGAGGACGCTAGTTTCCTCGAAGTTGAAACGAATCGGAGTATTCCTGCGGAGACGCTGGTTTCTCTGCGGGCCGACGCGAATCAGGAGGCTCTCATTAAGGACGCTAGTTTCCCTGAGTTGAGGAGTTTGCTAAGGACACTGGTTTTCCTGGGGTTGAAACGAGTCGAGGTGTTCCTGCAAAGACGCTAGTTTCTTTGCGGGTCGACGCGAATCGGGGTGTTCTCGTCAAGGACACTAGTTTCCCTGAGTCGAAGGATTTTGCCGAGGACGCTAGTTTCCTCGAAGTTGAAACGAATCGGAGTATTCCTGCGGAGACGCTGGTTTCTCTGAGGGCCGACGCGAATCAGGAGGCTCTCATCAAGGACGCTAGTTTTCCTGAGTTGAGGAGTTTGCCAAGGACACTGGTTTCCCTGGGGTTGAAATGAGTCGAGGTGTTCCTGCAAAGACGCTAGTTTCTCTGCGGGTCGACGCGAATCGGGGTGTTCTCGTCAAGGACACTGGTTTCCCCGAGTCGAAGGATTTTGCCGAGGACGCTAGTTTCCTCGAAGTTGAAACGAATCGGAGTATTCCTGCGGAGACGCTGGTTTCTCTGCGGGCCGACGCGAATCAGGAGGCTCTCATCAAGGATGCTAGTTTCCCTGAATTGAGGAATTTGCCAGGGACACTGGTTTCCCTGGGGTTGAAACGAATCGATGTGTTCCTGCAAAGACGCTAGTTTCTCTGCGGGTCGACGCGAATCAGGATGTTCTCGTCAAGGACACTGATTTCCCTGAGTCGAAGGATTTTGCCGAGGACGCTAGTTTCTTCGAAGTTGAAACGAATCGGAGTATTCCTGCGGAGACGCTGGTTTCTCTGCGGGCCGACGCGAATCAGGAGGCTCTCATCAAGGACGCTAGTTTCCCTGAATTGAGGTATTTGCCATGGACACTGGTTTCCCTGGGGTTGAGATGATCTCTGGTGGTCTTTCAGGTTTTATATAAGTTACCGTCAAAACCATGAAGCTAGGAATTTGATCTTCGCTTCGTTTGCTGGCACTGCGTCTGCTGTATCGAGACGA
Organism: Agapanthus africanus; assembly: GCA_030015575.1. NCBI lineage: Eukaryota > Viridiplantae > Streptophyta > Magnoliopsida > Asparagales > Amaryllidaceae > Agapanthus > Agapanthus africanus. The sequence continues at coordinate 750,918,106 of CM057340.1, read as the reverse complement.
ATGTCGCCGTCGTCTCTAGGATGTTGGTGGACCGTCGAGATTTGGCTTTGCTTTCTGGCGGAGCCTGTTGGGAAGGTGTGGTTCCGTCTTTGTTTGTGTCCTTGGATTGTATACAGGGATCGATGTGATCTCAACTGTAGGGCGAAAGTTTCATATATGTTTTTTGTTTTATTTCCGCGATGCTCTATCATTTCAGCTTTTATATCGCGAAGGTCGCGATTGCCCAATCATTTCGGCTATTTTTCGCGGTGCCCAATCATTTCGGCTATTTATTTTATTTTTACTCGCTGCTTTTTATTGCGAGTTGCCCAATCATTTCGGCTTTTTTGTACGCATATGTTTTTACTTGCTGCTTTTTATTGCAAGTTGCCCCATCATTTCGGCTATTTCGTATGCCTGTGCAGCCTACTGGCTTTTCGCCGTAAACCTGAAATTAGACACCGATTCTGGCATCAGCACCGCTATAACTGGGATATTGCCAGGAGCGAACCATCATTTGCCTCTGTCGATATCGAACAAAGGTGGCTTAGCGAACATGGTTAGGGTCCTGTCGACTAAGGCTTTTGACTTCATGAGTCGTAAGGGTCTCATAAAGGTATTTCTCCCTACAAGTCGTGAGGATCTTATAGGTGTATTTTCTCCTTAGGAATCGTGAGGATTCCTAAGTGTATATTCCTCTGTAAGTCATAAGGATCCTACAAGAGGGTTTTCTCCTTGTAAGTCGAAAAGACTTACAAGGGTTGTTCATCATGCGAACATATCCCTAGTCACGGATGGGACTTGGTTAGGGAAATGTTTATTCACGCCCGTGGATTGTATACAAGGGTCAGTATGAGCCGCTTGTAGGGCAATATCCAAGGTTGTGGGGGGTTTGCTTAAGCACAGGTTGAGGTTTCTGTAACTTAAGACTTTCAAATCTTATGAGCCGTGAAGGTCCCATAAGAAAGTTCTTCTTACGAGTCGTGAGGATCTCGCAAGTGTATTTTCTCCTTAGGAATTGTGAGGATCCCTAAGTGTGTTGCTCCCTTGTGAGTCGTAAGGGTCTCACGCGGGTGGTTTCTCCTTACAAGGTCGAGAGGACCCTGCAAGTGTCCTTTAACGAGGTTGCGCCCTTTCGGGTTTTCATAAACACTCGCCGGTAGCCCTGCTGTTTTTACTCACAGAGCCCTTTCGGGTTTTCATCCGTGCCCATTTTGCTTATGGACGTACCATTTTTATTTATTTTTCTTTTCTTTCTTTTTTTTTAATTCTTTTTTCTAATGAGGTCGCGCCCTTTCGGGTTTTCACGAACACTCACCGGTAGCCCTGCTGTTTTTACTCACGGAGCCCTTTCGGGTTTTCATCCGTGCCCATTTTGCTTATGGATATACCGTTTTTATTTATTTTTATTTTCTCTTTTTTTTCTTTTTCTTTTTTTTTTATCTCGTCAGCCTGAGGATGCTGCGATAGTAGTTTAAAGACGTTTCGGTCGTCAGCTAGTTTTAGGACGTTTCGGTCCGTCATTAGTTTAAGGACGTTTCGGTCCGACATTAGTTTAAGGACGTTTCGGTCCGTCATTAGTTTAAGGACGTTTCGGTCCGTGGCGAAGAAGGCCGGCTACTATTTATAGAGTTTTGGGCTTAGGAAGATAGCGAGCGGACATAGTCGTCGTCATCTATCATTGACCTAGGCTGTGACTCGTTAGGCATAGTATTTCTTTAGGAAGCGACCGTTTATTGGCCTGAAAGGCCTTTCACCGTGCATATCCACGAGTAGATAGGCTCCACCCTGGTAGACCTTGTCTATGATGTATGGGCCTTCATAGTTCGGCTCGAATTTTTCCCGCTTGACGCGATTGGGAATCATAGGTCTTTTGACCACTAGCACGAGTTCGCCTTGGCGGAATGCCCTCGGCTGGGTTAATCTTTCATATGAGCGCGTCATCTTTGCTTTATAAGCCTCCAGATTTTGTTGCGCTATGAGCCGGGTTTCATCAAAGGCATCAAGCTCTTCAAGCCGAAGGTGAGCATTCTCTTCGTCCGTTAGCTCATAATGGACTGCCACTCGTAGAGAGGGTAACTCTATCTCGAGGGGGAGTACTGCTTCCGTACCGAATACCAACGAATATGGCGTTGTGTTCGTGGCCGTCTTGAACGTAGTTCGATACGCCCAAAGAGCCTCTTGCAGTCTCTCGTGCCAGTCCTTCTTATTTCGGGACACCGTCTTCTTCACGATCTTTGTTAATGTCTTGTTGAAGGCCTCAGCTAGACCGTTAGCTCGCGGATTATAAACTGAGGAATATCTCCAGTCTATATTAAGTTGTTGCGCGAAGCGACTGATCTTGTGGCTTCTGTAGGCTGGCCCGTTATCGGAGATGATCCGTCGCGGGGTTCCAAACCTATATATGACGTGTGTCTTGAATAAATGGAGGATATTCTCCGTCTTCACTTCCCTCAATGGTACTGCTTCTGCCCATTTAGAGAAGTAGTCAGTCGTCGCCAGGATGAAACGATGTCCTCTAGACGATGCTGGTTCGATGGGGCCGACTATGTCAGTTCCCCACATTTCGAACGGTCAGCTGGCCACCGTTGGATGTAGTGGATTTGGATGCTGGTGGATGAAGTCCCCATGAATTTGGCATGAGTGGCATTGCTTCGCATATTCAAGGCAGTCCTGAATCATCGTGGGCCAGTAGTAACCCATCCGTTTTATCTTCAACTTCATCTTCGGGCCTGCTTGGTGAGAACCGCAGAGTCCGTCATGAACTTCCTGAATGACTCTTTTCGCTTCGTCAGGTCCTAGGCACCTCAACCACAGAGAATCAAATGACCTCTTGTACAGAGTATCATTGACGAAGGCGAAAGACATAGCTCGTTTCACAAGCTGATGTCTTGAGGACCCATCTTCGGGCGTTCGACGGTATTTGAAGTAGTCTATGAAGACTTCTCTCCAATCCTGAGCCTTTTCTCGGTCTTTTATTTGTAGGGTCATCTTCTCAGTCGCTCCCTTTCCTTCGGGTGATTCCGAAGATATTTCTGCTGGGGCAAGCACCCGACGGCTTTGTACCACAATTCTGACATCATCGAGATTCTCGTCAGCCAGTTCTTTAGCGAGCTTGGCTAATGCGTCCGCTTTACTGTTTTCCGCGCGCGATATGTTTTCCAAAGTGTAGGAGGGAATTTGGGTCAACAGTTGTTGCAACTTTTCGCCGTACTTCACCAGCTCTGGCTTGCACGTCTGGCAGTCGCCATTTACTTGACTGACGACCAGTTGGGAGTCTCCGTATATGAGGAGGTTCTCAATTCCTATGTCGACGGCAATCTCGAGGCCTGCTATCAAAGCTTCGTATTCGGCTTCATTGTTCGTCCTCGGTTCTGTTAAGGAGAAAGCAAAACGCATTATCCCTCCCCGTGGAGTCACGAAGATGAGGCCTACCCCCGATTTGATTATTGTTTAGACCATAATATTGCATTTATCATTCCCCTATTCTTATCCTTTTTATAAATAAACAGGTACTCTTGACGCACGTTTGTTGCATATTACAGGATACAGGTCTCTGGAGCAAAAACAGTGAAAAAGACACAAAGCAACAGAAAAAGGGACTTTTTGACCAACTATTAGATGGATCCTAGTCAAGCCCAGTTCACATAGGTGCAAGGCAACGAATGTCAACGTGAAACGGTTAAAAAGCCCAATACAAGTCTTCACTGAAGATCTGGAGAAGAGTGAGAAGCCAACTGAGAAAATACATATAACAATACAGAGCCCAAGAACTCCTGAAGAAAGCCCAAAAGACTGGCGACCCAAGACCACCAAAGGGCCGCGGATCCGCGGCCCAAGCCAACATTTGCCGCGGATCCGCGGCGATATAAGGCCCGTGTCGGTGGAGATTTCTTCTGTTGCCGCGACTGTTCTGTTGTTGGGATTCTCAGGGGTCAAATCAGTAATTGCGCATGTGCGAGAGTCTGTAACCCTAGGTTTCCTATTTTCCTATAAATTGTAAATTTAGATCTGTAAAAACTATGCCTCTTTTCAATCAATAAAATTCAGAATTTCTGAGATAAAAATTCAGATTTGTTCTTCTTGTTTGGAGGGAGCCGTCAACCTAGTAAGTGTTTTATTTATGTTTCTTTTAATTATAATGTCTTCTCATCCCCTAATGAGCGAGTAGTCTCCTCGCTTGTTAGGGTTAGCCTTAGGGAAAGGGTTGAGAGATGAGATCTCTCACCCCTTTCAATGCCACTTTAACCTAATGAATTAGAACTCCACGCATACGCGCACAACCGCTCCCTGCGGCATCCTACCCATCGAGGTAACGATGAACCGTAGTATAAAGGGCCGGTTGCGCGCGTTTTCCGTGGGGGTTAGGGTGATTACCAACAAAGGAAGGATATGAATCTAGAGGAAGAAACATCTTCCCAAAAGATTCGTATCCACTTTATTGATAATTAACGTAACATCTAATAGATCTAAAAAAGAAGGTATTGAAAGCGGTGAAGGAAACATTAATCTCCAAAACTTCCCCTAAGCCTAACCCTAACAAGACTCTTAATTAGATTAATTAGATCTAGTTTTTATAGATTTTTATAAACCAATCAAAACGAAAAATAGAATCAACTCGTTAAAACACATAAAAGGAATTTACCCGTCTCTGTGGATCGACCCGCACTCACCGGCTAGCTGCGAAGCGACGCCGTTTCTGATTGCGGTAAACTTACAAGTTTTGACGAATAATCAAATGGCGCCGTTGCCGGGGACGGCGTAATCTTTCTTTTTGTGAATTTTCGGGTTGATATAAATTTTAAAAATTATAAAAATCTGAAAATATATAAAAAAAATTATCAAATTTGATCTGTTTGAAGGGTGTATACTTTTGAATCTTGCAGGAACAGCGTTGAATCGCGGATCTGGAATTTTACAGAGGGCAAATAAAAATTTGGTACATAAGAACAGAGAGGAATTGAAAGTACAGAACCACAGAAATTTTTCCAGAGCACGATCTCTATTCTCAGCCGCGCTTCCGCCGCATTAAGAGGCATTCCGCCGCGGTTCCGCGCTTTCATTGCCACGTCAGCCCTGAAAATTTGTGTGGTTTGTTTTCTCTCCCTCTCCTCTGCAACCTCCATATCTCTGTCTGTGAAAATTTTCTGCAGGAATTCTTTGCGTAAAGAGTCTTTCTCTCCCTTCTCAATAACAGATTTCTGCAGGTTTCTTTGCGCCGTGCTAAAAATTTTGATTGCAAGTGAAATTTTATTTGTTTTGCATAATTTAACCGGACTCTAAGGGGCTATTTGACCAAACTCAGATTGGGTGGGGATTTCATCACCCTTCCCAGGACCCCAGAAAACACCTAAAGCATTTTGCATCGACCACAATTAATTAAAAAAGATTAGACTCAGACCTAAGGACAGCGAGCTCAATAGGAAAAGGACTAGGGTAGGCATCAGCCGTTTATCCTAACCGACATTGCGGTGTCTAGGCTAGTGGTTATTAATTAGGCCCACTGTAGTGGTGGTTCCTTCCCACTTACCTGGCCGTATTTGTCCGTGAAGAGGCGGTTTGAGGTCTATTTCTAGCCCTAGTTAGGAGCTGTCTAGTAGACCTAGGCGACCCTAGATCTAGGCCTGATTGTGCATGTGTGGTTGATTCAGTTGTGTCACGAGTCCGTTTTCAAAAAACCTCCTTGCAAAACTCACACATAAATAAAAAAAATAAAGAAAAATCTTTTCAAACTTGCAACTTGTCGCGAAGAAACTTAAAACTCACTTCCACCACTTCTTCTCACTGACGTTATCTTACCCCCACATTCTGTTTTTCTCTTTTTTCTGACTGCACTACCCTTTAGTGTATGTCATTTTGGACTAGGGATACTAACGCCCGATTAGTCCGTGTTTCGTTGGTACCGACCAACGAACCCTTCGGCGAACCCTTCGTCGAAAGTCCCTCCATTTCCTTACCTCCACCTTTAAATTCTTCTTTCGAAGGCATGTCGGGATTCAACCCCAACGATACCTTACCGACGGGAATGATTCCACCTCCGCCAGGTGCGAATAACCCGAATCTACCGCCTGTTGTAGCGCCCGCACGAGTTGCGCTCCAAGATCTCTTCTACCCCGTCCGAACTTCTTTACCCACATGTCTTTCACCCCCACCGGCAAATGGGGATAATTTTGAAATAAAACCACATTTCATCAATATGCTGCCTAAGTTTCATGGTTTGGAATCCGAAGATGCATATATTTTTATCAATAAATTCCAAAACGTTTGCGCCATGATGAAGACAACCCAATTAAGTGATGACGCAATAAGGCTAAGGGTCATTCCTTTCACCTTATGTGACCTAGCCGAGAAGTGGCTATACAGCACCGCATCACATTCCATTAGAAATTGGGACGAGTTTGTGAGAGCTTTTCTGAAAAAGTTCTATCCTCACCACAAAATTGCTAGAATCCGAAACGAGATTATACAATTTTCACAGCTTCCTTCCGAACCATTTTGGAAGTGCTTCGAGAGATTTAAAGATCTACTCGTTCAATGTCCTCATCATGGGATAGAAAATTGGCAACTTTGCCAAACATTATACGAGAGATTGAACGCAGCAACGAAGCAGTTGCTAGAAACAATATGTCAAGGTCATTTTCTCTCCAAGTCTAGCGACGAAGCTTGGCAGTTTCTTGAGGACCTAAGTGAGCAAACAATTCAGTGGGAGAGTACCAAGACCACATCATCTTCTTCAGTTGGTCAATCTAGGGCAGGCATACATCAAATAGATATGTCGATAGCCATGAAGGCCGAGATGGCCTCACTTATGAAAAAGCTAGAAGCCATTGAGACAAAAATCTCATCGTCTTCTCCTGCCCCTACTCTACCCACACGAACTGTTTGTGCTTGTTGTTCGAACCCATCGCATTTAACCGAAGAGTGTCCTTATAATGCACCTATTCAAGGACAGGATCAAGTCAATGCTGCATTTCAGCAACGACAAAGAAATGATCCTTACTCTTCGACATACAATCAGGGGTGGAGGAGTCACCCGAATTTCGCTTGGAACCAAAATCAACAAGTCCAAGGGAACAATAATTTTCAAAGACCTCCTCCACAACAACAACAAGCACCCTTACAAACTCAAAACCAGCAACCTTTCCAACAACAACCTTATACAAATCAAACGAACAATTTAGTTCAACCAAATGATGATAAGGTTAGCTCGCTCGAGAAAAGTCTAGAAGCGTTTCTTAAGCAAACTACAGAATCCGCAGCAAGATTTGCAAGTTATGTGCAATCTTTAATGAATAACAATGCCTCACACGATCAAAGTATTAAATCTATTGAGGCACAAATTGCACAATTAACTGCTGCGTTGAGCGAGAGAGAAAAGGGAAAGCTTCCATCTCAACCATTGCCCAATCCCGGTCACGCACAAAACGCATATCACAATCACAATGTAAATGCGGTGACCACGTTGAGATCCGGAAGAGAGTTGCAAAATAATGTGAAAACTAGTGATGACATCCCCGCCGGTGGTTCTTTTTCTTCTTCCCCTTCTTCATTTTCTTCACTTCCTTCTTCACCTTTTTCTTTAGAGCCTATTCTCCACCCTTCACATGGCTCTACTTCTTCTAGCTCTAACGGACCCATTTCTCATAACACGAACACATCTACACCGGGATCCGTTCCTAATCCACAGTCTGCTCCACAAACATTTGACTCAACTAATTTTCAAAATGCACCATTTCCAAACAGGTTGAGTCCTAATAAACCAAATACACAAGTGGAGAAGATTGTGGAGATATTTAAGCAGGTTAGCATAAATATACCTCTCTTGGATGCTATCCAACAAGTCCCTTCATACGCGAAAATCTTAAAGGGATTATGCACTTCAAAGAGAAAAGCATCTCAAGTACCCAAGAAAGTGCTAGTGGCTAGTGCAGTGAGCAATGCTATTAACCACCATCAAACCTTACCCCAAAAACGAAAGGACCCCGGCTGTCCTACGATTTCAATTACAATTGGGGATAAGAAAATTAATCGAGCACTTTTAGATCTTGGGTCTAGTGTTAACCTGATTCCTTACTCCGTGTACGAACAATTAGGGGTTGGAGAGTTGAAACCCACCCGTTGCACTCTCCAAATGGCTGATCGATCAATCACCTATCCAAGGGGTCAACTAGAGGATGTGTTGATCAAAGTCGGGGAATTCATATTCCCCGTTGATTTTATCGTTATGGATACACAACCTGTTGCTAACCCAAGAAACCAAATTCCGGTGATTCTTGGTCGACCATTTTTGGCCACTTCCAATGCCGTGATAAATTGTCGCAATGGCTCCATGACTCTATCCTTCGGAAAGAGGTCTAGTGAGTTCAATATTTATAAGATGGGAAGTCTGCCCCCCGTGCCAAAAACTAGTACACGAGAAGTTTGCTCTGTTCACGAAATCACGCAGGAGGACTGCGAGCTTGAAAGATTTCTATTTGATGAAAACAGTTTTGACGCAACTAGTGCGTCCCTCCTTGAGCCTACTACCGTTGACATAACCGAAGTTGATTATGAATGTTTCACTTTTTCGGATGACGACGACTCAGCTCGAATATGAGTCTTTTGAATTTTTGGATGAGTTAGTCGAACCATCCGAATCGGTTGTTTGCAGTGATTTCGAACCTGTGTTGGAGTCCTTTAAGTTCGAGGTAGATTCCGCAATGATTCTTTCACCTCCGAAACTCGAACTCACGCCCTTGCCGTCTCACCTTAGATATGCTTACATAGGTGAGAATGAGACCTTTCCCATTATCATATCGGCCTCTCTAGCCCTCGAGCAAGAGAATGCCCTCTTAACGGTCTTACAAGATAGGCGGCAAGTTTTCGGTAGGACTATGGCGGACATCGAGGAGATCAGTTCTCTCATAATTGAATATCATACAAAATTGATGGATGATGCCATGTCAATAGAGGACCCACAGGAATATCTTGGGGGTATTGTGGTGAGTCAACCTCCTCCCTTAGAAGTTGAAATACCCCCATTTCTTTTAATAAGGTACGAGAATGCCAACACTCCACTGATTACTGATCATTTACATTCTCGTTTCGATGCATCACCATCACCTGTATATTTACCTCCACACCTCCCATACCACTACTTCTATCTTCCCCAATTCTTTGCGGACCACCACAACTTATTTTTCCACCACCCAATATTCTTTACTGATAAATTTTTCAACTGGTTGGTGTTGACGTTTGGTCTAGGCAAAGTTTGGCAGTAATGTCTAACATGGTTTAAATGAAGTTTGGGGGAGGGCCTTTTTGTATATATTCTTTGTTTTTCTTAACAATAAAAAAAAAAGGTTGTAAATAAATAAACAGGGAAGTGCCGGTATTTTGACCCTCTTAGTTTAGCATGACAGTGATGACACTGTCAAGTTCAAGTTTGGGGGTATGCTCGGTACGTCTTCTTCCTTCGCATTCATTTGTATATATTTTTGCATTTGCATATTTATTTGAAAACCCATAAAAATTTGAAAAAATTTAAAATTATAAAAATTAATGTATTCAATTTTGGCTAATTGACTAGAGTTTGACAAATAAGTTAACTGGTTAGGAACAACTAGATCTTAGACTTAGTGAATTAAAAACCCTAAAAATAACATTCCTTAAAGTTTAACGGTAGAAAATATATGCCTTGTAGTTTATTTAGAAATAGGCAAATTTTGGGTTCACTTCTTGGGCTAAGTCGAAACAAGGAAAAAGTATTGATGTTCTTATTAGAGTATAAGTTTGAAAAATAGTTCCTGCCTTAAGTCTAAATTCTGAAAATGTATACCCTACAATTTGCACATTCACGCACCTTGAAACTTGGAATAGTAGAAGAGACCTTGAAATGCTCTTGTCTAAAGTCCTTAGTACAATGAAAATAAAAATAAAAAAAGTGAATAAAGAAAAAAAATGGACACTGGTTTTTGTGGTTACTTAAGGCTGTAAAAATAGAAAAATATTTAGCGAGGGTGCTTCATCACCTAGTGCCTTAGACCAACTGGTTTGGGAGTCACTGCTAAAGCCTTGGGTGTTGCAAAGACTAGGAAGTACGCTTTAAAGTGCAAACGCATTTTGTAATCGGTCGTTTGGTACCTCAAGAAGTATTAACGGTCGCATGAAGGATGTGTAAGCAAATTTCATTCACCAACTAATTAGTACTTTGGACAACGGACAAGGGCATGATTGCTTGAATTGAATTTCCAAGTGTAGGGGTGATCTATACACACACGTAGGGGTATGTGATTGGAATTTAGATAAGAGAGAGGAATGAAAGATAAAATTTGTATCTTTAATGGAGTTGATAGAAAATTCCTAAGTAGAGATCAAACCCTAGAAGGAAGACGTAAGAGATGCCGAAAGCTAAGTAGGTCTACATAACATATATAATCTTAAGTTAAATAATGAGGAAGTGTGAAGAATATGGGTGGATAATTTGCGAGTCAAAAGGTAATAGAATTCCTTGTTAGAAAACTTAATTGGAGAACAAAAGTCAAATGGGCCAAGTTGATAGGATTTTGTGGGTGTAATCCGCTGAAAACCCTCAGGAGACAACACTCCTCCTACTAGGGACACCTAGAGGTTTAACGGCTTGTTGCACGTGCTCAGTGCAATCGCGTTTCCCTGCGAAAGTGCGGTTAGGATTTTAGAGAATAAAATAATAAGTTTGCTCGAGGACGAGCAAAAGGTAAGTTTGGGGGTATTTGTTTAGACCATAATATTGCATTTATCATTCCCCTATTCTTATCCTTTTTATAAATAAACAGGTACTCTTGACGCACGTTTGTTGCATATTACAGGATACAGGTCTCTGGAGCAAAAACAGTGAAAAAGACACAAAGCAACAGAAAAAGGGACTTTTTGACCAACTATTAGATGGATCCTAGTCAAGCCCAGTTCACATAGGTGCAAGGCAACGAATGTCAACGTGAAATGGTTAAAAAGCCCAATACAAGTCTTCACTGAAGATCTGGAGAAGAGTGAGAAGCCAACTGAGAAAATACATATAACAATACAGAGCCCAAGAACTCCAGAAGAAAGCCCAAAAGACTGGCGGCCCAAGACCACCAAAGGGCCGCGGATCCGCGGCCCAAGCCAACATTTGCCACGGATCCGCGGCGATATAAGGCCCGTGTCGGTGGAGATTTCTTCTGTTGCCGCGACTGTTCTGTTGTTGGGATTCTCAGGGGTCAAATCAGTAATGGCGCATGTGCGATAGTCTGTAACCCTAGGTTTTCTATTTTCCTATAAATTGTAAATTTAGATCTGTAAAAACTATGCCTCTTTTCAATCAATAAAATTCAGAATTTCTGAGATAAAAATTCAGATCTGTTCTTCTTGTTTGGAGGGAGCCGTCAACCTAGTAAGTGTTTTATTTATGTTTCTTTTAATTATAATGTCTTCTCATCCCCTAATGAGCGAGTAGTCTCCTCGCTTGTTAGGGTTAGCCTTAGGGAAAGGGTTGAGAGATGAGATCTCTCACCCCTTTCAATGCCACTTTAACCTAATGAATTAGAACTCCACGCATACGTGCACAACCGCTCCCTGCGGCATCCTACCCATCGAGGTAACGATGAACCGTAGTATAAAGGGCCGGTTGCGCGCGTTTTCCGTGGGGGTTAGGGTGATTACCAACAAAGAAAGGATATGAATCTAGAGGAAGAAACATCTTCCCAAAAGATTCGTATCCACTTTATTGATAATTAACGTAACATCTAATAGATCTAAAAAAGAAGGTATTGAAAGCGGTGAAGGAAACATTAATCTCCAAAACTTCCCCTAAGCCTAACCCTAACAAGACTCTTAATTAGATTAATTAGATCTAGTTTTTATAGATTTTTATAAACCAATCAAAACGAAAAATAGAATCAACTCGTTAAAACACATAAAAGGAATTTACCCGTCTCTGTGGATCGACCCGCACTCACCGGCTAGCTGCGAAGCGACGCCGTTTCTGATTGCGGTAAACTTACAAGTTTTGACGAATAATCAATTATAGGGGTACTTTGTTTGCGCTTCTTCATGGAAGATGCTCCATCAAAATAAAGCTCCCATCGGGTATCGCTCCCATTGATCGTGTTAAACGCATGTTCGTCTGGCAGTTCGCAATTCAGAGGGGAATCGGCAGGTATCGGATGCTCAGCGAGGAAGTCGGAGATGGCCTGGCCTTTTACTGCCCTGAGAGGTTGATAGGTTATTGAGAACTTCATCAAGAGCAGATCCCATTTAGCGAGTCTCCCTGTCAATATGGCCTTCGACATTAAATATTTAAGGGGACGTACTTTGCTCCAGCGGGAGTAGTCCAACTGTTTCGTCAAGTCGCTGGCGTTTGGCCCTTTCAAATATGACCGCCTCTCATTCCCGCTCAACTTTGCTTTTAAGACGGCCTTCGTTTAGGAATGCATCAATCATTTCGTATGATGGTCCTAGAAGTTCTGGCTCAGGATCTGCCCCCAGCTTTTCAGCACAAAGAGTTTCCTCATCATCTGTAAGCGGATGGGAAACCATATGACAGCTCGCCACGTATTCCTCGGATTCATCCGACGAGCTCTCCCCCTCATCTTCCTCTTAAATGACGTGGTTGAGGAACTCTTGGAGTGTAATGGGAGTCCATGCTTTCTGGTTGTATTCCTCCAGCGCGTCAATTTGTTTTTGTAAGTCCGTGCGTTTGTCGCTAGGCTTCACGGGCTTCTTGGCTTTCTTCTTCTTCTTCTTTGAAGATTTTGACGGCTGGTTGTGAGTGCTTGGGCCACCACCATCGGTTTTTGGAGTTGGACGCGGTTTTAACATCCCTTCAATGATCTAAGGTTCCAACGGGTTCTTCCACCTGATCGCTGGGCATGTTTGAAGATCGTGTAGCATCCTCTTTGTCTTGGCTGATAGCACAACCTCCCATGGGGCTTCTTCAACGAGAGAGCACGTTGCCCCCGGCGTATTCATCCTTTTAGGGTATGAGGCTGCGGCGGATTCACCTTCCATCTGTCGGACAACGCGAACTTTCCCTGTTGGTACTGGTCCTCAATCCAATTTTTAAAAACGTAACAATCTTCGATCGGATGACCCAGTACTCGATGATAGGGACAGTAGTTGGGATCGTTGATATCATTTGGCTGCGACGGATGCCTTGGATCCGGCAGATTTATGAGTCGGTTGCGCAATGCCAGCTCAAACAATCTCCTCGTTTTATCTCGAGGAAACGAGTAATGACGTCCTAGCCTCTCCTCAAGAGGCGTGCGCGGACGCATATTATTTTGACGGACAGCTGGTTTCAAGTCGCTCGGCTGTTGTTGAGCATTAGAGACAACGATCGCTTTTCCCTTCCCCTTCTCGTTTCGAGAGTCCGGCTTCGGAGGGGGTGGTCTATGGCCCATCTGATCCATTTGAGCCAGCTTGTCGATCAGGGCCTGGAAGGTAGTCGGCTTAAAGAACATCATAAATTGGGATATGGTCGCCTGCGGATCGAGGGTTCCCACAAACATACCCACTGCCGGTGCCTCTTCAATGCGTTGTTCGCATTTTGACCATAGATTTCGCCACCGTATCGCATATTGGACCCATGTTTCGCCTGGTTTCACCCTGGCATTAATCAATGCCGTTATCGGGGTACGTTCACTGGCACTCGTGAATCGTTGCGTAAACAGCAGCTCCATCTCCGCAAAGGTCTTGATAGAGTCGTTTGAGAGTTCGGAATACCACTCGAACGCTGTATCCGATAAGCTACCAACGAACTGGCGAAGCAGCAATTTATCATCACCGCCGGTGTTGCCGCAGAGCGCTCTGAACTGGGCAATATGCTGGTGGGGATTGCCAGTCCCCTTATAGACATGGAATTTCGGTATTGTATAGCCTGGCGGGTACTTGATCTGGTCATACCAGCTTGGATATGGTCGCCCCGTTTTTACGACCTGACCGGCTGCCTCAGCCGCCTGATGAACCCGGATCTGCTGAGCTATATATCCGTCCAAGTCAGCTTTGGAGATTGTCTCCTCCTTGGCTGTTGACAGAACTAGTAGAGGATTTGACGTTTCTCCCCCGTCGTCTTCAAGGATGATTGGAGGATCTTCAGCAGGAGGATCTTGTTGGATCATCATGCCCACCATGTCCTGGAACAGAAAGGCCATTTGCTTTATGTTGGCTGCTTGTTCCGCAGCCTCTTTATCCTTCTTCTCCAATATCCAGCGAAGGAATTCAGCGTCAGTTTCTTGCTCCCGGCGTTCATCCGAGGACGCTTCGGGGCTTTCTTTTAGCCCAATGAGTGCAGCCATCGCGTTCATCATTTCCTGGAGCTTCTGCTGTTGCTCCTGAGCTTTGGTCACTGACCGTGTAAGCGGTCTATGACCTGTAGATGCATGGCTGTCCTCCTTTCCCGATGCCATGTATACAGTATGGACCACGATGCCCCCGGACTTAGGGCGTTTAGGTTCACTGCCTTTGACATTTGCCGCAGGCGTGGGAATTTTCTCCGGCCTCCTTCTCTTGTGAGCCGTTGAAGTTGAGGGGTCCGTTGCAGCGGGCACCCAGGTGGTGGTCGTCCTTTGTTGTTTGTCCGAACAGTTCTTTTCTTCTTGAACTTTTGCCCTTTTCTGTTGGCGAGAGTGACTTTGGTCAATTACGGAGTCTTGCACCCTTCGCCAGACCTTGTATATTTTGGAGGACAGCTGTTGAGGGGGATGCTCCAGCTTCGTTTCCGGAACCCTCTCCGCAGGTGGAGGAGATCTTTTTAGTGTAGCAGTTGGAGAGTTCTTACGTACTCTCCTAAGTGGTTCAAACATGTTCCCAGTTGGAACAGCAGCATTAACTTCCACCACTGGAGCAGGTGGAATTAGCCCTGAGGGGGAGTTGCCCCCTGCCTTCCTTACTCGTCGCCAATGGCGACGTCGAGCATGACGAGCCGTTGGGACTGGCTCGGCGATAGAGATAGCTTCTTTTTGCCCCGTGTCTGAATGAGGTGCTGCTGGTGCCAGCCTCTTAAAGACTGATGTTGTCTTTTGAGTAGAGATATTCAATCTGTCAAAGATAGATCCTCGAGCAGGGGCAGGAGCCGGAATAGTCAGCCTTGAAAAGACTGACTCTTTAACAGGAGAAGCCGCCTTGACGACTTCTGGAGCAGGGGTGGCTGTCTTTCTCGGGACGGCCATTTCCGGGTTCATGGGCTTTGTTCACCCCAATCAGAGCAAAGCTCTGTTCAAATTCCGAGGCGGGAGATGAAGCAACGCTTCATCTTCCCCCAATTAGAGCAAAGCTCTGCTTTGAAAATTTAAAATTTAATAATAAATGAAGCAACGCTTCAGATTATTTGCGCTGCGCAACACGCCACGTGTCAGGCGCAGATGCATCAGCGCAGCGCCCCAGAAGGCGCGCCTAATCAGAGCAAAGCTCTATGTTTATGAAGCAACGCTTCAGTGGCGCTGCGCTCTGCGCTGCGCGACACGTGTCAGCGCAGTTGCGCTGCGCTCTGCGCTGCGCGACACGTGTCACGTGCTGGGGCATCTACGCCAAACAGAATTAAATTTCCAAGAAATCTTTTCTGTTCTTGTTAAAACAAGAAGATTTTCTTCTGCAAAGCAGAAGCCCTTGGATCAAAGATCCAACGGTGGGGAAAATTCCCCACCGATGCGCTAGCACAGTTGCGCTGCGCAGTGCGCTGCGCGACACGTGTCACGCGCTGGGGCATCTGCGCCAAACAGAATTAAATTTCCAAGAAATCTTTTCTGTTCTTGTTAAAACAAGAAGATTTTCTTCTGCAAAGCAGAAGCTCTTGGATCAAAGATCCAACGGTGGGGAAAATTCCCCAAATCACTCAGAGAAAGATCTCTTTAACGAATTTAACTAATTTATGGGCACTGTAAAAAGGACCCTAGGCCTCAATTAAAGAAGAAGAAGATCTTTAAAAAAAAAAGAGAAGAGAACTCTTGAGAATTCCTCAAGAACAACAAAAGGTAAAAAACCTTTAGGAAAAAGAGAAAATTCTCTTATGGACAGATTATGGATCTAAGAACAAGATCAATAATTTTTAAATAAAAAGAAAAATAAGTAATAATAGTGCTTTGCACTTTTTTTATGAACCTCTGGTTCCTGAAACAAAAAAGAAAAATTTATTTTCTTTGATCTAAATTAGATCAAGAAATTAAATAGTGCTCTGCACTCCTGTTCTTGAATCTAAAAGATTCTTAGTGCTTTGCACTTCCAAACTGCGCTGTTGCTCTCTTGAGAGAGCGCCATGTGTCAGCTATAAAACAACTTGCGCTCTTGAAATAGAGCTTTGCTCTCTGGAATTGGCGCAACTCACCAGAGCGCGCCACGTGTCAGCAGCGCAACAGCGCAGCGCACTAGCGCAGCGCACTGCGCTGTTGCGCTTGCGCTCACCAGAGCATGACACGTGTCATCATCATATGAGCTTGCGTTCATTACTTAGCGCAAAGCGCCAGACAAATGCACTGTATTGCTTACAAAAGGGCCAAGCCCAATTAAAGAAGGCCTAACGGGCCTAATAAAATGCAACGTATTACTTTAAAAAAAAAAGGGGCAGAGCCCAAACTAAAACAGATGCGCTGCATCATAAGGAAAGGGACAGAGCCCAAACCAAAAAGGCCTAGCAGGCCAGAATAAAATGCAGTGCATTATTAAATATGGGCAAAGCCCTAGCACAGGCATAATAGGCCAAAGATCAAGAAAAATCTTGAATATTCTCAATGGGACTTAGCTCGATCATGGCCGTAAGTCCCCAAACTAAATTGACTGAGCAAAAATGCTCTCCTAAATCAATTTACGACCGGTTCAAGGGTACATCTCTGAACTCCTTTGACACATGTCGTTGTAATCCTTCAACGACGTCAGAGAGGTGACGGGTCCCGACAACCACACATCAACATGGACTGCGGGGTCCTTAAACTCGTGGACCGAAACGTCCCTAAACTAATATTGGACCACCACGTCCCTAAACTGGAATATGGACCACCACGTCCCTAAACTGGAATATGGACCGAAACGTCCCTAAACTAATATTGGACCACCACGTCCCTAAACTGGAATATTGGACCACCACGTCCCTAAACTGGAAAATGGACTGAAACGTCCTTAAACTAATATTGGACCACTATGTCCTTAAACTGGTATTGGACCACCATGTCCCTAAACTGGCACAATAGAGCCCAAATGCTCTTTTGTCGGATCTAAACGATCCCGTTAAGTCGATCTTAGTCCCAAACTGGACTAACGTATCCTTAACAACCGTTTAAGTTGGTCTTAGCCTCAAATATGGCTAACGCATCATTAAACCTTCAAACAGACTTTAGTCCCAAATTGGACTATAAATTCCCCCAATCAACTTTGGCTCAAGGGTACATCTCTGAACTCCTCTGACATTTGTCGTTGTAATTCTTCAACGTCGTCAGAGAGGTGACGGGTCCCGACGACCATACATGCAATGGACCACTATGTCCCTAAACTGGAACAATAGAGCCCAAATGCTCTTTTGTCGGATCTAAACGATCCCGTTAAGTTGATCTTAGTCTCAAACAGGACTAACGTATCCTTGACGAACGTTTAAGTCGATCTTAACCGCAACGCGACTAAGGCATCCTTAAACTAAAAACACCAAACCCAAATCTAAGTAAATATGGATTTGGACTAATCCACGTCCTACGGGCGACGGTATTACTCAGTCTCCGTATACAATCCACGGGCAACCACAAACAAAACAAACACCCATGACACGAAGTGAAATTCTGGAGAAGGAGAAAGTTGTTACCGCGAAGCGGTAGCGTAATTAACTGCAGGGGCTTGCGCCTGCAGGGAAGAGCGTCCCCACAATCAAAAACCCCTCTAGCGAGGGGGAATCTGACAAAGTCTGCTACATCGGCCGCATCCGTCTAAACCTCCGATACACGGTGCCATAAATCAACTTGGCATCTTCGGAGAGGTGGACGGATAAAACCAAATAGCATCTGCCCCGAATCTCAGCGTCAGGCCATCGCGGTCCTGTGCGCCGTCCTTCGGAGGGGAACAGATTCTAGCACGCCCGGTGGGACCTCTTCCTCTTTCCACTCCACACTTCGTGTGTCGTCTTCGCGAACCAATCGCGGTTTATTAAATGGTTGCCTTCGGATTTCAAGTTACTAAGATTTTGTCTTTTTCCTGGCGCAGAACTCAAGATTCAATGGCCTCTAACTGCACCAATTACTCGAAATGCCACTGTAGTGGACGGTCCACCTCCCCCGGAGGTGTAGCATATGGGCCCCAAGCGGCTTCCTTCCTCACTCTGCCGGTAGACCAGGTGACCCAAGCCACCACTGGTCTGTTCTTCGGGACCATGATCCCACCTACAAGCTTCCCTACGCCAATACCTGCACTGGAAGTGAACAAAAAGTCGGTCTTCGACCGGCTCACTGCTACGACGGCCCCTGTCAACGGGTCGCTCACTACCAAACCGACAGCCTCTGTTTTCACCAGGCTAAATCAGAACTCGAAATTGGCTGTCCCGAGGAAGGCGATAACTGTTGCTCCGGAAGTCGTCAAGGCGGCTTCCCCTGTCAAAGAGTCAGTCTTTTCAAGGCTGACGATTCCTGCTCCTCCCCCTACTCGAGGGTCTGTCTTCGACAGGTTGAATATCACTCCTCAAAAGACAACCTCAGTCTTTAAGAGGTTAACACCGGCGACGCCTCATTCAAACAGGGAGCAAAAAGAAGATGCCTCAATCTCCGAGCCAGTCCCAACGGCTCGTCATGCTCGACGTCACCATTGGCAACGAGTGAGGAAGGCAGGGGGCAACTCTCCCTCAGGGCTAACTCTACCGGCTCCAGTGGTGGAAGTCAATGCTGCTGTTCCAACTGGGAACAGCTTTGAGCTGCTGAGAAGGGTACGGAAGAACTCTCCAACCGCTACATTGAAGAGATCTCCTCCACCTGCGGAGAGAGCTCCAGAAACGAAGCAAGAACATCCCCCTCAACGGCTGTCCTAAAAAATATACAAGGTTTGGCATAGAGTTCAAGACTCCGTGATTGACCCGGACCACTTTCATCGCCAGAAAAAGGCAAAGGTGGAAAAAGACAAAAACCGCCCCATTAAACAACAGGGGGCAATAATTGCTAGGATGCCCACTTCAACGGTCCACAAAAGAAGGAGGCCAGAGAAAGCTCCCGTGACAATGGCAAAGTCTAAAAGCGGTGAACCTAAACGCCCTAAGTCAGGGGGCATGACAGTTCATACGGTTTATATGGCTTCTGGAAAGGAGGAAAGCCGCACTTCTACGGGTCACCGACCGCTCACCCGATCAGTGACCAAGGCTCAAGAGCAGCAACAAAAGCTCCAGGAGATGATGAATGCTATGGCTGTGCTTACAGAGCCAAAAGAAAACCCTGAGGCGTCCTTAGATGAGCGCCGAGACGAAGAGACCGACGCCGAGTTCCTTCGCCGAATATTGGAAAAGAAGGACAAAAAGGCTGCTGAACAAGCGGCCAACATACAGCGTATGGGCCTCCTCTTCCAGGACATGATAGGGATGATGATACAACAAGATCCCCCGAATGAAGAACCTCCGATCGTCCTTGGAGACGATAGGGGAGAGACATCGAATCCTCAGCCTATTCTATCAACGGCTAAAGAGGATACAATCTCTAAAACTGATCTGGACGAATACATAGCCCAGCAAATAAGGGTTCATCATGCGGCCGAAGCAGCCGGCCACGTCGTAAAAACGGGGCAGCCATATCCAGGCTGGTATGACCAAATCAAGTACCCGCCAGGTTACACAATTCCCAAGTTCCATGTCTACAAGGGGACCGGCAACCCCCATCAGCATGTTGCCCAGTTCAGGGCGCTTTGCGGTAACACCGGCGGCGATGACAAGCTTTTGCTCCGCCAGTTCGTTGGAAGTCTATCAGATACAGCATTCGAGTGGTACTCTGAACTCCCTAATGATTCTATTAAAACCTTCGCGGAAATGGAGCTGCTGTTTACCCAACGCTTTGCAAGTGCCAATGAACGTACCCCGATGACGGCACTGATTAACGCTAGGGTAAAACCCGGCGAGACATGGGTTCAGTACGCTATACGGTGGCGTAATCTATGGTCGAAGTGTGAGCAGCGCATAGAAGAAGCCCCTGCGGTGGGAATGTTTGTTGGAACCCTTGATCCACAAGCAACCATCTCACAGTTTATGATGTTCTTCAAGCCGACTACCTTCCGGGCTTTGATTGACAAACTAGCGCAGATGGACTAGATGGGCCATAAACCCCCTCTCCCAAAGCCGGACTCCCGGAATGACAAAGGAAAGGGAAAAGCGATCGTTGTCGCTAATGCTCAACAACAACCGAACGACTCAAAGCCGGTTGCTCGTCCAAACAATACGCGCCCGTACGTACCCCTTGAGGATAGGATGGGACGTCCTTATTCCTTCCCCCGCGATAAAACGAGGAGGTTATTCAAGCTGGCGTTGCGCAACAGACTCATAAATCTGCCGGATCCAAAACGTCCGTTGTAACCAAGTGACGTCAACGAGCCCAACTATTGTCCTTATCATCGAGTACTAGGCCACCCGATCGAAGATTGCTACGTTTTCAAGAATTGGCTTGAAAACCAATACCGACAGGGCAAGTTCGCGTTATCTGACAAATGGAAGGTGAATCCCCCGCAGCCCCACACCTCTAAGGGGATGAATACGTCGGGGGCAACATGCTCCGTCATTGAAGAAGCTCCTTGGCAGGTCGTATTATCAGCCAAGACAAAGAGGATGCTAAACGATCTTCAGACATGTCCAGCAGTCAAGTGGAAGAACCCATTGGAGCCGCAAATTATGGAGGGAATGCTAAAACATCGTCCAATTCAAAAGATTGGTGGAAGTGGCCCAAACACTCATAACCAGCCGTCAAAATCTTCGAAAAAGAAGAAGAAGAAATCTAAGAAGCCCGTGAAGCCTGGCGACAAGCGCACGGACTTACAAAAGCAAATTGACGCGCTGGAGGAATACAATCAAAGGGCACGAACCCCCATTACATTCCAAGAGTTCCTCAGCCATGTCTTTCAAGAAGAGGATGAGGGAGAAAGTTCATCAGATGAATCCGAGGAATATGTGGCGAGCTGTCATATGATTTCCCATTCGATCACGAATGATGAGGGGATTCCTTGCACCGAAAATCTGGGGGCAGATCCTGAACCAAAAGTTCTGGGGCCATCAGATGAAGTAATTGACGCACTCCTTAATGAAACTCGGTTGAAAAGTAAAGCTGATCGGGAGCACGAGGCGGCTATATTTGAAAGGGCCAAGCGCCAGCGACTTGATGAAGGAGCTGAGACGATCCCGCTGGAGCAAAACACCTCCGCTACCGACAAAAGCCAACTCAGGATGAGGAAAAAGTTCCCTAAAGCCATATCAATGGGCATGAAGCTACCATCCTCTGAAGGAAACATCGCTGGTGAAGTGGAAACGCACCCCTCGTATTGCTTATATCATCAGAGGATTTCGCACCCTACTCAAGAGTGCAAAGCTTTCGATAGATGGTGGCAAGGATACGTTGCTCATCGACAACGCTTTAAGCGGGAAAAACGTAAAACTCGTCGGGAGCAGAGAAATACGACCGAAGGGCTTAAAAGAACTGCTGGCGATTGTTGCATGGTTAACACCGGTGGATCACAAGTGCCTACATTCGGGAGTGATTCTGATGAAGAGCTAGAACTTGCCCCTCTCTTTAAAGAGTCCGCTTCAGGAAAAGAAGAAGAACCGAAGGTCTGCGAAAATATCCGGCTGCGGAATCGGACGCTACCTGAAAAGAACCTCGGACCCTTGAACAGAAAAGATAAAGGGAAAGAAAAGGTCTTTGAAGATATCATCTTAGATGACCAAGCGGCGGAAGAGTTAAACGCCAAGAACCCACCGAAGAGAAATAAGGTAGACTACAACGTTTTGGCGCATCTGAGGAAGCTGCCCTCACAGCTCAGCATTCTTGACGCCCTTTTGCTATCAAAAGAGGCGAGAGATTCGTTGATTAAGGCGCTCCAAGACCCAGAACAATTCCAAGCATGCCTGGCCGAGGAAAAGATGAAGGATGAATTAGAGGAAGTGTACACGGCTGATGTTACTTTTGGTGATGAAGACCTTCTACTTGGGACGTGCGAACACAATCGCCCTCTCTATGTCTCGGGATACTGCCATGATATAAGGATAGGCAAAATCCTGGTCGATAACGGGTCGTCTGTTAACCTACTCAATGTGCGGGTGTTGAAGGAAATCTGCATGAGCGTCCAGCACCTTGCTCGGGACAAGATCACCATCTCCGGGTTCGACTCCCAATCGTCAAAGACTCTTGGATCTGTAATACTGACGCTACGCTTCGGGCTACTCATCACGGACATTAAGTTCCACGTCATAGACACCAAGACATGCTACAACGCTTTGCTCGGCCGACCATGGTTACACGAGTACAACATCATCCCTTCTACACAACATCAGTGTATGAAGTATTTTAAGGATGGTTTCGAGTATACCGTGACGGGAGAACTGAACCCGTTCTCTGTGAACGAGGTCCGCAAATACGAAGATGCCAACTACTTCTTGCCGGATTTCGAAGACACAGAGAAGTGTCACAAGCCGAAAAATAAAACTGACGCCACCATCCCTGTCTTCGGCAGTGATACCGAGGAGGAAGAGGAGATCGTTTATTCGGGTCCGCCCCAACATAACAAGCTAGGACCGTCCACTCCTACATTGGTCTTTGGTAGTGATTCGGAGGATGAAGTCCATGTCGTATTCTCTGCTCGACCTTCAATACAAGCTTCCGCTGACGAAGAGCAAAGTCTGCAAGTCGCCATGGTGCCGCCTAAACATCATAAAGAACTGGACGCACTTAATATCTACAGTGTAGAAGAGCTGCAGACATTCTATATCCCTCCCAGACGAGAAAATGAGAAGGCAATCCTATTCTACCGTTCTGAAGAAAACAAGGTGGAAAAAGAAGTTTGGCATGGCGCAGATCCCACGCTCGACAGGCTTCAGCCTATCCGTCTTCCCAGATATTATACAGAAGGTTTGAAGAAGCTGCTGAAACGCCAGGGGATATCCTTCAAACAGACCGTTAGAGAGGCCAAATTCTATGACAAGGTCTGGAACATTCCCGGGATCCAACGCAAACTGCCTAACGGGAGAATAGAAACAAGAGGGCTTGGATACATCCGTTCAAAGAAACAAGAGTTACTACCCGGCTGCTACGTCGTATATGACCTTGATGAAGAAGCGGATGCTCAATGGGAGGACGCTAATCCTAAGCCAGTGAAAGTTCCAGATGCAAAAGAGCCCAGTCCGTCGTTCGAGGAACAAATGGACAGACTTGTAAAGAAAGCTGGTCAAAAGGTCCGAGATGATCATAACCGTGAGACGGCCATCTACGAGAAAGCCAAGATGCAACGCCTTCTCCAACAGGCCGTAAAGGATAAAAATGCCGCTCCTTGTCAACCCGTTATAAAGAAGGCTCAGCTCAAAAGCAGAAATAAGTCGAAAGGCCAAAAATGCACTCAACAATAACAAAGCAGGGCTGAGAAGCCATGCAAACGGGAGTCGAGCGTTATTGATCTATCCCTTATGAAGAAAATGGGGCGAGCATACTCGTTTCCTCGGGACAAGACGAAGAAAATACTTGATCTCGCCCTGCAACATCAAATGCTTACATTGCCGGAGTCTAAACACCCTGAACAAGCAGGCGAAGCCTCACACCCGGACTATTGCTCTTACCATCGAGTAGTAGGTCATCCTCTTGAAGATTGCTTCACCTTCAAGAATTGGGTCGAAGATCAATATCAGCTTGGTAAATTTGCTCTGTCCAACAACTGGAGGGTAGCACCACCACAAAAGCACGAGCCTAAGGCCACGAAAGAAAAACCAGTTCCACATTGGGATTGGAAGCAAATTCGTACCTGTCACATGATAACAATACTACAAGAAGAATCCGAGAACATGGACAGCCTTCCCTGGTGCCTCGAAAACAGCAATGATGAGGTGATCTCAGAATTTCCACCAGCTCCGAAAGAACTGGAGGATGGAATACATACCACTGCAGATAACCTCAAGAAAATTGAGTTGGGGACGATAAACAATCCGCAACCGACATTCGTCAGCGAGCCGCTGTCTGAAGAGAGGGTGGCTGCGTTAAAAGACGTCCTTGTACAGCATAAAGACTGCTTCGCATGGAACTATTCCGAGATGCCGGGACTAGATCCAGAAGTTGCTATACATAGACTGGCGATATCCTCGGGTGTCAAGCCAGTCAAACAAGCGCCGAGAAGAATGCGGCTCGAGCTCGAGATGAGCATCAACGCTGAAGTCAAAAAGCTGATAGACTCCGGCTTTATCCAGGAGGTTCAATACCCTGAATGGATTGCTAATATCGTCCCAGTGATGAAGAAAAATGGGACGGTGCGCATATGCGTGGACTTTCGGGATCTCAACAAAGTCTGCCCGAAGGATGATTTCCCAGTACCAGTCACCGAACTGATGATAGACAATACGTCCAGGCATGAGATTTTCTCATTCATGGACGGCTCATCAGGATATAATCAAATAAAAATGCATCCTGAAGACCAGAAACATACGGCTTTCCGGACTCCTTTGGGAATATTCTGTTACAAGGTGATGCCCTTCGGTTTAAAGAACGCCGGTGCCACCTACCAAAGGGCCATGACGAAGATCTTCGATGACCTTATACACGAAATCGTCGAATGCTATGTCGACGACCTCGTTGTTAAAAGCAAATCATATGAGGAACATCTCGAGCATCTGAAGACCGTATTTCAACGTCTTCGGCAATACAACTTGAAGATGAATCCGCTCAAGTGTGCATTTGGAGTTTCCTCAGGAAAATTCCTGGGATTCATTGTTCGACACCGAGGTATCGAAATAGATCCTTCCAAGATCAAGGCAATCATGGAAATGCCTCCGCCGAGAACTCTCAAACAGCTGCGGTCTCTCCAAGGGAAGCTCGCGTACATACGGCGATTTATAGCCAACCTCTCAGGAAAGTGCCGTCCTTACAGCCACCTGATGAAGAAGGGAACCCCGTTCGTCTGGGATCAAAAGCACCAAAGCGCACTAGACGAGATCAAACAGTACCTGCAAAACCCTCCAGTGTTGGCCGCTCCGGTTAAGGGAAAGCCTCTCATTCTTTATACAGCCGCCCTCGAAGGTTCTTTAGGCGCATTATGGGCACAAGAGAACGATCAAGGGAAAGAAAGAGCACTCTACTACTTAAGTCGAGTTCTACCGGGGGCAGAAAGCAACTACTCCCCAATTGAAAAACACTGCTTAGCGTTGATCTTCGCGATAACAAAGCTCAGGCACTATGCGTTGGCGCATGAGGTCCGCCTCATTTCGAAGGTGGACCCTCTTAAATACCTAATGTCAAAGGCCATATTGACGGGACGACTCGCTAAATGGGCCCTGCTCTTAATGGAGTTCTCGATAACGTACCGACCTCTCAAGGCAGTGAAAGGCCAGGCCATCGCCGACTTCCTTGCTGAGCACCCGATACCTGCCGATTCTCCCCTAAAGTGCGATTTGCCAGACAAACATGCTTTTTACGCAGTCGACGGTGGTGATACCTGTTGGGAGCTTTATTTCGATGGAGCATCTTCCATGAAAAAGCACAAACAAAGTACGCCAATGATCAAATCGGGAGTAGGCCTTATCTTCGTGACCCCACAAGGAGGAATAATGCGCTTCGCTTTCTCCTTAACAGAACCGAGAATGAATAATGATGCTGAATATGAAGCTTTGATAGCAGGTCTCGAGATCGCCATTGACATGGGAATTGAAAGCCTCCTCATATATGGGGACTCCCAGCTAGTCGTCAGTCAAGTGAACGGCGATTACCAAACATGCAAACCGGAATTGGTAAAATACGGGGAAAAGGTGCAACAACTGCTGACCCAAATTCCCTCCTATACTTTGGAAAGTATACCACGCGCAGAAAATAGCAAAGCGGACGCGTTAGCTAAGCTTGCTAAAGAACTGGCTGACGAGAACCTCGATGAGGTTAGAATCATGGTGCAAAGTCGTCGGGTGCTCGCCCCCGCAGAAATACCTCCGGGATCACCCGAAGAAAAGAGAGTGACTGAACAAGCGACCTTACAAATAAAAGACCATGAGAAGGTTGAGGATTGGAGGGAGGTCTTTATAGACTACTTCAAATCCCACCAAATGCCCGAAGATGCGTCCGCACGACACCAGCTCATGAAACGAGCTCTGTCTTTCGCCTTCGTCAATGATACTCTATACAAGAGGTCATTCGATTCTCTGTGGCTGAGGTGCTTAGGACCGGACGAAGCGGAAAGAGTCGTTCAAGAAGTTCATGGTGGAATCTGCGGTTCTCACCAAACAGGCCCAAAGATGAAGTTAAAGATCAAACGGATGGGCTACTACTGGCCCACGATGATTCAGGATTGCCTCGAATATGCGAAACAATGTCACTCATGCCAAATTCATGGGGACTTCATCCATCAGCATCCCAATCCACTACATCCAACGGTGGTTAGCTGGCCATTCGAAATGTGGGGGACTGATATAGTTGGCCCCATCGAACTAGCATCGTCTAAAGGACATCGTTTCATCCTAGCGACGACTGACTACTTCTCTAAGTGGGCAGAAGCAGTACCGTTGACAGAAGTGAAGACGGAGAATATCCTCCATTTCTTCAAAACGCACGTCATATATCGGTTTGGAACTCCGAGGCGGATCATCTCCGATAACGGGCCAGCCTACCGAAGTCATAAAATCAGCCGCTTCGTACAGCAGCATAACATAGACTGGAGATATTCCTCAGTCTATAATCCACGAGCTAACGGTCTCGCCGAGGCCTTCAACAAGACCTTGACGAAAATTATAAAGAAAACAGTGTCCCGAAATAAGAAAGACTGGGATGAGAGACTGCAAGAAGCTCTTTGGGCGTATCGAACCACGTTCAAGACAGCCACAAACACAACGCTATACGCGTTGGTGTTCCGTACGGAAGCAGTACTCCCTCTCGAGATAGAGTTACCCTCTCTACGAGTAGCAGTCCACTACGAGCTGACGGACGAAGAAAATGCCCACCTTCGGCTTGAGGAGCTTGACGCCCTTGATGAAACTAGGCTCATAGCGCAACAAAATTTGGAAGCTTATAAAGCAAAGATGATGCGCTCATACGAAAGATTGACCCGACCGAGGACATTCCACCAAGGCGAACTCGTGCTAGTGGTCAAAAGGCCTATGATCCCCAATCGCGCCAAGCGGGGAAAATTCGAGCCGAACTATGAAGGCCGGTACATCATAGATAAAGTTTACCAGGGTGGGGCCTACCTACTCATGGACATGCACGGTGAAAGGCCTTTCAGGCCGATAAACGGTCGCTTCCTGAAGAAATACTACGCTTAATGAGCCACAACCTAGGTCAATGATAGATGACGACGACCATGTCCGCTCGCTATCTTCCTAAGCTCAAGTTTTATAAGCAGTAGCCAGCCTCTCAATGTCGGACCGAAATGTCCTTAAACTAATAGCGGACCGAAATGTCCTTAAACTAATAGCAGACCGAAACGTCTTTAAACTACTACCGCAGCATCTTTAGGCTGACAAGATAAAAAAAAACATAAAAAAAAACCGGTATGTCCACAAGCAAAAAGGGCACGGATGAAAACCCGAAAGGGCTCCGTGAGTAAAAACAGCAGGGCTACCGGTGAGTGTTCGTGAAAACCCGAAAGGGCGCGACCTCGTAAAAAAAAAAGAGAAAAAAATATATAAAAATAAAAAGAATAAAAAAAAAACGGTATGTCCATAAGCAAAATGGGCACGGATGAAAACCCGAAAGGGCTCCGTGAGTAAAAACAGCAGGGCTACCGGCGAGTGTTTGCGAAAACCTGAAAGGGCGCAACCTCGTTAAAGGACACTTATAAGGTCCTCTCGACCTTGTAAGGAGAAACCACCCGCGTGAGATCCTTACGACTCACAAGGGAGCAACACACTTAGGGATTCTCACGATCCC
This sequence comes from Agapanthus africanus, assembly GCA_030015575.1. Lineage (NCBI taxonomy): Eukaryota > Viridiplantae > Streptophyta > Magnoliopsida > Asparagales > Amaryllidaceae > Agapanthus > Agapanthus africanus. The sequence continues at coordinate 750,890,102 of CM057340.1, read as the reverse complement.
TAAGGAGAAAATACACTTGCGAGATCCTCACGACTCATAAGGAGAACTCTCTTATGGGACCCTCATGGCTCATAAGAGTTGAAAGTCTTAAGTTACAGAGACCTAAACCTGTGCTTAAGCGACCCCCACAACTTCCGATATTGCCCTATAAGTGGCTCAATACTGACCCTTGTATACAATCCATGGGCACGAATAAACATTTCCCTAACCAAGGTCCATCCGTGACTGGGGATATGTTCGCATAACCCTTGTAAATCCTCTCGATTTACAAAGAGAAAACCCTCCTGTAGGATCCTTACGACTTACAGAGGAACAAAATACTTAGGAACCCTCACGATTCCTAAGGAGAAAATACACCTATAAGATCCTCACGACTTGTAGGGAGAAATAGCTTTGTGAGACCCTTACGGCTCATAAAGTCAAAAGCCTTAGTCGACAGGACCCTAACCCTGGTCGCTAAGCCTCCTTTGTTCGACAATGACAGAGGCAAATGATGATTCGCTCCTGGCGATATCCCGGTTGTAGCGGTGCTGATGCCGAAATCGGTGTCCAATTTTAGGTTTACGGCGGAAAGCCAGTAGGCCGCACATGCATACAAAATAGCCGAAATGATTGGGCAACTTGCAATAAAAAGCAGCAAGTAAAAAAGGTATGCATGCAAAATAACCGAAATGATTGGGCAACTCGCAATAAAAAGCAGCGAGTAAAAATAAAATAAATAGCCGAAATGATTGGGCACCGCGAAAAATAGCCGAAATGATTGGGCAATCGCGACCTTCGCGATATAAAAGCTGAAATGATAGAGCATCGCGGAAATAAAACAAAAAAAAATGAATGACGATAAAACTTTGGCCCTACAGTTAAGATCACATCGATCCCTGTATACAATCCAAGGGCGTAAACATAGAGGGAACCATTCTTTCCCAACAGACTCCGTCAGACGACGAAGCCAAACCTCGACGGTTCGTTTCAACCGAAGAAGCCAGTGTGTTTAGCAAACTCCTCGACTCACGGATACAAACACTCCTTGACGAGAGCCTCCTGATTCGCGTCGACTCGCAGAGCCACCAGTGCCTCCGTGGGAATCCTCGACTCGTTTCAAACCCCAAGGAAACAAATAATCCTTGGCGCTTGGGAAACAAATAATCCCCAGCAAACTCCTCGACTCACGGATACAAACACTCCTTGACGAGAGCCTCCTGATTCGCGTCGACTCGCAGAGCCACCAGTGCCTCCGTGGGAATCCTCGACTCGTTTCAAACCCCAAGGAAACAAATAATCCTTGACGCTTGGGAAACAAATAATCCCTAGCAAACTCCTCGACTCACGGATACAAACACTCCTTGACGAGAGCCTCCTGATTCGCATCGACTCGCAGAGCCACCAGTGCCTCCGTGGGAATCCTCGACTCGTTTCAAACCCCAAGGAAACAAATAATCCTTGGCGCTTGGGAAACAAATAATCCCTAGCAAACTCCTCGACTCACGGATACAAACACTCCTTGACGAGAGCCTCCTGATCCGCGTCGACTCGCAGAGCCACCAGCGTCTCCGTGGGAATCCTCGACTCGTTTCAAACCCCAAGGAAACAAATAATCCTTGGCGCTTGGGAAACAAATAATCCCTAGCAAACTCCTCGATTCACGGATACAAACACTCCTTGACGAGAGCCTCCTGATCCGCGTCGACTCGCAGAGCCACCAGCGTCTCCGTGGGAATCCTCAACTCGTTTCAAACCCCAAGGAAACAAATAATCCTTGGCGCTTGGGAAACAAATAATCCCTAGCAAACTCCTCGACTCACGGATACAAACACTCCTTAACGAGAGCCTCCTGATCCGCGTCGACTCGCAGAGCCACCAGCGTCTCCGTGGGAATCCTTGACTCGTTTCAAACCCCAAGGAAACAAATAATCCTTTGCGCTTGGGAAACAAATAATCCCTAGCAAACTCCTCGACTCACGGATACAAACACTCCTTGACGAGAGCCTCCTGATCCGCGTCGACTCGCAGAGCCACCAGCGTCTCCGTGGGAATCCTCGAATCGTTTCAAACCCCAAGGAAACAAATAATCCTTGGCGCTTGGGAAACAAATAATCCCTAGCAAACTCCTCGACTCACGGACACAAACACTCCTTGACGAGAGCCTCCTGATCCGCGTCGACTCCCAGAGCCACCAGCGTCTCCGTTGGAATCCTCGACTCGTTTCAAACCCCAAGGAAACAAATAATCCTTGGCGCATGGGAAACAAATAATCCCTAGCAAACTCCTCGACTCACGGACACAAACACTCCTTGACGAGAGCCTCCTGATCCGCGTCGACTCGCAGAGCCACCAGCGTCTCCGTGGGAATCTTCGACTCGTTTCAAATCCCAAGGAAACAAATAATCCTTGACGCCTGGGAAACAAATAATCCCTAGCAAACTCCTCGACTCATGGATACAAACACTCCGTGACGAGAGCCTCTTGACCCACGCAGAGCCACCACTGTCTTTACGGGAGAATTATCGGTTCGTCTCAACTTGCAAGATGAAGTCTCAGGCAGTAAGGATTGAAAAGCTTACTCCCTGAACAATGGGGCCCTGCAAGTCAATCCAAAATGGTCTCTTGCATACTATTCACGGGTCTCACTCTCCAAAGTCGATTTTCGACAAGGAGGGAAACAACCACTTACGAATCCTCTCGACTCGTAAGAGGGAAAATTCTCTTATAGGATCCTTACGACTTATAAGGGAAAACCACACTTAGGAATCCCCACGATTCCTAGGGAGAAAACCCACCTACGAGATCCTCTCGATCCGTAGGGAGAAAAGTTTCTATGAGACCCTCACGGCTTATAGAGTTGAAAAGTCTTAGGCAGCAAATCTGAACCTGCGACCTAAGCCATCACTATTTCTTAAGAAAATCGGGATACTCGTTCTAAACATCCGTCAACCATGGCTATTAAGACAGCCTGCTAACAATAAAAGAAAGAAGAAAATGATAGAAAGAACATCCGATTTACATTTGATCAGGCGTTCGAGACGCATCCATTTATGCATGGGCAGAAGACTCAGGACGAGAAATAAGACAAGCTGAAATAAAAAAAAGGGGTTTCCATTCATATTGCTAAAAATTCTTACAATCACAAGAGCAATGAATAAGAAACATTATTCAAATTATTACAACGGTATAACCTCAGATCCGGGGCACGGATTGAGGAATTCAAAAGTAAGGCCATCCAGAGTTCTTCTGGCCTTTCTAATTATTCTTATGCGCAGCCTCTCGCGCTCCTCGGTGTCGATATCATCGGCAAGCCCTTCCGGCCTTCGATAAGTAGCAACGATCGTCGTCTGCTGAAAGATTTGATGTAGGATGTCAACGAGGTTGTTTCGCCGTTTCTTCGAAATCAGCCTCGTCAGGTACACTGAATGCACCTTGTCTTCGGCATCATCTAGCGTATTGAGTGGTAAGGCCTCATGAAGACCCGGAAGTGCTCTCCATATTGCTCCCAGCACGACTTTCAAAAGAGCCGAATGACGAGGAAGCAGCCAACCACCGCTTGCATTTAGACGACCCATGACCTCTGCACATTGAGCGTCTGTAAACTCCTGGTTTTGTTGACGACCCTGCGCGCGGATGTCGTCATAGGTGATGAACTCGTGCAAACTGTATAGATGCACCGCCATTATGCCTGGAGGAAATACCACAGGAAGATTAGCGATAAAAGAAAAATAATATACATAGAGGGCTAATTTCCTAGAGAGCAGAGCTCTGTTCAGAGATTAAAACCCATGAACAAAAGCTCTGCAGATCTATAAGTTTTTCTTTTTGAGAGCGAAGCTCTGTTTATGAAACCCCAATGGGGATCTCTTTAGATCAAAAGATCTGTGAGAGCAAAGCTCTTTGACTGAGATTAATTTAAATTAATTTGATTTACATTAATTTTACCTAAATTTCTAACTTTGAAAATGAGCAAAGCTCTGCCGGTTAAGATTAATTAAAGTTAATTTAATCTAAGAATCGATTTTACCTAAAGTTTTTCTAAAAACTTTGGAAAGGAGAGCAAAGCTCAGGAGTTCTTGAAGGCAAGAGCATAGCTCTGAAGTTTTTTGAAAATGAAATCTGAAAGATGATAAGCATCTGTGGGGGACCAAAGGTCCTATTTATAGGCATCAAGTGCCTCTTCGACTTCCAAAAGTTGTCACGGCGGTTGGAATTCCGCCACCGTTGCGCTCACGTTTGGGGCCACGTAAGCGCAACGGTGGAGGGGCATTTGTTCACCCCAATCAGAGCAAAGCTCTGTTCAAATTCCGAGGCGGGAGATGAAGCAACGCTTCATCTTCCCCCAATCAGAGCAAAGCTCTGCTTTGAAAATTTAAAATTTAATAATAAATGAAGCAACGCTTCAGATTATTTGCGCTGCGCAACACGCCACGTGTCAGGCGCAGATGCATCAGCGCAGCGCCCCAGAAGGCGCGCCCAATCAGAGCAAAGCTCTATTTTTATGAAGCAACGCTTCAGTGGCGCTGCGCTCTGCGCTGCGCGACACGTGTCAGCGCAGATGCGCTAGTGCAGTTGCGCTGCGCTCTGCGCTGAGCGACACGTGTCAGCGCAGTTGCGCTAGCACAGTTGCGCTGCGCAGTGCGCTGCGCGACACGTGTCACGCGCTGGGGTATCTGCGCCAAACAGAATTAAATTTCCAAGAAATCTTTTCTGTTCTTGTTAAAACAAGAAGATTTTCTTCTGCAAAGCAGAAGCCCTTGGATCAAAGATCCAACGGTGGGGAAAATTCCCCAAATCATTCAGAGAAAAATCTCTTTAATGAATTTAACTAATTTATGGGCACTATAAAAAGGACCCTAGGCCTCAATTAAAGAAGAAGAAGATCTTTAAAAAAAAAAGAGAAGAGAACTCTTGAGAATTCCTCAAGAACAACAAAAGGTAAAAAACCTTTAGGAAAAAGAGAAAATTCTTTTATGGACAGATTATGGATCTAAGAACAAGATCAATAATTTTTAAATAAAAAGAAAAATAAGTAATAATAGTGCTTTGCACTTTTTTTATGAACCTCTGGTTCCTGAAACAAAAAAGAAAAATTTATTTTCTTTGATCTAAATTAGATCAAGAAATTATATAGTGCTCTGCACTCCTGTTCTTGAATCTAAAAGATTCTTAGTGCTTTGCACTTGAGAGAGGGCCATGTGTCAGCTATAAAACAACTTGCGCTCTTGAAATAGAGCTTTGCTCTCTGGAATTGGCGCAACTCACTAGAGCGCGCCACGTGTCAGCAGCGCAACAGCGCAGCGCACTGCGCTGTTGCGCTTGCGCTCACCAGAGCATGACACGTGTCGTCATCATATGAGCTTGCGCTCATTACTTAGCCCAAAGCGTCAGACAAATGCACTGTATTGCTTACAAAAGGGCCAAGCCTAATTAAAGAAGGCCTAACAGCCTTCTAAAATGCAACGTATTACTTTAAAAAAAAAGGGGCAGAGCCCAAACTAAAACAGATGCGCTGCATCATAAGGAAAGGGACAGAGCCCAAACCAAAAAGGCCTAGCAGGCCAGAATAAAATGCAGTGCATTATTAAATATGGGCAAAGCCCTAGCACAGGCCTAATAGGCCAAAGATCAAGAAAAATCTTGAATATTCTCAATGGGACTTAGCTCGATCATGGCCGTAAGTCCCCAAACTAAATTGACTGAGCAAAAATGCTCTCCTAAATCAATTTACGACCGGTTCAAGGGTACATCTCTGAACTCTTTTGACACATGTCGTTGTAATCCTTCAACGACGTCAGAGAGGTGACGGGTCCCGACAACCACACATCAACATGGACTGCGGGGTCCTTAAACTCGTGGACCGAAACGTCCCTAAACTAATATTGGACCACCACGTCCCTAAACTGGAATATGGTCCACCACGTCCCTAAACTGGAATATGGACCGAAACGTCCCTAAACTAATATTGGACCACCACGTCCCTGAACTGGAATATTGGACCACCACGTCCCTAAACTGGAAAATGGACCGAAACGTCCTTAAACTAATATTGGACCACCATGTCCTTAAACTGGTATTGGACCACCATGTCCCTAAACTGGCACAATAGAGCCCAAATGCTCTTTTGTCGGATTTAAACGATCCCGTTAAGTCGATCTTAGTCCCAAACTGGACTAACGTATCCTTAACAACCGTTTAAGTTGATCTTAGCCTCAAATATGGCTAACGCATCCTTAAACCTTCAAACAGACTTTAGTCCCAAATTGGACTATAAATTCCCCCAATCAACTTTGGCTCAAGGGTATATCTCTGAACTCCTCTGACATTTGTCGTTGTAATTCTTCAACGTCGTCAGAGAGGTGACGGGTCCCGACGACCATACATGCAATGGACCACTATGTCCCTAAACTGGAACAATAGAGCCCAAATGCTCTTTTGTCGGATCTAAACGATCCCGTTAAGTTGATCTTAGTCTCAAACAGGACTAACGTATCCTTGACGAACGTTTAAGTCGATCTTAGCCGCAACGCGACTAAGGCATCCTTAAACTAAAAACACCAAACCCAAATCTAAGTAAATACGGATTTGGACTAATCCACGTCCTATATTACTCAGTCTCTGTATACAATCCACGGGCAACCACAAACAAAACAAACACCCACGACACGAAGTGAAATTCTGGAGAAGGAGAAAGTTGTTACCGCGAAGCGGTAGCGTAATTAACTGCAGGGGCTTGCGCCTGCAGGGAAGAGCGTCCCCACAATCAAAAACCCCTCTAGCGAGGGGGAATCTGAAAAAGTCTGCTACATCGACCGCATCCATCTAAACCTCCGATACACTGTGCCATAAATCAACTTGGCATCTTCAGAGAGGTGGACGGATAAAACCAAATAGCATCTGCCCCGAATCTCAGCGTCAGGCCATCGCGGTCCTGTGCGCCGTCTTTCGGAGGGGAACAGGCTTCTTAGCGGGCCCATCAGGGTTCTGACTAAGCCTGGCAAAGACAGCGGCTGTTGATTTGATATTGGACGACCCGTTGAAAGGGGCCGTTGTAGCGGTGAGCCGATTGAAAACCGACTTCTTGTTCGCTTCCGGTGCGGGCACTGGCATAGTGAAGCTTGCAGGCGAGAGCATGGTCCCGAAAAACAGGCCGGTGGTAGCCTGGGTGACCTGTTCTACCGGCATGGCAAGGATGGAGGCCGCGTGAGGCACATATGCTACACCTCAAGGTGAGGTGGAGCGTCGGTTGCATTGGCACTTCGAGCAGTTCGAGCAGTTAGAGGCCATTGATGCTTGATTTCTGCGCCAGGCAAAAGACCAAATCTTAGTAACTTGAAAGATAAAGGCAACCATTAACAAACCGCGATTCGTTCGCGAAGACGACAGACGAAGTGTGGAGTGGAAAGAGGAAAAGGTCCCACCGGGCGTGCCAGAATCTATTCCCCTCCGAATGACGGCGGCGACGACTGAGAGACGTCTTGCCCGAGATTCGGGGCAGATGCTATTTGGTTTTATCCGTCCACCTCTCCGAAGATGCCAAGTTGATTTATGGCACCGTGTATCGGAGGCTTGAACGGATGCGGCCGATGTAGCAGACTTCGTCAGATTCCCCCTCGCTTGAGGGGTTTTTGATTGTGGGGACGCGCTTCCCTGCAGACGCAAGCCCCTGCAGTTAATTACGCTACCGCATCGCGGTAACAACTTTCTCCTTCTCCAGAAATTTCACTTCGTGTCGTGTGTATTTGTTTTGTTTGTGGTTGCCCGTGGATTGTATACGGAGACTAAGTTATGCCGTCGCCCGTAGGACGTGGATTAGTCCAAATCCGTATTTACTTAGATTTGGGTTTGGTGTTTTAGTTTAAGGATACGTTAGCTATGTTGAGGCTAAGATCAACTTAAACGTTCGTTAAGGATACGTTAGTCTGATTTGAGACTAAGATCAACTTAACGGAAAGAGCATTTAGGGGCTCTATTGTTCCAGTTTAGGGACGTAGTGGTCCGTTTAATGTATATGGCCATTGGGACCCGTCACCTCTCTGACGACGTTGAAGGATTACAACGACAGGTGTCAGAGGAGTTCGGAGATGTACCCTTGAACCAACGTTTGGTTAGGGAATATGTAGTCCGCTTGAATGTTTAAGGATACATTAGCCAGATTTGAGGCTAGGATCAACTTAAACGGGATCGTTTAGATCCGACAAAAGAGCGTTTGAGGGCTCTATTGTTCCAGTTTAGAGACGTAGTGGTCCACTGCCAGTTTAGGGACATGGTGGTCCATAGGTAGTTTAAGGACGCATAAGTCCATGGGCTTAAGGACCCCACAGTCCATATGGGTGTGTTTAAGAACGCATTAGTCCGTTAGTTTAAGGACGCATAAGTTCGTGGGTTTAAGGACCCCACAGTCCATCTGGATGTATTTAAGGACGCATTAGTCCACGAGTTTAGGGACCCCGCAGTCCGTATGGTTGTGTTTAAGGACGCATTAGTCCACGAGTTTAAGGACCCCGCAGTCCGTTTGGATGTGTGGTTGTCGGGACCCGTTACCTCTCTGACGTCATTGAAGGATTACAATGATAGGTGTCAGAGGAGTTCCGAGATGTACCCTTGAACCGGATGTAAATTGATTTAAGAGAGCAGTCTTGCTCAGTCAATTTAATTTGAGGACTTACGACCATGATTGGGTTAAGTCCAGTTGAGAATATTCGACGTTTTTATCTTTGGCCTATTAGGCTTGTGCTAGGGCTTTGCCCATGTTTGATAATGCACTGCATTTTATTCTGGTCTGCTAGGCCTTTTTGATTTGGGCTCTGCCCCTTTATAAATGATGCAGGGCATCTGTTTGGGCTCTGCCCTTCTTTAAAATAATGCATTGCATTTTAATTTGGCCTGTTAGGCCCCTTTTTAATTGGGCTTGGCCCTTCTGCAGTGCATTAAATATCTGATAGTAACTTGTCAGGCGCTTTGCGCCAGTTATTGAGCGCAAGCGCATGTGGAGGTGACACGTGTCACGCTCTAGTGAGCGCAAGCGCAACAGCGCAGTGCGCTGCGTCAGTGCGCTGCACTGTTGCGCCGCTGACACGTGACGCTCTCTGGTGGCTTGTGCCAACCCAGGAGCGCAACAGTGCAGTTTTTGCAAGTGCAAGGCACTGTTTCAATAACTTGATCCAATTTTGGATTCAAGAAAAGAATCTTTAAGATTCCAGAACCAATGGTTCATAAAAAAGTGCAAGGCACTGTTATTATTTTTATTTATTGAGGATCGTTGATCTTGTTCTTAGATCAAGGATCTATTCAGAAGAGAACCTTCTCTTTTATAAAGGTTTTTATCTTTTTCTTTTTTTTCTTAAGTTTTTCTCAAAATTCTTCAGAGTTCTCTCTGTTTTTAAGTTCTTGATTTCTCCCTCTGTTTCTGTTCTCTCTCTGTGTGTTGAATTGGGGTTTAGGGGCCTTTATATAGTGCCCATTAATTTGTTAAATTTGTTAAAGAGATCATTCTCTGAGTGATTTGGGGAATTTTCCCCACCGTTGAATCTTTGATCCAAGGGCTTCTGTTTTACAGAAGGCAATCTTCTTGTTTTAACAAGAACAGAAAGATCTTACTGGAATTTTAATTCTGTTTGGCGCAAACGCCCCAGTGCTTGACACATGTCGCGCAGCACACAGCACAGCGCAACTGCGCTGACACGTGTCGCGCAGCGCACAGCGCAGCGGAACTGCGCTTGCGCAACTGCGCTGACACGTGTCGCGCAGCGCAGCGCTTGCGCGACTGAAGCGTTGCTTCCTTTAATTTTGTTTTTAATAGAGCCTTGCTCTGATTGGGCGCACTGCTTTGAGCGCTGCGCTCCCTGCGCTGGCGTGCCAAATTTTGACACGTGGCGCTCTGCGCGCAGCGCAGGGGATCTGAAGCGTTGCTTCATTTATTAAAATTTACATTTTCAGAGTAGAGCTTTGCTCTGATTGGGGGAATCAGAAGCGTTGCTTCATTTCCCGCCTTGGAATTTGAACAGAGCTTTGCCCTGATTGGGGTAAACATGGGTTGTTTCCCCAAATCAGAGCAAAGCTCTGTTCAAATTTCAAATTTTAAAATGAAGCAACGCTTCATAGCAGCGCCAAGTGTGATGCGCCCTAAGAGCGCTGCACTATAAGCAGCGCACCACGTGCAAAGCACGTGTGCGCTAGCGCTAAGAGCGCTGCACTATAAGCAGCGCACCACGTGCAAAGCACGTGTGCGCTAGCGCTAAGAACGCTGCACTCTAAGCAGCGCACCACGTGCAAAGCACGTGTGCGCTAGCGCTAAGAACGCTGCACTCTAAGCAGCGCACCATGTGCAAAGCATGGGTGCGCTAGCGCCAAGTGCGCTGCACTCTAAGCAGCGCACCACGTGCAAAGCACGGGTGCGCTAGCGCTGGAACTAAAAGCTCCCCACCGTCAGATCAAAAATCTAATAAAGATGATAAATCATCAATTAACCAGAATAAAATTCTGTTAAGAAAAGATTTCTCAAAATCTTTCCAAACAAGAAGATTGTGCTCTGTAAATCAGAGTACCGTTGGATCAATGATCCAAAGGTGATTAAAAATCACCAAAAATACAGAATAAATTTTTTATGGAAAAGATTTCCCAATCTTGTTAAAAACAAGAAGATTGCCTTCTGTAAATCAGAAGCCCTTGGATCAAAGATCCAACGATGGGGAAATCCCCAAATCAATTTGAGAAAAGATCTCCTTAACCTATTGAACAAACCAGCTTGCCCTATATAAAGGCCCCAATTCTTCAAGTCTCATACAGAGGAACCCCCCCCATAAACTTTGAGAAATCTCAGAAAGAAGAGCCAAGCTCTCGGTAGAAGAAGAAGATTTTCTTCAAGGTAAAAATAAACAGAGAGATGAAATCATCTCATATTAAAAAGAAGAATTCACTTCTTTCTTTAAAATCATAGATCTATAAGACTAAGGTCTTTTATACAAAGAGATCATGAACATCCCATTATAAAATAAAGGGGGGAGAATAAGTCAATTCTCTTAGGATCACAGATCCATAAAGGCAAAGCCTTTCACCAAAATAAGAGATTGAAACATCTCCTATAAAATAAGAACTTTGTTCTTAGAATCTTGAGACAAAGTCTCTTATAAATGAGAATTCATTTCTCAGATCATAAAGCTGATCAAATAGTGCTTTGCGCTCATAAACTAGCGCTTCGCGCTTTTGGACTGGCGCTCAGCGCCAAGCGCACCACATGCTCCCCACGTGTCCGCCACTTAACAGCTAGCGCTTTGCGCTTATGGAATGGTGCTCAGTGCCAAGCGCACCACGTGCTCCTCACGTGTGCGCCACTCATAAAATAGCATTTTGCGCTCATAAACTGGCGCAATGCGCCCATTATCTGGCGCTTAGCGCCAAGCGCGCCATGTGCTCCTTACGTGTGCGCTACCAAGCAGAAGCGCTCTGCGCTCTTTAACTGGCACAAAGCGCCAAGCGCGCCACGTGCTCCTCACGTATGTGCTAAGAGAGCATAAATTGTTCTATAAAGCCCTGAGCTATGATGAATGCTCATCATTCAATAAAAGACAAAAACATTATCAGAACTCAAATCAATGCTCAGCATTATCAAATGTTTAACATTTTAACTGAGCGGGCTGAGCCCAAGTTGGCCATAAACCCCTCATTCAGATTAATTGAGCCCATATGCTCATAAATCTTTTAACAGATCTTAGTCCTAAATTGGACTACAGATCTCTCAACAAAAATTGGTTCAAGGGTACATCTCTTCACTCCTCTGATATTTGTCGTTGTAATCCTTTAACGTCTTCAGAGAGGTGACGGGTCCCGATAACCAAATATGCCATGGACTGTGGGGTCCTTAAACTCATGGACTATGATGTCCTTAAACTTTATAGACTATGACGTCTTTAAACTGTGGACTGTGGGGTCCTTAAACCCATGGACTATGATGTCCTTAATCTCGGACTGTGGGGTCCTTAAGCCTATGGACTATGATGTCCTTAACCTTGGACCGTAATGTCCTTAAACTAATCGACCGCAATGTCCCTAAACTAAATAATAGAACCCAAATGCTCTCTTGTTGGATCTAAATGATCCCGTTAAGTTGATCTTAGTCTAAAATTAGACTAACGTATCCTTAACAAACGTTTAAGTTGATCTTAGTTTCAAATGAGACTAACGTATCCTTAAACCCAACCCCAAACCCAAATCTAAGAAGATACGGATTTGGACTAATCCACGCCCTACGGGCGACAACATAAATTAGTCTCCTTATACAATCCACGAGCAACCAAAAAACAAAACAAACACCCACGACACGAAGTGATCATCTGGAGAAGGAGAAAGTGGTTACCGCGATGCGGTAGCGTAATTAACTGCAGGGGCTTGCGCCTGCAGGGAAAAGCGTCCCCATAATCAAAAACCCCTCAACGAGGGGGAATCTGACGAAGTCTGCTACATCGGCCGCATCCGTTTAAACCTTCGATACATGGTGCCATAAATAAACTTGGCATCTTCGAAGAGGTGGACAGAGAGCACCAAATAGCATCTGCCCACGGAGTTCAGGCCCGGACGTCCCAACGTCCCGGTCGCATCCTCTGGCGGTAAACAGGGGTGATGAAAATGCATTAAAAATATGCATTAAAAAGAATTAAAAGGAGGTATTTTAATTCTCTGGTTAATTGCAGAGAATTTAAACAGTGTAGGGGGAGTGGGGTAGGCCAAGGGGCGCAGGGGGTTAAAGAAAATTAGGGTTTGGGCTCTCTACCACCGGCGGCGCCGGCCCGAGTTGCCATCTCGTCGGCCCGAGTCACGAGTTGGGGGCTCGTATTGGGGCCACGTGTCGGGGTCGGCTGGTCTACTGCAGTGCACTCGTTTATTTTATATGTGACTTTTCAGTTTACGTGTTGTGCTCGTGTGACTCTTGGGCTTCTAAAAGATTAAAATAATTTTAAATAAAAATATATTGTGGCTGATGAGATTTGAACTCTGGTGCTTTGGTTTAGCAGTGCAAGGTATTACCAATGAGCGACAAGCTCCTTCTTGCTGTTCAAAAGTAAATCAAATTCTTATAGTACTCACAGGACTTATAAATACCCCAAGTATATATTAACTTTTAATTAAATTTATGTACACAAGAATTGGAGTTGTTACAACACTTGTGAGTCCCCACGACCTGTAAGGTGAAAATACTCTTGTAAGATCCTTACGACTTGCAAAAGAAAATAACACTTAGGAGTCCTCACGACTTCTAAGGAGAAAATACACTCTTTTAAGATCCTCTCGACTCGTTTGTAGAAATATCTTTATAAGACCCTTACGGCTCTTAAAGCTAAAAACCTTGGTCGGCAGGATCCTGACTCTATTTGCTAAGCCGCTCTTATCGAAATAAATAAAGGAAAATGATGATTCGCTCCTAGCAATATATAAGTTGCAGCGATGTTGATGCCAAGATTGGTATCAGATTCCGAATCCCCGACTCACAATAAAATCGGCGAGCAAGGAAAAACATGCATATGAAATAGCCGAAACTATGGGGCAACTTGCAATTAAAAGCAGCGAGTAAAAATAAAGAAATAGCTGAAATGATGGGGCAACTCGCAATAAAAGCAGCGAGTAAAAATAAAGAAATAGCCGAAATGATGGGGCAACTCGCAATAATAGGCAGCGAGTAAAAACAAAAAAAAATAGTCGAAATGATTGGGCACCGTGAATAAAATAGCCAAAATGATCGAGCAATCACGACTTTCGCGATATAAGAAGCTGAAAAGATAGAGCATCGCGGAAACAAAAAAATATAATAAAATAAAATCGTTTCCGCCCTGTAAGTAGATCTACAGTGACCCTTGTATACAATCCATGGGCACAAATGAAAGAAAGGGAACCATATTTTCCCACCATACCTTGTCTAAAGAATAATCAAGTCTTGACGGTACATCTACAGCCTAGAGACTATCTCGACGTTCCTTCTCATTCCAACAGGGTGTGGACGCGACTGTCAAATAAAATTGAAGCATTGGCATATCTCTAGCTCCAGACCTCGATGGCGATACATACAACATAGAGGTCATATGGATGTCTACCCTACTTCAGTGAAGAATCGGTGTGACACCAAAGCAAAAATGAAGTGACGACATGTGCTTAGCTTCGGGTCTTGATAGCAAGCCAAGAGACCATTATATGTCATCCCACCCCTAAAGGGTGCGATTATGATTTACCGGGACTTCAAATTATGCCTAACCTCAAGTAAAGCGCTACGGCAATACCTAACGCTTGATCTTCCGATGGTAATATGGATATTCCAATCTAAGAAGATTACTTGAAGACGTCTTGTCCAGCCTCAGAAGGGATCAGAGACACGACAAACGCGGGGCTACTCGACCGCAATCCAAGGGATTTCATATCGAGAATATACCAGCCAAAGCGACGATACGATGGACTTAACCTAGTATCACAAACCTAACGGATCCTTATCAAAAAAGGGGGTTTATCTATATTTAACGTTAGGGTGAGTTTGCTTATAAACCTAAGGGAAAGGTAAACTAAACACTCCGAAATTAGTAAATAAACTAAAGACTCTTGAACAAGTAAATAAACTAAGCTAAGCTATTTCAGCACAAAAAGAAAAGAAAAGTGCAGATATGAAAAGGAAAGAGGTTTTTCATTCATACTTCAGAAAAAAGAATTACACACTAACGGCTGAGGATGGCTACAAAAGAAATAAAAAAAGAAACAGAATTAAAATACAAGCGCTGCCACATCATCCAGGATCTACAGTGGTAGAATGCTAAACTCAGGACACGGATTCTCAAACTCAAAAGCAAGTTTGAGAAAAGCACCTTCAGTTTCATCGACAATCTTCTTATGCATCTTCTCTCGTATGCAAGCTTCAAGGTCACCGCTGATATCTTCCATCTTATAGTACGATGATACTATTGCATTTTGTTGGAAGACACAGTGCAAGATAGTGATGAGATAATCTCTCCGTTTCTTCGAGATCAGGCCCATCAGATATACTGAATGCACCTTGTCTTCAACATCATCGAGTGCCTAGAGCGGCATAGCCTCAAGACACCCAGGTAAAGCTTCCCAGATCGACCCAACGACGATCTTCAAAAGGACGGAGCGATGGGGGAGTAATCGACCGTTGTAGTCATGGAAATGATGTATCACATCATCATATTGGGCGGCAGTATATTCTTGGCTTTGAAGGCGACCTTGAATGCGAATCTTTTAATAGGATATAATCTTCTCGATGTCATACAAGCGACTAGCCATTGTAGCTAAAAAAGAACAAAAGAAGTGTCAGCCAATGGACATGAGTTTATTTTATGGAGCTACTAGCGGCTCATTAATGATTGGAACATGTGCCCAGTAAAGAAATCTAAAAAAGATTCTCTAAGCCTGGTTTTAATAATAATACTAATATTTTTCAGAGTCGAGCTTTGTTTTATAAAATGGTATAAAATATCAAAATTTCCTTAAAAGAAAAAATAAACGAGATTAGAGACAAGCTCTACAAAATAAAGTGAAGTTAAGTTCTAAAAATCCCAAACAGGGGATTTGATATAAAAGATTATCAGAACAAAGCTGTGTTGAATTAAAACAAATTAAGAAATCCCCAAAGGGGAGATGATCTAAAATTGAAATCTAAACTAAGTTCTGTGATAACAAGTGAAGTCAAAACTTCAGAAAATCCCCAAAGGGGAGTATGATCTAGAATAAAAAAACCAGGACTAAGTTCTGTGACAATAAATGAAGTCAGAACTTCAGGAAATTCCTAAGGGGAATATGCTAGAGCTAAAATCTGTGAAAAAATGGAGTTAATCTTCAAAAATTTCTAAAGAGCAATATTCTAAAGGTAAAAGCTAAGCTCTGTTGAGAAAAACTCTTACCAAGAAAATTTTGGCAGAGTGGGTATACAAAGGTAGATCTGTAAAAAGATGAAGAACTAAGCTTCAAGAACAGAGCTAAGCTCTACTGGAGAATAAAATTCTTAACGAAGAAGAAAAGATGGAGGCGTGGTTGTCGCCTAAGGCTTAATGCCTTATTTATAAAGTGATGGGGTCGGTTCAGATTCCCCATATCCCAAGACAGATTAGACGGCTAAAAGACTGGACACCGTTGCACTCACGTGCAATCCACCCGAGAACAACGGTGGGTACATTTGTTCCCTCATAAAACGAGGCGGTGCCTCACGTAAAAAGCACGTAAGTGCCGGTATGCAAAGCATGTGGACGCCTGTCTTGGATATAATTAAATCCTAAGGTAGCGCCTCTCGTGAAAGACATATGAGCGCAGGCATGAAAAGCACGTGGACAATTGTCTCTGGTAGAATTAAATCCTAAGGCAACGCCTCACGTGAAAAACATGTGAGCACCGACGTACAAAGCATGTGGATACTTGTCTCTGGTAGGATTGAATCTTAGAGCCAGCGCTTCACAAGAAAGGCATGTGAGCGCCGGTGTGCAAAGCATATGGGCACTTGCTTCAATAAGAATTACATTCTTTTGCTACGCCATGTGCATAGCACGTGAGCATCAGCGCTCAGGTTGAAACGGTTTTTCTTTGGGTATAATTAAATTCTACATAGGAAAATATTTCTCTAAAATAAGAACAATATTCTCTGTTAAACAGAGAGCCGTTGGATCAAAGATCCAATGATAGAATTAATTCTATTAGGGAAAAATATCTCGCTGATCAAATAAAATAAGAACCATATTCTCTGTTAAACAGAGAGCCATTGGATCAAAGTGATTTTAAAAATCATCTAAAGATAGAATTAAATTCTATATGGGAAAATATTTCTGTAATATTTCTAAATAAGAAAGATATATTCTGTTAAATAGAGAACTCTTGGATTAAAAATCCAATGGTGCTTAAAAAATCACCGTTTAATTAAAAAGATAGAATTAAATTCTATGCATGGAAAATATTTCCTTTATTCTTGTTAAAAACAAGAAAAATATATTCTGTTAAATAGATAGTCTTGGATCTAAGATCCAACGGTGATTAAAAATTACCATTTGATTATGAAATCAGATTGAGATCTCTCAAAGAAGAGATCTTTTAAGATAATCAACAAATTTTCCTCACTTATATAAAGGACCCGAGACTTCAAGTCTCGGGAAGAGAATCAACCCCATAAGATGATAAATAAAGCTATAACTAAGAATTTAATTCTCTGGCTGAAGAAAAATCTCCTTCTTGCTCCCCTCAAATCCTAGGTAAAGAAAAAAGAGGAGATCAAAATATCTCATTTACCTATCGTACATAATATAAGGGTTTAACCCTTTATAAAGAACTTAGTTCTTTATTTGGATCTGAGATCCGTAAGATAAATATCCCATAAGTTGAGAATTTAATTTTCATCGGGAAGATTTTGTTCTTCACACTCAAGATCTAGGGGAAAAACTAGATATGAGAAAAGAAATATGAAAAAAAAAATGAAATGTATATTCCAGGAATTTAATTCCTCTAAAAATAGGGTTTAAATCTTCACAGAACTTGGTTCTCATTAAAAAGAGAAATAGAAGAACTTAGTTCTCAAAAATTCGATTCCAGATCTTTAAAACATAGAGATCTTAGTGATCATTAATGGCCAAAACACCATTCATAGAAAAAACAGAGATTAAATTTCTAAGGACTCAGCACCTCACGTGATATTCACGTGAGTGCCTATAAGTGAAGACTCAGTGTCTCCCATGTCACACACGTGAGCGCCCAAAAGCAAAAATCTAGCGCCGCACGTGCTACCCACCTGAGCATCAAGCTGGAGCGCCTCACGTGAAATCCACGTGAGCGCAACTTAAGTGCTTAGCACTGATATGGCAAAGTCCAAGCGCCTTTCATGATATCCATGTAAGCGCCAACATATGACTTGGATAATAAATGTCCATAATGACAAAGTGCTTGGTACTGATAGGGCAACTCCCAAGTCTGAGCGCCTCACGTGATACTCACATGAGCACCAAAGAAAAAGTTGGGTATTATATTCATAGTCAGAAAAGTAAGTGCTTGGCACTGTTAGATGATGAAAAGCCTAAAACTGAGCCCAAAATTGGCTAAGACTCTGAAATTTCCCTGAACCCATATTGTTCATTGCAGCCGGGGCCATATGCTTTGTTGATGGATCTTAACAAAATTTAATAATCCTTAACTATATTTCTAATTCGATCTTAGTCTTATATAAGACTAACGTGGTCTTGGTTAAAATAAATTGAGCCCATATGCTCATATATTTAAGTTGATCTTAATCTAGAATCGGATTAACGGTCCTTAAATAAAATATCCCCTGAACTGATGGACCATACAACCTAGGTTCAAACCCAAATTTAATATATGGATTTGGACTAATTCGCGATATAAACTAGTCTCCGTATATAATCTATGGGCAACCCCAAAATAAACCAAATACAATACGACACGAAGTGACCTACCGGAGCAGATGAAAGTTGTTATCACATTGTGATAACGTAATTAACTACAGGGGCTTGCGCCTGCAAGGAAGAACGTCCTCACAATCAAAAACCCCTTAAAAATGGGGAATCTGATAAAGTCATGCTACAATGGTCGCATCTGTCCAAACCTTCGATATACGGTGCCATAAATTAACTTGGCATCTTCGGAGAGGTGGATGGGTATGTTCGAAATAACATCTGCTCCCAAATTCACACAAGACGACCTATCCCGGTTCGTCTCTGTTTTCGGCGGTAAACAGAGATCTTTTAACATTCTCTTCAGTTTGGGAGACAGCATCACCTCCCATGGGCTTCTTCGATGAAAGAGCATGACGCCCTCTGTGCATTGGTTCCTTTGGAGATATGCTTCTGAGGAAGGTTCACCTTCCATTTATCGGAGAGTATGAATTTGCCCTGTTTATACTGGTCCTCGACCCAGTTCTTGAAGATGTAACAGTTTTCAATCGGATGACTTATCACTTGATGATTTGGGCAATAAGTTGAACGGTTGATGTCATTGGCTTAGTCCGGTCGTTGTGGCTCGGGCAAAGTCAGAAAGACACTCTTAATTGCAATATTGAATAACTTCCTCGTTTTATCATGAGGGAATGAGTATTCTCGTCCCATCCTTTCTTCAAGAGTGGATCCTGTGCGGTTGTTATTTTGACGAGCAGACGCTTTAGGACCGTTCGGTTGTTGCTGCGTGTTAGTGACAAACAATACCTTACCCTTGCCCTTGAAGTTTCGCTAATCTCCATTAGAAGAGAGAGGACCTTGGTTCATCGCATTCAGCTGAGCCAACTTATCGATGAGCTCTTGAAAAGTTGTTGGGCTGAGAAGGGCCAGATATGGGAATACTTAAGCCTTTTTTTCGAGAGTGCTCACGAACATACTTATGGCCGGAGCTTCGGCGATTCTTTGTTCACACTTGGATTAAATATTTCTCCATCTCATCGCGTACTAAACCCACATCTCATTTGATCTGGGCCTCTCGTTGACCAAGACGGTTACGGTAGTGCGCTCGCTCGCACTAGTGAATCTCTGGTAGAAAAGGATCTCTATCTCATCAAAGGTTTTAATCGAGTCATTAGAAATCTCCGAGTACCATTCGAAAACCATGTATACTAGACTACTAACGAACTTTCGAAAGAGCAATATATCGTTACTCCCAGTGTTGCTGTACTTAGACCTGAACTGGGTGATGTGCTGCTTCGGGTTTCCGGTTCCTTTGTATATGAGGAATGTCAGGATAGTATATCCTAGTAGGTACTATATTTGATCATAACACGTCGGGTAAGGTCGTCCAGTCCTTGTCAACTTGCCGGCAGCTTCACTGGCTATGTGAGCTTTGAACTGCTGAGCGATGTATTCGTCCAGCTATGATTTGGAGATTAATTCCTCCTTTGCCGCCGATGAGGCTTGGAGAAGATTGGAGGTCTCTCTTTTATCTTCAATGAAGACCATCGGTGGTTCATCTGCTGGTGGTTCGGGATGAGCCATCATCCTGATCATAGTTTGGAATAAGTGGGCTATCTTATCCATCCCAGCCTTCATTTCCACAGCCTTTTCGTCCTTCTTCTGGAGCATTCACTTCAGGTAGTCAGTATCAAACCCCTACTCCTTTCTTTCTTCGGAATTGTAGGGTGTCGGTTTTAGGACCGTGTCATTCACGGACCGCGGTGGAAATAGAAAACAATAATTTTTCAAACCTAGAACCAAAACCTAACCAAGATCATCAAATAGATGCAACAGAAAAACGAAAAGAGAGCAAGTCTAGGTGCTACAACCTTTGTAGTCGTTATCCACTTCTCATTGGACTCCGGCTAGTCTCCACGAAGCCCGGAACAACCTTGCTCGGTGATCTCCTGGCCAAAGATGATCCACCTTGAGATAACTCCAACATAAGTTTTAGCTTCAAATTGATCTCATTAAGATGAAGCAACTCACTAATTAAACTTGGTAAGGATGATTAGTAGGGATGTAGGCTAATATTACTCACTAATTTCTTCTCATTTTCTTTTTCCTTTCTCACTTGAATAAATTCAAGTGAGAGAGAGAGAGAGAGAGAAAGAATGGTGAGAGTTAGATGATTATCTTATAAGTCAAAAAAGAAGTAGCCGTGCTTATCAAAATAAGTTCTCGCCTTTTCCAAAAACAACCACACACTTCTTTTATCTATGGTTCATATTCCATTTCTTAAAAAAAATAAAGAAACCTAATGGTTATCATCTCACTTTCCATGTGCATCCAATACGCACAACTATTATGTATTAGCTAAACTCGTGTGCATCTCATACACACAACTTATATATATTAGCTAACATGATAGATATATTTATATCATATATAAATATAAACAGAAGAAATAATAAAGTGAACATGATATTAATTAATGTGTGTGTGTGTATCAATATATATATAAATATACATTTAGTTATTAAATCAACACTTGATTTATTAATCCGGTTATATCACATATATACCGTCTAATATCATTAAACACCCGATTAAAATACGTGTATTAAATACACATGTTTAATCAAACTCCTACACGTATCTCTATACATGCCCTATACCATTTCCCCTGTGCTAGGAAACCTCTGTGTGGGACTCTAAAAACTCGACAATACGCTGGCAGTAGGTTAGGATCATATTCATAGCCCACAAGCACATCAGCGGTACTAGCTGCACGTAACGGCGACCCAGGTATTGATCGAAAGAAAGTCAACGAGCAAGCTCATCCGAACCCTGTAAACTCTATCAGTGCCAATTGTCGTACAGTTCGGTCTCTCTGTCTAAGAGAATCGCATATCAGGTCTAGGGTTTAGAATATGTCAGACCCCAATAACTCAATAAGTCGTGCAACAAAGGACTCATAACCAACCGGAGATACAACTGATAACACTTATCATTTTATCTTCTCAGCGGTGGCCACCGACTTGTGCTTGCAGTCATGTCCTGCACTGCGTGATATCAACTCCCTATACCAAGAGAGACGAATCCCTTCAACTGCTCACTGCCTCCATGTGCTTCGGGACTATACCTAATAAAAACCTGTTTGCATGACTCCTTTAAACCATGGTAGGGTAGAAGTCTAAGTATAGTAGGAACACACATGAGACACTATAGCGATCTCAGGTCCTAGAGACTACCCTGTACTCATGTCACCAGAGAACTGCTATGTGACATTGGTATATTACCATCTAGGAGTTCTTGGTGAGTCCATCCAGTATAGGTCATCCAATGAGCACCTGTATACAATCCTCAATGCCAAACACCAATAGCTATGGGATCAGCTATCGCCCTCAACCGGGTCAGGAAACATACACACTAGTATAAATTAGAGTACTTATGCCCAGTCTTTATACTCCTACTTCTAAGGACGTTTAAGGATATGCTTATCGACTACCCAGGACCCACTAGTATAATCTCCATCATCGTCCTGGTATTCAAGCAAAATCCTAAGGGCTTTACCTCATATCTAAACAATACGTGATAGTGAATAAAACATATCACATGAAAGATAAAGATAAACCAGATAGCATATTATCATCTCGAGTAAGATTGTTCTCTTGTATAGGTTCCCCTTCAATTACAATAATTGTATTAAGGACACCTATATCCAACAATCTCCCACTTTCACTTAAGGTCAATTATTGCGATTTCGCATATCCAACTTCTGTACTAACAATTTCGCAAACTGTGTTTGGGAAATAGCCTCAATGAGTGGACCTGGCACGGCGCTTCTCTCTGTTTCTCCCTGCATCTCAGCTTCACGGATATCAAATATCTCCCAAACTGAGCGATATTTGCCTTAATATTTTCCTGGACAAACGATAGAATCATGTTCATAAATAAACAATTATATCCAGGGAATTCTCAGGCGGTATCCTTTATTGATTCACAATCAGCATCCGGCACCACGACAACCTCAGTATCTCAATTGGAACTCTTTCTAATATACTGCTCCTCAGAAAATGGAAAACTGTATAACTCACGACAGACATTTTGTCATCCTTGTCATTTTGGAAGCTGGAGTCGGCAATTGCCTCCCGAAGGAGGCAGCCATTGCCATAGACCAAGAACATCTCATATGTTCTTCATGGCTTCCGTTTCTCCTAGATTGGATTTCTATCTGGAGAAACATCCGTGACAACTATTATTTAATCGATTTTTAGTATATGAACATCACTTCCTATCATGAGTATTTCACCCACATACCATATGAGGAATCCGATAATACTCCCTACTACCTTCTTACAAATACCAGGTTCATCTCTCATTTTGATGAAGTCAAACACTTTGACCGTATCATCGAAACAGATGATCCTTCTCCGCTATACCTGTTTTAGTATATAAATAGACTAAAACAACTTGCACACCTTTGCTGCTCCCACTGACTACGATAACCCTCTGGCAGAGTCATATATACGCACAGTTCTAAATCATCATTTAGAAAGACATAATAGTCATCCATTTTCCAGATCTCATAATCATGAAAAACAGCAGTAGCAAGTAATATCCGTATGGAATTCAGCACAGACACTGAAATAATAGTTTCATCACAATCTAAATCGGGTATTTTATGAAAACCTTTTACTACAAGTCTAACCTTATTAGGTTAGTACCTTTCCATTTGCACCGATCTCGTAAGATCTACTTGCTCCTAATGGGTTTTACCCCTTCAGAAGCACTTAACAAAGTCCATACTTTATTGTAGTGCATGGAGTCCAACTAGGATAACTTGGCAACTAGCCATCTGTCGGAAGTCACCACTGAGCTAAAAGATCCACCACTTTAATCCCTGTTTCAAAGATTGATAATTTCATATCCATGGCCTGCTGATAACTAGTACGGTCATCATCTCATGATGCAAGCCGCCTTGTCACAGTCAACGAGAAAACCGTAGTACCTCTTAGGTGGCTGAGGCCACCTACCAAATCTGCGGAGTAGCTATGGTCTGTCAGGGTCAATTGAATTTCCAGGTTCTACTAAATTTTCAGTAACCATTTGTAGTTTTGGAATTACTTCCAGTTCTACAAAACTCACAGTAATTTCTTTTGCAAGATATTCCTTTACCAAGGAGATGGCGAGTCATGAACAAAACACTTTTGATCTTGCAAATGGTAGAAAGTTAAGCCCTCTTCAATACCCGGGATAACCCATAAACTGCCATTACCAAAACGTGCCTTGTGTTTATCCGGATTCTGGTTTAAAGCATAAGCCAGACAACTCAACATCTTAACAATCTTAAGATGAACCTATTTTATATCAGATATAGAATATGAGGCACTGATTTAGGTGGAACCAGTATCAATTGATATACATCTATTTCAAGTGCATCTCTTAATCGAAAAAGGCGCTTCAGTATTACTCATCATGGAGCGCACCCGCGGATGAGCAATATAAGAGATAATCAAATTCTTGATTATATTATTACGGAATACCTAGTATAAATATCCACATTTTCAAACACTTCGAAAAATCTTGATACTTCCAACGTTTGGTTCTCTACTTTATTCATTTATCTTATAAACTTTTCAAAATCTTTGGACTTTGAATTTTAACAAGAATGCGTGTTTAAAATTTGAGAACTCATAGGAAAACAGAACGAAGTATCAGTACCAACCCCTCGTCCAAGTGGACACCTAGAATATACATCATTATGTATAATCTCTATGAGTTCATTAACTCATACTCTGTGTGTTGTAATTTAAAAATTGTATTTTGGTTAAGAATGTTTTCTCTGTTATCTATATGCACCTTACCCAATTATCTAATGATAATGGTAAATGTTTTGAACATATTTTTCAAAATATATACCCCACTTTATCTAATAAAAAGATAGATATATGAATTTATAAAATTGGTGCATTATAACAGATATTCAAAACCATAAGTATGCCGAAAGGCAAAACCAAGTGATTTCCCCGATAGCAACAATTGCTCTGATTTCGGACATTGAGAATCAAATCACCTTACCAAAATCTAATCCTTCTCAATATCTGTAACAACTTACAAATGCGGGATATTAATCCGGTATCTATATACCCAAGAGTCAGAATTAATTGGAAAACAGTGTTCGATTACAATCACATATAAAACATGAAACATCAAAATATTTCAAGGGGTGGCCGGGTATTCTAAGTAATGTCTCTTTCATTGCCCAAGGTCATAATAGTAGTTGTATTTTCCTTTCCACTCACTTTGTCCCATATTGTTGTCTCTTTTTCTTATCTTGTTTATACCGAACTTATGCTAGTTGGTTTTCTTCTTACTCTTCATTTTAGCTCCAGTATCGAGATTGGAAAAAGACTATCCAACAAGCGTAACCGGTATATTCTCCTTATTTAAGAAGCTCTCAAACATGAAATAAGGTGATGAGGAGAGACAAATGAATTGTATCATACACAATTCACTTTCTCCAGAATCTGCTGCCATCCTCGACTGAAACAATTTCTTCAAGTTCATATCTAACTATATGATGGCCTTCCAAGTAATATGGATCTCTATATCGGATACATAGTGTTCTGGAGAAAGAAAAAGCGGAAGTGGGAGGGGTAAGGATATATGCGACCATGTCATGAAAATAGGGCAATCATGACATTCCAAGCCCGTTGATTGTAAAAATATTCGGTTAACTTGGTTTACGAGTTTTTAGTTTAAGATCAGTCTTAGGTCGCTGCCAGAAAGAGACAAGAAACGCTCGTCGTACACTCTATCCTAAATTAGATTGGTTAATTAATTTATCTAATCCGGTCTTCCATTGTTTTATCGAATTCTCCTTCAAACCCTAAAAGAAGAACTAGTCGGAATCATTTATAGAAATCTTCTGAGAGTAACTATTACTCACAGTGGGAATCGGGATCCAAACTATCATGGAGTGGTAATCTTGACGGGGTCAACAAGTCACCCCACATCATATAAGGTATGCAATCTCATTGCATGTTTCAACACTTGAAACTCCCGATATTGGTTTTTACCCCTAACGGCTTATGACCTTAACGAGGTCAACAAATCATAAGTCGCCAGTCAAGTTCAACCCGTTATTTCGTGATTAATTTATACCCACCCGCGCAACCCTTAACGAGGTCAACAAAATTGTATGACTGTTCTAACTAATCGCATCACATACTAGCAGGAAGACATCACTTAGCTACCGTACACTACGCCTCAATGAAGTCGACAAACATAGCACGAATTCTAAGTACTCTACTTCCTGAAATGATAGAGGACTTTGGCTAGTTTTGAAGAAAACCCTTAACGTAATGAACTTGATCTCATCGTAGGAATTGAGTGGTTTTGCAAATTTATAGTAATATAAACTTTTTCTTAAGAGCGAACTCTCGGTGAAGGGATCAAGGATCTTACCTCATCGAATGAGGTGCAGGATATTCCTAACTGAATACCATGATACTAAACAAAAGAATACGGCTATTCAATATGCAAATTTATAGTAACACAATATTTTTCTAAAGAGGCCACTCCTTGTGAAGGGATCTAGGCTCTTTTCTCGTCGAATGAGGTGCATGATATTCCTAACTGAATACTTCTGTGAAAAGTAAAAGATTTAACTATAACACCACAATAACTGATATTTGGTCCTTACTACGTGTTTTAGGTTTATTATCTTTGCCTTAATCCGAATCAATGCAATCCCATCATAAAGATAATCAAATTACTTAGCATCTTCTCATACAATCTCAAAAAAGCACTAAAAAAATAGAATGCACATATACGCCATCCGCATTCTCCATGGGCCCCGGGTCTTCACCGTAAGGTTACTTACCTTACAGCAAGGTGGGGGCAAGGCTAGCATGGGTGCAAAATGTATATAGCATTTATATATATACATATCATATATATCACTATATATATATATATATATATATATATATATCATTGCAGGCAGATAATCAGCATTACAGGAAAGCGATAAATATCATCATAAGTAGGTAATCACATCACAAGCAAGTAATGAAAAATACAGAGATTGAATGGTCGGATTACCTAAGAATTCAGCGTTTCGTTCGAGCCATCAAACGAAATGTAACATTCCACGATCGCGTGAATAACCCATGCGCAGCCAAAAGCAGAGCCCTACGAGTGCAGCAAGCTACCAGCCAACCCAAGAAACGAGGCAACCCATCATCATCACCATGAGGGGGCCACCCAACACTTTCTTGAATCCAGTGACTCAACTACTCCTCCGCGGGTCTATCCTATATCCCCTACAAGCGCGGAAAGCAACCTGCTAATCCTAGACTCGAGTGACCCAATCTCAACTCCTTGAGATGGCCACCCACTGCAATCTAGAACCCGGCCGCCTGTGCGTTTCTCCGTGAGGTAAACCTATAACCTGTATTATACAACGGCGACAACGATCGCAGCATGATTGTGTCTCGAAAAATAATAATATATCAAGCGGTGACTACGGCCACATGTGAACCACTACACCCCCGAAAAGAATATACATTTAGAAGAAACAATGGCCACATTTTGGAGCTCATCCCGAACAAAAGAATAAACATAGGCTTGACATGAAATGAAAATGTAAACACATCACATCACAATTCCGCACGAGGCTACTCATTTCGCGACAATCTGAACAAACCAAGCAAACCAAACACAACATATATCAACATATATCATTCAAACCAACTCAATGAACACTTTGTCGAGTTAATTTGAATCCATGGAAAACTAATTCACAATACATATCGGCGCGAACTTTAAATTCCAAAAACGATTGAATTCCAAGATCGGCCCAACAGCAAAAACCATCTCATTTCTTGCATAAAAAGAATCTCGGAGGACCTGATAACTTCCTGAAACCCCCGGGGGACCTCGAGCACGACCCATGAGGCCCCGGGGTGCATTGGGTAGGTTCTCCACCATGGCCACAAAATTGTGGCCATGGGTTGGCTTCTGGGGTAGCAAGCATGCAGCCGCGTGCTTGTTGTCCTAGCCCCACATCCGAGACCACTTTAAGATGGTCTCTGATGTGGGGGACCCACCCAAGCCCCAGGGATAGCCCCTGGGTCTCCCCCGTGCCAACACAGGGCTCTCGGTCCAAACCGTGAGCCCTAGGACGCGAGAAATAGCAACAAATGCAATGGTTTCCATGGCTAAAAATTTGGACAGCTACCAATATTAAAGAAGGTTTTGAATCAATTTGCCACAAACTACAATTGCAAATATTTGATTAGGCTTTTATACCATTACAGGGTTTCGGTTCTAGGGTCGTGACATTCACGAACCGCGGCAGAAATAGAAAACAATAATTTTTCAAACTTAGAACCAAAACCTAACCAAGATCATCAAAAAATATGCAATAACAAAAAGAAAAGAGAGAAAGTATAGAGTGTTACATCCTTTGCAGCGCATTAGCCATCTCTCCTTGAACTCTGGATAGTCTCCATGAAGCCCGGAATAACCTTGCTCGGTGATCTCCTGGCCGAAGATGATCCACCTTGAGATAACTCCAACATAAGGTTTAGCTTCAAATTGATCTCATCAAAATGAAGCAACCCACTAATTAAACTTGCTAAGGATGATAAGTAGGGATGTAGGCTAATATTACTCACTAATTTCTTCTCATTTTCTTTTTCCTTTCACGCTTGAATAAATTCAAGAGAGAGAGAGAGAGAATGGTGAGAGTTAGATGATTATCCTATGAATGAAAAAAGAAGTAGCTATGCTTATCAAAATAAGTTCTCACCTTTTCCAAAAACAACCATACAATTCTTTTATCTATGACTCATATTCCATTTCTTTAAAAAAAATTAAAGAAATCTAATGGTTATCATCTCACTTTCCATGTGCATCCAATACAAACAACGATCATGTATTATCTAAACTTGTATGTGAATCTCTTACACACAACTTATATGTATTAGCTAACATGATACATATATTTATATCATATATAAATATAAAGAGAAGAAATAATAAAGTGAACATGATATTAGTTAATGTGTGTGTATGTATCAATATATAAATATACATTTAATTATTAAATCAACACTTGATTTATTAACCCGGTTATATCACATATATACAGTCTAATATCATTAAACACCCGATTAAAATACATGTATCAAATACACGTACTTAATCAAAGTCCTGCACGTATCCTTATACATGCCCTACAATGTTTCTCCTGTGCTGGAAAATCTCTGCGTGAGACTCTAAAGACTCGACAATACGATGGCAGTAGGTTAGGATCATATCCATATCCTACAAACACGTCAGCGGTACTAGCTGCACGTAATGGCAACCCTGGTATTGATTGAAAGAAGGTTAACGAGCAAACCCATCCGAACCCTATAAATTCTATCAGTGACAATCGTCGTACAGTCCAGTCTCTTCATCTAAGAGTATCACATATCGTGTCTAGGGTTTAGAATCTGTCAGACCTAAATAACTCGATAAGTCGTGCGACAGAGGACTCATAACCATCCGGAGATACAACTGATAACACTTATTAGTTTATCTCCACTGTGGTGGCCACTGACTTGTGGTTGCAGTCATGTCCTACACACCGCAATATCAACTCCCTATACTGGGAGAGACGAATCCCCTCGACCGCTCACTACCTCTACGTGCTTCGGGACTATACCCAACAAAAACCTGTTTGCACGACTCCTTTGAGTCGTAGAGGGTAGAATTCTAAATATAGTGGGAACACACATGAGACACTATGGCGATCTTAGGTCTTAGAGACTACCCTGTACTCATGTCACCAGAGAACTGTTATCTGACATTGGTATATTACCAACTAGGAAGTGAGTCCTTCTATTGTAGCTCACCAATAAGCATCTGTACACAATCCTCGGTGTCAAACACCAAAAGCTATGGGATCAGTTATCGCCCTCCAACCAGGTCAGAAAACGTACACACTAGTTTAAACTAAAGTACTGATGCCCAGTCTCGATACTCCTATGACTAGGGACATTTAAGGATGTGCTTATCGACTACCCAGGCCCTACTATTATGATCTCCATCATCGTCTTGGTAGTCAAGCAATATCCTAAGGGCTTCATCTCATGTTTAAACGATACGTGATAGTGAATAAAATGCATCACATGAAAGATAATGACAAGCCTGATAGTATACTATCATCTAGAGTAAGATTGTTCTCTCGAATAGGTCCTCCTTCAATTAAAATAATTGCCTTGAGGGCACCTATATCCAACAGGAAGTGCCGTCCAGATTTGCACCGGATGGAGGACTCATAATTTCTGCCGCCTGAGCCATCAACTCTTGCAGCTTCTGGGGATCTTTTGTTACAGACTGTGTGATTGGTATGTGAGTGATGGAAGTTTTACTTTCAATTTCACCATATAAACGGTATGAACTACCATGCCCCCAGACTTGGGGAGTTTGGAGTGTTGACCTTCAGAGTTTTCCTTGGGTCTTTGAATCTTCTCCGGCCTCTCTCTTTTGTGAGAAACCGGTTTCGGAGGAACCATCATAGCGGGAGCCTCCTTGGGTTTATGGGAAGAGCGTTTATCATGGCTCTTTAGCTTCTTAGGTTGTACAGAGTAATCCTTGTTGATTACTGACCCCTGTACTTCTTTCCAGACCTTATGGATGGTCGAGAAAAATCATTTCACCGATCGAACCACTCTTCGCTCATCATACCTCTCAGTAGGAGGTGGTGTTTTCTTTAATATGGCAGTCGGAGAGTTGCGCTTCACTATTTTCAATGCCTCAAAGTTGTTCCCAATTGGAACAACAGCCTGGATCATTGGAACTGGCGGAGTTAGTCCAAATGGAAAATTTCCCCCAGCCTGCCTTATTCGGCGCCAGTATCGACGTCGATCATTTAGAGAGATAGTAGCCTCTTCGGTCTTAGGAGCCCCCTGTATCTGCCCCTGCATTGGTCTTGTCCTTCGGCAGGTGACAATCGCTTGAAGGTTGATTGTCTGGGTAGAGTAGAAAATACCAGTCTGTGGAAGATATAAGACCTTGGAGGTGAAGCGTCCTTTGGCGCCTCAGGAGTAGTAGGGGTTGCAGGTGTCGACCTCTTAATGACAGTCTTTCTAGGAATGGCTGGGACGGATGGAGCGTCCGAAGTAGCAAAGCTCATCCACTTGAAGACTGATTTCTTCGGAATCATCGGCTTCTAGGGAGGGCCTTCGGAGCTTGTGCTCAGACTCTTGAAAACCAAACTTTCAGAATTGGCACGCTTCTTGAAAGGGTCTGTGGAGGCGGTCGTCAGCCTGTTGAAGACTGACTCCTTCTAAGCTTCACCATTCGGCATTGAGGCACCGATGGTGGGCTGGGGGAGCATTATTCCGAATTGAAGCCCATTGAGATCCTGTATGATTTGGGTGGTCAGGATACAGAGTAATGAAGCCATGACCCCTTTAGAGAAGACCACCTTAGATGGAGTAGTGTTAGTGTTACAGTTGCATATTTTGCTGGAGGATGCCATCGAGATCTACATAGGGAGGAGAACACCAAGTTTAGTATCCCAAACATCTAAAGGCAACATAAACATAATATACCGCGATTGGTTCGCGAAATATGACACACGAAGTGTGGAGTGGAAAGAGAAAATGGTCCCATCGGATGTGCTAGAATCTGTTTACCGCCGAAAATTGGAAAGACGAATGTCTTGCCTGAATTTGGGAGCAGATGCTATATAGAACATATCCATCCACATCTCCAAAAATACCAAATTGATTTATGGCACCGTCTATTGGAGGTTTGGATAGACGCGGCCATTTTAGTAGACTTATCAGATTCCTCCTCATATGTGAGGGGTTTTTGATTGTGGGGACGCTTTTTCCTGCAGGCATAAGTCTTTGCAGTTAATTACATTATCACTAAGTTGTTCCCCTCCGAACGGTGGCCATGACATGGACGTCTTGCCTAAGATTCGGGGCAGATGCTATTTGGTTTTATCCGTCCACCTCTCTGAAGATGCCAAGTTGATTTATGACACCGTGTATCGGAGGTTTAGACGGATGCGGCCGATGTAGCAGACTTCGTCAGATTCCCCCTCGCTTGAGAGATTTTTGATTGTGGGGACACTCTTCCCTGCAGGCGCAAGCCCCTGCAGTTAATTACGCTACCGCATCGCGGTAACAACTTTCTCCTTCTCCAGAATTTTACTTCGTGTCGTGGGTGTTTGTTTTGTTTGTGGTTGCCCGTGGATTGTATACGGAGACTAATTTATGTCGTCGCCCGTAGGACGTGGATTAGTCCAAATCCGTACTTTCTTAGATTTGGTTTTGGGGTTTTGGTTTAAGGATACGTTAGCCATATTTGAGGCTAAAATCAACTTAAACGTTTGTTAAGGATACGTTAGTCCAATTTGAGACTAAGATCAACTTAACTGGATCGTTTAGATCCGACAAAAGAGCATTTGGGCTCTATTGTTCCAGTTTAGGGACATAGTGGTCCATCGGATGTATGGCCGTCGGGACCCATCATCTCTCTGACGACGTTGAAGGATTACAACGACAGATGTCAGAGGAGTTCAGAGATGTACCCTTGAACCAAAGTTGATTGGGGGATCTATAGTCCAATTTGGGACTAAAGTCTGTTTGAAGATTTTGGTTTAAGGACACGTTAGCCATATTTGAGGCTAAGATCAACTTAAACGTTTGTTAAGGATACGTTAGTCTAATTTGAGACTAAGATCAACTTAACAGGATCGTTTAGATCCGACAAAAGAGCATTTGGGCTCTATTGTTCCGGTTTAGGGACATGGTGGTCCATCGCCAGTTTAGGGACATGGTGGTCCATTGCCAGTTTAAGGACATGGTGGTCCATGTTCCAATTTAGGGACGTGGTGGTCTAAGTTCCAGTTTAGGGATGTGGTGGTCCATTGAATGTATGGTTGTCGGGACCCATCACCTCTCTGAAGACGTTGAAGGATTACAACGACAAATATCAGAGGAGTTCAGAGATGTACCCTTGAACCAATGAGTTGGTTGAAAGAGCAGATGTGCTCAGTTCAAGAAGATTTGAGGACTTATGGACAGTTTGGGCTAAGTCCAATTATGTTTGAAATATTGGCCCTTTAGGCCATTAGACATTTGTCTGGGTTCAGCCCCTCATCATACAGCAGTGCTAAACAGAGGTTTGGGGGCTCTGACAACATTTTGTTTTTAATTTCCTCAATTTTGAGATTCATTTGGAGGAAGGACTTTTGCCTCTGGGAAATTAGCCAATTTGGCTAAAAGTAGTGTTAAACACTAGAGAACAACAGTGTTAAACACTGGAGGTAGAACTCTCAAATTAATGTTAAACACTAAAAGACAATCAGTGTTAAACACTGGAAATATAATCTTCAATTTAGTGTTAAACACTAGAAACAATCAGTGTTAAACACTGGAAATATAATCCCTAAATTAGTGTTAAACAATAAAGAAAGAGGGGTCACGTGTGGACACGTGAGAGCGCCCAAAAGTGGGACCAGATCCCTTTTCTTCGTTCTGTAATTAAGTGTTAAACACTTTTTCATCTTTTGAGCATCACGTGTTGACACGTGATGGAGATTTATGCACTGACTATTAAAGCACTCGCTAAGGGTTACGTGGGGACACGTGAGAGCGCCCAAAGCTCATATTTCCTTTGCTTTTTCTTTCTGTGTTTTGTAGGTCACGTGGGAGCACGTGAGGCATTGCCTCAAAGCTTCTCTCCTTATTTCTGGGGATCTCTTCAGGGGTCACGTGGGGACACGTGACCTTGGTCTTTTGCATGCATGAAGATCTTTCAAGTCTTTTTTTTAAGAATTAAATTCTCTGTAGAGTTAAACCCTAATTTTGTTTTGGAGGAATTAAATTCCTATTGTGAAAGAATTAAATTCTTATTTAGGGTAAAACCCTAATTTCTTTTTAAAGGAATTAAATTCCCAGATATGTAAAAGAATTAAATCCTTGATTAGGGTTAAACCCTAGTTTTGTTTTAGGAGAATTAAATTCTCAAAACTCAATTCCCCTTC
The DNA here is from genome assembly GCA_030015575.1 of Agapanthus africanus. Lineage (NCBI taxonomy): Eukaryota > Viridiplantae > Streptophyta > Magnoliopsida > Asparagales > Amaryllidaceae > Agapanthus > Agapanthus africanus. The sequence goes on along the minus strand of CM057340.1, from coordinate 750,856,697 downwards.
TAAGTTTAGGATCTGCATGGCAGGATCTCAACCCGATGAGAATTAAATTCTCAACTTATGGGGAAATGTGCTTCTGCAGATCTTCAACCAGAAGAAGAACTAAGTTCTTTTTTGTATAAGAGTTAAACTCTTGGATTTTGAGAATTAAATTCTCTGTTTGAAGTTTTGATTCCTTTTCTTTTCTCACCTAGGGTTTTCTTTGTTGAGAATTAAATTCTCCTTTCTTTTCTTCGCTCTTGAGAATTAAATTCTCCTCCCTCTGTTTTTCTCTCCAAAAAGGGTCGCTCCTCTTCTTTTCTTGGCTCCTATTTATAGGAGAAAGAAAAGAATCAATTTGTTTTGTGAATCTTTCATTGGAAAGATTTGATTTGTTTTCATATTTAATATGATCCTTTAGATCATTCAGTGAATTTTATTCACCGTTGGATTTTAAATCCAAAGATATTCTGTTTGTTATTTCTGGTGAAATTTTAGGGAAATCTTTCCTTGTATCAAATCTTTCCATAAATTGGTGATCTTTAATCACCATTGGATTTTTAATCCAACGGTCCCCATAATCCTTTTCCATTTGGAAAGATTTAGAGAAATTTAGAATTTTAATTCTATTTCGAAAGATTTTAGAGAAATTTAGAATTTTAATTCTATTAAACTGTAAGGCTTTCAAAGCCTGTCACGTGCTGGAACATGACCCTTGGTCACGTGTGAGCACGTGACCCCCAATTGAGTCCTTTAACAACCGCTTGTTTATGCTTCAGTTTCAAACATCACGTGTCAACACGTGACCATTGGTCACGTGTGAGCACGTGATACCCCATTGAGGTATTTCCTTTAGCCATTTGTTTTTTATTTCCGTTTTCACTATCACGTATCAACACGTGACCATTGGTCACGTGTGAGCACGTGACACCTCATTGAGGTAATTCCTGATTTTTAATCAGGGAACAGTGCATAACATATTTGCTCATAACTTTTGATCCCTGATGAATTATGAAGACCATAAAATATCAAATCGAAGGGTTTTTCGAGATGCTTCCAATACCATCAGAATTTAATAGTTCCTCCTTTGGGAGTTTATCAAAATACAGGCTGGAAGATACTAGTTCGCATTTCCTAAAGCGTATCGCTGCCATTTGATACCTTGGACTCTTTGCGCAGAAATTTTTGGCGGGGACAAATGCCCCCCACTACTTTGCCCATGTAAGTATATACGTAGGTGAAGTAGTGCAGAGTAATGCATAGCCATGGAATTGAGGGCTTAGGAGACAAGTTTAGGGTCCTTGTAGCCTAAGACTTTTCAACTTTATGAGCCGTGAGGGTCTTACAAAGACTTTTCTCCCTACGGATTGAGAGGATCTCGTAGGTGTATTTTATCCTTAGGGGTCGTGAGAACTCCTAAGTGTGTTTTCTCTTATAAGTCGTAAGGATCTTATAAGAGAATTTACCTTCTTACGAGTCGAGAGGACCCGTAAGCGGTTGTTTCCCTCCATGTCGAGATTCGACTTTGGAGAGTGAGACCCGTGGATAGTATGCAAGAGACCGTTTTGAGCCGACTTGCAGGGTCTCAGTGCTTAGGAAACAGGTTTCTTAATCCCTACTGCCTAAGGCTTTTCCTCACAAGTCGAGACGAATCGAGCAATTCTTGCGAAGAAATCAATTTCCTCAGGAGTCGAGACGAATCGAGCATTTCTCGCAAGAATATCCTAACGTCACAGTTAACCTCTGCTCTTTATGATAGAAATCCGTTAGGGTCTGTGGTACTTAGGGTTTTGGCCGTCGTATCGTCGCATCAGCTGATATATTCCTCGATAGGCAATCATGCTGTTCGAGTAGCCCTGCGACTGCCGTGTCTCTGATCCCTTCGGAGGCTGGACAAGACGTCTTCAAGCAATCCTCCTTGGCAGTTTGACCATCGGAAGAGCAAGCGTTAGGAATTTGCCATGCCGCTTTTTACTTGAGGTTAGGCTCATTTTGGAGAGCCCCGATGAGTCATAACCACTCCGCGCTGGTGTGGGATGATCTCCGATAGTCTTTCAGTATTTATATGACTTGCCGTTAAGACCCTGAAGCTAGGAATTTGGCATTTGCTTCATTTGCTGGCATCACGTCTGCTGTATCGAGACGAATGTCGCGGTTGTCTCTAAGTTGCTGGTGAACAGTCGAGGTTTGGAACCAGGGATTTTGCCGTGACTCCTTTTGGTGATGTTGCGTCTGCTGTGTCGAGACGAACGTCGAGGTGGTGACCGCTCTGCACTATGGCGAGATGATCTCCAATTGTCTTTCAGGCTTTATATGACTTGCTGTTAAGACCCTGAAGCTAGGAATTTGGCCTTTTGCTTCATTTGCTTTGTCATGTCCGAATCCTGTTGGTGGAGGAACGCTGTCGTGACATCTCGTCTGTTGTATTGAGACGAACGTCGAGGTGGTGACCACTCCGCGGTGGTGCGAGATGATCTCCGATGGTCTTTCCGGTTTTATATGACTTACCGTCAAGACGTTGAAGCTAGGAATTTGTCCTTCGCTTCGTTTGCTTTGGCGCGTCCGAATCCTGCTGGGGGAAGAATGCTGGGGTGACATTTCATCTGCTGTATCGAGACGATCGTCGAGGTGGTGACCACTCCGCGCTGGTGCGAGATGATCTCCGATTGTCTTTCAGGTTTTATATGACTTGCCGTCAAGACCCTGAAGCTAGGAATTTGGCCTTTTGCTTCATTTGCTTTGGCGCGTCAGAATCCTACTGGGGGAAGAATGCTGGGGTGACATTTTATCCGCTGTATCGAGACGATCGTCGAAGTGGTGACCACTCCGCGCTGCTGCGAGATGATCTCCGATTGTCTTTCAGGCTTTATATGACTTGCCGTCAAGACACTGAAGCTAGGAATTTGGCCTTTTGCTTCATTTTCTTTGGCGCGTCCGAATCTTGCTGGGGGAAGAACGCTGGGGTGACATTTCATCTGCTGTATCGAGACGATCTCCGATTGTCTTTCATTCTTTATATGACTTGCCGTCAAGACTCTGAACATAGGAATTTGGCCTTCGCTTCGTTTGCTTTGTCACGTCCGAATCCTGTTGGACGAGGAACGCTGTCGTGACATCTCATCTGTTGTATTGAGACGAACGTCGAGATGGTGACCACTCCGTGCTGGTGCGAGATGATCTCCGATGGTCTTTCAGGTTTTATGTGAGTTACCGTCAAGACTTTAAAGCTAGGAATTTGGCCTTTGCTTCGTTTGCTTTGGCGTGTCCGGGTCCCGTTGGAGGAAGGATGCTGTAGTTGACATTGCGTCTGCTGTATCGAGACGAATGCTGAGGTGGAGCTGGGATTTTGCTGTCACTCCACTTTACTGACCATGGGTTTTTTTGTTGACATTGCATCTACATCCTGCTGAACTGCGAAGGAACGCCATTGTTGACATTGCGTCTGCTGTAACGAGACGAATGCTGAGGTGGAGTTGGGATTTTGCCGTCACTCCGCATTGTTTCGACCATGGGGTCTCTTGTTGACGTTGCATCTACATCCTGCTGGACTGCGAAGGAACGCCGTTGTTGACATTGCGTCTGCAGTATCGAGACGAATGCTGAGGTGAAGCTAAGGTTTTGCCGTCGCTCCGTTTGATGGTGTAACCTCTGTGTCAGGCTGGAATGAGGAGGCCCACCGTTGTTGGTCTCCACGCTGTAGATGTGGCCATTGAGATTTGGAACTAGGGACTATGCCGTGGCTCCGTTTCGTTGCGACTCTGAGGTCGATTGTTGACGTCATGTCTGCATCTGGTTGGAATGAGGAGAAACGCCGTTGGTGATCTCTAAGTTGCCGATGTTGACGTCGAGACCCTGAAGCTAGGGATCTTCCTTTACTTCATTTGTTGGCATTGTGTCTGCAATATTGCGACAAATGTCGAGGTTGTCTCTAGGTTGTCTATGAACCGTCGAGATTTGGCTTAGCATTCTGTTGGAGCCTGTCAGGAAGGTATGGTTCTCTCTTTGTTTGTGCCCCTGGATTGTATACAGGGATCGATGTGATCTTACCTGTAGGGTAAAAAGTTTCATTCTTTCAGAATTTTTTTTATTTCCGCGATGCTCTATCATTTCAGCTTTTATATCGCGGAGGTCGCGATTGCCCAATCATTTCGGCTATTTTTCGCGGTGCACAATCATTTCGGCTATTTTTCTTTTTACTCGCTGCTTTTTATTGCGAGTTGCCCAATCAATTCGGCTGTTTTTGTATGTATATATTTTTACTTGCTGATTTTGTTGCAAGTTGCCCCATCATTTCGGCTATTTCATATGCATTTTTTTTGGCTCGCTGATTTCTTCTCGCGAGTAGGGGATTTGGGATCTGATACCAATCTTGGCATCAGCATCGCTGCGACTGGAATATTGCCAGGAGCGAATCATCATTTGCCGTAAAAGGACTTGGAATTTGATACTGGTTTAGGCATCAGCATTGCTACAACTGGGATATTGCCAGGAGCGAATCATCATTTGCCTCTGTCGATATTGAACAAAGGTGTCTTAGTCAACAGGGTTAGGATCCTGTCGACTAAGGCTTTTGACTTCATGAGCCGTAAGGGTCTCACAAAGGTATTTCTCCCTACGAGTCGTGAGGATCTCGTAGGTGTGTTTTCTCCTTAGAAATCGTGAGGATTCCTAAGTGTATGTTCCCCTGTAAGTCGTAAGGATCTTACAGAAGGGTTTTCTCCTTACAAGTCGAGAGGACTTATAAGGGTTGTTCACCGTATGGACATATCCCCAGTCACGGGTGGGACTTGGTTAGGGAGATGTTTATTCGTGCCCGTGGATTGTATACAAGGGTCAGTACTGAGCCACTTGTAGGGCTATATCGAAGGTTGTGGGGTTGCTTAAGAACAGGTTCAGGTCTCCGTAACTTAAGACTTTTCCAATCTTATGAGCCGTGAGGGTCCCATAAGAGAGTTCTCCTTACGAGTCGTGAGGATCTCGCAAGTGTAATTTCTCCTTAGGAATCGTGAGGATCCCTAAGTGTGTTGCTTCCCTGTGAGTCGTAAGGATCTCACGCAGGTGGTTTCTCCTTACAAGGTCGAGAGGACCCTGTAAGTGTCTTTTAACGAGGTTGCGCCCTTTCGGGTTTTCACAAACACTCGCCGGTAACCCTGCTGTTTTTACTCATGGAGCCCTTTCGAGTTTTCATCCGTGCCCATTTTGCTTCTGGACATACCGTCTTTTATTTTTTTCCCCTCTTTTCATTCTCTTTTTTTTAAACGAGCTTGCGCCCTTTCGGGTTTTCACAAGACTTGTCGGTAGCCCTGCTGTTTTTACTCACGGAGCCCTTTCGGGTTTTCATCCGTGCCCATTTTGCTTATGGACATACCGTTTTTTATTCTTTTTTTTTACCACGCCAGCCTGAGGATGCTGCGGTAGTAGTTTAAAGACGTTTCGGTCGTTTGCAAGTTTTAGAACATTACGGTCCGTTATTAGTTTAACGACATTTCGGTCTATTATCCAGTTTTAGGACATAGCGGTCCATTGTTAGTTTAACGACGTTTCGGTCTATCATCCAGTTTTAGGACGTAGTGGTCCGCCGTCGCCGTATTTGAGGCGAATCTCTAGTTTACTGACTTTTCGGTCTAGGGGGCTTTCCCTATGAATGAGCATGATACTCCCAGTATATCCATCTTTCTCGGAGCGTGTGGTTGTGGCGGGCTCACCTTCCAGTTTTCGGGCAGCGCGAACTTGCCCTGTTGGTATTGGTCTTCAACCCAGTTTTTGAAGACGTAGCAATTTTCGATCGGATGGCCCAATACTTGGTGGTAAGGACAGTAATTAGAATTGTTGACATCATTCAGTTGTAGCTGGCATTTCGGCTCCGGTAGAGTGATAAGCCGTCGCGCATTGCTAGTTCGAAAAGCCTCCTTGTTTCATCCCGGGGAAATGAGTAAGGACGTTTCAACTTTTTATTGAGGGGTTGCCGCTTGTTGCTTTGGCGAACAACCGGTCTAGGGCCACTCGATTGTTGTTGAGCGTTGGCGACGAAGGCCGTTTTTTCCTTCCCTTTATCCTTTTTGTTCGATCCCTTGTTTGCGGGTCCGAGATTCTTTCCGGATAGTGTGCGATTGCACGGCTGAATGTTCTCGCAACTCCTCAACTCTTTCGTTTTAGAGATGGACTCCTTGAAAAGAGGGCCGAGGGCTACTTTTTCGTCGGAATTGCTCCCGAATGTGAGAACTCGCGGTCCCTCGGGATCAACCCTATGACAATTGTCGGCAATTCTTTTACGCTCATCTGTCACATTTTTCTACTGTCTACGAGCTTCACGCTTTGTCCTATTGAAGTGTTATCTGTGAGCGACATACCCTTGCCACCAACACTTAAAGGAGTTGCTGTCCTCAGTAGGATGTGCGATCTTCTGATGATATAAGTAGAAGTTAGGATGCACGTCCGCTTCATCAAGATGTATACCACCAGGAGAATTTTCTCTGAAAGAGGGCGGCCTCATCCCCATTGATATGGCTTTGGCGAATCGTTTCCTTGTCTTGATCCTGCTTTCATTTGCGGCGGATGTACTTTGATGTGGTGGGAGTGTTTCGACCCTTTTGTTCAGTCACCGGCGTTTGGCATTTTCAAATATGGCCATCTCGCGCTCCTGATCAGCTTTACTTTTTAGACGAATCTCATCTAGAAAAGTGTCGATCATTTCGTCTGACGGCCCCACGAATTGCGGCTCAGGCTCTGCCCCAAGTTTCTCAGTGCAAGGAGTTTTTTTATCGTCGGTAAATGAGTGGGAAATCACGTGACAACTTACCGTTTGTTGGTAAGGGCAATAATTGGGATCGTTGACATCGCCTGGTTGCAACGGACGTTTTGGACTCGGCAGATTAATGAGTCTATTGCCCACTGCCAGTTCGAACAGTTTCCTTGTTTTATTCTGAGGAAATGAATAAGGACGTCCCAGTCTCTCCTCGAGGGATAGGCGTGGTCGCACATTGTTTTGGCGAACAACCGGCTTTAAGTGGCTCGACTGTTGTTGAGTATTGGCGACGACGATCGCTTTACCTTTCCCCTTTTCATTTCGAGAGTCCGGTTTTGGAGGAAACGGTCCATGGCCCATCTGGTCCATTTGGGCTAATTTGTCGATCAAGGCCTGGAATGTGGTCGGCCTGAAGAACATCATGAATTGCGAGATGGTCGCTTGCGGATCAAGAGTGCCCACGAACATACCTACCGCAGGTGCTTCTTCTATGCGTTGTTCGCATTTCGACCATAGGTTCCACCATCGTGTAGCGTATTGGACCCACGTTTCGCCGGGCCTTATCCTGGCGTTAATCAGCGCTGTTATCGGGGTGCGTCCACTAGCACTCGCGAATCTTTATGTAAACAGTAACTCCATCTCCGCAAATGTTTTAACAGAGTCGTTAGGTAGCTCCGAATACCATTCAAAGGCTGTTTCTGTTAAGCTGCCAACGAATTAGCGAAGCAACAGTTTGTCGTCGCCTCCCGTGTTGCCGCATAAAGCCCTGAATTGAGCGACATGCTGATGGGGATTCCCTGTCCCTTTATATACGTGAAACTTAGGGATCGTATATCCCGGCGGGTAACTGATTTGGTCATACCACCTCGGATAAGGTCATCCGGTTCTAGCAATTTGCCCAGCCGCCTCATTCGCCTGATGAGCTCGTATTTGCTGAGCTATATAGTCATCCAGTGTGGCCTTGGAAATGGTTTCTTCCTTGGCTGCTGAAAGAGCCGGAGGAGGATTAGATGTCTCCCATTTATCGTTTTCAACAATGATTGGAAGGTCATCAGCTGGAGGGTCCGGCTGTAACATCATCCCTATCATGTCTTGGAAGAGGAGCGCCATTTGTTTTATGTTGGCCGCTTGCTCTGCGGCTTCTTTGTCCTTCTTTTCGAGGACTCTACGTAGGTAGTCAGCGTCAGTTTCTTGTTCGTGCCGCTGTTCTGATGATGCCTCCAAGCTTTCTTTTGGCCCGGTAAGTGCGGCCTTTGCAGTCATCATTTCCTGAAGCTTCTGCTGCTGTTCTTGGGCTTTCGTCACGGATCGGGTGAGTGGTCGGTGACCCGTCGCAGTGCGGCTGTCCTCTTTCCCGGATGCCATATAAACAGTATGCACCACTATACCCCCAGACTTGGGGCGTTTAGCTTCAGTGTCTTTGCGATCTACCAAAGACACAGGGGTCTTCTCCGACCTCCTTCTTTTTTGAGCGGTTGAAGTTTAGGGGGCTGTTGTAGTGGGTACCCAAGTAGTTGTCGCTTTTGGTGGCTTGACAGAGTAGTCCTTCTCCTGCTGAACCTTCATCTTTTTCTGTCGGCGGAGATAGTCTTGATCCATTACGGAGTCCTAGACTTGACGCCAGAACTTGTAAATTTTAGAGGACAGCCGTTGAGGGGGCTGCTCCAGCTCCACCTTTGGGGCATTATCCATGGGTGGAGGAGATTTCTTCAGCACTGCAGTAGGAGAGTTCCTGCGCACCTTGTTAAGCAATTCAAAGCTGTTCTCGGTTGGAACAGCAGTATCGATCCCCACCGTTGGAGCTGGCAGAGTTATCCCAGAGGGGGAGTTGCCCCCAGCCTTCCTGACTCGGCGCCAGTGGCGACGTCGAGCGTGTCGTGCGGATGGAGTTGTTTCAGCTATAAGGGTGACTTCGTCATGCCCCCTGCTTTGAGGAGAGACTGTCATTGGTGCTAGCCTGTCGAAGACTGGCACCTGTTGAGAAGCAATGTCTAATTTGTCAAAGACAGACCTCTGGGCAGGGGAAGCAGTTTGAGGACCTCGCCTGGAGCAGCAACCTGAATGGCCAGCCTTATAAAAACTGACTTCTTGGAAGGAGGAGCCTTCCCAATGATTTCGTCCGCTTGAGCAGGGATGGCTATCCACTTTAGGATGGCAGCTTCGGGTATCGCGGGCTTGTAGACGTTCTGTCCCAGTTTGTTGAAAACTGAAGTATTAAAGTTGGGCGACCCGTCGAGAGGGGCCGCGGCAGTGGTAAGTCGATCAAAGACCGACTTCTTTGGAGCCTCTTGCGACGTCATTGGGGCGCTGAAGCTCATCGGTGGGAGCATGGTCCCGAAAAATAGTCCAGTGGTGGCTTGAGTTACCTGCTTCACTGGCATCTTGAAAAGGGAGGCCGCTTGGGGCCCATATGTCACTCCTCCCGCAAGGACGGAGCGAGAGTTGCAGTTGCAAGTAGTGCAGTTTGAAGCCATTGATCTTCTATTTTCTGCACGGAGCAAGACACTAAATCTTAGTACCTCGAATCCACAGGCAACCACAGCAAACCGCGATTCGTTCGCGAACACGACACACGAAGTGTGGAGTGGAAAGAGGAAAAGGTCCCACCGGGCGTGCCAGAATCTGTTCCCCTCCGAACGGCGGCCAAGACATGGACGTCTTGCCTGAGATTCGGGGCAGATGCTATTTGGTTTTATCCGTCCACCTCTCCGAAGATGCCAAGTTGATTTATGACACCGTGTATCGGAGGTTTAGATGGATGCGGCCGATGTAGCTGACTTCGTCAGATTCCCCCTCGCTTGAGGGGTTTTTGATTGTGGGGACGCTCTTCCCTGCAGGCGCATGCCCCTGCAGTTAATTACGCTACCGCATCGCGGTAACAACTTTCTCTTTCTCCAGAATTTCACTTCGTGTCGTGGGTGTTTGTTTTGTTTGTGGTTGCCCGTGGATTGTATACGGAGACTAATTTATGTCGTCGCCCGTAGGACGTGGATTAGTCCAAATCCGTACTTTCTTAGATTTGGTTTTGGGGTTTTGGTTTAAGGATACATTAGCCATATTTGAGGCTAAGATCAACTTAAACGTTTGTTAAGGATACGTTAGTCCAATTTGAGACTAAGATCAACTTAACTGGACCGTTTAGATCCGACAAAAGAGCATTTGGGCTCTATTGTTCCAGTTTAGGGACATAGTGGTCGATCAGATGTATGGCCGTCGGGACCCATCACCTCTCTGACGACGTTGAAGGATTACAACGACAGATGTCAGAGGAGTTCAGAGATGTACCCTTGAACCAAAGTTGATTGGGAGATCTATAGTCTAATTTGGGACTAAAGTCTGTTTGAAGATTTTGGTTTAAGGACACATTAGCCATATTTGAGGCTAAGATCAACTTAAACGTTTGTTAAGGATACGTTAGTCTAATTTGAGACTAAGATCAACTTAACGGGATCGTTTAGATCCGACAAAAGAGCATTTGGGCTCTATTGTTCCAGTTTAGGGACATAATGGTCCATCGCCAGTTTAGGGACATGGTGGTCCATTGCCAGTTTAAGGACATGGTGGTCCATGTTCTAGTTTAGGGACTTGGTGGTCTAAGTTCCAGTTTAGGGACGTGGTGGTCCTTTGAATGTATGGTTGTCGGGACCCATCACCTCTCTGAAGACGTTGAAGGATTACAATGACAAATATCAGAGGAGTTCAGAGATGTACCCTTGAACCAATGAGTTGGTTGAATGAGCAGATGTGCTCAGTTCAAGATGATTTGAGGACTTATGGCCAGTTTGGGCTAAGTCCAATTATGTTTGAAATATTGGCCCTTTGGGCCATTAGACATTTGTCTGGGTTCAGCCCCTCATCATGCAGCAATGCTAAACAGAGGTTTGGGGGCTCTGACAATATTTTGTCCTTAATTTCCTCAATTTTGAGATTCATTTGGAGGAGGGACTTTTGCCTCTGGGAAATTAGCCAATTTGGCTAAAAGTAGTGTTAAACACTAGAGAACAACAGTGTTAAACACTGGAGGTAGAACTTTCAAATTAATGTTAAACACTAAAAGACAATCAGTGTTAAACACTGGAAATATAATCTTCAATTTAGTGTTAAACACTAGAAACAATCAGTGTTAAACACTGGAAATATTATCCCCAAATTAGTGTTAAACACTAAAGAAAGAGGGGTCGCGTGTGGAAACGTGAGAGCGCCCAAAAGTGGGACCAGATCCCTTTTCTTCGTTCTGCAATTAAGTGTTAAACACTTTTTCATCTTTTGAGCATCACGTGTTGACACGTGATGGAGATTTATGCACTGACTATTAAAGCACTCGCTAAGGGGTCACGTGGGGACACGTGAGAGCGCCCAAAGCTCATATTTCCTTTGCTTTTTCTTTTTGTGTTTTGTAGGTCACGTGGGAGCACGTGAGGCATTGCCTCAAAGCTTCTCTCCTTATTTCTGGGGATCTCTTCAGGGGTCACGTGGGGACACGTGGCCTTGGTCTTTTGCATGCATGGAGATCTTTCAAGTCTTTTTTTTAAGAATTAAATTCTCTGTAGGGTTAAACCCTATTTTTGTTTTGGAGGAATTAAATTCCTATTGTGAAAGAATTAAATTCTTATTTAGGGTAAAACCCTAATTTCTTTTTAAAGGAATTAAATTCCCAGATATGTAAAAGAATTAAATTCTTGATTATGGTTAAACTCTAGTTTTGTTTTAGGAGAATTAAATTCTCAAAACTCAATTCCCCTTCTAAGTTTAGGATCTGCATGGCAGGATCTCAACCCGATGAGAATTAAATTCTCAACTTATGGGGAAATGTGCTTCTGCAGATCTTCAACCAGAAGAAGAACTAAGATTTTTTTTGTATAAGAGTTAAACTCTTGGATTTTGAGAATTAAATTCTCTGTTTGAAGTTTTGATTCATTTTCTTTTCTCACCTAGAGTTTTCTTTGTTGAGAATTAAATTCTCCTTTCTTTTCTTCCCTCTTGAGAATTAAATTCTTCTCTCTTTGTTTTTCTCTCCAAAAAGGGTCGCTCCTCTTCTTTTCTTGGCTCCTATTTATAGGAGAAAGAAAAGAATCAATTTGTTTTGTGAATCTTTCATTGAAAAATTTGATTTGTTTTCATATTTAATATGATCCTTTAGATCATTCAGTGAATTTTATTCACCGTTGGATTTTAAATCCAAAGATATTCTGTTTGTTATTTCTGGTGAAATTTTAGGGAAATCTTTCCTTGTATCAAATCTTTCCATAAATTGGTGATCTTTAATCAACATTGGATTTTTAATCCAACGGTTCCCATAATCCTTTTCCATTTGGAAAGATTTAGAGAAATTTAGAATTTTAATTCTATTTCGAAAGATTTTAGAGAAATTTAGAATTTTAATTCTATTAAACTGTAAGGCTTTCAAAGCCTGTCAGGTGCTGGCACGTGACCCTTGGTCACGTGTGAGCACGTGACCCCCAATTGAGTCCTTTAACAACCGCTTGTTTATGCTTCAGTTTCAACCATCACGTGTCAACACGTGACCATTGGTCACGTGTGAGCACGTGATACCCCATTGAGGTATTTCCTTTAGCCATTTGTTTTTTATTTCTGTTTTCACTATCACGTGTCAACACGTGACCATTGGTCACGTGTGAGCACGTGACACCTCATTGAGGTAATTCCTGATTTTTAATCAGGGAACAGTGCATAACATATTTGCTCATAACTTTTGATCCCGGATGAATTATGAAGCCAATAATATATCAAATCGAAGGGTTTTTCGAGATGCTTCCAATACCATCAGAATTTAATAGTTCCTCCTTCAGGAGTTTATCAAAATATAGGCCGGAAGATACTGGTTCGCATTTCCTTAAGCATATCGCTGCCATTTGATACCTTGGACTCTTTGCACAGAAATTTTTGGCGGGAACAAATTCCCCCCACTACTTTGCCCATGTAAGTATGTACGTGGGTGAAGTAGTGCAGAGTAATGCATAGCCATGGAATTGAGGGCTTAGGAGACAAGTTTAGGGTCCTTGTAGCCTAAGACTTTTCAACTTTATGAGCCGTGAGGGTCTCACAAAGACTTTTCTCCCTACGGATCGAGAGGATCTCGTAGGTGTATTTTCTCCTTAGGGGTCATGAGGACTCCTAAGTGTGTTTTCTCTTATAAGTCGTAAGGATCTTATAATAGAATTTACCCTCTTATGAGTCGAGAGGACCCATAAGCGGTTGTTTCCCTCCTTGTCGAGATTCGACTTTGGAGAGTGAGACCCGTGGATAGTATGCAAGAGACCGTTTTGAGCCGACTTGCAGGGTCCCAGTGCTTAGGAAACAGGTTTCTTAATCCCTACTGCCTAAGGCTTTTCCTCAAGAGTCGAGACGAATAGAGCAGTTCTCGCGAAGACATCAATTTCCTTACGAGTCGAGACGATTCGAGTATTTCTTGCAAGAATATCCTAACGTCACAGTTAACCTCTGCTCTTTACGACAGAAGTCCGTTAGGGTCTGTGGTACTTAGGGTTTTGGCCGTCGTACCGTCGCATCAGCTAATATATTCCTCGATAGGCAATCATACTGTTCAAGTAGCCCTGCGACTGCCGTGTCTCTGATCCCTTCGGGGGCTGGACAAGACGTCTTCAAGCAATCCTCCTTGGCAGTTTGACCGTCGGAAGAGAAAGCGTTAGGAATTTGCCATGCCGATTTTTACTTGAGGTTAAGCTCATTTTGGAGAGCCCCGATGAGTCATAACCACTCCGCGCTGGTGTGGGATGATCTCCGATAGTCTTTCAGGCTTTATATGACTTGCCGTTAAGACCCTGAAGCTGGGAATTTTGCCTTTGCTTCGTTTGCTGGCATCGTGTCTGCTGTCTCGAGACGAATGTCACGGTTGTCTCTAGGTTGCTGGTGAACCGTCGAGGTTTGGAACCAGGGATTTTGCTGTGACTCATTTTGGTGATGTTGCGTCTGCTGTGTCGAGACGAACGTTGAGGTGGTGACCGCTCTGCACTGTGGCGAGATGATCTTCAATTGTCTTTCAGGCTTTATATGACTTGCCATTAAGACCCTGAACCTAGGAATTTGGCCTTTTGCTTCATTTGCTTTGTCACGTCCGAATCCTGTTGGAGGAGGAACGCTGTCGTGACATCTCGTCTGTTGTATTGAGACGAACGTCGAGGTGGTGACCACTCCGCGCTGGTTCGAGATGATCTCCGATGGTCTTTCCGGTTTTATATGACTTACCGTCAAGACGTTGAAGCTAGGAATTTGGCCTTCGCTTCGTTTGCTTTGGCGCGTCCGAATCCTGCTGGGGGAAGAACGCTGGGGTGACATTTCATCTGCTGTATCGAGACGATCGTCGAGGTGGTGACCACTCCACGCTGGTGCGAGATGATCTCCGATTGTCTTTTAGGTTTTATATGACTTGCCGTCAAGACCCTGAAGCTAGGAATTTGGCCTTTTGCTTCATTTGCTTTGGCGCGTCCGAATCCTGCTGGGGGAAGAATGCTGGGGTGACATTTCATCCGCTGTATCGAGACGATTGTCGAGGTGGTGACCACTCCACGCTGGTGCGAGATGATCTCCGATTGTCTTTCAGGCTTTATATGACTTGCCTTCAAGACACTGAAGCTAGGAATTTGGCCTTTTGCTTCATTTGCTTTAGCGCGTCCGAATCCTGCTGGGGGAAGAACGCTGGGGTGACATTTCTTCTGCTGTATCGAGACGATCTCCGATTGTCTTTCATTCTTTATATGACTTGCCGTTAAGACTCTGAAGCTAGGAATTTGGCCTTCGCTTCGTTTGCTTTGTCACGTCCGAATCCTGTTGGAGGAGGAACGCTGTCGTGACATCTCGTCTGTTGTATTGAGACGAACGTCGAGGTGGTGACCACTCCGTGCTGGTGCGAGATGATCTCCGATGGTCTTTCAGGTTTTATGTGAGTTACCGTCAAGACTCTGAAGCTAGGAATTTGGCCTTTGCTTCGTTTGCTTTGGCGTGTCCGGGTCCCGTTGGAGGAAGGATGCTGTAGTTGACATTGCGTCTGCTGTATCGAGACGAATGCTGAGGTGGAGCTGGGATTTTGCCGTCACTCCACTTTACTGACCATGGGGTCTTTTGTTGACATTGCATCTACATCCTGCTGGACTGTGAAGGAACGCCATTGTTGACATTGCGTCTGCTGTAACGAGACGAATGCTGAGGTGGAGTTGGGATTTTGCCGTCACTCCGCATTGTTTCGACCATGGGGTCTCTTGTTGACGTTGCATCTACATCCTGCTGGACTGCGAAGGAACGCCGTTGTTGACATTGCGTCTGCAGTATCGATACGAATGCTGAGGTGAAGCTAAGGTTTTGCCGTCGCTCCGTTTGATGGTGTAACCTCTGTGTTAAGCTGGAATGAGGAGGCCCACCGTTGTTGGTCTCCACGCTGCAGATGTGGCCATTGAGATTTGGAACTAGGGACTATGCCGTGGCTCCGTTTCGTTGCGACTCTGAGGTCGATTGTTGACGTCATGTCTGCATCTGGTTGGAATGAGGAGAAACGCCGTTGGTGATCTCTAAGTTGCCGATGTTGACGTCGAGACCCTGAAGCTAGGGATCTTCCTTTACTTCATTTGTTGGCATTGTGTCTGCAATATTGCGACAAATGTCGAGGTTGTCTCTAGGTTGTCTATGAACCGTCGAGATTTGTCTTCGCTTTCTGTTGGAGCCTGTCAGGAAGGTATGGTTCTCTCTTTGTTTGTGCTCCAGGATTGTATACAGGGATCGATGTGATCTCACCTGTAGGGCAAAAAGTTTCATTCTTTCAGAATTTTTTTTTATTTCCGCGATGCTCTATCATTTCAGCTTTTATATCACGGAGGTCGCGATTGCCCAATCATTTCGGCTATTTTTCGCGGTGCCCAATCACTTCGGCTATTTTTCTTTTTACTCGCTGCTTTTTATTGCGAGTTGCCCAATCATTTCGGCTGTTTTTGTATGCATACATTTTTACTTGCTGATTTTGTTGCAAGTTGCCCCATCATTTCGGCTATTTCATATGCATTTTTTTTGGCTCGCTGATTTCTTCTCGCGAGTAGGGGATTTGGGATCTGATACCAATCTTGGCATCAGCATCGCTGCGACTGGAATATTGCCAGGAGCGAATCATCATTTGCCGTAAAAGGACTTGGAATTTGATACTGGTTTAGGCATCAGCAACGCTACAACTGGGATATTGGCAGGAGCGAATCATCATTTGCCTCTGTCGATATTGAACAAAGGTGTCTTAGTCAACAGGGTTAGGATCCTGTCAACTAAGGCTTTTGACTTCATGAGCCGTAAGGGTCTCACAAAGGTATTTCTCCCTACGAGTCGTGAGGATCTCGTAGGTGTGTTTTCTCCTTAGAAATCGTGAGGATTCCTAAGTGTATGTTCCCCTGTAAGTCGTAAGGATCTTACAGAAGGGTTTTCTCCTAACAAGTCGAGAGGACTTATAAGGGTTGTTCACCGTATGGACATATTCCCAGTCACGGGTGGGACCTGGTTAGGGAGATGTTTATTCGTGCCCGTGGATTGTATACAAGGGTCGGTACTGAGCCACTTGTAGGGCCATATCGAAGGTTGTGGGGTTGCTTAAGAACAGGTTCAGGTCTCTGTAACTTAAGACTTTCAAATCTTATGAGCCGTGAGGGTCCCATAAGAGAGTTCTCCTTACGAGTCGTGAGGATCTCGCAAGTGTAATTTCTCCTTAGGAATCGTGAGGATCCCTAAGTGTGTTGCTTCCCTGTGAGTCGTAAGGATCTCACGCAGGTGGTTTCTCCTTACAAGGTCGAGAGGACCCTGTAAGTGTCTTTTAACGAGGTTGCGCCCTTTCTGGTTTTCACAAACACTCGCCGGTAGCCCTGCAGTTTTTACTCACGGAGCCCTTTCGGGTTTTCATCCGTGCCCATTTTGCTTCTGGACATACCGTCTTTTATTTTTTTCTCTTTTTTCTCTTTTTTTTAAACGAGCTTGCGCCCTTTCGGGTTTTCACAAGACTCGCCGGTAGCCCTGCTGTTTTTACTCATGGAGCCCTTTCGGGTTTTCATCCGTGCCCATTTTGCTTATGGACATACCGTTTTTTTTACCACGCCAGCCTGAGGATGTTGCGGTAGTAGTTTAAAGACGTTTCGGTAGTTTGCAAGTTTTAGGACATTGAGGCCCGTTATTAGTTTAACGACGTTTCGGTCTATTATCCAGTTTTAGGACATAGTGGTCCATTGTTAGTTTAACGACGTTTCGGTCTATCATCCAGTTTTAGGACGTAGTGGTCCGCCGTCGTCGTATTTGAGGCGCATCTCTAGTTTACTGACTTTTCGGTCTAGGGGGCTTTCCCTATGAATGAGCATGATGCTCCCAGTATATCCATCTTTCTCGGAGCGTGTGGTTGTGGCGGGCTCACCTTCCAGTTTTCGGGCAGCGCGAACTTGCCCTGTTGGTATTGGTCTTCAACCCAGTTTTTGAAGACGTAGCAATTTTTGATCGGATGGCCCAATACTTGGTGGTAAGGGCAGTAATTAGAATTGTTGACATCATTCAGTTGTAGCTGGCATTTCGGCTTCGGTAGAGTGATAAGCCCGCCGCGCATTGCTAGTTCGAACAGCCTCCTTGTTTCATCCCGGGGAAATGAGTAAGGACGTTTCAACTTTTTATTGAGGGGTTGCCGCTTGTTGCTTTGGCGAACAACCGGTCTAGGGCCACTCGATTGTTGTTGAGCGTTGGCGACGAAGGCCGTTTTTTCCTTCCCTTTATCCTTTTTGTTCGATCCCTTGTTTGCGGGTCCGAGATTCTTTCCGGGTAGTGTGCGATTGCACGGCTAAATGTTCTCGCAACTCCTCAACTCTTTCGTTTTAGAGATGGACTCCTTGAAAAGAGGGCCGAGGGTTACTTTTTCGTCGGAATTGCTCCCGAATGTGAGAACTCGCGGTCACTCGGGATCAACCCTATGACAATTGCCGGCAATTCTTTTACGCTCATCTGTCACATTTTTCTGCTGTCTACGAGCTTCACGCTTTGTCCTGTTGAAGTGTTGCATGTGAGCGACATACCCTTGCCACCAACACTTAAAGGAGTTGCAGTCCTCAGTAGGATGTGCGATCTTCTGATGATATAAGTAGAAGTTAGGATGCACGTCCGCTTCATCAAGATATATACCACCAGGAGAATTTTCTCTGAAAGAGGGCGGCCTCATCCCCATTGATATGGGTTTGGCGAATCGTTTCCTTGTCTTGATCCTGCTTTCATTTGCGGCGGATGTACTTTGATCTGGTGGGAATGTTTCGACCCTTTTGTTCAGTCGCCGGCGTTTGGCCTTTTCAAATATGGCAATCTCACGCTCCCGATCAGCTTTACTTTTTAGACGAATCTCATGTAGAAAAGCGTCGATCATTTCGTCTGACGGCCACACGAATTGTGGCTTAGGCTCTGCCCCCAGTTTCTCAGTGCAAGGAGTTTTTTCATCGTCGGTAAATGAGTGGGAGATCACTGACAAGTTGCTCCCGGTGCGTCCGTCTTCTTTGGAGTGTGCGGCTGTGGTGGGTTTACTTTCCACTTTTCAGACAGCGCGAACTTGCCTTGTAGGTATTGATCCTCGATCCACGCCTTAAAGACGAAACAATCCTCGATCGGGTGACTTACCGTTTGTTGGTAAGGGCAATAATTGGGATCGTTGACATCGCCTGGTTGCAACGGACATTTTGGACACGGCAGATTGATGAGTCTATTGCGCACTGCCAGTTCGAACAGTTTCCTTATTTTATTCTGAGGAAACGAATAAGGACGTCCCAGTCTCTCCTCGAGGGATAGGCATGGTCACACATTGTTTTGGCGAACAACCGGTTTAAGTGGCTCGGCTGTTGTTGAGTATTGGCGATGACGATCGCTTTACCTTTCCCCTTTTCATTTCGAGAATCCGGTTTTGGAGGAAACGGTCCATGGCCCATGTTAGTTATATGTATGCCCTAGAGGCCATTACTATACATAGGATGTATATTGTAGTGGATGCTTGGACATATATAGGGAGGACTTTCTTGCTCGACATGATAGTATACTATCTGGTTGCACTTTACCTTAACGTGTACACTGATTGTCTCTCTGTTACATGTTGGTAAAGCCCTTAGGATGTGTGCTTGACTACCTGGACTATGATGCGGATCATACTAGTGGGGACATGGTAGTCCATAAGTACATCCTTCAAAGTCCCTAGTCGTGGGTGTATCGAGACGGGGCATCGATATACCAGAGTAGACTAGCGTATACCTTCTCGACCCATACAGATGGGCGATGGATGATCCCATATCCATTGGTGTTTGACATCAGAGATGATATACGGGTGCTTAGTAGAGACTGGGTACACTGGACGGACTCGCCGAGAACTCCCAGATGGTATTATACCTGACGTCAGATGGCAGTTCTCTGGTGACACTGGTACAGAGTAGTCTGTTGACCCGAGATCGTCATAGAGTCTTGTGTGGTTCCCACTATGCTTTGATTTCCATCTTACCACGTCCAAGAGGGCGTGCAAAACGGTGGTTTTTGGGTACAGTCCCGAATCACATGGAGGCAATGAGCGATAGGAGGGGATTCGTCTCTCCCGGTATAGGCGGTTGATGTTGCGCTGTGTTCGATTGGCTATAACAGGAAATCCCTGGCCAGGATTGCTGAGATTTACTGGTAAGTGTTACCAGTAGTTTCTCGAATTGTTATAGACCTCATATCGACACGACTTATCGAGCTATTGGGGTCTGACGTTTACCACCCCTAGGCGGGATATGCGACATATCAGACGATCAGACCGGACTGTACGGTAGTGTTACTGGTTGGATTCACTGGAGTGTGAGCGGGCTTGCTCGTCGATCTTCAGATCGCTCAATACCCGGGTGGCCGTTACGTTTAGCAGACCGCTTGCGGCTTGTGGGTGTTTGATATGATCATCGCCTGCTGCCGGCGTATTGACAAGTCTTTAGAGTCCTACACAGAGGTTTCCTGGCTCAAGCGAAACGAAATAGGAGCGCATAGGAGATATGTGCGGGACCGAGAATAATGCGTGTATGTGATACCATATTTCATTCTCGCGATGAATGTATCGATTGGTTGTATGCGATATAACCTAGTTATCGAATCAAGTATTGATTCGATAAGCCGATACATAGGATACTAGTCGGTTATATGCGA
The DNA here is from genome assembly GCA_030015575.1 of Agapanthus africanus. Taxonomy (NCBI): domain Eukaryota; kingdom Viridiplantae; phylum Streptophyta; class Magnoliopsida; order Asparagales; family Amaryllidaceae; genus Agapanthus; species Agapanthus africanus. The sequence goes on along the minus strand of CM057340.1, from coordinate 750,836,797 downwards.
TATGACCGGATCGTTAAATCAAGTGTTGATTTAATGATTTAATGTATAATTATATATATGATATATTACTTTGCATTAACTAGTATCGGTTCACTTTAAAAGGATTTTCTCACTTGATTGTACAAGTTGTATATGTGATATACTTTTTGTGCAAATGATTGTATCATGTTTGATGATACATGTTAACTTGGTTAAGTGTAAAGATTAAACCATGGTTAAATTGATGATTAGGGTTTTCTTTTTCTTAATCATTTATTTATTTATTTATTTGGAAAAGATTAGAAATGAAATGGTTGCAAATTTTGTTTCTTTCTTTGAAGCTTCATGAAGCTTTGACTTTGTGACCATTTTGTCTCATGCTTAACCCTAACCCTTGCAATTAACCATGGTCTATTCTCTACACCTAATCATGGTTATTATTATGATAAGTATCCTTTTTCTTTTCTTTTTAATTAACTTATCATAATATATCATCTTCTTCTTCTTCATCTTCAAAGAAGAAAAGCTTGACTTCATCAATGGTGGATTGATGAAATGAGTGAGAAATCCAATTCTAAAGTCTACCCACTTCCTATTTCTTCATCCTCTACCTCTTGCCAAGTAGTAGAGTGTGTTTCCTTCACAAGTTTTCTAGACTTGGTGAAGTTGGAGCTTGATCTAGCGATGCCTCGACGTAGATCATCTTCGGCACGTCGTCGATGACCTAGCCCGCTTCTACTCCGATGAAGCCGACGCTAGAGCCCGAATCTTGATTTGGACAGCGGAGAGGACTTCATCACGGAGCCGTGGAGGTGGAGGACCGGATCTACAAAGGTTGTATATCCGTTCTTTTAGTTAAGTGTTAACTAGTTTTCATTTTCGCCTAGATTTCTAGCCAACGATCCGTAGTCGGGTTTCTCGGCACCTAGATTTTTTGAAATTGGCATGGTTGATGCCTTGTGAGACCTCATTTGGGTGCCTAGGAACCCTACAGTGGTATCAGAGCCTAGCTAGAGCCTTAGGCGAAGTCTAGACGGAATTTGAAGTCCGAACGACCCGAAAACCCAAACCCATCCACGCTCTCTGGACTTTTTCTGAAAACGTGGATTTTTCCAAATTAAAAATTGCTAAAAAATTCAGCAGGGAAATATATGAGTTACGGCGCAAAATTGGACCCATGATTCATCCAAAACGGCACGGAACCGCGGCAGAAGCCCAGCTTCTGCGGCGGTTCCGCGGCTAGGTGATGACGTCACCTTCCCATTGTTGCACAGTAATTCCTATTTTAACATGCTGGGTTTTCTGGGAATTTTTAATATTTATTCAAGAGTTAAATTTTCTGGGATTGTTTTGGGGATTCGGTGTATCGATCGGAGTATCAAATTTTGTCTGTGTGGCTTTCCGGATAATTTTTAGAATATGTTAAAAAGTTCGACCGGATATAAATACCCAATTTTTCCCCTGTCGGGAAATTTCCAAGTATTGGATTTTTCCGTAGTTTAACGACGTTCTAAGTAGTGCAAGTAACTCGATGGACCCTCTAGAAGACAACAAACCTTAACTCGATTATGTGACCGTCTTGAACTGCCCTTTGAACCTTCGGGTTTGGGGCAGTACGGCGTGCCACATGTGAGGCGTTGGCTTGACCCTTCTATGGCTAGACCGTTGGTACTGAGGCACGAACTAAATGTTGTTAGACTTATTTCATGTGTTGAGCTGTACCGGGAAAACTTGGGTGTTCGATTGTTCGATCGGAAAGTCTAACATTTTCTAATTATCTGGAATGTGATACAATAATTGGAATTCACACAGAGTTATGAGATAACTGAATGAATGTTATAAACGTGGCAGTTTAGTCTCACTTGATCGGTTGCCACGGAATTTTGATGTGATCAAAAGTCCGTCGCAATCACGTAGCGTACGCGGATACTCGCTGATAAACTTAATAGACAGCCTCGCTCCATAGCCCCGACCAAGTGACTATAGGAGAACCCCGTCGCCGAAAGCATCCGTTCGGGTGCTCGCGGCAGCGGTGTTCCGCCTTGGTGCACTTCGTCGACGGTATCGGGGGTGCGGCCGTCTACTGAAGTTTGCGATGAGCATTCGATCAGGATGTCGGGAATCCTGTTGAATTCCCCGACTTGATATTGAAAAGAGTTTTCGATTTTGAGACTAAAATGCGGGGTTTATAAATGTTAGGCATGCGATGTCTAAGTAATTCATTTGGTCAGGCATGCGATGTCGAGGTGGTTGCGGATTCCAACTGTTGTAGTTTTACACTTTCTTTTCTGTGACCGTAAGTGTAATATGTGATATCGCCGGTTTCGTTGCTATATGTCAACGACAATTGGGATGCGCATATTTACTTACGTTGATGACATGTGATGTTATGTGTTGCTGGATATGTTATATTGGATCGTCGTGTTTGAATAGCCGGGGTTTTTTATGTGAGATAAGTGTTTTTCATTTTCATTCATGTAAAAACTTGTATGTAATATTCTTTTATTGGGGCACTTCCAGGTTGCGGAAGTTGTCACCGTTGATGTATATTATTTACTTTTCCGCACTAGGATAGACCCAAGGAGGAGGGCACAAGTAACCGGGTTCTGGAGTCCAGTGGGAGACCAACTCGAGGAGTCGAGTCCGGGTCTCCTAACTCTAGAATTGGTAGGGTTGCTTGCCGCTCTCGTAGGGGTCTAGGGGTGTGGGTTTGGCTATTCATCGCGACCGTGGAATCCGTGTTTTATACTGGCTCGTATTGAAAACACGGACGTCCTAGTATATCCAATATTTCATATGTTTCTTCTGCTGCGATATCTGTGATGTGATCATGTGATGTTCTGTGATAGATACAGTATATAGTATATATGATATATTATATAGGCGTTACTTATGTTTTACACCCGTGCTAGCCCTGCCCCGCTCTGCCGTTAGTTACCTAACCTAACGGTGCACGAGGGGACATCGAGGCGAATGCGGATGGCATAAGTGTACGTCGTATTTATCTGTGATGTTTAGGTAATTTAAATGATGGGACTTCATTAATGTGATTAATGAAATAAAAGAAACCTAAGATGTTGTAGAATCGAATTTCAAAATAAAACAGGTAGCTACAGTTCTTGCTTTGCACAGCGGTATATGTGATATATCCTGCACCTTATTCGATAAGGAAAGGACCGAGATCCCTTCATCGGGAGTGACTCCTTTAGCAATAACTGGCAGATGCTACACACTCGGTTTGTCTTTTGATTGCTTTTAAGAGTTTTTGCTTTGCACAGTGATATATGTGATATATCCCGCACCTCATTCGATGAGGAAAGGACCGACGATCCCTTCACCGGGAGTGACTCCTTTAGCAAAACTAGAAAAGCCTCAAAAAACACTCCATTTTAAAATCATTTGATTCTACAACGATATCAAGTTCATTACGCAATAGGTTTTCAGAAAAACCTGTCGTAGCCGTCCGTCATTTCAGATAAGTGGTAGTTAGTATTCGTGCTACGTTTGTTGGCCTGCGTCAAGGCGTAGTGTGCGGTAGCTAACTAGTATTTATCTGCTTATGCATATGATGCAGATTGGATTGGGGTAGTCGTGCGACTTTGTTGGCCTGCGTCAAGGGTCGTGCGGGTGGGTTTAATTCAATCAGGAAATGACGGGTTGAACTTGACTAGCGCACTATGGTTTGTTGGCCTGCGTCAAGGTCATAGCACGCTAGAGGTAAAATATTATGGGGAATTTCAAGTGTTGAAATTTGCAATGAGATTGCATACCTCCTATGAGATAGTTGGATCCCGATACCCGCTGCGAGTAAGAGTTACTCCTGGAAGAGTTTTATACATTACAATTAGCCGATCAAGTAGGTGTCTAGAAAGGTGTCAACGGGGTTACGCCTCTGGGAAAACGAGGTTTACATTAATTAGGTTCGTGCGAAAGCACGGGGGACCTCCCTCAAAGTACCGACACTGGCCTGGCTGAAAGATTGGCGAACTTGTAGTGTGTAATTAATCCCGGCTAGTCTTTCCTTTTAGGGTTTGAAGGAAGATTTGATAAAAAGTAGTGGGAGCCATCCTGATTAGATAAAATAAAAACCAATCTATTCTTGCAAGAGCGCACGCTGAGTGTTTTCTTCTCTCTCTCTCCAGGTAGCGACCATATCACGCCTTAATCAAGATAATAATACGGATATTTGACCGAACCCGCTTGTTATACTGAGCTGGGGAACGTTGGTCCCGCTCCAACTTATAATTGTTATAAGACAGAGCAGGAAATTGGGGAATACCAGATTTCCCGTGCCGCCCAAACGAGGAGAGTGCATGATGATGCATCATCTTCGGGTGTGTTCATTGTATAGAACTGTTTCTCAGTGTCCTTTACGTCCTGGGTATATGATACCAGATCAGGATCCCAGATATGTAATTTGTTACATAGGGCTACAGAAAGGTAGAGAACTGAGAACGGGTGATAAGTTTCATGAGGCAGAAAACGGGGCAAGAGTTGCAGCCAAGTCTGTTGGTCACTGTCACCCTGTATTACAATACATTGATTCTGAACGAATGTTATTAGATACCGAACCTGATATACAAAATCATAGCAGTCTCTTTATTAGTAAAGAAATGATAAAATTTTGTATTGTTGGATAATGTTTTGAACATTTCCTATATCAAAAGTTGATCGGTTCAGGCACGTTATCTAAAAGCATTGATGTTCTAAATCAAACTACAGTTCTTAGTATACGGAACAAACAAAAGAGGAAGAGTTCAGAAATGAACGAATCCTTCTTCAGGCATTGTAGACTAGGTCATATCAATGCGATCCGACTGGCTGAAGTTACATATTAGATGCATATTTAAATCAGTTTGAATTTACATCTTATGAAACTTGCCAGTCATGTCACAGAGATAAGATGACCATAGCTCCGTTTACTGGAAACAGAGAAAGAGTTAGTAAACTCTTGGGATGATACATGTTGATGTATGTAAGGTCCCCTGTCTACACATGCCAAGACCGGTTCTTTATACTTCATTACATTCTCTGATAATCTCTCAAGATTCAGACATATGTTCCTGTTGAAACATGAGTCCGAGCCTTTTGAGATATTCACAGAATATAAGCGAGAAGTAGAGAACCAAAATACGGGTATAAGTATTATGTCCTATGATGAGATCAGGGAGGAGAATACTTGTGCATGGAATTCCTGGACTATTCTAAAGGAGAATGAGATTCTCTCTCAGCATTACTCCTCTGTATACACCATAGCACGATGGTATATCGGGGTGGAGCAATTACACCCTATGTGATAAGGTGTGCTCTATGATGAGTAATACTGAGTTACCTGTTTCCTTTTGGGAGTTATGCGCTTAAGAAGCTGCATACCTATTGAATAGGTTCGAATCAAATCAGTTACCTACCACTTCATATGTGATATGGAAAAGGAAGAGCCCATTTCTTAAGTTAGTTAAGATTTGGGGTTGTCCCGCCTATGTCTGAAAAGCAAAATCCGGACAAGCTCGAGGCAAGGTCAGTCATGTAGAACTGGAAATGTTCCAGCTATACAAAACTGCAGCTGAACATTTGACAGAACCAAAGGATTCAATAATTACCAATGAACCTCGGCCTCTCCGCCGATCTAGTAGGGTTCCTCACCCACCTGAGAGATACTTCGGTTTCTCTATGACAGTGGGAGCGAGGATTGCATCATGAGATGATGACCCAACTAGTTTCAAGCTGGCCATCAGGAGTAAGACTCTATAAGAATGGCTGGATGCTTAGTGATCTGAGATGGAATCCTTATACACCAACAAAGTATGGACTTTGGTTGCTATATCTGAAGGGTTAAATCCCCATCAGGAGCAAGTATATCTTGAGAAGATTACTTGGTGTACATGGAAAAGTTGAGACTTTCAAAGCTAGACTTGTTAAAGGTTTGCATCATTGACCAGGTGTGGATCATGATGAAACTTTTTCTAAGGATCTATGCTTAAGTCCATTCAGATCCTACTTGCCACGGCTACATACCATGACTACGATATCTGGTGGTTGGGTGTCATGACAGCTTTTCTAAATGATGTTTTAGAAGAGGGAGTCTATAAGTACACAGCCAGAGGGCCTCGTAAACAGTGGGAGCAGCGGAAACGTGTGCAAGATGCTTTATAGGATAAAGCAGGCATCGCGGAGTTGGAACGTCTGTTTTGATGAAGTAGTCAAAGAGTTTGACATCATCAAAATGGTAGATGAACCTTGTATAAACAAAAAAGTAGTAGGGAGTATGGTGACGATCCTCGTAGAGTACGTGGATGACATACTCTTGATAGGGAAGTAGTTTCCTATGCTACGCTCGATCAATCTCCGATTATCACAAAGATTCTCCATATAGGATCAAAGTGATACCTACTAAATCCTGGACTTTGGATCTATGAGATAGATCTAAATGGATGTTAGGATACTCACTAGCTATAGTGAGATGGTATCAGTTGATCCTGGGGAGAATCACTGGAAGTGTTCCAGGGTGATAAAGACGACTGAATGTCAGTCACAGGCATTGTCTTTACCCTAAGCAAAGGGACGGTATGTTGGAAGAGTTCCAAGCTAGATACCGTGACATACTAGACGATAAAGGCAGGATACATCGCTACTTAAGATGCTACCAAAGAGGCTGTTTGGGTGTATATTGGTTCATGAGATGAACTATGTTCCTCCCATTGTGTGATAATGGAGTTGTGGCTTATGCCAGGGAACGTCCGTCCCATCAGTGATCCAGACATATTCTAAGGCAGTGTCACCTGATCATGGAGATGGTTGATCTCTAGGGAGATCGAGGTTAGGAGAGTAGACTCAGAGGACAACACAGCGAATCCACTCACAAAGGCCTGTTCCCAGAGAGAGACTTTTATGGGATGGTTGAGTATGAGATACTGCAACCACTGCTATCAGATGGCCCTAGTGCAAGTGGGAGATTGTTAGTTATATGTATGCCCTAGAGGCCATTACTATACATAGGATGTATATTGTAGTGGATGCTTGGACATATATAGGGAGGACTTTCTTGCTCGACATGATAGTATGCTATCTGGTTGCACTTTACCTTAACGTGTACACTGATTGTCTCTCTGTTACATGTTGGTAAAGCCCTTAGGATGTGTGCTTGACTACCTGGACTATGATGCGGATCATACTAGTGGGGACATGGTAGTCCATAAGTACATCCTTCAAAGTCCCTAGTCATGGGTGTATCGAGACGGGGCATCGATATACCAGAGTAGACTAGCGTATACCTTCTCGACCCATACAGATGGGCGATGGATGATCCCATATCCATTGGTGTTTGACATTAGAGATGATATACGGATGCTCAATAGAGACTGGGTACACTGGACGGACTCGCCGAGAACTCCCAGATGGTATTATACCTGACGTCAGATGGCAGTTCTCTGGTGACACTGGTACAGAGTAGTCTGTTGACCCGAGATCGTCATAGAGTCTTGTATGGTTCCCACTGTGCTTTGATTTCCATCTTACCACGTCCAAGAGGGCGTGCAAAATGGTGGTTTTTGGGTACAGTCCCGAATCACATGGAGGCAATGAGCGATAGGAGGGGATTCGTCTCTCCCGGTATAGGGGGTTGATGTTGCGCTGTGTTCGATTGGCTATAACAGGAAATCCCTGGCCAGGGTTGCTGAGATTTACTGGTAAGTGTTACCAGTAGTTTCTCGAATTGTTATAGACCTCATATCGACACGACTTATCGAGCTATTGGGGTCTGACGTTTACCACCCCTAGGCGGGATATGCGACATATCAGACGATCAGACCGGACTGTACGGTAGTGTTACTGGTTGGATTCACTGGAGTGTGAGCGGGCTTGCTCGTCGATCTTCAGATCGCTCAATAATCGGGTGGCCGTTACGTTTAGCAGACCGCTTGCGGCTTGTGGGTGTTTGATATGATCATCGCCTGCTGCCGGCGTATTGACGAGTCTTTAGAGTCCTACACAGAGGTTTCCTGGCTCAAGCGAAACGAAATAGGAGCGCATATGAGATATGTGCGGGACCGAGAATAATGCGTGTATGTGATACCATATTTCATTCTCGCGATGAATGTATCGATTGGTTGTATGCGATATAACCTAGTTATCGAATCAAGTATTGATTCGATAAGCCGATACGTAGGATACTAGTCGGTTATATGCGATATGACCGGATCGTTAAATCAAGTGTTGATTTAATGATTTAATGTATAATTATATATATGATATATTACTTTGCATTAACTAGTATCGGTTCACTTTAAAAGGATTTTCTCACTTGATTGTACAAGTTGTATATGTGATATACTTTTTGTGCAAATGATTGTCTCATGTTTGATGATACATGTTAACTTGGTTAAGTGTAAAGATTAAACCATGGTTAAATTGATGATTAGGGTTTTCTTTTTCTTAATCATTTATTTATTTATTTATTTGGAAAAGATTAGAAATGAAATGGTTGCAAATTTTGTTTCTTTCTTTGAAGCTTCATGAAGCTTTGACTTTGTGACCATTTTGTCTCATGCTTAACCCTAACCCTTGCAATTAACCATGGTCTATTCTCTACACCTAATCATGGTTATTATTATGATAAGTATCCTTTTTCTTTTCTTTTTAATTAACTTATCATAATATATCATCTTCTTCTTCTTCATCTTCAAAGAAGAAAAGCTTGACTTCATCAAAGGTGGATTGATGAAATGAGTGAGAAATCCAATTCTAAAGTCTACCCACTTCCTATTTCTTCATCCTCTACCTCTTGCCAAGTAGTAGAATGTGTTTCCTTCACAAGTTTTCTAGACTTGGTGAAGTTGGAGCTTGATCTAGCGATGCCTCGACGTAGATCATCTTCGGCACGTCGTCGATGACCTAGCCCGCTTCTACTCCGATGAAGCCGACGCTAGAGCCCGGATCTTGATTTGGACAGCGGAGAGGACTTCATCACGGAGCCGTGGAGGTGGAGAACCGGATCTACAAAGGTTGTATATCCGTTCTTTTAGTTAAGTGTTAACTAGTTTTCATTTTCGCCTAGATTTCTAGCCAACGATCCGTAGTCGGGTTTCTCGGCACCTAGATTTTTTGAAATTGGCATGGTTGATGCCTTATGAGACCTCATTTGGGTGCCTAGCAACCCTACAGTGATATCAGAGCCTAGCTAGAGCCTTAGGCGAAGTCTAGACGGAGTTTGAAGTCCGAACGACCCGAAAACCCAAACCCATCCACGCTCTCTGGACTTTTTCTGAAAACGTGGATTTTTCCAAATTAAAAATTGCTAAAAAATTCAGCAGGGATATGAGTTACGGCGCAAAATTGGACCCATGATTCATCCAAAACGGCACGGAACCGCGGCAGAAGCCCAGCTTCTGCGGCGGTTCCGCGGCTAGGTGATGACGTCACCTTCCCATTGTTGCACAGTAATTCCTATTTTAACATGCTGGGTTTTCTGGGAATTTTTAATATTTATTCAAGAGTTGAATTTTCTGGGATTGTTTTGGGGATTCGGTGTATCGATCGGAGTATCAAATTTTGTCTGTGTGGCTTTCCGGATAATTTTTAGAATATGTTAAAAAGTTCGACCGGATATAAATACCCAATTTTTCCCCTGTCGGGAAATTTCCAAGTGTTGGATTTTTCCGTAGTTTAACGACGTTCTAAGTAGTGCAAGTAACTCGATGGACCCTCTAGAAGACAACAAATCTTAACTCGATTATGTGACCGTCTTGAACTGCCCTTTGAACCTTCGGGTTTGGGGCAGTACGGCGTGCCACATGTGAGGCGTTGGCTTGACCCTTCTACGGCTGGACCGTTGGTACTGAGGCACGAACTAAATGTTGTTAGACTTATTTCATGTGTTGAGCTGTACCGGGAAAACTTGGGTGTTCGATTGTTCGATCGGAAAGTCTAACATTTTCTAATTATCTGGAATGTGATACAATAATTGGAATTCACAAAGAGTTATGAGATAACTGAATGAATGTTATAAACGTGGCAGTTTAGTCTCACTTGATCGGTTGCCACGGAATTTTGATGTGATCAAAAGTCCGTCGCAATCACGTAGCGTACGCGGATACTCGCCGATAAACTTAATAGACAGCCTCGCTCCATAGCCCCGACCAAGTGACTGTAGGAGAACCCCGTCGCCGAAAGCATCCGTTCGGGTGCTCGCGGCAGCGGTGTTCCGCCTTGGTGCACTTCGTCGACGGTATCGGGGGTGCGGCCGTCTACTGAAGTTTGCGACGAGTATTCGATCAGGATGTCGGGAATACTGTTGAATTCCCCGACTTGATATTGAAAAGAGTTTTCGATTTTGAGACTAAAATGCGGGGTTTATAAATGTTAGGCATGCGATGTCTAAGTAATTCATTTGGTCAGGCATGCGATGTCTGAGGTGGTTGCGGATTCCAACTGTTGTAGTTTTACACTTTCTTTTCTGTGACCGTAAGTGTAATATGTGATATCGCCGGTTTCGTTGCTATATGTCAACGACAATTGGGATGCGCATATTTACTTACGTTGATGACTTGTGATGTTATGTGTTGCTGGATATGTTATATTGGATCGTTGTGTTTGAATAGCCGGGGGTTTTTATGTGAGATGAGTGTTTTTCATTTTCATTCATGTAAAAACTTGTATGTAATATTCTTTTATTGGGGCACTTCCAGGTTGCGGAAGTTGTCACCATTGATGTATATTATTTACTTTTCCGCACTAGGATAGACCCAAGGAGGAGGGCACAAGTAACCGGGTTCTGGAGTCCAGTGGGAGACCAACTCGAGGAGTCGAGTCCGGGTCTCCTAACTCTAGAATTGGTAGGGTTGCTTGCCGCTCTCGTAGGGGTCTAGGGGTATGGGTTTGGCTATTCATCGCGACCGTGGAATCCGTGTTTTATACTGGCTCGTATTGAAAACACGGACGTTCTAGTATATCCAATATTTCATATGTTTCTTCTGCTGCGATATCTGTGATGTGATCATATGATGTTCTGTGATAGATACAGTATATAGTATATATGATATATTATATAGGCGTTACTTATGTTTTACACCCGTGCTAGCCCTGCCCCGCTCTGCCGTTAGTTACCAAACCTAACGGTGCACGAGGGGACATCAAGGCGAATGCGGATGGCATAAGTGTACGTCGTATTTATCTGTGATGTTTAGGTAATTTAAATGATGGGACTTCATTAATGTGATTAATGAAATAAAAGAAACCTAAGATGTTGTAGAATCGAATTTCAAAATAAAACAGGTAGCTACAGTTCTTGCTTTGCACAGCGGTATATGTGATATATCCTGCACCTTATTCGATAAGGAAAGGACCGAGATCCCTTCACCGGGAGTGACTCCTTTAGCAATAACTGGCAGATACTACACACTCGGTTTGTCTTTTGATTGCTTTTAAGAGTTTTTGCTTTGCACAGTGATATATGTGATATATCCCGCACCTCATTCGATGAGGAAAGGACCGACGATCCCTTCACCGGGAGTGACTCCTTTAGCAAAACTAGAAAAGCCTCAAAAAAACACTCCATTTTAAAATCATTTGATTCTACAACGATATCAAGTTCATTACGCAATAGGTTTTCAGAAAAACCTGTCGTAGCCCTTCGTCATTTCAGATAAGTGGTAGTTAGTATTCGTGCTACGTTTGTTGGCCTGCGTCAAGGCGTAGTGTGCGGTAGCTAACTAGTATTTATCTGCTTATGCATATGATGCAGATTGGATTAGGGTAGTCGTGCGATTTTGTTGGCCTGCGTCAAGGGTCGTGCGGGTGGGTTTAATTCAATCAGGAAATGACGGGTTGAACTTGACTAGCGCACTATGGTTTGTTGGCCTGCGTCAAGGTCATAGCACGCTAGGGGTAAAATATTATCGGGAATTTCAAGTGTTGAAATTTGCAATGAGATTGCATACCTCCTATGAGATAGTTGGATCCCGATACCCGCTGCGAGTAAGAGTTACTCCTGGGAGAGTTTTATACATTACAATTAGCCGATCAAGTAGGTGTCTAGAAAGGTGTCAACGGGGTTACGCCTCTGGGAAAACGAGGTTTACATTAATTAGGTTCGTGCAAAAGCACGGGGGACCTCCCTCAAAGTACCGACACTGGCCTGGCTGAAAGATTGGCGAACTTGTAGTGTGTAATTAATCCCGGCTAGTCTTTCCTTTTAGGGTTTGAAGGAAGATTTGATAAAAAGCAGTGGGAGCCATCCTGATTAGATAAAATAAAAACCAATCTATTCTTGCAAGAGCGCACGCTGAGTGTTTTATTCTCTCTCTCTCCAGGTAGCGACCATATCACGCCTTAATCAAGATAATAATACGGATATTTGACCGAACCCGCTTGTTATACTGAGCTGGGGAACGTTGGTCCCGCTCCAACTTATAATTGTTATAAGACAGAGCAGGAAATTGGGGAATACCAGATTTCCCGTGCCGCCCAAACGAGGAGAGTGCATGATGATGCATCATCTTCGGGTGTGTTCATTGTATAGAACTGTTTCTCAGTGTCCTTTACGTCCTGGGTATATGATACCAGATCAGGATCCCAGATATGTAATTTGTTACATAGGGCTACAGAAAGGTAGAGAACTGAGAACGGGTGATAAGTTTCATGAGGCAGAAAACGGGGCAAGAGTTGCAGCCAAGTCTGTTGGTCACTGTCACCCTGTATTACAATACATTGATTCTGAACGAATGTTATTAGATACCAAACCTGATATACAAAATCATATCAGTCTCTTTATTAGTAAAGAAATGATAAAATTTTGTATTGTTGGATAATGTTTTGAACATTTCCTATATCAAAAGTTGATCGGTTCAGGCACGTTATCTAAAAGCATTGATGTTCTAAATCAAACTACAGTTCTTAGTATACGGAACAAACAAAAGAGGAAGAGTTCAGAAATGAACGAATCCTTCTTCAGGCATTGTAGACTAGGTCATATCAATGCGATCCAACTGGCTGAAGTTACATATTAGATGCATATTTAAATCAGTTTGAATTTACATCTTATGAAACTTGCCAGTCATATCACAGAGATAAGATGACCATAGCTCCGTTTACTGGAAACAGAGAAAGAGTTAGTAAACTCTTGGGATGATACATGTTGATGTATGTAAGGTCCCCTGTCTACACATGCTAAGACCGGTTCTTTATACTTCATTACATTCTCTGATAATCTCTCAAGATTCAGACATATGTTCCTGTTGAAACATGAGTCCGAGCCTTTTGAGATATTCACAGAATATAAGCGAGAAGTAGAGAACCAAAATACGGGTATAAGTATTATGTCCTATGATGAGATCAGGGAGGAGAATACTTGTGCATGGAATTCCTGGACTATTCTAAAGGAGAATGAGATTCTCTCTCAGCATTACTCCTCTTTATACACCATAGCACGATGGTATATCGGGGTGGAGCAATTACACCCTATGTGATAAGGTGTGCTCTATGATGAGTAATACTGAGTTACCTGTTTCCTTTTGGGAGTTATTGTAACACCCGAGCCCAATAATACTATTTCTGTTACTGGTTGAGTGTTTGGCATTGCTCATTTTATTTATCTTGCTTGTTTGGTTCTTATTGCACAATTTTAACCGGCTAAGTCATTCTGCATATAACAAATTTTAGCACCCAAAATAAAATTGAAAATATTCTTCTTGGCCTACTTGACACCCTTAGCCTCGTGGTAGCGTCCGTGCATTGTATTCTCGTCCCGTTCAGTGAAACGGACGAGTTTGGATGGCTACGTGCACGTGCGTGTGTCCGTTTTGGGAGTATGCTTTTTAATCATAAAACATTTCATTTTAAAATTTGGAACCCGCCTAAAATCCTATTATTTGAATTTCGAATTTTTGGACCCAACCCGGGCGCAATTTGGAAATGTTTCATTTGGCGCCAAAATCCTAAATTTTAATATTATTAAAACCATCGCATATATTTTTCTAACTAACCTGATATCTTACTGTTCATTACCTATCTTTTAAATCTTTAAGTTAACCATATAATATTTTTACAATCTTTATATCCTTCTTAATTTATTCTCTCAGCCAATCGCAACCTCCCCTTTAACCCCGTGGACCCCACTTTCTCTCTCTCTCTCTCCACTTTTTCCTCTCTCTCCCTCTCCCTCATATATTCTCTCGTACTTCTCTTTATCATTTTTCTCTTCTTGCTTCATGTCTCGTTTCTCATTTCTTTTAACTGTTCTTTTGTTGCCGGAATTCCGTCGTGCCGGTGACGTTTCTCGACGTTCCAGCGAGATACCCCGACCCGTGTGGTTCCTTTGTTCGTCGTTTGGGTTCATTCCGTGAACCGTGCGCCGTCGCGAGTTTTCCCCGCCGACGGTTAACGTTCCGTTTTCCCGATTCGCGACCCATCGAGGCAAGTTAATCTTGCTACATGCTATATACTTTTATAATCTTCATTTTATAATATTATACATTTGAAAATCTTATAGTTTACATATGAAATGTCGTTGAAAAATCGGATATGACAAATCTGAAATTTACTGTACACCTTATCTTATAAAATTCATTATAAATCATAGAAAAATCATTAGGATACGTTCTTTAGTTCGTTATGAAGCTAATTCAGAATACTATAACTCTATGAAATATTTACTTGCAAAATAAATTGTTTAATTAACGTAAAATGCAAATGAACACGTCTCTAAACTGCTGTCCAGGGAAATTCCAGCAGCAAACTTTCAACTTTGAATATTCATAACTTTTTTTAGGGATAACCTGAGATACTTATACTTATAAAACTGAAAACCTTATTGAATTATCTTTGTTTTGGTATAAGACACGTCTCTTTTGGAGAACGTTTGTTATTTTTAAGCTATTTTACAAATTAGGGTGACGCTGAATTTCTGAACGGAACCTTCTTGTGCATGGTTAATCAATACAGCTTTTATGGTTACTAATCGCTTTGAATATGCTATCCATATTAATATTATTATATAAATATTTATATCACATATTGCTTAGTTGTACATCCCACACTACCATTTTATAGTTTTATAACTCTTCGGATACCCGTTTGCATCCATCGCATTTAAGATAAATATAATTGCATCCATATATCACATTACTACATAATAATGTGATATTAATACTCCATGTTTAATAAATTGCATCCTAATTAATATTAGAACTATAAATGTAACCCTAATCAATAACTGTGCATCCATATCCTTGAAATTATATCTATTTGCCTATCATATTACATGTTCCAGTTTATTGTTCTAATAGTACTCATGCTTGTTTATTTATACACATGTTTATGATAGTTTAATTATGAGCACCCACATGACATCTTGAGCTTCCTGACATGACCTGTTACACTTCCTACTTGACATGATATGGTACCGTACACTCTTGACATGACATGACACCTTTATACATTACCTGACCTGTTACCTGATCTCATGCCTAATGCCGACAAACCTGACCATTCCCGCTGTCTATCCAGACAGACCTACTTTTACTCGACCTTGTGTTGGCATTAGTCCTTGACTACTGAATACCTGACCTGACATACATAGCTTGGGGGTATGGGGAAATCAAAGGTGAAACCGACTTGTAACTCAACAGTTCGATACTTGTTCTGATCAGTCTTACGGGCTTGGCCAGCTCCGGAGTGTTGATGCTGACATCACTCATCTATCCTACTACCTTTTACTGCTTAGCGGCACGTCTCGGATTCAGCCCCGAGGATCATGACCGTGGTCCCGGGCATGCACGGGATACTATTGAGTTACATCGACGATTCATCAATTGGTTTCAAAGACTATAGAGTAGAAACCTGATAGGACAGTTTAGTCACCATTGCACATTACCCTGCTCTGTTATTTCTTATTACTGCTTTATTCATGTTCATACTTGCATTGCTTATTATCATGTTTACATTATATACTTGATGTCATGACGCGCTGACGTCTGGGTTTTGCATGGCCCAGATTCCGTACCACTGTCGACGACCGAGCAGGAGTACTTCAGCCAGCAGGCTGAACTGTGAGTTCTTTAGGGTTTAGTTTATTTATTTTCATTTCATTTCCAGATGTGAGCCCGCTTTATGGGACGTATTGTTTATTCATTGTTTTGGATCATTAGCTTCCGCACTTATTGTTTATTGATTCTTGTTATTATGGATTTGGACATGTATTAGATTAGCTTATTATCTTGTTCTTGATATCCTTACAACCGTAATGTGACTGTGGATGGATACTTCCTACCCACAGGTAGCATGGTTGGCTATGTCACGTGCCCAATCTTGCGTACTCTGGGAAGCGGGGCGTGACATGGTTCTTTTGGTATCAGAGACATAGGTTAATTGGGTTGATTCTTTGTAGTTGGGTATTGCACCCGATACACGATTCAGGATACCCGTGATTAGGAAACATGTCCTGCCACTTTGACCGTTTTACCATCCTTGAATCATTCTTCGGGATCATGTCGACATGCAAACTTACTTTGCATTGTCAACTCGAAAACCTAACTTCTTGTTATCTCTAGGACTTAGGCGACTTGGGTGGAGTTAAGTAATTGCGGCTATGATACCGCGGCATAGCTACAATGCGGTACTCTATTTAAGTATCTTGGAGTTCTAGCCTTGATCCACATTCAGAATCTATCATCATGCTAATGTTGGGTGTTTTGAGTTCAGGATTATGACAGGTAAGAAGTTGAAGACGTACCAGAGGCGTGTGAATGAAGCCGCCATGCTTGGAGTGATAAGAGAAATGCTGGAAATCAAAGAAACAGACCGAGCTGATCCAGCAGCAAGCGGACTTGTTTCAGGAAGGTTTGCAGATCGTTCAGCAGTCTGTAAACGATGTTGGAACTAGACCAGTTGACCGAGTAAGGACCGTAGCAGATTTCAGACTTTTGGATCCGGCTACTTTCACTTTTCTGGAGGAGCCGTTGCCAGCCGAGCCGTGGCTAGCGACACGGAGAATTTGCTGATTGCGACACAGATTCCAGAGGACAAAGGAGTTGATGTGGTGCGCATTCAGTTAGTGGATTACGCCCGAGAGTGACGGCTTGTGGAGGAGACCCGCTTGCCCAAGCCGATCAGTTGGGCGAAGTTTTTCTAAGAACCCCCTGGAGAAGTTCTTCCCGCAGACTGCGCGGAGGAAAGGGAAGAAATTTATCGGACTAAGGCAGAATGGAGCAACCGTGGACGTGCATGCAGCGGAGTGGACGAGACTCAGTAGTCTCGCTGGACCTTTCACGGCCAACGATGCAGACAGCAGTTGCGGTAAGGAAGCAGTTCTGTCGGGCCAGTCGAGTTTAGGGCTAGGCCGACAAACAGTGTTCTTGCGACTATGGAAGTGAATAGTAATGAAGAGCCGGCAGTTGTTCGCGACTTTATGGATGTGTTTGCAGATATTTCGGGCTTACCGCCAAAGCGAGATGTGGAGTTCGCGATTGACCTTATTCCTGGTGCAGCGCCAGTATCAAAATCTTATTATCCGATGGCACCGGTGGAATTGGAAGAAGTTAAGAAACAAGTTGGTGAATTACTCGAGAAGGGATGGATTCGAAGCAGCAACTCACCTTGGGGAGCTCCAGTTCTTTTAGTAAAGAAGAAGGATGGCACGAGAAGGATGTGCATGGATTATCGAGAATTGAACCGGGTGACTATTAAGAACAAGTACCCGATCCCTCGCATTGGAGAGCTTTTTGAGCAGCTTAGTGGCGCGAGGGTGTTCTCGAAATTGGATTTGCGATCGGGATATCATCAGGTCCGAGTGAAAGCAGAAGGCATTTGCAAGACGGCGTTTCGAACTCGATATGGACATTTCGAGTATCTAGTGACGCCCTTCGGAGTGACTAATGCGCCGGCAATATTCATGGATTTGATGAACAGGATCTTTTCACCGTTCTTGGACCAGTTTATTGTGGTATTCATTGACGATATTCTGGTGTACTCGAGGAGTCCGGAGGAGCATGCTGAGCACTTAAGGATCGCACCGCAAACGCTGAGACAAGAGAAATTATTTGCGAAGATGAGTAAGTGTGAATTCTGGCTGGAAGAAGTGAAGTTTCTGGGGCATGTCGTGTCGGGCGATGGAATCGCCGTCGATCCCGAAAAGATTGCAGCAGTTCGAGACTGGCCTATTCCAAAGAATG
This sequence comes from Agapanthus africanus, assembly GCA_030015575.1. NCBI lineage: Eukaryota > Viridiplantae > Streptophyta > Magnoliopsida > Asparagales > Amaryllidaceae > Agapanthus > Agapanthus africanus. Next base: position 750,818,657 of record CM057340.1, on the reverse strand, counting down.
TTGCAGAGATAAGGAGTTTTCTTGGACTCGCCGGATACTACAGAAGATTTGTGGAGAACTTCGCTCGCGTAGCTGAGCCGTTAACCAAGCTCACACGAAAGGAGGTACCGTTTGTTTGGACGGATGGATATGCATTGGCCTTTGAGATGTTGAAGCAGAAGTTGATAACCGCCCCTATCCTAACCGTACCGGATGATTCAGGAGGACTGGTGATTCACAGCGACGCATCTGGAAAAGGATTGGGATGTGTTTTAATGCAGAATGGGAAAGTCGTCGCTTACGCATCGAGACAACTGAAGACTCATGAGAAGAACTATCCGACTCATGACTTAGAGCTTGCAGCCGTGATCTTCGCCCTGAAGATTTGGAAACACTACCTTCTGGGCGAGAGAGTTGAAGTCTTTACGGATCACAAGAGTTTGAAATATGTGTTCACTCAGAAGGAATTGAACATGAGGCAACGCAGATGGTTGGAGCTGATGGCCGACTACGACCTTGATCTTAAGTACCATCCGGGAAAAGTTAACGTCGTGCCAGATGCGCTAAGTCGGTTACCGGCAATTCAGGTATTGACTGCACAGAGAGAGATCATTACGGATTTTCGGAGATTCGACTTGGAGGTTGTGCTACCCCATGCTACAGGACAGTTGATGCAGTTGCAAGTACAGTCGTCCTTAGTTGAGAAGATTAAAGCGACACAATCGCAGGATCCTAGACTGCAAAGGTTTCGAGAGCAGGTTGAAGCCGGACTACGAACAGATTTATTGATCCACGAAGATGGTTCGTTGAGGTATGGTAGCCGTGTGTGTGGGCCAAAAGGGGATGTGCGTGAAGAGCTTATGAAGGAGGCACACAATTCAGTTTACTCTGTACATCCAGGAGGGACAAAGATGTACCAAGATATTCGACGGCATTTCTGGTGGGAAGGCATGAAACGGGAGATTGCTCGCTTCGTGGCTAAGTGCTTGGTATGTCAGCAAGTCAAGGCTGAACACCAAATGGTTGCTGGTTTATTGCAACCATTTCCGATTCCTCAGTGGAAGTGGGAACATATAACCATGGATTTCGTGACGGCTTTACCGCGGAGTCCAAAAGGCAACAATGCAGTATGGGTGATTATTGATCGGTTGACCAAGGCAGCTCACTTTATTCCTTTTCGGGTTGGTCAATCAATAGAGACTTTGGCAGAGCGGTACATGCAGGAGATCATGAGATTGCATGGAGTACCGGTGAGCATCGTGTCCGATCGGGACACTCGGTTCTTATCACACTTCTGGAGGAGTTTACAGGAAAGTTTGGGGACGCGATTGAAGTTTAGCACAGCTTATCATCCTCAAACTGATGGTCAGTCGGAGAGAACGATCCAAACTCTTGATGATATGTTGAGAGCATGCATGTTGGACTTCAAGGGTTCGTGGGAGGATCATCTACACTTGGTGGAGTTTTCTTACAACAACAGTTTTCAGACAACTACCCAGATGGCTCCGTTTGAAGCTTTGTATGGTCGTAAATGTCGTTCACCTATTTGTTGGGATGATGTCGGTGAACGAAAATTGTTGGGACCAGATTTGGTGATGCAGACAGTTGAGAAGGTTAACACTATCAGAAATCATATGAAGGCAGCACAAGACAGACAGAAGAGTTGGGCTGACACATCGAGAAGACCTCTAGAATTCACCGTGGGTGATTTGGTGTTCTTGAAGATATCACCGACTAGAGGGGTGATTCGTTTTGGAAGCCGAGGAAAGCTCAGTCCTCGGTTCGTTGGACCCTTGAGATCGTGGAGCGTGTTGGTGAGGTAGCATATCGTTTGGCGTTACCACAGTCCTTGGCAAATGTGCATGATATGTTTCACGTATCTCAACTCCGTAAGTATGTTCGAGATGAAACACACGTTTTGGATCATTCGGAGCTAACAGTACGAGAAGACTTGACTTTTGAGGAGCGACCAGTGGAAATCAAGGATCGAAGAGAAAAGGTTCTTAAGAACAAGGTTATCCCCCTTGTGCTAGTCTCTTGGGGTAATCGATCGCATGGAGAATCCACTTGGGAGCGAGAAGACGAGATCCGGCAGAAGTTTCCTCACCTTTTCCTGTAGTTATCTATCTTGAATTCTTGGAATTTCGAGGACGAAATTCTTTTTGTAGTTGGGTATGATGTAACACCCGAGCCCAATAATACTATTTCTGTTACTGGTTGAGTGTTTGGCATTGCTCATTTTATTTATCTTGCTTGTTTGGTTCTTATTGCACAATTTTAACCGGCTAAGTCATTCTGCATATAACAAATTTTAGCACCCAAAATAAAATTGAAAATATTCTTCTTGGCCTACTTGACACCCTTAGCCTCGTGGTAGCGTCCGTGCATTGTATTCTCGTCCCGTTCAGTGAAACGGGCGAGTTTGGATGGCTACGTGCACGTGCGTGTGTCCGTTTTGGGAGTATGCTTTTTAATCATAAAACATTTCATTTTAAAATTTGGAACCCGCCTAAAATCCTATTATTTGAATTTCGAATTTTTGGACCCAACCCGGGCGCAATTTGGAAATGTTTCATTTGGCGCCAAAATCCTAAATTTTAATATTATTAAAACCATCGCATATATTTTTCTAACTAACCTGATATCTTACTGTTCATTACCTATCTTTTAAATCTTTAAGTTAACCATATAATATTTTTACAATCTTTATATCCTTCTTAATTTATTCTCTCAGCCAATCGCAACCTCCCCTTTAACCCCGTGGGCCCCACTTTCTCTCTCTCTCTCTCCACTTTTTCCTCTCTCTCCCTCTCCCTCATATATTCTCTCGTACTTCTCTTTATCATTTTTCTCTTCTTGCTTCATGTCTCGTTTCTCATTTCTTTTAACTGTTCTTTTGTTGCCGGAATTCCGTCGTGCCGGTGACGTTTCTCGACGTTCCAGCGAGATACCCCGACCCGTGTGGTTCCTTTGTTCGTCGTTTGGGTTCATTCCGTGAACCGTGCGCCGTCGCGAGTTTTCCCCGCCGACGGTTAACGTTCCGTTTTCCCGATTCGCGACCCATCGAGGCAAGTTAATCTTGCTACATGCTATATACTTTTATAATCTTCATTTTATAATATTATACATTTGAAAATCTTATAGTTTACATATGAAATGTCGTTGAAAAATCGGATATGACAAATCTGAAATTTACTGTACACCTTATCTTATAAAATTCATTATAAATCATAGAAAAATCATTAGGATACGTTCTTTAGTTCGTTATGAAGCTAATTCAGAATACTATAACTCTATGAAATATTTACTTGCAAAATAAATTGTTTAATTAACGTAAAATGCAAATGAACACGTCTCTAAACTGCTGTCCAGGGAAATTCCAGCAGCAAACTTTCAACTTTGAATATTCATAACTTTTTTTAGGGATAACCTGAGATACTTATACTTATAAAACTGAAAACCTTATTGAATTATCTTTGTTTTGGTATAAGACACGTCTCTTTTGGAGAACGTTTGTTATTTTTAAGCTATTTTACAAATTAGGGTGACGCTGAATTTCTGAACGGAACCTTCTTGTGCATGGTTAATCAATACAGCTTTTATGGTTACTAATCGCTTTGAATATGCTATCCATATTAATATTATTATATAAATATTTATATCACATATTGCTTAGTTGTACATCCCACACTACCATTTTATAGTTTTATAACTCTTCGGATACCCGTTTGCATCCATCGCATTTAAGATAAATATAATTGCATCCATAGATCACATTACTACATAATAATGTGATATTAATACTCCATGTTTAATAAATTGCATCCTAATTAATATTAGAACTATAAATGTAACCCTAATCAATAACTGTGCATCCATATCCTTGAAATTATATCTATTTGCCTATCATATTACATGTTCCAGTTTATTGTTCTAATAGTACTCATGCTTGTTTATTTATACACATGTTTATGATAGTTTAATTATGAGCACCCACATGACATCTTGAGCTTCCTGACATGACCTGTTACACTTCCTACTTGACATGATATGGTACCGTACACTCTTGACATGACATGACACCTTTATACATTACCTGACCTGTTACCTGATCTCATGCCTAATGCCGACAAACCTGACCATTCCCGCTGTCTATCCAGACAGACCTACTTTTACTCGACCTTGTGTTGGCATTAGTCCTTGACTACTGAATACCTGACCTGACATACATAGCTTGGGGGTATGGGGAAATCAAAGGTGAAACCGACTTGTAACTCAACAGTTCGATACTTGTTCTGATCAGTCTTACGGGCTTGGCCAGCTCCGGAGTGTTGATGCTGACATCACTCATCTATCCTACTACCTTTTACTGCTTAGCGGCACGTCTCGGATTCAGCCCCGAGGATCATGACCGTGGTCCCGGGCATGCACGGGATACTATTGAGTTACATCGACGATTCATCAATTGGTTTCAAAGACTATAGAGTAGAAACCTGATAGGACAGTTTAGTCACCATTGCACATTACCCTGCTCTGTTATTTCTTATTACTGCTTTATTCATGTTCATACTTGCATTGCTTATTATCATGTTTACATTATATACTTGATGTCATGACGCGCTGACGTCTGGGTTTTGCATGGCCCAGATTCCGTACCACTGTCGACGACCGAGCAGGAGTACTTCAGCCAGCAGGCTGAACTGTGAGTTCTTTAGGGTTTAGTTTATTTATTTTCATTTCATTTCCAGATGTGAGCCCGCTTTATGGGACGTATTGTTTATTCATTGTTTTGGATCATTAGCTTCCGCACTTATTGTTTATTGATTCTTGTTATTATGGATTTGGACATGTATTAGATTAGCTTATTATCTTGTTCTTGATATCCTTACAACCGTAATGTGACTGTGGATGGATACTTCCTACCCACAGGTAGCATGGTTGGCTATGTCACGTGCCCAATCTTGCGTACTCTGGGAAGCGGGGCGTGACAGTTATGCGCTTAAGAAGCTGCATACCTATTGAATAGGTTCGAATCAAATCAGTTACCTACCACTTCATATGTGATATGGAAAAGGAAGAGCCCATTTCTTAAGTTAGTTAAGATTTGGGGTTGTCCCGCCTATGTCTGAAAAGCAAAATCCGGACAAGCTCGAGGCAAGGTCAGTCATGTAGAACTGGAAATGTTCCAGCTATACAAAACTGCAGCTGAACATTTGACAGAACCAAAGGATTCAATAATTACCAATGAACCTCGGCCTCTCCGCCGATCTAGTAGGGTTCCTCACCCACCTGAGAGATACTTCGGTTTCTCTATGACAGTGGGAGCGAGGATTGCATCATGAGATGATAACCCAACTAGTTTCGAGCTGGCCATCAGGAGTAAGACTCTATAAGAATGGCTGGATGCTTAGTGATCTGAGATGGAATCCTTATACACCAACAAAGTATGGACTTTGGTTGCTATATCTGAAGGGTTAAATCCCCATCAGGAGCAAGTATATCTTGAGAAGATTACTTGGTGTACATGGAAAAGTTGAGACTTTCAAAGCTAGACTTGTTAAAGGTTTGCATCATTGACCAGGTGTGGATCATGATGAAACTTTTTCTAAGGATCTATGCTTAAGTCCATTCAGATCCTACTTGCCACGGCTACATACCATGACTACGATATCTGGTGGTTGGGTGTCATGACAGCTTTTCTAAATGATGTTTTAGAAGAGGGAGTCTATAAGTACACAGCCAGAGGGCCTCGTAGACAGTGGGAGCAGCGGAAACGTGTGCAAGATGCTTTATAGGATAAAGCAGGCATCGCGGAGTTGGAACGTCTGTTTTGATGAAGTAGTCAAAGAGTTTGACATCATCAAAATGGTAGATGAACCTTGTATAAACAAAAAGGTAGTAGGGAGTATGGTGACGATCCTCGTAGAGTACGTGGATGACATACTCTTGATAGGGAAGTAGTTTCCTATGCTACGCTCGATCAATCTCCGATTATCACAATGATTCTCCATATAGGATCAAAGTGATACCTACTAAATCCTGGACTTTGGATCTATGAGATAGATCTAAATGGATGTTAGGATACTCACTAGCTATAGTGAGATGGTATCAGTTGATCCTGGGAAGAATCACTGGAAGTGTTCCAGGGTGATAAAGACGACTGAATGTCAGTCACAGGCATTGTCTTTACCCTAAGCAAAGGGACGGTATGTTGGAAGAGTTCCAAGCTAGATACCGTGACATACTAGACGATAAAGGCAGGATACATCGCTACTTAAGATGCTACCAAAGAGGCTGTTTGGGTGTATATTGGTTCATGAGATGAACTATGTTCCTCCCATTGTGTGACAATGGAGTTGTGGCTTATGCCAGGGAACGTCCGTCCCATCAGTGATCCAGACATATTCTAAGGCAGTGTCACCTGATCATGGAGATGGTTGATCTCCAGGGAGATCGAGGTTAGGAGAGTAGACTCAGAGGACAACACAGCGAATCCACTCACAAAGGCCTGTTCCCAGAGAGAGACTTTTATGGGATGGTTGAGTATGAGATACTGCAACCACTGCTATCAGATGGCCCTAGTGCAAGTGGGAGATTGTTAGTTATATGTATGCCCTAGAGGCCATTACTATACATAGGATGTATATTGTAGTGGATGCTTGGACATATATAGGGAGGACTTTCTTGCTCGACATGATAGTATGCTATCTGGTTGCACTTTACCTTAACGTGTACACTGATTGTCTCTCTGTTACATGTTGGTAAAGCCCTTAGGATGTGTGCTTGACTACCTGGACTATAATGCGGATCATACTAGTGGGGATATGGTAGTCCATAAGTACATCCTTCAAAGTCCCTAGTCATGGGTGTATCGAGACGGGGCATCGATATACCAGAGTAGACTAGCGTATACCTTCTCGACCCATACAGATGGGCGATGGATGATCCCATATCCATTGGTGTTTGACATCAGAGATGATATACGGGTGCTCAGTAGAGACTGGGTACACTGGACGGACTCGCCGAGAACTCCCAGATGGTATTATACCTGACGTCAGATGGCAGTTCTCTGGTGACACTGGTACAGAGTAGTCTGTTGACCCGAGATCGTCATAGAGTCTTGTGTGGTTCCCACTGTGCTTTGATTTCCATCTTACCACGTCCAAGAGGGCGTGCAAAACGGTGGTTTTTGGGTACAGTCCCGAATCACATGGAGGCAATGAGCGATAGGAGGGGATTCGTCTCTCCCGGTATAGGGGGTTGATGTTGCGCTGTGTTCGATTGGCTATAACAGGAAATCCCTGGCCAGGGTTGCTGAGATTTACTGGTAAGTGTTACCAGTAGTTTCTCGAATTGTTATAGACCTCATATCGACACGACTTATCGAGCTATTGGGGTCTGACGTTTACCACCCCTAGGCGGGATATGCGACATATCAGACGATCAGACCGGACTGTACGGTAGTGTTACTGGTTGGATTCACTGGAGTGTGAGCGGGCTTGCTCGTCGATCTTCAGATCGCTCAATACCCGGGTGGCCGTTACGTTTAGCAGACCGCTTGCGGCTTGTGGGTGTTTGATATGATCATCGCCTGCTGCTGGCGTATTGACGAGTCTTTAGAGTCCTACACAGAGGTTTCCTGGCTCAAGCGAAATGAAATAGGAGCGCATATGAGATATGTGCGGGACCGAGAATAATGCGTGTATGTGATACCATATTTCATTCTCGCGATGAATGTATCGATTGGTTGTATGCGATATAACCTAGTTATCGAATCAAGTATTGATTCGATAAGCCGATACATAGGATATTAGTCGGTTATATGCGATATGACCGGATCGTTAAATCAAGTGTTGATTTAATGATTTAATGTATAATTATATATATGATATATTTAATTTGCATTAACTAGTATCGGTTCACTTTAAAAGGATTTTCTCACTTGATTGTACAAGTTGTATATGTGATATACTTTTTGTGCAAATGATTGTATCATGTTTGATGATACATGTTAACTTGGTTAAGTGTAAAGATTAAACCATGGTTAAATTGATGATTAGGGTTTTCTTTTTCTTAATCATTTATTTATTTATTTATTTGGAAAAGATTAGAAATGAAATGGTTGCAAATTTTGTTTCTTTCTTTGAAGCTTCATGAAGCTTTGACTTTGTGACCATTTTGTCTCATGCTTAACCCTAACCCTTGCAATTAACCATGGTCTATTCTCTACACCTAATCATGGTTATTATTATGATAAGTATCCTTTTTCTTTTCTTTTTAATTAACTTATCATAATATATCATCTTCTTCTTCTTCATCTTCAAAGAAGAAAAGCTTGACTTCATCAATGGTGGATTGATGAAATGAGTGAGAAATCCAATTCTAAAGTCTACCCACTTCCTATTTCTTCATCCTCTACCTCTTGCCAAGTAGTAGAGTGTGTTTCCTTCACAAGTTTTCTAGACTTGGTGAAGTTGGAGCTTGATCTAGCGATGCCTCGACGTAGATCATCTTCGGCACGTCGTCGATGACCTAGCCCGCTTCTACTCCGATGAAGCCGACGCTAGAGCCCGGATCTTGATTTGGACAGCGGAGAGGACTTCATCACGGAGCCGTGGAGGTGGAGGACCGGATCTACAAAGGTTGTATATCCGTTCTTTTAGTTAAGTGTTAACTAGTTTTCATTTTCGCCTAGATTTCTAGCCAACGATCCGTAGTCGGGTTTCTCGGCACCTAGATTTTTTGAAATTGGCATGGTTGATGCCTTGTGAGACCTCATTTGGGTGCCTAGCAACCCTACAGCCCATCTGGTCCATTTGGGCTAATTTGTCGATCAAGGCCTGGAAGGTGGTCGGCCTGAAGAACATCATGAATTACGAGATGGTCGCTTGCGGATCAAGAGTGCCCACGAACATACCTACCGCAGGTGCTTCTTCTATGCGTTGTTCGCATTTCGACCATAGGTTCCGCCATCGTGTTGCGTATTGGACCCACGTTTCGCCGGGCCTTATCCTGGCGTTAATCAGCGCTGTTATCGGGGTGCGTCCACTAGCACTCGCGAATCTTTGTGTAAACAGTAGCTCCATCTCCGCAAATGTTTTAACAGAGTTGTTAGGTAGCTCCGAATACCATTCAAAGGCTGTTTCTGTTAAGCTGCCGACGAATTGGCGAAGCAACAGTTTGTCGTCGCCTCTCGTGTTGCCGCATAAGGCCCTGAATTGAGCGACATGCTGATGGGGATTCCCTGTCCCTTTATATACGTGAAACTTAGGGATCGTATATCCCGGCGGGTAACTGATTTGGTCATACCAGCTCGGATAAGGTCATCCGGTTCTAGCAATTTGCCCAGCCGCCTCATTCGCCTGATGAGTTCGTATTTGCTGAGCTATATAGTCATCCAGTGCGGCCTTGAAAATGGTTTCTTCCTTGGCTGCTGAAAGAGCCGGAGGAGGATTAGATGTCTCCCCTTTATCGTTTTCAACAATGATTGGAGGGTCATCAGCTGGAGGGTCCGTGTCACGCCCCGCTTCCCAGTATACGGCGAAGTGGACGCGACGAGGTCCGCTACGTATGTACTCAGAAGTACATACGCTAAGCGTAGCTAAGCATTATAAAGTAAATCACAAGAGACGAAAGATATAGAATAACAGCAACTTTATTAATAACATTCTTTGTACAATGCATGAAAAGAAAATACAACTGAAATGAAAACGATGCCTAAACAGTGGCATAACAGGAAATGAAAATACCGGAAAGAACAAGGTACAATATCTAGAGCTCGGGGACTTCGTTAAACTGCTCCTAGTCTTCACCGGTGGGCTCAATCTCTGCTTGGTCCAACGCACCTGACGACATTCAAAGAAGAAAGAAATAGAATGTCGTCAGCGAACAGGTCGCTCGGTAAGTCCCAAAGATAAGGAAGAATAGACAGAGAGTAAGAGAGAGAGTAGATTTTAATGTTGTATTGTATTGTCATATTATAGTAGTATGGTGTTAACGCTGTTGTTGTAGCTTGGTACAGAAAGATGCCAGTGTATACGAGAGGGGTCTCAGTATGCTAGAGACCAGGGCAAATGGAAGTACAAGGCTCCGTTATACAACCCGGAACAACGACAATTGGATTCAGGTTAGGTGTCTTAATCTTACCATCTCGTGCCACCTTTAACACCTTCCGTACCAATCTACCCCTTAAACCCCGCGATGTCTTGTTAGTATTGTTATCTTGTAAACTTGTATTGGTTGCATGATAGAATGACTGACCGACCGAAATCATGATATCAGGAAACGGTTATAACCGTAGAGTCATATAAATGGAATACTGGAAAATATGTAAAAGGAATATCCATGGTTCGGTTCAGTCAAGTTATATAAAATGTTAACTGGATTCTGGGATTCCTGTGTTCTTATTGAGTTGGATTATTAAAGAATATAGATTGACTTGAATCATATTCAAGTCAGAAATAGTCAGACTCTAAACCGAGTCAGACTAAAAGAAAGGTAATTTGAAGTTCTATATTTGTTAGGGGCCTTATTGTAATTTATAAAACTTGAGGGGGTTTTATGTAAAAGGTATTATTGTATAGTTTTTTTTTAAAATACACCTCAAGTATTTATTATTCGTCTTTATAGTTATAATGGGTGTGAATTTTATTTGTGTTATTCTAGTGAATATATCCTAATAAAAGTATTAATTGATTTATTTGAAATTCATGGTATTTTAATGTAACATTAATCTTGTAAATTTTAGAAAAAGTGGAAACTTAATCTTATAATAAAATAGGTGTTTAAATGATAATTAAATATATATTAGTACAAGAATAATTTTAAATAAATATTTTATTTTCCAAACTCTCATTTTTCTTAAATGCCGTATTTTAAACCTTTCGAGACCGAATACTCCTTGCGGAGGTCTGAATCTCGCACTACTAGCCCGCGGGTGCACGATGAACTGTACTATCCCTAACGGGTTCCCCAAAAATGGGTTGTAGTGGCGCTTTGCATAGGTTTAATAAATACCATTCATTTAGGAAAACGGTTTTATAAATATAAAGTATTTATTTGTAAAATGATATAATTTTCCGTATTTTAGTTTCTAGGGTTTTCCTAAGCCAACTAGCCTATTTCTAAGGTCTAAATGATAAGTCATTAGAAACCTCAAATCGTCTCTTCACCGCCAATTGCGGCCAGGTAAGTGCCAGGTAAGTGGGAAGGAACCACAGTAGTGGGCCTAATTAAAAACCATTAGCCTAGACACACTTGCCTAGACACCACAAAATCAGTTTAGATAAACGATCGATGTCCATGACAAATCGTATTGTCATTTTAAAAGATTTTGTTTAGAATTGTGTACAACCTAAAACTTTCAAGAAAGGTTTATAAAGATAATGGTATTTTAGTGAAAAGTCTTGTATTTTCGTATTCTATGTTTTGACGTTTATCAATTATGGTTACATTTGTGTGTGTGTAGAGGTAGGTCATTACCTCGTGACTTATTTTAAGGTTTAATGAAATTTAGAGGTTAAATATGATATTAAACTTGAAGGTATTAAAGCGCAAGAATACGGTATTTGAAAACGTTATCATTTCATGTGTGAAAACTCATTCAAATTGATTTCTACAAGTTTAGTGATCAAGATAAACCTATTTAAGAATGAGGGAATTGATTAAACGAAGAAAAATAAACTTCATGGTATTTTTGTGAAAAGAATACGGTTTTACAAGAAAGCTATCATTTCTTGTGAGAAACTTTGTTTAAATTGGTTTCTATATGATTAATAGTCATCATGGATATGTCTAGGTATTATGGATTAGGTGACAAGTGGAATTTTGTATAAAAACCGAATCGGAAATCGGTTTGTTCCGATTTCCGTCGGGTTCCAAAAAGTCGTATTTTCTATTAAAAGAAAAGAGAGATAGAAAAGATGGGACTTACGGGTTTGGACAAGCTAAGGAGGCTAAGGAAGTGGTGTGTTGTTGATGCGTCGAAACGTCGCGAAGGTTCTACTACGGTCGCCGGAATTCGTTGTCGGTTTCGGCAGCGCTTCACTTCTCGCTCTTTGTACCGAGTTCTCTTGAGAATTTGAGAGAGTGGACTTAGAGTTGTAGGGTGAAATGGTAGAGGGTAGGGGTGTTTATATAGGGCTAGGCTAGGGTTAGGGTTTGGATTAAAAAAAATATTAAAAAATGTAAAAATTCATTAAAATTTCATTAAATTCGGGATTAAAAGAGGTGTAATGGGAAATTGGTAACAGTTCTGAAAATTTAGTGTATGCAGGGGTATTGACCAAGTCAACACGGAATTTTTCCGTGTTGACGACTCGGCCGACCGGCCGAGTCCGGTTAGCGGCGCCGGCCGATTCGGCCGAGCCGCCGGCCGACTTGGCCGAGTCGGGGCCGAGTCGGGGCTCAAAGGGTGGGGAATCTTCTGGGGGGATTTATGGTGCACTTTATTTTTTATATACCGCATTAATTTCGTGTGTTATGGTTGTTTGACCGTTTGACTTCCAAAAAAATTTAAAACAAAAAGATATAAAAATATGTGGGGCATGGGATTCGAACTCTGGTGGCTTGGTTCAGCAGTGCAAGGTATTACCAATGAGCTACAAGCTCCTTCTTGTAATTATTGTGTTATTTAATTACTTAAAATGATAGCAGCAAGAGTAAATACTCCAAGTATACATTAAATTTTAAAGTGATTTCTTGTACACTAAAAATGGAGTTATTTTATTCTTGTAGCTTGTAATTAAAAACAAAAATAATTACCTAAATCTTGTGCTCAGGCTAAAATACCCCTTTGTGGACTTTAAAAATATTTTGAAAAAATTTTGTATAGGAAAAAGTGTATAAGAAAATTAGGGTTGTTACAGTCCGGCTGTAACATCATCCCTATCATGTCTTGGAAGAGGAGCGCCATTTGTTTTATGTTAGCCGCTTGCTCTGCGGCTTCTTTGTCCTTCTTTTCGAGGACTCTACGTAGGTAGTCAGCGTCAGTTTCTTGTTCGTGCCGCTGTTCTGATGATGCCTCCAAGCTTTCTTTTGGCCCGGTAAGTGCGGCCATTGCAGTCATCATTTCCTGAAGCTTCTGCTGCTGTTCTTGGGCTTTCGTCACGGATCGGGTGAGTGGTCGGTGACCCGTCGCAGCGCGGCTGTCCTCTTTCCCGGATGCCATATAAATAGTATGCACCACTATACCCCCAGACTTAGGGCGTTTAGCTTCAGTGTCTTTGCGATCTACCAAAGACACAGGGGTCTTCTCCGACCTCCTTTTTTTTGAGCGGTTGAAGTTGAGGGGGCTGTTGTAGTGGGTACCCAAGTAGCTGTCGCTTTTGGTGGCTTGACAGAGTAGTCCTTCTCCTGCTGAACCTTCATCTTTTTCTGTCGGCGGAGATAGTCTTGATCCATTACGGAGTCCTGGACTTGATGCCAGAACTTGTAAATTTTAGAGGACAGCCGTTGAGGGGGCTGCTCCAGGTCCACCTTTGGGGCATTATCCATGGGTGGAGGAGATTTCTTCAGCACTGCAGTAGGAGAGTTCTTGCGCACATTGTTAAGAAATTCAAAACTGTTCTCGGTTGGAACAGCAGTATCGATCCCCACCGTTGGAGCTGGAGGAGTTATCCCAGAGGAGGAGTTGCCCCCAGCATTCCTGACTCGGCGCCAGTGGCGACGTCGAGCGTGTCGTGCGGATGGAGGTGTTTCAGCTATAAGGGTGACTTCGTTATGCCCCCTGCTTTGAGGAGAGACTGTCATTGGTGCTAGCCTGTCGAAGACTGGCACCCGTTGAGAAGCAATGTCTAATTTGTCAAAGACAGACCTCTGGGCAGGGGAAGCAGCTTTGAGGACCTCGCCTGGAGCAGCAACCTGAATGGCCAGCCTTGTAAAAACTGACTTCTTGGAAGGAGGAGCCTTCCCAATGATTTCGTCCACTTGAGTCGGGATGGCTATCCGCTTTGGGATGGCAGCTTCGGGTATCGCGGGCTTGTAGACATTCTGTCCCAGTCTGTTGAAAACTGAAGTATTAAAATTGGGCGACCCGTCGAGAGGGGCCGCGGCAGTGGTAAGTCGATCAAAGACCGACTTCTTTGGAGCCTCTTGCGACGTCATTGGGGCACTGAAGCTCATCGGTGGGATCATGGTCCCGAAAAATAGTCCAGTGGTGGCTTGAGTTACCTGCTCCACTGGCATCTTGAAAAGGGAGGCCGCTTGGGGCCCATAAGTCACTCCTCCTGCAAGGACGGAGCGAGAGTTGCAGTTGCAAGTAGTGCAGTTTGAAGCCATTGATCTTCTATTTTCTGCACGGAGTAAGACACCAAATCTTAGTACCTCGAATCCACAGGCAACCACAGCAAACCGCGATTCGTTCGCGAACACGACACACGAAGTGTGGAGTGGAAAGAGGAAGAGGTCCCACCGGGCGTGCCAGAATCTGTTCCCCTCCGAACGGCGACCAAGACATGGACGTCTTGCCTGAGATTCGGGGCAGATGCTATTTGGTTTTATCCGTCCACCTCTCCGAAGATGCCAAGTTGATTTATGACACCGTGTATCGAAAGTTTAGACGGATGCGGCCGATGTAGCAGACTTCGTCAGATTCCCCCTCGCTTGAGGGGTTTTTGATTGTGGGGACGCTCTTCCCTGCAGGCGCAAGCCCCTGCAGTTAATTACGCTACCGCATCGCGGTAACAACTTTCTCCTTCTCCAGAATTTCACTTCGTGTTGTGGGTGTTTGTTTTGTTTATAGTTGCCCGTGGATTGTATACGGAGACTAATTTATGTCGTCGCCCGTAGGACGTGGATTAGTCCAAATCCGTACTTTCTTAGATTTAGTTTTGGGGTTTTGGTTTAAGGATACGTTAGCCATATTTGAGGCTAAGATCAACTTAAACGTTTGTTAAGGATACGTTAGTCCAATTTGAGACTAAGATCAACTTAACTGGATCGTTTAGATCCGACAAAAGAGCATTTGGGCTCTATTGTTCCAGTTTAGGGACATAGTGGTCCATCGGATGTATGGCCGTCGGGACCCACCACCTCTCTGACGACGTTGAAGGATTACAATGACAGATGTCAGAGGAGTTCAGAGATGTACCCTTGAACCAAAGTTGATTGGGGGATCTATAGTCCAATTTGGGACTAAAGTCTGTTTGAAGATTTTGGTTTCAGGACACGTTAGCCATATTTGAGGCTAAAATCAACTTAAACGTTTATTAAGAATACGTTAGTCTAATTTAAGACTAAGATCAATTTAACGGGATCGTTTAGATCCGACAAAAGAGCATTTGGGCTCTATTGTTCCAGTTTAGGGACATAGTGGTCCATCGCCAGTTTAGGGACGTGGTGGTCCATTGCCAGTTTAAGGACATGGTGGTCCATGTTCCAGTTTAGGGACGTGGTGGTCCAAGTTCCAGTTTAGGGACGTGGTGGTCCATTGAATGTATGGTTGTCGGGACCCATCACCTCTCTAAAGACGTTGAAGGATTACAACGACAAATATCAGAGGAGTTCAGAGATTTACCCTTGAACCAATGAGTTGGTTGAAAGAGCAGATGTGTTCAGTTCAAGATGATTTGAGGACTTATGGTCAGTTTGGGCTAAGTCCAATTATGTTTGAAATATTGGCCCTTTGGGCCATTAGACATTTGTCTGAGTTCAGCCCCTCATCATGCAGCAGTGCTAAACAGAGGTTTGGGGGCTCTGACAACATTTTGTCCTTAATTTCCTCAATTTTGAGATTCATTTGGAGGAAGGACTTTTGCCTCTGGGAAATTAGCCAATTTGGCTAAAAGTAGTGTTAAACACTAGAGAACAACAGTGTTAAACACTGGAGGTAGAACTCTCAAACTAGTGTTAAACACTAAAAGACAATCAGTGTTAAACACTGGAAATATAATCTTCAATTTAGTGTTAAACACTAGAAAAAATCAGTGTTAAACACTGGAAATATAATCCCCAAATTAGTATTAAACACTAAAGAAAGAGAGGTCACGTGTAGACACGTGAGAGCGCCCAAAAGTGGGACCAGATCCCTTTTCTTCGTTCTGCAATTAAGTGTTAAACACTTTTTCATCTTTTGAGCATCACGTATTGACACGTGATGGAGATTTATGCACTGACTATTAAAGCACTCGCTAAGGGGTTACGTGGGGACACGTGAGAGCGCCCAAAGCTCATATTTCCTTTGCTTTTTCTTTCTGTGTTTTGTAGGTCACGTGGGAGCACGTGAGGCATTGCCTCAAAGCTTCTCTCCTTATTTCTGGGGATCTCTTCAAGGGTCACGTGGGGACACGTGACCTTGGTCTTTTGCATGCATGGAGATCTTTCAAGTCTTTTTTTTAAAGAATTAAATTCTCTGTAGGGTTAAACCCTAATTTTGTTTTGGAGGAATTAAATTCCTATTGTGAAAGAATTAAATTCTTATTTAGGGTAAAACCCTAATTTCTTTTTAAAGGATTTAAATTCCCAGATATGTAAAAGAATTAAATTCTTGATTAGGGTTAAACCATAGTTTTGTTTTAGGAGAATTAAATTCTTAAAACTCAATTCCCCTTCTAAGTTTAGGTTCTGCATGGCAGGATCTCAACCCGATGAGAATTAAATTCTCAACTTATGGGGAGATGTGCTTCTGCAGATCTTCAACCAGAAGAAGAACTAAGTTCTTTTTTGTATAAAAGTTAAACTCTTGAATTTTAAGAATTAAATTCTCTGTTTGAAGTTTTGATTCCTTTTCTTTTCTCACCTAGGGTTTTCTTTGTTAAGAATTAAATTCTCCTTTCTTTTCTTCCCTCTTGAAAATTAAATTCTCCTCTCACTGTTTTTCTCTCCAAAAAGGGTCGCTCCTCTTCTTTTCTTGGCTTCTATTTATAGGAGAAAGAAAAGAATCAATTTGTTTTGTGAATCTTTCATTGAAAGATTTGATTTGTTTTCATATTTAATATGATCCTTTAGATCATTCAGTGAATTTTATTCAACGTTGGATTTTAAATCCAAAGATATTCTGTTTGTTATTTCTGGTGAAATTTTAGGGAAATCTTTCCTTGTATCAAATCTTTCCATAAATTGGTGATCTTTAATCACCATTGGATTTTTAATCCAACGGTCCCCATAATCCTTTTCCATTTGGAAAGATTTAGAGAAATTTAGAATTTTAATTCTATTTCGAAAGATTTTAGAGAAATTTTGAATTTTAATTCTATTAAACTATAAAGCTTTCAAAGCCTGTCAGGTGCTGGCACGTGACCCTTGGTCACATGTGAGCACGTGACCCCCAATTGAGTCTTTTAACAACCGCTTGTTTATGCTTCAGTTTCAACCATCGCGTGTCAACACGTGACCATTGGTCACGTATGAGTACGTGATACCCCATTGAGATATTTCCTTTAGCCATTTGTTTTTTATTTCTGTTTTCACTATCACGTGTCAACACGTGACCATTGGTCACGTGTGAGCACGTGACACCTCATTGAGGTAATTCCTGATTTTTAATCAGGGAACAGTGCATAACATATTTGCTCATAACTTTTGATCCCGGATGAATTATGAAGCCCATAATATATCAAATCGAAGGGTTTTTCGAGATGCTTCCAATACCATCAGAATTTAATAGTTCCTCCTTCAGGAGTCTATCAAAATATAGGCCGGAAGATACTGGTTCGTATTTCCTTAAGCGTATCGCTGCCATTTGATACCTTAGACTCTTTGCGCAGAAATTTTTGGTGGGAACATACGTGATGACAACTTTCTCTACTCCATAGATATCACTTCGTATCATGTTATATATTGTTTATTTTGGGGTTGCCCTTAGATTATATACGTAGACTAATTTTGCCGTCGCCCGTAGGGCGCGGATTAGTCTAAATCCGTACATTAGATTTGGGGTTGAAGCTAAGCTATATCTGCTATCAGCTCAGAGGTTTAAGAATTGTTAATCTTGTTTTAGATTAAGATCAACTTAAAATATAGTTAAGAACCGTTAATCTTATTTTAGATTAAGCCCGACTTAAAATATATGAGCTTGATTGATTTTCTTTTTAAAATCAAAGAAGTTTGAAACTTTAGGGGCCTAGTCTAAACACGCCCCGCTTCCCAAGATACGTAAACTACGGCACGTGACAGAGCCAACCATGCTATCTGTGGCTATGAATCATCCCTCCACAGTCACATTACGGCTGTCTATAGGATATCAAGAACAGTAAAATATAAAAACTAGCCAACACATGTCCATCTACCATAGTATATAGAGTCAAGAAAATGCATAAGTGGAAACGAATCAAGCTCCAATAAACAACAATATCTGAATCACGTCCCAATATGGGCTCACATCAATAGAAATAAAACTGCTGCAATAAATAAACTAAACGTTTCTAAACTAAATGGCTAGCTTCTCACTGCTCAGTTTGATGGCTAAAGTACTCCTGTTCAGCCTGCGATAATGGTAGAGAGACCGGGCCATGCAAAACCCAGATGTCAGTGCGTCATAATTTCAAAACAATAGTAGTAACCAGGATAGGATGATATGATTAAACAAGAATGTAAATAATAAACACATGTATAAATAGTGAGCTATATGTATGTGATGTGTATCCTAAAGTTTGTGCTTCTAGGTTATCTATTCCAGAAGTCTTTGAATCAATTTAATGGAATCGTCGATGTAACTCAATAGTATCCCGTGCGTTCCCGGGGCCACGGTCAAGATTCTTGGGCTGAATCCGAGACGTTCTGCTAAGAAGTAAATAGGTAACATGTATAGATGAATGATGTTAGCAGCATCATTCCGGGGCTGGCCGAGCCTGTAAGACTGATCGGTATAAGTATCGAACTGTTGAGTTACAAGTCAGGTTTCATTATTGATTTCCCCTTACCCCCAAGGTTTTGTGTTCAAATCAGGTATTGATGATGTAAATCTAATGCCAATACAGGATCAAGCAGGTATAGGTTTTGTCTATGCAGACAACAAGTCACGTCCGTCAGGACAACAATCAGGATTGTTAGCATTAGTAATAATATCCAAGTAACAAGTCTGGTAATGTGTTATGAACATGTCATGTACTATATATTAACCAAAATAGATGCCAAATGTAAAACCGAAATCAATATCGAAACACAACGAATACCCGGATGCATATGTATCTATCTGTAATAACCGTTATACGTCCATTACCATGTATGATGCAAACTAGATCGCATATTGAATTTTTATAGTAGTATAATAACATTGTGACATTCCGGCATGCAACTAGATAAGCTATTATCAGTACGGATATAGACGGATACTAAAAAACGGTAAATCGGTAATATTTGCTGAATTATTAAAACACATGCACTATTATTTATTAAATAAATATTGATATAGTAAAATAGCATGTTGCAAGTTTAGAACTTGCCTGATCGGATTTCACGTCGAGATACGGATGCTACGTCCGACGTTGGATTAATGTTGCGATGCAACTCACTTGTGCAGGACTGGACCTGGATGATCGGTAACGTGACGTGATGACTAGGCTGGACGACGATGGTGATTGGGTCGTCTGGATCGTCGGCGACACATGAAACTCCGGCGAGACGACTGGAAAATCAAGAAAGAAAGAAAGAACGAAAGAAAGAAGAATGAGGCTGCTGGTGTTTGAGTTCTGGGGACAGAGGACAAAGAAAGAGGTGACGGCGACGATGGCCTGCCGTCGACGGTGAGGGGCAAATTGTTTCTGGGGTTGCTGTCGGGGTCGGGGATTGTGCTGCCTTGGATTGATGGTAGGGGTGGTTTGTAGTGTCAGGGAGCGAAGAGGAAGGTGAGGAGGTGAAGGTGGTGACGACGAGGTAAGGTCGACAGCGAGTCTCCGGCGAGGTTGGGGTTTCTGGGATTGGGTCACGGGTTGTCGTCGGGGTTGTGATCGGTGCAGGGTGCTCTCAGGAAAGGAGAGGGGAGAGGAGGTAGAGAGGGTGGTGACGAGGATGAAGTGGTGAGGTCGGCGGCGATAAGGAAGAGGAGCGGTGACGGTGAGGGGCTAGGGTTTAGGTTTCTCGCATTCTCGCGGGCGAATATAAAGGAAGAAAAGAGAGGAGAGAAGTGAGGTTAGATTTATAATATATATATATATATATATATATATATATATATATATATATATATATATATATATA
Organism: Agapanthus africanus; assembly: GCA_030015575.1. Taxonomy (NCBI): domain Eukaryota; kingdom Viridiplantae; phylum Streptophyta; class Magnoliopsida; order Asparagales; family Amaryllidaceae; genus Agapanthus; species Agapanthus africanus. The sequence continues at coordinate 750,798,545 of CM057340.1, read as the reverse complement.
TATATAAAGAAGAGAGAGAATAGAGAGAGAGTGAGTAGGATTATTTAGTTATTATAATATTTTATATATATATATATTATACTGTTTAGTTAAAAATATTATTATATATATATATATATTAAGTTTAAATAGCTAATATCAAAATACTTCGAATATTACCCGGGTCTCTTCTATTAATTTAATTTTAAAATATGGAGAATATACGTAAAAGTTAAAACCATAATGCGATATCCGGTCAATAAAAATGTATACCCCCAAGTATGGATCTACATAAATATACGTAGTGATCCAAACGAGTTTGTTTTAGCAATTTGGACATGAACGTGATGTATGGATGCAACCATACGATATGGGGTACGATAACATACCATGCTAGATATGAAAATATATTATTTGGTTATTATTTTTATTATTAACAGAAATGCGGGTATAAAATATATCATATATGTGTGTATAGAATTTAGATGTGCATGGATCTTCTGTACTAGCAAATATTTGCGTAATCTAGAACCATGATGGGTTTTAAACATGCGGGTCGGGTCGGATACTAACCACAGTTACCAAATGCACTATCCGCACCCAAAAGCAATAATAATCAAGAAAACTGTCGCAAGATCTGAAATATCCTAAATAAAAATAGTATAACAGTGTTAGGGTGTTACCCAACGGTGCTAAGCACTAGACCATACATACTGTTTTGGGCTTTACATAACTCAACGGTGCTAAGCACTGGACCCAGAAGCTTAACCTTCATCATAGGATATAATATCCTTTCCGCTTCAGTGTTCACATGGATATTACATGAGTAGCTAGTCTTTTGGTGTTCACGTTCCTTTCACGTGAGTAGTGCTCAGCACTCGTTCACATAGTGCTCATGTGGATGTCACGCGAGATGTTTTCTTCATGGTCGCTTACGTGTCTTTCACGTGAGTAGTGCTAAGCACTCATTCATCTAATGTTCACATGGATGTCACGTGAGACGCTATCTTCATAGTTGCTCACGTGACTTTCACGTGAGTAGTGCTAAGCACTCATTCATCTGGCGCTCACGTAGATATCACGTGAGATGCTATCTTCATGGTCGCTCACGTGTCTTTCACGTGAGTAGTGCTAAGCACTCATTCATCTAGCACTTATGTGGATGTCACATGATGCACGTGTCTTTGGCTTCAAGAGCTTATGTGGATATCACATGGTGCACTTATGTTTGCTTTCTTTCCAGCGCTCACGTGGATATCACGAGACACACTTATGTTTCAGTGCTCACATTCCTTTCACGTAAGACGTTGTTTCCATAGCTTCTTTTTAGCGCTCACGTAGATATCATGTGAAACATTATCTTCAGGGCTTATTTTGAGCGCTCACGTGCCTTTCACGTAAGACGTTGTTTCATGTTTTATCTTAAACACTCACATGCCTTTCACGTGAGATGTTGTTTCCTAGGGTTTTCAAGTGTCTTTCACGTGAGATTTTGTTTTCTTGGGTCTTCATGTGTCTTTCACGTGAGACATGTTTTCTTAGGTGTTTATGTGTCTTTCACGTGAGACTCTTCCATATTCATGTAGAGATTAATAGAGTTAAACTCTAAAATCTCCTTGCAAATCTTATTTATGTAAGAACTAAGTTCTTTCTCTTTTTTGAGAACTAAGTTCTTATTGGGATAAAAACTCAATCATATTTTGAAGGGAACTAAGTTCCTGGAATTTAAATTCCATCTTTTCCTTTCCTTACTTTATGTTCTTTTCTTTTTTCTGTTCATGTGGGGTGGTGAAACATCATAGTTTTCCTCTGGATCTTGAGTCTGAAGAATAAGTTCTTCCTGATGAGAATTAAATTCTCTTATTGTGGAAGATTTGTCTTGTGGATCTTAGATCCAAAGAAAGAACTAAGTTCTTTTTAAAGGGTTAAACCCTTACATCATACGTAAGAGAGGGAGAAAGGAGATAATTTTATCTTTGTTTTTACCTAAGGTTTGAACAAGGAGATGATCTTCTTCAAAAAGAGAATTAAATTCCCAATTGTTTTTGTGGAATCTTTTGGAGGATATTCTGTATCAGAAGTTTATAGAGGGTTTTCTGTATATGAGACTTGAAGTCTCGGATCCTTTATATAGGAGAGAGAAAACTATCAATTAGTTTGAGAGAATCTCTTATTGAGAGATCTCAATTAATCTAATTGATGTCAAAGATCACCTGAATTTTTTTATCCACCTTTGGATCCTTGATCCAGTGGCTATCTTTTTAACAGAAGATACTTGTTAGTTTTAACAAGATTAGGAAAATATTTTCTTAACATAGAATTTAATTCTATTTTCTGATTTGATCGGTGATATTATAATCATCGTTGGATTTTTAAATCCAAAGGCTTTCTGTTTAACAGAGAAAATCTTTCACGTGCCCTTCACGTGGGCGCTGCCATATAATTATGGTTAGAGTGCTCACGTTTTTTGCACATTAGCGCTCATATGTTTAACACGTGGGGACTTTTATAGGATTTAATCCTATCTGAAACTAGTACTTACATCCTTTGCATGTGAGCGCTCACGTGTTTAACACGTGGAGGCTGTCATACGATTTAATCCTATCTGAAGCCAGTACTCATATGCTTTGCATGTGAGTGCTTACGTGTTTAACACGTGGAGGCTACCCTTCAATCTTTTTTTTATAAAGGAACAGTCACTTTCTCGTATGTGATAAGAAGAGAAGGTGGCGGTTTAACTTCTTCGGCCTCAAACGCACGAATTTCCGGTGGAGGTTGATTTATCATAGCATCCAATTCTTCAAGAAACACGAGTTCTTCGGCAAAAATATTTTCGAAGCTATCATTGTAGCAGTTGATGTCCCTAGTGTCGATCACCTAATTAGAAAGAAAGGAATCGATATCCATATCAGTAGCATAGCCAGATTCACTAGAGAGGCTGAAAGTTTCAAAATTAATGTGTTGCGCACCATGATTCAAAGTACTCGATTTGTCAGGAATTATGGAGGTAGGAGACTCAAAAAGCTCATCTACCTCATTCTCAGAAGAGTATAAATTAAGTGGTCTTTCAAGAATCATAGAACTTGAAATTTCGGAGTGTGGTTCATCAAAACTCAGTGGAAATGAAAGAAAATGAGAAGAAGAACAGGAAGAAGTGTGCACTAAAATGGGTAAACAAACTTGGGTAACGAGCATTGTTGATCCAGATATGGGAGATGAAGATGGACTATCGTCTAGCATATTGGATAGATTGGTGCTAAAAATAGTATCAGCTAAAGGTACATGAAGATGTTCACGTTCGATGGAAGGGACATGATGAGTCGGGAAATCCAACTCATTCAACATAGCGAGTTCATCCTCAAAAATATTCTCAACACCGATCTCACTAGCACTATCAGTCAAATCAAATGAATAGTTCTTTAAAAATTCATCAACTATATTTTTCTTAATCGATGGATCACTAGGTTCACTCGATGCGATTGGAAGACTGGAAATATCAAGATTAGTTTGATAAGGATCAGTTTGATTTGAAATGGTCTATGACTTTCTTTCACACTCATGATTGGGCAAGTCAAACATGTTATTCTCGGGTACCTAATCAATTATATTATTAGGCGGTTGATCATCAAATTCATTCAATTGGATTTTAGGATGAAAGGGGTTGAGATCGAAAGAATAGTTTTTGGTTTGACTCGGAGAGATCCCTGGTTCTTTCTCACTACTCAATTCCAACTCTACTTCAAGACTAGACATGGTTTGTGAAGAAGTTTCAATAAAGGATTCTCTTTGAACCGTGGAACTTCTTAATTGATGTTCAGAAGCAACGTCTAAATAAGGTGAAAAAGTTCGATAGGGTTAGAAGTGGTTGAATTGTTGGTTTCGGGCGTGTTCAACATGTTCCGTAATCGATATGGGCTTACAAATTGCCACATTAGTTTCAACATAAGTATCAACATGAGAGAGTGTGAAAATTTGGTGATGTTGAAAAGAATTGAATGGTGGTGTCCAATTGTCATAGATATGATTAGGATCAACACTTGGATATAGAGATGATCGAAATTGGTTGAATTGTTCCCAACTTGTTTTTTCAATTTGCTCAGCAATGGTCATGGGTTTAAAAGTTGCCACATTCGTCTCAAAATGTGTATCAACATTTTCATATGGAAATGATCGGAATTGTTGTCCTAAGAAATTTGGAGTAGTGAAAGGTCAAAAGATCGGCTACGGACTTGTTCAATATGTTCAGCAATGGATATAGATTTAAGAGTTTCCTCATTAGCCTTAAAAGGAGTATCAACATAAGAAAGAGTTAAAGTTTATTACGGTTGATAGGAACTTGAGTGTGGTGTTTAACTGTTATTTCTAGAAGTCTTTATCCTATCTTTCAAAGAAATGGTAGGGTCGGAATTTCTACCAAAGCAATAACGATATAAAGAGATATCTGGTTGTGTGTAGCAAATTTCGTCAAGAGTTGGTCGTTTTGGGTTACCCATGTTAGGAGAAGTGAAAAGAAATTGAGATTAAAATAAAAGAGGGTGGAAAATGGCAAGTTTTTTAAATATATTTTTTGGATATGTTTTGCATTGGACTAAGAGAGACTTAACTCAACCAATCACAATTAACATGCACAAATAATCCCTAAAACTACTAGGTCAAAATTATAGACCGCTCATAGACTTCCAAAGGAAAAAACGTGGGATAAATCCTCTATCACATCTTTATCAATCTTGCAGCCAGGTAAGTGTTAGGTAAGCGGGAGGTATCCACTATACGATTCACTGCAATAGCGAGCCTAATTAAGTAAACCACTTGTCTTAGTCACACTTGCCTTAGACACCACAAGAAAAATGCGGATAAGTAATAGATTATCCACGACCCTCTCTTGTCCTAATTGAGCGCGAATGTCCTTGAAAGCTTAGTCTGTATATTTTTTAATTAATGAAGGTGATGCATATGCTTGGTTGTGATTTTTAGGCCTTAGAAAGGATAATGAACTCCCCACCTAATCCTGTTTTGGGTTTCTTGCCCCTTTAGAATCCGTATTAACTGATGCAAAGTGTTCACATCAGAATTTTGCATTTAATACTGCACATTCTTATGCATATTTGTATATAGGTAGGTGTTTTTAATCCATGTTTGCTACATGATTACAGATTACAGGTTCTCAGTCCAGAATAATGCAAATCACTCACATTCTCTACAGTCTTGGCAAATTCAAAACAACTGCCGAAAATAGATAAAATCCAGGTTTCGGTCATCCACATCCGTCAGGTGCCTCTTACTAGTATAAGGGACAAGATCAAGCGATGGTCATTCATGTACGGGACAAGCAAAAAGCACGAGGGAGGCAGCATGAGAATCAAGGTGGTAACGCAGAGCTCGAGGGAGATCAAAGCACAAAATTCAATTGTGTTGCCATTTTGGACTGTTGAAAATCTGAGAATATTTTGGAAGGATTTTGCAAATGTGAACCTACCAAACAGAAGAATATAGCAACATGAGAATCCATAAGAAAAATGACGCGCCAATTCCAAAAAATGACCGTGGATCAGTGAAATTTTGGCCTATTTGGCGGCGGATCAGCGGTCGTGTCGTGGCCAAATATGACGAATTTTCGTAAGTGTTTTGGTCTTGTATAAGGGCTCAGAATATTGTCCTAAAGTTTCATTTCAATGCATATAAATGCTCCAGTCCAGAGGCAAAGAACCATGCTTTTATTTTCCTTAGGATTAGTTTTAGTTTAGTGTAGTTTTCTTCTTCTTCATCCCTTCTCCATTAAAATACAGTGAGAGATTTTGAGTGGATGAATAATGAAGATGAGAGTTTTTCTACCTTGTATCTTTATTTTCTTGCATTGTCATTTAATTCTTAATATAACTTTTATTACTTGTTTGTTAAAGCAGTTGTTGGTTTTATTATTATTCTTTTCTTCTAATCTTTATTTTATGCCATGATACTCAATAGAGTCTCTTGTTTAGGTGAGGGCCTAAGTAGTTAGCTTATTATTTTTTGTTCTCATCTTATTCTTCCATTCTTTCTTCTCTTCTTCTTGTTTATTTTCTTTTCATGTGTGAGTAGTTACTCACTTGTTAAGGTTAAGGAAGGGTAGTATGAGAGATAGAAAATCTCTTGTGCTTCTCTTCGCTAAACAACTTGAATTGAACCTAGACCAAACAAACATAACTCTTCCTTAGGCGCGCTATAAGTGACATATAGCCGTGACTTATGTTGAGAATTCCTTTAGACGCACTACAACGTGACATGTAGTTGTATTCTAATTGGAGACTTGTTGTGGATGTTTCGCCTAGGGTTGGAAATAAGAGTATGGAACGGACAGACAAGGCGCACTAGAATTGGATTTAGCGTTGAAAAGCTTGTTTAAACTCGTAAATACCATTTCTATGTCCTCCTAATCCCCGTTACTTCCGATTATTCCAACATCATTTCAATGATGGCACAAGACAAGCACAAGATTAATTTCTAACTATACTAAGTAACCCTAACCCTAACAAGTTCTCTTGAATATAAACACTTAGGATAGAATTGAACAAACTTGGACAGAAACCTGCAGGAGATAACAGTTTATTGGAACTTCAGAAGTAGTTTTTAGAGAACAGGAACCTTACAAAAAATTGAGAGTCTAAAGTATCGAAAAGACAGCGGTTAGTGGATGGGATGTGCTTTATGGACTGTGGTTCGGCGGTTGAATTTGGGTCAAACTACCCAATTCTCTGGCACTGAACTTCTCTTCTCGTTTCTTTTGTTTGAAGGCTTCCTGTTCTCTTTTTAGTTACTACAATAGCTCCAGATTTCCTGCAAACTCATCTACACAAACGCCGTAAAAATAACAAGATGCGGATTTAATTATTTTTTGTTTTTTTATGATATTTTAAAAAAAATTAATAAAAATAAATCAACCCGAATAACAAGAAAAATATTACCGTCGCCCGGCAACGACGCCATTTGATTAATGTGAAAAGGTAAGTTTTATGTGTCCTAAAGTAACACAATCGGCATGGTGTCACAATAGCTAGCGGCGATGGGTACGGGTCGTCTACAGGGAGATAGTAATATTATTTATCATGTTTTAGACTAGTTAATGAGAAAGGTTGGATTTTTGTTTTAAACTAAAGAGATTTAAAAGAAAACTACAGTAAGAAAATCACTTATTAGGGTCTTCGAATTAGGTAGTTTAAAAGGTGGTATTTTAGAAAAATTATTCTTTTTATGTTTTAATTAATTAATGCAAGAGAAATAGCGATGAATGTGGATTATGGTGCTTAAAGGGATACTGAGGATTCCCTCTATTGATTCTTATCCTTCCATTGATCCCTATTGATCTCAAACCTCCAACAAAACAAGTATTAACGAATCTCAAATCGGGTTCGCAACTATCATGAATTGATAGAACGCCTAAATAGGAGGGTTAATACTTACGTTGTTAAAGTTTATAAATATTAAAACCATAAGAAGAATTTAAGGGATTTTTCCATCTCTTAAACTATCCTTTCCTACTAACCTTAACAAGCGAGAAATTACTCGCTCATTGGGAGGGATAAAATAAACAAGAAAAAGGGTAAAGAGATTGAAACACGATACGTATGCTAAGTACTAGGGCCCCGACGAGAGCAAGGAGAAACCTTCGAGTATCATTGTATATAAACTAAAGAGAAGGGAGGAAGAAGGAAAAACTCATAGAAAACCATCATATTAACTAATTAAAAATTAAAGCAAGAAAAGTAATTGCATAAAATAAAGTGCTGAATTAAAGTTGCGAAAAAGTAACGTGGAAAGTAGGAGGCAATAATTAAATGAACTCTTCTACCTTTTATTGATAATACCTTGAAACTTCATTACAAATTCTAATGACTAGAAATTTAAAGAGGTAAAGAAAAGAAAGACTAAAATATTAAACCCTAGATGAGATTTCTTGGTTGTTGCTCGCTCCTATTTATAGGCTCTGAAAGACGAAACTCTAGAGCTCGTATCGATGAACTTGAAAAGACGATCAAGCCCATGAAAAATTAGATCGAACAGCTGTTGGTGAAAATTGGTGTAAACGTGGCGGAAGGGAAAATTAAAATTTTCCATTAACACCAATTAGGGTTTATAAATTAGGTTAATTATTAATGAAATCAATTAACCCTTAATTGATTCGAAAAGATAATACCTTTACGCAAATTCGGATTTGCGTTCCGTTCGCTGTGCTAGCGATTTCTATCCAATCAAGACGACTTGATTACATCTTGATGATCTCCTTGCTTGCCTCCACACGAATCTCAAGATCAATGAACTCTAATTAATTAGTTAGCTGATCTAATTAATTAGAGAGAATTATAATTAAAGAAGAGGAATTTAAAAATAAAATTTTTAATTTATTTCTTCTAATAAATTTCAGCAAAAAGAGAAGAGGGGATGACCGAAACTTTTAGGAGGGGGATAAGGGAATTGATTAGGGTTAGGGTTTGTATCAAATGGAAACCTATATATAAGGATATAGTTTTCTAATAAACCCCTCATAATTAATTAATTTGTTTAATCCCTTAAACAAACAGTTATTACTTAATACATGTTGACCCATACATATACGTATGCATATAATATTTGATGCACATCAAATGCACAACAATATTATTTTATAAATATTTATATATATCAACATATATATATATATATATGTATGTATATGTATATGTATATGTATATGTATATATTTATAATCACACACACACACATATTATTCAAAATATAATTAATATATATATATATGGGCATGTATTATTTACTCATTTAATATCATATATTATCTTGAGTAGCACGTTAAATCGTAGTTGAAAATTTCACCCTTATTTAATTAGTAGTATATCAAATATACGAATTTAATTAAATCCCTTTTGTACATCAACTATATAGTATCTCTTCTTTTGGTTTATAATTCTATATTTGGTAAGTAGGATTTCACCTATGTGTGAATCCGGAGACTTGACGTTTGCTCAGCAGTAGATAACTAATTCAAACAATTCGAACTAATTCTGTAAGAAGTAAAATCTACAAGTGTATAGGGACGATAGCTACGTATTTAGACTACCTGGATAAATTGTCGATGACTGGATTAGAATAGGAAAATGCTATCTAAGTAAATCAATACCTATCAGTAGCAACTACCGTACGGTTCGGTCTCTTCGTCTTCTTGTGCTCCTTATTTGGTCTAGGGCTTGGTAGTATTGTCAAACCCTAATAACTCAAATAACTGTTGTGTTGATATTATCATGTAACCATGAGATCAAATTAATAACTACTTATCATTTGATTTCTAGTACTCTGACTAGAGATTTTAGGTCACTGATATATCGCACACTACAAAACAATGTTCTCCTTATACCGGAGAGACGAATCCCATGTTAATTTCTCACAACTTTCACATGTGTTCGATCATACCCAATTACTACCGTTATACACAGTATCAATGAATCCGTGGTTGGGTAGTAATCAAATCAATGTCTAACACACGTAAGGTACTATGGCGAATCACAGGTTTGGAGATTAAGTCGTACCAGTCGTCACTATATGAATTTCCATATAACAGTTATGTATAATTTCTAAATAAAAATTCATGATAAGTCGTTCGGTGTACTTATCATCTATAAGCACCTGCATACAATACTCTGATATCACCACATCAGATGACTATGAGAACAGTCATTACTCTCTAATGAGTAAGTATAGTATACACTAGTCTTTCAGAGTATCAATGTCTTGTCTTGATACTCTTACAGCTAGGAACATTTAAGAATATACTTATCGACTAGTCTGGTCTTATTATTTGTGATCCGCATCACAATCCAATAGTCTAGTATTATTCTACGGACTTTATTAGTAATCAATAATAAACAGAGTATTATAAATAAAAGATATACCAATAAAGAAAAACCAAATAGTATACTATTATTACGAACGGGAAAGTTCTATACATGTAGGTTATAATTACAACTAATTGCCTCTAAGGGCGCCTACATCTAGCAATCTCCCACTTGCACTTAGGGCCAATTATTATGGTATCGCATACCCAACATCTCAACGAGTCTCTCGAGCTGCGGTTCAGAAAGAGTCTTAGTGAATGGATCTACTATGTTATCTTTTGTATCTACTCTCAATATCTCGATATCCTTCTGTCTAAGAATCTCTCGAATCAAATGGTGCTTTTGATGTATATGCTTAGATTTACGATGAGAACGTGGTTCCTTAACCAATGAAATGGCTGTATTGTTGTCACAATATAAGGGTATTGGGTTAGCAATGCTCGTAACCACTCTTAAATCGGAGATAGACTTCTTCATTCAAGCAGCCTATTTAGCAACCTCATTCACTGCTATATACTTCGTCTCCATGGTAGAGTCCGCAGCAGTATCCTTTTTCGAACTCCTCTAACTAACAGCTCCACCATTTATGGTAAATACATAACCAGAGACAGATCTGCAATCATCTATATCACTCTGAAAACTGGAACCAGTAAACGCCTCAACCTTGAGGTCACTTTTACCAAATATTAAATACATCTCTTTTGTATTCCTCAAATACCTGAGAATAGCCTTCACAGCAATCTGGTGTTGTTCTCCAGAATTAGACCGATATCGACTTACTGCACCAAGTGCATAAGCCACATCAGTTCTAGTATATAACATCGCATACATGATAGACCCAACCGCCGAAACATATGGCGTCTTATCCATGTGTTTTCTCTCCTCGTCTGTTTTGGAAGACATATCCTTAGAGTGAGAGATATTATGCCTAGCAGGTACATTATCTCGCTTGGTCATCTTGGTATGTTCCATACTAAACCTCTTCATTATGTCATTTATGTATTTGGATTGGGATAACCCAAGCATTCTCTTAGATCTATCTCTATAGATCTTTATACCCAGTATGTAGGATACTTCACCCAAATTCTTTATTAAGAACTTTTGTGATAGTTAGATCTTAATTGACTGCAATGTTGGCACATCATTGTCAATTAGAAGTATGTCGTCCACATACAATATGAAGAACACGACATTACTTTCTACAATCTTTTTATAGAGATATGGTTCATCATCATTTTTGATAAAATCAAACTTTTTGATTGCTTCATCAAAACAGATATTCCAACTCCTTGATGCTTGCTTTAGTCCATAAATGGACTTAAGCAACTTGCACGCTTTACCGTTGCTCCCACTGACCTCGAAACTCTCTGGTTGTGTCATATAGATGTTCTCTTCTAAAGTATCGTTTAGAAAATCCGTCTTGACGTCTTTTTGCCATATTTCGTAGTCATGATAACAAGCTATTGCAAGCATGATTCTGATTGACTTAAGTATCGCAACTAGAGAAAAGGTTTCATCGAAATCCACACCTGGTCTTTGACGGAAGTCTTTTGCAACCAGTCTAGTTTTGAAGGTCTCTACCTTTTTATCTGCACCGATCTTCTTCTTGAAAATCCATTTGCTCCCAATGGGTTTTACGCCTTCAAGGGCTTCCTCTAATGCCTACACTTTGTTGGAGTGTATCGAGTGAATTTCAGACATCATGGCATCTATCCATTTCTGAGAGTCTTTACTCTCTATGGCTTGTCGATAAGTGATAGGATCGTCATCCTCTATGACACAATCTTCTACGTCGCCATCAACAAGATATCCATAATATCTCTCAAATGCTCTAGATTTCCTACCAGATCGACGGAACGATTCCGCTGGATCGGGTAATACCGAAGTCTCAGGTTCAATTTGGTCTTCCGTGATTGCTTGTTCTTCTGGAACCTTTTCCAGTTCTACTGTGCTCCCACTAATTTCTTTTTCAAGAAATTCCTTCTCTAAGAAGGTGGCATGTTTAGAAACAACAATACGTTGTTCTTCCGGGCAGTAGAATCTATACCCTTACGAGTGCATTGGGTATCCTATAAACTTGCAAAACACAGATCATAACTATAGCTTGTCAAGATTTTGCATTTTAACAAAAGCAGGATAGCCCCATATCTTAGCAAACTTAAGATTAGGTTTCTTGCTCTTTCATAACTCATATGGAGGCAAGGGCAACGATTTTGATGGAACCTGATTTAGTATGTATGCATCTGTCTACAATGCATACCCCCAGCATTGGGTATCCTATGAACTTGCAAAACACGGATCGTAACTATAGCTTGTCAGGATTCTGCATTTTAACAAAAGCTGGATAGCCCCATATCTTAGCAAACATAAGATTAGGTTTCTTTCTCTTTCATAACTCATATGGAGGCAAGGGCAACAACTTTGATAGAACCTGATTCAGTATGTATGCATCTTTCTACAATGCATACCCCCAGAATGAAAGAGGCAATTCGGTGTTACTCATCATGGAACGTACCATATCTAATAAAGTACGATTCCCCTTTTCTGATACGCCATTATGCTATGGAGTGTAAGGTGGAGTAATCTGAGAGAGAATCCTATTCTCTTTTAAGTAACCAAGAAATTTGTACTCAAATATTCATCTCCTCGATCAGATCGAAGAATCTTAATATATTTTCCCGTTTGGTTTTATAATTCATTTTTATAGTCTTTGAACTTCTCAAATGCTTCAGACTTATATATCTATTATATGTGTCTGAAGCGTGAGCATTCATCTGTAAAAGTAATGAAGTAGGAGTATCCTCCTCTAGCTTGTATAAATATTGGACCACATACATCACTATGTACTAGTCGTAAGAGTTCATCAACTCTTTCTCCGCTTCCACTAAACGGAGATTTAGCCATCTTTACTTTAAGACACGACTTGAAATTATCATATGACTCAAAATCAAATGATTGTAGGTAACCATTCTTATGTAATTACTTAAGCTCGTTTTATTTATATGGCCAAGTCTATGGTGCTATAAAAGAGTTTCGTTCATTTCTGAACTTGTTCTTTTATGAGCATTGTGTACATTATATGTTGGGGCCAAAATTTACACCCCGGTTGACCAGTCAAAATCAAAGTCAACCCCAAGCCAAACGGGCCCAAACCCAAGCCAAGTGGGCCCATGCCCAAGTCAAGCCGGAACATGAAGCAGCTGGCCTCCCCCATGCCAAGAAGAAAATTATGTAATAAATAAGTTTGATGTAATTTTCATGCATGAATGTAAAATAAATGGGCAAAAAGCCAAATTTTTGTAAAGCCCATGGCTCATGTGCAAATGAAATGAGCACATGAGGCATGGGATGGGCAAAATGTCATTTTGTAAAGCCCAAAGGGCTATGTGTAAATTTGTAAGCCTATATAAGACAACATGATGATGAAATGAAAAAAAGAATTCATTCCCCTCAAAAGTTAGGGTTTCTGTGCCTCCTTCTCTTTCCCCAAGGTTCTAAACCATCTTCCTTTTTTTGAATTAAATCAAGAGTTTAACTCTTCTTTTTCCAAAAAGAAACAGTTTTCACCATAAAACCTTTGAAAGGGAACTCAGAGCTCCCATCAAATCCCCAAAAGGGGTGATTTTTAAGCCCCACCCCTCTTTTCCTCCTAGATCCAGCCAACAGAGAAGAGGAGGAAGGATACTCATCTCCAAAAATCCCACTTTGGGAAAGATCTAAGGCTCAAGAGAAAACCCAGGGCTCAAGAGAGAAGAAAAGGGTCCCCTTTTATCATCTCCGAAAATCTCTCAGGAGTTTAACTCCACAAAAAATATATATATAAAATAATAAATCTTTCTTTTTAGGAGTTCAACTCCAAAATTCAATTGGGAGTAAAACTCCCGCTACAAGGGCTAAACCCCTTTGTCCTTCTTTTAGGAGTTTAACTCCAAAAGTCAATTGGGAGTACAACTCCTAGTACAGGGGCTAAGCCCCTTTTTTTCTACAGGCTGTAACGTTTTAAAAACCGTTTAGGTATTTTTTTCGATAATCGGTAAATAATTTGTATTTTCCGTAAAACGTAAAAATAATTATTTTTCAATATAGGACTAATTATACCTAATTTAGATATGGAATTGCTAGTATTTGGTAATTTATTTGTCACTTATAAATTTCTATTCATATAATTATTTTCCCCAAATTAATTATTTTAAATATTATTTTAAGCCTTTAAATATACATTAAATTAGTGATAAATACAAATTTGAATGGGTTAATTACACACATATGAACCATGGCAACTAAAATCTAGTTTGTAACATAAATTTTTTTACAAGTTCTAGTTGTTTCTAGGATCAAAGGAAAAATAAAAATAAATTAAATTAAAACCAGGAAATGATGTAACTTGCAATTTTGAAACTTGAGAGGTTTTATTGCTATTGAAAATGCTACACTCACACACACAAACCCTATTTCCCCGAAATGGCCGAAACCTGCTGAACACCCCCCCCCCCAACCCAATTTTCTCATTAAATTAGAAGAAGAAAAAACTTTAAAGGGGGTTTAATGAAAAATGGGTGTGAATGCATTAATTGGACTTAAATGAGTTGCTTAGCCTAGAAAATTTCACACACTCTCACACCAACCAATTTTCCCTCATCAAGGCCGAGACTTACCTACAGAAAACCCCCCATTTTCTCACCTCAATTCTTCTCCAAAATCATCATTAATTCATCACAAAATCCAAGCAAAAACTCACAATTTCAAAGCTAATTTCTCTCCAATTTCTCCTTAGCCTATTCTAGCATGGGTTTTGGTATATGAAACCATTTTAGACGCTAGTTTCAAGTTAGATCTCAAGAAAATTGTGAGGTAAAATTCTTAACCTAATGGCTAATTTGTTGTTTAATTATGCTAATCTAAATTATTCAAGTGTTAATTTGGGTGTAATTGCTAGTTTAAGAAATTCTAGAAAAGGGTTTGATTTTGAATTAGGGTTTTAAGCATTACAACTAGGTTAAATCAAGTGTAGTTTCTATCAAGTTAGCTTAGTTAGATGTTTTCTTGTGATTTTGATCACTAGATCGCTAATTCACGATATTTGCACCAAATTCCCAAATTGGGTGCTTACTAGGTTTTTGTTAAAATTTGGTATTGATCTAATTGGACTTTGTGAATACCTATATAATATATCCTATGATAATTAGAGTGTTTCGAATGCGAAATTGGTATGATCGGGTTTTAAATTTGGTGGTTGTTCCGAATAACGTTTCTAGTTAAGGTTGTAGCGATGTCGTTGCGTTTTGTGCACCAAATGCACAATGTGTCTAACTTGTGAATGTTTATCCTTTCATTTCATGTCCTTGCGTCGTTACAGGATATGTAGTCTTATGTTTTGTGTTGTGCAATTCTAGGATCGGTCGCGGAGGTATCGGACGCGGCGTGGAAAGGCAAAGCTGTAGTCGGATCAGATTAGCTGAGGCGTCCGGGTGAGTAGATGTACACATCTATGGGGGGATCGTCTGGATGGCATGAGGCGCCCCATAGCTTAGGATTAATTGTAGTATTTGCATTCTATATGCGTAGTTATCTAGTTAAACACATCATTGCATGGTACCATCTCATGCATATGCTAATATGCGACATCATCTTATAGGACACTTGCACCGTTACCATTGGTTCATGTTGCACGTTCACTATTCATGCGAACACACACGCCATTGGTAACTGCTATGTCATGAACATTATAGAATTTCTTAGAATCGGTATCCATGCAATTGCATCATACATGATATGTAAATGTGTAGTTGTATATTCGTTCATCAAGATTGACACATAAGATGGCTAGTCAGTTATATATACATCATAGCATCATACGCCATACATAGTTTTGTTCGTACATTGCATAGCGTATACTATCATATTGTAGATATCCATCATCATTGATACGCTTACATTTGGTGATTTCTTCTTGAGGATTCAGTATTTAAGAGATTTCCGGATTTTGAGGGAAAACTGCAAGGATTTATAAAGTTATTATTCTCTTTTTCAAATATGTAAGTTGCGGTTTTCTCGTGATATATGTGTCGTCTACCATGAGATTTCCTGTTTTCTGTTAGTTTTCGAGACCCGATTCGAGGAGTAGGATGAACCGTTTCGAGTACATGGTGGGCCCAGTAAGGTACCCCAGGGCAAGAAGCTCGAGTTGTAGACGATGAGCCTGGCAGGGGAAGACTATCTACTGGTGATGTCTGGCACGGCGGATATCCGGAGGGTACTGACCGTAGTCGTGAGATTGATGATATGGGCCGATCCGGACTGACAGAGCCCGAGATATTGAGACTTGAGATATTAGTACATTGAGACACCGAGATGTTGGGACATCGAGATATTGTGACATTGATAGATTCATATTTTGTGTCGATGCTTGACACCGTTTTCTGATGATTTCGTCGATGATACCCCAGCTATTTTACAAAGGTTTTATGAAGATAAGAATATAGATTTTCTCATACCATATATATTCAGGTTTCTTGTTGATTATGCATTTATATTGCATACATACTAGTGCATCGCATCATATCTGTATATGTAGGATTGTGACGCATTTGCGTGCATGCTTACGATAGCCTTATTAGATGTTACTTATTACTCACGAGTTGGCAACTCACCCCCGTTGTGCCACAGTATCTTGCAGGTTTGACCCATCAGCGTTTTAGCAGCGGGCGTGCTTTCTTTGTTTCTTTTGCTCAGACTCGCGACATTGCTCGCAGGTGGGTTGCGAGGACACTTTTGTCTCCATTTTGTACTATCATTGTATCTAGTATTCTCCATCTACCACTTCTTCTATTGTATATGCGACCTAGTGATGAGACCGAGAGATTTATGTATATGTTGTTTCTCTGGGGTCGAGCTCACTTGAGCCGACATTATGCTTTCTTACTTTTGGTTTCTTTATGCTCATTTGCTTGATGTTATATATATATATTGCGTGTGGTTATGAATCCTCCTTGGGTGAAGAGCTAGCTCCCGCTTGGGGATGCCATTATTCATTACATGTTATGTATTCTTGTTGTATCCGTTTGGGGGTTAGTATTTACAAAGGAGACTCTGCCGAAATTTTTGGGAAAATTTGATATTTTTTTAATGTTTAATGTAACTTATTTGGTTTAAAATCTTGTTTTTGAAAAGGTTTTCCTTCACTCTAATTGTTTATGGTTTAGATTTTCTGGACTTTGGCTGACTTAGGTTACGTTACGCCTTGAGACGTTTCGTAATCTAAGTGCCAGTCACGTTCCGTACCTTCGGGTCATGGCAAAGTTGGTATCAGAGCGTTAGGTTTTACCTTTCTGAGTGTAGGATGACCCTTGGTAGATGGAGTAGGTGACTTAAGCAAAGTGGCGTAGCGTGCGTATGTTCCACTGCGTACTTACGATACGGTACTCCGCCTAAGTGACCTTAGGACATAATTGTTTGTATTTCCTTTCTTAATTCCATGCATCCCTTGATTCAATTGCAATGTTCTTATTAATCATGTTTCCTGTTCCATTCATTATGCCGCCAAAGACTACGAGGGCTCAGAAGGCTGCCGCCAGAGATGAGATTCGAGCGGGCTCGTCCGAGACGAGGACTGATCAGGGCGGTACGCCTACCCAGGGTCAGATTGATCCGCCTTCTCCAGGCCGTATTGCCAGACTAAAGGCCGGTATGCAAGAGTTGCGTCAGATGATGGGATCTTTAGTTGAGGCCAGTCGGGCACAGAGATCTGAGGTTGTTCCTTCCACCGCACAGACCACGATTGTACCTGCTGCCCATACAGTTGTTCCTGCTACTACCGTGACTATTTTCGTATCATTACAGTAGTTTATGAGGCTGAGGCCTCCAGTTTTTACAGGCACAGATGCAGCGGAGAATCCGCAGACATTCCTCGACAGGATGGCTATGATTTGCCGTTCGCTAAAATGTTCTGATGATAGGTGGGTGGAGCTAGCGAGTTTTCGTCTGGAGGGTCTTGCTCAGACGTGGTGTGAGTCAGTCGAGAGAGGCCGAGCTGCAGATCTACCTCCTATGACGTGGGATGAGTTCACAGCTGCATTTCTTGCCCATTTCCTTCCGGAGAGCATCCGGGATGCTCGAGCCCATAGTTTTGAGGTTTTACGCAAGACTCCAGGGATGACAGTGTCCGAGTATGATATCCAATTTACTCAGTTGTCCCGATACGCTCCTTACCTGGTTAACACCGAAGAGAAACGTATCAAGAGATTCATGCGAGGACTTGACACACAGTTATTTCTTGCCATCGGTCCCCAGCACTTTGACACCTATGCAGCTGCTATGGACGTGGCCTTACTGTCAGAGGAGCGCATTTCGAAGACTTCGGTCGCTTCTGGGCCGAAGCAGATTCATACCGGTATGCCAGCTCAGAGGCAGATGGGTAGACGTCATGACAGGTTCTTTCTGGGAGATGGTGGCGGCAGAGGATTTAGACGGGGTCAGTTATTTGGTTCTTATCCGCAGGGCCAGCAGTCGTCGCCAGGATGTTTTCGGTGCGGGAGTCAGTACCATCGTATCAGAGACTGTACTATGAGACGCCAGGGCGTGGCGACGTTCCACACGTAACTTTACCACCTTCACCTTCTCCTCAGAGAGCTCTACTTCCTACCCCTGATGATGTTCCATGCCAGGCAGATGCTCCTAGAGGCCGTGGGCGCGGCGGTCATGTTCAGAGAGGACGAGGCGACAGAGGCAGAGGCAGAGGCCGAGGACAGCCATCTATTAGTGGGGGACAAGCTCGAGTGTTCGCTTTAACTCCTCAGGATGCGCAGGCATCCAATGTCGTTATGACATGTACTTTACCAGTATGTTCTTTCGACGCGCGGGTATTATTCAACCCAGGTTCCATACATTCTTATGTATCTACACACTTTGCACCGATGTTGGGCCGAGAGTCATCTTCGTTAGATCAGCCGCTTATCGTTATTACTCCGGTAGGCGAGTTGTTTGTTGCTCGTTTTGTGTACCGATCGTGTCCCGTTCGTATCGGGGGGAGGGATTCTTCGGTGGATTTGATTCTCCTCGATATGCTAGACTTTGACGTTCTTCTGGGCATAGACTGGCTAGCCACCTGTTATGCATCCGTGGACTACCATGGGAATGCAGTCAGATTTAGCTTTCCCGGTGAGCCAGTTCTTGTTATTCAGGGAGACCGTAGCGTCACCCTTCCCAGCTTGATTTCTTCTCTTCGCGCTGGTCAGCTCCTGAGGAAAGGATGTCAGGGATTCTTAGCGTATGTCTGTGACACTAGAGCTGCAGAGGTTCCGTTGGACCAAGTCCCGGTTGTGAGAGAGTTTCCTGATGTCTTTCCTGACGAGATGCCTGGTTTACCGCCTGAGCGTGATGTTGAGTTCTGTATCGACTTGATCCCCGGCACGGGGCCTGTTTCCATACCGCCCTATCGGATGGCCCTGGAAGAGCTTAGAGAGCTGAAGAATCAGCTGCAGGATTTTCTAGATAAAGGGCTTATTCGACCGAGTGTGTCTCCGTGGGGTGCCCCTGTTTTGTTCGTCAAGAAGAAGGACGGCAGTATGCGCTTATGCATTGATTATCGTCAGCTGAACCGGGTTACAGTGCGGAACAGATATCCCTTGCCTCGTATTGATGATTTGTTCGACCAGCTCCAGGATGCGGGACATTTCTCGAAGATTGATTTGCGACCAAGTTACCATCAGTTGCAGGTTCGGCAGGATGATATTCCGAAGACTGCCTTTCGCACGCGTTACAGGCATTACGAGTTCTTGGTGATGTCGTTCGGGCTCACCAATGCCCCAGCAGCGTTTATGGATTTGATGAACCGCATTTTCAGGACGTATCTTGATCAGTTTATTATCGTATTCATTGATGACATCTTAGTATATTCCCGGAGCCGAGAGGAGCACGAGCAACACTTACGGATCACATTGCAGACTTTGAGAGAGCACCAGCTGTTCGCGAAATTCTCCAAGTGCGCATTCTGGCTTGACAGTGTTGATTTCTTGGGTCACGTGTGTACGAGAGATGGTGTGTATTTGGACCCGAAGAAGATCGAGGCCGTTCAGCATTGGCCCAGACCGGCATCTGTTACAGAGATCCGCAGCTTTCTAGGTCTGGTCGGCTACTATCGACGTTTCGTTCAGGATTTCTCCCGTATTGCTGCACCGTTGACCGGGTTGACCCGGAAGGGGGTTCTTTTTAATTGGACCGAGGCATGCGAGCATAGCTTCCAGCAGTTGAAGGCTCGTCGGACTATTGCACCAGTGTTATCATTGCCTTCAGGATCGGGCGGTTTTGTGGTTTATTGTGACGCTTCTCGAGTGGGGCTAGGCTGTGTATTGATGCAGCATGGCAGGGTTATCGCTTATGCTTCGAGGCAGCTGAAGAAGCACGAACAGAACTATCCTACTCATGATTTAGAGATGGCCGCGGTGGTTTTTGCACTCAAGATCTGGAGACATTACCTATATGGCGAGTCATGCCAGATATTCATGGACCACAAGAGCTTGAAGTATATCTTTCAGCAACGAGACCTAAATCTGAGACAACGTCGTTGGATGGAGTTAGTGAAAGACTATGAATGAGAGATTCTGTATCATTCGGGCAGGGTGAATGTTATGGCAGATGCTTTGAGTCGGAGGCCCGGAGGTAGTTTATCTTGTTTGAGCGCAGTTCAGAGGCAGTCGACGGCAAATTGGCAGATTCTATGCGACAGCCGAGTGCAGTTCGAGTTTACTCCGACCGGGGGACAGCTTGCGCATATCCGTGCACGTCCGCAGTTACTTGACCGTATTCGTGAGGCACAGTCCAGCGATGCCCGTTGTTTAGAGGTCATGGAGCAGGTTAGACAGGGCAGAGATTCCGCGTTCATGATTAATGATCAGGGGATACTACGATTTGGGATTCGACTGTGCGTACCAGATTCTGAGGGACTGAGGCATGAGATTATTGAGGAGGCACATCGATCGGTGTACAGTGTTCATCCAGGTTCCACCAAGATGTACCATGATTTGAGAGATGTTTACTGGTGGGAAGGGATGAAGAAAGATGTCACGGACTTCGTTTCGAGATGCCTGACCTGTCAGCAAGTCAAGGCCGAGCACCAGAGGCCATCCGGAGAGTTACAGCCTTTGCCCATTCCAGAGTGGAAGTGGGAGCAGATTTCTATGGACTTTATTGTGAGTCTGTCCAGGACCAGTCGAGGGTATGACTCTATTTGGGTGATTGTCGACCGATTGACGAAAACGGCTCATTTTCTGCCAGTGAAGACCACTTTTGGATTTGTTCAATATGCCCAGATATACATCGATGAGATTGTGCGACTGCATGGCGTCCCGATGTGTATTGTGTCCGACCGAGGCACCCAGTTCACCAGCCGACTTTGGCAGAGACTTCAGGAGGCTTTAGCACCCGATTGAGTTTTAGCACAGCATTCCATCCGCAGACCGACGGCCGGTCAGAGCGGACTATTCAGACTCTTGAGGATATGCTCCGAGTGTGCGTTTTGGATTTTGGTGGTAGCTGGGATCATCATTTGCCTTTGATAGAGTTCTTCTACAACAATAGCTTCCAGGAGACGATTCGGATGGCACCTTTTGAGGCTCTATATGGTAGGAGATGTCGATCGCCCATCTGTGGGACAGAGCTCAGCGAGAGCAGTATTTTAGGGCCGCAGATTGTACAGGAGACAACCGAAAAGATCCAGTTGATTCGAGATAGGATAATGGCAGCTCAGAGCAGGCAGAAATCTTATGCTGACAGACGCCGTCGCAGACTCGAGTTCGACGTTGGCGATCATATTTTCTTGAGGGCCTCTCCAATGAAGGGCGTGATGAGATTTGGGAGAAAAAGGAAGCTGAGTCCCAGATATGTGGGTCCCTTCGAGATCCTCGAGCGTGTCGGTTCAGTAGCTTATCGGTTAGCTCTTCCGCCCAGCTTCTCAGATGTTCACCCCGTTTTCCATGTTTCGATGCTCCGTAAGTACCTTCATGACCCTTCTCATGCGATTCAGCACCAGACGATCCAGCTGGAGCGCGATCTTTCATTCACCGAGCAGCCGATTGTTATTTTGGATCGGCAAGTGAAGAAATTGAGGTCAAATGTTATACCGTCCGTAAAGGTTTTGTGGCGTGGCCCGAACAGCGAAGAGGTCACCTAGGAGACCGAGGACGAGATGAGGAAGAAATATCCCCATCTCTTTGAAGGTACACGTAGTTAAATTTTAAATTCAGGAACCGAATTTCTTCAGGGGGGGAAAATTGTAACATTTTAAAAACCGTTTAGGTAATTTTCCGATAATCGGTAAATAATTTGTATTTTCCGTAAAACGTAAAAATAATTATTTTTCAATATAGGACAAATTATACCTAATTTAGATATGGAATTGCTAGTATTTGGTAATTTATTTGTCATTTATAAATTTCTAGTCATTTAATTATTTTTCCCAAATTAATTATTTTAAATATTATTTTAAGCCTTTAAATATACATTAAATTAGTGATAAATACAAATTTGAATGGGTTAATTACACACAAATGAACCATGACAACTAAAATCTAGTTTGTAACATAAATTTTTTTACAAGTTATTCCAAGTTCTAGTTGTTTCTAGGGTCAAAGGAAAAATAAAAATAAAATAAATTAAAACTAGGAAATGATGTAACTTGCAATTTTGAAACTTGAGGGGTTTTATTGCCATTGAAAATGCTACACTCACACACACAAACCCCATTTCCCCTAAATGGCCGAAACCTTCTAACCCCCCTCCCCCCCCCCCCGGCTATTACCTCATTAAATTAGAAGAAGAAGAAACTTTAAAGGGGGTTTAATGAAAAATGGGTGTGAATGCATTAATTGGATTTAAATGAGTTGCATAGCCTAGACAATTCCACACACTCTCACACCAACCCATTTCTTCTCATCAAGGCCGAGACTAACCTGCAGGAAACCCCCCATTTTCTCACCTCAATTCTTCTCCAAAATCATCACAAATTCATCACAAAATCCAAGCAAAAACTCATAATTTCAAAGCTAATTCTTCTCCAATTTTTCCTTTTCCTATTCTAGCATGGGTTTTGGTGTATGAAACCATTTTAGATGCAAGTTTCAAGTTCGATCTCAAGAAAATTGTGAGGTAAAATTCTTAACCTAATGGCTAATTTGTTGTTTAATTATGTTAATCTAAATTATTCAAGTGTTAATTTGGTTGTAATTGCTAGTTTAAGAAATTCTAGAAAAGGGTTTGATTTTGAATTAGGGTTTTAAGCATTACAACTAGGTTAAATCAAGTGTAGTTGCTATCAAGTTAGCTTAGTTAGATGTTTGCTTGTGAATTTGATCACTAGATCGCTAATTCACGATGTTTGCACCAAATTCCCAAATTGGGTGCTTACTAGGTTTTTGTTAAAATTTGGTATTGATCTAATTGGACTTTGTGAATACCTATATAATATCTCCTATGATAATTAGAGTGTTTCGAATGCGAAATTGGTATGATCGGGTTTTAGATTTGGTGGTTGTTCCGAATAACGTTTCTAGTTAAGGTTGTAGCAATGTCGTTGCGTTTTGTGCACCAAGAGCACAATGTGTCTAACTTGTGAACATTTATCCTTTCATTTCGTGTCCTTGCATCGTTATGGGATATGCAGTCTTATGTTTTGTGTTGTGCAATTCTAGAATCGGTCGCGGAGGCATCGGACGCGGCGCGGAAAGGCAAAGTTGTAGTCGGATCAGATTAGCCGAGGCGTCCGGGTGAGTAGATGTACACATCTATGGGGGGATCGTCTGGATGGCGTGAGGCGCACCATAACTTAGGATTAATTATAGTATTTGCATTCTATATGCGTAGTTATCTAGTTAAACACATAATTGCATCGTACCATCTCATGCATATGCTAATATGCGACATCATCTTATAGGACACTTGCATCGTTACCATTGGTTCATGTTGCACGTGCACTATTCATGCGAACACACACGCTATTGGTAACTGCTATGTCACGAACACTATAGAATTGCTTAGAATCGGTATCCATGCAATTGCATCATACATGATATGTAAATGTGTAGTTGTATATTAGTTCATCAAGATTGACACATAAGATGGCTAGTCAGTTATATATACATCATAGCATCATACGTCATACATAGTTTTGTTCGTACATTGCATAGCGTATACTATCTTATTGTCGATATCCATCATCATTGATATGCTTACATTTGGTGATTTCTTCTTGAGGATTCAGTATTTATAAGATTTCCGGATTTTGGGGGAAAACCGCAAGGATTTATAAACTTATTATTCTCTTTTTCAAATATGTAAGTTGCGGTTTTCTCGTGATATATGTGTCGTCCACCATGAGATTTCCTGTTTTCTGTTGGTTTTCGAGACCCGGTTCGAGGAGTAGGATGAACCGTTTCGGGTATATGGCGGGCCCGGTAAGCTACCCCGGGGCAAGAAGCTCGAGTTGTAGACGATGAGCCTGGCAGGGGCAGACTACCTACTGGTAATGTCTGGCGCGGCGGATATCCGGAGGGTACCGACTGCAGTCGTGAGATTGATGATATGGGCCGATCCGGACTGACAAAGCCCGAGATATTGAGACTTGAGATATTGGTACATTGAAACACCGAGATGTTGAGACATCGAGATATTGTGACATTGATATATTCATATTTTGTGTCGATGCTTGACACGGGTTTCTGATGATTTCGTCGATGATACGCCAGCTATTTTACAAAGGTTTTATGAAGAAAAGAATACAGATTTTCTCATACCATACATATTCAGGTTTCGTGTTGATTATGCATTTATATTGCATACATACTAGTGCATCGCATCATATCTATATATATAGGATTGTGACGCATTTGCATGCATGCTTACGATAGCCTTATTAGATGTTATTTACTACTCACGAGTTGGCAACTCACCCCCGTTGTGCCACAGTATCTTGCAGGTCTGACCCGTCAGCGTTATAGCGGCGGGCGTGCTTTCTTGGTTTCTTTTGCCCAGACTCGCGACATTGCTCGTAGGTGGGTTGCGAGGACACTTTTGTCTCCATTTTGTACTATCATTGTATGTAGTATTCTCCATCTACCACTTCTTCTATTGTATATGCGACCTAGTGATGAGACCGGGAGATTTGTGTATATGTTGTTTCCCTGGGGTCGAGCTCACTTGAGCCGACATTATGCTTTCTTACTTTTGGTTTCTTTATGCTCATTTTCTTGATGTTATATATATATTGCGTGTGGTTATGAATCCTCCTTGGACGAAGAGCTAGCTCCTGCTTGGGGATGCCATTATTCATTACATGTTTATATATTCTTGTTGTACCCATTTGGTGGTCAGTATTTACAAAGGAGACTCTGCCAAAATTTTTGGGAAAATTTGATATTTTTTTAATGTTTAATGCAACTTATTTGGTTTAAAATCGTGTTTTTGAAAAGGTTTTCCTTCACTCTAATTGTTTATGGTTTAGATTTTCCGGACTTTGGTTAACTTAGGTTACGTTACGCCTTGAGACGTTTCATAATCTAAGTGCCAGTCACGTTCCGTACCTTCGGGTCGTGACACAGGCGCCCAGCATCCACGTGCCAGGCACGTGAGACGCCGGTGCCCAGCACCCACGTGTGGCGCTGGTGCCCAGCACCTAGTGCCTAGCGCCCACGTACTGGGCACGTGAGGCGCTAGCGCCCACGCGTCCTTTGACCCCCGTACACTCTGCAAGGCTCCCGATATACCCAAGTCCTCTCAAAACACAACACACGCACACTGCACATTGAGTTTGTATGACTAGTTTGACCCGTCAATCGGAGGTTCCTTCGCTCCAAAGGCGAGGGGTAATTAACAGAAGTTTTGTCCGCAGCTACCGGAGATTCGAATTCCCATAATTAATAAACCCCCGTCTACCCTAAGAAGGGGGATTCTATAGTACGCCTGACAAGCGACGCGTATTCCCATCTCAATGGGGTGAAGAAAAATACCCTACAGATTCTGGCACACCAGGTTGGACCTTTTCTCTCCTCCTATATTTCGGGTTAAACGTTCATGCGAACTCAATCAACATACATATCGATATTTATAATAAAATAATGCTCTTTCATGCAGGATTTCAAGCGATCAAGCCTCAACAATGTCTCCAAGGACAAGCTCGGCTCTCGATACAGCTCCCATCTCCTACACGATGAAGATAAACGCTAGGACGATCCTACCGGCCAGTCTCGGGCGACAGTGGGAAGAGTCGCCGTTACCATTTGGCTCTATTCTGTTCGTGCCAGCTAACGCCATCTCAACTCCTCAAGCTCCAGTAACAGAAAGACCGGCCTCGAAAGGCAGGGGGCAAAATGTGGTGATCTCGAGGATACCACTACCCAAACGCAAGTCTGTGTTTGAACGAATTTCCTTGGCCCCAGCTAGGGGCAAGGCCATCAACACCAACAAAGCAACAAGGCATCTCGGGCAAGCTCCAGCGGTGTCCCTGACAACTGCTCAATCGGGTATCTTCTATAAGCTCCCTGTCAATCGAGTCGCGATGGCTTCTTAGATTACAGATGCCCGTCAAGCCCTTAAAATCGAGAAGCTAAGACAGAAAAGGCTCAGATACAGAGCTAACAAAAGGACTAGGGCTCCTGCTAGGCTGAACTTCATGAGGTTCCAAGAATAGGGTTACCCGACAACAACAACTGAATCGGCTATAAAACTCGCTAACTCTTTTAAACCACTGAAATTGGTCCAGAAGAATGCCATGGCCGCAAGAGTCAAGAAAGCTGCGAGCCAGATAGTGCCACCTAAAGACCCAGTCAGACCAACTATCTTTAGTCGCATGTCCTTTCCAGAGGACGAAGGTCCACGACGATGGTCCGAAAAATCAGCCGCCAAAGATTAAAAAAAATGGCTAGATATGTGGTCCACACTGTCTACATGGTGGATACACACAGCAAAAGCAAGGACGGGGCCATCACATCTCAAATCCAATCTGGTGTGAATGTGGCTGCCACTTCACAAGACCAGCATCCTCTGGAAGGTAATGAAAACCCTTCCAGTGAGGCTGATAAGCAGGGAGATCCCTCGGTTCATGAGGAGTCGGGCTCGGAAAGTGAAGAGGAGCCAATCTTTCGTCCCAAGACCGCAGAGCAGCAAATTCTCCAAGAGCTCCAGAAGCAGCTCAAAAACAAAGACAAGAGATGGCCAAGCTCTATTCAAAGATTGACGACTTGACAAACGTCATCTTACAGCTCACGGCCCAAGTCGCCTCTCAGCCTCCCAATCAAGCGAAGGGCTCTGCTTATGAACCGGGGAACGGTGTCCCGAAATAGCCGACGTCTATTCCCTCAAATCCAAAGCTGGGCGAGCCGCATGAAAGTCGGCCGCAGCCTATTTCGGGAAATATCTTGACTACCGATGACAGCAACGTGCTAACGCAAGATCAAATCATGGATTTGGTCGCCAATAAAGTCAAAACATAGGTAGCCGAAGCCGGAGAGCAAAAAGATGTCAGCAGCAGCGGAAGACTATATCCTTCTCGGTACGATCTTGTGGAGTTTCCCACTAGCTATGTCGTCCCCAAATTTGAAAGGTTCGATGGCACGGGAAATGCGAACCGGCACATTGCCCAATTTAAAGCATCATGCGCGAATACTGTGGGCAACGATGCACTCCTTCTCCGTCAGTTTTTCAATAGCTTGACTGATGTTGCTTTCGATTGGTATGCAAGCATACCGGATGACTCGATCACGACGTTCGCTCAAATAGAATCCATGTTCAAGCAAAAGTTCATAAGCGTCAGCGATAAAATCACCATTGCCGACCTCGTAAGGACCGAGCCAAAGAACAACGAAAGCAACATGGATTTTATAGTCCGATGGCGCAATCTATCTGTCAAATGTGAACTGCCGTTGGAGCAAGACCAATCCGTCAGTTTTCTTAAAGAAAATTTGAACAACTGGATGAAACCTTTCCTGTGCATCGCAGGCCTCAAAACATTCCAAGAGCTGATCAAGAAGGTTCAAATGTTGGAACGCTCAAAACCCGAGTCCACTCAAGGTCTCCAATTCACAAACAGACCAAAGCATCGAAGGGAAGACGACCGGAAAAGCGAAAGTTCCAATAGCACCGATTCTCTAAATAAGCAGAGATCGGGCGGAGCAAAGATTAACAAATCTTGAGAGCCAACTTTGGAAGAAAGGAGAAATAATATCTACTCTTTCAGAAGAGACAAGGTTCCCAATATATTCAAAGATGCTCTGAAGGATGGCCTGCGGCTACCAAAACCAAAAAGGCTAAGTGAAGCGAACATGACTGATCATCCCAGCTTTTGCCCATACCACCGAGTGCTAAGACACACTATTGAAGACTGTTGCATCTTCAAGGATTGGGTCGAGAAACAATATAAGGTGGGAGAAATATCATTGTCCCGTGGCGTGGTAACAAACAGTCAAGCTGTGACCGCCAATTTTATGCAAACGGAGATCGTAGTCCTTCGGGAACGTGATTCTCTCAGACATCTGCCTTTCCCTGAAAAGAGTGAACCAAGGCAACAAGCTAAGAGCCAAACGAGCAATATTGCTAATGAAGAAGCGGTAGATGGGTACACAACCCATACGGTCTACATGATGGAGCCCAAAGGAACAAGTCCTCCTACGCCTTATAGCCATGATGATGACGTGGTTGATGCCATCCAACACCGGCTCGGTCTAGATGACGGAAAGCCCGCTTATGCAATTAAGCCAAAAGAGCCCATGGTCCTGCAGAATCGAGCCCAGGCTCCAACAGATGACCACTACATCGTTAAACTGGAAACAGTTGACCACCATATTGTTAAACTGGGAACAATCGACCTCTAAGTCGTTAAACCGGGGATGCAAAAAATGTGTAAATAAATTAAAAAAGGGCCGAAATGATGGGGCAACTCGCAATAAAAATCAGAGAGTAAAATAAAAATGAAAATAAACAGCCGAAATGATGAGGCAACCGCGAATGAATAGCTGAAATGATAGGGCAATCGCGACCTTCACGATAAGAAAAGCTGAAATGATAGAGCAACTGAGGCAAAAAAAACCTCCAATGGTGAATGATGAGTCGCTCCTGGTACCATATTCCAGTGCAGCGATGAAGACGCCAACCAAAATTTCAAACCCTAAGATTCCCAAATGGCGAATGATGAGTCGCTCCCGGTACCATATTCCGGTGTAGCGATGCAAACGCCGACCAAAATTCAAATCCCCCAAATTCTCCCAGCCCTATGGCCAGTCCCCAAATTGACTACCGTATACAATCCACGGGCTCAAATAATCCTCATCACACCCATCCTCACCGCAACCACAAGCCCCACAGCTGGTCTCCACCTATGGAATTAAGCTCTATTTAGGAAAGACCCACTCATGTGTCCTCACGATAAAAGAGGAGAACAAAACTTACGAGATCCTCTCAACTCGTAAAAGAACACCTTCGTGGGATCCTTACGACTCATGAGGGAAAAACACACTTAGGGATCCTCACAACTCCTAAGGAGAAAATACACCTACGAGATCCTTTCGACTCATAGGGAGAAAATGCTTTTATGAGACCCTTACGGCTCATAAAATTGAAAAGCCTTAGGTGGTAGGGACCTAAACCTGTCTCCTAAGCCATCACTCCCCAACAGGCAAAGGCAAATGATGAATTGCTACTGGCACTTGTGGTACAGTGTTAGCAACGCTGATGCCGACCCCAACCCCAAAATTCCAAACTTTCGATCTAATAGACCCCTAAGTCTTTAAACTGGGAACAGATGACCTCTAAGTTGTTAAACTGGAACAAATGACCTCTAAGTCGTTAAACTGGAAACAGATGATCCCTAAGTCGTTAAACTAGGAACAATGGAAATCCCTTCATGGCAAATGATGATTCTCTCCTGGTACCGCATTCCAGTGTAGCGATGTTGATGCTAACCCAAATCTGATGTTCTCCATGGAAAATGATGATTCTCTCCTGGAACTATATTCCAGTGTAGCGATGCTGACGCCGAACAAAAATCCAAATTCCAAATTCCAAATCCCACTCTGCAATGCCTCGAATTTAAGGGTCCCACCAAATAAGGCAAGAATCAGACAAATCAAACTAAAGTCCCATCCGGAAGCGCTTCCAAGCTCAAAAGTCCCACCGGACGGATTGGAACCTCCCCTAAACAAATCAGGCCAACAAATTCCGACAACGGCTACTACATCAAAAACAGCGACACTTCGCCTCGGGGATAAGTCGACCAGCGACACTCCGTGCCGGGAAAACTTCGACCACAGACACTCCGCCTTGGGGATAAGTCGACCAGCGACACTCCGTGCCGGGGAAACGTCACATACAGACACTCCGTCTCGGGGAAACGTCCAACACAGACGCTCCATCTTGGGGACACGTCAATTAGCGACCTCCGCCTCGGGGATAAATCGACCATCGACACTTCGTGCCGGGGAAACGTCGACTACAGACACTCCGCCTCGGGGATAAGTCGACTAGTGACACTCCGTGCCAGGGAAATGTCGACCACAGACACTCTGTGTCGGGGAAACATCACATACAGATACTCCATCTCGGGGAAACGTCTAACACAGGCACTCCGTCTTAAGGACACGTCAACCAGCGACACTCCGCCTCGGGGATAAGTCGACCAGCGACACTCCGTGCTGGGGAAACGTCGACTACAGACACTCCGTGCCGAGAAAACGTCTACCAGCGACACTCCGTGCCGGCGAAACGTCATACACAGACACTCCATCGGGGAAACATCCAACACAAACACTCGCCTTGGGGACACGTCAACCAGCGACACTCCATCTCGGAGACACGTCAAGCATCGACCGTCCGTGTCGTAAAAATGGCAGTGCCAGGCTTGCCAAAAGCGGGAACCAAATCAAGTCACCTCCACGCGAAAGAAGATTCATCAATTTCATGCACACGACCTATATACGCGGTGGGCATTTATTGATGAGGGCACTTTGTTGAGGCCAAAATTTACATCCCGGTTGACCAAGTCAGAATCAAAATCAACCCCAAGCCAAACGGGCCCAACCCCAGGCCAAGCGGGCACATGCCCAAATCAAGCCCGGACATGAAGTGGCTGGCCTCCCCTATGCCAAGAAGAAAATTATATAATAAATAAGTTTGATATAATTTTCATGCATGAATGTAAAATAAATGAGCAAAAAGCCAAATTTTTGTAAAGCCTGTGGCTCATGTGCAAAAGAAATGAGCACATGAGGTATGGGATGGGCAAAATGCCATTTTGTAAAGCCCAAGGGGATATGTGTAAATTTGTAAGCCTATATAAGGCAACATGATGATGAAATGAAAAAAAGAATTCATTCCCCTCAAAATTTAGGGTTTCCGTGCCTTCTTCTCCTTCCTCAAGGTTCTAAACTTTCTTCTCTTTTTTTTTGAATTAAATCAAGAGTTTAACTCTTCTTTTTCAAAAAAAAACAGTTTTTCACCATAAAACCCTTGAAAGGGAACTCAGATCTCCCATCAAATCCCCAAAAGGGGTGATTTTTAAGCCTCGCCCCCCTTTTCCTCTAAGATCCAGCTAACAGAGAGGATGAAGAAGGAGACCCATCTCCAAAATCTCACTTTGGGAAAGA
This sequence comes from Agapanthus africanus, assembly GCA_030015575.1. Taxonomy (NCBI): domain Eukaryota; kingdom Viridiplantae; phylum Streptophyta; class Magnoliopsida; order Asparagales; family Amaryllidaceae; genus Agapanthus; species Agapanthus africanus. Next base: position 750,767,086 of record CM057340.1, on the reverse strand, counting down.
TCCAAGGCTCAAGAAAAAACCCAGGGCTCAAGAGAGAAGAAAATAGTCCCCTTTCATCATCTCCGAAAATCTCTTAGGAGTTTAAATCCATATATATATATATATATATATATATATATATATATATAATAAATCTATCTTTTTAGGAGTTCAAATCCAAAAGTCAATTGGAAGTACAACTCCCGCTGCAAGGGTTAAGCCCATTTGTTCTTCTTTTAGGAGTTTAACTCCAAAAGTCAATTGGGAGTTCAACTCCCAGTACAGGAGCTAAGCCTCTTTTCTCCGTAGGCGCTGGCGCCCAGCGTCTACGTGTCGGGCGCGTGTGGCGCTGGCGCCCAGCACTCGCGTGCTGGGCACGTGAGGCGCTAGCACCCACGCGTACTTTGGACGCTATTCACCCTTTTCTTATATACACACACACTCAATACTTTTCTATTAAACTCTGCGAAGCCCCCGATATACCCAAGACCCCTCAAAACACAACATACGCACACTGCACATTGAGTTCGCATGACCAGTTTGACCCGTTAATCGAAGGTTCCTTCGCTCCAAAGGCGAGGGGTAATTAGCAGCAGCTTAGTCCGTGACTGCCGGAGATTCGGATCCCCACAATCAATAAACCCCTGTTTACCCTAGGCAGGGGGAATCTGTAGTACGCCTGACAAGCGACGCGTATTCCCATCTCAATGGGGTGGCGAAAAACACCCTACATTCTAAACATCAGCAAGATTCAATATATATTGACCATTAAATAAATTCCCAAAAGCAACTAATTCATTATTACAATGAATGTTCATAATATCATTGGACGTAACAAAAGAATATCCATCCTTATCTAATAAAGAAACAGAGATAATGTTGCATAATATGCGAAAAATATAAAAACAGTTATTTAAAACTAAAGTTTTGCCATTTAGCAGTGATAGATGATAATCTCATACTGCAACTGCTGCAACACTTGCTCCATTTGCAACTCTGAGAATCATCTCTCCTTGTGTTAACTTCCTACTTCTTCTCAGTCCCTGTAAACAATTATAGATGTGAGAACCAGAACCAATATCCAATACACATGAAGTAGGTGTAACTTGAAAAAAAAATTCAATAAAACAAATACCTGAAGATGAAGCTTCAGCAAGCTTTTTCATTTTCAGTTCCTCTAGATAGCTAGTGCAATTTCTCTTCCAGTACCCCGTTTTATGACAGTGAAAATATTCTCCTTATGCAATCTTTGTTTTCTTTTCCTTACTTTTACCCTTAGCCTTCTTTATGCCTTGGTAGGCTTGTTTGGCTTCTTCTTTCCTTTTCCTTTGGTTTTTTCCTTAGTAGAGGAAGAAGAACTCTCTACAAGCATAACAAAGGACTTCTCCTTCTTTAAGAAAGTCTCAAGTTGCACCAATATATTGAGCAGCTCCGAAAGTCCAACTTCCACTTTGTTCAAATTGAACTGCGTTATGAACGGAGAAAAGGTATTCCGTAGAGAGCTAAGGATTTTATCAATATAAATCTCCTTAGGTAAAGGAAAACCCAAACCCTTAAGTCGATTGATCAAATCAATCATTTTAAGGGCATGGTCTAGCACGGGTGTACCAGGCTTCATCTTCAGACCAAAAATTCATTCGATATCTCGAATCTAGCTATTCGAGATTGTTCTCCATACAGTCCTTGGAGACGAGTGAATATAGTCTGAACATCTATTTTCTCATGTTACCTCTGTAAATCATCATTCATAGAGACCAGAGTGAGACAATACGCCCGGTCATAATCGAGCTTCCACTGAGCGTGGCTATCTCAATCCACATTTCTAAGATTATCACCTGGAGGGGGATGTGGTGCAAAAGTGAGAACACAAACCACTTTTTCATAAGTGAGGGCGATTTTGATCTTGCGTAACCAGCCTTTATAGTTGTGTCCCGTCAGTTTGTCTTTTCAGGTATCATTTTTAAACCAGTCATGATTAACAGCAGTAAATCTTAGAGCAATATAAGAAAAATATTTTAGCGGATGTTCTTAACATCAAAATAGATTGGAAAACAAATTAATTTATCTATTAGACGACTCCCACTATTTTAGCGCATTTTCATGAAAACCACAACATTTGAAAATCATAAATCTTTTAAAAGTTTAAAGTGAGAATTGAAATCCAACTATCATGGTACAATGACCTTGACAACTAGCCAACAAATCACCATACACCATAGAAGGTGGAAAAAAACTCTTTTGTTGATCACTTTTATGACTTTCAATTATCGGTTTTACCTCTAAATTTAATTATAAGCTTGACAAAAAGCCAACCATAACTCATAATAATCTAGTCAAGTCATACCCACACATTTCTTGAGCAGTTGGATCAATAATGTGACCCTTGGCAACTCGCCAATAATAAAGTCTCGTTATTGGTTCATCTACTCTACATCACATGTATTAGCAACCATATATCATCCAAATACCACACACTATATCTTGACAACTCACCAACAATCATTGCATGAATATTGGATACTCTATTTGATTGAAATGGTGGAGGGTAATGTATAATATTGAAAAATACTTTTAACGTTTTTGACTTAATTTAAATTGAAAAATGTTTTTAGAAAAAACTTATTACTAACTCCCCTATTCATTTTTAAAATTGTTTTTCAATTTTAAGTGGTTTGTTATACTTAACAATCTTATTATTAATCATCTCATCGTTTTCTTGTTAAAACTTCTTTTAACCGTTTTTATGATCGTTTTAGAAAATTTATTTTAACAAAGTTTAGTATTTGAAAAACATGTAATAAGAATAAAACAACTTTTAAAGGTATCACAGACATGCAAATCCACAAGAACAATTTCTAAGGCATTATAGACATGTATATCATAAAAACGGGCTTATACTGGAATGGATTGGACGGGTGTGATTTATCGTGCTTTAATTCGAGCGATAGAATTAAAATACATTAATTCACTTTAGGGTTTTACATCACATGTATATAAACTAAAAATAAAATAAAAAGTTTTGAGCCGCTTGAACGCTCCATTGAACTCTTTCAATCACGTCTAGCTCTTGCTTCAATTCTTTACCTTCATGAAACTCACAAACTAATGCGTAAATAAATTGAGGCTCGCAGGCCCTATTTAATTAAACCATTACTGAGTGAATCGCAGGCTACTTTAATATTACAACACAAATCTTAGAGTGTTTGTCCAAATCAATTCTAATATACTAATCTAACCATTGCATATCACATACACAAAAATAAATAAAACACATTGTAAGTATATGATCACATCACAATCATAACTCGTTATATCACATATAATGATATGCATAAAACAGTTGCTATAATTTAGAACTAAAATTATATAATTATTTTTAAAACTTACTAAAATTAACTAAACAAATTATCTTGTATGTCAACAACTTAACACACACGCGTCTAAATGTCAAATAAAGATAACAACAAAAAAATCTTTAATAACATCTTTTAAACAAACCCAACAAACTTGGATTTAAATTTAGATAATCTCCAACAATAACCAACAAACTCCAACAACTTGGATTTTTTTACGATTTTTTTTAATTCTAAAAAATTTTGCCAGCCCTAATAAATTTTTATTTTGCGGCCGAAAAAAATTCTGCCGAAATATATATTTTTTTAATTGCCCGAAACAAAAATCAGCCGTAAAAATATTTTGTTGAACCCAAATTTTTTTATTGTTTTCTTGGTTTTAAAATTTCAAAAATTTCAAGCATGAAAAATAGACATTTTTAATCTCATTAAAACATCTAATGGATCAAATTTAATCATATTAAATTTTATACAAATATTGACATATGCATTCAATAATATTCTAACGCTTAGAACATATTGATTAATCCTAATTATAGTAGCATTAATGTATGTAATTATCAAGAACAAATAAAGATAAAATTAATTAACTTAATTTATAAACCTTCGCTCTAATACCATGTTGGTGAAAATTGGTGTAAACACGGCGAAAGGAAAAATTAAAAAAATTCAATTAACACCAATTAGGGTTTATAAATTAGGTTAATTATTAATGAAATCAATTAACCCTTAATTGATTCGAAAAGATAATACATTTACGCAAATTCGGATTTGCGTTCCGTTCGCTGTTCTAGCGATTCCTATCCAATCAAGATGGCTTGATTACATCTTGATGATCTCCTTGCGTGCCTCCACATGAATCTGTAAGATCAATGAATTCTAATTAATTAGTTCGCTGATCTAATTAATTAGAGAGAATTATAATTAAAGAAGAGGAATTTAAAAATCGAATTTTTAATTTATTTCTCCTAATAAATTTCAGCTAAAAGAGAATTGGGGATGGCCGAAACTTTTAGTATAGGATGAAGGAATTGATTAGGGTTAGGCTTTGTATCAAATAGAAACTTATATATAGGGAACCTTCACAATTAATTAATTTGTTTAATCTCTTAAACAAACTAATTAGTTATTACTTAATACATGTTGGCCCACACATATACATATGCATATAATATTTGATACAAATGCACAACAATATTATTTTATAATTATTTATATATATCAATATATATATATTTATATATTTATAATTACATATATATATTCATAATATAATTAATACATATATATAGGCATGTATTATTTACTCATTTAATATCATATATTATCTAGAGTAGCACGTCAAATCTTATTTGACAATTTTACCTTTATTTAATTAGTAGTATATCAAATATACTAATTTAATTAAATCCCTTTTATACATCAACTATATACTATCTCTTCTTTTGGTTTATAGTTCTATATTTGGTAAGTAGGAGTTCACCTATGTGTGACTCCAGAGTCTCGATATTTACTCAGCAGTGGATAATTAATTCGAACAATTCGAACTAATTCTGTAAGCAGTAAAATCCACAAAGTCTATAGGAACGATAGTTACATATTTAGACTACCTGGGTAAACTGTCGATAACTGGATTGAAATAGAAAAATGCTATCCAAGCAAATCAATACCTATCAGTGGCAACTACCGTACGGTCTGGTCTCTTCGTCTCCTTGTGTTCCTTATTTGGTTTAGGGATTGGTAGTACTGTCCAACCCTAATAACTCAAATAATCGTTGTGTCGATATTATCATATAACCGTGAGACCAAACTGATAACTACTTATCATTTAATTTCTATTACTTTGGCCAGAGATTTTAGGTCACTTATATATCGCACACTGCAGAACACTGCTCTCTTTATACCGGAGAGACGAATCACATGTTAATTCCTCACAACTTTCACATGTGTTCGATCATACCTAATTACTACCGTTATACACAGCATCAATGGATCTGTGGTTGGGTAGTAATTAAATCAATCTCTAGCACACGCAAGGTACTATGGCGAATCTCAGGTTTGGAGACTAAGTCGTACAATTCTTCACTATACGAATTTCCATATAACAGCTATGTATAATTACCAACTGGAAATTCAAGGTGGTCGTCCGGTGTACTTATCATTTATAAGCACCTGCATACAATATTCTGATGTCACCACACCAGATGACTATGAGAACAGTCATTACTCTCTAATAAGTAAGTACAATATACACTAGTTTTCCGGAGTATCAATGTCCTGTCTCGATACTCCCACGGTTTGGAACATTTAAGAATATACTTATCTACTAGTCGAGTCTCATATTATGATCTACATCATAATCTTGTAGTCTATTATTATTTTACGGAATTTATTAGTAATCAATAATAAACAGAGTATTATAAATAAAAGATATACCAAAAAAGAAAAACCAAATAGCATACTATTATTACGAACGAAAATTTTCTATTCATGTAGGTTATAATTACAACTAATTGCCACTAAGGGAACCTACATCTAACAACGGCCACGATTGCATGGCCGATACACCGTCGAAATGACCTAGGTGGCGACTAAACCGCCGAGACATTTTGGCAATCAATCTCCAATTTTTTTTCCATGTTTTTATCGTGAATTTAGAAGGACTTTCAGATTATAATTTCTTGAAAATATTGTCGTTTCTCTGCAGTTGCATGAATTTTCACATTACTTGCAAACTAAACAGCTTTGATTGTTGAATTTGATTTGATTTGATCTCTTGAATCCTATTTGTAATTTTGAACTGATTTACTACCTTTAAACCTGCACAATATCTAAAATTAAATCTTTAGTTGCATTTATTTAATTTGAGAAAATATTCCAACAATTTAATCTCAATCACATGACTTAATGTTTAAGAAACTCAAGGATATTTATTTAAATATGATATGCACATTTTATTAATAATACTATTACCTATAATTTAATAAACATATGAATATATCTTTTTACACATAACTCCACATATGTACTCAAATTACAATAACATCATTAATTAATTAATAAAAAAGATAGTAAAAATGTACAATAAATGCGACTGATCAAGTATTTCATGATTTAGGGATTTTTGTGGATTAATTGAATGACAGTGTCACTTCAAATTTAAAGTTCACATTTTTTATTTTATCTCTAATGCCATTATTTTATTGTTGTTAAATTTAAAGAGATTGCCATAAATATTTCGATTCAAATATTGAAAATTAAATGAATAAATTTTGCACGGTGGGGATAATATTAAAGTCGTCGGTCATGGTTGTGAAAGATGGCGGATTACTGATCCTCGTATTATCGAGCAGTTTCGCACAGCTGATTTTTATGAAGTTTCGTTACTGCGTTACATCCAACTCGACCACAATCTTATTACTTCTCTTGTTGAACGTTGGAGAAAAGAGACGCATACTTTTTATCTTAGATGGGATGAGAACACCATCACACTTTAGGATGTTGCCATCTTTCTTAGTTTATGAGTGAATAGAGTTGGATTGGTTGGACCCTCTGTTGTAAGTCCGGGCACTGAGCATCCGGGTTGAGATACATATGCGGAATCTGTTCTCGGACAGATATACTTTTTATTTTCTTTGAATGAAAAGTTGAAGTATATTACAGTCATATTAATTAACGATTAATTGCAAAAGTCATGTGCTCAGAGGGTTTATTAAGGGGAATGAGATCGGTTTAGCCTGGCTCAGAGATACATTTCATAATATCCCTGATGAAGCAAATGATGATGTCTTGGATAGACATGCACGTGCCTATATTCTATACATGATCGGATGTTGGTTGATGCCAGACCAGTCGGCAACGTATGTCCATCCAATATATCTAGGGTTTCTCAGGGATTTTAATGAGTGTGGTCAGTATGTTTGGGGAGCAGGAGTTCTAGCATATCTTTATAAGGAACTAAATAAAACATGTGCCCCATCAAAGAATAAGATTTGTGGTTGCATTACATTACTTCAGGTACATATTAATTCTGGATTAATTAATTTAAAAAATCATAATTTTGGTTCTTTCAAATTGTATGACATTTTATATATAGATTTGGTCATGCGAGCACATGTACATTGGTAGACCAGATGAGATTCGTATTGCTAGTGAAGATGCATCTGGAACGCCTCTGGGCTATAAGTGGAATGGTAAGAAATCATACAAAGCTTCTCATCGAGTGCTTAAGTTTTATAGATATGGGTTGGATCGCATGGTGGCAACTCAGGTAACTATTAATTGGATAATTAAATTTGTTTTAAAACTTTAATGTGAGCATTATTTCATATTTGTGTATTACACTTTTTCAGTTCACGTGAACGTCTTATACAAAAGATCGTCTGCAAGGGTTACCCGGCATTTGTACCGCATGAGAGGCGGTTTGGCGGGCTCGATGCCCAATATTATGCATTAACATCGCGGTGATGCACTTACCAGACCGAGTGTTGCAACAGTTTAATAGGTCGCAACATATTTCTGAGCCACCGCCTGAGCGTATGACAGAAGAGGGAGAATTGAGAGAAAAACAAAGATCGATTGAAGGGGGTATCATCATGCATATTTGATGAAATGGGAAGCCAGACATGATAATATTGCCTTACAGAATATATGTGGCCTAAATCAGGCCACATATATAGAAATATGTTTACAATGGTATAAGCGTGTCACCGTAAGATATCTTTCTGCTTCTCCTACTGACTTCCCGAACATCCAGCTTTATGATCCTATAGGCCACGTCGAACGAGAAATGGTAAGTTAAATGATCTTTTTTTAAAAATAGTTTTTAATATATCTTTAATTATATATTAATTTTTATGTAACGACAGGTTCGAGAGTTGCATCATATACATTCATTGATATGAGAGTCGTATCCTGCTGATGCTGGTGCAGCCAGTCGGGCTTTATTTTCTGCTATAGGCTCACATATCGATTGGCTGTACAGTTCGTATCAGATATCCCAACATTTGTCGCCATCGCCATCGCCGCAGCCATAGGCCCAACCAGAGCCGGAACTAGAGCCACATCATGAACCAGAATCGGAACCGGATCAGTGGTTCCAAGCACCGTACGGTCAGCCGCAGCATGAATCGGAACCGGATCAGTGGTTGCAAGCACCGTACGGTCAGCAGCATTCCTGGCATAATCAGCAGTTCCAAGCACCGTAAGGTCAATTAGAGGCAGAGCAACAACAAGCATGATACTTTCCGGAATGGGGACAACAACAATACCCACACTTTCAGTACGGTCAAGTAGAGGCACAACAATAGCAGATTGCGTCATGGGGGACAGGTTTTTAAATCATTCCCACGGTTGTTAGAAAGCTACACAGATCTACTGCCTCAAGCAAGAGATTGAGCCTGTCCAAGAAGAAAAGCAAAAGTAAGCAGAAGAACAAGCAGAAGAGCAAGAGCTGCGGCCCAAAAATAGCACAGAGATCACACATGTTTATTGTCGCAGAGGATCTTCTCAAGACGTTCTGCCCACACCACCACAGCAGACCCCGTTTTGTCCTCACCATCGCAACATACCCAGGAAGAAGGGGGTTCATCGAGCAAACCCAAGAAGCATAGGCTTTTGGATAGCATTCTCCGACGTGGGAAGCATTAGGTGAGGCATCCATTTACCATTCGCTCTATTCTGATATCATATAATAGCTCACACCAACCGTATATGAATTTATTTGATGATTTGGCATAAAATAGTAAATAGCTTGTTGAAAGTGTGCAATTGTGCATGAGTGTAGAAATATTAGAGTATAAAATTTTGGTAGAATGGAGCAAGGGGAAAATGATAGATTTAGCTATAGGGAATCATTCATCTCCAATAAGCCAAATGTAAATATGCTTCCATTTGTAGATGCCAAATTATGAGTTAGGAATTTTATGGATTGTTTTTCACAAGATTGCTCTTGTTATATTAGGATAATGCAAACACGAAAACTTAGAACACTTGTAATTTTGTTCTTAAACAATGTGTCGTATTAAGAAACTATTTTTTGATATCATCAATATTCATGTTATGGCTTATTAAGTGATAGTTATTTGGGATTCATCAAGATGCAGAGATCTTGTTCTTGCCAATGGTGCATTGATCCCGTTGTTGGCTCAGCTGAATGAACATGCTAAGATCTCTATGTTGAGAAATACCACCTGGACACTATCAAACTTCTGTTTAGGAAAACCACAACCAACTTTTGAACAGGTGCACTTTTGTTTCATATATAAGCATTTTCCAGTTGAAAATTGATTTTGGTGCATGCTCTTGTGTGATTTTGGTGCATGCTCTTGAAAACTAGCATAACATCAATAAACAAAATCAACCGAATTGGCTTTTATGGCATATTTCCAACCAATAATCCACAAGTATCTCATGGATAGCTTTTCAGGTTCTAAATAATTGAGTTCCAGTCACAATGATCAAAAATATCGATAATCAGTTTGTTTGCTGAGGAAATGAAAAATAGTGTCTGGAATAAAAAAGAATTAGGATGCATGTGTTAATTTGCATGAGCAAAGGACTAAAAAGATAATGTAAACCGCTTCACATTTGGTGCATGCTCTTGTGTGATTTTGGTGCATGTCCTTGTGTGATTTTGGTACATGTCTCTATTCACTATTTCAATGCAGCCGCTGTCAAAGCTGAAGTTTTATTTTATTTTTTAATTTTTTAATTTTTCTTTTTAAGAACTTGCATCATATATAGTGTGTGATCAAGAATTATTAGATACTTAACTGTTGCCAAGAAAATGGTAAATGCATGCATTATAACAAAAGGTGGATTCATAGAATAGTTGAAACGTATTAAAAAGCAATGTAGTATGTGTTATATCTTGCTTGTTATGGATTGTTTGTCCAATGTGAGCAAGCAGCGGCAGGCTCCAAGCAGCAGCAGCACAAGCATCACCAACAGTATTTTGATGTAATATTGTGACCAAAATTGTTGTTTGAAGTGATGAGTAGATATGGTGACAATTGGATGCTAATATATTATATGTATTGACATTTGTATATTCATTTTGGATGTCGAACTCATGTGGAGTCGACTCGATGATCTTTTATGTATTGATATTGATATTTGCCTGTGTTATTCTTCGCATCGAGTGTCATATAGTAACTGTGTGGTTGTGACTCCGCCGTATGGATGTTAAGCTAGCTCCCGGGTGGGGATGCTTTTATATTATATCATTGTATTGGTTTTTATTCAAAATTTATAAAGGAGGTGCTGTCTAATTTTTAAATGACGAAATGTTTTCAAGACATGCTATTTGATTTGCTTGAAGAGTAAGTGTTGCCCAAAGTAAGTGTTGTCCATAAAGATCTCATGCCCAACAAAAAAAATAAAATCTGGCATACATAAATTTTTCATCATAATCAATCTGACGAAAATGTCTGACGCTAGACCGGATTTGTACATAAGTTTATATAGATTTGGATTTTTTAATTTCCTATCAAAATTCTGTCTGAAGTGCCACAAGCAAAACCCATGAGATATCGTCGGAAATACAGCTCTCACCGCAGCTAGTATTCCAAGATGTCTCTCAAAAATGATACATAAATCCGTTCTAGCATTAACCGATGTGATACTTTTGATTTGATGAAAAAACCATATCCAAGACGAAGTATTTTCACTCTAAACAATAGAAAATGCCAATGGAAATATACAGTTATTAGTATCAACAACTGAGCAATCAATATGCAACCTCTTTACTTGCTATAAAGATATGTTCCATCCACGTATAATATCAGCCGACAATGTGTGAAACCATTCGCGTAAGGAACAAAGCACCGAAAAAAATTGAAACTTGACACACCCTTCAATATCTATTTCTATGGTTCTTAATTTGTATACGAACTCCGGATTTGATACTTTCATAACTTCCATAAATTGGACCAGCGAGTTGTATGGGCATTCCCAATCTCCAAATATTTTGCATAAATCTTTTCTCCGAGTATCTCATGCCTTCACATAGGAAATATGAAGATTACACTGTTCACTTACATAAAGCCATATCTCTCGAGGAGTCATTGCCACATATGTACGGATAAGTGAACAAATGCATGATGAAGTGCAATTCATGTGATCTTGTTCTAGATTCAGATTGAAGCAGGTGTGTTCCGGGTTATATTTCACGACTTTCCAAGCTTTTGGTTCTTTTGGATAAACATACATGCAACCTTCACTTACATTCCGGAGTTTTCGTACATATCACGGTATAATACTTCTTATTTGATTCTTCAGTTTTAAACGTAACATTTTTTAAAATAGCCCACCACTTCAATTTACAAATAAGATCTTCTTTTTCTGGGAACATATCTCCAACAGTTACGCAATCTTCCCTCACTCTACTCGCTTCCAAATAAGGTCCATCATTTACTTCTATCATAGTAGATCTACTAAACTATCACTTTCCAACGGATCGATACCGGGGTCTTCTAATTCAACAAAATTATTATTCGCAACCATATCATCAGTCAATACATTATCATGTACTTCGTTCAATCTAGAAGCATAAGCCATACTATCCTGACGTTGATGATCTTCATCAGCTTCATCATTATTACTGTCACCCATAACATCACCGTAAACATTATCAGTATTAACATAAGGCTCAGATGCAATATTCGATGGTTCAGGTCGGTATATTGTGGATGGGTCAGATTGAAAAGAGCGGAATGACTTGGATGAACAAGTTTGGAATGCACTATTTGAACCGTGTTGGAATGATGCGGATGGAAAAGCTTGGAATGCATGGGTTTAGGAAAATCTACATTTAGTATATAAAATTTATTAGTATTTTAGTATTATAAAGAAAATAAATACAATCGCCAATTTTAACAAATTTACTCTTGGAATGCATTTTTTGTTTCACGAGGGAATATTGTGGTTGGTAATCCTTGTTGATCTTCAGGTGTGCATACCACTACAGCAAGGGTTTGGGATAATCTGCATTTGATTTATAAAATAGATTAGCTTTTTGGTATTATAAAGAAAAAAATCTAAACACTGCATTTAACAAATTTACCTTTGAGTTTGAAGGTATGCATAATCAGGTGTGTAGCCGTATCCGCTGGAATTGAATGTATCATCATTGACCATGTGACTGAATCTCCAGGAGCTACCTTTAGCATTACAATCAAAATAGTTCGTTTGGTTTACGTCCGATACTTGTAATTGTTCCTTCTCAACTAAAATTTCAAAAGAATGTTCAGTATTTGCCAAACTGAATTGTATTATCATATCAACCATTGCATTTCTACTAAATTGAGGCCATTTACAAGTTAACTTAAGTTTACTTTCTCACGGATCATATTTCGTGATTTTAAGCACTTCATTCTCAAGTTCAGTATAAGTATTTGATATCTGTAATCGCATGGGTCTTACACACCCGCCCACATACTCGGGACCTTATGCACTTGTCACAATTTTCCCATTGTACTTACATAGAACAATTATACTTGAACTTGACATTATCTATATCAAACAATATCAACCCAACAATAAATGTTATATGCTAACAATAGAGTATAATTTACATAGTTATGATAACATTCACTAAAACTTAAATAAATAATAAATAAAATATAAATTACTTTTGTGAATCGGAAACTTTGATAGATCTAAAGTTAAAGAGATTGGGTTTCTTTAAAGAGCTGCTGAGGTAGAAGAATAGAACTTCTGAAGTAGAATGGAGGAGAAAGGGTCGGGGGTTGAGTTGTAAGGGGATTTTGTGGCAAAGCGGATTCATAGAATCCGCTTTACCATTTTATATAGAAAAGTGAATTCTATAAAAAAAATGGCAAAGCGGATTCTAAGAATCCGCTTTGCCAAAAAATCGGTTTAAAAAAAATTGGGCCGCGTTGAAGTGGCCCAAAGTGCCATATTCTTATAAATTTAAAATTCAGTACCCTATTCAACTAAATTTAATAAAAAAATTACCCTATTTAGAAAAAAAGCCCAACACTTTAAGATCAATTCCCGAACAGGTTAACCTACAAACACGTCAGCAATATTAGCTGCACGTAACGGCTACCCTGGTATTGATTACAAGATAAGTCGATGAGCAAACTCATCCATACCCAACAGAGCCTATCAGTGAAAATTACCGTACAGTTCGGTCTCTTCGTCAAAGAGTATCGCATACCGGGCCTGGAGGTGGAAACTGTCGAGGCCCAATAGCCTTATAAGTCATGCAAATATCAAACTCATAACCATCCGAGATACAACTGATAACACTTATCAGTTTATCTCAACCATCCTGATCAGAGATTTCTGGTTATAGTCTATCATGCACATTGCGACATCAACTCTCTATACCGGGAGAGACGGATCCCTTCGTAACCGCTCATTGCCTCCATGTGTTTCGGGATTATATCCAACTAAAACCTGTATGTACGGCTCTTTAAAACCGTAGTTGGGTAGTAATTAAAGTATATTGGGAACAAACACAAGATATTATGGCGATCTCAGGTCAAAAGACTATCATGTATCATTGTAACCTGAGAACTTGTCACGCCCCGCTTCCTAGTGTACGGAGACGAAGACGTGGCAGGCACGTGATGTATTTACTTAGAAATAAATACGTTAAGCGTAAATAAGCAATATATAAAATACATAAGAAATGACAAGAGATATAAAATAAACATCAGCTTTTATTAACATTCATTCTTACAATACAACTGCTTTGAAAAGGAAAGTACAATGATATAAAGCAATGCCTAAACAGTGGCATAGGAAATGAAAAGTAAGTACAAGAAAAGCTAGAAATCCTGCTGCTCAGTGAACTGGTCCACGTCCTCCTGGCTAGGCTCGATCTCAAGAGAGTCCGGTCCTCCTGACAAATATTCCAAAGAAAAAAAGATAGAAATGTCGTCAGCGAACTAGCGTTCGGTAAATCCTAAAAGAAAGAAAGGAATATAGTAAGTATTGAGATGTGAGCTGGTAAGATGTACATGTATAAGATTGCTATTCTAACGTAGTTGTTTGTAGTTTGGTATAGAAGGTATTAGTGTATACAATAGAAGTCCGTCTTACCCCGTGGACTATGGTAACATGTAGTATAAGGCATCGTTAAAACCCACGGGACAACGGTACTAGAGTTCATGTAGGTGTCTTTTAGTGATCATCTCGTGCCACTTTTAATACATTCCGTACAAATCTATCCCGTTAACCCCGTAATGTATTGTATTGATTATATGGCTTGTTGAGACCATGGATACAAGTTGTTCAAGTAGTCAGGTTCAGGATGTAAGCTTGTAGTCATGTCATGATATATCCATGGTTCGGTCAAGTCAAGACTTGTATTCAGGTTTGATATTCAGGTTCAGATTCAAGTATACATGTTAGAGTTTGGATTCAAGTTTGAATTGAATTCTGGTTTGATTTGAATTCAAACTTGATTTAGACTCAGACTTGAGTCAGACACTTATAACTTATTTGGATCCTGAATTAGGTTCGGAAGTTATCGGTAACTGCTGCACATGGACGGCAGGATTTGTGTCTTTTTGCAAGGCAACTACCATTGATAACACTGTTAAGTTTTTCTATCTTAAATAGGCAAGCACTCACTTTCTCCGGCTCCTTAAGGCTCAAGAGAATTGATCCCGCTTAAACTTATATTTACTAAAGTCCTTAAATGTAATTTTATATACTCGAGGGGTTTTATGAAAAATATTTTTAATATATAGTTTCAAAATAACCTCGAGAAATTATTTATATTATTTAGGGTTTCCATGGATGTGTATTTTAGTGATAATTACCTTAACTTGAATAGTTCATGATATTTTACTATAAAGCTTGACTATTGGTGATATCTTGATGGTATTTTGATGAAACATGTAATTCTTTCATTTGAAAAAATATAAGATTATTATATTTTGAAAATATATGGATTTGTAATATTTATATAATTATAAAAATTAATTTTATTATTAAGTATAAAATTGCGTTTTTCTTAAAAATCGCTGCATCTCGCTCTACTAGCCCATGGATTTGCGATAATCTGCACCATCCAATAGCGGGTCCCCTAAAAAGGGTTGTAGAGCTTTATTTGTAAAAGAATTTTAAAATACAATTCTAAAGAAAAACCGTTTTTATAGTAGATGGTATTTTAATGAAATATTGTGTTCGTAACTAAAAATACGCTTGAAGAATATAGTGCTATGGAAACCATGTGTATATGTGAGAGGTAGGTCATTACCCCGTGAAATTTTATAAAGGTATAATTAACAAAAATACTAAAAGAGAGAAATGTGAAGTTCATAGTATTTTAATATAAATGTTGATTTAAAGTTATGTTTCATGATATTTTTTAGAGAAAGTTGGTTCTAAACATTAGTTTTATGTTAACAAGTAAAGTGTAAAAATATAAATGAGCAATGCTTAAGAAAAAGTGTAATTTCTAGGGTTTAGAATAAAATGTCGGTATTAACTCCACTTACCGGCATATTTTGAAAAAAGAACTTTTCAAGAAGAAAGAGAGAGATAGGAAGGGACTTACTGGTGAAGTGATTATAAGAAAAGGGTAGGAAGAGGGAGTTGTCGTCGTGACTTCGCGGGGTCGCCGGAACTTGCTTCGATTCTCGCCGGAAGTTGATCTCTTACTAACTCCACTTGTACTCTTCTTGTACTTAGAAAACTTTGAGAATTTTGGTTATAATTTTCAGAATAAGGAAGGGCCAGGGTATGGGGTAGTATTTATTGTGTGGAATTAGGATTTTGGAATTAAAAAGATGAATTAAAATGCATTAAAAACATGATAAATGGGGAATTGAGGGGTCTCTGTTTGGTTGCAGAGTAATCAAACAGTGCAGGGAGTTAGGGGTAGGCCAAGAGTTGAGTGTGCAAAGTACGTAGCTTATTGCCCACGGTTAGACCGTCCCCGCCTGCCAATTAGGGATTTTCGCCGGTTGATTGTTGAAAGGGGGCCAGTGGATTTTGGACATGTGTACTCGTCTGTATTAATACCCTTTTGCACATGTTTATTTCTTCAGAATTTTCACTTTTATGTGCATTGCACGTGTAAACGTTTGAGCTTCCAAAAAGTTTAAAAGAAAAATCAGAAAAAATATAATGTGTTTGATAGGGTTCGAACACATGGGCTACGTCACAGCAGTGTAAGGCTTTACCAGTGAGCTACGAATGGTTTCTTGCTGTTCTTAAACAAAAATTAACTTATAAATTGTACTCAAACTTGCAAACTCTTTTCAATACATTACATTGAAAAATTGCGTACAGTAAATTCAGAGTCGTTACATTCTACCCTCCTTATAAAAATTTCGTCCTCGAAATTTACAATTACATAAGGACTAGTTGACAAATAAGTAAGGGTATCTTGCACGCATATCATCTTCTCATTCCCACGTTGATTCTCTTGGCGAATCTTTTCCCCGCATCACTCGAACCAAGTTTACTTCCTTATTCCGCAGTGTCTTCACTTTTCGGTCCAGGATTTCAACGGGTTGTTACTCGCAAGTCAGGTCAGTCTGGACTGTGAGTTTGGAGTGATCAAGAATGTTTCTGAGGTCGCTCACATATCTTCGGAGCTGAGATATGTAGAACACGTTGTGCACTCCTTCCAATGAAGGTGGTGGTGCCAAACGGTATGCCACTTCTCCGATTCGTTCGAGAATGTCGAACGGTCCTATATATCTCGGACTGAGCTTACCCCTCTTGCCAAAACGAACACTCCTCTATTTGGAGAAATCTTTAAGAAAACATGATCTCCAGGTTGGAACTCCAGGTGTCGGCGTTTTGCATTAGCCCAATGCTTCTGTCGGTCTTGGGTTATGCGCATTCTTTCCCCGATCGTGCGAACTACATCCACAGTTGCCACGATCATCTCTAGTCCAAGGAGTTCACGATCTCTGACGTCATCTCAACTTAGTAGTGAACAACAATTCCTTCCATAGAGAGCTGCAAATGGTGCCATTCCAATACTCGCCTGATAGCTGTTTGTAGGGTGTTTTTCGTCACCCCATTGAGATGGGAATACGCGTCGCTTGTCAGGCATGTACATATTCCCTGTGCCTAGGGCATGCCGAGTTTATTGATCGTGGGGATCCGAATCTCCGGCAGCCGCGGACTAAGTTGTCGTTAATTACCTCTCGCTTTTGGAGCGAGAGAACCTCCGATAGATGGGTAAAACTAGTCATGCGAACTCAATGCGAAGTATTGGTGTGTTTTTTTATATATAACAATAGAGACGTGTTCATTTTTTGTTCCATTTATAAAAAAAAGGGATATATATTTTTTTATATATAAAATATTTAAAGAAACATTTTTTTAAAAAAATATTATTTATAATTTATTACTCTTTTTTTCTAAATAAAAAAATTTAAAAAAAAGAACGGGAGGCCCCACTCACGTGAGGTGGGAAAGTGGCTCCCACTAAATGAGAGCCCCCCCCTCACATGAAGGAGGGAGAAGCTCCCACTTAGGGGGAGCTTCCTCTCCCTCGCATGAGGGGGGGGAAAAGCTCTCACTTGGTGGGAGCCTCCTCTTCACGTAAGGTGGGAAAAGCACCCATTTGGTGGGAGCTCCCTCCCCTCACGTGAGAGGGAGCAGAGGCTCCTACTTGGTGGGAGCCTCCCCCTCACGTGAGGGGGGCTCCAAATTTTTTTTATATGGAGTTCAACTCCAAAAGAATTTTGTTGTGGAGTTAAACTCCAAAATAATTTTAAATGTGGAGTTAAACTCCAAAAAAAATTTAAATGGAGTTCAACTCCAAAAAGATTTTTATTGTGTAGTTAAACTCCAAAAGAATTTTAGAGTTAAACTCCCCAAAAAGATTTTTATTATGGAGTTAAACTCCAAAAGAATTTTAAATGGATTTAAACTCCTAAAAAGATTTAATATGGAGTTAAACTCCCCAAAAAGAATTTTATTGTGGAGTTAAACTCCAAAAGAATTTTATTGTGGAGTTCAACTCCAAAAAGAATTTTAAATGGAGTTCAACTCCAAAAAGATTTTTATTGTGGAGTTAAACTCCAAAAGAATTTTAAATGGATTTAAACTCCTAAAAAGATTTAATGTGGAGTTAAACTCCCCAAAAAGATTTTTATTGTGGAGTTAAACTCCAAAAGAATTTTAAATGGAGTTCAACTCTGTTTCCCACCAATAAAAGAGCAAAACTCTGTTCAAAATTTGAAAGGGGCAGCACCTCACGTGCCTTGCACAAGGGCGCCAGCGCCAAGAGTTAAAAACTCTGAAGCAGCGCCTCACGTGCCCCGCACGAGGGCGCTGGCGCTAGAACTAAAAGTTCTATACCGTTGGATCAAAGATCCAACGGAGATGATAAATCTTCAAAGCACAGAATTAAATTCTGATTGAGGAAATACTCCTCAAATCATAGCACCGTTGGATTAAAAATCCAATGGTGATCACCAAGCAACAGAATAAGCTCTGTAAGGGAATACATTTTTTCCAATCTTTCTAAACAAGAAAGATTGTGCTCTGTAAATCAGAGCACCGTTGGATTAAAAATCCAATGGTGATTAAAAATCACCAAGCTACAGAATAAGCTCTGTAGGGAAAAAAATTCCCCTATCTTTCTAAACAAAGAAAAATTGTGCTCTGTAAATCAGAGCACCATTGGATTAAAGATCCAATGGTGATTAAAAATCACCAAGTTACAGAATAAGCTCTGTAGAGGAAAACATTTTCTCCAATCTTTCTAAAACAAGAAAGATTACGCTCTGTAAAACAGAGCACCGTTGGATTAAAGATCCAATGGTGATTAAAAAATCACCAAATTACAGAATAAGCTATGCATGGAAAAATATTTTCCCAATCTTGTTAAAAAAACAAGAAGAATGTCTTCTGTAAAACAGAAGCTCTTGGATCAAAGATCCAATGGTGGGTAACATCCCTAAATCAATTAAGAAATCTCTCAATAAGAGATTTTCTTAACTGAATCAACAAATTTGCCTCCACTATATAAACGCCCCAAGACTTCAAGTCTTGTACAGAGGAAACCCCCCATAAACTTTAAGTTCAAAAAGAAGAGCAAGCAAAAAGAGCTTGAAGAGGGAAGAAAGAAGAAGAACTTTTTTCAAGGTAAATAGAGATCATAGTATCTCATCTGCGTATCCAAAGGTTTAACCCTTATAAAAGAACATAGTTCTTTCTGTGGATCTGAGATTCATGAGACAGGTCTCCCACAAATGAGAAATTAATTCTCATAGGGATGAATTTGTTCTTAGGGATTGAAGATCCAGGGGAGAACAAAGAATTGAACTCTTTAGAAAAATGCATAAAGAAGAAAACAGCGTCGAGCGCCTCACGTGCCCCTCACGTGGGCGCCGCTTAAATAAAGAGTGTTTAGTACTCAGTAATTGGCGCCCAGCGCCAAGCGTCCCACGTGCCCTTCACATGGGCGCTGCTGAAATAAAGAGTGCTCTGCACTCACTGGTTGGCGCCCCACGTGCCCCTCACGTAGGCGCTACTGAAATAAAGAGTGCTCTACACTTATTGGTTGGCGTCCAACGCCAAGCACCCCACGTGCCCTTCATGTAGGCGCTGCTGAAATAAAGAGTGCTCTGCACTCATTGGTTGGCGCCAAGCGCCTCACGTGCCCCTCACGTGGGCGCTGTTTAACATAAAGTTCCTCTGCAAACAAAGCCTAGCACCATAAAGAGTGTTTAACACTCCATAAAAAACAAAGAAATAGGGTGAACGTCAGAGCCCATATCGATGCTCAGCATCGTTGCAGAAAACAAGGACCGAGCCCAAATAAGTGTTTAACACTTTATTGAAAAACTGAGTAGGTTGAGTCCAAGTTGACCAAAAGTCCCTAATTCAGATCAACCGAGCCCATGTGCTCACAAATTTTCTAAATTGGTCTTATTCCCAAACCCAACTACGGATCTCCCAACTGACATAGGTTCAAGGGTACATCTCCCCACACCTCTGATACATGTCGTTGTAATTCTTCAACGTCTTCAGAGAGCTGGCGGGTCCCGACAACCAACAATTCTATGGACCGTAATGTCTTTAAATTACTATGGACCGTAATGTCCTTAAACTAGATATGGACCGCAATGTCCTTAAACTAGTCATGGACCGTAACGTCTTTAAACTAGCTGTGGACCGCAACGTCCTTAAACTAAACCCCCATACCAAAAATGGTGATCTATGGACCGTAACGTCCTTAAACTAAAACGATAAAGCCCAAATGCTCTTTCATTGGATCAAAAATGATCCCGAACCCCCGTTAAGTAGATCTTAGTCCAATATCGGATTAACGTATCCTTAACAAATATTTAAGTTGATCTTAATCTCAAATAAGGTTAACGATCCTTGAATCAACCCAACCCTAAATCTAAGAAAATACGGATTTGGACTAATCCACGCCCTATGGGCGACAACACAAATTAGTCTCCATATACAATTCACAGGCAACCAAAAATAAAACAAACATGCACGACACGAAGTGACCTTCTAGAGCATGAGAAAGTGGTTACCGCGATACGGTAATGTAATTAACTGCGGGGGCTTATTCTTGCCGGGAAGAGTGTCCCCACAATCAAAAACCCCTCACAATGAAAGGGAATCTGACGAAGTCTGCTACAACGGCCGCATCCGTCTAAACCTCCGACACACGGTGCCATAAATCAACTTGGAATCTTCGGAGAGGTGGACGGATAAAACCAAATAGTATCTGCTCTCAAATTCAGGCAAGACGACCTACGCGGTTTCGTCCCCGTTTTCGGCGGTAAACAAACTCCAAAAAGATTTTTATTTGGTGTGGAGTTAAACTCTACTAAATGGAGAGCCTCCCCCTCACGTGAGAGGGAAGAAAGCTCCCACTAGGTGGGAGCTCTCTCTTCCTCACGTGTGAGGGAGCAGGGTCTCCCACTTTATGGGAGCCTTCCCCTCACGTGAGAAGGAGGGAAAGCTCCCACTTAGTGGGAGCTCCCCTCTCCCTCACGTGAGAGGGAGTAGGAGCTCCAAAAGACCCTTGTTGTGATGGAGTTAAACTCCAAAACTTTTATTCAGAGTTAAACTCCCAAAACAATTTTATTCGGAATTAAACTTCCTAAAAAAAGTTTTTATTATAGAGTTAAACTTCAAAAGAATTTTGTTTGTGGAGTTAAACTCCAAAAGATTTCCTTCTTTCTCTTTTGAGAAGAAACCCAAAATGGGTTCTCTTGAAACTCCAAAATTTAGATCTTGGATGATTAAAAAAAAAGAATATTTTTCTTCTCTTGATGGAGTCTTGGGAGATGAGTTTCCTTTCTTCTCCCTCTCTCAAATTGGATCTTGAGGAGAGAGAAGAAGGTAGCGAAAATATAACCCTTTTTTTCTTCCATCGGATGTGAGAGTTAAACTCTCCTTCAGTGGGTTTATAGTAAAACTTTATTTAGTTTTTAAAAAAAAAAGAGCTAAGCTCTTGATTTAATTGGAAAATGAAAAGGAAGAGGAAGAACTTGATAGACTGAGGATGGAGGCACAAACCCTAGAGATTTTATGGGGAATGCATTCTATATCTTTATTTCATTATCATGTTGAATTTTATAGGCTTACAAATTTACACATAGCCTCTTGGGCTTTACAAAATGGCATTTTGCCCATCTCATACCTCATGTGCTCATTTCTTTTGCACATGGGCCATGGGCTTTACAAAAATTTGGCTTTATGCCCATTTTTCTTATATTCATGCATAAAAATTACATCAAAATTATTTATTACATGATTTCATTTTGGCATGGGGGAGGCCAGCTGCTTCATGTTCGGGCTCGACTCGGGCATGAGCTCACTTGATCTGGGCTTGGGCCCGTTTACTTGGGGTTAACTTTAACTTTGACGTGCTCAACCGGGGTGTAATTTTCGACCCCAACAAAGTGCCCCCCATCAATAAATGCACACCACACATATGGGTCATGTGCATGAAATTGATGGATCTTTTGCGTAGAGACGACTTGATTTGGTTCCCGCTTTTGGGAAGCTAGCACTGCCCTTTTTACGACATGGACGGTCGATGCTTGACGTGTCTCCAAGACGGAGTGTCGGTGTATGACGTATCCTCGGCATGGAGTATCGCTGTTCAATGTTTCCCCTGCCCGGAGTATCACTGGCCGACATGTCCCCGGCACATAGTGTCGCTGGCTGTTCGACTTGTCATCGGCACATAGTATCGCTGGCTGTTCGACTCGTCTCAGGTACGGAGTGTCGCTGGTCGACTTGTCCCCGACATGGAGTGTCGCTGGCTGTTCGACTTGTCCCCAGCACGGAGTGTCACTGCTTGTTCGACTTGTTCCCGGCACAGAGTGTCGCTGGTCGACTTGTCCCCGGCATGGAGTGTCGCTGGTCGACTTGTCCCCGGCATGGAATGTGGCTGGTCGACTTGTCCCCGGCACGGAGTGTGGCTAGTCGACTTGTCCCTGGCATGGAGTGTCGCTGGCTGGTCGACTTGTCCCCAGCACGGAGTGTCGCTGGTCGACTTGTCCCCGGAACGGAGTGTCGCTGGTTGTTTGACTTGTCCCCAGCACAGAGTGTCACTGGTCGACTTGTCCCCGGCACAGAGTGTCATTGGTCGACTTGCCCCCGGCATGGACTGTCGCTGGCTATTCGACTTATCCCCGGCAAGGAGTGTCACCGGTCGACTTGTCCCCGGCATGGACTTTCGCTGGCTGTTCGACTTGTCCCCGGCACGGAGTGTCGCTGGTTGACTTGTCCCCGGCACGGAGTGTCGCTAGCTGTTCGACTTGTCCCCGGCACGGAGTGTCTCTGGTTGACGTGATTCCACGGCGGAGCATAATTCCGGCAGGAAAGGTAGATATCCCGAGGCGAATCATGATTTCGATACGGGGTACATTCTGGGACGAAGCATGATTCCGCCGCAGAGGTTGTTGGTTTGATTTGATTTAGGTTGACATCAGCATCGCTATAATGAAATATGGTACCGGGAGCGAATCATCATTTTCCACGAATGGATCTGGGGATTTTGGTTTTGGTTTGGCATCATCATTGCTACACTGGAATATGGTACCAGGAGTGAATCATCATCTGCCATGGGGAGATTTCCCTCGTTCTCAGTTTATCGACTTAGGGGTCATCTGTTTCCAGTTTAACGACTTAGAGGTCGTCTGTTCCTAGTTTAAAGACCTAGGGGTCTATTGGGTCGAAAGTTTGGAATTTTGGGGTAGGGGTTGGCATTAGCATTGCTAACACTGAAGCACAGGTGCCAGGAGAAATTCATCATTTGCTTTTTCTTGTTGGGGAGCGATGGCTTAGGAGACAGGTTTAGCTCCCTATCACCTAAGACTTTTCAATTTTACGAGCCGTAAGGGTTTCATAAAAGCATTTTCTCCCTACGAGTCGAAAGGATCTCGTAGGTATATTTTCTCCTTAGGAGTCATGGGGACTCATAAGTGTGTTACTCTTTTGTGAGTCGTAAGGATCCCACGCGGGGATTTTCTCCTCACAAATTTGAGAGGACTTTGCTAGTGTATTTCATCTGTTTTTCACGAGTTTGCGCCCTTTCGGGTTTTCACAAACTCACCGTCAGTCCTGCTGTTTTTACTCATGGAGCCCTTTCGGGTTTTCATCCGTGCCCGTTTTGCTTGTGGACATACCTTTTTTTTGGGAATCTTCATCGCTGGTGGGACTTTAAATGTAGTCTCTCCGATAGGACTTGAGAGAGATTAGGATCGTTTTACACCCTGGATTGTATACGATTTTGCAGGATGAAAGATCCAGACCATAGGGCCCGGAGAATTTTGGGACTTTGTTGGCGTCTGCATCGTTGTACTAGATTATGGTACCAGGAGCGACTCATCATTCGCCGTTGGGATATAGGATTTAGAATTTGGTTGGCGTCTACATCGCTGCACTGGAATATGGTACCAGGAGCGACTCATCATTCGCTTTTTGAGAATTTGGATTTTGGTTGGCGTCTGCATCGCTGCACTGGAATATAGTGCCGGGAGCGACTCATCATTCGCCATTGGTTTTTTTTGTTTGACCGCGATTGCTCTATCATTTCAGCTTTTCTTATCGCGAAGGTTGCGATTGCCCTATCATTTTGGCTATTTATTTGCGGTTGCCCCATCATTTCGGCTTAATTTTCATCTTTATTTTACTCGCTGGTTTTTATTGCGAGTTGCCCCATCATTTCGGCTTTTCTTTTTTTTTCTTTTATTTACACACATTTATTTTATACTCCCATTTTAACGACTTAGGGGTCGTTTGTTCTCAGTTTATCGACATGGTGGTCAACTGTTCCCAGTTTAACGACATGGTGGTCCTCTGTTGGAGCCTGGGCTCGATTCTGCAGGAACCATGGGCTCCTTTGGCCTAATTGCATAAGCATGCTCTTCGTCATCTAGATCGAACTGTGTTGAATGGCAACAACCACGTCATTGTCATGGCTATAGGGCGTAGGAGGACTTGTTCCTCTGGGCTCCATCATGTAGACCGTATGGGTTGTGTACCCATCCACCGCTTCTTCATTGGCAATATTGCTCGTTTGGCTCTTAACTTGTTGCCTCGGTCCGCTCCTTTCATGGAAAGGCAGATGTCTGATAGAATCTGATTCCCGAAGGACTTCGGTGTCCGCTCTTATAAAATTAGCGGTCGCAGCTTGACTGTTTGCTAACACGCCTTTAGACAGTTCTATCTCTCGTGCCTTGTATTGCTTTTTGACCCAATCTTTGAAGACGAAGCAGTCTTCAATGGCATGACCTATCACTCTGTGATAGGGGCAATATTTGGGGTCATCGATCATATTCGCTTCTTGCGGTATCTTTGATTCTGGCAGTTGTAGACCGTTTCTTAGGGCGTTCTTGAATATCTTGTGGACTTTATCCCTTGTGAAGGAATAAAGTTTATCCAGTTTCTCTTTCAGAGGCAATTCCCCTCCCCCTCCTAACACCAATTTTCGAGGTTGGTCGGTATTAGGTTCGCCTGCTGACCGCTTATGATGTTCGATGTATGAATCGAAGGGACTGGTGGCTGATCGAGGCCGTTTTTCGCGAAGGCGCTCCGCTCTTGAGCTGAAGTGGGTATCAGTTGGCTGCCTCCAGGTATCAATCCCTGGCTCATAAACCAAAATTTGATTATGATGTAATTGCAATCGGGCGACTTGAGTCGTGAGGTCTGCCGCGACGTCTGCCAGTTCATCGACCTTAGACTGGACCTTGGCTAACTTCTCATCCCTATCCTGAAGCTGCCTTTGAAGCCATCGAAATAATGCTTGTTTTATAGTTCCGGGTATGACAACGGGGTCATCCTTACCGCCTGAGCTTGATTCAGCAAGAACCACGGGTTCCTTTGGCTCAATGGCCTGAGCAAACTCTTCATCATTTAAACCGAGCCGATGCTGGGTAGCGTCAACCATATCATCACTATGGCTGTGAAGCATAGGAGGGTTCGTTTCTTCATGTCCGACTATGTAGACAGTGTGGACCACATATCCAGCCATCTCTTTATCTTTGGCAGGGTAACCCTGTTCTTGGAACCTCATGAAGTTCAGCCTAGCATGAGCGCTAGCCCTTTTGTTGGCTCTGTATCTGAGCATTTTCTGTCTTAGCTTCTCAATTTTGAAGGCTTGGCGGGCATCCGTCATCAAGGAAGCCATCGTGAGTCAATTAACGGGGAGCTTAGAGAAAATACCCGATTGAGCAGTTGTCAGGGACGCCGCTGGCGCTTGCCCGAGATGCCTTGTTGCTTTGTTGGTGTTGATGGCCTTGCCCCCAGCTGGGGCCAAAGAAAGTCATTCAAACACCGACTTGCGTTTAGATAGTGGCGCCCTCGAGATCACCACATTTGGCCTTCTGCCTTTCGAGGCTGGTCTATCTGTTACTGGAGCTTGAGAAGCTAGGATGGCGCTAGCTGGCATGAACAGAATAGAGCCAAATGGTAGCGGTAGCTCCTCCCACTGTCGCCCGAGACTGGCCGGGAGGACCATCCTAGCGTCCATCTTCATCGTGTAGGAGATAGGAGTTGTACTGAGAGCTGAGATTGTCATTGGAGATATTTTGTTGCGTCCGAAGATTGCAGTCGAAAGTCGTTAACCTGTAAATAGAAGCATGATTTCAGTACAAGCAATCGATATGTATATTGATTGAGTTCGCATAAACGTTTAACCCGAAATATGGGAGGAGAGATTGAGTCCCACCGGGTGTGCCAGAATCTGTAGGGTGTTTTTCGTCACCCTATTGAGATGAGAATACGTGTCGCTTGTCCGGCATGTACAGATTTCCCCTGTCTGGAGCAGGCCGAGGTTTATTGATTGTGGGGATTCGAATCTCCGGCAGCCGTGAACTAAGCTGCCGTTAATTACCCCTCGTTTTTGGACCAAGAGAACCTTCGATTGATGGGTAAAACTGGTCATGCGAACTCAATGCGAAGTATTTGTGTTTTTTTTATATATATAACAATGAAGACGTGTTCATTTTTTTGTTCCATTTGTAAAAAATGGATATATATATATTTTTTATATAAAAATAAATTTAAAAAATATTTAAAGAAACATTTTTTTAAAAAAAGATATAATTTATAATTTATTTATATTTATTTCACTTTTTTTAATAAAAAATTAAAAAAAAAAGAAGAAAAGGCCCCCTCCCCCACTCACGTGAGGTGGGAAAGAAGCTCCCACTGAATGGGAGCCTCCCCCTCACGTGAACGTGAGGGGGGGAAAAGCTCCCACTTGGTGGGTGCCTCCCCCTCATGTAAGGGGGGAAAAGCTCTCATTTGGTGGGAGCTCCCTCCCCCTCACGTGAGAGGGAGCAGAGGCTCCTACTTGGTGGGAGCCTTCCCCTCACGTGAACGGGGCTCCAAAATTTTTATTTTTATTTTTACATGGAGTTCACCTCCAAAAGAATTTTGTTGTGGAATTAAGCTCCAAAAGAATTTTAAATATGGAGTTAAACTCCAAAAGAATTTTAAATGGAGTTCAACTCAAAAAAGATTTTTATTGTGGAGTTAAATTCTAAAAGAATTTTAAATAGAGTTAAATTCCTAAAAATATTTAGTGTGGATTTAAACTCCCCAAAAAGATTTTTATTGTGGAGTTAAACTCCAAAAGAATTTTAAATGGAGTTAAACTCCTAAAAAGATTTAATGTTGAGTTAAACTCCCCAAAAAGAATTTTATTGTGGAGTTAAACTCCAAAAGAATTTTAAATGGAGTTCAACTCCAAAAGAATTTTTATTGTGAAGTTAAACTCCAAAAGAATTTTAAATGGAGTTAAACTCCTAAAAGGATTTAATGTGGAGTTAAACTCCCCAAAAAGATTTTTATTGTGGAGTTAAACTCAAAAAGAATTTTTGTTGTGGAGTTAAACTTAAAAAGAATTTTAAATGAAGTTCAACTCCAAAAAGATTTTTATTTGGTGTGAGTTAAACTCCACTAAATGGGGAGCCTCCTCCTCACGTGAGAGGGGATAAAGCTCCCACTTGGTGTGAGTTCCCTCTTTCTCACGTGAGAGGGAGCAGGGGCTCCCACTTTGTGGGAGCCTTCCCCTCATGTGAGAAGGAGGGAAAGCTTCCACTTAGTGGGAGCTCCCCTCTCCCTCATATGAGAGAGAGCAGGAGCTCCAAAAGAGTCCTTTTTGTGATGGAGTTAAACTCCAAACATTTTTATTCAAAATTAAACTCCCAAAACAATTTTATTCGGAATTAACCTTCCCAAAAAATATTTTATTATAGACTTAAACTCC
Source organism: Agapanthus africanus (assembly GCA_030015575.1). Taxonomy (NCBI): domain Eukaryota; kingdom Viridiplantae; phylum Streptophyta; class Magnoliopsida; order Asparagales; family Amaryllidaceae; genus Agapanthus; species Agapanthus africanus. The sequence goes on along the minus strand of CM057340.1, from coordinate 750,739,051 downwards.
AAAAGAATTTTATTTGTGGAGTTAAACTCCAAAAGATTTCCTCTTTTCTCTTTTGAGAAGAAACCCAAAATGAGTTCTCTTGAAACTCCAAGATTTAGATCTTGGATGATAAAAAAAGAGACCATTTTTCTTCTCTTGATAGAGTCTTGGGAGTTGAGTTTCCCTTCATCTCCCTCTCTCAAATTGGATCTTGAGGAGGGAGAAGAAGATAGCGAAAATCTAATCCTTTTTTTCTTTGATTGGATGTGAAAGTTAAACTCTCCCTCAGTGGGTTTATGGTAAAACTTTATTTAGTTTTTTTTAAAAAGAGAGTTAAGCTCTTGATTTAATTGGAAAATGAAAAGGAAGAGAAAGAACTTGAGAGAGTGAGGATGGAGGCACTAACCCTAGAGATTTTATGGGGAATGAATTCTATATCTTTATTTCATTATCATGTTGCCTTTTATAGGCTTACAAATTTACACATAGTCTCTTGGGCTTTACAAAATGGCATTTTGCCCATCACATACCTTATGTGCTCATTTCTTTTTCACATAGGCCATGGGCTTTACAAAAATTTGGCTTTATGCCCATTTTTCTTACATTCATGCATAAAAAATTAAATCAAAATTATTTATTACATGATTTCATTTTGGCATGGGGGAGGCCGGCCGCTTCATGTTCGGGCTCGACTCGGGCATGAGCTCACTTGATCTGGGCTTAGGCCCGCTTACATGGGGTTGACTTTGACTTTGACTTGGTGAACCAAGGTGTAATTTTCGACCCCAATACTGTTGTTGTATGAAAACTCCACAAGGTGTAGGTGATCTTCCCACGAACCTCCGAAGTCTAACATACAAGCTCTTAGCATGTCCTCCAGAATCTGAATTGTTCGCTCAGACTGTCCGTCCGTTTATGGATGGTAAGCCGTGCTGAAGTTCAGACTCGTTTCCAGGCTAGCTTGCAGACTTTGCCAAAACTGTGATCGAAATCTGGTATCACGATCGGAGACGATGCAAACTGGTACTCTATATAATCTCAAAATCTCCTGCATGAGTCCATGGGTATCAAAAATAGTACACTTTGAGGTTAAATCTTACTTTAGATTCATGCTTACCTTCATATACTTTTTTGCTAACGTCTCGGTAGATTGGCCAACTCGAAAGGAAATAAATGAGCCGACTTGGTGAATCGATCCATAATCACCCATACCGGGTCATTACCTTTCGTGCTGCAAGGAAGGGCAGCCACAAAATCCATGGTAATGTGCTACCATTTCCATTCTGAGTTTGGTAACAGTTAAAGTAGACCAGCAGTTCTGTGATATTCAGCCTTCACTTGCTAACACATCAAACACTTGCTATGCTTCTGGCTACTTCGCACTTCATTCCATACCACCAGCTGTGTTGCCATAGATCCTTGTACATTTTTTACCGCCGCGGTGTACAGAATAAGGAGAGTTGTGAGCTTCTTTCATCAACTCTTCTCGAACTGGGCTGTTTGGTACACACAATCTACTTCCATATATCAAGGGTCCATCTTCATGGATGATGAAGTCAGTTTGAAGTCCACTTTCTACTTGTTCTCGGATCTTTTATAGCTTGGTATCATTTGCTTGAGTTGTTTTGATTTGATTGATAATAGTAGACTGGACTTATAAGTTCATCAAATGCGAAGCATTACCTGGCATAACCACTTTGATTGCCAATCCGTGCAATTCCTGCTGTAGCTTCCACTGAGTGATGAGATTCATTGCTAATGGCAGGCGACTAAGTGCATCAGGAACTACATTCATCTTCCTTGGATGATATTGTAGGTTGATGTCGAAGTCCACCATGTGTTCTAGCCATCTTCTCTGCCGCATGTTCAATTCATTTTGAGTAAATACATACTTCAGACATTTTTGGTCCGTGTATATATTCACTCGTTCTCTCAGAAGATAGTGGCACCAAATCTTAAGTGCAAAGATAACGGCTGCCAACTCCAGATCATGTGTTTGATAGTTGCGCTCATGAACTTTCAGCTGTCTTGATGCAAAAGCTACAACTTTTCCATACTGGTGTAGAACACATCCTAATCCCTTACCGGACGCATCACAATATACAATGAGTCCTCCAAATTGATCCGGTATTACAAGAATAGAAGCTGATGTTAATCTTGTTTTAAGTTCTACAAAAACTTGTTCACATGCTTCTGACCACACGAATGTTTCATCTTTATGTTAGTTATATGTATGCCCTAGAGGCCAGTATTGTACAGATGATGTATATTATATTGGATGCTTGGACATATATAGAGATGACTTTCTTGCTCGATATGATAGTATGCTATCTGGTTACTCTTTATCTTAACATGTACACTTGTCTCTTTAAACTGTCTTATAGTTACATGTTGATAAAGCCCTTAGGATGTGTACTTGACTACCTGGACTATGATGCAGATCATACTAGTGAGGACATGGTAGTCCATAAGTACATCCTTCAAGGTCCCTAGTCGTGGGTGTATCGAGACAGGGCATCGATATACCAGTGTAGACTAGCGTATACGCTTCTCGACCCATGAGATGGGCAATGGATGATCCCATATCCATTGGTGTTTGACATCAGAGATGGTATACGGGTGCTCAGTGGAGACTGGGTACACTGGACGGACTCGCCGAGAACTCCCAGATGGTATTATACCTCACGTCAGATGGTAGTTCTCAGGTGACACTTGTACATGTTAGTCTGTAGACCCGAGATCGTCATAGAGTCTTGTGTGATTCCCACTGTGCTTTGATCTCCACCTTACCACGTCCATGAGGGCGTGCAAAACGGTGGTCTTTGGGTACAGTCCCGAGTCACATGGAGGCAATGAGCGATAGGAGGGGTTTCGTCTCTCCCGGTATTGGGGGTTGATGTTGCGCTGTGCTCGATTGGCTGTAACAGGGAAGTCCCTGGCCAGGGCTGATCAGAGATTTGCTGGTAAGTGTTACCAGTAGTTTCTCGACCCGTTATGAGCCTCATATCGGCACGACTTATCGGTTATTGGGGTCTGACGTTTACCATCCCTAGACTTGATATGCGACATATCAGACGAACAGACCGGACTGTACGGTAAGTGTTACTGGTTGGATTCACAGGAGTGTGAGCGGGCTAGCTCGTCGATCTTCTGATCGCTCAATACCCGAATGGCCGTTACGTTTAGCAGACCGCTTGCGGCTTGTGGGTGCTTGATATGATCATCATCTGCTACCGGCGTATTGACGAGTCTTTAGAGTCCTACACAGAGGTTTCCTGGCTCAAGCGAAACGAAATAGGAGCGCATATGAGATATGTGCAGGACCGAGAATAATGCGTGTATGTGATACCGTATTCCATTCTCGCAATGAATATATCGATAGGTTATATTCGATATAACCTAGTTATCGAATCATTGATTCGATAAATCGATACATTGTATACTAGTCGGTTATGTGCGACATGACCGGATCATTGAATCAAGTGTTGATTTAATGATTTAATGTATAATTATATATTTGATATATTATTTTGCATTAACTAGTATTGGTTCATTTTAAATGGATTTTCTCACTTGATGTGCAAGTTGTATATGTGATATACTTTTGTGCACATCTTTGTATCATGTTTGATGATACTTGCTCATTTGGTTTAGTGTGAAGAATTAAACCATGGTTAAGAGATGATTATGGTTTTGCCTTTTTATTTATTTATTTGTTTATTTATTTGAAAAAGGTTTAGATAAGAATGGTGGCTATGTTTGTTTCTAGTTGAAGCTTCATGAAGCTTTGACTTCTTAACCATTCTTGTCTTCATGCTTAACCCTAACCCATCCAAGTAACCATGGTCTATTCTCTACACTCTACCATAGTTAGTTTATGATAAGTATTCATTTATTATTCATTTTAAAAGAAAGACTTATGATAATTCTAGCTTCATCTTCTTCTTCATCTTCAAGAATGAAAACTTGATGCCATCAATGGCAACTTGAGTTCTAAAGTGAGAAATCCAATTCTAAAGTGAACCCACCTCCTATTTCTTCACCCTCTACCTCTTGCCAAGTTGTTTTGGGTGTTTTCTTCACAAGTTTCACAAATTTGTGAAGTCGGAGCTTGAACTTGTGATGCCTCGACGTAGATCATCTTCGGCACGAAGCCGACGACCTAGTCCGCCCATTTCTCCGATCAAGCCGACGATTGAGTCCGGGATTCGAGATGGACAGCGAGAGGACGCCTACGTGGAGCCAAGGAAGTGGAGAACCGGATCTACAAAGGTTGTAGCCTCTCTCCTTTAGTTAAGTTGTTAACTAGTTTAGTTTTTCGCCTAAACTTCTAGTCAACGATCCGTATTAGGGTTTCTCGGCACCCATAAAATTTGAAATTGGCATGGTTGATGCCTTGTGAGACCTCTATAGTGTGCCTAGGAACCCTACACTTTACGTAAGAATTTGGTCAGGGGTGCTGCAATCTTCGAGAAACCTTCAATGAATCTTCGGTAGTACCCTGGTAATCCCAAGAAACTTCGAATATCCTTCACCGTCTTTGATTTCGGCCATTCGCTGACAGCTGACGCCTTAGCTGGATCTACTGAGATTCCTTCGCCTGAAACAATGTGTCCTAGAAATCCAACTTGATCAAGCCAAAATTCACACTTGCTGTACTTGGCATAGAGTTGATGCTATCGCAATGTCTCCAGGCCAATCCGTAAATGCTCGGCATGCTCTTTCCAATTCTTTGAATACACCAGGATATCGTCGATGAAGATAACAACGAACCTGTCTAAATACTCTCGGAAAACTTGGTTCATCAGATTCATGAATATAGCAGGTGCATTGGTCACTCCAAATGGCATCACGAGATATTCGTAATGACCATAGCGAGTCCTGAATGCCGTTTTTGAAATATCAGACTCTTTGACCCTCACCTGATGATAACCCGAACGAAGATCTATCTTTGAGAATACACAAGACCCACTTAGCTGATCGAAAAGATCATCGATGTGCGATAGTGGATACTTGTTCTTTATCGTCATTTCGTTCAGAGCTCGGTAATCTACACACATTCTGTATGAACATTTTTTTTCTTCACAAGTAAAACTAGAGATCCCCAACTTGAAATACTGGGACGAATCCAACCTTTCTTCAGAAGTTCGTCCAACTGAGTACGAATCTCCTTCAATCCTTCAGAACTTAACCGGTACGGAGCTTTGATTGTCGATTGCGCACCAGGTATTTAGTCAATGTTGAATTTAAGAGTTCGATCGGGAGGCAAACCTGTTATATCTTCAGGAAACACTTTCTCAAACTCTCGAACTACCTCTGGCTTTTCTTCTTACGCCGGTAGAGTAAATACTTCTGCATCCTTCGGCTTAGCACGGAAGATTTCTGGCTCCAAAGTTCTGTCTCTACTCTTGAAGTAAAAGACTGGGTGATCCGGTATCTCAAATACTACCCTCCCTTGACGGCAGTCAATCGTAGCACAGAAAACTCCTAGCCAGTCCATTCCCAACACAACATCGAAGTTTGGGATGTCCGGTACTTTGAAATTCATGTAGAATTCTCGTCTGCAAACTACAACTGGACACTGATCCAATCCTATAGTTGCCTTCAATACTCCATTCTCGGAACTGACATTCCATCTTGAAATGAGTGACTTCACGGGAATCGTATGTGTTCTCATAAATCGTTAGGACATGAAGCAGTGCGACGCTCCGGTATCGAACGGTGCTAGTGCAAGAAAGGTGGCTACTAGTATAGTACCTAAGTTGTGTGATGTTGGTTTAAATACAGGGAAAAGTATAGAGATATACAAGTATTAAAAAGATGAAAGGATTGGGAATTACCAGTGATAACTTGGCCAGTGGCCTTGGCTTCCTCAACTGTCATGGTGAAAGCCTGACGTCGAGGTACATTCCTCATTACTGGAGGCACATTCCTCTGTCCCTGGGGTCTGTTTCTCTGTCCTTGAGGCATGTTCATCTATGCCTGATGGAATTGAAGAGGAGGCTATGCAGGAGGTCCACATGGAGGTGGAGCAGGTAGAGCAAGATGAGGTGTAGGAGCCTAGATAGCTGGTCGCTGCGGGACTGTGATTGCAGGTCTAGGTGCTGGAGCTGGGTTGAGACGATATGGACAAGCTTTGATGGCATGAGTGGATACGCCACAAACTAAGCACAGGCCATTTGTACGCCTGCAGTCTTTTGCCCGGTGTCCATTCCTCTTGCAATAGATGCAAAAGTCTAGACTGGGCCGGTTAAAGGTTACTTCTGATCTCCTGGGTGCAAAAGTTGGCCTGGAAAAGGCTTCTCCTGCCGTCTGAGTGGCAGGGCATTTCATACCAGCAGTCTGAGGTTTGCCCTTCTTCTTCACCACTGCCTCATAACATCGGGCAGCCTTCAGAGTGAGATCATGGGTTGGGAAATCCCCTGTAACTAGTGCAGCTTGGATTTCCGGGTCCAACCCTTGCTGAAATCGTCTTGCCCGGATCTCAGCAGTCGGGATAAGGTGTGTCGCGAACCTGTTACGACCTTGTGTTAGCAATGTAGTATGTGATATCAGGAAATTGAATATTGAGACATATCTTACTTACTAAGCATGTAAACTCAGCATCGTAGTCATCTATGGATTTGCTCCACATTGAGCCATGTTGTAAGTGGATGAACTGTTGTTCCATATCGAAATGGGCAGTCTCAGGGAAGTATTTCTCATCGAACATATCGCGAAATGTCCTCCATTCAATAGGTTAGGAGAGTCGGCTTTCTTCAACTTTCCACCAGATCTGACGTTATCTGTTAGATGCAGCTTTGCAACTCTCACCTAAGCAATCTATGGCACTTGTGCAGCTGCCAGATCATCTTCGATAGACTGAGCTCATTCCTCTACCTTTAGTGGGCTCTCTTTCCCTGAGAAATGTTTCAGGTGCAGTGCCCGGAATTGTTCGACTCTGGGTGCCTCGACCTCTGGGCGGTGCATGAGAATAGCAGTTTGCTGCTGCTGACCCTCCAAGAGACTCTTGATCGCCTCAAGCAATACTGTTTGCTCGTTGATAGGAGCTGCAACGGTAGGCGGTGGTGGTAGAGTGGCGATGGGGTGTTTCCATTGACGTTGGTACTCTTGTTGTTCGTTGAATCCACGACCTTGATAGAAAAAGAAAGGTTAGGATAGATTCAAGGAATTTGAAATGTAAAGAATGTATAGTTGCTGATTCTTATTATTCTTGTGATATATTGCTTAGGATTCCATGCAAAACTGACCTGTATGGGCCACCAACAAAACCTGTCACGCCCCGCTTCCCAGTGTCTGGAGACGGAGACGTGGCAGGCAAGCGACATATTTACTCAGAAATAAATACGTTAAGCGTAAATAAGCACTATATAAAATGCACGAGAAATGACAAGAGATATAAAATAAACAGCAACTTTTATTAACATTCATCTTCACAATACAACTGCTTTGAAAAGGAAAGTACAATGATATAAAGCAATGCCTAAACGGTGGCATAGGAAATGAAAAGTAAGTACAAGGAAAGTTAGAAATCCTGCTACTCAGTGAACTGGTCCACGTCTTCCTAGCTAGGCTCGATCTCGAGAGAGTCCGGTCCTCCTGACGAACATTCCAAAGAAAGAAAAGACATAAATGTTATTAGCGAACTAGCGCTCGGTAAGTTCCAAAAGAAAGAAAGAAATATAGCAAGTATTGAGATGTGAGCTGGTAAGATGTACATGTATAAGATTGCAATTCTAACATAGTTGTTTGTAGTTTGGTACAAAAGGATTAGTGTATACGAGAGAAGTCTATCTTACCTCGTGGACTATGGTAACATGTAGTACAAAGCCCCGTCAAAACCCACGGGACAACGGCACGAGAGTTCTTGTAGGTGTCTTTTAGTGATCATCTCATGCCACTTTTAATACATTCCATACCAATCTACCCCGTTAACCCCGTAATGTATTGTATTGATTATATTGTTGGATATAGTGCCCTCAAGTCAATTATTGAATCGCAGGCAAGCGATTGTGATGATTGAGAGAGGACCTATACGGGGAGAACAATCTTACTCGAGATGATAGTATGCTATTTGGTTTGTCTCTGTCATCATGTACATGCATTATGTGGTATTACAGATCACTATTGTTGATAGAGCCCATAGGATTCTTGCTTGACTACCAGCATTATGATGGCGATCATATACATGGGAGCTGGGTGGTCTATAAGCACATCTTTAAATGTCCCTAGTTGAGAGAGTATCGATACTGGGCATTGATACTCTAGAATAGACTGGTGTATACTTATCGAGACCTCGACGAGGGGCGGTGGCCGGTCTCACAAGCCATTGGTGTCAGTAAGTCACCTAAGATAGTATACAGGTGCTCATCGAGTTATGAGTACACTGGACGGACCCGCCGGGAGCATGCTAGTTGGTATTATACCTATTGTCAGATAGCAGTTCCCAGGTGACATGAGTACAGGTTAGTCTGTCGACCTGAGATCGTCATTTTTCTCGTGTGAGTTCTTACTGTGCTTTGATTACTACCCTACCATGGCTCAAAAGAGTCGTGCAAACAGGTTTTAGTTGGGTACAGTCCCGAGCCACATGGAGACAGTTAGCGGATTGTCAGGGATTCGTCTCTCCCGGTTTTAGGGGTTGATATCGTGTTGTGCACGGGTGGCCATCACCAGAAATCCTTGGCCATAGTGGAAGAGAATTACTTATTTGGATCAGTGGTTTCTCAGTGGGTGATGGGCTTCATACCGACACAAAATATCGCGTTATTAGGGGTCCGACTTTATCTACCCCCCTAGACTCGATATGCGATGGGGTCAAGGTTATTGGTCAATGTCAAGATTTGCAAAGACCGAAGGTCAACACCAACCATTCAAAAATTTTATCAATGAAGTACCAAGGTTGGTGGAAGAACATGTCACCTATTGACGTGAAGAAGTGGGGAGGTGACAAGAGGTGTAATGGAAAATGTTGCGTCTCAATTTGGAGAGACGACACAGTGATAGTAATGATGGATTACTCGTATTATCATGATTGTCCAAAGGAAGGGGTGGAGGTCCAATTTCTTCATCTTGGAGTTGATTCATCTCAACACCCTTGTCTTGTAAAAATGCGAGTTCATCAGCGAAAATTTCCTCAAAGCTTTCATCGATACCCCGAAAAATAATGTCATCAGAAAAAATAGGGTGATCGTCAGACTCTATAAAAAGTTCCTCATCAGCGTTAGATGTTGACCCGGACAACTCGGTGGAAGAGTCCGTATCAAACAACGACATATGAAAAGAGTCAGAATTATGAGGTTGATCAAATTCACTGCTGTCGACATCCATTAATTCGACAGAACACACACGAGCATAGGGTTCGGAGGGTTCACTTCCCAACTTGTAAATATTAAGCTCAATTGACTTCTTTCCAAAGGATAGGGTCATAGAGCCGTTTCTACAATTAATTACTGTGTTGGAAGTGGCCAAAAAGGGTCGACCGAGTATCACCGGGATTTGATTGCGTGGGTTTGCCACAGGTTGTGTATCTATGACGATAAAGTCCACAGGAAATATGAATTCCCCGACTTTGATTAACACATCCTCTAGCTCACCCCTAGGTTGGGTGATAGATCGATCGGCCATATGAAGAGTGCAATTCGCAGGTTTTAACTCTCCGATCCCTAATTGCTCATAAACAGAATACGGAAGCAAGTTAACACTAGCACCTAAATCGAGTAGAGCACGATTGATATTTTTACCCCCAATAGAAATTGAAATTGTAGAACTTCCGGGGTCCTTTCGTTTCTTGGGTAGTTGTTGTGTAAAAGCAGTGCTCACATTACTCGCAAGGAAAATTTTTTAGGTACTTGAACTTTTCTCTTCCTAGTGCACAAGTCCTTTAGGATTTTCGCATATGACGGAACTTGTTGAATAACATCTAGGAGAGGAATGTTTATGTTAACTTGCTTAAAAATTTCCACAATCTTCTCCATTTGTGGACTTGGTCTGTTGCCCCTTAACCTGTTTGGATAAGGTGCTTTATCAATAAGGGAATCGTCCAACATTGGAGAGGATTGTGGGGACGAATTCGATCCCAAAACTGGAGTGGGAATCGACTTAGATAGATTTGGCGAAATGGGCGAAGGGTTCGAGCCTTGGGGAAAACGGAGAATAGACTCGGTTGAAGGTGGAAGACTAGACGAGTTAGGGGAAGAAGAAGAAGAAGGGGTATCATTGGTGTCACTATCATCACACTGCTCACCCACTTGGTTATTCAGCACTTTTCCCGATCTCAACGTGGTAACAGCACTCACATTATAACTTTGTGAGTGGCCAGGATTAGGTATGGGTTGAGATGGGAGTTTTCCTTTCTCTCTCGCACTCATTGCGGCGTTTAACTGTGCGATTTGGTTTTCTATTGATTTAATACTCTCACCATGGGAGGCGGAGTTTTTCGTTAAGGTATCAATAAAACACCTCATCTCAGCCAAAAATTGCATGGATTATTTCATGAACATATCTAAAGTTTGTGCAAGTGAGTTGTCAGTACCGGCCACTTGTGGTGCAGAAATGTTGGCCGGATTTTGGAAATTCTGTGACTGAAAGGGGGGCTGATTCTGTGGTTGTGGTTGCTGTGGAGGAGGTCTTTGAAAATTACTTTGTTGGTTTTGATTCCACGCAAAGTTAGGATGATTCCTCCATCCTTGATTGTATGTGGAAGAATAAGGGTCGTTTCTACGTTGCTGCTGAAAAGCAGCATTAGTTTGAAATGATGCATTCATAGGGCATTCTTCCGTTAAGTGTGAAGGATCCGAACAGCAACCACAGACGGTCTTAGGAAGCGTGACCTGATTTAGGGAGAATGATGAGAATTTGTTCTCAATAGCGTCGAGTTTCTTCTGTATCGCTGCCATTTCGGCTTTTACTGCGATAGAAACATCGAGCTGGTGAATACCTCCCTTAGTTGAAGGTGGTCGTACGCTTTCCCACTGCAACGTGTGTTCAGCAAGGTCTTCCAGATATTTCCAAGCTTCACCGTCATCTTTAGACATGAAATTGCATTGACACATTGTTTCAAGCATCTGCTTTGTAGCTGGATTAATGCCCTCATATATAATCCGACATAAATCCCATCTTTGTATTCCGTAATGGGGGCATTGGACAAGCAGATCTTTGAAACGTTCAAAGCACTTCCAAAATGGTTCATTGGGAAGCTGGGTGAACTGGTTGATCTCGCTCCTAATATGGGCAGTCTTATGGTTTGGGTAAAACTTCTTAAGAAATGTTATGACAAATTCATCCCAATTAGTGATGGAGTGTCCGGCAGTATTGTAAAGCCATTTTTCTGCCAAGTCGCACAGTGTGAATGGGAGAAGACGTAAGCGCATAGCATCTAAAGTCAATTGTGAAGTACCCATCATTGCGCATACGTTTTCGAATTTGGTGATGAAAACGTACGCGTCTTCCGACTCAAGCCCGTGAAATTTGGGCAGCAGGTTGATATAGTGGGGTTTAATTTCAAAATTATCCCCGTTAGGTGGTGGAAGAGATAGACAAGTAGGAAGGGGACCACGAATAGGATAGCATCTCTCTTGGAGAGAGATGCGCGGTGGATTCTACTCACCTACAGGCGGTGGCAGCATGGTGTTATAATTAGATGGAGTGCCGTCCATCACAGTCGATGTGGTGTGTGGTGGGGGAAAAGAAGATGAAGAAGTACCGACTTCGGCGTCGATAGCAGGAACGCGGACAAGACGGGCACTAGGATCCCGTGTCCAGCCGAGCATGCACTAAGCGGGTTTAGTGCAAGTGGCAGCGTGTGTGTGGTTTTAAAATTGGCTTGTTTTTGAAAAAGTGGGACTCAAGACAAATCACCCTAAGATGCACAAACAACCCTAGAACTAAGGTCACCTAGGTCCAGTCTCTAGACCGCTCCTAGACTTCCAAAGGACAAGCCGCAGGATCAATCCTCTACCGCATCCGTACTACCCTTGTAGCCAGGTGAGTGCCAGGTAAGTGGGAAGGAACCACGTCGTGGGTCTAATTAAAAACCACTAGCCTTTGTCACACTTGCCTAGGCACTACAAAAGTAATGCGGATAAACGATAGATTACCCACGACCTTCCTCTGTCCTTATTGAGCGCGACAGTCTTTGGAGTCTGGTCTAGATATTTTTTAAATTAATGAAGGGTTGATCTATATGCTAAGTCTGTGATTTGTGGGGCTTAGGAAGGGTGATGAAATCCCCACCTAATCTTGATTTGGTCTTTGCCCCTTAAAGTTCGTATTAAATATGCAAAACAAAACCAATCACAAAACTTTTGCAAAAAGATTTTTGAGCGGCGCAATTTTGCAAAGAATCCTGCAGAAAATAGATTTTATTGGATTTGAGAGGAGAGAGAAGGAGTTAAGAAAGATACCAGAGAAGTGTGAAACCCTAGATCTCCTGTTTCTTCAAGTCCGTGACTCCAGATTCCCTCGCAAAATTCACACACAAATCGTTAAATATGCAATTTGCAGTTTTGTTTTAATAATGATATGAATCGTCTAAGAATTCAACACAAATAGTAAAAATAAAAAATTACGCACGTATCCCCGGCAACGGCGCCATTTGATTGATATGGAAAGAGTGTTTGTTTGTAGTTAACCGCAATCAATAACGGTGTCGCGCGTAGCTAGACCGAGATGAGTACGGGTCGTCCTCTGGGAAACATGGAACCTTTTACTTTTACTTTAGATGTGTTGAGAAAGAGAGGAGGGATAAAGAATTTTATAGAATGGTTTCTAGATCTAAGTTAAGCAAGAATGTAAAATATAGATCTAGATTAATTTAAAGATGTAGTAAATATAATAAGAAGGCTTGTAGGGTTCGTTAGGATTTAGTAGTTATGGACGATTAATTAAAAATTACCCTTTTTATCCATTAATAGCTTTAAAACTCGAACGACGGTGATGCGTGTAGATTAGGGTTTCTGGAGGGAAAAGGAATCCCACTCTTAACCCTTATCTCGACACGGAACTCCGTTCATATCTAGCCTTTACCAAAACAATCATTAATCTAATCTCTAATCGCGGTCGGAACTAGCAAAGAATTGCTAGCGCGCCCGATTAGGATGTTAATGATTCTTTTGATAAAGTTCATAAACTTTATAGGACTTAAAAAGGGTTTAGTTATTTTCATCATCCATTAGCCTACCCTAATCCTACGAACCCTAACAAGCGGAGAATTACTCGCGCATGTTGGGAGAAGAAGATGAAAAGACAGAGAGGGAAAACATAATGTAAAATGCAAAAGAATTAAATAAAACAACTACCTTTATTAATCAACTTGAACAATCTACACTTTGATTCCATAGAAAATGATTACAAAGACTAGTTTGCTTCTCGATCTCTTCCAAGGAGGTAGACGAACAGTTGATGATCAGCCTGGATGCGTGAGCGTCTGAAGCTTCGTGATCTTTTCGGCATGATGAATTTTCCAAGAGGCTCTCGGTGCCCTTTTATAGTGAAAAGCCAGAATCATTTGCTTCAATATTTGGTAAAATTTAGCAAAGATTCACCCTGAAAAATCTCGGCTTCCAACTCTTCTTAACCGCCGCGGATCCGCGGCCAACAGGGGGGTTTGGCCGCGGTTCCGCGGCCAAAGATAGAGATCTTCATCATATTTTTGTGGGTAGATCCTTATGACATTTGGCAATTTCTGGAAGCTTTAGATATTTGAAATATTCTCGTGGTTGTTGCCAGACTTGGTCTCCAAGTTTTGATTCTTAATTAGGCAAGTCTTCTTCAACAACTTAATTTGCTTGATTCTAGCCTTGGAAAATTCTGCACAACTTGGAAATATTCTGCACAACAACTCAAATAAGATTTAGTAGACCTAGTTCTACTAGGATTTGGTCAATGAATTTATTTGCATACATTTTCCTACCAAATGCTAATTAAAATATATTAACACATGGAAAATAGTGTTTTTACACATAAACCCCCATATGTATGATATATTATAATAAAGTCCTTTTTTAATATGAAAATGGTAGGAAAAATGTAATACAAATGTGCAATTTTATCAGCCGAACAAATACCCCCAAACTTATCTTTGATCGTCCCGAGCAAACTAGTTTATTCAAGAGAAGGAAAAGAAGGGAGAAAACTAAGCACACTTTCGTAGGCAAACACGATTGCACTGAGCACGTGCAACAAGCCGTTAAACCTCTAGGTGTCCCTAGTAGGAGGAGTGTTGTCTCCTGAGGGTTTTCAGCGGATTACACCCACAAAATCCTATAACAAAAGAGAGAGGGTGAAATTTACATATAAAGATAAGAACCATAAAAGAAAGACTTTGAAAATAAGAGTTTCCAACTATACTATCTTTTCAGTTGTCATGAGCCCTATCTTAATAGTCATGAAAAAATGTTAGAAATCACATCATCCCTCAATAAAACATCGTCTTTATTTTTCGTTCCTACCTTTCATCCAAACATTGATCATATAACCCCACGTGTGTGTAAAGAACATCCCTACACTCGGAGAATTCAATTCAAGCTATCATACTCTTGTCCATCTACCTCAGTACTTTTTAACTTGATGAATATTTAGATTTGCTCACATATTTTCATGCGACCGTTAATACTTCTTGAGGTACTAACAGACCGATTACTCATGTGCTTGCTGATTAGGTGGTAATATTTTTCTCGTCTTGCACCATCTAAGGCTTAGCAGTGACTTCCAGACCAGTTGGCCTTAGGGCACTAGGTGAAGAGGCACCCTCGCCATATTTTTTTATTGCTGCCTTGGTGATACAAAACCAGTGTTCATTTTTTTCTTTCACCATTTTTATATTTTCTTCATTTTTTTTTCCTTCATACTTTGGCTTTTAGACAAGAGCATTTCAAGGTATCCTCTACTATCCCGAGTTTCAAGACGTGTGTAAGTGCATATATTAGGGTATCAACATTCAAATGTTTGGCTTCCAGAATAGAAACTATTTTTCAGACTTATTTTTATTCTCAGATTAGTGACTTCCTTCATCTTACTAACCCTTGGGACAACAGCTCATAACTACTTATTACCAGTTCGTTTAAGAAAACTTCTAATTTTCTTGGTTTTCTTAAACTATTCCTATCTTTTGGATGTAATTTTTCACTTTCTATTCTTTTATTATCAAAAAAAATTGTGCTTTAATATAGTATAATGCAAAGTATAAGCACAAACCTCCCCCAAACCTGTTTACAGCAGTGTCCTCACTGATGTCATCCGTTAAGCTCAAAAACCTGTAGACTTGGGAGGAAATTATTAATGGGGGCAAGAATATATGAAAGTGAAAATCCTCCCCCAAACTTATTTTTGGCTCACAATTTTGTAAAAATCATTTTCTTTCAAGAGCCAAAATATACCAACCCCCAAACTTGAGTTAAACAATTTTAATCTTTTAAAATCACACGAGGGGGTCAAGATTATTGGTCAATGTCAAGCTTTGCAAAGACCGAAGGTCAACACCAACCATTCAAAAATATTATCAATGAAGTACCAAGGTTGGTGGAAGAACATATCACCTATTGACGTGAAGAAGTGGGGAGGTGACAAGAGGTGTAATGGAAAAGGATTGCGTCTCAATTTGGAGAGACGACACAGTGATAGTAATGATGGATTACTCGCATTATCATGATTGTCTAAAGGAAGGGGTGGAGGTCCAATTTCTTCATCTTGGAGTTGATTCATCTCAACACCCTTGTCTTGTAAAAATGCGAGTTCATCAGCGAAAATTTCCTCAAAGCTTTCATCGATACCCCGAAAAATAATGTCATCAGAAAAAATGGGGTGATCGTCAGACTCTATAAAATGTTCCTCATCAGCGTTAGATGTTGACCCGGACAACTCGGTGGAAGAGTCCGTGTCAAACAACGACATATGAAAAGAGTCAGAATTATGAGGTTGATCAAATTCACTGCTGTCGACATCCATTAATTCGACAGAACACACACGAGCATAGGGTTCGGAGGGTTCACTTCCCAACCTGTAAATATTAAGCTCAATTGACTTCTTTCCAAAGGATAGGGTCATAGAGCCGTCTTTACAATTAATTACTGCGTTGGAAGTGGCCAAAAAGGGTCGACCGAGTATCACCGGGATTTGATTGCGTGGGTTTGCCACAGGTTGTGTATCTATAACGATAAAGTCCACAGCGAATATGAATTCCCCGACTTTGATTAACACATCCTCTAGCTCACCCCTAAGTTGGGTGATAGATCGATCGGCCATCTGAAGAGTGCAATACGCAGGTTTTAACTCTCCGATCCCTAATTGCTCATATACAGAATACGGAAGCAAGTTAACACTAGCACCTAAATCGAGTAGAGCACGATTGATATTTTTACCCCCAATAGAAATTGAAATTGTAGAACTTCCGGGGTCTTTTCGTTTCTTGGGTAGTTGTTGTGTAAAAGCAGTGCTCACATTACTCGCAAGGAAAACTTTTTTAGGTACTTGAACTTTTCTCTTCCTAGTGCACAAGTCCTTTAGGATTTTCGCATATGACGGAACTTGTTGAATAGCATCTAGGAGAGGAATGTTTATGTTAACTTGCTTAAAAATTTCCACAATCTTCTCCATTTGTGGACTTGGTCTGTTGCCCCTTAACCTGTTTGGATAAAGTGCTTTATCAATAAGGGTTTGGTCCAACATTGGAGAGGATTGTGGGGACGGATTCGATCCCAAAACTGGAGTGGGAATCGACTTAGATAGATTTGGCGAAATGGGCGAAGGGTTTGAGCCTTGGGGAAAACGGAGAATAGACTCGGTTGAAGGTGGAAGACTAGACGAATTAGGGGAAGAAGAAGAAGAAGGGGTATCATTGGTGTCACTATCATCACACTGCTCACCCACTTGGTTATTCAGCACTTTTCCCGATCTCAACGTGGTAACAGCACTCACATTATAACTTTGTGAGTGGCCAGGATTAGGTATGGGTTGAGATGGGAGTTTCCCTTTCTCTCTCGCACTCATTGCGGCGTTTAACTGTGCGATTTGGTTTTCTATTGATTTAATACTCTCACCATAGGAGGCGGAGTTTTTCGTTAAGGTATCAATAGAAGACCTCATCTCAGCCGAAAATTGCATGGATTGTTTCATGAACATATCCAAAGTTTGTGCAAGTGAGTTGTCAGTACCGGCCACTTGTGGTGCAGAAATGTTGGCCGGATTTTGGAAATTTTGTGACTGAAAGGGGGGCTGATTCTGTGGTTGTGGTTGCTGTGGAGGAGGTCTTTGAAAATTACTTTGTTGGTTTTGATTCCACGCAAAGTTAGGATGATTCCTCCATCCTTGATTGTATGTGGAAGAATAAGGGTCGTTTCTAGGTCGCTGCTGAAAAGCAGCATTAGTTTGAAACGATGCATTCATAGGGCATTCTTCCGTTAAGTGTGAAGGATCCGAACAGCAACCACAGACGGTCTTAGGAAGCGTGACCTGATTTAGGGAGAATGATGAGAATTTGTTCTCAATAGCGTCGAGTTTCTTCTGTATCGCTGCCATTTCGGCTTTTACTGTGATAGAAACATCGAGCTGGTGAATACCTCCCTTAGTTGAAGGTGGTCGTACGCTTTCCCACTGCAACGTGTGTTCAGTAAGGTCTTCCAGATATTTCCAAGCTTCACCGCCATTTTAGACATGAAATTGCATTGACACATTGTTTCAAGCATCTGCTTTGTCGCTGGATTAATGCCCTCATATATAATCCGGCATAAATCCCATCTTTGTATTCCATGATGGGGGCATTGGACAAGCAGATCTTTGAAACGTTCAAAGCACTTCCAAAATGGTTCATTGGGAAGCTGGGTGAACTGGTTGATCTCGCTCCTAATATGGGCAGTCTTATGGTTTGGGTAAAACTTCTTAAGAAATGCTATGACAAATTCATCCCAATTAGTGATAGAGTGTCCGGCAATATTGTAAAGCCATTTTTCTGCCAAGTCGCACAGTGTGAATGGGAGAAGACGTAAGCGCATAGCATCTAAAGTCAATTGTGAAGTACCCATCATTGCGCATACGTTTTTGAATTTGGTGATGAAAACGTACGCGTCTTCCGACTCAAGCCCGTGAAATTTGGGCAGCAGCTTGATATAGTGGGGTTTAATTTCAAAATTATCCCCGTTAGGTGGTGGAAGAGATAGACAAGTAGGAAGGGGACCACGAATAGGATAGCATCTCTCTTGGAGAGAGATGCGCGGTGGATTCTGCTCACCTACGGGCGGTGGCAGCGTGGTGTTATAATTAGATGGAGTGCCGTCCATCACAGTCGATGTGGTGTGTGGTGGGAGAAAAGAAGATGAAGTACCGACTTCGGCGTCGATAGCAGGAACGCGGACAAGACGGGCACTAGGATCCCGTGTCCAGCCGAGCATGCACTAAGCGGGTTTAGTGCAAGTGGCAGCGTGTGTGTGGTTTTAAAATTGGCTTGTTTTTGAAAAAGTGGGACTCAAGACAAATCACCCTAAGATGCACAAATAACCCTAGAACTAAGGTCACCTAGGTCCAGTCTCTAGACCGCTCCTAGACTTCCAAAGGACAAGCCGCAGGATCAATCCTCTACCGCCTCCGTACTACCCTTGTAGCCAGGTGAGTGCCAGGTAAGTGGGAAGGAACCACGTCGTGGGCCTAATTAAAAACCACTAGCCTTTGTCACACTTGCCTAGGCACTACAAAAGTAATGCGGATAAACGATAGATTACCCACGACCTTCCTCTGTCCTTATTGAGCGCGATAGTCCTTAGAGTCTGGTCTAGATATTTTTTAAATTAATGAAGGGTTGATCTATATGCTCAGTCTGTGATTTGTGGGGCTTAGGAAGGGTGATGAAATCCCCACCTAATCTTGATTTGGTCTTTGCCCCTTAAAGTTCGTATTAAATATGCAAAACAAAACCAATCACAAAACTTTTGCAAAAAGATTTTTGAGCGGCGCAATTTTGCAAAGAATCCTGCAGAAAATAGATTTTATTGGATTT
Source organism: Agapanthus africanus (assembly GCA_030015575.1). Taxonomy (NCBI): domain Eukaryota; kingdom Viridiplantae; phylum Streptophyta; class Magnoliopsida; order Asparagales; family Amaryllidaceae; genus Agapanthus; species Agapanthus africanus. Next base: position 750,720,087 of record CM057340.1, on the reverse strand, counting down.
GAGAGGAGAGAGAAGGAGTTAAGAAAGATACCAGAGAAGTGTGAAATCCTAGATCTCCTGTTTCCTCAAGTCCGTGACTCCAGATTCCCTCGCAAAATTCACACACAAATCGTTAAATATGCAATTTGCAGTTTTGTTTTAATAATGATATGAATCGTCTAAGAATTCAACACAAATAGTAAAAATAAAAAATTACGCACGTATCCCCTGCAACGGCGCCATTTGATTGATATGGAAAGAGTGTTTGTTTGTAGTTAACCGCAATCAATAACGGTGTCGCGCGTAGCTAGACCGAGATGAGTACGGGTCGTCCTTTGGGAAACGTGGAACCTTTTACTTTTACTTTAGATATGTTGAGAAAGAGAGGAGGGATAAAGAATTTTATAGAATGGTTTCTAGATCTAAGTTAAGCAAGAATGTAAAATATAGATCTAGATTATTTTAAAGATGTAGTAAATATAATAAGAAGGCTTGTAGGGTTCGTTAGGATTTAGTAGTTATGGACGATTAATTAAAAATTACCCTTTTTATCCATTAATAGCTTTAAAACTAGAACGACGGTGATTCGTGTAGATTAGGGTTTCTAGAGGGAAAAGGAATCCCACTCTTAACCCTTATCTCAATACAGAACTCCGTTCATATCTAGCCTTTACCAAAACAATCATTAATCTAATCTCTAATCGCGGTCGGAACTAGCAAAGAATTGCTAGCGCGCCCGATTAGGATGTTAATGATTCTTTTGATAAAGTTCATAAACTTTATAGGACTTAAAAAGGGTTTAGTTATTTTCATCATCCATTAGCCTACCCTAATCCTACGAACCCTAACAAGCGGAGAATTACTCGCGCATGTTGGGAGAAGAAGATGAAAAGACAGAGAGGGAAAACATAATGTAAAATGCAAAAGAATTAAATAAAACAACTACCTTTATTAATCAACTTGAACAATCTACACTTTGATTCCTTAGAAAATGATTACAAAGACTGGTTTGCTTCTCGATCTCTTCCAAGGCGGTAGACGAACAGTTGATGATCTGCCTGGATGCGTGAGCGTCTGGAGCTTCGTGATCTCTTCGGCTTGATGAATTTTCAAAGAGGCTCTCGGTGCCCTTTTATAGTGAAAAGCCAGAATCATTTGCTTCAATATTTGGTAAAATTTAGCAAAGATTCACCCTGAAAAATCTCGGCTTCCAACTCTTCTTAACCGCCGCGGATCCGCGGCCAACAGGAGGGTTTGGCCGCGGTTCCGCGGCCAAAGGTAGAGATCTCTTCATCATATTTTTGTGGGTAGATCCTTGTGACATTTGGCAATTTCTGGAAGCTTTAGATATTTGAAATATTCTCGTGGTTATTGCCAGACTTGGTCTCCAAGTTTTGATTCTTAATTAGGCAAGTCTTCTTCAACAACTTAATTTGCTTGATTCTAGCCTTAGAAAATTCTGCACAACTTGGAAATATTCTGCACAACAACTCAAATAACATTTAGTAGACCTAGTTCTACTTGGATTTGGTCAATGAATTTATTTGCATACATTTTCCTACCAAATGCTAATTAAAATATATTAACACATGGAAAATGGTGTTTTTACACATAAACCCCCATATGTATGATATATAATAATAAAGTCCTTTTTTAATATGAAAATGGTAGGAAAAATATAATACAAATGTGCAGTTTTATCAGCCGAACAACGTTGCTCCGAGGTTTCTGGATTTTCTTTTGGCCCAGTGAGTGCAGCTATTGCAGTCAGCATCTCCTGAAGTTTCTACTGTTGTTGTTCCTGAGCCTTTGTTATCGATCGGGTAAGTGGTCGATGACCCGTAGAAGCACGGATTTCCTCTTTTCCGGAAGCCGTATAAACAGTATGCACCATCATGCCCCCAGATTTGGGGCGTTTAGGTTCGGTGTCTCTGCGGTTCGTCGCGGACACAGGGGCTTTCTTTGGCCTCCTTCTCTTGTGAGCAGTTGAAGTCGAGGGAGCCGTTGCAGCAGGCACCCAGATGGATGACGTCTTCTGTGGTACCACGAGATGGCTCTTTTCTTGCTGAGCTTTAAGCTTCTTTGACCGGCGAGAGTAGTCCTGGTCAATCACTGATTCCTGGACCAGTCGCCAGACTTTATTAATTTTGGAGGACAGCCGCTGAGGGGGCTGCTCCGGCTTCTTTTCTGTAGCAATCTCCACAGGTGGAGGAGATCTTTTCAGCATGGCAATCGGATAGTTCGTGCGAATCCTCCTAAGCGGTTCAAAGTTGTTCCCAGTTGGAACAGCAGCATTGATTTCCATCATGGGTGCTGGTGGAGTTAGCCCAGAGGGGGAGTGATTGAGAAGAACTGCTTTTCGCGTATGCACGTTTTTTAAAAATCAAAGTTAAGAATATACCGCAACCAATAACGGTGTTGCTTGGTAGCTAGCCGGTTGAGTATGGGGCGGTCCACAGGGAGATAGATTCCTTTTCTTTATGTTCTAACGAGTTAAGCCCAAAAATTGGTGGTTTTATTGTAGATCTATGAATGAGAATAAATTCATAAAAAGGCTTGCTTGGGTTAGGATTAGGTTAGTTCGAAAAAGGGATTCTTCTCGCTTCTATAAATGCCCTAATTAAGAATATTGGTGCTAGGGTAATAATTAACAACGGGGATTAGCACGACCAGGAAGAAACTAAGTTTCTTCCCTTTGGTCCTTGTCCGTGAGTTCTTGGCTCTTAGTCCTAACCTCCAGCTAATTCAACCACAACCGGTCGAACTATGGAATCACCGCTATCATTTAGGATAGGGTGCCATAGTGAGCGGTGTGTGGTTGGATTAAAGAGAGTCCTTTAAATAAAATTATTTGGGCAAAGAAAGGAGGGAGAGAGATTTCCTTCTCTCAAACCTTCCCTATCCTAACCCTAACAAGTGGGGAATTACTCACTCATTAGGAAGGTGACAATCAAATTCATTTTTTAATAATTTTTAATATTAGAAAACTAAATTGTAGATAATTAAAAGAACGGATAAAATTTGCAGGAATTAAAATTGCAGATAAAAAGAATGCAAGATAAAAATAAAAAAATACCTTTATTGATAACCTCTCAACGATTCATTACAAAATGAGAATTAAATCTAGAAATTGAAAAGAATTTAAGAACTAAAGAGAGGCATCTCAAAAGAGGCACCCAAAATAGGCACACCTAATTAGGCTCTCAACTTTCCTATTTATAGATAGGAAAAAACCCTAGGGTTACATCTGATCCATACACAAAATGACAAAACTACCCCAAAATCCGAGTCAAAGCACCGTCACTGCCACCGACACGTGCACCACAGGGCCGCGGTTCCGCGGCAGAAAGCCATGTTTGGCCGCGGTTCCGTGGCCGTGTTGAGGGTTCTCTGCCTCATTTCTTCAGGGTTGCTTTATGTTGCCTTTTTCTTCTGTTCACTTGGTTCTTCAAAATCTTTTCTACTTTCTTCCAGATTTCCAACAGTGCAGAATTTGTGAACTTTTACCGTAAGCTTCGCTTTGAAGTCTTGTATCTTGTGCTGCCCTTGAACTTTGTGCATTAAACTGTCTAATGATTTTCAGTTGTTCCTTGAAATGGTGGGCGGCATCATACGGATTCATCTATTGTTGGTCGTAGTCTCACATTTGTAACGTCTTTTCATGAATTTCACTGTATTGTTCTAAGAACCTGTAACCTGCAACTTATATAGAAGACATGGATCAAAAGCACCTATTTATTTGTAATATGATTAAGAATGGGTGATATAATAATGCAAAATTCTGATATGAACAAATACCCCCAAACTTATCTTTTGCTCGTCCCGAGTAAACCCAATTTATTCTCGAAAAATCCTAACCTCACTTTCGCAGGGAATCACGATTGCACTGAGCTTGTGCAATAAGTCGTTAAACCTCTAGGTATCCATAGTAGGAGGAGTGTTATCTTCTGAGAGTTTTCAGCGGATACTACCCACAAAATCCGATCAATTTGGCGTGTTGACTTTCATTCTTCAATTCGGTATTCTAGCAAGAAGTTCTATTATTTTCAACTTAGAAATCATCAACCCATATTTTTCATACTCACTTATCATTTAACTTAAGATCGTATATGTTCTGCAAATTTATTAAGCTTTCAGCATCTTTTGAAATTTTCTTTCTAAGGTTTCATCTCAACTTAGGAATTTTTATCATCTCTACTGAAGGTATAAGCTCTATCTTTCATTCCTATCTCTCATCCAAACACTAATCATATACCCCTACGTGTGTGTGTATATCACCCTACACTTAGAATTTCAACTCAAACTATCATACTCTTGTCCATCGTCCAAAATACTTTTAGTTGGTGAGTTTTAGATGAAATTGCTCACACATCCTTCATGCGACCGTTAATACTTCTTGAGGTACTGACGACCGATTACAAAGTGTGTTCGCGCATTTAGGCGTAAATCCTCGTCTTGCAATACCTATGGCTTAGCAGTGACTCCCAAACCAGTTGGTCTAAGGCACTAGATGATAAAATACCCTCGCTATATATTTTTTATTTATGCAGCCTTAAGTAATTATAAAACCAGTGTTCATTTTTTTATGTCTCTTTATTCACCTTTTATACTTTTATTTTATTCTCCTTCATACTAAGGATTTTAGACAAGAGCATTTCAAGGTATCCTCTACTATTCCAAGTTTCAAGATGTGTGATAGTGCATGTAGTAGGGTATATATTTTCAGAATTTAGACTAAAGTTTCAGAATTTATTTTTCAGACTTACACTTCAAATAAAAATTTCAATACTTTTCCCTTATTTTGACTTAGCCCAAGGACTGAACTCAAAATTTGCCTATTTCTAAATAAACTGCAGTGACATATATTTTCTATAGTTAAACTTTAAGAAAGGTTATTTTTAGGGATTTTAATTTACTAAGTTTAGGATCTAGTTTTTCCTAACTATTCAACCGTCATGTTGAACTTAAGTCAAATATGGTCAAAATTGAACTTTTCAAATTTTATAATTTTTAAATTTTTTATTTTTTATTTTTATGGATTTTAAAATAAGTATGCATATGCAAAAATATACACATGAATGCGAAGGAAGAAAGCTTACCGAGCACACCTCCAAACTTAAACTTGACAGTGTCCTCACTGTCAGGCTACACCAAGAAGGTCAAAAATTATCGGCACTCCCCTGTTTTTTTTTATTTATTGTTAACAGAAAAAGAAAACTAAATATATATACACAAAAAGGTCCCCCCCAACTTAAGTGAAACAGTGTTTCCACTGTTGAAGCATTAAAGTTTAGAGTTAGGGAGGAGAAAAAAACACAGTATCAAGCTATACAAGGCCTTACACAGGCCAAAGGTTAGCACCAACCATTCAAAAAATTTATCGTTATAATGGTGTGGTTGGTGAAAGAATGGAGTGTAGAGAAAAGAAATGAGAAACACACGACACCGTGTGGGGATAGAACCAGTATACGGTCTCGGTGGAGGAGAAGAATGGCTGAAGGGAAAAAGAAATGGTGATGGTTCGACTTCTTCAGGTGGAGGTTGATTAATCACAAAATCCGTATCATTTAGGAATGCGAGTTCGTCGGCGAAAATATCTTCGAAACTTTCATCGATGGTCCGATTGAAAATTTCAATGTCAATAAGTGTCGCGCCAGAATTCAACACACTTGATTTTTCAAAAATTACGGAGCTAAGAGACTCGTAAGGCTCATCTACCTTATTCTCAAAAGAGTCTAAATCAAGTTGTTTTTCTAGAATTATCGAACTCAAAATATCGAATTGTGATTCATTAATACTCGCTATCATTAAAGGAAGATTAGAAGAAGAACCAGAGAAAGTGGGAGAAAGAAGTTGAATACGAACTTGAGAGTGGAAATGGAGTGTATAAATTAGCACAATTTTTAATGACCGATGTGTAAAAAGCGATTGTGCTAATCTATCAATCCACTGAGAAATGAGGTCAAATCCCTCAAGATTCATGAGAAAACATGGGTACGTCGAACTTGGTAAACCAGACATTGAAAATGAAAGTGTAACGGTTTCTTGCAAAGTCGGAACAAGGATGGAGAGAAGTGATTGAGGAAGGGTATCGGTTAAAGATTCAGGAGGGTTTGCGCAGTCAATGAAAGGGATAGAATGAATTGGAAAATCCGACTCCTCAAGTAAAACTGCTTCATCCTCAATAATTTCCTCAATAATTTCCTCAATACTCTACTCAAATTTTAGCTTATCCATTCCATTCTCATAAAAATCAAGACGCATATGAAGTTCGGGAAAAAAATTTAATGACTCGGGATGATGAATTGGAGAGAAAAATTCAGTCAAATCTGCGGGTTCATCATCCAAAATATTCCCAGCGTCAATATTCTCGATCAAGTGAAAATTAAATTTCTCAGACACCTCATCAAAAGCATGGACATCAATTAATTCAGGTTCAAGAGTGGAGGTGTAGAGGTCAAAAGGATTGGTGGTGATTTAACTCGAAAGGGACCCTTCACAATCAGGTAAATCAAACAATACAAAGTCGCATAACTCATTAGACGTTTTATCTTCAACTGGTGAATCATAACACTTGATAGACATTCAAAACCGGAGTTATGGGATTCAATTGGGGATGGGTAGGTTTGATTTGGAAGTGTGTACAGCTCACTCTCACCACTCAAATTCTTAATCTGTCCAACCGCCTCATCATACATTAGAAAATTTAGAGCTAGTTGGAAACTAACTAGCGGGTCACGAGGTTGTAATAGGGCGGCCATGGACGCATTCAAATCCATTATCTGTTGTCTTGACGCTACCATAAAATCTTCCAACGACTGTTCCAGACTAGACATGGGTTGTGAAGGGGTTTCAGTAAAAGATTCAAAGTTGTTTGGATACTGGAAACTCCAAAATGGTTGTGTAGAAGTAATGTCTAGGGAAGGTGCAACAGTTGGGTAAGATGGATAGGAATTGAATGGTTGAACAGTATTAGGATCAACATTTGGATAAAGAGGTGAATGGAATTGTTGATCCCCAGAATTGGAAGTGTTGAAAGGAGTGAAAGATCAGCTACGAGATTGTTCAATATATTCAGCAATAGACATGGGTTTCGGAGTTACCACCGGACTCTCAAAAGGGATATCAACGTAAGAAGGTGGTGAAGGTTGAAACGGTTAATACAAAGTGGATTGCGGAGTCCAACTGTTTCTCCTAAACGCGTCTATTCGATCTTTCAAAGAAATTTTGGGCATGGAGGGGTCGTCCGAAATTCGACCAAAACAATACGCGTAGGAAGTAATGTCTGGTTGAGGGTACCAAAGTTCGTCAAGAGTTTTGCGAGGTGGGGTGCCCATGATGTGAGAAAGGAGAAGAAAAAGAATGTGATGATTTTTTTTTATATATTTTTTTAAAAAAATTATTTAAAAAAAATTGTTTGTTTTTGGAGTTTTGAAATTTTTGAAAGTGTTTTTTTTAGAAAGAGTTTTGCAAAAATTTGTACGGAACTACAGCACAATTTCAAATAGTCACAATTTATACATGCACAATCAAGCTTAGAGTTAGGGTCTCCCAAGTCAACTAGACTGCTCCTAACTGTTCCAAAGCGACAAGTTGTGAGATATCCCTCAAATCGCCTTTTCACCGCCAATTGTGGCCAGGTAAGCACAAATAAAGAAAGGAGGGATCCGCTCACGAATCACCGTGAGACGGGCCTTTTAAAATTACCTTTCCCACTTGTCTAGCCTAGGCACCACAAAGTCAGGTTTAGATAAATGACCGATTGCCTACAACCTTCCTTTGTCCTAATGAGCGCGACAGTCCTTATTGGCTGAGCCTAAATATTTTTTTAATTAACTCGAGGGTTGATGCATATGCTTTTTGTGATTTTTGGGGTCCTGGGAAGGGTAATGAAATCCCCACCCAATCTGGATTGGTGTTATAGCCCCTTAAAAGTCCGTATTAATTATGCAAAGCGGTTAACACACCAAAAACGCTTGCAAATTTTTTTTTATTTGGCAGCGCAAAGAATCCTGCACAAAAACAATTTATTGGAGAGGGAGAAAGATTTTTGCACAAAGAACCCTGCAGGAAAATTTTCAGTGGAGTTCAGAGGGTAGAAGAGAGGACAAAAATACTTACAAAGAATTTTGGGATGTTGACGTCACTGGTTGGCCGCGGTTCTGCAGTCAACTGCATATATCCGCCGCGGTTCCGTGGTGGTTCTGTTAGTTTGGATCTCCAAAAATTTTCTGTTTGTTGTTATGATTCTTCTTTGTCTGTTCAGATCTTCTGTTTCTTTATTTGTTCACTGGGATTTTCCAGATCTGAATCTGTCCGTCTTCTTTTTCTGCACAATTCACACAATACCTCTCAAAAAGAACAAGATGGATTTTTTTTTAGTTTTTATATTTTATTTTTTTTTGTTTTAAAATTTTTCAATTTTTATATTTTTTTTATTTTTTTTTTAATTAACCCGAAATTACACAAAGAAAGAGACTACCGTCTCCCCGGCAACGGCGTCATTTGATTGAGAAGAGCTGCTTTTCACGTATGCGCATTTTTTAAAAATCAAAGTTAAGAATATACCGCAACCGATAACGGTGTCGCTTGGTAGCTAGTCGGTTGAGTACGGATCGGTCCACAGGGAGATGGATTCCTTTTCTTTCTATTCTAACGAGTTAAGCCCAAAAAATTGGTGGTTTTATTATAGATCTATGAATGGGAATAAATTGATAAAAAGGCTTGCTAGGGTTAGGATTAGATTAGTTCGAAAAAGGGATTTTTCTCGCTTCTATCAATGCCCTAATTAAGAATATAGGTGTTAGGGTAATAATCAACAACGGGGATTAGCACGGCTAGGAAGAAACTAAGTTTCTTCCCTTTGGTCCTTGTCCGTGAGTTCTTGGCTCTTAGTCCTAATCTCCAGTTAATTCAACCACAACCGGTCGAACTAGGGAATCACCGCTATCATTTAGGATAGGGTGCCGTAGTGAGCGGTGTGTGGTTGGATTAAAGAGAGTCCTTTAAATAAAATTATTTGGGCAAAGAAAGGAGGGAGAGAGATTTTCTTCTCTCAAACCTTCCCTATCCTAACCCTAACAAGTGAGGAATTACTCACTCATTAGGAAGGTGACAATCAAATTCATTTTTTTATAATTTTTAATATTAGAAAACTAAATTGCAGATAATTAAAAGAACAGATAAAAATTGCAGGAATTAAAATTGCAGATAAAAAGAATGCAAGATAAAAATAAAAAAAATACCTTTATGGATAACCTCTCAACGATTCATTACAAAATGAGAATTAAATCTAGAAATTGAAAAGAATTTAAGAACTAAAGAGAGGCATCTCAAAGGAGGCACCCAAAAGAGGCACACCTAATTAGGCTCTCAACTTTCCTATTTATAGATAGGAAAAAACCCTAAGGTTACATCTGATCCATACACAAAATGACAAAACTACCCCAAGAGCCGAGTCAAAGCACCGTCACTGCCACCGACACGTGCACCACACGGCCGCGGTTCCGCGGCCATGTTGAGGGTTCTCTGCCTCATTTCTTCAGGGTTGCTTTATGTTGCCTTTTTCTTCTGCTCACTTGGTTTTTCAGAATCTTTTCTACTTTCTTCCAGATTTCCAACAGTGCAGAATTTGTGGACTTTTACCGTAAGCTTCGCTTTGAAGTCTTGTATCTTGTGCTTCCCTTGAACTTTGTGCATTGAACTGTCTAATGATTTTCAGTTGTTCCTTGAAATGGTGGGCGGCATCATACGGATTCATCTATTGTTGGTCGTAGTCTCACATTTGTAACGTCTTTTCATGAATTTCACTGTATTGTTCTGAGAACCTGTAACCTGCAACTTATTTAGCAGACATGGATCAAAAGCACCTATTTATTTGTAATATGATTAAGAATGGACGATATAATAATGCAAAATTCTGATATGAACAGGGAGTCGCCCCCAGCTTTCCTTACTCAGCGCCAGTGGCGACGTCGAGCGTGTCAAGCGGATGGAGTTGGTTTAGCTATAGGGGTGACTTCCTCATGCCCCCTGTTTTGGAGAAGGGTCGCCGCCGGCGTCAGCCTCTTACAAACCGAAGCTCGTTGAGAAGCAATGTCCAATCTGTCAAAGACGGACCTCTGGGCAGGGGTGGCTTCGCCTGGAGCGGGAGTCGGAACGGCCAGCCTTGTGAAGACTGACTTCTTGGCAGAAGAAGCCTCTCTGATAATTTCGTCTGCTTGAGCCGGGATGGCTATTCGCTTTAGGATGGCTGCTTCAGGTATCGCTGGCTTGTTGGCATTTTGGCCCAGTCTGTTGAAAACCGAGGCGTTAGATTTGGGCGACCCGTTGAGAGGGGCCGCGGCAGAGGTAAGTCGATCAATGACCGACTTCTTTGGGGTTTCTTCCGGCGGCATTGGGGCATTGAAGCTCATGGGTGGGATCATAGTCCTAAAGAACAGCCCAGTGGTGGCCTGAGTTACTTGGTCCACCGGCATTGTGAACAGGGAGGCCGCCTGGGGCCCGTAAGTTACACCTCCAGATGAGGCGGAACGGGAGTTGCAGTTGCAGCTGGAACATTTTGTGCAGGTTGACGCCATTGATCTTTCGTTTTCTGCATCGAGCAAAACACCAAATCTTAGTACCTCGAACCCAAGGGCAACCATAGCAAACCGCGATTCGTTCGCGAACACGACACACGAAGTGTGGAGTGGAAAGAAGAAGAGGTCCCACCGGGTGTGCCAGAATCTGTTCCCCGCCGAAAATACGGAGACGCGACCGCGCGGGTCCGTCTCGCCTGAATTTCAGGGCAGATGCTAATTGGTGCTATCCGTCCACCTCTCCAAAGATGCCAAGTTGATTTATGGCACCATGTATCGAAGGTTTAAACGGATGCGGCCGATGTAGCAGACTTCGTCAGATTCCCCCTCGTTGATGAGGGGTTTTTGATTGTGGGGACGCTCTTCCCTACAGGCGCAATCCCCTGCAGTTAATTACGCTACCGCATCGCGGTAACCACTTTCTCCTTCTCCAGATGGTCACTTCGTGTCGTAGGTGTTTGTTTTGTTTTTTGGTTGCCCGTGGATTGTATACGGAGACTAATTTGTGTTGTCGCCCATAGGGCGTGGATTAGTCCAAATCCGTATTTTCTTAGATTTGGGTTTTGGTTTAGCTTTAAGGATACGTTAGTCTTATTTAAGACTAAGATCAACTTAAACGCTAGTTAAGGATACGTTAGTCTAATTTTAGACTAAGATCAACTTAACGGGATCATTTAGATCCAACAAAAGAGCATTTAGACTCTATTGTTTAGTTTAGGGACATTGCGGTCGATTATTAGTTTAAGGACGTTACGGTCCAATGTTAGTTTAAGGACATCTCGGTCCAAGGTTAAGGACATCATAGTCCGTAAGTTTAAAGACCCCATAGTCAAGGTTAAGGACATCATAATCCGTGAGTTTAAAGACCTCACAGTCAAGGTTAAAGACATCATAGTCTGTGAGTTTAAAGACCTCACAGTCAAGGTTAAGGACATTATAGTCCATGAGTTTAAAGACCTCACAGTCAAGGTTAAGGACATCATAGTCCGTGAATTTAAAGACCTTACAGTCAAGGTTAAGGACATCATAGTCCATGGGTTTTAAAGGACCCCACAGTCCGTGGAATATTTGGTTGTCGGGACCCGTCACCTCTCTGAAGACGTTGAAGGATTAAACGACAAATATCAAAGGAGTAAAGAGATGTACCCTCAAACCGATGTGAGTTGGTTGAAAGATCTGTAGTCCAATTTGGGGCTAAGATCTGTTAACATATTTACGAGCTGATGAGCTCAATTAATATGAGTTGAGGACTTATGGCCAATCTTGGACTAGGTCCAACAAATGTTTAACATTTTATTTTGGGCTGTTAATCTTTTATTTGGGCTTGGCCCTTTTAACAATGCTGAGCATTGACAATGTTTTTGTCTTTTATTGAATGCAGAGCATTCATCAGAGCTCTGGGCTTATTAAAGAGCAATTTATGTTCTGTCAGCGCAACACGTGGTGCGCTAGGTGCTTTACGCCAGTCAAAGAGCGCAGTGCGCTTCTGCCAATTAGCGCATATGTAAGGGACACGTGTCGCACTCAGCGCTATGCGCCAGATGATGAGCGCATGATGCCAATTCATAAGCGCTGAGCGCTAATCCATGAGCGCAATGCGCTTTCAGTTTAGTGGCGCATACGTGAGTGACACGTGGTGTGTTTGGCGCTGAGCGCCAGCCCATGAGTGCAATGTGCTATTTCAGAAGCGCAAAGTGCTAGTTGTTAATTGGCGCATACGTGATTGACACGTGGCGCAGTTGGCGCTGAGCGCCAGTCCAGAGAGCGCAGAAGCACAGTTCAAGAGCGCAAAGCGCATCTGATCAATTTTATGATCTGGGAAACATATTTATGTTCTTTTAAAAGAGACTTTGTCTCAAGATCTAAGAACAACAGTTCTTATTTTGCAGGAGATATTTCCAATCTCTTATATTGATTAAAGGCTTTGCCTTTATAGATCCATGATCTGTGAGAAGAATTATGTTCTTCTTATTATTATTTTATAATGAGATCTCTTGATTTTTTTGTGAAAGACCTTGGTCTTGTAGATCTATGATCTTTAAAGAAGTAAATTCTTCTTTTTATGAGATGATTTCATCTCTATGTTCATCATTATCATTTTTACCTTGAAGAAAGATCCTCTTGCAAGAGCTTGCTCTTTATCTTTGAGTTTCTCAAAGTTTAGAGGAGGGTTTCTCTGTCTCTTTTTCTGTATATCTGAGACTTGAAGTCTAGGGGCATTTTTATAGGGTAGGCCGATTTGTTGAATCAGTTAAAGAGATCTTTCTCTGATTGATTTGGGGATGTTTCCCATCGTTGGATGTTTGATCCAAGGGCTTCTGATTTACAGGAGGTAATCTTCTTGTTTTCAACAAAAATTGGGAAATCTTCTAAACAGAATTTATTCTGTATATTTTAGTGATTTTTAATCACCATTGGATCATTGATCCAACGGTGCTCTGATTTACAGAGCACAATCTTGTTATTTGGAAAGATTTGAGAGATCTTTCCTTAACAGAATTTAATTCTGATCAATTAATGATTTATCATTACTATTAGATCTTTGATCTAACGGTGAGGAGCTTTTAGTTCCAGCGCTAGCGCACCCGTGCTTTGCACGTGGTGCGCTGCTTAGAGCGCAGCGCACCTAGCGCTAGCGCACCTGTGTCTTACACGTGGTGCGCTGCTCAGAGCGCAACGCACCTAGCGCTAGCGCACCTGTGTCTTACACGTGGTGCGCTACATAGAGCGCAGCGCACCTAGAGCTAGCGCATCCATGTCTTACACGTGGTGCGCTGCCTAGGGCGCAGCGCACCTAGAGCTAGCGCATCCATGTCTTACACGTGGTGCGCTGCCTAGGGCGCAGCGCACTTGGCGCTGCATCTGAAGCGTTGCTTCAATTTGAAATTTAAATTTCAAACAGAGCTTTGCTCTGATTGGGGGAAACAGTATTGATTAACGAAAACTCAACGCCGCAACGTGGAAGGATCACTTCCCGCTTCCATTCATTGACCAAATGCTCAAAAGATTAGCTGGACATGAGTTTTACTGTTTTCTGGACGGTTACTTAGGTTACAACCAGATTCCCATCATCAAAAAAGATCAGGAAAAAACCAATTTCACTTGTCCTTTCAGCACGTTCGCATATCGCCGCATGCCCTTTGGGTTATGCAATGTGTTTGGATATATGTATGCCCTAAAGGCCATTATATAATAGTGTATGTACCAGTGTGTGTGTGTGTGTATTCAGGGGACATTCTTTCTCGACATGATAGTATGCTATCTGGTTGTACTTTATCTTGACATGTTCATTTGATCATGTTTTCACTCATTTGGTATATGTTGATAAAGCCCTTACGATATTTGCTTGACTACTGAGATTATGATGGGGATCATACTAGTAGGACATATGTAGTTTATGAGCATATCCTTAAAATGTTCCTAGCCGTGGGTGTATCGAGACTGGGCATCGATATTACCAGAGTAGACTAGCGTATACGTTACTTGTCCCATATGATGGGCGATGGATGATCCCATATCCATTGGTGTGGTGACACCAAAGATTGTATACGGGTGCTCAGTGGAGACTGGGTACACTGAACAGACTCGCCGAGAACTCCTATGTGGTATTATATCTATCGTCGGATAGCAGTTCTCATGTGACACTGGTATAGGTTAGTCTGTAGACCCGAGATCATCATAGAGTCTTGTGTGCCTCCTATTCCCTGATAGTTTATCAGGAAATACTCCAATGGGGTATCACGTGCTCACACGTGACCAAGGGTCACGTGCTAACACGTGGTGGTTTCCTGGGATTCTGTTCTAATAATCAAACAATCAATTAATGGAGTCACGTGCCCACACGTGATGGACCTTTAAACCCACTGAAAGGGATTAATAAAGTATAATAAAATAACAAGAAAAAATCCCAATAGGGCATCACGTGCTCACACGTGACCAAGGGTCACGTGCTGACACGCGATGATTCCTTAGTTCTTTAAAAAACAACAGAATTAAATGCTTAATTGGGGAGTCACGTGTCAATACGTGATGGGTTCATAAGCTCTTTAATTAATAGAATTAAATTCTATTTAAATGATCAAACATTGGGATCACGTGTCAACACGTGATGGGCTTTTAATCCTTCTGAACTAATAGAATTAAATTCTAATTAAGAGAGATCAAAGACCCTAATTGGAAAAATATTTCTTTAGATCTTTCCAAACAAAAGAAAGACTGTGCTCTGTAAAGTGGAGCACCGTTGGATTAAAAATCCAATGGTGATTAAAAATCACCAATTTATGGAAAAATTTTATACAAGGAAAGATTTCCCTAAATTTCACCAAAAATAACAAACAGAATATCTTTTGGATTAAAAATCCAATGGTGAATAAAATTCACCGAGTGATCTAAAGATCATATTAGTTAAAAAAAATCTTTCAATGAAAGATTCACTAAACAAATTGATTCTTTTTCTTCTCCTATAAATAGGAGCCAAGAAGAGAGGAGAGAAAGAAAATTTTGGATCTTGGAATTTTCTGAAAGAAAATAATAGAGAGAAAAGAAAGGAGAATTTAATTCTCAAGAAAAGAAACCCTAGGTGAGAAAGGGGAAAGAGATCAAAACTTTATAAAACAAAAAGAGAATTTAATTCTCAATCTAAGAGTTTAACTCTTCTCCAAAAAGAACTTAGTTCTTCCTCTGGTTGAAGATCTGCAGAAGCAAATCTCCCCACAAGTTGAGAATTTAATTCTCATCGGGGAGATTCTGCCATGCAGATCTGAAACTTAGAGGGAGAATTGAGTTTAGAGAATTTAATTCTCCCAAAGATAAAACTAGGGTTTAACCCTATACGAGAATTTAATTCTTCCAAAGATAAAACTAGGGTTTAACCCTATATGAGAATTTAATTCTCTCAAATTCACAGGAATTTAATTCCTCCAAGATAAAACTAGGGTTTAACCCTATATGAGAATTTAATTCTCCCAAATTTATAGGAATTTTATTCCTCCAAGATAAAATCAGGGTTCAACCCTGCTTGAGAATTCAATTCTTCCAAACTCATAGGAATTTAATTCCTCGAAGACAGAACTAGGGTTTAACTCTACATAAGAATTTAATTCTTCCACATGCATAGGAATTTAATTCCTTTAAAAACAAAATTAGTGTTTAACCCTACAGAGAATTTAATTCTTAAAATAAAGAGACTTGAAAGATCTCCATGCACGTAAAGAACTAAGGTCACGTGTCCCCACGTGACCCCTGAAAAGATCCTCCAAAATAAGAAGGAATTAGCCCTGAGGCAATGCCTCACGTGCTCCCACGTGATTTCCAAAATAAAGAAAACAAAAGCAAAGGTAATATTGGCTCTGGGTGCCCTCACGTGTCCTCACGTGAGCCCTAATAAACATTCTAATAAATCAGGGCATGAGTACCCATCACGTGCCCACACGTGATGGCTATGAAAACTAAAAGTGTTTAACACTTATTTGCAGTTCTGACAACAAGGTAAAGGAGATCTGGCCCCACCTCTGGATGCCCTCACGTGACCCCGCGTGACCCCTTCCTTTATAGTGTTTAACACTATTTTGAGTATTTCGTCTCCAGTGTTTAACACTGCTGTCCTCTAGTGTTTAACACTATTCTAACGCCAATCTTAGCCAAATTGGCTAAGTTTCCAGAGGCAAAAACCTCCCCTTTAACTAAATCTCAAAGTTGAGTAAAACTCAGAACTACAATGTTTAATGCTCAGTCAAAGACAAAAATGTTGTCAGAGCCCTCAAACTCTTGTTTAGCATTGCTAAGTGATGAGGGACTGAACCTAGACAAATGTCTAATGGTCCAATAAAGGGCCAACACTTCAAATCTAATTGGACTTAGCCCATGTTGGCCATAAGTCCTCAATTCAGATTTAACTGAGCCAATATGCTCATAATCTAATAAATTGATCTTAGTTCCAAATTGGACTACAGATCCCCAAATCAACTTTGGTTCAAGGGTACATCTCTTCACTCCTTTGATATTTGTCGTTGTAATCCTTCAACGTCTTCAGAGAGGTGACGGGTCCCGACAACCACACTCGGATTATGATGTCCTTAACCTTGACTGTGAGGTCTTTAAACTCATGGACTATGATGTCCTTAACCTTGACTGTGAGGTCTTTAAACTCATAGACTATGATGTCCTTAACCTTGACTGTGAGGTCTTTAAACTCACGGACTATGATGTCCTTAACCTTGACCGTGATGTCTTTAAACTAACAATGGACCGTAATGTCCTTAAACTAATCGACCGCAATGTCCCTAAACTAAACATTAGAGTCCAAATGCTCTTTTGTTGGATCTAAACGATCCCGTTAAGTTGATCTTAGTCTAAAAATGAGAATAACGTATCCTTAACAAACGTTTAAGTTGATCTTAGTCTCAAATGAGGCTAACGTATTCTTAAACCCAACCCCTAAACCCAAATCTAAGAAGATACGGATTTGGACTAATCCACGCCCTACGGGCGACGACATAAATTTGTCTCCGTATACAATCCACGGGCAACTAAACACAAAACAAACACCCACGACACGAAGTGACCATCTGGAGAAGGAGAAAGTTGTTACCGCGATACGGTAGCGTAATTAACTCCAGGGGCTTGCGCCTGCAGGGAAGAGCGTCCCCACAATCAAAAACCCCTCAAACGAGGGGGAATCTGACGAAGTCTGCTACATCGGTCGCATCCGCTTAAACCTTCGATAAATGGTGTCATAAATCAACTTGGTATCTTCGGAGAGGTTGAAGGATAGCACCAATTAGCATCTGCTCCGAATATCAGGCAAGACGTACCCGCGCGGTCCCATCTCCGTGTTTCGGAGGGGAACAGATTCTGGCACGCCCGGTGGGACCTTTTCCTCTTTCCACTCCACACTTCATGTGTCGCGTTCGCGAACGAATCGCGGTTTGCTAATGGTTGCCCTTGGGTTCAAGGTACTAAGATTTAGCGTCTTGCTTGGTGCAGAGAGCGAAGGATCAATGGCGTCCACTTGCACGAAGTGTTCCAGCTGCAACTGCAACGCACGTTCCGCCTCATCTGGAGGTATAGATTATGGGCCCCATGCGGCCTCCTTGTTCACAATGCCGATAGAGCAGGTGACGCAGGCTACCACCGGTTTGTTCTTCGGGACCATGCTCCCACCAGTGAACATTAATATCCCGCTGCCGCAAGAAGTGCAAAAGAAGTCGGTCTTTGATCGGCTCACTACTACCACGGCCCCTCTCAACGGGTCGTCTGATGTCAAGCCAACAGCGTCAGTCTTCGACAGGCTGAGCCTGAACTCTAATGAGCCTGTCAAGAAGCCCACGATAACTGAAGTGGCCATCCCAAAGCGGATCTCCTGCTCTCGAGATCATTAAAGAAGCTTCTCCCGTCAAGGGATCGGTCTTTACGAGGTTGGCCACTCTGGCTCCCGTTCCTACTCAAAGGTCTGTCTTTGACAGACTGGATACTGCTCGACGGACGTCGGTCTTCAACAGGCTGGTATCAGCATCGCCTCACCAGAACATGGGGCATAACGAAGTCACCCTTAAAGCTGAAACAATCCCAACGGCTCGACACGCTCGACGTCGCCACTAGCGCCGAGTAAGGAAGGCTGGGGGCAACTCCCCCTCTGGGCTAACTCCACCAGCCCCAACGGTGGAAGTCAATGATGCTGTTCCAACTGGGAACAGCTTCGAGTTGCTGAACAAGATGCGCAGGAACTCTCCTACCGCCGTACTGAAAAGATCTCCTCGATCCATGGAGAATGTTACAGAAACGAAGCCGGAACAGTCCCCTCAGCGGCTGTCCTCCAAAATCTACAAAGTCTGGCGACAGGTTCAGGACTCGGTAATTGATCAAGATTACCCTCGCCGACAGAAAAAGGTGAAGGTTCAACAAGAAGAGAACCATCTTGCCAAGCCACAAAAGGAAACAGCTGTCTGGGTGCCCGCTGCGACGGCCCCCTCGACTTCGACTGCTCAAAAGAGAAGGAGGATAGAGAAAACCCCTGTGACTGCGGCAAATTGTAAAGACGCTAAGCCCAAACGCCCCAAGTATGGGGGCATAATGGTGCATACTGTTTATATGGCTTCCGGAAAGGAGGAAAGCCGCACTTCTACGGGTCACCGACCGCTCACCCGATCCGTGACAAAAGCCCAGGAGCAGCAACAGAAGCTTCAGGAAATGCTAACGCAAATGGCCGCACTCACCGGGCCAAAAGAAAGCCTGAAGGCGTCATCAGAGCAGCGTCATGAACAAGAAACCGACGCCGACTTCCTCCGCAGAGTCCTCGAAAAGAAGGACAGAGAAACAGCAGAACAAGCGGCTAATATAAAATGAATGATGCTTCTCTTCAAAGACATGGTCGGGATGATGTTACAGCCAGAACCTCTAGCTGAAGACCCTCCAATCATCATTGAAGACGATAAAGGGGAGACATCGAACTCTCCTCCGGCTCTTTCAGCAACCAAAGAGGAAACCATTTCCAAGGCCGCTCTGGACGACTATATTGCTCAGCAAATACGAGCTCACCAGGAGAATGAAGCGTCCGGCAAAGTCGTTAAAACTGGGCGACCATATCCAGGCTGGTATGACCAGATAAAGTACCCGTCGGGATATACCATCCCTAAATTATATGTATATAAAGGGACGGGAAATCCGCACCAGCATGTCGCCCAGTTCAGGGCTCTATGTGGTAACACCGGAGGTGATGATAAACTGCTCCTTCGCCAGTTCGTCAGCAGCTTGTCAGAGACGGCATTCGAATGGTATTCTGAACTTCCAAATGACTCTGTCAAGACATTTCCGGAAATGGAATTGTTGTTTACGCAAAGATTCGCGAACGGTAGCGAGCGTACCCAGATTACCGCATTAATTAACGCCAGGGTAAAGCCAGGAGAGACTTGGGAATAATACGCAATACGGTGGAAAAATTTATGGTCAAAATGTGAGCAGCGCATCGAGGAAGCGCCGGCGGTGGGCATGTTCGTGGGCACTCTGGACCCTCATGCAACTATTCCCAATTCATGATGTTCTTCAAGCCGACCACATTCCAAGCCTTGATTGACAAGCTGGCCCAGATGAACCAGATGGAAGCCGGAGTCACGGAACGAAAAGGGTAAAGGAAATGTGACATTTGTTGTGAATACTCAACAGCAGCCCAGTGCCCCAAAACTAACGGATCAACTGGAAGAGAGACGGCGATACTACAATGAGAAAATGAAGCATCCTTATTCGTTCCCTCGGGACAAAACGAAGAGACTGTTCGAACTGATGATGCGCAACAGGCTCATCAATCTGCCAAATCTTAAGTGACCACTGCAACCCGGCGAGACTAATAGTCCCAATTATTGCCCTTACCACCAAACGGTAAGCCATCCAATCGAATATTGCTTCGTCTTTAAGGGATGGATCGAGGATCAGTACCAACAAGGCAAGTTTGCGCTGTTTGAGAAGTGGAAAGTAAGCCCACCACAACCGCACACTCCTAAGAAGACGGACACACCGGGAGCATCGTGCTCTTTTGTTGAAGAAGCTCCATGGGAGGTCGCTCTTTCAGCCAAAACTAAAAGAATGATGAACGACCTCCAGACATGCCTGGCGATCAAGTGGAAGAATCTACTGGAACCCGAGATTATCAAGGGAATGCTGAAACCGCGCCCAACTCCAAAAATTGGTGGTGATATCCAAAGCACTCACACCCGGCCTTCAAAGTCTTCGAAGAAGAAGAAGAAAGCCAAGAAGCCTGTGAAGCCTGGTGACAAGCACACGGACCTACAAAAATATATCGACGCGCTGGAAGAATATAACCAGAAGGTGCGGACCCCAATCACACTCCAAGAATTTCTCAGTCACGTCCTTGAAGACGGAAATGATGGAGAAGACTTGTCGAATGAATCTGAGGATTACATAGCAGGTTGCCATGTAATCTCTCACTCGTCGATAAACGATGAAGAAGCTCCTTACACGGAGAAACTGAGGGCAGGTCCTGAGCTGGAACTTCTAGGGCCATCAGACGAAATGATTGATGCGTTCCTAAATGAAGCGCTTCTTTAAAGCAAAGCTGCTCGAGAGTGTGAGATGGCCATATTTGAAAAAGCCAAGCGCTAACGACTGGACGAAAGGGTTGAGACGCTCCCGCCAAATCAAAGTACTTCCGCCGTGAATAAAAGCAGGTTCAAGACGAGGAAAAGGTTCGCCAAAGCCATATCAATGGGAATGAAGCTACCACCCTCCGAAGGAAACATTCTTGGTGAAGCAGAAATGCATCCTAGCTACTGCTTATATCATCGAAAGATTGCGCACCCCACCGAAGAGTGCAACGCTTTTAAAAGATGGTGGCAGGGATATGTTGCTCACCGGCAACATTTTAAGCGGATGAAACACAAAACTCGTCGGGAGCGAAGAAGTAGACCGAGGGGCTTAGAAGAACTACCGGTAACTGTCGCATGGTTAACGCCGGAGGATCGCAAGTTCTCGCCTTCGGGAGCGACTCTGATGAAGAAATGACTCTTGGCTCTCTCTTCAAACAATCCACCTCGGGAAAAGAGGAAGAACCAAAGACCTGTGAAAATATTCAGCTGCACAATCGAACGCTGCCCGAAAAGAATCTCGGACCCACGAATAGAAAAGATAAGGGAAAAGAAAAAGTCTCTGAGGATATCGTCCTTGATGACCAAGCCGTCAAAAAGCTGACAGCCAAGGACCCGCCAAAGAAGAGCAAGGTGGACTACAACGTTCTGGCACACTTGAGGAAGCTACCCTCGCAACTCAGCATACTCGACGCCCTTATGCTATCCAAAGAGGTGAGAGATTCATTGATCAAGGCTCTACAAGAGCCAGAGAAATTCCAAGCTTTCCTCGCCGAAGAAAAGATGAAGGGCGAGCTGGAAGAAGTGCACACAGCCGATATCACCTTCGGCGATGAAGATCTCCTCCTTGGGACGTGCGAGCACAACCGTCCCCTTTATGTCTCCGGATACTGTCACGATATCAAGATAGGCAAAATCCTGATTGACAATGGGTCTTCCGTCAATCTCCTCAACGTGCGAGTGTTGAAGGAAATCTGCATGAGCATTCAGCACCTCGCTCGTGATAAAATCACCATCTCCGGTTTCGACTCCCAGTCATCACGGACTCTCGGGTCTGTGATACTGATGCTGCACTTCGGGATACTTGTCACGGATATTAAATTTCACGTCATTGACGCCAAGACATGCTACAATGCTTTGCTCGGCAGGCCCTGGTTACACGAGTACAATATTATCCTTTCTACACAACATCAGTGTATGAAGTATTTCAAGGATGGTCTCGAGTACACTGTGACGGAGGAGTTGAACCCATTCTCCGTGAACGAAATCCGAAAATACGAAGATGCAAAATACTTCTTACCAGATTTTAAGGACACGGAAAGATGTCACAAACCGAAGAACAAAGCTATCACCACTATTCCGGTCTTCGGGAGTGATACCGAGGAGGAAGAAGAGATAGTTTATTTAGGGCCGCCCCAACGCAATAACCCGGGACCATCAACCCATATGTTGATCATCGGCAGCGACTTGGAAGATGAAGTCAACGCTATATTTTCCGCTCGACCGTCAATACAAGCCTTCGCTGGCGATAATCAGAGTTTGCAAATTACCATGGTTCCATAAGAACATTACAAAGATCTCGACACACTTGAAACTTATAGTGTGCAAGAACTGCAAACATTCTACGTCCTTCCCAGGCGAAGAGATGAAAAGGCGATCATACTCTACCGATCTGGGGAAACCAAAGTGGAGAGAGAAATCTGGCACGGTGCCGATTCTATGCTCAACAAGCTCCAACCCATCCGTCTGCCTAGATATTACACGGAAAGCTTGAAAAGGCTGTTGAGGCGCCAAGGTGTACCCTTCAAACAGACCACTCGACAAGCTCGGATCTACAACAGGATTTGGGATGTCCCCGGAACTCAGCGCAAGTTGCCCAACGGGAGAATGGAAATGATCGGGCTTGGATATATTCAATCCAGAAAACGAGAGGAGTCTATTGAAGCTACGTCATACATGACTTCGATGAAGAAGGAGGCATTCTGTTAAGAGACGCTGATCCTGAACCAAAACAAGATCCTACCATTAAAATGTCGAGTCCATCGTTTGAAGAACGGATGGACAAGCTAGTAAGGGAAGCGGGTCAAAAGATCCGGGATGACCATAACCGCGAGATGGCCATTTACGAGAAAACCAGGACGCAGCGCCTCCTTCAACGGGCCGCGGAGAATGACAATGCTCCTCGTCGCCAACCCATCACACAAAAGACCCGCAAAGGCAAAAATAAACCAAGGAACGGAAAAAACGTTCGACAGCAGCCCAACGGGTCTAAGAAGCCACGCGAGCAAGAATCGAGCAATCCGGATTCGTCTCTTATAAAGAAGATGGGTCGGGAATATTCTTTTCCCCAAGACAAGACAAAGAAGATATTCGATCTCGTCATAAAGCATCAGATGATGACACTGCCGGAATCCAAGCACCCCGAGCAAGCAAACGAGATCTCCCACCCGGACTATTGCTCCTACCACCGAGCAGCAGGACATCCTCTCGAAAACTGCTTCACCTTCAAGAACTGGGTCGAAGACCAGTATCAACAGGGCAGGTTCGCTCTATTAAACAGTTGGAGGGTAACTCCGCCGTAGAAGCATGAACCGAAAGCCACGCGTATAGCGAGAGTAAAACCAGATCAATATCAATTTTGGAAACGATCTCGTACCTGTCACACGATAACGCTGTCAGAAGAAGAGCCTGAGAATATGGATGACCTCCCTTGGTGCTTCGAAAACGATGATGGCGAGGTGATCTCAGAGTTTCCACCGGCGCCGAAAGAGCTGGAAGATGGAATACATACTACTACAGAGAACCCCAAGAAAATTGATTTGGGGACGGCAAGTGATCCGCGACCGACATTCATCAGTGAACTGCTGTCTGAAGAAAGGGTGGCTACGCTAAAAGACATGCTTATGCAGCATAAAGATTGCTTCGCATGGAACTATTCCGAGATGCCAGGACTAGATCCAGAGATTGCTGTCCACAAATTGGCAATATCCCCGGACGTCAAACCGATCAAACAAGCACCAAGAAGAATGCGGCTGGAGCTTGAAATGAGTATCAACGCCGAGGTCAAGAAGCTAATCGACTCTGGCTTCATCCAAGAGGTTCAGTACCCCGACAGGATCGCCAACATTGTCCCGGTTATGAAGAAAAATGGGACGTTGCGCATATATGTGGACTTTCGGGATCTCAATAAAGCCTTTCCAAAGGACGACTTCCCAGTACCAGTCACTGAGCTGATGATAGATAACACATCCACTCACGAAGTCTTCTCCTTCATGGACGGATCGTCGGGATACAATCATATAAAGATGCATCCCGAGGACCAGAAGCACACCGCTTTCCGGACCCCTTTGGGTATATTCTGCTACAAAGTGATGCTTTTCGGTCTAAAGAACGCCGGTGCCACCTATCAGAGGGCCATGACGAATATTTTTGACGACCTCATACATGAAATCGTCGAATGTTAAATCGACGACCTCGTAATTAAAAGCAAATCATACGAGGAACATCTAGAGCATCTGAAGATCGTATTTCAATGCCTTCGGAAATACAACTTGAAGATGAACCCTCTCAAACGTGTTCGTAGTTTCCTCGGGCAAGTTCCTAGGATTCATCGTCCAACACCGAGGCATCGAGATAGATCCGTCAAAAATCAAGGTGATTATGGAGATGCCCCCGCCAAGGACTCTCAAGCAATTGCGGTCTCTCCAAGGGAAGCTCGCATATATCCGGCGATTTATAGCCAATCTTTCAGGCAAGTGCCGTCCTTACAGTCACCTGATGAAGAAGGGAACCCCGTTCGTCTGGGATCGCAAATGCCAAAGCGCGCTGGATGAAATCAAGCAGTACCTGCAGAATCCGCCAGTGCTGGCTGCTCCGGTCAAGGGAAAGCCTCTCATTCTGTATACAACAGCCCTCGAAGGTTCTTTAGGCGCGCTATGGGCACAAGAGAACGACCAAGGGAAGGAGAAAGCTCTCTACTATTTGAGTCGAGTTCTCCTGGGGGCAGAAAGCAATTACTGTCCCATTGAAAAACACTGCCTAGCATTGATCTTCACAATAACGAAGCTCAGACATTACGCGTTGGCTCATGAGGTCCATCTTATATCGAAGGTAGATCCTCTCAAATATTTAATGTCGAAGGCCTTATTAACGGGACGACTCGCTAAATGGGCCCTGCTATTGATGGAATTCTCGATAACTTATCGTCCCCTTAAAGCAGTGAAAGGCCAGGCCATCGCCGACTTCCTTGCTGAGCATCCGATACCCGCCAATTCTCCTTTGAACTGCGAATTGCCAGACGAACATGCGTTTGACACGATCGGCGGGGAGAGAAGAGAGAATAATACCCGATGGGAACTCTACTTTGATGGAGCATCCTCCATGAAGAAGCACAAACAAAGCACCCCCATAATCAAATCAGGAGTAGGCCTCATCTTCGTGACTCCACAAGGAGGGATAATGCGCTTTGCCTTCTCTTTAACAGAGCCGAGGACAAATAATGAAGCCGAATATGAAGCTTTGATAGCAGGTCTCGAGATCACCATCGACATGGGAATTGAAAATCTTCTCATATACGGAGACTTCTAACTGGTCGTTAGTCAAGTAAACGGCGACTACCAAACGTGCAAGCCAGAGTTGGTGAAGTACGGCGAGAGAGTACAGCAACTGCTAATTCAAATTCCTTCCTACACCTTGGAAAGTATACCGCGTGTGGAGAATAGCAAGGCAGATGCATTAGCCAAGCTCGCTAAAGAACTGGCCGACGAGAACCTCGATGACGTAAGGATCGTTGTGCAAAGCCGTCGGGTTCTTGCACCAGCAGAAATATCTCCGGAGTCGTCCGAAGAAAAGGGAACGACCAGGCAAACGGCCCTGCAAATAAAAGACCAGGAAAAGGTTATGGATTGGAGGGAAGTCTTTATAGATTACTTCAAATCCCGTCAAACACCTGAAGATGCGTCCTCAAAACATCAGCTCATGAAGCGAGCCCTATCTTTCGCCTTCGTCGATGACACTCTGTACAAGAGGTCATTTGATTCTCTGTGGTTAAGATGTCTGGGACCTGAAGAAACAAAAAGAGTCGTCCAAGAAACTCATGACGGACTCTACGGTTCTCACCAAACTGGCCCGAAGATGAAGCTTAAAATCAAAAGGATGGGCTACTATTGGCCCACGATGATCCAGGACTGCCTCGAGTATGCGAAGCAATGCCACTCGTGCCAGATCCATGGGGACTTTATCCACCAGCATCCGAATCCACTACATCCGACAGTGGCTAGCTGGCCGTTTGAAATGTGGGGGACTGACATAATCGGCCCCATCGAACCAGCATCGTCCAGAGGACATCGATTCATTTTGGCGACAACTGATTACTTCTCCAAATGGGCAGAAGCAGTACCGCTGAGGGAAGTGAAGACGGAGAATATCCTCCATTTCTTCAAGACACACGTCATTTATCGTTTTGGCACTCCGAGACGAATCATTTCCGATAACGGGCCG
Organism: Agapanthus africanus; assembly: GCA_030015575.1. Lineage (NCBI taxonomy): Eukaryota > Viridiplantae > Streptophyta > Magnoliopsida > Asparagales > Amaryllidaceae > Agapanthus > Agapanthus africanus. Next base: position 750,693,935 of record CM057340.1, on the reverse strand, counting down.
GCCTACAGAAGCCACAAAATCAGCCGCTTCGCACAACAGCATAACATAGACTGGAGATACTCCTTAGTCTATAATCCCCGAGCTAACGGTCTAGCTGAAGCTTTCAACAAGACCTTGACGAAGATCGTGAAAAAGACGGTATCTCGAAATAAAAAGGACTGGCATGAGAGACTGCATGAAGCTCTCTAGGCGTATCAAACTACGTTCAAAACGGCCACGAATACGACGCCGTACGCATTGGTATTTGGTACAGAAGCGGTACTCCCCCTCGAGATAGAGTTACCCTCTCTACGAGTGGCAGTTCACTACGAGCTAACAGACGAAGAAAATGCTCATCTTCGACTTGAGGAGCTCGATACCCTTGATGAAACCCGGCTCATAGCGCAACAAAATCTAGAGGCTTATAAAGCAAAGATGACGCGTTCATATGAGAGATTGACTAGGCCGAGAACATTCCGCCAAGGCGAATTCGTGCTAGTGATCAAAAGACCTATGATCTCCAATCGTGCCAAGTGGGGAAAATTCGAGCCGAATTACGAAGGCCCGTATATTATAGACAAAGTCTACCAGGGTGGTGCCTACCTACTCATGGACATGCATGGTGAAAGACCTTTCAGGCCAATAAACGGTCGCTTCCTAAAGAAATACTAAGCCTGACGAGTCACGGCCTAGGTTAACGATAGATGACAACGCCTATGTCCGCTCGCTATCTTCCTAAGCCTAAAGTCTATAAGTAGTAGCCGGTTTACGGACCGAAACGACCTTAAACTAACAACGGACCGAAACGTCCTTAAACTAACAATGAGCCATTATGTCCTAAAACTAGCTGTTGACTGAGACGTCGATAAACGACTGTGGACTGCAGCATCCCAAGGCTGATACAAAAAAAGGGATAGAATAAAAGAAAAAGAAGAAGAAGAAAAAAGAAAACGGTATGTCCGTAAGCAAAATGGGCACGGAAGAAAACCCGAAAGGGCTCCGTGAGTAAAAACAGCAGGGCTACCGGCAAGTTTTATGAAAACCCGAAAGGGCGCAACCTCGTTAAAAGACACTTGCAAGGTCCTCTCGACCTTGTGAGGAGAAACCACCTGCGTGAGATCCTTACGACTCACAAGGGAGCAACACACTTAGAGATCCCCACGATCCCTAAAAAGAAATTACACTTGCGAGATCCTCACAACTCGTAAGGAGAACTCTCTTATGAGACCCTCACGGCTCATAAGATTTAAAAGTCTTAAGTTACAGGGATCTGAACCTGTTCTTAAGCGGCCACTGTAGGGTGTTTTTTCGTCACCCCATTGAGATGGGAATACGCGCACGCTTGTCAGGCGTACTACAGATTCCCCCTGCCTAGGGTAGGCGGGGGTTTAATGATTGTGGGGATCCGAATCTCCGGCAGCCGCGGACTAAGCTGCCGTTAATTACCCCTCGCCTTTGGGGCGAGGGAACCTCCGATTAACGGGTTAAACTGGTCATGCGAACTCAATGCGCAGTGTACGTGTGTTCTGTTCTGAAAGGGGGGTTTTGGATATATCGGGAGCCACGCAGAGTTTTTACGGGGGTCCCGCTACCCGGATAGCGGGCTGGGGGTCAAGGGGGCTAGCAGCCCCCTTGCGGGGTTCGGGGCAGCGCCCCGGCCCGAAAATTTTTTTGAGGGGGAGAGTGTGGCGGAGTATGTGTATGTGTACATTTGTATACATATGTATATATATACATGTATATATAAATAAAGGGGAAAAGGGCATCCAAAGGATGCGTGGGGCAGCACCTTGGGCGCTGTGCGCTTAGGTGCTGTGCGTTCAGGCGCAAGCGCGCCACGTGTCCGCACGTGGGCGCTTTGCGCATGAGTGCTGCGCGCAGGTGCGCAAGCGCGCCACGTGTAGGCACGTGGGCGCTTTGCGCGCAGGTGCGCAAGCGCGCGCGCCACGTGTCGGCACGCGGGCGCTTTGCGCACTTGCGCAAGAGCGCAGGTGCGCAAGCGCGCGCGCGCCACGTGTCGGCACACGGGCGCTTTGCGCACTTGCGCAAGCGCTTAGGTGCGCAAGCGAGCGCGCGCGCCACGTGTCGGCACGCGGGCGCTTTGCGCACTTGCGCAAGCGTGCTGGTGCGCAAGCGCGCGCGCCACGTGTCGGCACGCGGGCGCTTTGCGCACTTGCGCTGCGCGCTGCTAAAACAAATTTCTCAGAAGAGAAATCAGAGAGGAGTTGGACTCCTGAGTGTGTTTTTTTTTTTTTTTTTTGGGTTTAGTGAACGATGTTCTTCTTCCTCCTGTTGCTTGTTGGATCTTGAAGATCAAGAGATGTGAAATCTCAAAATCTCTTCTTTTTCAGATCTAATGATAGATCCAAGTTCCCCTTTGTGGGTTTTGTGGTGAAAAACTAATTTGTTTTGAAAAAGGAAGAGTAAAACTCTTGATTTAATTCAAGAGAAAGAAAAAGGTTTTGGAACCTTGAAGATGGAAGAAAGAGCTCAGCTCTGAGACTTTTTTTTTTGGAGAGAGAAAAAGTTGTTGAGATATTTCATTATCTTTGCCTTTATAGGCCATACATTTTACACATAGCCCCTTGGGCTTAACAAAATGGCATTTTGCCTATCCCATGGCTCATGTGCCATTTCTTTTTGCACATAAGCCATGGGCTTTACAAAAATTTGGCTTTATGCCTATTTTTCTTACATTTATCCGAAAATAAAATAAAAGAAAATGCAACAATATTATTTATTACAAAAATTTTATCTTGGCGTGGGGGAGGCCGGCCGCTTCATGTTCGGGCTCGACCCGGGCATGGGCACACTGGATCTGGGCTTAGGCCCACTTGGCTTGGGGTTGACTTTGATTTTGACTTGGTCAACCGGGGTGTAAATTTTTACCCCAACAAATTTCCCCCCATCAATAAATGCACACCACATATGTGGGTCGTGTGCATGAAATTGATGGATCTTCTTTCACGTGGAGGCGACTCGATTTGGTTCCGGCTTTTTGGGAAGCTGGCACTGCCCTTTTTTACGACATGGACGGTCGTTGCTTGACATGTCTCCGAGACGGAGTGTCCGTGATAGACGTTTTCCCTGGCCCGGAGTTATCTGGTTCCCGCTTTGTAGGAATCCTGCGCTGCCCTTTTTGCGACTTGGACGGTCGGTGCTGCCCTTTTAGCGACTTGGACGGTCGATACTGCCCTTTTAGCGACGTGGACGGTCGATGCTGCCCTTTTAGCGACGTGGACGGTCGGTTCTGCCCTTTTTGCGACTTAGACGGTCGGTGCTGCCATTTTTGCGACTTGGACGGTCGGTGCTGCCCTTTTAGCGACGTGGACGGTCGGTTCTGCCCTTTTTGCGACGTGGACGGTCGGTTCTGCCCTTTTAGCGACGTGGACGGTCGGTTCTGCCATTTTAGCGACGTGGACGGTCGATGCTTGATTTGACTTGCTCTGCTTCTTGCAATGCCAGGGGTAGGCTTGACTTGCTCCGCTTCTTGCGGTGTCGGAGTGGAAGTTGACTTGTTGATTTTGATTTGGGTTGACATCAGCATCGCTATACTGGAATATGGTACCAGGAGCGAATCATCATCTGTCATGGAGAGGATTTTGGGATTTTGGTTTTTGTTTGGCATCTGTATTGCTGCACTGGAATAATGCCAGGAGCAACTCATCATTTGCCCTGAGAGGATTTGGGAGAAATTGGGATTTTTTTACGCCCGTGGATTGTATACGGTTTTGCAGGATGTATGATCCAGACCGTAGGGCCGGAAAAAATTTTGGTACTTTGTCGGCGTCTGCATCGCTGCACTGGAATATGGTACCAGGAGCGACTCATCATTCGCCGTTTGGAGACTTGGAATTTGGATCTTATTTGGCATCAGTATTGCTGCACTGGAATAATGCCAGGAGCAACTCATCATTTGCCTCGGGAGGACTTGGGATTTGGGTTTTTGGTCGGCATCAGCACCGCTAACACTGAAGCGAAATGCCAGGAGCGAATCATCATTTGCCGTTGCCCGTTGGGGAACGATGGCTTAGGAGACAGGTTTGGGTCCCTATCACCTAAGGCTTTTCAATTTTATGGGCCGTGAGGGTCCCATAAAAGCATTTTCTCCCTACGAGTCGTAAGGATCCCGCAGGTGTATTTTCTCCTTAGGGATCGTGAGGATTCCTAAGTGTGTTGCTCCTTTGTGAGTCGTAAGGATCTCACGCAGGGGTTTTCTCCTCACAAGGTCGAGAGGACTTTGCGAGTGTATTTCATCTCTTTTCACGAGTTTGCGCCCCTTTCGAGTTTTCACAGACTCGCCGGTAGTCCTGCTGTTTTTACTCACGGAGCCCTTTCGGGTTTTCATCCGTGCCCTTTTTGCTTGTGGACATACCGTTTATTTCTTCTTCTTTTTTTCTTTTTCTTTTTCTCTTTTTTTTTTTTTTTTTTGGCCGCTGGTGGGACTTTAAAGTAGTCTCACCGGCAGGATTTGGGAGAAATAGGGGTCATTTACGCCCATGGATTGTATACGGTTTTGCAGGATGTCTGATCCAGACCGTAGGGCTGATGTGCTCAATTCGCCTGCGACTTGGAGCATTCATGTGTAGTATTTCTTGAGATATCGTCCATTGATGGGTGGCATGGGCCTTTCTCCCTCTGCACTTATTAGTTGGTAGGATCCTCCGTCGAACACTTTCTCAATGACGTATGGTCCTTCCCAGTTTGGCTCGAATTTTCCCTTGGCATGTCGATTGAGGATGATCGGTCTTTTGAGGACCAACACCAATTCACCTTTCTTGAAAGCACGGAGACGAGTTATCTTGTCATAGGCCCGTGACATTTGGGCTCGGTATAGCTCCAGGTTTTGCTGCACCGCGAGCCTCTTTTCTTCGAGGGCATCGAGTTCTTCAAGTCGAAGGAGCACGTTTTCCTCTTCTGTCAACTCATGCTGAACGGCCATTCTTAAGCTTGGAACTTCGACTTCGAGGGGGAGGACCGCCTCCACTCCGAAGAGCAATGAGTATGGAGTGGACTGAGTTGGAGTACGGTGCGTGGTACGATATGCCCACAATGCCTCGTGAAGCTTGAGATTCCAGTCTCTCTTGTTGGCTGAAACATTTTTCCTCAGGAGCTTGCATAGAGTCTTATTGAAGGCTTCGGCTAGCCCATTGGCTCTTGGATTATAGATGGAGGAATATCTCCAGTCTATCTTGTGCTGAGTAGCGAACCTTGAGACATTAAAGCTCTTGAAAGAAGGCCCGTTGTCAGATATGATTCTTCTTGGTGTACCGAAGCGGTATAGAATGTTATGCTGGAAGAATGTCAGAATATCTTTTGTCTTGACTTCTTTTAGCGGGACAGCTTCAGCCCATCTAGAGAAGTAGTCTGTGGCGGCCAGTATAAACCGATGGCCTTTGGATGACGGAGGATCAATTGGGCCAACAATGTCGGTGCCCCAGACTTCGAAGGGCCACGACGCCACCGTAGGATGCAATGGATTGGGATGCTTGTGAATAAAATCACCGTGAATTTGGCAGATATAACATTTCTTTGCATGCTCTCCGCAGTCCCGTATCATGGTGGGCCAATAATACCCAAGCCGTTTAATTTGCAGTCGCATCCTGGGGCCAGATTGGTGAGCACCGCAAACGCCCGAGTGAACATCTTTCATGACCTTTTGGGCTTCGGCCAATGACAGACACCTGAGCCATAGTTGGTCGTATGACCTGCGGTATAACGTGTCATTTACAAACACGTATCGGAGAGCTCTTTTCTTCAGCTGAATCCTCGCAGATTTTTCTTCGGGCAGCTTGTCGTATCGGAGGTACTCTATGAAGGGTTCTCTCCAATCGGGCTCGTCTTGGATGATCGAAGCTTCTTCCGCAGGACTGCTCTTCTGTTCCGCGCTTTCCTCTTCTCGTAGAGAGACTGGGGGTAGAATTTGCCGGCTCCTGACTGTGATCAGAATTTCGTCCATGTCAGGATCAGCCAGCTCCTTGGCCAAGCGAGCGAGTATATCAGCCTTTCCGTTCAACGCTCTAGGGACTCTCGTTAGTTCGATATGAGTGAACCGTTTCATGAGTTCCACCACCCTACCTCTGTACCGAGCTAACTCGGGTTTGTATATCTTATAGTCGCCGCTTACTTGGTTGACGACAAGCTGGGAGTCACCGTAAACTCGTAGCCGAAGGATTTCCATTTCTATGGCGAGTTCCAAACCAGCTATCAGAGCTTCATACTCAGCTTCATTGTTCGTTCGAAGCTCGGTGAGAGCAAAAGAACGTCGTAGGGTTCCCATTGATGGTGTGATGAACACCAATCCTATCCCTGCTTTTATCTCCGGGACGCTTGATTTACTGGAGGTCCTTATTGACGAGGCTCCATCGAAGTAGAGCTCCCAACATGGCTCATCTTCCTCGAGGTGCAGCACTTGTTCATCGGGTAACTCACAATTTAGCGGCGACCCTTCTGGTATGGGATGAGCGGCGAGAAAGTCTGCAATAGCTTGCCCTTTTACTGCTTTCTGAGGGGTATAAACTATGTCAAACTCAAGTAGCATGACAGCCCATCTTGCCATCCTGCCGGCTAGGCTTGCTTTGGTCATCAAGTGTTTGAGCGGGTCGACCTTGGAGATCAGCATAACCCGATGAGCCAGCAGATAATGCCTCAGCTTCTTCACAGCAAATATCAGAGCCAGGCATTGCTTTTCGATTGGGGAATAGTTGTGTTCCGCCCCGACTAGAGTTCGACTGAGGTAGTAGAGGGCATTTTCCTTTCCCTCCTCGTTATTCTGGGCGAGGAGCGCACCGAGTGACTCATCTAGCGCGGCAGTGTAGAGAATCAACGGTTTATTTGGAATGGGAGCAGCCAGCACTGGAGGGTGCAACAAGTATTGTTTGATGCTTTCGAACGCTGCTTGACATTCGGCATCCCAGATAAAAGGAGCTCCTTTCTTCATGAGCTTTGAGAAGGGCCTACATCTCCCTGATAAATTTGAGATAAACCTCCGTATATAAGCAAGCTTGCCTTGAAAAGATCTTAGCTGCGTCAGACTCTTCGGAGGGGGCATCTCCATGATGGCCTTTATCTTTGATGGGTCAACTTCGATCCCTCGATGTCGGACTATGAAGCCCAGGAATTTTCCCGATGACACGCCAAAAGCGCACTTCAGAGGATTCATCTTCAGATCGTATTCCCTCAGTCTGGTGAGAACGGTCCTGAGATCTTGGATATGATCGGCCTTGGCTTTAGTCTTGACGACCAGATCATCAACATAGCATTCGACGACTTTATGGATTAGGTCATCAAAGATATTAGTCATTGCCCTTTGATATGTAGCACCTGCGTTCTTCAGTCCGAATGGCATTACCTTGTAGCAATATATTCCGATCGGGGTTCGAAATGCTGTGTGCTTCTCATCCTCAGGCGACATCTTGATCTGATTATATCCAGACGAGCCATCCATAAAGGTGAACAGTTCGTAATTTGAGGTGTCATCGACCATCATTTCCATGACCGGTAGCGGGAAATCGTCTTTAGGACATGCCTTGTTGAGGTCCCTGAAATCGACACAAACTCGGATCTGCCCATTTTTCTTCTTCACTGGGACTATGCATGCGATCCAGTCTGCATATTTCTCTTCCCTGATGAAGCCGGCATCGATGAGTTTCTTGGTTTCCTCGATGACCTTTTCTTCCAACTCCTTTCTCATTCTTCGAGGAGCTTGTTTGACTGGCTTAGCATCAGGAGATATAGCCAGCTTATGCACGGCTACCTCAGGAGAAAGGCCAGGCATTTCTTTGTACGTCCACGCGAAGCAGTCGACGAACTCACGCAGCAGGGCAATTATCTGCTCTTTCATTTCCTCCGACAAGAGTGAGCTGATGTAGGTCGGCCTTGGATTATCGGGCGTTCCTAAGTCAATCTCGGCTAGCTCATCAAAGGTTGCTTGTCCGCCATCTTCGAGCTCTTGAGGAGCTTCTTCTGGCTCGGCTATCTCGTCATTATCATTTGATCTTTCGCTGGCCTCACCAACATGGATCATGTAGCACGCTTTGGAATCAGGTTGAATGTAGCCTATGCCCCGTCTATCTGGAATTCGTCCATCGATGAGTGCTCGGACCTGGGGCGGATACCATAGCCCTTCGTAAAACTTTGCTTCGGACTCCGTTTGATATAACCGGCATCCGCACTTTTTAAAGTATTCCCGCATCTCGGGCGCATAGTATCTGGGATTGAGGACGGCTCTTATGCCTCTCTCATAGGGAAGGCACACGCTAGAAAGGTCGTCCGGGTGCACAACGGGGTTTGACCTGTAAAACAGGATGCCCTTCTGTCCATTTTTCCTCCCGGGCACGTAGAAAGTTTCCAGCTGGTCCACGGTAGAGACTGACAATGCGTCGAGCTCTTTGCACATCCGTTCCGGCACCCTTGTGATGGCTAGGGACCCTTCTGCGACTTCGAAGGTCTCTCGTAGTTTCGCTTGCTGCACGGGGGGCCGATCTGCACAGCTGTTGCACGGCAGGTCCTCTTCTTCTGACTCTTCAGTGTCACTGCCAAGATGAGGGCAGACTTTGCTGCTAGATGGGCCTTCAGTAACAGATTCGTCCGTATCGCTGCCGAAATGAGGGCGAGTTTGGTGGAAGGACGGGCTTCCAGCATCGGACTCATCAGTGTCGCTGCCGAAATGCGGGCGCACTTGGGTATTTTTGCTTTTGAAAGTGATAGCTGGCGCAGATTTGCTTTTGAGTCTTGGGGCCGTTCTATCCTTAGTCAGTTGTGGCTTAGCATTTTGGTGGTTCGTAAAGTACCGAGAATCTTCATATCGGACTTCATGCACACCGAATGGCTGGATGCCTCCGTCAATGCGTCTTTCTTCGCCATTTTTAGTATACTTCATGCATTGATGGAGAGTTGACGGAATGACGCCATAATCGTGGAGCCATGGCCGCCCCAAGAGAATCTTATAAGACGTGTCGGCGTCGATCACGTATATCTTAGCTTCAGTTTGCAGATCCCCGAATTTGATTGGCAAAGCTATAGACCCTAGAACTTGCTGGCAATTTTGGTTGAACTCTTGAATGACAATCCTTTCCCTTGACAGGTGTCGGACGTCCATTGACAAACTCTTCAGAGTTCGCAAGTTCATGATGTTCACTGAGGACCCCGGATCAATCAATATGCGATTAATTCGATCTCCGTCGCTGTACCCGGTCACGTAAAGCGGCCGATTATGCTCAGCCGTTCCCAGTAGCAAGTCTTCATCCTTAAATGTGACTGCGGCGGCATGCAAAGCATGCTGGGCTTCTTTCATATTAATTTCCGCAAAGTGAGCCTGATACCGCTCGGGGTTTTGTAGAGCGTGGATGAGAACATCTCTAAGCTCCTTAGATAGGACCAAGGCGTCGTAGATGCTCAGGAGAGACGGAAGCTTCCGGAGATGCGCCAAGACATTATAGTCCACCGAGGAAGGACTTATGTTTTCATCAATCGGTTCTCTGCCATCTTCTTCATTAGCGACTTGTTTTTCCTTCCCTTTTAGGGCATTGCCCTGATTTGGCGGTAGAGCCCTGCCGCTTCTAAGCTGGATTTGATTGGCCGTTGTGGCGAGCTCCTCATCCTCTTCAGGAAAACAGAGCTCATCCTCGGAGTCACTGCCAAGATGGATGGCGTAGCAGGTCACTACTGGGATTTCTTCATTGGAGTCTTCTTCTAACTCCTCCAGAATTTCAGCCGCTTGCACAGGGAAGAACTCCTTCAATTGTACCAATGTTCTTTCCCTTTGTTCATATTCTTCGAGGGAATCGATATATTTTTGAATGGTCGATCTCCCTGCAGACTCCCTTTTGCGCCGAGCTGCACTTTTCTTCTTCTTGAGCTTCTTGGATTTTGAGCCTGATGGAGCCGTATTGGCAGCTGGACTGGTAGGCTTCTTCTGTCCTTCCCATTCCATCCTGGGCTCTTTCTGAAGAAGCTTTAGCATCTTCTTCGTCTTATTAGATATGTGCGTACTCCATGGAGACCGCGATGAGTCCATCTCATTTCTCAAGGCAGCGGGTTCGGCTATCTGCTCCCAGAAGGCTTCAACTTCTGTCTGTATAAAGTTGGTGGTTGCAACTTGGTTGTTCACCAACACGCTTTTAGACAGCTCGATCTCTCCAGCCTTGTACTGCTTCTCGACCCAGTCCTTGAAGATATAGCAATCCTCGATCGCATGGCTCACTACTCGGTGGTACGGGCAATACAGAGGATTGTCGGTCATTTTTGCTTCTTGGGGTCTTTTCGACTCTGGCAGTTGTAGGCCGTTGTTCAAGGCATCTTTAAATATCTTGCGAACCTTGTCCCTTCTGAAAGAGTAAACCTTGTTCTTTTTCTCCTCTAGGGTGGGCCCATCTCCTCCCAGCAATGGCTTTCGAGACCGGTTAGTTTTGGATTCGGCCGCCCTTCGCTTTTCTTCACTGTCGGACGCATTGAAGACATTGGTACTGCTGGAACTACCGCTTCTACGGTTGTCGTCCCGTTTGCTTTTCCAGGTTTTGTCTCTCTGAGAGTCCGGCGGGGACTCTTGCTTCGAGCGTTCCAGCATTTGAACTTTCTTGGTTAGCTCCTGAAATGTCTTGAGGCCCGCTGTACACAAGAATGGAACCATCCAATTACTGAGGTTCCCAATAAGAAGGCTGACGGACTGGTCCTGCTCCAGCGGCGGTTCGCACTTGACCGTGAGATTACGCCATCGGGCGATAAAGTCAGTGTTGCTTTCATTCTTCCCCGGCTTGGTCCTCACAAGGTCGGCAATGGAGATTTTATCACTGACGCTCATGAATCTTTGCCGGAACAGAGACTCCATTTGGGCAAAGGTAATGACGGACCCGTCTGGTATGCTCGCGTACCAGTCGAAAGCGACACCGGTCAGGCTGTTGACAAATTGACGAAGAAGGAGCGCGTCATTGCCCCCTGTATTTCCGCACGATGCTTTGAAGTGGGCAACGTGCTGATTTGCATTCCCCGTTCCATCAAATCTTCCGAACTTAGGAATGACGTAGCCGCTTGGGACTCGATCAGATCGTATTGCGCGGGATATGGCCGGCCACTACTGCCGATTTCTTTCTGAGCTTCAGCTTCGGCCACCAATGTTTTAACCTTGCTGGTGACCAAATCCATTATCCGATCCTGTGTTAGCGGGATAGTGCTATCAGGGGCCAAGGCGTCCCCAGAAGCGGAATGCGGCCGGCTTTCATGCGGCTCGACCAGTCTTGGTCCTAAAGGAACAGGCATTGGCTGCCTCGGATTGTCATCACCCGGCTGATTAGTAGCGGCTTGTGCTTGATTGGGAGGTGCTCGAGCAATTTGAGCCGTAAGCTGCATCACCACGTTCGTTAAGTCGTCAATCTTCGAATAGAGCTTGGCCATCTCTTTATCTTTGCTCCTGAACTGTTTTCGAAGCTCTTGAAGCAGCTCTTGCTCCGCAGTCCTGGGGCGGAAAGTCGACTCTTCCTCGCTGTCCGAGCTTGACTCTGCATGGACCGAGGGGTCTTTCTGCCTATCATCCTCATCGAGAGGGTTTTCTTCATCTAGCGGGGGCGGCTGTTCTTGGGCGGCGGCAACCACATTCAGGCTGGATTGGGCTTGGGATGTGGTGGCCCCGTCCTTGCTTTTGCTGCGAAGGTTGTCGCTGGGGCGCCCGCCCGCCATATAGACTGTATGGATGATATATCCGGCCGTCTTTCTATCATTGGCAGCTGATTTCATGGATTGCTGTCTTGACCCCCTTGTTTCGGTAGCTGGTAGTCGATTGAAGGCGGCTGACCTAACCAGGTTCTTGAATGGTGCTGGCGCTTCTTTTCTGGGTTTGCCCCGCTGCTTTCGTGCGGCCCAGAGTGCTTGATAGACTCTTGAAGAGACAGTGTCATACTTTTTCTGTTGGGGCCGGGACACGTCTCTTTGTGGCACTGTTCGGACCGCTGTCTTCTTGATTCTGGCGGTCATGGCGTTTTTCTGAACCCACTTCAGAGGCTCGAAGGAATTGCTGATTCTTACATCCGACTCAGCCGTCGTCGCGGGGCAACCCTGCACTTGGAACTTCACATGATTCTATTTGGCCGAAGCCTTGGCCCTCTTGTTGGCTCGATACCTGAACCGCTTCTGCCTTAACTTTTCTGTTCTAAGCGTCTGGCAGACTTTGGCTCTTTGGGAAGACGTCGCAGACCGGGCGATGGAGGGCCTTGGAGATACGCTCGATTGTGCATATGTTGGAGTCATCGCCTGAGCTCGTCCGCAACATTTGATTTTGCCCTTTGTACCGAAGTTCTTGCACCCCGCTGGAGCACCAGAGAATCGTTCAGATACAGCCTTAAGTTTCGGTTGTGGTGCCTTGGCGATCACGACATTCGGCCTCTTACCCCTTGAGACCGGCTTGGCCACCTGTTCCGCTGGGATCTCCGCCAGATGAGCGCTTCCGGCAGGGAAGATGATGACGGAGCCAAACTGGCGGGGCGGTTCCTCCCACTGTCGACTGAGGCTCGCGGGGAGAACCACACGAGCGTTGATCTTGACCACGTACGGAATCGGGGTCATGTTGGAAGCTGAATTCGTCTGGGGAGACATTGTCGTCGAAGGTTGATTGCTGCATGGAAAAAAGAACATCATTTCAGTGGCAATCGATATGTATATTGATTGAGTTCATATGAACGTTTAACCCGAAATATGGGAGGAGAGATTGGTCCCACCGGGCGTGCCAGAATCTGTAGGGTGTTTTTTCGTCACCCCATTGAGATGGGAATACGCGCACGCTTATCAGGCGTACTACAGATTCCCCCTGCCTAGGGTAGGCGGGGGTTTAATGATTGTGGGGATCCGAATCTCCGGCAGCCGCGGACTAAGCTGCCGTTAATTACCCCTCGCCTTTGGGGCGAGGGAACCTCCGATTAACGGGTTAAACTGGTCATGCGAACTCAATGCGCAGTGTACGTGTGTTCTGTTCTGAAAGGGGGGTTTTGGATATATCGGGAGCCACGCAGAGTTTTTACGGGGGTCCCGCTACCCGGATAGCGGGCTGGGGGTCAAGGGGGCTAGCAGCCCCCTTGCGGGGTTCGGGGCAGCGCCCCGGCCCGAAAATTTTTTTGAGGGGGAGAGTGTGGCGGAGTATGTGTATGTGTACATTTGTATACATATGTATATATATACATGTATATATAAATAAAGGGAAAAAGGGCATCCAAAGGATGCGTGGGGCAGCACCTTGGGCGCTGTGCGCTTAGGTGCTGTGCGCTCAGGCGCAAGCGCGCCACGTGTCCGCACGTGGGCGCTTTGCGCATGAGTGCTGCGCGCAGGTGCGCAAGCGCGCCACGTGTAGGCACGTGGGCGTTTTGCGCGCAGGTGCGCAAGCGCGCGCGCCACGTGTCGGCACGCGGGCGCTTTGCGCACTTGCGCAAGAGCGCAGGTGCGCAAGCGCGCGCGCGCCACGTGTCGGCACACGGGCGCTTTGCGCACTTGCACAAGCGCTTAGGTGCGCAAGCGCGCGCGCGCGCCACGTGTCGGCACGCGGGCGCTTTGCGCACTTGCGCAAGCGTGCTGGTGCGCAAGCGCGCGCGCCACGTGTCGACACGCGGGCGCTTTGCGCACTTGCGCTGCGCGCTGCTAAAATAAATTTCTCAGAAGAGAAATCAGAGAGGAGTTGGACTTCTGAGTGTGTTTTTTTTTTTTTTTTGGGTTTAGTGAACGATGTTCTTCTTCCTCCTGTTGCTTGTTGGATCTTGAAGATCAAGAGATGTGAAATCTCAAAATCTCTTCTTTTTCAGATCTAATGATAGATCCAAGTTCCCCTTTGTGGGTTTTGTGGTGAAAAACTAATTTGTTTTGAAAAAGGAAGAGTAAAACTCTTGATTTAATTCAAGAGAAAGAAAAAGGTTTTGGAACCTTGAAGATGGAAGAAAGAGCTCAGCTCTGAGACTTTTTTTTTTGGAGAGAGAAAAAGTTGTTGAGATATTTCATTATCTTTGCCTTTATAGGCCATACATTTTACACATAGCCCCTTGGGCTTAACAAAATGGCATTTTGCCTATCCCATGGCTCATGTGCCATTTCTTTTTGCACATAAGCCATGGGCTTTACAAAAATTTGGCTTTATGCCTATTTTTCTTACATTTATCCGAAAATAAAATAATAGAAAATGCAACAAAATTATTTATTACAAAAATTTTATCTTGGCGTGGGGGAGGCCGGCCGCTTCATGTTCGGGCTCGACCCGGGCATGGGCACACTGGATCTGGGCTTAGGCCCACTTGGCTTGGGGTTGACTTTGATTTTGACTTGGTCAACCGGGGTGTAAATTTTTACCCCAACAGCCACCACAACCTCCAATACTGCCCTACAAGCGGCTTAATACTGACTCTTGTATACAATCCACGGGCACGAATAAACATCTCCCTAACAAAGTCCCATCCGCGACTAGGGATATGTTTACACGGTGAATAGCCCTTGTAAGTCCTCTCGACTTATAAGGAGAAAGCACTCTTGTAAAATCCTTACGACTTATAAGAGACCACACACTTAGGAATCCTCACGATTCCTAAGGAGAAAACGCACCTACAAGATCCTCACGACTCATGGGAAGAAATACCTTTATGAGACCCTTACGGCTAATGAAGTCAAAAGCCTTAGTCGACAGGATCTTAACCCTGTTTGCTAAGCCACCTTTGTTCGACATCGACAGAGGCAACTGATGATTCGCTCCTGGCAATATCCCAGTTGTAGCGGTGCTGATGCCAAAATCGTTGTCTAATCCCAAGCTTGCAGCGAAAAGCCAGCGAGCCACACATGCATACGAAATAACCGAAATGATGGGGCGACTTGCAACAAAATCAGCAAGTAAAAATGTATGCATACAAAAATAGCCAAAATGATTAGGCAACTTGCTATAAAAAGCAGCGAGTAAAAATAAAAAATATATATAGCCGAAATGATTGGGCACCGCAAAAAATAGCCGAAATGATTGGGCAATCGCGACCTTCGCGATATAAAAGCTGAAATGATAGAGTATCGCAGAAAGAAATAAAGAAAAATGAAATTTATGCCCTATGGGTGATATCATATCAATCTCTGTATACAATACAGGGGCGCAAACAAAGAGGGAATCACACCTTTCCTCTCCAGGCTTCATCAGAAGAAGAAGCCAAATCTCAACGGTTCACAGATAGCCTGGAGATCATCTCAACATTCGTCTCATTACAACAAACACAATATCAAGCAAAGCGGAACAGTGGCAACTCCCAGTTCCATGACTCGGCGGTGCACAGATGACCGATAGTCAAACCCTGACTCCGTGAAAGATAAATTCAACCCTTCTTGGTCACGTAGAACGCGGCTTATGTCAATCCTGACCCCGTGGGAAACGTCCAGAGCGGATCCTGGTCCTCGCAGAGCACGGTAATGAACCAGTGTGAAGCATCCAGAGCGGAGCCTGGTCCTCCCAGAACACGGCAACGACCCCATAGAAAGCATCCAGAGCAAAATTCATGGTTACGTGGAACGCGGCTTATGTCAATCCTGACCCCGTGGGAAACGTCCAGAGCGGATCCTGGTCCTCGCAGAACACGGCAATGACCCCATGGGAAGCATCCAGAGAAAAATTCCTGGTTACGTGGAACGCGGCTTATGTCAATCCTCACCCCGTGGGAAACATCCAGAGCGGATCCTGGTCCTCGCAGAGTACGGCAATGACCCCGTGTGAAGCATCCAGAGCGGAGCCTGGTCCTCGCAGAACACGGCAACGACCTCGTGGGAAGCATCCAGAGCAAAATTCTTGGTTACGTGGAATGCAGCTTATGTCAATCCTGACCCCGTAGGAAACGTCCAGAGCGGATCATGGTCCTCACAGAGCACGGCAATGACCCCGTGTGAAGAATCCAGAGCGGAGCCTGGTCCTCGCAAGAACACGGCAATGACCCCGTGGGAAGAATCCAGAGCAAAATTCCTGGTTACATGGAACGTGGCTTAAGTCAATCATGACCCCATGGGAAACGTCCAGAGCAGAGCCTGGTCCTCGCAGAACACGGCTATGACCCCGTGGGAAGCATCCAGAGCAACTCCTGATTCCGTGAAATGCGGATAAGGGTAACCTCACCCATCACTTGCGGGTCCTCACGACTCGTAAGGGAGCAAACTCTCTTGTGAGATCCTTACGATTTGCAAGAGAAAACACACTTAGGAATCCTCACGATTCTTAAGGAGAAATTACACCTACGGGATCCTCTCGACCGGTAGGGAGAAAATTCTTTATGAGACCCTCACGGCTCATAAAGTTGAAAAGTCTTAGGAGGCAGATTTTAACCCTGAATCCTAAGCCATCGTTGTCCTACAAAGAAATCGAGATAGACTATCCACAGAATACATTTAATAAAAGGGACACGCCATCGTGAGGAAAAATATGTCTTTTATTTATGAATCAAAATGAATACAAAGTACAATTCGTGAAAGAACAAAAAAAAAATATACTCTAATTCAGGAGTATGTACAAAGGAAGAATAAAAAAATGTATATACAATTCTTCAAGTTGGCGGGCGATTTAGTAGATTTGCCAGTTCATCCCTTTTTCGCTGAGCCTCGCCTTCATGATTCAGTATCGTCAAAAGACGGGCCTCCGCTTGAGCCTATTGGGCCTGGTATGAGGCAAGCCAGCCTTCAAGCTCTTTTTTAGTAACCTTATGGGCTTCGACCATTTCACGAGTGAACACGGCGGCCTTATCAATGGCTACCACCTCCTTGATGGCTTCTTGAAGCACTCGCCAAAGTTCATATGCTTTAGTGGCCTTGGCCGTAAGGTTGGCCTGATGCTCCCTCAGCGCTTTGGAAGCCAGCTCCTTCTCCGAAAACTTGCGGCTCAGCCTTTTCTCACATGATATCATGTTCGCAGCACACCGCTTAATCAGCCCCTGTAAGCTCGCCTTCGGGGCCACGACCTCTGAAGGAAGGCGTGTACATTCAAGAACATGCAAGCAAGTCTCCACCTGCCGACAAAACTCAACCCAGACTTGCACCAATATTTCACTGTGGTAGGTGGCAAGAAAGGGAAGAGAGTCGTTAGCTTCAGCGGCAAACACTTCGGCCGTGATCAGACTGCCAGAGCAAAGGTCCTCAATCAGGGATGACAGGGAGTCGAGGCTTAGCTTTGCTATCCGTTCCGAGGCACGCAGAGCATAGGGGCCGGGTGGCATGGCGATGCGAGACTCCAGCGTAGTGAGAACTGGCAGAGCTGTTCAGATTTATAAACAGTCAGCGAGACTTGTAAGCAAAGAACAAATGGAACGACGTTGAGACTTTACTTACCCACAGTCATGCAAGAGGGATCTGAAGGCTCCCCAGGCCTGTCAAGAATCTCAACCACGTCGTCGGCTTCCAGAACTGTAAAAGACATCAATGTCATTTTATAAAATAGTGATAACGCTGTGAAAAGAGGGTAAACAACACTAACCTTGTCCGGAAGAGAGGACGATACGTTGAGGAGATATCGCCTGCGGAGCAGCCATCTCCAACAGACGCTGAAAGGACTGTCTGGGAGACAGATCGGCAATAGAGACCGCCAATCCGCGCAATTTTAAAAGGACAGAAGGGTTTCAGATAATGGAGAGATTATTAATGTAAAATATATAAGGCTACCTTCGATACTCCTCCCATTCTGAGCTAGAGGGATAGTAGCTTCAGCAGCCTCCTCCGTGACCTGAGGCACATCATCGGGGACGTGGACCAATGTAGCGACTTCCGAGCGAGGAGCAGCGGCTGCTACTGCAGGCTCCAATGGAAGGACGGTAGCCTCGACTACCTGTACCCCAGTCTCCGGGTCGCCCTCAGGAAGATCTATTGGAGCGGCGACCGACAAAGATGCCTCCCCAGAAGGAGCAAGTGCTTCAGGAGCGGGAACCACCGAGGGAAACTCTATCGCAAGAGCAACAGTTGCATCGACCCCCTCCACACTGATTGGTGTTTCACTGGGGATATCGGTGGAATCTACGGTCAAAGCGCGACTCAGAGCCTCCGCCGCCGCCGAAGTCCCTGCAAAGTTTGTACGAGGATAAGGATACATATATATGTATGCAAGCAATACAAAATATTACAAAGAGATACACGAACATACTGATGCGCAAGGGAGCTTCTAGTATGGCTTGTTCAAGCCGACGTTCCTTCCTGAGGAGATGTGCTCGCCGAGGTCCAAGGGTAGACTCGTGGCCACCGGTCCATAATGAAAGCGCGTCCTCGGCGTCGGCCGAAACAGCCTGTTTAAGGGCCCTTTCGCCCTATTCTTCCAAAGGGCCTATGAATCGCCGCCGTGTCCATGGAGGTTCTTCGCAAAAGATGATGGCAGGGTAAGGCTTCTTCGGAATCCTTACGTTCTCGGATTCATCTTGCGAACGTCTTATAGCCTCAGCCAATTGTGCAGCTTCCTCGGCAGATGAACTCGAGAAAAGTAGGCCACCATCCAATTCTTGCATAGCTAGTGGTTCATCCTGAAGAATAGGCCCGAACTCTATTAAAGAGTCAAGCAGATTGGTGACCGTCTTCCTCCGCCTTTTGGACCCAGAACTAACCGCCGAAGACGATCGTTTCCTCCCTCGTGGAGCTTTGGTACGGCGCTGACCCACTTCACCTTCAATGTCCTCGCTTGGCGGTGCTACCGAGGACGACACGGCCATTGTTGACGCCGCGGACGATGATACTGCTACCGGTGCCCTATTAGCCCTTGATTGAGCCCGAGTACGCAGTGGCATACCAGCTGTGGGAGTTAAGTCTACTTCCGCCACCCCCGGAATAAGCACAACACTAGTATCCCTCAAGGGAGGGCGAACCGTTGCACGCGGTTGCGGCGGAACTCCCGTGGCTTGAATCGGAATGGAAGCGCTGTATCCAAGAAGCACCCTCTTCTCCTTAGCAATAATTGGACTGACCCGGTGGAGGTACCAACCCGTGAAAGACCCCACACATCGAGGAATATGATCAGCTTCAGGGATCATGAAGCAAGAACCAGTGTTCAGCCGCATAAAGTGATGAGCGGCGTCACGAACAGCTTCAGGCGATGGGCTAGGCGCCACTGTAAATGCTTCGAAGGGGACACCCTGATCATATCCAAGTTGCCAAGCAAAGCGGTGTGGGTTGTACTGCATAAAGAGGGCCGCACCATTCTGACGAAATACCAGATAACCTGGTCTGATCGCGTACAGGTGCATAGCTTCCCTGGGCTTCAGAGAAGGTACCCCCTCTTTCGACAAGTCGTGGAGCTGTTGAATCGGTCCTGAGGAAGCAGATAGGGCTCGATCGATGAATACTATTCCGCCCATATTAGCATAGGGAGCGATCAGCACATGAATAGCCCCAAACTGAGTCGGGTCAGGAGCAGAAGCGTCCACCAGCCGCATGAGTCGCGGAAAAGTGTAGGCGTCATAAAATTTAAGTCTTTGGTGTGCAGCAAAGGCCCCCAACACGTGCATCTCAATCCATGACGTGAAGTAATGAAGAGAGAAATTTACCACATCTACACCTGGAGTTGAGGTATTAGCCGTGCCGCCTAACCCATGATATAGATGCGCTAGCCCTGGAATGCCCACAGCTAGTCGCATTCCCTCAGTAATGTGATGAGCAGGGTAAATAACCGAGGCTCTCATGAAACGGTCATGCATGGGAATGACGAACCAGCTAAGCCAAACGCTGATGAAGCCCACAAAGAAAGTCTCCTCATCCATACCAGGAGCTGCAATCGACTCGAAAGATACCGCCGACATGATGGGAATGTAATACTGCGGCAAGTCCTCTTCTTTAGTCGGTCGCCTGTTTAAACCAAACGCAAAGGGGTCGTTAATGTTCGCGAACTTTAGAGTCGTCTTTGATAGGACATCCTCGCGAAGGAAACAAGCGATAAAACTTTTAAAAGTGACGCCCTGCTCCTCTGACTCCGTGAATAGTTTGTCAAAAATACTCAGGGTCTTGATCAAACTCGGGCGCTTGTGGCGGACGGTGTTCTCGGTAGACAGGCCGTCAAGCATTGCAGGCTCGGTTTCGAAGACATACTCATCGGGAGGCAGCAATTCTTCATAAAGTGTCCTCCTGACCGGCAGCCCTGAGATCTCACGAAATTCTTCCAGAGAAATTGAAACTTCGCGGTCCCCTGGAAGGAAGGTGTTGGTGGGAAGATTCTATTGGTTCAAGAAGGCCTTAACCCACCAGACATGGAGAGATTGGTAGTGGAAAAGGGATGCATATATCGCCTGATAAAGTCCAGCCCTCTGCAGTCGCGCGCGATGGGCTGATAGGATGTAACGAGCCCAGAGAAGTTAGCCCGTGGGATGTCGAGGGGTAAGCCCTATCTTGTAAATCTGTCCCCATGGCTGGGCTTCGCCCTGGCAAATGCGGCACCCCAAAATATCTATAGCCGGCACCGGATGGTTCGGAATACCAGTTGTTGAAGACTCAAGCCATCCCATAGGGGTCCAATTCGGCATCTCCACAGCAAAGGCAGTCCGTGGAGGATCCATTGGCAGAAACAGACGGGTAGGCTCCGTCGGTATCTTGCAAAGAAAACTGCGGCGACCGCGGATGATGTGACCGTACCAGGTCCCCCCATAACAGCAAGTTGGTGCGACTCGGGTCATGAGCCCTGATCATCGCCATCACTTCCTCGTCAGACGGTGACTGAGGAAAAGCAGCCTCCGAGCGAGTGAAAGGGAAGTATGGAACAGAAGTCATTGCGTCTGAAATAAAAAAAAAAGGGGAAACTGTTAAGCAAAGCTAACACGTGTTTATAAAGGCATATATGAAAAGACAGTGGAAGAAAGCAACAGGGGACTCATTTTATGGGACCATTGGTTACAAAACACATGGGTCCCACAAAATCAAGATGGCGGCTCGCTAATGATGAGGCAAAGCAATCACTATGAGACAAAAGAAGATTCTCAATAAATGAACAAGTGGATTTCAAATGACCTTACACATTCCCCAAAAAGAAATCCATTTTGGACTTTGCAAAAAATCAAGCAGAGCAAGGGAATTAAATTCCCAGAAAACTCTACTGCAAATCTCCTCTTTTTGGGTGCAAAGAAACAACTCAGGGCAAGAAAACCCCAAGAAGTTCTCTGTGAAGAACTGAGTTCTTTAGAGAAATTAAATTCCTTTTGAGCAGAGCAATTAAATTCCCAGGAAAATTGGAGGCTATAGCGAGCAAGCTATACGAGAATTTAATTCTCCTAAAGATAAAACTAGGGTTTAACCCTATATGAGAATTTAATTCTCCCAAATTCACAGGAATTTTCCTCCAAGATAAAACTAGGGTTTAACCCTATATGAGAATTTAATTCTCCCAAATTCATAGGAATTTAATTCCTCCAAGATAAAATTAGGGTCCAACCCTGCTTGAGAATTCAATTCTTCCAAACTCATAGGAATTTAATTCCTCCGAGACAGAACTAGGGTTTAACCCTACATAAGAATTTAATTCTTCCACATGCATAGGAATTTAATTCCTTTAAAAACAAAATTAGGGTTTACCCTACAGAGAATTTAATTCTTAAAATAAAGAGACTTAAAAGATTTCCATGCACGTAAAGAACTAAGGTCACGTGTCCCCACATGACCCCTAAAAAGATCCTCCAAAATAAGAAGGAATTAGCCATGAGGCAATGCCTCACGTGTTCCCACGTGACTTCCAAAATAAAGAAAACAAAAGCAAAGGCAATGTTGGCTCTGGGTGCCCTCACGTGTCCCCACGTGACCCCTAATAAACATTCTAATAAATCAGGGCATGAGTACCCATCACGTGCCCACACGTGATGGCTATGAAAACTAAAAGTGTTTAACACTTATTTGCAATTCTGACAACAAGGTAAAGGAGATCTGGCCCCATCTCTGGGTGTCCTTACGTGCCCCCACGTGACCCCTTCCTTTCTAGTGTTTAACACTATTTTGAGTATTTCGTCTCCAGTGTTTAACACTGCTGTCCTCTAGTATTTAACACTATTTTAACGCCAATCTTAGCCAAATTAGCTAAGTTTCCAGAGGCAAAAAACTCCCCTTTAACTAAATCTCAAAGTTGAGTAAAACTCAGAACTACAATGTTTAATGCTCAGTCAAAGATAAAAATGTTGTCAAAGCCCTCAAACTCTTGTTTAGCATTGCTAAGTGATGAGGGGCTGAACCTAGACAAATGTCTAATGGTCCAATAAAGGGCCAACACTTCAAATCTAATTGGACTTAGCTCAAGTTGGCCATAAGTCCTCAATTCAGATTTAACTGAGCCAATGTGCTCATAATCTAATAAATTGATCTTAGTTCTAAATTGGACTACAGATCCCCAAATCAACTTTGGTTCAAGGGTGCATCTCTTCACTCCTTTGATATTTGTCGTTATAATCCTTCAACGTCTTCAGAGAGGTGACGGGTCCCGACAACCACACTCGGACTATAATGTCCTTAACCTTGACTGTGAGGTCTTTAAACTCTCGGACTATGATGTCCTTAACCTTGACTGTGAGGTCTTTAAACTCTCGGACTATGATGTCCTTAACCTTGACTGTGAGGTCTTTAAACTCACGGACTATGATGTCCTTAACCATGACCGTGATGTCTTTAAACTAACAATGGACCGTAATGTTCTTAAACTAATTGACCGCAATGTCCCTAAACTAAACATTATAGTCCAAATACTCTTTTGTTGGATTTAAACGATCCCGTTAAGTTGATCTTAGTCTAAAAATGAGACTAGCGTATCCTTAACAAACGTTTAAGTTGATCTTAGTCTCAAATATGACTAACTTATCCTTAAACCCAACCCCCAAACCCAAATCTAAGAAGATACGGATTTGGACTAATCCACGCCCTACGGGCGACGACATAAATTAGTCTCCGTATACAATCCACGGGCAACCAAACACAAAACAAACACCCACGACACGAAGTGACCATCTGAAGAAGGAGAAAGTTGTTACCGCGATGCGGTAGCGTAATTAACTGCAGGGGCTTGCGCCTGCAGGGAAGAGCGTCCCCACAATCAAAAACCCCTCAAACGAGGGGGAATCTGACGAAGTCTGCTACATCGGTCGCATCCGCTTAAACCTTCGATACATGGTGTCATAAATCAACTTGGCATCTTCGGAGAGGTGGATGGATAGAACCAATTAGCATCTGCCCCGAAATTCAGGCAAGACAGACCCGCGCGGTCGCGTCTCCGTGTTTCGGAGGGGAACACCTCCCACTGTACTTTGATCTCCACCCTACCACGGCTTTACTGAGTCGTGCAAACAGGTGGATTTTGGGTACAGTTCCGAGGCACATGGAGGCAATGAGCGATAGGAGGGATTTCATCTCTTCCGGTATTGGGGGTTGATATTGCACCATGTACGATTGGCTATAACAGGAAGTCCCTGGCCAGGGCTGCTAAGATTTACTGATAAGTGTTATCAGTAATTTCTCGATCTGTTATGAGCCATATACCGGCATAACTTATTGAGTTATTAGGGTCGACGATACCATCCCAAGACTTGATATGCAACATATCTGATGAAGAGACTGGACTGTACGGTAAGTGTTGTCAGTTGGCTCGACGGGAGTTTTAGCAGGTTTGCTTATGTTTCTTTTGATCGCTCAATACCTGGGAGCCATTACGTACAACTTGTACCACTGACGGTTTGTGGGCATGTGATGTGATCACTGCCTACTGCTAGCGTATTGACGAGTCTTAGAGTCCCATAAAGGGGTCTCCTAGCTCAAGCGAAAAGATGTGGGGTGTATATGTGATATGCGCGGGAGCTCGATTAAATGCGTGTATTGGATACCGTATTTTAATCAGGCGTTTTCTATTGGACGGGTCGTATGTGATATGACCAGGATATTAGATCAAGTGTTGATTTAATATTAAGTCCATTAGCTCATTTATTAAAACTTGTTTCTTTATGATGCATGCATGAGTGTATGTATATGTTGATATGGATGCACACATGCAAGCATACATGTGTCATGGTTGATGATACATTGGTGGTGGAAATGCAAGACTCACATGGTTGCATATTTATATATTTTGTTTATTTGAGAAAAGCAAAATGGCAATTAAATCATAGTTGACTATTCAACCCTCATTTCTTGTGTTGACAAAGTCAATACCATGGTTTCATTGCCCATGGTTTTGCTTAAACTCAAGTTACAAAATATCTAGATATTTTGTAACCATAGTTTAGCATGGCATAACTCTCACTTACTCTCTTGAGTTTAGTTAGAGTTATTCATAAGATTCTCTTGAGTTAAGCTTGAGCCATCTCCTTCTTCCTCTCTCTCCTCAAAGCACTCTAGGGTTTAAAAAGAAAGAGAAGAAATTAAAAAGAAAAGGTTTTTAAGTGAGATCCAAACCCACATTACCATTCCACTTTAGTCTAGCTCACTAGTGTGGAGTGTTTGCTTCATCTTCATCCTTGATCAAGTGTCCTTGATCAAGTGAAGCTTGGAGTTTGGTGCAAAGGGACTTCGTGATGGATCATCGTGGACTTGGAAGGACACAAGCCAACCGATTCAAACCCCACTCGATCCAAGGAGTCAAGGAGGAGGTCTACAAAGGTTGTATTTTCTCCCCACTTAGTGTTAGACACTATATAGTATATGATACTATAGTTTGTTACTCTATTTTTCTAGTTCGATTCATGGTTGGATTGTTCAGCACCCCCTTAAATTTTTGTTATAGCATGTGTGATGGAACCCTAAACCTAAGCATGGTGCTAAAGAATCCCTACACAATGCTCCTGCTATATTTCAGCGGTGTATGATGGGAATATTCTCCGACATGGCTGAGAATTTTCTTGAGATATTCATGGACGATTTCTCCATCTTTAGAGATTCTTTTGACGAGTGTTTACAACACCTTGACACTGTCCTTACCTGATGTAAAGAAAAGAACTTGACTTTATACTGTGAGAAATGCCACTTTATGGTTCGTGAAGGTATTGTCTTAGAACATATTATTTCACAAAGTGGCATTAAAGTCGATAATGCCAAAGTCGATGTCATTTCAAATCTGCCTGCTCCCAACTCCGTCAAAGACATCCGTTTCTTTCTTGGCCATGCCTGTTTTTATAAACGGTTCATTAAGGACTTTAACAAGGTTGTTAGACCCTTGACTTTTTTACTGGCCAAGACTCGACGTTCCATTTCAACTCGGAATATTTTTCCGCCTTCAACTTGCAGAAACAGTCACTCCCTACCGCTCCTGTCTTGTCATCCTACGACTGAAACCACTCGTTCGAAATTATTTGTGATGCTTCCGACTTCGCCATCAGTGCTGTTTTAGGACAACATATCGATAAGAAGCCGCACATAATTTATTACGCGGGCCGTACCTTAAATGACGCCCAATTGAACTATACGACGACTGAGAAGA
The DNA here is from genome assembly GCA_030015575.1 of Agapanthus africanus. Lineage (NCBI taxonomy): Eukaryota > Viridiplantae > Streptophyta > Magnoliopsida > Asparagales > Amaryllidaceae > Agapanthus > Agapanthus africanus. Next base: position 750,668,578 of record CM057340.1, on the reverse strand, counting down.
ATTCTTAGCTATTGTATTTGCTTTAGAGAAATTTAGGCCATACCTTATCGACTTCCCAGTCGTCTGTTACACAGACCATCTAGCTCTGAAGGATCTTTTCACTAAAAAGGATGCCAAGTCTCGGTTAATACGTTGGATTCTCTTGCTCTAAGAATTCGACCTTGTCATCAAGGACAAAAGTGGATGTGAAAACGTTGTCTCCGACCATCTTTCTCAACTCCCTTCTGATCCATCGCCTGTCGTGCCAATCAATGATTCGTTCCCTGATGAACAACTCTTGACAATATCATGCGAACCTTGTTCGCGGATATTGTTAATTACATTGCCACTGAACTTGTACCAAACGAATGGTCAAGTCAGGACAAACACCGTTTTCTTTCCCAAGTAAAACACTTTTACTGGGAAGAACCCGACCTGTTAAAGTATTGTCCTGATCAGATCATTTGTCGATGCATGCTCAACACTGAATTTCAGAGTGTTCAATCTTTCTACCATGATCAATCATGTAGAGGTCATTTCGGCTCCAGGAAGACTGCGGAAAAGATATTGCAATGCGGCTTTTACTGTCCGACGCTATTCAAGAATTCAAATGAATATTACAAGACCTGCTCTAAATGCCAGCACATTGGCCGAATTTCGGGAAGAAATCAAATGCCGCTCCAACCAATCTTGGTTGTTAAGATTTTCGACGTCTGGAGAATTGACTTCATGGGCACATTCCCTAACTCATGTAGGAACCTGTACATTCTACTTGCGGTCGATTATGTCTCAAAATGGGTCGAGACCGTCCCAAGTCGAACTAACGACAACCTAAGTTTCTAAAAGAAAACATCTTCTCTCGGTTTAGGCACCCTCGAGCTATTAGCAATGATAACAGATCGCACTTCTGCAATCGGTCTTTCAAGACTGTGATGCGAAAGTATGGAATCAACCACAAGCTCTCCACGCCCTATCATCCCCAAACATGCGGGCAAGCCGAGGTCTCCAATCGGTTTGTCTTTGGTAAGGCTTGCCACATCCAGGTCGAGATTGGGCACAGAGCTATTGGGCAATCAAGGAACTTAATGCCGATCTTTTTCAAGCTGGTAGCTTTCGGAAGCTACAAATAAATGCATTGAACGAGCTTCGGGATGAAGTGTGCAATAACGTGGTTATCATGAAGAACAGGACGAAGGTGTTTCATGATAAACATCTTGTGCGCAAAACGTTCACGCCAGGACAACAAGTCCTTCTTTACAATACCCGACTGCATTTTCATCCGGGTAACTTACGATCTCGTTGGACGGGACCTTTCTTGGTGCGGTGTGTGTACCCGCACGGTGCGGTGGATTTGGAGAATCTAAAGTATGGTTCACTATTCAAACTGAACGGACACAGATTAAAACCGTTCTTTATCGCAGAACCATCGGAGGAGCTCCTGATGTTGCAGGAGTCGGTTTACCTTGTCTAATCTTCCTTCATTTACCACCAAACGCTGTTTCGAATAACTTTGGGGGTATGTATAAACCATCTTGTGTGTGTGTGTGTGTGTGGATATTCTTGTCCGGTGCGTATCCATTTTTTGTTCTTCTGACGAGCATCCATGTCTTGTAAATACTCAGTTTTGTATGTCGGGATATTTCTTACCTGGTGAAATTCCCTTTTGAAAAAAAAAATAAAAAGACAAAAATAAGGGTTCTTTTTGTAAATATTCAAAAGGAAAAGGGAATTTTTTTGGAACAATACCAAGTGGAGGGGTTTTAGTGCAAAAGAGGTAATTTTTTTACCACCTTTTGACTAACCCCTTTAAAACACATCCGCTCTTCTCCTTTTCCAACCCAAGGCTCCTTCTTCCCCAACTCACCAAACCCTAGCTGCCACAAAAAATTCTACCGGCGATCTGCCCAAGAGATCGTGCATCCGCTGACGAAAGGAGCAATATTTCACGCATCCGCCGCCTTCTTGACTCGTCACCTTCTGAAATTTTCAAGGGACGTTTGCATTCTCTAACTGTCTCTCCAGAACTGTTAAATCTATGATTTTTTTCAATGGCTCCCAAATTTCAACCTGAGAGAGACTTTTCCTCCATGTTCGCTCATGACTTGTACGATAGTTACTTTGGAGACGAAATCCGAAAACGCGGTTGGAATTACTTATTGTACAACCATCCAAACGCATTCGCGCTTCCAGATCTCGTTGAACGCTTCTATGAGAGCATGGAAGAGGGGTGTTTAGGAAGTTATGGGTACATACGCTTGTTTTGGAGATCGAGAAATTGTTGTAGATCGGGACATGTTTCATGAAGTAACTTTGATCCCCCGCATCCCGCTCATGACCAACCCCTTCAATTTGAGTATACATGCCGTTGATGGGAGAAAATTGTGCTAGGGTGCCAAAGAAAGGAATTCTTGGAAGTACGCTGTATGCGAACGTGTTGACCATATACCGTTGGGCACAAAATAATATCTTTGGTAGTTCGCATAACACTACTTTTTTTACTCCATCCCTACAAATTATGCACACACTAAGAATGAAAAATCCAAGTTATGACATGTGTACAGTATTGTTACACTCAATTGGCACCGGTAAAGGGGCAGTCAATTATCCGTACCCGATGTTAGTGACACAACTGTGTCGCTATTTTTTTCCTGTGGAAGAATTCGATACTTATATGCAGATGGGGGTACCCATTCGACCTTTAGTAGAGAGTGCATCCACTTCATACACTAGGCTTCACGAGTTTTGGTCGCGCACCGAGCTGACCAAGGATGTGATAGCAGAGACCCCTAGCTCGAGTTCCATAGCGGGTGATGAGGATCTAACCCCCGCGAGAAAGCGTGTGGCGCTCTAGTAGGGGGTCGAGAGGGTGTTAGGGATGATGACGAGTTTTGATCGGCGTATTACGAGTCTGGAGTAGGGGATGTCTACTCTGTTAGCACGTGGTGATAGGGCAAGGTATAGGAATCATGGTGCTGGCACGAGTGGTACTGCATCTGGTTTTAGGAGATGTAGTAGGCAGCAGTGAGGGCACTGCTGCGAGTATGTTTAGGGGTAGGATTTGTTGTAAATAGTTATCCATACATTCTATATTTGCACGTTTATTTTTTTGCTTGTAAATATTTTTTCTTTTGTTTGGATGTTTAAATTCTGCATTGCATCATGTTTATATTTCTGCATTGCATTGTTGTTTTTTTTCAAAAAACCATAAAAAATTGAAAATCCTAAAAACCCATAAAAATTTGAAACCTTCTTTTCCAAAAAAAACCATAAAAATTTTGTCGTCAAAGTTGGCTATTTAGACTCGAGTTCGACATGATGGTTGACCGATTAAAAATAACTAAATGCTAGGCTTAGAAATTAAAAATCCTAAAAATAACCCTCCTTGGAGTGTAACCGTAGTAAATATACGTCCTTGCAGTTTGTTTAGAAGTAAGTAATCTTGAGTTCAGTTCTTGAGTTAAGTGGAAATGAAGGGAAAGTATTGAAAATTTAATTGAAGGATAAGTTTGAAAAATAGTTTCTATTCTTGAGTCCAAATTCAGAAAGTATATATCCTACAAACTGCACTTACACACACCTTGAAACTTGGATACCAGAGAATACCTAGAAATACTCTTGCCTGAAAGCCTAGTATGAAAGAAAAAATAGTATTTGAAGCTAACCACCAAAAGAGCGTCGCTGAAAAGTATATCCGGTCTTGAAAAAAAAGAAAAATGTGTATATTGTAAGACCTGAAAACTGCTATTTACGCCTTAATAAGCTCATGCGCTCGGTAATCGGTTGATTAGTGCCTCAGGAAGCAGTAGTAGTCGCATGAAAGGTGTGTGAGCGAATTTGCCCATCATTAATAAAAAAAAGTGGTATTAGGTGCTAGGGTAAGGATACTGTAGCTTGAATTGAATTCATGAGTATAGGGGTGAATTTACACACACACGTAAGGGATATGATCGATATTTGGATGAAAGATAGGAATAAAGAATAAGTCTTATAGGTTCCTTAAAGATCATAAAAAATTCGGATTGGAGACTACACTTTAGAAGGAAAACTTAAGAGAACTGAGGTCTTTATAAACTGACAAAACGTATAGGATCTTAAGTTAAATTGATAGGAGGTGTGAAGAATAAGGGGTGGATATTTCTAACTTAGAATGATAGAATTTCTAATTAGAATGCTAAACTGTAGGATTAGAGTCGACGACCAACTTGATAGGATTTTGTAGGTAGTATCCGCTGAAAAGCCTCAGGAGACAAAACTCCTCCTCTATGGCAACTTACGGATTTAACGACTTGTTGCACATGCTAAGTGCAACCGTGACACCTACGAAAGTGAGCTTAGGACTTTTTGAAAATAAAATTATTTGCTCGAGGTAAGCAAAAGATAAGTTTGGGGGTATTTATTTATATTAGAATTTTCCACTTTTATACCACTCATTCTTGATCGCATTGCATATAGGTAGGTGTTTTTGATCCGTGTTTGCTACATAATTACAGGTTACATGTTCTCAGTCCAAAACAATACAAATCACGCACAGTTATGACAAATTCAGGACAACTGCCGACAAAAGGATAAAAATACGGGTTCCGCTCATCCACATCCGTCAGGTGCCGCTTACCAATACAGGAGACAAGATCAAGCATGGTTATTCGTGTCTCAGACAAGTACAAAGCACGAGGGTAGAAGCACAAGAATCAAGAAGGCAACACAGAGCTCGAGGAAGATCAAGGCAATAAGTCCAATCGTTTTTCATTTGGGATTGTTGAAAAATTTAGGAGTATTTTGGAATGATTATGTAAATATAAGTGTACCAAATTGAAAAATAAAGCAACACAAAAAAACACAAGAAAAATGATGCACCAATTCCCAAATTCGACCGCGGAAGGGCGAAGTTTGGCATGTTTTGGCGACGGATCCGCGGTCATGTCGTAGCCAACTGTGACAGATTTTATGGGTGTTTTGGTCATTGTACATGGGTTCAGAAAAAGACCCTAGGGCTTCACTTCACTGCTTATAAATACTCTTGATCAAAGGCAAATAAAGGATGTATATTTTTCCTAGTTTTAGTTATAATTTAGTGTAAACTTCTTCTTCTTTATCTTTCCTCTATTAAAAATTGTATGAGAGCTTTTTGAGTGGATGATAAATAAAGTTGAGAGTTTTATGTTCATGTCTTGCTTCAATTGTTAATTAGTTTACTTACTTGCTTTTGTTTTTCTTAGTAGTATAAATTGTTATTTATTTCTTCTTTTTCTATTTTGTTTATCATTGCAACCATGATACTCAAGTGTGATTCTTGTTTAGGTGGGATCCTAAGTAGTTAGTTGTCGTCTTCTACCTCATATCTTTCTATCTTCTCTACTTGTTTTATTTTTCTTTTTTTATAATGAGTGGGTAGTTTTCTCACTTGTTAGGGTAGGATAAGCATGTTCCCCTCCGAACGGCGGCCGACGACGTTAGGGCATCTTTGCCTGAGATTCGGGGCAGATGCTATTTGGTTTTATCCGTCCACCTCTCCGAAGATGCCAAGTTGATTTATGGCACCGTGTATCGGAGGTTTAGACGGATGCGGCCGATGTAGCAGACTTCGTCAGATTCCCCCTCGCTAGAGGGGTTTTTGATTGTGGGGACGCTCTTCCCTGCAGGCGCAAGCCCCTGCAGTTAATTACGCTACCGCATCGCGGTAGCCACTTTCTCCTTCTCCAGAATTTCACTTCGTGTCGTGTGTGTTTGTTTTGTTTGTGGTTGCCCGTGGATTGTATACGGAGACTGAGTAATGCCGTCGTCCGTAGGACGTGGATTAGTCCAAATCCGTATTTACTTAGATTTGGGTTTGATGTTTTAGTTTAAGGATACGTTAGCCTCATTGAGGCTAAGATCAACTTAAACGTGATTTATTTAATATATGGCCATCGGGACTCGTCACCTCTCTGACGTCGTTGAAGGATTACAACGATAAGTGTCAGAGGAGTTCAGAGATGTACTCTCGAACCGAAGTTGATTTAGGGTTTTATAGTCCATTTGAATGTTTAAGGATACGTTAGCCGTGTTTGGGGCTAAGATCAACTTAAACGGGACCGTTTAGATCCGGCAAAAGAGCATTTGGAGGCTCTATTGTTCCAGTTTAGGGACGTAGTGGTCCATAGGTAGTTTAAGGACGTAGTGGTCCATAGGTAGTTTAGGGACGTTGCGGTCCATATTCCAGTTTAGGGACGTGGTGGTCCATTATTAGTTTAAGGACGTTTCGGTCCGATATTAATTTAAAGACGTTCCGGTCCATCATTAGTTTAGGGACGTTTCGGTCCGATATTAGTTTAGGGACGTTTCGGTCCAATATTAGTTTAGGGACGTTTCGGTCCGTCATTAGTTTAGGGACGTTTCGGTCCACGAGTTTAAGGACCCCGCAGTCCATATTCATGTGTGGTCGTTGGGACCCGTCGCCTCTCTGACGTCGTTGAAGGATTACAACGACAGGTGTCAAAGGAGCTCGGAGATGTACTCTCGAACCGGATATAAATTGATTTAAAGGAGCAATCTTGCTCAGTCAATTTAATTTGAGGACTTACGGCCAAAATTGGGCTAAGTCTAGTTGAAAATGTCCAACATTTTATTTGTTTTTGCATTGCATTTCTTTTTATTTTTATTTGGGCTTTCCCCAGAAAGGATGCAGAGCATCAATTTGTTTTGGGCTCTGCCCTTTATAAATGATGCAGAGCATCAATTTCATTTGGGCTCTGCCCTTTTATTGCTTTGCAATTTATTTTGGCCTGTTAGGTCTTTTTGACTTGGGCCTGGCCCTTCAAGTAATGCATTGCATTTGTGCAAAGCACTAAGAATCTTTGTAGATTCAAGAACAGAAGTGCAAAGCACTTTTTGATCCCTTGATCTAAATTTGGATCAAAGAAAAACAAGTTTTTCCTTGTTTCAGAGAACCAAAGGTTCATAACAAGTGCAAGGCACTATTTTTATTTTTTTATCTTTTATTTCTTTATTTTTTTTATTGAAGATCAATGATCTTGTTCTTAGATCAATGATCTGTTCATAAGAGAATTTTCTCTTCTTTTTGAAGGTTTTTACCTTTTTTATGTTCTTGAGGAGTTTCCAAGAGTTCTCTTCTTTTTTTTTTAGCAAGATATTGATAATTTTGAAATGAGATCTGGGGTCCTTTTTATAGTGCTCATAAATTAGTTAAATTTGTTACATAGATCTTTTTCTGAGTGATTTGGGAAATTTTCTCCACCGTTGGATCTTTGATCCAAAAGCCCCTGCTTTACAGAAGAAAATCTTCTTGTTCTAAAAAGAACAGAAAAGATTTATTCTGCTTTGCGCAACTCTCCCAGCGCGTGACACGTGTCGCGCAGCGCAGCTGCGCTTGCGCATCTGCGCCGACACGTGTCGCGCAGCTGAAGTTTTTTTTGTTTTTTTTTTTGCATCTGCGCGCGTTGACACGTGTCGCACAGCGCAGCGCAGCTGCGCTTGCGCAACTATTTTTTTTTTATCTGCACACGCTGACACGTGTCGCGCACCGCACAGCGCAGCGCAGCTGCGCTTCCGTAACTATTTTTTTTTTAATATCTGCGCGCGCTGACATGTGTCGCGCAGCGCACTGCGCAGCTTGCGCAACTTCTTTTTTTTATTTTATTTTTTTATCTGCGCGCGCTGACACGTGTCGCGCAGCGCACTGCGCAGACACGTGTCGCGCAGCGCACTGCGCAGCTTGCGCAACTTTTTTTTTAAGAGCTTTGCTCTGATGGAGAAAAACAGAAGTATTGCTTCTTTTCCCATCTTGGAATTTGAACAGAGCTTTGCTCTGATTGGGGTAAACAAATGCCCCCCCACCGTTGCGCTTACGTGGCCTCCTAACGTGAGCGCAGCGGTGGCAGACTCCGAACCGTCGCGCCATCCCTTGGAAGCTGAAAGGGCACTTGATGCCTATAAATAGGACCTTTGGTCCCTTAGATGATTCTCATCTCTAAAATTTTACTTTCAGAACTCAGAGTCCTGCTCTTTATTTTCAAGAACTTTAAGAGTTAAACTCTTAAAACTTTTAGGTGAAAATTTTAATTTGGATTAAATTAAATTAAATTAATTTTCATTGATAGAGCCTCGCTCTCAATAGATCCCTGATCTAAAGGAAACCTATTTAGGGTTTCACTTAGCAGAGCTTTGCTCTACAGATCTTAAAGGGATCTAAAGAGAACTAAAGGGGACCCTACTAGGGTTCCATAGAGCTCTGCTCTCTGAAAGATTTTCCTTGGATTTTCTTAATTCATTAATGGAGGTTTGCTCCTCCCAAATCATATAGAAGAACTCTTAAGAATTCTTCATGGATCTTGGAACTTAAAGATGGCATTTTATTCCTCAGTGCATTATATCGTTTTGCTTAATCAGTCTTTCTGATAATTCTATTGATCCTCTTTCACAGGAACAATGAACGCCCACATGTATGCTCTTAACGAGATCATCTCTCATGAGGGCATCCGCCGACTTGGTCGCTCTCAAAATCGGGAGTTCACAGACGAGGAGTGTGCTGAAATAATGAGTCGCTTCGACGCATACAATGGTCCACTACTTCCCCGACGTTCCTCTCTTCTTAAACTTATCGTGGGAGCTATCTGGGAAGCGCTTCCCCTATTCTGTTCCGGCGTGCCGCTTAGGGCGTTGGATGCCGCTGAGGACAAGGTGCACTCTGTGTACCTATTGAACTTTATCTCGAAGAGACGGCGAGACAGTCTTATTGACCTCTTGCACGAGATCTTTCAACAGTCTGCCATACTCGCTGCTTATCGGAGGGTGGAAGACATCGGGAGGGACCCTGACGCTTGTGCTTGCGAAAGGAAGCACACTAGGATGGTCCGCGAGGCTTGGAAAGTCATAGATAGGGTCGCTTTTGAATTCCTCAATCCATGCCCTGGATCTGAGGTTATTCCATTGTAACTTTCGTTTATTGTTTTTATGACTGTAAGAACTTCGGGCAATATTAATAGAATTTTTTTTTTATCCCAGCTTGTCTTTATTATATATCTTTTGTCCTGAGTCTTTTTGCCCATGCATGAATGAATGTGTCTTGAATGCTTGATCAAATGTAAATCGGATGCTCTTTCTGTTGCTTTTCCTCTTTCTCAGCATGTCGTCACAATTAGCAGGTAATAGAGTAAGCTTCTTGATTTCTTCACGAGATAGCGAGGGCTTAGGCCGCAGGTTCAGATCTGCTGCCTAAGACTTTTCAACTCTATGAGCCGTGAGGGTCTCATAGAGACTTTTCTCCCTACGGATCGAGAGGATCTCGTAGGTGGATTTTTCTCCTTAGAAATCGTGAGGATTCCTAAGTGTGGTTTTCTCTTGTAAGTCGTAAGGATCCTATAAGAGAATTTTTCCCTCTTACGAGTCGAGAGGACTTGTAAGCGGTTGTTTCCCTCCTTGTCGAAGTTCGATGTTGGAGGGTGAGACCCGTGGATGGTATGCAAGAGACCGTTTTGGGCCAACTTGCAGGGTCCCAGTGCTTAGGAAACAGGCTTCTTTTATGCCCACTGCCTAAGGCTTTATCTCACGAGTCGAGCCGCCTCAACAATTTTTTTCGCAAGTCGAGATGAATCGAGCGTTTCTCGCAAGAACATCTTAACGTCGCATTTAACCTCTGCTCTTTACGACTGAAGCCCGTTAAGGTTGGTGGTACTTAGGGTTTTGGCCATCGTACCGTCGCATAAGCTGATATAGTCCTCGATAGGCAATCGTGCTGTTCGAGTAGCCCTGCGACTGCCGTGTCTCTGATCCTTTCGGGGGCTGGACAAGACGTCTTCAAGCAATCCTCCTTGGCAGTTTGACCGTCGGAAGAGCAAGCGTTAGGAATTTGCCATGTCGCTTTTTACTTGAGATTAGGCTTATTTTGGTGAGCCCCGATGAGTCATAACCACTCCGCGCTGGTGTGGGGATGATCTCCGATAGTCTTTCGGGCTTTATGTGGGTTGCCGTCAAGACCCTGAAGCTAGGAATTTGGCCTTTGCTTCGTTTGCTGGCATTGCGTCTGCTGTATCGAGACGAATGTTGCGGTGGGAACTAGGGATTTTGCCGTGGCTCCGTTTGTTTGATGACGTTGCGTCTGTTGTGTCGAGACGAACGTTGGGGTGACATCTCGTCTGCTGTATCGAGACGGACGTCGAGGTTGTCTCTAGGTTGCTGGTGAACCGCTGAGGTTTGGAACTAGGGATTTTGCCGTGGCTCCATTCGTTTAATGACGTTGCGTCTGCTGTGTCGAGACGAACATTGGGGTGATATCTCGTCTGCTGTATTGAGACGGACGTCGAGGTGGTGACCATTTTGTGCTGGTGCGAGATGATCTCCGATTGTCTTTCCGGTTTTATATGAGTTACCGTCAAGACGTCGAAGCTAGGAATGTGGTCTTCGCTTCGTTTGCTTTGGTGTGTCCAAATCCTGTTGGAGGAAGAATGCTGGGGTTGACATTTCGTCTGCTGTATCGAGACGAACGTCAAGGTGGTGACCACTCTGTGCTGGTGCGAGATGATCTCCGATTGTCTTTCCGGTTTTATGTGAGTTACCGTAAAGACGTTGAAGCTAGGAATGTGGCCTTCGCTTCGTTTGCTTTGTCACGTCTGAATCCCTGCTGGAGGAAGAACGCTGGGGTGACAACTCGTCTGCTGTATCGAAACGAACGTCGAGGAGGTGACCACTCCATGTGAGATGATCTCCGGTGGTCTTTCAGGCCTTATATGACTTGCCGTTAAGACCTTGAAGCTAGGAATTTGGCCTTCGCTTCATTTGCTCATACTGCGTCTGGTGTATTGAGACGAATGCTGAGGTGGAGCTGGGATTTTGCCGTCACTCCGCTTTGTTTCGACCATGGGGTCTTTTGTTAACTTTGCATGTACACCCTGCTGGACTGCGAAGGAATGCCGTTGTTGACATTGCGTCTACTGTATCGAGACGAATGCTGAGGTGAAGCTGGGATTTTGCCATCGCTCCGCTTGTTTCGACCGTGAGGTCTTTTGTTAACTTTGCATGTACACCCTGCTGGATTGTGAAGGAACGCCGTTGTTGACATTGCGTCTACTATATCGAGATGAATGCTGAGGTGAAGCTGGGATTTTTCCATCGCTCCGCTTGTTGGTGTAACATCTGTGTCCTGCTGGAATGAGGAGGCACACCGTTGTTGGTCTCCAGGCTGCAGATATGGCCATTGAGATTTGGAACTAGAGACTTTGCCATGGTTCCGTTTCGTTGCGATTCTAAGGTCGGTTGTTGACGTCATGTCTGCATCTAGTTGGAGTGAGGAGAAACGCCGTTGGTGATCTCTAAGTTGTCGATGTTGACGTCGAGACCCTGAAGCTCGGGATCTTCATTTGCTTCATTTGTTGACATCGTGTCTGTAATATTGCGACAAATGTCCAGATTGTCTCTAGGTTGTCTATGAACCGTCGAGATTTGGCTTCGCTTTCTGATGGAGCCTGTTGGGAAGGTATGGTTCCCTCCTTATCTGTGCCCCTGGATTGTATACAGGGATCGATGTGATTTTACCTGTAGGGCAAAAAGTTTCATTCTTTCATTTTTTTTATTCTTTCCGCGATGCTCTATCATTTCAGCTTTTATATCGCGAAGGTCGCGATTGCCCAATCGTTTCGGCTATTTTTCGCGGTGCCCAATCGTTTCGGCTGTTTATTTTGTTTTTACTCGCTGCTTTTTATTGCGAGTTGCCCAATCATTTCGGCTGTTTATTTTATTTTTACTCGTTGTTTTTTATTGTGAGTTGCCCAATCATTGCGGCTATATATATATATATATTTTTTTTTTACTCGCTGTTTTTTATTGCGAGTTGCCCAATCATTTCGGCTATATATATATATATATATATATATATATATATATTTTTTTTTTTACTCGCTGTTTTTTATTGCGAGTTGCCCAATCATTTCGGCTATTTAATATGCATTTTCAGCTCGCTGATTTTTATCGCGAGCGTAGAACTTGGAATCTGGTGCCAATCTCAGCATCAACATCGCTACAACCGGAATACTGCGAGGAGCGAATCATCATCTGCCATGAAAGGACTTGGAATTTGATACCGATTTAGGCATCAGTATCGCTACAACTGGGATATTGCCAGGAGCGAATCATCATCTGCCATGAAAGGACTTGGAATTTGATACCGATTTAGGCATCAGCATCGCTACAACTGGAATATTGCCAGGAGCGAATCATCATTTGCCTCTGTCGATGTCGAACAAAGGTGGCTTAGTAAACAGGATTAGGATCCCGTCGACTAAGGCTTTTGACTTCATAAGCCGTAAGGGTCCCATAAAGGTGTTTCTCCCTACGAGTCGTGAGGATCTCGCATGTGCGTTTTCTCCTTAGGAATCGTGAGGATTCCTAAGTGTATGTTCTCTTATAAGTCGTAAGGATCTTACAAGAGTGTTATCTCCTTATGAGTCGAGAGGACTCACAAGGGTTGTTCACCGTGTGGACATATCCTCAGTCACGGATGGGACTTGGTTAGGGAAATGTTTATTCGCGCCCGTGGATTGTATACAAGGGCCAATATAGGACGACTTGTAGGGCAATGTCGAAAGTTGTGGGGGTTGCTTAAGCACAGGTTTAGGCCTCTGTAACTTAAGACTTTCAAATCTTACGAGCCGTGAGGGTCCCATAAGAGCCTTCTCCTCACGAGTCGTGAGGATCTCGCAAGTGTATTTTCTCCTTAGGAATCGTGGGGATTCCTAAGTGTGTTGTTCCCTTATGAGTCGTAAGGATCTCACGCGGGTGGTTTCTCCTTATAGGGTCGAGAGGCCCCTATAAGTGTTTCTTAACGAGGTTGCGTCCTTTCGGGTTTTCACAAACACTCGCTGGTAGTCCTGCTGTTTTTACTCACGGAGCCCTCTCGGGTTTTCATCCGTGCCCGTTTTGCTTATGGATATACCGTTTTTTTTCTTTTATTCTTTTTATTTTCTTCTTCTTTTTTTTTTTTACGAGGTCGCGCCCTTTCGGGTTTTCACGAACACTCGCCGGTAGTCCTGCTGTTTTTACTCACGGAGCCCTTTCGGGTTTTCATCCGTGCCCTTTTTGCTTATGGACATACCGTTTTTTTTTATTTTTTATTTTTATTTTTTGATCTCGTCAGCCTAAGGATGCTGCGGTATTAGTTTAAAGACGTTTCGGTCTGCTATTAGTTTAAGGACGTCTCGGTCCGCTATTAGTTTAAGGACATTTCGGTCCATTGTCGCCGTATTTGAGGCGAATATCTGGTTTATTGACTTTTTGGTCTATGAGTCCTTCTCTATGAATGCACATGATGCCCCCGGCGTATCCATCTTCTTCGGAGCGTGCGGTTGTGGCGGACTCACCTTCCAGTTCTCAGACAGCGCAAACTTGCCCTGTTGGTATTGGTCTTCAACCCAGTTTTTGAAGACGTAGCAGTCTTCGATCAGGTGACCTACTGTTTGGTAGTAAGGGCAATAATTAGGATTATAAACATCGCCTGGCCGCAACGGACGTTTTGGACCCGGCAGATTGATGAGTCTGTCGCACACTGCCAGCTCGAACAGTCCCCTTGTTTTATCTTGCGGAAACGAGTAAGGATGTTTTAACTTTTCCTGGAGGGGTTGCCGCTTGTTGCTTTGGCAAGCAACCGGTCTAGGGTCACCTGATTGTTGTTGAGCGCTGGCGACGAGGGCCTTTTTTCCTTTTCTTTTATCCTTTTTGTTCGCTCTGTTGTTTGCAGGGTCGGGATTTTTTCCGAGTAGCATGCGATTGCATGGCTGAACGTTCTCGCAGCTTCTCAATTCCTTTATTTTTGAAATAGATTCCCCGAGGGAAGAGTTGGGGATAGCTTCTTCGTCAGAGTTGCTTCCAAAGGTGATAATTTGCGATGCCTTAGAGTCGGCTATATGGCAATCGTCGGCGACTCTTTTGCGCTCATATATCGCATTTTTCCGATGTCCACAAGCTTCACACTTTGTCCCGTCGAAGTGTTGCTTTTGAGCGACATACCCTTGCCACCAACAGTTAAAGGATTCGCAGTCTTCGGTAGGATGTATGATCTTCTGATGATATAAACAGAAGTTAGGATGCATCTCTGCCTCAGCGAGAGTATTTTCTTCAGAGGGCGGTAGCTTCATTCCTTCTGACAGAGCTTTGGCGAACCTTTTCCTCGTCTTGAATTTGTTTTTACCCGCAGTGTATGGCTTCTGATTTGACGGGAATGCCTTGGCTCTTTCCAGTATGGCCATTTCATGCTCTTGATTGGCTTTTGCTTTCAGACGAATTTCATTTAGGAAGGCATCGATCAACTCGTCTGACGGCCGCAGAATTTCTGTTTCAGGGTCCGCCCTCGTTTTCTCGGCGCAAGGAGCCTCTTTATTATCTGCCAATGAGTGAGAGATCACATGACAAGTTGCCCCCGGCGTGTTTGTCTTCTTTGGAGTATGCGGCTGTGGTGGGTTCACCTTCCAGCTTTCAGACAGCGCGAACTTGCCTTGTAGGTATTGATCCTCGATCCATCCCTTAAAGACAAAACAATCCTCAATCGGGTGACTTACCGTTTGGTGGTAAGGGCAATAATTGGGATTATTAAGATCGCCTGGCTGCGACAGACGCTTTGGACTCGGCAGATTAATGAGTCTGTTGCGTACAGCCAGCTCGAACAGTCTTCCCGTTTTATTCTGAGGAAACGAGTAAGAACGTCCTAGCCTCTCTTCGAGGGATGGGCATGGACGCGCGTTGTTTTGGCAAACGACCGGCTTTGAGTTGCTCGACTGTTGTTGAGCATTGGCGACGACGATCGCTTTCCCTTTTCCTTTCTCATCTCGGGAATCTGATTTTGGAGGAGACGGTCTATGGCCCATCTGGTCCATTTGGGCTAATTTGTCAATCAAGGCCTGGAAGGTAGTCGGCCTGAAGAACATCATGAATTGTGAGATGGTCGCCTGCGGATCGAGAGTGCCCACAAACATGCCTACCGCAGGTGCCTCTTCTATGTGTTGTTCGCATTTCGACCATAGGTTCCGCCATCGTGTTGCGTATTGAACCCACGTTTCGCTTGGCCTTATCCTGGCATTTATTAGTGCTGTTATCGGGGTGCGTTCACTAGCACTCGCGAATCTTTGTGTAAACAGCAGTTCCATCTCTGCAAATGTTTTGACCGAGTCGTTAGGTAGCTCCGAATACCATTCAAAGGTTGTTTCTGCTAAGCTGCCGACGAATTGACGTAGCAACAATTTGTCATCGCCTCCAGTATTGCCGCATAAGGCCCTGAATTGAGCGACATGCTGATGCGGATTCCCTGTCCCTTTATATACGTGGAATTTAGGGATCGTATATCCTGGCGGGTAACTGATTTGGTCATACCAGCCCGGATACGGTCGTCCGGTTCTAACAATTTGCCCAGCCGCTTCATTCGCCTGATGAACTCGGATCTACTGAGCTATATATTCGTCTAGGTCAACTTTGGAGATTGCCTCCTCCTTGGCTGTTGACAGAGCCGGCGGAGGATTTGACGTTTCTCCCCTGTCGTCTTCAAGGACGATCGGAGGATCTTCAGCAGGAGGGTCCAGCTGTAACATCATCCCTACCATATCTTGGAAGAGGAGCGCCATCTGTTTTATGTTAGCCGCTTGCTCTGCAGCTTCTTTGTCCCTCTTTTCGAGAACTCTGCGTAAAAAGTCAGCGTCGGTTTCTTATTCTTGACGCTCATCCGAAGACGTTTCAGAGCTTTCTTTTGGCTCAGTGAGTGCAGCCATTGTAGTCATCATTTCCTGAAGCTTTTGTTGTTGCTCCTGGGCTTTTGTCACGGATCGGGTGAGCGGTCGGTGGCCCGTAGAAGTGCGGCTTTCCTCCTTTCCAGAAACCATATAAACAGTGTGCACCACCATGCCCCCAGATTTGGGGCGTTTGTGTTCAGCGCTTTTATGCTTCGCCATGTTCACAGGGGCTTTTTATGGCCTCCTTTTTTGAGTGATTGGAGTTAAGGGAGCCGTTGTAGTGGGCACCCAAGTAGCTTTTGCTTTTTGTGGTTTGATAAAGTAATCATTCCCCTGCCGAACCTTCATCTTTTTCTGTCGTCGAAGGCAGTCTTGATCGATCACCGACTCTTGGACCTGTCGCCAGACTTTGTAAATTTTAGAGGACAGCCGTTGAGGGGGCTGCTCTAGCTTCTTCTCTGGCGTATTCTCCACAGGTGAAGGAGTTCGTTTCAACATCGCAGTAGGAGAGTTTCTGCGCACCTTGTTGAGCAGTTCAAAGTTATTCTTGGTTGGAACAGCAGCATCGATCCTCACCATCGGAGCTGACGGAGTTATCCCAGAGGGGGAGTTGCCCCCAGCCTTCCTTACTCGACGCCAGTGGCGACGTCGAGAGTGTCTTGCGGATGGAGTTGTTTCAGCTACAAGGGTGACTTCGTCGTGCCCCCTGCTTTGAGGAGAGACTGTTATTGGTGCTAGCCTATCGAAGGCTGACACCCGTTGAGAAGTAATGTCTAATCTGTCAAAGACAGACCTCTGGGCATGGGAAGCAGCTTTGAGGATCTTGCCTGGAGCAGCAACTGGAATGGCCAGCCTTGTAAAAACTGACTTTTTGGAAGGAGGGGCCTTTCCAATGATTTCGTCCGCTTGAGCCGGGATGGCTATCCGCTTTGGGATGGCAACTTCGGGTATCGCGGGCTTTTGCATGGGCCCGTTGGAGCTCTGACCTAGCCTATTAAAAACCGAGGCAGTGGAGTTGGGCGACCCGTTGAGAGGGGTCGCAGTAGTAGCAAGCCGATCGAATGCCGACTTCTTGGGAGCTTCTTGCGATGTCATTGGGGCATTGACGCTCATCGGTGGGATCATGGTCCCAAAGAACAGCCCAGTGGTGGCCTGAGTTACCTGTTCCACCGGCATAGCGAAGATGGAGGCCGCCTGAGGCCCATAAGTCACTCCTCCGGACGGGATGGAGCGAGAGTTGCAGTTGCAGGTAGTGCAGTTTGAAGCCATTGATCTTCTGTTTTCTGTACGGAGCAAGACACCAAATCTTAGTACCTCGAATCCACAGGCAACCACAGCAAACCGCGATTCGTTCGCGAACACGACATACGAAGTGTGGAGTGGAAAGAGGAAAAGGTCCCACCGGGCGTGCCAGAATCTGTTCCCCTCCGAACGGCGGCCGACGACGTTAGGGCGTCTTTGCCTGAGGTTCGGGGCAGATGCTATTTGGTTTTATCCGTCCACCTCTCCGAAGATACCAAGTTGATTTATGGCACCGTGTATCGGAGGTTTAGACGGATGCGGCCGATGTAGCAGACTTCGTCAGATTCCCCCTCGCTAGAGGGGTTTTTGATTGTGGGGACGCTCTTCCCTGCAGGCGCAAGCCCCTGCAGTTAATTACGCTACCGCATCACGGTAGCCACTTTCTCCTTCTCCAGAATTTCACTTCGTGTCGTGTGTGTTTGTTTTGTTTGTGGTTGCCCGTGGATTGTATACGGAGACTGAGTAATGCCGTCGCCCGTAGGACGTGGATTAGTCCAAATCCGTATTTACTTAGATTTGGGTTTGATGTTTTAGTTTAAGGATACGTTAGCCTCGTTGAGGCTAAGATCAACTTAAACGTGATTTATTTAATATATGGCCATCGGGACTCGTCACCTCTCTGACGTCGTTGAAGGATTACAACGATAAGTGTCAGAGGAGTTCAGAGATGTACCCTCGAACCGAAGTTGATTTAGGGTTTTATAGTCCATTTGAATGTTTAAGGATACGTTAGCCATGTTTGGGGCTAAGATCAACTTAAACGGGACCGTTTAGATCCGGCAAAAGAGCATTTCGAGGCTCTATTGTTCCAGTTTAGGGACGTAGTGGTCCATAGGTAGTTTAAGGACGTAGTAGTCCATAGGTAGTTTAGGGACATTGCGGTCCATATTCCAGTTTAGGGACGTGGTGGTCCATTATTAGTTTAGGGACGTTTCGGTCCGATATTAGTTTAGGGACGTTTCGGTCCATCATTAGTTTAGGGACGTTTCGGTCCGATATTAGTTTAGGGACGTTTCGGTCCATCATTAGTTTAGGGAGATATTAGTTTAGGGACGTTTCGGTCCATCATTAGTTTAGGGAAGTTTCGGTCTGATATTAGTTTAGGGACGTTTCGGTCCATCATTAGTTTAGGGACGTTTCGGTCCGATATTAGTTTAGGGACGTTTCGGTCCGTCATTAGTTTAGGGACGTTTCGGTCCACGAGTTTAAGGACCCCGCAGTCCATATTCATGTGTGGTCGTTAGGACCCGTCGCCTCTCTGACGTCGTTGAAGGATTACAACGACAGGTGTCAAAGGAGCTCGGAGATGTACTCTCGAACTGGATATAAATTGATTTAAAGGAGCAATCTTGCTCAGTCAATTTAATTTGAGGACTTACGGCCAAAATTGGGCTAAGTCCAGTTGAAAATGTCCAACATTTTATTTGTTTTTGCATTGCATTTCTTTTTATTTTTATTTGGGCTTTCCCCAGAAAGGATGCAGAGCATCAATTTGTTTTGGGCTCTGCCCTTTATAAATGATGCAGAGCATCAATTTCATTTGGGCTCTGCCCTTTTATTGCTTTGCAATTTATTTTGGCCGGTTAGGTCTTTTTGACTTGGGCCTGGCCCTTCAAGTAATGCATTGCATTTGTGCAAAGCACTAAGAATCTTTGTAGATTCAAGAACAGAAGTGCAAAGACTTTTTGATCCCTTGATCTAAATTTGGATCAAAGAAAAACAAGTTTTTCCTTGTTTCAGAGAACCAAAGGTTCATAGCAAGTGCAAGGCACTATTTTTATTTTTTTTATTTTTTATTTCTTTATTTTTTTTTATTGAAGATCAATGATCTTGTTCTTAGATCAATGATCTGTTCATAAGATAATTTTCTCTTCTTTTTGAAGGTTTTTACCTTTTTTTTTATGTTCTTGAGGAGTTTCCAAGAGTTCTCTTCTTTTTTTTTAGCAAGATGTTGATGATTTTGAAATGAGATCTGGGGTCCTTTTTATAGTGCTCATAAATTAGTTAAATTTGTTACATAGATCTTTTTCTGAGTGATTTGGGAAATTTTCCCCACCGTTGGATCTTTGATCCAAAAGCTCCTACTTTACAGAAGAAAATCTTCTTGTTCTAAAAAGAACAGAAAAGACACGTGTCGCGCAGCGCACAGCGCAGCTGCGCTGACACGTGTCGCGCAGTGCAGCTGTGCTTGCGCAACTATTTTTTTTTTATCTGCGCGCGCTGACACGTGTCGCGCAGCGCACAGCGCAGCTGCGCTGACACGTGTCGCGCAGCGCACTGCGCAGACACGTGTCGTGCAGCGCACTGCGCAAAGCAAAGTTTGAGAGAAGAAAATCTCTCACACTCTTTTTTTGCCAAACAACTTGAATTGAACTTCCATCAAGGCATCCACAATCCGCTCCCTACGGCATCCTATCCTCTTTGATAGTGGTGACATCCTAATGAGATCGGTTGTTGTTGGATTGACCGGAGATTATGGTTAAGAGACAAGAACGGACGGACAAGGACAAAAGGGAAGGATCTAAGCGTTGGAAAGCCTAGCTTATACTCGCAAGTATCCTTCCAGTCGTGCTAATCTTTGTTATTGCCGATTACCATAATATCAATATCAAGATAGGCAAATGAAAGAAATGAGCGAACTCCTAACTCAAACTAACCTAATCCTAACAAAATTCTATTAACATACATATCAAAACACATAGTTAAACTTGACTTAACTCGTTAAAACATAAAGAAAAAGACTCTCGTCTCTCCGTGTATTGACCCGTACTCAACCGGTTAGCTACCAAGCGAATCCGTCTTGATTGCGGAATAGGACTTTAAAATCGAGAGTGAAAAACCTTTCCAATTACGGCTATCAAGGCTAAAGGTCCTAATTCTCATTATGAATGCAATACTCAAATCTCACTTCTTCCTGTTTTTCGTTCATTTCGAGAAAATTTCGGCAGCATTTCCCCCCCATTCCCCGTGTTTGTATATAAATATGTACACGGAGAATAAGTGAAAAGCACCATCGAAACTGCTCGAAATGGACGAAAATACAGGATGATGTGGGATGTGAGTTGATTGATCTAGATTTATGTGTAGTATGTAGTCCGCAATCAATAACGGTGTTGCGTGTAGCTAGACCGAGATGAGTACGGGTCGTCCTCTGGGAAACGTTGAATCTTTTAATCTTACTTTAGGCGTGTTGAGAAAGAAAGGAGGAAGAATAAACAATGGTGAAGAATGGTTGTAGGATCTAGATCTACGTTAAACAAGGATGCAAAATATTGATCTAGATTAACTACGGAGGTAAGTTTAATATTAAAAGGGGGCTTGTAGGGTTCATTAGAATTTAGTAGTTATGGATGATTAATTAAAAATTACTCTTTTATCCTTTAATAGATTTAAAACTAGAACGACGGTGATGCATGTAGATTAGGGTTTCTGGAAGGAAAAGGGTTCCCACTCTTAACTCCTATCTCGACATGGAACTCCGTTCATATCTAGCCTTTACCAAAACAGCTGTTAATCTAATCTCTAATCGCGGTCGAGACTAGCAATGAATTGGTAGCGCGCCCGATTAGGATGTTAACTATTCTTTTGATAAAATTTATAAACTTTATAGGACGTAAAAAGAGTTTAAGGATCTTCATCATCCATTAATCTATCTTTAATCTTATGAACCCTAACAAGCGGAGAATTACTCGCGCATGTTGGGAGAAGAAAAGATGGAGAGGGAAATCATATTAAAACTACAAAGAAATAGAATAAGAAAAAGAACTACTTTTATTAATCAACAAAATTCATTTACACTTTGTTCCCTTAGAAAATGATTACAAAATGCTAGTTTGCTTCTCGATCTCTTCTAAGGAGGTAGATGAACCGTTGATGATCAGCCTGGATGCGTGAGCCTGTCGTGGACTTCGTGATCTCTTCAGCTTGATGATTTTTCCAAGAGGCTCTCGGTCCTTATTTATAGTCCCAGAGCCAGAACCCTAGCTTCCTAAATTGGAAACCAATGGTTAAGATTCTAACAACAAAATCCCAGCTCACAACTCTTCTGGTACGCGGCGGATCTGCGGCCAATAGGTGGGTTTGGCCGTGGATCCGCGGCCAAATGATGTGATCATTGCTTTGTTTCTCTAGGTCTTTATCATTATGACACGTGGTGATCTTTTTAATCTCTGGAAACTGAAAATCTTTTCTATATCACTGCCAGACTTGATTTCCTTAGTTTACTTTCTTAATTAGGCAGGTTTGTTCCAACAACTTTGATTTCCTTGATTTCAGCCCTGAAAATTCTGCACAACAACTCAACAAATAATATTAGTAGAGATATTAACTTAACCATTAAGAATTGGTCAAAGGTATTTAATAAGGTAAGCATATTTAAATGGGCAAAATGTTACATGGATATTATATGCTTACTTTTTCGTACCAAATGTTAATTATAATATATAAACACATGAAAATAGTATTTTTACAGATAAACCCTCACATGTATCATATATTATAATAAACACCTTTTATTATAAAGAAATAGTAGGAAAGTGTCTTATTAAATGTGCAGTTTTATCAACTGAACAAATACCCCCAAACTTAACTTTGATCGTCCCGAACAAACTAGTTTATTCAAGAGAAGGAGAAAAAAGAAAGGAGAAAGCTAAGCACACTTTCGCAGGCAACGCGATTGCACTGAGCGCGTGCAACAAACCGTTAAACCTCTAGGTGTCCCTAGTAGGAGGAGTGTTGTCTCCTGAGGGTTTTCAGCGGATTGCACCCACAAAATCCCATAATAAAAGGAAGACTGTGAAAGTTACATATAAAGATAAGAATTATAAAAGAAAGACTTTGAAAATTAGAGTTTCCAACTACACTAGCTTTTCAGTTGTCATGAGCCATATCTTAATAGTCATGAAAGAATGTTAGAAATCACATCATTTCTCAATAAAACATCATCTTTATTCTTCATTCCTATCTTTCATCCAAATATCGATCATATACCCCTACATGTGTGTAAAAGACATCCCTACACTCGGAGAATTCAATTCAAGCTATCATACTCTTGTCCATCACCTCAGTACTTTTTAATCAATGAATATTTAGATGGAATTTGTTCCCACATTTTTCATGTGACCGTTAATACTTCTTGAGGTACTAACCGACCGATTACTCATGTGCTTGCTTATTTAGGTGTATTTCCTCGTCTTGCAACACCTAAGGCTTAGCAGTGACTCCCAAACCAGTTGGTCTAAGGCACTAAGTGATGAAGCACCCTCGCTATATTTTTTTTTATTGCTGCCTTGGTGATAACAAAACCAGTGTTCATTTTTCTTTTCATCATTTTATCTTTTCTTTTCCATTTATTATTTCCTTCATACTTTGGCTTTTAGACAAGAGCATTTCAAGGTATCCTCTACTGTCCCGAGTTTTAAGACGTGTGTAAGTGCGTATAGTAGGGTATCAACATTCAAATGTTTGGCTTCCAGAATAGAAACTATTTTTCAGACTTATTTTTATTCTCAGATTAGTAATTTCCTTCATCTTACTAACCCTTGGGACAACGGCTCATAACTACTTATTACTAGTTCGTTTATGAGAACTTCTAATTTTCTTGGTTTTCTTAAATTTTTTCAATCTTTTGGATGTAATTTTTCTCTATCTAATCTTTTATTATCAAAAAAAAATTTTGAATGCCCAGTGTCAAAGATAATTTAGTTAATACAAACCTCCCCCCCCAAACCTGTTTACAGCAGTGTCCTCACTGATGTCATCCGTTAAGCTCAAAAACCTGTAGACTTAGGAGGAAAAAGGGGACAAGAAATAATGAAAGTGAAATCTTCCCCCAAACTTATTTTTGGCTCACAATTTTGTAAAAATCATTTTCTTTCAAGAGCCAAAATATCCCCCCCCCCAAACTTAAGTTAAACAATGTTAAGCTTTGAAAATTATTGGGGGGTTAAAGTTATTGGTCAAAGTAAAGCCTTACAAAGACCAAAAGTCAACACCAACCATTCAAAAAATTTATCGATGAAGCACCAAGGTTGGTGGAAGAACATGTCATCTATTGACGTGAAGAAGTGGGGAGGAGATAAGAGGTGTGATAGAATGTGTTTGCGTCTCGTTTTAGAGAGACGACGCAGTGATAGTGATGATGAATTACTCGCATTATCATGATTGTCCAGAAGAAGGGGTGGAGGTTTAATTTCTTCGTCTTGGAGTTGATTCATCTCAACACCCGTGTTTGCTAAAAATGCGAGTTCATCAGCGAAGATTTCCTCAAAGCTTTCGTCGATACCCCGAAGAATAATGTCATCAGAAAAAATGGGGTGATCGTCAGACTCTATAAAAAGTTCCTCATCAGCGTTAGATGTTGACCCAGACAACTCGGTGGAAGAGTCCGTGTATGTATAATACATGGTTGGGTCAAGCAACAACATATGAAAAGAGTCAGTATTATGAGCTTGATCAAATTCGCTGCTGTCGACATCCATTAATTCGACAGAACACACACGAGCATAGGGTTCGGAGGGTTCACTTCCCAACTTGTAAATGTTAAGCTCAATTGACTTCTTTCCAAAGGATAAGGTCATAGAGCCGTTTCTACAATTGATTACTGCGTTGGAAGTGGCCAAAAAGGGTCGACCAAGGATCACCGGAATTTGATTCCGTGGGTTCACTACAGCTGTGTATCGAGTACAATAAAGTCCACAGGGAACACAAATTCCCCGATTTTTATTAACACATCCTCCAATTCAGCCCTAGGTTTGGTGATTGATCGGTCAGCCATCTGGAGAGTGCAGTGAGCTGGTTTCAACTCTCCAATCCCTAACTGCTCATAAACCGAGTAAGGAAGCAGGTTAACACTTGCGCCAAAGTCAAGTAGAGCACGGTTAATGTGTTTACCCCCAATAGAAATAGAAATTATAGGACAGCCAGGTTCCTTACGTTTCCTAGGTAATTGTTGGGGAAAAGTTGTGTCTACAGTCTTTGACATGAACACCTTTTTTGGCACTTGAGTCTTCCTCTTCCTGGTGCACAAGTCCTTGAGAATTTTCGCATAAGCCGGAACTTGTTGCATAGCATCTAGGAGAGGGATATTGATGTTAACTTGCTTAAAAATTTCCACAATCTTCTCCATTTGTGGACTTGGTCTATCGCCCCTTAACCTGTTTGGATAAGGTGCTTTATCAATAAGGGTTTGGTCCAATATTGGAGAAGTTTGTGGGGATGGAGTCGATCCCAGAATTGGAGTGGGGATCGTTTTAGATAGATTTGGCGAAGTATTCGAGCCTTGGGAAAAACGGAGAATAGGCTCGGATGAAGGTGGGAGACTAGACGAATTAGTGGAAGAAGTAGAAGATGGGGTATCATTGGTGTCACTAACATCATCAAATTGCTCACCCACTCGGTTATCCAGCACTTTTCCCGATCTCAACGTAGTAACGGCATTCACATTATGATTTTGTGAGTGGCCAGGATTCGGTAGGGGTTGAGATGGGAGTTTCCCTTTCTCTCTCGCACTCATTGCGGCGTTCAACTGTGCAATTTGGTTTTCTATTGATTTAATACTCTCACCGTGGGAGGCGGAGTCTTTCTTTATGGAATCAATAGAAGACTTCATATCAGCCGACATTTGAATGGAATGTTTCGTAAACAAATCCAAAGTTTGTGCGAGTGAAGAGTTATCAGTACCGGCCAATTGTGGTGCAGAAGTGTTGGCCGGATTTTGAAAATTTTGTGACTGAAAAGGGTGCTGACTTTGTGGTTGTGATTGCTGTGGAGGAGGTCTTTGATAATTGCTTTGGAATTGGTTTTGATTTTGGGGTTGGTTTTGGTTCCAAGCAAAATTAGGATGATTCCTCCATCCATGATTGTACGTGGAAGAATAAGGATCGTTTCTAGGTCGCTGCTGAAAAGCAGCATTAGTTTGCTCGTGACCTTGAAACGGTGCATTCATAGGACATTCTTCCGTCAAGTGTGAAGGATCTGAACAGCAACCACACACGGTTTTAGGAAGCGTAACCTGGTTTAGGGAGGCTAATAAAAATTTGTTCTCAATAGCGTCGAGTTTCTTCTGCATCGCTGCCATTTCGGCTTTTACTGCGATGGAAACATCGAGCTGATGAATACCTCCCCTAGATGAAGGTGGTCTTACGCTTTCCCACTGCAAAGTGTTTTCAGCGAGGTCTTCCAGATATTTCCAAGCTTCACCATCGTCTTTGGACATGAAATTGCATTGACACATTGTTTCAAGCATCCGCTTTGTCGCTGGATTAATGCCCTCATATATTATTCGGCACAAATCCCATCTTTGTATTCCATGATGAGGACATTGGACAAGCAGATCCTTGAAACGTTCAAAACACTTCCCAAATGGTTCATTGGGAAGCTGGGTAAACTGGTTGATCTCGCTCCTAACACGGGCGGTCTTATGGTTTGGGTAAAACTTCTTAAGAAATGCTATTACGAATTCATCCCAATTAGTGATAGAGTGTGCGGCAGTATTATAAAGCCATTTTTCTGCCAAGTCGCATAGAGTGAATGGGAGAAGACACAAGCGCATAGCATCCACAGTCAGTTGTGAAGTACCCATCATTGCGCATACGTTTTCGAATTTAGTGATGAAAACGTACGCGTCTTCGGATTCAAACCCGTGAAATTTGGGCAACAAATTGATGTAGTGGGGTTTAATTTCAAAATTATCTCCGTTAGCTGGTGGAATAGATAGACAAGTGGGAAGTGGACCACGGATAGGATAGCATCTCTCTTGGAGAGAAATGCGCGGTGGATTCTGCGCACCTACGGGCGGTGGCAGCGTGGTATTATAATCTGATGGAGTACCGTCCATCTCGGTCGATGTGGTGTGTGGTGGGGGAAAAGAAGATGAAGAAGTACCGATTTCGGAGTCGATAGCAGGAACACGGACAAGACGGGCACTAGAATCTCGTGTCCAACCAAGCATGCACTAAGCGGGTTTAGCGCAAGTGGCAGCATGTGTGTGATTTAAAATTGGTCTGTTTTGAAAAAAGTGGGACTTAAGATAAATCACACAAAAAATGCACAAACAACCCTAGAACTAAGGTTGCCTAGGTCAAGTCTCTAGACCGCTCCTAGACTTCCAAAGGACAAGCCGTAGGATCAATTCTCTACC
Source organism: Agapanthus africanus (assembly GCA_030015575.1). Classification (NCBI taxonomy): domain Eukaryota; kingdom Viridiplantae; phylum Streptophyta; class Magnoliopsida; order Asparagales; family Amaryllidaceae; genus Agapanthus; species Agapanthus africanus. The sequence goes on along the minus strand of CM057340.1, from coordinate 750,642,457 downwards.
ACCTCTTTACTTCTCTTGTGGCCAGGTAAGTGCCAGGTAAGCGGAAGGTATCCACTACGTAAGTAGTGGGCCTAATTAAGTAACCACTTGCCTAGACACTACAAAAGTAATGCGGATAAGCGATAGATTATCCACGACCTTCCTCTGTCCTTATTGAGCGCGACAGTTCTTAGAGTCTTGTCTAGATATTTTTTAAATTAATATATGGTTGATGCAGATGCTCGTTTTGTGATTTACGGGGCCTAGGAAGGGTGATGAAATCCCCACCTAATCTGAATTTTGGCCTTGCCCCTTAAAGTCCGTATTAAAATATGTAAAAACAAACCGCAAAACAAAACTCGCAAAAAGATTTTTGAGCGGCAAAATTTTGCAAAGAATCCTGCAGAAAAGATATTTTATTGGATTTCAGAGGAGAGAGAAAGATATAGAAAATATACCAGAGAAGTTTGCAACCCTAAATCCCCTCTCCCGCCGCGCTTCCGCCGCCAAAAGGGCTCCTTTGCCGCAGTTTCGCCTCAAGAAAGATGGATCAGGTGATGAAATTTTTCTCTGTGGCCTCCTGTACTCCTCTGGTTCTCGATGAATGTCTCTGTCTTTTTATTTTCTCAAGTCTGTGACTCCAGATCTCCTTGCAAAATTCACACACAAATCGTTAAATATACAATATGCAGTTTTGTTTTAATTATGATATAGATCGGATAAGAATTCAACACAAATAGTAAGAATAAAAAATTACGCACGTATCCCCGGCAACGGCGCCATTTGATTGATCTAGATTTATGTATAGTATGTAGTAGTTAACCGCAATCAATAACGGTGTCGCGTGTAGCTAGACCGAGATGAGTACGTGTCGTCCTCTGGGAAACGTTGAATCTTTTAATCTTACTTTAGGCGTGTTGAGAAAGAAAGGAGGAAGAATAAACAATGGTGAAGAATGGTTGTAGGATCTAGATCTACGTTTAAACAAGGATGCAAAATATAGATCTAGATTAACTACGGAGGCAAGTTTAATATTAAAAGGGGGCTTATAGGGTTCATTAGGATTTAGTAGTTATGGATGATTAATTAAAGATTACTCTTTTTATCCTTTAATAGATTCAAAACTAGAACGACAGTGATACATGTAGATTAGGGTTTCTGGAAGGAAAAGGGTTCCCACTCTTAACCCCTATCTCGACATGGAACTCCGTTCATATCTAGCCTTTACCAAAACAGCTGTTAATCTAATCTCTAATCGAGGTCGAGACTAGCAATGAATTGGTAGCGTGCCCGATTAGGATGTTAACTATTCTTTTGATAAAGTTTATAAACTTTATAGGACGTAAAAAGAGTTTAAGGATCTTCATCATCCATTAATCTACCTTAATCTTATGAACCCTAACAAGCGGAGAATTACTCGCGCATGTTGGGAGAAGAAGAGATGGAGAGGGAAATCATATTAAAACTACAAAGAAATAGAATAAGAAAAAGAACTACCTTTATTAATCAACAAAATTCATTTACACTTTGTTCCCTTAGAAAATGATTACAAAATGCTAGTTTGCTTCTCGATCTCTTCTAAGGAGGTAGATGAACCGTTGATAATCAGCCTGGATGCGTGAGCCTGTAGTGGACTTCGTGATCTCTACAGCTTGATGATTTTTCCAAGAGGCTCTCGGTCCTTATTTATAGTCCCAGAGCCAGAACCTTAGCTTCCTAAATTGGAAACCAATGGTTAAGATTCTAACAACAAAATCCTAGCTCACAACTCTTCTGGCACGCGGCGGATCTGCGGCCAATAGGTGGGTTTGGTCGCGGATCCGCGGCCAAATGATGTGATCATTGCTTTGTTTCTTTGGGTCTTTATCATTATGACACGTGGTGATCTTTTTAATTTCTGGAAACTGAAAATCTTTTCTATATCACTGCCAGACTTGATTTCCTTAGTTTACTTTCTTAATTAGGCAGGTTTGTTCCAACAACTTTGATTTCCTTGATTTCAGCTCTGAAAATTCTGCACAACAACTCAACAAATAATATTAGTAGAGATATTAACTTAACTATTAAGAATTGGTCAAAGGTATTTAATAAGATAAGCATATTTAAATGGGCAAAATGTTACATGGATATTATATGCTTACTTTTTCGTACCAAATGTTAATTATAATATATAAACACATGAAAATAGTATTTTTACAGATAAACCCTCACATGTATCATATATTATAATAAACACCTTTATTATAAAGAAATAGTAGGAAAAATGTCTTATTAAATGTGCAGTTTTATCAACTGAACCCGAGTCTTGTTGCATTCATAACTTATCCGAACCGGACAAATCTAACAGTTACTATATGTCAAACCCCCTCGTCGAATACGACACGTACGTTTGAAAAAATTGAACATGACGCTTAACTCTCACAAACATTTGTGATCGTATTCGACGGTTAAAACATTTGACATACAATAATTGTCAGACAGGAAACTATAGGTCGATTCTAAACAAGTTTAAGACCTTTTGATCTTAAACTTACTAATTAAATGAAAAATAAAACCCTACTTAATTTTCTAATCATAATTTTAGGTTTCCCTCAACTTTCTACTTAATCGTTTTTTTAATTAGGATCTCGATTCACTGGTATCTCATTTTTATTAAGGTTTTTTAATTAGTGTAGTTATTGTTATAGCTTAATCGGTGTTAATTTTCCTTATTGGGTTTGATTTTTTTTTTATTTATGCAACTAGTATAGTTTAATTAGTATTAAAGGATTTGATTTTTATTTTGATTTGGTTTATAGATTATGCTACAATTTAAAAATCTAAGCAATAATTATTCATAGACAACAAGATATCGAATCATTAAATTTATAAAATACATAATATCGAATCATTAAATTTACAAAATACAAGGTAGAAGTTAAGATGAATATATTTTTTGAAAGATTTCATATGTGGGCACACACACACATACACTCTCACACGCTCACATATACGCGCGCACTCAAACACTCATACATACACTCGCTCACACACTCACACACTCGCTCACATGCGTACAGACTCACACATATGCACAAACGCACATGCGCGTGCGCACACACATACTCACTCACACACACATACCCTCAATTACCTATAATTCATCTTTCCCTAAATTCATCTAACAAATTCCTATAATCTATCTTACCCTAAATTAATCTAACAATTAAATTCATCGAACCCTTCTCAAAATTCATCTAACAATTAACCATCAATTACCTATAATCCAACTCTAAACCTAAATACCAAATTTCTATTTCAATTTTTCATCTATTTTCAAATTTAATCCATCTAAAACAATTTTCTTCAATTATATTCCAATTCTAAAACCCATCAACCCCTAAATCATAATAAATTTCATAACCTAAATAATTTCATATTTTATGATTTCATTAAAAATGCATAATAATAAGGGGGAAAACACTGACCTTGCTGAGTGAGAAGACGCGGCAGCAACAGGACGACAAATTAACACCAAACAACCGAAAAAAAATTCAGAAAAAATTAAAAGGAAAAACAAAAAAAAATCGAAAGGATTTGGAGCAAAAAACTCACTCGGTTTTAGATTAGGTCGTGATAATGGGAGAGGGGGAAGCCCTCGCGGCTAAAATTATCCTAAAATGTATTGGGGACCGTCTGTATCATACGGTCGCTAATAACATATTAGCGACCATACATATTTCAACGGCTGCTAATAAACGATCCTTAATGCACACAGTTTTTACTAGTGGCTCCACCCTTCAAGAAAAATTATGCCATGTGTCCTGCACATGCTGCCTGAAACTTTTCCCTCTTTAACCTCTTGTCCGGATATACTAGAAAGTCAATTCCAATAATTCCTCCGTCCTCCAATTCATCAAATACCCAACTCCCAGATGCATACACAAAAAGCCAAAGCAAAAGCCAAGGCTCACGTGCTCCCCGCACGTCCCCACCTCATCACAAAAACCCTGGCTCCCCCTCTCACTCGCTTTCTCCGCTTCCTTTGACAATGGCCTCGATCTCTAGTGCCTCCCCTTCGCTCAAACCCCTCCAAAAATGGAAAAACCTGCAAAGATCCCACCTTTTTCAAAAAATAGCAAAGATTTCGGTTCCAAGCCATCGCCATCTCCATCTCCAATCGATCGCGCGCGAGATCCCAGCGGATCTCGCTCGGATCAGCAACAGAAGCTGCGTCAAGCCCATCGACAAGGATCCGATCGATCTGTGGAATCGGTACGTCGACTGGCTGTATCAGAACAAGGAGCTAGGGATTTTCCTCGATGTGAGCAGGATAGGTTTTAGCGATGAGTTCTTGGAGGCGATGGAGCCGAGGCTGCAGAAGGCGTTCGAGGCGATGCGGGAGCTCGAGAAGGGGGCGATCGCGAATCCCGACGAGGGGAGGATGGTGGGCCATTACTGGCTGCGGAATCCGAAGCTGGCGCCGAATTCGTTCTTGATGTTGAAGATCGAGCAGACGTTTGATGCAATCTGCGAGTTTGCCGATAAGATTATTAGCGCAAAGGTCAGTTTGATCTTGAGAAAAAATGTTTAAAAGAAATAACTCTGACTTTTACAATTTTTGTTTAATTATGTTTCTTGAATTAAGTTAAATGATAGCAGTCTATGATGCATGTACCTTTGACTTGCAAACTAGATGAATTTTTACTTTAGACTTTACATTATCAACCTTATAATCGATAGAAAATTTGATATGGACAGTTAACCAAATGGCTGAATATGCATAAGTGGAAATCTATTCAACTAAAAAGTCAAGAAAGCCAGGATTTTTTAAGACATACTTTTACCGGTCATAGGGAAAAGGGGAAAAAAGGTTAAAGGAAAGGACAATTTTTTGGAACAAACCATTTTAAATTAATATTATTAAAAATAAACCACTTTCAAAAGATATTACAAAAGTATGTCACTTTCTGCCACCGGGCGCCACGTAGGTGCAACGTCAGCACCAGATCAGCGCTAGCGCGTAATTTTTTTTAAAGGAACTGCGTCCATCACAAATGTAATGGGTGCAGTTTCAAACTGCGCCCATTAAAAATGAAGCAAAAAAATATGAATCATTAATGGACGCACTTTCAAACTGCGCCAATTAATTTTATCAATGGGCGTACTTTGAAATTGCGCCTATTGATTTTCATTGGGCGCGGTTCTAAAGTGCGCCCAATACACCATTTTCATTGTTGGGACTTTGTTTTTTTGGGCGCAGTTTCAAATTGCGCTCCAAAAAGAAATATACTCATTCACGGGTTTGTGTCTTTTTATGCCGTGGTTTGCTGGTGCGCCCAAAAAAGAAACACAATCATACACGGGTATGTGTTTTTCTAGGACGCAGCTGCCAACTACGCCAAAAAAATACATATCCATGAATGATTGTGTTCCTTATATGAAGAGTTCGATCTCTTCCTCTCATCTTAAATCTCACTCTCTGTGCCGCGCTCTCTTTCACTCTCTTAAATCGCATCGCCATCACCATCTCTATCTTTCTCCTTCTTAGGTCTTAGTCTCTCTCTCTCTCTCTCTCTCAATATCGGGATCTTCATCCGTAAGATTTCCATCAATCAATGAAATCAAGAGGTGCATCCCTTACACCGTCGTGAGATTTGTATACATGAGGATAGACTACTCTAGTTATGAAGGTATTCTCTATCGATTACAGGGGTATGAACTGGCCGATGAAGATCAATCGTGAAATCCTACGACTCTGGCACTTAGTCGTATTGGATGCACTTCCGTCTCTCCCTGAAGAAGTAACTCATGCCCATCATGGGGAAGCAAATTGTCGTCTCCACTTCTTTCATTCTATGGATCTTCTTCTGGTCGCAATATCGAGTACTCTGCAAGCTCTCTACTGCATCTTTATGTACCGTCGGAATTTGAACCATCTCGAATTCACTTGAGATTCCGCGGTAGGTGATAAGGCCATTGATGCCATTACAGAGTGGATCAATTCTGTTGTTGCGGAGCTCAGTACTGAAGAGAATTTATTTTTGAAATTTTAGTGAAGAATTATGGTGCTACTGTTCTTGTTATCTATTTTGTTTGTAACATTTGCGTGCATGTTGTGGATATATGTACTATGTTTGTGTAATATATTATGTATGAACATGTGTTTGCGTGAGAGAGAATTAACGCTTGAATTAAAATGAATTACAGTGTTTTTGTAAAGAATTAATGTTTGAAAATTGGACAGCACCTTTTTTATAAATTTTGAATAAAATTCATGTACAAGAATAGTAAAATAATAGCATTCACAGACGGAACTAACTCAACGTCCAAACGGCGGAGACTCAACATTCAAACGGCGGAGATACAATCCATGCAATATATACGACGCCCAAACGGCAAAGACCAATATACTTAAAACAATAAACGCTGTAATATAAATAAAGTTAAGCCGACTCCACATAAATTCGACTACAACACAATACTTTGTGCAGTCTAACGAAGTCATCGCAACATCCTTAGTGTCATCTTCTTCGCTATAAGACGACGATAATGTGACGGTCTGGCTTCGTCGTCGGCAGCTGGTTGAGACGGCTCTAACTGTGATGATCCATGCTCGTACTTATCGAGATTCTGAGATGGCTTTGGCTGTGCCCGTCTAAGTCTCGTTCATCCATATGTGATATGAATGGCTGGTGCGGACATAGGTGGTTGAGGCACGGTTGGTGCAAGAATGGCTGGTGCGGGCACGGGTGGTGCAGGCACGGCCGGTGGACATATGAATCTGTGCCTTGTCATCACTCCTGATGAGTCTTGATGTTCATAAAGCGGCTCGCTGAGTCCCCATGCCACTAATCCCCTCATCAGCTTATCCTCTAACGCATAAATGGTTTAGACCTATATTGATTGTAAATAAGATAATGAATTTCATAAAAATAAGATTATAGTTTTATAAAGTTTGATATAAAGTTACCAAATCCCTCTCTATCGTTTCTTGAGACGTATATGAGGCGGGCGCAGGGGCGGCTGTGACGACGAATCTGCGGGTAATCATACAATACCAGGTAAGGTTCTGGTCTATCGGTAGACCTGGCTATATCTCATCGACTATGTGGTTTACCTGACCGTACTATCGACTCACCCAAATATGATACTTCACGAGCCAAGCATCTCCAGCTAGCGTTCCATCTTGACACAGTGTCCGCTCCACCGCGCCTGGTATATGCTGCCTCAAGCCGGTCTGGCATAGGACACGGTCTGACATGTGCATCTAAATAACATCATTGTAGATGATCGGCATCCGCGCACACCAAAAGCCGGCGTCTGCCAAGCATAATGGATGCAGAGTGCCCAACAGGTCAGGTGTGTACGGTGTCCACGTAACCGATGACTCCATGACATCGAACTCGTTGCTGTAGAAGTGGACGCTGCGATCCGGTGTCACATCCCATGACCTGGACACATTCTACGGTATATAGATTACACACAAGTTAATGTTTCAAAAACTTGAAATTTAAAATATGTGCATAGGTTTAATTACTTACTGGCAATTATATGGCCTTTGGCCATCTAAAACGAACCGGATCATAATGGTCGGACGACCAATAGAGAAATATGTTCATGACCATATCTGAAATAAAATATGATTTATATTGAATATCAATTTAATTACGCAAAATTAATAGAATACGACTTTAAGTATTTTATACTTGAAGAAGCGTTAAACAACCCCAAAACTCTTTTGCTCCATCAATGCAGCCATCCTCAGCTCGCTGTAGAGGAATGACATAACTGCACTCCCCCACGATAGTGACACACTGGTTGAGATCAGCTAAAAGCGTCAACCAAGCAAGACTAACTCTGCTCTTACTCTTATCCGAGAATAAGTGAACCCCTATCTGATGTAAAATATAGGCTCGTGTGTGATGCTTGATTGCCGCAGGTGTAGCATATGGTAGACTTAGCACTAAACACGTCCCACAACCAACTCAAATTAATACTACTGTCTCTCCTCTGCCCAACAAGCGAAATCCTACCCAATAAGCTGGGACATAAATCTGACCAATCGTGGCTGTACTCCATAGCAACCACCTATCCGTCTATAGGCAGACCAAGCAGCACAATGATGTCCTGCATGGTGATGGTTATCTCACAAACTCTAAAATGAAATGTGGAGGCATTGCTCTCCATCTATCTACCAAACATGTAATCAAGTCTTTATCTGAACGTATATATTCTAATCTGGATAGAAAATGAAAGCTTGCCTGTTGCAGCTCATCCTACACACGGACATCTTCAGATAGGATCCTGTTGTTCTGTACTGAGTGGTCAACACATGTAATTGTCTTGTCACTCTGCCAATTACAATAAGAGGACTTGTGTCCGTAACGTATAAACAACATGTAATTAGAGAAAATAAAATTACAAAGTTTTATTTGTATTAATACAGCGTTGGCTGACCTGTGGTCAGCCTGCAAGTACATAACAATCGTATCTAAAGCTTGCCAGTTGCAGCTCAGCCTACACGCGGACATCTTCAGATAGGATCCTGCTGTTCTGGACTGAGTGGTCAACACATGTAATCGTCTTATCACTCTGCCAATTACAATAAGAGGACTTGTGTCCATAACGTATAAACAACATATGTAATTAGAGAAAATAAAATTACAAAGTTTTATCTGTTTAATGCGGCGTTGGATGACCTGTGGTCAGCCTGTAAGTACAGAACAGTCGTATCTATAGGTCTAGGCTCTATAAGTATATCTGCACAATGAAAAAGTCAAGTTATATTATCTTTGCAAAAATGAGCCTATGTATAACAAAGAACATATGTGTGTATATATATGTTTGTTTTTTGTGTTTGCACGTGTGTATGCATGTGTGTATTTCAAAATATAGGCGGTGATTACCAATGGCGGCGTGGTGCTGAAGGATTTTTGTATCGTGTCTTGTTATGACCATACTCGTTGCAATTGCTGCATCTATGTTGTCTACGTCCTTCTCGTGAATCATCCATAATATCTTTGATACGAGTAGAATGTGGTTGTCCTGCTTGTTTCCCACCGATAGATGGTAATACCAATGGACCGTTGTACGCCTCTCAATATCGGCTATCAGATACAGGATGGAACAACGGAGCATAAGCAGTTTTGTATTTGGAGACGGAATACCATTTCGAAGCAAGATTGTGATGTGCAATGTCCCCCCTGCTCGTGTACATACTGAAATTACATATGAACTAGGCAACTTTTGCAACTTAGGTATATTGCACGTATAACTGCAATTCTTACCATCGATGACTACGGGGTAATTTTTTCATCTTTGTCAGTCATCTGCCATTTGGACTGGCTGAACCTCACGAGCCAAGCATGCCTAGCATCAGTAGTCTTTTTTGTTATTAATTGTTCGAACTTAGAACATAACTTTGTCGTCCACTCTTGTCCCTCCCGATGTCGTGCAAAGAACTATTTGTTCGCTCGGTAAAAAGTCCATGCTACTAAGGCCTGAATAGGCAAAGATTGAGATCTTTTTAAGACCCTGTTAAACCTTTCTGAAGCATTCGTAGTCATCATGCAAAACTGCCCACCACCATCTTTCGAAAGAGCCCTTTTTTTTTATTTTTTAGACTACTTTCAATCCAAGCATCAACTCTTGGACATATACATTTAAGTTTTTCTTTCAGCTCTGTATATGTCGAGTCATCTGATGCACATGCAACTTGAGAGATCAAACTCTGTAAGGTTTTGTTACTAAATCCAGCAGTTGAGAAGTTGGTTCTGGTACGTCGTATACAATAACGATGACTATGATGTTCCGGCCATGAATTTCTTAGTGCGGTCGGAATCCCTTTCATCCGGTCAGATATGAAAGTAATGTGCCTTTCCCGCACAGATGGAATCTAGAGATGAATGCAAGCAATGAAACACTCCTAATTTTCTATTGTTTCACTTCTAACTACAGCATATGCTAAAGGATAAGGGCCATCATTTGCATCAGCACCGGTAGCAATAAGCAAAATTCCTTTGTATCTGCCGTATAAGTGTATCCCATCAATACTGAGAACAAGACGACAATAAGTGAACCATTAATGGCCGGTCCAAATGCCCAAAATACACCGGTAAAATATCTCATTCTTTTTGACATTGATGCGTTGGTTGTCTTGAAAATAGTACCGGAATTAGTAAATTTGATGGAGGCAAGGTATTGTGGCAAATATTCATACGAATTTTTCCAATTTCCGTATATTTTAGACAATACCTTGTTCAATGCATTCCATGCTCACATATAATTTATTTCAATGAATAATGTATCTTTTATAAGCACTTGAATCATTTTGGGTCAAATCGACATCCGCTTTCACGAAAGGCAAGATCCTGTTACATAAGAATGTAGAAGTGGCATGTTTATGATTTGAATTCACTACAGAATTCACACAAGTATGATTCCCCGCATACTTTATCTGTCAATGTCATGTCGGTAATTTCTTCGAGATATATACATGAAGTCTCCACAGGCAGTTCGCGTCTGTTTTACAAACGACGGTGTACTTAGTCGTGGTAGTCTTGGTTGGTTTAAAAGAAACTCCGTATTTAATTGACCGAACGTTGATTGTCTGAATTAACTTCTCCTTATTCTCGAATAAATTGCCGACCTTCAACTTACTTTCAATATCGACCATCGAAAGTCTATCGGCATGAAAATTGACATTCTCCATTACCGCTGTAGATAATATGTGAGCATCTATCATGTTATTGGTAAGTGGATCTTCAAACACAACGAAATAATTATTAATACATGAATTAGTAATCAACTGCATATCATTTTCATCATCAAAAACATGCAATTGGAATGCTATCTTGTGCTTGAATCTTGTCCTTATCTCTAGCATCATCACCATCACTTTCATCTTCATTATATTCTAACATTGCTGGATCCGTAGCAGGTACATCGGTTGGATGTGCAGGCCCAACATTAGGAATGCATGGTACTTGATATTCTGGTTTCATACCGACGAAATCCTGACCTATCGTCTGCAAACGGTGTCCATCTTGTATTGTATCTTGTATTGTATGATTGCATGTGCTCGGTATTTTGGGGCAGAATATTGAAGCCAAAACTTTGCGTTGGTACGCAATTAAAACCGAAACTTTGCGGTGACATGCAACTATAACCGACCAGCGGTATATAAGAACTGCACATAAATTTATGAATACTTAGTAAGTATAGCATACCTCCACTCTTAATAAACAGTGTTCCGCTAAATGTACATGCAATATAAAGATATTCAAGATAATACTTCGTAAACTGTTAATTCACTGGCGTCCCGCTTGATGTGCCTTCACCTACGTAACTTTGATCTCTATATTGTTTATCATTGGTGGAATACATAAAACCGGTAGAATCAGTATTCATATTGAGCATGCGTGTCATTTTTCCTTGCGGGTAATGCTCGGATGCTCGAAAAGAAGGATGAGACACTTCAGAAGAAGATTCGGGCAGTTGAGTGGACGTCAATATCTCCTTCACAAATAGCTCGATCGATTTCGATTCCGATACAAGTATGACTTGTGTATCCTCGTCATCAGATACTTTAATGGTGGTTTATTCATGCTCCGTCGGCCATTTGCATATTAAGAAGATATTGAACTCTAACGGATTGATTTTGGTAGCTTTATACACTACTTGGCACAGCCCGTTGTATGCACTAGACTTCTCGACTCTAGTCATCTTAGTTTTTCTTCCAATATATTCAGAAATATTATTTTTTCCAATTGATAATTGGTCACCGAAATAGCAAATTAGATGGATGTAATTACCCATCATTTTTCCACTTATCCAGAAAATTTGCCGTATGCTTTGAGAGTTCTTATCAAACAATCTACATATTTATTTTCACATTTATACTCGTCTAATTACATAAACTTACAATAAAATCCATAGCATGTAATAAGTTGTAAGAACTTGTATCATACTCATTGATCCGTCACAAGTAAAATGGGGGAAAACCCCATATATACCCAATTTTTTTGAATTGTTTTACTAATACCAAATTTGAACCAAATATTTTTATGAATGATTTTTTAAAAAAATAAGGGTTTTGCTAACCTTTTTTATGCTCATGGTAGTGATGACGATAGCGAGGGTGAAGGTGATTGTTCGACGGTGAATTTCTATCTAAACCTGTACGAGAGAGAATGTGAGATCCGGACTGAGAAAGAGAGAGATGAGAGAAAGGGAGAGATCGAGAGAAAGGAGACAGAGAGATGAGAGAGAGAGACCAAGAGGGAGAGATCGGGGAAGGATGAGAGGGAGAGCATAGAGAGATCGAGAGAGATGAGAGAGGAATGAGAAAAATAAATAGATCACATCTATTTATTCTTAAGTTGGGGAATGAGACACACTTTCAAAGTGCATCCTATTGTTTTTCAGTAAAATATATGAGCGCATTTTGAAAGTGCATCCATTGATAATTGTAATGGACGCAGTTTGAAACTGTGTCCCTTAAAAAAAAATTTACACGCCAGCGCTGAGCTGGCGTTCAGTGGCAAAAAGTGGCCTACTTTTGTAATATCTTTTGAAAGTGGTTTATTTTTAATCATATTAATTTAAAATGGTTTATTCCAAAAAAATGTCCTAAAGAAAATTACGATTGCAAGGGTTTATATTGTTCAAATCACATAACAGAAAAAACGTAAGCTAGAGTTGTGAACCAATACCAAACAGAAAATACCATTTTCAATGGCATTGATTTGTAGATTTGTTCAATGAGTACTATGCAAGTTCAATTGAGAAACAAGCCGAAGGAAGCACTGTGATGACCTGGTAGTGTCTATATGGGTAGCTTAATCTTTAATAATTCTGCTACAACTTTGTATTTTCTTATGTACATCCTTTTTTGTATAAACCTCTTGAATTAATACATATCAAATGATTCGATGTGATCACCATTTATCCTAGAAAACTGAAATTAAGAAGTATAAATGTGCAGTGGATAACTAGATAGCTGCCGCAGTGTGAGCTATAGAATTGGATGGAATGGGATGAAAAGTCAAATCACTTGAGCAGCCTAACATTTGAAATTTGAAAAGCAACACATAAGCGCCTTAAATTTGAATCCTCATCACGAATTTGAAAATTTCATTTAGTAGTTGAAATACGACATTTAATCTAGCAGAACTTGTTGGAAACTATTGGCCCTAATTTCCTTAGCAATTGAATTAATATTCTTCTTTTCACACTAGAGCTCTTTGTTTTCCTATGTTATCTCATATCGCTTTCCTTTCCACATTCTAGTTCCTTATGGTTGCAAAATTTGGCAAGTTTTTATTGCCCACCGCGGGAAAAAACTTTCTTTGTGGCTGCCACTTTTTCCTCACTATTCATGTGTTCCTTTATTTTCGACTCTTTGTTACTTCTGTAGTTGACTTAGTCTAAGGTTGTAAAAAGTGTTAGGCGGTTGCGGTTTGAGTATTTTTAGTTAAATATGTTTGGGGATTAAGAGAAAAGGTTTTCGAGTAGGAAAATGGTAAATTTGGGAATTTTATTGGGTTTGGTATGCATTTTTTTTGTTGAGGAAGGACAAAAATATACAAATTTTGACCATTTGTGATAAAAAGGTCAAATGAAAAAGCGGTTTTAGACCGCCTAAGCCCCACTTAAGCAGGTGCCTAGGTGGCTCAACCCAATTATGCGGAAAAGCTGCTTAATTCGACCGCTTAAGTGAAAGTAGAGCGGTTTTGTGCCGCTTCCGCTTAAGTGGACGCTTAAACCGCTTCTTACAACGCCGACGTAGACTTAGACCAACCTTCACAACACACCTACATAATTGTCTGAAACTCAACTGTGAATAATTTTGTTTATATTTAGATCAAAACAGATATACAAGCTTGGTTAGCTAAATGGAATGTGCAGTGGATAGCTATATATAGCTGCAACAACATGAAATATAGAACTGGATGGATGAAAAGTTAACACACGAGCAGCCTAACATTTGAAATTCAGGAAGTTACACATAAGAGGCCTAAGATTTGAATCCTCGTCACAGATTTGAAAGTTTCGTTTGGTAGTTGAAATATGGCATTTTATCTAGCAAAACTTGCTGTTGGAAACTATTGGTCCTAATATCCTCTACATTTAAAGTAAAGATTTTTCTTTTCCCACTAAAACTCTTTGTTTGCTTAGGTTACCTGATCTCGCTTCCCTTGCCACATCATAATTACTTATGGTTGCAAAAATTCAGCAAGTTTCTGATGTCTACCACAGGAAGAAAAAGAAACTTCTTTCAGGTTGCATCCTTTGGTTTCACTCTTCGTGTGTTCCTTGCTTTTTGACTCTTTGTACTTCTGTAGTTGACTTAGTCTTAGAAAATTCTTTACAACCTACCTCCATAATTGTCTGAATCTCAACCCTAAATAATTTTGTTTATATTTAGATCATGACAGGTTTGTGAGCTCAGTTAGCTCAATGGTCCTACCTTGTACATTTCTTTGAAAGCAATTATCATAGTCCTAGATTGATGTGGCATTCTTCGTGTCCCTTTCTTAAAGTGTAAGAAACTCTATATCTTTCCTTTATTCATCTCAGTGAGAACAAGGTTCACATTTTCTAATCGAACAGTGTGTAAATCACTCAAAGAAAATACAGGCAAGTAATGTATAAATGACACATACTTTTGTTACCTTGAGAAAAAATGTATAAATTATGTGGCGTTCATAAAGAAAACACAGGAATTCACATACCCATCAGCTTAGTCTTCGTAAATGCATTTTTGCAGTTTTACTATGACCTGCATGGTTACTACACTTCACTTTCTTAAGGCTGAAAGTGTTTTTGTCAGATGCCTATCTATGAAATATGATAAATTATTTTACTTACTGGGTATATTTAGTATTATCTCGTTATAGACCCAACAACTCCACATCCTAGTAGTTTGACTATTCTTATGTTTAAAAATTGGACTTCAAATCTTAGTTTTAAGACCACAGGATCTTTGTAGTTACACCTGCTTCTAGATACCACAATCCTTGCTTCATAAATAAATTGCGGAATCATCCTCAATCTGTAATGTATTTATGCAAATATGTTGGGTGAGTATCAAATGTCTAAGTGCTCGAAGTAATCTGTCTAAGTCTTCAAAAATTTGGCATGTGGGCATGTCTACTCTTAATTTTAAATATACATATTGCAATGCATGTGATTCATGTACAGTAATTTAGTCATACAGTTCTGTTGGTGTATTAAATTGATTCCTCTTGATGACGATGCTAGAATTGAAGACTTTGACGCAAGTGTTTTGATTGTTTTAATCGAATCACAATTTAATAAATTTATTGTTTGATGTCTGATCAATGTTCTAAAATATTTATTCCTTCTCTATTCTATTGGCTAGTGCATAAGACATAAACTGATTATACACTGCATAAGTGGATTACACAAAGACACACAGAAATAAAAAATTTAGTACACTCACCGGAAGAAAATAGAGAGGATAGAAGAAAAGACTTGGATATCAAGTTGGGTATATTACTTTGGGTATTGGGCAGGTTATGCACATTGTATGAGCTCTCAGTTAAATTGACATCCACATCGCATAGGGATGCTTATGCTTATCGGAAGAAAATAGAGAAGATAGAAGAAAAGACTTGGATATCGAGTTGGGTATATTACTTTGGGTATTGGGCAGGTTGTGCACATTGTATGAGCTCTCGGTCATTCACATGCATATTTCGTATAAGGATGCTTATGCAGTATGACCGCATAACCGGCCCTTTTAATCATGTTCAGTCAGTGGCTAGCCAAAAAGGCATATAATTGTTCGTTTAAGGTTTAAACCTTGTTTCAAAAATCACGGTTTCTAAATGCAATGCTTTATAGTTTTGAACCATGAAATATTTTCGCATCAAATAACTTGAATTTTGAAGTTTGGATGAACATGCTTCTGTTGCAAAGCTATTGTAACATAATTGGATCGTATTTTATTTTATTTGTTAATTATCTTACGACGAATGATTAAGTCTATCATAGAAGTCTTTCGATTATAACTGTTACAGATAACATTATACTCTTATTTTTTGATCATATCCTTCTAAAACTTATAATGTCATCATTATTATTTTTTTCGTATTGACATTTTGATGTATAAACAGATTATGCCCCCATCATCTCCCGCTGGTCGCTTTACACAGATTCTATCTGTTGGGATAGGAGGTTCAGCTCTGGGGCCTCAATTTGTTGCCGAAGCATTGGCTCCAGACAATCCTCCTCTCAAGGTATCTCTCTTGTTTTGCTGCGAGCAAATTTATGATATTTTATTCATTGTTGAGTTAACTACATATTTGGGCTTTCTATAGTATGTATGATTTTAATGCCTGCTCTCATTTTCATTAATTTGGAAAATTGATTTTCCTCTATCAATACTTATATTTGAATTCCTTTGGTTTGCCTGGTTATTTTTTGATTTTTACTATATTGACCTTTCTTTGAGATTTACAACTATGTAATATAAAAGTGATCTCTGTAAGTGTCATGATTATATAATTTTCTAAATATTAATAGGCATTGCGGTAAAAGAAATAAGAAATTTTGCGAGTTGTGATTACATACTGAACATGTAATGGTTTATCATTTTCTTTTTTGTTATCACCATGTTTGTTAATACTACCATCAAGGCTTCAAAATTTTATATTGCAGCATATAAAATTTCCCTATGCAACCCACATGCTTAAAGCCTTAAAGTAATGGCCAAATATATAGGCAATTTTTCTTGGCCTGTTGGTTCTGTTGAAGATGGGAATTCGGGTCACCAATGCACATCAAACTGGTGGCCTGAATCCATGCCCTGATCTTGAATATTTAATTTATTTGTCTTAATCAAGATTAATGGGTCTAAGAGCAATAGCCTAGTAGCGGAGCTGCCGGTTGGGTCATGGCATGGCCATTTTTCTCTCACAACATGTTGTTTATCGTTTCTTTAGTTATTATGTGGAGGAGAGTTTTGAAATTTTAGTCAACAGAGAAGAATATAGATTTCTTTTCTGCTGTCATCTTGCTCTCAACAACAACAACTGAGCCTTTTATCCCAAGCATATGGGGTAGGCTACATGAACCAACACGAGAATCACGCCGGGTCCAGCACATGAATCCTCTGTCTCCATTCACTTCTATCGAACAATATACTTTCATTGAGTCCTTTGGCAACCATATCGTTTCGTATCACCTCCATCCATGTTTTCTTCGGTCTCCCTTTTGCCCTTTTGCCATTGCCCATATCGAGAGTATCTATTCGTCGAACCGGTGCTTCCATAGGTCTGCGTCGCACATGACCAAACCATCTTAGCCGGTTTTCCCGCATCTTCTCCTTCACAGGTGCTACACCAACTTTTGCACGAATATCCTCATTTCGCACCTTATCTTTTCTAGTGTTACCGCACATCCAACGAAGCATGCGCATTTCCGCTACGTGCATTTTCTGTGTATGATGCTTCTTAGGAGCCCAGCATTCTGTACCGTATAATAAGGCAGGCCGAATAGCGCTCCGATAAAACTTCCCTTTCAATTTTAACGGAAAGTTA
This sequence comes from Agapanthus africanus, assembly GCA_030015575.1. Taxonomy (NCBI): domain Eukaryota; kingdom Viridiplantae; phylum Streptophyta; class Magnoliopsida; order Asparagales; family Amaryllidaceae; genus Agapanthus; species Agapanthus africanus. The sequence goes on along the minus strand of CM057340.1, from coordinate 750,624,929 downwards.
CGATCACACAAAATCCCTGTTGCACTCCTCCATTTCAACCAACCAGCTTGGATCCTTTGATTAACATCACTATCGATCTCCCCATTCTTTTGGATGATGGAACCTAGATATCTAAACTGGTCGCTCGGTGATATCTCTTGCCCTTCCAATGTTATACCAATATGGTTTTGACTTCTCTGGCTACTAAATTTGCAGTGCATATATGTTGTCTTGGACCTGCTCAATCTGAATCCTCGAGATTCCAATGTTTGCCTCCATAATTCCAATTTGGCATTAATCCCTGCTTTCGTCTCATTTACTAGAACAATATCATCAGCGAATAGCATACACCAAGGTACCTCATCTTGGATAGTTCTAGTAAGCTCATCCATCACGATGGTAAACAGGAATGGACTTAATGCAGATCCTTGATGTAAACCAATAGTAATCGGAAAATCACTCGTTAAGCCGCCGCAAGTTCTGACATTTGCCACTACTCCGTCGTACATATCCTTGATTATGTCAATATACTTGACGGGGACCCCCTTCTTCATCATTGTCCCCCATAATACCTCTCTAGGTATCTTGTCGTACGCTTTTTCGAAATCAATAAATATCATATGCAAATCTCTTCTCCTCTCTCGAAAGCGCTCGACAAGTTGATGAAGCAAATGAATCGCCTCTGTCGTCGATCGTCCAGGCATGAACCTAAATTGGTTCTCTGTTATCTTAATATCCTTCCTTAGCCTGTGTTCAATCACTCTCTCCCAAAGTTTCATGGTGTGACACATCAGTTTTATTCCACGGTAGTTTGAGCAACTTTGAATGTCACCCTTGTTCTTGTAGATAGGTACAAGGATACTTTTCCTCCATTCATTTGGCATCTTTTTTGTCTGCCAAATCTTATTAAACAGATCTGTCAGCCATTTAACGCCTATTTCTCCTAAGCATCTCCAAATCTCGATAGGAATCCCGTCAGTACCAACCGCTTTTCTTAAACCCATTCTGTTCAAAGCTTCTTTAACCTCAGGAAGTCTTATTTTACGCATGAAATCACGGTTTATATCTTGAGATTGAATGACAAGTCCATCCAAATTCTTAGTAAAGCTCTCATTGAACAATTTGTCAAAATAATCTCTCCATCTTTCCTTGATATCCTCATCTCGAACTAAAACCTTCTGATTTTCATTTTTGACACACATCACCGCACATAAGTCTCTAGTCTTCCTTTCCCGCATTCGAGCAATCCGGTATGTATCATTTGCAGTCTCTTTAGTGTCTAATTTCTCGTACACCTCCTTGTAGACCTTAGATTTAGCTTCCCGAACAGCTTTCTTAACTTCCTTTTTAGCCATTTTGTACTTCTCAAATCTCTCCACGTCTCTATTTTTCTTCAAATCTTTATAAGAATCCTTTTTAATTTTAATAGCAGCCTTTACATCTTCATTCCACCATGATATGTCCTTAGATGGTGGAGCACCACCTCTCGACTCACCAAGTAGATTTCTAGCTACCTTCTTGATACAACTAGCCATTTTGTTCCATATTTTGTCTGGATCTTCCGACTGCCAATCCGCTTCTTGTACTACACGATCTATAAAAGCCTTTTGGTTACCTTCTTTCAATCGCCACCATTTAATTTTAGGCTCTACCTTACGTCTAATCTTCCTAGGTTCTCTTCTAAATCGAAAATCTAGAACTAAAAGTCTATGTTGAGTGGTTACACTCTCACCTGGCACTACCTTACAGTCGATACAACAAACTCTATCTATTCTTCTCGTCAGAAAAAAGTCTATTTGACTAGCACTTGATCCGCTCCTAAAAGTGATAAGGTGGGACTCTCTTTTTCTAAACCAGGTGTTTGCTAAGATCAAGTCATAAGATAAAGCAAAATCTAGAATCGAGTCACCTACTTCATTCCTTTGTCCGAAACCAAAACCTCCATGGATAGTATCAAACCCACTACGACTAGTACCTACATGTCCATTAAGATCACCACCAATAAATAACTTCTCTCCACTAGGTATACTTTGCACCACCTCGTCTAAATCCTCCCAGAATAAACGCTTACTAGCATCATCAAGACCTATCTGTGGTGCATAAGCACTAATAACATTAAGGATCTCTCCACTTAGAATAAGCTTAACCAGTAAAATTCTATCACCTTTTCTCCTAATCTCAACTACATCCTCAAGCAACCGTCTATCTATGATTATGCCTACCCCATTACGATTTTTATCTCTACCCGTATACCAAAGCTTATAACCCCAAGGCTCTATGATTCTACTCTTTTCACCTACCCACTTAGTTTCTTGCAAACACATAATACCAACTCTCCTCCTAATCATCACCTCCACTAATTCTATTAGTCTACCCGTAAGGGAACCTATGTTCCAGGAAGCTAGACGGATCCTATGAAACCCTTGCTTATTTGTCACCACACCCGGGGTCCGATGTAGCGCGCCGTCTCTGGACGACGACCCTTGCTTATTTGTCACTACACCCGGGGTCCGATGTAGCGCGCCGTCTCTGGACGACGACCCTTGCTTATTTGTCACTACACCCGGGGTCCGATGTAGCGCGCCGTCTCTGTAGCGCGCTGTCATCTTGCTCTCAAGACTTACAAAATTTGATATTGAAAAGTATGGGAGTCCATTACCAATGTATCATTTGTTTATTTGTTCTGCTAAATCCTATATTTCTCATCAAATTATCTGCCTGGTCTGTGATATCTAAGTCCATAACTTGTTTCTAACTGCAACAATTGATGTAAATTCCTTTCAGTTTTTCCTTTACTAGATAAATTTAATATATGTAAATTTTTATCTTCATGTTACCCATAGGCACCCATGGTCATTTTGTTATATACTGTGATTCAACATAGTTTGGGCTGATGATACTGTTTCAATTACCCTTCAGTATCATTTTGAAAGCATCCCAACTCCCGATGTTATTTTTATGGCAGATCTTGTCTGTGTAACACATCACGTTTAGACAAAAATGTTTGCCTCACCTTTTTTTCTTGAAAATATTGGAGCCATTCTCACTCCAAAATAATCTTCACTTTCCATTTTTACCTTACAAGCGGTGTTTTAAAAGCGAAAGACGATGAAGCTTGCCTTTCGTCTGAGACGAGAGGCTCTAAAAAGACGACCGCCTGAGTGAAGTGAGGCGACAAATATTTTGATCGCCAACATAACCTTACTAGGTTGGTGAAGATTAGAGAAAGAATGTGAAAAAAAAGAATAAAATACTTTTCAGTTTGGAATTAAAAATCTAGTTTTTCGTCATTTTTGGTTTAATTCTGTTCTAATAAAAAACTTCTCTATGATTAAGGAGAAAGCAAGTATATATGAACAAAAATGAGATTGAAAAATAACAAGAAATTTATTTTATTTTTTAAATAAAAAACACTTAGATGCTCGCCTCAAAGTCCCGTCTTGGATGCTGAGGCGATCGCCTGGGAACTTGAGGTGATAGCAGCTCAGATCGTCTTGCCCGGGTGCCTGAGTGCCAAGGCGCTCCGCCTTTAAAACACTGCTTACAAGTGTGGTGCTGCTGTAAAATTGCTACTAGTTTAACTTCAGGATCCTACATCCAAAAGCTGATATAATATTTACATATTGTTTAAATCCTCTTAAATGTGCCAGATCAGGTTTATTGATAATACAGACCCAGCTGGAATTGATCATCAAGTTGCTCAGCTTGAACCAGAGCTAGCATCTACACTTGTTATTGTAATTTCAAAGGTTTGCATATTCTCTCTTTCTTATCTTTGAGTCTTCGGGTAGGCAAAATATATAAATCTGAATTTTGGTAACATGGTTCACCTGAAGTTTGAATGTTCATGTCCACAATCAGAGTGGAGGTACCCCTGAAACTCGAAATGGTTTATTGGAAGTACAAAAGGCGTTTCGAGAAGCTGGATTGGAATTCTCAAAACAGGTTTTAAATCTGTTTTTTCCCTTCTTTATACAACTGCTGGATGGATTTAAATCTTTTTTATTCACATGCTGAAGCGTAAGATACTTCTACCCTTTCCATACTTAATGCTATTATATATTAACTACTGATTTTTTTAATAATGTAATTGCATTTCTCCGCTAATTCAGCTGAACATAGGACTTTAAATAAAGCTTTCTTGTTGTCCTTGTCAAAAGCAGCTTAATAGTATTACTCTTATTATTTTATGCCAATACAGAGAATACGGTCATAGGTTTATGAATATTGTCTTACAATTATGATTTTCGTACTGTTTAATTACAGGCTGATATCAGTTAGACAGTCATGATTTTTTAAATAAAAAATGCCAAACCGTATGGCCTATACCCTTTTATCATGCAAATACGTGCGCTCCTAATTCAGCTAGGAAATTTTAGCCATGCAAAATAATGATTGCTGTGATGCTGTAGACTTCCAAAATAATACATGCATGCACCCATGTATACAACATGATCAATGGCTAAAAAAATCGGTCACACCTGTTACAACGCCAGGCAAAAAGAAAATATTAAAACAAGAACAATCCAGCTGAGACTTCTGTAGGAACCCAGCTAAAGCTTGGAATCAGAACGATGTAATATTATTGTCAAAGAAGCCTAACAAGTTTACATGCTAATGATTAAATCACTAATACTACTCACTAGGCCAGTTAAAAATAAAAAATTCAGAAGCGTTTGGCCATCATAGATTAGTCAACCCATTCAAACACCTGACTTTGAAAAGCAAATAATTTTAGTTTCAGCAGCATTTAAAGGTCCTGGCAGGTCCATACCTGAACTGCTTAAGTGCGTACCTAGTTAAAGTGGCTTGAAGGCCACAATGCCGGGTTTACTCTGGAATCTGAAGTGGAGAGAAATTTTAAGGTATGCCATTTATTAGGTACTGTGACAGAGCAAGACTTAGATATTTGTTCCTTGTATGCACAACGCTTATCTGTTAAGCTTTATGAGCTCATTGAAAAATTGTAAAACTAATCGTATGATGTCAATTGAGAATGGTTAGAAATAAAATTGATCCATATAGTTAAGTTATATGTGATGAAGCTGAGGATATTGTGTCAACACAATTAGAGAACCTAATTTTTAGTTGTCTCAACTGATTTATGTAAGCATATTGTTTGGACTCCCAGGTCATCCCCTTTACATGAAGCAAGGTTACAACACCAAAGGGTTCATGATGCATCTAGTTTGTACCCAAGTTGGGAGCGCATATTATGTAGTGTTTTCTCTGTCATTGCAAGTGGCAGCAACTCAGGGTTCATGATTCTTATGCCAATTATATATATATATAGGGGAGTGATCTATTGCAAACCAGTCCGTGTTTTTTAAAAACGGAAACTCTCGATCCACAACATATTTGAACGATTCGAATCGTTCAAGTAGATCACCCTATCCTCAAATGCATGTGTTTCAAAGGGTTTGAAGACCTCTAACCCATGCATCAAACGAGTGCAAAATGAATGTCTTTCAATATAGCTACATAACCTCCATCCGATGCATAGCCTAGAGGTCTTCAAACCCTATTTTTCATACACAGACTTGAAGGTTGGGTGATCAACTTGAACGGTTCGGATCGTTCAAATATGTCATGGATCGAAAATTCCCGTTTTTAAAAAACGCGGATCGGTTTGCAATGGAGCGTTCTCCAATAAATAAATAAATAAATAAATAAATAAATATATATATATATATATATATAGCCGTGTTTTTCACCGATCCGTACCATTCACTTTAATCTACATGTTTTAGATAGGTTGTGCATAAAATTTCACGAGATTCGGAGATTTCTAACACATCCATCAAGCGATAACATTTTCCATTCACCAAAAGGCCGATGAATTTTTGGTACACTTGATGGGTGTGTTAAAGGTCTCTAAATCTCGTGAAATTTTATACATGTTTGTATTAGTTATTTTACTTTTTTATTGGATGTATCACAAAAATCAATGCATCTGCTTTAATTTTTTCCCCCATGAACTTTGTTATAAACAATTTAAACATTTATTGATGCTTGGCACTTTATTCAATTTCCATTATTTCCCACAACTGTTGGAGCATTTGTGATTTTGAGTATTTTAGACTTCACTAGCTTTTCTTTCTTTTAGGAGTACAGATAGTATTGTAGGAATAAATCACTGTGTTTCTTCTGGATTCTTTTAACCAGAATATGTAAGATAATACTTCTGTAGCTAAATCTTCAATTTTTTTTTTAATTTAATGAAAAAGGTATTTTTATGCAGGGTGTTGCCATTACCCAAGAGGGTTCCTTGTTAGATAACACTGCTCGAATCGAAGGGTGGCTTGCAAGATTTCCCATGTTTGATTGGGTGGGGGGTAGAACCTCGGAAATGTCTGCAGTTGGCTTACTTCCAGCAGCACTTCAGGAATGCATTTTTTGTCCCCCTTTCTTACAGTTCCTTAAATAGAATCGCAAAGTTCTTTACCATCGAAATCCCTGTTAAACCTTTATTATTTCTTATACAGGCAATTGACATTAGAGAGATGCTTGCGGGTGCATCTTTAATGGACGAGGCAAATCGCACAACTGTGGTACAAAGCTAATGGGACGGTTTAATATACTACGGAGTGTGGACTAATGTTAATACTTACCACTTTCTAATATATCCACTTTATACAGGTGAAGAATAATCCAGCAGCCTTGCTTGCACTATGCTGGTATTGGGCTACAGATGGAGTAGGATCTAAGGTTTGTAATTCTGGATTATTCTTTTGTTTTAGAACTTTTTCCTTTTCTTTTCCCTCCATTTTCCCCCTCTTGTATTTAACTCATTTTTAGCAATCCCTAATGACTGATTGGTTTTTACAGGACATGGTTGTACTTCCTTACAAGGATAGCTTATTACTCTTTAGTAGATATCTGCAGCAGTTGGTCATGGAATCACTTGGAAAGGAGTTCGACCTTGATGGGAATCGGGTATATATGAATATGGATTATGTTATCAACATCATCTAGCTTACTTGAGTTAAATTTTTTACTGTGTATGTTCTTGTTACAACTTCCATGTTTGGTTGATAGAGCGGTCTGCAAATTGAGGTTGTAGGATTGATCTTTTCCTACTCACTCATCCCTTTCATTTGAATTGTAAATCGTTATTGATTATTTCTAGCTTGGCAATCTGCCTATTCATAGTCATCTGTTTAAACCTTTTCCAGGGCTTCCATGTGATGATAACATGAGGCATCTCACTCTCCAATTTATAGTTCTTCATGGACCAATATTTCCAAATCTCATTAATCTGATTTCCAACCTATTCTTTAGCATATCATCCCCACTTTCATATTGCATGCTTGGACACTGCTGCAAGGAGTTCAAATCTTTCTCAAATTCCATTGCGCACAACTACACAAGGCATAAACAAATTACATAACAATCAAATCTATACTTTCTACTTTAACTGCATGCAAGGTGCTATCCATATTTTTCTCTATGCTAGATCAAGAACAGCACCATGGTTGTAAACTATGGTTTATGCAGCTGCCTATCTGGTTTCATAAGTGTTTTCACATAATTCTCAAAGGCTGTATACAAATGGGGTCCATGGAATCAAACTTAAAACGTTTCAGTTAATATAGCATTATAACTTGATTTGCTAGTATAATACATAATAGTAGTATTCTTGTGGTTTGCTTAACCAATGGTTATAAATTGATGAACTGTTTCAGTTAACATAGCTTGATTTGCAATATGCATATTGTTGTTTTCTTTAATTTGTTATTCACTTATTCTAAACCATATTTCATATTTGTTTTCTGATGGCAGGTTAATCAAGGAATAAGTGTATATGGAAATAAAGGAAGCACCGATCAACATGCGTGGGTATCTCTTAATTTTGTTTTTGCATTCTTGTGTACCAAGAACATCATTATCTGATATGTAGTTATGTTTGAATTACAGCTATATTCAACAGCTGAGAGATGGGGTCCATAACTTTTTTGTCACCTTTATTGAAGTATTGCGTGATAGGCCCCCTGGTCATGACTGGGAACTTGAGCCAGGAGTCACTTGCGGCGACTACCTATTTGGAATGCTACAGGTGGACTTTTTATTTTTACTAGCAAATTCTGAATATTTAGAATAATATTGTTCTCTTCTTTGCCCTGATAATAAATGAGTATTGACTGTGGTAAAATGGTTAATTCTTGTTTAGGCATATCTTTGCTGAGCAATGTCTTGATCTTGTTTATTCAACTATTCTTGAGTCCATATAAGACAAAGGATAGACTTTGCCTCAGATGATAACAGATTGGTGTATTATAGTTTTTCATTGTACAAAAAACTCTGATGTCCAGACCTTTGATCGTCAATCCAAACTCTCTTCACCAATGACTTGGAATGTGTGGATTTTTGCGCATTTTGGAACCTTGCTTAAACCCGACCTGGTTCCTTTCATTTTCTCTTGATAAGCATTGGCTTATAATCAGTTTATACCTTCAGGCATCTTGCAATTTCCATCTTCTGAACAAGCATCGACCCTGCTGTTATTACTGCATTATTTCACATGCAGTGCACAAATATCCGAAAAATTCAATTTTAATGCCATGAGCTAATGTTTATAATGGCATCTATGTGAACTGTCTTTTATCATTTTGAAAGAAAAATATTAGAAAAGCTTTTAAATCTGTCTTATCATAGTGAAAAGCTGATATATCTCGAACAAACATGTGGTCATTGATAGCTGTGTACTTCACCTTAAATATTTAAATTTTCAACGAGTAAGATGAGGCACTCCACAATTTCAACCTTCAATAGTGCAGGAGATGGGTTTTTTTTTTAAAGAAAATAAAATTCCCAACTCTATAATCTGGGTGCTAGTTTGATCTCATGAGAAAATACACTAGCGATAAGAGATTACAAGACAACTAGCTTTGTAACTTGTAAAAAAAGTTTTGAAATGATGATAATCAGCATTTAAATGCTTTTGGATAGCGACCACATTGAATAATATTAAAAGGTTGAATGATCACATATTTGGTCATATGCAAAATATGCGGATAATACACTGCTTTACCAGCATATATTATGTGCATAACCCGCTAGATAGCTGAAACACGGTGCACAATCTCAATATTTCACTAAATAAGATTTAGCTTTGTCCTCCCCATTCACATTCTGTCCTATCTCTCTTTTTCTTTCTTTCAGGCTTTTCAACAGACATATACATGGTAAAGTCTATTTTGTGTCATTCTGCTTCGATTATACAGTGTATATTCCTTTTATCCGCTATGGCTGATCAAACGAATAGAAAACGGAGTATATTAACATATCTTGGACTTTAACCTTCGGTTGGCATAAGAATATATAAACATAAGTATATTCTGTTTATGACAAATATCTTGTATTCCCTGTAGTTCTTCACTTAGACTTGCAGTATAATTTCCTATTGAATTTTGCAAAAGAGAAAAGGCAGCCTTTGATATTTTGGTGTAAAGTCTTTTATTTACCCCGTTTTTAGAATTTCCAAAGAAAACCAAATTTTTACGTATTTCTCAAGTCCCTAAATTTATTGATCCAATTCTGCTATTTATCACAATGTGGGTACTATATTGTATATAGTAGGGTCTGCAATACTGCGCACATAGCATGCCATCTAGTACAAGCATGATAAGTAATGCTTCAGTTTTTGTGATTGAAGGCTTTTCAATTTTATTAAAGAATTTTTAAATGACCCCAACCTGTTTTGAGAACTGAATTGCCCCAACCTCTGAACTATGATGGACATACATACTTTGCTAATCGATTCAGTGATTTCTATTGAGATTTTGGGATTTTTTTATACATTGCACTATGTCAAATGGTACAGGCTCCTTATGTTAATATATTTCTTCGTTTGATTACGGACCGAGGCAGTAAAAGAATATGTTAATTTTCATTTAGCTCCATTTCCATTCAATGACAAGTGAAATTTCCAGGGTACACGTTCAGCCCTTTATGCAAATGACCGGGAGTCCATTACAGTGACTGTACAAGAAGTAACTCCTAGATCAGTGGGAGCCCTAGTTGCTCTATATGAACGAGCTGTTGGAATTTATGCATCTCTGGTCAATATTAATGCCTATCACCAACCTGGTATTTGCCTTGGTCCCTTTTATGATTGTCTGCAGAATCTGAAATTTATTTTTAGAGGATATTTAACCCTTGACAAAACAATATCTCCAATATTTGTTGTGGTTGCAGGTGTAGAGGCTGGGAAAAAGGCAGCAGGAGAAGTTTTAGCTCTTCAGAAGAGAGTTCTGGCTGTTCTGAACGAGGCCAGGTTTGATGCCTCGTTGTTTGCTGTTCTGTATTTTCTTCTAATTTTGACACCATTATCTTGTCATCTAAGGCTCTAAAATAACTTGTATGACTTTGGTTCGTCCGATTTTCTTTTTTCCAGCTGTAAGGAGCCTGTGGAGCCATTGACACTCAATGAAATTGCAGATCGCTGCCATTGCCCTGAAGAGGTATCATTTTCCCCTGATTGTAGTTTCCTTACAAATTTGCAAAGAATTGTACTATACTTTCTGGAAAGGTTAAACAAAAATGGTTGTATGAGTATATGCTGTCGACATATGCTATATATATATATATATATATATATATATATATATATATATATGCCCCTCAAAAAGGCCAATTGATATGAGTGTGGTTTTGTACAACTTTAAAACCCTAGTAGTTAATTTAATAATCTATCCTCTGATATTGGGACCATTAATTTACAACACAATGCTTTAACTCGTAAAAATACTTCCTATATGCGGAAATGCAAATGCATCCTTGTTGCTCCTGCTAACTGCCTTCCAAACTCAATTATATGTGAAGTGATGAATAAATATAAGCATGAAAACCAACGGACACGAGTTTTTTTTAAATTTTTAATATGAAAAGATCATCCAGTAGGGTTTCCAACTGCCCAAGTTTCGCTTGGTTCATATTGTGCCCATCGACCCTTCATTTTTTTTGAATCGAAACCCTTTCCAGACTAGATTGTATATTGATATTGACTACCAAGACCGAATTAAACTTCAAAGTCCACCCTGACTCATATTACTTCAAAGATGGCTTATTGTCAAAATATTATGAACCCAAAATTAGAGAAAAATAATATAATAAATCATAAATGTGAAGGAGGTGAGTTGGGATGTTTGTCGTATTTAATTTATTTTTGTTAAATATTCTATCATGTTTTGGGAAGTTGGGTTACTATATCTATGTGCATGCGTGCGTTTGTTTGTGTTCATTTGTGCTTGTGTCCATCCGTTCCGTCCGTCCGTTTGCCCATTCCGTCTGCCCGTCCATTCCGTCTGCCCGTCCGTTCGAATATCAATTGATCCAAGTCCTAAAAGTCCCAATGTGCAAAACTGCAAATAGACATGACACATGCGATCGGTTATAAAGAGATATATTTGGAGTCAACTTGGTGTTTGGGGCCTTAGGGCTAATTATCGGTCCTAAATCAATTTGTACAAGTACAACACTATAATTTGAAGTCAGACATATTAATTAGTGTTTCTTAAATCATCATGTTTTTAGCTAAAAGTGATAGTGTTTTCAATGTTTTGCTATGTACTGGATATGTAGCAAGAATGACACGCCACCTCCATGACTCCAACACCCCCAAACCCTCACTCTTTTACTTTTTGTGCTCTTTTTAATTCTCTTGCTGTTTTGGTTGCGCAGATTGAAATGATATACAAGATAATAGCACACATGTCTGCTAATGATAGAGCTATCATAGCCGAAGGCAGCTGTGGATCTCCTTCAAGCATCAAAGTTTTCCTCGGAGAGTGCAATGTAGATGACTTGTATTGAGCATTATTTTTTAATGTTGTCACGACTAGAACATATTTTATCTTTGTATTCATTTAACAAGGGCAAAGAGGATTACAGGGGATTAAAAAAACCTAAAATAAACTTGTAGGGAATTTTTTTCCTAGGACTTCTATTCATGCCTCGATACATTGTTATTGTCTTTATACTTGAGCTTTACCAAAAATATCATGATTACACTATCAGGTCAATATCAGTTAATATATTTGAACCTTCAACTTTCATATATCCTGTCTACATTGCAGCTAACCTGAGGGTGTATATTTTGATGCCACCCGCCGAAAAAAGCCTCACAAGGCCTCTTTCCTCCATTATTCTCGTCTCTCTCTCTGTGTGTGTGTGTGTGTAGAGAGAGAGACATGCTACATTGTGTATAACCAACTAGACGCGTGTACCTCCAGCAACGGCCACTTGATCACCTCCAGCTTCCTAATTGATATCAGCAAGATCAACACAAACTCCATGTCCTTTAAGCCAACACCAGTAGAACTCCATGTCCTTTCAGCCAACACCAGTAGCCGGCAGCAATCCGAATGGCGAGAGTAATGAAAGCCATGCAAGACGATGACCAACACAATGTGCATCGTCTTTTTGGGGATGAATATTAGCGACACGAGCCAAAAGAAACAGCAGACGTCTGAAGACGGAGTTACAGACGTCTGCCCAAATAGCAGAGCGTGGCCAGACGTCCAAAAGAATTGTAAACGTTTGTATTATGTCTACTAAACAATAGAGCGGGGCTAGACGTCTGAAGAAGACGGTCCAGACGTCTGGCCATAAAACCACCGTTGTAGCGGTTATCAATCAGACGTCTACTTCGGACGTCTGACCATCGCGAGTGCAGTTGTTGTGGATTTCATTCACGCCAGTCTTTCTATAACTTCCAAATTGATTTTATTTTAATAAGTTTAGAGAAGATTTTATTTGATTCTATCTGGTAAATTGTAATATACATACATCATTGATATTCAATACAATTACCAATTTCAAAACCCTAAAAATCATCTTCTCTAAGAATTTCTATAAGTGATCAACTCCAGCATAGTAGTTTTCCACTAGGTCTGAGACCTATCCAATATATCACTTGGATATGCAAATGAATTGCATTTGCATGTATATATACTTGTTAGAATGCTAATGATATGCTCTCACTTGTACCTTTCCACTTCAGATTTTTGATATTGCCTCTTAATAGTGTTTGATACAAAATTTTCTAGTTCTTCTTTGATTCATTAATGCAGGACTAAGCTTTCCTCGTTAAAAAACACTAAATAAAATAATTAATACAGTTGGATTTGAACCCATGGTTTCATATTTTGGAATCTAATATTCTAGAAAAGCTTTGGGTCCGCCTTGCTTACACACACACACACACAACATGCATAGAATTAAGTTACGCACCAAGACAATTTAGTGTAATTGACTGGTTATGAACTTATTAGTTGGTGGAAGATTTGAAATCTTATCCAGGGAGTCGATGAAAAGGATAACCATGCATGGCAACACATGAAACTTGGCAACCAGAACAACAGCTATATAAAGGAAGAAGGAAGAAACTATTCTAGCCATAGGTACCTTAAATTACGTTCACTCATGGCTCAGATTTCAGCTTGTTTGTTGCTTGTAGCACTGTGCCTCGCTCTTTCTGCTAATTATGGCTTAGCAAGTAGAGAGCTGATCTCAAATGAGGAAGACCTCAACAGCGAGAAACAGGCGAAGGAGGCAAAGGTAATCAGCAACAACAATGGAACTAGCAAGGTCCGCAACGATCGTGTTCTTTCTATACACACACACACACACACACACACACACACACACACAACTTAGTGCAAATTTTTCCGTCCGAAGATATGATTTAGGTTTCTTTAGCTAGCATTTCATGATATATATATATATATATATATATATATATATATATATATATATATATATATATATATATATATATAAAGCCTTTTCTATTTCTATATAGAACTTGTTGAATTGCTTTTCCAAGGATGATTGTTTTACCCAAATATATTGTTTATCTTGGCAACCTAAAACTATTACCTTGAAATATTATATTTACTGGTATATATTGGTCCAAGCATTACTGGTACGGACATTTACTGGTAAACCGACTCGTATCTTGACCGGTACCGACATTTAAATAGTTTATTCTATGGATTAAAACTATGTCATATTCATTTTAAATAGTTTTATAGAATAAACTATTTAAAATGAATATGACATAGTTTTAACCTATAGAATATACATTTGTATTATAATTTATTGTATATGGATACCTTACTTGTACCAATCTACTCATTTGAACTCTACTATTACTGAAATCTTCATGATTTACCAAACCGTAATCTTATACCTGACGAATCTCATAAGTGAACTTGAAAGAATTATTGAAAACGCTAAAATCATGTTAACAAAGAGAAAAATTAGGATCCTGTGAATTTAGCAAATAATTCTTCTTTGGAGAGAGAATAATAGTTAATTTAGCCCTCCCCTTTCTCATCGTTAATATTTTAATCAACTTTTCCTTTACAAAATTTTAATCCTAGCTAGGCTTCGGGCGTGCATGTACATGAATAGGGTATGTAATTCATTTGAGATTGTGTATGCTTTATGCAACTCATAAGCATTAAGATTTATGTTGCTTTTTCAACTAAGCGCCGTAAATGTACCTTATGACAATTATTTTGTGCAGCATCTATCCATTTCATATGTGAACGGCTCAATGAAAGCGGCGCCAAACAAAACCTTACTCTCACAAGATGAAGGAGGCAACAAAGGGGGGTTATTTGTAGAGGAATTTAGCATGCAAGAGCTTACAAGAAATAAATCAGCTTCAAATATCAGATCAAATGATAATGAGGTTTTTCTCAATCATGTGAGTTGCTTTCTACATATATTCTTTTTCCCTGAATTTATTATATATACGTATCATCATACATTAAAATTTTCAGATCATCGAGGTTTGTAAATCTAGAGTAATTAGGGTTTACTTTAGCCCATGTATATGAAACCAACATTATACTCATATCCGAATTGAAGAGGTTAGTATCTTTCTTATACAACCGTGGGCATCCACCCTCATCATTAAAAAGAATATCGTTTCAAATAATTTCCAATTATTATTGTTCCTTATAGATTTTAAAAGACTATATATAATCCAGTGATGTGAAATTGAGATTTTGTTTAGGTTTTCTACAGACGGCGACCGAATGTTAGGTGCTATGGAGTTTACCTGCCAAGACAATTAAGTAAACATGTCTCTGTTTAGGCTACTTTGATGATTTCATATCCATCAATTCCATCTCTGTTATCAACCCAAATTTTCTTTTTCCAAAAAAATAAATAAAAATACTCTAATCTATATGAACCTAATTTTTTCTATCAGCTCTGAAAATCATGAAGTCCGAAAAGTTGTCTCCTTTTTCTCATTTCTACTTTATATTGTCCTAAAAGTTTCCTACAATCTCTCCTTTATTTTTCATCTTCTACCCAGAAAAATCCTGAAATTCTATTTTTTTTCTTTTGTTTCTCATCTACTAGTTCCTAAAATGCTAAAAAGAATTTCGAGAGACGGGAAAGATAACCCCAAATCCTACAGTTGAGAAAAAATGTTTGACTCAATTATAAGTTAGACCTTGATGGAATTTTCAAAATTTTACCGCGTATCAGGTTTAGGGACCATTACGTAGACGAATATGTTAAGAGCGTGCAGTAATTTTTGGAGGGAGCACTTGTAGAACCTTTCTTTTTAACCTTTTTTTTGTTTGAATAAAATGATGATATATGATTTAGTTCATATATTAATATCTACAAAATTCTGATAAATTGCTTTGCGTATAATAAGAAGTAAATATCTTTTTTCTGTTCTAATTCTTTCTCTATGTACATAGTGGGCAGTAATACAACAAGTAAAAGGAGAATATTTCGGCACTAAAGCAACATTGAATGTATATGGTTTGCCTGAAGTTGGTCAAAATCAAATAAGTGAAGTTATAATCTGGGTCGTGAACGGTTATGGTAGCTCACCCGACAACTTCAACGCGATAAAAGCAGGATGGCATGTAAGTGCAATCATTTACCATGTGGAAAATATTGATAATAACTTAATCTCTTATGATCTACTTGTTGTTTTAATCAAACTTCACAATATTGATCAATAATTCCATATGTGATGTATTGAGAATTTAATTTTCAAAGCTAATTGTATAATTCTTAAGTTTCTTTGTCAACATTAATTAAATTGCTTCTTCTTCAAACCAGCATATCAATTAGATATCTATTATAAACCAATAAATTGATATAAGCATATATTTCATCTTAATATATAGGATCTACATTGCTGAAATGTTTATAAGCTTTTGCTAGCTGTAACATTAGCTTTCAAACGATACCTTTTAATTCACTCTTGTTTCAGGTTCATCCAAAACTATACGGTGATCATGATACTCATTTTTTCGTATATTGGACTGTAAGTGTTAATATAGAGCATTTATACACATATAAAAAATATGCCCTCCATGGTTTTTTTTCCCTGACGAATGGCTTTCATAATATTCATCTTTATCATCTAAGATCACGTGGATACACCAAATTTCATATGATTCTACTGGTTTTCACTGTTGAATTAGCAATGTAAAAAGTTCTATTGTTAGTAAACCGTTAATTTTGCACCCACTGAATCAACAATGAAAAAGTGGTAGAATCATATGAAATTTGGTGTATTCACGTCTTAAATAATAAAGATGAAGATGATGGGAGGGCATATTTTTTCGACGCCTCATGTGGCCTCTTTTCTACATTATTCTAATATATATATATATAATATTCATCATACACCATGATATATGTTAGGTGGATTCCAATTATAAGACAGGATGTTACAATATGAAGTGCCGGGGTTTTGTACTGGTTAAATCTTCAAGATATGTTCCAGGAACAATAATTCGACCATTGTCGACCTATAAAGGGAAGCAATATTTTATCACTCTCAGGATATCAACGGTAAGATGCCGCGCATTGTCTAAAATTTCATGGATTCCTAGTTTCTTATATAACTACTAACTTATTCTCAAATCTTAACAAGGATCAAGTAAATGGAGGTTGGTGGTTGCATGCTGGGCGCAACGGAGATAGCCCGGTAGGTTATTGGCCAAAGTCTTTGTTTACCAGCTTAGCAGAGAGCGCGTCGTATATTGAATGGGGTGGGGTTGTCGGGTTTCGCAAGGATGAAAAGGGTCCGCCGATGGGTAGCGGTCATTTTCCGTCCGCGGGTGAAAGAGGAGCTGCATCCTTGTCGGATGTAAGATTGGAATCAAGAAATGGCGAACTCTATGATCCCGAATTTTTTCCCCTAGAGGATAAACCAGGATGTTACAAGATTCAAGAACAACCATTTCATTTGTTTGGGGGTCCTGGTGGTTGCCTTAATTGATTAAAACAGAATAATGTAATCTTACATATTTAGAGTTGGATATTTCTAAATAAAAAAGTTAGTTAATCATTATTGGGATTGTTTTCTTTACTTATTAGTATTATATATTAGGTTCTTTAATTTCTCTCCTAGGGAAAATAGACTGTTTGCCCATCCAGTTTATTATTACCACATTCCCAAAGGTTTGCTAAATTAAATTATATAAATTTTAAATCATATGCATTCATACTTTTATAATCACATGCCCCAAGAATTGAATTTACCCACCTAAAATCTAAAAAAGGATAACAGCAACCACAACAACAACAAGACACTAAAATAATATGTTCAATGCTTTTTAACAAATTAATTTTGCGCAAAACAACAAGCTAATAATTAGTCCATTGAATAACTATAAAATGTAGAAGAGAAAAAACTTGAATATCAAGATGAATTTTCTATTTAAGAATAATTATCATCATTATAATTATTTTAAATATTATTGTTGAGAAAATGGTCAGGGTCGGGTCAATAAGACCCTATTGTAATAAAACATCACATGAATTAATTATGAAATGGGAAAACTTACAATTACAAAAGAAGATAAGTATAAAAAATTTCAAGAAAACTCATCATTTATTACTGAACAAAAAATATCAACTACATAGAGATTTTAAACAACCGTTTCTTTGCAATTATCTTCCAAAAGTTTCAGCATATGAATACCGCAGAGGTTGGTGATGGGTAGGATCGACGCGTCGGAATAACGGATTGCTCGAATCCATGAATGAAGAGAACTTCATTCATTGATAATAAAAAATTGAAAATACAATAATACTAATCCCCTCTATATATTGTTACAAAAGATAAAATTTGGATAGCAATGAAATCTAAAAAAAAATATTTAAAAAGATCTAAGACAAACTACTCCTAGTCCAATTAAGAGTTTATTAGTAAATAAATAATTCGAAAACCCTCACTTAAAATGGAAATAAAGTTTATTATATCTTTAACCAATTTTTCCTCCATCGATTAGCCTTGATGCATCCTACATCACCAAAAAAGATTTTTTTTTTCACAAAAATAACAAGTTGAAGATTATCTTCATTAGAAATTCCAGAATTAGATCGGCATATCAGAACCTAGCATTACAAAATTAACAAGTTGAAGGCTATTTTCGTTAGAAATTTCAAAACTAGATCGGCATACCAAAACAACTACGTTCTTATTCAAGTTATCCTCCTGTTTGATGTCGAAAATTCCTATAAAGCAAAGAGAGAGACTTAATACTGAACATGATCTCACAAATTAAAACTCTTAAACCCGCCTAAAACGATATATTATTTGTCTCGTATTAAGCAATTATAGATTCTTTTAAAAAAGAAGAAAGATACGTTTCATTGCCCCTAAACTTTTAATGTTTAATAGTAAACTATGCTTAACTTGTTCCGTAAGGACGGGGCGAAAACAACCTCTGACCATGTACTCATCATACTATTTGATGGGAAGGATGAAAGAAGGCCAAGTACAAAAAAGTTTTGGTTTGAAAAAAGATGGTTGGAAAATTTGACTGTTCATGATATCAACAAGAAGAGCTGGACGTGTTCTACGAACTCTGTAGACGCCGCAAGTATCCTAGTGGTTAAATTGAGAAGGCTTAGACGGGTTTTGAAGAAGTGAGACAAGAAGCAAAGGGCAGCAGAGAGACAAAGAAAGAAAGAACTTATAGCATTTTATCGAAGAGATGGAGAAGCGGGAGGAAGATCGAGACCTAACACTAGGAGAACATGGTTGTCTTCAATCATGGAGGGTGGAGTTAAAAAAGATTTATGCGACCGAAGAGTTGGATTGGAGTTAAAGGGCAAAGGAGGACTGGTTGAAGGAAGGAAATGAAAATACAAGCTATTTTTTCATGATGGCGAATATGAAAAGAAGTTCTAACCATATTCACGTGATCGAGGAAGATGACGAGCTCTCTACAGATGGGGAAAATTTAAGAAGGATGGCATTAAGATTTTATAAGAAGCTAATGGTACGGTGAAGAAGGATAGATGGATGATGAAGGACGATTTTTGGAATGATGGGGAGAGGCTTATAGATGGACAGAGAGCAGAGTTGGACACATGGTTCTTAGAAGAGTAGTTTAAAGCAACGGTTTAGAAGATGGGAGCAGATAAGGCATCTGTACCAGATGGATTCCCAATTTCTTTCCATCATACATTTTGGGATATTATGAAAAAGGATATTTTGAGGTTGTTTGTGGCGATGGAGGAGAATAGACTTATTTTGGATCGCCTTAATTGCTCGACTCTGGTTCTTATTCCAAAAAAAATGAGGCTAGGTGTCTTAAAAAATACAGACCGATAAGCCTAGTAAATTGTTCATGCAGGATTATCTCAAATGTCTTAGCTAATCGGTTGAGGAAGATTTTGGGAGATATCATCAAAGATACGCAGACCGACTTTGTGGTAGAACGGTACATCATAGACGGGATAGTTATAGCTAATGAAGTCATTCAAGATTCTCAAAGGCGAGAAAAAGAAGGATACATTCTTAAATTAGATTTTGAGAAAGCTTATGACATGGTGGACTGGAGATGTATTTTAGAGTGTCTACACCTTAAAGGATTTTGAAAAAAGTGGAAGTCTTGGATTAATTTGTGATTATCCTCCGCATCTGTCAATATCTGCATAAATGGAGAAGACACGAATGAGTTTCGGTGTAGACATGGCCTGCGCCAAGGGGATCCACTTTCACCGTTTATTTTTACTTTAGTGATGGATGGACTTGCACACATGATTCAAAGAGGAAGAAATAAGGGATTATTGGAGGGAATGGGTCCTGAAGGCACAAGAACATAGATTATAAACTTGCAGTGTGTGGATGGTACATTGCTATTTGGTAAGCTGTGCGAGAATCAGACCGCGATAATCAAATGGGTCGTTTATTCTTTTGAACTTTGGTCAGGGTTGAGTATCAATTTTCACAAAAGCTCGATGGTGTGCTTAGGTGAAAGATCAATCTGGAAGGAGCGTCTGGTATCCATTTTTAACTGTAAAGCGGAAGACTTTTCGGTTAAGTATCTAGAGCTACCTCTGCGGCCCGGCACATTGAAGAAGTCAGACCGGTTGCCGTTGATTGATATGTTGCAAAGTCGATTGGAGGGCTGGAAGGGTCGGTGTCTGTCAATAAGTGGGAGAGTGACTTTGCTAAATTCGGTGTTGTCGGCTGTCCCACAATATTATATGGCATTTTACTTGCTATCAGGTTGGATGGTTAAAAGGATTGATCAGATTCAACAAAATTTCTTGTGAAGAGGATCATCATCGGGAAAAAAATACCATCTGGTTAGATGGGGGGAAGTCTGTAGACCGAAAGAAGTAGGAGGCTTGGGTTTGAAGAATATTAAGGAAATGAATTGGGCACTACTCGGCAAGTGGTTTTGGAGGTGAGTGCCAGGTAATGGGAAGAGATGGATGACTAGTATCAATTCAGCTTATGGTAATAAGTTTGGAGCTATAAACACACCAAATAAGAACGTGTTAACAACATTTGCTTTTCTCAAAGGTTTTATGTCGGTAAAGGATTCCTTTTTCAAAGGTATCACTTATACGATAAGAAATGGCAGCTCAATTAACCTCTGGAAAGATTATTTAAGTGGAGATATCACTTTGCTGGAGAGATTCTCTTTGCTTTTTGATCTCGCAAAGTATAAGGAGACGTCAGTTCTTAGTCTATGGAAAGGAGTTAAGTGGTGGCCAAGATTTCAAAGAGCGTTATCGCGAGGGAAGAGGAGACATCGATGCATGTTGATTGATTATCTTGAGTCATGGAAACCGATGGATGGAGAAAGTCTGGATAAGGCAGAATGGAAATGGTCAATGAGTAAGGATTTTTCAGTTAAGTCCTTTTATAATATTTTGAACTACGGAGGGGTGGTGTCCACAAACGATAAGAGAATTTGGAAGATCCCTGTGTCGTTAAAGGTTTGTATCTTCTTGTGGCTGGCGTCTAATAATGCAACCTTGACGAGAGACAATCTATGCAAGCGGAAGTGGGTAAGGCCATCGTGTTGCGGTGTTTGTGAGGCATAACCAGAATCAGTGGATCATTTTATTTTTTTGTGTCCAGTCGCTAGAAGTGTTTGGGATAAGTTTTTGACTGGATTTGGGTTGTCTTCTCTTTCATGCAACTTGGGTGATTTATTGCATTGGGTTGGATAGAGAGAAATTAGGGGGATGGGAGATTATGGTTTCCACCATGTGCTGAAATATTTGGTTAGTGCGGAATAATAGAATTTTTAAAAATATTAAGAAATCTAATCTGAGTATTCAAAATACGACTGAAACAATCATTAACTTCTGGACAGATGGTGCGGAAAAGAGGACAAAGAAAAAGGCAAGGACCAAGACGCATGACGAGGAATCAATAGCTGGTTTGGGGCTTCCAATATGGATAGGGACGAAGCGATGCGACCAGGAAGAGGACAACGTTGATCGTTAATGGTTAGGAAGGAAGGGTTAAGGGCGACGGTAGCTTTTTAAGTATTTAGTATTTAGAAAATAAAACCTATATTTCTTTTTAGGGGATGTGTTATCCTCTGTTTTTTTTTGTTGTTTTTTTCTTTTATTCGGACATTATTTGATGTTGTTTCGTTAAATTGTCGTTTAATGAAATGCGGGGGCATTTAGCTTTCGTTTTAATTCCTATATATTTTCAGAATACTCCCAGTTATTAATATTCGGTTCAAGATTACTAGTACATGCATAGCACATATTTGTTTATGACCTAATACCCCTAAGAATTTAGATTATCATATAATTCTAAATAGTTTTTTTTAAATATTTAAAATCTCGTAATGTGATGGATTATCTAATTTCTACTCTTTCCCCCGATTCTTGATATTCTCCAGGATAGTCATGAGTAATTAAGCAAGCTAGGGGTAGTTTACTGGAAAACCGTGAAAGTTAGCTTGAAATTAACCCAAAAAAGGAAAAAGAAAGGTTATTTTGGTGGTTATAAAATCATTTTATTTATATTTACATGCTTCTTATCTCATTCATTTTGTTTCTCTCTCTGTTAAAAGTCTTTACTCGCCATTATCACACTCACCCTCTGTGATAGAAATCTCTAGGGTAAATAAATCCCCCCAAAACGATTATTTTGTGTTCACTAGTTTCAAGGGGGAACAAAAAGAAGAAGAAAGAAGAAAAAGGGCAACTTTTTATCAATCGAAGAGAGAGAAAAAGGATGATTTGGGAAGAATTGGAGCTAGAATCAGAAGATGAAGATGAAGGAGAGGAACAGCAGCAGAGGGAGTCCCCTATCGATTTTGATTTCCTTTCGATCTTATCCAAGCCCAAGGTATTTTTGTTTCTCGATTTCTTAAACCCTTTTCGTTTTAATTAAATTTTGGAGTTTTCTCCCCTTTGACAATTTTATTGAGATAATATTGAAGTGGATTAGTTTGAAGAGATGCAATTTTAAGATGAGGAGGTTAATTTTTTTAATGGTATCTTTGGGTTGTTTTTTGTTGATTGAAATTGCAAGACTCGGTTTACTAACTTTGATTAAATCAAGTTAGAATTTTGAAAGGTGTTGGTTTGCAATTTTTTGTTGCGATAAGACGATCATGAAGCAATAACACTGACGATATAGAGAAGTAATCAAACCACACGTAAATAAAAAATATGAATACTAACCAATAGGCGAAGGCGAAACTTTATTAATATTCAAAAGTGAAGGAGTACAAAACCAATGGACGAATACAAAATCCCTCAAAACCCCAACTCTCTCAAAATAACAAAAGGGTTATCTCAAATATCACAAAAGCCATCTTAGGGCCATCTCATCTTGGGTTGCCACATACTTCAATATATATAGCATACAAAAGATTTTACCAAATAACAAATTTCCTAACTAAAGCAAAATATCCGGTCCAAACACATCAGACGTCTGAACAAGTAATGCGCTGACGTTTGCCAAAAAGTCTCCAAATTAACATAGCAACCCCAGGCGTCTGAATAAGGATGTTCAGACGTCTGGTATTGAGATCTACGAAAGAACAGATCGCTCGCAAGACGTCTGAACTTTTCAAGTCAGACGTCTGCCTAAAGTATACCGTGTATAAAGAGTATTGCCAGACGTCTGTAGCTGTATCTCCAGACGTTTTCCCTCCTTGCTTGCAGATAAGAATCTCCATCAACTCTGAGATAACGTCGAATATATTAAGAAATTAGATATGGATCGAATGAGAGGCATACATAACAAATCTCTAGCTTACCTTGCATTCCCAACAACACTCCTCCATAAAATTAATACTAGCTCCACCTTCACCACAAAACCCCTAAAGGGCTCAATGATGCAACGCACTCCAATTAAGTTTAAGCAATGCTCAAACTTAACAACCGAAAGAGACTTCGTCAACATGTCGGTCGGATTACCCGATGTGCCAACCTTTGCCACAACCATCTCTTCTTTTTAATGATTTCCTAAACAAACCAGTATCGTACATCAATGTGTTTCGTCCTATTATGATGCATCTGATCTTTCGTGAAGTGAATCGCGTTTTGACTATCACAGTAGACCATTATGGTATCCTTTTGAATACAAGTTCCGAAAATAGCCACTTCAACCAGATCGTTTCCTTAACGGGCTTAATAACGGTTATATACTCTGTCTCCGTCGTAGACAATGCTATCGTAGGCTGTAACGAAGCACGCCAACTAATGGCACATCCTCTTAAAGAGAATACATAATCGGTGATCGATCTTTGTCTGTCGAGGTCATCTTCATAATCGGAATCGCTGAATCCAATCAAACCGCCGTTCCTCCCAAACACCAACCCCACATCAAACGTATCTCGCTGGTATCGTAAAATCTATTTCACTGTCTGCCAATGGTCTTTACCAGAAGATGCCATATAGCAACTAACAACACTAACATGTGAAATATCGGGTCGGGCACATACCATGTCATACATAATGTTACCCACCACACTCGAATACGGAACATTCGACATACACTTAATTTCATTCTCTGTTTGCTGTGATGAACGAGCTGAAAATTTGAAATGAGCATCCAACAGAGTACATACAGATTTAGTGGCTGCCATGCCAAAACGCTCCAAAACTTTCTCAATGTATTGTTGTTGAGACAAATAAAGTTTTCATCCTTTGCGATCACGCCTAATTTTCATACCAAGTATTTTCTTGGCCGCTCCTAAATCCTTAGTCTCGAACTTGCCTTTTAGTTTTAAATTCTGAATATCAACCATATACTTTGCTGCTATCAACATATTATCAATATAAAATAGCAAGTATATGAAAGAACCATCGGCGAGCTTCTTTGAATAGACACAACCGTCCATACTTCTCATAAATTCAATTTCTTTCATGAAGGAGTCAAACTTCTTATACCAACGTCTAGGTGACCGCTTCAAACCGAAGAGACTTTTCTAGCAAATAAACGTTGTCTTATTTGCCTTCAACTTCAACCCTCGGGCTGTTGCATATAGATCTTCTCTACCAAATCACCATGCAAGAATATTGTCTTCACATCGAGCTACTCAAGCTCCAAATCTTGCATAGCTACCAAACCGAGCAAGAAACATATAGAAATGTGTAACAACCGGAGAAAATACCTTATTGAAGTCAACTTCCCGAACTTGTGAATAGCCTTTAGTTACCAACCGTGCCTTGTATCTCGTATCTACCGTCCCTTGGTCATCTTTTTTCTTGAAAATCCACTTGCAGTCAACTATTTCCTTTCTTCTTTGGGGCTTTACAAGCTTCCAAGTTCGGTTCTTGTGAAGAGACCCAATCTCTTCATTCATAGTGATTAACCAACGAGCTGACTCATCGGATGAGATGGTTTTTTAATAGCTCGTCGGCTCGCTACTATAAACTGTCTCTACAATGGACAACGCATACACCACTAGATTATCGTAATCATATCTTTGTGGCAGTCTAATATCCTTTTTTCTCATCATGGGCGCAAATACTCATCATGGCAGTCTAATATCTTTGTGGCAGTCTAATATTGTCGGTCACGAGCGAGCAAATACTCATCATAGGACTACTCATCAAGAGCTTCATCAGACGACGGTGAAGGAAAGATCTCTTGCGAACCCTAGTTTTCACCGATTTCAATTTCAACTACCGACTATCCTTTCTTGAATCGTCTTTACTTGGAGATTCCACAATTTTTAGCTTTAACACAGCAGGTTCATCAAAAATCACATCTCTGCTAATCATAAATTTAGACGACTTAGGATCCGAACACCACAATATATAATCTTTGACGCCTGTAGCATAACCAAGAAATATGTACTTCTTTGCTTGAGAATCCAACTTGCCTTCACGGCAATGTGCTTATGCAGGATAACCAAACACTCGAAGTGTAGAATAATCGGCATGCTTTTCAGATCATACCTGCTCCGGTGTTTTATTTCCTAGCGATATATGAGGCGACTGATTCATAATGAAGCATGCTGTGTTCATCGCTTCTGTCCAAAACTCCTTACCGAGCGCTGCATTAGTCAACATGCATCGAGATTTCTCCATAAGAGTCTGATTCATACGCTCCACGACTTAATTCTGCTGTGGTGTTGACAACGGTATGATGCCGAACAATCCTTTCATTTTTGCAGAAATCATTGAAATATCCACCGCAAAACTAACCCATTATCCATCGTCAGTCTCTTGATCTGTTTTCTTGTCTGCTTCTCAAGCAACGTTTTTCATTACTTGAACATAGCAAATACATTACTTTTGTGCTTCAAGAAATAGACCCAAACTTTCCTAAAAAAATTATCGATGAAAATAAGTAGATACTTGGCACTGCTTCCTTTAAAAGCAACTGGAGAGGGTCCCCAAAGATCTAAATGGATATAATCAAGAGTACTTTTTGTGTTGTGCACTGTCAAACTGAAACTAACACGTTTTTGCTTCCCAAAAACGCAATATTCACAAAACTCCAGCTTTGTTGTACTCTTCCCACCAAGTAGACCCTGTTCGACAACTCGGTCATAACTCTCTCACTCATATGTCCGAACCTCATGTGCCATAATCCGGTAGTGTCCGAATCTGTCATAGATTTAGATGACGAAATGGTCGCCGAATCGAAAGTCGTCGAACCCTGCAATGAATATAAGAACCTCTTTTTTAAGCCGTTCATCACAACTAGAACACCTTTGGTTACCTTCAAAATTCCATCTTCAGCGGAAAACTTGTAACCCTTGTCGTCGAGTGCACCTAAAGAGATGCGATTCTTTTTCAAGTCACGCACATACCTGACATCTGCCAATGTTCTCACAACACCGTCAAATATCTTTATTTAGATCGTTTCCTCGCCAATAGTTTGACACAAACTATTGTTGCCCATCAAAACCACTCCACCATAACGGACTCATAGGTGGTGAACACATTCTTATTGAGACACATATAGTAGGAACAACCCGAATCCATAATCTACTCGCTCTTGGATCGATATGTGCTGTCAAGACCCATAAGAAGATCTCCTTCTCCTTCCTTTTTATTAGCTTCGGCTGAAGGCTTCTTCGATTTGTCTTCCAACTTATGCTTGTTTTGCAATTTGAAACAATCGGCCTTAAAGTGCCCTGGCTTCTTACAATAGTTGCAGATCAAGTTCTTTTTATTCTTAGAGTTCGATCTTGACTTCTTCCTAGTACCTTCCAGATCTTTCTTTTTCGCTTGCCCTCGAACAAATATGCCGGAAGATGAACCATTAGTTTCGCTAGAAATCAACTCCTTATCGATCTTCTCTTTATTCATCATATTTTCTTGACATTCTTAATCGAGATAGTATCCCGTCCATAAACCATGGCGTTACAAAAGTGCTTATATGAGGGTGGCAACGAACATAACAAAAGAAAAGCCTGATCTTTATGATCAATCTTAATATCGATCTTATCCAGATCCGCAATGATTGAATTAAACTCAACGACGTGGGATTTGATTGGAGAGCCTTATGACATACGAAGTGTGTAGAGACGCTGTTTCAACGGAAGTCGATTCGTGAGAGATTTTCTTAAATATAACTTCTCTAATTTTTGCCGCAAATTAGTAGCCGTCTTTTCTACCAAAATATCTTATAGAACTTTGTTTGTCAGACATAACTGGATAGTCGTGAGGGCCTTTTTATCTAACCCTTCCAAACTTCCTTCGTCATAGTGGAAAGTTTTGCATTCTTCTTAAGAATCGACTTTCTCAAATTATTCTCAGTCAATACGGCAATCATACCGACTTGCCATAAACAGAAACTTATATTTCCATCAAACTTCTCGATATCGAACTCCATGGTTGTTGGAGACATGATCTAGGATCAATCTAAAACACCTTGAGTGCTAACGAACTCTAAAACTTCAAAATCACGATCTAAGAAAGTGAGGATGAGGAAACAAGGGTCGTTACTCACCGTTAATTTAGATCGCAAAATTAAAGACCTAACGGTTCAACCCAAAAGATTCCTAAATGCAACAATGCTCTGATACCAATTTGTTGCGACAAGACGATCACGAAGCAATAACACATACGATATAGAGAAATAATCAAACCACAGATAAATAAGAAATACGAGTACTAACCGATAGGCGAAGGCGAAAGCGAAACTTTATTAATATTCAATAGTGGAGAAGTACAAAACCGGTGGAGAAATACAAAATCCCTCAAAACTCTAGCTCTCTCAAAATAACCTAAGGGTTCTTTCAAATATCACACAAGCTATCTTAAGGCTATCTCATCTAGGGTTGCTACATAGTTCAATATATATAGCATACAAAAGATTTTACCAAATAATAAATTCTTAACTAAAGCAAAATATCCGGCCCAGACACGACAGATGTCTGAACAAGTAATGTGCAGACGTCTGCTAAAAAGTCTCCAAATTAACAGAGCAACCCAGACGTCTGAACAAGAATGTTCAGACGTCTGATCTTGAGATCTACGAAAGAACAGATCGCTCGCAAACATCTGCCCAAAGTATACCGTGTATACAGAACATCGACAGGCGTTTGAAGCTGCAGCTCCAGACGTCTGGCCCCCTTGCTTGCAAATAACTTTGAATCTCCATCAACTCTGAGATAATGCCGAATATATTAGGAAATCAAATAGGGATCGAATGAGAGGCATACACAACATTTTTTATATAAAAAATGTTGTTATACATTAATTTATGTGGGCAGTACCTGTACTAATATAATTTGCGGAAAAAAAGGCTGAACATAGTTCCTGTTAAAATATGCTTTCTTCTTTTTCTTTTTTTAAAAAGAAAAAACACCAAGGGTTAATTGTAACTAGGGACCAAAGGAGCATGAACATAGTTCCTGCTGTGAAATTTTGAAGCCTGTAAAACAGGAAAGGCCTTGTTGTAATCAGTGATCCAGTGATGACGACATGAAAGCAATTTTCAGTTGACGTGGTTAAGTATTTGGTTGGAGAGTAGTAAAATTTGATATGGTGGAAATGCTTGCATGATTAAAATTATCGCTAATAGGACAGTTGTGGTCGATTCAATGGCTGTGTTTGTTGTACTATTCAAATTTATGCTTGCAGACTTGTAGTTAGATCTGGGTTACCATAAATCGCTAAATCATTAGTGATTCGCGATTTAAAATGATTGGAACACTACCATTCCGGATTAAAAGAATTACTTTTCCTCTTTTACCCATTAAGAAATTAAGAACGAGGATAAAATTGGGTTTGTGTTAGATTATACTAAAAAATATCTTATTCTTTTTCAGGAACTTAAATAGACAACAAAAGAAATTAAATTATAAATATGTATATTATATGTACTATATACATATATACACATACAAACGATCCAAAAACACTCCACGATCAAGACCTACGTTTTTCATTCTGTATAAGTGCGAAGAAAACTACTCCTGTCATACCATGTTCCATGACAAGTGGCGTTCCGCTTTCATGTTTTCATTCCGTGTACCGAAATGTTCCATGTTCCAGGTAATATTGATTTAGATTTTTTTTTAAAAGAATGGGCTTTAATATATATATATATATATATATATATATATATATATATATATATATATATATATATATATATTTTAAAGAATGGGCTTTAATATTATTTTTCTCAATATTTGTAGAAAACTAACATACTGCAATAACCTTGACTATTTATCTTGATATATAAGCAGAAGTCCAAGTGAGTTTTTTTCGTATTCAGCTTCATGATACAGCCTACCTGTAGCTAGGCGCCTAATTTTTATTATCCATAACAAGCCTTTGTTCTAGTGATCTGCAATAATCCACATAAGCCTTTCTTCAATCATTCCAATAAGCGTCTATTTTATATTTAATGCTTTTGTGGCAGATCATGTTTGGGTGAAGTCTAGCATTAGCGAAAATTAATTAAAATTCTATCATAATTTAAGCTTTATATTTTGATCATCTTTACACCTAATGTCAACCCTTAGAATTATATCTTAGAAATCTGTTTGTCATTGCATTATATTTAACCACATTTGGACTCTCACTATGAATGCATCATAATATTTTGGAGTTTGTATAGAAAATTTAACTAGAATATTTGTTTCTCTAATTCATTAGTTTTCCTTTTGATTTTTGTTTTATTTTAGAGATATGGCTTTATTTTACTATGCGTTAAAGTGTTGTGGAAATACTTATTCATAGATATTTGAAATTTTTAGAAGGCTCAACTTTACAAGCCACCATTTTCTTAGTGTTCTGAGATTGTTGTAGTTAACATGCAATCATTATTAATTGGGGATACTTTATGTTTTCTTAATTTCATAGGAGTCGATAATTTACTTAGCATGATGTTAATGTATTATAGTTGCCCTCAAGTCCTATCATCGTGTAAATCGTTCTATCAATTACCTTTGGTATTATGCTAGAGTTTAGTTTAGCCCAAACTTATGCTTCCAGAGGATATTCATTACAATCTCATAAGGTGAGTCGTGTGTATATGAAAATTGTGAAAAAGTGTTATCAGTGATGAGCACAGAAACTCTATGTAAATTCCAATACCAAAATAGTACCAAATCACATGACATCGTTGCATATCTTTAAATCAAAATTGATCACAACTACAAGGTGTAAAGTTGCCGATGTGTCTATTTCAAGGTACAAACACTACTACAAAGATGGGATGCCCCTACGGCTATGACCGTGGGGGCAAATCACTGCTCCTATGGTAGTAACCGTAAAGGTTAAATTAGTAACCGTGTGGGCAAGAGGCAAGGGGGCAAGTGTATACCTTCACGATTGAAATTTTGCTCCCGAGGTTAGAACCGTAGGGGCTTCTGCCCCTAAAGTTTATTCCGCAGGGGCATTTTTTATTTCCAAATTATCTGGAAAAAATAGTAATATGCTGCCCCTACGGTTTAATTCGTAAGGGCACATATTTCCCCTACGGATTGAACCGTAGGGGCTAAGTTTAATTTTTTTTAGTTCATTTTAATTTTTTTTATGCCCTTACGGACTTAATTGTAGGGGCATATATTTGCCCCTACGGATTCTAACGTAGGGGAAAGTATAAAATTGATAAATTAGCTTTTTAAAAAATATTTTTAATATGCCTCTACGGTTATAACCGTAGGGGCAAGTAAATACCCCTACGGTTATAACCGTAAGGGCTAAATATCAGAAAAAGTAGGAGATAAATATCAGCGGTTACAGCCATAGGGGCATCATTTGCCCCCACGGTCATAACCGTAGGGGCATATAATTATTTTTAAAATGGTTTCCCGTTTTCTTTTCGTCCTGTACAGGATAATATATATAACACACATGAATACAGAAATAATTATCCAAAACATCCCTATATATATATATAACGAAATAACCAAACAAAATGCAAAATCAAAATAAAAAATCAAGACATACAACAAACAATATCCAAGATATATGATACGTATCAAATATAGTACATACATCGCATAAAAATAAAAAAAATTATAAATGCATCGCTACTGGCTCGGTCCAGATGCTCCATCTCCAAGTATTTGGGAAATCCGGCACATCTGATCTTCACTGTAGCCCCAGGCCGACAAAAACTGGATTGTCATGAGTTGGGGTGGGCTGCAGAGCCGCGAACTAGTGGGATGCAGAGCCGAAGCAGCGACCCGCGGAGCTGAAACCGGAACTGAGGGAGTAGCCTGCGCAGCTGCAGCCGAAGTAGTGGCTTGCGGAACCGGAGCCGCAACCGACATAGTGGTTTGCGGAGCCGCAGCTGCGGCAGTGGCCTGCCGAATCTGTAAAATTTAAAAGTTTGTGTAATTTGGGATTAGGGTTTGGACTTGTTTATGTATGTCTAAGTGTATGTATGTGTGCACGTGTGTGTATGTGTGTGTGCGTGCGCGTGTGTGTATGTCTGTGTCTGTGCCTGTGCCTGTGTATGTTCGTGCGTGTATGTGGGTGTGTATGTGTGTATGCACACACACATACACACTCGCACACACATACACACACCCCTAACTATTGTTGTTTTTCACTAAAATACCTTGAAAATTTCACTAAACGATTCATGTTCTTAAATTAACTAAATTACTATAAATTTCACTAAAATACCCTTAATCACTATGTTTTTCACTAAACTATCACGGAAATTTTTAATAAAAAATCTCATCTGCTCAATTTTACTTATTTACACTAAAATACCCTTAACTATTATTGCTTTTCCACTAAAATACCCTTAACTATTGTTGCTTTTCACTACATTACTTGCCGAGTCTTAGAAATAAGGGTATTTTCTTAAAGGTTAGGGGTATTTTCTTAAATATCTCATTTTAATTGTAAACAAAAATCCTAACCATCGATTTCATAAACAATATAGAATTTCTTCATGTGTGTGTGGCGTAGGTCATTACCCCGTGTGGTATCATCTAAATTATATTTAACATATTCTAAAATTTATATCAAAACATAATATAGTAGGGTTGGATTTGACAAGAGTTGAATGTAGACGAGAATGATGATGAATTATGGTTGGGCCTTGTTTTTGTGTGCGCGTATGTGTGTGCTTCTGTGTGTGTGTGCGTGTGTGTTTATGTGTGTTAGTGTATGTGTTTAGGTGTGTGTATGTGTAGATGTGTGTATGCGTACCATTGACTCCTAAAAAGCACGGAATTCGGCGGTCAGCTCGTCCAACCGCTGCTCCAAACGTCGCTCATGTAGGGTATCAGAAATAACTGCCGGAGAGAAGGACAACTTCTGGTGTGATCTGCTGGGACCAGTTCCCTGGCCTCTTTCCCAACTACCGTAGTACCTTCCATGTACGCGGTCTAGGACAGGGGTCAGCACGACCGGATCGGTCTCTGTGTTGAAATCAATACCTGATGCCTCCGCCTCCTGCACTACCCGCGTCTACACCATGTAAAGCATTCAAACGTAAGTAAACCATTTAAATTTAAACTTATCAATACAAATTTTCATACGAATCAAAACAAATATTAACACTTACGCAATACTTCTGAGTACCAGCGTTGGGATATCGAAACTTGTGTGTGACTGGATTTCTAGATAAAATGTGGACGGACAGATAATCCGTCAACATGCTCGTGGTGCCATCCAGAGCCACAGTCTGAGCTCTATGCAATTCACCAAATACACACACATACATATAATATATCTTTTCATATTGCATTATATCAAAAGAGATATCTTGTAGTTTACTTTCGCCTCTATGGCCCGATTCACGTTCCTTGATCCACCAGTGTAGGTTGGTCAACCCCTCTTTGTCGACTTCTGATTCTCCTTATTTTGAGCGGCCTGTTTCAATTTGGGCTCAGACGCCCAAAACTTGCACAAGAGAGGCCATGTCTTTAAATCGACGTTGGTAAAGACCAGAGAATGTAGGAGAGCCGCTCTCTCTGCCTCGGGGGTTGCCAACAACATATCGTAGCAATCAGACTTCTTACCCTTATTACACCGGACATGACCATGCATGCTGACTGTGAGGCCTCAGTAAATAGCCTGAAGATCGAGTTCTCTATTATGGTCATCGGGATCGAGGGTCTAAAAGTCGTAATCCATCTGCAAATACAAGAAATTAAAGTCGTTAAATTATAACCTCCGAATGATAGTAAATTTATTTTGATAAATCAAATAAAAATATTTAATAATACCTAGGCCTGCTCAAAGAAGAGGTCAAAGGACCGCTTGTGCTGATCGTCCCATTTAAAGTGAAAGGATACTTCTTGAAGTGACGACTCTCATCCCTCATATACTAGTCGAACTTCTCGGCATACTGGTCATTGGGTCTACATCTGGCGGTAAAAGGGAGGGGGAACGGTTCTTGGCTCATAGCGGCATCGGGTTTCAGCTTGTGAGACCGAGTCGGCTCTCGAGTCCCACAGACGGGCCGTGGTTGTCCTGCATCTGTAAAATATATAGATATACATGTAATATCAAGACAAAACAAATTATGTGTACAATAATCAATAAAATAAGGATATATACCTGCGGCGATAATAGCACGAACCTGAGCCCGGACAGCAGCATGAGCGGGTCGATAGTTCCTCCCATCAGGAACAACCGGTGGCCTGAACGTGGATGAATCCCTTCCAACTAGATGATAAACAATGACGATATAAGTAACTTATGAATAAAATAATACATGATCAATTTAAAGTATTATATATGTAAAGAATACTAACCTGCAGACTGCGCGGAGGGTACGGATGGTGCGAGAGCGGCCTGTGCCCCGGATGCAGAGGCACCCATCCCAACTAGAAAAAAATGACTATATAAGTAATTTCAAAATGAATATGCATGTATATCAATAATATAACAATCAAAATGAATCTGCATGCAATATAGAATATATAAACGTATCTGCTGCAGGTGTGGTATCTAGGTGCATCCCAGATGTGGAGGCATCCGCTACAACCATAGTCACAAATTCGCCGTTCGGGAATTATTCGGCGTGGTCGAAAATTCGGATTCGGGAAACTATTCTGAAAAAATCGGCAGGTATTCGGGAAAAAATCGGCAGGTATTCGGGAAAAATTCGGTAAGTATTCGGGAAATGTTCGGAAAGGATTTCGAGCAAGAAATTAATATATAAGGCACCGGTTTTTGATATTGCGAATTATTCGCTGTTTTTGTGAATTATTCGTGAATTATTCGAAGCGTTCGTCGGTGGGGATTAAATCGGAGAATTAATCGACCGATCAAAAATTCACGAAAAATTCGCGAATACGCCGAATTATTCACGAATTATGTGACTATACCTACAACTAGACAATAAAAAATGACTATATAAGTAAATTCGAAATGAATATGCGTGTATATCTATAATATAACAGTCAAAATGAATATGCGTATAATATAGAATATATAAACGTACCCGCTATGCTATAGGTATGGAATCTAGGCGCGTCTCGGATGTGGAGGCATCCCTTACAACTAGATAATAAAAAATGACTATATAAGTAACTTCAAAATGAATATGAGTGTATATCTACAATTTATCTTTCAAAAATAAATAAGTATGCGTGCAATATACCTGCGGGTGTGAACGGTATAGACATAGTTGGTACAGACGGGGGTGCAACACCAGCCCTCTGGAGCAACCTACACAGCTCCCTGGGTGCAAGAACCGATCCACCCTTACAGCTCGAAGAGCGGCCTTCGCCGCCGTCCCTGCCGTTGCCCCTACCGTCCCTGCCCATCGATGCTCCCGACATCTCCATCATCCCTAAATGTATAGATAGTTGCAATCATTACATATGCATGCAATACATGTATGTAAGAGAAATAATAACAATACATGTATAGATCATATAAAATGTAAAGACATAATATAATATTATTGATAACTTTTTTCGTTTCGTAGACGTAGATGTCGTACGAATATCTATTTGGATTTCATTATCAATATCATTCCTAACCAAGTAATTTCACGCCCAGCCGAAGACAATTTGTTTACAGAGACAGACGATTGGAGCACTCTAAGTCTTCTATCTTCTTCATTCTCATCGCCGTCGTCCATGCGATCCTCGAATTCTGGGACATCATAAATAACCCTGGGTTTCCATCGGCATACGGCACTCCATTCCGGATGTTTCAAGCACTTTGAGTAATATACTTGAAATGCGCGATGCAGAAAAATGAACAGATCGTCCTCACAGCAAAATCGACGAGTGTTTACACTAGCCAACCTATATTCATCTTTCCAAGTCTCTCCATCTATTCGTATCGGTTCGTGTATCGTACTAAATACACTGAAATATATAAATCGGTTCTTATCGTTCCGGATATTGGATACTAAGTATGCAATCTAAGTACCCATAATAAACCATACCGTTTGATCCTACGGTCGCAACCTCACTATTCTGGGTGATCGAGATTTTTCTATGTCCTTAATTTCAAATTTTTATTCAAGGATACCGATCCTTTGAAGTATGCAACTTCCATGCTAGGATACTGAGCTAGACATCTTGTGTTTTTCTCCAATAATACAAACATGTTCGAATTTTGGGTCTGACAAAACAAATTATGCGGCAAATACATAGCGATATAAATATAGATTAACACTACTCGCAAAAACATGAGATTCAAATATCTTACATGATCTACAAACCGGTCGCAAAATTTTTCATGATATTTATCCAATCGATCATCAGTCCAATTATGATACTCCTCACGTACTTTATCGTTTTGAATTCTGTTATCAACATTAAATTTTGACGTCAACATTATATTATTTTATATGTTTATATATAAAAAACAATTAATGCAAAACATACTTACTCTCAAATTTCATCAAGATATCCGCTATTGAGAAGGACAAACCGATGCATCTTATTGAT
Organism: Agapanthus africanus; assembly: GCA_030015575.1. Classification (NCBI taxonomy): domain Eukaryota; kingdom Viridiplantae; phylum Streptophyta; class Magnoliopsida; order Asparagales; family Amaryllidaceae; genus Agapanthus; species Agapanthus africanus. The sequence continues at coordinate 750,588,876 of CM057340.1, read as the reverse complement.
AAATATGGGTTCTGCTATCTTGTATTTAGCTTTACCGTATGTCCCGTCCTGAATTCTCTGAGGCCCGTTAAATTTCGTCTCAATGTCTTCGTCCAGATAGTAGGAACAAAATGTGGTTACTTCCTCTAGAAGATAACCTTCCAGGATAGAACCCTCTGGTCGATTTCTATTGTTTATATAATTTTTTAGAGTATAGAGGTACCTAAAAACATATGTTAAATAAAAGAATACAAGCATATATATAAGATAACAAATTTTTTATAAAATGCGTGAACCGAAAAATTTAAGGTACCTTTCGACGGGATACATTTATCTATATTGTACCGGTCTGGCAAGCTTGGCTTCGGTTGCAAGATGAACCGTCAGGTGTATTATCATATCGAAGAACGACGGTGAGAACATCTGCTCAAGCTTACACAGTATCAAGGGGATCGCGGTTTCTAGCTTCTCAAGCACCATAATATCGATGTTTTTAGTGCATAATTCCTTAAAGAAACAGCAAAAATTGTTGAGTACCAGACCTGACCGACTCAGGAAGGGAAGTCCTGAAGGCTAATGGGAGAAGATGCTCCATAATAATATGGTGATCATGACTTTTCAGTTTATCGATCTTGTCTTTCACAATCTTTATTTTCTTACTAAATGATCCTGAGAAACATGTGAAAACTTTCAAATCATGTAACACATACATAGCCTTTTCTTCTCCGGTTGTGAAATATGATATGTGCATTGGGAAGTACAAACTTGCCTGATTTACCCGCTATCGGTTTAGGATGCAATTCACTTCTAATTTTCCGGTCCTGAAAATCTATTCGAGTACGGAGATTGTCTTTCGATTTTCCATCTTTATAAAAAAATAAGTGAAGTATGTACTCGGATACCCTCTTCTCGATGTATATGACGTCCAGACAATGACACACTAAATTTGTTGATCTGTACGGTAGCTCGTAGAAAATACTTAACTTGTTCCAGTAGGGTGGAGTGTCCTGTCTTGCCGGATCTATCTCGAAGATCACGTTATCATAACCATCCCATTGGACCATCACGTCATCTTCAGACAATGGGGATGAAAACCCATGAAGCTCCTGATGGCCATCAAAGTGAGCACCATCAAGCCTGTAGGGATGGTCTAGTGGCAGGAAACGCCTATAACCACAATAACAAACATTTTTGCTATAAATCAACCGTCTCGATGTTGTATCTTGGTGGCAGAAAGGACATGCTTTGTAACCATGTACGGACCAACTTGATAGCATTCCATACGCAGTAAAGTTATTGCCCACCTAAAAGTCGCACACAGCGTGAAGGTAGTATCTGTGTTAGCATCATAAGCCTCCACACCATCAGTGAATAAGGATTTTAACTCATCGATTAGTGGTCGGAGGTAGACGTTGATATTGTTTCCCGGTGATTTCGGCCCGTTAATAAGAAGAGACATTTTAAAGTAGGACTGATCCATAACTAACCACGGCGACAGATTATAAACCATCATTACAACGGGTATGTGCTGTGGCCTCCATCCATATAATTGAAAGGGCAGAATCCATCACTAGCCAGTCCGAGCCTGATATTGCGATGATCACTACTGAATGTTGGGTGCCTCCTATCTAAATTCTTCCATACTGGCGAATCTATTGGATGACTCATTCTTCCGTTTTCGCTTGAAGCAGTACGGTGATGCCAAATCATTGTCTCCGCTGTCTTCATACACTTAAATAGTCTCTGCAGTCTCTGTGTTATGGGAAAGTATCATGCTATTTTGATAGGTATATCTGACTTTTTATCAGATTCTTTCGGTTTATATCCGTCCTCTCCGCAGGTGGGACACTCTTTCAAATTTGACTTCTCGTTTCAGTACAACACGCAATCATTGAGACATACATGAATCTTCTCACAGTTCATACCTAAATCAGACATCATCTTCTGGGTTTCGTACTAGCTCTCAAGCACGTTTCTTTCCAGAGGTATAGAATCTTTCAGGAACTTGAGAAGTATCGTGAATGACTTATTGCTCCATCTATTGATGCATTTAATCTGGAAAAGATGAACGAATCATGATAGTGTCGAATACTTTGCATTCTCATAAATTGGTCTTCTGGTATCATTCATGTAATTCTCATACTTATCCGCATGAGGAACTTGACCGGAAGGAAGATTACTATCACTGAGAGCAGCCTTTACCATATTTTCCATTTTCTCTTATGAAAACAAGTTATCTTCTTATTCCGCCGCATTATCTTCTCCTTCTCCGTGATATAACCAGGTCGAATAAAATCTGGTAAAACTATGTTTAACGATGTGAAGCTCTACCACTTCTACGTTCTGCCAATACTTATTCACACACTTGTCGCACGGACAAAGGATCTTCCCCAAGATTTCCTTATGATCGCGTGCAAATTTGATGAAACCAGCGCCTTCATCGACGAACTTAGGGTTCATGCATTGATGCAAATCCACGTACATCTAGTCTTTAACTCTGATGTACTCATGGGCCATATTAGACTATATGACATATAAATTGTAAGTTATGGAAATTCATTTTTTATGGCGACTTGAAAAATCTAAGAACGAAATGGTTATTGACAAAGAAGAGAATGGGAAGTGCAAGCTTGTCGTTAATTTCAATTTTTGATTTCTCTTAGATGTAGTGTTGTTATTGTGTATGTCTTTATGTATGTATGTGTGTGCTGTGTATGCATGTTGTATGTGTGTTTCGGCTGTCGGAGATAAGGCTTCTATCTCATTAAGAATATATAGAACAAACGTCCATTCGCTTGTGGTTTTATCTGTTTCGAGAAAATTTCGGCAGCACCTTCCCGCTGTTCTCCGAATATACTGTAATAGAAAAGATGATCATTTCAATACTGTCAAACAATATTAAAATGAATATCTAATCTATCGTTGTACACGGAGAACCAGCGGAAAGGTACCGACGAAATATCTCGAAACGAATAAAAACTCAAGTGAATACAGGTGTTTGTGTTATACATTTCTAACTTGTCCATACGGGACAAATCTATCGGTTATCATACAATTGAATATTCTCGTCATATGGACCACATGACGGTTGTTAGAAATCGAAAGATACCTTTCGATATTTAACAACCTTTATATAGTTTTATGTCATGACGAATATCGAACGTATGTTAACCGATAGACGGGAACTAAGTCGCGTTTTGATTTTCACATATGATTATCGATGATAGTATGAAAAATTCATATTATCATCGAGTATCATATACACACTTAGCGTAAGATTTAACTTGAATTGGTTTTACCGTTTACATTTCAATTACACGGTTTTGAAGTTTTTAATTTAGGGTAAAGTTTTTTACATTTACGGTAAAGTTTAACGTTTACGTTATTATCTAGTATCATACACTTGGTTATTGTTGTTTTCCACTAAACTACCTTAAAAATTTTCCTAAGCAAGCTATTTTTCCAATTTTACTAAATTACACTAAAATACCCTTAACTATTGTTGGTTTTTCACTAAACTACCTTGACAAATTTAACTAATGATTCATCTTCTTAAATTATCTAAATAACTATAAATTTCACTAAAATACCCTTAACTATTGTTATTATTCACTAAACTATCATTAAAAATTTTTATTAAAAAACCCATTGCTAAATTTTATTTTTTTACACTAAAATACCTTTAACAATTGTAGGTTTTTCACTAAAATACTCTAAGCTATGGTTGCTTTTCACTAAACTACCTACAACAATTCACTAAAAAGTTACCCAACCCTAGCACTTAAACTTAATTGATAATAAGTTTAGCCCTAAATCAAGTCATAATAATAATCCTAACCATTAACCCCAAATTAACCCTAATCATAATAATAACTCTAATTAACTCTAACCCTACCCCTAATCATAACCCTAACCTTAACCCTAATCATCCTAATTAACCCCTAACCCAGCCCCTAACCCCTAACTCGACCCCTAAATTCAACAACATTAACAACAAAAACAACCAAATAATAAATTAATTCTTATAATTAAAGAAACCGAAATCAAAATTAATTAGGAAAATTAAAATTCAAAATGGAATAAATATCTAACCTGTGGAGGAATCGACGGCCGGCGAGACGGCGAGACGGTGGAGGAATCGACGGCTCCTGCTCGACGAGGCTACGCCGGGAAGTAGGAGGAGGAGGGTATCGACAGAGCTCGAGGATAAAGAGGAGACGCTGGAGGTGATGGAGGCGGCGCTGGAGATTGTAGAAGGTCGGAGAAGACTTGGGAGGAGGCGACAAGGTTGGTGGAGGCGACGATGACGCTAGAGGTCGGAGGAGGCGATGATGCTGAAGATCGAAGGAGGCGACGAGGGAGGAGGCGATGAGGTCAGAAGAGATGACTCGAGGGCGGGGAAATTTTGGGGAGAAATAAATTTGGGGAATATTAGGGTATTGTGGGAACGGGGAGGGGAAAATTTGATTTTTATTTTTTTAACTGCCCGACTTTGTCCATACGGTGATAACCGTAGGACGTTCTCTTGATGCACTGTAGGGGTAACTGCATATGTTAAATTTTTACAATTTTGTATATATGCCCCTACGATTTAGACCGTAGGGACATTCGTTGTCCCAACGGTGGGAACCGTATGTCAACGTAAAATTGCCCTTACGGATTTTCCCATCCGCAGGGGCAAGCCATCTTTGTACCGGTGAAACCTCATTTCAATGTGATGATTTAGGCACACCTAATGATCTCCAAGTGCTAATATATAAGGATTATTGTAGATAAGAGAAAAGCCGATGAAAAAGCAAAAGAATCGAGCCATGGCTTCTCAAATTGTGTATGATTGGATTATCGGACATATTCCTACTCTAATTTATGGAAAATCTTAAATAAAATAATCTCCTTCATTTTGTTGAAAATTACATGTTATGATATTATTATCATTTCCCTTATTAAAGAACTCTAATGTTACAACACTTTGAAAGTTCATATGTTTATTATTTTATTAATACGAATTGTCAATTTGATAAAATTGTATCTGTTATTATTAACATAGAAAATATAAGAGAGGTATATCCCAAAGCGTATCTAGCAAGTGAGTAAATTATGATGGACGTGTTTGTTGATTGTCTAAGCTAAAATTATTTCTACTGGTATAATGTCAGAAGGTGAGCATGTTGTCCATCATCGTGAAGGCTAATTTACATAATTATTCATCATATTTTCTTTTCAAAGTCTAAAACGAATTCGTATCCCCTAGTTTGTGCTTTCCTAAAGCTAGTTCATACCATTTACATACCATCATTTTTCAGTGTGCTAATAAATTGATTAATGACTAAGTTTCGATTTACATCGTACCTGTATTTATATGCTCATCTGTTTGTACTATTATGTTTTGTGGATCTATGTCTCTAGGACACATCTCAATTTCTTTGTTTTAGTGGATCTGTATTTTATTTTGGAATTGATACTTCATTAAATTTCCCTTATCATATAGAAATATTAGTATAATACCCGTGAGAGGTTTTCTATGCATGTGTATGACAGTGCAACTTCTGACACTTTATTGTGAGATTTTGTACAGGACTACTACAAAATACTGGAAGTTGATTATGATGCAACCGAAGAAACTATCCGGTCTAATTATATCCGACTGGCATTGGTATATACTACTTTCCATCACACCATTCACTTATTTGTTTCTATTTAGTTAGAATTAGCCTGTATTTTGCTGCTTCATGGCAAATAACATGTTGCTTAGCTTAGTTGATTTTACTGTCATGTGTTTTTAGGAAAAATTTTATTCTTGATTAAGAACCAACCACACACATTGTCGACTTTTTAGATTTTTTCTGCCTGTCCTAATGAATTTTGTGCCTTGTTTGTTTCTTGGAAATATGTAAGATCTCTGGATAGTTTATCTTATTTCATGAAAGTTGGCGCATCTCTTTTATTCTCATTTGTGACAGAAATGGCACCCAGACAAGAAAAAAGATGAGGATAATGCAACATCAAGATTTCAGGAGATAAACGAGGCATACAAGGGTAGGTTTGTTGTTTCATTTGAGACTGCCAATGGGAGTTTGACACGATATCTTATTATTTTACTTTCTGTCACCTCGTCGGAGAAGAACCACAATGCATTTTGTGCCAACATCAAATATTTTATTTTACTTCTTCATATTGAGTTCTACTAAATGTAGATGTTGTTTTGATGCATTCTAATTGTACCGCTAGGATGGATTTTGAAATATTCTACCATCGTGCTTTATTACTGCATTATGCCCATGAAACTTCTTTTAAAATTTTCCTACTCTATCATATAATTATCTTTTTATTTGGTTTCCAATTTTAATTCCTACTGTCAGTCACAACCTAGATCAACGTTTGTTTGGTAGTATATTCAATTTTTACTATGAAGCTGCTTCCAGACAACATTTCATTACTGATGGAATCTTATTGTGGGCTGGGGCTCAAAAAATTATCAGATTCTCATGAGCGGTAAATCTTGATTGTTTTATTTCTTTATAAAGAGTAGCAAAATGGGATTTGCTAATGAGCCATGTACCTAAGAACTTTGCTGTTGTGTTTAAAATGGGATCTGCAAATGATTCATAAACCTAAGAACTTTGCTGTTGAGTTCCATATATATTCTGAATCCCTTGAAATATGTTCATGGCTATTGGTATCTCTGATTTTTTATTTTGTTCATTACTTGACTTGGGTAAGAAAATATGGAATATGGAACAAAAGAAAAGAAGAAAGAAAACAAGGAACAGATTAAGTGAACTCATCAGAGTTAGGATATATTCTCATATTGCTTTCGTTTCTTTGTCCGTAAATTAATCTGATTAACTGAACAAAAATTTCTTCTACAGTTCTAAGTGATCCTGCCAAAAGACGAGAATATGACAGGAAAGGAGTTCTCTACATTCTAGATTATAATGCCATGGTTAGTATCATTCTCTTTGTATTTTATGCTTAATTAAATTTTATTTGTGCTGATAGATTCCAGATTATGTGATTGATCTTGTGTATTGTTTTCTATTACCATGACGATATTGGCATTTCTTGTCACTGTATAACTAGATAAATCTCTCTCTTCTTTTATTGCTCTCTTAAGAAATCCATAGGGTTGACATATCTCCATATAAATCAGGCAGAAGTCAAATTACAAGAAAAATTGTTCGAATCTTTATTAAATTTTTTTCTAAATAATGAACATTGGTCTGCGACAACCATATGGAGTTGGCATAATTGATAATCATTTCTGCAAGTTCCATTCATGCTATTTCTCATCTGTCATATGGATAGAAGGAAGTATGAACTACAATAAACCCCCATGAACTTTTTGTTGTTTTAAAAAAAGAATGATTGCACTTTACATTTGACATTGAACTGCCGCTTTTCATTTTAAGGGTGTTATCTGTAACTTTAAGGTTGTTATCTGGAACTGAAAAGTATAACGGGATCTGTAGAACAGTAAAGATTCATGGGTGTTTAGTATAATTTTGCGTAAAATGAAAACTAAAATGCAATGTTCCGGATCTTTTCTGCTTAGTTATTCGGCATGCTTAAGAATTCAATTTCTTAGGCGATTTCTTGTTGACATATTGATTGAATTTCAGGATTATCTGAATCGCTACAAGGGTTTGATATTGACATGCAATGGCCTTGGAACCAGATATTCAATATGGTAATACAATGAGGCATTTCACTTAAGCATGATGCATTCAATGTGCGAAGGATGAATGGGGACTAATACCATTGAAAACTCTTAAAATCATTTTGCTTAGTTAGTTGCTGAAGATGTAATTTGATGCTAATGTATTTTTGTTGCACTGATGTAGTTATTGATATTTGGCCAATTTTCTTTATCCTGGTCATCGGTGATGACTAAGTTATGCAAAGCATATGGTAAGCGACCGGGTTATTGATGCATTATTTTCTCAGCAACTTTCCAATAGATGGTTTGATATTTAGTTGAGAGCTATTAGAAAATTTTGCCAATTTTTTGATGGAGTTTGCTGTTGTCATTTTGAATCATTTTATATTTCTTTCAGTTGCAATTTTTATCAACGGAATGAAAGCAGAGTCTCTTACTGTGTCCTATTGAAATCATTTTGAAGAACAATTCTCAAAGTAAATTAAGGCAGGCAAAAATAGTTGGGGATCTCCATCTCAATGTCCGATATTCAAGTGCTTTTGATACATTATAATCATAAGTTTAAGATTTAAGAAAAAGGATATTCATATATGAGAATAATGGAGGAAAGAGGCCATAAGAGGGAATTTTCTCTTATGGCGTCGAAAAAATACGCCTTCCATCATGTGTTTCGACAATTGGAACCCATCATCTTCATCGTCGTTAGCATATAAGATGTGGGTACGCCAAATTTCATGTGATTCTACAACCTTTTTCACCGTTGATTTAGCAATATAAAACGTTCTATTATTGGTAAACCGTTAATTTTGAACCCACTAATTCAACGGTGAAAAAGTTGTAGAAACACATGAAATTTGGCGTACCCACATCTTAGATGGTAACAATGAAGATGACGGGTTCCGATTGTCGGAAAACACGCTGGAGAGCGTATTTTTCGACGCCATATGAGGAAACTCCCTCTTAGGGCATATATAAAGGTTTATAAAGTTGGTGAGCCATTTAGACTCTAAATGCATGAGCACTCGTAAGTTGGTGAGCAATCACAAAATCTTTAGGCTAGGTTTTCTTTTTAATTTAAAAATAAACACAAAGTGAACGTTGACAACTTATATGAAATCAAGGAAAAAATATGAAAATATAAAGGTTTATAAAGTGAAATATATAAACTAATATGTTTTAGGGATGGTATATAGACCTAAAATATTCTAAAAAATTGTAATCGATCGATGAGATCACCAACTAGTCGAAGGTTGTTATGATTGTGGTCGCTCACCGTAAAGAAGAGAAAGTGAGATAAATTGCTACATTTCCCCATATCTGGAGAGATTAAATGTTACCCAATACAATTATATCAAAGCATCATTTAGTTGTGATTGCATTATAGCCATTTATGAGTAAAAACCGAAGGACAATAGCTTGGCCGTTAAACTTGAGACAAAAGAGACCATGTTGAAAAGAAAACGGAAGGAAAATGAACAATTAATATGTCGATAACACATGACAAATTCAATTCGAAAAGACACTATGCAATCTCGTCATTTCTTAATTATCCGTTGAAATTGAAGAAATAAAATGAGTAATAAAATAGTCATATGCGGATTTAAATTTCTTTTAGAATCTATCATTTTCAGAGAATCGAACCGGAAACCAAACGCTTTATTCAGGACAAAAAGCAGTAGTTGAATTCTTAGAGGAGCATTGCTTTATGGACAATGGCATTCTAGTAAATTGATTAAAACTGAAGTGCCAGACATGGAAATCCCAACACCATCCCCCCGCCCCGGCCGAAAACCACAATTATAACCAAATCACCCAAAAAATCTAAAGCACCCTTTCAACTCAATTACCATATCATCATCATCATTTAATCACACCATCCCATGCCCAAACCCAAACCCAAAAATAAAAGGGTATTTTATTAACATAGCAAATTCTTTTCTAAACCCCAAATGCATGGTATTTACTTTTTACTCCAAAACTAATAAGATACATCATTTTACTCTTCTTTATGATTTCTGTCAAAAAAAATCTCGTTAACTTTAACTTTAATTTTTCTCAATAGAATTTAGGTTTTCAGGTTTACCGTTTACCCGAAATTAACAAGTAAGACCGCATAAACATTCAATTTCTTTATAACTAAAGAAGGATGTTGAAAATGCTTCTAATTTTATGGTCGATTTTGAAAATGATACAGCAGAAGCCTAAACCTTAATTTCAATTTAGGGAATAAATTGCGTATTTCCAAATAAGAAGAGAGATTGTGATATTTAAAAAAAATTCTGATGTTATGCCGTTAAAAGTTGATAGAAATCATAAAGGGGTAAAATAATGTATCTTATTAATTTGGAGGTAAAAAGTAAATACCAAGTTTTTGGGACGGAAAGAAATTTGCTATGTTTTAGACCGGCTACGCGTAAAAAAACCCAAAATAAAAAGAATAATTAAAACTAAAAATAAAAAGAGACACAAAGCAAAAAAGAGTGTTATTATTTTATTTTAATCATTTCCTCCTCTTTTCTCTTTCCAATTTGTCCCTTATTTTTTTGCCCAAATAGTAATAATAGTGCTTCTCCATTAAAAACTCTCACACAAAGCAAAGAAAAGCTCTTCTTCTTCATCTTGAAGAGCTCTTCTTTGCTTCAATCCTCATCAAAACTCAAACTTTTCCATTCTTCTAACAAATGGGTCTGAACTATGACACAGCTGCTTCTATCCTCCTTTGTGCTGAGGACAACAACAACATCCTCTGCTTTGAAGATGAGTTTGAGGATGAGAATGCTCATGATTCGGCTCCTATGAATCAAAGGTGTGCGCTTTATGGAAATTTGTTGATGGGTTTTGATTTGCCATCTCATGAGTGCTTGGACTTGATGATGAAGAGAGAGGTTGAACATTTGCCAAGGAGTGATTATGTGAAGAGGCTGATTGATGGAGATTTGGACATGTCCATTAGAAGAGATGCCATTGATTGGATTTTGAAGGTGACCATTTTTTTTCTCTCATTTTATTTCCCCCTTTTTTGTCAATGTCATTAGTCATTACTTTCCTTTGACTATTTTTATCTCCTATTCTCTAATAAAAATGGGCTTTTTTCTTTCCTTTTTCATGAAAATTTCCATTAAACTTGGTTTTTTTTTTTCCAGTGTCATTATATTGTTTATGCATTGTATTGAACAGGTTCATGCCCATTACAATTTTGGACCTATGAGTGCATATCTCTCAGTAAATTACTTGGATCGATTTCTCTCGGCCTACGAACTTCTTGTGAGAATTCAATTTTCAATGGCATGAATTAACCTCCAATCTATTTTAGATACGATACATGAAAAAGTTGTAATTTTAAAGTATGAATTTGTTGATAGAAAGGAAAAGCTTGGATGGCTCAGTTGTTATTTGTGGCTTGCTTATCTTTGGCTGCAAAGATGGAGGAAACTGAAGTCCCTCTACCTCTTGATCTTCAGGTGGTTATCACAATTTTGTTTTGATTTTTCGAGGCAAATTTCGCTTATTTGTGGAATTGTTTGTGTGAAATTTAATCAGGTTTGTGAGTCAAAATATGTGTTTGAAGCTAAAACTATACAAAGAATGGAGCTTTTGGTCCTTAGCACTCTCAAATGGAGAATGCAAGCAGTGACTCCTTTTTCTTACATAGACTACTTCCTTCACAAACTCAATGATGGTCATATTCCGACTAAGTCGTCAATGGCTCAAATCGTGGAGCTCGTCTTGAGCACAATTAGGGGTACGATTTTTGTCGAATTTTACGTTGAATTGCTTTTGGTTGTGCAGGTTATTTTTGCATTGGTATTCATAAATTAAGTTGATATGAATCTTGTAACTAAAGTTGTTCCAACTTTGAATACAGGAATTGAATTCTTAGAATTCAGGCCTTCTGAGATTGCTGCCTCAGTAGTATTATCAGCATTGGGAGAAACTCAAGTGGTGGAGATTGAAAAGGCCATGACTTGCTGCAATTATGTTGTAGATAAGGTGAATCTTTGATTTTGTTTCTCCTTGTGTTTTATTCTTATTACTGTAAGCTACCTTACGGTAGTTTGGTGAAAAAAGTAAGGGTAAATTGTCAAAAACCCATGGCAGGTTGTACCGCTGACTAAAAATCTTGGCCCCGAAACGGTTGTAAAAAACCTTTTGGAAAATTTTCCTGCAGTATCTTAGTTGCCTGCCATATTTAATTAGCTTGTACATATCGCAGATAATTGTATAGATATCGCAAACAAACTGCATACATACCACATAATAATTAGATATAATAGGCAACTATACACATATCGCAGGCAGGGTTTTTTCGGACAGTCGCCTCGGGGCCAAGGTTTTTTGTCAGCTGGAAAACCTACTTGGGTTTTTTTTTGTTGATAATTTACCCCAAAAAATAACCATAGTTAATGGTAGTTTAGAATAATTTAGCCTATGTATGATGTTGTTCAATTGTTCAATGTTTTTTGATTGCTTTTTGTGTATTGGGTATTGGTGGCAGGAGAGGTTCATGAGATGTTATGAAGTGATACAAGAAGTGATTATAATGAAGGGTGGGAAACTAAAAAATGAGATCACATCAGCTTCTTTTGTTCCTGAGAACCCTAATGGAGTTTTGGAAGCTGAATTTTTGAGCTATAAGAGTGATGATAGTTCACATGCAAATGATTTTCATTGCTCTCCAGCTAGCAAGAGGAGGAAATTAAGCAGGCCTTAAAAAATCAGTTGGTTTTGTTTCTAGTTTCATTCAAAATCAGTCTAGTTTTGTGTTAGTAGGAGTTTTGGTGTGGTTATGAAAATGATAGAGGACAAAAAAAAAGGAATAAAAAAGAGAGAGGAATAAATAGAGGTGAAGAGAGTTGCTCATGCTTTTGCGATGTTGAAACAGGAGATGCATTAATATTTGTTGTTTTGTTCTTCTAATATTATTTTTTGTAAGACCTGGAAAATCCCTATGGGATCAACAAAAAAATTGAGCGATATAAAAATTTACAGGATAAAAAAGGGCAAGGGGGTTCCTTTAATATAATTAAATTTTATTATAATTAATTAATCCATTTATATGATATTGTTCTTTGTTTTACATTGTTCTAATGTTTGACTACTGCATGGTCTGCTTAAAACTTTGGTGTTTGCTTCCGCATGATTTAAAGAACAGCTTACAGCCACGAGAGATCTAGATAAAACATGGAACACAGATGCATTACAAATGTACTTATATATTTAAAGAAAATCTACATCAAAACTTTCAAGTTTAGAAATTTCGATTTGAACACAAACAACAGGTTGAACGTCTTTTATATGAGTTGAGATTGAATTCATATAACAGTATAATCCTTTATTTATATATATATATATATATATATATATATATATATATATATAACCGTGTGTCCGGTAAGATTTAAGATTTATCCAAGAGTTAATATATGATATCAATTTAAAGTCCATGATAATGCATTAATGTTAGAATATAGGGATGTACTTTTCAAATCTCATCACAACTTCAAAATTTTGCTTTAGGGGCACATATATTTAAGATGGTATCAGAGTAAAACAGATTCCATCAGATGCGTAATTAGATGATGGATTTTAAAAATATAGGATTGGGTAAAATATTTAAGGCAATAAAAGTACATTCAACCCGTGGGTGCGTGTTAAACCATAAACATATATCCTTATACCCTCGTCACATTTCCAAATTTATGGTGCAGCAGGGACATTTTAGATGAAACAAAAATCAAAAGTTTTGATGAAAATGAAAATGTATATTCTAATATTCTAACATAATGAAGCTATGGTTCAATTAGTTTATATGAACATGAATTGAGACATCTTAATTATAATGATATGATATTTGTTGATTGCTGTTTTGAATAGTCGTAACAAAGTTAGTTGGAAGAAAATGATTCAACGAGCATAATGCTGAAAGTTCCGTAAGGATTTTGTAGTTGCAGGGTTAAGCTTTAGTACTTAGGAAATGATGGGAAGAATCATTCCCTGCTGCCTTTGTTTTTCTTTTGGTGCTTAACCTTTGATTAACAAAAAAATTACTTTTCCTAAGATCTAATCTAGACCATGCCAAATTGTGGATTATAGAATCGTGGGTCACTTAAACACTGTGGTGTTAGTGCACGTGTTATTTAAACAAAGCCCTAGACTCTCTCTCTCAAAAGCTTGTACAAAGTTCCCACTGAGATCACTCTACTTGCAAAGCCAATGACATGTGCTCACTGTATGTTACCTGTGCATGGGACCACAATGATTATGTTATGCAAACCCCTTATAGTTTCAATGATGGTGCAATATTTTTGTCACATCTGGGATTAGCAGGTGAATTTTTTTACACTGTCCCTGTTATGTACATTAGTATTTAACATGCACGTTAAATTTTGAATTTATCACATATTTATCGGAAAGATTAACCGATTAGTGTTTCTCACAAGAAAAATCTATTTCGTTTGGTTATTCTTTGTCGTCCTATGCTCCAAAATGGTTTCGATATGAGAACGAATATCAGGATAACATGTAAAAACTTGGTCCAACTTTTTTAGTTTACTCTCTATTTTTAAATTGGACAGTCAGTCAATTGAAATGGAATGATCACCTGAAAGGTATATTATATGTAGCAATCTCATTTTATTTCTTCTAAAGTCTTTTATGAGAACAAATATCTAAAACAAATGGAGAGTGCATATTCATTTCAATTAGTAAATATATTTTTAGCCTTCCATGAAAAGTTTGGAAAAGATGAGAAACAAGTTTTTTTTTTGTGGGGTTGGGGCAAAGTAAGCTTCTTTACTATTTATACTCTCTCTCTCTCTCTCTCTCTCTCTCTCTCTGTATATATGGGTGGGGGTGGGGGTGGGGCGGGGGGGCTCAATATTGCATGAAGCTGGTATGTAGTAATGTGTGCAAGAGGTTAAAGAGAGCAGCTCTATTTTGTACGGTAGCATATATCTTGCAGATCGCTTAGCCAAACAGAGAATGGCTTGACCTGTTGCTATCATGTGTCATTCATTATTCATGACCCTCCTTTCCTTGCCATGGACCAATCCTGACTCATTAAACTATATACACACATGAAATTAATTCATATATCTATATATCCACGGAGGGATCCAGAAAGTCAAAGTCAATTCTGGACGGGAATAAAATGTCATAGTGATGGAAGCATAAAACTTTTAACTTAAAGAGATGTAATTAAATTCGTTATTGTTTATTTTTCTAAAGTTCATTTACATATGATAGCTATTGTTTATTTAATGGATGGATTCATTTTTCAATTACTTGCCTTCTACAATTTTGCATAAGCTTTTATTAAAGAAATATTCCTAAAAAATAATTATCAATTTTGCATAAAAAATAATTATCAATTTTGCATAGGCTTTTCTTAAAGAAATGTTCCTAAAAAATAATTATCAAGAAAAATAGTACACCCAAGGCCTCGGATCCTCGATCTGAAGCAACAGATCGCTTCAAGCCTCTACAAACAGCCCCATTGATCCTACTTAAAACATTCTATGGCACAAATTCTATATACCTATAATTACCTTATTGATTGCCCATACTATATCGACACCGCAAATCCAGGAGGGACGACCGTCTATCATCGCCTCTATGTAGATCCCCCCCCCCCCCCCCCCATCATCAAATAACAAATATATCCATCTTTAAATTTTGAATATGACTGGTATGCCCGAGAGGTATTGATATTTGAAAATAATAGGCAAGTATACACGTTGATATCATTTCTGTCGGTAGTTGACGCCAGATCAACGCTGGTATAAATGGTAAAATCTTTCACGAAGACTACATTATTGACAAAAAGCCTAAATGATAATTAATGATGAGATTAGGCTTATAGATTGTTATTTCTGATCACTGCCCAATTTGATTTTAAGTTAAGGCCCTATGGTATTATATTATTCAATTTGTTAGGCCTTAATCCTATTTAATGCAACATCTAATCATGGGTATAAACAAAAAGCTAAATTGCACAAATGTATTCACGGTCTTTCATGTTTTTTGCGATTGATAGCATGAACTTTAATAATTCTAAATAGATACCATGAACCTTGGTTTGCATCAGAATGTTTTTTGCGATTGATACCATATAAATGGTATTAGTTGCAATCGGAAGTGATAGTTCATGGTGCTTGTTTGTAATTAAATTAGTTCATGGTATTCATCGCAAAAAATATGGAAGTTTAAGGGTGCATTTATGCAATTTAGCCTACACAAAAACCATTTTTTTAATAAGAAAGTGGGTGAATCATGCTCAGAAAAAATAAAGATGAATTTTTTTTGAAGCACAATGGGAATCCCAATCAGTTGATTATAATCATGCTGCTGACAATGCAAAGCACACATTAGATGTTTAACTATCAATTAGTACATTTTTATTTGAGCCTGACATAAATAGTTTTTCTTCTTCTTTTTCCTGCACATCAGAAGCTGTAGGTGTTGGTAACATGCTGGTTGTACTTTTCCAATTCTAGTAAAATTTTGCAGGGAATATGGATGAGTTACTGCCAATGGAAACAAGCAGAATAAGAAATCTTTACTATTTGATTGTAATTTTTTGATCCGGGCTCTTAGGAAATCGAACTGATCGACCTCTCGCTTTGGGGAGGAAATTCTTCCGCAATGCAGGCAGTGGTTTTTTTATAGCTTAAGAAAAACATAAATAAATAAAAATATACTCCATCAATAATTAAATAAATAAAACCCCGCTTTCAATCTCAGCACGAGCTAAAACTTCATGTGACATGGTGAATTGATAGGCCAAAGCACTATGTTTGGACCATGGATCATAGAACTGGCAAATATATATATGAGAATAACGGAGGAAAGAGGACGACAAACTGTCTACATGATGCATTGCAAGGCAAAAGATCTAGCTAGTTAAAGAGAAAAATAAAAATTTGAGTGTGATGGTCATAAATAAAAAAGTTAGGGTACGAGCCACAGCAAGGCATGCAGTGTGCCATTTTGTTCTCTACCATTTAGATTTCTTCCTACAGAAAGTATACTGGTGTGAAACTTTGTGGACCCAAAATTTGAAAATAATTCTTGTGTTATCAATTCACTGTCAGTTCTCTTCAATGATGGAGCAATGAAATATTGTGGAACTAGCAATAAACATTTTCTATGCAACATTAATCAAAATCATTATAACATGTGTCAGACAATTTGAAGGTGATTCCAGGCTTCAGATCTTTCCAAAGAAGCTATGGTACGTAGTTGAAGGTAACTCGACCCAAAATGCCAGTATAAGAAACAAAGAAAAGCATTGAACTTTCATATCTCCGTATGCCCTTTAAACGACATTATTACACCACGATAGACTTTTAACAGCTAATTAATAGGGTGAAATGGGCCACTGGTTTAAGCTATGGCGGTACCCAACTTCCGGGGCTTTATATTAGTACGTTCACAGCTAAGGGGCTGTGAATGTTCACAGCCCCATTTTTCACTAATTATATATCTATATGCCTGGACAAAATGAGTTTTATGCTACTTTGAGGGGGTTATTAATTACTAAAGAAAATTAAGATGCTTACATAAATTTCTTATAAAATCGGAAGCTTTTGAGTTCTGCCCAGTTCAGCTGCAACCGAATTCTCGGCTTTGTAACAACCGCTAAACCAGCACTGAAATTGCATTTTCCCGGTTGCAACAAGTCACTATACTTGTGAGTATACAAGGTCTTTAGGGTCCGACTCCGCTCACGAAATTAATGGAATAATTCCGGAATCCTAATATTTTGCAAAAGGATGTTTCTCAGACATGATTCCAAGAAATTGTATAACCGTGCTCAGCATAAGTTAAGAGAAAACAATCGTATCTTCTGTTATGAGACCAAAATTTGCAGGGAGTTTCTTGCAATTAGCCAAAAGAGTATGACTAATGATCAAGTTCGCAGAAAATTTGGAATCTAACTTTTTTTCGTGATGCAAAAACTATGGTCTTCTCGCAGCTCATGAACTAAAAAAGCCTCCCAGCCTATTAAAAAAGCCCAATAAAAATTCACACTTAGATAAAATTTTAACGAAAATAAAATTTAGGGTAAATTGTCAAAAAGCCTCCGGCCAGCTTCAAACTTGTGTAAAACCCCCTGGTTTTTTTCTTTTGTTAAAAAACCCCTGTATACCAGTTGCCTGTATAATATCTAAGCAGTTGCCTGTAATATCTAAGCAGTTGAGAGAATACAAAGCTTAAATGAAATACAGCTTAGGGGTTTTTTCACAAAGATTTTAAACAGTTGGTCCTTCCCAACAATTCCAAAAATTACAAGAGTTTATAGACAACCCGTGAGTGGGCCGGGAGCTTTTTGACAATTTACCCTAAAATTTATTCCAGGCTTTCCTTAGGCATGTCAATATCCTATAAAAACAAAACTCAAAATCTTATACAACTAAAATTTTGTAGTTGAATTACTGGCTTTCCTTAGGCATGTCAATGGGTCGGATCGGATCCGGAATGATTTATTCCAGTTCTAGATCCGTTTATCTTTAATGAATTCAGATTCTTCCATTTATCCGACGAGTCCAGACTTAAGGGCTC
Source organism: Agapanthus africanus (assembly GCA_030015575.1). Classification (NCBI taxonomy): domain Eukaryota; kingdom Viridiplantae; phylum Streptophyta; class Magnoliopsida; order Asparagales; family Amaryllidaceae; genus Agapanthus; species Agapanthus africanus. The sequence goes on along the minus strand of CM057340.1, from coordinate 750,570,677 downwards.
TATATCTACATTCATTAATAACTGGGTCGGAGCTGTTATCCAAATTATTTTAACTAGTTTTCATAATTATAACAAATTTCATTCTAAATGATCATATCATTCATGGTTAAAGGAATATTGTGTAATGAAGAAGCTTAAAGTAGCCTAAGACTGAAAAATGAGAGACAGAAAGGAAAAAACATATAGGACGATTATATAAAAGATTTTAGCTTGAACTATAGGGAAGAGTCAGTGATGGAGACGGCTGTAGAGAAATGGAATGGAAACTTGTATAAAAATTATTGTATAGTCAACTAAATATTTTCGTAATATGACTTGGTCAGCTAATTATATTATTTTTGATATGATTTAACCAACTAAATATTATATAAGATTTGTTAGCGTACATGATCAAGCAGATACAAATAAAGTTTATCCAAATATGATCCATTAATTAAATTTTTTAATGGATCTGGATCAAGTCCGGATCAACGAAGCTGTTTTTCGGAACAAGTCTGGTCTAACCACAAGCCTAGCATCAATTCACCCAAACGAAAAGGCAAAAAAAGGCAGGAAGAAACAGATTTCTTAAATCAAAAGGACATATGTGTGAATACCAGATTAATTACTTTATTTTCTTAATTAGAAAAGACTAAAGCAAATTAGAGTAAGAGAAATAAATTTAGCATTCATTTATATATGACCACTAAGCTTAGCTAGTCTCCTTTAATTATCAATATGAGAGAAGATGGGAGTTGGGGGGGGGGGGGGGGGGGGGAGATTTAGTAAAATGAGTGCCAGATCTCTCAAAGACATTGACCTTTTATAGGATCGGGGAAGTGAGCAAATAAAAAAAAACCTTCATTTTATAGAATTACCTACAGTACAATAAACGTGGAAAAATGCTTGACATGCCAACCTGGTAAATTCTACTTAGGCTACCAGATTGAGAATTTATCAACAAAATAGGGTTAGCGTTCAAGTTCCTACCATGTCTCCATACGCAGCCACCGATCTAAGACTTGGCTCCCTCAAGAAAATTTCCTGCCTCCGTCACTGTCTATGCCTGTTAAAATTGCAAAGAAACTTCCAGCAGATGTCTAATGTGAGGAGTACAAACGTCTGGACATGCATGAGGACCATGTCAGAAATTCAGAGTAACGCCAGACGTCAGATGGAGAGCATGCAGACGTCTAGTCAAGTCGAAATCAAAAGTACAGAGCGTAGCCAGACGTCTGAGGCAGAAGTCCGGAGATGCTGAAGCCCGATTCAGAGCAGAGAGAGACGTCTGATGGTAAAGATGAAAAAGTTTGCCCAAGAAGACGAAGCCTTACAGAGAGTTGGCAGAAGTCTGACCATTTCTTGATCAGACGTCTGTCGACGTGTTTTCTGGGCGAACCAAATATTTTAGATTTGGGTTTATCTCTTAGTTTAAATAGAATTAGAATTTTCCTATATATGAGGACCTCTCATATGATTAATGTACCGCCATTAAAAAAGACTATTGTATTGAAAGGGTGGCGGTTTAGATCTAGAGAGATTTGAGAGAAAGCATCTAGGGTTATTCGTGGGTGTACTTGATTCAAGATTTGCAGATTCCGCTCTGCCGGAGACTAGCCATACGGTGGATGAATCTCGTTAACAAACCCCTCATCTTTTCTCGTTTGGTTTGTGATTTTATTTTCTTATTCTCGCACTTTATTATTATTTATGATCTTTCGTCGGTATCACATTTGTTGTTGCGTGATTGTTTGTCGTAGCATTGATTCTCCGCCATAGGGTTATCTCTTAACAACTGGTATCAGAGCGTGGTTAGGGAACCTAGGGTTCTTCGATTCTACGATCTAGGTTAACGGTGGGTAACGATGCCTGTATCCTCTTCTCCACTTTCTTAGACCGTCGTTTTGAAGGCGTTGGTTCAGATCAAAGGAGAAGTTGAGTTTGCTGCGATATAGACGAAAAAATGGCGAAAGATAAGATAAGAATCGAGAAATTCAATAGTCGCAATTATGGTTGGTGGCGCATGCAGATGGGGGACTACCTATACCAAAAGAATTTGTATCTTCCGTTATTGGGCGAAAAGCCCGAGAAGATGTTAGATGAGGCATAAAATCTATTGGATAGGAAAGCCTTGGCAACAATTAGGCTATCATTGACTCCGCAGGTGGCATTTAACATATCAAATGAGAAGACAACCATGTGTAGGATATATATATATATGCCCTAGAGGCCATTATTTGTAATGGATACTATGGATATGTATATAAATACAGGACAATCTTACTTGAAATGATAGTATACTACCTGATTTACCTTTATCTTAACATATCCGTATATTTTATTTGTTATTACGTATATATGTTGATAAAGCCCGTAGGATTACTGCTTGACTACCAGCGTTGTGATGACGGTCATACTTGTGAGGGCTGGATAGTCTATAAGCATATCCTTAAACTGTCCTTAGTCGTACGAATATCGAGACAGGGCATCGATATTCCAGAGTAGACTAGTGTATACATTTCTAGATCCCGACGAGGGGCGATGGTTAGTCTCACAGGCATTGGTGTGTTTCACTTAAGATTGTATACTGATGCTCACTGTGTGTGGTTACACTGGACAGACTCGTTGAGAACTGCTGGATAGTATTATACCTAACGTCAGATGACAGTTCTCATGTAGCATCTGTACAGGTAGTCTGTAGACCTAAGATCATCATTTGTCTCGTGTGAGTTCCCACTGTGTTTTGATTACTACCCTATCACGGCTCAAAGGAGTCATGCAAACAGGTTTTAGTTGGGTACAGTCCCGAGCCACATGGAGGCAGTGAGTGATTCTTAGGGATTTGTCTCTCCCGGTATAGGGAATCGATGTCGCACTATGTTTGGTTGGTCAACACCATAAGCTCCCGGTCAGGGCAGTTGAGAATTACTGATAGTTAGATCAGTAATTTCTCAGATGGTCTTGAGCCACACCAGCACAACTTATCTGGTTAGTAGGGATCTGACGTTAACCACCCCCTAAACCCGGTATGTGATACTCTCAGACGAACAGACCGAACTGTATAGATATTGTCAAGGATAAGCTCAGTAGGGATTCAGATGAGTTTGCTCGTCGGCCTTCTTTTCGACAGGTGTCTGGGTAGCCGTTACGTACAGCTAGTACTGCCGACGCTCCTGTTTAAACCCACTGCCAGCAAACTGTCGAGTCTTTAGAGTCACATACAGAGCGTTTCTCTGGTTCAGACGAAACGATGTGGAGGCCGTATGTTTATACGTGCAGGGTTCCGATTGATTACGTGTACTAGTTGCGCGGAATTTAATCGGAAGGATTTTAATACTTGCGGGCTTAGGATTAAGCGGGTTCATTAAATCAGATATTGATTTAATACCACTATTATTTTAGTAGTATTATTGTATATCTTGGGTATTCGTATTTTGATACGAATACATGTATGTATATACAGTAGAAAGTATTTTGTATTTATACAAAATACCTTCTAGAAGGTGACACCTCATAATGTGTATTTCTATTTATTAATAAATAGAAAAATGAGGTGTAAAGATGGCATGGCTTGAGCATTTATTTATGATACTATTGAAGTATGGCTAATTAATTTTGAAAAGAAAAATGCTTGATATTCTAAACCAAGCCATTCTTCATTCTTATTCTTGGATTGCCATTCTCCCTCCTCTTCTCTTCCTCAACCCTATCATTCTCATGTGTTGATAGCCAAGGGTCTTGAGATAGAGAAATTTACCACTAAATATCTTCACATCCTCTGAGCAAACTAGTTTGCTTAATTTGCTTCTTTTAGAAGTAGGAGCTTGAATCAGGAACCTTCAGGTGGATCATCTAAGATCGAGAAGGCCGAAAACCAAGCTTGATCTGGGATCGGAAAGGAGCTTAAGAAGAAGAACAAAGACCCGAAGGACACGAATCTCATAGGTACAACTTTCTATCATAGTAGAATAAACACTTATGAAGTTTTTGCTATTTAGGGCTTATGGTAGATCTTGGATTACAGTCTTTTGTTGCATGCTTCAAAAATTGTTTTTTGAAAATTTCGCCTCTCTACAAACATCATAGAGTGTGCAATATAGACTTACATGGTTTCAGAGCCACTCCATAAGCCTTAACTAGTAGTTTACGATACTTTAGTTTCAAAACCGGAAAAATTCCGATCTTTAAACCCACTTTCTGTTCGAATTTTTTTGTGGTCTCTGAAATTTTTTTAAACAAGTGCAGAGGATTACTCTTGATAAGTTAGTAACACACAATGAAAACGAGGACATTTGACCGTACCAAAACCTCCAGAATTCCCATTATCCCCGCCACCGGCGGTTTTTTGGCATCCCCTATTGCTCGTTTTCATTCTGTGTCTTGGGTTTTAAGAATTAGGATTTTTGATATTGTTTGATTTGCCCCACATTTCACTTAGTGTTATCTTTGATTTGGGGCAACTTGGAAAGTTCAGAACTTGAAACTTTTTCATCGTTAATCTCTATAATGTTGTGTATGTGTTTTCAAACGTCGTCTATTTACTATATGTCATTTAGATAGGGTTGCACATACTTGCTTTTTTTGCTGTGATGGTTTATTCGGATTGTCGTGTTGGATAGCCCCTAGTGTAATGGTAGTTGTACAGTTTAGATCATTTGTATACTCATTATTGCGGTGCAATCGTTCTACATGTGAACTGTCATTTCCGCCAGTTTTTATATTCTTTTATTGGGGCTCGGCCGGGTTAAGGTCGATATCATCATTATATATATATATATATATATATATTCTTTTCTGTACTAAGATTTTCCCGCGGAGGAGTGCTCGAGTAGCCGGGTCCTAGAGGGCAACGAGGCACCATCTCATAGCGTTGAGACCGGGGTGTCTTACTCTATAATTGGTGGGCTATTTACCGCACTCGTAGGGGGTATAGGATGACCCATAGTGGGGTGCTCAAGTTACCGGATTCCGTAAGTGCTGGGTGGCCCATTCACTTATTGATTGGGGTTGCCTCGCTTCCGGGATTGGAGGGTAACTTGCCGCACTCGTAAGGGTCTAAGCTCTTCATTGCACAGGCTATCCACACGATCGAAAAGTCGAGCTTCATTTATAGCTCAAATAAAACCCGAGGCTCCTAAATTATCCGCTATTCCATTTTGCTTATCGATTTTCTGTGATGTTGATTATATCATGCTTGGGACGAATGGTTATACACACATATACACACTAGTAGATGTTGTATATGTTTTGCATCCGCGCTAGTTCTGCCCCTGCTCTACCGCTACTTAAGTAACCTAACGGTGCATGACGGGGCCCCATGGAGAATACAAATGGTATATACGTACATTTTATTTTTCGTTCTTTTCTGGTGTGATAGAAATTAATTGATGGGACCACATTAATCCTCATTAATGCAAGATAAGAAACCTAAAAAGATATTGTTGGAACATTTTGAAAAACCACTCGGTTCTTTTCAGAACACTTGTCTAAAAGGCGAAACTTGAACCACTCCTTTTCAAAGCTATCGTTCTTTCAACGATATCAAGTTTATTACATTCAAGGTTTTCGCCAAAAACCAACCGTAGCCCTCCGTCATTTCATATGAGTAGCACATCATATTCATGATATGTTTGTTGGCCTTTGTCAAGGTATAGTGAATGATAGCGATGTGTTGCTTGTTTGTGGCATAGATAGATGCATTGGTTTGGGACAGTCGTATAGCCTTGTTGGCCTTCGTCAAGGGCAAGTACGGGTGGGTCTAAATTAATCAGGGCAACGACGAGAAGGACTTGACTTGCATCTTATGATTTGTTGGCCTTCGTCAAGGTCATGAGAGCTTGGGGCAAAACCTATATCGGGAGTTTCAAACACAAAGAAAACTTGCAGAGTTAGCATACCTTCTGGAGTGTGGTGACTAGAGTGGCTTCCATCTAGATCATCATATAATGATAGTTGGATTCTGATCCCACTGATGAGAATGATTACTCTTGGGAGATACTTTTCACTTCACAATTAGCCAACCTATTAGGTGTATAAAAAGTTTTAACGAGGCTACGTCTCTGCGGAGACGAGCTTTATTTTAATTAGGTCCGTGCGAGAGCACGGAGAACCTCCTTCGGAGTACCAACACCCACCTGGCGGAACGGTTAGCGAACCTGTAAAGTGTAAATGATCCCAACTAATTCTCCTTTTAAGATTTGATGGAGCATTCGAGAAAACAGTAGGAGCCATCCTGATTAGATAAGATAATAAACCAATATAATCTTGCAACTGCATATGCTGAGTGTTTCTTTTCTCTCTCTCTGGCTGTAACGATCATAAAATTCCTATATTTTCGCGTTTCATTTCTTTAATAAAATATTGCAATTATTTATTTTTGGTATATTTTATTTTCTAATAAATATATTATTTTATCATTTTATTTATTTTATCCATTTTATAACTTTTCAAAGCTCAAACCCAAGCCAAAACAAATCCATTTGATTTCTTTCTTTTCTTTTTCTAAGCCCACTTTCTTTTCAAGATACGACATATATTTATTCTTGTTAAATATGTGTATGAACAACCTTATAGCTAATTGGTTAAGTCCTTACATTGATATTTCATAGGTCACATATTCAAATCCTCATTCTTGCAATTATTTTTTATCAATTTTTATCCCTCTCATAACTTACAGCATTTCATCTTTCTTTTAACACCCAAAATAATTAGCATGGTTATGAGCTATAATTTATTAGAATTATGGTGGTCATAAACCTTTTTTATAAGTCACTTCTCTTTCTTTTTTCATCACATTTCTATCATTTCACATCTCCCTCTTCATCTAGATTTCTCGAAGAAGAACATGAAGAAGTTCTCAAGAAGATCTCGCTAAGAACATGAAGAAGTTCTCAAGAAGATCTCGCTAGTAACGCGGGGCTGTCGACGGATGGACAAACCCGGTGATATGTAAGTCCCCTTCGTTTCTTCTCCTCTTCTTGTTGAATCATCCTCATCTTGTCATGTCTCCACTGATGTCCATACTTGCCAACTTCGTCTATAAACTCCTTATTTAGAAAACACACATAAAATAAATAGATAATCTAATAGTTAATTATTTTGTAAATTTATTTACCTTCATGAATAGAATACATTTTAACTAGTAGTGATTATCTTGTTTCATGTTTCAGTAGTTATGAAAATATGTTAATCGTATCACCTTATATTGCATACCATCACATAACACTATCGTTTATTCAAAACAAAAGAAAAGCGTTTAATTCTTTTTTTGTAGAATCTTTATTAATCTTTTATATCGATTTTAGTATATATATCATGACCGATTCGTATGCTTGTCCGCATGCCTTTCATAATTTATTGCTCGCTATTTTTATTTTATTTTATTTATATTTAGTTTTAAAAGAAAATGAGGTTTCAAATAAATACCATGACCTTGTCAATCTCAAATACCACCTTGAAGAAATACATTTACCTTCAAAATAATTTTTAGAAAATCAATCTTGACTTTTGGACATTCTAGGAAAATTAGATTATATACTAAATAGAATTTTAGGTCTACAATAAAAATTTCATATCAAACCGAATAACGGTTTAGGTGTTACGTAGTTTTTTATTCACTATTTTTAAAACCGGACGACTGCTAATAAAAGTCTTCTTTAAGAGACCATAACTCTGTAATCATTGATCCAAATAAAGTGTTTTTAGATTTTTTGAACATCTACATTGAAAGATCTTGATTTTATTAGTTTTAAGTTTTTACTGCAAACCGACGTAAAATATAGGAAACCGCGTTACAATATTTAGTGACGAATCTGGACAGAATCTGTCCTGATTTGCACACTGTTTTTAAATTGATATAACTCGAACACCCGATATCCTTTAGTGACAAAATTTAGATGTGTAGATGAATAATTGATAGATATATAATTTTATGTATATTAGATTACTTATAAATGCACGAAACAATCCGATATAGACTTTGCAATATAATATATAGTTACTGTCCAGAAATCTGAATTTCTGTTTTAAACGCTGATGTTAAAATGATTATAACTACAGCTTTAGAAATCCAAATCACGTGAATCTTGGTGTTTTAGATAAGTACATCGAAATACCTACAATTTTATTATAATTTTTGTAACCTGAAATCCGATGGAAATTAACTCAAACCGCGTTTTAAAAATATATGACGGTGCTGAACAGATTCTGATCTATTTTGCTCGACGATACGAAAATGAGTATATCTCCCTAACCGGTAATCATATTTAGGCGAGACTAGAACTCCGCGTGCACAACACTTAAATCTATATTTCTGTTTATATTTTGAAATTGATTGACTTAATTGATTAGTCATATACAATATTTATTTACAACATTGTTTTTGGACGTTTCTTGTATACTTATTTCATATCATGTTCTGTGATTGCTTATTTATTTTTATCTATATGACTTGTGATTCGAGCATCACATGCTAGAATTGACTTAATCTTGACATGACTCAATCATGAATACTTGAACCCAATATGTACACTTGACTCGACTTGACCCGAACCATGAATACGTAATGACTTGACATGAACACTTGACATGAATACATGAACAATTGACTTGAATACTTGAACTCGACTCGATACGTGAATTGCACTCTCTTATGTATTCATGGATTTGGGTAATACTTGTAACTTTAATCACAGACTAATAAACGGGGGGTGTTGGGGTAGTTTGAATATGAATCCAATGGAATCTCAGGAGTCTCATTACTAAAATAACGTTCCTGTGGTACCGGGCTGAAACAGTACAAATAATGTTGCTGTGGTACCGGGCTGAAACGGTACATCACGAATTCATGAACGAAGGCGCGTGTTTCCAAGCCCCTGGATGATAGCCTGTTGGGTTTGGAATACTTCAATAACAATTAAAATCCCGCTATTTTGGGCCCGTGATTTCTTGCCCCTGGACGATAAGCTTGAGTTCGAAAATACTCTTAAGATTGGTTGATATTCATACTTGAACTGACGTTAGAATATATTACCTTGTAGAGACCCCTTAGGACACGGACATCCACTTCATGTTCACTATACCTACACTCCATGGCCATGTTATATTTGTTTGCCATGCTGACATAGTTACCATATACATTACTATACTTGTTCACATATTACAATTTCCATTTATACTATATTACATGTTCTTTCCCCAATTAGAGCAAAGCTCTGTTCAGAATTCAAAATTTGAATTAAAGTTGCGCTTTTATAAAGGCGTTGCGATACAACTAGCGCACCCCATACAAAGCGCATAGGCGCTGGCGCTAGATGCGCTGCGCTACAAGTAGCGCATCACGTGCAAAGCACATGTGCGCTAGCGCTAAGAGCGTTGCGCTATAAGTAGTGCACCATGGGCAGAGTGCATAAGCGCTGGCGCTGGAACTAAAAGCTCCCCACCGTTAGATCAAAAATATAATAATAATGATAAATCATTAATTAACCAGAATTAAATTCTGTTAAGGAAAGATTTCTCAAAATCTTTCCAAATAACAAAATTGTGCTCTGTAAATCAGAGCACCGTTGGATCAATGATCCAATGGTAAATAAAAATTACCAAAGAAAGAATAAATTCTGCATGGAAAGATTTCCCAATCTTGTTAAAAACAAAAAGATTGCCTTCTGTAAATCAGAAACCCTTGGATTAAAGATCCAACGATAGGAAATTCCCGAAATCAATTGGAGAAAAGATCTCCTTAACTAATTGAACAAACCATCTTGCTCTATATAAAGGCCCCCAGACTTCGAGTCTAAAAGAGAGGACCCCCATAAAATTTGAGAAAATCTCAAGAAGAAGAAGAAGCTCTCAGCAAAAGAAGACAATTCTTTTTCAAGGTAAAAAGAATATACAGACGAAATCGTCTCAATATAAACAGAAGTACTTACTTCTTTCACAGATCATAGATTTATAAGACAAAGTTGTCTTTCACAAAAGAGATTATGAATATCTTATTATAAAGGGGGGAGAATTATTCAATTCTCTTGGGATTATAGATCCACAGAGGCAAAGCCTTTCATCAAAAAAGTTATTGAAATATCTCCTATGAACTAAGAACTTTGTTCTCAGAATCTTGAGACAAAATCTCTTATCAAAGAACAGATAATCTGCAGAGCGCAAAGTTGAGCTAAGAAGAGCCTTAGCGTTCCTAATCTAATAAGAGCCTTAGCGCTCTTAATTCAAAAGTGCCTTAGTGCTCTTCACCTAGCGCAAAGCGCTGCAGTGCCATAGCGCTTCAAACACAGCTCACGGCGCTCATTGGCTAGTGCTCAGCGCTAAGTGCGCCACGTGCTCCTCACGTGTGCACTGCATTACTAAAAGCGCTCTGCGCTCGTTATATGGCACCAGCGCCAAACGCCTCAACGCTTCAACTAAAAGCGCATCAGCGCTCTTCACCTGGCGCAAAGCGCATTAGCGCTTCATATCTGGCGCTAGTGTCAAGTGCGCCACATACTTTTATATGCGCTTGGACAGAACATAAAATGTTCTTTGAGTAAGCCTGGGGCTATGATAAATGCACAGTATTCAATTAAAGACCAAACATTGTCAGAGACTAAACCAATTCTTAGCATTTTTAAAGGGATTGGGCTCAAACAAACATCTAACAACTCCAAAAACAAATGTTGAACATTGTAATTGAATGGACTTAGTCCAAATTGGCCATAAGTCCTCAATTCAGATTAATTGAGTTCATATGCTCATAAATCACAGATCTTAGTCCCAATTAGACTACAGGTCTCTCAACCCATATCGGTTTAAGGGTATATCTCTGAACTCCTTTGATATTTGTCGTTGTAATCCTTCAACGTCTTCAAAGAGTTGACGGATCCTGACAACCATACATTTCATGGAATGTGGGGTCCTTAAGCCCACAGACTATGACGTCCTTAACCTTGACTGTGAGGTCTTTAAACTCACAGACTATGACGTCCTTAACCTTGACTGTGAGGTCTTTAAACTCACGGACTATGACGTCCTTAACCTTGACTGTGAGGTCTTTAAACTCACGGACTATGATGTCCTTAACCTCGACTGTGATGTCTTTAAACTCAAGGACTATGATGTCCTTACCCTTGGATCGTAATGTCCTTAAACTAATTATCGACGCAATGTCCCTAAACTAAACAATAGAGTTCAAATACTCTTTTGTTGGATCTAAATGATCCTGTTAAGTTGATCTTAGTCTAAAATGAGACTAACATATCCTTAACAAACGTTTAAGTTGATCTTAGTCTCAAATGAGGCTAACGTATCCTTAAACCCAACCCCCAAACCCAAATCTAAGAAGATACAGATTTGGACTAATCCACGCCCTACGGGCAACAACATAAATTAGTCTCCGTATACAATCCACGGGCAACCAAAAACAAAACAAACACCCACGACACGAAGTAACCATTTGGAGAAGGAGAAAGTTGTTACCGCGATGAGGTAGCGTAATTAACTGCAGGGGTTTGCGCCTGCAGGGAAGAGCGTCCCCACAATCAAAACCCCTCAACGAGGGGGAATCTGATGAAGTCTGCTATATCGGCCGCATCCGTTTAGACCTTCGATACACGGTGTCATAAATCAACTTGGCATCTTCGGAGAGGTGACGGATAGCAGCAATTAGCATCTGCCTCGAAATTCAGGCAAGACGGACCCGCGCAGTCGCGGCTCCGTTTTTTCGGCGGGGGAACATATTCTGGCATGACCGGTAGGAATTTTTCCTCTTTCCACTCCACACTTCGTGTGTCGTGTTCGCGAACGAATCGCGGTTTGATATGGTTGCCCTTGGGTTCGAGGTACTAAGATTTGGCTTTGCTCCCGTGCAGAAAAAAGAAATGGCCTCTAATTGCTCCAGCTGCAATTGCAACTCCCGTTCCACCTCATTGGGAGGTGTAACCTACAGGCCCCAAACGGCCTCCCTGTTCAAGATGCCAGTGGAGCAAGTAACTCAGGCCACCACTGGGCTGTTCTTTGGGACCATGATCCCACCAATGAGCTTCAATGCCCTGTTGCTGTCGCAAGAAGCCCCAAAGAAGTCGGTCTTTGATCGACTTACACTGCCGTGGCCCCTCTCAACGGGTCGCCCAACTCCAACGCCTCAGTCTTTGACAGGCTGGGCCAAAGCTCTAACGGGCCCATAAAGAAGCCCGCAATACCAGAAAGGGTTATTCCAAAGAGGATAGCCATTCCTGCTCTCGAAGTCGTCAAAGCGGCTTTTCCTACCAAAGGATCGGTCTTCACTAGACTGACTGTTCCGGCTCCCGCTCCAGGCGAAGTCACCTCTTCCCAGAGGTCTGTTTTCGATAGGTTGGACATTACTTCTCGGCGAACGTCAGTCTTCAAAAGGCTGACACCGGTGACAACCCTCCGTCAAGACAGGGGGCATGAAGAAGCCATCTCCATAGCTGAACCAACTCCATCCGCACGACATGCTCGCCGTCGTCACTGGCGCCGAATAAGGAAGGCTGGGGGCAGCTCCCCTTCTGGACTAACTCCGCCAGCTCCCATGGTGGAAATCAATGCTGCTATTCCAACTGGGAACAATTTTGAACCGCTTAGGAGGGATCGCAAGAACTCTCCGACCGCCGTGCTGAAGAGATCTCCTCCACCTATGGAGATTACTACAGAAAAGAAGCTGGAGCAGCCCCCTCAGCGGCTATCCTCCAAAATTTATAAAGTCTGGCGACAGGTTCAGGAATCAGTGATTAACCAGGACTGCTCTCGTCCGATCAAAGAAGTTCAAAGCTCAGCAAGAAAAGAGCCATCTCGTGGTACCACAGAAGACGTCATCCGTCTGGGTGCCCGCTGCAACGGCCCCCTCTACTTCAACTGCTCACAAGAGAAGAAGGCCATAGAAAGCCCCTGTATCCGTGACGAACCGCAAAGACACCGAACCTAAACGCCCAAGTCTGGGGGCATGATGGTGCATACTGTTTATATGGCTTCCGGAAAAGAAGAAAGCCGTGCTTCAACGGGTCATTGACCGCTTACCCGATCGATAATGAAGGCTCAGGAACAACAGCAGCAGAAACTTCAGGAGATGCTGACTGCAATGGCCGCACTTACTGGGCCAAAAGAAAATCCAGAGACTTCAAAGCAGCGTCGGGAATAAGAAACTGATGCTGAATTCCTCCGAAGAATGCTCGAGAGGAAAGAAAAAGAGGTCGCGGAACAGGCGGCCAACATAAAATGAATGGCTCTCTTGTTCCAAGACATGGCTGGGATGATGTTACAGCCGGAACCTCCAGCTGAAGACCCCCCCATCATCGTTGAAGACGACAAAGGGAAGACATCGAACCCTCCTCCGGCTCTTTCAGCAGCCAAGGAGGAGACCATCTCTAAGGCCGCCTTGGACGACTGCATCGCTCAGCAAATACGAGCTCACTAGGTGAACGAAGCGGCTGGGCAGATCGTTAAGACTGGACGACCTTATCCAGGCTGGTATGACCAAATAAGGTACCCGCCGGGATATACGATCCTAAAATTTCATGTGTATAAAGGGACGGGAAATCCGCATCAGCATGTTGCCCAGTTCAGAGCCTTGTGTGGCAACACCGGGGGTGATGATAAACTTCTGCTCCGCCAGTTTGTTGGTAGCTTGTCGGAAACGGCATTTGAGTGGTATTCTGAACTTCCAAACGACTCCATCAAGACTTTTGCATAGATGGAGCTATTATTCACCCAGCGTTTCGCGATTGCTAGTGAACGCACCCTAATAATGGCATTGATTAATGCCAGGGTGAAGCCAGGTGAAACGTGGGTGCAATACGCAATACGATGGCGAAATTTATGGTCAAAATGTGAGCAGCGCATCGAGGAAGCACCGGCAGTGGGCATGTTCGTGTGCACTCTTGACCCTCAAGCAACTATTTCCCAATTCATGATATTCTTCAAGCCGACCACGTTCCAAGCCTTGATCAACAAACTGGCCCAAATGGACCAGATGAGTCATAGACCGTCTCCTCCAAAGCCGGAGCCACGGAACGAAAAGGGTAAAGGGAATGCGACATTCGTTGCGAATACTCAACAGCAGCCCAGTGGCCTAAAACTAACTGATCGCCTAGATGAGAGGCGGCAATTCTATGATGAGAAGATGAAGCGCCCTTATTCGTTTCCCCGGGACAAAATGAAGAGATTGTTCGAGCTAGCGGTGCGCAACAGGCTCATCAATCTGCCAAATCCAAAACGACCGTTGCAACCCAGTGAGGCTAATAGTCCTAACTATTGCCCCTACCATCAAACGGTAAGCCATCCAATTGAAAATTGCTTCGTCTTTAAAGGCTGGATCGAAGATCAATACCAACATGGCAAATTTGCCATGTCCGAGAATTGGAAGGTGAACCCGCCACAGCCACACGCTCCCAAGAAGACGGACACACCGGGAGCATCATGCTTTTGTGTAGAAGAAGCTCATGGGAGGTCGTTCTTTCAGCCAAGACTAAAAGAATGCTGAAAGATCTCCAAACATGCCCGGCGATCAGGTGGAAGAATCCACTGGAACCCGAGATCATCGAGGGAATGCCAAAGCCGCGCCCAACTCCAAAAATTGGTGGTGATAGTCAAAGCGCTCACACCCAGCCGTCAAAGTCTTCGAAAAAGAAGAAGAAGACCAAAAAGCCCATGAAGCATGGTGACAAACACACGGACCTACAAAAACAGATTGACGCGTTGGAAGAATATAATCAAAAAGCGTGGACTCCAGTCACACTCCAAGAATTTCTCAGCCACGTCCTTGAGGACGGAGATGATGACAATGGAGAAGACTCGTCGAATGAATCTGAAGATTATATGGCAAGTTGCCATGTGATCTCTCACTCGTCGATAGACGATGAAGAAGCTCCTTACACAAAGAAACTATCCTGAGCCGGAACTTCTAGGGCTGTCAGACGAAATGATTGATGTATTCTAGGACGAAGCTCTTCTTAAAAGCAAAGCTGCTCGAGAGCGTTAGATGGCCATATTCGAAAAAGCCAAACGCCGGCGACTGGACGAAAGGGTTGAAACACTCCCGCCAGATCAAAATACATCTGTCGCAAATAAAAGCAGGTTCAAGACGAGGAAGAGGTTCGCCAAAGCCATATCGATGGGAATGAAGCTGCCACCTTCCGAAGGAAACACTCTTGGTGAAGCGGAAATATATCCTACCTACTGCTTATATCATCGAAAGATTGCGCACCCCACTGAAGAGTGCAACGCATTTAAAAGATGGTGGCAGGGATATGTTGCCCACCGACAACATTTCAAGTGGATGAAACGCGTATCTCATCGAGAGCAAAGAAATACGACCGAGGAGCGCAAAAGAACTGTCGGCAACTGCCATATAGTTTACTATGGGGGATCGTAAGTTCTCACATTTAGAGCGATTCTGATGAAGAAATAGCTCTTGGCCCTCTTTTCAAAGAATCCATCTTGGGAAAAGAGGAAGAACCGAAGAGCTGCGAGAACATTCAGTTGCGCAATCATACATTACTTGAAAAGAATCTCGGACCTGCAAATAAGGGCTCGAACAAAAAGGATAAGGGGAAAGAAAAAGTCCCTGAGGATATCACCCTTAATGATCGAGTCATCGAAGAGCTGGCAGCCAAGGACCCGCCCAAGAAAAGTAAGGTGGATTACAACGTTCTGGCACACCTGAGGAAGATACCCTCGCAGCTCAGCATTCTTAACGCCCTTCTGCTATCAAAAGAATCAAGAGAGTCTTTGATCAAGGCATTACAAGAGCCTGAACAGTTCCAAGATTTTCTCGCCGAAGAAAAGATGAAGGACGAGTTGGAAGAAGTGCACACAGCCGATATCACCTTTGGTGATGAAGATCTCTTCCTCGGGATGTGCGAGCATAACCGTCCCCTTTATGTCTCCGGATACTGTCATGATATCAAGATAGGTAAGATCCTGGTTGACAATGGGTCCTCCGTCAATCTCCTCAATGTAAGAGTGTTGAAGGAAATCTACATGAGCATTCAACACCTCGCTCGGGATAAGATTACTATCTCCGGGTTCGACTCCCAGTCATCACGGATGCTCGGGTCTGTAATACTGACGCTGTGCTTTGGGCTGCTAGTCACTAACATCAAGTTTCACATCATTGACGCCAAGACTTGTTACAACGCTTTGCTCGGCAGGCCTTAGTTACACGAGTACAACATTATCCCTTCTACACAACATCAGTGTATGAAGTACTTCAAAGATGGTCTCGAGTACACTGTGATGGAGGAGTTGAACCCATTCTCCATGAATGAAGTCCGAAAGTACGAAGATGCCAAGTACTTCCTGCCCGATTTCGAAGACACAGAAAGATGTCGCAAACCGAAGGACAAGAACAAAGCTATCACCACTATTCCAGTCTTCGGGAGTGATACCGAGGAGGAAGAAGAAATAGTTTATTCAGGTCCGCCCCAGTGCAACAAGCCAGGACCGTCCACTCCTATGATGATCTTCGGCAGCGACTCGGAAGATGAGGTCAATGTCGTATTCTCTGCTCGGCCATCAATACAATCCTTCGCTGATGAAGATCAAAGTTTGCAAGTTGCCATGGTTCCACAAAAGCATAAGAAAGAGCTAGACGCGCTTGATACCTACAGTGTGGAAGAACTGCAGACATTATACGTCCCTCCCAGGCAAAAAGGTGAAAAGACGATCCTACTCTACTGATCCGGGGAAACCAAAGTGGAGAAAGAAATTTGGCATGGTGCGGATTCTACACTTGACAGGCTCCAGCCCATCCGTTTGCCCAGATACTACACAGACGGATTAAAAATACTGTTGAGGTACCAGGGCATACCTTTCAAACAGACTGCTCGACAACCTCAATTCTACAACAGGATCTGGAGTGTCCCGGAACTCAACGAAAGTTGCCTAATGGGAGAATGGAAACGATCGGGCTTGGATATGTTTGATCCAAGAAACGGGAGCTATTCCGCGACTGCTACGCCATACATGACTTTGACGAAGAAGGAGATGCTCTGTGGGAAGATGCTAACCCTGAACCAGAACGAGCTCCCGCCGTGAAAATGCCAAGTCCGTCGTTCGAAGAACAGATGGACAAGCTTATAAGGGAAGCGGGTCAAAAGGTTCGAGACGATCATAATCGTGAAATGGCCATCTATGAGAATGCCAAGACGCAATGCCTCCTTCAGCAGGCTGCGAAAAAAGAAAATACTCTTCCTCGTCAACTCGTCATACAAAAGGCCCGACGCAGAGGCAAAAATAAATCAAAGAGCGGGAAAGGTGTTCGACAGCGACAAAGCGGGACCAAGAAGCCACGCGATCGAGAATCGAGCGACCAAGATTCATCTCTTATAAAGAAGATGGGTCAAGAATATTCTTTTCCTCAAGACAAGACAAAGAAGATATTCGATCTTGTCATGAAACACCAGATGATGACACTCCCGGAGTCCAAGCATCCCGAGCAAGCAGACGAGGTCTCTCACCCAGACTATTGCTCTTATCGCCAAGCAATAGGGCATCCTCTCGAAGACTGCTTCACCTTCAAGAACTGGGTTGGAGACCAATATCAACTTGGCAGGTTCGCTCTATCCAGCAGTTGGAGGGTAACTCCGCCGCAGAAGCATGAACCAAAAGCCACACAACCCACGAGAGCAGGGCCAGACCAACATCAGTATTGGAAGCGATCTCGTACCTGCCATGTGATAACGCTGTCAGAAGAAGAGCCTGAGAATATGGATGACCTCCCCTGGTGCTTCGAAAACGATGATGGCGAAGTGATCTCAGAATTTCCACCGGCGCCAAAAGAGCTGGAAGATGGGATACATACTACCGCAGATAACCTCACAAAAATTGACTTGGGAACGACAAACGACCCCCGGCCGACGTTCGTCAGTGAGCTGTTGTTTGAAGAAAGTGTGGCTACGCTAAAAGACGTGCTCATGCAGCACAAAGATTGCTTCGCATGGAACTATTCCGAGATGCCGGGACTAGATCCAGAGATTGCTGTACACAAATTGGCAATATCTCCGGACGTCAAGCCGATCAAACAAGCACCGAGAAGAATGCGGCTCGAGCTTGAGATGAGCATCAACGCTGAGGTCAAGAAGCTAATCGACTCCGGTTTCATCCAAGAGGTTCAGTACCCTGATTAGATCGCCAACATCATCCCGGTGATGAAGAAAAATGGGACGGTACGCATATGTGTGGACTTTCGAGATCTCAATAAGGCCTGCCCGAAGGACGACTTCTCAGTACCAGTCACTGAGCTGATGATAGATAATACGTCCACTCATGAAGTTTTCTCTTTCATGGACGGCTCATCAGGATACAATCAGATAAAGATGCACCCCGAGGACCAGAAGCATACCGCTTTTCAGACCCCTCTGGGTATATTCTGCTATAAGGTGATGCATTTCGGTCTAAAGAACGCCAGTGCCACCTATCAGAGGGCCAAGACAAAGATTTTCGACGACCTCATACATGAAATCGTTGAATGCTATATCGACGACCTCGTAGTTAAAAGCAAATCATACGAGGAACATCTAGAGCATCTGAAGATCGTGTTTCAACGCCTTCGGAAATACAATTTGAAGATGAACCCTCTCAAATGCGCATTCGGAGTTTCCTCAGGTAAGTTCCTGGGATTCATCGTCCGACACCGAGTTATTGAGATAGATTCGTCGAAGATCAAGGCAATTATGGAAATGCCTCCGCCAAGGACTCTCAAGCAAATGCGATCTCTCCAAGGAAAGCTCGCATATATCCGGCGATTCATAGCCAATCTTTCCGGCAAGTGCCGCCCCTACAGTCACTTGATGAAAAAGGGAACCCCTTTCGTCTGGGATCGCAAATGTCAAAGTGTGCTGGACGAAATCAAGCAATACCTGCAGAATCCGCCAGTATTGACCGCTCCCGCCAAGGGAAAGCCTCTCATTCTGTATACAACCGCCCTCGAAGGTTCTTTAGGCGCGCCGTGGGCACAAGAGAACGATCAAGGGAAAGAAAGAGCTCTCTACTATCTGAGTCGAGTTCTCCTGGGGGCAGAAAGCAACTACTCCCCCATCGAAAAACACTGCCTAGCGTTGATCTTCACGGTAACGAAGCTCAGACACTACGCGTTGGTGCATGAGGTCCATCTCATATCAAAAGTGGATCCGCTCAAGTATTTGATGTCAAAAGCCATATTAACGGGGCGTCTCGCTAAATAGGCCCTACTCTTGATGGAATTCTCGATAACTTATCAGCCTCTTAAGGCAGTAAAAGGCCAGGCCATCGCCGACTTTCTCGCTGAGCACCCGATACCCACTGATTCTCCTTTGAACTATGAATTGCTAGACGAACATGCGTTTGACACGATCGACGGGGAAAGACGAGAGAATGATACCCAATAGGAACTCTACTTTGATGGAGCATCTTCCATGAAGAAGCGCAAACAAAGCACCCCCATAATTAAATCAGGGGTAGGCCTCATCTTCGTGACTCCACAAGGAGGGATAATGCGCTTTGCCTTCTCCTTAACAGAGCCGAGGACGAATAATGAAGCCGAGTACGGAGCTTTGATAGCAGGTCTCGAGATCGCTATCAACATGGGAATTGAAAACCTCCTTATATACGGAGACTCCCAACTGGTCGTTAGTCAAGTAAACAGCGACTATAAAACGTGCAAGCCAGAGTTGGTGAAGTACGGCGGGAGAGTACAACAACTGCTGACTCAAATTCCTTCCTATACCTTGGAAAGCATACCGCGGGTGGAAAATAGCAAAGCGGATGCATTAGCCAAGCTTGCTAAAGAATTGGCCGACGAGAACCTCGATGACATGAGGATCGTTGTGCAAAGCCGTCGGGTTCTTGCACCGGCAGAAATATCTCCGGAGTTGCTCGAAGAAAAGGGAGCGATCGAGCAAATGACTCTACAAATAAAAGACCAAGAAAAGGCTAAGGATTGGAGAGAAGTCTTTATAAACTACTTCAAATCCCGTCGAACGCCTGAAGATGCATCCTCAAGGCATCAGCTCATGAAACGAGCTCTGTCTTTTGCCTTCGTCAATGACACTTTATATAAGAGATCATTTGATTCTCTATGGTTAAGATACCTGGGACCTGAAGAGGCAAAGAGAGTCGTCCAAGAAACTCACGACGGACTCTGCGGTTCTCACCAAGCCGGCCCGAAGATGAAGCTGAAGATCAAAATGATAGGCTACTATTGGCCCACAATGATCCAAGACTGCCTCGAATACGTGAAGCAATGCCACTCGTGCCAGATTCACAGGGACTTTATCCACCAGGATCCAAATCCACTACATCCAACGGTGGCTAGCTGGCCGTTCGAAATGTGGGGAACTGACATAATCGGACCCATCGAACCAGCATCGTCCAGAGGACATCGATTCATTTTGGCGATGACTGATTACTTCTCCAAATGGGCATAAGCAATACCGCTGAGGGAAGTGAAAACGGAAAATATCCTCCATTTCTTCAAGACGCACGCCATTTATCGGTTTGGAACTCCGCGACGGATCATCTCCGATAATGGGCAGCCTATAGAGGCCACAAGGTTAGCCTCTTCGCACAACAGCATAATATAGACTGGAGATATTCTTCGGTCTATAATCCCCGAGCTAACGATCTAGCTGAGGCTTTCAACAAGACCTTGACGAAGATCGTGAAAAAGACGGTGTCTCGAAATAAGAAGGACTGGCACGAGAGACTGCATGAAGCTCTCTGGGCGTATCGAACTACGTTCAAAACGGCTACGAACACTACGTCGTATGCATTGGTGTTCGCTACAAAAGCGGTACTCCCCCTCGAGATAGAGTTACCCTCTCTACGAATAGCGGTTCACTACGAGCTAACAGACAAAGAAAATGCTCACCTTCGACTTGAGGAGCTAGACGCCCTTGATGAAACTCGTCTCATGGTGCAACAAAATCTGGAGGCTTATAAAGCAAAGATGACGCACTCATATGAAAGATTGACTAGGCCGAGAACATTCCGCCAATGCAAACTCGTGCTAGTGGTCAAAAGACATATGATCCCCAATCGCGCCAAGCGGGGGAAATTCGAGCCGAACTATGAAGGCCCGTATATCATAGACAAAGTCTACCAGGGTGGAGCCTATCTACTCATGGACATGCATGGTGAAAGACCTTTCAGGCCAATAAATAGTCGCTTCCTAAAGAAATACTACGCCTGACGAGTCACGGCCTAGGTCAACGATAGATGACGACGCCTATGTCCGCTCACTATCTTCCTAAGCCCAAACTCTATAAGTAGTAGCCGGCTTCCTTTTTCTCGGACCGAAATGTCCTAAAACTAACAACGGACCGAAACGTCCTTAAACTAACGACGGACCGAAACGTCCGAAAACTAACAATGGACTGAAACGTCCTTAAACTAACAACGGACCGAAACGTCCTAAAACTAACGACGGACCGAAACGTCCTTAAACTAACGATGGACCAATATGTCCTAAAACTGGTTGTTAACCGAGACATCGATAAACTACTGTAGATTGCAGCATCCCAAGGAGAGGAAAAAAACGATATGTCCATAAGCAAAATGGGCACGGATGAAAACCCGAAAGGGCTCCGTGAACAAAAACAGCAGGGCTACCGGTGAGTTTTGTGAAAACCCGAAAGGGCGCAATCTCATTAAAACACACTTATAAGGTCCTCTCGACCTTGTAAGGAGAAACCACCTGCGTGAGATCCTTACGACTCACAAGGGAGCAACACACTTAGGGATCTCCACGATTCCTAAGAAGAAATTACACTTACGAGATCCTCACGACTCGTAAGGAGAACCCTCTTATGAGACCCTCACGGCTCATAAGATTCAAAAGTCTTAAGCTACAGAGATCTGAACCTATTCTTAAGCGGCCACCACAACCTCCAATGCTGCCCTACAAGCGGCTCAATACTGACCCTTGTATACAATCCACGGACGCGAATAAACATTTCCCTAACAAAATCTCATCCGTGATTAGGGATATGTTTGCACAGTGAACCCCCCTTGTAAGCCCTCTCGACTTAGAAGGAGAAAATACTCTTGTAAACCAGCGAGCCATACGTGCATACAAAATAGCCGAAATGATGGGGCAACTTGCAATAAAATCAGCAAGTAAAAAAAAGTATGTGCACAAAAACAGCCGAAATGATTGGGCAACTCGCAATAAAAAGCAGCGAGAAAATAAATACAAAATAGCCGAAATGATTGGGCACCGCGAAAAATGGCCGAAATGATTGGGCAATCGCGATTTCGCGATATAAAAGCTTAAATGATAGAGCATCGCGGAAAGAAAAAATACATAAAATGAAACCTTTTGCCCTACAGGTGATATCACGTCAATCCCCGTATACAATCCAGAGGCGCATACAAAGAGGGAATCACACCTTCCCTCCCCAGGCTCCATCAGAAGAAGAAGCCAAAGCTCAACGGTTCACAGATAGTCTGGAGATCATCTCAACATGCGTCTCATTACAACAGACGCAACATCAACAAATCGGAGCTACGACAAAATTCCCAGTTCCATGACTCGACGATCCTCAAACAACCGAGAGTCAACCCTTCCTGGTCACGTGGAACGCAGCTTATGTCAATCCTGACCCCGTGGGAAACGTTCAGAGCGGAGCCTGGTCCTCGTAGAACACGGCTATGTCAATCAGACCCCGTGGGAAGCATCCAGAGCAAATTCCTGGTCACGTGGAATGTGGCTTATGTCAATCCTGACCCCGTGGGAAACGTCCAGAGCGGATCTTGTTCCTCGCAGAACACGGCTATGACCCCATTGAAAGCATCAAGAGCAAATTCCTGGTCACGTGGAACGCGGCTTATATCAATCCTAACCCCGTGGGAAACGTCCAGAGCGGAGCCTGCTCCTCGCAGAACACGGCTATGTCAATCATACCCCGTGGGAACCATCCAGAGTAAATTCCTGGTCACGTGGAACACGGCCTATGTCAATCGTGATCCCATGGGAAACGTCCAAAACGGAGCCTGGTCCTCGCAGAACACGGCTATGTCAATCAGACCCCGTGGGAAGCATCCAGAGCAAATTCCTGGTCACGTGGAACACGGCCTATGTCAATCCTGACCCCGTGGGAAACGTCCAGAGCAGAGCCTGGTCCTCCCAGAACACGGCTATAACCCCGTAGGAAGCATCCAGAGCAAATTCCTGGTCACGTGGAACGCGGCTTATGTCAATCCTGACCCCGTTGGAAACGTCCAGAGAGGAGCCTGGTCCTCGCAGAACACGGCTATGTCAATCAGGCCCCGTGGGAAGCATCCAGAGCAAATTCCTGGTCACGTGGAACCCGGCCTATGTCAATCCTGACCCCATGGGAAACGTCCAGAGCGGATCCTGGTCCTCGCAGAACACGGCTATGACCCCGTGGGAAGCATCCAGAGCAAATTCCTGGTCACGTAGAACGCGGCTTATGTCAATCCTGACCCCGTGGGAAACGTCCAGAGCGGATCCTGGTCCTCATAGAACACGGCTATGACCCCGTGGAAAGCATCCAAAGCAAATTCCTGGTCACGTGGAACGCGGCTTATGTGAATCCTGACCCCGTGGGAAACGTCCAGAGCGGAGCCTGGTCCTCGCAGAACACGGCTATGTCAATCAGACCCCGTGGGAAGCATCCAGAGCAAATTCCTGGTCACGTAGAACACGGCCTATGTCAATCCTGACCCCGTGGGAAACGTCCAGAGTGGATCCTGGTCCTCACAGAACACGGCTATGACCCGTAGGAAGCATCCAGAGCAAATTCCTGGTCACGTGGAAAGCGGCTTATGTCAATCCTGACCCCGTGGGAAATGTCCAAAGCGGAGCCTGGTCCTCGCTGAACACGGCTATGTCAATCAGACCCCGTGGGAAGCATCTAGAGCAAATTCCTGGTCACGTGGAACACGGCCTATGTCAATCCTGACCCCGTGGGAAACGTCCAGAGCGGATCCTGGTCCTCGCAAAACACGGCTGCGACCCCGTGGGAAGCATCCAGAGCAAATTCCTGGTCACGTAGAACGCGACTTATGTCAATCCTGACCCCATGGGAAACATCCAGAGCGGAGCCTGGTCCCCGCAGAATACGGCTATGACCCCGTGGGAAGCATCCAGAGCAAATTTCTGGTCACGTGGAACGCGGCTTATGTCAATCCTGACCCCGTGGGAAACGTCCAGAGTGGAGCCTGGTCCTCGCAGAACACGACTATGTCAATCAAACCCCATGGGAAGCATCCAGAGGAAATTCTTGGTCACGTGGAACACGGCCTATATCAATCCTGACCCCGTGGGAAACGTCCAGAGCGGATCCCGGCCCTCGCAGAACACGGCTATGACCCTGTGGGAAGCATCCAGAGCAAATTCCTGGTCACGTGGAATGTGGCTTATGTCAATCCTGACCCCGTAGGAAATGTCCAGAGCGGAGCCTGGTCCTCGTAGAACACGGCTATGTCAATCAGACCCATGGGAAGCATCCAGAGCAAATTCCTGATCACGTGGAACACGGCCTATGTCAATCCTAACCCCGTGGGAAACGTCCAGAGCGGATTCTGGTCCTCGCAGAACACAGCTATGATCCCGTGGGAAGCATCCAGAGCAAATTCCCGGTCACGTAGAACGCGGCTTATGTCAATCCTGACCCCGTGGGAAATGTCCAGAGCGGAGCCTGGTCCTCGCAGAACACGGCTATGACCCCGTGGGAAGCATCCAAAGCAAATTCCTGGTCACGTGGAACGTGACTTATGTTAATCCTGACCCCGTGGGAAATATCCAGAGTGGAGCCTGGTCCTCGCAGAACACGGCTATATTAATCAGACCCCGTGGGAAGCATCCAGAGCAAATTCCTGGTTACGTAGAACACGGCCTATGTCAATCCTGACCCCGTGGGAAATGTCCAGAGCAGATTCTGGTCCTCGCAGAACACGGCTATGTCAAACCGACCCCGTGGGAAGCATCTAGAGCAACCCTTGACTCTGTGAAATGAGGATAAAGTCAACCCCTGACACCATATGGCCAATGTTAATCTTGATCCCATATGGCTTATGTCAACCTTTGTCGTAGAGCAATGATTCGACACTTCCTCGTTGTTAAGCAAAGCTTCGACTTGGACCTTATGTCAATCTTTGTCGTAGAGCAATGCTCTGACACTTCCTCGTCGTTAAGCAAAGCTTCGACTTGGACCTTATCACCCCCTGTCATCGAGCGATGTTCCAACATTTCCTTGTCGTCAGGCAAAGCCTCAATTTGGATACATGATAACTCATAGCTCCCCTTGTCGTCGAGCAATGCTCCGACACTCCTTGTCATCAAGCAAAGCTCCGACACGGAAAAATATCAGCTCATGACCCTCTCAAACAGAACAATGCTTCGTCTTAAAAAATAATATATGCATTAATTCATAACTTCTCCATCATAGAGCAATGCTCCATTTCGGGGATAAATCAAATCACAAATATCTTAACTTAAAAAAAAGAAGAAGGGCACAGTCTTGCAAAGAGATTTAAATAAACTATCAACGAAATGCATATCTTAAAATGAACACATCACCATAAAAAAAAATATACATCTTTTTATTCATGAATCAAAATGAATACAAAGTACAATTTATGAAAGAATTAAGAATATATTTTCAGTTAAGAACACGTGTAAGAAAGAAATATATATATATATATATATATAATAATAATAATAATAATAATAATACATCTTTCAAGCCGGTGGATGATTCAAAAGGTTCATCAGTTCATCCTTCCTTTCATGGGTCTCTGCTTCAAAATTGACTATAGCTACGAGACGGGCCTCCGCTTCCGACTGTTGGGCCTGATGCGAGGCAAACCGGCCTTCAAGCTCCTGCTCGGTAACTTCATGAGCATCGACCATCGTGCGGGTAAAAGTAACAGCTTTATCAACAGCCACCACGTTCATGATTGCGGCTTGAAGCTTCTGCCAAAGTTCATATGCGTGGGTGGTCTTAGTTGTAAGTTCGGCTTGAAGCTCCCCGAGCGCAGTTGAAGCCAGCTTCCTCTCTGAGAACTTTTGGCGGAGCCACTTTTCACAGGAAAGCGTATTAGCGGCGTACCGCTTAATCAGCCCCTGCAAGTTTGTCTTCGCAGCCACCAACTCCGAAGGAAGGTGCGCACATTCAAGACTATACAAGCAAGCCTCCACTCGACGACAGAATTCGACCCAGACTTGCACCGATGCTTCACTGTGATAAGTGGCAAGAAAGGGGAGAGAACCGTTGGTTTCAGCAGCAAATTCTTCGGCCGTAAGCGAGCTACCAACATGAAGGTCTTCGATTAATGCTAACAAAGAGTGAAGGCTTGACTTGGCCATACGTTTGGATGCACGCAGCGCATAAGGGCCAGACGGCATGAGAATGCGAGTCTCCAACGGGGTAAAAGTAGGCAGAGCTGTTAAAGATTGATAAATGATCAGCGAAGGTTGCAAACAGAGGACAGATGCCAAGGCGTCGAAACTTTACTTACCCATGTTTATACTAGAAGAGTCTGGAAGATCCCCAGGCCCATCGAGGACCTCAACCTCATCATCAGCTTCCAGAACTACAGAAGACATGAACATTGTTATATGAAGAAGTAACAATACCGATAGAGGAGAGAACAATGCTAACCTTTTCCGGAAGATAGAATGATACGCTGAGGGGATATCGCCAGTGGAGCAGCCTGTTCCAGCAGACGCTGGAAAGACTTCCTGGGAGACAGGCTAGCGATGGACGCCGCCAAGCCTCGTAGCTCTGAAAAAGACAAGGAAGGTTCAGATAATCGAAATATCGTTTAAAACAAAGTATGGGATAATACCTTTGATACTTCTCCCACTTTGAACAGGAGGGATAGCAGCCTCAGCAGCCTCCTCCGTACCATCGGGCACATCACCGGAAACGTTTGCTGGTTGAGGCACAGCAGCCACTTCGGGAACGGTAATCTCAGCTATTTGTTCTACCGCCTTTAGGCCGTCACCGGAAGGGTCCATTAAATCTACGATGGGTAAAGACACTGTTTCCCCCAATCAGAGCAAAGCTCTGTTTAAATTTCAAAAATTCAAAAATTGAAGCAACGCTTCGAATCCCTTGCGCTGCGCGCAATACCCCACGTGTCAAAAGCTGATACGTCAGCGCAGCGTCTAAGGAAGCATGCCCAATCAGAGCAAGACTCTATTTAAAACAAAATTAAAGGAAGCAACGCTTCAGTTGCGCAAGCGCTGCGTTGCGCAAGCGCAGTGGCGCTGCGCTGTGCGCTGCGCGACACGTGTCAGCGCAGTTGCGCAAGCGCAAGTGCGCAAGCGCTGCGCTGCGCGACACGTATCAGCGCAGTTGCGCAAACGCAGTTGCGCTGAGCTGTGCGCTGCGCGACACATGGCAGCGCAGCTGCGCTGCGCGACACGTGTCAAGCGCTGGTGCATCTACGCCAAACAGAATTAAAATTCCAGTAAGATCTTTCTGTTCTTGTTAAAACAAGAAGATTGTCTTCTGTAAAACAGAAGCCCTTGGATCAAAGATCCAACGGTGGGGAAAATTTTCCAAATCACTCAGAGAATGATCTCTTTAACAAATTTAACAAATTAATGGGCACTATATAAAGGCCCCTAGACCCCAATTCAATCAAGATCAACATAAAGATCAAAAACAACAGCACAGAGAATAGAGAGAACTCTGATGAATTTTGAGAAAAACTCAAGAAGAGAAAAAAGGTAAAAACCTTTATAAAAGAAAGAAGAATTTCTTCTGAATAGATCATTGATCTAAGAACAAGATCAATGATCTTCACTAAAAAATAAATAATAACAGTGCCTTACACCTTTTTATGAATCATTGGTTCTAGAATCTTAAAGATTCTTTTCTTGAATCCAAAATTGGATCAAGTTATTGAAACAGTGCCTTACACTTGCAGATCTGCACTGTTGCGCTCTTGGGTTGGCGCAAGCCACCAGAGAGCGCCACGTGTCAGCACCAGAACAACTTGCGCTATGCGCTTTTAAAATAGAGCACTGCTTTTTTAAATTGGCGCAACTCATTAGAGCGCGCCACGTGTCAGCAGCGCACCGGCGCAGCGCACTGCGCTTGCGCTCACCAGAACGTGACACGTGTCACTTCCACATGCGCTTGCGCTCAATAATTGGAGCAAAGCGCCTGACAAGCCACTGTCAGATAATTAATGCACTGCATTATTTACAGAAGGGCCAAGCCCAATTAAAAAGGCCTAACAGGCCAAATTAAATGCCATGCATTATTTTAAAGAAGGGCAGAGCCCAAATAAAAACAAATGCTGTGCATCATTTATAAAGGGACAGAGCCCAAATCAAAAAGGGCTAGCAGGCCAAAATAAAATGCAGTGCATTATTAAACAGGGGCTAAGCCCTAGCACAGGCCTAATAGGCCAAAGATAAAACGTTGAATATTCTCAACTGGACTTAGCCCAATTATGGCCGTAAGTCCTCAAATTAAATTGAATGAGCAAGATTGCTCTCTTAAATCAATTTACATCCGGTTCGAGAGTACATCTCCGAACTCCTCTGACACTGTTTACCCCAATCAGAGCAAAGCTCTGTTCAAATTCCAAGGCGGGAAACGAAGCAACGCTTCTGTTTCCCCCAATCAGAGCAAAACTCTGTTTTGAAAATTAAAGTGAAAATTACAATTAAAATAAATGAAGCAACGCTTCAGATCCCCTGCGCTGCGCGCAGAGCACCACGTGTCAAAATCAGACACGCCAGCGCAGGGAGTGCAGCGCCCAAGGCAGCGCGCCCAATCAGAGTAAGGCTCTATTTAAAAATAAAATTAAAAGAAGCAACGCTTCAGATGCGCTGCGCTCTGCGCTGCGCGACACGTGTCAGCGCAGTTGCGCTAGCGCAGTTGCGCTGCGTCTTGCGCTGCGTGACACGTGTCAAGCGTAGGTGCGCTTGCGCCAAACAGAATTAAAATTCTGAAAGATCTTTCTCAATCTTGTTAAAAACAAGAATGGTTGCCTTTTGTAAAACAGAAGCCCTTGGATGAAAAATCCAACGGTGGGGAAAAATCCCCAAATCACTCAGAGAAAGATCTCTCTAACCAATTCAACAAATCATTGGCACTATAAAAAGGCCCCCAGACCCCAACACAAAAAGACATCATCAACACAGAGAGAAAAACAGAGAACTCCTCTAAAGAAAATTTTAAGAAGAGCTCAGAAAAAGAAAAGGTAAAAATCTCTGAATAAAGAAGAATTTCTTCGAAAAAGATCATTGATCTAAGAACAAGATCAAAGATCTTCAATAAAAATATAATAACAATAAAGGCATTGCCTTTTGATGAACCACTGGTTCTTTGAAAACAAGAAAATTTGTTTTCTTTGATCTAAAATTGATCAAAATAATAAAACATTGCCCTGCACTTGCAAAATCTGCACTGTTGCGCTCTCGGGTTGGCGCAAGCCACCAGAGAGCGCCACGTGTCAGCCCCATAATGGTCTGCGCTATGCGCTTTTAAAATAGAGCATTGCTCTCTGAAATTGGCGCAACTCACCAGTGCGCGCCACGTGTCAGCAGCGCAACAGCGCAGCGCACTGCGCTTAAACTCACCAGAGCGCGCCACGTGTCAGCAGTGCAACAGCGCAGCGCACTGAGCTTGCGCTCACCGGAGCGTGACACGTGTTACCTTCCCATGAGTTTGCGCCTTGCGCAAAGCGCTTGACAAGCCACGTGGCGCACTGTCAGAACAATAAATGCTTTGCATTATTAAAGGAGGGACAGAGCCCAATTAAAAGGCCTAACAGGCCTAATAGAAAATGCAATGCATTATTAAAAAGGGGCAGAGCCTAAATAAAGGTCTGTCAGACCAAAACAGATGCTGTGCATCATTTCAAAAAAGGGGCAGAGCCTAATTAAAGGCCTAATAGGCCAAATGCAAATGAAATGTTGCACATTTTCAATTGGACTTAGCCCAATTCTGGACGTAAGTCCTCAAATTAAATTGACTGAGCATGGCTGCTCTCTTAAATCAATTTACACCTGGTTCAAGGGTACATCTCTGAACTCCTCTGACACCTGCCGTTGTAATCCTTCAACGTCGTCAGAGAGGTGATGGGTCCCAGCGACCATACATACAATGGACCCCCATGTCCCTAAACTGGAACATGGACCCCCATGTCCCTAAACTGGAACATGGACCACCACGTCCCTAAACTGGAACATGGACCCCCATGTCCCTAAACTGGAACATGGACCACCACGTCCCTAAACTGGCAATGGACCACCATGTTCTTAAACTGGCAATGGACCACTATGTCCCTAAACTGGAACAATAGAGCCCAAATGCTCTTTTGTCGGATCTAAATGATCCTGTTAAGTTGATCTTAGTCTCAAATTAGGCTAACGTATCCTTAACAAACGTTTAAGTTGATCTTAGCCTCAAATATGGCTAACGCATCCTTAAACCAAAACCCCAAACCCAAATCTAAGAAAATACGGATTTGGACTAATCCACGTCTTACGGGCGACGACATAAATTAGTCTCCGTATACAATCCACGGGCAACCACAAACAAAACAAACACCCACGACACGAAGTGAAATTCTGGAAAAAGAGAAAGTTGTTACCGCGATACGGTAGCGTAATTAACTGCAGGGGCTTGCGCCTGCAAGGAAGAGCATCCCCACAATCAAAAACCCCTCAGACGAGGGGGAATCTGACGAAGTCTGCTACATCGGCCACATCCGTCTAAACCTCCGATACACGGTGCCGTAAATCAACTTGGCATCTTCGGAGAGGTGGACGGATAAACCCAAATAGCATCTGCCCTGAATCTCAGGCGAGACGTCTCTGTCTTGGCCGCCGTTCGGAGGGGAACAGACACCTATCGTTGTAATCCTTCAACAACGTCAGAGAGGTGACGGGTCCCGACAACCACACATTAATATGGACTGCGGGGTCCTTAAACCCGAGGACTAATGCGTCCTTAAACACACCCATGCGGACTGTGGGGTCCTTAAACCCATGAACTTATGCGTCCTTAAACTAATGGACCAATGCGTCCTTAAACACACCCATACGGACTGTGAGGTCCTTAAACCCATGGACTTATGCGTCCTTAAACTAATATCCGTCCATAAAACTGGAGCTGGACCACCATGTCCCTAAACTGGCAATGGACCGCAATGTCCTTAAACTACCTATGGACCACTACGTCCCTAAACTGGAACAATAGAGCCCCAAATGTTCTTTTGTCGGATCTAAACGATCCTGTTTAAGTTGATCTTAGCCTCAAAAATGGCTAACGTATTCTTAAACTTTCAAACAGACTTTAGTCCCAAATCGGACTATAAATCCCCTAATCAACTTTGGTTCAAGGGTACATCTCTGAACTCCTCTGACACCTATCGTTGTAATCCTTCAACGACGTCAGAGAGGTGACGGGTCCCGACGGCCATACATGCAATGGACCACTATGTCCCTAAACTGGAACAATAGAGCCCTAAATGCTCTTCTGTTAAGTTGATCTTAGTCTCAAATCAGACTAACGTATACTTAACGAACGTTTAAGTTGATCTTAGCCTCAATATGGCTAACGTATCCTTAAACTAAAACACCAAACCCAAATCTAAGGAAATATGGTTTTAGACTAATCCACGTCCTACGGGCGACGACATAAATTAGTCTCCGTATACAATCCACGGGCAACCACAAACAAAACAAACACACACGACACGAAGTGAAATTCTGGAAAAGGAGAAAGTTGTTACCGTGATGCGGTAACGTAATTAACTGCAGGGGCTTGCGCCTGCAGGGAAGAGCGTCCCCACAATCAAAAACCCCTCGAACGAGGGGGAATCTGACGAAGTCTGCTACATCGGCCGCATCCGTATAAACCTCCGATACACGGTGCCATAAATCAACTTGGCATCTTCGGAGAGGTGGACGGATAAAACCAAATAGCATCTGCCCCAAATCTCAGGCAAGACGTCTTCACGTCGTGGGCGTCCTTCGAAGGGGAACAGACACCTCTTCAGGGCCAACGAGCGTGAAAGGAATGGAGGCCGTCAGTAGAAGCTCTATAGCAGGGATGGCAACCGTGGCAATCCCCTCCACACCTACGAGTGTCTCATCAAGGATATTTGCAGAATTCATAGCCAGGGCGCGACTTGGACTCAGATCCTCTGCCATCAGCGAAGCCCCTGCAAAGTTTGCACGAGGATAAGTATATATATATATATATATATATATATATAAGCAGCGCAAGATATTACAAAAGGATATATAAATGTACCAATGCGCAAAGGAGATTCTAGTATGGCTTGTTCAAGCTGGTGCTCCTTCCTCAGAAGGTATACTCGCCGAGGTTCGAGGGTAGACTCGTGGCCACCGGTCCACAATGAAAGTGCATCTTCAGTATCGGCTGAAACAGCCTGCTTAAGGGCTCTCTCGCCCTCTTCTGCCAAAGGACCTATGAATATCCGCTGTATCGATGGAGGATCTTCGTAAAAGATGACGGCAGGATAAGGCCTCTTCGGGATCCTTACATTCTCGGATTCATCCTGTGAGCGTCTTATAGCCTCAGCTAATTGTGCGGCTTCCTCGGCAGATGAACCAGGAAAAAGAAGACTGTCTTCCGGCGGATTAGTAACGGTCTTCTTCCCCGCTTTGGCCCAGAGCTAGTGACTGTAGAAGCTCGCTTCCTTCCCCTTGCCGCCCGCTTTCTGAGCTGCTTCTATGTTTTGACAGAGAGGGAAGACTTCTTCAGGACTTCCGCCAAGGGGATATTATCATCAGAGCTAAGTTTTACCTCCGGAACCGTTACGGTATCCATCATCGGTCGTTCAAATGAAGCCTCTGTTGATAATGAGGCGCGAAGCCTTTCCTCCTCTCCGATGGTTTTAAGCGAAGTAGCAATGGCTTCTTCTGTAGAGGCACCTATTGAAACAGCGTGCGTCAGTCAAAGCATGATAAAAAGAAGAGTGAAATAAACAGCGTAGAGATAAGGGAGAAGTATACCTGACTGCGCAAGGGCAGCCAGTTCTTTTTCGAGGATGGCCGACTGTTTGGAAACTTCGATGGCAGCCTCCAAATCGGTATCATCGAGCGTCCTGAATAAACCCTCATTGGTCCCATATTCGCTAAAGCTTTCGCTAGACGGAGCAAGGGGCGTCGAGCCTAATATGGTGTCCAAAGAAAGTACTTGTTTCTTTTTCTTCTGAAGACGAGCGCCGGTGGCCGATAACACGAGTTTGCGTTTAGTAGGCACCTTTGGACGACGAGTCCCAATTTCTTTCCTACGTCCGACTCGGGGGACGCAGCAGCCACCTCTTTTTCAGGCGCGCTGGATAGGGGCAAGCCATGCGTAGGGCTTAGCACGTGTGGGGGATCAACTGCAGTGACCTCTCTCAAGGGAGGATGAACAATGTTCCGTCGCTTCAGAGGGATATTTCGATCACCATCCGACACTGCGCCCTTGCGATAAAGTAGCAATCGCTTTTCCTCCCTAATGACGGCACCCATCGAATGTTGGTACCATGCCACATACACATTCAGGGCTTGCGGAACACAACTCGGTTCGCTGATGAAGAAGTTAGACCCTGTGTTCAGGCGCATAAAATGATGTAGTGCGCTCCGAGTACCCTCTTCAGTGGCAGCCGGTTCTGCCAAGAAAGCCTCGAGTGGAACGCCCTGATTGTAGCCTAACTGCTGGGCGAAGCGATGAGGGTTATACCTCATAAATAAAGCCGAGTCATTCATCTTAAATACGAGAAAGCCCGGCCGGATAGAGTACAGATGAAGAATCTCCCGAGCTTTCAAGACGGAGGCCCCATCTTCAAATATATCCTGCAGTGGCAGCACCGTCTTCCCCGACTCATGGCCGACGGTCAAAACTTTATCAGTAAAGGACATGCCAGCTCCAACAGTACGCGGGCGAAGAAGCAAGCCTCTAGCTTCCCGTTACGTCGGAGTCACGATAGAAGCGCCGACCAGTCGCATGATCCGAGAGAACCTGCACCTGTCATAAAAACCCGGCCACTTGTGGATGCCAAAGACGCCTAGCACGTGCAACTCGAACCATGACGTGAAATAATGCATTAGGAAATTTACCGACTGCACCCCTGGATCAGTGGTATCGGCTGCTAAGCTGAGGCCGTGATACACATAGGCTAACCTAGCGATCCCCACAGCTACTTGTATCCCAGCAACCATCCGATGCGCAGGATAGAAGACGGACGGCCTCATACGGCGTGGGTGCATGGGAAGCGCAAACCAACTCAGCCATAACCCAAGGAACCCTAAAAAGAACGTTTCTTCGTCAATCCCAGGAGCCGCCAGCTCTGCAAAAGGGATGATTGGGGTATCGGGTAGAAAGAAGCTCTTCTGATCCGCCTTCGCCGCCGGCAGGTTGCCTAAACCTAAGCCGAAAGGGTCGTCAAGACTGGCAAATTTCTCGACTTCTTCCTTCAATACTTCTGGGCGAAGAAAACCAGCGATAAAAGCTGTAAAATTAACTCCACGATCTTCGGATGCAAGAGAGAGGTTCTCATAAATATTCAACACCTTTATCAAACTCGGAAATTGGTGTTGAATAGCGTTCTCGAGAGTAAGATCCATTACCACTGATTTAGTGGCGAAAATATACTTATCTGGGGGAAGCAATTCCTCATAATGTTCCCCCCTAACGGGTAAACCCGAGACCTCTGAAAACTGCTCCAAAGAAATGAAGACTTCTCGATCTGATAGGAGAAAGGTGTGGGTCGGAATGTTCCACTGTTCCAGAAATGTCCTGACCCACCATGTAGGAGGTGTGAAATATTGAAACAAAGAAGCATAAACGACGGGATATAATCCGAGCATCAGCAACTGTGATTTCTTCGCTGATAAAATATACCGAGCCCACTGCAAATACCCGGCTGGGTGACGAGGAGTCAGTCCTACATTGTATGGCTGTCCCCACGGGCGCGCTTCGCCTTGACAAATGCGCCGTCCTATAATGTCCAAGGCCCCCGGCGGCCGCACTGGTATTGCGGCCACAGAAGGCCGAAGGAGACCCTCTGAAGTCCAGTTGACCTCCTCCACGGCGTAATTTATCGGAGGTGCATCTGCATAAGCGATCGCCGAAATAGGCTCCGAGGGTGTCGCACAGGAAAAGCTCTTTCGGCCCATGATAATTTGATCGTACCATTTCCTTCATAGATGCAGACTCTTGTGCTCCGGGTCATGGTCTTTGATCAGCGAAAAAACCTCTCGGTCTACGGGCGCCTCAGGAAATATGCCTTCTGAGCGGATGAACGGAAAAAAGTGTCAAAAGACATGTCACCTGCGCGAAAAGAAAAAAAGTCAACCTTTGGTGCTATAATTTAAAACTTTGACGCTTGGTACTTTAAAATCCGTACCGCACTGCAATGCAGTCAAAAGGGACCAAAGGGGGACCAAAAATCTAGATGACATCATCATTATTAGAACATCCTCATCATTTGACAAGGCTGTCAATAAATGAGGAAATCCCCAATTGATTCTCAATAAATGAGATACCCCTCGGGCAGAGGAGTAAAACTCCCATTGAGAGCAGCGCTCTTCACTAGACAGACATATATCAAAGTCTAATGATGAAGGAATAAAATTCCTCAAGAAAATCCTAAGAACCTTGCTCTGAGAAGGTGATGGAATAATCCATCGAAAATAAAAATTTCAATTTGATCTTCAAGATCCATGAACAAACTCTTAAGAGTTCTTCTACATGATCTGAAAGGAGCAAAGCTCCATTAAAGGATTAAAAAATCATAAGCAAGATCCTCTTAGATTTGTGATTTCAAGAGAGCAAAACTCTATTAATAAAACCCTAAAAAGGATTTTCTTTAGATCAAAGATCTATGAAGAGCAAGGCTCCGTTAATGGGTGAAACCCTAAAAGTTGTTTCAAAAAGATTTCATCTTTTACCTAAAAATCTGACAGAGTTCTGTCCTTAAGAAAATTCTTAGGAGGAAGAGCTGCGCTCTGAAAGAGAAATAAATTTTCAAGAAGGATTGAAGATGAACAGAAGTCATCTCAAGGGCCAAGGGTCCTATTTATAGGCACTAAGCGTCATTTCAATTCCTCGGTTGATCCAAGAGTGAAGATGCTACCACCGCTGCACCCACGTGTGGGCCCCGTGAGCACAACGGTGGGGGGCATTTGTTTCCCCAATTAGAGCAAAGCTCTGTTCAGAATTCCAAATTTGAATTAAAGCTGCGCTTTTATAAAGGCGCTGCGCTATAACTAGCGCACCCCGTGCAAAGCGCATAAACGCTAGCGCTAAATGCGGTGCGCTACAAGTAGCGCACCACGTGCAAAGCACGTGTGCGCTAGCGCTAAGAGCGCTGCGCTCCAAGTAGTGCACCATGGGCAGAGTGCATAAGCGCTAGCGCTGGAACTAAAAACTCCCCATCATTAGATCAAAGATCTAATAACAATGATAAATCATTAATTAACCAGAATTAAATTCTGTTAAGGAAAGTTTTCTCAAAATCTTTCCAAATATAAAAATTGTGCTCTGTAAATCAGAGCACCGTTGGATTAATGATCCAATGGTAAATAAAAATTACCAAAGATAGAATAAATTCTGCATGGAAAGTTTTCCCAATCTTGTTAAAAACAAGAAGATTGCCTTCTGTAAATCAGAAGCCCTTGGATCAAAGATCCAACGATGGGAAATTCCCCAAATCAATTGGAGAAAAGATCTCCTTAACTGATTAAACAAACCATCTTTTCCTATATAAAGGCCCCCAGACTTCAAGTCTAAAAGAAAGGAACCCCCCATAAACTTTAAGAAAATCTCAAGAAGAAGAAGAAGCTCTCGGCAAAAGAAGACAATTCTTTTTCAAGGTAAAAAGAATATACAGACGAAATCGTCTCAATATAAACAGAAGTACTTACTTCTTTCACAGATCATAGATCTATAAAACAAAGTTGTCTTTCACAAAAGAGATTAGAATTATTCAATTCTCTTGGGATCATAGATACACAGAGATAAAGACTTTCATCAAAAAAGAAATTGAAATATCTCCTATGAACTAAGAACTTTGTTCTTAGAATCTTGAGACAGAGTCTCTTATCAAAGAATAGATAATCTGCAGAGCGCAAAGTTGACCTAAGAAGAGCCTTAGCGCTCCTAATCTAATAAGAGTCTTAGCGCTCCTAATTCAAAAGTGCCTTAGTGCTCTTCAGCTAGCGTAAAGCGCTGCAATGCCATAGCGCTTCAAACACAGCACACTGCGCTCATTGGCTAGCGCTCAGCGCTAAGCGCGCCACATGCTTCTCACGTGTACGCTGCATTACTAAAAGCGCTCTGCGCTCGTTATATGGCACCAACGCCAAACGCCTTAACGCTTCAACTAAAAGCGCATCAGCGCTCTTCACCTAGCGCAAAGCACTAAGCGCATTAGCGCTTCATATCTGGCGCTAGTGCCAAGTGCGCCACATACTTTTATGTGCGCTTGGACAGAACATAAAATGTTCTTTGAGTAAGCCTGGGGCTATGATAAATGCAAAGCATTCAATTAAAGATAAAACATTGTCAGAGACTAAACCAATGTTTAGCATTTTTAAAGGGATTGGGCTCAAACAAACATCTAGCAACTCCAAAAACAAATGTTGAACATTATAATTGAATGGACTTAGCCCAAATTGGCCATAAGTCCTCAATTATAATTAATTGAGTTCATATACTCATAAATCACAGATCTTAGTCCCAATTGGACTACAGGTCTCTCAACCCATATCGGTTTAAGGGTACATCTCTGAACTCCTTTGATATTTGTCGTTGTAATCCTTCAACGTCTTCAGAGAGGTGACGGGTCCCGACAACCATACATTTCATAGACTGTGGGGTCCTTAAGCCCATGGACTATGACGTCCTTAACCTTGACTGTGGGGTCTTTAAACCCACGGACTATGACGTCCTTAACCTTCACTGTGAGGTCTTTAAACTCACGGACTATGACGTCCTTAACCTTGACTGTGACGTCTTTAAACTCATGGACTATAATGTCCTTAACCTCGACTGTGATGTCTTTAAACTCATGGACTATGATGTCCTTAACCTTGGACCGTAATGTCCTTAACCTTGGACCGTAATGTCCTTAAACTAATTATCGACTGCAATGTCCCTAAACTAAACAATAGAGTTCAAATGCTCTTTTGTTGGATCTAAATGATCCTGTTAAGTTGATCTTAGTCTAAAATGAGACTAACGTATCCTTAATAAACGTTTAAGTTGATCTTAGTCTCAAATGAGGCTAACGTATCCTTAAACCCAACCCCAAACCCAAATCTAAGAAGATACGGATTTGGACTAATTCACGCCCTACGGGAGACAACATAAATTAGTCTTCGTATACAATCCACGGGTAACCAAAAACAAAAAAACACCCACGACACGAAGTGACCATCTGGAGAAGGAGAAAGTTGTTACCGCGATGCGGTAGAATAATTAACTGCAGGGGCTTGCACCTGCAGGGAAGAGCGCCCCCACAATCAAAAACCCCTCAACGAGGGGGAATCTGACGAAGTCTGCTACATCGTCCGCATCCGTTTAAACTTTCGATACACGGTGTCATAAATCAACTTGGCATCTTCGGAGAGGTGGACGGATAGCACCAATTAGCATCTGCCCCGAAATTCAGGCAAGACGGACCCGCGCGGTCGCGTCTCCCTATTTTCGGCGGGGAACACATGTCATCTTGTACCCAATTTATATATTACACATCTTTATTGGGACTTACCGAGCCCAAGTTCGCTGACGGGCATTCCACCTATCTTTTGTTTCTTGGAATGTTCGTCAGGTGACTTAGGATCAAAGGAGGTGGAAGTAATTGCAGAGAATTACAACCAATTCACACCTGAAGCAGATCATTAGTTTTCTTTCCCGCTTTTCTTTTTCAGTAAGTTACATGTTTAAACACTTCCTTTTCATGTTCAGACTTCTTATATCAGTTAAACTCTGTAAAGTTGAGGATGTAAATACATAAAACGGTTGGATTTTATTTTCACTTGTCTATTCTTGTGTCATTTTTATGTTGCTTATAGACGCTTAACGTATTCTTATAGTAAATACATTACGGGCTTGCCACGTCACCGTTTCCGTCTACTGGGAAGCAGGACGTGACACTGGCAGTAACTATAATGGGACTTAAACTACTACTCGAAAAAATACACCGACTAGGCCAAATTATAAAGATTGGTCGAGGAACATCAATATTGCACTCACTTATGACAAAGTGGCATACGTCCTCACCAGTACTGCTCCCCCTGTCTCAGGACCAAACTCCTCGGTTGCGGACATCGAGGTCTACAAAATGCGGGACCTGAATTGCGAGAAAGCTAGGTGCATAGTGCTGGATTCTATGAATAATAAACTCCAGAAGCAGCACGAGAATATGGACATAAAATCCATTTTTCTCCATTGCAAGGATTTGTATGGAGAGCACTCTCATATCGCAAGGTACGAGACCTCAAGGAAATTATTCCATATGAGATTAGCTGTCGGATCACCTGCAGGAGAACACATCCTAAAGATGATCAGTCTCATTGAGGAACTCGCAAATCTGGGATGCGTGTAAGAGAACGAGTTATATATTGACTTGATTCTACAGTCTCTTCCTCACACCTTCTCTCAGTTCGTGCTGAACTTTAACATGCACGGCATGAAAGCTGATATTCCAAAGCTCCTCAACATGTTGAGGGTAGAGGAGAGCTCCTTGAAAAAGGAAAAGATACATGTTCTTACTGTTGGGGAATCTTTCTCTTTTAAATTCAAAGCAAAAGCAAAGGGGAAGAAGAAGAAGAACCCCACCAATCCGAAAGGAGGTGTCAAAAAGGTGTAAGGTACGAACAATTCGGAGAGAGTAAAAGCAGGAAAGGATGAGTACTACTACCGTCACAAGAAAGGTCACTGGAAGAAGAATTGCAAGGCTTTCAAAGCCAAGGGCAAGGACACGAAGTAAGTTGATAGTTTGGCTTCAGTTGTGTTCGTGATTGAAAACCGTTTTTCAGTAAACTCTACATCATGGGTACTAGATACTGGTTCTTGTTCTCACGTCTGTAATTCTTTGCAGGCACTGAGAAACCGTAGAGTACTAAAGGCAGATGATATGACTCTCATGGTTGGCAACGGAGCAAACGTAGATGCTGTTGCAGTAAGGGATTATCATCTGGGTTTGACGAGTGGACATATTTTGGTATTGTATAACTGTTTTTGTGTACCCAGTATGCTATATAATATTATATCAGTATCTTCATTGTCTAATGAAGGATATAGTTTTTCTCTTGAAAGAAATGTCATGAATATTCACCTAAATCAAGAATTGATTGGGTCTGGCACACTGGATAATGGCATATACGTACTCAATCAACATCAAGTTTTCATCGTCCAAAACACACTCAAAAGGAAGACTCCAGATTCAAACCAAGGTTTCTTATGGCATTGTAGATTTGGTCATATTAATAAAACAAGGTTGACTAAGTTATATAAAGATAGATATTTGGATACGTTCAAATATATATCATATGCAACTTGTCAATCATGTATCAAAGGAAAGATGACCAAACCTCTCTTCACAGGACATGGAGAAAGAGCCACTGAGCTCTTAGGGCTCATACACAGCGATGTATATGGTCCGATGTCTACACATGCATGAAGTTGTTACTCCTATTTCATCACTTTTACTGATGATTTCTCAATGTATGGACATGTATTCTTAATGAAATATAAATCTGAGACCTTTGAGAAATTTAAGGAGTATAAGAATGAAGTGAAGAAACAAACAGGTACAAGTATCTAGATACTTTGATCTGATCGGGGTGGAGAATTTTTAAGTACCAGTTTCCTTGTAAAAGAGAATGGAATTCTCTCTCAGCTTATTTCTCTATATACACCATAGCATAATGGTGTATCAGAGAGAAGGAATCGTACGCTGTTCGATATGGAGTGTTCCATGATGAGTAGTGCTGA
The DNA here is from genome assembly GCA_030015575.1 of Agapanthus africanus. Taxonomy (NCBI): domain Eukaryota; kingdom Viridiplantae; phylum Streptophyta; class Magnoliopsida; order Asparagales; family Amaryllidaceae; genus Agapanthus; species Agapanthus africanus. Next base: position 750,529,770 of record CM057340.1, on the reverse strand, counting down.
GTTGCCACTTTCCTTCTGGGGGTTTGCACTGGAATCAGCTGCATACCTATTGAATAGGGTTCCAACTAAGTATGTTCCTACCACTCCATACGAGATGTGGAGTGGGAAGAGACCATGTCTCAAGTATCTTAAGATATGGGGGTGTCCAGGTTTTGTCAAAAAGCAGAATCCGGACAAACTCGAAGCACGATCGGTTTTATGCAAGTTTGTAGGATACCCCAAGAATTCAAGAGGATATCTTGTCTACCAGACTAAAGAACAAAAGGTATTTGTCCCTCGCCACATAGTCTTTTTAGAAAAGAAATTTATTGTAAAAGAAATTAGTGGGAGCACGGTAGAACTGGAAGAAATTCTAGAACTTCAAACTACTGCTGAAGACTTAGTAGAATCTCGGGTTTCAATAGAGCCCGACAAACCGACGCCACTCCGCAAATCTAGTAGGCATTCTCATCCGCCTGAGAGATAGTATGGGTTTCTCATAAACGGGGAACGAGAGAATTGCATCATCAATGATGATGAGCCTACTAGTTTTCAGCAAGCTATCACGAGTAAAGACTCGGTGAAGTGGCTGGATGCTATGAGATCCGAGATGGAATCCATATACACCAACAAAGTATGGACTTTGGAAGTTGCTCCTTTTGGGGTAAAACCCGTTGGATGCAAATGGATTTTCAAAAAGAAGATTGGTGCAGATAGACAGGTAGAAACCTATAAAGCTAGGCTTGTTGCAAAAGGATTTCATCAAAGACCAGGATTGGACAATGGTGAAACCTTTTCTCCGGTAGCCATGCTTAAATCTATTCGGATCCTACTTACCATTGCTTCCTTCCATGACCATGATATCTGGCAGATGAACGTGAAAACCGCTTTTCTAAATGGAAATTTAGAAGAGTGTGTTTTCATGGATCAACCAGAGGGTTTATTGAACAGTGGGAGCAGCGCAAAGGTGTGCAAGTTACTTAAATTCATTTATGAATTAAAGCAAGTATCACAGAGTTGGAACATCTACTTTGATGAGACGGTCAAAGAATTTGACTTTATCAAAATGTAGATGAACCATATATTTATAGGAAGATTGTAGGAGGAGCTGCAGTCTTCCTCGTATTATACGTGGATGACATACTCCTGATAGGGAATGACATCTCCATGCTACAATCAGTCAAGCTCTTCTTGTCACAGAAGTTCTCCATGAAAGACTTGGGTGATACCTTCTACATTCCGAGGATTAAGATCTATCGGATAGGTCTAAAAGAATATTGGGATTTTCACAGTCTAGGTACATTGACACCATACTAAAGAGGTTTAGTATGGAAGATTCCAAGCGTGGTAATTTACCCGCTTGTCACAAGATCACTCTCTCCAAAGAGATGTCTCCAAAGACTGATGAAAAGAAGGCTCGCATGAGTATTATACCCTACGCTTCGGCGGTAGGATTTATAATGTATGCGATGTTATGTACCAGAGCAGACATAACTTATGCACTTAGTGTGGTAAATAGGTATCAGTCAAATCCAGGTGAGAAGTATTGGATAGCAGTAAAGAACATTCTCAAGTACCTGACAAGGACTGAGGAGATGCTATTGATCGAGGCTTTTACCGATTCAAGCTTCCAAAGTGACGAGGATGACTCTAATCTGTTTCGGGTTATGTGTTTATCCTTAATAGAGGGGCGGTGTGTTGGAAGAGTTCCAAACAGGATACCGTCGCAGACTCAACGACGGAAGCTGAGTATATAGCTGCTAATGATGCCGCAAAAGAGGCAGTCAGGATGAGAAAGTTTATTTCTGAACTTCAGGTGGTTCCGTCCATTGTCAATCCAATACTATTCTATTGCGATAACAATGGGGCTGTAGCTTTAGCAAAGGAACCAAGGTCCCATCAGAAATCCAGACATGTCTTGAAGCGGTATCACCTGAACAGGGAGATTGTGGATCGCAAAGAGATTGAGATTCGAAGAGTGGATACAAAAGACAACACAGCGGATCCATTTACAAAGCCCTTACCTCAAGCACAGTTCGAGCGGCTGTTTAAGATGTTGGGGATGCGTTATGCAAATAACTGGCCTTAGTGCAAGTGGGAGATTGTAGGATATATATATATGCCATAGAGGCCATTATTTGTAATGGATACTATGGATATGTATATATAGAGGACAATCTTACTCGAAATGATAGTATGCTACCTGGTTTACCTTTATCTTAACATATGCGTATGTTTTACTTGTTATTACGTATATATATTGATAAAGCCCGTAGGATTACTTCTTGACTACCAGAGTTGTGATGGCGGTCATACTTGTGAGGGCTGGGTAGTCTATAAGCATATTCTTAAACTGTCCTTAGTCGTACGAATATCGAGACAGGGCATCGATAATCCAGAGTAGACTAGTATATACATTTCTAGATCCCGACGAGGGGCGATGGTTAGTCTCACAGCCATTGGTATGTTTCACCTAAGATTGTATACTGATGCTCATTGTGTGTGGATACACTGGACGGAATCGCTGAGAACTGCTGGATGGTATTATACCTAACGTCAGATGGCAGTTCTTATATGGCATGTGTACATGTAGTCTGTAGACCTAAGATCATCATTTTTCTCGTGTGAATTCCTACTGTGCTTTGATTACTACCCTACCACGGCTCACAGGAGTCGTGCAAACAGATTTTAGTTGGGTACAGTCCTGAGCCACATGGAGACAGTGAGTGGTTGTTAGGGATCCGTCTCTTCCGGTATAGAGAGTCGATGTCGCATTGTATTTGGTTGGTCAACACCATAAGCTCCCGGTCATGGTAGTTGAGAATTACTGATAGTTAGATCAGCAATTTTTCAGACGATCTAGAGCCACACCAGCACGACTTATCGGGTTAGTAGGGATCTGAAGTTAACCGTCCCCTAGACCCGGAATGTGATACTCTCAGACGAACAAACCGGACTGTACGGATATTGTGACGGATAGAGTCAGTAGGGGTTCCGATGAGTTTGCTCGTCGGCCTTCTTTTCGACAGGTGTCTGGGTAGCCGTTACGTACAGCTAGTACCGCCGAAGCGCCTGTGGTTAAACCCACTGTCAACGTACTGTCGAGTCTTTAAAGTCACATACAGAGGGTTTCTCTGGTTCAGTCGAAACGATGTGGATGTCGTATGTTTATACGTGCAGGGTTCCGATTGATTACATGTACTAGTTGCGCGGAATTTAATCGGATGGATTTTAATACTTGCGGGCTTAGGATTAAGCGGGTTCATTAAATCAGATATTGATTTAATACCAGTATTATTTTAGTGGTATTATTCTATATCTTGAGTATTCGTATTTTGATACGAATACGGGTATGTATATACGGTAGAAAGTATTTTGTATTTATACAAAATACCTTCTAGAAGGTGACACTTCATAATGTGTATTTCTAATTATTAATAAATAGAAAAATGAGGTGTAAAGATGGCATGGAATGAAGCATGGCTTGAGCATTTATTTGTGATACTATTGAAGTATGGCTAATTATTTTTGAAAAGAAAAATGCTTGATGTTCTAAACCAAGCCATTCTTCATTCTTATTCTTGGATTGCTGTTCTCCCTCCTCTTCTCTTCCTCAACCCTATCATTCTCATGTGTTGATAGTCAAGAGTCTTGAGATAGAAAAATTTACCCCTAAATATCTTCACATCCTCTAAGCAAACTAGTTTGCTTAATTTGCTTCTTTTAGAGGTAGGAGCTTGAATCAAGAACCTTCAGGTGGATTATCTAGGATCGAGAAGGCCGAAGACCAAGCTTGATCTGGGATTGAAAAGGAGCCTAAGAAGAGGAAAAAAGACCCGAAGGACATGAATCTTATACGTATAAATTTCTATCATAGTAGAATAAACACCTATGAAGTTTTTTCTATTTAGGGCTTATGGTAGATCTTGGGTTACAGTCTTTGTTGCATGCTTTAAAAATTATTTTTTTGAAAATTCTGCCTCTCTACAAACACCATAGAGTGTGCAATATAGACTTACATGGTTTCAGAGCCACTCCATAAGCCTTAACTAGTAGTATACGATACTTTAGTTTCAAAACCGGAAAAATTCCGATCTTTAAACCCACTTTCTGTTCGAATTTGTTTTGTGGTATCTGAAAATTTTTTAAACAGGTGCAGAGGATTACTCTTGATAAATTAGTAACACACAATGAAAACGAGGACATTTGACCGTACCAAAACCGCCAGAATTCCCATTATCCCCGCCACCGGCGGTTTTTTGGCATCCCCTGTTGCTCGTTTTCATTCTGTGTCTTGGGTTTTAAGAATTAGGATTTTTGATATTATTTGATTTGCCCCACATTTCACTTAGTGTTATCTTTGATTTGGGGCAACTTGGAAAGTTCAGAACTTGAAACTTTTGTATTGTTAATCTCTATAATGTTGTGTATGTATTTTCAAACGTCGTCTATTTACTATATATCATTTTGACGGGGTTGCACATACTTGCTTTTTTTTGCTATGATGGTATATTCGGATTATCATGATGGATATCCCCTAGTGCAATAGTAATTATACATTTTAGATCATTTGTATACTCAATATTGCGGGGCAAGCGTTCTACATGTGGATTGGCGTTTCTGCCAGTTTGTATATTCTTTTATTGGGGCTCGGCCGGGTAAAGGTTGATATCATCATTGTATATATATTTTCTTTTCTGTACTAGAATTACCCTGCGGAGGAGTGCTCGAGTAGCCGGGTTCTAGAGGGTAACGGGGCACCATCTCATAGCGTTGAGACCGGGGTGCCTTACTCTAGAATTGGTTGGCTACTCACCGCACTCGTAGGAGGTATAAGATGACCCATGGTGGGGTACTCAAGTTACCGGATTCTGTGAAGTGCTGGGTGGCCCATTCACTTTATTGATTGGGGTTGCCTCGCTTCCGGGATTGGCGGGTAACTTATCGCACTCCTAGGAGTCTAGATTCTTCATTTCACAGGCTATCCACACGACCGGGAATGTCGAGTTTCATTTATGGCTCAAATGAAACCCGGGGCTCCTAAATTATCCGCTATTCCATTTTGCTTATCGATTTTCTGTGATGTTGATTATATCATGCTTGGGATGAATGGTTATACACACATATACACACTAGTAGATGTTGTATATATTTTGCATCCGTGCTAGTCTTGCCCCTGCTCTACCGTTAGTTAAGTAACCTAACAGTACTTGACGGGGCCCATGGCAAATACGGATGGTATATACGTACATTTTATTTTTCGTTCTTTTCTGGTGTGATAGAATTTAATTGATGGGACCGCATTAATCCTCATTAATGCAAGATAGGAAACCAAAAAAGATGTTTTTGGAACATTTTGAAAAACTACCCGGTTCTTTTCAAAACACTTGTTTAAAAGGCGGATCTTGAACTACTCCTTTTCAAAGCTATCATTCTTTCAACGATATCAAGTTAATTACATTCAAGGTTTTCGCTAAAAACCAACCGTAGCCCTCCGTCGTTTCAAAAGAGTAGCACATCATATTCATGCAATATTTGTTGGCCTTCGTCAAGGCATAGTGAATGGTAGCGATGTGTTGCTTGTTTGTGGCATAGATAGATGTATTGGTTTAGGACAGTCGTATAGCCTTGTTGGCCTTCGTCAAGGGCAAGTACGGGTGGGTCTAAATTAATCAGGACAACGACAGGAAGGACTTGACTTGCATCTTATGATTTTTTGGCCTTCGTCAAGGTCATGAGAGCTTGGGGAAAAAACCATATCGGGAGTTTCAAACACAAAGGAAACTTGCAGACTTAGCATACCTTCTGGAGTGTGGTGACTAGAGTGGCTTCCATCTTGATCATCACACAATGATAGTTGGATCCCGATCCCACTGATGAGAATGATTACTCTTGGGAGATACTTTACACTTCACAATTAGCTAACCTATTAGGTGTATAGAAAGTTTTAACGAGGCTACGCCTCTGTGGAAACGAACTTTATTTTAATTAGGTCCGTGCGAGAGCACGGGGAACCCCCTTCGGAGTACCAACACCCACCTGGCTGAACGGTTAGCGAACCTGTAAAGTGCAAATGATCCCAACTGATTCTCCGTTTATGGTTTGATGGAGAATTCGAGGAAACAGTAGTAGTCATCCTGTTTAGATAAGATAATAAACCAATCTAATCTTGCAACAGCATATGCTGAGTGTTTATTTTCTCTCTCTCTGGCTGTAACGATCATTAAATTCCTATATTTTCGCGTTTCATTTCTTTAATAAAATATTGCAATTATTTATTTTTGGTATATTTTGTTTTCTAATAAATATATTATTTTATCACTTCATTTATTTTTTCAATTTTATAATCTTTCAAAGCTCAAACCCAAACCAAGACAAATCCATTTGATTTCTTTCATTTTTTTTTCTAAGCCCACTTTCTTTTCAAGGTACGACATATATTTAATTCTTATTAAATATGTGTATGAACAACCTTATAGTCCATTGGTTAAGTCCTTACATTGTTATTCCATAGGTCACATGCTCAAATCCTCATTCTTGCAATTATTTTTTATCAATTTTTATCCATCCCATAACCTACAAATGACCTTTCATTTCATCTTCCTTTTAACTCCGAAAATAATTAGTATGGTTATGAGTTATAATTTATTAGAATTATAGTGGTCATAAACCTTTTTTATATGTCATTCCTCTTTCTTTTTTTCATCACACATTTCTATCATTTCATATCCCCCTCTTCATCTAGATTTCTCGAAAAAGAATATGAAGAAGTTCTCAAGAAGATCTCGCTAGTAACGCGGGACTATCGGCGGATAGACAAGCCCGATGACAATACCAGCTTGTGTATGTAAGTCCCCTTCGTTTCTTCTCCTTTTCTTGTTGAATCATCCTCATCTTGTCATGTCTCCACTGATGTCCATACTTTCTAACTTCGTCTGTAAACTTCTTATTTAGAAAACACACATAAAATAAATAGATAATCTAATAGTTAATTGTTTTGTAAACTTATTTACCTTCATGAATATGATACATTTTTAACTGGTAGTGATTATTTTATTTCATGTTTTAGTAATTATGAAAATATGTGAATCGTATCATCTTATATTGTATACCATCACATAACACTATCATTTATTCAAAACAAAAGAAAAGTGTTTAATAATTTTTGTGTAGAATCTTTATTAATCTTTTATATCAATTAGTATATATATCATGACCGATTCGTATGCTTGTCCGTATGCTTTTCATAATTTACTGCTCGCTATTTTTATTTTTTTTATTTATATTTAGTTTTAAAAGAAAATGAGGTTTCAAATAAATACCATGACCTTGTCAATCTTAAATACCGCCTTGAAGAAATACCTTTACCTTCAAAATAAATTTTAGAAAAACAATCTTGACTTTTGGACATTCTAGGAAAATTAGATTATATACTAAATAGAATTTTAGGTCTACGGTAAAAATTTCATATCAAACCGAATAACGGTTTAGGTGTTACAAAGTTTTTTATTCACTATTTTTAAAACCAGACGACTGCCAATAAGAGTCTTCTTCGAGAGACCATAACTCTATAATCCTTGATCCAAATTAAGTTTTTTCCACATGTTTTGAACATCTACATCGAATGATCTAGATTTTCTTAGTTTTAAGTTTTTACTGCAAACAGACGTAAAATATATAAAACCGCATTACAATATTTAGTGACGAATCTGGACAGAAACTGTCCTGATTTGCACACTGTTTTTAAATTGGACATAACCCAGACACCCGATATCCGTTAGTGACAAAATTTAGATGTGTAGATGCATAATTGATAGATCTATAATTTTATGTATATTAGATTACTTATAAATGCATGAAACAATCCGATATAGACTTTGCAATACAATATATAGTTGCTGTCCAGAAATCTGAATTTCTGTTTTAAATGCTGATGTTAAAATGATTATATCCAGAAATCTGAATCTTGGTGTTTTGGATAAGTACATCGAAATACTTACAATTTTATTATTATTTTCGTAACCTGAAATCCGATGGACATTAACTCAAATCGCGTTTTAAAAATATATGACGGTGCTGAACAGATTCTGATCTATTTTGCTCGACGATACGAAAATGAGTATATCTCCCTAACCGGTAGTCATATTTAGGGGAGACTGGAACTCACGCGTGCACAACACTTAAATATATATATTTATGTTTATATTCCGAAATTTATTGACTTGATTGATTAGTCGTATACAACACTTATTTAAAATATTGTTTTTGGACGTTTATTGTATACTTATCTCATATCATGTTCTGTAATTGCTTATTTATTTTTATCTATATGACTTCTGATTCAACCATCACATGCTAGAATTGACTTAATCTTGACACGACTCAATCATGAATACTTGAACCCAATATGTACACTTGACTCGACTTGACCCGAACTATGAATACGTAATGACTTGACATGAACACTTGACATGAATACATGAACAATTGACTTGAATACTTGAACTCGACTCGATACGTGAATTGCACTCTCTTATGTATTCATGGATTTGGGCAAGACTTGTAACTTTAATCACAGACTAATAAACGCAGGGTGTTGGGGTAGTTTGAATATAAATCCAACGGAATCTCAGAAGTCTCATTACTAAAATAACGTTGCTATGGTACCGGGCTGAAACGGTACAAACAATGTTGCTGTGGTACCGGGCTGAAACGGTACATCATGAATTCATGATGTTAGTTATATGTATGCCCTAGAGGCCATTACTGTACATTGGATGTATATTGTAGTGGATGCTGGGACATATATAGGTAGGACTTTCTTGCTCGACATGATAGTACGCTATCTGGTTGCTCTTTATCTTAACATGTATACTCTCTGTCTCTCTGATTACATGTTGATAAAGCCCTTAGGATGTGTACTCGACTTCCAAGACTATGATGCAGATCATACTAGTGGGGCCTGGGTAGTCCATGAGTGCATCCTTCAATGTTCCTAGTCGTGGGAATATCGAGACGGGGCATCGATATTCCAGAGTAGACTAGCGTATATCTTCTCGACCCATGTGATGGGCGATGGATGATCCCACATCCATTGGTGTTTGACATCAGAGATGGTATGCGGGTGCTCAGTGGAGACTGGGTACACTGAACGGACTCGCCGAGAACTCCCAGATGGTATTATACCTCACGTCAGATGGCAGTTCTCTGGTGACACTGGTACAGCTTAGTCTGTTGACCCGAGATCGTCATAGAGTCTTGTGTGTCTCCCACTGTGCTTTGATTTCCACCCTACCACGGCTCTACTGAGTCATGCAAACAGGTGGTTTTTGGGTACAGTCCCGATTCACACGGAGGCAATGAGCGATAGGAGGGGATTCGTCTCTCCCGGTATTGGGGGTTGATGTTGCGCTATGCTCGACTGGCCATAACAGGAAATCCCTGGCCAGGGTTGCAGTGACCTACTGGTAAGTGTTATCAGTAGTTTCACACATGTCATGGACTTCACGTCGGCATGACTTATCGAGCTACTGGGGTCTGACGTTTACTACCTCTAGGCGAGATATGCGACATATCAGACGAACAGACCGGACTGTACGGTAAGTGTTACTGGTTGGATTCACAGGAGTGTGAGCGGGCTTGCTCGTCGATCTTCTGATCGCTCAATACCCGGGTGGCCGTTACGTTTAGCAGACCGCTTGCGGCTTGTGGGTGTTTGATATGATCATCACCTGCTGCCGGCGTATTGACGAGTCTTTAGAGTCCTACACAGAGGTTTCCCGGCTCAAGCGAAACGAAATAGGAGCGCATATGAGATATGTGCGGGACCGAGAATAATGCGTGTATGTGATACCGTGTTCTATTCTCGCGATGATTGCATCGAATGGTTGTATGCGATATAACCTAGTTGTCGAATCGAGGATTGATTCGATAAGCCGATACATTGTATATTAGTCGGTTATATGCGATATGACCGGATCGTTAAATCAAGTGTTGATTTAATGATTTAATGCATAATTATATATTTGATATATTACTTTGCATTAACTAGTATTGGTTCATTTTAAATGGATTTTCTCACTTTTTGTGCACATTGTATATGTGATATACTTTTGTACACAAGTTTGTATCATGTTTGATGATGCATGCTAACTTGGGTTTGTGTAAAGACTAAACCATGGTTATATGAATGGTTAGGGTTTTGTTTTCTTTTTCATTTATCTTATTTAGTTATTCATTTTGAAAATGATAAGAATAAAGAGAAAGAATGGTGGCTTTATTTGTAGTTTAGTTGAAGCTTCATGAAACTTTGACCTAGTCCACCATTCTTGTCTCTTGCTTAACCCTAACCATCATATCTAATCATGGTCTATTCTCTACACTAAACTAAGGTTAGTATTATGATAAGTATTCTTTTTCCTTTTCATTTTAATAACTTATCATAATATCATCATCTTCTTCTTCTTCTTCTTCAAGAAGAAAACCTAGACTTCATCAATGGTGACTTGATGAAATGAGTGAGAAATCCAATTCTAAAGTGAACCCACTTCCTATTTCTTCATCCTCTACCTCTTGCCAAGTAGTATAGGGTGTTTCCTTCACAAGTTTTCTTGACTTGGTGAAGTTGGAGCTTGATCTAGCGATGCCTCGACGTAGATCATCTTCGGCATCGTCGTCGATGACCTAGCCCGCTTTTTCTCCGATGAAGCCGACGCTAGAGCCCAAGATCCGATTTGTACAGTGAGGAGACTTCATCGCGGAGCCATGGAGTTGGAGAACCGGATCTACAAAGGTTGTATTTCCGTTCTAGTAGTTAAGTTGTTAACTATTCGCTTTGTCGTCTAAAAATATCTAGTTAACGATCTAGTCTAGGGTTTCTCGGCACCGTAATTTTTGAAATTGGCATGGTTGATGCCTTGTGAAACCTCTTGAGAGTGCCTAGGAACCCTACAGTGGTATCAGAGCCTAGCTAGAGCCTTAGGCGATGCGTAGACGGAATTAGAAGTCCGATCGAACCGAAACCCAAACCCTAAAATGCTCTCTGTACATTTTTGAAATTCGTGGATTTTTGTGAATTAAAAATATGCAGAAAAGTAAGCAGGAAAAACTAAGAATTACTGTGAAGTTTGGGCCCCTAATTCCATAATTCGACAGCGGAACCGCGGCCAAACCAGGGTTTTGGCGGCGCTTTCGCGGCCCAAATTTGGACTTAGTCCCTCAAATTTCATATATTTATTCTTAGGTCCTTTCTTGGCAATTTTTTATGTGAATTTTTTAATTCCACTCAAGTGTTGAGTTTTCTAGGGTTTTATTGGGGATTCGTTAATTTGATCGGATAATTTAACTTCGTTTATATTTTTTGGGATATTTTAGAAACTGTTAAAAAGTTCGACCGGATATAAATACCCACTTTTTCCCCTGCTGGGAAATTTCCAAGTGTTGGATTTTTCCATGGTTTAAAGACGTTCTAAGTAGTGCAAGTAAAGCGATGGTCCCTCTAGAAGACAACAAACCTTAACTCGATTATGTGACCGTCTTGAACTGCCCTTTGAACCTTCGGGTTTGGGGCAGTACGGCGTGCCACATGTGAGGCGTTGGCTTGACCCTTCTACGGCTGGACCGTTGGTACTGAGGCACGAACTGAATGCTGTTAGACTTATTTCATGTGTTGAGCTGTATCGGGAAAACTTGGGTGTTCGATTGTTCGATCGTTCGATCGAAAAGTTTAGCGTTTTCTATTTATCCGGAATGTAATACAATAATTGGAATTCACAAGTAGTTATGAGATAACGGAATGAATATTATAAACATAGCAGTTTAGTCTCACTTGATCGGTTGCCACGGAGTTTTGATGTGATCAAAAGTCCGTCACAATCACGTAGCGTACGCGGATACTCGCCGGGTAAACTTAATATACAGCCTCACTCCATAGCCCCGACCAAGTGACTGTAGGAGAACCCCGTCGCCGAAAGCATCCGTTCGGGTGCTCGCGGTAGCGGTGTTCCGCCTTGGTGCACTTCGTCGACGGCGTCGGGGGTGCGGCTACCTACTGAAGTTTGCGACGAGCATTCGATCAAAATGTCGGGAATCTTGTTGAATTGCCCGACTTGATATTGAAAAGTGTTTTCGATAATGAGACTAAAATGCGGGGTTTATAATTGTTAGGCATGCGATGTCTAAGTAATTCATTTGGTTAGGCATGCGATATCTAAAGAGATTGCGGATTCCAACTGTTGTAGTTTTACACTTTCTTTTCTGTGACCGTAAGTGTAATATGTGATATCGCCGGTTTCGTTGCTATATGTCAACGACAATTGGGATGCGCATATTTACTTACGTTGATGACATGTGGTGTTATGTGTTGCTGGATATGTTATATTGGATCGTCGTGTTTGAATAGCCGGGGTTTTTATGTGAGATGAGTGTTTTTCATTTTCATTCATGTAAAAACTTGTATGTAATATTCTTTTATTGGGGCACTTCCAGGTTGCGGAAGATGTCACCTTTTGTATATTATTTACTTTTCCGCATTAGGATAGACCCAAGGAGGGGAGCACAAGTAGCCAGGTTCTAGGGTACAGTGGGAGACCATCTCGAGGAGTCGGGTCCGGGTCTCCTAACCCTAGAATTGGTAGGGTTGCTTGCCGCTCTCGTAGGGGTCTAAGGGTGTGGGATAGGCTATTCATCACGACCGTGGAATCCGTGTTTTATACTGGCTCGTATTGAAAACACGGACGTCCTAGTATATCCAATATTTCATATGTTTCTTCTGCTGTGATTTATCTGTGATGTGATCATGTGATGTGTTCAGATAGATATTATATATAGTATATATGATATATTATATAGATGTTGCTTATGTTTTACACCCGCACTAGCCCTGCCTCGCTCTGGCGTTAGTCACCTAACCTAACGGTGCAGACGGGACATCGAGGCGAATGCGGATGGCATAAGCGTACGTTATATTTATCTGTGATGTTTAGGTGGACTTAAATGATGGGATATTCATTAATGAGATTAATGAAAGAAAATAAACCTAATTGATGTTGTGGAATCGAATTTCAAAATAAAAACAGGTAGCTACAGTTCTTGTTTTGCATCGCGGTGTTCATTATAGGACATCCTGCACCTTATTCGATAAGGAAAGGACCGAGATCCCTTCACCGGGAGTGACTCCTTTAGCAATAACTGGCAGATGCTACAACCCTCGGTTTGTCTTTGATCACTTCTATAGTTTCCGCTTTGCACAGTGATATATATGATATATCCCGCACCTCATTCGACGAGGAAAGGGCCGACGATCCCTTCACCGGGAGTGACCCCTTTAGCAAAACTAGAAAAGCCTCAAAAACATTCCATTTAAAAACCATTTGATTCCGCAACGAGATCAAGTTCAAAGCGTTAAAGGTTTTCATAAAAACCATTCGCAACCCTCCGTCATTTTAGGAAGTAGAGTACTTAGTATTCGTGCTGTGTTTGTTGACCATAGTCAAGGCACAGTGTACGGTAGCTAAGTGATGTCTTCCTACACCGCATATGATGCGATTAGTTAGGACAGTCGCGTGACTTTGTTGACCTTAGTTAAGGGTCATGTGGGTGGGTCTAATTAATCACGAAATGACGGGTAGAACTTGACTAGTACTTATGATTTGTTGACCTTAGTTAAGGTCATAAGTGCTGGGGGTAAAAACCTTTATCGGGAGTTTCAAGTGTTGAAATTTGCAATGAGATTGCATACCTTCTATATGATAGTTGGATCCCGATACCCACTGCAAGTAATTGTTACTACTGGGAGAGTTTTGCACTTTGCAATTAGCCGATCAAGTAGGTGTCTAGAAAAGTGTCAACGGGGTTACGCCTCTGGAAAAACGAGGTTTACTGTAATTAGGTCCGTGCGAAAGCACGGGGAACCTCCCTCAAAATATCGACACTGGCCTGGCTGAAAGATTGGCGAACTTGTAGAGTATAATTAATCCCGGCTAGTCTTTCCTTTTAAGGTTTGAAGGAAGATTTGATAAAAATAGTGGGAGCCATCCTGATTAGATAAAATACATAACCAATCTAATCTTGCAAGAGCGCACGCAGAGTGTTTTCTTCTCTCTCTCTCCAGATAGCGACCATATCACGCCTTAATCAAGATAATAATACGGAGTTTTGGCCGAACCCGCTTGTTATACTGAGCTGGGGAACGTTGGTCCCGCTCCAACTTATAATAGTTATAAGACAGAGCAGGAAATTGGGGAATTCCAGATTTCCCGTGCCGCCCAAACGAAGATAGTGTATGAGATGCATCATCTTCGGGTGTGTTCATTACAAAGAACTGTTTCTCAGTATCCTCCGCATCCTGGGTATATGATACCGGATCAGGATTCCAGATATGTAATCTGTTACATAGGGCTACAAAAGGGTAGAAAATCTGAGAACGGGTGATAAGTTTCATGAGGCAGAAAACGGGGCAAGTGTTGCAGCCAAGTCTGTTGGTCACTGTCACCCTGTATCCCAAATACATTGATTCTGAACGAATGTTATTAGATACCGAACCTGATATACAAAATCATATCGGTCTCTTTATTAGTAAAGAAATGGTAAAATTTTGTATTGTTGGATAATGTTTTGAACATTTCCTATATCAAAAGTTGATCGGTTCAGGCACGTTATCTAAAAGTATTGATGTTCTAAATCAAACTACAGTTCTTAGTATATAGAACACACACAAGAAGAAGAGTTCAGAAATGAACGAATCCTTCTTGAGGTATTGTAGACTAGGTCATATCAATGCGACCCGACTGGCTGAAGTTACATCTTAGATGCATATTTAAATCAGTTTGAATTTACATCTTATGAAACTTGCCAGTCATGTCACAAAGATTAGATGACCATAGCTCTGTTTATTGGAAACAGGGAAAGAGTTAGTAAACTCTTGGGATTGATACATGATAATGTATGTAAGGTCTCCTGTCTACACATGCCAGGACCGGTTCTTTATACTTCATTACGTTCTCTGAAAATCTCTCAAGATTCAGACATATGTTCCTATTGAAACATAGGACCGAAGCTTTTGAGATATTCACAGAATATAAGCTAGAAGTAGGGAACCAATACGGGTATAAGCATTATGTCCTTTGATGTGATCAGGGAGGAGAATACTTGTGCATAGAATTCCTGGATTATTCTAAAGGAGAATGAGATTCTCTCTCAGCATTACTCCTCCGTATACACCATAGCACGATGGTATATCGGGACGGAGCAATCACACCCTATATGATATGGTGCGCTCTATGTTGAGTACTGTTGAGTTTCCTATTTCCTTTTAGGGAGTTATGCACTTATGAAGTTGCATACCTATTGAATAGGGTTCGAATCAAATCAGTGCCTACCACTCCATATAAGATATGGTATGGGAAGAGCCTATCTCTTAAGTAAGTTAAGGTTTAGGATTGTCCGGCCAATGTCTAAAGCAAAATCCGGACAAGATCGAGGCAAGGTCAGTTCTGTAGAACTGGAAAAGTTCCAGCTATACAAAACTGCAACTGATTTGACTGGACCAAAGGATTCTATAGTCCCCGACGAACCTCAGCCTCTCCGCCGAACTAGCAGGGTTCCTCATCCGCTTGAGAGATACCTCGGTTTCTCGATGACAGTGGGAGCAAGGATTGCATCATGAAATGATGACCCAACCAGTTTCGAGCAGGCCATCGAGAGTAGGGACTCTGTAAGAATGGCTGGATGCTTAGCGATCTGAGATGGAATCCATGTACACCAGCAAAGTATGGACTTTAGCTGCTATATCTGAAGGGTTAAATCCCCATCAGGAGCAAGTATATCTTGAGAAGATTACTTGGTGTAGATGGAAAAGTTGAGACTTTCAAAGCTAGACTTGTTAAAGTTTTTCATCATTGACCAGGCATGGATAATGATGAAACTTTTTCTAGGGACTATGCTTAAGTCCATCCAGATCCTACTTGCCATTGCTACATACCATGACTACGATATCTGGTGGTTGGGTGCCATGACTGCTTTTCTAAATAATGATTTAGAAGAGAACGTCAATAAGAACACATCCAGAGGGCTTCGTGAACAGTGGGAGCAGCGGAAACGTGTACTAGTTGCTTTATAGAATAAAGCAGGCATCGCGGAGTTGGAACGTCTGTTTTGATGTGGTAGTCAAAGTGTTTGACTTCATCAAAATGGTAGATGAACCTTGTATATACAAAAGGGTAGTAGGAAGTATGGTGGTGATCCTCGTAGAGTACGTGGATAGCATACTCTAGATAGGGAAGGAGTTTCCTATACTACGCTCGGTCAATCTCCGCTTATCACAATGATTCTCCATATAGGATCAAAGTGATACCTACTAAATCCTGGGTTTTGAATCTATGAGATAGATCTAATTGGATATTAGGATACTCACTAGTTGTAGTGAGATGGTATCAATCGATCCTGGGGAGAATCACTGGAAGTGTTCCAGGGTGATAAGGACGACTGAATGTCAGTCACAGGCATTGTCTTTACCCTCTATGGAGGGACGGTATGTTGGAAGAGTTCCAAGCTAGATACCGTGACATACTAGACGATTAAAGGCAAGATACATCACTACTTAAGATACTACCAAAGAGGCAGTTTGGGTGTATATTGGTTCATAAGATGAACTAGGTTTCTACCATTGTATGACAATGGAAGTGTGGCTTTGGCCAAGGAACCCTGGTCCCATCAGTGACCCAGACATATTCTTAGGCAGCATCACCTGATCATGGAGATAGATGATCTCCAGGATGATCGAGGTTAGGAGAGTAGACTCAGAGGACAACACGGCGGATCCACTCACAAAGGCCTTTTCCCAAAGAGAGACTTTTAGGGGATGGTTGAGTATTAGATACTACAACTACTACTACAGATGGCCCTAGTGCAAGTGGGAGATTGTTAGTTATATGTATGCCGTAGAGGCCATTACTGTACATTGGATGTATATTGTAGTGGATGCTGGGACATATATAGGTAGGACTTTCTTGCTCGACATGATAGTACGCTATCTGGTTGCTCTTTATCTTAACATGTATACTCTCTATCTCTCTGATTACATGTTGATAAAGCCCTTAGGATGTGTACTCGACTTCCAAGACTATGATGCAGATCATACTAGTGGGGCCTGGGTAGTCCATGAGTGCATCCTTCAATGTTCCTAGTCGTGGGAATATCGAGACGGGGCATCGATATTCCAGAGTAGACTAGCGTATATCTTCTCGACCCATGTGATGGGTGATGGATGATCCCATATCCATTGGTGTTTGACATCAGAGATGGTATGCGGGTGCTCAGTGGAGACTGGGTACACTGAACGGACTCGCCGAGAACTCCCAGATGGTATTATACCTCACGTCAGATGGCAGTTCTCTGGTGACACTGGTACAGCTTAGTCTGTTGACCCGAGATCGTCATAGAGTCTTGTGTGTCTCCCACTGTGCTTTGATTTCCACCCTACCACGGCTCTACTGAGTCATGCAAACAGGTGGTTTTTGGGTACAGTCCCGATTCACATGGAGGCAATGAGCGATAGGAGGGGATTCGTCTCTCCCGGTATTGGGGGTTGATGTTGCGCTATGCTCGACTGGCCATAACAGGAAATCCCTGGCCAGGGTTGCAGTGACCTACTGGTAAGTGTTATCAGTAGTTTCACACATGTCATGGACTTCACGTCGGCATGACTTATCGAGCTACTGGGGTCTGACGTTTACTACCTCTAGGCGAGATATGCGACATATCAGACGAACAGACCGGACTGTACGGTAAGTGTTACTGGTTGGATTCACAGGAGTGTGAGCGGGCTTGCTCGTCGATCTTCTGATCGCTCAATACCCGGGTGGCCGTTACGTTTAGCAGACCGCTTGCGGCTTGTGGGTGTTTGATATGATCATCACCTGCTGCCGGCGTATTGACGAGTCTTTAGAGTCCTACACAGAGGTTTCCCGGCTCAAGCGAAACGAAATAGGAGCGCATATGAGATATGTGCGGGACCGAGAATAATGCGTGTATGTGATACCGTATTCTATTCTCGCGATGATTGTATCGAATGGTTGTATGCGATATAACCTAGTTGTCGAATCGAGGATTGATTCGATAAGCCGATACATTGTATATTAGTCGGTTATATGCGATATGACCGGATCGTTAAATCAAGTGTTGATTTAATGATTTAATGCATAATTATATATTTGATATATTACTTTGCATTAACTAGTATTGGTTCATTTTAAATGGATTTTCTCACTTTTTGTGCACATTGTATATGTGATATACTTTTGTACACAAGTTTGTATCATGTTTGATGATGCATGCTAACTTGGGTTTGTGTAAAGACTAAACCATGGTTATATGAATGGTTAGGGTTTTGTTTTCTTTTTCATTTATCTTATTTAGTTATTCATTTTGAAAATGATAAGAATAAAGAGAAAGAATGGTGGCTTTATTTGTAGTTTAGTTGAAGCTTCATGAAACTTTGACCTAGTCCACCATTCTTGTCTCTTGGTTAACCCTAACCATCATATCTAACCATGGTCTATTCTCTACACTAAACTAAGGTTAGTATTATGATAAGTATTCTTTTTCCTTTTCATTTTAATAACTTATCATAATATCATCATCATCTTCTTCTTCTTCTTCAAGAAGAAAACCTAGACTTCATCAATGGTGACTTGATGAAATGAGTGAGAAATCCAATTCTAAAGTGAACCCACTTCCTATTTCTTCATCCTCTACCTCTTGCCAAGTAGTATAGGGTGTTTCCTTCACAAGTTTTCTTGACTTGGTGAAGTTGGAGCTTGATCTAGCGATGCCTCGACGTAGATCATCTTCGGCATCGTCGTCGATGACCTAGCCCGCTTTTTCTCCGATGAAGCCGACGCTAGAGCCCAAGATCCGATTTGTACAGCGAGGAGACTTCATCGCGGAGCTATGGAGGTGGAGAACCGGATCTACAAAGGTTGTATTTCCGTTCTAGTAGTTAAGTTGTTAACTATTCGCTTTGTCGCCTAAAAATATCTAGTTAACGATCTAGTCTAGGGTTTCTCGGCACCGTAATTTTTGAAATTGGTATGGTTGATGCCTTGTGAGACCTCTTGAGAGTGCCTAGGAACCCTACACATGAATGAGGACGCGTGTTTCCAAGCCCCTGAATGATAGCCTATTAGGTTTGGAATACTTCAATAACAATTGAAGTCCTGCTATTTTGGGCCCGTGATTTCTTGCCCCTAGACGATAGCCTTGAGTTCGAGAATACTCTTGAGATTGGTTTATATTCACACTTGAACTGACCGTTTCCCCTAATAAAAGAGCAAAGCTCTGTTCAAAATTCAAAAGGTGGTGCCTCACGTGCCTTCCACGAGGACGCCAGCACTAGAATTAAAAACTCTTATATGAGCAGCGCCCGTATGCAAAGCACACAAAAATCTTAGGCAGCACCACACGTGCCTTCTACAAGAGCGCCAGCGCCAGAGTTAAAAACTCTTAAATGAGCAGCGCCCGTGTGTAAAGCACACAAAAATCTTAAGCAGCGCCTTACGTTCTTTCCACGAGGGCGCCAGCGCCAGAGTTAAAAACTCTTATTGGCGCCACATGTGCTCCTCACGTGGGCGCCAATGTGCAAAGCAAAAGAAAGAATTAAAACCTTAATAAGCGCCCATGTGCACAGCACGTGAGCACCGACGCCTAGTAGAATTAAATTCTACTCTCTGTTAAACAGAGCCGTTGGATCAAAGATCCAACGAAGACGATAAATCATCAGGATGAAAAATTAAATTCTGTTTAAAGGAAATATTTCTCAAATCTTTCTAAACAAGAAGGATTGCCCTCTGTAAAATAGAGTACCGTTGGATTAAAAATCCAATGGTGATTAAAGAATCACCGATTTATAGAATAAATTCTATATGGGTAAATATTTCCCTAATCTTGTTAAAAACAAGAAGAATACTTTCTGTAAAACAGAAGTTCTCTGATGAATCCCCAAAATCAATTAGGATCTTTTAATGAGAGATTTCTTCAACTAATTAACAAACTACCTCTACTATATAAAGAACCTAAGACCTCAAGTCTAAAAACGAGGAACCCCCCATAAGCTTCGAAAAAAACAAAGCAGAAAGCTTCAAAAAGGAAGAAAGAAGAAAATCTCCCTTCTCAGAAAAAAGCTCTAGGTAAATAAAAAAGAAGAGAGATCAAACTATCTCATTTACCCATTGAAGGGTTTAACCCCTTTAGAAGAAGAACTCGATTCTTTCTCTGGATCTGAGATCTACAAGACAAGTCTCCCACAAGTTGAGAATTTAATTCTCATCGGGACGAACTTGCTTTTGAAGATCAAAAATTCAGAAAAGAACCAGGAAATTGAATTCCTCAGAACAAAATATACAAGGAAAAATCACCGCCCAGTGCCTCACGTGCCTCTCACGTGGGCGCCACTCCATAAGGAGTGCCTAGCACTCAGTGATCGACGCTCAACGCCCAGCGTCCCACGTGACCCTCATGTGGGCGCTACAAAATAAAGCAGCGCCTAACACTCAGTGAGCGGCGCTCAGCGCCCAGCATCTTACATGCCCCTCACGTGGGCGCCTCAAAAAAATAAGGAGTGCTCAGTAACTGGCGCTCAGCGTCCCACGTGCCTCTCATGTGGGCGCTACAAAATAAAGGAGTGCTTAGCACTCAGTGAGCGGCGCCTAGCGTCTCTCACGTGGACGCCACAGAATAAAAAGGGCTTGACATTCACTAGGCAGCGCCTCACGTGCTTCGCACGTGAGCGCCATAAAGAGTGCACAACACTCCATAAAGAGACAAAAAGGGTAAAGTGTTTAACACTTATTGGACAAATATCCATGACTGAAAATCCCACATGGCTAGGTGTGAGCGTCAGAACTTAAATAAGTACTCAGCACTATTTGAACAAAAAAGATGACTGAGCCTAAACAAGTGCTTAGCACTCTTTTTCAAATAAAAAGAAAGCTGAGTGGACCAAGCCCAAGTTGGCTAGGTCCCTAATTCAGATCAACTGAACCCATGGGTTCACTACTTTCCAAACTGATCTTAGTCCCAAATACGACTATCGATCTTCCAACTGATGATATCCCAAAACGATATTTGTCCCACATTCCCCTGAGGAAGTCTTAGTCTCAAAATACGACTAATGATTTCTAGGTTTACCACCGATTCCTTTTTCCCTCAAATACGGAAATTGGTTCAAGTGTACATCTTTCCACACCTCTGATCTATGTCATTGTAATTCCTAAACGTCTTCAGAGAGTTGGCGGGTCCCGACAACCAACTGCTTTTTTATGCACTTCCCAAACTGACATGCACATCCCAAATCAAATCACATCCCAGACTGGATGAATCCCCTATCATCGTTGCCCATCCCGTCATGTAACAAATACACGTGCACGAAAAATGAACAACGGACCGAGATGTCTTTAAACTAACCTTCGCCTCAAAAATGGCGACAGTGGACCGAAATGTCCTTAAACTACAACGGACCGAAACGTCCTTAAACTAAACGTTGCCTCCAAAATGGCGATAACAGACCGTAACGTCCTTAAACTAAAATCTCACCTCAAAAATGGTGATCTACAGACCGAAACGTTCTCAAACTAAACGTTGCCTTCAAAATGATAACAACGGACCGTAACGTCCTTAAACTAAAACCTCACCTTAAAAATGGTGATCTACAGACCGAAATGTTCTCAAACTACAACTTCGCCTCCAAAATGGTGATAAGGGACCGAAACGTCCTTAAACTAAAACAACAGAGCCCATGTGCTCTCTTGTTGGATCTGAAACAATAATAATCCTAACATCATGTTAAGTAGATCTTAGTCTCAAATTGGACTAACGTATCATTAACAAAAAACCAACCAAGCTCCTAAATGCTCACATACGTTTAAGTCGATTTTAATCCCAAAATAGATTAACGATCCTTAAATAAAAACCCCAAATCTAAGAAATACGGATTTGGACTAATCCACGCCCTACGGACAACAACATAAATTAGTTTCCGTATACAATCCACGGGCAACCCAAACAAACAAAAACACACACGGCACGAAGTGAACTTCTAGAGCAGGAAAAAGTGGTTATCGCGATGCGGTAACGTAATTAACTGCATGGGCTTGCGCCTGCAGAGAAGAGCGTCCCTACAATCAAAAACCCTCGCAAACGAGGGGGAATCTGACGAAATCAGCTACAATGGCCGTATCCGTCCAAATCTCCGATATATGGTGCCATAAATCAACTTGGAATTTTCGGAGAGGTGGACGGATCAATCCAAATAGGATCTGCCCTCAAATTCAGGCAAGACGATCAATCCCGGTTCTTCTCTGTTTTCGGCGGTAAACAGATTCTGGCACGCCCGGTGGGACCTTTTCCTCTTTCCAATCCACACTTCGTGTGTCGTGTTCGCGAACAAAATCGCGGTTTGCTATGATTGCCCTTGGATTCGGGGTACTAAGATTTGGTGTCTTGCTCCTATGCAGAAATAAGAAGTGAACATCAATGGCTTCCAGCTGCACCAACTGCTACAACAACTCCCGCTCCGCCCCAACTAGAGGAGTGACATATGGGCCCAACACGGCCTCCATCTTTTCAATGCCGGTATGGCAGGTGACTCAAGCCACCACTGGATTGTTCTTCGGGACCATGCTCCCGCTAGCGAGTTTCAGCACCCCAGTGCCACCACAGGAAGCTCCCAAGAAGTCAGTCTTCGATCGACTTGCACTTGAAACCACCTCGGCCCCTCTCAACGGGTCGTCCAAGTCTGCCATCTCAGTCTTCAACAGGCTGAACCAAATCTCAAGTGGGCCCGCAAAGGGGCTCGTGATACCTGAAGGGACTATTGCAAAACGGATAGTCGTCCGAACTCCTGTTGTGGGTGAAGTCATCAAAAGTGCTTACCCTACCAGAAAGTCGGCTTTCGAAAAATTGGATGTCCTCTCTCAACAGACGCCAATCTTCAATAGGCTGTCACCAGCAGTAGCCCTTCACCAAAGCAGGGGGCATGACGAAGCCGCTTCCATAACTAAGGTGATCCCATCTGCAAGGCACGCTCGACGTCGCCACTGGCATCGAGTGAGAAAAGCTGGGGGCAACTCTCCCTATGGACTTACTCCACCAGCTCCAGTGGTGGAAGTTGATACTGCTATTCCAACCGGGAACAGATTTGAACAGCTTAGGAGGGTGCGCAAAAACTCTCCAACCGCAGTGTTGAAGGAATCTCCACCACCTGCTAAAAACATGATGCAGGCAAAGACGGAGCAGCCCACTCAGCGGCTCTCCTTCCGAATCCACAGGGTCTGGTGCAAAGTCCAAGATTCTGTGATCAACAAGAAATACTCTCGTCAACCGAATAAAATGAAGGTTTGATAAGAGGAAAATCATTCCTCCACCATGCAGCGAGGGACTTCTTTCACACAGGCGCCTGCTATAATGGCTCCTTTAACTTCGACCTTCCACAAAAAGAGGAGGGTGGAGAATATACCACCGCCGACGGCAAATTCCAAAGGCAATGGACCCAAATTTCCTAATTCTGGGGGCATGATAGTGCACACGATTTACATGGCTTCCGGAAAATAGGAGAGCCGTGCTTCCGTGAGTCATCACCCGCAAACTCGGTCGTTAACAAAGGCTCAGGAGCAACAACAAAAGCTCCAGGAGATACTGACAAAAATGGCAGTGTTCCCCCAATCTGAGCAAGGCTCACTTGAATTTTGAAAATTCAAATTTTCTGAAGCAACGCTTCGAATTCCGTGCGTTGCGCAATGCGCAAGCGGTCCACAGTGCAACACGTGTCTGCGCAGTTGCGCAAGCGCACCGCTGCGCGACACGTGTCTGCGCAGCTGCGCAAGCGCTGTTGCGCAAGTGCACCGCTGCGCGACACGTGTCTTAGCAGTTGCGCAAGCGCTGTGGCGCAAGTGCACCGCTGCGCGACACGTGTCTGCGCAGTTGCGCAAGCACAATTGCGCAAGTGCACCGCTGCGCGACACGTGTCACACGCTGGTGAGTTGCGCAGCAACCGAATGAAAATTTAATGAAATCTTTTCTGTTCTTTCCAAAACCAGAAGATTTTCTTCTGCCTTTGGATCAAAGATCCAGCGGTGGGAAAATTCCCAAAATCACTCAGAAAAGATCTTGTTAACAAATTCAACAAATTTGTAAGCACTATAAATAGGACCCCAGACCTCATTTGATGATCATCAACATCAGAAAGAAAACAGAGAGAATTCTTGAAGAAACTTTGGAAGAACAAAAAAAAGGGGTAAAACCTTTTAAAAGAGAAAAATCTCTGAAGTATAGATCATTGATCTAAAAATCATTAATCTTCAATGAACAAATAAATAAAATAAATAAAAATAGTGCCTTGCACTTGTTATGAACCCTTGGTTCTGTGAAATCAGGGAAAACATGAAGAAAAACTTGTTTTCCTTTGATCCAAATTTAGATCAAAAATGCTATGCACTTTTGCTCTTAAATCTGAAAAATTCTTGATGTTCTGCACAAATGCAACCCATTATTTAAAAGGGCCTGGCCCAAATTAAATTGCAAAATAATAAAGGGGCAGAGCCCTGTTTGGATTGATTTTCTAGTCGGGCAAAACCCAAAATAAATAAAAATTTTTGGACTTAACGTGTCTGAGCAGTTGCGCAAGCACTGTTGCGCAAGTGCACAACTGCGCGACACGTGTCTGCGCAGTCGCGCAAGCACTGTTGCGCAAGTGCACAACTGCGCGACACGTGTCTGCGCAATTGCTCAAGCACTGTTGCGCAAGCCTTCCACTGCGCGACACGTGTCACCTCCACGAGCGCTTGCGCTCTTTAATTGCGCAAAGCACCTGACAAGCCATGTGGGGCACTGTCAGAGTATTAAATGCTATGCATTGTTTAAAGGGCAGAGCCCAATTGAGAGGTCCAATAGACCAAAAACAATGCTCTGCATTATTCTAAAAAGGGCAGAGCCCAGTCAATGGCCTGAAGTAATGCTATGCATTATTCTAAAAAGAGGGAAAACCCAAACAAAGGCCTAATAGGCCAAATGCAAACAAAATGTGAACATTTTCAACTGGACTTAGCCCAATTCTGGCCGTAAGTCCTTAAATTAAATTGACTGAGCACAGCTGCTCTCCTAAATCAATTCACGACCGGTTCGAGGGTACATCTCCGAACTCCTTTGACATCCCTCGTTGTAATTCCTCAACGACGTCAAAGAGGTGACGGGTCCCAATGACCACACATCCAAATGGACTGCGGGGTCCTTAAACTCGTGGACCGAAACGTCCCTAAACTAATATCGGACCGAAACGTTCCTAAACTAATGACGGACCACTACGTCCTTAAACTGGCGACGGACCGAGACGTCCTTAAACTAATAATGGACCGAAACGTCCCTAAACTAATATCGGACCGAAACGTCCCTAAACTAATGACGGACCACTACGTCCTTAAACTGGCGACGGACCGAGACGTCCTTAAACTAATAATGGACCGAAACGTCCCTAAACTAATATCGGACCGAAACGTCCCTAAACTAATGACGGACCACTACGTTCTTAAACTGGCGACGGACCGAGACGTCCCCAAACTAATATCGGACCGAGACGTCCCTAAACTAATATCGGACCGAAACGTCCCTAAACTAACGATGGACCACTACGTCCTTAAACTGGTATCGGACCGAAACGTCCCTAAACTAACATTGGACCACTACGTCCCTAAATTGGAACAATAGAGCCAATTGCTCTTTTGCCGGATCTAAACGGTCCCGCCTAAGTTGATCTTAGCCCTAAATGCGGTTAATGTGTCCTTAGATATTCAAATAAACAATAAAACTCCAAATCAACTTTGGTTCAAGGGTACATCTCTGAACTCCTCTGACGCCTGTCGTTGTAATCCCTCAACGACGTCAGAGAGGTGACGAGTCCCGGCGGCCAGATAATTAAATCAATCACTACGTCAAGTCAGATCTCAGTCCAAAACAGGACCAACGTATCCTTGACGAACGTTTAAGTTGATTTTAGCCGCAACGCGACTAATGCATCCTTAAACGAAAAACACCAAACCCAAATCTAAGTAAATACGGATTTGGACTAATCCACGTCCTACGGGCGACGGCATTACTCAGTCTCCGTATACAATCCACGGGCAACCACAAACAAAACAAACACACACGACACGAAGTGAAATTCTGGAGAAGGAGAAAGTTGTTACCGCGATGCGGTAGCGTAATTAACTGCAGGGGCTTGCGCCTGCAGGGAAGAGCGTCCCCACAATCAAAAACCCCTCACCCTGAGGGGGAATCTGACGAAGTCTGCTAAATCGGCCGCATCCGTCTAAACCTCCGATCCACGGTGCCATAAATCAACTTGGTATCTTCGGAGAGATAGACGGATAAAACCAAATAGCATCTGCCCCGAATCCCAGTGCCAGGACATAGCAGTCCTGTGCGCCGGCTTTCGGAGGGGAACAGATTCTGGCACGCCCGGTGGGACCTTTTCCTCTTTCCACTCCACACTTCGTGTGTCGTCTTCGCGAACCAATCGCGGTTTGTTAAGTGGTTGCCTACGGATTTCAAGTTGCTGAGATTTGGTCTTTTGTCTGGTGCAGAACTCAAGCATCCATGGATTCTAACTGCATCAAATGCGCGAAGCACCACTGCAACGGACGCTCCACCTCACCGGGAGGTGTAACATATGGGCCCCAAGCGGCCTCCTTCCTCGCTTTACCGGTTGAACAGGTGACCCAGGCCACCACCGGCCTGTTTTTCGGGACCATGGTCCCACCTACAAGCTTCTCTATGCCGATATCCGCACCGGAAGCGAACAAGAAGTCGGTATTCGACCGGCTCACTGCTACCACGACCCCTGTCAACGGGTCGCCCGCTACTAAGCCGACAGCCTCCGTTTTTACCAGGCTAGGTCAGAACTATAAAGTGGTCGTCCCAAAGAGGGCAACGGCCGCTGCTTTGGAAGTCGTTGAAGCGGCTTCTCCCATCAGAGAGTCGGTCTTCACAAGATTGACGGTTCCCACTCCTCCCCCAGCTGGTCAAAAAGCATCAGTTTTCGATAGGCTGACATCGGCAGTTACCCCACACTCAAACAGGGGGCAACAAGAAACCATCTCGATTTCCGAGCCAGTCCCAACGGCTCGTCGGGCGAGACGTCGCCATTGGCGACGAGTAAGAAAAGCAGGGGGCAACTCTCCCTCAGGGCTAACCCCACCTGCTCCAGTGGTGGAGGTCAACGCCGCTGTTCCAACTGGGAACAGCTTTGAATTGCTGAGGAAGGTGAGAAAGAACTCTCCAATTGCTACATTGAAAAGATCTCCTCCGCCTAGGGAAAAAGCTCCGGAGACAAAGCAGGAACAGCCCTCTCAGCGGCTGTCGTCAAAAATTTATAAAGTTTGGCGGAGGGTTCAAGACTCCGTGATTGACTCAGACCACTTTCGTCACCAGAAAAAGGCAAAGGTGGAAAAGAACAAAAACCACCCCATTAAACAGCAGGGGGCAACAAATGTTAGGATGCCCACTTCAACGGCTCCTTCAACCTCAATGGTCCACAAAAGAAAAAGGCCAGAGAAAGCTCCTGTGACACTGACAAAGTTTAAGAGCGGTGAACCTAAACGCCCCAAGCCAGAGGGCATAACAGTTCATACGGTTTATATGGCTTCTGGAAAGGAAGAAAGTCGTACTTCTACGGGTCACCGACCACTTACCCGATCAGTGACCAAGGCTCAGGAGCAGCAACAAAAGCTCCAGGAGATGATGACTACAATGGCTGCACTCACGGAGCCAAAAGAGAATCCTGGGACGTCCTTAGACGAACGCCAAGAGGAAGAGACCGACGCCGAGTTCCTCCGCCGAGTACTGGAAAAGAGAGACAAAGAGGCTGCTGAACAAGCAGCCAATATACAGCGTATGGGCCTCCTCTTCCAGGACATGATAGGGATGATGATACAACCAGATCCCCCAACTGAAGAACCCCCGATGGTCCTTGGAGATGATAGGGGAGAGACATCAAACCCTCAGCCCGTTCTATCAACAGCTAAAGAGGATACAATCTCTAAGACTGATCTGGACGAATACATAGCCCAGCAAATAAGGGTTCATCATGCGGCAGAAGCAGCCGGACACGTCATGAAAACGGGGCGACCGTATCCAGGCTGGTATGACCAAATCAGGTACCCGCCGGGCTACACAATCCCCAAGTTTCATGTCTACAAAGGGACCGGCAATCCTCATCAACATGTGGCCCAATTCAGGGCTCTTTGCAGTAATACCGGCGGCGACGACAAGCTTTTGCTTCGCCAGTTTGTTGGAAGCTTATCAGATACGGCGTTTGAATGGTATTCTGAGCTTCCCAACGACTCTATAAAAACCTTTGCGGAGATGGAGCTACTCTTCACCCAACGCTTTGCAAGTGCCAGTGAGCGTACCCCGATGACGGCACTGATCAATGCCAGGGTAAAACCCGGCGAGACATGGGTTCAGTACGCTATACGGTGGCGTAATCTATGGTCGAAGTGCGAACAGCGCATAGAAGAAGCCCCGGCGGTGGGAATGTTTGTTGGAACCCTTGATCCACAAGCAACCATCTCACAGTTCATGATGTTCTTCAAGCCGACTTCCTTCCAGGCTTTGATCGACAAATTAGCGCAGATGGACCAGATGGGCCATAAACCCCCTCTCCCGAAACCAGACTCCCAAAACGATAAAGGAAAGGGAAAAGCGATCATTGTCGCTAATGCCCAACAACAACCGAGCGACTCGAAGCCGGTCGCTCGTCCAAACAATACACGCCCATACGTACCCCTTGAGGACAGGATGGGACGCCCTTACTCTTTCCCCCGTGATAAAACGAGGAGGCTATTCGAGCTGGCGCTGCGCAACAGACTCATAAATCTGCCAGATCCGAAACGTCCGTTGCAACCGAACGACGCCAACGAGCCCAATTACTGCCCTTATCATCGAGTGCTAGGCCATCCGATTGAGGATTGCTACGTTTTCAAGAATTGGCTTGAGAACCAGTACCGTCAGGGCAAATTTGCACTATCTGACAAATGGAAGGTGAATCCTCCGCAGCCTCACACCTCTAAGGGGACGAATACGCCGGGGGCAACATGCTCCGTTATTGAAGAAACTCCCTGGGAGGTTGTATTATCAGCCAAAACGAGGAGAATGCTAAATGATCTTCAGACCTGTCCAGCGATCAAGTGGAAGAACCCCTTGGAACCGCAGGTTATTGAGAGGATGTTGAAGCCACGACCGACTCCGAAGACCGATGGTGGTAGTTCAAGCGCTCATAGTCAGCCGTCAAAATCTTCGAAAAAGAAGAAGAAGAAATCTAAGAAGCCCGTGAAGCCTGGCGACAAGCGCACGGACCTACAAAAGCAGATCGACGCGCTGGATGAATATAACCAAAAGGCGCGAACTCCCATTACGCTCCAAGATTTCCTTGATCACGTCTTTCAAAAGGAAGATGAGGGAGAGAGTTCATCGGACGAATCCGAGGAGTATGTGGCGAGCTGTCATATGATCTCTCATTCGGTCACGAATGATGAAGAGACCTCTGGCACTGAAACGCTGGGGGCAAATGCCGAATCAGGAGCCCCAGGGTTACCAGTTGAAATGATTAGCGTGTTTCTTAATGAAGCTCGGTTGAAAAGCAAGGCTGATCGAGAACGCGAGACGGCTATATTCGAAAGGGCCAAGTGTCAGCGACTTGAGGAAGGAGCTGAAATGATCCCGCTGGAGCAAAATGCCTCCACCGCTGACAAAAGCCAATTCAAGATAAAAAAAGAGGTTTGCTAAGGCCATATCAATGGGCATGAAGCTACCATCCTCTGAAGGAAAAATTACTGGTGCGGTAGAAAGGCACCCCTCTTATTGCTTATATCATCAGAAGGTCTCGCATCCTACACAAGAGTGCAAGGCTTTCAATGGATGGTGGCAAGGATACGTCGCTAATCGACAATGCTTTAAACGGGAAAAACGTAAAATTCGTCGGGAGCAAAGAAACACGACCAAAGAGCTTGAAAGAACTGCCAACAATTGTCACATGGTTAACACTGCCGGGTCACAAGTGCCTACATTTGGGAGCGACTCTGATGAGGAACTAGAACTTGGCCCCCTCTTCAAAGAATCCACTTCGGGAAAAGAAGAAGAACCGAAGGCCTGCGAGAATATACAGCTGCGCAATCGAACATTACCCGAAAAGAACCTCGGACCCTTGAACAGAAAAGACAAAGGGAAAGAGAAGGTCTCTGAAGATATCTCCTTGGATGACCGAGTCGCGGAAGAGTTAACCGCCAAGAATCCCCCAAAGAGGAATAAAGTAGATTACAATGTCTTAGCGCATCTGAGGAAGTTACCCTCACAACTCAGCATTCTCGATGCCCTATTACTATCAAAAGAGGCAAGGGATTCTTTGATTAAGGCCCTACAAGATCCGGACCAGTTCCAAGCCTTCCTAGCCGAACAAAAGATGAAGGATGAATTGGAAGAGGTGCACACAGCCGACATTGCTTTTAGTGATGAAGACCTTCTCCTCGGGACGCGTGAACACAATCGCCCCCTTTATGTCTCAGGATACTGCCATGACATAAAGATAGGTAAAATCTTGGTCGATAACGGATCGTCTGTTAATTTACTCAATGTGCGAGTGTTAAAGGAGATTTGCATGAGTGTCCAACACCTCGCCCGAAACAAAATCACCATCTCCGGCTTCGACTCTCAATCCTCAAAGACTCTTGGATCTGTGATATTGACGCTACGCTTCGGGTTGCTCGTCACAGACATCAAATTCCATGTTATAGACGCCAAGACGTGCTACAATGCTCTGCTCGGCCGACCATGGCTACACGAGTACAATATCATCCCTTCTACACAGCATCAGTGCATGAAGTATTCTAGGGATGGCCTTGAGTACACTGTGGCGGGAGAGTTGAATCCGTTTTCCGTGAACGAAGTTCGCAAGTATGAAGATGCAAAGTACTTCTTACCGAGTTTCGAAGACACGGAAAGGTGTCACAAACCGGAGAACAAAACTAACGCTACCATCCCTGTCTTCGGCAGTGACACCGAGGAGGAGGAGGATATAATTTATTCAGGTCCATCCCAATCCACCAGGCCAGGACCATCCGTTCCTTCACTAATCTTCGGCAGTGATTCAGAGGATGAAGTTCATGCTGTATTCCCTGCTCGGCCTGCAATACGGGTTTCCGCTGATGAAGAGCAAAGTCTGCAGATAACCATGGTGCCGCTTAAACATTACAAAGAACTGGATGCACTCAACGCCAACAGCATAGAAGAATTGCACACATTCTATATTCCTCCCGGACGAAAAGGCGAGAAGGCAATCCTATTCTACCGTTCTGAAGAAAACAAGGTGGAAAAAGAAATTTGGCATGGCGCGGATCCCACGCTCGACGGGCTTCAGCCTATCCGTCTTCCCAGATATTATACCGAAGGTTTGAAGAAACTGCTGAAACGCCAGGGGATGTCCTTCACACAGACCGTTAGAAAAGCCAAATTCTATAACAAGGTCTGGAACGTTCCCGGGACTCAATGCAAGCTGCCTAACGGGAGAACGGAAACAAAAGGGCTTGGGTACATCCAGCCAAAGAAACGGGAGCTAGTAAACAGCTGTTATGCCATGTATGACTTCGATGAAGAGGCGGACGCTCAATGGGAGGACGCTAATCCTGGATCAGCAAAAGTTCCTGATACAAAACCGCCCAGTCCATCGTCTGAAGACCAGATAAGCAAACTTATAAAGGATGCGAGTCAAAAAGCTCGAGATGATCACCATCGTGAAATGGCAATCTATGAGAAAGCCAAGACACGGCGTCTCCTTCAACAGGCAGTAAAGAACGAAGATGCTGCCCCACGTCAGCCTGCTACAAAAAGGGGTCGACGCGAAAGCAAAAACAAGTCGAAGGGCCGAAAAGGTGCTCGACAACCACAAAGCAGAGCTAAGAAGCCACGCATCCGAGAGTCGAGCGTTATTGACTTAGCCCTCATGAAGAAAATGGGTCGAGCATACTCTTTTCCTCGGAACAAAACAAGGAAAATACTTGATCTTGCTCTAAAACATCAAATGCTTACTCTGCCAGAGTCTAAACACCCTGAGCAAGCGGGCGAAGTCTCCAACCCAAATTATTGCTCTTACCATCGAGTAGTAGGGCATCCGCTTGAAGATTGCTTCACCTTTAAGAATTGGGTTGAGGACCAATATCAGCTTGGCAAGTTCGCGTTGTCTGACAACTGGAGGGTAGCACCGCCGCAAAAGCACGAACCCGAAAACACAAGGATAGAACCAACTCCGCATTGGGGTTGGCAGAAGATTCGCACTTGCCACGTGATAACAATATTAAAAGAAGAGTCCGAGGACATGAACAGCCTTCCTCGGTGCTTTGAAAACAGCAACGATGAGGTAATCTTAGAATTTCCCCCAGCTCCAAAAGAACTAGAGGATGGAATACATACTACTGCAGATAACCTCAGGAAAATCGAGTTGGGGACGGCAAATGATCCGCGACCGACATTCGTCAGCGAGCTGCTGTCTGAAGAGAGGGTGGCTGCGTTAAAAGACGTCCTTGTGCAGCATAAAGATTGCTTCGCATGGAACTATTCCGAGATGCCGGGACTAGATCCAGAAGTTGCTGTACATAGACTAGCAATATCCCCAAACGTCAAACCAGTCAAACAGGCACCGAGAAGAATGCGGCTCGAGCTCGAAATGAGCATCAATGCCGAAGTCAAAAAGCTGATAGACTCTGGCTTTATCCAGGAAGTTCAATACCCTGAATGGATCGCCAACATAGTCCCAGTGATGAAGAAAAATGGGACAGTGCGCATATGCGTAGACTTCCGGGATCTTAATAAAGCTTGCCCGAAGGATGATTTCCCAGTGCCAGTCACTGAACTAATGATAGACAATACATCCACTCATGAGGTTTTCTCCTTCATGGACGGCTCATCGGGGTATAACCAGATAAAAATGCATCCAGAAGACCAGAAGCACACAGCTTTCAGGACCACTCTTGGTATATTTTGTTATAAAGTAATGCCCTTCGGTTTGAAGAACGCCGGTGCTACTTATCAGAGGGCCATGACAAAGATCTTCGACGACCTTATACACGAAATCGTCGAATGCTATATCGACGATCTCGTGGTTAAAAGCAAATCATACGAGGAACATCTCGAGCATCTGAAGACTGTATTTCAACGCCTTCGGCAGTACAACTTGAAGATGAATCCTCTTAAATGTGCGTTCGGGGTTTCCTCGGGCAAGTTCCTGGGATTCGTTGTTCGACACCGAGGTATTGAAATAGATCCATCAAAGATTAAAGCGATCATGGAAATGCCTCCGCCGAGGACTCTCAAACAGCTGCGGTCTCTCCAAGGGAAACTCGCATACATACGGCGATTTATAGCCAACCTTTCAGGAAAGTGCCGTCCTTATAGTCACCTGATGAAGAAGGGAACCCCATTCGTTTGGGATCAAAAATGCCAAGGCGCACTGGACGAGATCAAGCAATACCTGCAGAACCCGCCGGTGTTGGCTGTCCCGGTTAAGGGGAAGCCTCTCATTCTTTATACAACCGCCCTCGAAGATTCCTTAGGCGCATTATGGGCGCAAGAGAACGATCAAGGGAAAGAAAGAGCACTCTACTACTTAAGTCGAGTTCTGCTGGGGGCAGAAAGCAACTACTCTCCCATTGAAAAACACTGCCTGGCATTGATCTTCGCAATAACAAAGCTTAGACATTACGCATTAGCGCACGAAGTCCATCTCATTTCAAAAGTGGACCCTCTCAAATATTTAATGTCAAAAGCCATCCTGACAGGACGACTCGCTAAATGGGCTCTGCTCTTAATGGAGTTCTCGATAACATATCGACCCCTCAAGGCAGTAAAGGGTCAGGCCATAGCCGACTTCCTTGCTGAGCACCCGATACCTGCCGATTCTCCTCTGAATTGCGATTTGCCAGACAAACATGCGTTTGACGCAATCGACAGTGGTGATAGCCGGTGGGAGCTTTATTTCGATGGGGCGTCTTCCATGAAAAAGCACAAACAAAATACGTCAATGACCAAATCGGGAGTAGGCCTTATCTTCGTAACCCCACAAGGAGGAATAATGCGCTTCGCCTTCTCCTTAACAGAGCCGAGAACGAATAACGAAGCTGAATACGAAGCTTTGATAGCAGGCTTGGAGATCGCCATTAATATGGGAATCGAAAGCCTCCTCATATATGGGGACTCCCAGCTAGTCGTCAGTCAAGTGAACGGCGATTACCAAACATGCAAACCGGAATTGATAAAATACGGTGAAAAGGTGCAGCAACTGCTAACCCAAATTCCCTCTTATATTTTGGAAACCATACCGCGCGCGGAAAACAGCAAAGCGGACGCACTGGCCAAACTTGCTAAAGAATTGGCTGACGAGAACCTCGATGACGTTAGAATCGTGGTACAAAGCCGTCGAGTGCTCGCCCCGGCAGAAATACCTCCGGAATTATATAAGGAAAAGGGAGCGACCGAGCAGACGACTCTACAAATAAAAGACCATGAGAAGGCCGAAGACTGGAGAGAAGTCTTCATAGATTACTTCAAGTTTCACCGAATGCCTGAAGAAGCGTCCATAAGGCATCAGCTCGTGAAACGAGCTCTGTCCTTCGCCTTCGTCAACGATACTCTATACAAGAGGTCATTTGATTCTCTGTGGCTGAGATGCCTAAGACCTGACGAAGCGAGAAAGGTCGTCCAAGAAGTTCACGACGGACTCTGCGGTTCCCATCAAGCAGGCCCTAAGATGAAGTTGAAGATCAAACGGATGGGCTACTATTGGCCCACGATGATCCAGGATTGCCTTGAATACGCGAGACAATGTCATTCATGCCAAATTCATGGGGACTTCATCCATCAGCATCCCAATCCACTGCATCCAACAATGGCTAGCTGGCCTTTCGAAATGTGGGGGACTGATATAGTTGGCCCCATCGAGCCAGCATCGTCTAAAGGACATCGTTTCATCCTAGCAAAGACTGACTATTTCTCTAAGTGGGCAGAAGCAGTACCGTTGAGGGAAGTGAAGACGGAGAACATCCTCCATTTTTTCAAAACGCACGTCATATATCGGTTTGGAACTCCGAGGCGGATCATCTCCGATAACGGGCCAGCTTACCGAAGTCATAAAATCAGCTGCTTCGCACAGCAGCATAATATAGACTGGAGATATTCCTCAGTTTATAATCCGCGAGCTAACGGTCTAGCTGAGGCCTTCAACAAGACCTTGACGAAGATCATGAAGAAAACAGTGTCACGAAATAAGAGAGATTGGCACGAAAGATTGCAAGAGGCTCTTTGGGCATATCGAACTACGTTTAAAACGGCCACAAACACAACGCCATACGCGTTGGTATTTGGGACGGAAGCAGTACTCCCTCTCGAGATAGAATTACCTTCTCTACGAGTGGCAGTCCACAACGAGCTGACGGACGAAGAAAATGCTCACCTTCGGTTTGAAGAGCTTGACGCCCTTGATGAAATCCGGCTCATAGCGCAGCAAAATCTAGAAGCGTATAAAGCAAAGATGACGCGCTCATATGAAAGATTGACCCGACCGAGGACATTCCGCCAAGGCGAACTCGTGCTAGTGGTCAAAAGGCCGATGATCCCCAATCGCGCCAAGCGGGGAAAATTCGAGCCAAACTATGAAGGCCCGTACATCATAGATAAAGTTTACCAGGGTGGGGCCTATCTACTCATGGACATGCACGGTGAAAGGCCTTTCAGGCCGATAAACGGTCGCTTCCTGAAGAAATACTACGCTTAATGAGCCACAGCCTAGGTCAATGATAGATGATGACGACCATGTCCGCTCGCTATCTTCCTAAGCTCAAGTTTTATAAGCAGTAGCCAACCTCTCAATGTCGGACCGAAATGTCCTTAAACTAATAGCGGACCGAAATGTCCTTAAACGTCTTTAAACTACTACCGCAGCATCCTTAGGCTGACGGGATAAAAAAAATAAAAAAAATAAAAAATAAAAAAACGGTATGTCCATAAGCAAAAAGGGCACGGATGAAAACCTGAAAGGGCTCCGTGAGTAAAAACAGCGGGACTACCGGCGAATGTTTGTGAAAACCCGAAAGGGCGCAACTTCGTTAGAGAACCCTTATAGAGTCCTCTCGACCTTGTAAGGAGAAACCGCCTGCGTGAGATCCTTACGACTCACAAAGGAGCAACGCACTTAGGGATCCCCACGATTCCTAAGGAGAAAATACACTTGCGAGATCCTCACGACTCGTAAGGAGAACTCTCTTATGGGACCCTCACGGCTCATAGGATTTGAAAGTCTTAAGTCACAGGGACCTAAACCTGTGCTTAAGCAAACCCCCACAAACTTCCAATATTGCCCTACAAGGGGGTTCAATATTGACCCTTGTATACAATCCACGGGCGCGAATAAACATTTCCCTAGTCAAATTTCATCCGTAACTAGGAATACGTTCGCATGGTAAACAACCCTTATAAATCCTCTCGATTTATGAGGAGAAAACCCTCCTGTAGGATCCTTACGACTTACAGAGGAACAAAACACTTAGGAATCCTCACGATTTCTAAGGAGAAAATACGCCTATGAGATCCACACGACTTGTAGGGAGAAATACCTTTATGAGACCCTTACGGCTCATGAAATCAAAAGCCTTAGTCGACAGGACCCTAACCCTGATCGCTAAGCCTCCTTTGTTCGACAACGACAGAGGCAAATGATGATTCGCTCCTGGTAATATCCCAGTTGCAGCGGTGCTGATGCCAAAAATCGGTGTCCAATTTCAGGCTTACGGCGAAAGCCAGTAGGCCGCTCATGCATACGAAATAGCCGAAATGGTAGGGCAACTTGCAATAAAAAGCAGCAAGTAAAATGTATGCATACAAAACAGCCGAAATGATTGGGCAACTCGTAATAAAAAGCAACGAGTAAAGATAAAATAAATAGCCGAAATGATTGGGCACCGCGAAAAATAGCCGAAATGATTGAGCAATCGCGACCTTCGCGATATAAAAGCTGAAATGATAGAGCATCGCGGAAATAAAATAAAATAAAAAGAAGAAATGATAAAACTTCGGCCCTACAGTTAAGATCACATCGATCCCTGTATACAATCCAAGGGCGTAAACAGAGAAAGGACCATACTTCCCCAGTGGGTCCCGTCAAACGACGAAGCCAAACTTCAACGGTTCATTTCAACCGAAGAAGCCATTGATTCCAACAAAACTCCTCGACTCACGGATACAAACACTCCTTGACGAGAGCCTTCTGATCCGCGTCGACTCGCAGAGCCACCAGCGCCTCCGTGGGAACCATCGATTCGTTTCAAATCCCAAGAACACAAATAACCCTTGACGCTCGGGAAACAAATAATCCCTAGCAAACTCCTCGACTCACAGATACAAACACTCCTTGACGAGAGCCTTCTGATCCGCGTCGACTCGCAGAGCCACCAGCGCCTCCGTGGGAACCATCGATTCGTTTCAAATCCTAAGGACACAAATAATCCTTGGCGCTCGGGAAACAAATGATCCCTAGCAAACTCCTCGACTCACGGATACAAACACCCCTTGAAGAGAGCCTTCTGATCCGCGTCGACTCGCATAGCCACCAGCGCCTCCGTGGGAACCATCGATTCGTTTCAAATCCCAAGGACACAAATAACCCTTAGCGCTCGGGAAAAAAATAATCCCTAGCAAACCCCTCGACTCACGGATACAAACACTCCTTGACGAGAGCCTTCTGATCCGCGTCGACTCGCAGAGCCACCAGCGCCTCCGTGGGAACCATCGATTCGTTTCAAACCCCAAGGACACAAATAATCCTTGGCGCTTGGGAAACAAATAATCCCTAGCAAAATTCTCAATTCACGGATACAAACACTCCGTGACGAGAGCCTCTTTGACTCACATCTCGGGCAGTAAGGATTCAAAAACTTGCTTCCTGAACAATGGGACCCTGCAAGTCAATCCTAAATGGTCTCTTGCATACTATTCATGGGTCTCACTCTCTGAATTCGAATTTCGACGAGGAGGGAAACAACCACTTACGAATCTTTTCGACTCGTAAGAGGGAAAAATTCTCTTATAGAATTCTTACGACTTATAAGAGAAAACCACACTTAGGAATCCTCACGATTCCTAGGGAGAAAATCCACCTACGAGATCCTCTCGATCCGTAGGGAGAAAAATCTCTATGAGACCCTCACGGCTTACAGAGTTGAAAAGTCTTAGGCAGCAGATCTAAACCTGCGGCCTAAGCCATCGCTATTTCTTAAAAAGGTTGGGATACTCGTCCTAATCATCCGTCAATCATGGTTACTAAGGTGGCGTACTGATAATAAAAGAAAGAAAAGACGGAGAAATGACACAAGACATTACAAAAATGTGCATCTTTTATTCATAAATATTGATTGGGTACAGGATACATTGTGCTAAAGAATAAAAAATATATACATATACTTTACAAAGACAAATGATACAAGGAGAATTATTGGGAAGGAAGCTTCTTGAACAACTCTATCAATTGCTCGCGTACTTCCTTCCACGCCTTCTCCTGATCGACTGCCACTGCCAGTTCAACCTCTACTTGAGCCCGCTGCTGCGTGAGGGATGTGAGCTGTTCTCCAACAACCTGCTGAGCTGCTTCTTGGCCTCAGGCATCACGCTCAGCGGCATCAAGTTCCCGCTTCAGTGCTAGCCCACTGGATATACGCTTGAGAAGACCTTCAAAGACGGCTTTCACTTCAGCAGCATTCGTCCTAACTTCAGCACGAAGGCGAGCGGTCGCGTTTGAAGATTCCCAATGCGCCTTTAGCCGTAAAGCTGCCTCCTGCTCCAAATGGCGGAGATAAGAGGCGCTTTGCTCGAGCCAAGCTGTCCGTTGGGCGCTCGCGGCCAAAACCTCGGGAGAAGGGCGCGTCGACTCCAACCGATGCAGGCGGGCCTCGATCTCTCTGCAGTGGTTAACCCAAGATTCGACGACGCCTTCATTGTGAAAGTTTACGAGCGCCGCCAACATCGGGTTAACCTCCACAGCAAAATCTACGGCGGAGGGGAGAGCGTCCACGTTAAACTCTTCAATATACCCACTCAGCATCCCCAAACTCATCACGGCACCTTTTGAAGACGGACGTTTCAAGAAAGGGCCCGCTGGTGAGAGAATGCGAGACTCAAAGGGGATCGGAGCTGGAACAATAGCTGCAAAACGAAACATGGTTAAACAATGATTCGAAAAGATGTTAAAGGATCATATAAAAAGGGGGTGGAATGTACTGTACCAGCGGCAACAGACGGCAAAGCAGGAAGGGCCGGTGGCATGGCAGTTCTTGCGTCCCCTCCTTCGATTTGTGGCACTGCAACAAGGAAGAGGAAAAGTCAGATACGATCCTATATTCCCTCAAAAGAGATCAAGACAGCACTTACCAGTACCACCAGAGGGAGAAGCGAGCTCAGATGGGAAGGAGAAGTGTGGGAGCAGCACTTGGTATAGATGATCGAAGAACACTCCTGAAAAGAGCATAGTGGTATAACGTTAGTACATAAGCTACACGTTAAAAGATTAATGCACAAGTCGTAAATTCATACCTTCCGGCATCCGCGATGGCACGAGAGAAGGCTGAGGAACGACCACCGCCAAAGCAGTAGTTGACGGTGTGCCTTCTGGCAATGGAGCATCGGCACTAGCCGCACCTGCGTTTAAAATAAAGACAAATTGGTTAAAAGAGATTGTGAGGTATATATAAACGAAGAGCATTGGTCATTCAAAATTTACCCGACAAGCTGCCAGCAGAAACCGAGGCAGTCCCTTCCCCCACTGACGGAAGGCCACCGCCTGTAGCTTCATCACCCGACTCGAGGGGAACCGTTATTATGCTCGCAAGCTCTACAGGCGGCGGGGGACCATAGGCAGGGAGGGCTATGATAGGGACATTACCAGATTCCTGAGAAGGAGCGCCTAGCCCGTCTTCAGGAATCATGGCCGCCTCACCCACTGCTCCCTCAGGATCGGCGGTCGCAGCTGCCTCGTCCATCGGCACCACGAGGTCCCCAGCCTCAAGCACCTCGCCCTCTACCGCCTTCGGCTCGGTTGAGACAATCATCTCATCTGCCGCCACTTCAGGGGCGACATCAATGACCCTCTCCGCGGCAGGTCCCTCAATCTCGGCTCCAGGCCCCATGACCCCGACAACGTTGCTCACTGTCGGTTCGGGTTCAGCAAGTACCGCTTCCTCCGCTCCCCTGGGTTCGACAGTCGTCTCCGCCTCCCCCTCAGTTGGACTTGGCCCTGCAAGATGAAATACGTATGAGCCAATAGCTTTACAATTCGTACAACAAGGTTCTGAAAGGAGTACTACCTGAAGCAGATTTATCATTGGCGCTCCGAACCGCGCGCGCCACTTGCCGACGAGCAGTAGACAGGGCAACAGGGGACTCTTCGGAAGGAGTACTAGCGCGAGGAATAGTGCTAGGGCCCGCTCCCGTGGCCAATGCAGCTTTCCGCGCCCTTGCTTCACGTCTCAACCGCTTCCGCTCCTCCCGAGCCGTTGAGACGGATGCCACTAGGGCGGCCTTAATTGAAGCATCCTCATCCGTATAGAGGGATGCCTCCAGATCTTTCAGAGCATCCCTCGTCGTTGCGTCAAGCCGAGGCTCTTGCGGCAGCTTCGACGGAGCCGGGGCTTCGGTGGCAAGCTCGGGAAGGATCCCTGCATCAACTGATATAGCCCCTGTAAAGAAACAAAAGAAGGTTAAATTGACCACCAGAAGAAATAACAAACTTTCCCTATAAAAAAAAAAAGAAAAGGGGGGAAGCATACCAACACCTGCCAGGGCACGCCTCTCCTCCTCTTCCTGGAAGGTTTTCAGGGAGGCACCAATGGCCTCTTCGGTAGAAACACCTGTTGAAAAGGGAGCAAATATCAGTTAAAGGTAATGATAAAAAATGCAATGAAATGACAAATAAAGCGGCTGATGATTACCCGACTCAGCGAGTTTGCTTAACATCACTTCAAGCCTCGCCGATCGCTCCGAAGCTGCGATGGCGGCAGCTAAATTGGTATCCTCAGGGTCCACCACAAAGCCCTCATTGCTGCCGTACTCGCATATGGCCTCGGCAGGAGAAACCGCAGGCTTTGAGCTGAGGATCGCATCGAGGGATAGGGTGGACTTCTTCTTCTTCTGTCCGCCAGCTTTAGATCCACTCGCAGCAGCTTTGCGCTTGGCAGTCACTTTCGGGCGGCGAGTCCCGATATCCGCTCCTGCGCCCGACTCTGGCGATACCACTTTAACCGTCTTCATGGGAGCACGGGATGCTGACGGTGCATCCACCGTAGTAGGCAGTGGCAATCCACGCGGGGGGGCCAACACGCGTGGTCGGTCGGCTCCGGCCTCTTTTAGCGGAGGGACGACCGGGCGCCTCAGCTGCAAGGGAGCCTTGCGATCACCGCCAGGAGGCGCAACCCTACGGTCAACCAGCAGGCGTTTCTCCATTAAAATGATTGGGCCCATAGCGTGCACATACTGTTGGAGATAGTGCCCTCAGAGTCAATTATTGGGTCACAGGCACGTGATTGCAATGATTGAGGGGAGGACCTATCCCGGTAGGACAGTCTTACTCGAGATGATAGTATGCTATCTGGTTTATCTTTATCATCGTGTACTGCTTCAGGTGACCTTTCGAGTCGCTATTACACGTTGATAAAGCCCCTTGGATTCTTGCTTGACCACCAGCAGTATGAGGGCGATCATATAAGTGGGAGCTGGGGGTCTACAAGCACATCCTTAAAAGGTCCCTAGTCGTGAGAGATTCGAGACAGGGCATCGTTTCTCCAGAGTAGACTAGTGTATACAGTCGAGACCCCGACGAGGGGCGGTGGCCGGTCTCACAAGCCACTGGTGTCAGTTGGTTCACCTAAGATGTATACAGGTGCTCATTGGGTTATGAGTACACTGGACAGGACTCGCCGGGAACCTGCTAGTTGGGAATATACCAGACGTCAGATAGCAGTTCCCAGGTGACATGTGTACAGGTTAGTTCATCGACCTGGGATCGTCATTTGTCTCGTGTGAGTTCCCACTGTACTTTGATTACTACCCTACCACGGCTCAAAGGAGTCGTGCAAACAGGTTTTAGTTGGGTACAGTCCCGAGCCACATGGAGGCAGTGAGCGGATCTGCAGGGGTTCGTCTCTCCCGGTATTGGGGGTGAGGTCGTGCTGTGTCTAGGAGAGCCAGAACATGAAAAGTCCTTGGCCAAGGCAGGAGATTTGCTGGTAGGTATTCCAGTAGTATCTCAGGGTGTTCTGGGCTACACTCCGACACGACTTGTACCGCTTTTGGGGGTCTGACTTTTACCAACCCCCTAGGCCCGCCATGCGATACTCGTAGACGAACGGACCGGACTGTACGGATATTGTCACTGACAGGCTCAGTAGGGTGTCAGGATGAGTTCGCTCATCGACGTCCCTTTTGGTCAATACCTGGTGGCCCGTCACGTATTGGCTTATACCTCTGACGTGCTAGTGGTTAAATCCACAGCCACAGTATTGACGAGTCTTTAGAGTCCACCACACAGACAGTTACTCAAGTTTCGGGCGAAACGCTGTAGAGGCCGTATGGAGATATGGCAGGGTTCGATCAGATACGTGCGGTATTGCACGGATCGTGATCGGACAGTTTTTTACTAGCCGGCTTTGGCTTAAGCCGGATACTAGTATTAGATAGTGTAGATTTTATCTCTTTGCATTTGTGTTCAGTGCGAATACAAATGCGGGCATGTATTTGCAGTAGCGGGGTTTTCCTGTAATTTATTACGGGATCGGTTTTATGAAGTTGCCAGTTTGCATTCCGTTCCGGCCGGTTTTCCTTCATTCCTTCTCGGTCGGACTTTCTTATTGGAGAGTGTTAATTGCAAGTTCGCAATTAACATTTTGTGAGGGGTTTCTTTGCATATGTGTGGCTTCATAATCATGAGATTCCTTTCTTGTCCATTTGATGGCTTTTCATTTGATGGTTTAGAAAAGGGATTGATTTGTGAGATGAGTGAGAAAGGATGTGAGGTTTATATTATCTTTTTGATATATTGTTTTATGAAATTCTCTTTTCTCTCTCCAATCTAATTCTATGGAGAAGGGGGGCCGGCCACTTTGGCAAGAGAGATGAGAGGATCATTTTTCTAGTGGTGGAAATTCTTCATCTCATTTTTCATGCTTTTATGCTTGCAAAAAATCCCAAGCTTCTCTCCTTCATTCATTCTCCTCCTCAAATCCCTCCATCAAGGCAACTTCAAGAACCCCAAGAGACATGCTTTCTACACTATTCTATAGCAAGTCTTGGACGCGTCGGCTAGCCAACTTCGCGCCCGAGTTGCCTCGGTCAAGAGGCGGGAGCCCGTAAAAGATTCCGGCTACGTGGTGCCCCTTTCCGACGAGCGAGGAGGTGACGGAGATTCCGCAAGAGATCGGAGTGGAGATGAAGACCGGAGGACTCGGATCGCTTGGTATAGCATCTCTACTCTTTTCCTTTTTGCTAGCTAGCTAGGTTAATGGCCCGATCCGGGTGAAAAAGTCCGCGGCGGTGCCGTTTTGCAAAGTCCGCAAATTTTTGTTTTCCGCGTTTCCGGCGTCGGGTCGACGGCCGGGGCGCCCCCGCGGGCTTACAATGGTATCAGAGCCAGGCCATTAAGCTAGCCTAGCTTGCTCTAGCGCGTTTAGAACCCGATCGAACAAAATCCCCAAAATCCGTATTTTTGTGCACATATGTTCTCTGTTGAAATTTTTTGAGCTCCTAAAATTTTTCAGGTTGTTGCAGAGGCATGTACAAGCAATTATAAGAAATCTGGGAAAATACGATCCACTAATTCCTCAGTTCCACCGCGGAAGCGCGGCCAAAACCCTGGTTTGGCCGCGCTTGCGCGGCGGATAAGAGGAATTGTGGCACCAAATTTTCCCAGTATGCTTGTGGTATAGAAATAGGGCTTTTGGGATATTTTATTTGGGCCCAGGTTTTCTGTAAGTGCTACAGTTCTTTTTGGGGGCCCACTTTGATAAATTTGTTCGATCGGATATTTTAAACATGCTAGTTCACAGTTCTTACATTATATCTGCGACCGTGAATGTCACTCGATCGGTAAATCCAGTCTATCTGCTATAGCCCGGTTAGACGGATTTGCGAACGTGACATTCACGTTGATGTTCTGTGTTTGTACTGTGTTGTTGCGGATCGGTCGTGGGGGATAGCCTGGTTGCAGTGGTAGTACAGTTCTGTTTTATATGTACATTTGATATTGCGGGGCGAGCGTCCGACATGTGGACTGCCGTCACTGCCTGTTTGTATTATTCTTTTGGGGCACGA
Source organism: Agapanthus africanus (assembly GCA_030015575.1). Lineage (NCBI taxonomy): Eukaryota > Viridiplantae > Streptophyta > Magnoliopsida > Asparagales > Amaryllidaceae > Agapanthus > Agapanthus africanus. The sequence goes on along the minus strand of CM057340.1, from coordinate 750,485,358 downwards.
CCTGGTTGCGGTCGATGTACCCGTTGTATGTATATTTTACTTTCTGTACTAGGATTACCCCAAGGAGGAGTGCACGGATAGCCGGGTTCTAGAGGGCAACAAGCCCGCATCTCATGGCATTGAGACGGAGGGGGCTTCACTCTAGGATTGGCGGGCTATTCGCCGCACTCGTAGGGGGTATAGGCTTGACCCAGGAGGGGTGCCCAAGTTACCGGATTCCGTGAAGTGCTGGGTGGTCCATTCACGTCGTTGAAGGGGGCTGCCTCGCTTCAGGTTTTGGCGGGTGACTTGCCGCGCCCGTAGGGGTCTAGGATTTTCATTGCACAGGCTATCCACACGACCAGGGGAACGTCGGGTTTCAGCGGCTCTGTGAAACCTGGGGATCCCAGATGTCTGTATTGATCTATGTTGCTATACATTTCTGTGTTGCTTTTTATCACGCCATGAGCGAAAATTATATATTATATATATATTAGTAGATGTTGTATATGTTTTTCATCCGCGCTAGTCCAGTCCCCGCTCTGTCGTTAGTTAGCTAACCTAACGAGTGATGACGGGACCCAGTGGCGAATGCGGATGGCATATACGTACGTCAGTATATTTTCGTTCTTTGTGGTGTGATCAATTGATGGGACTGCGTTGATTCGGATCAATGCAAGATAAACAAACCTATTCTGATGTTGTTGGAACACTTTTTCAAAAAGCTGTTATTGCAAGGACGTTCACTTTTGCTTTGCACCGTGGTATTCATTTGGAATATCCTGCTCCTCAGTCGACGAGGCAAGGGCCGAGATCCCTTCACCGGGAGTGACCCCTTGGACAAAAGTTTACGTCAGGGCATTAACTTCACTATAGCCGATTGCTTTTGCTTTGCACCGTGGTATTCAGTTGGAATATCCTGCACCTCATTCTACGGGGAAAGAGCCGAGATCCCTTCACCGGGAGTGACCTCTTTAGCAAAGGTTGTCGTCACTATATTTTCTAAAAAGCTATCCGTTCCTTCAACGATATCAAGTTCACTACGTTAAAGGTTTTCGCCAGAAACCATTCGTAGCCCTCCGTCGTTTCATATGGGTAGTCAATAGTATTCAAGCTGTGTTTGTTGGCCTTAGTCAAGGCACAGTGTTTGGTAGCTATTGGGTATTCATATGCTGCATAGATAGATGCGTTGGTTTGGGACAGTCGTATAGCCTTGTTGGCCTTAGTCAAGGGCTTGTACGGGTGGGTTCAAATCAACCTGGACAATGACGGGTAGAACTTGACATGTGACTTATGATTTGTTGGCCTTAGTCAAGGTCATAAGAGCATGGGGCAAAAATCCACATCGGGAGTTTCAAAAGTACTGAAACTTGCCAGATATGCGCATACCTTCTGGAGTGTGATAACATGAGCGGATTCCGTCACGTTATCATGCGATGAGAGTTGGATCCCGATTCCCACTGATGAGTTGGTTTACTCCTCGGGCATTCCCGGCTAATTCTTCTTTCAGGTTTGGGGAAGAATTTGATGTTACAGTGGGAGGTTTCCAGATTAGATAAATTGGTAACCATTCTGATCTAGGTTAGAGTGCACGCTGAGTGTTTCTTTTCTCTCTCTCTTTGGCAGCGACCATTGACCCGACCCTAGACTATGACTCAGTGACCAAGTTGACCGAACCTTCTTAACACTGGCTTTTGGATTGTCAGAGTTGCGAACCTCATTGCCACTCCTACTTTTACCCTTTTCTCCAGGACATCCCGTATTACTGCGAACGTCCACTTCCATTGGACAAAACCATCGTATGGTTAGATACGAACTCGAAGGACTTCGAGGATGGTTTCAGGTTCTGGAGAAAACGAATAGGACTATTCAGTTGTCTTTACCTTTTACCTTCTCTCAGGTTGTGAGTACTCCTTGGTTTAGGAGTAGTACACCTATTACGCAAATTGGATAGTCTTCTTCCAGATCCTAGGCTGGTGCCGACCGGTAGGGAATGAAGAAAACCGATTAGCCTAAACGGTGTATAGAAGGTATTAAGTTCAGACAAAGCAAGGGATTAGTAAGAGGGCAAAGTAAATTGCGACTGCTATTCACGACCAAACCATGTACTTCTTTGTCAATCCTAAATCACCTATGAATTAAGTACATTCGGTTGTCTTTTATCCTCACCTTCTCTCGCATTGCGAGTGCTCCTAGGACTAGGACAGTACACCCATTATGCTTATTGGATAGTCTTCTTCCAAACCATAGGCTGGTGCCGAACGGTAGGGAAGGAAGAAAACCATTTGGCCTAAAGGGGTGTACAGAAGGTAATGACTAAAGACATGTAAAGGGATTTGGAGAGGTGGCAAAGAATTACACAGTTATAGTTGTGAATCTGGATAATGGAAGAGGCATTACTAGGAATACCAGGATACCCCATCGAAACATTGCAATGTTTCAGTTTCACTGTGTACTGTTAAAAGAAAACTGATTTCCCAATTAGACACTTGCTCCAGGGTATGTATTTACCAGGTATGAGTCTCACGTCTGTATGGTTTTACAGATGATGAGTGGGAGTAAGTTATTGGGAATTAGGTGACCATCCTCATTATATCGGGATTCGTTGTAATCGGTGATATTTGAGGAAGCCACCTGGGTTGTTTGCCGGTCGGCAAATATTTGGTTTTGAATATCCGTTGCTGTGCACCAATTTCAAATTGATATATCTGTACGTCTATTTTTATAGAGTGAGATATACTTTTTGAAATTATGTCTATGACATTTACCTATATCTGTGGATAGTTAGGTAAGGAGCATTGAACAACGGTGTACTTCTTAACCAAAAGTACAGTTTTCAACCTACGACACACAGTGAATGAGTCACTAGACTCAGGGGACTTATACAGAGTATTGTATATTGTCCAGTGTCCATTAGGACAGAGGGGTTGGTCCTCGTACTATATTCTGTTTACTTTTAACTTCTCTAGTTCTTAGACATGTGTTTCGTAGAAACACAGGGTCTAAGTTTTGAGGAGTTATAGGTATAAGAGTAAAGTAGAGAACCAAGTGTTGCAAGTATCGGGATTCTTCAAGGAGATCGAAGATGTAGATACTTGTGAATGGTATTCAGTTGATAGTAATGATTAAGAGAACTAACTTCTCTTTCAGGTTACTCATAATTGGAAGTGCTCCTAAGTTGAGTAACGCTGATCGGCCTCTCTTCCATTTACTTGACATGCACTGGAGACAGCTGCATGATTTGAATCTGGTTCAATTAAATCAGTGCCTCTGGTTCTTGGATATAGAACAGTTCATATCTTGACATTGTTAAGATACGGGGAGTTGTCCGGCTTATGCTTAAAACCAGACACTGGACAACTCAAGGCACGTTTCAGTAATGGCTGTTTGTGGGTTGACCCGGGCTATGACGAGGGTTGACTTTCTACCATCTGGAAGATCAATAGTGATATTGTTCTTGACTCGCCACAGTTTTATTAAAAATGGATTTTTCAGAAAACAGTAGTGGGAGTATGGTAGAACTGGAAGTGATTCCAGAACCACAAACGATTACTGAAGATTTGATAGGAACCTAAAGATTCAATCTGGATTGACATTCCATTGGCCACTCCGCAGATATGGTGGGTAACCTCAGGCACTCGAGAGGTACTTCGGTATGCTCAAGGATGGTGGCAGGGAGGTTCTTGTTTACCCAGACTTGCCATTGCTGTTGTTCCAGACTGTGAGACCCGGCAGGAGGATGAGTATAGTGTCGTTCTAAACTGGCTTTAGAAGTGCACGTCTATATGACTCTGCCAGAGGGTTGTCGTAGTCAGTGGGAGCAGCGGAAGCATTGGTGGACATCAGGCTTATGTCTATTTATAGACTTAAGCAGATATAGCGGAGATAGATCATCTATTTCTGATGTGACAGTCATAGGTTTGACTTCATCAGAATAGAGGATGGATCTGTTAAGAAGGTAGTAGGGTGTGATGTCTTGGTATTTGATGACATACACAGAGTAGGAAGTAATATTCCTATACTACGATCGGTTATACTTTGGTCGTCACACAGTGGTTTCTCCACATAGGACTTGGATATAATATCAGACATTCTGGTTACTAGATCTATGGTTTTAGATCTAGATTTGGGTGGTTTCCCAATCTGGGTACTTTGACCGCATTCTATGAGTATTTAGAATGGACGACTCCTGGCACGGTAGTGTACCTGCAGGTAATGGAGTCACCCTCTCTAAAGGTGTCTTACAGACTAAAGGGGAGAGGGACACGCATGATTGACAGATCACTTGCTTAGGCAACTGAGTCAATCATGAGATGTCAAGTACCACACCAGATATTGTTCTTGCAGTAGGTGCAATAAGTTGATATTAATCCATTCTTGGAGAAACAGTCGGAAGCAGTTTTAGAACATAAGTTAATGTTCTAAGGAATTGATAACGGCAGCCTCCTTTAGGAGACGGTTATCATTCCAGGCTTCCAAGGTGACCTGGATGGCAGAGTGGCTGTCAGAGTTATAGTTTTCCCTCTAACGAGGGGCAGTATTTTGGACAGGTGGTCCAGGTGGAAACTGAGGGAAGGCATGGCGCAGGACACTGATTAAATTCAGTTGTCGATACAGTCTAAGAAGTTTGGATTTGGAGTTCATTTATGAGCTAGGTCCCATCAGACATCCAGACGTTCTAAGACAGGTATTGCTCATTTCGGGAGATGGCTTTCTCCGCGAACATGGGATATAGAGAGACAGAAAGAAACATCAAAGCGGATCCACTCACTGAGGCTATTCCTCGAACGCAATAGTTTCGCAAACGAGCTTTGTGAGACTGACTAGTAGAGGAGTTGGGTGTTCGGTATCACACGGGCTGTGAGTATGCGACATCGCAATAATTAGCCTCGAGTGCAAGTGGGAGATTGTTGGAGATAGTGCCCTCAGAGTCAATTATTGGGTCACAGGCACGTGATTGCAATGATTGAGGGGAGGACCTATCCCGGTAGGACAGTCTTACTCGAGATGATAGTATGCTATCTGGTTTATCTTTATCATCGTGTACTGCTTCAGGTGACCTTTCGAGTCGCTATTACACGTTGATAAAGCCCCTTGGATTCTTGCTTGACCACCAGCAGTATGAGGGCGATCATATAAGTGGGAGCTGGGGGTCTACAAGCACATCCTTAAAAGGTCCCTAGTCGTGAGAGATTCGAGACAGGGCATCGTTTCTCCAGAGTAGACTAGTGTATACAGTCGAGACCCCGACGAGGGGCGGTGGCCGGTCTCACAAGCCACTGGTGTCAGTTGGTTCACCTAAGATGTATACAGGTGCTCATTGGGTTATGAGTACACTGGACAGGACTCGCCGGGAACCTGCTAGTTGGGAATATACCAGACGTCAGATAGCAGTTCCCAGGTGACATGTGTACAGGTTAGTTCATCGACCTGGGATCGTCATTTGTCTCGTGTGAGTTCCCACTGTACTTTGATTACTACCCTACCACGGCTCAAAGGAGTCGTGCAAACAGGTTTTAGTTGGGTACAGTCCCGAGCCACATGGAGGCAGTGAGCGGATCTGCAGGGGTTCGTCTCTCCCGGTATTGGGGGTGAGGTCGTGCTGTGTCTAGGAGAGCCAGAACATGAAAAGTCCTTGGCCAAGGCAGGAGATTTGCTGGTAGGTATTCCAGTAGTATCTCAGGGTGTTCTGGGCTACACTCCGACACGACTTGTACCGCTTTTGGGGGTCTGACTTTTACCAACCCCCTAGGCCCGCCATGCGATACTCGTAGACGAACGGACCGGACTGTACGGATATTGTCACTGACAGGCTCAGTAGGGTGTCAGGATGAGTTCGCTCATCGACGTCCCTTTTGGTCAATACCTGGTGGCCCGTCACGTATTGGCTTATACCTCTGACGTGCTAGTGGTTAAATCCACAGCCACAGTATTGACGAGTCTTTAGAGTCCACCACACAGACAGTTACTCAAGTTTCGGGCGAAACGCTGTAGAGGCCGTATGGAGATATGGCAGGGTTCGATCAGATACGTGCGGTATTGCACGGATCGTGATCGGACAGTTTTTTACTAGCCGGCTTTGGCTTAAGCCGGATACTAGTATTAGATAGTGTAGATTTTATCTCTTTGCATTTGTGTTCAGTGCGAATACAAATACGGGCATGTATTTGCAGTAGCGGGGTTTTCCTGTAATTTATTACGGGATCGGTTTTATGAAGTTGCCAGTTTGCATTCCGTTCCGGCCGGTTTTCCTTCATTCCTTCTCGGTCGGACTTTCTTATTGGAGAGTGTTAATTGCAAGTTCGCAATTAACATTTTGTGAGGGGTTTCTTTGCATATGTGTGGCTTCATAATCATGAGATTCCTTTCTTGTCCATTTGATGGCTTTTCATTTGATGGTTTAGAAAAGGGATTGATTTGTGAGATGAGTGAGAAAGGATGTGAGGTTTATATTATCTTTTTGATATATTGTTTTATGAAATTCTCTTTTCTCTCTCCAATCTAATTCTATGGAGAAGGGGGGCCGGCCACTTTGGCAAGAGAGATGAGAGGATCATTTTTCTAGTGGTGGAAATTCTTCATCTCATTTTTCATGCTTTTATGCTTGCAAAAAATCCCAAGCTTCTCTCCTTCATTCATTCTCCTCCTCAAATCCCTCCATCAAGGCAACTTCAAGAACCCCAAGAGACATGCTTTCTACACTATTCTATAGCAAGTCTTGGACGCGTCGGCTAGCCAACTTCGCGCCCGAGTTGCCTCGGTCAAGAGGCGGGAGCCCGTAAAAGATTCCGGCTACGTGGTGCCCCTTTCCGACGAGCGAGGAGGTGACGGAGATTCCGCAAGAGATCGGAGTGGAGATGAAGACCGGAGGACTCGGATCGCTTGGTATAGCATCTCTACTCTTTTCCTTTTTGCTAGCTAGCTAGGTTAATGGCCCGATCCGGGTGAAAAAGTCCGCGGCGGTGCCGTTTTGCAAAGTCCGCAAATTTTTGTTTTCCGCGTTTCCGGCGTCGGGTTGACGGCCGGGGCGCCCCCGCGGGCTTACACATACCAGGCCACATATGAATTGAGCATCTTTGGGACACAGCTGGGTTCACTAATGAAGAAATAGGAACCCGTGTTAAGCCGTATAAAGTGATGCATCGCATTCTTTATCCCCTCTGGGCCAACCACGGGCGTTTCCAAGAAGGCTTCCATCGGGATCCCCTGGTTGTAGCTTTATTGCTGGGCAAATCGATGCGGATTATACCTCATAAACAAAGCCGTATCATTCTGCCGAAATACTAGGTAGCCCGGCCGAATGGAGTAGAGATGGAGGATTTCCCGAGCCTTCAGTACAGAAGCCCCGCCCTTAAACTCGTCACGTAGGGGCACCACCGACTTAGTAGTCTCCGAGCCTATGGTGATAACCTTATCCACGAAAGAAATCGTCGCTCCGACCAAATGTGGGCGCAGGAGGAGTCCCCTAGAATCCCGCGGGGATGCAAACACAATTGAAGCCCCGACTAACCGTATGACTCTCGGGAGTCTGTACTTCTCGAAGAATGGAGGAGTCTTGTGGGCGCCAAACACCCCTCGCACGTGCATCTCCATCCAAGAAACGAAGTAATGCATCGGGAAGTTAGCAGGCTGTGCCCCAGGATCATTGGCGTCCGCCGCTACGCTGAGTCCATGATAGAGGTAAGCTAACCCAGCAATTCCTACCGACAACTGCAGACCGGCCACCATCCGATGCGCCGGGTAAAAGACAGAGGGCCGCATGAAGCGCGGGTGCATAGGGAGCGCAAAATTGCATAACCACAAGCCCAAGAACCCAATAAAGAAGGTTTCCTCGTCCATGCCGGGGACGGCGATTTCCGAGAAAGCGACGATGGCAGCATTGGGGAGATAGAAATCCCTCTGGTTATCCTCCGATATGGGTCGGCGATCCAAACCGAAACCAAAAGGGTCGTCAAGCTGAGCGAACTTCTCGCTCTGCTCTGATAAGAATTCCGGGCGGATAAAGCGAGCAATGAAAGCTGCGAAACTGACGCCCTTGTCTCCCGATTCCAAATGGAGTTCCTCATAGATCTCCAATACCTTCACCAAACCCGGATGCTGATGCTGAATGGCATTCTCCGGGGTTAAGTCAAATACCAGCTGCTTGGTGGCGAAGACATACTCGTCAGGAGGAAGCAACTCCTCGTAGTGCTCTCCCCTCATTGGCAGACCTGAAATTTCGGCAAATTCCTCCAAAGAGATAGAGACTTCCTTATCCGCCGTCAGGAAGGTATGGGTGGGGATATTCCATTGTTCAACGAAGGCCTTTATCCACCACGTTGGAGGAGAGGGATACTCGAAAAGCGAGATGAAGACGGCCGAGTATAGACCAATCTTCGTTAGGTGGGTCCTCTTCGCCGATAGAATGTACCGGGCCCACTGCAAATATCCGGCGGGGGGTCGCGGGATCATTCCAATGTTATAAGCCTGTCCCCAAGGGCGTGCTTCGCCCTGACAGATTCGCCTCCCCAGAATATCTATCGCCGGCGGCGGCTGCACGGGGATAGCGCCGATTGCAGGCTGAAGGAGGTCATCGGAATTCCAATTCTTAACCTCCACGGCATACTTCACCGGGGGTTCATCCGCATAAGGGATCGTAACTATGGGCTCAGAGGGCGCGGCGGAACTAAAACTGCGACGGCCTTGGATGATCTGGCTATACCACCTTCCCCACAGATGGAGCTTTTTGCACTCAGGATCGTGAGCTTTAATAAGAGCGAACACCACCCGATCCACTGGCGAATGGGGGAACCATCCTTCCGAGCGAACGAAGGGAAAAGACAAGTCGTCAGACATGTTTCTGTGGAAAGACAAAAAAAAATATATATCATTAGTGGTCTAACGCTTGGCATTTTAAAAAAATAATAATAATAATAAAAAAATCTTGCTCCACACTGTGATGCAGTGGGTAGGGAACCAAAGGGGGACCCACAAAATCTGGATGATGTACATCATTTAATAAGACAATCCCATCATTAGATGGGACTGTCAATTCATAAAAAGTTCCCAGTAGGATACACCCATTGGTGGGGAAGTCCCTAGAGACAAAGAGAAAATCTCCTCTTTTAGAGCAAAGCTCTGTCACAGAGTGACATTTGTCAAACTCTGGTCTCAGGGGAACAAGATTCCTTAAAAGAGCATGGCTCTGTGGTAATAATCGAAAATCCATTAACACTTAGAAGAATTGAAGTTTTTGAGTCTTGAAAAACCCATGAAAACTCATTAAAAAAAAAAAATTCATCCAAGAGCAAAGCTCTGCTCATGGGTCAAAACCCATGAACAGGACCTCTGTAAATCTTGAGAGCAAGGCTCTGGTGAAGAAGCCCCAATGGGGTTTTCTTTAGATCAAATATCCCAAGAGCAAGGCTCTGTTGAAGAAACCCCAAAAGGGTTTTCTTTAGATCCAAGATCTACAAGAGCAAGGCTCTGTCAATTAAATTTAATTTGAATTTGAGTTAATCTGATCTTTTACCTAGAAATTCTAAGTTCTGAACTTGAAAGTTCTTGAGAGAAATCAAGAGCAAGGCTCTGAAAATTTTTAAGCAAGAGCAAGGCTCTGAGAGTTAAAATTCTTGAAGATGATAAGAAAAATCACCAAGGACCAAGGGTCCTATTTATAGGCGCATGCGCCCCTTCAACTGACCCCCCTTGATCCAACGGCTGGGGTCTTGCCACCGTTGCACTCACGTGCGCGCCACGTGAGCGCAACGATGGGGGGGCATTTGTTCCCCCAATCTGAGCAAGGCTCATTTGAATTTTGAAAATTCAAATTTTCTGAAGCAACGCTTCGAATTCCGTGCGTTGCGCAATGCGCAAGCGGTCCACAGTGCAACACGTGTCTGTGCAGTTGCGCAAGTGCACCTCTGCGCGACACGTGTCTGCGCAGCTGCGCAAGCGCTGTTGCGTAAGTGCACCGCTGCGCGACACGTGTCTTAGCAGTTGCGCAAGCGCTGTTGCGCAAGTGCACTCCTGCGCGACACGTGTCTGCGCAGTTGCGCAAGCACAATTGCGCAAGTGCACCGCTGCGCGACACGTGTCACACGCTGGTGAGTTGCGCAGCAACCGAATGAAAATTTAATGAAATCTTTTCTGTTCTTTCCAAAACCAGAAGATTTTCTTCTGCCTTTGGATCAAAGATCCAGCGGTGGGAAAATTCCCAAAATCACTCAGAAAAGATCTTGTTAACAAATTCAACAAATTTGTAAGCACTATAAATAGGACCCCAAACCTCATTTGATGATCATCAACATCAGAAAGAAAACAGAGAGAATTCTTGAAGAAACTTTGGAAGAACAAAAAAAAAAGGGTAAAACCTTTTAAAAGAGAAAAATCTCTGAAGTATAGATCATTGATCTAAAAATCATTAATCTTCAATGAACAAATAAATAAAATAAAAATAAATAAATAAAAATAGTGCCTTGCACTTGTTATGAACCCTTGGTTCTGTGAAATCAGGGAAAACAGGAAGAAAAACTTGTTTTCCTTTGATCCAAATTTAGATCAAAAGTGATATGCACTTTTGCTCTTAAATCTGAAAAATTCTTGATGTTCTGCACAAATGCAACCCATTATTTAAAAGGGCCTGGCCCAAATTAAATTGCAAAATAATAAAGGGGCAGAGCCCTGTTTGGATTGATTTTCTAGTCGGGCAAAGCCCAAAATAAATAAAAAATTTTGGACTTAACGTGTCTGAGCAGTCGCGCAAGCACTGTTGCGCAAGTGCACAACTGCGCGACACGTGTCTGCGCAGTCGCGCAAGAACTGTTGCGCAAGTGGACAACTGCGCGACACGTGTCTGCGCAGTCGCGCAAGCACTGTTGCGCAAGCACTGTTGCGCAAGTGCACAACTGCGCGACACGTGTCTGCGCAGTCGCGCAAGCACTGTTGCGCAAGTGGACAACTGCGCGACACGTGTCTGCGCAGTCGCGCAAGCACTGTTGCGCAAGCCTTCCACTGCGCGACACGTGTCACCTCCACGAGCGCTTGCGCTCTTTAATTGCGCAAAGCACCTGACAAGCCGTGTGGGGCACTGTCAGAGTATTAAATGCTATGCATTGTTTAAAGGGCAGAGCCCAATTGAGAGGTCCAATAGACCAAAAACAATGCTCTGCATTATTCTAAAAAGGGCAGAGCCCAGTCAATGGCCTGAAGTAATGCTATGCATTATTCTAAAAAGAGGGAAAACCCAAACAAAGGCCTAATAGGCCAAATGCAAACAAAATGTGAACATTTTCAACTGGACTTAGCCCAATTCTGGCCGTAAGTCCTTAAATTAAATTGACTGAGCACAGCTGCTCTCCTAAATCAATTCACGACCGGTTCGAGGGTACATCTCCGAACTCCTTTGACATCCCTCGTTGTAATTCCTCAACGACGTCAAAGAGGTGACGGGTCCCAATGACCACACATCCAAATGGACTGCGGGGTCCTTAAACTCGTGGACCGAAACGTCCCTAAACTAATATCGGACCGAAACGTTCCTAAACTAATGACGGACCACTACGTCCTTAAACTGGCGACGGACCGAGACGTCCTTAAACTAATAATGGACCGAAACGTCCCTAAACTAATATCGGACCGAAACGTCCCTAAACTAATGACGGACCACTACGTCCTTAAACTGGCGACGGACCGAGACGTCCTTAAACTAATAATGGACCGAAACGTCCCTAAACTAATATCGGACCGAAACGTCCCTAAACTAATGACGGACCACTACGTTCTTAAACTGGCGACGGACCGAGACGTCCCCAAACTAATATCGGACCGAGACGTCCCTAAACTAATATCGGACCGAAACGTCCCTAAACTAACGATGGACCACTACGTCCTTAAACTGGTATCGGACCGAAACGTCCCTAAACTAACATTGGACCACTACGTCCCTAAATTGGAACAATAGAGCCAATTGCTCTTTTGCCGGATCTAAACGGTCCCGCCTAAGTTGATCTTAGCCCTAAATGCGGTTAATGTGTCCTTAGATATTCAAATAAACAATAAAACTCCAAATCAACTTTGGTTCAAGGGTACATCTCTGAACTCCTCTGACGCCTGTCGTTGTAATCCCTCAACGACGTCAGAGAGGTGACGAGTCCCGGCGGCCAGATAATTAAATCAATCACTACGTCAAGTCAGATCTCAGTCCAAAACATGACTAACGTATCCTTGACGAACGTTTAAGTTGATCTTAGCCGCAACGCGACTAATGCATCCTTAAACGAAAAACACCAAACCCAAATCTAAGTAAATACGGATTTGGACTAATCCACGTCCTACGGGCGACGGCATTACTCAGTCTCCGTATACAATCCACGGGCAACCACAAACAAAACAAACACACACGACACGAAGTGAAATTCTGGAGAAGGAGAAAGTTGTTACCGCGATGCGGTAGCGTAATTAACTGCAGGGGCTTGCGCCTGCAGGGAAGAGCGTCCCCACAATCAAAAACCCCTCACCCTGAGGGGGAATCTGACGAAGTCTGCTACATCGGCCGCATCCGTCTAAACCTCCGATCCACGGTGCCATAAATCAACTTGGTATCTTCGGAGAGATAGACGGATAAAACCAAATAGCATTTGCCCCGAATCCCAGTGCCAGGACATAGCAGTCCTGTGCGCCGCCTTTCGGAGGGGAACAGGCAGCACTCACTGGATAGAAAGAAAGTCCGGAGTTAGCGTCTGAACAACGTCAGGAATAGGAGACCGATACAGAGTTCCTGCGAAGGGTACTAAAAAGAAAGGATAAGGAGCCCACGAAACAAGCTGATAATATAAAGCAGATGGTGCTTTTGTTCCAGGACATGGTTGGAATGATGATCCAGCCAGAACCTCTAGCCGAAGATCCACCGATAATCATCGAGGAGAAGGGAAACATCAAACCCTCTTCCAGGTTTATCGACATCCAGGGAGGAAACGATCTCCAAATCTGCCCTTGATGATTACATAGCTCAACAAATACAAGCTCATCAGGCAAGTGAAGCGGCTTGCCAAGTCGTCAGAACCGGGCGACCGTACCCAGGCTGGTACGATCAAATCAAATACCCGCCGGGATATACGATCCTCAAATTCCATGTATACAAGGAGACAGGCAATCCATATCAGCACGTCGTTCAGTTCAGAACTTTGTGCGGCAATACTGGAGGCGACGACAAATTGCTGCTCCGCCAATTCGTTAGCAGCTTGTCGGAGATGGCATTTGAATGGTACTCGGAGCTCCCAAATGACTCCGTCAAAACATTCACAGAAATGGAGCTACTGTTCATACAACGGTTCGCAAGCGCAAGCGAACGCATCCCGATCACGGTATTAATCAACGCTAGGGTGAGGCCAGGAGAGACCTGGGTTCAATACGCAATCCGATGGCGGAACCTCTCGTCAAAATGCGAACGTATCGAAGAAGCTCCTGCCGTGGGCATGTTCATAGGGACTCTCGATTCTCAAGCGACTGTGTCCCGGTTCATGACATTCTTTAGGCCGACCACCTTACAGGCTCTGATCGACAAGTTGGCCCAAATGGACCAGATGGGCCACAGACCTTCAAAAAATGGAGCAGTTCCCACTGTGCTTTGATACTACCTTACCACGGCTCTACTGAGTCGTGCAAACAGGTTTAGGTTGGGTGCAGTCCCGAGCCACATGGAGGCAGTGAGTGATTGTCAGGGATTCGTCTCTCCCAGTATTGGGAGTCGATATCGCACTGTATCTGGTTGGTTAGAACCATAAGACCTTGATCAAGGCAGTTGAGAATTACTGATGATTAGATCAGTAGTTTCTCAGATTGGTTCTGAGCCAAATCGACATGACTTATTGGGTCAGTAGGGGTCTGACGTTTATCACCCCTAGACCTGGTATGCGATACTCTTAGACAAAAAGACCAGACTGTACGGAGATTGTCACAGATAGGTTCAGTAGGGGTCCGGATGAGCTTGCTCGTCGGCCTTCTTTTCGACAGGTACCTGGGTAGCCGTTACGTACTGCTAGTACCGCTGACGTGCTTATAGTTAAACCCACTTCCATCATACTGTCAAGTCTTCAGAGTCCCACACAGAGGGTTTCTCTGATTCAGGTAAAACGATGTGGTGGCCGTATATTTATACGTGCAGGGTTTCGATCGAATGATAATACTAGCCGGCTTAGGATTAACCCGGATTATTAAATCAATTATTGATTTAATAATTTACGTGTACATATTTTTTATATGTATATTCTAGTGTTATCCAGATTTTCGATCGGACGGTTGATAATACTGGCGGGCTTAGAATTAAGCATGTTCATTAAATCGGATATTGATTTAATTCTAGTATTATTTTAGTGGTATTATTCTATCTCTTGGGTGTTCGTATTTTGATACGAATATGGGTATGTATATACGGTAGAATGTATTTCGTATTTATACGAAAAGACATTCTAGAAGGAGGACATCTTATCATGTATTTTCCATTTTATTTGCAAAATGGAAAATGAGGTGTAAAATAGGAAATGAGGTGTAAAGGAGAGAATGGTATGAACCATGCTTGAATAGTATTGACAAATGAATTGTAAATTCATTTGTGCAAACTATTCAAGCATGGTTGTGTTATTTTTATTGAAAAATGGTTTTTACAAAACCATGCATCATGATTTTCTTCACACAAGTTTTTCATTCTCAACACAAGGCTCTCTCCTCACTTGCCTCTCTCTTGAGTTCCTCCTCATTCATCTGCATCTTCCTCCCTACCATCTTATGAATTGAGAATCAAGAGAAGAAGAGAGATAAAAATACACTAGAAAAATCACTACATTTCCTTACTAACCTAAACTAGCAAACTAGATCACTAAGTTGCTTCATTTATGAAGCTAAGCTTGAATCAAAAACTCTCGGGTGGATCAAGAAGGCGATCTAGCAAGGTTGATCAAGGATCCAAAGGAGCTCTAGAAGAGGAGTGAAGACTTGAAGGACACGGATCTATAGGTATAAACCTCTATCACAGTAGATAGATCTTTTTAGCTAGCTAGTTTCGGTTTATGGTTAGATTCTAAGATGTGTTTTCTAGCACTGGATTTTTAAAAGTTAAAGTTTTTCGTACCGCAACAGCCGCGGTAGACGGCCAGGGCACTAGGAAACCTAACACGGAAAGTAAGACATCGGCCCGCTGGATATGTTCCCACTGCGACCCCACCCTCGCCTCTACGACATTCAACTGTTTGACCCTAGGACAATCGGCCCTATGCCACTTGGTAGGCACGGGCCAAGTCTTACCCTTCGGAGGCCCGACGAAGACAAACTTCTCCTTCCATTCATGGATAGAAGAAGGGACGACCACTATCCCAGACCCGGCCGTCCTACCCTTATGTTTTTTAAAAGAAAGGTATACCCAGTTAGGTTCGTCGTTGTTGGTACCGGGGTGATTTTTATAACAAAGAAAGGAGAGAAGAAGACTCAAGTCAAAAGGGATCCGATTAATCTTCAACCAGACCAGAAACCCGTGAAGGATTCTCCACGAATTCGGCGCTGGCTAGCCCGGAATGAGACAGAAGCAATGGAGTACAGCGCAAACTTCTGATGAGAAGGGCAGACGCATCTCTATCCGGAACGTTTCCAGGTACATGGCAATCTCATTACCCTGCACCTAGTCTGCCCGCTCGCCCTCCCTGGCCAGACGAAGTGAATAGCCGGAGGGAATGTGTAAACGAGCCCGGATATTGGAAAGCTTATCTAAGCGATTCAAAATCGAGGGCGCATCGCGAGTATTTTCGATGCGCACCTTGAAGGCCCTCTTCGCCCCCCGATGACGAAAGGCAAGGGCATCGCCCCCTCTGGGGGCGAGCCCGATGTAGAAGATAAAGAGGAAGAGGAAGAAGAACTTTCTCGGCCATCGGAAGCCGAGGAGGAAGAGGACCCACTGGATTTGACTTCAGAAGCCGAAGCTTCATCGCCTGACTCGACCCCAACTACATCTTCGTATACTTCGGAAGAAGACATCTAACCTGATTCAAGGAAGAATTGGCCGAAGAAGGGTTTTTTGGCTGAAGTTCCGACCTAAGCAAAGGTACGCCGGGCAATCTTCAAACGGCAGGAAACGATTAGGGCAAAATATCTGCCAAAAAATAGCATCCCCTATTTATACACTCGGCAAGAAAACATCCAACGGCCCAAATCTGTTCCCACCGAAATGAAGCGTCACACCCAACGGCCACAAGGACTCTACATGGCGATCGACCATAGGACACCTCCCCCTCACTCGGATTCGAATGACAACCCTTCGCATCCCGCCACCATGCGGCGGACACATGACACAAAGGCCAACAGACCGAGCGAGCGAAGCAGCATCCCCTTTAAAGCGCAATCATTTCATCGATCCACTGACGTCACCAAAGATACGCGCGGAAATCGAGATGCCTCGTGAGTCGCTACCTGGATCCAAGAATCCAAGAGGCGTAGCCACCAAAACGTCACGTCTTCCTCGGAAAACCCATTACGAAGAATTCTCGGCGCTGAGGCTGAATTATTGAAAACCGAGCAGGCCACTCTCGACCCGACTCATAAATAGGTCAGAACAAGAGTGGGGGGCTAATGATGATACTCACAAGTGGGAATTCCCCAAATCATGACACACAGCAGATGACGAGTCATCCACGTAAGCCCACTAGATTTCTAAGGGTTACGGAGCGGGAATAAGTATGGTGCATTTGGGACATTTCTCGGTGCCTCGCCTCCGAGGTCGCGCCCGACCCTTTAGAAGATCTCCCCAGAGTATGTCCCCCTTCGGATGGCACCAACCAATAGCTCGTCTCCGAGCCATCCTGTCACTCCCCGCTTCCCAGAGTATAGGTAGAGGGCGCGACGAGGCCGCTACGTATTTACTTAGAAGTAAATACGCTAAGCGTAACTAAGCAATATAAACGAAATATACACAAGAGACAATGTAAAGAACAGCAACTTTATTTATTAACATTCTTTTACAGAACATGGAAAGTAAATATATGGAATGAAAAGCAATGCCTAAACAGTGGCATAACAGAAAAGGAAAATACATAATGTAAAAGGAAAAGTACAAGTGAAGCTACAGCTCGGGATCTTCGGTAAACTGGTCCAAGTCTTCGGCGCTGAGCTCGATTTCTTGAAGGTCTGAATCACCTGACAACATTCCAAAGAAGAAAGAGAAGGAATGTCGTCAGCGAACAATCGCTCGGTAAGTCCCAAAGATAAGGGAGAAGTAGAATAGACAGAGAGTAAGAGAGAGAGAGTAGCTTTTAAAGTTGTATTTAATGTTAACGTTGTTGTTTGTAATTTGGTACAGAAGAGGCCAGTGTATACGAGAGAAGTCTCTATATGCCAGAGACTAAAGACAAATGGAATAAAAGGCCCCGTCGATAATACCACGGAACAACGGCATGGATGTAATTACGTCTTAAGTGACTACCTCGTGCCACCTTTAACATATTCTGTACCAGTCTACCCCTTTATAAACCCCGCGATATCTTGTTTGTATTGTTGTATTGTTTGAATTGTATATTGTATATAGATGGATGACTTGTGTCGTAAATGGAAGACTTGCCGAAACCATGATATCGTATAAATGGAAATGGATGTACTGGAGAATCATGAAAATGGAAGTATATCCATGGTTCGGTTCGGTCAAGTTATATAGATTGAATAGATTGAACAAATTGAATATATGGATTTATATTGAATTGTGTTATATACTTGAATCGTATTCAAGTCAGATTGGTTATATTGAGACTCGGTCTAAGTCAAACAATTAGAAAAGAAATTGAATCCTGAATTAGGTTTTGGTGTTATCGGTAACTGCTGCATATGAACGGCAGGATTTGTGTCTTTTACCAACATAATTACCGTATAATAACACCGTTATTGGATTGTCTACCTAGATAAGCAAGCACCCATATTCTCCGGCTCCCTGAGACTCAAGAGAACTGGTCCCGCTTTAACCTATGTTTACTATGGTCCTTATTGTAATTTAGTATAACTTGAGAGGGTTTTATATAAAAATAATTTTGATATGTTTTCAAAATATATCTCAAGTATTTAATTATCGTCTTGATGTATACACAACAATTTAAAAATCAATATAAATATGTATACATGTTCGAATAGTATGAAATGAGTCAAGTATATTATTCAAGTAACGACCATAAACAATGCCGTTAAGAAGTGTTGTGTACGACTAATCAATCAAGTTAATCAATTTTGGAATATAAAAAAAATATAGATCTAAGTGTTGTGCACGCGTGAACTCCAGTCGCGCATAAATACGACTACCGGTTTGAGAGATATACCCATTTTCGTTTTGTCGCGCAGAACAGATCAGAATCTGTCCAGCACCGTCGCATATTTTTAAAACACGGTTTGAGTTAATTTCCATCAAGTTTCAGGTTACGATGATTATTAGAAAATTGTAGGTCTTTCGATATACTTATCTAAAACACTAAGATTCGCACGATTTGGATTTCTGAAACTCTAGTTATGATCATTTTAATATCAACGTTTAAAACAGAATTTCAGATTTCTGGATAGCAACTATATGTTATATTGCAAAGCCTATATTGGGTTGTTTCATGCATTTCTAAGTAATCTAATATACAGAAAATTATAAATTTATCAATTATGTATCTACACATCTAAATCTTGTCACAAACGGACATCGGGTGTTCGAGTTATGTCCTATTTAAAAATAGTGTGTGAATCAGGACAGATTCTGTCCAGATCCGTCACTTAATATTGTAACACAGTTTTCTATATTTTACGTCGGTTTTCAGTAAAAATATAAAACAAAGAAAATCTAGATATTTCGATGTAGATATTTAAAACATCTGAAAAAACTTAATTTGGATTAAAAATTACAGAATTATGGTCTCTCGAAGAAGACCCTTATTGGCAGTTTTCTAGTTTTAAAAACAGTGAAAAAATTATGTAACTCATAAACCGTTTTTCGGTTTGATATGAAATTTTTACAGCGTGTACAGAAAAATATATTCTATCATATGTAAATTTCCTGAAATTTCCAGAAGTAAAAATTAATTTCTAAAAATTATTTTAAATGTAAAGGTATTGATATGTCATATATGAGAAATGAGAAAACCATAGTATTTATTCGTAACTTCATTTTTTTCAAACTTTAAATATAGTAATTTAAAATACAATAACAAACAATGCAATACTAATTGGTTACTATGAAATCTTAACATATGGATTGAGAGTAATGAAAAAGACTTTACACAATATATATGTGTGTATGTTTGTGTGTGTTCATTTTTTTATATATGTATCCATTTAATTAATTATTTAGGAACTATTATATGAAAAGGAAAGTTTTTCATGGCAATATAAAAAAAGAAAGATAAAGAGAAAGAGATGGAGGGAGGGAAAGAAAGAAAAGACTTACATACACAAGCCGGTATTGTCACCGGGCTTGTCTATCCGCCGATAGCCTCACGTTTATAGCAAGACTTCTATGAGAATTTCTTCATGTTCTTCTTCAGGGAATTTAGATGAAGTGAGATGTGTGAAATGATAGAAAGGTGTGATGATGAAAAGAAAAAGGAGTGAGATATAAAAAAGTTTATGGAGATTAAAAAGAAGATGAAATGAAAGGTCTCATTTTTAGGTTATGAGAAGAATAAAAATTGATAAAAAAAATAATTGCAAGAATGAAGAATTGAACATGTGACTTATGAAATAACAATGTAAGGACTTAACTAATGTGCTACAAGTTTGTTCATACACATATTTAATTAGAATTAAATATATTTTGTTGCTTGAAAAGAAAGTGGGCTTTTGGGTTCATAGTTTTATAAAAGAAGATGAAAATGAGATTGGATTTGGGTTATGGGCTGAGTCAGGTTTTGCGTTTAATTTGAAATAGGTTAAGATTTAGTTTAAAGAAATGAGTTTGGGAAAAATAGATGGAATAATAAAATAATATATTTAATAGAAAACAAAATATACGGAAAAATACTAAGAATAAATAAATACAATATTTTACTAAACAAAGAAAACTCGAAGGTATAGTAATATTTGGGTCGTTACATATTCTATAGCTGAGACTCCTCAGCTCACTCCCTCGTCTCCGAACTATCCTGTATCTGAGATGCCTCAGTGTCCTTATTTGGCCGGGAGCACAGAGCCCGAGCGGTCCCATAACGGCTCCGCGTATCTCGCCACAATAAGATCTCCGCCGCTCTACGTCCCGCATCCCACGCTAGCGTATCTCGCTATTAATGGGCGTATCCCACCATCAACGCGAACATGACGTATGGGTGTAACGAACGACGAGAATCTCGCACCGCTTCGCTCCATACGACCGCAATATAGACCTTCTTCCAGATGACTCAGGGAGGTGGAACTCAATTCAACACGCTGCTATTCTTTCTCAATATTTCTCGGAACTTACTTAATCGTCGGAAGGTCCTACGGTGGTTTTCCCACCTCGGGACTTCCCTTGTAGGTAGCTCCGCATCAAGAATAGCCAACAACCCATTGAGATCCACACGCACAACTCTCATCTTAAATCTCAACCGTTGTAGCACCGCTGGCTGCAAGATCGACGGAGGACGACATCTGAGAGATATTCCGACCTCCATCAAATCCCTAGTTGTTAATTCAATTCTATCTTTTGGTGTTCTTCCCCGATTATCTCCATTTACCCCAAATTTCACCCAATTAAACCCTAATTTGGTCTTTATGGCCAAGAAAACCACAAAAGTGAGCAAGGGAGCTCATCATAATTCTTTAAAAATCTTTTAAAATCCCTGTGATGTAAAAATATAGAAACGTTCGCCGCATGTGCAACATACAAATAGTTGTAATGGTAGAGATTTGATCTCTTGAAATTAAGCAGTATTCAAAATATATAATGCAGCGAGCTCATGTGAGTTGAGGTGAAATTCCCCCTTACTGATTAATTGATGACAATTGTTAATGCGCTTAAATCTTGGAATTAACGAAGTTGCCCAAGGACCAAGTGTATGTTGTTTATTGTATGTGCTGTGGATGCATTTATTTATTTTTTTGGGGAGTTTTTTAGTTCGTTAAATATTTTTTTAATGAAACATGATGGACTTACTTATCTCATCTTATTCTCAAAATAAAAAATGGTTGCACACATTCCATGGAAACATTAATGTTCATCATTTTTATTTCAAAAAAAATGAATTGATTATATCACACAATATTTGATTAAAGATTACTTGGCATCCAGTCATTTTACCAGCTACTCAATACAATATGACCATAATGATATGCGATATTTGATTTCAAGAAAATGCCAATCGTATACTAGTAATATATACTTAAGGGATATGCATTAATATAAGAAATTTGGTCATGCATTTTCGAACATGAAAAATGTTGATACTGGTTGGCATTCTGAGGTTGCTATCGATAGTTAGAGAAGGAAGTCATTATTGTAGAATCTAAACTGTTATCTTCCTTGTATTTTAATTCTTGTTTTCTTACTTGATTTTTTTTTCTTTCCCTGAGCGGGAAAAGTTGTTGACTGTATGACCTTTTGTTGTACTTCTTAACTTTTAATATCTCATAAATTTAATAAAATATTTTACCTAGCTAGAATCATAATAACTATCCATGTTACCTTAAAAAAACAACAGCAGAGAAGCATGATGGTCATGCTATTCGTGTAAAATTTAGTCTGATAATAATCCGTAGATAAGCAAACTAATTAGACTTATAAAAATTGATGAGGCATGCATGTCCATTGAAAAAAACATTGGTGGAATGGGCTGTATATATCTGATTATGAGAAAAATACGAAGCCCGTAATGTTGTCCGAAGAATACACCCGAATAGTTCTATCGTCTTGCATATATATGAAACTTTTTGTGAATAAAATAATTCGGCATTTAAGATGCTGCCTAAATAAAAAGATTTATGGCTCATGGTAAAGATAGGGCCCAAAGGAAGATTCAATTAAATTGAAGATATTCAATAAGGAAAGAAATCAAGGAATTATGATATTTGAATAAAAGAAAATCTAGCATTTTGGAATTACTTTCTAACAAACCCTAGACTTGTAAAAGCCCAAGTGTAAAATGAAGAACAAATCCTCTCTAATCAATCAAAACCCTAGGTATCAAGTTTACATCTCCTAAAGCCTAGTTAATTCTAACTTAGAACTCCGACGATCTTCATCGGCAACCGTCAAGGCCCTATCAAGACTGAGACATCCAGTCTTCTTCGAACAGGCAATACCTCCATCGTCTTCTTTAATCAACATAGCTAAAAAATAGATGGGAAGAAGAGCCTCGACCTTACTGTCAGCACGCCTCCAATTCAATGATGAGTAGCGTCGATAGGGAATTAGCCGAGTGCGCCTACGACCAGAACTACTTCAGGTTTAGATCTGATCTCGGTCAAGAAGAGGTGGTCGGTTCCACCCGGTAGGTATTGTTAGGCCGAATGATCTAGAAGTTTAGTCCTGCAATCTGCAGAGTGACCCAGATATCCAATCGTGCATCTGGTTAGGTGTTCCAAATGTCCAGTCATGCGCCTAAACCAGTGAGAACAGACTGAGTATGACTAGAGCCGACAATCCCTGACTCGGTTTAACACTCGTGTTGTAAACGATCCAGTTGTCCAGTCCTGCTTTCGATGTTGTCTTCAAACCAAGTCTCGGTCGGAGTTAGTGATATTTTAATCATAGAGGTTCTTTATATTTGTAATCATTAACTTCACTTTGTTTAGTAGATTATTTGAATAAAATTGATTAGATTGATTCGCATAGTTTGTTTACTATGTATTTTCCTCAATACAATTCAAGGGCCGAATCCATATAGAAGCTTGTTCTTCTCTTTCTCGATGAATAGCTCATCTATCCAAAAGAACGTGTTCAGTTAGACTCGTCTACTTGTCAATGAATAAGTTTTCATCTTGAAAATTAATTAAAATCTTAAGAATGGATATCTTATATATTGGAAAGCAACATACTTTTGAGTAAGCCCTCTAGATATCATTAAGAATGGATGTCTTGTAGAGATTATACCAAGTCATTTATTAGCTAACAAATATTTGAATCATTGATTCATCTTTATGTTTACTATTAATGTTAAATAGATGTGAGTCTTCATATTGAAATTGTCAATTTGATCATGAGGATGCTAAGTGGAAAGATAAATTCTCATATGAGAAAATAATATTTTGAAGGAAAAAAAAACATAACTGATATTTCACATCATGCTAAATTTTTTATGATCCCTAATAGAAGTCCTTAAAATCTATATAATCTGAATTACAATTTTCTAAAAAAATCATTTTGAAATATTTGGTCGAAGAAGAAAAAGCAGAAAAGAAAAAGAAACTCAGGACTCCCTTCTTCATCATCATTATCATCATCAACTCCCACCGTCATCATCCATCTCCTCCTCCTACCTCCGCGACCCTCACCACCGCAACCCCCTTTTCCCCTTACTGTCTCCACCACCATCGCATCCATCCACCACCGCCGCCATTTTCATCATCTTCCATCATCATCACAACCCTCTTTCTCCTCACCGCAACCACCGCCATCCGGTCCCATCACCACCGCAACAACCACCACCATTATCATCGTCCTCCATCATCATCACAACCCCTTTCACCGCAACCGCAACCACCATTCTCATCATCTTCCATCGTCATCATGAGCCCATTTCCCCTCACTATCCCTATCACCTCCCCATCACAATCATCATCACCACCCCATCACAATCATCATCACCATCATCATCTTCTTCTTCGTTTTCAATTTCTTTAAAAAAAAAATAAAAAATAAAATCACCACCGCCGCCACCGGGTTCCATCACCACTCACCGCCGCCGCAACCACCCACCCCCACCATCGCAACCACCCACCATTGTAACCACCATCACCACAACCCCTTCCCCCTCACTGCCCCCATCATCCTTATTATCACAATCATCATCATCATCATCATCATCATCTTCTTCAATGTCTTGTGACATGAGAGATGAGCTCAAATTGCCCCCATCATCCACCATCACCATCACCCCCATGATTAAAAAATGTAAAGATTTAATCTTTATGGAAAGGAAAACCCAAATATTGAAACAGAAATGCTAATTGAAAAATGTAACATGAGATAAGAACTCTAACTCATCTCAAAGAGTATAAAAATTGCATCTTTATGCAAAAAGAATCAAAAGAACAAACTTGGATGGCTTTGTGATTATGATGATAAGTTAAGCAAAGAGAGCAAAGAGCCCCATTCACGCAATCCTAGCAGTACATATTGCATTCGCTCTTGTGTGAATCAGCATGAAGCTTGCATTGAGCAAAGAAGGGGATTTTCAGTAATGGCTTCAGCAATGGAGGTCAGTGGTTGTCCTCATCATTTCCAAACCCCCAGTTTTTAAGGGAAAGAGATAAGAATGGGTGTCGGTGGTGGTGGTTGCGGCGGCGGAGAGAGGAGGAGGATCGCGGAGGTGGAGGATGAGAAGGCGATGACGACGATGATGATGAAGGTGATGAAGAAAATGGTGATGAAGATGAAGAAGAGGAAGAAGAAGAAGATGTTGATGATGATGGGAGTCGGTGGTGGTGGTTGCAGTGGCGGAGGGAAAAGGTGGGCGGTGGATGTGGGAGGAGGAGGGAGGTGGTGGCGGCCTGAGTTTTTATTTTCTTTTTTTATTTTCTTTTTTGGAATTGAAGCATGTACAATTTTAAACGCCATGTGGTAGTTATGTCAAAAAAAAATTCGTGATAGCAATCTCTAGTTATTGAAATCTATGGTATCAAGGGAATAAAAGGTGATAGTTTATGCATACAATTTTGCAATTTTTTTTTTTGGGTCCCTTGTCATGAAGTGCCCAAACTGTTGTTTCTTGTAAATTCTCAGGCTATATAATTTCCCTCCTTACAAAATTCTTTCAAGAAGTCCTCACCATAATAACTGGGCACAACTGACTATTCCAAAAAAAACCTCAAAATTCTTTCTAGAATAAGAAGGATGATGACCACGAACGACAATGGTAATGTTACAAGGCTGAAGGGAACCGTGGTGTTGATGAAGAAGCATGCCATGATGGACATGACCTATCTTCGTGCGTAATGGTCGGTAGGATATATGAGGTTTTCGGACCGAAGGTCTTGTTCCAGCTTGTTAGTGCTACCGTCGGTGATTCAAGTAAACGAAGTATTCTATCCAATTAGTTTCTACTTCGAAATTTTTGTGATGTGAATTTTTAGTGGGAAGCATTTGCAATATCAATTTTCAAATATCAGAATAGCTTTTTTTTCCCGATCTTTGCATTGTTATTTTTTTTTCCTTTTTTGTACATGAGATTAGCGCAACAAGGAGTTAAGTAAGGCCACGCTATAATGCCAAACAAGGGGTGAAGCAGTGGGCCCAGCTGCAAATGCATGCTTGGGCAAAAACCCCTGTTTTGTGTAATATGTGCAACACCCACACTAAACTTTCGTTGCTTTAGTGGTGATGTTGATATACTGATATACATTCTTTTGGGGGAAAACTTCCAGCGTTTAGTTCAAGGAAGTTGAAATTATTTTGGTAAATTACCAAAAAGCCCCTGCCCCACTCTGGAGTTGTCTGAAATCCGTGTAATTTTCAAATTATTTGGAAGGATTTACCGTTCGAAATCTTTATGAAAAAACCCTTGGGTTTTATTTCATTTGAGTGTTGTATTAAAGACAGCTACTTGGATATTACAGGCATTGCTTAGATGTTACAGGCAACTGCAACGTTTTAGATGTTACAGGCAACTGCAACATTTTAGATATTACGTGCAACTGTTTAGATATTAT
The DNA here is from genome assembly GCA_030015575.1 of Agapanthus africanus. NCBI lineage: Eukaryota > Viridiplantae > Streptophyta > Magnoliopsida > Asparagales > Amaryllidaceae > Agapanthus > Agapanthus africanus. The sequence continues at coordinate 750,459,561 of CM057340.1, read as the reverse complement.
AGACAACCGGTATTAAGAGGGTTTTGATTGGGCCCATGGGTTTTATAACCATAGAAAAAAGCCAGGGGTTTTTATACAAGTTTGAAGCGGGCCAGGGGCTTTTTGACAATTTACCCATTTATTTTTTTAAAATAGGATTTCAACCTAAAAGAGAGAATTTGTAGTTTTGTGGATCACCTACGCACAATGGTCAAGTTTAACCCATACTAACAAATTCGTGATCCGGCTGGGTCGAAAATTCGGATTCGGAAAACTATTCAGAAAAAATCGGCAGGTATTCAGGAAAGATTCGGTAAGTGTTCGGAAAATATTCGGGAAGGATTTCGAGCAAAAAACTAATTTATGAGACGCTAGATTTTGATTTTGTGAATTATTTGCTGTTTTTTTAATAATTCAGTGTTTTTTTGAATAATTCGGGAATTATTCGCGAATAATGCGCCGTGTTCGGCAACGACGAATAATACACAAATTTAATCGGCATATCAATAATTCGCGAATTATTTACGAATTCGCCGAATAATTCGCGAATTATATGACTATGGTTTAACCCCATTGGTAGCTTTTAATGTGGAGCCTAAGTTTTATATAAACTTATCCGACATTTTATAGCTAGCCAAACAATGAAACTACGATGTCATAAGTTACTTGTTACTGCATATTGCAACTCCATTTTCACGGAAAGTATTCAGTGTGGGAAACATATATGTGTCCAATCATAAAAGAAAAATAGATACTATCATAACCTCTTCAAAACTACTTCAAATTAGGTTTTCCCGTCTTTTTCTTTCTTCTACACGGTTGCATCGCATCACCAAACAACTCGAGAAACATTTGTTTAATTAATTTCGGTTAGAGGTCGTTGATAATGGAATTGTAGGCCTACAGAGATAAAATTACTGGATAACAAAATAAAATATAAATATGGAGGTTGGTGAAACCATTGAACCACACATCGATATCTTACTCTCTATACATAAATGCGTGCTGCTGCAGTTGGAATTAATTATTCCCCCTTCTGATTTAGCTTCAACGGGTCAGTGACCTCTCACCATTTCGTCCTTAATTCTTGCACTAAATTAAGAGCAAAAGCTTTTTTGTTCATACCGCAAAGTTTTATAGTATATATTTTGATGTGTGAAAGAACTAAGGGTTCCGTTTGTGGTCTCTTAAAACGATGACATAAGAACTTGGAAAAATCTTCTCTGCACAGGTCGTAGAGAAATTTCTCGGTAAGCCCCTTACAAGCCATTGGATGGGCTTTGCATCCAATAGCCGCTAAAGGGATTCAAGAAAAATTTCTCTTGAGATGATTTTTCTTTTTCCGAGAATATAGCCAGGTCAAATTCCAATTTTAAATCCACGTAATTGTCACTTATAAAAGACCGAGAGAGTGATGGTCAACCACTCAGTGAATATGATAAGCCCTAATCCTTAATTTCTCAAACAACTGTAGCTGGTGGCCATTAAACAAAAGCCAATGAAATAATCATGCATAAATAGTCCAAAGATAATGACAAAGTCCATGAGTGCACCAGTTGCATGCTCAAATAATCTACTACCGACAAAAACAATACAAAATAAATTTTTTTATTAAAATTCCAACAATATGTTCTTTTAATAACAGACCAGTATTTGATTCAAGCTGGATTTACTATTTATATTTACTCAGAAGGCTTTACCGCTAAGCCACTTGGCAATCACTCTAGTGACCCTCGCTCTTTTTGAATAATAGACCATAACCAGATACAATCGGAATTTGAATCTAGACTTCTTACTCAATTGCAAAAGGGCTTTACCGTATTAGATATGCTATAAGGTCTCTCGCATTACAGCAGTTTAAGACTTCTAAATATTATTGTTTTGACACAGATAACAGAGTCAAAGGAAAAGCATGGGAGCAAGCATTCTTTGAAGGATGGATCACCAAAATCTCGTCAATATACAAAACAGATGAGGTTCAGCTCAATGTCAACTTCTCATGGGATCAAAGACAAGGAGTCCCCAGGCTGTTATCGTTAAAAATAATCACCGTTATGAATTCTATCTGAAGACTTTGACCATGGAGGGTAAGGGCGGTTTGCATTTCATGTGCAACTCATGGGCTTATCATACGAACAAATATTCATAGAATATGGTTTTCTTTGACAACAATGTAAGTTGAATATATTAATAGTTTTCTTAGAGGCGGACTTCAGTGAGGGCATGATTGGGCCATGGCCTCACCCTATTTTAAACTTGTTATACTTTAATTAAATTATATTGAGCTTGATAGATTGAAATCGTTATACTTTACACTGTATTGATACTGTATTGAGCTCGGCATTCTATCAATTTCAATCTAATCCTTCGAGTTAATTGATGCAGCAATTGATTTATATTTTGAACTTTAATATATTTTTGCATCTTAAAGACTGTTTAAACCTTTCTTGTTTGAATTTATGGTTTTTATTAAAGAAATGAATCATGTAACTGAGATTTTTTTATAAGCAATATTAATATGTTTGGCTCCATCCTTTGAAAATTCCATGATCCGCCACTGAGTTTTCTTAATATACAGTGTAAAGATAAAAGAGAAAGGTTCAAACCATTGCCAACATCAAAGAGAAGTCATCTTTAGTATTTTTTGAAAATATTGAAGTCATGTTCAAACTGGCGACCAACACTTAAATTACCTACCACGAAATCCAGCACTATTTAGTGGTACAAAAAACAGCCACTTCATTTATTAAATTAACCACAGGGTGTTTTTCGTCACCTCATTGAGACTAAAATGTCATTAATTACCTCTCGCTTTTGGAACAAGGGAAGCTCCGATTGACGGGTAAAACTGGTCATGCGAACTCAATGTGCAGTATGCGTGTGTTGTGTTTTGAAGGGGACTTAGACGTATCGGGGATCTCGCAGAGTATCAGGGGCCCCGCAGAGTATCAGCGGCACACGACTGCTGGAAAACACCATCAGAGAGAGAGGCTTAGCCCCAGCGCTGGGAGTTGAACTCCCGAAGGGCTTTGGAGTTGAACTCCTAAACAGGAATTAAGTATAGATTTGGAGTTAAACTCCCAAAAGATTTGGATTTGGAGTTAAACTCTTATGTAATAAATTGGATGTGGATTTGGAGTTAAACTCCTAAAAGGCTTGGATTTGGAGTTAAATTCCTAAAAGGTCTGGATGTGGAGCTAAACTCATTTGAGGATTTGGATTTTAAAGTTGAACTTCTCGAAGATCTTCGAAGACGATCAAAAGGGATCTATTTCTTCTCCCTAGAGCCTCGGATCCTCCCAAAGTGGGGTATTTTGAGGTGGGTCTTCTTCCTCCTTTCTTTTTACTGAATCTTGGAGAAAAAGGAAGGCGGGATCAAAAATCTCCATTTTAAGGATTTGATGGGAGATCTGAACTCCACTTTAAGGGTTTTAGGGTGAAACTATTTCATTTTGGAAAAAAAAAGAGTTAAACTTTTGATTTAATTAGAAAAGAAAAGAAAAGGGAGAACTTGAGAGAAAAGAGATGGAGGCACAAACTCTGGAATTTTTTGAGAGGATGAAAAGTTGTCATTGATTTTTTCATCATGTTTGCATTTATAGGCTACATACTTTATATATAGCCTCTTGGGTTTTTCTATATGGTACTTGTGCCTCCCACGCCTCATGTGTCTATTTCTTTTTGCATATAAACATGGGGTTTCCAAAATTTTGTTTTTTTTCTCATTTTTCATACATTTATTTCTAAAATTTGCATTTAAACTAATTTATTGTCCCCTTTTTGGTATGGAACCGGCCCCTTCCATGCTTGGTCTTGACTTGGGTTTGGACCCACTTGGCTTAGGGTCGATTTTGACTTTGACTTGATCAACCGGGTGTAACTTTTGACCCCAACACTAACCACTTAATATTCTAGATGTGAAAATGACAAGTAACTAAAATATATTTTAAAAAACCAAATAAATCAAATTATGTCTTTTTTACATTTTTATTGGTAACATAGAAAAAAATTGAGATGAAATTTTCAGAATTCTATATTAAGGAAACCTAGCATGTTGCAGAAGTGATCTAGAAACCAACCCTATCAATTACATGTCCATTTTTAGATGTAAGTTAGAATATATATAAACAATATTAGAATTTTAAGTACGTGGGTTTTGATGCCATGTCAGTCTTTCAAATGTTCGTAGTATCGCGTATTTATTAGTGCTTATGGAATTCAATATGGTTGAGTTTTCGTCCAGATGACTTGTCCATTTATATTTGATCCGTATATACATCTTTTATTTTTCTCGATATCGGTCTTTTCCAACACTTTTTTTTTCCCATTTAGGACTATTCCCTAAGCAAAAGGGATCCTATTGCTCCATTTAAATAAATAACATCACGGTTGTTGCATGAGGTGACTAACATAATAAAATTTGTTTGGTAAGTATATAATGAGAATCCTACTTTAAATAAATAATAAACAAAAAAATCCATAAAAATTGACACCTTCGCCAATTGACTTAGTTTTTTGAAATAGTAATTATTGATTTTAGTTATGATGTGAATTGTACGAGTTAACAAACTTTATTATAGGACTTTTTGTAAGTCAACATTAATAATTTGGACTTTGTCCTTCGTGAATGTGTCCAAAAAGAGTATATTCGACTTTTCATTAGGATATCTGATTAAAGTCGACTTAATTCTATATTAAGAAGCCTTAATTAATAAAACAACCGTCGGCTAGTTTTTGATATGGCTCGATCCGACCATCAAATACAATTTCGCCACCGTCTACCTATTTTTCATGCCAAGACGAGTATTTATATAAAAATTTAAATGATTTGAAGTATTGTAATAGATTAATCAAGTGTTCCAACTCTATATAAATTTTATGATACATAAGTAGATATTCAGATCGAGCCATATCAAGCACAGGCCGACGGTTGTTTTATCAGCGACCAGCTTTCAAGTTATTAAGTTAATACATCATTAATGTAGGGCTTTGGGAATACATAATGAGAGAGAAAATCCATTCCAAATTCTTGAGTTGAAAAATGGCTAGAAAAAGACACGAGAGCTGATCATACAATCTAAATAACAAGAAAAAATAGAAAAAGAGGTGTGTAGGTCGTGTTAAATCGGAAACCCATCAGTTTTGACCCGATCGGATTTTGTTTCACACGTACAGAATTTGGATACAACTAAAATGCTATACCCAAATTATTTGATTTGATTATTCAGACTTATAAAATTTTAGCAAATAAATAGTTGAGCTGGTTTGGATGGTTGGTTTTGAGTATATAACAGTAGAGTTGATTTATGCCGATTTTAAGTGGAAACTATATATAAGACCTAGTAGTTAACTTCTTATTAACTTTGGGATAATTTTCAATTTTATTTTTCAAAAGAAAAAAAGAAGAGAAAAACTTCTTCTTATATATCAAGACAAGAGCTAGGTTTGGCCAGAATGCCCGTAACCCTGCCGGTTTATTATATTAGGATCATAGGATGGGCGAACCATATTTATTTATGCTTGATCAATATCTATTTATTTGAGTTCAGGATTAGGATTTAAGGCTAGAATGTCTCAAATTGTAATACCAATCTGGTCTTGATAAACACGTGCAAGGGGTCAGGCCTTCCTGTTTCCCCGTAAATTTTCCAGCTACAACGAACACGAACAACTATCGTATAGACGCTCACGTGTTTAACACGTGAGCTTTATTTAGCCTATTAGTTGTTTAATTGCAGCGTCTATATGCTCTGCATAAAGACGCTCATGTGTTTAACATGTAAGGCTTATTTAGCATATTAAGTGTTTGATTGCAGCGCCTATATGCTCTTGATGGAAATCCTTTTCGGGTCTCCGTCAGATGTTGTCTTCCGTCGATCTCCCGGTGGATTTTGGAGGTCATCTCCTGTTGCGTGTGGGTCTCAATGGGTTTCGAGGAGATTGGTGATCTGAGGAGCTCAACGCCGAGTACCTGCAAAGAAGTTCCGGGGTGGTTTGGTACCACCGAGGACCCTCCGACGATCAAGTTAGCACTAGAACCGAGCAGAGTAACAGTTAAGTGGAGTAAAAAATGGCTTACTTGACCCCTCTGTGATGGGGGTTTATACAGCGGCGGCGGCATGCGGGGGCAGGCGCGAGAATCACGCCGGCCGTTACGCTCCCGACGTCACGTCCGCGTGATAAGCGGATCTTCCCATTAATGACGAGACAGGCTCGTTAACGGGGATCGCAATGGCGTGGAACACGGGATGTGGCCGGCGGAGCACGGCGAGATTCGCGGAGCGGCGGTTACGCCTGCGAGTGGTGCCGTTGGTCGGTCGAAGGACCGATGAAGGGGACCTCGGCCGGGAAGCTCGGGGATGAGTGAGAGGGCCGAGGAGTCTTGGTCCTGTGGTAGCTAGGGGCGAGCTGAGAGGCCGAGGAGGCCAATTTTCGGGAGGCTCTGAGGAGAGCCAGCTTGTACTTGTAGGTCGGGTACAAGGGTGGCCTGGTCGGCCCCTGTGGACCCTTTCTTCTGAGTTTTGGGACACGTCATCTGCCGCGTGTCCAGATCTTGGAGACCGCTAATATTGAGCATCATCATTATCCCCCCGTCTTGTCCCGACCAGCTAACGGGTCGAGTCAGGAGTGGACTGCTAGGCCTCCCGAGGTGAGCTCCTTCATAAGGCTTTGTCGGGACGAGTCCTCGGGCTGTCAGTTATCTCTTCTGCTAGTGAATCGGGGCGAGATCTCCGCATTTAAGCAAGGTGCGCCGGTTCGTGCATTCTGCTACTGAAGCGACGGTCCACGCGTCAAGCGTCGATTAACCGACGCGACGTATGCAGTCCTGCGGCGTCTGATGGGAAGCGGTCCAGCGCAGGATCGACACGTGGACGACGACGGGCGTCGTTGGATGAGGCCGCTTGCAGCAATAAGTAGGGGCGGGGCCCGCTCCAGGCCTCTACTCTTTTACTTTTCCTCTCTCTTAAGTCGCGGCCGCTCGGCGTTCTTCTTCTTTTTGAGTACATGGTTCGTTCCGACTCCTTGGGTTGCTCGCGCCAGAGGGAGGCTAGTAGCTCGGCCGAGCCCCTGGCTGGCTCATGCCCTTGGGCGGATGTTCTGCCGGCGATAGGGTCGTCTGCTTTGTTGATGGCTCCTGGTGGTTGCTTCGGCGGCGGCCATAGACGTCCACAGTTATCCAAGCTCCAGACGGGGGACAGAGGGGAGGGTGATGATGGGGCCCCTCTTAAGAGGAAGAGGACAATTTCTCGCGCGTCATCGTCGAGGGTCCCTGAGGGAATTTCTGTGCAGGAGGGGGGCGCCGTCTTCACGGTTCCGTCTGGGCTTTCCGTTGCTGCTGGCCTGCTTGCCGAGATGGAGGAGTCGGTTGGGGGAAAGCTTCCGCATGGCTCCCTGAGGGCCTAACTGGAGGTCATGGCCCAGGGGGCGGTCCAGGTATGAACCCCTCTACGCGTAGTTTTTCTGGTATTCCTTTCTTTGGCTCGGGGGCCTCCTGGTTTCTCATCCGCTTTCCGTCAGGTCCTTCAACACTGCGCCCTTGCCGCTCATATGGAGGCCGAGGGGGCATTCCACGCACCGAGGCCAGTAGAAGTGTTTCCCTCAGAGGTCGAGGTTTTGCGGCGTGACCTGCGCCTGGAGAGGGCAAGGGCCGACGTCCTGGCAGCCCGGGCGGAGGCTGCGGAACTTGCCAATTCAGCGATTCGGGGTGTCCATCGTCGTCTGAGTGCGTCCCTCCGGGTCGCCGATAGGAAGCTGGCAGATCTGGCCGAACGCTTCGCGACCATGGAGAAGGAGAGGGACGCCAGCAGGGGAGATGCTGAGGCGGCGCTTCTGGAGGCCCAGGTCGCCGAGGCTCGGGTTAAGAAAGCTGTGGCCGAATATAAGGCGTCAGAGCAATTTTACGTCGAGCTCGGGGAGTATTCTGCCGTCGCGTGGAACAAGGCCCTGGATGTCGTGAAGGAGCAGCTTCCCGAGTTCGACGATGGCGAGCTCCGCGCTCGGGTTCCGCTTCCGGTGGCGAGGCCTCCGGTGGAAGATGGCGAGGGGAGTAGGGCATGCCCCTGGTGGCGAAATCTCCGGTGGTAAAGCCCCCGGCAGGCCGTGACGCCAGCGATGAGGGGACCGAAGTAGGCCTCCGGGCAGTTTGTAGGGCTGGGGAGCCCCAGAATACCCTTTGAAAAAACTTTGCTTTTGGAAATAAAAGAAAATTCTTGTTTCATCGGTTTGCATTTCATCTTCTATGTGTGAAGAATGTTTGTAAAATATCTCTGCTTGCACTGTTGGGTCAGCTATCTGTCTAGCGATCGCTCGTCGGGTTGATTTTGATCCCTCGCCAAGCGCTGCCGACCTTGTATCTCCATCACTTGCCAAGCACTGCCGAGGAGGCATCTCCATGGCCCTGGAGCCGAGGGGGGATCGCTTAGACTTCGATGGACTTGTTGCCCCTTTTGGGGGATTCGGATCCTCAGCGTTGGTGGGGCTATAAGAAGCCCGCCAAGGATAACCGGGCGGTGAAGCTGCGCGGTCTCCTCTTTGTGAGGGCTTTGATCTATGGCTTCGCGGGTAGGCAACTACCGACCCGGGATGACCGAGCGGGGCAGCCGCTCGAATGCCTCTTGCGAGGGCTTCGGTCCCTGGCATCATGGGTAGGGAGCTACCTGCCGGAGATGACCGAGCAGGGTAGCTGCCCGGTCGCCTCTGGTGAGGGCTTTGATCTTTAGTGTTGGAGGGGCTGTAGGAAGCCCACTAAGGATGACCGGGCAGTAAAGCTGTGCGGTTGCCTCGTGGCGAGGACTTCGATCTATGGCATCATGGGTAGGCAACTACCAGCCCGAGATGACCGAGAGGGGCAGCCGCTCGGATGCCTCTTGCGAGGGCTTCGATCCCTGGCGTCATGGGTAGGGAGCTACCAACCGGAGATGACCGAGCAGGGTAGCCGCTCGGTTTCCTCTTGCGAGGGCTTTGATCCTTCAGGACGGGGACCGAGCAGGGTTACTGCCTCATGCCTCTTGGCGAGGACTTTGATCCCTGTCGGTTGTGGTAGGAAGCTACCAGCCGGGGATAGCCGAGCAAGGGCTCGACTGCCTCTGGGAGGACTTTGGTCCTTAGCGCGGGAGGGGATGTATAAGCCTACCAAGGACCCTTGGCCGGGCAGGGTTTCTGCCCGGTGCCTCTTGGCGAGGGCTTTTGTCCTGAAGGATAGCCGAGCGAGGGATCCTCGGGCTCGACTGCCTCTGGGAGGGGTTTTTGATCCCCAGCGTTGTGGCAGGGAAGCTGCCCGCTGGGGATAGCCGAGCGAGGGATCCTCGGGCTCGACTGCCTCTGGGAGGGATTTTTGGTCCTTAGCGTCAGGGGGCTGCAGGAAGCCCACTAAGGATAGCCGGACGGTGGGTTGCACAGCCGCCTCTTGGTGAGGGCCTTGGATTGTAAAGATGGAACTCTAGTCGTATATACTCGCTTATTCTTGGATTGTAAAGTTTCTTTATTCGTATGGACAGGAATTTTAGAGAGCGCTTTACACCATCTATACGAAAGGGAAAAAGAGGGGGGCGATATATACTCGCTGGCTTTGACCTCACTGGTATAGCTTGAGCTTCTCGGCGTTGTAAGGCCGCGGAAGCTTTCGCCCGTCCGCGTCTTGTAGGCGGTAGGCTCCGCCGGGGAGCGCCTCAGAAGCGAGGAAGGGACCTTCCCACTTTGGGGTGAACTTGTGAAGCCTGCCTTGGTCGGTGAACTCGTTCCACTGCAGAACCAGGTCCCCGGTTTTGAAGAAGCGGTGTTTGACCCGAGCGTTGTAGTATCGGGCCGTTTGTTGTTGATAGGTGGCAGCTCTGATCTGAGCCCGATCCCTCTTTTCCAACAAGATGTCGAGGTTGGTCCGTAGCACCGAGGTGTTTGCGTCATCGTCGAAGTGCTCGACCCGGTGACTGGGTAGCCCGATCTCCGCTGGGACCATCGCTTCGGTCCCGTAGCAGAGGCTAAAGGGGGTCTCCCCGGTGGGAGACTTTTTTGACGTGGGCAGGGCCCAAAAGACCCGGGGCAGTTCTTCGACCCAACTACCTTGTCGCCCTTCTAGGCGGGTCCGGAGACCTCGGAGGACATCTCGGTTAGCGACCTCGGCCTGCCCGTTGCATTGGGGATGCGCGACTGCGGCGAACTTCATGAGGATATGGTGCTCTTTGCAGAAGTCCTTCACTTTCTCGTTCTCGAAGTTCGTCCCGTGGTCGGTGACGATGCATCTCGGGACGCCAAACCGGAGTATCAGGTTGTTTTGCAGGAACTTGATGGTTGTGGCGGCGTCCGGTTTCCTGATGGGGACGGCCTCGATCCACTTGGTGAAGTGGTCCACCGCGACGAGGGCGTATTTGTGCCCGCCTGTTCCGGTAGAGAACTGGCCGATCATATCCAACCCCTACTGAGCGAACGGCCATAGGGATGTCAGGGCGGTCAGCTCGGTAGCTGGGAGGCGGGGAATGCTGCCGTGGAGCTGGCAGCTCTTGCACCTCCTGACCAACTTTAGGGCATCCTCGTGCATGGTCGGCCAGTAATATCCTTGGAGTAACGCTTTTTGGATCAAGGTTCAAGCCCCTTGGTGTGCACCGACAGTTGGATATAGTGCCCTCAGAGTCAATTATTGGATCACAGGCATGTGATTGCAATGATTGAGGAAGGACCTATGCTGGTAGGACAGTCTTACTCGAGATTATAGTATGCTATCTGCTTTGTCTTTATCATCGTGTGCTGCTTTAGGTGACCTTACAGGTCGCTATTACACGTTGATAGAGCCCTTAGGATTCTTGCTTGACTACCAGCAGTATGATGGCGATCATATACGTGGGAGCTGGGGTCTATAAGCACATCCTTAAAAGGTCCCTAGTCGTGGGAGTTTTCGAGACAGGGCATCGATACTCCGGAGTAGACTAGTGTATACAGTCGAGACCCCGACGAGGGGCGGTGGCCGGTCTTACAAGCCATTGGTGTCAGTTGGTTCACCTAAGATATATACAGGTGCTCATTGGGTTTTGAGTATACCGGACAGGACTCGTCGGGAACATGCTAGTTGGTATTATACCTGACGTCAGATAGCAGTTCCCTGGTGACATGTGTACAGGTTAGTTCATCGACCTGAGATCGTCATTTGTCTCGTGTGAGTTCCCACTGTGCTTTGATTACTACCCTACCACGGCTCAAAGGAGTCATGCAAACAGGTTTTAGTTGGGTACAGTCCCGAGCCATATGGAGGCAGTGAGCGGATCGGCAGGGGTTTCGTCTCTCCCGGTATTGGGGGTGAGATCGCGCTGTGTCTAGAAGAGCAATTACACGAAGTTCTTGGCCAAGGCAGGAGATTTACTGTTAGGTATTCCAGTAGTATCTCAGGGTGTTCTGGGCTACACTCCGACACGAATTGTACCGATTTTGGGGGTCTGACTCTTACCAACTCCCTAGGCCCGACATGCGATACTTATAGACGAACGGACCGGACTGTACGGATATTTTCACTGACAGAATCAGTAGGGTGTCAGGATGAGTTTGCTCATCGACCTCCCTTTTGGTCAATACCTGGTAGCCCGTTACGTACAGCCAGTACCACTGACGTGCTAGTGGTTAAATCCACAGCCAAAGTGTTGACGAGTCTTTAGAGTCCCCCACAGACAATTTCTCAAGTTTCGGGCGAAACGTTGTAGAGGCCGTATGGTATTATGGCAGGGTTCGATCATATACGTGCAGCCGTGCACGGATCATGATCGAACGGATCATACTGGTGGACTTTGGTTTAAGCCGGATCCTAGTATTAGATTTGTTGGATTACTTTAGTCTCATCGCATTCACATTCAGTCGGAATGCGGATGCAAGTATGTATATACAGGTGATGGGTATCCTTGTGATTCGTCACGAGTTTAATTTAGATGTTGCCGTATCTTTTTGTTGGACTAAACATTTGGGTTATTGTTTATTTTGGTGAATATTATGAGCTTAGTTCATGATGAGGTGCATTAAATGTGACATAGACATGTTTCGTGACTCATGGTGTCACGACCCACCTCCAAACAGAGAGTATTGTCCGCTGTGGCCGAAGCCGCACGGTTTTGTCCTTCGGAGCGAACCGGACCCGACCAGGGGCCACTTCCCAGGAGGTCACCCATCCCAAGACTTCCCTGGCCCGAGCACGCTTAACTACGGAGTTCTCAAGCTCCTGTAGTTCCGGTTCACTTAAAAGGCGCCTCTGTATTGAAGAGTGGTATCATTCCATTTATAGTACAGATCTGCCCCCTTTCGGAATGTATTCCGAAGAGTCCCCATTGTTCTACAGTGGGTCCCACGGACTCAAGAGGTGGCCCCCATGGATTCAAGAGGTGGCCCCCGCCCACTTAACACGACACTTGGCGTGGCACTTTGTTCCGTGTGGCACTTTGCTCCGTGAACAAGAACCGGGTCCCGACATTCTCCCCACCTTTGAACAATGGTTCGTCCTCGAACCACAGACCTACTATTGAGGGACCGGCTCTGATACCATTCTGTCATGACCCACCTCCAAACAGAGAGTATTGTCCGCTGTGGCCGAAGCCGCACGGTTTTGTCCTTCGGAGCGAACCGGACCCGACCAGGGGCCACTTCCCAGGAGGTCACCCATCCCAAGACTTCCCTGGCCCGAGCACGCTTAACTACGGAGTTCTCAAGCTCCTGTAGTTCCGGTTCACTTAAAAGGCGCCTCTGTATTGAAGAGTGGTATCATTCCATTTATAGTACAGATCTGCCCCCTTTCGGAATGTATTCCGAAGAGTCCACATTGTTCTACAGTAGGTCCCACGGACTCAAGAGGTGGCCCCCATGGATTCAAGAGGTGGCCCCCGCCCACTTAACACGACACTTGGCATGGCACTTTGTTCCGTGTGGCACTTTGCTCCGTGAGCAAGAACCGGGTCCCGACACATGGTCTCTTTAACTGTGCAAATGTCACATTAGTGTTGGATTTTCGGTGTGAAATGAAAGATGGAGAGAGAGAGAGAGGGCAGCCATGTATATGGGTTAGCTCTGATACCATGTAAGTCTACGGTAGCGCCCCGGCCGTCGATCCGAGGCCAAAATGCGGAAACAAAAACTTTTCATAAACTTGAAACGGGCGCTAACGTATACTATAAACCCGGATCGAACCATTAGAAAAAATTTGAGTGCTGGAAATGTACTTGGGGCCCACTTCGGGAAATTTTGTCGATCGAAATTTTAAATAAATTAGTTCACAGTACTTACATTACTATCTGCGACCGTGAATGTCATTTGATCGGTAAATCTTGTCTAATCGCTATAGCCCCTTTAGACGGATTTGCAAACGTGACATTCACGTTGATGTTCTGTGTTGTGCTGTGATGTTACGGATTTGTCGTGGTGGATAGCCTGGTGCAATGGTAGTACAATTTGGTTGTATATGTACATTTGATATTGCGAGGCGAGCGTCCGACATGTGGACTGCCGTCACTGCCTGTTTGTATATTATTCTTTTGGGGCACGACCGGGCTGAGGTAGTATACTCTTTGTATATATTTTACTTTCTGTACTAGAATTACCCCAAGGTGGAGTGCACGGATAGCCGGGTTCTAGAGGGCAACGGGCCCGCATCTCATGGCTTTGAGATGGAGGGGGCTTTACTCTAGAATTGGCGGGCTATTCGCCGCACTCGTAGGGGGTATAGGTTGACCCAAGGAGGGGTGCTCAAGTTACCGGATTCCGTGAAGTGCTGAGTGGTCCATTCACTTTGTTGAAGGGGGCTGCCTCGCTTAAGGTTTTGGCGGATAACTTGCCGCGCCCGTAGGGGTCTAGGATTTCATTGCACAGGCTATCCACACGACCAGGGGAACGTCGGGTTTCAGTAGCGGCTCTATGAAACCCAGGGATCCCAGATTATCTGTATTGTTCTGTGATGATTATTACATTTCTGTGATGTTGCATTTTATCACGCCTGGAGCGATTATTATATATTGATATATATATATATATATATAGTAGATGTTGTATATGTTTTACACCCGCGCTAGTCCAGTCCCCGCTCTGTCGTTAGTTAAGTAACCTAACGGTTGATGATGGGACCCAGTGGCGAATGCGGATGGCATATACGTACATCATATTTTCGTTCTTTATTGGTGTGATCAATTGGTGGGACCGCGTTGATTCGGATCAATGCAAGCTAAACAAACCTGTTTGATGTTGTTGGAACATTTTTCAAAAAGCTGTTATTGCAAGGACATTCTCTTTTGTTTTGCACAGTGGATTAGGTTATGAATATCCAGCACCTCAATCGACGAGGCAAGGGCCGAGATCCCTTCACCGGGAGTGACCCCTTGGACAGAAGTTTGTGTCAGGGTAATAACTTCACAATAGCCGATTTCCTTTTTGCTTTGCATCGTGGTATTCAGTTAGAATATCCCGCATCTCATTCTACGGGAAAAGAGCCGAGATCCTTTCACCGGGAGTGACCTCTTTAGCAAAGGTTTTCGCCACTAAATATTTATAAAAAACTATCTGGTTCCTTCAACGATATCAAGTTCATTACGTTAAAGGTTTTTCGCCAAAAACCATTCGTAGCCCTCCGTCATTTCAGACGGGTAGCACTTAGTATTCATGCTATGTTTGTTGACCTTCGTCAAGGCATAGTGTATGTTAGCTGCTTGTTACCTTTCTGTTGCATAGATAGATGCGTTGGTTTGGGACAGTCGTACAGCCTTGTTGATTTTCGTCAAGGGCTTGTACGGGTGGGTTCAAATTAACCTGGACAATGACGGGTAGAACTTGACATGTGACTTATGATTTGTTGACCTCCGTCAAGGTCATAAGAGCATGGGGTAAAAATCACATCGGGAGTTTCTAAAAAAACTGAAACTTGCCAGGCATGCGCATACCTTCTGGAGTGTGATAACGTGAGTGGATTCCATCACGTTATCATGCGATGATAGTTGGATCCCGATTCCCATTGATGAGTTGGTTTACTCCTCTGGTGATCCCGACTAATTCTTCTTTCAGGTTTGGAGGAGAATTTGAGGATACAGTGGGAGGTTTCCTGATTAGATAAAGTGATAACCATTCTGATCTAGGTTAGAGTGCACGCAGAGTGTTTCTTTTCTCTCTCTTTGGCAGCGACCATGGCCCGACCCTAGACTATGACTCAGTGACCAGGTTGACTGAACCTTCTTAAAGCACTGGCTTTTGGATTGTCTGAGTTGCATACCTCATTGCCACTCCTACTTTTACCCTTTTTCTCCGGAACATTTCATATCACTACGAACATCCACTTCCATTGGATAAAACTATCGTATGGTTATATACGAACTCGAAGGAACTTATTCCAGATTCGAGGATGGTTTCCGGTTCTAGAGAAAATGAATAGGACTATTCAATTGTTTTTTCCTTTTACCTTTTCTCAGATTGTGAGGACTCCTTGGTTTAGGAGGGTACACCTATTACACTTATTGGATAGTCTTCTTCCAAACCATAGGCAGGTGCCGAACGGTAGAGAATGAAGAAAACCGATTAGCCTAAATAAGGTGTACAGAAGGTATTAAGTAAAGACAAATAAAGAGATTAGAAAGAGGGCAAAGTAAATTGCGACTACTATTCATGACCAAACCAAGTATTTCATCGCCACTCCTACTTCACCTTTGTATTTCTCCAGAACACCCCGTATCACTACGAAAATCCACAGTTATTTGGATACTCCATCGTATGGTTATATAGGAACTCGAAGGAACTTGTTCCAGTTCGGGAATGGATTCTGGTTCAGGGGAAATAGAATAAGATTTATTCAGTTGTCTTTTGTCTTTACCTTCTCTCGCATTGCGAGTGCTCCTAGGATTAGGACAGTACACCTATTTCGCTTATTGGATAGTCTTCTTCCAGATCATAGGCTGGTGCCGAACGGTAGCGAAGGAAGAAAACCATTTAGCCTAACGATGGTGTGCAGAAGGTAGCAAATAAAGACAAATAAAGGGATTTGGAGAGATGGCAAAGAGATATACGGTTACAGTCATGAATCTGATAATGGAAGAGGCATTACTAGGAATACCCGGATACCCATCGAAACATTTACATGTTTCATGTTTCATTGTTCATTGTTAGTAGAAAACTGATTTCCCAATTAGGTACTTAATCCACGGTATGTATTTACCAGGTATGATTCTCACATCTGTATGGTTTTATAGATGATGAGTGAGAGTAAGTTATTGGGAATTAGGCGATCATCCTCATTATATCGGAATTCGTTGTAATTGGTGATATTTGAGGAAATCGCCTGGGTCTTTGCAGTACGACAAATATTTGGTTTTGAATATCCGTTGTTATGCACCATTTTCAAACTGATATATCTGTACGCTTATTTTTATAAAATGAGATATAACTTTTTAAAATTATGTCCATGGCATTTACCTATATCAGTTGATGGTTAGGTAAGGAGTATTCAACAGCGGTGTAATTCTTCATAACCATAGTACAGTTTTCAACCTACGCCGCACAGGGTTTGAGTTATTCAACTCAGGGGAGTTATACAGAGTATTGTATGTTGTCCAGTGTCCATTAGGACAAAGGGGTAGGTCCTCGTACTATATTCTGTTTACTTATGACTTCTCTAGTTTTAGACAAGTGTTTCGTAGAAACACAAGGTCTATGTTTTGAGAAGTTACAGGTATAAGAGTAAAGTAGAGAACCGCGTGTTGCAAATATCAGGATTCTTCAAGGTAATCGAAGATATAGATACTTGTGTATGGTATTCAATTGATAGTAATGATTATGAGAACTTGCTTCTCTTTCAGGTTACTCATGCTTGGATGCACTCCTAAGTTGAGTAATGCTGATCGGCCTCTCTCCATTTAGTTGACATGCACTGGAGACAGCTGCATGATTTGAATCTGGTTCCAATTAAATCAGTGCCTCTATTTCTATATTGTATATAGAATAGTTCATATCTTAACATTGTTAAGGTATGGGGAGTTTTCCGGCTTATGCTTAAAACCAGACTCTGGATAACTCAAGGCACGTTTCTGTAATGGCTGTTTGTGGGTTGACCCAGGCTATGACGAGGGTTAACTTTCTACCATCTGGAAGATCAATGGTGATATTGTTCATGACTCGCCACAGTTTTAGTAAAATGGACTTTTTCAGAAAACAGTAGTGAGAGTATGGTAGAACTGAAAGTGATTCCAGAACCGCAAACGATTACTGAAAATGTAATAGGACCTAAAGATTCAATCTGGATTGACATTCCATTGGCCACTCCGCAGATATGGTGGGTAACCTCAGGCACTCGAGAGGTACTTCGGTATGCTCAAAGATGGTGACAGAGAGGTTCTTGTTTTCCCAGAATTGACACTACTGTTGTTCTAGGTTATGAGACCTG
This sequence comes from Agapanthus africanus, assembly GCA_030015575.1. Taxonomy (NCBI): domain Eukaryota; kingdom Viridiplantae; phylum Streptophyta; class Magnoliopsida; order Asparagales; family Amaryllidaceae; genus Agapanthus; species Agapanthus africanus. The sequence continues at coordinate 750,442,205 of CM057340.1, read as the reverse complement.
GCAGGAGGATGAGTATAACGTCGTTCTAAACTAGCTTTAGAAGTGCACGTGTATATGACTCTGCCAGAGGGTTGTCGTAGTCAGTGGGAGCAGCGGAAGTATAGTGGACAAGTAGCTTATGTCTATTTATGGACTAAAGAAGATATAGCGGAGATAGATCATCCATTTTTTATGTGACAGTCATGGACTTTGACTTCGTCAGAATAGGAGATGGATCTGTTAAAAAGGTAGTAGGGTGTGATATCCTGGTATATGGATGACATACACATAGTAGGAAGTGAAATTCCTATACTACGATCGGTTATACTTTGGTTGTCACACAGTGGTTTCTCCACATAGGATATAGATATAATATCGGACATTCTAATTACTAGATCTATGATTTTAGATCTAGATTTGGGTAGTTTCCCAATCTGGGTACTTAGACAGCATTCTACAGGTATTTTAGAATGGACGACTCCTGGCACGGTAGTATACCTGCAGGTGATGGAGTCACCCTCTCTAAAGGTGTCTGTCACGCCCCGCTTACCAGAGTACGCTAGATTGGGCACGTGACATAGCCAACCATGCTATCTGTGGGTAGGAAGTATCCATCCACAGTCACATTACGGCTGTAGAGATATCAAGAACAAGACAAAACTATCTAAACATGTCCATAATCCAGAATAACAAGAGTCAATAATAAATAAATGCGGAAGCAAATGATCCAATACAAATAACTGAAAGGTATGTCCCATAATGCGGGCTCACATCAGGAAAAATGCAGGAAATAAAACTAACCACTACTGGACTCACAACTCAGCCTGCTGGCTGAAGTACTCCTGTTCGGACTGCGACAGTGGTACAGAATCTAGGCCATGCAAAACCCAGACGTCAGCGCGTCATGTCAACCAGTAATATAATATGAACAATGTAATAGGCAATGCAAAAATAAACATGAATAACGCAATAATGTGAAACAAGCAGTGCAGGGTAGTGTGCAGTGGGTAACCAAACTGTTCTATCAAGTTTTCTAGTCTAAAGTCTTTGAAATCAATTGATGAATCATCGATGTAACTCAATAGTATCCCGTACATACCCGGGACCACGGCCACAATATTCTCGGTTGCAGCCGAGACATGCCGCTAGATACAAAACAGGAATGTGTACACTCGATAGTATCCCGTACATACCCGGGACCACGGCCACAATATTCTCGGCTAAAACCGAGACATGCCGCTAGGCACAAAACATGAATGTGTACACTCAGGACAGGTAGCGAACTGTCGAGTTACAAGTCAGGTTTCACCTTTGATTTCCCCATACCCCCAAGTTATATGTGCAAGTCAAGTCAGGTATTCAGAAATCAAGAAACTAATGCCAACACAGGATCAGGTAAACAGGTTTGTCTGGATAGACAACAGGAACGGTCCATGAGGAATACATGTCAGGTTTGTTGGCACTAGGCACGAGATCGGGTAACAGGTCGGGTCATGGTACATCAGGTCAAGTCAACAGTATACGGTACCATGTCAGGTGTATCAATATACATATATGTGTAGCACGTCAGGTCAAGGTACAAATAATATCGTGGGTGTGCTCACAATCAGATATAAGCAAACATCAAGATCTAATCAATGCGCAAAGCAATAAAGCGGATTCATTAGCTAGCTGTACAGTTTTCAATCGTGTTAAATAGATGGTGTCAATATAACGTGAATACAGAATGGTAAATGTAACTACTGGAATCAGGTTAATAAAACATTGAGTGTTTCAAGAATGCAACGACGAGTGTAATCTGTTTAAAGAATGCAATTGTAATTTGACCGGTTTAAGTTGTACATGAATATCTGATAAACTAACTGGAATAAAAGCCCCATAGCAGTAAATCAAAATGTAATTTATCACGTACGGGGTCGTTAGGTATGAATAATTTGATGCGAGATCAAGTCTTAGGTTCAGAAACATACAGGTACGGCGGAGCCTGATACGGTTAATGGGAACTCTACTGTTATCACTTCTAAATAGGGGTTCATCAGAAAAAAATAATTAATTTGGCATGCTGCTAGGGTTAAACAGGAAGCAATGTATGTAAGGTGATTTACTAAATAATACGTCATTAAACCATGGATAAATATTAAGGCAAGTTTTAAAGTTAGTATTAAAGCAAGTTTAAAGCTTCAAATAGCATGTAAGCAAGTATCGAATACTTGCCTCGAACAAAAGACGATCACGAGAACGGAGGCGCGTACCTACGCAACACGCTAACAGCAAGGGCTCGGAATAGAGATGATGATCCGGACAAAGATGGATGCACTCACGGCAACCCGGCAGCGAGGCGATCGGTGCCGTCAAGATCACCGGCGGTTCAAGCCGCGATGGTGACGACGACGAGATGGGTTTCTGTAGAGGTCTCGGCTGCAGTTGGGTTCGAGGAAGGAGAGGGGTCGGCCAGTGCTGGAGATGATGGTGAGGTGAGGAGGTGCGGGCGACGGCGGTGGCGCGGATGGCGACGACGAGGTCCTGCCGACGACGGGTTGCGAGGGTGGAGACTCGGGTAAACAAAGGAAGAGAGGGGAGATGGCGAGGAGAGGAAACTCAGGTGAGGGGAACACGGCGAGGTGATGGTCGGCGGCGGCGACTTGGCGACTGCAGGGAATTCTGCAGGTGGCCGCGGCTGCACAGGGCGCGCGGGGGAGAAGGAAGAAGGTTGAGGTTGAGGGGAGGAGGCGGAGGCGACGGCGACGGTGACGCTGGCGCCGGCGTCGGGGCTGCGGCGGCGACGGTGAAGGCGGCTAGGGTTAGGGTTCACGGTGGGTTTTGTTTTCGCGTTCTGGAAAAATATATGAGGGGAGAAGAGAAATATATAGGGAAGGAGAGAGAGAGTTAGAGAGAGAGAGAAAGAGATACGAGGGAGAGAGAGAACGGAATAGAGAGAGAGAGAGAAATTGGATGAGGGGCACACGGGGTTTAAATCCCTCGTGATTGGCTGGGCAACGGTTGTAAAGGTTTAAAAGATTAATTAAAAGATTTTAGGAAATTTAATTAACAGTAAAGATTGTATGGTTAAAGAAATATTATATGGTTTAAATATTATATTAATTTGGGATTTTGGCGCTAAATGAAATATTTCCAAATCGCGTCCGGATTGGGTCCAAAAATTCGAAATTTAAATAATAGGATTTTAAGCGGGTTCCATATTTTGAAATCGAGTGTTTTATGATTAAAAAGCATACCCCTAAGACGGACACCTGTACGCGCGCATAGCCGTCCAAACTCGCACGTTTCACCGAACGGGACGAGAACTCGAAGCACGGACGCTACCACAAGGCTAGGGGTGTCGAGTAGGCCAATATGGATATTTTTAATTTCATTTTAGATGCTAAAATTTGTTATATGCAGAAATGATTTTTCCAGATAAAATTTTACAGTAAGACCCAAACAAGCAAGATAAATGAAATGAGTACTACCTAATGCTCAAACAGTAACAGAAATTAGTAGTATTGGGCTCGGGTGTTACAGTGTCTTACTGACTAAAGGGGAGAGGGATGTGCATGATTGACATATCACTTGCTTAGGCAATTGAGCCAATCACGAGATGTTAAGTACCACACCAGATGTTGTTTTTGCACTAGATGCAATAAGTTGATATTGATCCAATCCTGGAGAAACATTCGGAAGCAGTTTTAGAACATAAGTGGATATTCTAGGGATATGATAACGACGGCCTTTTTCGGGAGATGGTTATCATTCCAGGCTTCCAAAGTGACCTGGATGACAGAGTGACTGTCAGAGTTATAGTTTTCCCTCTGACGATGGGCAGTTGTTTGGACTGGAGGTCCAAGCGGATATTAATGGAGGCATGGCGCAGGATACTGATTAAGTTCAGTTGACGATACAGTTTAAGAAGTTTGGATTTGGAGTTCATTTATGAACTAGGTCCCATCAGATATCCAGACATATTCTAAGACAGGTATTGCTAATTTCGGCAGATGGCTTTCTCCGCGAACTTGAGATAAAGAGAAACATAGAAGAAACATCAGGGTGGATCCACTCACTGAGGCTATTCCTCGAACGCAATAGTTTCGCAAACGGGCTTTATGAGACTGATTAGTAGAGGAGTTGGGTGTTCGGTATCACACGGGCTGTGAGTATGCGACATCGCAATAATTAGCCTTGAGTGCAAGTGGGAGATTGTTGGATATAGTGCCCTCAGAGTCAATTATTGGATCACAAGCACGTGATTGCAATGATTGAGGGAGGACCTATGCTGGTAGGACAGTCTTACTCGAAATTATAGTATGCTATCTGGTTTGTCTTTATCATCGTGTACTGCTTTAGGTGACCTTACAGGTCGTTATTACATGTTGATAGAGCCTTTAGGATTCTTGCTTGACTTCCAGCAGTATGATGGCGATCATATACGTGGGAGCTGGGGTCTATAAGCACATCCTTAAAAGGTCCCTAGTCGTGGGAGTTTTCGAGACAGGGCATCGATACTCCGGAGTAGACTAGTGTATACAGTCGAGACCCTGACGAGGGGCGGTGGCCGGTCTCACAAGCGATTGGTGTCAGTTGGTTCACCTAAGATGTATACGGGTGCTCATTGGGTTATGAGTACACCGGACAGGACTCGTCGGGAACATGCTAGTTAGTATTATACCTGACGTCAGATAGCAGTTCCCTGGTGACATGTGTACAGGTTAGTTCATCGACCTGAGATCATCATTTGTCTCGTGTGAGTTTCCACTGTGCTTTGATTACTACCCTACCACGGCTCAAAGGAGTTGTGCAAACAAGTTTTAGTTGGGTACAGTCCTGAGCCACATGGAGGCAGTGAGCGGATCGGCATGGGTTTCGTCTCTCCCTTTATTGGGGGTGAGATTGCGCTGTGTCTAGAAGAGCCATTACACGAAGTCCTTGGCCAAGGCAGGAGATTTACTGGCAGGTATTCCAGTAGTATCTCAGGGTGTTCTGGGCTACACTCCGACACGACTTGTACCGCTTTTGGGGGTCTGACTCTTACCAAACCCCTAGGCCCGACATGCGATACTCATAGACGAACGGACCGGACTGTATGGATATTGTTACTGACAGGATCAGTAGGGTGTCAGGATGAGTTTGCTCATCGACCTCCCTTTTGATCAATACCTGGTAGCCCGTTACGTACATCTAGTACCACTGACGTGCTAGTGGTTAAATCCACAGCCAAAGTGTTGACGAGTCTTTAGAGTCCCCCACAGACAGTTTCTCAAGTTTCGGGCGAAATGTTGTAGAGGCCGTATGGTATTATGGCAGGCTTCGATCATATACATGCAGTCGTGCACGGATCATGATCGGACGGATCATACTAGTGAGCTTTGGTTTAAGCCGGATCGTAGTATTAGATTTGTTGGATTACTTTAGTCTCATCGCATTCGCATTCAGTCGGAATGCGGATGCAGGTATGTATATACAGGTGAGGGGTATCCTTGTGATCCGTCACGAGTTGACTTTAGATGTTGCCGTATTTTTTTGTTGGACCAAACATTTGGGTTAATGTTTATTTTGGTGGAAATTATGAGCTTAGTTCATGATGAGGTGCATTAAATATGACATGGACATGTTTAGTGACTCATGGTCTCTTTAATTGTGCATATGTCACATTAGTGTTGGGTTTTGGGTGTGAAATGAAAGATGGAGAAAGAGAGAGGGCAGCCATGTATATGGGTTAGCTCTTGTGATTATCATTCTAGCCTCTTTCATTTTTCATCTCACACAAGAAAAGAAAAAATGGCTCTTCTTCTTCTTCTTCCTCTAGCTCACAAATTCCACCAATGGCATCATCTTCAACCTCCATCCATACACTCTCATGTGTTGAGAATCAATGGATGCTTGAGATAAAGTGATCACACACATTCTCTACTTCACCTTGGACACGTCGGCTAGCATACTTTGTGCCCGAGTTGCTTCGGTTCGAAGCGGGAGCCCGTAAAAGGATTCGAAGATGTGGTGCCCTTTCTGACAAGGAGACCGGAGATTGGAGATGCCGCGAGGAGCAAGAGATGGTGGCTAAAGACCGAAGGACACGGATTGATCGGTATAGCTTTCCTAACTTCTTCTAGATTGCTAGTTATGGGTTAATGGTTCGATCCGGATTTATAGTATACGTTAGCGCCAGTTTCAAGTTTATGAAAAGTTTTTGTTTCCGCATTTTGGCATCGGATCGACGGCCGGGCGCTACCGTAGACTTACACCGCCCACCCTTTCATGGGTTTCCCGAAGGACGTAGTCGGTTTCGTAGGGGTCGATGCAACGGAGCAGGGGCTGAGTGAAGGCCTTCTTATAGAGATTCCTATTGCTCCAGACGAAGTGGCGAGATTTGGCCTGGAGACGGCGAGCGGCTGCCCGGTCTTCCGGGAGTGCGCCGTCTTTCAGGAACTCCATGAGGGGCTTCCTCCAGTCTTGGTCGCTCTCCTGCACTGCATACACGTGGAGTGTCGTCGCTCCGTCTCCCACGCTGGGTCGAGGCAAGGTTTCGAAGAAGATAGACCTCCTATTGTTGGCCGGGTATAACGAAGCCAGCTTGCTCAGGGCGTCTGCTTGGGCATTCAGCTGCCTGGGTATTTGTTCTACCTGGACTTCGTCGAAGTTTCTTCGAAGTTTCCTCACTTCGTCTAGGTACTTCATCATCAGGGGCTCTCGAGCTTCGAAGTGGTCGGTCACTTGACCGACAACAAGGGCCGAGTCGTTGCGGATTCGAATTATCTTCAGCCCCAGCCCGATGGCCATGCGCAGTCTGGCCAGGAAGGCCTCGTATTCTGCCGCGTTGTTCGATACTTTGAAACCGAGCCTCAAAGAATACTCCATCTCTGCTTCGCTTGGGCCCCGGATAATGAGGTCGGCACCATAGCCTTCCTCGGTAGAAGACCCGTCGACGTAGATGACCCACTCCGGAACCGAGCCAGGGCCTTCCGGGACGGGACACTGGGTTGCGAGTGGCGGCGCGAACTCCGGCTTCTTGCTAGGGATGGTGCATTCAACGATGAAATCGGCCAGGGCCTGCGCCTTGATGGCTTGCCTCGGGCAATATCTTATGTCGAACTGGGATAGCACCCACCTCCATTTTTCTAGGTGACCCGAGAATTCCGGTGATGCTAGGATAGCTCCCAATGGGCGCTCGGTGAGGATGAGGATGGTGTGTGCTTGGAAGTAGTGCCTCAGCTTCCGCGAGGTTACCACGAAGGCTAAGACAATCTTCTCTATGGCGGGGTACCTTGTTTCTGCATCCTTAAACACATGGCTCACATAGTACACCGTCTTCTGCGCCCCCTCGGCCTCCTGGACGAGCACCGAGCCTGCTGCTTGGTCAGATACTGCCAGATACAGCGACAACTCGTCCCCCTCCACTGGCCGGGTGAGCAGCGGCGGTGTTGCGAGGTGCTTCTTCAATTGGTCGAAGGCGGATTGGCATTCCTCCGACCATTCGAACCTCGGAATTTTCCTCAGCGCCTTAAAGAACGGGAGCACTTCTCCCCCGATATGGACATGAAACGGCTCATAGCGGCGACCCGACCCGTGAGCCGCATGATCTCGACGTTGGTCTTGGGCGCGGCCATGTTCAGGATAGCGTCGATCTTCTCTGGGTTAGCTTCAATTCCGCGGTGAGTGACCATGAACCCGAGGAACTTTCCCCCGGAGACTCCGAATGCGCACTTGGCGGGGTTTAGCTTCATGTTGAATTTGCGGAGCACTCCGAAAGCCTCATCCAGGTCCTTGGCATGGTCGGGCGACGAGATGGACTTGACGAGCATGTCATTAACGTAGACTTCCATATTCCTGCCGATCTGTGCTTTGAACATGCGGTTGACCAGCCTTTGGTACGTGGCCCCAGCGTTCTTGAGGCCGAAGGGCATCACCTTATAGCAGTACACTCCCCGGTCCATTGTGAATGCGGTCAGATCTTCGTTTTCAGGATTCATACGGATTTGGTTGTAACCGGAGAAAACGTCTATGAAGCTCAACAGCTCGTGGCCGGCCGAGCTGTCGACGAGCTGGTATATGCGGGGGAGCGGAAAGTTGTCCTTGGGACAGGCCTTATTGAGGTCGGTGAAGTCGACGCACATACGCCACTTCCCGCTTGACTTCTTGACCAGAACTACGTTTGCCAGCCACTCCGAGTAGGGCACATTTCTGATGAAGTTGGCGGCGAGGAGCTGTTCACACCATAATATTGTATTATTATATTCCCCATTCTTATTCGTTTTATAAATAAACAGGTTCTTTTGACGCATGTCTGCTACATATTACAGGTTACAGATTCTTGGACAGAAAACAGTGAAAACGATGAAAAGACGATGCAAAAGTGGACTTTGGCCAACAAACAGAAGACTCTTGATCAAACCTATATCAAAGATAAAATTCACAAAGTACAAGGCAATGCAAGGTCCAAGATTACAAAGCGAACGGTTAAAAGTCCACCATAATTATTCACTGGAGATCTGGAAGAAACATAGAAGCTATTTTAATAAAAGAACCAAATAATAAGGAAGCCCAAAGACAGAAGAGCCCACAAAGGAAATTTCAAGGCCCAATACTTCCTTTTAAAGAGACAGAGACATAAAATTTTACCAAAGCTTGGAGTCTACTTTAACTAGGTTTTCCTAAGGATATTTTGGTAAATGTAGACGTGCGAATCAATTGTAATTTAGGGTTTCCTATTCTCTATAAATAGGAACTCTAAATCATTGTAAAGGCTATGCCTCCTTTTAATAATAAAATTCAGAATTCTTTATGGAGAGCATCGATGCCTCTTTTCAAAGATGAATTCAGATCTGACAACCCTGTGTTGATATTTGGAGAGAGCCATCTGTAAGTAGTTTTATTTAATTGCTCTAGTTTAGATTCAATTCTTGCCCTAGGTAGATTTAATTCCTTGCCATAGATAATTGTTTAGGGTTAGGAATAGGGAAGGGTTTGAGAGATGAAGATCTCTCATTTCTTTTCTTTGCCAATCTATTATGAACATTAGGACTCCATGCATACTCTCATCTTCCGCTCCCTACGGTACTCTACCTTCGAAGTAACGGTGATCCGTAGTATAAAAGACCGGAGTTGTAAGTTTTCCATGGAGGTTAGGGTAAATGTTAAGAAAGGAAGGACAAGGATCTAGAGGAAGAAATGTCTTCCCAATCATCCTAATCCCCTTTATTAAAATTTACCATAACCTCTAATATGAAATCTAAATTAAGGCATTGAAAAGAGGTGTAGATCTTTGTTTACCAAACTTTACCTAAACCTAATCCTAGCAAGTTTCTAATCCTAGTATAACACAACTTCGTTTTTAGATCTAATTAAAAGACCAAACACCATCGGAATTAACTCGTTTAAGCGATTAGGAAATTCACAACATCCCTATGGACCGACCCATACTCACCGGCTAGCTGCAAAGCGACGCCGTTCTTGATTGCGGTAATAGATAGTTTTTGAGACAAATCAAATGGCGCCGTTGCCGGGGATGGCGTGTTATTTCCTTTTTGCAATTTCGGGTTAATCAAAATTAAAAAAAATCATAAAAATCTGAAAAATACAAAAAAATTATAAAAATATATCATCTGTTATTTTTGGAAATGTATTTTTGTGAGAATTTTGCAGGATCTACAATCGAAAGACGGATCTGGAAAATTCCAGAAAGCGAAAAAGAATACAGGAGATCAGAACAGAGGAGAATTTTAGAAACAGAACAACAAAAAAAATCTCGAGACGCGAGCCTAACAGTACACCGCGCTTCCGCGGCCTAAACCACATTCTGCCGCCCATCCGCGGCGCCCTGGTGAAATCTCGAGATCTGCGCCCGCGCCGCCGCCGCCGTTCCGCCGCGCCAACCGCCTTAGACCGCGGATCCGCGGTTCCCCTGTGCCTTCAGCGCAGAAAAATTCCTCTGTAAGCTCCCCTGTTCATTCTCTGGAAACTAGATATATTTTTTTCTGAAAAATTCCTGCAGGATTCCGTACGCTTTAAAAATCTCTTTCTTTCCAAATAACAAGTCTTGTGCAGGATTTGTGCGCTTTGCTTAAAATAGAAATTGATTGCAAGTAATCTTTTCTGTTGCATATTTTTTCTCGAAAATCTTTTTGCAACAAAATTTTTTCCAAATAAAGATAAAAAGAAAAAGGAAAATTACTATTAGAAAACTTGCAAACCTTTGCCGCAAATAAATCCTTGCACCACCCAACTTTCTTTCTTTCCCCCTTTCTTCTAACATGGGTACTCCACATAATAAATCACTTGCCGAACTTTGGTATCCCGAACCTAATTTTGCGTCGTACGTCAATTTGTTCGGTCAATTTAAAGACGATCCTTCCTTGCCTAAAATATCTTTGAAAGATCAAATAGAGGCGTCTAGGAGAAATAGTTCGACTTTTCAACCCACTTTGTGTCAACCAAGTCAACCTTTACCACTTCCATGTGTTGATACAACTTTTTCAAGTCCTGCTGTAACTCTTAAACCGATGTCCATTGCTGAGCATATTGCTCAATCTCGCAGCCGATCTTTCACCCCTCTCTACACATCTAGTTCTAGGGATCAACAAGACTATTCATCTTTTTATCCACATGTTGACCCTACCCCTGTCCAACCACCCACTTCCTACCAGTCCTACCCGACTTTCCCACCGTCACTAGACACTGTTTCTACACAGCCTTTTGGGAGTTTCACATATCCAAACAATTTCGAATCTTTTACCGAAACCCCTTTACCACCCAAGTCTAGTTTGGAAGAGTCGTTGGAGGCTTATGTTGCAGCAACAAACAAAATGGCGAGGAATGTGGAAGCGTCCATGGCCGCCCTTATGCAACCTAGTGAACCGGTAGCTAGTTTCCAACTAGCTTCAAATTTTTCAATGTATAAGGAGGCGGTTGGACAGAGTGAGAATGTGGGAGGATTTCCAAATCAAATCTACCCCTATCCAATTGAAACCCACAACTCTGGTTTTCCATCGATTGTCCCAAATGATTCACCTGTTGAAAATAAAAACGAGTTGTGTGATTTTGCAGTGCTTGATTTGCCAGATTGTGAAGAACCCCTTTCGAGTGAAACCGCACCTAATCCGTTTGACCTTTACACCTCCAATCTAGAACCTAAATCGATAAATATCCATGCTTTTGATGAGGTGTCAGAAAAAATTGATTTTCACTTGATTGAGGATATAGACACCGGGAAAATTTCGGATGATGAACCTGTCGATTTGATTGAACTTTTATGTCCAATTCATCATCCCGAATCCTTAAATGTTTCTCCCGAACTTCATATGCGTCTTGATTTTGATGATAATGGCATGGATGAGTTAAATATTGAGGAGAATTATGAGGATAGTATTGAGGAAAGTATTGAGGAGAATATTGAGGTTGAACCATTTTTGTTTGATGTGTCGGATTTTCCAATTCATCCTCTTGAACCTTTAACTAAATCACCCTCCCTCCTTTCCATCGTTCCGACCACGCCTAATATCACGCTTGAAGACTGTGAGCCTGAAAAATTTTCCTTTGAATCTGACACAGTTCTCACAGACGTTAACACTTATGAGTGTTTCATTTTTTCGGACGATGTTGATGACTCACCGCTCGAGTTTGAGTCCTTTACATTTTCAGATGAGTTAGTCGAACCATCAGACTCGGTTGCTTACAGTCGTTTCGAACCATTGATGGAATCTTTCCAATTCGAGACAGTTTACTACGGTGAGAATGAGACTATCCCTAATTCACTCCCTTCCCTACCTTCCATCGTTCCGACCGTACAAGAGACCGTTACGCTTTCATCTTTAATACCAAGTTCGGCGTACCCATGCTTTCTTGCGAATCTTGAGAGATTTGACCCCATTTCTCGACGGGTTGATAGGTTAGCACAATTGCTTTTAACACATCGGTCATCACAAATTGCGCTAATTTATTCACTCAATTTACACCCTCAAGATCGCACAACCCTTCTTTCTCCTTTCCGCCATTCTTCTCCTCCACCGAGACCATATTCTACCCTTCTTCCCACACGGTCTCGTGTGTTTCTCATTTCTTTCCTCCACACCCCATTATTTCACCAACTCGGCCATTACCACGATAAAATTTTTGAATGGTTGGTGTTAACCTTTGGCTTGTGTAAGGCCAAGCTTAAGCTTGGGGGGAACCTTGTTGTATATATGTATATATATTTTTGTTTTCTTTTTCTATAAAAAAAAATTTAAAACATTAAAAATATAAAAAAAAATTGTAAATAAATAAACAGGGGAGTGCCGATATTTTTACCCTCTTGGTGTAGCATGACAGTGAGGACACTGTCAAGTTTAAGTTTGGGGATATGCTCGGTACGTCTTCTTCCTTCGCATTCATGTGTATATTTTTGCATTTGCATATTTATTTGAAAACCCATAAAAATTGAAAATTTTCAAAAATTATAAAAATTATTGTATTCAATTTTGGCTTATTTGACTAGAGTTTGACAAAAAGGTTAACTGGTTAGGAACAACTAGATCTTAGACTTAGTAAATTAAAAACCCTAAAAATAACATTCCTTAAAGTTTAATGGTAGAAAGTGTATGTCGTTGTAGTTTATTTAGAAATAGGCAAATTTTGAGTTCAATTCTTGGGCTAAGTCAAAACAAGGGAAAAGTATTGATATTTTTATTAGAGTATAAGTTTGAAAAATAATTCCTAGCTTAAGTCTAGATTCTGAAAATGTATACCCTACAAATTGCACTAACACGCACCTTGAAACTTGGAATAGTAGAAGAGAGCTTGAAATGCTCTTGTCTAAAGTCTTTAGTACGAAGAAAATAAAAGAGAAAAAAGTGAATAAAGAAAAATAAATGAACACTGGTTTTTGTGATTACTTAAGGCTGCAAAAATAGAAAAATATTTAGCGAGGGTGCTTCATCACCTAGTGCCTTTGACCAACTGGTTTGGGAGTCATTGCTAAAGCCTTGGGTGTTGCAAGACTAGGAATTACGCTTTAATCTGCAAACATATCTTGTAATCGGTCGTTGGTAGCTCAAGAAGTATTAACGGTCGCATGAAGGATGTGTAAGCAAAAATTCATTTAAAAAATCACCAATTAATAAGTGCTTTGGACAAAAGGACAAGAGTATGATTGCTTGATTTGAATTTCCAAGTGTAGGGGTGATTTAAACACACAAGTAGGGGTATGTGATTGGAGTTTAGATGAGAGAAAGGAGTGAAGAATAGAACTTGTATTTTTAATAGAGTTGATAAAAATTCCTAGGTGGAGATGGAACCCTAGAAGGAAAACTTAAGAGATGCCGAAAGCTAAGTAGGTCTGCAGAACATATATAATCTTAAGTTAAATGATGAGGAAGCGTGAAGAATATGGGTGGATAATTTACGAGTCGACGATAATAGAATTCCTTGTTAGAAAACCTAATTGGAGAACAAAAGTCAATAGGCCGAGTTGATAGGATTTTGTGGGTAGTATCCGCTGAAAACCCTCAGGAGACAACACTCCTCCTACTAGGGACATCTAGAGGTTTAACGGCTTGTTGCACGTGCTCAGTGCAATCGCGTTTCCCTGCGAAAGTGCGGTTAGGTTTTTGTAGAGAATAAAAAATAAGTTTGCTCGAGTACGAGCAAAAGATAAGTTTGGGGGTATTTGTTCACACCATAATATTGTATTATTATATTCCCCATTCTTATTCGTTTTATAAATAAACAGGTGCTTTTGACGCATGTCTGCTACTATTACAGGTTACAGGTTCTTGGACAGAAAACAGTGAAAACGATGAAAAGACGATGCAAAAGTGGACTTTGATCAACAAACAGAAGACTCTTGATCAAGCCTACATCAAAGATAAAATTCACAAAGTACAAGGCAATGCAAGGTCCAAGATTACAAAGCGAACGGTTAAAAGTCCACCGTAATTATTCACTGGAGATCTGGAAGAAACATAGAAGATATTTTAATAAAAGAACCAAATAATAAGGAAGCCCAAAGACAGAAGAGCCCACAAAGGAAATTTCAAGGCCCAATACTTCCTTTTAAAGAGACAGAGACATAAAATTTTACCAAAACTTGGAGTCTACTTTGACTAGGTCTTCCTAAGAATATTTTGGTAAATGTAGACGTGCGAATCAATTGTAACCTAGGATTTCCTATCCTCTATAAATAGGAACTCTAAATCATTGTAAAGGCTATGCCTCCTTTTAATAATAAAATTCAGAATTCTTTATGGAGAGCATCGGTGCCTCTTTTCAAAGATGAATTCAGATCTGACAACCCTGTGTTGATGTTTGAAGAGAGCCATCTGTAAGTAGTTTTATTTAATTGCTCTAGTTTAGATTCAATTCTTGCCCTAGGTAGATTTAATTCCTTACCATAGATAATTGTTTAGGGTTAGGAATAGGGAAGGGTTTGAGAGATGAAGATCCCTCATTTCTTTTCTTTGCCAATCTATTATGAACATTAGGACTCCATGCATACTCTCATCTTCCGCTCCCTACGGCACTCTACCTTCGAGGTAACGGTGATCCGTAGTATAAAAGACCGGAGTTGTAAGTTTTCCATGGAGGTTAGGGTAAATGTTAAGAAAGGAAGGACACGGATCTAGAGAAAGAAATATCTTCCGAATCATCCTAATCCCCTTTATTAAAATTTACCATAACCCCTAATATGAAATCTAAATTAAAGCATTGAAAAGAGGTGTAGATCTTTGTTTACAAAACTTTACCTAAACAAAATCCTAGCAAGTTTCTAATCCTAGTATAACACAACTTCGTTTTTAGATCTAATTAAAAGACCAAACACCATCGGAATTAACTCATTTGAGCAATTAGGAAATTCACATTATCCCTGTGGACCGACCCATACTCACCGGCTAGCTGCAAAGCGACGCCATTCTTGATTGCGGTAATAGATAGTTTTTGAGACAAATCAGGAGCCGATCAACCTCCTCTTCGATAGCCTTCTGTTTGACCGGTGCGAAACTTCTTTTCTTCTGTCTGACGGGCCGGGCCGCAGGATCAACTCCGAGCTTGTGGGAGATGATTTTGGGGTCGATCCCAGGCATGTCGGCAGGTGCCCAGGCGAAGACGTCGGAGTTGCTTTTGAGGAATCTGATCAGGTCACCCCGCTGAGTCCCCGTCAGGAGCGACCCGACCTGGACGGTCTTTCCCTGGTCTCCTTCTGTTAAGAGCACCTCGGTCAGAGGTTCGACCGGTGCTCCACGGACCTCTTTCCGCTCGTCTTGGGTGTCCAGGGAACCTTTGATGTCGTCACACGCCTCGACGCCATCGGCATGCTGCTCGGGCGAAGACGTTTCGGTGAAGCCTATCTTCGCGACCCGCTGGCTCCTGTATGCCCGAACTATCCCGCCCCGATCGAGAGGGAATTTTATCGCCAGGTAGTAGGTCGAGATCTAGGCCTGGAGAGAGTTCAGTGTCGGGTGGCTGAGGAGGATATTGTAGGTCGACGGAACTTTCGCCACGATGAAGTCCACAGGCAGTATGCTCGTGTGGCCGGGCTCCCCGATCGTGAACTGCAGGGTGACCACCCCTTGCGTCGGGATGGAGTGGTTGGTGAACCCCAAGAGGACGTGAGAGGTCGATTTCAGGTCTGCTGGGGCGAGCCCCATACGCAGGAAGTAGTCGTGGAAGAGGATGTCCGACGAACTGCCTGAATCGACGAGTATCCGGTGGACCTCGTACCGGTGGATTTGGGCTATGTTCACCAGCGGGTCGTTGTGGGGCACAGATATGCCGTGGAGATCCTCGTCGCCAAAGGTGATGGGCTCTCGGCCTCTATCCCTTTTGCTCGGGCGGTCGCCGGAACTTGTGAAACAGCAGCCAGTGGGGGAGCCGATGATATTCGGTGAGGGCTCGCCCGCGCCTCCGTTGTGAGGGAGGCGACAGCGGGTGTTTGGATCTTCACGGGGATCGGTTGCCATGTGGGCGGAGATCGGAAGGCCAACTTTATGTTTTGTGGAGTTAGTTTCCCACAGACGGTGCCAACTGATGGAGGTCCTTTTCGGGTCTCCGTCAGATGTTGTCTTCCGTCGATCTCCCGGTGGATTTTGGAGGTGATCTCTTATTGCGTGTGGGTCTCAATGGGTTTTGAGGAGATTGGTGATTTGAGGAGCTTAGCGCCGAGTACCTTTAAAGAAGTCCCGAGGTGGTTTGGTACCACCGATGACCCTCCGACGATCAAGTTAGCACTAGATCCGAGCAGAGTAACAGCTAAGTGGAGTAAAAAATTTCTTACTTGACCCCTCTGTGATGGGGGTTTATATAGCGGCGGCAGCATGCGGGGGCAGGCGGGAGAATCACGCCGGCTGTTACGCTCCCGACGTCACGTCCACGTGATAAGCGGATCTTCCCATTAATGGTGAGACAAGCTCGTTAATGGGGATCACAATGGCGTGGAACGCGGGATGTGGCCGGCGGAGATCTCACGCACGGCGAGATTCGCGGAGCGGCAGTTACGCCTGTGAGTGGTGCCGTTGGTCTGTCGAAGGACCGATGAAGGGGGCCTCAGCCGGGAAGCTCGGGGACGAGTGAGAGGGCCGAGGAGTCTTGGTCCTGTGGTAGCTCGGGGCGAGCTGAGAGGCCGAAGAGGCCAATTTTCAGGGGCCTCTGAGGAGAGCCAGCTTGTTCTTGTAGGTCGGGTACAAGGGTGGCCTGGTCGGCCCCTCTGGGCCCTTTCTTCTGAGTTTTGGGACACGTCATCAGCCACGTGTCCAGATCTTGGAGACCGCCAATATTGAGCATCATCAGCTCTGCATATAGACACTTACGTGTTTAACACGTGAGGTTTATTTAGCATATTAGTTGTTTGATTGCGACGCCTATATGCTCTGGATATAGGCGCTCACATGTTTAACACGTAAGGTTTGAGTTGTGGGGAATTCCCCCCCCCCTCCCTACTTTTTCTTTTTTATGAGGGAACAGTCCATACGTCGATTTCAGCCAACAGACGTTATCTTTCCTTAAAAAATCACACTCCTTGGATCCGTCCCTTTTATATTTAGGATGTCCATTCAACTCCTATTTATTTCTCTCATCCCTACTAAATCTTAATAACATCATATTTTCATCCTCCTCAAACCCTAATTTCTCCAATTCTCAAATTCTCCAAAAATGGTTCGAACCAAGAACGTGGAAGTTGGTGAATTATCAACAAACAAAAGCCGTCGTCAAGCGCCTCCTCCATCACAACTGATTAAAGAATCCGAGAGCGAATCTTACGACGAAAAAGAAGATGAAACTTACGATCAAGAGACCGAGGATACTATTCATGCACAAGCCGACGAAGAAGAAGAAGTCGAAGAAGAAGATGTCTTGTTCGCTTTTATCAACCCAAAAGCCTCCGCTCTCTACGATCGTTTAGTCAAGAAATGAATCATCGACAGTGCGTTCGTTTGCTTGAATGAAATCGCACATTTTCAACTCACTCTTTTACTTCAATTTCAAGGTTGGGTTCCTTTCCTTTAACTTGAGTGTGCCGCCCATGTCAGTTTTGTCTATCTCTTTTACTCCAACCTAATTAGTAACCAAAACGGTTTCACCATTCTTCGTACTAGGCTACAAAGACGCACTCTCACTATTTCACTCGCATCTCTCGTTAGGATCCTTCAGATTTCTAATGAAGGTGTAAACATTTATCGTTACATACTCTCTAATTTTCCTCACTTTCCATCCTATATTACCAAAGAGGAAACCTCTCGATTTCTCCACGGTAATGATTACCCTCATTTGTTCAATGATCCTCTCACCTAAACTCTTACACCACAAGCCCGTGTATTAGTACTTCTTTTGGATCATACTATGTATCCTAAATCCGGTTGTAGAGATAGAATCACACTAACACACAAACTCCCTACCTATTATGTGTTGGCTCGAATCAAAGTAAATCTTCTTTTGTTTATCATCAATTCGATGCGGAGCTTTTTGAATTCCAGATCCAATCTTTATTACAGAAAAGTGATCACAAAGATCATTGAAGATGCCGGTATAAATCCCACTATCGACTACTTTATTCAGTCCGCCGACAAACATTTTGGTTTCTATAATGTCCGCCTCATGGGGTTAGCGGATTATGATATGCAAGCTCCATCTTCTCCACATCAATCTCCACCACATTCTCCTCCGGCTCCCAACAACCACCTCCTTACAATTTTTTAGAATTTGAAAATTGTTTCTTCCAACGATTCGATGATTTGAATCTCAATATCAACAATCGTTTCGATAATCTTTACACCCACCAAGATGAAACACAAGCTTATCTCCATTACTTATCAGTACGCTCACATTTCATATCCTCCACCGTCTCCATTTCAGTATCACCCTCACATGAAGGTTGATCAGCCTCCTCAGCCAGACGATAACGTGTAGTTCTTTTATTTTTTAGCTTTTATGTATTAGGATTATGAATTTGCTTGTATTTGCACTTGTATAAGTTTATAAGTGGTTTATATTAGAAACTTATTAAGTATTTGATCTTATGTGGTTTGTATGCTTGAGTCTAAGTTGTTTTTATCCATCCTTAACAACTTTATTATTATCTGATTTTATAAAATCCTATTCCTATACTTCCTTATTTTTCGTATTTTTTCTCCATGTTTACAATTTTTTGATATTTTCAAAAAGGGGAGAAATAATTAGCGTTTATTAAGGGGGAGCATATGAATATATTTTTAAATTATTTTATGTGTTTTGTAAAATATCAAAAAGGAGGGAATTGTTAACTTATGAATCTCTTTGTGTTTTGATTATTTAACAAAACCGTATTTCAAATATACTATATGATTACTAATCATGTCAGATTAGTCAAAGTGCTACACAACCGATGTTATTCAAGTATAAGGACATTCAATATTATAACTGACATCTCAAGACAGTCAAGACTCAGATGTGCTCACGCATTCAAAGGCTATAAACGGAGAAGTCGGACATCGAAAACATTCATGACTTTTCTAATTTATTTGAGTCTAGAGTCAAGTCGATCTCAAATGGTTAGAATCAAATTTTTCTATTTCAAATCCCAAACACCAAAATCTATTTTAAGTTTTTCTTTTAAGGTTCAAAGTCTTGTATCTGAAGATATCGGATATGGACGTCCCTTCTAGACGTCCTATAGACGTCTATGATGAACGTCTATTGCAGATTTTGCAAATTTTCAAATTTGAATTTTGGTGGGATTTTTGAATTTCTAACGGCTATAAACTGTCACAACTGTCCTATCTTTCATGGGTAGTTGTAATAACTGTCATAAATGTTCTATATTATCTCCCTATATATATGACAAGTTTCTACACAATTTCTAATGTTTTCTTTTCACTCGATTTTCATTTGCTTTACTCTCGAGTGTTCGTGAAAACTCTGCCTCTCTTATTCTCAAGTTTTTTTACTACTCTTTTTTAGAGAAAAAAGATTTTTATAGAACCATTAGATTTTTCTATTCTTTTATAAAAGAAAGATATCTAAAAGTTTCGAATAAGTAATTGTTTTTAAACTCGTTTAATCTTGAAGATATTCTTCGAATTTGTTTTAAACTTTTGTTAATCTCCAAAATACAATTCCTCATCTCCTTCAATCAAAACTTTGATTTATTTTTTGAGATCGTTGGGATTGTTAGAATTGGTTTATTAAGATTGTAAAATCTTATCTTGTACGATCTAGTGAATAAAAGTCTAAGATTTTCATGTTGTAAAGATTTTGGACTTGAGCATGTGAGAAAGTCTAAGTGATTAATTGTAATTGTAAAGGTTCACGGATCTGAGCCTGGAAAAAAATTTGGGTTTCTCCACCCACAAGAAGTTACTGGATAGTATATTGAATCCTGAGCAGGAGTTCTCCGGCGGGGATTAGCCACATGGTTAGTGAACCTTGATAACAATTCTCTGTGTCCATTTATTTTTTGTGATTCCGTGACTGTGATAGTCAGTATTTTAGATTTTCTTTATTTCCGTTGCATAATTTCTGTGTTTTGCAAAATTTACTCTGTGTTTGCCATAAAACCTTATTCATCCCCCTCTAAGGCTGTTTTCAAATTTTTGACCGGTGATCGGTGTATTACGGGTTGACCCACAGGTTAAACTGGTCATGAGTCATTCTCGACTCCAATGAGAATTGTTTTGAGTATATTTAACATTTTTTGTGCGGCTGCCACAAAATTGTTGTAAATTATATATTTATATGAAAATTATTGGCATTTTTTTGTAATGTGGAAAAAAATAGAATTTTAGATTATCCAAAATATAAATTTTAATATAGGGGTAATATGAACTTCCACCAACTTTACCATTTAAACTTGGGCCTATATGGTGGGTAGATCACATAAGATTTCTTTTTACTTTTTAAAATCTGTAATGCACGTTGTGAATTATAGATTCTATATCTTCGCTTTTAGCTTTCTTCCCACGTTTGGCAGAACAACATAGGCACCATCAAAATTCACAAACAACCCACTTAATCTTAATTATTTATTCATATCTTCTAATTTTTTAAAAATATTTCCATTATATATGATAATTTCTTGCTAATTCAAACATAACAATATTCCTGCTGTCAAGCATTCAAATTATTTATCTGACCGATATCTCTCTTTTATTCTCATCAATTGCCATAGATTGAAATTTTAAAGGGTTTTTCACTAAAAAGTCCCTCCATATTTCGCTAATTACTAAAAACCCCATCATACTTTGTATTTACTTAAAAGTCTTCCATACATTTAAATTTCACTAAAAAGACACCTTAATTAGTTCTCGATCCAAGATTAGCATCCCCTTATGAAGATGAAGCCGGAACTTGAGCTTGGGCCGCTCTCTTAGCTTTTAGGTATTTAGGTAGGCTGTTCTTAAAAAAAAAAGACCAAAATCTCGCTAAATTGAAGATTGAGATTCAATGCTGCTAAAGAATCACTTTCCTTTTGAATGAGCTTGATGCTAGACTACTAACTAGAATTTTGCAATTGAAGGGACAACGGCATTCGACAACCTCATTGCTGGAGAGGATTGAAAAAGACGTGCAATTTTCATTATCATTTCATTTTGAGAGATCATTGAGGAAAAGTTAGGAATTTTAAGAGAAGAAGAGGGGCTAGGGCGTTTTAAAACTCTAGCCTGATGCTCATTGTTAACCCCTTAACGGTATAATGGAAGATGCTAAATAGGTTTTCTTTTTTGACATGCTGGGGGCTTTTTAATTCAATTTAAATGTATGGAGGTGTTTTAAGTAAATATGAAGTATGAATGAGTGTTTTAGTAATTAGAGAAATATGGAGGGGATTTTTAAAATAAAAAAAGCTCAATTTAAAAATATTGAAATTAATATTTAAATTTTGCAGATATTATAAAATAAAGCATACATGTGCATTGTGAGTTTATTGTCACATCTCTATCATATATACCGCTGCACGTGAATTGATAATTGGATCAGGGTTGAGTCGGTAATAAACGGGTTGTCTTCAATCCGACCCGACCCAATTGACAGCCCTAACGATGGTCTTTGTATGGCTAAGGCCCATCACTAATTATCCTTATGCTTTTCTCCCATCGTTGCTTTCTAATTTTTCTCCTGCCTCGCCTCTGATCAAAACCATAATTTTTACATCCCCCCCACCCACTCCCCAAAATCATCGAAGAAACCCTAAATTTCACTGCTTAGCTTGGAAACGCTGGCGATCTCTACCGAAAGGTACAGATAATTTTCTTTCTAGGGTTTCTGTTTTTAATTTCGTGCTCGAAGTTTATTCAATTTCTGTTCTTTATGTGTTTCTCGTTAGTTTTCTATTTTAGACGATGAGTATTTTCATCGATCTATAAGCTAAGATGCAAATTTTAATATATATATTTATGGTCTTAATTACATGCAAAAAAAGTTCATTTCTTTATAAGCCGCTTATTTTCATTGAGGATTTTGGGATGTTGAGAGCTTGGATTTGATCTTTTGTCAAGAATATTTGATTGAGGCATCAATTATTGGATGATTTGATTTTGCCTAAGTCGGCATCAATTTGTAGTCTTTTTCCTTGTTTGATTTGATCTATAAGCCTGCATCACAAAATCTTGCTGATAGATAATCTGTTGTTTATATCTTCAATTTATGCCAATTAAGCGGTGGTGGTTAGTGAAAAATCTATCCGCTATTAAGCTTCTTCGTCTAGCGTTCTTTGTATTGATATTCTTCTTTTAGTTTGTCGGTTGTTGGTAGTTTGAATCTATTATGTGTGATTGAGTTCGATCCAAGCCCGATTCAGGTATGTATAGGAGTTTGTGCTTTAGTAAAGTAGTTGTTAATGAAGTAACCCATGACAGAGAATTAAGACAACCATACTAGGCCAGTCCAGCCCAACCGAGCTCGAGATGGACCCGATCTGAGCCCAAACTAAGTCAAAGAAACTCTATCAAAGCTTGAACATGGGTCTGCTCCTTCAAGCTCATTTTGCACCCTTACTTAAAGAATGCATGGCATAATCGAAAACTGACTAAGCGATGATTACTAGTCGGCTTACTTCTTTAATAACCTTTCATAGTGTGGGACGTGAAGAGCAGTTCATGTAGGAAAATATGGAAGTTTGACTCGTAACATAGCTGACATGTCTTTGAATTGGGATGCGGATAATACTCTCGATTTTTAATTTTAAACAGTTGGGTTCCTTTCCTTGTTATTCTTCATCACAACATGTGAGGCTCATCTCAATATATTGAAACTATTATGGTTCGTCAAGAAAGCATCAAAGTGTGCAATGTGTGTGAACATTAGTAGTTTTTTGCAGTATTTATCCATACATGCTAGTGTTAAGCAGTTTAGGGCATTTCAATTGTTTGCAATTGTTGTTGTCGGTGTGCAAGGGCTCAATGTAATATCTTATTTTAGGAAAAAGTTATTTAATTATCAACGAGTGAATAAGTAATAAGGCACAGAAGTACAAAGTTGGTGATAACGGGATTAGGAAAATAGCTGGCAGCCAGGCTCAACCCGATCCCAACTATGGGCATATAATCAGAATAGAATCAAACCATTGTTTTCTCTTTCACCAACCTTCTCCTATATATGTTATGAAGCACCGACACGGACATAGACACGGGACACGGTAGATTTTGAAAAAGTAGGACATAGGGACACGACTAGTTTTATATTATAGTTAGAGAGAGGGAGGGGGGAGTGGAGGAAGTAGAATAAGAAACCGCAACAAAAATGGAAACCGAGAAGTTTAGGGTTTTTGCTTTTCAACCCGAGAGTCAGAGACGAAAGACGAATTGGGATCTCTTCTTTATTTTTCTTATCTTTGTTTTGTTTCTGCACATGAGGAGCCCGTGCTATTTTTTTCTGGTTGTTTTTTTATATTGAACCCCTAAAACTTGGCTAATTCTAAATACAACTCCTAAAACTCCTATTTCTAAAAACAACCCTTAAAACTTCCTAATCGATCAAATATGAACTTTTATAATCTTAACCTGAGTTTATGTTTGCGTTAGGACTAACTTGGGTTAGGATTCAAAAAGTTCATCCTAATTTACCTCTCATTCTCTCAACTAAACTATCTTTTTTGCTCTCCAAACCATGCAAAATTCTTCTACTTCCTTCGAACCAACATTTCTTTTCAAATGAACCTCCTCCTCACGATGATGCACACAATCAGCCCGACACGTTTATATAAGTTGTTGAAAATCTCTAGCCCTAACCTTAATTATGGATTAATGATATATTTTTCATATATAGAACGTGTCATTATTTGATTTCATGAGCTTTTTATGGTTCATCGATTGCATTTAAGTTAATTTACTTTTATTTTTATTTCACTTAATATCCCCTTGTTTATACAATCTAATATTTGCTTCTCTGATTCACTATCCTGTCTAGGGTTTTTTCATTGATTTCTCTCAAAATAATTTTCCATGTTTCCCCTTTGAATCACTAACTATAATGCTTAGATTTATATTCTCCCAATTCATCAATTTGATTATTGAAGAGCATTGGATGAAACAGGTAAATATGTCATTTTAATCCTCTAATGGATATTAGTAATGGTTTGAGGATCGAAATTAACCATAACGGCTTATTTGGTTTTGTCATTAGTTTTAGGGGGGTTGAATTAAGAAATAGCAAGTTTTAGAGGTTGTATTTAGAATTAGCTAAATTTTAGGGGTCCAATATAGAAAAAACCTTATTTTTTTAAAATTTAAAACTACACGTGGAGGGGACCAGCATCTTAAAAAACCTTGACTATAAAATGTCAGGAAATAAAAGACTCCCCTTTAGAAAAAAAAAATTAGGGCTTTCTTCTTGATTTCAACAGAGAAGAAGAGGTGGTGGCCCCAAACCGAACTCGATCTCGCAATCCAAGTTGAAATCGATCTTGAAATCCAAATCAAAGGAGACGCTAGAGGTTTGTACTTTCAAATCTCGCGTTTAAATCCATTGCGAATCTTGTCTCCAACACGCCCAATTTTATCGACACGACCAGCCGTGTCCGACACCATGTTGGGCTTGTGTCCATGGCCGACACGCCGTCGGAGACCGGAATGGCACTGTAAATGCAGTGCCCGTGCTTCATTGTATATATGTAACCTTAACCCTAATCTTAGTCATCGTATAATCGATTTATCTTCTCTAAGGAAATCATATGCTTATGGTTGGTCATGTTCTTGGAATCATTTTATTATTTTATGCTTGATGTGAAGTCATTGCAGTTTATAAATCTCAATAGAATCATTAGGTAAATCTAAATGGACCACCCCCCTCCCCTCCAAAAAAAAACCTCACAGTTTTTGGATCTTACTGGATATGGAATTCTAGTTATTTTGATTTTAGTTGGTGATGATAGATATGGGTTTAGGAACTTGTTGGATGGAAAACTGTTAGCATAGTTCTTATCTGCTTTATATTCTAGGCGAAACATAAATGCCTAGTTGGTTATATCTCCTTTTGTTATAGATTTTAATTTGAGCTTCAATTTATTGCATGAGATTTTTTTTTAATACAACTAGTTTGATTTCTGTTTTAACCGAACTAGTAGAGTTCATCTTCTCTTAAATTAAGCAACAATTGGATTGTGTATTAACAATTATCTTTAGCAATTCAAAAGGTGGATAGCCTAATAATCACAAGTGCTCACTGCCTTCAATGATTGTTTCTTCTTTTCAGGTGAACTCATGTCGGCACTCAAAGATCTCCTCCCTCCCGCCAAATCCACCACCTCCTCTTTCTACGACCACTCAAAAGATCCATGGTTCAAAGAGCGCTTCTCGTCATCCGCCTCTGACTCTGCGACGACAACTGTCGTCATCAAGCCCAACCCGGCCCCACCCTATGGCAAGCGCTCGGGCTTCGTCCCAAGAAAGGCTGAGGACTTCGGCGACGGCGGTGCTTTCCCCGAAATCCATGTCGCCCAATACCCTCTTGGCATGGGCCGCAAGGACCAAAAACCTGGGTCCAAAACCCTAGCCCTAACAGTTGACTCTCAAGGAAAAGTTGCCTTTGATGCGATTGTCAAGCAAAACGAAAATGCATCCAAAATTGTTTATTCACAACACAAGGATTTGGTACCTAAGGTAGTTTTGGAAGAAGAAAAGGAATCCGAAGAGAAGGAGAAAGAAATTGAGGATACGACCCAGAGGACAAAGGAAGCATTGGAAAAGATTGTTAATGTTAAATTAAGTGCGGCTCAGCCTAAGAACGTCCCCACTCAATCATTAGACACAAAATTTATCAAGTATAAACCGTCCCAGCAGTCTGCGGCATTTAATTCCGGCGCACAGGAGCGGATTATCCGGATGGTGGAGATGCCGGTGGACCCGTTAGAACCGCCCAAGTTCAAGCACAAGCGGGTCCCGAAGGCATCTGGATCTCCTCCTGTGCCTGTCATGCACTCGCCACCAAGGCCCGTGACAGTGAAAGACCAGCAAGATTGGAAAATTCCCCCTTGCATTTCTAATTGGAAAAATCCAAAGGGTTACACGATTCCGCTGGATAAGAGACTTGCCGCTGATGGGCGAGGACTTCAAGAGGTGCAGATAAATGATAATTTTGCAAAATTGTCGGAAGCCTTGTATGTTTCAGAGCAGAAAGCTAGGGAGGCCGTTGCTATGAGGTCGAAGGTTCAAAGGGAGTTGATGCTGAAGGAGAAGGATCGAAAGGAGCAAGAACTCCGTGCTTTGGCTCAAAAAGCACGGTCCGAAAGAACCGGGATCGCACCTGCGCCTTCTGTACATGTTTCTGCTGATAAGAGTATGGTAGATGATGATATGAGAGCTGAGCATCAAGAAACAAGAAAGGAGACAAGAGAAGAGCGAGAGCAAAGGATGGAGCGCGATAAGATCCGTGAAGAGAGACACCGGGAAAGAGAAAGGGAGAGGAGATTAGAAGCAAAGGATGCTGCTATGGGGAAGAAGAGCAAAATCACAAGGGACAGAGACCGGGATGTTAGTGAAAAGGTTGCTTTGGGGATGGCCAACACTGGAGCTGGACGATCCGGAGAGGTTATGTACGATCAAAGGCTCTTCAACCAAGAAAAAGGAATGGAGTCTGGCTTCGCTGCTGATGATCAATACAACATATATGATAAAGGGCTTTTCACGGCTCAACCTACGCTATCTACGCTCTATAGGCCTAAAAAGGATGCAGATTCCGATATGTATGGGGGCGCGGACGAACAGTTAGAAAAGGTTATGAAGACTGATAGGTTCAAGCCCGACAAAGCATTTACTGGGGCTTCGGATAAGCCATCCGGCTCTAAGAGAGAGAGGCCTGTTGAGTTTGATAAGCAGGAGGAGAACGATCCATTCGGTTTAGAGCAGTTCTTGACGGAGGTGAAGAAGGGGAAGAAGGCGATGGATAAGATAGGTGGAAGTGGGGCCATGAAAGCGAGCGGCGGTTCTTCAATGAGAGATGATTATGAAGGAGGTGGATCTGGTAGGTCGCGCATCGCATTTGAGAGAGGGGGGCGTTGAGAACTGGATTTCTGCTGAGGTACGATTTCTTATTTTCAGTTTTATGTGGTTGGTATACTACCAAATCTACTGTTGGTTGCTTTATGTTCTACCGTTCATCGCTTTATTCCTTGTAACTTAAAATTGCTGATGTTTAAATGTGCTCCGGTCTGTTTGGGTTCATGTCTCAGCATGATTGCTCTGCTCTGCGAATTTAATTTGTAGTAGTTCGCTTACCGTACCAGAGTAAAATATCTATAAGTGTGTTGTAGATCTTATCTTCTGTTTGAACTATGTTCTGTTTGAACTGAACAAGTATTGTTATTTTCTTCAGTTGAATCTTTCTATTAGTTGCTTTTATTTGCTATCATTTTAACATTTCTAGTAAAACAAATTACTGGATCCTTGAACTTGACTTAATTCTTGGATATGTACTGAACTACTGATATCCTATTCTTTGCTTTTTCCATGTTTTCTTTGGTGAATCTCTTGTCTTGCTAGAACAAGTATCCAAAAAAACATGTGAGAAGGTGTTTTAGATCTTTTGGTTCATCATGGATTGATTTGTTCATTTGCATTGACCAATTTATTTTGTTAGAGACATTAAGGTTCCTGTTTGAATCAAGGTTTAAAACCTCGGAATCAATATCAGCAGTCATTTTGAGATTGGAATCGGCCGTCTCGGGTCTGAAATATCTAAATTTATATCGTTCGACAAAAAGAATTAAAATTATGAAGTTTTTTAAATTAATAGTAAAAGCAACTATCAACAATTTGGTAAATTCTTAACCAAATTAATGATGTCTAAAACGTATTTTTTATGCTCAGTAAAATTAGATATAATATTTTTATACGATAAATATTCATCTTCATTGACCCATTTTTGTTATAGGTAACAACACTTGGTGATTCTATTTAATGTTTGAATGCCTTTATGGACCACTATAATTAGAGTGAGATGAAACGGAACATCTCATAATTTCTCTTAGGGCTTGTGTTATTTCAATAGTACAGTTCTCGACAATTGTGTTTCTATAAGATATGGACAGTATCTTGCCAGTAGCTATGTGAAGAGTAAAGAAGATCTGTGCCATATTTCCCTTACATTTTTCAAGTTCGTTTATGGTTGGCATGTTATAGATCTAAACGTTCTCTACCACAGAGTATCAAGCTTGTGCTTTGCATCAACGCTCATTTGTTCTTATTTATTTCATTTGACCTTTTTTACCCTTTCCGGAAAAATATAAACCTTTTGCTATTCCAGTATTTTCTAATCCTGTCATGGTAGAGGCTGTCTGTTAAATTCTAAAAAATTATCTGTTTGTGAAGTCCGGTTTTCTAGGGTTGAAGGATTCACTAGAGAAAATATTTTGTATCTACTGTTACAGACGATAATCCGTACGGTTTATTCTGCTAAAAGAATGTTACCGAGTTTATAGGTTTTAAAAATTTCGAGATGTTCTATCATTAGAAATCGAATCACAGTATTACAGTTTAATCGTGCATTACTTGAATAGGTTTATTCAATTAGGATATGATGATGTAGGATCTTAAACTTGTTGGTAATTTTTTGAGCGGCCTTGGGACAACTTAGGGATTGAAAGTTTTTAACTGGAGGATGACAGTAGAAGTATCGTATTAACTACTATGGTTGCAACAATTCTCCAGCAATTTAGAGATTAAAAGATCATAACTACTGGAAATGGCCGTAGAAGCTAGCAACTACCTATGAAGCACTGATACTTGTAAATGCCTCATTAATACCGGAGTCCGAAACTCCTAGATTCTTTTAGATTTGCTTGGACTTGTAAATGCCTCACCAACCTTTCTCGATTCAACACCTATCCTTTTTCCTTGAAAATTAAGGGTCTTGAAAATTTGAAATTGCATTTAATATCAAACATAATGCCATTATTGATTTATATATATTTATTTATATGTATAACGTAATATAAATTTACATTTATTTAATTACAAATAAATATAAAAACATATCATGTATCGTATCCTGGATCTGTATCTGAACCCGTGCTACATAGGCAACTACTGTGGTTGCAATAATTTGTGGTTGCTGTATGTGATTGCAATTATTTGTTTTTTTCCTCCTTGGGTTATTTTCACAAAACCGCTCATGAAGTTTGCCTCATGTAGCACTTATACCCCTCAACCGGTTTCTTATTAGCACTGACACCTCTCCGGCCGTCAACCAAAATCCTTAAATCCACATGATTTCAAACGCTAACGATTGTCAAATTATCTCTCTCTAGAATCCATTGTGTTGTTTAGAGTACATTGAATGTTTTGTCAAGGGTTCTGGACGATTTTTTTTTGGGGGGTGGGGTGGGGGCGGGGGGGGGGGGGGGGGGTGGAGGGGTGCTACGATAAATCACTGAAGGGTGTTTGTTCTATCTACCATGTTGATTCTATTAATATGTTTTTGGTTCTTGGCTTCAGGTTGCAACCAATATATTGTGGTTTTGTTTTCTTTTGCTGCTATTTTTATTTTATTTTGACCAGATTTTGCTATTAGGCATTGATTGATGAATGCATTCCTCGCTTGTTTTTTCCTCAACTCTTTTTCTGTGTTGGTTCTGGCAGTTGGCTTCATGAGTTTAATCATCCTTGGATATAAAAGCTCCGTGCTTAAATTTCTGAGCGAACGAAAGGCTGAATACAAATCCTGGCATCGATTTGATAGCCCTACCTATTTGTCTCCTTGGTGATTGGAGATTTTGAATCAAGGAGGTAGAAGTTAAATCGATACGAATGATGCATCTCAGATTTTGAGGAGGTCGAGAAGTATCCATCTCTGGAGTCCTCCGCCAAGTAGCTCGAGCTGCAGCCATTTGTTCCCTTTCATTTTCATAAGTCGATATCTGTCACTGTAAGTTCTCTGTGTCACTGTAAGACCGCCGTGTCCACATTTTCAAGAATATTATTATGGCCTTCAAGCGTTTGAACCAAATTGCTAAACGTTTCAGTCATATTTCTTATAAACACTTGAGCCTGGGTAAAATAATTTTCATCCAGTCGACTGACTTCATCAGGTTTTTGAAGGTCTTGAACCTCTGGGTTCAATCCATGATGATGGAGCCGAATGAATTGTGTTGGCAGCGATTTGATTCCATGCCTGACCATTTTCGTCGTTAGATTCTTCCCAATTTAAAGGCGGGGTAGTGGTCTGGCTGTTTACGCACAGTAGCGCCTCAATTATCTTCTCAGCTGGATATTCTTCATTTTCTATCGGTCGAGAATTACTGCCTACCCCTTGCAACAACACATGTGAGGTGTCATCAAGTGCGGAAGTCGTTAGGATATCAGCTTGTGAGGTCCTGTCGAGCTCCGTATTACTATTTTCAATAGCTGTTAGGGCATCGACTCTTGAAGGTTCGTCAGATTCTTGATGATCTTCCTCGACTTCTTCTGTGATTGGGGGTGCATTGGATTCTTGAAGCTCATCTTCAGCACCGACTGATTCAAGAGGGGTGTGCGCAGTCCAACGACAAGTGTGAATTTGTGTAAGCTTGGTTCTAACATCACTTCTTAGCAGTGCGTTAGCGAGAAAAATCAGGCGTTGCCATTGTTGCTCTGTTTCTTTTGGGTTAGTGAGTTCAACATTACTCGGCTCCCATAACTTTTCTTATGACTTACCCTCATTTACTTCTTCTTTTAGAAACTCGGGTGGGATGAAGTCATGCAGAATGATTGGGGGGTATTCGGTTGTTTTTCTAGCTGAGGCGCTATCTTTTTTCCTCCTTAATCTTTTCGACAGGCTGTGCTAGACGAAGCCTTGTTTGACTGGGCCAGCATGGACATCTTTCTCTACTGAGGAATCCCTGACATTTTTTCTAATCTCTTTTGGAGTTTTTGGGACCAACTCAAAATGACTATTTCCTAAGGATCTTCATTGGACTGAGTTACCTCCGGGATAGTCTCACCTTTGATGCATGCACTTATGGAATGCCTATGCGCGGTAGGGACATCCACTTTGAATTTATCTGTCAGGAGGATATTCCCTAATTTATACTGCTCCTCTACCCAATTCTTGAAGACGAAGCAATCTTTGATCGTGTGACTTACCATTTGATGATAGGAGCAGTATCTTAGGTTGTTTTTCTTATCGGTATCTTTAGGCTTCTTAGTCATAGGAAAACCCAACCCATTTTTCAAGGCCATATTGAAAATATGCCTAGTTGACTGTTTTGTAAATGAGTATTTTCTATTCATTTTCTCTTCAAGAGTGGTCTTTGACCAGTTGTCTTATGACGGTTTTACTTGTCGAGAAGATGCTTGTGGCGGTTTTGAGTTCGCAGAGTCTCCAGGGTCATCAACCATCAAGGAAATGACTTGCTTCCTTTTTTGGTTGTTGCGAGGCTTGTGGGTTTTCTCCGTCTTTTCTTGCGGAGATACCCAATAATCTTCAAATAAACCTGGGTCGGCATTACCCAAAGTCGTGATCTGCTCAAACAGTGTGGAGAATGTTTTGTGTGGTATGAACATCATGAAAAGCTGGACTCTCCCAGGAATTTTGCTGAGAAGGAACTGAACTGATTGTTCCTCCGATATTGGTGGATCACAACGAATGGTGGTTGTTCTCCACTTCTACGCGAAATCAAGCAATGACTCTCCCTTTGATGGATTCATCATTGAAAGTTGAGCTTGCGTCATTTTACCTGAAACATTGCCCTAAAACCTATACTTGAACTTCTCGGCAAGCTGACTGAATGTCGTTATTGAGCTAGGTTCTAGTTCGGCAAACCAATCGAAGGCAATGTCATGCAGGATTTTCGGGAATTGCCTCAAAAGAAGCTCATCATTCCTGACCGAATCACCACATGTGACTCTGAAGTGAGCCAAATGTTGTTCAGGGTTCCCTGTCCCATTATATGTACGGAACGAGGGTATTACATACCTTAGAGGATAAGGTTCATCGTTGTATTCATCGGGATATGGTTGAATCGCTATTGGCGCAGTCGCTTTCTGATTTATATGCGTCATCTGTTCAGCGTTGAGCTTCTGTAAAATAGGAACATCCATATTAGCAATGGATGAAGGCTCTACCGTCGAAACTGAAAGATTCGCATCAAGAGCTGCTGCAACTGGAGTAGTCGCTGCTACTATTGTTGCTGCTGGCCTTGTTATTATTTGTGGTTGATCAGCCTCTCTCAAAGGTGGGATAGTCTCCCTATGTCTCACTGGTACATGCTGAGGAGTAGGAGTAGGAGGAGCTTGTTCCGTTCTCGGTGCTCTGGTCGTTGAGTTTTGCGGTGCTGCGGCCTGTTCCACCTTTTTAGGTGGCGGGTTTTGTTTTGGAGTTTCTGCCAATGTTTGAGCTTGCGCAGACAAGACTTTGATGATAGTCGTTAAATGGGCCATCTGCTCCCGCATTTCGTCAATTTGACGATCTCAATCCCTCGGTGGAACGTTCTCATCCATATTGTTGTGGACATTATCCTCATGCATGAAATCCTCTTTGATTCTGCGGAAGAGGATTGCCTCTCCCATTGCCTGGTGGAATCTCCAGTATATTTGGAGGATTCAAAGGATCAAGATTTGCTACATCCTCTGTTTGAGTGTGTTTG
The DNA here is from genome assembly GCA_030015575.1 of Agapanthus africanus. Taxonomy (NCBI): domain Eukaryota; kingdom Viridiplantae; phylum Streptophyta; class Magnoliopsida; order Asparagales; family Amaryllidaceae; genus Agapanthus; species Agapanthus africanus. Next base: position 750,409,738 of record CM057340.1, on the reverse strand, counting down.
TCCTGATTCCTTGTGCACGGACCTTCATGTCGATTAGCCTATGGGTCATCCGAATTACTCGAATCATCCATTCGACAAGTATGTACTGCTGGTCAAGTTGGCGATCGCGACATCGGACTAGCCGATGAATTTCTTACCGAACTAACAGTAGAAGTCATCTTAGGACTTAGATTCCTTCGTTTAAAATGAATCTGAGCCGAATCGTGATCCGTGTAATCATGAGTTGGGCTTCGCTCCTTACAAGGGGGTACATGAGCCTCATTAGCCAGATTGTTCGGTATCTGGTTCTTCTTACGATAAAACACCCTAGAAGGGACCCTTCTTTGAAGGGCTCTCGCCTCTTTGTAGGCCCTGCACGTCCTCTTATTTGTGTTTCCCAGGCCACTGGACGACCCTATAAGGAAGTCGTTCCATCGAGATCGTTATTGTTGCCTCTGCAACATTGAAAATGAATTTTTGACAGGTAACATAGGAACATGTCGGTATTGAGCAATGGGATTCATGTTTTCATTGCAGGTCTTCTTCTCGCGTTGCAAGAAATCTCATTCTTCTTTTGGTTGGAAGTAGTAGCGAAGCAGGCTGCCTTGAAAATGACACCCTCATTTTCTCGGGGAACCTGTTGAGGCCCCTTAGGGAAAGAAAGTTGTTTAAACACCGAATTTCGTTTTGTTCCAATGCAAGGAGCAGGCACCGCAACCGGTTGCCCCTTTAGATTCTGGTGGTGTCATTAAGAAACACCTTTCCGTCCTGAACTTGTCGGGTAACTCTTTTGGAAGATGAGGGGATATTAGCAAAGGCTTGGTCGAAGACTGGCCTCTTTTCCTGCCTTGGTTGAGCAGGTGATGATTGCCTTTGGGCTGATGCCGAGGGCCTCAGAGTTAGCGCTGAGGGCTGGCTTGCTTGGCGGCCAAGTCTCCGCCTTACCGGCGGTTTTTTCTCCTGTCCGGCTCGCAGCGCCGGAAAGTCGTTAATTATGCTGAAGGGGCACATCTCTGGGTCATATCCCGCGAGCCCCGCAGGGGACATGACGAATTGGGGGTTGTCCCTAGTGATAACGAACATAGTTCGTACGATTTTGGCCGCCGTAGTCAGGTCAGCCGATGATGGATGGTGGTGGTGTTGTTCAATGCTATTAGTATGATCCTGGAAAAAAACAACCTTGGCATTAGAAGTCATTCAAATAGAGGGGATCCAGACCGTCAGATGGACCTTAGGCTCAAAATTTTATGCATAGTCATTTCAAGCTGTGGAGCAAGCTTGAAAGACCTTTGATTAGTACAAATATATACCGGGTTCCGTCATCCAGAGATTTTGGATATCTGGGACAACATTCACGGGTTGATGTGATTTAAAAGGCTAAGTATAATTCAATATCCCCAGCGGAGTCGCCATTCTTGTTTACCCTCTTTAAGACCTTTTATAAAGTTGACATTCAGAACATATAGAGTATAAACAAAACAGGTTTGTTTATTAGAAATTGACCAAAAGGTCCTGGAGTTCGAGGCTTCCTATAGCGCAAGCACATACCGTTAATTACACCATATAGTCTTAAGCGAAAACTTAGACAAGATACCATACTAGCTTAAGTTAAGTCACGTCAAATTTACACACACACACTTGAAAATGAGAGAGAGAGAGAGGGGGAGACAAAATGTATAGTATTTTATTAATAAAATTCATATTTGTATACATGTTTGAATGTAAATTACATCAATTTTGTATAAAAGAATGTAAATACATGTATAAGCTTTACTTTAATGCTTAAAGTTATCCTTGGGGGTATTTTAATGTCAAATTAGACATGTATATATGGGTACTGCCCTATGTGGGATCCACATGACAGTAAAAATGAGGGAAATGGGGCCTCGCTAGGTGGGGGCCACCATTCATAGAGAACAAACATGCTTCATGTAGTTTGTGCATGAAAATAGGATCTCCCGAGTTCGAGAGGGGGGTCCTGATGGTGTACAGTGAGCCAAATTTGGCTCTCTTGGCATGTTTTAGCCAAAAGAAAGAAGTTTCTTTATGAAACTTCATTAAATATGGAAATTCAAGATATGTACAATATAAAACGTATGTATTTTCATCATTTCTATAGTTTGTGTGCAATATAAACATATATTTTTGTGTTCAAGACAGAATATGAAGGAAACATGTTCTAAAACAGAATACAATATGTTAAACACACTGGATTCCAAGATTGGAGATATAATTTTTATATCTTAAAGAAATGAGTAAGGTTTTCCTATCCATTTGGTGTTTTATTTAGAAACTATGGGATTTTGATCCGCAGTTTCCATTCTTACGAATATAAATGAGTTTATTCTCATTTCTTATGAATATGAAGAAGAAATAGGGTGACCTATTTCATTTGCAGGACATGAGATGGCCCTGTAAGGTCTTTAGTGCTCGCGCCACAAGACTTGCTGCGAAGGATGAAGCAAAAACAAAAACTTTTATGCAAGTACTAGCGACCAAAATTTTAGAATCGATTTCAAACACTAAACTAGATAGACAAACATACAAGGTTAGGGGGCTTGCTACCTTTGTAGCATATCTGTCTAATCGCAGAAGACCCATACATCGCTCCATGGACTCTAGCTAGGCTCCAAAGTCATCGGGAATAAGCTTGCAAGCCGATCGATCTTACCAAAAATGACCCATCCGAGGGAAACCAAATTCATGCTCTAGCTTTACACCAAATTATCTAGTGAAGCAACTCATGAGCACAACTTGCTAGAAAGTGATAGTGAGAATGATGTAGTGGTGAATCTCTGAATTTCTCTCTGTTTCAAATTTCTTTTTCTTCGGAAGCTAACATAAAAAGAAGAGAGGAATGAGTGTAGAGAATAAATCTTGAGCTAAAAAATCCTCTCTTTACTCTTATCCAAAGTGAGGTGGATGGGTGGATTAATGACTCACCTTATGACTCATTCATCTATACACTTCACCGAGCTTCCTAAAAGAAAAAGCAAAGTGTGTATAAACACACACACACACACACACACATACATATATACAAACACCCAAATATGTATCAAATACATACATCTATATTCGTACAAATACCCATATTCGTATCAAAATACAAATACCGTATTCGTACAAATACTTGTATTCGAATCAAGATACAAATACCCGTATTCATATAAATACTCGTAGTCGTATAAATATCCGTATTCGTATCAAAATACAAATACCGTATTCGTATCGAAATACAAATACCAAAAGAAAGAAAATGAGAGATATAATACTAGCTCACATAAAGAATCCGGCTATCTTTCAAACCCACTAGTATTATCAAAATTCCGATCAAAACACGTGTATCAAGTACATGTATTTAATCGACCCCCCATACATACCAAAATGTGCACAATATATCGTTTCGCCTGAACCGGGAAACCCTCTGTATGACACTCTAAAGACTCGACAATACGCTGGCAATGAGTTTAACCACAAGCACGTCAATGGCACTAGCTGTACGTAACGGCTATCTAGGTATTGAACGAAAGGAAGGTCGACAAGCAAGCTCATCCGTAACCTTACAGAGCCTGTAAGTGACACTCTCTGTACAGTTCAGTCTCTTCGTCTAAGAGTATCGTATACCTGGTCTAAAGGGTGGATAACGTCAGACCCCTAATAACCCGATAAGTCGTGCCGGTGTCAAGCTCATCACCTACCGAGAAACTTTTGATCTTCTATCAGTAAATATCATCCATCCTGTCAGCGATTTATGGTGATATCCAATCGAACACAGCGCGGCATCAACTCCGTATACCGGGAGAGACGAATCCCTTCCGATCGCTCACTGCCTCCATGTGGCTTAGGACTTTACCCAACTAAAACCTGTTTGCACGTCTCAGTAGAGCCGTGATAGGGTAGTAATCTAACTGCGGTAGGAACTCACACGAGATAAATAACGATTTCAGGTCAACAGACTATATGTACTCATGTCACCAGAGAACTGCTATCTGACGATAGGTATAGTACCATCTAGAATTTCTCGGTGAGTCCGTCCGGTATAGTCACTTCAAGTGAGTACCTGTGTACAATCTTAGGTGCAACACACCAATGACTATGAGACCTGCCATCGCCCCTCGACGGGGTCTAGAAATGTATATACTGATCTACTCTGGAATATCGTTGCACAGTCTCGATACTCCCACGACAAGGGACATTTAAGGACGTGCTTATGGACTACCCAGCTTTCACAAGTATGGTCGCTATCACAATTCTGGTAGTCAAGCAAAGATCTTACGTGCTTTATCATTATGTATTAGCGACACGTAATAACGAGTAAAACGTACACATTAATGATAAAGTCAAACCAGATAGCATACTATCATCTCAAGCAAGATTGTTCTAATCGTATAGGCCCTCCTTCAATTACCGTAATTGCCTACCTGCAATTACAATAATTGCCTTTAGGACACTATATCCAACAATCTCCCACTTACACTTAAGACTAATTATTACGGTATCGCATACCTACAGCTCGTCTGCTACCGAATACCCAACTTCTCTACTAACATCTCGTGTCTTCGAGAAATAAAATCAGTGAGTGGATCTGCTATAATGTTTCTAATATTATTTCTCTATATCTCAACTTTGCGAAGATCAACTATCTCCCGAACTGAGCAATACCCGGCCTCGGAATTTGTCTGGATACTTGAGTGGACCAAGTTCATAAAAGAACAATATTATCCAACAAACTTCTTGGGTTGTATCCTTTGTTGATCTAATCAGCAACATGTGCCATGTCTACATTAGTATTCTGGTTGGAACCCTTTCCAACATACCGCCCCTCAGAAAAGGATAAACTTATAATTCTGACAGCCACTATGTCATCCAGGTCACTCTGAAAGTCAGAACCGGTAACTGCCTCCCGAAAGAGGTTGCCGTTATCTTACACCAAGAACATCCTCATATGCTCTTCACTGCTTTCATCTGTGACAACCAAAGTTTGACAGATTGTAGTATAAGAATATCACTTTCTATTAGGAGTATGTCATCCAATTGCCAGGAAAGTGCTCCTTACATCCTTCTTACCAGGTTCATCTATTGTTTTGATGAAGTCAAGCATCTTGATTGTTACATTAAAAATAGATGATCCGTCTCTGCTATGTTTGCTTTAGTTTATAGATATACATAAGCAACTTGCACATCTTCCGTTGCTCCCACTGACTACGACAATCCTTTGACAGAGTCATATATACACGTACTTCTAAATTCTCATTTAGAAAGACGTTATAGTCATCCACCTGTCAGATCTCATAGTCATGAACAACAACAGTGATAAGTTATATCTGTATGGGCTTCAGCGTAGACACTGAAGTAAGAACTTCATCACAATCCACGTCGGGTATTTGATGAAAATCTCTTACTACAAGTCTAGCCTTATTAGGTTACCACCTTTCCACCTGCACTAATCTTGAAAGATCTACTTGCTCCTAATGGATTTTACCCCTTCAGGAGTATCTAGCAAAGTCCAACCCCGCTTCTTTTTCCATTTGTTTTATTAACTTGAATTCGTCCCCAGGGCTTTGTATATGAAAGTCTATTTCTACTGCCTGACGCACTTCAGAGACCTCTTGCCCATCTCCGAGAGCGCCCTTGGTCCCGGTCCATTGAGTTGAATGAGTTGAAGTGACTTTACCATTAGTCTCATCTGAAGCAATTCCCGAATAAGAGAGATGAAACCTCCTACTAATCAATCTATTCCCAAGCCGATGCTTTGGGTTACTTGCCCTGCTTTCGGGGTGGTCAACTGCCCTACTTGTTCCCCTGCTTTTGGCAGGAGTGCGTGGAGTGCGACTTGGATATCTTGCATCTATCCATCATCCGGAAGTCACCACTTCCCAATGGTCTGCTGATAACTAGTAGGGCCATCATAACCATGATGCTGACCTCCCTGTCACCGTCTTCGAGAAAACCGAAATATCTCTTGGGTGGCTGAGGTCACCTACTAAATATGCGGAGTGTCTATGGTTTGTCGGTGCCAATTTAATTCTTAGGTTCTACTAAATTTTCAGTAATCATTTGTGTTTCTGAAATCACTTCCAGCCCTTCCATACTCCCACTAATTTCTTTTACAAAAAATTCCTTTTTATAAAAAGGTAACGAGTCAAGAACAAAGCAACTATTGATCTTGAAAATAGTAGAAGTTAAATCCTTGCGAAAGTTTGGGACAACTCACAAACTGCCATTACAGAAATGTTCCTTGAGTATATCCAGATTCCGTTTTTAAACAGAAATCGGACAACTCCATATCTTAACATTCTTAAGATATGCTACCATTTTATGTCTATATAGAATCAAAGGCATCAATTTAGATGGAACTATATTCAATTGGCATGCAGCTGTTTCCAGTGCATATCACCTAAATGAAAGAAGGCCATACAGCATTAATCATCAATGAGCGCATTCATGGATGAGTAATATGTGAGAGAAATAATATTCTCAATATTACTATGATGGAATACCTAGCATAAGTATCTATATCTTCGATCAATTTGAAGAATCTTGAAACTTTCGACGTATGGTTCGTTGCCTTATTCTTATGCCCTATGAACTTTCAAAATTTTCGGACCTTGCAATTCAACGGATGCATGTCTAAAAACCAGAGAACTCAAAGACTGAATAGAATGAAGTGAGAGTACCATCCCCTTGTCCTGAAGGACAATGGACAACATACATTCTCATGTATAAGTCCCAACTGAGTTTACCAATTCAAACTCCATGTGTTGTAAATTGAGAACTGTATTTTGGTTAAGAACGTTTATACCGTTATTCAATGCACCTTATCTTATTCTCAATTGATATAGGTAAATGTCTAAGACTCAATTTTCAAAAATTATATTCCACTTTACATAATAAAGATACGGATATATCAGTTTTGAAAAATGGTGCACAATAACGGTTATTCAAAACCAAATATTTGACGTTTAAGCAAAACCAGGCGATTTATCTCAACATCACCAATTGCTACGAATTCCGATATTGAGGATCAAGTCACCCATTCCCAATAATCTATTCCTTCTCAGCATCTTTAACGACATACAGATGTGAGATTCCAATCCGGTATACACATATCCTGAAGTCAGAATTAATTGGGAAAAATAGTTTTCAATTAAAACTACACAGGAAAACCGAAACATTAAAATGTTTCAAGGGGGTGGTCGGATAATTGTAATAATGCCTTTTCCACTGCCCAGATTCATGACACTAGTTGCTATTTCCTTTGCCCTCACTGCAATCCCTTTATATGTCTTCACATCTTACCTTCTGTACATCAACTTAGGCTAGTTGGTTTTCTTCCTTCGCTACCTTTCGGCACCTGCTTAAGATTTGAAAGAAGACTATCCAATAAGCATAACCGGTGTACTTTCCTAATACAAGGAACTCACAACTAGAGAGAAGATGAAGAAAAGACAACAGAATTATCCAATTCAATTTCTCCAGAATCGGTGGCCATCATTGACTAAAGCAAGTTCTTCGAGTTTGTATGTTACTATCCGAGATGGCCGTTCCAAGCAATATGGATCTCTGTAGTGATACGGAGTGTTCTGGAGAAGGCAAAGGGTAAAGTAGGAGTGGCAGGGATATATGCGATTTTATCGTGAATCATGACAATCCAAATCCAAAGTTTATAAAAGGTTCGGTTAACTTGGTTTACGAGTTTTAGTTTAAGGTCAGTCATGGTCACAAACCAGAGAGAGGAAAGAAAACACTCAGCGTGCGCTCTATCAAGATTAGATTGGTTAATTAATTTATCTAATCAGGACGGCTCCCACTGTTTTCTCGACTTCTTCTTCAAACTTTAAAAGGAGAACTAGTCGAGATCATGTACATCTTACAAGTTCGTTAACCGTTCAGCCAGACAAGTGTTGGTGCTCTGAGAGAGGCTCCTCGTTCTTTCATACGGACCCAATTAAATAAACCCATTTCTGCAGAGGCATAACCCCATTAATACCTTTCTAGACATCTAATGGGTTAGCTATTTGTGGAGTGAAAATCTCCCGGGAGTAATACCTACTCATCGGTGGAAATCAAGACCCAACTATCATTGTATAATAACCTTAATGGAAGCCAACCAAAATCACCACACTCCAGAAGGTATGCGCATGCTTGGCAAGTTTTCCTTATATTTGAAACTCCCGATATAGTTTTTGCCCCAATCATTTTATGATCTTGACAAGGTCAACAAATCATAAGTCGCAAATCAAACTCTACCCGTCATTATTCTGGATTAATCTAAATCCACCCGCACGAGCCCTTGATAGGGTCAACAAGGCCACACGACTGTCCTAGCTAATCGCATCACCATGCAACAAACAAGCATTACTTAGCTACCGCACACTACGCTTTAACTATGGTCAACAAACGTAGTACGAATACTAAGCAATACTCATAGGAAATGACGGAGGGCTACGTCTGGTTTTTGGTGAAAACCTTTAACATAATGAACTTGATATCGTTAAAGAAACTCGAGTGGCTTTTAAAAGGAGTGATCTAGGCTCTGCTTTTAAAATAAGTGGTTTTATAGAAAACCGAGTAGTTTTAAAAATTGGTTCCAACAACATCATTTAGGTTTATTTTCCTTGCATATTATGCAGTCCCATAATTCTAAGTTTCTAGCAACAACAGAAACAACCAAAATAGTATGTTTTTATATGTTATTCGCATTCTCCACGGGGTCTCGGGTCTTCACCGTAAAGTTACTCAACTTACGGCAGGGCAGATGCAAAACATATAGAAGCATTTATTATATATATATCGCAGGCAAGTAATAATCATCACATGCATGCGATAATCAACAAACAAGATGGAATAGCGGAGATGCTAGGATTCTCGTGTTTCGTTTGTGCCGTAAACGAAAATCAACATTCCCTAGTCGAATGGATTGCCCCGTACAAAGTCAAACCAAGACCCTTACGAGAGTGGCAAGCTACCTACCAATCTTAGAAACGGGGCAACCCAATCAGTAACATGAGTAGGCCACTCAGCACTTTCTAAAATTTGGTAAGTTGAACGCGCTTCCGCGGGTCGTTCCTATAACCCCTATAAGTGCGGCGAGCAACCCGCTAATTCTAGAGCGAGGCGGTTTGAACTCATCACCATGAAACGACCACCTTCTGCACTCTAGAACCCGGCTATTCGAGCATTTCTCTCGGGTTAATCCTAGTACAGTAATGAATGAAATATATACAATGATGACAACGACCTAAACTCGGATGTGTCCTAATAAAAGAATACATATCAAGCGAAGACGACGACCACAAACTGGCCTTTCGTCCCGAATAAACGAATATACAACTAATATAACATAACTGTACAAAAAAATTACACAAGGGGCCGTCCATCACGACAATCCGGTTAAACCATCACAAAATATATATCCAAACCAACAAGACAAGCGCAAAGTGTGCAACCTCGTCTAATCGAAAATATATCAATTAGACGGCGTTATCCAACACAAACAAACTATGGATCATAAACGAGGCAATAGTTTCGACCGAAAGCTTTCCATGTTGTCCGAATACAAATATAACACCAACTGAAATCTAGGCAAAAAAGAATGGTACCAAAAATCAAGTTTCCCTTATTCCAAGCCCCTGCAAAAACCGAAGGGCCTAATGATAAATTTAGGCCGACCAGGTTGGCTAAAATGGATTGTTGGTCAGTCAGAAATTTGAATTGGGTCATCGGGTTTTGAGCCATGTTTTCTTACTTCAAAACAAGTCCACTTGCATACTTTAAACAAATTTCAGGTGTTGTTTTGAAAAACCAACAGAAACTTGGAATTTGAAACTTAATACGGATAAAATTTCAATTTCGAAACGTAAATATCGTCTACAGCTGGTTAAAATGTTTGGCATGGTTCTGATACCACTATAAGGTTCGTAGTGCTTGCCCCACAAGACTTGCGGCGAAGACGGAAGCAAAAAACAAAAACTTTTATGCAAGCACTAGCGACCAAAAGCCTAGAATCGATTCCAAATACTAAACTAGATAGGAAAACATATAAGGTTAGGGGGCTACTACCTTTATAGAATGTCCGGCTAATCGCGGAAGACCCCTACACCGCTTTATAGACTCTAGCTAGGCTCCGATGTCATCGGGAACAAGTTTGCAAGCCGATCGATCTTGCCAAAGATGATCCACCTGAGAGAAACCGAATTCATGCTCTAGCTTCACACCAAATGATCTAGTGAAGAAACTCATGATCACAACTTGCTAGAAAGTGATGGTAAGAATGGTATAGTGGTGAATCTCTTGCTTTCTCTCTTTTTCAAGTTTCTTTTTCTTTGGAAGCTAACATAAAAGAGAAGATAGAATAGAGGAATAAGTGTAGAGAATAAATCTTAAGCTAAAAATCTTCTCTCTTTACTCTTATCCATACCCCTTCAGAGCCTGTAAGTGACTCTCTCCGTACATTCCGGTCTTTTCGCCTAAGAGTATCGTATAGCCGGTTTTAGGGGGTGGATAACGTCAGACCCCTGATAACTCGATAAGTCGTTCCGGTGTCAAGCTCATCACCTACCGAGAAATTACCGATCTTCTATCAATAAATCTCATCCATCCTAGCCAGGGATTTATGGTGATAGCCAACCGAATACAGCACGACATCGACTCCCTATACCGGTGATTGGTGTAATTTATTACACAATTTTCTAACTCATTTATCATTTTATTGTCATATTTTATGTTTGTCCAGGTATCTTTTGTGAATTATTACAGATAACAGGGCTTGGATGCAAAAAGACGGAAAATTATGCTAAAATGAGGATTACGTTCGTATAATGGAGACTTAAGGGAATTATTCAGAAAATCGAAAGACAATTCGTAAATTTGGAACAAATTTGGTAATATAATTACAAATCAGCAAAGGTTGCAACAATAAAAGTGAATCAATTATCACAATAACAAATCAGGTGAAGAAACCAAATCAAATCAAAAGCAACAAATTAACATGCCTAATTATATGCCAAATTTGGGAACAATTCGGAGATCGACGCAACTACAGAGATATAGCAAGATATTTAAGATTTTATATGCTAAAAATTCATCTAAATTGACGATAAAACCACAGAAAAAATCTAGAGCCACGAAGCCAAAAAAACGGCGGCGGATCAGCGGTCGATTTTGGGCCGTTCGATGAGAATTTTTATGGGCACGATCGTCTTTCTACATAGATTAATATGGAATGTAGAGTTTCGTCTTTTGAAAATTCTAAAGGCTCGCAACAGCATTCAACAGAGCAATTAGATTAGATTATCAGTAAGTAGATTCTCTTGTTTTTTCTATTACTTTTTCTTCAATCTTCCTTAGCCTTATATAAACACTTGTATAGCCTTAGGGTTTTATATCTTTCTTATCTTTCATATCTCTCTCATTGGTTTCTTATTAGGGTTTTCAAGGAGAAGAGATCAAGTCTATTGTAGGTATTCTTGATTATGAATAAGATTTATTTTTCTTTTATAAACATGAGTAACTAATTCTTTTTCAGGGTTTTGTTTGTATTTATTTTGTGGTTGGGTAATTTTTTATCTCTTCTTTTCTATATACTTTAATAAGCAATGTCTTGTGATTTAATTATCCTCTTTATAGTTTTTCATCTAATAAACTAATCTCATAATAAAAGTTGACGCCTAAAATAAGATTAGGGTAGGGTGATAACACTAATAATCTAATTAGGTTAAGGAAATTTGGACAAACTATAAACTTAATTAGGGAAGATAAGAAAATTTAATCACAAAATATTCAACTTAGATAGTTAAAAAAGATCTAGATTAATCGATAAGATATTAATTGTAGACTCATGACCTACATATTTTTGTGGAAGATTAATATTAGATTATTTCTAATTAACTAGAACTAGGGTTTTAATATGATCCAGATGATATTATAATTTTGATAGGTTATGTTTATAATTTAAATATAACCTATACTTAGTTATAATTAATGGAAACATATTAGAACTAGATTAGAAAAGAAGAATTTTTTAAGCCAACTATAAAAATAAAGCAAATAAAACCCCTAGATTTCGCTCTCCTGAAAACCAACTTTTATTTTATTTCGCATTAAATTGTTAGATTTAAAAAAAAAAAACCCCAACTTTAACCTAGTTTAAAAATATTTAACACACCTCTCTGTGGATCGACCCTCAAGTATTACGATTGCACCACAGTATATTTACGGTTAAAATTGGAGGATTAATAAAATCCCCATCAAGTTTTTGGCGTCGTTGCCGGGATTTGTAGTTTAATTACATTTAAATTTAAGTTTTAGATTTTAGTTGTAAATTATATTAGATTTCCTTTAGTATGTTTGATTCTGCAAAATTTCTATTTAAAATTTCAGGAATCGAGACAAACATACTAGAAGAGAAGATCAAGACGAACAGAGGCAAATCTAGGTAAGATCCCGTTCTTCCCAAAATCTTGATTTGATTCCAACTAACAGATATTTGCAGGATTCTTTGCGCCATATAAAAAAATTAGTTTAGATTTTAGATCTTTGACCGTTTTAGATTGCATTGCATATTTAAGAAGATTCTAAAGGGTAACAGCCCAAATCCAGATTATGTGGGGATCTTATCACCCTTCCTAGGCCCTACAAAACACAACTGAGCATTCGCATTGACCTACAGTAATTTAAAAAATATCTAGACTTCAGCCCTTAAGGATATAGCGTGCTCAATAGGATAAAACGAGATTGTAGGTAATCTAATAGTTATCTGATTCAATCTTGAGGTGTCTACCGAAGTGACGTGTGACTAGTTGTGGCTATTTAATTAAGGCCCGCTATTTCGGTGGTTCGTATATTGGAACCCTCCCACTTAACTAGTACTGATCTGGTTTCAAGGTGGTTAAAGAGCTGTTAGAGGATCTATCCCGCAATTTGTCTCTTGGCAGTTAGGAGCGAATCTAGTAACTTGACCTAGGTAACCCTAGATCTAGGTTTGTTTGCGCACTGTGTTAGTGATTTGTTAGAATCTCCAGTCATCTTAGTTTTTTCATTAGAAAAAACTTTTATGTACGGTATATGCATGTGAGGGGTCGAGACGAAATAAAACGTTTGACTCGTCTTAATTTTATAGATACTATGACTGAAATCGTCCCCACAATACCTACCCTACAGGATAGATACTATCGTGTCTGCATATCACTGCCATCTTATATAGTATTACCGTTAGCAGCCAGTGACTATGAAATAAAACCTGATTTCATAAACTCACTTCCTAAGTTTCATACTTTAGAATTCGAATACGCCTATGTCTTCATAAGGGAGTTTGAGGATTTATGTCAAATATTTAAACTTAGACACTTGAACCAAGATGCGGTTAAGTTTAGACTTATTCTCTTTGCCCTCACTGATAAAGCTAAGCATTGGCTTTACAGTGTGCCAGCCAATACAATTAGGACATGGGATGAATTTACGAAGACATTTCTTAAAATGTTCTACCCACATTTTAAAACCGCTAAATTTCGAAACGAAATTAGGACTTTTTCGCAAAAACAGGGAGAATCATTTTGGAAGTATTTCGAACGTTTCAAGAATCTTCTCATAAAATGCCCTCATAATGGTATAGCTAAGTAGGAGCTATGTCAAATAGTTTATGATGGCATGGAATCCAAATTTATGATTGAGTCCATGTGTCAAGAGAATTTTATGATGAAGAAAGAGGATGGGGCATGTGACATTTTACAAGAATTGTCCGATAAGACCATGCAGTGGGAGAGTTCTAGTGAGAGAGGGTCAACTAATTCTAAAGGTGAGATCCACACGGTTGAAACTACAATTGGAATGCAAGCCCAGTTGGTTGCCATTCAAAAATCAATAGAAAAGCTATCAACTACCCCACCCACGTTGCTCAAGTCAAGCAACTCTCTTCTTGTCTTAACTGTCAAGACTCTTTCCACCTTTTGGAAGAATGCCCTCTTTTAAATGGTCCTCAAGGTCAAGAGACCATTAATGCTATCTACCAACGAAACAACAATAATAATCCTTATTCTCAAACCTACAACCAAGGATGGAGGAACCACCCTTAGTGACAATGTAATCAAGGCAATACTAGCCAACAATTCCAAAATCAAAGACAAAGTCTTCCATCCAATCCTACCCAGCCTAATGCTTATCAAAGGAGTGGGAACGAGAATAATTATATTAACGTTGAGGAGCAAATGACCACCTATTTTCAAAATGAGATAACACCAATTAAACAATCTATCTCTAATATAGAAAGGCAAATCAGTCAGTTAGCTGCAGCATTAGGAGGACGTGGGTAAGAAACCCTACCTAGTCAACTTGTTACAAATTCTAAAGATACACGTATAAATCCAGCACAAGCAAATACCATAATTACCTTGCGATCGGGTAAACAGGTTGATAATCAGGTTAGGATGCCCGAAGATTCGGAAGAGATCCCGTTTAATGAGGAGCAGCAGTCTCCTACCCTGCTTACACAGCCGGCATCTATTGATGCACCCACATCTCCACCCCACTCATCTTCAATAGATACCCCTATTGAGCCGAGAGCACCATATCCAAAACATTTAAAGGTCAAGAAGTAAGCTGCTAAGGTAGAAAAGATGGTGGAGATGTTTAATCAAGTCAAGGTCAATGTCCCTCTTTTGGACATGATTGACCAAGTTTCTTCGTATGAAAAATATCTCAAAGATTTATGCACGAAGAAGAGACAAACTAAAGTGCATAAGAAGGTATTTTTAGCATGCAATATTTGTGACGTCCTGAGAAATGCTATGCCCTTTAAGTATAAAGACCCCGACAGTCCTACTATATCTTGCATTATAGGAGAAAAGGTCATAAATAGAGCTTTATTGGACTTGGGCGCTAGTGTTAATCTTTTGCTATATTCTGTATATGAGCAGTTAGGGTTAGGTGAGTTTAAGCCCACCAAGATCACTTTGCAATGAGCCGACCGGTCCATCAAGACTCCTACGGGTGAGATCAATGACATATTGATTAAAGTCTGGGAATTTATATTCCCCGTAAATTTTATCGTGATAGAAACACAACCTGTCACTAACCCTAAGAATCAAAATTCCTGTCATACTAGGTCGGCCCTTCCTAGCCACTTCGAATGCATTGATCAATTGTCGCAATGGTTCTATGAAACTATCATTTGGGAACATGACAATTGATCTTAATATTTTTAACATAGGAAATCAGCCAAGTGATCCCTATAAGCTCATCGAAGTCAACTTAATTAATGTTATTCACAATGATGAAGAAGTTGACTTAGATAACTGCTTTATAAAAAATTGCATAAAGGAGGAACTTAGTAACAAAGAAGCTGTTGCTTTTAATGATTCTCTCCCAATAGCCTACATGGGAAGGGCCCCACTTGAGCTATTTTTTTCTTGAACCTAGGCCTCTTTTTCGCCCATTGATAGAACAATCCCCATAGTTAGAGCTCAAGCTCCTCCCATCAAACCTAAAATATTCCTATTTAGGTTTGAATAATACACTCCCAGTTATAATTTCTGCTGAACTTATTAAGGAACATGAGAAGGCCTTACTATATATTCTTAAGAATAATAAGGAGGCTATTGGATGGACTATGTCGGATATCAAGGGAATTAGCCCTACTATAGTGTAACATAAAATTCACTTGATAGACAATGCCAAGTCAGTTAGAGATTCTCAACGTTATTTGAATCCTATTATGAAAGAGGCAGTAAGGAAAGACATAATTAAATGTCTTGATAGTGGTATAATATACCCTATTTCTGATAGCACGTGGGTTAGCCCAATTCATGTGATACCTAAAATGTCGGGTATTACTGTCATTGAAAACCACATGAACGAGCTAGTCCTTATTTGTATGCAAACCGGGTGGCATGTGTGCATTGACTATCGTAAGCTTAATGCCGCAACTAGAAAAGATTACTTTCCGTAGCCTTTTATCGATCAAATGTTAGAAAGGTTAGCCGATCATGAATACTATTGCTTCCTAGATGGATACTCCGGTTATAACCAAATACCCGTTGCACCGGAAGATCAAGAAAAGACCACCTTCACATGTTCGTTTGGTACTTTTGCATATAGACGGATGCCTTTTGAGCTATGTAATGAACCCGCCATTTTTCAGCGGTGCATGATAAGCCTATTTTCCGACATGGAGGAACATTTTCTTGAGGTTTTTATGGATGATTTTTCAGTCTATGAGGATACATTTGATGAGTGTTTACACTACTTGGAGTTTGTACTCTAAAGGTGCAATGAAAAGAATTTAACACTTGATTGGCAGAAATGCCACTTTACGGTCAAGCAAGGTATTGTACTAGGCCACATTATTTCACGCAAAGGTATTGAGGTAGATAAATCTAAAGTAGATATAATCTTTAATCTACCCCCTTCCAAAACCGTTATGGACATTAGGTCATTCGTTGGGTATGCGGAATTTTATAGACGCTTTATCAAGAACTTTAGCAAGATTACTATACCCTTGACTTCACTTCTTGCCAAAGATACACCTTTTGAATTTGGTTCCGCTCCTATTATTCACGCTCCTAATTGGAATAAGACTTTTGAGATTATGTGTGATGCACCAGATTTTGCAATTAGAGCCGTCTTAGGACAACGAATTAACAAGATGCCACATGTCATCCATTATGCGAGTAAGACCCTAAATGATGCACAGTTAAAATATTCCACCACCGAAAAAGAATTTTTAGTTGTTGTATATGCACTTGAAAAGTTTAGGTCGTATCCCATCGGTTCACACGTTACGATCCACACGGATCAATCGGCCACTAGACATCTTATTTCTAAGAAAGATGCTAAAGCCCGACTGCTTATATGGATCATTTTATTGCAAGAGTTTGACCTTAAAATAAAAGACAGAAAGGGATTCGAAAATGTTGTGGCCGATCACTTATCACGTCTACCACTTGCACCTACACGAGAACTTCCTATACATGACCATTTTCCCGACGAACAGTTATATATAGCTGCTAGCGAACTATGGTTTGCGGATATAGTTAACTTTCTCGTCACGAAAATGACACCGCCCAACTGGTCTAAATAAGATCGATATAAGTTTCACTCCCAAGTAAAATATTTCTTTTGAGATGATTCTTATTTGTTTAAACGGTGCAAATGACTAAATCATTCGGCGGTGTGTACCTAATGATGAAATTAGAAGTGTTCTTTCATTTTGTCACGATCATGCAAGTGGGGGCCATTTTGAGGCTAAAAAGACGACGGAAATTTTTTTACAAAGTGGGTTTTATTGGCCTACGTTATTTAAAGATGCATATGAATTTTGTAAAACTTATGAACACTGTCAACACTTAGGTTAAATCACTATGCAGCATGTCTCTCAATTCTATCCTTATAGTTGAGATCTTTGATGTATGGAGCATCGATTTCATGAGGCCATTCTCAAATTCATTTGGGAACGTTTATATATTTTAGTAGCGGTCGATTACGTATCGAAATGGGTGGAAGCAATGGCATGCAAAACCAATGACAATAAGGTTGTTGTCAAGTTTTTGAAAAATAATATTATTTCTCGGTTTGGCATTCCACGCTCCATTATTAGTGATGATGAGACCCATTTTTGCAGCTGATCTTTCGAAACTCTTATGAGAAAATATTAGATCCATCACAAGTTATCCAAACTATATCATCCGCAAACTAGTGGGCAAGTTAAGATATCAAATAGTCAAATTAAGCAAATATTGGAAAAAACAGTTAATAAGAACCGCAAGAATTGGTCACTTAAGCTTGTTGACGCATTATGGGGCTTACCGAACCGCATACAAGACCATCCTTGGTATGTCTTCTTATAGGCTAATATTTGGAAAACCTTGCCACTTACCTGTGGAGTTGGAACAGTTGGAACACTGTGCTATGTGGGCTATAAAACAGTTAAACATGGATATTGAAGAAGCCGGTAAGTATAGAAAGCTCTAACTAAATGAATTAGAGAAAATTAGGAACGATACTTATGACAATACCAAGATTTTTAAAGAAAAAATGAAATTCTTCCATGATAAAAACATTTTACGAAAAGATTTTCAAATGGGCCAAAAAGTTTTACTATATGATTCGCGATTGCATCTCTTTCCTGGAAAATTAAAATCGCGATGGACATGACCGTTAATTGTCAAAAATGTTTTTTCGCATGGAGCTATCGAGATTGAAAATCCTAAAATTGGTGAGGTGTTAAAAATTAATGGTCAAATATTGAAACCGGTTTTAGAATTTTTTGTGAATAATGAGGTGGAGCTCATGGATCTCCATGAGCCGGAATACACTTGAAAATATTTTAAAACCCCTCAATTGTAACATATGTATATCATTAGTTTATTAGTTTTTTAAGGAAAAGTCACAGTAGACAATGAGGCCACTGTCAAGTTCAAGCGTGGGGAGTGGTTTTGTACATAGTTTTTAGTTTTCAAAATAAAAGAATAAAAAAATATAGAAAATTAGAAAATTTTGCTAATAGAAATGAAAAAATGAAAAATGTATATAAAAGAGAAAAAGAGATTTGAAGAAAAATAAGAAAGAGGATAGTTTAATAGATCTAGTAATAAGTTGTCATGAGCTCGTTCCCAAATGGCTAGTATCATGAAAGAGTTATTAAGCTTGAGAAAATGTAAGTGGAACCTATTTTTGAGTCTAAACATTTGAACGTTTGAACGTTGATACCTTACTATACGCACATGCACACATCTTGAAATTTGGGATAGTAGAAAAGACCTGTCATGCTCTTGTCTGTAATACCCTAGTATGAAAAAAATTTAATATCACCAAAAAAATGAATATTGTCTTACAATTATCAAGATAGCATAAAAAAATTCAGAGAGGATGCTTCATCACCTAGTGACTTAGACCAACTGGTTTGGGATCATTGTTTTGCCTTAGGTGTTCTAAGATTAGGATACTGCTATTTACGCCCGATAAGTGATCACATTCGGTAATCAGTTGGTTAGTGCTTCACGAAACATTAATGGTCGCATGAAAAATGTGGGAACAAATCCATCAATTTGATACGCCGATTAAAAAAGTAATAGGGAGTTAAGGGCAAGAGTATGAGAGCTTGAATTGAATTCTCCGAGTGCAGTGATGATTTTTTCACACACGTAGGGGTATATGATCATGTTTGGAAGCAAAATAGATAGGAAAGATTGGAAGAATGATGAGAAAGTAATTTTCGGAATAGTTCAAAGTCTATTAAGGCATGGTTCATGATGACTGAAAATCTAGTAAAATTTAAACTCTTGTTTTTCGTATTTTTCTTATCTATTTTTATCATTGTATATAGTTTTCATTTTTTAATTTTTGTTTCCTTTATTTTCTTTTATAGGAATATAATTAGGAGTATGATTTAGTTAGATAGTAGTTTAGTTTAGAGTTTAAAACCCTAGATTTGCTCGAGAACTAGCAAAAAATAAATGTGGGGTATTTGATTGGTGAAAATAAATGTGGGGTATTTTCTTCTTTCTTTTCTTCCTTTTTTTCAAGCCGAGTACTTAAGAAAATTCTTTTAGATATTCCTTTAGAATCAATCACCTCCTCTTTTCTATTGAATGAGAAGTATATATGCTTTTCTAGGTGTTGGAGTGGTTAAACACCACTCCTCCACTTCCTTAGGACGAGTGGGGATGAAATAACTCCCCACTCTTCCTTAAAAATAGGCCTCTGTGCATATTTTTAGACGGGTCCTGATACCATTTATTAATAGGCATCGGAACATCCTAACTGTGCCTCCTGATAGCGGAAGGGGGGTTTCGATGGTTCAGGACCTCTCAAAAAAACAACTCAAATTGAGTGTTTTGAAGGGGGGACTCCACATATGGGTCCTCTCTTCTATAGAACAAGTATTAAACTTGTTCATGATGTTACTTTATAAGTATTCTACTTCTTTTGGGAGTTAATTTTTTTAACTCCAACAATGGTCGGGTCCATAAGTTGGAGAAACGTTGCGGAGTCTTTTGATGTTGTCGACAATACATGTTGAGTATATAGTAGCGGTTAAAGTATCAAGAAAAGCTCGAGGTTAGCACAACGATTCATGATGAGGTGCAATCCTCATGTTGATAGGTGAAGGGTTACTTCCAGACATGGCATTGTAAATGCTTTTTCGCATGTTTACGGATAAGAAGTTCCAATGTTTTGGGTCAAGATGGAATATGGTGTGATGCTCATGAGTGCTTGGGGAAAGAGTACGGTACAGTGATCATGAGTACTCGAAAGCAGCGATTTTATCATATGCTTAATATGAAAACAACGAAGATGATTCAAGGGTTTCGAGAAGAAGAAAGGATGCATATGTAAAGAGGTCTGTTAAGAAAGATGATAAGAACAACAATGAATCTTAAGTCATTAGGCTCAACGGATTTAAGTCAAGATGAAAATTGTTGGATTTATGTCTCATATCTAGTTGATCACCTATATACGGTTTGTGGATCGCAGTGAGTCCGGATTGAACTTGAACGGTTTGGCTAAAGTAATCCATTGGTGTGGGCTACTAATGGATAAGGAGATGAGTGCTCGCTCAAAGGTTTTATTTAAATTTAAACTAAGATGGGAATTGTTGATATTAGTTTAAATTTAAATAGTTAGTTATATAGATAGAATAAGATATGCCTCTTATTTAAATACAGATTTAGGGCCCGTTTCGTTTGGCGTTTTGAGCTTCCAAAAGCTTTTTTGGAGCTAAAAAACACTTTTGAAGGAAAAAAAATACCAAACAGGTCCTATACCCAAAAGCACTTTTGGAGCTAAAGAAGAAAAAAATCTTCTTTTTTCAGAAGCTAAAAAATGAAACTTTTGGGAAAAAGCTCTTCTTAATTTTTTTTTATATTTCCATCATCTCTTCATCATTATCATCCAGCCCGATCCTTGCACTTGATTTCTCTTCTCATCATCTCCCCAATTCGAAGCCCAAGACGATCGAGACCTCCAGAGCGATTAAGGTCCTCAGATTGAAGCATAAAAGATGATGATGATGATGATGAACCCTATGAGATCGAGGCCCCCGAGCTTAACACGATCATCGAGAGGTTGATCAATGAGATCCAAGTTTTGAGCTTTATGCATCAGGCGATCGAAACTTCTCGATTTCGACGAAGAATCCATAGATCGAAAGGATGGATATCAAATATTTTTCTGCAGATCTTTTGATTTTTATGAATCTTTTGAAAGTAAATTGTAAATTAAAAAAAAGATCCAAGTTTTTTTCCACTGATTTTTTTCTCAAATATTAAGAAAAACAGTGCCCTTTATGGTCATTTAAACAGTCAACAATACTTCTGCAACTTCCAACAGCTTTTTGAACTAAACAGCTTTTCAAATCAAAAAACACATTTTACAACAGTAATTTTGCCTAAAGAGCTTTTTTCAACAACACTTTTGCTAAAAGCCTATTTCGCAACAGCCCAACCAAATAGACCCTTAGAAAAGAGAAAATATTTTATTAGATAAGGATAAAATAGATTTATATTAAGCCTAATCTAATTAGAAGAAGTTAGAAGAAGGGTATTTTATGCTATAAATTGGGATGTGCTTTCGTCAAGGAGATTTGGCAAAAAGGCACAATAAGGCAAGGCTCAGGTGGATAAAAGCCAAGACAATAGAGTATGAGAATTGTAACTCTCCTATCTTGAGATGAGATCAAAAGAGGGGAGATATGATGAGAGAGAGAGAGAGAGAGTTGAGATTTGTGAGATCTTGTTACTTTTATATTTATTGAGAAATTAGGATTTTAATCTAGATTTGAGAGATGCTAATAATTTAGATGATCAAATCAAGGAGAAGATAAGGCGTTGGGTATAACTCTTTCTTTTATCAATGGAATTCTCATGTTTGTCCCGTAGATTAGGCCGGTCGGTTGAACCATGTTAAAAACGTTGTGTTGTTACTTCCTTTTATGGATCGTTTGTTTTGGTGCTCAGATACTACAGACGGGATTTTTTCTCTCGTCGATAGGTGATGATGCTCGATATCGGTGATCTCCTAGATCATGACACGTGGCAGATGACGTGTCCCAGAGCATGCAATAAAGGACTTACTGTGGCCGATCCGACCACTCCTATGCCCGTCCTACAAACGAATGCTGGCTCACCTCCGAGACCCCTGCACAATTGGCGTCCTCGGCCTCACAGTTCGTCTCCGGGCCACCGCAGAACCAAGACACCTCGTCTCTCCCACTCGTCCGTGAGCTCTCCTGCCGAGGTCATCTTCTTCGGTTTCGTCGACCGACCAACGGCACCGCTCACAGGCGCAACCGCCATCCCGCGAATCTCACCATGCGCGAGATATCCGCCGGCCACATCCCATGTTCTACGCCATCACGATCCCCCATTAATGAGCCTGTATCGCCATTAATGGAAGATCCTGCTCATCACGCGGGCGTGACGTCCGGAGCGTAACGGCCGGCGTGATTCTCGCGCCTGCCCTGCCTGCTGCCACCGCTATATAAACCCCTTCTTCAGACGGTTCAAGTAAGCCATTTTTACTCCACTAAGCCGTTACTCTGCTCAGATTTTCTCTCTAACTTGACCGTCGGAGGGTCCTGGTGGTATAACCACTCCGGGACTTCCTTGCAGGTAGCTCGGCAACAACCAATCTCATACCCATTGAGATCCACACGCTTCAGAAGCCTGCTTCCAGATCCAATATCAGCAATCCATCGCCGCCATCAGCAGATGAACAGAAGGTAATATCTTGGCGTGATCCAGGTCGCGTCAGCTGGCGCCGTCTGTGGGAAACACCTTGATTCCACAAAAACAAAAGTTCATCTTCCGATCCCAATCCAATGGCGAGCGATCATCACGACGATCCAAGCACTAGCCGCCGCCTCCCCTTGAACGGAGGCGCGGATGAACCTCCTCCGCCGAATGCCATCAACGCCCTTGCCGGCCGGATAGACCGACTCGCGTCCGTCGTGAAGGCGCTCATCCGCGTCAAAAGGGCAAGGCAAGATCCCCAGGCCGCCGCGGGACCGGGACCCCTACAGGGGGAGACAAGACTTCGCACGCGTCGACGCGGCCGATCGTCGCCTCACCGTTTCCAACAGCCGCAGGTCTTCCGGGCCTACATATTCAATAACCCGGTGGGCACCGCTCCTCTTGGCTCCGAGGTCTTATGCCAGAGAGTTTCGCCCCGAGTCTCGTTGCACCCCTGTCCCTTCCGAAGCGGTGGCGGTCAGCTCGCCTGTTCGCAAGCATGACCGGCACCCCCTCCCTCGACGGGGTCGCGCACGCGAGACTCTCTACGGCAGCTCAAAAACAACCCCACCGGGGGACGTAGGGAACCTCATCGAAAGGAACTGAGGCTCGTCAAAAATCATGGTCATGACGGCGGAGGGTACGTCGAGTACCTACTAGACTCAGCGTCCCACGCCGGCCGTGGAGGCCGACAGCCGTCCGAGGAAGAAGGCCAGGGAGACCGAGTCGATCACTTTTGACGACGCGGGCTTTCATGGCATATCCCTGCCCCACAACGACCCCCTGGTGATTACGGCCCGGGTCCATCAATACGAGGTGCACAGGATCCTGGTCGACTCGGGAAGCTCGGCAGATATTCTCTTCTATGACTTATTTCTGCGCATGGGGCTCACCGCAGCAGACCTTAGGCCGACCTCCCACGTCCTTTCAGGATTCACCAACCACTCCATCCTGGCAGAAGGGGTAATCACTTTACAGTTCAACGTCGGGGAGACTAGCCGTACGCAGACGGTGTCGGTGGAATTCATCTTAGCGAGAATTCCATCGGCCTACAACATCCTCCTCGGCCGCCTAACGCTGAACTCCCTCCGGGCCCAGAAATCGACATACCACCTGGCGATGAAGTTCCCTCTCGACCAGGGCGGGATAGGTCGGGTCTATGGAGACCAGCGAATTACAAAGGTTTGATTCACCGCAACATCTTCATCGAAGAAGCCGGTCAACGATGTCGAAGGTGAGGGTGACATCAGGGGTTTTCTGGACACTCGAGACGAGCAAAAAGAGGTCCGAGGGACCCTGGTGGAGCCTCTGACAAAGGTCTCCCTCGTAGAAGGGGACGGCGAAAAACTCGTTCAGATCGGGTCGCTTTTGACAGGAACTCAGCGAGATGACCTGGTTCATTTCCTCATAAACAACTCTGACGTGTTTGCCTGGGCGTCTGCTGACATGCCTGGGATCGACCCCAAAGTTATATCTCACAAGCTCGGTGTAGATTCTACGGCCCGACCCGTCAGACAGAAGAAGCGAAGCTTCGCCCCGGTCAAACAGAAGGCTATCGAGGACGAGGTAGATCGGCTCCTCGCCGCCAACTTCATTCGGAATGTGCCCTATTCGGAGTGGCTAGCGAACGTAGTCCTGGTCAAGAAGTCAAACGGGAAGTGGCGCATGTGCGTCGACTTCACCGACCTCAACAAGGCCTGCCCCAAAGACAACTATCCCCTACATCGGATAGATCGGCTCGTCGATAGCTCAGCAGGCCACGAGCTGTTGAGCTTCATGGATGCCTTCTCCGGCTACAATCAGATCCGTATTAATCCGGCAGACGAAGATCTCACCGCATTCACAACGGACCGGGGGGTATACTGCTACAAGGTGATGCCCTTTGGCCTCGAGAACGCCGGGGCTACGTACCAACGGTTGGTCAACCGCATGTTCAAGCTATAGATCGGCAGGAACATGGAAGTTTACGTCGACGATATGCTCATCAAATCAGTCTCGTCGACCGACCACGCCAAGGACCTGGGCGAGGCCTTCGAGGTACTCTGTAAGTTCAAGATGAAACTGAACCCCGCCAAGTGCGCATTCGGGGTCACCGGGGGAAAGTTCCTCGGTTTCATGGTCACCCACCGTGGGATCGAGGCTAACCCGGAAAAAATCGACGCTATCCTCAACATGACCGCGCCCAAGACCAACGTCGAGATCATGCGACTGACAGGGCGGGTAGCCGCTCTGAACCGTTTCATGTCGAGGTCTGGGGAAAAATGCCTCCCATTCTTCAAAGCTCTAAGGAAAATCCCGAGGTTCGAGTGGTCAGAAGAGTGTCAGACCGCCTTCGATCAATTAAAGAGGCACCTTGCGACGCCACCGCTGGTAACTCGACCAGTTGAAGGGGACGAGCTCTCACTATATCTGGCGGTATCCGATCAAGCAGCAGGCTCAGTGCTCGTACGAGAGGTCGACGGAGCGCAGAAGCCGGTGTACTACGCGAGCCACGTCTTCAAAGACGCAGAAACGTGGTACCCGGCCATAGAGAAGATTGTCTTGGCACTCGTTGTGGCCTCAAGGAAGCAACAACACTACTTCTAAGTGCACACCATCCTCGTTCTCACCGAGCGCCCGCTGGGGGCTATCCTCGTCTCACCCGAATCCTCGGGCCGCTTAGAAAAGTGGAGATGGGAGCTGTCCCAGTTTGACATAAGATACCGCCCGAGGCAGGCCATCAGAGCACAAGCCCTGGCCGATTTTATCGTCGAGTGCACCATCCCCAGCAAAGAATCGGAGTCCACACCGACCCTCGCGGCTCAACACCCGATCGTGGGGAGACCCGACTCGGTCCCTGAGTGGGTTATTTACGTCGACGGGTCCTCAACCGAGGAAGGCCGTGGTGCCGGCCTCATCATTCAGGGCCCGAACGAGGCAGAAATGGAGTATTCTCTAAAGCTCGGATTCAAGGCCTCAAACAACGCAGCATAGTATGAGGCCCTGCTAGCTGTATTACGCATGGCCTCTGGGCTGGGACTAAAAACAATTCGAATCCGCAGTGACTCAGCCCTAGTCGTTGATCAAGTGACCGGCCACTTCGAGGCTCGGGAACCTCTAATGATGAAGTACCTGGCCGAGGTAAGAAAACTTCGGAAGAACTTCGACGAAGTCCAGGTAGAGCAAATACCCAGGCAGCTCAATGCCCAAGCCGACGCCCTAAGCAAGCTAGCTTCATCCTACTCGGCCAACAACAAGTGATCTATCCTCTTTGAGACCTTACCACGGCCCAGCGTAGAAGACGGAGCGACAATACTTCATGTATATACAGCGCAGGAAGATGACCAAGACTGGAGAAAGCCCCTCATGGAATTCCTAAGGGATAGTACGCTTCCAGAAGATCGGGGAGCAGCCCGCCGTCTCCGGGCCAAAGTCCGTCATTTCGTTTGGAGCAATGGGAATCTTTACAAGAAATCCTTCACCCAGCCCCTGCTCCGGTGCGTCGACCCCCACGAAACCGACTACGTCCTCCATGAGATCCATGAAGGGGTCGGCGGCGCACACCAAGTGGCCCAAACCTTAATCCAGAAGGCATTGCTCTAAGGGATGCCCAGAAGCTCGTCAGGAGATGCAAAAGTTGCTAACTCCACGGAAGCATACCCCGCCTTCCGGCTACCGAGCTGACCGCACTGACCTCCCCGTGGTTGTTCGCTCAGTGGGGATTGGACATGATATGCCAGTTCCCTACCGGGGCGGGCGGGCACAAATACGTCCTCGTCGCAGTTGATTACTTCACGAAGTGGATCGAGGCCATCCCCATTAGGAAACTGGATGCCGCCACGACCATCAAGTTCCTGCAGAACAACCTGATACTCCGGTTCAGCATCCCGAGGTGTATCATCACCGACCACGGGACGAACTTCGAAAACGAGAAAGTGAAGGATTCCTACAATGAATATCATATCCTCATGAAGTTCGCCGCGGTCGCACATCCCCAGTGCAACGGGCAGGTCGAAGTCGTTAACCGGGATGTCTTCCGAGGTCTCCGGACCTGTCTAGAAGGACGCCAAGGCAGTTGGGTCGAGGAATTGCCCCGGGTCTTATGTGCCCTGCGCACATCAAAGAAGACCCCCACCGGAGAGACCCCTTTTAGCCTCTGCTTCGGGACCGAGGCAATGGTCCCAGTGGAGATCGGCTACCCAGTCACCGGGTCGAGCATTTCGACGACGAAGCAAACACCACGGAAGTACGGACCAACCTGGACATCTTGTTGGAGAAACGAGACCGGGCTCAGATCAGGGTTGCCGCCTATCAGCAGCAAACTGCCCGATACTACAACTCGCGGGTCAAGCATCACTCCTTCAGGAACGGAGATCTGGTCCTGCGGCGAAACGAGCTCGTCGATTAAGGCAGGCTGCATAAGTTTTTCCCGAAATGGGTCGGTCCTTTCCTCCTCTCCAAGGTGCTTCCCGGCGGAGCCTTCCGCTTATAGGACGCGGACGGGCGCAGGCTTCCACGACCTTACAACGCTGAGAAGCTCAAGCTGTACCAGTAAAGTGAATACCTACGAGTGTGTACCTCTCCTTTTACAAAGACCATGCAAATTTTTCTAAAAATCCCTTTCCATTAAAATAACAATAAGGGAACGCTAGAACACTACAAAAGGAGAGTCTTATTCAATCAAAAAGGTACTATGGGTTCCTCAGCATTACAGAAAAAGATAAGGTTACATCAAAGGTGGAACGGGATCAAGGAAGTACTCCTGGTGATACTCGGAGTAGATTTCCGTTTGGCGGTCCCTCGCCGCTATAGCCCGCTCCCACCAACGCAGTGCCCGGACCCGGGACGCCACAGAAGCACCCGACGCACCGCCCTCTGAGCCTTGGCCCACGGTGTACCTCATCTTGAAACACTCCAGGACAAGAGCGAAGGATCGATCATGCCTGGCCTTCGAGATGAGGCCGAACAGGAAGATCGAACGCACCTTGTCGAGCGCTTCGTCTAGAAGGTCCTCGGTGAAGGGGTTATCCTGACCCGAGGACCTCCTCCAGACCGCATACATCAGCATCTGAAGCTGGCTCCCACCGTGGGTCGGCGAATTCTTACGCATCTGGAGGATCGGCAAATACTTGCGCAACCGGGCGCCAACCCTACTCGGTTATTCCCGGCCGGATGCTCCCTACCTCGCAATGCCCGGGATCTAAGCCCTTACCAAGAGTCAGCCGGGCAGCTACCCTGTTCGGCTGTCCCTGGCTGGTAGCTTCCCTACCCCAACAACGCCAGGGATCAAAGCTCTCGCCAAGAGGCAACTGAGCAGCTTCACTGCTCGGCCAGTCCTTAGCAGGCCTCCCACCCCTCCAGCGCTAAGGATCTAAGCCCTCACTAAGAGGCAGCCGAGCGGCTACCCTGCTCGTCTATCCCTGGCCGGTAGACCCCTACCCCACAACGCCAGGGATCTAAGCCCTCACCAAGAGGCAGCCGAGCAGCTTCACTGCTCGGCTATCCCTGGCCTGTAGACCCCTTGTCACGTCCCGCTTTCCAGAGTGCTAAGATAGGCACGTGACAGAGCCAACCATGCAACCTGTGGATAGGAAAAATCCCTCCACAGTCACATTACGGCTATAGAGATATCAAGAACAGTAAAAATAATAAACAACTATCTAATACATATCCATGAGCCAGAATAACGAGTCAAGAATAAAATAATGCGGAAGCTAAAAGATCCAATACAAGAATAAACTGGAATGTACGTCCCATAATGCGGGCTCACATCAGGAATGAAAATACTGAAAGGAAACTAAACCAACTAATAAGAGGTTCTCACTGTTCGGCCTGTTGATCACAATACTCCCGGACTGCCTGCGATATGGATAAGGGATCTGGGCCATGCAAAACCCAGACGTCAGTGCGTCATAATATCAATAATTCTAAGCAAGCAGGATGTGATGAAATATGCAAGCATGAAGTATGAACAGTAATAAGTCATCAGTAGCAAGTAAACCGTAACATGAATATAGATCAGTGAACAGGATATAAACAGGTGAAGTGCAGTGAGTAGTCTAAACTGTGCTATAGGGTTATCTACTCTAAGGTTATTCGAAATCAATTAATGTAATCCTCACCGTAACTCATCGGTCTATGCCCCGTTCATTCTCCATGGGACCACGGTAAAATAATGTAATAAACTATGAGTCTATGTCCCGTTCATTCCCCACGGGACCACGGTAAAATGATATAATAGCCGTTTGAGTTACGTTCAGCTACATTCTTGACTTTTCCATACCCCCAGGTCATGTGTGTAAGTCAGGTATTTATAAATCTGAGACTAATGCCAATACAGGATCAAGCAGGAACATGTTAGTCTGTATAGACAACAGGAAAAGTCTGTAGGGACAACAGGTCAAGATTGTCGGCATTAGTAACAAAATCAGGTAACATGTCAAGCTGTGGTACATCAGGTCATGTCAGGTGGTGTATATGTATCAAGTCATGTCAAGTAGTGTACAGATATCAAGTCATGTCAGTAGTAGTGTATCAGGTCATGTCAGGTAGTGCACGAGTGTCGAGTGGGTGCTCATAATCAAACTGTAATAAGTATGGGTGCACAAACTCAAGTATAGAGTACTAATATAACAATAAAATGGAATAATGTGATATGGTATGCAAATAGATATAAATTCAAATATATGGATACACAATTATCGATTAGGGTTACATTTATAGTTCCACTACTAATTAGGATGTTCTTTATTAAACATGGGGTGTTAATATCACAGTGTTATGTATTAATGTGATCTATGGATGCAGTTATATATATTTTAAATGAGATTGATGCAAACGGGTATCCGAAATCAGTAAAACTTGTAAAATGGTAAACTGGTAAATACGGAATGTACAATTTAAACAATATGAACTATTATATTCAATTGGATGCAGTATATTGTAGTATAATATGTAACAAGATAGGTTTGCATACGCTAGATGTAAAATAGTACGTACGGATGTATACGGATGTCGGAAAACTGTAAAACGAGAACATGGGATGCATGATTTAAAATACCAGTGTTATAATTATTAAAATAGATGTGTATAAAGTAATGTAGCATGTAGCAAGATAAACTTGCCTAGACGGATCAAGAAACGGATATGTACGGTACGTCCGACGTCGGCAAAATGTCGCGACGCGCGCACGGTACACGGAACGGGTCTAAATAACGCACGAGGGTGATCACGCAGTCAAGGTACGTCATCTGGATCGTCGGCGTCGATCCCGGCTCCGGCGAACTACAGAAAACAGAATTCAAGAATCTAAAGACAAGAAAAGAAAATAAAGAAAGAAAGAGAAGGAGAAGAAGAGGAGGAGAAAGGGATTGCTCACTGTGCTGGCGTTCTGTGGTTGCAGAGGGAAGGTGTGAAGGTGTCAACGGCGGCGAACGGAGCTCCGGCGATCTAGGGTTTGGTTTTGAGGAGTTAGGGTTTGGGCTCGGTGTTGGTGCAGGGACTGGAGAAAAGGAGAGGAAGAGGAGATGGTTGGGGAGATGGAGGTAAGGTCGCCGAGGGGTTGACGACGAGGGGATGAAGGCGACGAGGAGGCGAGGGTTCGAAGTTAGGGTTAGGGTTTGTGTGAGTTTTCGTGGAGGGTAATGGGTTTTAAATAGAAGAAGAAGAAAAGAGAAGAAGGGAGGTGGGTGTAAGGAGGAGGGAGGTGACGAGAATCGAGAATGAATAGGATTCGCGAGAGGTGAGAGAGAGGGAGAGAGAGAGAGAAAGGAGAGAGAGAGAGTGAGCTGTATGTTATTAAATATATTAATAATATATTTAGTAAAGGAAGAGGGAGAGAGAGATTGCTGTATGTTATTAAATATATTAATAATATATTTAGTAAACAAAGAGAGTGCTGAGATTAGATTTGTTATTTTTTTTTAGATAAAATAAAAATCATATATATATAAACAGCTATACGGTAAATAATATAATATTGATTATATTTTAGATTTTGGCTAATACAAAAAATAGTCCAAAATACGCCCAGGTCGGGTCTAAAAATTTAGTTTGAAAATACAGATAATATACGTGTCAACCAAAACCAGAAATCGATATCCGGTTAAAGAAAATGCATGACCCCAAGAACGGATGCACGCACGTGCATGTAGCCATCCAAACGAGTCCGTTTCACTGAACGGGACGAGAACAAGATGCACGGATGCTACCACGGGGTTAGGGGTATCAAGCAGGCCATGAAATGTATTTTTAAAATATTTTACGTGACTTAAAATGTTATATGGTAAAAGATGTCATGCCAGATAAAATGCCAGTATGCGATAAAGTTGAAAATGCACAAGTCTACGTAACAAGTCAAGTTAAACTATAAACATGAATCGAACAGGTTCCAAGCAAGCGGGTCGGGTCGAATGCAATGTAAATTGTAAAATACCATTCGCACCCAAAACACGATAAATCAAGAAAATACCACAAATAAGGAAATACGGGGAACTGGAATTGGTATAAATGAACTAGGGTGTTACATTATACCCAACTACAAAAGAATTTCGTCCTCGAAATTCCAAGAACAAAGAAGGATCAAGAAACTACAAGAATAGGTATGGAAACTTCTGTCGGATTTCGTCTTCTCGTTCCCAAGTTGATTCTACATGCGAGCGATTTCCCCAAGAAACAAGTACGAGAGGGATAACCTTGTTCTTAAGAATCTTTTCCCTTCGATCCACAATCGACATCGGTCGTTCCTCAAAGGTTAAATCTTCTCGTACAGTCAGCTCCGAATGATCCAGCACGTGTGTTTCATCTCGAATATATTTACGGAGTTGAGATACATGAAACACGTCATGAACATTCGCCAAAGATTGCGGTAAAGCCAATCGATACGCCACTTCTCCAATACGTTCCAAAATCTCGAAAGGCCCAACAAATCGAGGACTAAGCTTGTCTCGACTCCCAAAACGAATCACTCCTATAGTCGGTGATATCTTCAAGAATACCAGATCACCAACAGCGAACTCTAGAGGTCTTCTTGATGTATCGGTCCAACTCTTCTGCCGATCTTGTGCTGCCTTTATATGATTCCGGATAGTGTTAACTTTCTCTACTGTTTGCACGATCAACTCTGGTCCCAACAATTTTCGTTCTCCAATATCGTCCCAACAAACAGGTGAACGACACTTACGATCATATAGTGCTTCGAATGGAGCTATCTGAATAGTCTCCTGAAAGCTGTTATTGTAAGAAAACTTCACCAAGTGTAAATGATCCTCCCATGAAC
Organism: Agapanthus africanus; assembly: GCA_030015575.1. Classification (NCBI taxonomy): domain Eukaryota; kingdom Viridiplantae; phylum Streptophyta; class Magnoliopsida; order Asparagales; family Amaryllidaceae; genus Agapanthus; species Agapanthus africanus. The sequence continues at coordinate 750,377,776 of CM057340.1, read as the reverse complement.
CTTTGAAGTCTAACATGCAAGCTCTCAACATGTCTTCAAGAGTTTGGATCGTTCTCTCCGACTGGCCATCTGTCTGAGGATGATAAGCTGTGTTAAATTTCAATCGAGTTCCCAAACTTTCCTGTAAGCTCCTCCAGAAGTGCGATAAGAATCGGTTATCCCGATCAGAAACGATGCTCACAGGTACTCCATGCAATTTTACAATCTCCTGCATATACCGTTCTGCTAACGTTTCCGTTGACTGACCAACTCGAAATGGTATGAAATAAGCTGCCTTGGTCAATCGATCAACAATCACTCAAACTGCATTGTTTCCCTTTGGACTCCGCGGTAAAGCCGTCACGAAATCCATGGTTATATGTTCCCACTTCTATTGAGGAATCGGAAGTGGTAGCAATAAACCAGCAACCCTATGATGTTCAGTCTTAACTTGCTGACACACCAAGCACTTCGCTACAAAGCGGGCAATCTCCCGTTCCATGCCTTCCTACCAGAAATGCTGTCGTAGATTTCGGTACATCTTCGTGCCTCCTGGATATACGGAATATGCGGAACTGTGCGCCTCCTTCATAACTTCTTCGCGAATATCTCCTTTCGGCACACACAAACGGCTACCATATCGCAATGAACCATCTTCATGAATCAACAAGTCCGCTTCAACTTGTTCTCGAAACTTCTGCAATTTTGGGTCCTGTAACTGCGCTGCTTTAATACTCATGATCAACGACGACTGTACTTGCAGCTGCATCAAAACACATCACAATCTTCCCCAGATGCATTGCTGTGAATCACCAATCCTCCGGAACCGTATTGGTACAGTCAAACTAGGAGCGGTTATCAATCTCTGCTACAATGTCTCAAAACTGACACATTTATCCGCGTGCCGTCCTTTTACTAGAAGAACTGGAGCTCCCCAAGATGAATTGCTGCTGCGAATCCAGTCCTTCTCAAGTAATCGACTTCTTCCAACTCCATTGGTGCCATTGGATAATACGCCTTTGAGGTAGGCGCTGTACCAGGAACAAGGGCGATCGCGAACTCTACATCTCGTTTCGGCGGTAAACCCGAGATGTCCTCGAACACGTCTATGAAATCTCGAACTACAGCTGGCGCTTCAACTTCCATTGACGAAAGAATATTGTTTGTCGGCCTAGCCCTAAACTCGACTGGTCCGACAGAACAACTTCTTCCAGCAAAACAAACTCCGAATGTCCGGGAATCTGAAAAATCACTTTCTTTGCCCTACAATCAATATGAGCGCGGAAAGTGAGACCATCAATTTCCAAGACAACTTCATAACTTCCGGTTATCAAACACCAAGAAATCTGCGAATAACACCCGTCCGCAAGTAACTACAGAACAATCCTTATATTCTCTACTAGCTATGATCTTCCCATTCCCAGTGTGTATGTCCCAACAACTAGACAGGGTCGTGCAAGTAATCTAGTGTGTAGCAGTACTCTTGAATGACACAAAACAATGGGATGCACTAGAATCGAATAATGCTAATGCGGGAAAAATCACGAACAAGTAGGATACTTGAAACAACTTCATCTGAATCCTTGGCCTCTTCAGCCGTCAGGGTAAGGCTCGAGCTTGATTGGATCCCTGAGTTAACCGCTCCTGCTCCCGAAACTGTTTCTGCGGTGGCTTCTGAACATCATCTTTCATGCGAAGCTTCGACGGACAAGTATCAGTGGTATGAACAGCTGATCCACAAATAAGACAAAGTCCAAGTCTCCTTCGACAATCTCTCCAGAAATGACCCGATCGTTGGCAGTAATCGCACAACACCCTTCCTTTTTGCTTGGGAAAAACTGGCTTCTTCATTGGTATAACGCCACGCCTATTCACCGGAATACCTCTGCATGTATGCGCTTGGTTTGATGTAAACGCTGGCTTTCGTACTGCCACTGCTTGCTGCTGCGTACCCCCAGTCTTCAATGATAAACTCTGCTGCTCCCTGGCTACTTTAAGCACTTGCGAGAAAGTGGTCAATCCCAGAGATATAATGTGCCTCTGGATTTCCACGTCCAAACTGCGCATAAACCTTCGTGCCCTATCAGTTTCTTTGGCCACCAAAGGCCCAGCGAAACGACTGAGCCGTGTCCACTCAGCCGCATGTGCATCCACGAATCTGCCATTCTGCTTCAAACTGATAAACTTTTCTTCCATTTCCTCCCATACAGTCTGCGGGAAGAACTTTTCCAAGAAGCTCTGCGAGAACGTTGCCCAACTGATCGGCTTGGGCAAATGGGTCTCCTCCATAAGCCACCATTCACGAGCATAGTCTACTAATTGGATGCGTACCACATCCACTCTCTTGTCCTCTGGAATCTGTGTTGCAACGAGCAAATTCTCCGTATCGACTAGCCACTGCTCTGCTGGCAACGGCTCCTCCAGACCAGTAAAGACGGACGGACCAAGTCTCCTGAAATCCGCCACGGTATCCACACGCTTAAATAGTTTGGCCACAATATTGTTTACAGACTGCTGGACGGTCCGCAAACCTTCCTGAAAAGCTTCGGCTTGCCGCTGGTTCAGCTCGGTCTGCCGCTTCTGGTTCTCCAGCATGCCACGAATTACTCCAAGTAACGCGGCGTCATCAACACACCTCTGGTACGTCTTCAAACTTCTGTCCGTCATGATTCTACAACCAATACACTAAAGAGGATTAGTATGATGAACAAGATTCAAAATTTGCGATGAATGATGACCATGAATCAAGGATATGAATCAAGACTAGAACTCCAAGTTACTTAATAGAGTACTGCATTGTAACCATACCGCGGTACATAGTTACAATCACATAACTCCACTCAAGTCGCCCAAATCTTAGTATCCGAATCAAGGGACATGGAGAAACAATAGGGAACCAAGAGGTTTCAAGTCGAGATGCAAAGTGGTTTGCATATCGTCAAGGTAAGGATCATGAGGAAGTTAAGATTCAAGAATGGAAAGATGGTAAAGTGGCAGGACATGCTCCTAATCACGAGTATTCTGATTCGTGTATTGGGTCCAATACCCAACTAAAAAAGAATCAAACCCGATTAACCTATATCCTAATCTCTGATACCAAACAGGCCCTGTCACGCCCCGCTTCCCAGAGTGCGCTATGATAGGCACGCGACAGAGCCAACCATACTACCTGTGGATAGGAAAAATCCCTCCACAATCACATTTCGGCTGTAGAGATATCAAGAACAGTAAAAATAATAAACAACTATCTAATACATGTCCATGAGCCAGAATAACGAGTCAAGAATAAAATAATGCGGAAGCTAAAAGATCCAATACAAGAATAAACTGGAATGTACTGTAGGGTGTTTTTCGTCACCCTATTGAGATGGGAATACGCGCGCGCTTGTCAGGCGTACTACAGATTCCCCCTGCCTAGGGTAGGCCGGGGTTTATTGATTGTGGGGATCCGAATCTCCGGCAGCCGCGGACTAAGCTGCTGTTAATTACCTCTTACCTTTGGAGCGAGGGAACCTCCGATTGACGGGTTAAACTGGTCATGCGAACTCAATGTGCAGTATACGTGTGTTTTGTTTTGGAGGGGGGCTTGAATATATCGGGAGCCACGAAGAGTTTTTACGGGGGTCCCGCTATCCGGATAGCGGGCTGGGGGTCAAGGGGGCTAGCAGCCCCCTTGCGGGGTGCGGGGCAGCGTCTCGGCCCAAAATTTTTTGGGAGGAACAGTGTTGTGGAGTGTGTGTGTATCTATACATACATGTATACATATATATAAAAAAAGGGAAAAAAGCGCCTAAAGGACGCGTGGAGACAGCGCCTTGAGCGCTGGGCGCTTAATAACTGTGCGCTTAGGCGCTAGCGCGCCACATGTTCGACACGTGGGCGCTGGACGCTCGAGCGCTAGCGCACCACGTGTCGACACGTGGGCTCTTGGCGCTCGAGCGCTAGCGCGCCATGTGTCGACACGTGGGCGCTTGGCGCTTGAGCGCTCGGCGCTTGAGCGCTCGGCGCTTGAGCGGTAGCGCACCACATGTCGACACGTGGGCGCTTGGCGCTTGAGCGCTGGGCGCTCGAGCGCTAGCGCGCCACGTGTCGGCACGTGGGCACTTGGCGCTTGAGCGCTGCACGCTGGGCGCTAGCGCGCCACGTGTCGGCACGTGGGCACTTGAGCGCTGGGCGCTAGGCGCTCGAGCGCTAGCGCGCCACGTGTCGGCATGTGGGCGCTGGGCGGTTGAGCGCTAGGCGCTCGAGCGCGCCACGTGGGCGCTGGGCGCTTGGACGCCGGCAAGAAAAATGGGCTTTTAGCCCCAGAAACTCCCGTAAGAGAAATTAGAGTGGAGTTGAACTCCTAAGATGTTTTGAAGCCGATGAAGAGCTGCTTCTTTGAGAGCCCTAGCTCTTCCCCAAAGTGGGTTTCTGGAGATGGGCCTCCTTCTTCCTTTTCTGTTGGCAGGATCTTAAAGATCAAGAGATGTGAGATTTTAAAAATCTCTTCTTTTTGAGATCTAACAACAGATCCAAGTTCCCCTTTATGGGTTTTGTGGTGAAAAACTATTTAGTTTTGGAAAAGGAAGAGTAAAACTCTTGATTTAATTCAAAAGAAAGGAGGTTTGGAACCTTCAGAAAGGGGAAAGGCACAAACCCTAGATTTTTTTGGGAGAATGAAAAGTGTTACTTTATTCATCATCATGTTGTCTTATATAGGCTTACATATTTACATATAGCCCCTTGGGCTTTACACAATGGCATTTTGTCCATCCCATGGCTCATGTGCCATTTCTTTTTGCACATAAGCCATGGGCTTACAAAAAAATTTGGCTTTATGCCCATTTTGTATACATTCATGCATAAAAAAATTACATAAAAATTATTTATTACATGATCTATATTTTGGCATGGAGGAGACTGGCCGCGGGCTCGACATGGGCATGGGCCCGCTTGACCTGGGCTTGGGCCCATTTGGCTTGGGGTTGACCTTGACTTTGACTCGGTCAACCGGGGGTGCAAATTTTGACCCCAACAAAGTGCCCCCCATCAATAAATGCACACCGCACATTTGAGTGGTGTGCTTGAAATTGATGGATCTTGAAGCTGTACTTCGAAGTGGAACATCATTCCGGGGGCGGAGCATCATCCCGGAGAGCATGATTCCCGGGGATTGGAGCATCATTCTGATTCGCGGAGCATAATTCCAGGGTCGGAGTATCCTTCGGGGAGCATGATTCCCGGGGATCGGAGCATCATTCCGAAGAGCGGAGCATGATTCCAGGGATCAGAGCATCATTCCGAAGAGCGGAGCATGATTCCAGGGATCGGAGCATCATTCCGAAGCGCGGAGCATGATTCCAGGGATCGGAGCATCATTCCGAAGAGCGGAGCATGATTCTAGGGATCGGAGCATCATTCCGATTTGCGGAGCATAATTCCAAGGATCGGAGCATCATTCCGAAGAGCGGAGCATGATTCCAGGGATCGGAGCATCATTCCGAAGAGCGGAGCATGATTCCAAGGATCAGAGCATCATTCCGAAGCGGGGAGCATGATTCTAGGGATCGGAGCATCATTCCGAAGAGCGGAGCATGATTCTAGGGATCGGAACATCATTCCGAAGAGCGGAGCATGATTCCAGGGGATCGGAGCATCATTCCGATGAGCGGAGCATGATTCCAGGGATCGGAGCTTCATTCCGACTAGCGGCAGACATTCTGACCGAAGTATAATTTCGATGCAGAGGTTGATTCCCAGGCGAAGCATAATTCCGACAGGGAAGGCAAATACTCCGAGGCGAAGCATGATTTCGACATGGGGTACATTCTGAGGCGGAGCATGATTCCGGCACAGAGCTTGTTGGCCGACTTAATTCCGAGACGAAGCATAATTTCGACAGGGAAGGCAGATACACCGAGGCGAAGCATGATTTCGACACGGAGTGCACATTCTGAGACGAAGCATGATTCAGACGCAGAGCTTGCTGGTTGACTTGATTCCGAGGCGGAGCATAATTCCGACGAGGAGGTCGTTGGTTGATTCCGAGCCGAAGCATAATTCCGACAGGGAAGGCATATACACCGAGGCGAAGCTTGATTTCGATATGGGGTAAATTCTGGGACGGAGCATGATTCCGCCGCAGAGGTTGTTGGTTTGATTTGATTTGGGTTGACATCAGCATCGCTACACTGGAATAAGGTACCAGGAGCGAATCATCATTTGCCATGAGAGGATTTGGGGATTTTTTTTTGTCGGCATCTGCATTACTGCACTGGAATAATGCCAGGAGCAACTCATCATTTGCCCCGAGAGGATTTGGGAATTAATTTTTGCTTGGCATCAGTATCGCTACACTGGAATATGGTACCAGGAGCGAATCACCATTTGCACTTGTTTATCAGGAAGCGATGGCTTAGAAGACAGGTTTTAGGTCCCTATCACCTAAGACTTTTTAATTTTGTGAGCCGTAAGGGTCTCACAAAGCATTTTCTCCCTATGGGTCGTAAGGATCCCGTAGATGTATTTTCTCCTTAGGAGTCGTGAGGATCTCTAAGTGTATTGCTCCTTTGTGAGTCGTAAGGATCTCACGCGGGAATTTTCTCCTCACAAAGTCGAGAGGACTTTGCGAGTGCATTTCATCTCTTTTTCACGAGTTTGCGCCCTTTCGGGTTTTCACAAACTCGCAGGCAGTCCTGCCGTTTTTACTCACAGAGCCCTTTCGGGTTTTCATCCGTGCCCATTTTGCTTGTGGACATACCCTTTTTTATTTTTTTATTTTTATTTTATTATTTTTGGTGGGACTTTGAATGTGGTCTCACCGGTAGGACTTGGGAGAGATTGGGATTGTTTTACGCCCGTGGATTGTATACGGTTTTGCAGGATGTATGGTCCAGACCGTAGGGCCGGAAACATTTCGGGACTTTGTTGGCGTCTGCATCGCTGCACTGGAATATGGTACCAGGAGCGACTCATTATTCACCATTGGGGTATGGGATTTGGAATTTGGTTGGCGTCTGCATCGCTGCACTAGAATATGGTACCAGGAGCGACTCATCATTCGCCATTTAGGGACTGGGGAGCGATGGCTTAGGAGACAGGTTTAGATCCCTATCGCCTAAGGCTTTTCAATTTTATGGGCCGTAAGGATCCCATAAAAGCATTTTCTCCCTACGAGTCGTAAGGATCCCGTAGGTGTATTTTCTCCTTAGGAGTCGTGAGGACTCCTAAGTGTGTTTTTCCTTTATGAGTCATAAGGATCCCACAAAGGTTTGTTCTCCTCATGTATCGTGAGGACACATGAGTGGGTCTTCTCAATGGAGCATAATTCCAAAGGCGGAGACCAACCGCGTAACTGGTGATTACGGTGGGGCATGGGTATGATGAGAATCATTTGAGCCCGTGGATTGTATACGGTAGTCAATTTGGGGACTGGCCGTAGGGCCGGAAGAATTTTGAGAAATTGGATTTTGGTTGGCGTCTGCATCGCTACACTAGAATATGGTACCAGGAGCGACTCATCACTCGCCGTTTTTTTTTGTTTTTGTTTTTTTTTTGTTTTACCGCGATTGCTCTATCATTTCAGCTTTTCTTATCGCGAAGATCGCGATTGCCCCATCATTTCGGCTTTTATTCGCGGTTGCCCAATCATTTCGGTTTTTATTTTCATCTTTATTTTACTCGCTGATTTTTATTGCGAGTTGCCCCATCATTTCGGATTTTCTTTATTTTTATTTTATTTACACATTTTCGTTTATTTACATATATATATATTTTTTTACATTCCCAGTTTAACGACTTAGAGGTCGATTGTTCCCAGTTTAACGACGTGGTGGTCATCGGTTCCCAGTTTAAAGACTTAGAGGTCTACTGTTCCCAGTTTAATGACGTGGTGGTCGACTGTTTTCAGAGAAAGGCAGATGTCTGAGAGAATCAGTTTCATGAAGAACTTCGGTCTCTGTTTGTATGAAATTGGCGGTCGCAGCTGGACTGTTTGTTAACACGCCTTTAAACAGTTCTATCTCTCCTGCCTTGTATTGCTTTTCGACCCAATTTTTGAAGACGAAGCAGTCCTCAATGACATGACCTATCACTCTGTGATAGGAGCAGTATTTGGGGTCGTCGGTCATATTCGCTTCCTGCGGTCTTTTTGACTCTGGCAGTTGTAGACCGTTCTTCAGGGCGTCTTTGAATATTTTACGGATTTTTCCCCTTCTGAAGGAATAGACCTTATCTAGCTTCTCTTTGAGTGGAGATTCTCCTCCCTCTTCGAACACTGGCTTCCGAGGCTGGTTGGCACTGGGCCCGCTCAACCCTTGCTTATTTCGGTTAGCCGAAGTGTTGAAAGGTTCAGAATCATCGGAGTTTCCGCTTTTGCGATCATCGTCCTTTCGGTTTCTCCAGGACCTACTGTTATTTTGGGAATCCGAGGAGGACTCCTGCTTTGAGCGCTCCAGCATCTGAACTTTCCTGGTCAGCTCTTGGAATGTTTTGAGACCCGCGGTGTATAGAAACGGGGCCATCCAATTGTTGAGATTTCCGACGAGGAGACTGACAGATGGTCCTGCTCTATCGGCGGTTTGCATTTGACAGAGAGATTGCGCCATCGGGTTATAAAATCCGTGCTGCTTTCGTTGTTCTTTGGCTTGGTCCTTACGAGATCGGCAATGGTGATCTTATCGCTGACGCTCATGAACCTTTGTCAAAACAAAGATTCCATTTGGACGAAAGTAGTAACAGAGCCATCCGGTATGCTCGCGTACCAGTCGAAAGCAACATCGGTCAAGCTATTAACGAACTGGTGGAGGAGAAGCGCATCATTGCCCCCAGTATTCCCTCATGAAGCTTTAAAATGGGCGACATGCTGATTCGCATTTCCCGTCCCATCAAATCTTCCAAATTTAGGGATGATATAGCCGCTGGGAAATTCTACCAAATCATACTGAGCAGGATACGGTCTCCCGCTACTGCTAACATCTTTTTGTGTTTCGGCTTCAGCTACCAATGTCTTGACTTTGGTGGCAACCAAATCCATAATTTGATCTTGAGTTAGCGGGCTACTGTCATCGGTAGCCAAGACATTTCCCGAGATAGGATGCGACTGATTTTCATGCGGTTCGCCCACTTTTGGATTTGAGGGAATAGGCGTCGGCTGCTTTGGGACACCGTTTCCCAGTTCACGAGCAGAGCCCTGCGCTTGATTGGACGGCTGAGAGGCAAGTCGGGCCGTGAGCTGCATCACAACATTCGTCAAGTCGTCAATTTTAGAGTAGAGTTTGGCCATTTCCTTGTCTTTGTTCCTGAGCTGCTTTCGGAGCTCTTGAAGCAGTTGCTGCTCTGCGTTCTTGGGGTGGAAGATTGGCTCATCTTCGCTTTCCGAGCCCGACTCCTCATGGACCGAAGAGTCTTTCTGCCTATCATCCTCATCGAAAGGGTTTTCATCACCCAGCAGAGGCGGCTGTTCTTGGGAAGCGGCAACCGCATTCAAGCCAAATTGGATTTGAGATGTGGTGGCCCCGTCCTTGCTCTTGCTGCGCGTGCCCACCGTGTAGACAGTGTGGATCACATATCCAGCCATTTCCTCATCTTCGGCGGGGTAACCCTGTTCTTTGAACCTCATGAGGTTCAACCTAGCAGGAGCCCTAGCCCTTTTGTTGGCTCTGTATCTGAGCCTTTTCTGCCTTAGCTTCTCAATTTTAAGGGCTTGGCGGGCATCCATTTCCTGAGAAGCCACCGTGAGTCGATTAGCGGGGAGCTTAGAGAAGACACCCGATCGACCGGTGGTCAGGGGCACCACCGGAGCTTGCTCGAGAGGCCTTGTTGCTTTGTTGGTGTTGATGGCCTTGCCCCCAACTGGGGCCAAGAAGAGTCGTTCAAACACCGACTTGCGTTTGAGTTGGGGCGCCTTCGAGACCACCACATTTGGCCTCTTGACTTTCGAGACCGGTTTGTCTGTCACCGGGGCTTGAGGAGCTGGGATGGCGTTAGCTGACACGAACAGAATAGAGCCGAATGGTAGCGGCGATTCTTCCCATTGTCGCCCAAGACTGGCCGGGAGGACCGTCCTGGCGTCCATCTTCATCGTGTAGGAGATGGAAGCTGTGTCCAGAGCTGAGCTGATCCTTGGAGACATTTTTGCTGTGTCCGAAGATTGTAATTGGAGAACGTTAACCTGCACAAAAAAACATGATTTTAGTACAGGCAATTGATATGCATATTAATTGAGTTCGCATGAAAGCTTAACCCGAAATATGGGATGAGAGATTGTCCCACCGGGCGTGCCAGAATCTGTAGGGTGTTTTTAGTCACTTCATTGAGATGGGAATACGCGCGCGCTTGTCAGGCGTACTACAGATTCCCCCTGCCTAGGGTAGGCCGGGGTTTATTGATTGTGGGGATCCGAATCTCCGGCAGCCGCGGACTAAGCTGCCGTTAATTACCCTTTGCTTTTGGAGCAAGGGAATCTCCGATTGACGGGTTAAACTGGTCATGCGAACTCAATGTGCAGTATACGTGTGTTTTGTTTTGGAGGGGGGCTTGGATATATCGGGAGCCACACAGAGTTTTTACGGGGGTCCCGCTACCCGGATAGCGGGCTGGGGGTCAAGGGGGTTAGCAGCCCCCTTGCGGGGTGCGAGGCAATGCCCCGGCCCAAAAAATTTTGGGAGGGATAGTGTTGTGGAGTGTGTGTGTGTGTATATATATATATAAAGGGAAAAAAGCGTCCAAAGGACGCGTGGAGCCAGCGCCTTGAGCACTGGGCGCTTAGGTGCTGTGCGCTTAGGCGCTAGCGCGCCATGTGTTCGACACGTGGGCGCTGGGCGCTCGAGCGCGAGCGCGCCACGTGTCGGCACGTGGGCGTTGGGCGCTTGAGCGCAAGGTGCTCGGACGCTTGGGCGCCGGCAAGAAAAAGGGGCTTTTAGCCCCAGAAACTCTCGAAAGAGAAATTAGAGTGGAGTTGAACTCCTAAGATGTTTTGAAGCCGATGAGGAGCTTCTTCTTTGAGAGCCCTAGCTCTTCCCCAAAGTGGGGTTTCTGGAGATTGGCCTCCTTCTTCCTTTTCTGTTGGCAGGATCTTGAAGATCAAGAGATGCGAGATTTTAAAAATCTCTTCTTTTTGAGATTTAACAACAGATCCAAGTTTCCCTTTGTGGGTTTTGTGGTGAAAAACTATTTAGTTTTGGAAAAAGAAGAATAAAACTCTTGATTTAATTCAAAAGAAAGAAAGAGGTTTGGAACCTTCAGAAAGGGGAAAGAGGCACAAACCCTAGATTTTTTTGGGAGAATGAAAAGTTACTTTATTCATCATCATGTTGCCTTATATAGGCTTACATATTTACATATAGCCCCTTGGGCTTTACACAATGGCATTTTGCTCATCTCATGGCTCATGTGCCATTTCTTTTTGCACATAAGCCATGGGCTTACAAAAAAATTTGGCTTTATGCCCATTTTGTATACATTCATGCATAAAAAAATTACATAAAAATTATTTATTACATGATTTATATTTTGGCATGGAGGAGGCTGGCCGCGGGCTCGACTTGGGCATGGGCCCGCTTGACCTGGGCTTGGGCCCACCTGGCTTAGGGTTGACCTTGACTTTGACTCGGTCAACCGGGGGTGTAAATTTTGACCCCAACATGTACGTCCCATAATGCGGGCTCACATCAGGAATGAAAATACTGAAAGGAAACTAAACCAACTAATAAGAGGTCCTCACTGCTCGGCCTGTTGATCAAAATACTCCTGGACTGCCTGCGATAAGGATAAGGGATCTGGGCTATGCAAAACCCAGACGTCAGTGCGTCATAATATCAATAATTCTAAACAAGAAGGATGTGATGAAATATGCAAGTATGAAGTATGAACAGTAACAAGTCATCAGTAGCAAGTAAACCGTAACATGAATATAGATCAGTGAACAGGATATAAACAGGTGAAGTGCAGTGAGTAGTGTAAACTGTGCTATAGGGTTATCTACTCTAAGGTTATTCGAAATCAATTAATGTAATTCTCACCGTAACTCATCGGTCTATGCCCCGTTCATTCCCTATGGGACCACAGTAAAATGATGTAATAGACTGTGAGTCTATGTCCCGTTCATTCCCCACGGGACCACGGTAAAATGATATAATATCCCTTTGAGTTACGTTCAGCTACATTCTTGATTTCCCCATACCCCCAGGTCATGTGTGTAAGTCAGGTATTTATAAATCTGAGACTAATGCCAACACAGGATCAAGCAGGGAACATGTTTGTCTGTATAGACAACAGGAAAAGTCCGTAGGGACAACATGTCAAGATTGTCGGCATTAGTAACAAGATCAGGTAACATGTTAAGCTGTGGTACATCAGGTCATGTCAGGTGGTGTACATGTATCAAGTCATGTCAAGTAGTGTATAGATATCAAGTCATGTCAATAGTAGTGTATCAGGTCATGTCAGGTAGTGCACGAGTGTCGAGTGGGTGCTCATAATCAAACTGTAATAAGTATGGGTGCACAAACTCAAGTATGGAGTACTAATATAACAACAAAATGGAATAATGTGATATGGTATGCAAATAGATATAAATTCAAAGATATGGATGCACAATTATCGATTAGGGTTACATTTATAGTTCCACTACTAATTAGGATGTACTTTATTAAACATGGGGTGTTAATATCACAGTGTTATATATTAATGTGATCTATGGATGCAGTTGTATATATTTTAAATGAGATTGATGCAAACGGGTATCTGAAATCAGTAAAACTTGTAAAATGGTAAACTGGTAAATACGGAATGTATAATTTAAACAATATGAACTGTTATATTCAATTGGATGCAGTATACTGTAGTATAATATGTAACAAGATAGGTTTGCATGCGCTAGATGTAAAATAGTACGTACGGATGTATACGGATGTCGGAAAACTGTAAAATGAGAACTTAGGATACATGATTTAAAATACCAGTGTTATAATTATTAAAATAGATGTGTATAAAGTAATGTAGCATGTAGCAAGATAAACTTGCCTAGACGGACCAAGAAACGGATATGTACAGTTAGTCCGACGTCGGCAAAATGTCGCGACGCGCGCACGGTACACGGAACGGGTCCAAATAACGCACGAGGGCGATCACGCAGTCAAGGTACGTCGGCGTCGATCCCGGCTCCGGCGAACTACAGAAAACAGAATTCAAGAATCTAAAGACAAGAAAAGAAAAGAAAGAAAGAAAGAGAAGGAGAAGAAGAAGAGGAGAAAGGGATTGCTCATTGTGGTGGCATTCTGTGGTTGCAGAGGGAAGGTGTGAAGGTGTGAAGGTGTCCACGGCGTCGAACGGAGATCCGGCGATGTAGGGTTTGGTTTTGAGGAGTTAGGGTTTGGGCTCGGTGTTGGTGCAGGGACTGGAGAAAAGGAGAGGAAGAGGAGATGGTTGGGGAGATGGAGGTAAGGTCGCCGAGGGGTTGACGACGAGGGGATGAAGGCGACGAGGAGGCGAGGGTTCGAAGTTAGGGTTAGGGTTTGTGTGAATTTTCGTGGAGGGCAGTGGGTTTTAAATAGAAGAAGAAGAAAAGAGAAGAATGGAGGTGAGTGTAAGGAGGAGGGAGGTGACGAGAATCGAGAATGAATAGGATTCGCGAGAGGTGGGAGAGAGGGAGAGAGAGAGAGAGAAATGAGAGAGAGTGAGTGAGTGAGCTGTATGTTATTAAATATATTTATAATATATTTAGTAAAGAAAGAGAGAGAGAGATTGCTGTATGTTATTAAATATATTAATAATATATTTAGTAAACAAAGAGAGTGCTGAGATTAGATTTGTTATTTTTTTTAGATAAAATAAAAATCATATATATATAAACAGCTATACGGTAAATAATATAATATTGATTATATTTTAGATTTTGGCTAATACAAAAAATAGTCCAAAATACGCCCAGGTCGGGTCTAAAAATTTAGTTTGAAAATATAGATAATATACGTGTCAACCAAAACTAGAAATCGATGTCCGGTTAAAGAAAATGCATAACCCCAAGAACGGATGCACGCACGTGCACGTAGCCATCCAAACGAGTCCATTTTACTGAACGGGACGAGAACAAGATGCACGGATGCTACCACAGGGTTAGGGGTATCAAGCAGGCCATGAAATGTATTTTTAAACTATTTTACGTGACATAAAATGTTATATGGTAAAAGATGCCATGCCAGATAAAATGCCAGTATGCGATAAAGTTGAAAATGCACAAGTCTACGTAACAAGTCAAGTTAAACTATAAACATGAATCGAACAGGTTCCAAGCAAGCGGGTCGGGTCGAATGCAATGTAAATTGTAAAATACAATTCGCACCCAAAACATGATAAATCAAGAAAATACCACAAATAAGAAAATACGGGGAACTGGAATTGGTATAAATGAACTAGGGTGTTACACCCCTGCCCCCACAACGCCAGGGATCGAAGCCCTCGCCAAGAGGCAACGGGCAGCAACCCTGCTCGGCCATTCTTAAGGATCAAAAGCCCTCGCCAAGAGGCACCGGGCAGTAACCCTGCTCGGCCCATCCTTAGTAGGCCACTTATGGCCCCTCCCGCGCTAAGGATCAAAATCCCTCTCAAGAGGCAACCGGGTCCGTCCTTGCTCGGTTATCCCTAGCTGGTAGCTCCCTATCCCAACACCCCAGGGATCAAAGCCCTCGCCAAGAGGCACCGGGCAGCAACCCTGCCCGGCCCTTCCTTAAGGATCAAAAGTCCTCGCAAGAGGCAACCGGGCCCGCCCGTACTCGGTTATCCCTGGCCGGTAGCTCCCTACCCCAACACACCAGGGATCAAAGCCCTCTCCAAGAGGCACCGGGCAGTAACCCTGCTCGACCCATCCTTAGTAGGCCACTTACGGCCCCTCCCGCGCTAAGAATCAAAAGCCCTCTCAAGAGGCAACCGGAACCGCCCTTGCACGGTTATCCCTGGCTGGTAGCTCCCTATCCCAACACACCAGGGATCAAAGCCCTTGCCAAGAGGCACCGGGCAGCAATCCTGCCCGGCCCGTCCTTAAGGATCAAAAGCCCTCGTAAGAGGCAACCGGGCCCGCCCTTGCTCGGTTATCCCTGGACGGTAGCTCCTTACCCCAACACACTAGGGATCAAAGCCCTCGCCAAGAGGCACCGGGCAGCAACCCTGCTCAGCCCCGTCCTTAGTAGGCCCCTTACGGCCCCTCCTGCGCTAAGGATCAAAATCCCTCTCCAGAGGCAACCGGGCCCGCCCTTGCTTGGTTATCCCTGGCTGGTAGCTCCCTACCCCAACAACACCAGGGATCAAAGCCTTCGCCAAGAGGCAACTGAGTATCTTCACTGCTCGGTCCATCCTTAGCAGGCCTCCCACGGCCCTTCCAGCGCTAAGGATCGAAGCCCTCACCAAGAGGCAGCCGGGCGGCTACCCCTCTCGGCTATCCTCGGCTGGTAATTCATTACCCCAAAACGCCAGGGATCTAAGCCATCGCCAAGAGGAAACTGAGCATCTTTACTGCTCGGTCCATCCCTAGCAGGCCTCGTACGACCTTTACAACACCAGGGATCGAAGCCCTCTCCTAGAGGCACCGGGCAGCTACCCTGCTCGGTCCATCATTAGCAGGCCTCTCCGAGCCTTCCGCGCTAAGGAACATGACCTCACCAAGAGGCATCCGGTCTATCTAAGTCTGCGCGATCTCTACCTCGACTTCGGGGCCATGGAGATACCGTCTTCCAGTCGGTCTTTGCACATTTGGCAAATGAACAGATTCAACTCGACGTGTAATCGCTAGACGAAGAACCGATAATACACAAAGGCAGTACTGTGCAAATACAAGTGTTACCGACAAAGGAAAATACGCGTGCAAACACAACTGCAAAATTTTTTTATTCACAAAGCCAAAAGTCTTTACAAGGGTATTGTGGGCTCCTTAGCCTTATCAAATTACTCGAAGGCTTACAAAAGAGAGAGGAGGAAAAGCCAAAAAGTTCGGGCCGCAAACCCAGCCTAGACCTCGCCTCCCTCATCACCATCGGCCGGAGGCATGACCACTGAAAGTGGGACCCGAGCACGAAGCTCACCGTCGGAAAACATCGGAAACTGCTCCTTGACGGCATCAAGAGCTTTGTTCCATGCAATAGCGGAGGCCTCGCCGAGGTCGACGTAAAACTGGTCCAACCCCTTGTAATCAGCCACCACCTTTCTAGCACGGATCTCGGCAATCTCCGCCGCCTGAAGCGCCGCCTCGGCATCCCGCCTGCTGGCATCCCTCGCCCTCTTCATGGCTGCAAAGCAATCGGCCAGTTCCACTAACTTCACCTCGATGGCTCGGTGGGACTCACTCGTGCGGTGATATGACTCCCGGCACTTTGAGACGGCGAGCTCCGCAACGGTCGACCGGGCTTCAAGGACGGCCATCCTCTCCCTCTCTAGACTCAGCTCAAGTCGCAGATCCTCGACCTCCGAAGAAGACTCTCCCGCTGGCTTCGTAGCATGGATGGCCCCCTCGGCCTCCATGCGAGTAACGAGGGCGCAGTGCTGAAGGACCTAACGAAAAACATCAGAGAGGTGTAGAGACATTCGAACCAAAGAAAGGGCGCTCGGAATAACACATGAAGGAGTGCATACCTGAACTGCTTCCTGAGCGATACCCGCCATCTGGGCCCTCAGGGTCCCCCGCGGAATCTTGCCCCCGGTTGACTCCTCCATGCCAGCAAGCAGGCCGACAGCGACGGAAATCCCCGACGGGACCACGAAATGGACGTCCCCCTCCTGCACAGGAATCCCCTCCGGAATCTCCATCGGTGGCGCGCGAGAGACCGTCCTCTTCCTTTTAAGAGGAACCCCGTCTCCGTCCTCTCCTGCATCCCTCGTCTGGGGCTCGGGAACCTATGGAAGCCTTTGGCTGCTGCCGGGACAATCATCGGGGGCTCGTGACGAGGCAGATAGCCCCGCCGTCGGCGACACATTTGGCGCGGGGCTCGATTCAGCCGGAGGCACGGCCGCACCGCCGGCCCCCCTCCGGGATTGAGCACCAAGGGCGCTAAGAGTCCTGGATCGATCCATTGGTCCTGCCAAAAGCAGAAGCAGACTCAACTCAGAAGGAGAAGAAGCAGAAGAAAGAAAAAGAAGACATCTAACCTGATAGAGAGAAGTTCTCGAGAACGCAGAAATCTGACCTAAAAGGAGAGCGCCGAGCTTACAAGATCAGAGCGAGGAAAATATGAAGGGAGATGGGCCCTGAAGCGGACCCCACCTCCATTTATAGCCACCGGCATCCTCATCCAACGACGACAGTCATCTCCCGCCAAAACGGTTCAGTGCACTCGACGGCCACGGCCATGATCGCTCCACTTGCCGCACGCGCATTGGCCGTATCCCATCAGACACCAGAGGTCTGCGGCCCGTCGCGTCAGCCAACCAGCGCCCGACGCGTGGGCTGTCGCTCCAGCGAAAGTACGCGCGATCCGGCGCACCCTCTTTAATGCAAAGATCTCACCCTGATTCGCCGGCAGCATCCAGAAAATATAACAGATTATCGAGGACACGCCCGACGATATCTTCGGAAAGGAGCTCACCTTGGGTGACCCGGCAGACCACTCTCGACCCGACCCATCAGCTGGTCGGGACGAGAGTGGGGGGTTAATGATGATGCTCGATATCGGTGATCTCCCAGATCATGACACGTGGCAGATGACGTGTCCCAGCGCATGCAAGAAAGGACCTACAGTTGCCGGCCCGACCACTCCTATGCCCGTCCTACAAACGAATGCCGGCTCACCTCCGAGCCCCCTGCACAATTGGCCTCCTCGGCCTCACAGCTCGCCTCCGGGCCACCGCAGAACCAAGATACCTCGGCTCTCCCACTCGTCCGCGAGCTCTCCCACCGAGGTCATCTTTCTCGGTCTCATCGACCGACCAACGGCACCGCTCACAGGCGCAACCGCCATCCCGCGAATCTCGCCATGCGCGAGATATCCGCCGACCACATTCCACGTTCCATGCCATCACGATCCCCTATTAACGAGCCTGTCTTGCCATTAATGGGAGATCCCGCTCATCACGCGGGCGTGACGTCGGGAGCGTAACGGCCGGCGTGATTCTCGCACCTGCTCTGCTTGCTGCCACCGCTATATAAACCTCTTCTTCAGACGGTTCAAGTAAAGCCATTTTCACTCCACTAAACCGTTACTCTGCTCGGATTTCCTCTCTAACTTGACCGTCAGAGGGTCTTCAGTGGTATAACCACCCCGGGACATCCTTGCAGGTAGCTCGGCAACAACCAATCTCAAACCCATTGAGATCCACACGCTTCAGGAGCCTGCCTCCAGATCAAATATCAGTCATCCATCGCCTCTATCAGCAGATGAACGGAAGGTAACTTCTTGGCGTGTTCCAGGTCGCGTCAATAGGTATAGGAGGGAAAAATTCCCAACAGATTATTGGCATTTTCCATGCATTCATTGTTTTCCATGTGGTGCAAGCAATTAATTAAGCAAATTGGTTGAATTTGAACATTCAAATTACTATTTCAACCAAATTTTGGTTAACCATGCATTTCCATGCTTTCTTCATTTTCTTTCCACGCAATTAATTAAGCTAATCGGTTGAATTTAAACTTCCAAATTACTATTTCAACAAAATTGGTTAAAAGATGTGGACACGATCAATACACAAGGACTTGCATAGCTTCATATCCATGCATTCTTAATTGAGTAATAATTTATTTACGACCTTGAATTCCTGCCAATGCAAAAAACAAAATTATGAGAGCCACGACATCTAGATACTAATGCTAAACAAGTGGGTTTATGATGTTCGTCTCTTCATAGATTGTGATAGGATTTCAAACCCGGTAGTTTAAACATTTTTCTTCAAAATCAACAACATTGCAAAGTTAAAGGCAAAATTATATTCATGCACCTGAAATTAAGGCTGTATCAAGCTTTGAGATCAAATTGGAGACTTTTGAGTCATACACCAAGAATCAAAATGAACAGTACAAATCAGATAAAAAGAAGGGGAAATTGTTATGCCTGATAACTTATTTTTAAATCCACAAAATTCTAAAATTATGAATAGTCCCAAAAATATACTTTGACATTATTATAAACCCAAACCCTGGTATGTATATGTAGTTATGCATGCATTGTCTACCTTTATAATATTTTTTAATGATATTAGAACATGAGACTTTTCGCACTTCTCAAGATTTTAGAACATGAGATTTTTTATTACATTCCTATTGTTTTCCATGGTTTTATTATTATTATTTTCTTTATCATTGTTCCTCCTATTATTTTTTCTAAACACATGTTCTTTATTGTTATATGCCCTCTTTATTATTTCTTGTCCTATTTTTTGACTTCTTTATTATTCCCATTTTATTATTGATTGTCATACCGGAAACATAAGAGGAGATTGAAGGATTAGGAGCGAAGATAAGAGGATCAGAAGACTTGGATCGAAGTTTAGGGATTTGAAAAGAGAGATGCAGAAATCGGAAATGGAGATGGGGGAATCCGAAGAATCGGATCGGAGATTAGGGATTTGAAAATGAAGATGTAAATTTTGAGAGAGTAGAAATAATGGAAAATTGGGAGAGAAATATTAAGAAAGAAGGAATGAAACATATTATTCGCGGAAGGAAATCACACGAATAATTTTTTTAGGTAATAATCATGTGAGGGTAACTCTAGAATTTTTGTAAAAAAATATCCAAACCATAGTGTGCACAATCTATTCAGGGCTTGATTCATCCGTATTTTGTAAGTATTAGTTTTTTTCATAATTATGAAAATACATAGGCTTAAAAATATGTCATCTCTTCGAGTAAACCATAAAAAGTTTTTCCCTTTATATTATTATTTTTTAAGAGTTGGCATGGTGGTAGCATGGCCCTGGATAGATATTGCACGCGGGTGTGGATCCAATCAAAGCCAGCTTTAAAACTTCGGTGTCGAATGTAGATATCAGTTGTTAATTTCTCTTATTAATCAACGGCTCATACTAATTACTCCTTTTGATTTAAGAGACGCAGTAATGATATGAAAAAATTTGAATCGCAACTTCTTTTAATCACCCACAAAGCAAGCACTCACTCACTTACGCAAGGGGGCATCTATTTTTTTCCCACATCAAGAATTTCTTATGAAAATATTTCAAAATCAATTTAATTTGCTTACCTAAATTAATATGTGTAAGAAAGCAACTGATGCTAAATGATGCTTAATTAAAATGAAAGGCATCAATCTTATTATTTAGTTCTCATTTTACTGTTTGACCGTATGTTTCATAGCAGCAAGAAATTTTCGTACTCACAGTTTTACGAGCAGTAGCCTTTTTTTATTTAAGGTTTGGCCCAAAATAAAAATTCTTTTTAAGCTTAAAAAGGGTGAGATGCCTATTACTCCTACCAACTCATTGGCTGTTATTGCATAGATTGCTTGCAAGTGGAGTTAAAAAAAAAGGACTACTTTTTCAAAAAGCTCTCAGCCTGAGAGTTGTCGAAAAACTCCTAATATTTTTGAAATTATTGAAAAAGACATACTGTTCAAAATTTTTATGAAAAAACCCTAAAACCATTTATCGAGCAACATGTAATTAAAGATAAACTCTAAAACCGGATACCAAAAAGAAAGAGGAAATGACTTTAAATAGCCCGGCAAATCCTAGTAAATATAAAAGCACAAAAAATTATTTAATTCGAAATTATTATTAAAAAAATAAACTAGAAAAACTGCCAAATTTGCACAGTTAACCTCTAAGCCTTCATTCATACATACTCCAAACAACCTCAAAATTGCGATCAATCCACGGTCACCAAGAAAACCTTGTGGCCATCATATAGGGCTTTTGATATACCGTCATCGAAAATGTATTAGTAAAAGTGATTCTGACATTCACATCTAAGGTAATGGTCACCAGATCTATGCATTTGAACTTGTTTCGGTCCAAACAATATGACATCATGCCATGCATCAACCATGTATATACATTCGAGCTTTGTGCATTGAAATAAGCCATCTATGTGCATGTTCCATGAAGGTGCTAGTTTGTCAATACATGCTTATAATAAGTTTATATAATTAAATATTAGTCCCTTTCATGATGTCCATGCTTTGTCGAATTTCTTTCCACGCAATTTAATTAAGCAAATGGGTTGAATATGAACATTCGAAGTCCAATTACTATCTCAACAAATTTTTGGTTTACAGTTGTGAAGGCACAATAAATCTTGAACCATACATTGCAAACTTAATTGATAACTTCCTAATTGATGCAGACAAGTACAATCCTCACGAGTTCTCCCAAAAATTTACAAACTTCAGTTCCATCTCTAACAGCGAGCAGCCTGATGGCAACTGTTTTCTATATTGCGGACTTATAATTATTATATGGATATAATAATATCGCATAGGGCTTAGGGATGTAAACGGACAGATAATCCGAGTTGAGTCTGTATGTTTGTCCGACCCTTATCAAATACGATAGTTATATCATTCCAAATGTCGACCATCCGAATCTGTATCCACATCCGCCAATAGCAACCGCATATGAATATAGTAACACCTATATCTGTTCCGTACCGACATCCAGCACCAAAAATAGCAAATTTTCCGTTTTTATTTAGTACATTTTAACCAATATCCATATCATATCCATAGCTGAATCCGATTTTTACCAAATGCGAATAGTCGGTATCAACTCCTATAACTATCCGTATTCGTATTTAAATCTATATAGGACTGCCGGATGCGGATATGGTAACACCATATCCGATCCGTTTACATCTCTAGTTCTTGGAAAACGTTTTGTTTGTTAGCAGCTGAACTGGGAGAACTTTGGCCATATGTCTTGGACGGTTAGTAGTACTGAGTAGCAGGTGCAGAGATTGTTTCCTCTACCACTATTAGCTTAACAAAATTCATAAGACGATAAATAGGAGTAACTGTCTTTACGGCCTTTGGGAAAAAACCATCTTGGTGACCCCTTAGGGCTAGATGGTCGAATTAGTAGCTACCTCCAATCCAATTTGGAGATTCTTTCTGCGGGTTGACACACGTCTTAAATATTTATTGACATATCAGTTATCATTATTATTTTTGTTCCCGTTTTTCTTCTTTTTTAACTTTATGTATTTTCCGGAAGGAAAGGGAACCATCGTAGTATATACTAATGTGTGGATTGGATTCACAAGATATAGGCAAATGGACTCGATATGAATTACAATAAAATCTTAGATAGAAATCTTACAAAAGATATTCAATTAACATCTCGAATGAATTAAGCGTTTTACTTGCACTCCACAAGGGACCATATCTCATGCAAATAGAGCACAAAATGAAGAACAGGTGCCGAAAAGCGAAAGCAAAAGCAACTCCGGTCAATTTTGGACAAAAAAAAGCGAACCGGTCCCTTCAAAAAACTTATAGGATCCGAACAATTTACATCCGACCCGAAAACCCCAACTGCCTCCACGTTTTCCGCCAACGTGCCTCACGTGCTCAAATTCCCTCCCCCACACGTACGCGTCGCCCAAACTTCAAACTCATTTCACACCATTCGCACCAGCTGCACCCTCACAGCCCTTTCTCTTCCCCTCTCCACCAATAAAAGAACGCCACATGCCCAACTCATCTTCCATGAAACAGGACTTAACCTGTTCCTTCGGCACAGCGTAACGCCTTCTCCACCTCCGTTATAAATTCCCCCTTCCGGAAGACCGCAGCATCCTCCAATTTCATCGGGATATAATACATAAATAAATAAAAATAACATAAAACAAATAAATAACGGGGAGCTTAGAGTCACCGGCGGTGATGGGACCACAGGCGAGGAAGCCGAGGTTCCTCTGCCTGCATGGGTTCCGAACGAGCGGCGAGATAATGAGGAAGCAGGTGGTCGGAAAGTGGCCGGCTGATCTCGTCACCTCCCGCCTCGACCTCGTCTTCGCCGACGCTCCCTACGCCGCCGAGGGGAAGTCCGACGTCGACGGCATCTTCGATCCCCCCTATTACGAGTGGTTCCAATTCGACAAGGTTTGTATACCAAAATCACGACTTTGCCACCATCAGATTTAAGATTTCAGGGATTTTATTTGATTTGGGGAATTTTAATTTCCTTTTTAGGGATTTTCGGAGTATAGGAATTTTGATGAGTGTCTTCAGTATATCGAGGATCTGATGATCAAAGAAGGACCTTTCGATGGATTGATGGGTTTTTCTCAGGTAATTATTTTGGTTTTTTTTTTTAATTTCTTGATTAATTAAATTAATGAAACGGTTATAATTGATGATTTTGGGGATGGAAATGAGCAGGGGGCGATACTCTCCGCGGCGCTGCCAGGTCTGCAGGAAAAGGTTAGTGGAGGCATTTTCGTCAATTCTGCCATTTCTGCTGTTTTTTTTAATGAAAAAAAGTAAATTCTTTTTCTGCGATACAATTTTTTTTAATTTTTTTTATTTGTTGGAAATTTTTATTTCAGGGAGTGGCATTGACAAAGGCACCAAAGGTGAAATATGTGATCATTATAGGAGGCGCCAAGTTCCAGGCACCAGCGGTGGCCGAGAAGGCGTACGCTACGAAGATCAAATGCCCTTCACTCCACTTCATAGGTATTTCCGTAATTTTCTCGTCATTGGGGCCAATTTGTATTGAAAATGCAGTTTTGGTAACTTTGGGCCGATGTGTTGATTCATAAGTCAACAAATACCAGTCCAATTTAAATGAGTATAGAACATAAATGACTGAACTTTGACCTAATTAGTTAATTATTAATGCGTATGTGACGTAGAAAGATGCACCGAATGCTTCCTCAATTAAATTATGCATTTTGCTATGAATTGAATCGATGGATTGAGAAGTCAAACAAGCGTGTTAATGCAAAAGCATGGAAATTTTGACCAACTTTTTTCAATTGACTCTCCACCTGAAATTAATGGTTTGAAAGTAGAAACAAGAAATTTCTCTCCACCTTGAATTTCTTTTTCCTTTATTTAGTCAATCGGGTGATATGACGAAAATAATTACTTAATAATACCATAATGTTTCATATTTTTCTGCAGAACAATACCTTATAGTATTTTTTCTGGTGCTTAAATACCATATTGTTCAAAATCGCAGTATGATACCCTGACGGCCTGTCGGCATTACCAGCAAGGTTGAAATTACCTTCATACCCTTGGGAAAAAAGGGATATATTAGGGTTAAGAAAAGGGGGGAAAACAACTTTCTTTTAACTTAATCCCTTGTTGTTCCCCAATAATTCACCACGGTAAAAATCCCTAATTCCCAAATCATTGTTTTGGCCATTTATCAACTATTGAAGTGCAGGAAAAAACTCATAGAACACAACTAATTCAATTCACTAATGTAATTGCACAACCATCTTTCTTTCACTTCAAAACATTAATATATATCATCCATTGTCCAAGCTATTATATAAGGTACGCACAGAAAAGAAGAAGAAGAAGGATTACAAAACCACACATCGCATACTTCATCTTTTATATATATTCAGCCCTAGCAATCAATTACTATCAAGATCAATTTTCTTCTTTCATCCTGCAACTCGTTCTTCTTAATCTTATTTTTCCAATGGCCTTCTCTTGAGCATCTTTCAGTGACTTCATTTGAGAATGTTCCTTCTCTAGTGCATTCTTGGTAAGGGAATTCATCATCCACCCACTTAAAATTTTTTGCATTTGTTCTCTGGATCGGAGAAATATTTAGGACATGAAAAGAAACTCCTTTCATAAGTCTTCGGTCCATGAAGTGATGTTGTAGCATTTCAAATTGCATTTACACGTTTGGAAAGAGCGACTCTAAGAAATAACCTAGCTCTTTGAGAGGGCATACTTATTTTGTTAAAGGGGTTCAGATTAGGGCAAGAAAATGGGCTTTTGGGGGTGGGTGGGGTGGGGGGTGGGTGGGGGGGTGGGGGGGGAAGAGGGAGAAATTAGGACAAGAAAGAGATGGAGGAAGAAGGAGAAGTAATTTGGTGTGGGTGGGGCCGATTATCTTAGGTGGGGTAAATTGCTCTAGGGTAGAAAAGTCCTAGAATTCCCACTTGCAGCAATTCACGTGGGAATCTGATTCGAAATATTCTAACGGAGCTCTAATAGAAGGTATCAAACAGCTACTGATAGAAAATTATATGGTATTTAAGTGCTGGAAAAAAACTATAAGGCATTATTATGCAGAAATTGTGAAACATTGCATTATTATTAAGCAATTAACGCAAAAAAGGGAAATGTTTGATGGTTGAGTTTACAGCATTGAATACTCAAATCTTGTTCTTTGCTGGCATATCATCAGTTAGAAAGGTCTATGACTAATTTTTTTCATAATTAAGGAATTTTCTATTCTCAGTGGAAAGATAAAAAAGATGTAATAAACCATGGTACTACCGTAAATTATGATATACGCCAAGTTAGAAGGTAAATTTAACAAATTAAGTTCCTACTAACTGAAATGATAAATTAGGAAAAGTATCTGTAGTTTCAAAATCTTGGTGCTTTTATATGCCATGTTAATGGAAAGTAATGTTTTTCCTTTTTGAATAATAAACATGAGAAGCGAAATTATTTAAATTGGAAATTTCTTTTCATTTTCTCATATTTGGATAAATAAATCCTGTCCTAAATTTTTGGTGCCGGCTATGTTAAATTCTTCCCTACATTTAGTTGTATCAAGAGCCGTCTCTGTTAAATTGCAGTAGTTAGTTTCTTATTTCTATTTGTAGAAACAACTTAGATAATACACTTATATATGTTATGATTTTGATGGAGCAATTAAAAGAAAGGTTTGAATATAATAGACACCTGTTAGTTGCGTTAGCTTTTTATGTATTATCATCCTATCAAATGCATTTACAGCTAATGGAAACTGATCATGTGAGGTCCGTCCTCATTTCTTATTTTGAGATCCACTTTACAAACCCACAATCCGTCGTGTTTTTCATCGATCCGTACCGATCATCGTAATCTACTCATGTTAGATAGACTATATATCAAATTTTACGAGATTTGGATACCTCTAACTAATCCATCAAATAGACTAAAAAATCGTCGGCTTTACGATGCATGAAAAACAATATCGCTTGATAGATGTGTTATAGGTCTTCAAATCTCATAAAATTTGATACATAACATATCTAACACATGTAGATCATGTCGGCCGGTGTTGATCGGTGAAAAACACGACAGATTGTGTGTTTGAAAAGTCGACATCAAAATAGGAAATGAGGTCGGACCTCATAGAATCAGCTCCCTACAACTAATTACAAGACATGACCTAGACTACAAGCAATCAAGAATCAAAATGAGCCCAATAACTTCGCTTTCCTCGCTTAAACATTTTATTTATAAGAATATCAAATATCTCCATTTTTAGTGAAGTTGTTTGAAAAATGAGGATGTTTGTTTTATATGTTATATTAAAAAAATTGACATGTTGATGATTAGAATATTGTTTACTTATAGCTTGTCATCATATTTTGGGTCTAAATCTGTTTTATTTTACTCTTTGGTCGTCTAAACCTTTTTTTTTGTATATATCTAAATATCCACAGAAGTTTCAATTAACAAATTTAATGTCCTTTGTCCGCAGGTGACACTGATTTCTTAAGGAAGTATGGGGAAGCACTGCAGAAAGAGTTTGTGGATCCTGTTGTTGTCCGACACCCCAAAGGCCACACTGTCCCCAGGCTTGGTATGTTCTTGTTTCTCACAATTATTACATAATGTGATAATCCGTTTTCAAACTGATATTCAATACGATATATACTTCAAGATGAGTTCAAATCATCTCCATTGCTTAGTGGCAATGGAGACCACATCAATAAATACTATGGTGTTTCTCAATAATATTTAGTTCAGAAAAGGCATGGTTTTGAAATTATATATATATATATATATATATATATATATATATATATATATAAGGAGCTGATCATATGAGGTCGGACCTCATTTCTTAATTTGATGCCAAAATTTCTAACACATAACTCAATGTGTTTTTCACTGATCCGTACCGTTTACTTCGATCTATATGTTTTAGATATGTTGTGTACAAGATTTGAAGATCTCTAACACAGCCATCAAACGATCGCATTTTTCATTCACCAAAAAGCCGATGAATTTTTTGTGCACTTGATGAATGTGTTAACAAGGTTCGAGAACTCGGTTTCGGTTTCGACGGTAATACAACATACATACGCGTAGATATATTAAATATTTAAATTTATGCTTCTATAGTACAAGACAATGATCCTAGTATTTAAAAATTAAGACATGATGCAAAAATATATTGAAAAGTGTACTTAGATAAGTATTAATATAGGGTTTGGGTTCACTTTATTGCGATTTTCTAACAACGAAGACCTACAAGATCACAATGACAGTAAAAAGGATATAAAACATAAGTTTTTAAAGGTTTTAGCCGAAACAATATTGTATGGTTGGTTTCGTATCGGTCTCGGTTGGTTTCGTATCGGTCTCCATCGAAACCGATATGAAACCACCAGGTATCGGTGGTTTCGGCCGAAACCTCGAACCTTGGTGTTAAAGGTCTCCAAATCTCGTAAAATTTTATACACGACCTATCTAAAACATGTAGATCAAAGTGAACGGTACGGATCGGTGAAAAACACGGCGGGTTGTGTGTTCCGGCCTTATAGTATCAACTTCATATATATATATATATATATATATATATATAATGATGAAAAGAGGCTTTTTCGTTTGGCGGCGTCAAAAATCTACATCTTCCACGATTTTTTACGACGATCGACATTCATCATCATCGTTATCATGTAAGATGTGGATACATCAAAGTTCATGCGATTCCACCACTTTTCACCATTGAATTAGCAATGTAAAAAGTTCTAT
Source organism: Agapanthus africanus (assembly GCA_030015575.1). Taxonomy (NCBI): domain Eukaryota; kingdom Viridiplantae; phylum Streptophyta; class Magnoliopsida; order Asparagales; family Amaryllidaceae; genus Agapanthus; species Agapanthus africanus. The sequence continues at coordinate 750,349,931 of CM057340.1, read as the reverse complement.
TGTCGGTAAACCGTTAATTTTGTACCCACTAAATCAATGGTGAAAAAGTGATGGAATCATATGAAATTTGGTGTATCCACATCTTATATGATAAAGATGGTGATGATGGGTGTGTCGATCGTCAAAAAAATCATGGAGCGTGTATTTTTTTGACGACATAGGAGGAAATTCCTTCCCATGACCCCTTTCCTCGATTATCTCCCCCCCTCTCTCTATATATATTATTGTAAATTGGTCCGTATTTTTTAAAAACAGAAACTCTTGATCCACAACATATTTGAACGATCCGAACCGTTCAAGTTGATCATTCTATTCTCAAATGTATGTGTATGAAAAATCAAAAAAATTGAAGACCTCTAACTCATGCATCAAATAAGTGCAAAATGAACGTAATTCAATATAGCAACATAAACTTCATCTATTGCATTAGTTAAAGGTCTTCAAATCCTTTGATTTTTCATACACAGACTTGAAGGTAATCGACTTGAACGATTTGGATCGTTCAAATATGTCGTGGATCGAGAGTTCTCGTTTTTAAAAAACGCGTACCGGTTTGCACTAGAGCGCTCTTATATATATATTAATTGACAAAACCATCTAGTAGTTACTCTGTCCAAAACTTATACCCCCCCTAAAGTGATTTTTATAGCTTTGCTCATTGATAAAAACTCTTGAAAATACACAAATTATATATTTAACAATACAAACAAGTTCAAGAGTTATAAATTACAGAGTCATTTCAGTTGTTAGGAGCTAAATCTGAGTGATTGTAAGGCTTTGGGTCAATGAGGGGAGGGGGTGTTTGCACATATAAATCTCTTGATGGCTATAACTTATATACATGATAAATTATAGGTTTTTTTGTTTGTTTTTTTTCTTTTCAATTATCCCTAATTATTTCTACAAAATTCTATGAATTTTATTCCTATAATGGAAAAGTTATTACTTTATATATGTAATATATAATATTGAGTGATGATTGATTCATATTGATATTCAAAAATGCTGTGCTCAAAAACTTTTGTTTTGGATGCATGACACCATGTAGGGAATGGAAATTCTTCTTATTAATTCAGGCTCACGTTTTGGTAAACTGCTTGTGGGATGTGTTCTGTTTAGGGATGTAAATAAATCGGGTACGGATCAGATATTGGCATTACCATATCCGTATCCGGCACCTATTTACGGATGCGAATGCGAATACGGATAGTTGTCTATCCATATCCATTACAAATCGAATACGGATACAGATTATTGTAAAAACCATATCCGCTAAAATCGGATATGGATACAATTCAAATAAATATAAAAAATAATGATTCATAATTACAACTAATAAAATATATAATAGATTAACCATTTTTTTTTTGATTCAATCACTCACATCAAGTCCACAAGTCTCCATAGTTTCAAATTTGGGATTTTTCCATATAACATCAAGTCCACGGACCATCCATAGGTCTCCCTATAACTAATAGTAATTAGCAGTTGGATAGTTGTTACCATTAGTTTGGATATCCGGATCCGGATAGGAAATTTATATCCAAATTGGATCTGGATTTAAATGCGGATACTAACAAAATCCATTCGGCTATGGATTTTTGCTATCCATATCTGATGTTGTCGGATTCGAAAACGGATCCGAATCGGATTATCCGGATCCGTTTACATCTCTAGTTCTATTTCACTCTTGACAACCATTAACGAGTCATTAACTTTCATCTAGCAAATTTATATGTTCAATCTTGTATCTATACTTATAATTTCGCTCTTGAAGAATTCGGAGGTCCCTATTATTAAGGATTTTGGAAAAGATAACTATCGAGCTATACTCTTCTTTTCATAGTTTTCTTTTCTAGGATTTCGTGTTGATCAAAAATTTATCAAATCTTGTCAGGGGTCTCAATTCATAGTCTAACCCTATTTAAATGTTAACTAATGAATACTGAGTAGATTTTAAGTCATGTTCACAGCACCATAAATTCTATGTTGTGGTGACAGGTGAGTGAGGTTTTCTGTTTGGCTTTAACATTTATCATATTATATAGTTTCAATGTGCATCCTTCAAGATTTGTACCTATGATCCCAATATACGGTCAAAGTGCCGCAACTGCACTATAACTCTCAAGTTCTGGAAGTGTGTTGTATATATTTTTCTTACATCCTAACGTCTATTCAGATGACGACAGTTCTTGTAGTTGTGGAATTTATTCATTGAAAAGATTGGACCGAATCAACTATATTAGCAGCCCACTTACCTTGCTCCTTTTTTGTCCATTTTTTCAGATGAGAAAAGTCTTGAGTTAGTACTGGGATATTTACAAAAGATTGAACAGGATCTGCAGGAAAATGCCATGACGGTGAAAGAAAACGAGGAGGAGATTTTGCAGTTATAATTTCCTTTTTATGCGGGGTGGGGTGGGGGGGGGGGGTCTGCCTTGTATACTTTAGTGAAATATTTGATGTAAGGTTATACGTGTTCGATGTTCGGAAAATCTTATTCTGAGCAACCATTCTGTAATACAATGGTATTGTCTTAGAGTATTATGTGTATCTGTTTACAATGTGAAAATGTAGTCTAAACTGGATTCATATTTGATGTAATGTTCAAAAAAATTGATGAACAGCATAAATATTATGTGCTAAATAAAGTTTTTGGGGATTATAATTTTATTCAATTTCTAACAAGTTTTGTGTTTTAAATGAAGTATTTTGGGATCTTTTTCCGATGTAATATCGAAGGCAAATTCACTAATATACAACACTAGTGAACGATGATGAATGCTAGTGGTTTTAAGAAAAAAGGTAGAATCATATAAATTGAATTCTTTTGACAGTAATAAATAAAAAGAACAGAGAAAATAAGACACTGATTATATAACACTAGTGAAAATATTAGTACTAAGGCACTTTTAATCACCATTCCAGGGTAACATGTAACATAGAAAATAATTTGCTTATTTGCTCTTCGTATCGAACCATTATTATTTATTTCCTTCCAGTTCGTGCTGGGTCGTTTTGTAATTTGATTTGCTTTTCAAGCGTCAAGAGTCATGCTGCACCTTGCATCATGCTTAAAACTCGCCTTGTTTCTAACCTTCCATCACTGCCACAAAGCATACGCTAAGATAGTTCTTATAAAGCGAAATGTGTTCTTATGAATCTTATCTATTCTATTCATCAAATCGAACTTGAATAACTACAATCAACACCATAAGAATGTTCAAAAGAGACCGTTGCAAGCGAAATAATGTTAATTTCTTTCGCATGGTTCACAATATAATTTTTTTCTGGGATAAAAATATATAAAAAAGAAGTGTTAGCTACAAATTGTAGATGGATGTGGGGTGTTGTAGGTATTTGAAGTTTACTAACTTCTTTCTCACAAATATAACAATTAGCTGCTGCTATTATTAGATAAAAGAGAAGCTTTTGTATTGGTGTCAAATGGCTTGATTTCATTCTCAAATGAGAAGGCACTATATATAGGCCTTGCATACATAGATGTTACAATAGAATTTAAGTTCATGAATTACAATAATTAATGAAAACAAGTAACCGAAGCTTGGTAACATAAGCTTTATTTTATATGTAATATGTAGCTAGTAATTTATTAGCTTTTAGGTTTGTGATTTTATTACCATAATTCTTGCAACTCCAAGAGTTATTCAGCATAACTCCAACACGCCCCCTCAAACCTAAAGTGTCTTCATACTGAGCATATCTCATAACTTTTTGAAAGTATCAGTTGGTAGTGGTCATAGTACTGCATTACTCGAGTAGGATCATCTTCTGCTTCACATGGTCCCTTAGAAAGTGGAACCTTGTATCAATGTGGTTGCTTCTTCTGTGTTGCACCGGGTTCTTTGCTAGCTTGATAGCTAATTTATTGTCTACAAATATCACAGTGGGCTCTTCCTTTGGATGTTCTAGCTCTTGCAAAAGATTTCGTAGCCATATCGCTTCACAGACAGTAGACGATGCGGCTACATACTCAGCCTCGCATGTCGATAACGCGACAACTCCTTACTTCTTCGAGGTCCAAGTAAAAGCTATCGAGCCAAGATAAAAGACATACCATGGGGTGCTCTTCCTCTCATCTTGATCACCTCCCCAATCGCTATCAGAGTAGCCGATTAGCTTTGCAGCTTCTCCATAAACATAAAAGAGAATAAGGTTGATGGTGGTTTTGATATACCTTAGGATCCTCTTTGCTGCCACCCAGTGCGATTCTTTTGGCATCTCTATTTACCTACCAACAAGTCCGATAGAATAGACTATGTCTGGCATTGTGATAGTCAGGTATCTCAGGTTTCCAACCAAGCTCTTATATCGAGTTGCTTCAACAACTCTGCCATCCACTTCTTTTATCAGTTTGCATCCTGGCATGATGGATGTGTTGACATGGTTGCAACTAACCATATCAAACTTCTCAAGAATCTCCTTCATGTACTTATTCTGGAAAATAAAAATCCCATTCTGGTGTACTTCTATGCCCAGAAAGTAGGACATAAGTCTATAATCTGTCATTTCGAACTCATCAAACATAGCTTGTTTGAATTCCAGGAACATCTGCTCGTCGTTTCCTGTAAATAACAATTCATCAACATAAAGGCATATGATAAGGATACGTCCATCATCACCTTTCTTCATATAGAGTGCATGCTCAAATGGGGATTTGGTAAACCCATTGGTATGTAGATAGTTGTTGATGTGTGCATTCTATGCTCATGGTGCCCGCTTTAAGCCGTACAGTGCCTTTTTCAGATGGTACACCTTATCTTCTTTACCTTCAACCTTGAAGCCATCAGGTTGTTCGACGTACACTTCTTCCTCAAGCACACCATTGAGGAAAGCCGGTTTAACATCTAGTTGGTATATCTTCCAACTATGATGTGCAGCAAGTAAGATTAGCATTCTTACAGTGTCAAGACGAGCAACTAGCTAGGACAAAAACTTCTTCATAGTCAACCCCGTACTTCTGCTTGTATCCTTTCGTTACTAGCCTTGCTTTGTATCGATCAACTTGTCCATCGGTTGTACGTTTGATTTTGTACACCCATTTGACACCAATTGCATGCTGCCCAGGAGGAAGTGGAACTAGCTCCCATGTCTCATTCTTCTGAATTGCATAAATCTCTTCTTCCATAGCGGATCTCCAGCTGTCTTCTTTGTTGGGAGGAAGTTGATACATGGAACAATGTCCGCGACAAACCAAATCACGTAATAACAACAATCACGTAATTAATCAACGAAAGATAAATGAATAAGTGCGAGAATAAAATAGAAAACGCAAACTAGAGAGCCATAAGGAATTTGTTAACGGGGTTTATCTACCGTATGGCGAGTCACCGGCAGATTGGAATCTGCAAACGCCTACTAAATCCTTAAATCAAGTTTACAACCAACTTTAGGTGATTTCTCTCAAATCTCTCTATTCACCGTCACCTCCCAATACAATGATCTCTCTCTATAAATTAATTCATCTTAAGCTTGTGAAATTAATTATTCCCTGATGGCCGCAGTACCTTCGTCTCTTTTGATGCCTTTTGATGATGCCATCGCTGACTTCTTTTAAAAGTCCTCTGGATTAATTTTGGCCACACAACACTAGGGATTTAATTATGTGTATATATAGAGGTGATTGGTTGCTTATAGATAATGTTAAAATTTAAATAAGATCAATTCAAATCTCCACATTAATCCAACAGAGCATATTTGAGCCCCCACGAATCTCATGTGAGATTGGATCTTACGTGCACACCTATCAATAGGAAGGCGCCATCCATCTCAATTAAAAAAAGAGATAAATTTCAATTTTAAATCTAGGATCTAATTAGTAATCCTTTTAAATCCTTTCACATCCGAATGAAGATTCTCCACAAATATAACATTCTTCTACTGCTTCTTGATATGTGAGAGGTTCATGATCCGCATAAAGACAAAAGAGATTCTTCTCTCTATCTTCTTCTGCTCGTAAATCTCCTTCAAACTCCACATTTTAATTGAGGTTCGTCTTGTAGATGATCCGCTGCTGCTGCTACCTTCTCTTGCTGAGAAATTTTGCTGAGTTGATGGTGTTTGTACGATTGGAGGTGTGTCTTCCTGATGCTGGTTTCGTCCACCTTAAATAGTTTGATGCTGTTTCTCAGGTTCATCTCCAAAAGCTATTGGGCCTTTGCTTTTATCATTATCATCCCACGTCCATATTGCTCCTTCACTAAATATTACATCTCTACCCACCGCAATTTTCTTGGAACGTGGATTACAGAGTTTTTAAGGTTTGGATTTTTCTCTATAGCCGATAAAGATGCACTTTTCACCGCAATGATCGAGATTCTTCTGCTTTGCTTCTGGTTCTTAGGCGTATGCTATACATCAAAAAATGCTTAGGTGCTCCATGTTTGTCTTTTCTCCACTCATGCTTCTTGAGGAGTCATATTCTTCACGCTTTTGGTCGGACAGCGATTGAGTAAATAGGCTGTGTATGCGACAGCCTCGACCCAGAAATTCTTCGACATGTTTTTCTCTTTAAGCACGGTCCTCGTCATGTCGAGAATGGTACAATTTTTTCTTTCGGCGACACCATTTTGTTGCGATTTGTAGGAGGCTATGAACTACTGCCAGATACCAACCTGTTTACAGTAGTTTCTAAATATATTTGAGGTGTACTCTCCACCTCGGTAAAATTTAAGTGTTTGTAGTTTACAACTGCTCTGTGTTTCTGCACGAGGTTTAAATTCATTGAATACATCAAATGCATCTAATTTTTCTTTTAATAAATACACCCATAACTTTCTACTAAAATAATCGATAACTGGAATAAAATACCGATTACCTCCGAGAGAAGTTGATTGTAGTGGCCCGCAAATATCAGTATGTACCAGTTGTAATGGTTTTTTCGCTCTCCATGATCCATCTTTGGGAAATGGTGACCTTTGTTGCTTTCAAATTGCGCATACCTCGCAGACATGGTTCGGATGCTAACAGCTGGTAAGCCTTCTACCATCTTTGCTTTAGACAAAAGATTTGGACCGTTGAAGTTTAAATGCCCGAAGCGAAGATGCCACTTCCATGACTCATTGTCAACGAGTCCATAGAAGCAATTCTGAACTTGCGTACTGAGGTGGAGTAGGAACATGCCATTTTTCGCCATTTTCACCTTTGCAACTAGCGTTCCGGTTGCATCTTTAAATTAAGCAAATTATTCTCCTTATGTATTACATAACCCTTTTCAAGGAGTTGTCCAAGACTTAAAATATTATTTTTCATTTTGGGCACGTAATAGACATTGGAGATATAATTTGGCTGGCTATCTTTTTGAATTTTTTTAATCTTTCACCTTGCACTTGAAATTTGGACGAATCTCCTAAGCTAACATCAGCTTGAATATTTTCGACAAGATTCACAAATAGATCTTTCATTCCATACATGTAATTTCTTGCTCCTAAATCAAGAAACCACAAATCTTGATCGTCAGAGGCCTTCTCTTGCATCAGAAGAAGAGTGGGTACTACATGTTCAACATCTGCATAATTAGATCGTTGATCGTTATTTGCTTGCTTATCTCAACATTCTAATTTGAAGTACCCGAATTTGTTACAATTGTAACACTGAACACCACTTCGATTGCCTCGACCTCGAGTGGATCGTCCTTGGATATCTCTACTACGGTTACCACCGGTGTTTTCTCCTCGATTTTGTTTGTTGGTATTGGTGACCTCCTTGACCCTGGCCTCTTCCACAGTCGTTATGATGTTGAGATGGGTGTCCGCAGCCACTTATTTGATCTGTTAGAGTCAGCCTTGACTCTAATGCTTGCTCTATACTCGAGGATTGAGTATTTTTCTTGCATGCGATGTTCTTAGTTTTGTAAAGAGCCCATTAGCTCATCTACTGTTATCGCTTCGAAGTTGTTTAACTCTTCGATTGCTGGAACCACGTAATCAAATTTTGAAAGTAGAGAGCACATTATCTTCTCCATCACACGAACATCGGTTACTTTTTCACCATTTCTTCTAAATCGATTTGCAACCACCATAACTCGAGAAAAATAGTCATAGATAAATTCGGATACTTTCATTTGTAAAGATTCGAACTCACCTCGTAAAGTTTGGAGATGAACCCTCCTTACCTTTTCGGCTCCTTTATATGATTTAAAAAGAATCACTCACGCATCTTTCGATATCATCGCTGCTGCGATCATCTCGAATACGTTCTCATCTACGCCTTGATAAATGATGAAGAGGGCTTTGTCGTCTTTTTTGCGCGAATTTTTGAGTTGATCCTTCCTTTTGACAAGCCAGCTTCCACTACCGTGGATCCGGGCTCGTCGTAACCGTTCTGTACAACATCCCACGCATCCATCGAGATGAGTAGCGCCTTCATATGGATGCACCAATTATCAAAATTATTTTTGCATAATTTTGGAACTTGCGGCTGATATGCGCCGGAGGAGGCCATTTGAGTGGAGGATCGTTTAGGCTCTGATACCAATTTGTAGGTGGATGTGGGGTGTTGTAGGTATTTGAAGTTTACTAACTTCTTTCTCACAGATCTAATTTATCACACTAACAATTAGCTGTTGCTATTGTTAAATAAAAGTGAGGTTTTTGTATTGGTTTCAAATGGCTTGATTTCATTCTCAAAAGAGGAGGCACTATATATAGGCCTTGCATACATAAATGTTCCAATAGAATTTAACTTCATGAGTTACAATAATTAATGAAAACAAGTAATCGAAACTTAGTAACATAAGCTTTATTTTATATGTTATATGTAGCTGGTAATTTATTAGCTTTTAGGTCTGCGGTTTTATTACCATAACTCTTAACTCCAAGAGTTATACGGTCTAACTGGTACCTTCCTTATAAGCACTCACAGTTACGCTAATCCTACATTATCCAGGAAAGAGGGGAGAAGCTCAAAACCGGAAAGATGCCGAGCACCGACGACGAAAGGAGAGAGGTCTAAATGCCTCCGAAGAAGAAGGAAAACGATGGCAGATACTGCTAAATGCTGATATAAATATAAAAAGTATTCCACACAATTCGATTTGAAGAAACGAAAAGACATATTGATCAGTAATAGTCAAAGTCAAAAACAATGCCGGAAGTTCTGTCCTCGTCCTCCTCCTCGTCGTATATAACATGCCGCGATGGATCGATCACATCGCTGAATTTGTATGAAATCTTGACCCCTCGGTTTGACTTTGACTTGGAATTTGACCTGGACTTCGACTTTGGGTAGGTGCAGGGGTCATCGTCAGTGAGAAATTCAGTGGGGGTGATTAGTTGGTAGGGGGTTGGCTTCGACCTTGATTTTCCTTTGCTCTTTGATTTTTCTTTGCGTACCTGATGAACAAACAATTTAAGAAAAGATATTCAGTCATTATTTAACAAGTGATTAATTACAACTAATTGGAATGTTATTCGCTCATTTTATTTAAAAGAATACAACAACAACAGGGTTTTACCCTAAATTTTAGGGATGCAGTGGATGAAAAGCATATTTAGTAAAATAGTTTTGATAAGAGAATTAAAAAGCTGTCCGTTAAAATTAAAATTGAATAATTTAAGATTAAATAATTACTCATGTTGACTTTTGAACAAAGCATAAATAACAGTAGTTTATATATTATTATCTATATTATTATTAACTCAAAGTGTAGGTAGATATGTAGCTGTTTCACACCAAAACATTCTCAAAAATTAAAAAGTTCTTAATTCTCCTACGGTCTATATCATCGATTTTTTAGATGAGAAAGTCATCAGAACCTAGAAAATAGCTTAAAGCAAAACATATTTTATAAGATTATTATTATCCACAAAATCTTTAGCAGTTATAACAAATACGAAATCTATATTCGTCAACAAATCTCAAACAAAAACATCAAAAATATTATGAAAAAAAATGAATTGCAAATCATAATTAACTTCTCTCTTCTCAAAATAATAAAATGATATCAAACCAAAGTAATAAAACCTTTATTTTTTAAATCTTTTATTAATTTAGTCACGTGCATCTTACATGCTAAAACGCCACATTTGTACTATTCAAACTCAAAAGGAAGGGTCTTTTCAATTCCCAATTAATTTTGGCAAGAAGACCTCGTTATAATTTTTAACAAAATTAAACTGTTATATTTATATAAAGCATCTCAAATCTTTGTTTTTAGAAAACAAAAAATCTTGTGTAATCTATATTATTTCAACCAAGTTTCTTTAAATATCTTCCAATATCTTTGCTCACAAGTCTAACATATATATTGTAAGTACTTAAATGCTTTTAGTACATAACCATAGAGAAAAGCATCAAAATATTTTGGGTGTAAAGAATTGTTTAAGATTTAACTAGAATATTGAGTAAATTTCACATAAACACCCTTAACCATGGACGTTTTTCCAGATAAATACCTTAAACTTTAGACATTATAGATAAATACTTTTAAATATTGGTTTATCATATAGGTCCCCGACGACTTTAATGGAATTTCAGTTGTTTTGAAGCGAAGAGAACATCTTTTCTAACTCTATTCAAGATTCGGAGACAGAGGGATAAAGGATAAAATGCTAAAACCAGTTAACGGAGCCAAACACCTATATGGTAAACCAATAGTTAAAGGTATTTATTGTAATTTCTAAGGTATTTATCTGAAAAACGTCAATAGTTAAATGAATTTATGTGAAATTTAACCTATAATAATTTTATAGTATGATAAAAGGATAGGAAAGTTTATCATGTTTAAAAAGTATTTGCTTGCTGAATTTAAAAGAATGCCCTCAAAATATTAATATATTGTGATGTGTTAATTATATTTTATTGGCAATTAATTACCATGCAAACTTCTATGCAATTAGAAACAAGATTATATGTCACCTTGTATAATGAAAATCCATATGCCCTATATGGATTCCACCGCATGGTGGGAAATGTATTACTCTATCAAAAAAGTAACTATATGCCATAAGAGTTTAGTTAGTTTCAAAATTAAGACCCCTAATCGATTGATTTAAAGATTTACAACATGCATGTATATTATTTAAAGTTTTATATTTATGAGATTTTTGATGAATGGATTTAAAGGTTAAGAACAAATTTAAAGGATTGATAATACAGAGAGAAATAGAGGCAATGGAAAGTGCACAGGATTTTAGATATTTAACCAACATTATGCATGGTGTATATTTTCATAAAGAAAGAGAGAGAGAGAGAGAGAGAGAATACAAGAAGTGATCGGGAAAATTAAAAACACAAAAGTCATCAAAAAAAGAAAAAAATAGTAAAGAATATGAAACAAAACATACCTCGCATTGAACAAACGAGCGAATCAAATCGGATTTTGAAATATCAAAAAGCTCGTGAATCGGCAAGCAAGCTTCTCCAACATAGCAATATTGATCGCCCAAACAACACCAAGACGGCCAAGATTTCACCGATATCAACACGACACGGAGCTCTAGGATGCTCAAATCGTCGTCGAGGACATTAAACCTCATGTTGTCCTGATTCTTTAAGTGGTCTATAGTCGAAGGAGATCTCTTTTTGGACCTAGGATCGAAGATCTCCGCCCATGCATAGACGTTCATCTCCGTTTTCACGCTGACGTCAAAAGTTCTGCAAGCCATTGCAATGAAGATCTTTCTTCTTGATTGAGAGAAGAAGATGTATATGGATCAAATCGTTGTGTTTTTCAACTTGGGAGGATTTGGATTGCTTTTTTGGAATTTTGATATAGAGAAGGAGAATACATATAGATGAAGAAGAGATAATTATCTCAAACTGGTTTTGATTTTCAATTTGATTCTCGCTTCCCTCACAATTTTAAAAATAAATATGCAGAAATTTTTGTTTCTAACTATCAAATCTTTATAACATTTATCAAATGCCTTAGAAAACCTTAACTACTTTAACTGAAAATATATATATAAAGAAAATCTCAAATCTTAAATTTTGATTCGATATGGATTTTTAAATTCCTTTTTATGTGGATGATGCCCTAAATTCCTTTCTTATTTATAAAGCACCCCTTATTCAATATTTCATATTACAAACCTTAAATTTTGATTGTTTTATATCATGTTTAAAAACTTCCATGATCTTAATAATGTCATATTTCTCACCTACATCTGAGGTTTACTTGAAATACACACTCAATATTTCCTTTTTATTTGGGATAGTTGCGTGTAGACCCCTGAAATATTTGAGGTTCATCACTTATATCCAGTGAACTATAATATTAAGCACTTTATACCTATTTTACCCCTTTCTTCTTCTTCTCCTCTTCTACTCTAAAAAAACAATCTTTAATCTTAAAATACCAATATTTTAGCCCTATTCGAGAAGCTTGATGTTATCTTTTCTTACATTACACCTCCAAACTTTTTTCCATTATCTCGAAAATACTTAATTTTTTAACCTTATTCTAAAAGCTTGATATTTAATATATTTCCTCCATTAATTTCAAGAAGGGGGAAAAAGAAATTCAAGTTGAGTATTTTTCAATTTTATTTTTTTATTATTTTGTTTAATTGATTTTGATAAGATTTTCTTTCATTTGATTATTTTTTTTATTAAAACGAAGGCTAAATGCTTCCGCATTTCATTAAACGACGATTTAACGAAACTAAATCAAAATTCTTCCAAAAACAAAAAAAGACAGAAAAGAAAAACGGAGGATAACACATCCTCTATAAAAAAATCTAAATGCAAGCCTTATTCTTGTAAAAAGAAAACAACAAGTTCCTCCCACATAAACTATCCTTTAAAACTGTTACCGCTTATAGTTGACCTCCTCCGTTTCACGCTACCTTGTCCTCCAAAACAATGGGAGTTGAATTCCCCCTGTCTGCTATTGAGCCCTCTTCCTCTGCTACTATCCTTACCTTTTATTTGACCTTTTTTGCAGCACCACCTGACTAGAAATCAATGATGGGTTCAGTCACATTTAGAAGGTTTGATACAGACTTCTTAGAATTATTAAAAATTCTATTATTTCTCTCTGACCAAACATTCCAACATACAGCAGAAACCATTATTTCTCAATTTCCTAAATGTTCTCTATCCAACCCAATCCTTCAATGACTCCAGATATCACCAAAGGCGCTCGGCAGATATGAAAACCCAAAAAACCTCCAAAATTTATCCCTAACACACCTAACTAACAGAGACAAGAAAATAAATGGTTCACTGATTCTGATTGTGCCTCACATATACTGCAATGCATCAGACCTACCCACTTCCTCTTGTCTAAGTAGTTTCTCGTCAAGGTTGAGTCAATGGAAACCAACCACAAAAAAACACGAACTTTTAAAGGCACGGGAAATTTCCAGATATTCCTATCGTTTCGCGACACAAACCCTCCATAAATCAGAATATTATAAAAAGATTTAACCGAGAAAGTCCTATTCGACGACCATTTCCATTCCGTGGTATCTATGTTCTCTCTCTCTATTAGTTTCCAGACCTCGAGATAATCAATCAACATGCGTCCTTGTCTCCTCTCATCCACCGTCAGTGCCCATTGAAACCTTGGCCACCACTTAATGCCCTTCTATTGGTTTAGAACCGACCACTAGTAAAATAAAGGGTTGCCCCTACGGATAACAACATCCGTAGGGACAGATAAAGTTTGGCCCTACGGATTAATCCGTAGGGCCAAACGGTTGCCCCTACGGTCCTTCCAAATTTATTTAAAAATTATTAAATCTTAAAGTATTGTTTGCCCCTATGGAGCCGCAAACCAAGCACCTACGGGTATATCCGTAGGGGCATCTAAATAGGGATTTAAGTGATCGATCCCTACGCTGATTATTTCTTATTCCCTTTATCGATCACAGTTGCGCGCGAACCCAAATCCCCAAACCCTCGACGTTCCCGCCGATCGACGTTCCCGCCGATCGCCGTTCTCGTCGTCGCCAGCGCTGGCCGAATCATCGTCGCCATGCCTGCAGTGATCTCGTCGTCGCCACCGCCCTTCGTTCTCGTTGTCGCCACCGCCCTCGTTCTTCCTCGTCGCCGATTGCGCGCGTCGTCGACCACCGAACGTCTCCGTCATCTCCTCCACCGCCTAGCTTACAGGTTAGTTAAACATTATTTTAATGATGTTAGGGTAGCGATGAGGGTTAGGGTTAGGTATCGGTTGGGGTTAGGGTTAGGATTAGGGTTAGGGTACGGGTTCGGTTGGGGTTCGGCTGGTGTTGGGGTTAGGGTTAGGGTTAGGGTTCGGTTGGGGTTTGGTGTTGGGGTTGGGGTTCGGCTGGGGCTGGGTTGGGGTTAGGGTTACGGTTAGGGTTTGGTGTTGGGTTGGGGTTCGGCTGGGGCTGGGTTAGGGTTAAAAAGGTGAAATTTTATGGGATTGATCTGGAAAATAGTGAAAGTCGATACTGTTTATTTGTGAATAACACAGTCCATGGTTTTTATATGAGAAAAGGGTCCATGAAAGTCTATGGGATTTATCTAAAAAACGCTGAAAGTTCATGTATTTATTTGTAAACAACAAAGTTCATGGTATTTATCTGGAAAACGTTGGAAGTCAATGGTATGTATTTGTAAACAACAAAGTCTATGGAAATTATGTGAAAACGTTAAAACTTCATGGTATTTATTTGTAACAAACAAAGTCTATGGTATTTGTTTGAAAAATATTGAAAGACCATGACATTTATATGTAATGGGTCAAAGTCATTTGGGTTATGTCAATCTTATTGGCGATGCTTTCTTTTTGTGCATATCCAAAAACTTTGAAAGTTCTTGGTACCTATTAGAAAATATAAAGGGTTTTGTAGTGAAAGGAAAGAATTGGATTTAGAAAAACCGTGTGTAACTTTTAGAAATTCTATACACCCAAGTATATAGAAAAGGGTTAATTGCGGATACAGCCTATGTACTATGGGGGTCAAGCACTTATAACCTCTGAAGTATAATAATAAGCACTTTTGTTTGTTTTTCATTAGTGATTAATTTTTAGTTTGCTATTTATTCTTTTTCAGTATGGATACTTGATAGAATTACAATTGCTTTATTATTATTTGCCTTTTTCCTTTTGTGTAGAAAATATATCCATTGTGTCATATGGACACTATTAATTTCACATCGATTCAAGGAAAAAATTGAGGAAAATTGTGTTTGTTATATCAAAAACCTTTTTGTTGAACCCAACAGGTGAAACTTTAGAGTTGTTATAGATAGCTCTTACATGTTTAATGCATGTACTATTGTTAAGAGAGTGCAAGGTGGAGAACAATAATTTGTTTCAACGGCACGTTTTTCAAGTTATAACCAATATATGATATTCGATGATAATATGAAACTTTCATATTCTCATCGATACTCATATATGAAACTCAAAGCGCCACTTAGTCCCCGTCTATCGGTTAACATACGTTCGATATTCGTCGTGACATAGAACTATACGAAGGTTGTTAAATATCGGACGGTATAGCTCGATACTAACAACCGTCGTGTAGTCTATGTGACGAGAAGATTCAATCGTATGATAACCGATAGATTTGTCCCGTGTGGACAATTTAGGAATGTATAAAGCAAACACCTTCATTCACTTGTGTTTTCATCCGTTTCGAGATATTTTGTCTGTATTTTTCCGCTGGTTCTCCGTGTACAAAGATAGATTAGATGTTCATTTCAACGTTGTTTCACAGCTTTGAAATGATTATCTATTCTATTACAGTGTACTCGGAGAACAGCGGGGAGATGCTGCCGAAATTTACTCGAAACGGTTGAAAGCACAAACGAATGGGTGTTCGCTCTATACATTTTTAACGGGATAGAAGTCTTACCCCCGATAGCCGGAACACACACATACAACAAGAATACACAACAAACGCATAATTAGAGAGCGATTCGAGATGTTCGGGTTAAAACCAATATATGATATTCGATGATAATATGAAACCTTCATATTCTCATCGATACTCATATATGAAACTAAAAACGCCACTTAGTCCCCGTCTATCGGTTAACATACGTAAGATGCTCGTCGTGACCTAGAACTATACGAAGGTTGTTAAATATCGGACAGTATAGCTCGATACTAACAACCGTCGTATAGTCTACGCGACGAGAAAATTCAATCGTATGGTAACCCATAGATTTGTCCCGTGTGGACAAGTTAAGAATGTATAAAGCAAACGCCTTCATTCACTTGTGTTTTCATCCGTTTCGAGATATTTCGTCGGTACCTTTCCGCTGGTTCTCCATGTACAAAGATAGATTAGATGTTCATTTCAACGTTGTTTCAACGTTGTTTTCATCCGTTATCAGTAATGTTATATTATTACTTCACATTTTACGCTCTATACATATATAGTCAATACTTTTAATGATTGTCTAATGCGTCCACGAACCGTTTATCTAGATTTGATGACGATATCGGGAGCAGCGAGGGGCGGCAGGAGCTCCAGCCGCGGCAGAGGCAGAGGCAGAGGCAGACCGGTTCTGCCGTCCGGAGAGCTCCGTAGGGAGCTTCAGAGGGCCGGTCTTGCACCCAGATCGGAAACCCCTTCAGATGCCTCCTTTCGTGTGGATTTTGCCACATCTCCAGGTATACTGCACGCATATCCATTTTGAATGTAAAATTACAGATATTCATGCCTATTTATGTCAAAATTACTTATATTGTCAATGTTTGATTGTTTAGTTGTTAGTGATGCGTCCACATCTGGGACAGAGGCCACCCCCGCTCCTCCAGGTATGTTTATATATCATATAGTATATGTATATTGATTTAGAATGCTATATCATAAATACACACATTCCTTTTGCTCTTACTTAGCAATTTTTATTATTGTCTAGCTGTAAGTGGTGACACCACCGCACCTGCGGGTATATTTATATATCCTATAGTGCATGCATATTGATTTAGAACGTTATATTATTGATCTACACATTCTTTTTGCAATTATTTATATAATCTATTTTTAATTGTCTAATTATAGGTGGTGCGTCCACATCTTCCGCAGGGGCCACTCCTGCCGCTTCCATACCTTCCGCATCGTCTGCAGGTTAGTATGAATAAATTTAAAATATTTATTCATTTTACATATGCTCTATAGAATAAATATGAACTTCATGGAAATTTAGCGTCGATGTTTATTTTCTAGTTGGAGGGGATGCGTCCGCATCCGGGACCCCGGTTGTTCCTCACCGGAGGAACTATCGTCCCGCTCGTGCTGCTGCCCGGGCCCAGACTCGTGCAATAGTCACCAGAGGTATATATCACACTTGAATTTTCGTTTAACCTTGATTTCTTAATATAACTTTGTCTTATTATTGATTATCTTGATATTTCGTGCAGACGCAGGGCCTCCCCGTCCCCAGAGGGGGACTCGAGGCCCGAATCAGTCCCATAGGCTGAGGCCTGACAGAGCTAGGGGGAGGCAGCATTCCCCCTTTTTTTTACCCTTGACTATCGCTATACTGGTCCTCATGCCGAGAGGTTCGGCCGGTATTTGGGGGACGAGAGCCGGCTCGTGAAGAACTATCCACTTCACGTTGAGTGGGGCGAGCAGCACCAGCGCTCATTCGCCCTTTTCTTTGATCAGGGTCGGGTACGTATTAATATATATTTTCATTTGATCTATTCAATATATTTATTATTAACACTTGCAATCTAATAACAATGTTTTTTTGTATTTTCAGTTGGATTACGATTTTCAGCCTGTAGCCGACCCTGATCACCCGAGGAGGGTGCTCGACCTTCATGCTCTGTACAATGGCCTGATGAAGAACATGCAGGTCAAGGTCCGATACAACAGGAATGAGCTGAAGGCCGACTGCTACTCCCTGTGGATGGCGACCCCCGAGGCAGAGAGAGCGGCCCTCCTATCTACTCCGGCGTTTGCGAGAGTCGACGTAGAGACATGGCTTCTATTGTGCGCTTATTTCGACTCCCAACGCAAACATGTATGTATTTTAAATGTAATTCATTATTTATGATATAATTTATTTCTTTGTGTTTCTTAATTAGAAAACTAAATGTTAATGCGTTGTGCAGAAACAGGCCGCTCAGAATACAGAGAACAGGAAGTCGGCGAAGAGGGATCGCCCCACTTACACAGGTGGCTCGAGGAACATTACTCGAGCCATGGAGTTATCGGTAAATTACAATAGACCGACCTTTGTGATATTCTGCAATATTAAGAGTTATTTTCTAATATTTCTAATATTAAGAATTACTTTCTAATATTGCAGACATCTCGGACCATAGCGTCAGGTGGTACACCGAGCGTGCTGTCCGCATATCTTGCCGTCCACGGCACCTCGACAGATCCCGCCAGGAGCGAGCTTCGATATCCCGACGTCGCTACCCAGGAGTACTGCGTAAGTATTAATATTTTTTCTACCCAAATTTGAAATTTTAGTTTTGGAAGGTTCAAGTTTAAATTTTATACTTATACTTTACTGTTTAATGTGGGTGTAGGAGCGGGTGGTTGAGCAGATCCAGGCCTCGGGGATCGATTTTACCGGACAGAGCGATCCGAGGCTGCTGACCCCAGTTCTGGACGCCGCACACGGAGGGCACCACGGAGGTTGGGAGAGAGGCCGGGGACTGGGCCCTAGCAGGGCCCATATGAGGTTGGACTCCACCCCGGCGGTTACTTCCTCCGTCTCCAGTGACCGACGTGTCCATCAGGAACTGGAGAGCTTGAGGGCCATCGTTCAGGAGTTGAAGGAGATGCTGGTATGTATACTACTTTATAGTAAAATATCATGTCATATTATATAGATATCAACATATCCATAATTAGTACGTAGCTTGAGCTTATTTGGTTTTAGACTTAAGTTTGATTAATCATACATACAGATGTAATTAAAATAAACAACAAATTAGATATCCAAACGGGGTTTCGAAATAACTTAATAATGATACGAATTCGAATAATACACAGTTCTTGTTGGAGATAGTGCCCTCAGAGTCAATTATTAGGTCACAGGTACGTGATTGTAATGATTGATGGAGGACCTATCCCGGTAGGACAGTCTTACTCGAGATGATAGTATGCTATCTGCTTTACCTTTATCATCGTGTACTGTTTTAAGTGACCTGACACGTCGCTATTACACGTTGATAGAGCCCCTAGGATTCTTGCTTGACCACCAGCAGTATGAGGGCGATCATATAAGTGGGAGCTGGGGGTCTATAAGCATATCCTTAAAAGGTCCCTAGTCGTGAGAGTTTCGAGACAGGGCATCGATTCTCCATAGTAGACTAGTGTATACAGTCGAGACCCCGACGAGGGGCGGTGGCCGGTCTCACAAGCCACTGGTGTCAGTTGGATCACCTAAGATGTATACAGGTGCTCATTGGGTTATGAGTACACCGGACAGGACTCGCCGGGAACATGCTAGTTGGTCATATACCAGACGTCAGATGGCAGTTCCCTGGTGACATGTGTGCAGGTTAGTTCATCGACCTGGGGATCGTCATTTGTCTCGTGTGAGTTCCCACTGTACTTTGATTACTACCCTACCACGGCTCAAAGGAGTCGTGCAAACAGGTTTTAGTTGGGTACAGTCCCGAGCCACATGGAGGCAGTGAGCGTATCTTCAGGGGTTTGTCTCTCCCGGTATTGGGGGTGAGGTCGTGCTGTGTCTAGGAGAGCCATTACACGAAGCCCTCGGCCGAGGCAAGGAGATTTACTGGTAGGTATTCCAGTAGTATCTCAGGGTGTTCTGGGCTACACTCCGACACGACTTGTACCGCTTTTGGGGGTCTGACTTTTACCAACCCCCTAGGCCCGCCATGCGATGCTCATAGACGAACGGACCGGACTGTACGGATATTGTCACTGACAGGCTCAGTAGGGTGTCAGGCTGAGTTCGCTCACAGACGTCCCTTTTGGTCAATACCTGGTAGCCCGTTATGTATTGGCTTATACCTCTAACGTGCTAGTGGTTAAAACCACAACCAAGGTGTTGATGAGTCTTTAGAGTCCCCCACATTCAGTTACTCAGCTTTCGGGCGAAAGGTTGTAGAGGCCGTATGGAGATATGGCAGGGTCCGATCAGATACGTGCGGTATTGCACGGATCAGGATCGGACAGTCTGTACTATAGGCCGTATGGTTATATGGCAGGGTTCGATCAGATACGTGCGGTATTGCACGGATCAGGATCGAACGGATATTACTAGCCGGCTTTGGTTTAAGCCGGATCCTAGTATAGTACAGTGTAGATTTTGTCTCTTTGCATTTGTATTTCGGTCGAAATACAGATGCGGGTGTGTATGCACAGTATCGGGGTTTTCCTGTAATTTATTACGGGACCAGTTTTCTGGAGTTGCCAGTTTGCTTTCCGTTTCGGCCAATTTCCATTGTTCCGTTCATTGGCCGAAGATTGGTGGAGGAGGGCTTATTTGCATTGTTGCAAATAAGTGGTAGTGGAGGGGGTCTTTGCATATTTCTTTGTATCATGATGGTTTCATGATGGAGCCCATCCCTTGACCTTTCTTGCTTGACTTTGTGAGGTGATGATGGTGGTGTTGGAGTGTTGTTTTATTTGCTATCATGGTTGTTGGTTGAGTGTGGGAATTATTGGAATGATGATTCTTTGCATGATAGCCCTCTCTTTCTCTCCCTTGGATTATTGGATATCTTTCTCATGCTTTGCAATTCCCTCCTCTCTCTCACTCACTCACCCTCTTGCCATGGAGAGGCCGGCCACTTTGGGGGGCTGTCCCAATTTGGAGTGAGGGAATTTTGGCTCATTTCATGTTCCCAAATATCCACAAGTTCCATCTAAAAAGCCCCAAGTTCAATTCCTCCACCAATGGCAACCTCCACTACCCCAAAAAGAGACACAAGTTCTACTACACATTCTACAGCGAATCTTTGGCATGTCGAGTAGCCGGCTTCGTGCCCGAGTTGCCTCGGCATTGAGGTGGGAGCCCGTAAAAGAAGTAGGCGATGTGGTGCACTTCCGGCGACGAGGAGGAGACGGGACATTCCGCAGGAGATCGGGACGATGATGAGAAGACCGGAGGACTTGGATCGTCGGTATATCTCTCTTCCCTTTCTTGTTGATAGCTAGGACTAGTTAGTGGTTCGATCCGGGTATTAGTGCGCGGCGGTTTGCCAGTTCAAGTAAAATTTAAAGTTTATCACCGCTTCCGCATTTGGCCGTCGGTTTGACGGCCGGGGCGCCGCCGTGCACTTACAATGGTATCAGAGACTCGCCATTAACTTAGTCTAGCTTGGTTTAATGTGTTTTGCATTTCCGATCGACCAAAATTCCAAAACCTACATTTTTGTTCGCGACAGTTTTCTGTTGAAATTTTTTGGTCTCAAAATTTTTTTTCAGGTTACAGAAAAGTGATGTGCTAGAAGAAATAAGAGTTCTGTAGAAATTCGATGGACTAATTCCACTACGGGAGCGCGGAACCGCGGCCAAACACCCCTTTGGGCCGCGGTTCCGCCGCACTGTGTTGGGTTTGCTGCATCAATTTTCTACAGTCTCTTTCTGGGCTAAAAATAGGGGTTTTGGAATATTAATATTGGGCCCAGAATTTCCTGATCTGCTACAGTAGTGCTTGGGGCCCACTTGTTAAAGTTTGATTGATCGGATATTTTAAACATATTATTTCACAGTATTTACATTATATCTGCGACCGTGAATGTCACTCGATCGGTAAATCCTGTCTAACTGCTATAGCCCGGTTAGACGGATTTGCGAACGTGACTTTCACGTTGATGTTCTGTTTTTGCTGTGATGTTGCGGATCGGTCGTGGGGGATAGCCTGGATGCAATGCTAGTACAGTTGTGGTTGTATTATGTACATTTGATATTGCGGGGCGAGCGTCCGACATGTGGACTGCCGTCACTGCCTGATTGTATTATTATTTTGGGGCACGACCTGGTTGCGGTCGATGTACCCGGTGTATGTATATTTTACTTTCTGTACTAGGATTGCCCCGCGGAGGGGTGCACGGATAGCCGGGTTCTGGAGGGCAACAAGCCCGCATCTCATGGCATTGAGACGGAGGGGGCATCACTCTAGGATTGGCAGGCTATTCGCCGCACTCGTAGGGGGTACAGGTTGACCCAGGAGGGGTGCCCAAGTTACCGGATTCCGTGAAGTGCCGGATGGTCCATTCACGTCGCTGAAGGGGGCTGCCTCGCTTCAGGTTTTGGCGGGTAACTTGCCGCGCCCGTAGGGGTCTAGGTTCTCATTGCACAGGCTATCCACACGACCAGGGGAACGTCGGGTTTCAGCGGCTCTGTGAAACCCGGGGATCCCAGATATCTGTATTGTTTCTGTGATGCTGTACATATCTGTGATGTTGCTTTTTTTATTCACGCCTTGAGCGAAATATAATATATTGGTATATATATTAGTAGATGTTGTATATGTTTTGCATCCGCGCTAGTCCAGTCCCCGCTCTGTCGTTAGTTAGCTAACCTAACGGGTAATGACGGGACCTAGTGGCGAATGCGGATGGCATATACGTACATCAGTATATTTTCGTTCTTTGTGGTGTGATCAATTTATGGGACTGCATTGATTCGGATCAATGCAAGTTAAAAACAAACCTAATCTGATGTTGTTGGAACACTTTTCAAAAAGCTGTTATTGCAAGGACGTTCACTTTTGTTTTGCATCGTGGTATTCATTTGGAATATCCCGCTCCTCAGTCGACGAGGCAAGGGCCGAGATCCCTTCACCGGGAGTGACCCCTTGGACAGAAGTTTGCGTCAGGGCATTAACTTCACTATAGCCGATTACTTTTGCTTTGCGTCGTGGTATTCAGTTGGAATATCCTGCACCCCATTCTACGGGGAAAGAGCCGAGATCCCTTCACCGGGAGTGACCTCTTTAGCGAAGGTTTTCGTCACTATATTTTTAAAAGCTATCAGTTCCTTCAACGATATCTAGTTCATTACGTTAAAGGTTTTCGCCAGAAACCATTCGTAGCCCTCCGTCGTTTCATATGGGTAGTCAATAGTATTCAAGCTGTGTTTGTTGGCCATAGTCAAGGCACAGTGTTTGGTAGCTGTTGGGTGTTCATATGCTGCATAGATAGATGCGTTGGTTTGGGACAGTCGTATAGCCTTGTTGGCCCTAGTCAAGGGCTTGTACGGGTGGATTCAAATCAACCTGGATAATGACGGGTAGAACTTGACATGTGACTTATGATTTATTGGCCTTAGTCAAGGTCATAAGAGCATGGGGCAGAAATCACATCGGGAGTTTCAAAAGAACTGAAACTTGCCAGATATGCGCATACCTTCTGGAGTGTGATACCGTGAGCGGATTCCGTCACGTTATCATGTGATAATAGTTAGATCCCGATTCCCACTGATGAGTTAGTTTACTCCTCGGGTGACCCCGACTAATTCTTCTTTCAGGTTTGGAGGAGAATTTGAGGTACAGTGGGAGGATTCCAGATTAGATAAATTGGTAACCATTCTGATCTAGGTTAGAGTGCACGCTGAGTGTTTCTTTTCTCTCTCTCTCTGGCAGCGACCTTTTGACCCGACCCTAAGACTATGACTCAGTGACCAAGTTGACCGAACCTTCTTAACACTGGCTTTTGGATTGTCAGAGTTGCAAACCTCATTGCCACTCCTACTTTTACCTTTTTCTCCAGGACACCCCGTGTTACTACGAACGTCCACTTCCATTGGACAAAACCATCGTATGGTTAGATACGAACTCGAAGGGATTTATTCGAGGATGGTTTCCGGTTCTGGAGAAAACGGATAGGATTATTCAGTTGTCTTTTCCTTTTTACCTTCTCTCAAGTTGCGAGTACTCCTTGGTTTAGGAGATAGTACACCTATTACGCAAATTGGATAGTCTTCTTCCAAACCATAGGCAGGTGCCGACCGGTAGGGAATGAAGAAAACCAATTAGCCTAATGATGGTGTACAGAAGGTATTATGTAAAGACAAAGCAAGGGATTAGTAAGAGGGCAAAGTAAATTGCAACAGATATTCACGACCAAACCAAATATTTCGTTACCACTCCCACATCACCTTTGTATTTCTCCAGGACACTCCGTATCACTACGAAGATCCACAGTTTATTTGGATACTCCATCGTATGGTTATATACGAACTCGAATGGAACTTGTTCCAGTTCGGGGATGGATTCTGGTCCAGGAGAAATAGGAATAAGGTTTATTCGGTTGTCTTTTATCTTCACCCTCTCTCATTGCGAGTGTTCCTAGGATTGGGACAGTACACCCATTATGCTTATTGGATAGTCTTCTTCCAAACCATAGGCTGGTGCCGAACGGTAGGGAAGGAAGAAAACCATTTGGCCTAAAGGGGTGTGCAGAAGGTAATGACTAAAGACATATGAAGGGACTTGGAGAGGTGGCAAAGAATTATACGGTTACAGTCGTGAATCTGGAAGAGGCATTACTAGGAATACCGGGATACCCCATCGAAACATTTCAATGTTTCAGTCTCACTGTGTACTGTTAAAGGAAAACTGATTTCCCAATTAGATACTTACTCCAGGGTATGTATTTACCAGGTACGATTCTCACATCTGTATGGTTTTACAGATGATGAGTGGGAGTAAGTTATTGGGAATTGGGTGATTATCCTCATTATATCGGGATTCGTTGTAATCGGTGATATTTGAGGAAATCACCTGGGCTGTTTGCCGGTCGGCAAATATTTGGTTTTGAATATCCGCTGTCATGCACCAATTTCAAATTGATATATCTGTACGTCTATTTTCATAGAGTGAGATATACCTTTTGAAATTATGTCTACGACATTTACCTATATCAGTGGATGGTTAGGTAAGGAGCATTAAACAGCGGTGTAATTCTTCTTAACCATAAGTACAGTTTTCAACCTACGACACACGGTGAATGAGTTTTCAGACTCAAGGGACTTATACAGAGTATTGTATGTTGTCCAGGGTCCATCAGGACAGAGGGGTTGGTCCTCGTACTATATTCGGTTTACTTATGACTTCTCTAGTTATTAGACAAGTGTTTCGCGGAAACACAGGGTCCGAATTTTGAGAAGTTATAGGTATTTGAATAGAGTAGAGAACCAGAAGTAGCAAGTATCGGGATTCTTCAAAGAGATCGAAGATGTAGATACTTGTCAATGGTATTCAGTTGCTAGTAATGATAAAGAGATCTTGCTTCTCTTTCAGGTTACTCATAATTGGAAGCATTCCTGAGTTGAGTAACGCTGATCGGCCTCCTTCCATTTAGTTGACATGCACTGGAGACAGTTGCATGATTTGAATCTGGTTCAATTAAATCAGTGCCTCTGGTCCTATATGGGATATAGAACAGTTCATATCTTAACGATGTTAAGGTACGGGGAGTTGTCCGGCTTATACTTAAAACCAGACACTGGACAACTCAAGGCACGTTTCTGTAATGGCTGTTTGTGGGTTGACCCAGGCTATGACGCGGGTTGATTTTCTACCATCTGGATGAACAATAGCAATATTGTTCTAGACTCGCCACAGTTTTAATAAAAAAAATGGATTTTTTTCAGAAAACAGTAGTGGGAGTATGGTAGAACTGGAAGTGATTCCAGAACCACAAACGATTACTGAAGATTTGATAAGGAACCTAAAGATTCAATCTGGATTGACATTCCATTGGCCACTCCGCAGATAAGGTGGGTAACTTCAGGCACCCGAGAGGTACTACGGTAGCCTCAAGGACGGTGACAGGGAAGTTCTTGTTTACCCACAATTACCATTGCTGTTGTTCCAGGCTGCGAGACCCGGCGGGAGGATGAGTATAGCGTCGTTCTAAAACTAGTTTTAGAAGTGTACGTCTATATGACTCTGCCAGAGGGTTGTCGTAGTCAGTGGGAGCAGCGAAAGCAATGGTAGACAGGTAGCTTATGTCTATTTATAGACTGAAGCACCAGTAGCGGAAATAGATCATCTACTTCTGACGTGACAGTCATAGGTTTGACTTCATCAGAATAGGGGATGGATCTGTTGAGAAGGTAGTAGGGTGTGATGTCCTGGTATTTGGATAACATACACAGGGTAGGAAAAGAAACTCCTAAACTACAATCGGTTATACTTTGGTCGTCACACAGTGGTTTCTCCACAAAGGAAATGGATTTTATATCAGACATACTGGCTACTAGATCTATGGTTTTAGATCTAGATTTGGGTAGTTTCCCAATCTGGGTACTTAGACAGCATTCTAAGGGTATTTAGAATGGACGACTCCATGCACGGTAGTGTACCTGCAGAAGATGGAGTCACCCTCTCTAAAGGTGTCTTATAGACTAAAGGGGAGAGGGATGTGCATGATTGGCAGATCACTTGCTCAGGCAATTGAGTCAATCATGAGATGTCAAGTACCACACCAGATGTTGTTCTTGCACTAGATGCAATAAGTTGATATTGATCCAATCCTGGAGAAACAGTCGGAAGCAGTTTTAGAACATAAGTGGATGTTCTTGGGATATGATAACGACAGCCTCATTCGGTAGACAGTTATCATTCCAGGCTTCCAAGGTGACATGGACGACAAGGAGGTTGTCAGAGCTATAGTTTTCCTTCTGATGAGGGGCAGTATTTTGGACAGGTGGTCCAAGGCAATACTGAGGGTGGCATGGCGCAGGATACTGATTAAGTTCAGTTGACGATACAGTCTAAGAAGTTTGGATTTGGAGTTCATTTATGAGCTATGTCCCATCAGACACCCAGACACATTCTAAGACAGGTATTGCTCATTTCGGGAGATGGGTTTCTCCGCGAACTTGAGATAAAGAGAGACATAGAAAGAAACAACAAAGAGGATCCACTCACTGAGGCTATTCCTCGAACGCAATAGTTTCGCAAACGAGCTTTGTGAGACTGACTAGTAGAGGAGTTGGGTGTTCGGTATCACACGGGCTGTGAGTATGCGACATCGCAATAATTAGCCTTGAGTGCAAGTGGGAGATTGTTGGAGATAGTGCCCTCAGAGTCAATTATTAGGTCACAGGTACGTGATTGTAATGATTGATGGAGGACCTATCCCGGTAGGACAGTCTTACTCGAGATGATAGTATGCTATCTGGTTTACCTTTATCATCGTGTACTGTTTTAAGTGACCTGACACGTCGCTATTACACGTTGATAGAGCCCCTAGGATTCTTGCTTGACCACCAGCAGTATGAGGGCGATCATATAAGTGGGAGCTGGGGGTCTATAAGCATATCCTTAAAAGGTCCCTAGTCGTGAGAGTTTCGAGACAGGGCATCGATTCTCCATAGTAGACTAGTGTATACAGTCGAGACCCCGACGAGGGGCGGTGGCCGGTCTCACAAGCCACTGGTGTCAGTTGGATCACCTAAGATGTATACAGGTGCTCATTGGGTTATGAGTACACCGGACAGGACTCGCCGGGAACATGCTAGTTGGTCATATACCAGACGTCAGATGGCAGTTCCCTGGTGACATGTGTGCAGGTTAGTTCATCGACCTGGGGATCGTCATTTGTCTCGTGTGAGTTCCCACTGTACTTTGATTACTACCCTACCACGGCTCAAAGGAGTCGTGCAAACAGGTTTTAGTTGGGTACAGTCCCGAGCCACATGGAGGCAGTGAGCGTATCTTCAGGGGTTTGTCTCTCCCGGTATTGGGGGTGAGGTCGTGCTGTGTCTAGGAGAGCCATTACACGAAGCCCTCGGCCGAGGCAAGGAGATTTACTGGTAGGTATTCCAGTAGTATCTCAGGGTGTTCTGGGCTACACTCCGACACGACTTGTACCGCTTTTGGGGGTCTGACTTTTACCAACCCCCTAGGCCCGCCATGCGATGCTCATAGACGAACGGACCGGACTGTACGGATATTGTCACTGACAGGCTCAGTAGGGTGTCAGGCTGAGTTCGCTCACAGACGTCCCTTTTGGTCAATACCTGGTAGCCCGTTATGTATTGGCTTATACCTCTAACGTGCTAGTGGTTAAAACCACAACCAAGGTGTTGATGAGTCTTTAGAGTCCCCCACATTCAGTTACTCAGCTTTCGGGCGAAAGGTTGTAGAGGCCGTATGGAGATATGGCAGGGTCCGATCAGATACGTGCGGTATTGCACGGATCAGGATCGGACAGTCTGTACTATAGGCCGTATGGTTATATGGCAGGGTTCGATCAGATACGTGCGGTATTGCACGGATCAGGATCGAACGGATATTACTAGCCGGCTTTGGTTTAAGCCGGATCCTAGTATAGTACAGTGTAGATTTTGTCTCTTTGCATTTGTATTTCGGTCGAAATACAGATGCGGGTGTGTATGCACAGTATCGGGGTTTTCCTGTAATTTATTACGGGACCAGTTTTCTGGAGTTGCCAGTTTGCTTTCCGTTTCGGCCAATTTCCATTGTTCCGTTCATTGGCCGAAGATTGGTGGAGGAGGGCTTATTTGCATTGTTGCAAATAAGTGGTAGTGGAGGGGGTCTTTGCATATTTCTTTGTATCATGATGGTTTCATGATGGAGCCCATCCCTTGACCTTTCTTGCTTGACTTTGTGAGGTGATGATGGTGGTGTTGGAGTGTTGTTTTATTTGCTATCATGGTTGTTGGTTGAGTGTGGGAATTATTGGAATGATGATTCTTTGCATGATAGCCCTCTCTTTCTCTCCCTTGGATTATTGGATATCTTTCTCATGCTTTGCAATTCCCTCCTCTCTCTCACTCACTCACCCTCTTGCCATGGAGAGGCCGGCCACTTTGGGGGGCTGTCCCAATTTGGAGTGAGGGAATTTTGGCTCATTTCATGTTCCCAAATATCCACAAGTTCCATCTAAAAAGCCCCAAGTTCAATTCCTCCACCAATGGCAACCTCCACTACCCCAAAAAGAGACACAAGTTCTACTACACATTCTACAGCGAATCTTGGGCATGTCGAGTAGCCGGCTTCGTGCCCGAGTTGCCTCGGCATTGAGGTGGGAGCCCGTAAAAGAAGTAGGTGATGTGGTGCACTTCCGGCGACGAGGAGGAGACGGGACATTCCGCAGGAGATCGGGACGATGATGAGAAGACCGGAGGACTTGGATCGTCGGTATATCTCTCTTCCCTTTCTTGTTGATAGCTAGGACTAGTTAGTGGTTCGATCCGGGTATTAGTGCGCGGCGGTTTGCCAGTTCAAGTAAAATTTAAAGTTTATCACCGCTTCCGCATTTGACCGTCGGTTTGACGGCCGGGGCGCCGCCGTGCACTTACAGTTCTTACACGCTTATTACACACGTTATGTCCAGACGCGACAGGGTATATCGGCCGAGCCTCCACATGCATCTCCTTCGGCTCCGCAAGCCACTACATCGGCTGCGGTTCCGCAGACAGCTCCTATAGCTCCACCGCCCGCTCAGACTCCCGCAGCCGCGGCTCCGCAAGCGACTACCTCGACGGCGGCTGCGCAGACCACATCGCAGGCTCTACAGGCGCTCAGACTCCCGCTCGCGCCGAATTGCAGAGTTTATTGACCGAGAAGCAGGCGCGCGTTATTCTATCGTTATTCAGAGGTGGAGCTGGACCAAACTAGGGTAGCCTTTTGGTTCTTATTTTTTGAAACATGTATTTATTTATATCATATAATTGTACTACATTTTGAAACGATATTGATATTGGTTTATATTTATATCATATTCAGTTTTGGGGTTTCTTTTGTATATTATATATATGCGTGAGATGTGATTATGAATACTGCGATATATGTTGTGTGATGATTAATTTTATATTTGATTGATGTATATATTATTGTGTACAGGGCGGAAAAAAATCAAGCAGCCCATTTTTAAAAAAAAAATACAGATAATATGTACCTACGGATTAATCCGTAGGTACACATGTTGTCCCTACGGCTATATCCGTAGGGGCAAAATATCAGCAGTAACTGATATTTTCCCCCTGATCTCAGTACCAGGGGGTTGGGAGTGCCCCTACGGACATATCCGTAGGGGCCACGGCCTCGCCCCTACGGTGTTATCCGTAGGGGCAAAATATCAGGATTCCTGATATTTTGCCCCTACGGATAAGTACCTACGCAGATATCCGTAGGGGGTAGTATATGGCCCTATGGTTATGTCCGTAGGTACATTTAATATATTAAAAAAAACCGTAAATAATATAACTTTTTTTACCCTACGGCCTACTCCGTAGGGGCAACAGGACCTACACAGAAATCCGTAGGGGCAAGAATTTGCCCGTAGGGGCAAGTTCAGGGCTTCAACTTGCACCTGCGGCCTTTGCACCTACGGGGTATTTTTTCGCCCCTACGCATATATCCGTAGGGGCAGTGGGTTGCCCCTACGGATAAATCCGTAGGAGCAACCCTTATTTGTAGTAGTGGACGCCTTCTTATATTTTGCCAGCTCGAAAAGCAAAGGAAATCTCTCCTGTAGAGTAATATCCCCGTATCAATAGTCTTCCCAGAAATTAATCGAGCTTCCCTCTCCTATCGTATAAGAGATACCTTTAAAGAAAGACTTCTTTACGGACATAACTCCTTTCTAGAAACCAGATGCCGCCACCACGTTCTTATTTGATGCGTTTACCGTACCAACCAAACTTATTAGGATTATGAGTTCTTCGTACTTGAAGAGAACATTTTTCAATCCGAGAGGTAAAAGCGCTTATTATGATACCGCAGGGATATAAATGCTCGAACTCCCATAGCACATGGTTGTATTCGCAATTAACCCTTTTTATTTTTTTTAAAATCTCCTATTAAGAGCTGACTTCTATAACAAGATTGGAAAAGGTAGTACATCTACAAAATTTAGTTTTATGAAAAAATGTGACAAATCTAAATCAACAAATTAATTCTGTTACATGAATTCTGGAGGATTGAAACTGCACGTTAAGACATATGTACACATCTTTACCCTTCTGATTTCTCTTCTTATCTTGTATGTCAGAAACAACCGTTAGTCTATAAATAAATATTTAAAAAATTTCTTATGCCTATCTAAAAGTTATAGGATAAATTTCACATATAAATCCTTAGCTATTGATGTTTTTTCAGATAAATACCTTAAACTATAAAAATTACAAATAAATACCTTTCACTATAGGTTTACCATAGAGGTCATTGGCAACGTTAACGGATTTTAGAATTTAGCCTTATCCTTCCATTCCCGGATCATGGACAGGGTTAGAAAAGAAGTTTTTTTCACCTTAAAACAATCGGTAGGCAGAGGGATAAGGGTAAAACCTTAAGATCCATTATAGTCATTGAGAACCTATATGACAAATCAATAATTAAAGGTAATTATCTGTAATTTCTAAAGCTTAAAGTATTTATCTAAAACACGGTCAACAGTTAAAGGTATATATGTGAAATTTACCCAAAGTTATATACAGTTTACCAATAGCTATTTATATACTGTAAAGAAACGTATATGTATTGTTTTAAATGTATATCTTCTTGCTACCGTTGCAACTAGAAAACTAGAGAGCAAGTGGCGCTCTGATATTTTATTCAAATTAAGTACTCAAAAATACAAGAATATTTTTTTGGCGATAGAATACTTGAAAACATTTTGATTCTAAGATGGTTGATATCATTGACTCCATTGATAAGCAAAAAAATCTTGTAGAATAACCATGATTGCAAGAAAAAATAGTTTTAAACAAGTAATATGTTTGAAGATTATTATGCTTATCGAAAACTTCAATAGTTCTAACATATATGAAATTTATGTTCACAATCAAACTTCTTCAAAAAATCATGTAGATTCAGTAATCGTAAAAGCACCAAAATAGCTTTAAACAAAAATATTAGAGGAGATTATTATTCTTGACAAAAAGTTCAGCACTACAACAAATTTGAAAACCATGTTTATTAACAAACCTCATCAAAAACTTAAATCTTTTATAGAACTCCTAAAAGTAAATTGGAAAGGTTTTCGCTGTCTTTTCATACCAACTAATTAATAACACCGCTAGATTATTCATACCATCAAATCCTACTATCCCTAATAAATTAATAAAAACTCAAAGTAATAAAATATAAATAGATTTAAATTATATACAAAATCCTCCATTTAATGGCATTTGATTGTGCAATGCCAAAACCACTACTACGAATATGGCTCGTCCCTACGGTTGGAACCGTAGGGACAAACCACTGTCCTTAACAAAAAATTCATCTGTAGAGGCAAAAAACATAAGGGCAGATAAGTGTCCCTACGATTACAAACTTGCTGTTACGGCTAAAGCCGTATGGGTCACCGTCTCTACGGTTTACAGCGTAGGGAAAATTATTATTTTAAAAAAATAATAATATTTTTTCCTACGGTGACCACCGTAGGGACAAATTATAGCTCCTACGTGGCTCACCGTAAGGGCATCAGTTTATACGTTCTTAGAAACAAAATATTTCAATATGGAGCAAACTTAACCCCTACGATTTCCACTGTAAAAGCATATTATCAGTTTTTTTCCTGATATTTTATCACTACAGTGGTCATCATTGGGGTAAAGGTTGTCCCTACGGTGTAAACAGTCGGGATAGAGTATCAATTTTTTCTGATACTTTGTCCCTACGGTGACCACCGCAAGGAGATGAGTTTTATCCTACAGTGCTAATTGTAGGTGTAGACATTTAAAAAAAGCACCTTTTGTTTTTTGTCTATTCTGTACACAATTATATATCACACTATATATTATATACCAAAATACATATCAATAACATCCCATACATAATATATAACGAAATAAACAAATACAATACAAAATCACTAAAATCAGGATCATAATCATCATATACAACCGATATCCAAAATACACATGTCGTAAATATAATTCAGACATCCTACAAAAATCTAATTTTTTTTTAAAAAAAATCACTGCTGGCTCGATCCAGGTGCTCCATCTCCAAGTATCTGGCGAAGCCGGTCTATAAATTTCTGTTTCTGTCAATAAAATTTTCCCCATATTTCTCCAAGTCCTCTTGAAAGTTTTCTATTTTCTCTGCATTTGTGTTTGAATTGAGATGCTTAGGGTTCAAATATTAAAACCTTTCTAAACCAAAGAAATAATAAAACCCAATATATATATATATAAACTCCCGGCCCAAACCCCTTACTCCCGGCCCAACCAAATCCCATGCCCATACCCGACCCGCTCCCTCTCTTCCCTACTCGTCCATTTGTTTTCCCGCTCCTTTTTCACTGCGCCCCCACGTCGTCGCCGCTCACTCCACGTCCCGCACCTCGTCGCCCCACGTCCCCGTTCCTCGACCACGATCTCGAGCGCGCCACTCACCCCTCTCAACCTCGTCTCCCTCTCCTCCCCATGCAAAACCGAGCCCCTCATTCTCACTACCTTTTCCCATGCACCCATGCCTCCTCCTCGACCCTTCACCGCTCGCCGACCACTCTCCCCAACAGCCTCACCTCCTTCGCCTCCTCTCATCGCCACTCCTCACACCCCCTACAACTCCAAGACACCTCAACCCACCACCTCCGTGCATCCCGCTGAGCTCCCCTCAACGCCGACACGCCGACGAACCTCTTCCCTCCTCCTCGTCGCCGTCCCCTCTCACCGCCGGCATCCCACTCTGCATCACCTGAGCTTTGACGTTGCAGCCACTCGAGCTCTTCAACCCTCCTCGACGCCAACAGAGCCCTCCCCCTGAGCAACTCCGGCGACCACTACAGCCACCGCCGTCCACCTCGTCTTCGCCTCCTCTTCCGACCACCACACAGCAATCAACTCCGCCACCATCGACACTTCCTCGACGCAGTCGCAGCTGAGGCTCGAGCCTAGTCGTTGCCGTGTCATGTTCGGGTCGCGTTCGTGCCGTTGCCGCTGCTGTGCGTCGTCAACGTGTCATCAGGCAAGTACCCTGCTTGCTCCATGCTAATTCTATCTATTACATTTCTAGATGACAATAAATACAGTATATACTTTACTTACGAATCAATAATGTGTACGTGTTCGATGCCAAACTCGAGGGGAACCCCCCGTTAAATTGACGTAAACTGATCACATAGGTTGGCTCGTATAGTAATGAGCATCGTGATATGTTTTGGCTGAAAAAATACAATCGTTACTGACGTGATCGATCATCCCCATTTAAGCCCGTTAAAACTGAATTTTCCGCGTCTGAAACTTGTAAAAATCACAACTAATTGATTATAGATTGGAATGTTGCGTTCGAGGGCTCAAATCGAAGCCGACTCGACGACCTAGAACCCCATAAGTGTTTTAATTTGTTTCTATGCTAAAAATACGACGCAAACTGGTTCGGAGTGCGGCTCTGGATTGCAGTCCAGAGCAGCACTGGCTGTTGATTCTCATCTTGTAATGCTTACCCTCTGCTGCTTGAACATGTTATATTGCGGAACCCTATACCATAGCGAATATGAAACAGTTATCTAACTAATGAAAGTGATTTCATCCCTTTCCACTGTCGTTTACTATTTAAACCGCATTTTAGATTAACAGGACGTATAGCAGTCCCAAACAGGGACAAAATTTATACCCCATTGTTGTACAGTAAATAACTTTTGACGTAGAGGTGCGATTGAGAATACTTTTTTATCCTGGTTTTATGGTGCTTTGGAAACCTAATTGATAAATCTAAATTTTGTTCAACTATAGAGTCGCCTAATTTTGATCGCAACAGGGTGAAAATTGTGTTGCGAAATGGACATTCAGTTTAGGAACTGAATTTCCAGCAGCGAACAGTTAAAATGAAACGGCTGTAACGTGCAAACCCGAAATCCGATTGTACTGAAATTAATTTTGTTGAACTTCCAACTGAGTTTACTTGCTACCGCCTTTGTATCGTTTTACTGAATTTTGAATGTATGATTTAAGGCAATTTTTATAAGTTCATAAGATGCATGATAGCTCGTATTACACATGATCTGTTTAACTGCATAAATGCACATATTTTACCCGACTGCCATACTTCTAGTGATAGTGCGCGTTATTATTCAGTGTACAATGCATTTTCATGCGTGAATGGTATCGGTTTAGAAGTGTCAAGTACGCCAGTGAAAAGTGAATGATTCATGACAGTGAACAATACAGTGAACAGTGACTAAAACCGTGTTATTGGTGCGTACTTGTACACGACTAGACCATACTCATAAATAGTGTAAACCTGAGGAGAAAGGGGAAATCGAAGTGGAAAGAGAATTGTATTTAGCGAGGACAGCGATTTAGAGGATGATCATTCGAACAACGACTCTTATATATATTAGGTTGGTCCTACCGGTCCGGCTGACAGGGTTATGTCCCGGGCGATAGCGGGCCGTAGTCTCGGGTATGTACGAGACTCTCGTTAAACATGATCCTCCTTTCCACAATTCGATTTCAAAGATGACTTAGAGACTGATAGGGACACAGTTCATACATTGCATCAGTTAGTGACATATTGACTACCTGCGTTTTATCTCCACTGTTATTACTTTCTTTTCTTGTTTCTTGTCACTATTATAATATTGCTATTACGTCGCTCTGACGACCTGAGTATGCATGCTCAGACCTCGAGAAAGAACCGGTACAGGAGTCAGACTTGCCCTTCGAGCTTGCAGAGATTTAGTCGGGAGTACCTCCTTTACCTTTACTGCTTTCCCTAAAGAAACCTTGTATTCGCACTTGGTTAGTAGTTCTTTTCCTTGTTTTGTTGTAAATTGTGAACAATGAAAGTTGATGTAATAACTAGTGATATATTTCCTTTACTTCTATGCTGTGTTTACTGATTACCATGTAATGCTAGAAGCCGAAGTGTGACTACGGCGGGATTATTCCTTGACCGTAGGAGTATGGCTGACCTAGTCATCTATCGTTTCCGTATTTTGGGAAGCGGGGTGTGACATGGTTTTGTTGGTATCAGAGCCGCGTTTAGTAGTAAGGGATAATATTAACTACACTTTATAACATTATTTTCTCTTCACTATCCCTGACTTTCATCTTTATATCTAATTATATCCTTTTAAATATCTTCCAGCGATATGACGTCCCCGAACGACCACTCCTCGGACTCAAGTTCTCAGGATCGCACGGAGAGGATCTTGAGTGCACTGACGACTCTCGCAGAAGCTCAAGAGAGAAAGACAGACCTACTCACCGAGGGACTCAGGGATATTACCGCAGTAGGGGGACCCTCCGCTCTCATTACCGCCCTCGAAGGCACTGCTCCACCAGCTTTTTCTGCCAGGGCTGGCACCGTGTCAGATTTTCGGAGGTTGCATCCAGCTGCATTTACGGGACTAGCCGAACCACTCGAGGCCGAGCAATGGCTGGTCAATATGGAGAACTTACTGACGGCCGGAAGGGTACCCGATGAAGAGAAAGTGAATGTGATAAAGATCCAGTTAGAGGACGAAGCCCGTACTTGGTGGTCAG
Source organism: Agapanthus africanus (assembly GCA_030015575.1). NCBI lineage: Eukaryota > Viridiplantae > Streptophyta > Magnoliopsida > Asparagales > Amaryllidaceae > Agapanthus > Agapanthus africanus. Next base: position 750,313,620 of record CM057340.1, on the reverse strand, counting down.
TTGAAGAAAGCAGACTAGAAGGGCCAGTCGAATGGAACAAATTCAAGGAGTGTTTCTTGGACCACTATTTCCCTTCCACCGCCAAGGCAGAGATGGAAGAAAGATTCATCTTACTGAAGCAGAATGGCCGTCCCGTGGACGTATATGCGGCAGAATTCAACCGTCTGAGCCGATTTGCTTCGTATATGGTCATTTCAGAGGCCACCAGGGCCAGGCGCTTCTTACAGGGACTTGATTTTGAGCTACAACAGTTGATCGCGTCACTCGAGTTGCAGACTTTTGCGCAGGTACTCAACGCGGCACGAATTCAGGATAAGCTGATCAATAAATTTAGGAAGCCCCCAGTTGTTCCAGTGCGTACTCACACACCGTCTCGAGGAGTCATACCAGTTCACAGGCCAGGAACGACACAGATGAAGTGTCCATTCGTGCCCCAGCATCGCCTCCAGAGTAAGAACTTAGTTTGCGGCTACTGCAATAGGGATGGGCACACCCAGAAGGATTGTCACCACGCCAAGGGACAGTGCTTGATTTGCTGATCCAGCCAGCACCGAGTTAGTGGTTTCCCCAAGCGAACAGAGTTACAGGGAGGGTCTGGACCGCAGCAGCAGAGATCACAGGAGCAGAGGCAACCCTACACAGGCCGCGGTCAAGGACGGGCTTTCACCTTGACTGCCGAGCAGGTAGAGGCTTCAGGCGAAGTTGTCATAGGTATTCTACTCGTACATTCCATGCCACCTAGAGTACTGTTTGATTCTGGAGTATCGCACTATTTCATATCTGTGCATTTCGTTGATACACACTCTATACCACATGAACCATTAACCAAGGGTTGGGAAATACATACGGGTGTTCCCCTCCGAAGGACGGCGCGACGGACGTCTTGCCTGAAATTCGGGGAAGATGCTAATTGGTGCTATCCGTCTACCTCTCCGAAGATGTCAAGTTGATTTATGGCACCGCATATCGAAGGTTTAAACGGATGCGTCCGATGTAGCAGATTTCGTCAGATTCCCCCTCGCTTGAGGGGTTTTTGATTGTGGGGACGCTCATCCCTGCAGGATCAAGCCCCTGCAGTTAATTACGCTACCGCATTGCGGTAACAATTTTCTCCTTCTCCAGATGATCACTTCGTGTCGTGTGTGTTTGTTTTGTGTTTGGTTGCCCATGGATTGTATACGGAGACTGAGTTATGTCGTCTCCCGTAGGGCGTGGACTAGTCCAAATCTGTATTATCTTAGATTTGGGTTTGGGGGCTTGGGTTTAAGGATACGTTAGCCTCATTTGAGACTAAGATCGACTTAAACATTTGTTAAGGATACGTTAGTCTAGTTTTTAGACTAAGATCAACTTAACGGGATCGTTTAGATCCAACAAGAGTGCAATTAAGGGGGGGCCCTGTTGCTTAGTTTAAGGACATTGCGGTCCATAGGTAGTTTAAGAACATTGCGGTCCAATGTTAGTTTTAAGACATTGCGGTCAAGGTTAAGGACATCATAGTCCATGGGTTTAAGGACTCCACAGTCCGGCGTTAGTTTTAAGACATCACGGTCAAGGTTAAGGACATTATAGTCCGTTGTTAGTTTTAAGACATTCCGGTCAAGGTTAAGGACATCATAGTCCATGGGTTTAAGGATCCCACAGTCCGGCGTTAGTTTTAAGACATCACAGTCAAGATTAAGGACTTCATAGTCCGTTGTTAGTTTTAAGACATTCCGGTCAAGGTTAAGGACATCATAGTCCATGAGTTTAAGGACCCCACAGTCCGTATCAATGTATGGTCATCGGGACCCGTCACCTCTTTGAAGACGTTGAGGGATTACAACGCCAAGTATTAAAGGAGTGAAGAGATGTACTCTTAAACCAAGGTAGATTAAATGATCTTTAGCCCAATTTGGAACCAAGACCGCTTAATTATATTATGAGCCTATTAGCCCAGTTAAGTTTGAATTGAGGACTTATGGCTAGCTTGGGCTAAGTCCAATCATGTTTGGAATATTGGCCTTCTGTTGGTTCATTGAAGGAGAGTCTTTGCCTCTAGAAACTTAGCCAATTGGGCTGAAACTAGTGTTAAACACTAAAGACCAACAATGTTGAACACTGAGATCAAGATTAGCAAGTTAGTGTTTAACACTAAAAGATAGTCAGTGTTAAACACTAGCAATAGAGATTTCAAATTAGTGTTTAACACTAAGGCAAATCAGTGTTAATCACTGGGAACAGAGATTTTAAATTAGTGTTCAACACTAAATAAAATTCAGTGTTAAACACTGCAAATAAAGTTTTTTTTAAATTAGTGTTTGAACACTAGAGCAAATCAGTGTTAACACTGGATACAGAGATTTTAATTTAGCGTTAAACACTAAGGAAAGAGGGGTCACGTGGTAGCACGTGAGAGTGCCATGCTTCCCTTTATTTTGTTCTGTCAAAAGTATTGAATACTTTGAAGTATCACGTGCTGTCACGTGATGGGAATTTGGGTGTTTTTCTGTTAGAGCTTCAGCCAAGGGGTCACGTGGTAGCACGTGAGAGCGCCCTAGAGCTCTTTTCTGTTTCTTTTGCCTTTTTCTCTGTGTGCTCCAGGGGTCACGTGGGGCACGTGAGGCGTTGCCTCAAAGCTCTTTTCTGTGGATCTTTACAGAGGTCACGCGGTATCACGTGATTCTGGTTCTTTGTATGCTTTAATGATCTGTTCATCTTTTAAGAATTAAATTCTTCATAGGGTTAAACCCTAGCAATAAACTTTAGAGGAATTAAATTCCTGTTTTCTTAGATAGGGTTAAAACCTAATTTCTTTTCTGTAGGAATTAAATTCCCCATATATGTAAAGAATTAAATTCTGGCATAGGGTGAAATCCTAATTTCTTTTTTAAGGGAATTAAATTCCTGTGAGTTTTAGAGAATTAAGTTCTCAATTAGGGTTAAACCCTGGATCTGTCCATTTTTAAGGAATTAAATTCCTATAATATAGGGTTAAACCCTAATTTTATCTCAAAGGAATTAAATTCCTATAATTCTGTGAGAATTGAATTCTCAAAACTCAATTCCTCCTCTATGTTTTAGATCTACATGGCAGGATCTTAACCCAATGAGAATTAAATTCTCAATTCATGGGGAGATGTGCACTTTGCAGATCCTCCACCAGAGAAAGAACTAAGTTCTTTTCTTTATATTAAGAGTTAAACTCTTTTGAGAATTAAATTCTCTTTTGAAGCCTCTCTTTTTTTACCTAGGGTTTTTCTTTTTGTAGAGAATCAAATTCTTCCTTCTGAATTTTCCAGATTCCAAGGCTCTCTCTTTCTCTCTATCCTCTTTTTTAATTCTCTCCTTTGGCTCTTATTTATAGGAGAAGGAAAAGAATCAATCTGTTTTAGTGAATCTTTCATTGAAAGATTTGATTTGTTTTTTGAGAGATTTGATTTATCTTCATCATTAATCTGGGCCTTTAGATTATCAGGTGAATTTTATTCACCATTGGATTTTAAATCCAAAGATATCTCTTTGTTATTTCGGTTAGATTTAGGGGGAAATCTTTCCAAGCCCAAGGTTTTTCCATAAATTGGTGATATTTAATCACCTTTAGATTTTTAATCCAACGATTTCAGATAATTCTTCTCCATTTTGGAAAGATTTGAATGATCTCTCCTCAGAATTTAATTCTGATAAAGAATAAGGCTTTTAAAGCCAGTCACGTATGGCCACGTGACCCCTGGTCACGTGTAAGCATGTGACCCCTGATCACGTGTAAGCACGTGACCCCTGGAATGGGCTTTTCTTCTTCTGAGCTATGTTCTCTGGCCGCTGCTTAACCATCACGTGCCAACACGTGACCACTGGTCACGTGTGAGCACATGATGCCTCTTCTGAAGCTTTTTCTTGATTTTTTTTAATCAGGGGATGAATGTGCTTTGTGCCGCTACTTTAAACGTCACGTGCCAACACGTGGCTCCTGGTCACGTGCTAGCACGTGATGCTTCCTCTGAAGCTTTTTCCTGATTTTAAATCAGGGAACAAATGCCCCCACAGCGTTGTTCTCACGTGTCTGCTCGTGAGTGCAACGCTGTCACTTTTGTGACCGTCGGATCTGCTTTGGGAGTAGGGTAGATGAAACGTTTTCCTTCCCATCCTATAAATGCCCATGTCCTTTCAGAAGAGCCTCCACTTTGCTCATCTTCCTCCTTTGAGAACTTCCTTCTTTTGAGAATTTAATTCTCTTTTTCCAGAGCTTAGTTCTCTGCCTTCAACAATTTTCAGAGTTTAACTCTGTTAAAAAAAAGAGATCCTTTTCTTCAGGTAATGCCCTTGAACGAACGATGTGTAAGTACACGGTAGCGCCCCGGCCGTCTAACAGACGCCAAATACGGAACAAAGACTTTTTGACTGGCGCTATCGTATACTATAACCCGGATCTGCCATTAAAGCTAAACTAACAAACTACAAAGTGGGTAGAAATGTTATACCGAACGATCCGAGTCCTTCGGTCTTCAACCATCATCCCACGCTTTGTTGCGCTTGCTCCGATCTGCTGAATCTCCAGTCTTCTCGTCCAGGTGGCACCACGTCGACGGATCTTTAAACGGGCTCCCGCCTCTGAACCGAGGCAACTCGGTCGTCAAGTCTGCTAAAAGAGACGACCAAGATGATGTAGAGAATGAGTAGAACACTTTGTCTCATTACGTCCAAACTCACGGACGAACGGTTAATGAAGTTGCCATTTGAATCTGGTAAATGAGAAGTTGGTATATGAAACTATCATGAACCACAACTAAAATCTTTTTCCAAATCAACAACCTTGATCCTTCTCTCAAGAGGGGCCGGCCACTTATAGAGGAGGGGGTGAGTGTAGGAGCAAGGGGTGACCTTAAGCTAAGCTTATCATAACACAAAAGATCTCGCTCAAATATCATAGCAAGAACAAAAGTCATTAATGAAAAGGTGACTCACTAATAACACCTCATCAACCATTAATGCAAACTAATGAGTCACAAACCTAGTCATCATTCTAGAACATTCCACACTCATGACTCACCCTCATGAAGAAAAGATAAATCCGTATTTAACCGAATGTTAAATACGGATGATAGAAAACTGGAAACTGACAACTTCCAAAAGTGATCCCGAAACGAATTTCAGGATAACCCCGTAACAGTATAAACATACCCGCATTTGTATTACGACTGAATACAAATACAACTGAGACAAAGATATTATATCTATACAGTATAATACTCGGATCCGGCTTAAACCAAAGCCCACCAGTATTATCTGCCCGAAATATGACACGTGCGTAAACTCACGTGCATTTTCCGAACCCTGCCATAAAACCATACGGCCTCTACAATGTTTCGCCCGAACTTGGGAAACTGTGTGTGGGGGACTCTAATGACTCATCAACACACAGGCACTGGGTATAACCACAAGCACGTCAGAGGTATAAGCTGTACGTAACGGTTGCCTATGTATTGATTGGAAGGGAAGCTGACGAGCGAACTCATCCAGAAACCCTACTGAGCCTGACAGTGACAATATCCGTACAGTCCGGTCCATTCGTCTAAGAGTATCGCATATCGAGTCTAGGGGGTGGATAAAGTCAGACCCCTGATAACGCGATAATTCGTGTCGGTATGAAGCCCATCACCTCCTGAGAAACTACTGATCCAAATCAGTAATTCTCCACTACCTCGGCCGAGGATTTCTAGTGATGGCCACCCGTGCACTGTGCGACATCAACCCCCAATACCGGAAGAGACGAATCCCCGACGATCCGCTCACTGCCTCCATGTGGCTCGGGACTGTACCCAACTAAAACCTGTTTGCACGTCTCCTTTGAGCGTGGTAGGGTAGCAATCAAAGCACAGTGGGAACTCACACGAGACAAATGACGATCTCAGGTCGACAAACTAACCTGTACACATGTCACCCGGGAACTGCTATCTGACGATATATATAATACCAACTAGCATGTTCCCGGCGAGTCCTGTCCGGTGTACTCAATGAGCACCTGTATACATCTTAGGTGAACTAAATGACACCAATGGCTTGTGAGACCGTCCACCGCCCCTCGTCGGGGTCTCGACTGTATACACTAGTCTAGTCTGGAGTATCGATGCCCTATCTCGAAACTCCCACGACTAGGGACACTTTTAAAGATGTGCTTATAGACCCCAGCTCCCACGTATATAATCGCCATCATACTGCTGGCAGTCAAGCAAGAATCCTATGGGCTCTATCAACATGCAATAGAGAACTAAAGCATGTAAACGATGATAAAGACAAACCAGATAGCATACTATCATCTTGAGCAAGACTTTCATATCGGTATAGGTCCTCCCTCAATCATTGCAATCACGTACCTGCGATCCAATAATTGACTTAGAGGGCACTATATCCAACAATCTCCCACTTGCACTTAAGGCTATTATTGCGATGTCGCATACTCATAGCCTCAGTGAGTGGATTCGCCCTGATGTTTCTTTCTATGTCTCTCTTAATCTCAAGTTCGCGGAGGAATCCATCTCCCGAATCGAGTAATACCTGTCTTAGAATATGTCTGGATATCTGATGGGACCTAATTCATAAATGAACTCCAAATCCAAACTTCTTAGACTGTATTGATAACTGAACCTAATCAGTATCGCGCACCATGCCTCCCACAGTATCCTCTTGGACAACCTGTCCATAATACTGTCCCTCGTCAGAGGGAAAACTATAACTATGACAATCACTCTGTCAGTCTGGAATGATAACCGTCTCACGAAGGAGGCTGCCGTCTCAAATCCGTAGAACATGCACTTATGTTCTAAAGCTGCTTCCTTATGTTTCTTCAGGATTGGATTAATATAAAATTATCGCATCTAGTGCAAAAACAACATCTGGTGTGGTACTTGACATCTCACGATTGACTCAATTGCCTAAGCAAGTGATCTTCCAATCATGTACGTCTCTCTCATCTTTAGTCTGTAAGACACCTTTAGAGAGGTGACTCCATCATCTGCAGGTACACCACTATGCCAGGAGTCATCTATTGTAAAATACTATTAGAATACTGTCAAAGTACCTGCATTGGGAAACTACCCAAATCTAGATCTAAAACCATAAATCTAGTAACCAGAATGTCAGATATTATATTCATATCCTGTCTGGAGAAAAAACTGTGTGATGACCACAGTACAACCAATTGTAGTATAGGAATATTACTTCCTATTTTGTGTATGTCATCCAAATATCAGGACATCACACCCTACTACCTTCTTAACAGATCCATCCCCTATTCTGATGAAGTCAAAACCCATGACTGTTACATCAAAATTTGATGATCTAATCTTCGCTATATTTGCTCAAGCCTATAAATAGACATATGCTACTTGCCCACTATGCTTCCGCTGCTCCCACTGACCACAACAACCCTCTGGCAGAATAATATATACGTGCACTTCTAAAACCAGTTTAGAACGACGCTATACTTAATCTCTTGCCGGGTCTCATAGCCAGGAACAACAGTAGTGTCAAATCTGGGTGAATAAGAACCTCCCTGTCACCGTCCTTGAGGCTACCGGAGTACCTCTCGGGTGTCTGAGGTTACCCACCATATCTGCGGAATGGCTATTGGAATGTCAAACTTGATTGAATATATAGGTCCTATTAAATTTTCCGTAATCGTTTGCGGTTCTGGAATCACTTCCAGTTCTACCATACTCCCACTACTGTTTTTTGAAAAAATCCATTTTACTAAAACTGTGGCGAGTCTAGAACAATATCACTATTGATCTTCCAGATGGTAGAAAATCAACCCTCGTCAAAGCCAGGGTTAACCCATAAACTGCCATTACAGAAACGTGCCTTGATTTATCCAGTGTCTGATTTTAAGCATAAGCTGGACAACTCCCCGTACTTTAACATCGTTAAGATATTAACCATTCTATATCCAATATAAAAACATTTGGCACTTATTTAATTGGAACCAGATTCTAATCATGCAACTGTCTCCAGTGCATATCAACTCAATGGAGAAAGGCTAATCAGTATTACTCAACTTAGGAATCCATCCAATTATGAGTAACCTGAAAGAGAAACAAGTTTCTCAAAAAATCATTACTTGAATACCAATCACAAGAATCTACATCTTCGATCTCTTTAAAGAATCCCGATACTTGTGACATCCGGTTCTCTACTTTATTCCTATACCCACAACTTCTCATAACTTAGACCTTGTATTTCTACGAAACACTTGTCTAAAAACTAGAGAAGTCATAAGTAAATAGAACATAGTACGATGACCAGCCCATTTGTCCTGATGGACACTGGACAACATACAATACACTGTATAAGTCCGCTGAGTGGAATAACTCAAAACCTGTGCATCGTAGGTTGAAAACTGTACCCAGGCGATTTCCTCAAATATCACAAATTACAACGAATTCCGATATAATGAGGATGATCATCTAATTCCCAATGACTTACTCCCACTCATCATCTGTAAAACCATACAGATATGAGAATCATACCTGGTAAATACATACCTTGGAGTAAGTATCTAATTGGGAAATCAGTTTTCCTTTAATAATGTACTGAAACATGAAAATGTTTCGTAGGGGTATCCTGTTATTCCTAATAATGCCTCTTCCATAATCCAATTCATGAGTTCAACCGTATATTTTATTGCCATCTCTCCAAATCCCTTTATTTGTCTTTAGTCGTTACCTTCTGTACACCTTCATTAGGCTAAATGGTTTTCTTCCTTCCCTACCGTTCGACACCAGCCTATGGTTTGGAAAAAGACTATCCAGTAAGCATAATAGGTGTACCCTCTTAAACCAAGGAGTACTCGCAACTTGAGAGAAGGTGATGATAAAAGACAACTGAATAATACCTTATTCTATTAAAGGTGAAACAGGAGTGGCGATGAAGTACGCGGTTGGTCGTGAATGATAACAGTCGCAATTTACTTTGCTCTCTTTCTAATCCCTTTATTTTGTCTTTAGTTATTACCTTCTGTACACCCTACTTAGGCTAATTGGTTTTCTTCATTCCCTACCTTTCGGCACCAGCCTATGGTTTGGAATAAGACTATCCAATAAGCGTAATAGGTGTACTCTCCTAAACTAAGGAGCCCTCGCATCCCGAGAAAAGGTGATAATAAAAGACAACTGAATAATACTTTATTCTATTTCTCTTGAACCTGGATCCATCCTCGAAGTAGTACCTTCGAGTTTGTATATAACCATACGATGGATCTATCCAATAGAAGTGGATATCCGTAGTAATACTGGGTGTTCTGAGAAATTCAAAGGGTAAAAGAAGGAGCGGCAATGACTTATGCAACTTTAGACAATGCAAAAGCCAGTATTTTAAGAAGGTTCGGTCAACTTGGTTACTTAGTTATAGTCTAGGGTCGGTCAAAGGTCGCTGCCAAAGAGAGAGAGAGAGAGAAAAGAAACACTCTGCGTGCACTCTAACCTAGATCAGAATGGTTATCACTTTATCTAATCAGGAAACCTCCCACTGTTCCGTCAAATTCTCCTCCAAACCTAAAAGAAGAATCAATCGGGATGACCCGAAGAGTAAACTAACTCATCAGTGGGAATCGGGATCCAACTCTCATCACATGATAACATGAAGGAATCCACTCATGTTATCATACTCCAGAAGGCATGCGCATACTTGGCAAGTTTCAGTTTCTTTAGAAACTCCCGATATTTATTTTTGCCCCATGCTCTTATGACCTTGGCGTTAGGTCAAAATGTCATAAGTCACATGTCAAGTTCTATCCATCATTATCCAGGTTAATTTGAACCCACCCACACATGCCCTTGATTTTGGTCAACAAGGCAGAACGACTGTCCCAAACCAATGCATCTATCTATGCAGCATGTGAATACCCAGCAGCTACCAAACACTATGCCTTGGCGTTAGGTCAAAATACATAGCTTGAATACTACTGAATACCCAAAAGAAATAACGGGGGGCTACAGCTGGTTTTTGGCGAAAAACCTTTAACGTAATGAACTTGATCTCGCTGAAGGAACCATATAGCTTTTTATAAAAATATAGTGGCGAAAACCTTTGCTAAAGAGGTCACTCTCGGTGAAGGGATCTCGACTCTTTCCTCGTGAAATGAGGTGCAGGATATTCCAACTGAATACCGCGATGCAAAGCAACTTGTAATCGACTATAATGAAGTTATTACCCTGACACAAACTTCTGCCTAAGGGGTCACTCCCGGTGAAGGGATCTCGGCCCTTGCCTCGTCGAATGAGGTACAGGATATTCTAACTGAATATCACTGTGCAAAACAAAAGGAAACGTCTTTATAATAACACCTTTTAAAACTGTTCCAACAACATCAAATATAGGTTTGTTTTATCCTTGTATTGAAAAGAATCAACGCAATCCCATCATTTAATCACACCAGAAAAGAACGAAAATAAAATGTACGTATATGCCATCCGCATTCGTCACTGGGTCCCGTCATCACTCGTTAGATTACTTAACTAACGACAGAGCGGGGACTGGACTAGCACGGGTGTAAAACATATACAACATCTAATAGTATATATACCAATATACAATAATCGCTCCAGGCGTGATAATATGCAACATTACAGAAAAGTAATAAGTATCACAGAACAATACAGATAATCTGGGATCCCCGGGTGTTCCCCTCCGAAAGATGGCGCACAAGACTGCGATGTCCTGACGCTGAGATTCGGGGCAGATGCTAATTGGTGCTATCCGTCCACCTCTCCGAAAATGCCAAGTTGATTTATGACACCGTGTATCGGAGGTTTAGACGGATGCGGCCGATGTAGCAGACTTCGTCAGATTCCCCCTCGCTAGAGGGGTTTTTGATTGTGGGGACGCTCTTCCCTGCAGGCGCAAGCCCCTGCAGTTAATTACGCTACCGTATCGCGGTAGCCACTTTCTCCTTCTCCAGAATTTCACTTCGTGTCGTGTGTGTTTGTTTTGTTTGTGGTTGCCCGTAGATTGTATACGGAGACTGAATAATGCCGTCGCCCGTAGGACGTGGACTAGTCCAAATCCGTGTTTATTTAGATTTGGATTTGGTGTTTTTTAGTTTAAGGATGCATTAGTCGCGTTGCGGCTAAGATCAACTTAAACGTTCGTTAAGGATACAATAGTCCTGTTTGAGACTAAGATCAACTTAACGTGATAATCCATTTAATATCTGGCCATCGGGACTCGTCACCTCCCTAACGTCGTTGAAGGATTACAACGGCAGATGTCAGAGGAGTTCAGAGATGTACCCTTGAACCAAAGTCGATTTAGGGTTTTATAATCCATTTAAATGTTTAAGGATACGTTAGCCGTATTTGGGGCTAAGATCAACTTAAACGGGACCGTTTAGATCCGGCAAAAGAGCATTTGGGAGCTCTATTATTCCAGTTTAGACACGTAGTGGTCCATGTTCCAGTTTAAGGACGTGGTGGTCCACCCTTAGTTTAGGGACGTTCCGGTCCGACATTAGTTTAGGGACGTTCCGGTCCGATATTAGTTTAGGGACGTCCCGGTCCGATATTAGTTTAAGGACGTTTCGGTCCATCGCCAGTTTAAGGACGTAGTGGTCCATCGCCAGTTTAAGGACGTAGTGGTCCATGTTCCAGTTTAGGGACGTGGTGGTCCGCTATTAGTATAGGGACGTTTCGGTCCAACATTAGTTTAGGGACGTTTCGGTCCATATTGATGTATGGTCGTTGGGACCCGTCACCTCTTTGACGTCGTTGAGGAATTACAACGATGGATGTCAAAGGAGTTCGGAGATGTACCCTCGAACCGGATGTAGATTGATTTAGGAGAGCCATTTTGCTCAGTCAATTTAATTTAAGGACTTACGGCCACGATCGGGCTAAGTCCAGTTGAAAATGTCCAACATTTTATTTGTTTTTGCATTGCATTTATTTTTATTTTTATTTGGGCCTTGCCCAGAAAGGATGCAGAGCATCAATTTTGTTTTGGGCTCTGCCCTTTATAAATGATGCAGAGCATCAATTTCATTTGGGCTCTGCCCTTTTATTGCTTTGCAATTTACTTTGGCCTGTTAGGTCTTTTTGATTGGGCTTGGCCCTGCATTGCATTTGTTAGACGCTTTGCGCCACTCACTGAGCGCAAGCGATTGTGGTGAAAACACGTGTCATGCTCTGGTGAGCGCAAGCGCAACAGTGCAGTGCGCTGCGCTAGTGCGCTGCGCTGTTGCGCTGCTGACACGTGGCGCGCTCTGGTGAGTGCAAGCGCAACAGTGCAGTGCGCTGCGCTAGTGCGCTGCGCTGTTGCGCTGCTGACACGTGGCGCGCTCCCAAGAGCGCAACAGCGCAGTTTGCAAGTGTAAAGCACTAAGAATCTTTTAGATTCAGGAACAGAAGTGCAAAACACTATTTGATTTCTTGATCTAATTTAGATCAAAGAAAAATAAGTTTTTTCTTGTTTTTCTTATCTCAGAGAACCAAAGGTTCATGAAAAGTGCAAAGCACTATTTTTATTTTATTTTTATTAAAGATTATTGATCTTGTTTTTTAGATCTATGATCTGTTCCTAAGAGAACTTTCTCCTTTTTTTTTCTAAAGGTTTTTACCTTTTTCTTTTTTTATTCTTGAGGAGTTTCTCAGAGTTCTTTTCTCTCCTTCTTTTTTTTTAGAAAGATATTGATGCCTTTTAATTGAGGCCTAGGGTCCTTTTTATAGTGCCCATAAATTAGTTAAATTTGTTAAAGAGATTTTTCTCTGAGTGATTTGGGGAATTTTCCCCACCGTTGGATTTTTGATCCAAGGGCTTCTGCTTTGCAGAAGAAAATCTTCTTGTTTTAAGAAAAACAGAAAAGATTTCTTAAAATTTTAATTCTGTTTGGCGCAGATGCCCCAGCGCGTGACACGTGTCGTGCAGCGCACAGCGCAGCGCAACTTGCGCTAGCGCATCTGCGCTGACACGTGTCGCGCAGAGCACAGTGCAGCGCAACTGCGCTAGCGCATCTGCGCTGACACGTGTCGCGCAGCGCAGCGCCTGCGCAACTGAAGCGTTGCTTCCTTTAATAGAGGTTTGCTCTGATTGGGTGCGCCTTCTTGAGCGCTGCGCTGACTTATCATCGCCTGACATGTGGCGCGTTGCGCCCGAGACTTGAAGCGTTGCTTCAGAATTTTTGAATTTTGAATTTCAACAGATCTTTGCTCTGATTGGGCGAAACAAATGCCCCCCCACAGTTGCGCTCACGTGGCGCACACGTGAGTGCAGCGGTGGCAAACTCCTGATCGTTGGATCAAGGGGTGAGCTCAAGGGGCGCAAGCGCCTATAAATAGGACCCTTGGTCCTTGATAAATTTTTTACCATTTTCAAGAACTTGAATTTCAGAGCCTTGCTCTTGTTTAAGATTTTTAGAGCCTTGCTCTCATTTCTTTTCAGAGTTCAAATTTTTAGAACAACTTAGGTAAAATTTAAATTAAATTAAATTAAATTAAATTTGATTAACAGAGCCTTGCTCTTATAGATCTTTGATCTAAAGAAAACCCCTTTGGGGTTTTATTAACAGAGCCTTGCTCTCAGAAATCTATAGATCTACAGAGATCTTGTTCATGGGTTTTAACCCATGAACAGAGCTTTGCTCATGGATCAAATGTAGACCTTTTCTGATCTGAAAGTGGAGAACTCTTAAAAGTTTTTGTGGATCTTTAAGATCCTAAATTTTTAATCTTTAGGAGTTAAAGTTTTCCTTTTTGATGGCTTTTCCATCATTATTATAGAGCTGGGCTCTTTCCAAGGAAATTTTTTTATTCCCTTGAGACCAGAGTTTGACAAATGTCACTCTGTGACGGAGCTTTGCTCTAAAAGAGAAGATTTTCTCCTTGTCTCTGGGGATTTCCCATCAATGAGGATATTCTCTTGGGGATCTTTTTATTAACTGACAGTCTCATCCAACGATGGGACTGTCTTATTAAATGATGCGCCGTCATCCAGATTTTGTGGGCCCCCCTTTGGTCCCCCTATCCACTGCATTGCGGTACGGTATAAAAATTTAAACATGTTGAGCGTTGGAATTATAATATTGACGGCTAATATTTATCTCTTTGCAGGAAACATGTCTGCCAATTCGTCTTTTCCGTTTGTTCGCTCGGAGGGAGGGTTTCCCCAGGCACCGGTGGACCGCGTAGTGCTCGCTCTCATCAAGGATCATGACCCCGAACACAAAAACCTTCACTTGTGGGGTAGGTGGTACAATGAAATCATCCAGGGTCGTCGCAGTTTCAGTTCCGCCACGCCGTCTGAGCCAACATCTTCACTCCCCTACGCAGATGAACCCCCGGTGAAGTATGCCGTGGAGGTCAAAAATTGAAATTCGGATGACCTCCTCCAGCCTGCGATTGGTGCTATCCCCGTGCAGCCGCCGCCGGCAATAGATATTTTAGGGAGGAGAATTTGTCAGGGTGAAGCGCGCCCTTGGGGACAGGCTTATAACATTGGACTGATCCCACGACAGCCTGCTGGATATTTGCAATGGGCCCGGTACATCCTATCAGCGAGGAGGACTCATCTGATGAGGATTGGTTTGTACTCGGCCATTTACGTCTCGCTCTTTGAGTATCCTTCTCCTCCAACGTGGTGGGTTAAGGCTTTTATCGAGCAATGGAATATTCCCACACACACCTTCCTGATGACGGACCGGGAAGTCTCTATCTCCTTGGAGGAGTTTGCTGAAATCTCGGGTCTGCCGATGAGGAGAGAGCCTTACGAGGAGCTGCTTCCTCCCGATGAATACGTCTTTGCCACCAAGCCGCTGGTGTTTGACCTGATGCCGGAGAATGCTATTCAGCACCAGTACCCGGGCTTAGTGAAGGTATTGGAGATTTATGAAGGACTCTACCTAGAATCGGGTGACAGGGGAGTCAGTTTCGCAGATTTCATTGCTCGCTTCATTCAACCAGAGTTCTTATCAGAGCGGAGCGAGAAGTTCGCCCAGCTTGACGAACCTTTTGGGTTCGGTTTTGATCGCCGACCTACATCGGAGGATGACCACAAAGACTTTTATCTTCCCGGTGCCGCCGTCGTCCCTTTTTCAGAAATTGCCGTCCCCGACATGGATGAAGAGACCTTCCTTGTAGGGTTCTTGGGCTTGTGGTTGTGCAGTTTTGCTCTTCCTATGCATCCACGCCATATGCGGCCGACTGTTTTCTACCCAGCGCATCGGATGGTGGCTGGTTTACAGTTGTCAGTAGGAATTGCCGGGCTGGCTTATCTTTATAATGGACTGAGCGTAGCGGCGGACGCTAGTGAGCCTGGGGTGCAACCCGCCAACTTCCCGATGCACTACTTTATTTCTTGGATGGAAATGCACGTGCACGGGGTGTTTGGCGCCCATAGGATTCCTCCCTTTTTTGAGAAATGCAGGCTCCCAAGGGTCATACGGTTGGTCGGGGCTTCGATCGTTGTTGCACCTCCGCGGGAGGCTAGGGGGCTGCTCCTTCGACCACACCTGGTCGGGGCGAAGGTTTCCTTCTTGGATAAGGTCATAACAATAGGCTCAAAGACCACCAAATCGGTAGTGTCGCTACGCGATGATTTTAAAGACGGGGCTTCCATACTGAAGGCTCGGGAAATCCTCCATCTCTACTCCATTCGGCCGGGTTACCTAGTGCTCAGGCAGAATGAGACAGCACTCTTCATGAGGTATAATCCTCACCGGTTTGCTCAGAAATAGAGCTACAACCAAGGGATCCCGATGGAAGCCTTCTTGGAAAAGCCCGTGGTTAGCCGAGAGGGGATAAAGAATGCAATGCACCATTTTATGCGGCTCAACACGGGTTCTTATTTCTTCATCAGTGAACCGAGCTGCATCCCCAAAGTCCTCAACGCGTACATGGCTTGGTATGCGCATGCTATGGGTCCAGTTATCCAAATGGAAAAACGCATGCTGGTTGACCGCAAGGGTGCGCCTCCCGGCGGCGATCGCAAGGCTCCCTTGAAGCCGAGGACCCCGGTTATTTCTCCATTCAAAGGTGCTGGAGTCGGACCTCCGCGCGTGTTGAGCCCTCCGCACGGATTGCCACTTTGCGATATTGTGGATGCGCCACCAGCCTCCCGTGCTTCAGTGGAGGCGGTAAATGTGGTACCGCCAGAGTCTGGCGCCGGCGAGGATATCAGGACCCGCCGCCCCAAGGCGTCCGCTAAGCGTAAATCAGTCCCGGGTGCATCCAGAGCTGGCGGGCAAAAGAAGAAGATGTCGCTCCTTTCCCTTGACGCAATTCTTGGCTTAGAGCCCGAGGCCTCTCTTACCAAAGGAATAAGTGAGTATGGCAGCAAAAAGGGCTTCGCGGTAGACCCCGTAGACACCGACCTGGCGGCCGCCATTGCGGCTTCTGAGCGATCAGCGAGGCTTGAAGCATGGTTAAGTAAACTCGCTGAGTCAGGTAATTATTAGCTGCTCTCCTCATCATTTCATCGCATTTTTCATCATTATTCTTGACTAATAATTTCCCCATTTTCAACAGGTGTCTCTACCGAAGAAGCTATCGCTGCCTCTTTGAAAACCTTCCAAAAGGAGGAGGAGAAACTCACTTTAGCGGGCGCCGGTATGTCCCATCTCCCCCTCTTTTTTTTTTAAAGAAAATTTCGTCGTTCTTTTCGATGATCAACCTAACTTTCTTTCCTTGTTTTCTTTCTAGGGGTTATACCAGTCGACGAAGATATTCTTCCGGAACCCATCACTGGAGTTCCGGTCTCGTCGGGGCTGCTGCAAGGATCTCGACTTGACAAATCGACGAGGGATGCCTTGAAGAGTTTGGAGGCATCCCTGTATACGGACGAGGATGCCTCAATGCGAGAGGCTCTGGTTAGGTCCGTCTCAACGGCCCAGGAGGAGAGGAAACGGCTGAGGCGCGAGGCGAAGGCGCACCGGGCTGCTTTGGCTACGGGAGCGGGCCCAAGCACCGTCCCTCGGGCAGATACTCCTTCCGAAGAGGCCCCTGTCGCCCTATCCACTGCTCGCAGACAAGTGGCGCGTGCCGTTCGAAGCGCAAATGATAAGTCCACTTCAGGTAACATCTCTTTCAGAATTTTTATTGTGAAAGTTATAATGCCGACGGTTCTTACATATATTATTTTGCAGGGCCAAGTCCCACCGGGCGTGCCAGAATCTGTTCCCCTCCGAAAGACGGCGCACAAGACTGCGATGTCCTGACGCTGAGATTCGGGGCAGATGCTAATTGGTGCTATCCGTCCACCTCTCCGAAAATGCCAAGTTGATTTATGACACCGTGTATCGGAGGTTTAGACGGATGCGGCCGATGTAGCAGACTTCGTCAGATTCCCCCTCGCTAGAGGGGTTTTTGATTGTGGGGACGCTCTTCCCTGCAGGCGCAAGCCCCTGCAGTTAATTACGCTACCGCATCGCGGTAGCCACTTTCTCCTTCTCCAGAATTTCACTTCGTGTCGTGTGTGTTTGTTTTGTTTGTGGTTGCCCGTGGATTGTATACGGAGACTGAATAATGCCGTCGCCCGTAGGACGTGGACTAGTCCAAATCCGTGTTTACTTAGATTTGTATTTGATGTTTTTTAGTTTAAGTATGCATTAGTCGCGTTGCGGCTAAGATCAACTTAAACGTTCGTTAAGGATACAATAGTCCTGTTTGAGACTAAGATCAACTTAACGTGATAATCCATTTAATATCTGGCCATCGGGACTCGTCACCTCCCTAACGTCGTTGAAGGATTACAACGGCAGATGTCAGAGGAGTTCAGAGATGTACCCTTGAACCAAAGTCGATTTAGGGTTTTTTAATCCATTTAAATGTTTAAGGATACGTTAGCCGTATTTGGGGCTAAGATCAACTTAAACGGGACCGTTTAGATCCGGCAAAAGAGCATTTGGAAGCTCTATTGTTCCAGTTTAGAGACGTGGTGGTCCATGTTCCAGTTTAGGGACGTGGTGGTCCACCCTTAGTTTAGGGACGTTTCGGTCCGACATTAGTTTAGGGACGTCCCGGTCCGATATTAGTTTAAGGACGTTTCGGTCCATCGCCAGTTTAAGGACGTAGTGGTCCATCGCCAGTTTAAGGACGTAGTGGTCCATGTTCCAGTTTAGGGACGTGGTGGTCCGCCATTAGTTTAGGGACGTTTCGGTCCAACATTAGTTTAGGGACGTTTCGGTCCATATTGATGTATGGTTGTTGGGACCCGTCACCTCTTTGACGTCGTTGAGGAATTACAACGATGGATGTCAAAGGAGTTCGGAGATGTACTCTCGAACCGGATGTAGATTGATTTAGAAGAGCCATTTTGCTCAGTCAATTTAATTTAAGGACTTATGGCCACGATCGGGCTAAGTCCAGTTGAAAATGTCCAACATTTTATTTGTTTTTGCATTGCATTTATTTTTATTTTTATTTGGGCCTTGCCCAGAAACGATGCAGAGCATCAATTTTGTTTTGGGCTCTGCCCTTTATAAATGATGCAGAGCATCAATTTCATTTGGGCTCTGCCCTTTTATTGCTTTGCAATTTACTTTGGCCTGTTAGGTCTTTTTGATTGGGCTTGGCCCTGCATTGCATTTGTTAGACGCTTTGCGTCACTCACTGAGCGCAAGCGATTGTGGTGAAGACACGTGTCATGCTCTGGTGAGCGCAAGCGCAACAGTGCAGTGCGCTGCGCTAGTGCGCTGCGCTGTTGCGCTGCTGACACGTGGCGCGCTCTGGTGAGCGCAAGCGCAACAGTGCAGTGCGCTGCGCTAGTGCGCTGCGCTGTTGCGCTGCTGACACGTGGCGCGCTCCCAAGAGCGCAACAGCGCAGTTTGCAAGTGTAAAGCACTAAGAATCTTTTAGATTCAGGAACAGAAGTGCAAAGCACTATTTGATTTCTTGATCTAATTTAGATCAAAGAAAAATAAGTTTTTTCTTGTTTTTCTTATCTCAGAGAACCAAAGGTTCATGAAAAGTGCAAAGCACTATTTTTATTTTATTTTTATTAAAGATCATTGATCTTGTTTTTTAGATCTATGATCTGTTCCTAAGAGAACTTTCTCCTTTTTTTTTCTAAAGGTTTTTACCTTCTTTTTTTTTATTCTTGAGGAGTTTCTCAGAGTTCTTTTCTCTCCTTCTTTTTTTTTTAGAAAGATGTTGATGCCTTTTAATTGAGGCCTAGAGTCCTTTTTATAGTGCCCATAAATTAGTTAAATTTGTTAAAGAGATTTTTCTCTGAGTGATTTGGGGAATTTTCCCCACCGTTGGATCTTTGATCCAAGGGCTTCTGCCTTGCAGAAGAAAATCTTCTTGTTTTAACAAGAACAGAAAAGATTTCTAAAAATTTTAATTCTGTTTGGCGCAGATGCCCCAGCACGTGACACGTGTCGCGCAGCGCACAGCGCAGCGCAACTGCGCTAGCGCATCTGCACTGACACGTGTCGCGCAGCGCAGTGCCTGCGCAACTGAAGCGTTGCTTTCTTTAATAGAGCTTTGCTCTGATTGGGTGCGCCTTCTTGGGCACTGCGCTGACGTATCATCGCCTAACATGTGGCGCGTTGCGCCCGAGATTTGAAGCGTTACTTCAGAATTTTTGAATTTTGAATTTCAACAGAGCTTTACTCTGATTGGGCGAAACAATAAGTTTTATCATCATTTTTTTTTGTTTTATCTCCGCGATGCTCTATCATTTCAGCTTTTATATCGCGAAGGTCGCGATTGCCCAATCATTTCGGCTATTTTTCGCGGTGCCCAATCATTTCGGCTATTTATTTTACTTTTACTTGCTACTTTTTATTGCGAGTTGCCCAATCATTTCGGCTATTTTGCATGCATACATTTTTACTTGCTGTTTTTTATTGCAAGTTGCCCTATCATTTCGGCTATTTCGTATGCATATGCGGCCTATTGGCTTTTCGCTGTAAACCGATTTCGGCATCAGCACCGCTACAATTGGGATATTACCAGGTGCGAATCATCATCTGCCTCTGTCGATATTGAACAAGGGTGGCTTAGCGAATAGGGTTAATGTCCTGTTGACTAAGGCTTTTGACTTCATGAGCCGTAAGGGTCCCACAAAGGAATTTCTTCCTATAAGTCGTGAGGATCTTGTAGGTGTATTTTCTCCTTAGGACTCGTGAGGATTCCTAAGTGTTCGTTTCCTCTGTAAGTCGTAAGGATCCTACAGGAGGGTTTTCTCCTCATAAATCGAGAGGATTTACAAGGGTTGTTTACCATGCAAACATATCCCCAGTCTCGGATGAGACTTGATTAGGGAATGTTTATTCGCACCCGTGGATTGTATACAAGGGTCAGTATTGAACCACTTGTAGGGCAATATCGGAAATTGTAGGGATTGCTTAAGCACAGGTTTAGGTCTCTGTAACTTAAGACTTTCAAATCTTATGAGCCGTGAGGGTCCCATAAGAGAGTTCTCCTTACGAGTCGTGAGGATCTCGCAAGTGTATTTTCTCCTTAGGGATCGTGGGGATCCCTAAGTGTGTTGCTCCCTTTTGAGTCGTAAGGATCTCACGCGGGTGGTTTCTCCTTACAAGGTCGAGAGGACCCTATAAGTGTCTTTTAACGAGGTTGCGCCCTTTCGGGTTTTCACAAACACTCGTCGGTAGCTCTGCTGTTTTTACTCACGGAGCCCTTTCGGGTTTTCATCCGTGCCCATTTTGCTCATGGACGTACCGCTTTTTTATTCTTTTTATTTTTATATATATATTTTTTTACGAGGTCGCGCCCTTTCGGGTTTTCACGAACACTCGCCGGTAGCCCTGCTGTTTTTACTCACGGAGCCCTTTCGGGTTTTCATCCGTGCCCTTTTTGCTTATGGACATACCGTCTTTATTTATTATATTTTTTTTATTTATATATTTTTTATTCATCTCGTCAGCCTGAGGATGCTGCGGTATTAGTTTAAAGACGTTTCGGTCTGCTATTAGTTTAAGGACATTTCGGTCCGTCATTGAGAAGGCCGGCTACTGCTTATAAAGCTTGAGCTTAGGAAGATAGCGAGTGGACATAGTCGTCGTCATCTATCATTGACCTAGGCCATGGCTCATTAAGCGTAGTATCTCTTTAAGAAGCGACCGTTTATTGGCCTGAAAGGCTTTTCACCGTGCATGTCCATGAGTAGATAGGCCCTACCCTGGTAAATTTATCTATGATGTACGGGCCTTCATAGTTTGGCTCGAATTTTCCCTGCTTGGCGCGATTGGGGATCATAGGCCTTTTGACCACTAGCACGAGTTCGCCTTGGCGGAATGTCCTTGGTCGGGTCAATCTTTCATATGAGCGTGTCATCTTTGCTTTATAAGCTTCCAGATTTTGCTGTGCTATGAGCCGGGTTTCGTCAAGGGCGTCAAGCTCCTCAAGCCGAAGGTGAGCATTTTCTTCGTCCGTTAGCTCGTGGTGAACTGCCACTCGTAGAGAGGGTAACTCTATCTCGAGGGGGAGTACTGCTTCCATACCGAACACCAACACGTACGGCGTTGTGTTCGTGGCCGTTTTAAACGTAGTCCGATATGCCCAGAGAGCCTCTTGCAGTCTTTCGTGCCAGTCTTTCTTATTTCGCGACACTGTTTTCTTCAGGATCTTCGTCAAGGTCTTGTTGAAGGCCTCAGCTAGACCGTTAGCTCGTGGATTATAAACCAAGGAATATCTCCAATCTATATTGTGCTGTTGCGCGAAGCGACTGATCTTGTGGCTTCTGTAAGCTGGCCCGTTATCGGAGATGATCCGTCGTGGAGTTCCAAACCGATATATGACGTGCGTTTTGAAGAAGTGGAGGATATTCTCCGTCTTAACTTCTCTCAGCGGTATTGCCTCTGCCCATTTAGAGAAGTAGTCAGTCGTCGCTAGGATGAAACGATGTCCCCTAGACGATACTGGTTCGATAGGGCCAACTATGTCAGTCCCCCACATTTCGAATGGCCAGCTAGCTACCGTTGGATGTAGTGGATTTGGGTGCTGGTGGATGAAGTCCCCATGAATTTGGCATGAGTGGCAGTGCTTCGCATACGATGCAGTCCTGAATCATCGTAGGCCAGTAGTAGCCCATCCGTTTTATCTTCAACTTCATCTTAGGGCCTGCTTGATGAGAACCGCAGAGTCCGTCGTGAACTTCCTGGACGACCCTTCTCGCTTCGTCAGGTCCTAGGCACCTCAGCCACAGAGAATCAAATGACCTCTTGTATAGAGTATCATTGACGAAGGCGAAAGACAGAGCTCGTTTCATGAGCTGATGTCTTGTGGACACTTCTTCAGGCATTCGGTGGGACTTAAAGTAGTCTATGAAGACTTCCCTCCAATCCTTGGCCTTTTTCCGGTCTTTTATTTGTAGAGCTATCTGCTCGCTCGCTCCTTTTCCTTCGGATGATTCCGGAGATATTTTTGCTGGGGCAAGCACCCGACGGCTTTGCACCACGATTCTAACGTCATCGAGGTTCTCGTCAGCCAGTTTTTTAGCAAGTTTGGCCAATGCGTCTGCTTTGCTGTTTTCCGCGCGTGGTATGTTTTCCAAAGTATAGGAGGGAATTTGAGTCAATAATTGTTGCACTCTTTCGCCGTACTTCACCAGTTCTGGTTTGCATGTTTGGTAGTCGCCGTTTACTTGACTAACGACCAGTTGAGAATCCCCGTATATGAGGAGGTTTTCAATTCCCATGTCAATGGCGATCTCGAGGCCTGCTATCAGAGCTTCATATTCGGCTTCATTGTTTGTCCTCGGCTCTGTTAGGGAGAAAGCAAAGCGCATTATCCCTCCTTGTGGAGTTACAAAGATGAGCCCTACGCCCGTTTTAATTATAGGGGTGCTTTGTTTGCGCTTCTTCATGGAAGATGCGCCATCGAAATAAAGCTCCCATCGAGTACCATCACCGTTGACCGTATCAAACGCATGTTCGTCTGGAAGATCGCATTTTAGAGGAGAATCGGCGGGTATGGGATGCTCAGCGAGGAAGTCGGCGATGGCCTGGCCTTTCACTGCTTTGAGAGGTTGGTACGTGATCGAGAACTCCATCAAGAGTAGGGCCCATTTAGCGAGTCTTCCCGTCAGTATGGCCTTTGACATCAAGCATTTAAGGGGGTCCACCTTTGAAATGAGACGGACCTCATGCGCCAACGCGTAGTGCCTGAGCTTTGTTGTCGTGAAGATCAAGGCCAGGCAGTGTTTTTCAATGGGGGAGTAGTTGCTTTCTGCCCCCAGTAGAACTCGACTTAAGTAGTAGAGTGCTCTTTCTTTCCCTTGATCGTTCTCTTGTGCCCATAATGCGCCTAAAGAACCTTCGAGAGCGGCTGTATAAAGAATGAGAGGCTTTCCCTTAACTAGAGCAGCCAACACTGGAGGGTTCTGCAGGTACTGCTTGATCTCATCCAGTGCGTCTTGGCATTTGTGATCCCAAACGAATGGGGTTCCCTTCTTTATCAGGTGGCTGTAGGGACGGCACTTGCCTGAGAGGTTCGCTATAAACCGCCGAATGTACGCGAGCTTTCCTTGGAGAGATCGCAGCTGCTTAAGGGTTCTTGGCGAAGGCATTTCCATAATCGCCCTGATTTTGGACGGATCTATTTCGATACCTCGGTGTCGAACGTTGAATCCCAGGAATTTGCCCGAGGAAACCCCGAATGCACACTTAAGAGGGTTCATCTTCAAATTGTATTGTCGAAGGCGTCGAAATACAGTCTTTAGATGCTCGAGATGTTCCTCGTATGATTTGCTTTTAACAACGAGGTCGTCGATATAGCATTCGACGATCTTGTGTATAAGGTCATCGAAGATCTTCGTCATGGCCCTTTGGTAAGTGGCACCGGCGTTCTTTAAACCGAAGGGCATCACCTTGTAACAGAATATTCCCAAAGGAGTCCGGAAAGCCGTATGTTTCTGGTCTTCAGGATGCATTTTTATTTGATTATACCCTGATGAGCCGTCCATGAATGAGAAAATCTCATGCGTGGACGTATTGTCTATCATCAGTTCGGTGACTGATACTGGGAAATCATCCTTCGGGCAGGCTTTGTTGAGATCCCGAAAGTCTACGCATATGCGCACCGTTCCATTTTTCTTCATCACTGGGACGATGTTAGCAATCCATTCAGGGTATTGAACCTCTTGGATAAAGCCAGAGTCTATCAGCTTTTTGACTTCAGCATTGATGCTCATCTCGAGCTCAAGCCGCATTCTTCTCGGCGCTTGTTTAACTGGCTTGACACTCGGGGATATCGCCAGTCTATGTACAGCAACTTCTGGATCAAGTCCTGGCATCTCGGAATAGTTCCATGCGAAGCAATCTTTATGTTGTACAAGGACGTCCTTTAACGCAGCCACCTTCTCTTCAGACAACAGCTCGCTGACAAATGTTGGTCGCGGATCGTTTACCGTCCCCAACTCAATTTTCTTAAGGTTATCTGCAGTGGTATGGATTCCATCCTCCAGCTCTTTTGGCGCTGGTGGGAATTCTGAGATTATCTCGTCGCTGCTGTTTTCGAAGCACCAAGGGAGCTCATCTATGTCCTCGGGCTCTTCTTTTAATATTGTAATCATGTGACAGGTGCGAATTCGCTTCCAATCCCAATATGGAACCGGTTTTTCTTTCGTGGCCTTGGGCTCGTGCTTCTGAGGCGGCGTTACCTTCCAGTTGTCAGACAGAGCGAACTTGCCGAGTTGGTACTGATCTTCGACCCAATTCTTAAAGGTGAAGCAGTCTTCGAGCGGGTGCCCTATTATTCGATGGTAAGAGCAATAGTTTGGGTCAGAGACTTCGCTTGCCTGTTCGGGGTTTTTGGACTCCGGCAGTGTAAGTATTTGATGCTTTAGGGCAAGATCAAGTATCTTCTTCGTCTTTTCCTGAGGGAATGAGTACGTTCGACCCATTTTCTTCATGAGGGATAGATCAATAACGCTCGACCCCCATTTGCGTGGCTTCTTAGCCCTGCTTTGTTGTTGTTGAGCGCCTTTTTGGCCTTTCGACTTATTTCTGCTTTTGAGCTGAGCCTTCTTTATAACAGGTTGACAAGGAGCGGCATTTTCATCCTTTACGGCCTGTTGGAGAAGGCGTTGCGTCTTGGCTTTCTCGTAGATGGCCGTCTCACGGTTGTGATCATCTCGGACTTTTTGACCAGCTTTCTTTATAAGTTTGTCCATTTGTTCCTCGAACGACAGACTGGGTTCCTTTGCATCTGGAACTTTCACTGGCTTAGGATTAGCGTCCTCCCATTGAGTATCCGCTTCTTTATCAAGGTCATACACGACGTAGCAGCTGGGCAGTAACTCTCGTTTCTTTGACCGGATGTATCCAAGCCCTTTTGTTTCCATTCTCCCATTAGGCAGTTTGCGTTGAGTCCCGGGAACGTTCCAGACCCTGTCATAGAATTTGGCCTCTCTAACGGTCTGTTTGAAGGATATCCCCTGGCGTTTCAGCAGCTTCTTTAAACCCTCTGTATAATATCTGGGAAGACGGATAGGCTGAAGCCTGTCGAGCGCAGGATCCGCGCCATGCCAGATTTCTTTTTTCACCTTGGTTTCTTCAGAGCGGTAAAACAGAATTGCTTTCTCGTTTTCTCACCTGGGAGGGATATAGAATGTCCGCAGCTCTTCTACACTGTAGATATTAAGTGCATCCAGTTCTTTATGATGTTTAGGCGGCACCATGGCGACTTGCATACTTTGTTCTTCATCAGCGGAAGCTTGTATTGAAGGTCGAGCAGAGAATACGACATGGACCTCATCCTCCGAATCGCTGCCAAAGATCAATGTAGGAGCCGGTGGTCCCGGCTTGTTGTGTTGGGGCGGACCCGAATAAACTATCTCCTCTTCCTCTTCAGTATCACTGCCGAAGACAGGGATGGTGGCATTAGTTTTATTCTCCGGTTTGTGACACTTCTCCGTGTCTTCGAAATCCGGCAAGAAGTATTTGGCATCTTCGTATTTGCAGACCTCGTTCACAGAGAACGGGTTCAGTTCTCCCGTCACGGTATACTCGAAACCATCCTTAAAATACTTCATACACTGATGTTGTGTAGAAGGGATGATGTTGTACTCGTGTAACCATGGTCGGCCGAGCAAAGCGTTGTAGCATGTCTTGGCGTCTATGACGTGGAACTTAATGTCCGTGACGAGTAGCCCGAAGCGTAGTGTCAGTATCACAGATCCAAGAGTCTTTGACGATTGGGAGTCGAACCCGGAGATGGTGATCTTGTCCCGAGCAAGGTGCTGGACGCTCATGCAGATTTCCTTCAACACCCGCACGTTGAGTAGGTTAACAGACGACCCGTTATCGATCAGGATTTTGCCTATCTTTATATCATGGCAGTATCCCGAGACATAGAGAGGGCGATTGTGTTCGCACGTCCCAAGTAGAAGGTCTTCATCACCAAAAGTAACATCGGCCGTGTGCACCTCCTCCAATTCATTCTTCATCTTTTCCTCGGCTAGGCATGCTTGGAATTGTTCTGGGTCTTGGAGCGCCTTAATCAACGAATCTCTCGCCTCCTTTGATAGCAAAAGGGCGTCAAGAATGCTGAGCTGTGAGGGCAGCTTCCTCAGATGTGCCAAGACGTTGTAATCCACCTTATTCTTCTTTGGTGGGTCTTTGGCAGCTAGCTCTCCCACCACTTGGTCATCTAAGATGATATCTTCAGAGACCTTTTCTTTCCCTCTATCTTTCCTGTTCGAGGGCCCGAGGTTCTTTTCGGGCAGCGTGCGATTACGTAGCCGGATATTTCCGCAGACCTTCGGTTCTTCTTCTTTTCTCGAATCGGACTCTTTAAAGAGAAGGGGAAGTTCCAGTTCTTCATCAGAATCACTCCCGAATGTGGGCACTTGTGATCTACCGGTGTTAACCATACAACAATCGCCAGTAGTCCTTTTACGCCTTTCGGTCATATTTCTTTGCTCTCGACGAGCTTTACGCTTTTCCCGCTTAAAGTGTTGTCGGTGAGCAATGTATCCTTGCCACCATCTATCGAAAGCTTTGCACTCTTGAGTGGGGTACGAAATCTTTTGATGATACAAGCAATAAGACGGTGCATTTTCGCTTCACCGGTAATTTCTTCTTCGGAGGATGGTAGCTTCATACCCATTGACATGGCCTTAGCAAACTTCTTTTTTATCTTGAATTGGCTTTTGTTGGTAGCGGAGATGTTCAGCTCCAACGGGATCGTCTCAGCTCCTTCATCAAGTCGTTGGCGCTTGGCCCTTTCAAATATAACCGCCTCGCGTTCCCGATCAGCTTTACTTTTCAACCGAGCTTCATTAAGGAATGCGTCGATTATTTCCTCTGGTGTCCCCAGAACTTTTGGTTCAGGATCTGCCCCCGACTTTTCAGTGCAAGGAGTCTCCTCCTTATTTGTGACCGAATGGGAAATCATATGACAACTCGCCACATATCCCTCGGATTCATCCGATGAACTTCCTTCCTCATCTTCTTCTTGAAAAACGTGATTGAGGAATTCTTGGAGCGTAATGGGAGTCTGTGCCTTTTGATTATATTCCTCCAACGCGTCAATTTGCCTTTGTAAGTCCGTGCGCCTATCGTCAGGCTTCACGGGCTTCTTAGATTTCTTCTTCTTCTTTTTTGAAGATTTTGACGGTTGGCTGCAAGTGTTTGAGCCACCACCATCGGTCTTTGGAGTTGGACGTGGCTTCAACATCCCTTCAATGACCTGCGGTTCCAACAGGTTCTTCCACTTGATCGCTGGACATGTCTGAAGATCGTTTAGCATCCTCTTTGTCTTGGCTGATAATACAACCTCCCAAGGAGCTTCTTCAATGACGGAGCATGTTGTTCCCGGCGTATTCGTCCCCTTAGAGGTGTGGGGCTGCGAGGGATTCACCTTCCATTTGTCAGATAACGCGAACTTGCCCTGTCGGTACTGGTTTTCAAGCCAATTTTTGAAAACGTAGCAATCTTCGATCGGATGGCCTAGTACTCGATGATAAGGACAGTAGTTGGGCTCGTTGACGTCACTTGGTTGCAACGGACGTTTTGGATCCGGCAAATTTATGAGTCTGTTGCGCAACGCCAGCTCGAATAACCTCCTCGTTTTATCACGGGGAAAGGAATAAGGACGTCCCATCCTATCTTCAAGGGGCACGTACGGTCGCATATTATTTTGACGAGCAACCGGCTTCGAGTCGCTCGGTTGTTGTTGAGCATTAGCGACGACGATCGTTTTTCCCTTCCCTTTGTCATTTCGGAAATCTGGCCTTGGAAGAGGGGGTTTATGGCCCATTTGATCCATTTGCGCTAGTTTGTCAATCAAGGCCTGGAAGGTAGTCGGCTTGAAAAACATCATAAACTGCGAGATGGTTGCTTGTGGATCGAGGGTTCCCACAAACATACCCACCGCGGGAGCTTCTTCAATGCGCTGCTCACACTTTGACCATAAGTTCCGCCATCGTATAGCGTACTGAACCCACGTCTCGCCGGGTTTTACCCTGGCGTTAATCAGTGCTGTCATCGGGGTACGTTCACTGGCGCTTGCAAAACGCTGAGTAAACAACAGCTCTATCTCCGTGAAGGTTTTAATAGAGTCGTTCGGGAGCTCAGAGTACCATTCAAACGCCGTATCTGATAAGCTTCCAACAAACTGGCGAAGCAACAGCTTGTCATCACCGCCGGTGTTGCCGCAGAGTGTCCTGAACTGGGCAACATGCTGATGAGGATTGCCCGTCCCCTTGTAGACATGGAACTTGGGAATCGTATAACCTGGAGGGTACTTGATTTGATCGTACCAACTCGGATATGGCCTCCCCGTTTTCACGACCTGACCGGCTGTTTCGGTTGCATGATGAACACGTATTTGCTAGGCGATATATTCATCCAAATCAGCTTTGGAGATTGTATCCTCTTTAGCTGTGGACAGAACTGGTGGAGGATTCGACGTCTCTCCCCTATCGTCTTCAAGAATGATTGGGGGATCTTCAGCAGGTGGATCTTGTTGAATCATCATACCCACCATATCCTGGAACAGGAGGGCCATTTTCTTTATGTTGGCTGCCTGCTCCGCAGCTTCTTTATCCTTCTTCTCTAGTACGCGACGAAGGAATTCTGCGTCCGTTTCTTGTTCTTGACGCTCGTCCGAGGATGATTCAGGGGTTTCTTTTGGCCCTGTAAGTGCGGCCATAGCGTTCATCATCTCTTGGAGCTTTTGCTGCTGCTCCTGAGCCTTGGTCACTGACCTCGTGTGCGGTCTATGACCTGTTGATATGCGGCTATCTTCTTTTCCCGGTGCCATATAAACCGTATGAACTGTTATGCCTCCTGACTTGGGGCGTTTTGGTTCACCGTTTTTAACTTTTGCCGCTGACGCGGGAGTTTTCTCTGACCTCCTTCTTTTGTGGGCCGTTGAGGTTGAAGGAACCGGTGAAGGGGGCAGCCTTGCAGCTGCTGTCCCCTGCTGTTTAATAGGGCAGTCCTTGTCTTTTTCCACCTTCGCCTTTTTCTGGTGATGAGAGTGACCTGGGTCAATCACGGAGTCTTGAACCCTCCGCCAAACTTTATAAATTCTTGAGGACAGCCGTTGAGGGGGCTGTTCTCGTTTCATTTCTGAAACTCTCTCCACAGGTGGAGGAGATCTCTTCAGTGTAGCGGTTGGAGAGTTCTTCCGTACCCTCCTCAGCAGTTCAAAGCTGTTCCCGGTTGGGACAACAGCGTTGACTTCCACCACTGGAGCCGGTGGAGTCAGCCCTGGGGGAGAGTTGCCCCCTGCCTTCCTCACTCGTTGCCAATGGCGACGTCGAGCACGGCGAGCCGTTGGGATTGGCTCAGAGATTGAGATAGTTTCTTTTTGCCCCCTATCTGAATGAGGCGCCGCCGGTGTTAACCTCTTAAAGACTGAGGTTGTCTTCTGAGGGGTGGTATTCAACCTGCGGAAGACGGATCCTTGAGCAGGGGCAGGAGCAGGAATCGTCAGTCTTGAAAAGACTGACTCTTTGACAGGGGAAGCCGCCTTGACGACTTCTGGAGCAGCAGTTATTACTTTCCTTGAGACAGCCAATTTAGAGTTCTGATTTATCCTGGTGAAAACAGAGGCTGTCGGTTTGGTAGTGGGAGACCCGTTGACAGGGGCCGTCGTAGCAGTAAGCCGATCGAAGACCGACTTCTTATTCACTTCCGATGCAGGTATTGGCTCAGTGAAGCTTGTAGGTGGGATCATGGTCCCGAAGAACAGGCCAGTGGTGGCTTGGGTCACCTGGTCTACTGGCAGAGTGAGGATGGAAGCCGCTTGGGGCCCATATGCTACACCTCCCAGTGAGGTGGAGCGTCCGTTGCAGTGGCATTTCGAGCAGTTGGTGCAGTTAAATGCCATTGAATCTTGAGTTCTGCGCCAGGCAAAAGACCAAATCTTAGTAACTTGAAGTCCGAAGGCAACCATTAACAAACCGCGATTGGTTCGCGAAGACGACACACGAAGCGTGGAGTGGAAAGAGGAAAAGGTCCCACCGGGCGTGCCAGAATCTGTTCCCCTCCGAAAGACGGCGCACAAGACTGCGATGTCCTGACGCTGAGATTCGGGGCAGATGCTAATTGGTGCTATTCGTCCACCTCTCCGAAAATGCCAAGTTGATTTATGACACCGTGTATCGGAGGTTTAGACGGATGCGGCCGATGTAGCAGACTTCGTCAGATTCCCCCTCGCTAGAGGGGTTTTTGATTGTGGGGACGCTCTTCCCTGCAGGCGCAAGCCCCTCCAGTTAATTACGCTACCGCATCGCGGTAGCCACTTTCTCCTTCTCCAGAATTTCACTTCGTGTCGTGTGTGTTTGTTTTGTTTGTGGTTGCCAGTGGATTGTATACGGAGACTGAATAATGCCGTCACCCGTAGGACGTGGACTAGTCCAAATCCGTGTTTACTTAGATTTGGATTTGGTGTTTTTTAGTTTAAGGATGCATTAGTCGCGTTGCGGCTAAGATCAACTTAAACGTTCGTTAAGGATACAATAGTCCTGTTTGAGACTAAGATCAACTTAACGTGATAATCCATTTAATATCTGGCCATCGGGACTCGTCACCTCCCTAACGTCGTTGAAGGATTACAACGGCAGATGTCAGAGGAGTTCAGAGATGTACCCTTGAACCAAAGTCGATTTAGGGTTTTATAATCCATTTAAATGTTTAAGGATACGTTAGCCGTATTTGGGGCTAAGATCAACTTAAACGGGACCGTTTAGATCCGGCAAAAGAGCATTTGGGAGCTCTATTGTTCCAGTTTAGAGACGTAGTGGTCCATGTTCCAGTTTAGGGACGTGGTGGTCGACCCTTAGTTTAGGGACGTTCCGGTCCGACATTAGTTTAGGGACGTTCCGGTCCGATATTAGTTTAAGGACGTCTCGGTCCGATATTAGTTTAAGGACGTTTCGGTCCAATATTAGTTTAAAGACGTTTCGGTCAATCGCCAGTTTAAGGACGTAGTGGTCCATCGCCAGTTTAAGGACGTAGTGGTCTATGTTCCAGTTTTGGGACGTGGTGGTCCGCCATTAGTTTAGGGACGTTTCGGTCCAACATTAGTTTAGGGACGTTTCGATCCAATCGGTCCATCGCCAGTTTAAGGACGTAGTGGTCCATCGCCAGTTTAAGGACGTAGTGGTCCATGTTCTAGTTTAGGGACGTGGTGGTCCGCCATTAGTTTAGGGACATTTCGGTCCAACATTAGTTTAGGGACGTTTCGGTCCAAAATTAGTTTAGGGACGTTTCGGTCCATATTGATGTATGGTCGTTGGGACCCGTCACCTCTTTGACGTCATTGAGGAATTACAACGATGGATGTCAAAGGAGTTCGGAGATGTACCCTCGAACCGGATGTAGATTGATTTAGGAGAGCCATTTTGCTCAGTCAATTTAATTTAAGGACTTATGGCCACGATCAGGCTAAGTCCAGTTGAAAATGTCCAACATTTTATTTGTTTTTGCATTGCATTTATTTTTATTTTTATTTGGGCCTTGCCCAGAAAGGATGCAGAGCATCAATTTTGTTTTGGGCTCTGCCCTTTATAAATGATGCAGAGCATCAATTTCATTTGGGCTCTGCCCTTTTATTGCTTTGCAATTTACTTTGGCCTGTTAGGTCTTTTTGATTGGGCTTGGGCCTGCATTGCATTTGTTAGGCGCTTTGCGCCACTCACTGAGCGCAAGCGATTGTGGTAAAGACACGTGTCATGCTCTGGTGAGCGCAAGCGCAACAGCGCAGTGCACTAGCGCAGCGCACTGCACTGTTGCGCTTGCGCTCACCGGAGCGCGCCACATGTCAGCAGCGCAACAGCGCAGCGCACTGCACTGTTGCGCTTGCGCTCACCAGAGCATGACACGTGTCTTCACCACAATCGCTTGCGCTCAGTGAGTGGCGCAAAGCGCCTAACAAATGCAATGCAGGGCCAAGCCCAATCAAAAAGACCTAACAGGCCAAAGTAAATTGCAAAGCAATAAAAGGGCAGAGCCCAAATGAAATTGATGCTCTGCATCATTTATAAAGGGCAGAGCCCAAAACAAAATTGATGCTCTGCATCCTTTCTGGGCAAGGCCCAAATAAAAATAAAAATAAATGCAATGCAAAAACAAATAAAATGTTGGACATTTTCAATTGGACTTAGCCCGATCGTGGCCATAAGTCCTTAAATTAAATTGACTGAGCAAAATGGCTCTCCTAAATCAATCTACATCCGGTTCGAGGGTACATCTCCGAACTCCTTTGACATCCATCGTTGTAATTCCTCAACGACGTCAAAGAGGTGACGGGTCCCAATGACCATACATCAATATGGACCGAAACGTCCCTAAACTAATATTGGACCGAAATGTCCCTAAACTAATGTTGGACCGAAACGTCCCTAAACTAATGGCGGACCACCACGTCCCTAAACTGGAACATGGACCACTACGTCCTTAAACTGGCGATGGACCACTACGTCCTTAAACTGGCGATGGACCGAAATGTCCTTAAACTAATATCGGACCGAAACGTCCTTAAACTAATATCGGACCGAGACGTCCTTAAACTAATATCGGACCGGAACGTCCCTAAACTAATATCGGACCGGAACGTCCCTAAACTAAGGGTGGACCACCACGTCCCTAAACTGGAACATGGACCACTACGTCTCTAAACTGGAACAATAGAGCTCCCAAATGCTCTTTTGTCGGATCTAAACGGTCCCGTTTAAGTTGATCTTAGCCCCAAATACGGCTAACGTATCCTTAAACATTTAAATGGATTATAAAAACCTAAATCGACTTTGGTTCAAGGGTACATCTCTGAACTCCTCTGACATCTGCCGTTGTAATCCTTCAACGACGTTAGGGAGGTGACGAGTCCCGATGACCAGATATTAAATGGATTATCACGTTAAGTTGATCTTAGTCTCAAACAGGACTATTGTATCCTTAACGAACGTTTAAGTTGATCTTAGCCGCAACGCGACTAATGCATCCTTAAACTAAAAAACAACAAATCCAAATCTAAGTAAACACGGATTTGGACTAGTCCACGTCCTACGGGCGACGGCATTATTCAGTCTCCGTATACAATCCACGGGCAACCACAAACAAAACAAACACACATGACACGAAGTGAAATTCTGGAGAAGGAGAAAGTGGCTACCGCGATGCGGTAGCGTAATTAACTGGAGGGGCTTGCGCCTGCAGGGAAGAGCGTCCCCACAATCAAAAACCCCTCTAGCGAGGGGGAATCTGACGAAGTCTGCTACATCGGCCGCATCCGTCTAAACCTCCGATACACGGTGTCATAAATGAACTTGGCATTTTCGGAGAGGTGGACGGATAGCACCAATTAGCATCTGCCCCGAATCTCAGCGTCAGGACATCGCAGTCTTGTGCGCCGTCTTTCGGAGGGGAACACCGGGTTTCACAGAGTCGCTACTGAAACCCGACGTTCCCCTGGTCGTGTGGATAGCCTGTGCAATGAAACCTAGACCCCTACGAGTGCGGTAAGTTACCCGCCAAAACCTGAAGCGAGGCAGCCCCCTACAGCAAAGTGAATGGACCACCCGGCACTTCACGGAATCCGGTAACTTGAGCACCCCTCCTTGGGTCAACCTATACCCCCTATGAGTGCGACGAATAGTCTGCCAATTCTAGTGTGAGGCCCCTCTGCCTCTCAAAGTCATGAGATACGGACCCGATGCCCTCCAGAACCCGGCTATCCGTGCACTCCACCGTGGGGTAAACCTAGTACAGAAATAAAAATATGTACAATGGGTACATCGACCTCAGCCCGGTTGTGCCCCAAAAGAATATTCTACAAACAGGCAGTGACGGCTGTCCACATGTTGGACGCTCGCCCCGCAATATCAAATGTACAAATAAATCCAAACAGCACTATCATTGCACACTGCTATCCACCACGACATATCCGTAACATCACAGCACAACACAGAATATCAACGCGAATGTCACGTTCACAAATCCGTCTAAAAGAACTATAGCAATTAGACGCAATTTACCGCTCGATTGACATTCACGGTCGGAGATATAATGTAATTACCGCATACTAACAAGTTTAAAATTTCGATCGACAAAACTTTCTGAAGTGGGCCCCACGTACATCTGCTGTACAGTAATAAAATTTGGGCCCAAAAGAAATATTCCATAAACAACAATTTTACAAGAAGAACCTACTGTAGAAAAATGGTTTACTGTAGCTCCAAAACGGTGGCGGAACCGCGACCAAACTAGGGTTTGAGCGGCGGTTCCGCGGCTCTTTGGAAGCTTCAGTTGACCAAATTTCACCAGAATTCTTAAAAAAGCCCGCTCTCTTTTCTGTGATATGCAAAATAATTTTTAGACCCTTTTAAAAATCAACAGAAACTTTAACCCAGAAAACTGCAGTTTTCGAAATTCCGTTCGATCGATATTTTAAACGCGTTAGCACAAGTTAGTAAAGCTTAATGGTGAGGCTCTGATACCACTGTAAGTCCACGGTAGCACCCCGGCCGTCTAACAGACACCAAATGCGGAACAAAAACTTTTTGACTGGCGCTATCGTATACTATAACCCGGATCTGCCATTAAAGCTAAACTAACAAACTACAAAGTGGGTAGAAATGTTATACCGAACGATCCGAGTCCTTCGGTCTTCAACCATCATCCCACGCTTTGTTGCGGCTGCTCCGATCTGCTGAATCTCCAGTCTTCTCGTCCAGGTGGCACCACGTCGACGGATCTTTAAACGGGCTCCGCCTCTGAACTGAAGCAACTCGGTCGTCAAGTTTGCTAAAAGAGACGACCAAGATGATGTAGAGAATGAGTAGAACACTTTGTCTCATTACGTCCAAACTCACGGACGAACGGTTAATGAAGTTGCCATTTGAATCGGGTAAATGAGAAGTTGGTATATGAAACTATCATGAACCACAACTAAATCTTTTTCCAAATCAACAACCTTGATCCTTCTCTCAAGAGGGGCCGGCCACTTATAGAGGAGGGGGTGAGTGTAGGAGCAAGGGGGTGACCTTAATCTAAGCTTATCATAACACAAAAGATCTCACTCAAATATCATAGCAAGAACAAAAAGTCATTAATGAAAAGGTGACTCAGTAATAACACCTCATCAACCATTAATGCAAACTAATGAGTCACAAACCTAGTCACCATTCTAGAACATTCCACACTCATGATTCACCTCATGACTCACCATCATGAAGAAAAGATAAATCCGTATTTAACCGAATGTTAAATACGGATGATAGAAAACTGGAAACTGGCAACTTCCAAAAGTGATCCCGAAACGAATTTCAGGATAACTCTGTAACAGTATAAACATACCCGCATTTGTATTACGATCGAATACAAATGCAACTGAGACAAAGATATTATATCTACACAGTATAATACTCGGATCCGGCTTAAATCAAAGCCCACCAGTATTATCTGCCCGAAATATGACACGTGCGTAAACGCACGTGCATTTTCCGAACCCTGCCATAAAACCATACGGCCTCTACAACGTTTCGCCCGAACAACTGTGTGTGGGGGACTCTAATGACTCATCAACACACAGGCACTGGGTATAACCACAAGCACGTCAGAGGTACAAGCTGTACGTAACGGTTGCCTATGTATTGATTGGAAGGGAAGCTGACGAGCGAACTCATCCAGAAACCCTACTGAGCCTGACAGTGACAATATCCGTACAGTCCGGTCCGTTCGTCTAAGAGTATTGCATATCGAGTATAGGGGGTGGATAAAGTCAGACCCCTAATAACGCGATAATTCGTGTCGGTATGAAGCTCATCACCTCCTGAGAAACTATTGATCCAAATCAGTAATTCTCCACTACCTCGGCCGAGGATTTCTAGTGATGGCCACCCGTGCACTGTGCGACATCAACCCCCAATACCGGGAGAAACGAATCCCCGACAATTCGCTCACTGCCTCCATGTGGCTCGGGACTGTACCCAACTAAAACCTGTTTGCATGTCTCCTTTGAGCGTGGTAGGGTAGTAATCAAAGCACAGTGGGAACTCACACGAGACAAATGACGATCTCAGGTTGACAAACTAACCTATGCACATGTCACCAGGGAACTGCTATCTGACGATATATATAATACTAACTAGCATGTTCCTGGCGAGTCCTGTCCGGTGTACTCAATGAGCACCTGTATACATCTTAGGTGAACCAACTGACACCAATGGCTTGTGAGACTGGCCACCGCCCCTCGTCGGGGTCTCGACTGTATACACTAGTCTACTCTGGAGTATCGATGCCCTGTCTCGAAACTCCCACGACTAGGGACACTTTTAAGGATGTGCTTATAGACCCCAGCTCCCACGTATATGATCGCCATCATACTGCTGGCAGTCAAGCAAGAATCCTATGGGCTCTATCAACATGCAATAGAGAACTAAAGCATGTAAACGATGATAAAGACAAACCAGATAGCATACTATCATCTCGAGCAAGACTTTCATATCGGTATAGGTCCTCCCTCAATCATTGCAATCACGTACCTGCGATCCAATAATTGACTTAGAGGGCACTATATCCAACACGATGAACTTTCATGTCCCTCTGGATTTTAAATCCACAGCAAGGGTATTTTACCCTTTTTAACAAGAACCTATTTTTTTCTTTAAGTTTTTCAACCGAAATATGAAACCATTTAATCTTCACCAGTAAATCTCTTTAGGGTTCATCTGATCCTTTAGGGAGATGCTAATGTCCATGGAATTTAATTCCATCCCGAGGAGCTCTGACTTTGGAACAAAAATTTCTGGGAATTTAATTCCCTTTTTCAAAAAGGAATTTAATTCTTCTGAAGAACTAAGTTCTTCCTAGAGAACTTCATGGGTTTTCTTGCTCTGAGTCATCTCTTTCGCATCCGAGAAGAAAAGGTTTGTAATAAATTCTCATGATCTTTATTTCAGGTATTATGGATGCCCATATGTATGATCTTGACGAAGTCATTTCTTACGGGAATATTCGTGCACTGGGCCGTAGCCAGAACCAGGAGTTCACCAACGCTCAGTGTGCTGAGATCATGAGCTACTTCGACGAGTACACTGGTCGGCTACTCCCTCGCCGCTCTTCTCTTCTGAGACTCATTGTGCTGGCGATCTGGGAGGCGCTTCCTCTCTTTTGCACCTGCG
Source organism: Agapanthus africanus (assembly GCA_030015575.1). Taxonomy (NCBI): domain Eukaryota; kingdom Viridiplantae; phylum Streptophyta; class Magnoliopsida; order Asparagales; family Amaryllidaceae; genus Agapanthus; species Agapanthus africanus. The sequence goes on along the minus strand of CM057340.1, from coordinate 750,276,060 downwards.
TGCCGCTCAGGGCATTGGACGCTGTCGAGGATAAAGTACATTCGGTGTACCTGATGATCCTAATCTCGAAGAGGAGGCGAGACAACCTAATTGATCTCTTGCACCAGGCTTTTCAGCAGTCGGCCATACTTGCTGCCTATCGGAGGATAGAAGACATTCGTGAGGACTCCGATGCTTGTGACCGCGAGAGAAAACATACTCAGATGGTTCGAAATGCTTGGAGGATCTTGGACAAAGCCAAGTTTGAGTTTCTCAATCCGTGCCTTGCGTCTGAGGTCTTGCCTTTGTAATCGTTTTTCCTATTTTTTTATTTTGTATGAACTTTTTAAAGTATGAATGATAAGTTTTATCGTGCCCTTCTGTGTTTGCATGCCCCTTTTTCTTGCGGAATTTTGTCACTTTTGCTACTGTTGCTGCTGATGTGTTTAGTGGGTAAAGCACTATTTCACTTTTCAGTACACGTCAAGTTTGGTGCTCACGTGCTCCATACGTGGGGTCCCTTTGATGGGACTGTTTAATTTTTCATGCCATATTCTCCGTGTGCAGCATTTAATGCTAGAAAGGAGCCTTGGAAATAGTCCCATCTCCTTGATTTCCAATGCTTTCCCTTTTTGGGTCTCGGGAATAGTCCCACCATGCAGGATTCTCCGTGCGCAGCATTTAATGCCCCTCTTTATAACCTGAGGCCATGGCCTTCTTTTCTCTTCACAGAGAAATTTCTTCTCAATTTAGTGCGATTTATCTTGAGGAACAACTGGGTGCCATGACCTGCAACCGCCCTCATGCTCGTCGACAGCCATGGGAAGTTCCTATCGAGGAGATGATCCCCCGCTTTGCCACACGATTGGTGGATCCCCTCCTTACCGACGACGAATGCGACTCAGCGGCATATGAACTCTCGATCCGCAGGGGGTCTCCCCTCCCAATGGGCTCCCTCTGGCTCCGGATGATTCTTGCTGCCGTGCTTGCCGACATCTCTCCTCACCCGGCGGAGATGACCATGGCGATGCTTGACGCAGCTGAAGAAAAGCTCGAGGGCTTTCACGAAGCGTGCCTAATTACTCAGGCTTTGAAGGATTGCTCGATTCACCTGTTGAGCCAAATAAGAGCCCGGCGGGCTATCGTGTTTGTTTTTGCGGACGAACATGGCGCCAATCGATGGGGTGCGACTCCTCGCGAGAACCGTCGCTTCGATGTGTTGGAGAAAGCAGAGAGAGAGATGGAGAATTTTGTTCTTTATTTTGTTAACCCTTGTGCTACTGATCCCGTGTTTGGTGACCTTTTCCCGCTAGCGTAGTATATTCACATTAGTTTTCGCATGCTTTATGTTGAATTTTTATGTGTGCTGGGTACTCGTATGTATGTCTTGCTTGCATAAATGAGCTTCGTATTCTTCCCATGAGAACTTTCTTTAATTGCGAATTGCGAACATTATCATTATGTTGCGTGCACATCAGAGCTTCGGGTATCATTTCTTTTATAATATTCATATAGTTGTGAATGCATGCTTGACAGAATACACATCGGAAATTTTTCTTGTTGCTTCCTATACCACGTGATGTGCGCACGCTTTAGATCAACTATTGCCGTCGAATGGAGGCTTGCTTATACGGTCTTGAGCGTACATGTCCTATTTCAAAGGCTGCGGCTGCGAAGGCGGGCTTGCGTGGTCTGATAGAGCGATGTGCGGTGAACTTGGTGTCATGCGAGAAGAGGCTCGGCCGCAAATTCTCAGAAAGGGAGCTGGCTTCTAAGGCATTGAGCGAGCTTCAAGCCAGCCTTACAGCTAAAGCCAATAAAGCGTATGAACTCTGGCGGGTACTTCAAGAGTCTATCAAAGAGGTGGTGGCTCTTGATAAGGCTGCCGTGTTCACTCGCGAAAGAGTCGAGGCTCACAAGGCTACTGAGAAAGAGCTCGAAGGCCAGCTCGCCTCGTATTAGGCTCAGCAGGCTCAGGCGGAGGCCCGTCTTCTGGCGATCCTGAATCATGAAGCTGTGGCCCAGCAAAAGAAGGATGAACTAGCAAAATTGCTAAATCGCCTGCCGGTTTGAAAACTTGTATCTTTTCCTTTCTTTTTGTACGTACTCCTGAATGAGAGTATTTTCTTTTTGCCTTTTCATGAATTGTACCTTGTATCCATTTTGGTTTATGAATAAAAGACGTATTTTTTTTCCTTCTCAATGGTGTGTCTCTTTTTATTGAATGTGTTCTGCGGATAATTCATCTTGGTCTCCTTGCAGGGTAGTGATGGCTTAGGATTCAGGGTTAAGATCTGCTTCCTAAGACTTTTGAGCTTTATGAGCTGTGAGGGTCTCATAAAGAGTTTTTCTCCCTACAGGTCGAGAGGACCCCGTAGGTGTAAGTTCTCCTAAAGAATCGTGAGGATTCTTAAGCGGGTTTTCCCTTGGGGCTCGTAAGGATCTCACAAGAGAGTTTTCTTCCCTACAGGTCGTGAGGACCCGCTAGTGCTGGGTGCGGTTGCCCTTATCCGTATTTCACGGGATCATGGGTTGCTTTGGGATGTTTATCAAGGTACCATAGTTTAAAGACATCGCGGTCAAGGTAAGGACATCATAGTCCATGGGTTTAAGGACTCCACAGTCCAACGTTAGTTTTAAGACATCACGGTCAAGGTTAAGGACGTCATAGTCCGTGGGTTTAAGGACTCCACAGTCTAATGTTAGTTTTAAGACATCACGGTCAAGGTTAAGGACGTCATAGTCTGAGAATTTAAGGACTCCATAGTCCGACGCGTGGTTACCGGGACCCGTCACTTCTTTGAAGACGTTGATGAATTACAACGACGAATATCAAAGGAATGACGAGATGTACCCTTGAACCAAGGCAAAATCGATCTAGAATCATCATGGTTGATCGTTAGTTTTAAGACATTACGGTCAAGTTTAAGGACATCATAGTCCGTGGATTTTAAGGACTCCACAGTCCGATGTTTGCTCTAGATGCTTCACACGGGTTCACTGCCGTGCTCTGCAAGGACCAGGCTCCGCTCAGGACATTTTCCGCGGGGTCAAAGAGCGACGTTATCCGCGTTCCACGTGACCAGGAATTTTGCACTAGATGCTTCACACGGGTTCACTGCCGTGTTCGGCGAGGACTAGGCTCCGCTCTAGATGCTTCACACGGGTTCACTGCCATACTCTGCGAGGACCAGGATCCGCTCTGGACGTTTTCCACGGGGTCAAAGAGTGACGTTATCCGCGTTCCACGTGACCAGAAATTTTGCTCTGGATGCTTCCCACGGGTTCACTGCCGTGTTCTGCGAGGACCAGGCTCTGCTCTGGACGTTTTCCACGGGGTCAAAGAGTGACGTTATCCGCGTTCCACGAGACCATGAATTTTGCTCTGGATGCTTCCCACGGGTTCACTGCCGTGTTCTGCGAGGACTAGGCTCCGCTCTGGACGTTTTCCATGGGGTCAAAGAGTGACGTTATCCGCGTTCCACGAGACCAGGAATTTTGCTCTGGATGCTTCCCACGGGTTCACTGCCGTGTTCTGCGAGGACCAGGCTCCGCTCTGGACGTTTTCCACGGGGTCAAAGAGTGACGTTATCCGCGTTCCACATGACCAGGAATTTTGTTGATTATATCCGCATTTCACAGAGTTGGGATTTAACTCTCTGTGGGAGTACATCGTCGAGTTATGGAACTGGGAGTTGCCACTGTTCCGCTTTGCTTGATGTTGTGTCTGCTGTAATGAGATGAGTGTTGAGAGGATCTCTAGGCTGTCTGTGAACCATCGAGATTTGGCTTCATCTTCTGATGAAACCTGGGGAGGAGGAGTGTGATTCCTTCTTCGTTTGCACCCCTGGATTGTATACAGGGATTGATGTAACATCACCTGTAGGGCAAAAATATCATTTTTATTTTATTTCTTTTTCCGCGTTGCTCTATCATTTCAGCTTTTATATCGCGAAGGTCGCGATTGCCCCATCATTTTGGCTATTTTTTTCGCGGCGCCCAATCATTTCAGCTATTTATTTTATTTTTTACTCGCTGCTTTTTATTGTGAGTTGCCCAATCATTTCGGCTATTTTTCATGCATACATTTTTACTTGCTGATTTCGTCGCAAGTTGCCCCATCATTTCGGCTATTTCGTATGCATGTGTGGCTTGCTGGCTTTTCGCTACAAGCTTGGATTTAGACACCGATTTTGGCATCAGCATAGCTACGACTGGGATATTGCCAGGAGCGAATCATCATTTGCCTCTGTCGATGTCGAACAAAGGTGGCTTAGTAAACAGGGTTAAGGGTCCTGTCGACTAAGGCTTTTGACTTCATGAGCCGTAAGGGTCCCACTAAGGTATTTCTCCCTACAAGTCGTGAGGATCTTGTAGGTGTGTTTTCTCCTTGGGAATCGTGAGGATTCCTAAGTGCATGTTCTCTTATAAGTGTTAAGGATCTTACAAAAGGGTTTTCTCCTTATAAGTCGAGAGGACTTACAAGGGTTTTTCACCATATAAACATATCTCTAGTCACGGTTAGGACTCGATTAGGGAAATGTTTATTCGCGCCCGTGGATTGTATACAAGGGTCAGTATTGAGCCACTTGTAGGGCAATAATGAAGGTTGTAGGGAGGGGGTTGCTTAAGAACAGGTTCGGGTCTCTGTAACTTAAGACTTTCAAATCTTATGAGCCGTGAGGGTCCCATAAGAGAGTTCTCCTTACGAGTCGTGAGGATCTCGCAAGTGTAATTTCTCCTTAAGAATCGTGAGGATTCCTAAGTGTGTTGCTCCCTTGTGAGTCGTAAGGATCTCACGCGGGTGGTTTCTCCTTACAAGGTCGTGAGGACCCTGCAAATGTCCTTTAACGAGGTTGCGCCCTTTCGGATTTTCACAAACACTCGCCGGTAGCCCTGCTGTTTTTACTCACGGAGTCCTTTCGGGTTTTCATCCGTGCCCATTTCGCTTATGGACATACCGTTTTATTTTTATTATATTATTTTTTTAAATATTTTTTTGTATCGACTTTGAGACGCTGCAATCCACCGCAGTTTATCGACATCTCGGTCAACGGCTAGTTTTAGGATATAGTGGTCCATTGTTAGTTTAAGGACGTTTCGGTCCGTTGTTAGTTTAAGGAAATTTCGGTCCGTTGTTAGTTTAGGGAAATTTCGGTCCGTTGTTAGTTTAGGGACGTTTCGGTCCGTTGTTAGTTTAGGGACGTTTCGGTTCGTTGTTAGTTTAGGGACATTTCGGTCCGTTGTTAGTTTAGGGACGTTTCGGTCCGTTGTTAGTTTAGGGACGTTTCGATCCGTTGTTAGTTTAAGAACATTTCGGTCCGATGTTGAAGAAGGCCGGTTACTACTTATAGGGCTCGGGCTTAGGAAGACAGCGAGCGGACATAGTCGTCGTCATCTATCATTGACCTAGGCCCTGGCCCGTTAAGCGTAGTATTTCTTCAGAAAGCGACCGTTTATTGGCCTGAAAGGTCTTTCACCGTGCATATCCCTGAGTAGATACGCTCCACCCTGGTAGACCTTGTCTATGATGTACGAGCCTTCATAGTTCGGCTCGAATTTTCCCCGCTTGGCGCGATTGGGGATCATAGGTCTTTTGACCACTAGCACGAGTTCGCCTTGGCGGAATGTCCTCGGCCTGGTCAATCTTTCATATGAGCACGTCATCTTTGCTTTATAAACCTCCAGATTTTGTTGCACTATGAGCCGAGTTTCATCAACGGCGTCAAGCTCCTCAAGCCGAAGGTGAGCATTTTCTTCATCCGTCGGCTCGTAGTGGACTGCCACTCGTAGAGAAGGTAGCTCTATCTCAAGGGGGAGTGCTGCTTCTGTACCGAATACCAACGCGTACGGCGTTGTGTTCGTGGCCGTCTTGAACGTAGTTCGATACGCCCAGAGAGCTTCTTGTAATCTCTCGTGCCAGTCCTTCTTATTTCGGGATACCGTCTTCTTTACGATCTTCGTCAAGGTCTTGTTGAAAGCCTCAGCTAGACCGTTAGCTCGCGGATTATAAACTGAGGAATATCTTCAGTCTATGTTGTGTTGTTGTGCGAAGCGGCTAATCTTGTGGCTTCTGTAGGCTGGCCCGTTATCGGAGATGATTCGTCTCGGAGTTCCGAACCGATAAATGACGTGCGTCTTGAAGAAATGGAGGATATTCTCCGTCTTCACTTCCCTCAGCGGTACTGCTTCTGCCCATTTGGAGAAGTAATCAGTTGTCGCTAGGATGAAACGATGTCCCCTGGATGATGTTGGTTCGATAGGGCCGACTATGTCAGTTCCCCACATCTCGAATGGCCAGCTAGCCACCGTTGGATGTAGAGGATTTGGATGCTGGTGGATGAAGTCCCCATGAATCTGGCACGAGTGGCATTGCTTCGCATACTCGAGGCAGTCTTTGTTAGTTATATGTATGCCCTAGAGGCCATTACTGTACATAGGATGTATATTGTAGTGGATGCTGGGACATATATAGGGAGGACTTTCTTGCTCGACATGATAGTATGCTATCTGGTTGAACTTTACCTTAACGTGTATGCTGATTGTCTCTCTGTTACATGTTGGTAAAGCCCTTAGGATCTGTACTTGACTACCTGGACTATGATGCGGATCATACTAGTGGGGACATGGTAGTCCATAAGTACATCCTTCAAAGTCCCTAGTCGTGGGTGTATCGAGACGGGGCATCGATATACCAGAGTAGACTAGCGTGTACCTTCTCGACCCATACAGATGGGCGATGGATGATCCCATATCCATTGGTGTTTGACATCGGAGATGATATACGGGTGCTCAGTTGAGACTGGGTACACTGGACGGACTCGCCGAGAACTCCCAGATGGTATTATACCTCACGTCAGATGGCAGTTCTCTGGTGACACTGGTACAGAGTAGTCTGTTGACCCGAGATCGTCATAGAGTCTTGTGTGGTTCCCACTGTGCTTTGATTTCTATCTTACCACGTCCAAGAGGGCGTGCAAAACGGTGGTTTTTGGGTACAGTCCCGAGTCACATGGAGGCAATGAGCGATAGGAGGGGATTCGTCTCTCCCGGTATAGGGGGTTGATGTTGCGCTGTGTTCGATTGGCTATAACAGGAAATCCCTGGCCAGGGTTGCTGAGATTTACTGGTAAGTGTTACCAGTAGTTTCTCGAATTGTTATAGACCTCATATCGACACGACTTATTGAGCTATTGGGGTCTGACGTTTACCACCCCTAGGCGAGATATGCGACATATCAGACGATCAGACCGGACTGTACGGTAGTGTTACTGGTCGGATTCACTGGAGTGTGAGCGGGCTTGCTCGTCGATCTTCAGATCGCTCAATACCCGGGTGGCCGTTACGTTTAGCAGACCGCTTGCGGCTTGTGGGTGTTTGATATGATCATCATCCGCTGCCGGCGTATTGACGAGTCTTTAGAGTCCTACACAGAGGTTTCCTGGCTCAAGCGAAACGAAATAGGAGCGCATATGAGATATGTGCGGGACCGAGAATAATGCGAGTATGTGATACCGTATTCCATTCTCGCGATGAATGTATCGAATGGTTGTATGCGATATAACCTAGTTATCGATTCAAGCGTTGATTCGATAAGCCGATACATTGTATACTAGTCGGTTGTGTGCGACATGACCGGATCATTGAATCAAGTGTTGATTTAATGATTTAATGTATAATTATATATTTGATATATTACTTTGCATTAACTAGTATTGGTTCACTTTAAATGGATTTTCTCACTCGGGTGTGCGCATTACATATGCGATATGATTTTGTGCACTTGCTTGTATCATGTTTGATGATACATGCTTTTTGGTTAAGTGTAAAGTATTAAACCTTGGTTAGTGGGAATGGTTAGGGTTTATCTTTTAGTTATTCATTTATCTTATTTAGTTATCCATTTATTTTTGATAAATGAATAAAAGGAAGAGAAAAGGATGGTGGCTTCTTTTGTTGTTTAGTTAAAGCTTCATGAAGCTTTGACTTAGTCCACTATTCTTATCTCATCCTTAACCCTAACCATACCACTCAACCATGATTAATTCTCTACACTAAACCATGGTTCTAAGATGATAAGAATGTATTATTCTTTTCATTTTAGATTTATTCTTATCATAACATTTCTTCTTCTTCTTCCTTGCTTCAAGTGAAGAAAAGCTTACATCATCAATGGTGATTGATGTTTTTGAGTGAGAAATCCAATTCTAAAGTTAACCCACTTCCTATTTCTTCATCCTCTACCTCTTGCCAAGTAGTAGAGTGTGTTTACTTCACAAGTTTCTTGACTTGGTGAAGTCGGAGCTTGATTTAGCGATGCCTCGACGTAGATCATCTTCGGCATGGACATCGACGACCTAGCTTACCCATTCTCCGACGAAGCCGATCCTAGAGCCCGGATTTGACTTGGACAGCGGAGAGGACTTCGTTGCGGAGCTATGGAGGTGGAGCACCGGATCTACAAAGGTTGTATTTCCGTTTTCTCATTAGTTAAGTGTTAACTAGTTCAATGTTCGCCTAGACATCTAGTTATCGATCCGTAGTTTAGGGTTTGTAGGCACCATAATTTTTGAAATTGCCATGCTTGATGGCTTGGGAGACCTCACTTGAGTGCCTAGGAACCCTACAGTGGTATTAGAGCCTAGCTAGAGCCTTAGGTGAAGTCTAGACGCGATTTGAAGTCCGATCGAACCGAAACCCTACCCGGAAAATTGCTCTCTGTCCTTTTTCTAAAAACAGTGATTTTTCATGATTAAAAATATGCAGAGAAATAAGCAGGAAAATATAAGAATTACGGTGCAAAATTGGGACCATGAACAGTGAACTTTGGCGCGGATCCGCGGCATAATGTTGATTTAGGCGGCGGTTCAGCGGCAGTTTGCTGATGTCAGCCCTAACTTTTTACACAGTAATTCATTGTTTCAGCTTCTGAGTTCTCTGGATATTTTTAAAAATTATTCAAGAGTTGAATTTTCTGCAGTTGTTTTGGGGATTCGTATGTTCGATCGGAGTATCAGATGTTGTCTATGTGGCTTTCCGGATAAATTTTAGAATATGTTAAAAAGTTCGACCGGATATAAATACCCAATTTTTCCCCTGTCGGGAAATTTCCAAGTGTTGGATTTTTCCGTAGTTTAACGACGTTCTAAGTAGTGCAAGTAACGCGATGGTCCCTCTAGAAGACACAAACCTTAACTCGATTATGTGACCGTCTTGAACTGCCCTTTGAACCTTCGGGTTTGGGGCAGTACGGCGTGCCACATGTGAGGCGTTGGCTTGACCCTTCTACGGCTGGACCGTCGGTACTGAGGCACGAACTGAATGTTGTTAGACTTGTTTCATGTGGTGATCTGTATCGGGAAAACTTGGGTGTTAGATTGTTCGATCGAAAAGTTTAACATTTTCTGTTTATCCGGAATGGGATACAATAATTGGAATTCACAAAAAGTTATGTGATAACTGAATGAATGTTATAAACATAGCAGTTTAGTCTCAATTGATCGGTTGCCACGGAATTTTGATGTGATCAAAAGTCCGTCGCAATCACGTAGCGTACGCGGATACTCGCCGGGTAAACTTAATAGACAGCCTCACTCCATAGCCCCGACCAAGTGACTGTAGGAGAACCCCGTCGCCGAAAGCATCCGTCCGGGTGCTCGCGGTAGCGGTGTTCCGCCTTGGTGCACTTCGTCGACGGTATCGGGGGTGCGGCCGCCTACTAAAGTTTGCGACGAGTATTCGATCAGACTATCGGGAATCTTGTTGAATTGCCCGACTCGATATTGAAAAGTGTTTTCGATAATGAGACTAAAATGCGGGGTTTATAATTGTTAGGCATGCGATGTCTAAGTAATTCATTTGGTCAGGCATGCGATGTCTGAGGTGGTTGCGGATTCCAACTGTTGTAGTTTTACACTTTCTTTTCTGTGACCGTAAGTGTAATATGTGATATCGCCGGTTTCGTTGCTATATGTCAACGACAATTGGGATGCGCATATTTACTTACGTTGATGACATGTGATGTTATGTGTTGCTGGATATGCTATATTGGATCGTCGTGTTTGAATAGCCGGGGGTTTTTATGTGAGATGAGTGTTTTTCATTTTCATTCATGTAAAAACTTGTATGTAATATTCTTTTATTGGGGCGCTTCCAGGTTGCGGAAGTTGTCACCGTTTGTATATTATTTACTTTTCCGCACTAGGATAGACCCAAGGAGGGGAGCACAAGTAACCGGGTTCTGGAGTCCAGTGGGAGACCAACTCGAGGAGTCGGGTCCGGGTCTCCTAACTCTAGAATTGGTAGGGTTGCTTGCCGCTCTCGTAGGGGTCTAGGGGTGTGGGTTTGGCTATTCATCACGACCGTGGAATCCGTGTTTTATACTGGCTCGTATTGAAAACACGGACGTCCTAGTATATCCAATATTTCATATGTTTCTTCTGCTGCGATATCTGTGATGTGATCATGTGATGTTCTATGATAGATACTGTATATAGTATATATGATATATTATATAGACGTTACTTATGTTTTACACCCGTGCTAGCCCTGCCCCGCTCTGCCGTTAGTTACCTAACCTAACGGTGCACGAGGGGACATCGAGGCGAATGCGGATGGCATAAGTGTACGTCGTATTTATCTGTGATGTATAGGTACTTAAATGATGGGACTTCATTAATATGATTAATGAATTAAAAGAAACCTAAGATGTTGTAGAATCGAATTTCAAAATAAAACAGGTAGCTACAGTTCTTGCTTTGCATAGCGGTATATGCGATATATCCTGCACCTTATTCGATGAGGAAAGGACCGAGATCCCTTCACCGGGAGTGACTCCTTTAGCAATAACTGGCAGATGCTACAACCTTCGGTTTGTCTTTTGATTGCTTTTAAGTGTTTTTGCTTTGCACAGTGATATATATGATATATCCCGCACCTCATTCGACGAGGAAAGGACCGACGATCCCTTCACCGGGAATGACTCCTTTAGCAAAACTAGAAAAGCTTCAAAAACACTCCATTTTAAAATCATTTGATTCTACAACGATATCAAGTTCATTACGCAATAGGTTTTCAGAAAAACCTGTCGTAGCCCTCCGTCATTTCAGATATGTACTGGTTAGTATTCGTGCTGCGTTTGTTGACCTCTGTCAAGGCGTAGTGTGCGGTAGCTGATTAGTGCTTATCTGCATAAGCATATGATGTGATTGATTTAGGGTAGTCGTGCGACCTTGTTGACCTCTGTCAAGGGTCGTGCGGGTGGGTTTACTTCAATCAGGAAATGACGGGTTGAACTTGACTAGCAGTCTATGGTTTGTTGACCTCTGTCAAGGTCATAGGACGCTAGGGGCAAAATATTATCGGGAATTTCAAGTGTTGAAATTTGCAATGAGATTGCATACCTTCTATGAGATAGTTGGATCCCGATACCCGCTGCGAGTAAGTGTTACTCCTGGGGGGGTTTTATACGTTACAATTAGCCGATCAAGTAGGTGTCTAGAAAGGTGTCAACGGGGTTACGCCTCTGGGAAAACGAGGTTTACATTAATTAGGTTCGTGCGAAAGCAAGGGGGACCTCCCTCAAAGTACCGACACTGGCCTGGCTGAAAGATTGGCGAACTTGTAGTGTGTAATTAATCCCGGCTAGTCTTTCCTTTTAGGGTTTGAAGGAAGATTTGATAAAAAGCAGTGGGAGCCATCCTGATTAGATAAAATAATAACCAATCTATTCTTGACAGAGCGCACGCTGAGTGTTTTCTTCTCTCTCTCTCCTGGTAGCGACCATATCACGCCTTAATCAAGATAATAATACGGATTATTGACCGAACCCGCTTGTTATACTGAGCTGGGGAACGTTGGTCCCGCTCCAACTTATAATTGTTATAAGACAGAGCAGGAAATTGGGGATTACCAGAATTCCCGTGCCGCCCAAACGAAGAGAGTGCATGCTGATGCATCATCTTCGGGTGTGTTCATTACAAAGAACTGTTTCTCTGTATCCTCTACGTCCTGGGTATGTGATACCAGATCAGGATCCCAGATATGTAATCAGTTACATAGGGCTACAGAAAGGTAGAGAACTGAGAACGGGTGATAAGTTTCATGAGGCAGAAAACGGGGCAAGTGTTGCAGCCAAGTCTGTTGGTCACTGTCACCCTGTATTACGAATACATTGATTCTGAACAAATGTTATTAGATACCGAACCTGATATACAAAATCATATCAGTCTCTTTATTAGTAAAGAAATGATAAAATTTTGTATAGTTGGATAATGTTTTGAACATTTCCTATATCAAAAGTTGATCGGTTCAGGCACGTTATCTAAAAGCATTAATGTTCTAAATCAAACTACAGTTCTTAGTATATGGAACACACACAAGAGGAAGAGTTCAGAAATGAACGGATCCTTCTTAAGGTATTGTAGACTAGGTCAGATCAATGTGACCCGACTAGCTGAAGTTACACGTAGATGCATATTTAAATCAGTTTGAATCTACATCTTGTGAAACTTGCCAGTCATGTCACAAAGATATAATGACCATAGCTCCGTTTATTGGAAACAGAGAAAGAGTTAGTGAACTCTTGGGATGATACATGTTGATGTATGTTAGGTCCCCTGTCTACACATGCCAGGATTGGTTCTTTATACTTCATTACGTTCTCTGATGATCTCTTTAGATTCAGACATATGTTCTTGTTGAAACACAAGTCCGAACCTTTTGAGATATTCACAGAATATAAGTTAGAAGTAGAGAACCAAAATACGGGTATAAGTATTATGTCCTTTTATGAGATCAAGGAGGAGAATACTTGAGCACGGAATTCCTGGACTTTTCTAAAAGAGAATGAGATTCTCTCTCAGCATTACTCCTCCGTATAAACCATAGCACGATGGTATATCGGGGCGGAGCAGATACACCCTATTTGATATGGTGTGCTCTATGATGAGTACTACTGAGTTACCTTTTTCCTTTTGGGAGTTATGCACTTGAGAAGCTGCATACCTATTGAATAGGGTTCGAATCAAATCAGTTGCCTACCACTTCATATGTGATATGGTATGGGAAGAGCCCATGTCTTAAGCCAGTTAAGATTTGGGGTTGTCCGGCCTATGTCTAAAAGCAAAAACCGGACAAGCTCAAGGCAAGATCTGTTATGTACAACTGGAAAGGTTCCAGCCATACAAACGACAGCAGATGATTTGATAGAACCAAAGGATTCAGTAGATTCCAACGAACCTCAGCCTCTCCGCCGATCTAGTAGGGTTCCTCACCCACCTGAGAGATACTTCTGTTTCTCCATGACAGTGGGAGCGAGGATCGCATCATGAGATGATGACCCAACTAGTTTCGAGCTGGCCGTCAGGAGTAAGACTCTGTAAGAATGGCTGGATGTTTAGCGATCTGAGATGGAATCCTTATACACCAACAAAGTATGGACTTTGGTTGCTATATCTGAAGGGTTAAATCCCCATCAGGAGCAAGTATATCTTGAGAAGATTACTTGGTGTACATGGAAAGGTTGAGACTTTCAAAGCTAGACTTGTTAAAAGTTTGCATCATTGACCAGGTACGGATAATGATGAAACCTTTTCAAGTAGCTATGCTTAAGTCCATCCAGATCCTACTTGCCACGGCTACATACCATGACTGCGATATCTGGTGGTTGGGTGTCTTGACTGCTTTTCTAAATGATGATTTGGAAGAAAGCGTCTATAAGTACACAGCCAGAGGGCTTCGTAGACAGTGGGAGCAGCGGAAACGTGTACAAGATGCTTTATAGGATAAAGCAGGCATCGCGGAGTTGGAACATCTGTTTTGATGGATTAGTCAAAGAAGTTGACATCATCAAAATGGTAGATGAACCTTGTATAAACAAGAAGGTAGTAGGGAGTATGGTGACGATCCTCGTAGAGTACGTGGATGACATACTCTTGATAGGGAAGGAGTTTCCTATGCTACGCTCGATCAATCTCCGCTTATCACAATGATTCTCCACTTAGGATCAAAGTGATACCTACCAAATCCTGGATTTTGGATCTATGAGATAGATCTAAATGGATGTTAGAATTCTCACTAGTTGTAGTGAGACGGTATAAACCGATCCTGGGGAGAATCACTGGAAGGGTTCCAGGGTGATAAGGACGACTGAATGTCAGTCGCAGGCATTGTCTTTACCCTCAGTAAAGGGACGGTATGTTGGAAGAGTTCCAAGCTAGATACCGTGGCATACTAGACGATAAAGGCAGGATACATCGCTACTAAAGATGCTACCAAAGAGGCTGTTTGGGTGTATATTGGTTCATAAGATGAACTACGTTCCTACCATTGTGTGACAATGGAGTTGTGGCTTATGCCAAGGAACGCACGTCCCATCAGTGATCCAGATATATTCTAAGGCAGTATCACTTGATCATGGAGATGGTTGATCTCCAGGGAGAGCGAGGTTAGGAGAGTAGACTCAGAGGACAACACAGCGGATCCACTCACAATGGCCTGTTCCCAGAGAGAGACTTTTATGGGATGGTTGAGTATGAGATACTACAACCACTGCTACAGATGGCCCTAGTGCAAGTGGGAGATTGTTAGTTATATGTATGCCCTAGAGGCCATTACTGTACATAGGATGTATATTGTAGTGGATGCTGGGACATATATAGGGAGGACTTTCTTGCTCGACATGATAGTATGCTATCTGGTTGAACTTTACCTTAACGTGTATGCTGATTGTCTCTCTGTTACATGTTGGTAAAGCCCTTAGGATCTGTACTTGACTACCTGGACTATGATGCGGATCATACTAGTGGGGACATGGTAGTCCATAAGTACATCCTTCAAAGTCCCTAGTCGTGGGTGTATCGAGACGGGGCATCGATATACCAGAGTAGACTAGCGTGTACCTTCTCGACCCATACAGATGGGCGATGGATGATCCCATATCCATTGGTGTTTGACATCGGAGATGATATACGGGTGCTCAGTTGAGACTGGGTACACTGGACGGACTCGCCGAGAACTCCCAGATGGTATTATACCTCACGTCAGATGGCAGTTCTCTGGTGACACTGGTACAGAGTAGTCTATTGACCCGATATCGTCGTAGAGTCTTGTGTAGTTCCCACTGTGCTTTGATTTCCATCTTACCACGTCCAAGAGGGCGTACAAAACGGTGGTTTTTGGGTACAGTCCCGAGTCACATGGAGGCAATGAGCGATAGGAGGGGATTCGTCTCTCCCGGTATAGGGGGTTGATGTTGCGCTGTGTTCGATTGGCTATAATAGGAAATCCCTGGCCAGGGTTGCTGAGATTTACTGGTAAGTGTTACCAGTAGTTTCTCGAATTGTTATAGACCTCATATCGACACGACTTATTGAGCTATTGGGGTCTGACGTTTACCACCCCTAGGCGAGATATGCGACATATCAGACGATCAGACCGGACTGTACGGTAGTGTTACTGGTCGGATTCACTGGAGTGTGAGCGGGCTTGCTCGTCGATCTTCAGATCGCTCAATACCCGGGTGGCCGTTACATTTAGCAGACCGCTTGCGGCTTGTGGGTGTTTGATATGATCATCATCCGCTGCCGGCGTATTGACGAGTCTTTAGAGTCCTACACAGAGGTTTCCTGGCTCAAGCGAAACGAAATAGGAGCGCATATGAGATATGTGCGGGACCGAGAATAATGCGAGTATGTGATACCGTATTCCATTCTCGCGATGAATGTATCGAATGGTTGTATGCGATATAACCTAGTTATCGATTCAAGCGTTGATTCGATAAGCCGATACATTGTATACTAGTCGGTTGTGTGCGACATGACCGGATCATTGAATCAAGTGTTGATTTAATGATTTAATGTATAATTATATATTTGATATATTACTTTGCATTAACTAGTATTGGTTCACTTTAAATGGATTTTCTCACTCGGGTGTGCGCATTACATATGCGATATGATTTTGTGCACTTGCTTGTATCATGTTTGATGATACATGCTTTTTGGTTAAGTGTAAAGTATTAAACCTTGGTTAGTGGGAATGGTTAGGGTTTATCTTTTAGTTATTCATTTATCTTATTTAGTTATCCATTTATTTTTGATAAATGAATAAAAGGAAGAGAAAAGGATGGTGGCTTCTTTTGTTGTTTAGTTAAAGCTTCATGAAGCTTTGACTTAGTCCACTATTCTTATCTCATCCTTAACCCTAACCATACCACTCAACCATGATTAATTCTCTACACTAAACCATGGTTCTAAGATGATAAGAATGTATTATTCTTTTCATTTTAGATTTATTCTTATCATAACATTTCTTCTTCTTCTTCCTTGCTTCAAGTGAAGAAAAGCTTACCTCATCAATGGTGATTGATGTTTTTGAGTGAGAAATCCAATTCTAAAGTTAACCCACTTCCTATTTCTTCATCCTCTACCTCTTGCCAAGTAGTAGAGTGTGTTTAATTCATAAGTTTCTTGACTTGGTGAAGTCGGAGCTTGATTTAGCGATGCCTCGACGTAGATCATCTTCGGCATGGACATCGACGACCTAGCTTACCCATTCTCCGACGAAGCCGATCCTAGAGCCCGGATTTGACTTGGACAGCGGAGAGGACTTCGTTGCGGAGCTATGGAGGTGGAGCACCGGATCTACAAAGGTTGTATTTCCGTTTTCTCATTAGTTAAGTGTTAACTAGTTCTTTTGCGCCTAGACATCTAGTTATTGATCCGTAGTTTAGGGTTTGTAGGCACCATAATTTTTGAAATTGCCTTGGTTGATGGCTTGGGAGACCTCACTAGTGTGCCTAGGAACCCTACAGTCTTGGATCATCGTGGGCCAATAATAACCCATTTGTTTGATCTTCAACTTCATCTTCGGTCCGGCTTGGTCAGAACCGCAGAGTCCGTCGTGAACTTCTTGGATGACTCTTTCTGCTTCTTCGAGTCCCAGGCATCTCAACCACAGGGAATCAAATGACCTCTTGTACAGAGTGTCATTGACGAAGGCAAAAGATAGGGCTCGCTTCATGAGCTGGTGTCCGCATTTTCAGGCGTTCGACGGGATTTGAAGTAGTCTATGAAGACTTCTTTCCAATCTTCAACTTTTTCTTGGTCATTTATTTACAGGGCCGTCTGCTCAGTTGCTTCCTTTTCCTCGGATGATTCCGGCGATATTTTTGCCGGAGCAAGAACCCGACAGCTTTGTACCACAATTCTTACGTCATCGAGGTTTTCGTCAGCCAGCTCTTTAGCGAGCTTGGCTAACGCGTCCGCTTTGCTATTTTCCGCACGCGGTATGCTTTTCAGTATGTAGGAGGGAATTTGAGTCAGCAGTTGTTGTACTCTCTCTCCATACTTCACCAGCTCTGGCTTGTATGTCTGGTAGTCGCCGTTCACTTGGCTAACGACCAGTTGAGAGTCTCCATAGATGAGGAGGTTTCCAATTCCCATGTCGATGGCGATCTCAAGGACTGCTATCAAAGCTTCGTACTCGGCTTCATTATTCGTCCTTGGCTCTGTTAAGGAGAAAGCAAAGCGCATGATCCCTCCTTATGGAGTTACGAAGATAAGGCCTACCCCCGATTTGATTATAGGGGTTCTTTGTTTGTGCTTCTTCACGGAAGATGCTCCATCGAAATAAAGCTCCCATCTGGTATCACTTCCGTCGATCGCGTAAAACGCATGTTCGTCTGGCAGATCGCAATTCAGAGGAGAATCAGCAGGTATCGGATGCTCGGCGAGGAAGTCGGCGATGGCCTGGCCTTTGACTGCTTTAAGAGGTTGATAAGTTATCGAGAACTCCATCAAGAGCAAGGCCCATTTAGCGAGTCGACCGGTCAATATGGCCTTCGACATTAAATATTTAAGGGGGTCCATCTTTGATATAAGACGGATTTCATGCGCCAACGCATAATGCCGGAGTTTCGTTATCGCGAAGATCAATGCCAGGCAGTGTTTTTCGATGGGGGAATAGTTGCTTTCTGCCCCCAGAAGAACTCGACTTAAATAGTAGAGCGCTCTCTCTTTCCCTTGGTCGTTCTCTTGTGCCCATAATGCGCCTAAGGAACCTTCGAGGGCTGTTGTATAAAGAATAAGGGGCTTTCCCTTGACCGGAGCGGCCAGCACTGGCGGGTTCTGCAGATACTGCTTGATTTCGTCCAGCGCGCCTTGGCATTTATGATCCCAGACGAACGGGGCTCCCTTCTTCATCAGGTGGCTGTAAGGGTGGCACTTGCCTGAAAAGTTGGCTATAAATCGCCGGATGTACGCGAGCTTCCCTTGGAGAGACCGCAATTGTTTGAGAGTCCTTGGCGGTGGCATTTCCATGATCGCCTTGATCTTCGACGGATCTATCTCAATGCCTCGGTGCCGGACAATGAATCCTAGGAATTTGCCTGAAGACACCCCGAACGCTCATTTGAGGGGGTTCATCTTCAAGTTGTACTGCCGAAGGCGTTGAAATACAGTCTTCAAATGCTCTAAATGCTCTTCGTATGACATGCTCTTGACCACGAGGTCGTCGATATAGCATTCGACGATTTCATATATGAAATCATCGAAGATCTTCGTCATGGCCCTCTGATAGGTGGCACCGGCGTTCTTTAGACCGAAGGGCATCACCTTGTAGCAGAATATACCCAAAGGGGTCCGAAAAGCGGTATGCTTCTGGTCTTCGGGATGCATCTTTATCTGATTATACCCTGATGAGCCGTCCATGAAAGAGAAAACCTCATGAGTGGACGTGTTATCTATCATCAGCTCGGTGACTGGTACTGGGAAGTCGTCCTTCGGGCAAGCTTTATTGAGATCTTGGAAGTCCATGCATATGCGCACTGCCCCATTTTTCTTCATTGCCGGGACGATGTTGGCGATCTAATCCGGGTACTGAACTTCCTGGATAAACCCAGAGTCGATCAGCTTCTTGATTTCGGCGTTGATGCTCATCTCAAGCTCGAGCCGCATTCTTCTCGGCGCCTGTTTGACTGGCTTAACGTCCGGGGATACCGCCAATTTATGGACAGCTATTTCTGGATCTAGTCCTGACATTTCGGAATAGTTCCATGCGAAGCAATCTCTATACTGCATAAGTACGTCTTTTAATGCAGCCACCTTTTCTTCAGATAGCGGCTCGCTGACGAATGTCGGTCGCGGGTCGTTTGTCGTTCCCAACTCAATCTTCTTGAGGTTATCTGCAGTAGTATGTATGCCATCTTCCAGTTCTTTTGGCGCTGGCGGAAATTCTGAGATTACCTCGTCGTCATTGCTGTTTTCAAAGCACCAGGGAAGGTCATTCATGTTCTTGAGCTCTTCTTTTGATACCGTTATCATATGACAGGCACGGGCTCGCTTCCAAGACCGATGTGGGTCTGGTTCTGCTCTTGTGGCTTTGGGTTCGTGCTTCTGTGGCGGCGTTACCCTCCAGCTGCTGGATAGAGCAAACCTGCCTTGCTGGTACTGGTCTTCGACCCATTTCTTGAAGGTGAAGTAGTCTTCGATAGGGTGTCCTATGGCTCGGTGATAAGAGCAATAGCCCGGATGAGAGACCTCGTTAGCTTGCTCAGGATGCTTAGATTCCGGACGTGTAATCATTCGATGCTTTAAAGCGAGATCGAGTATCTTCTTCGTCTTGTCTTGAGGGAAAGAATACGCTCGACTCATCTTCTTCATGAGGGGCAAATCCGGACCGCGCAATACCCGATCACATGACTCTTTGATCCTGCGTTGTCGTTGTCGACCTCCTTTTCCGCTTTTTGACTCACTTCTGCTTCTGCATCGAGCCTTTTGCGCAACGGGTTGACAGGGAGGATCATCTTCATCTTTTGCAGCCTGTTGAAACAGACGTTGCGTCCTGGCTTTCTCGTAGATGGCCATCTCGCGATTATGGTCGTCCCGAGCTTTTTGATCTGTTCTCCTGATAAGCTTGTCCATTCGTTCTTCAAACGGCGGACTCGGTACTTCGATTGCGGGATCTAGTTTTGATGAGGGGTTGGCATTTCCCGACAGGGCGTTCTCTTCTTCATCGAAATTATATATGGCGTAGCTACCGTGGACTCGTTCCCATTTCTCGGGTCTCACATATCCAAGCCCAAGCGTTTCCATTCTCCCGTTGGGCAATTTGAGCTGAGTCCCAGGGACATCCCAAATCCTGCTATAGAATCGCGCTTTTCGAATAGTCTGTTTTAAGGGCACCCATTGGCGCTTTAATAGCCTTTTTAAACCGTTTGTGTAATATCTAGACAGACGGATGGGCTGGAGCCTGTCGAGTGTAGAATCCGCGCCGTGCCAGATTTCTTTCTCCACTCTTTTTTCCGTGGACCGGTAGAATAGGATCGTCCTTTCACCTTTTCGCCTGGGAGGGACGTAAAATGTCTGCAGGTCTTGCACATTGTAAGCTTCAAGTGTGTCAAGGTCTTTGTAGTGCTCCCGCGGAACCATGGTAATTTGCAAACTCTGATCATCGCCAGGGGATGCTTGTATTGACGGCCGACTGGAGAACACAGCATTAACCTTATCTTCCGAATCACTTCCGAAGATCAATATGGGGGCAGACGGTCCCGAGTTGCTGCGTCGAGATGGCCCAGCGTAAACTATCTCTTCTTCTTCTTCGGTATCACTCCCGAAAACAGGAATGGTGGCGGTGGCTTTGTTCTCCGGTTTACGACACCTTTCCGTGTCTTCGAAATCTGGCAAAAAGTACTTTGCATCTTCGTACTTGCGGACTTCGTTTACGGAGAACGGGTTCAGCTCACCTGTTACGGTGTACTCGAGACCATTCTTGAAATACTTCATACACTGATGTTGCGTAGAAGGGATGATGTTGTACTCGTGTAACCAAGGACGACCGAGCAAGGCGTTGTAGCAGGTCTTGACATCAATGACGTGAAACTTGATGTCCGTGACGAGTAGTCCGAAGCGTAATATTAGTATTACAGATCCGAGAGTCCGTGACGACTGGGAGTCGAAACTGGAGATGGTAATTTTGTCCCGAGCGAGGTGCTGAACGCTCATGCAGATTTCCTTCAACACTCGAACATTAAGGAGATTGATGGAGGATCCATTATCAACCGGGATTTTGCCTATCTTAATATCGTGGCAGTATCCAGCGACGTACAGGGGACGGTTGTGGTCACACGTACCAAGGAGAAGGTCTTCATCACCAAACGTGACGTCGGCTGTGTGCACTTCCTCCAGTTCATCCTTCATTCTCTGTTCAGTGAGGAAGGCTTGGAATTGCTCGGGCTCTTGTAGCGCCTTGATTAATGAGTCTCTCGCTTCTTTTGATAATAAGAGGGCGTCGAGAATGCTGAGTTGCGAAGGTAGCTTCCTTAGGTGCGCTAGGATGTTGTAGTCCACCTTACTCCTCTTGGGCGGGTCCTTGGCAGTTAGCTCTTTCACGACTTGGTCGTCTAAGGCGATATCCTCAGCGACCTTTTCCTTTCCTTTATCCTTTCTAGTTGCGAGCCCGAGATTCTTTTCCGGGAGCGTGCGATTGCGCAGCTGAATGTTTTCGCAGGTCTCTGGTTCTTCCTCTTTCCCTAAGGCGGATTTTTTAAAGAGAGGGCCCAGAGTCATTTCCTCATCAGAGTCGCTCCCAAAGGTGAGAACTTGTGATCCTCCGGCGTTGACCGTGTAACAGTCGCCGGTAGCTCTTTTATGACCTTCGGTCGTACTTCTCTGCTCCCGACGAGTTCTGCGTTTCATTCGCTTAAAATATTGCCGGTAAGCAACATACCCCTGCCACCATGTCTTAAAGGCGTCGCATTCCTCAATAGGGTGTGAAATCTTCCGATGATATGAGCAGTAATTAAGATGCATCTCCGCTCCATCGCGAGTGTTCTCATCCGAGGGTGGTAGCTTCATTCCCATAGATATGGTTTTAGCAAACCTTTTCCTCGTCTTGAATCTGTTTCTATCCGCATCGGATATCTTTTGATCTGGCGGGAGTGCTTCGACCCTTTCGTTTAGTCACCTGCGTTTGGCTCCTTCTGATGCGGCCATCTCATGCTCCCGATCGGTTTTGCTTTTCAAACGAATCTCGTCTAGAAAGGCGTCGATCATTTCATTTTTCGGCCATACAAGTTCTGGCTCAGGCTGTGCCCCCAGTTTCTCAGTGTCAAGAGTTTTCTCATCGTCCGTAAACGAGTAGGAAATCACATGACAGCTCGCCTTATATCCCTCGGATTCATCCGACGAGCTTTCTCCATCATCTTGCTCCTGAAAGACGTGGTTGAGGAACTCTTGGAGTGTGATGGGAGTCCGCACCTTTTGATTGTACTCCTCCAGCGCGTCAATCCGTTTCTGCAAGTCCATGCGTTTGTCTCCAGGCTTCACGGGCTTCTTGGATTTCTTCTTCTTTTTCCTTGAAGATTTTGACGGCTGATTGTGAGTGCTCGGGCCATCACCACCGATCTTTAGAGTTGGGCGTGGCTTCAGCATCCCTTCAATGATCTGGGGTTCCAGCGGGTTCTTCCACCTGATTGCCGGGCATATATGAAGATCATTCAGCATTCATTTGGTTTTTGCTGAAAGCACGATTTCCCATGGAGCTTCTTCAATGAAAGAGCAAGTTGTCCCTGGTGCGTCCGTCTTCTTAGGAGTGTGCGGTTGTGGCGGGTTCACCTTCCACATATCGGACAACGCAAACTTGCCCTGTAGGTATTGATCTTCAATCCATCCTTTGAAGACGAAGCAATCCTCAATCGTATGGCTTACCGTTTAATGGTAAGGGCAATAATTGGGGTTATTCATCTCACTGGGTTGCGGCGGTCGTCTTGGGTTTGGCAAGTTGATAAGCCTGTTGCGTACTGCCAGCTCGAATAGCCTCTTCGTCTTATCCTGCGGGAATGAGTAGGGGCGCTTCATTTTCTCATTATAATACCGCCGTCTTTCTTCCAGTTGGTCCGCCAGCTTTGGGGCAATGGGTTGCTGCTGAGCGTTCGCAACGAAGGTTGCCTTCCCTTTACCCTTGTCACTCTGAGGTTCCGGCTTCGGGGGAGACGGTCTGTGACCCATCTGGTCTATCTGGGACAATTTGTCGATCAAAGCCTGGAACGTGGTTGGCTTAAAGAACATCATGAACTGTGAGATTGTTGCATGAGGATCTAGGGTACCCACAAACATGCCCACCGCGGGCGCTTCCTCAATGCGTTGTTCGTAGTTCGACCACAAGTTTCGCCAGCGTATAGCGTACTGGACCCACGTCTCGTCTGGTTTCACCCTGGCATTAATCAACGCCGTTATCGGGGTGCGTTCGCTGGCGCTCGGGAATCGCTGCGTAAATAGCAGCTCCATCTCCGCAAATGTTTTAACGGAGTCGTTCGGGAGCTCAGAGTACCACTCGAACGCCGTTTCTGACAAGCTGCCGACAAACTGGCGAAGCAGCAGTTTATCGCCGCCTCCAGTGTTGCCACAAAGCGCCCTGAACTAGGCCACATGTTGATGGGGATTGCCTGTCCCCTTGTAGACATGAAATTTCGGTATTGTATAGCCCGGCGGGTACTTGATCTGATCATACCAGCTCGGATATGGTCGCCCTGTTCTGACAACTTGACCGGTTGCCTCAGTCTCCTGGTGAACCCGTATCTGCTGAGCTATATATTCGTCCAAGTCAGCTTTGGAGATTGTCTCCTCCTTGGCTGTTAAAAGCGCCGGAGGTGGGTTTGACGTTTCTCCCCTGTTATCTTCAAGGATGATCGGGGGGTCTTCAGCAGGAGGGTCTTGTTGGATCATCATACCCACCATATCCTGGAATAGAAGGGCCATTCGTTGTATATTGGCTGCTTGTTCCGCAGCCTCTCTATCCTTCTTTTCCAGTATCCTGCGAAGGAATTCAGCGTCAGTTTCCTGCTCCTGGCGTTGATCCGAGGATGCTTCGGGGTTTTCTTTTGGCCCAGTGAGTGCGGCCATCGCATTCATCATTTCTTGGAGCTTCTGCTGCTGCTCCTGAGCTTTAGTCACCGATCGCGTGAGCGGTCGATGACCTGTAGATGTACGGCTATCTTCCTTCCCGGACGCCATGTAAACGGTGTGCACCATCATGCCCCCAGACTTAGGGCGTTTAGGCTTACTGTCTTTGACATTAGCTGTAGGCATGGGGACCTTCTCCGGCCTTCTTCTCTTTTGAGTAGTCGACGTGGAGGGAGCCGTTGCAGCAGGCACCCAAGTGGTTGTCGGCCTTTGTGATTTGACAGGACGGTTCTCTTCTTCCTGGACTTTCACCTTCTTCTGCCGGTGAGAGTGATCTTGACTGATTACCGAGTCCTGAACCCGTCGCCAGACCTTGTAAATTTTGGAGGACAGCCGTTGAGGGGGCTGCTCCGGCTTCGCTTCTGTAATACTCTCCGTAGGTGGAGGAGATCTCTTTAGCGTGGCAGTCGGGGAGTTCTTGCGTACCCTCCTTAGCGGTTCAAAGTTGTTCCCAGTTGGAACAGCAACATCAACTTCCACCATTGGAGCCGGTAGAGTCAGTCCTGAGGGGGAGTTGCCCCCGGCCTTCCTTACTCGGTGCCAGTGGCGACGTCAAGCGTGCCGAGCCGTTGGAGCTGGTCCGGTGCTAGGGATGGTTTCGTTTTGCACCCCCATCTGTATGAGACACCGCTGGTGCCAGCCTCTTGAAGACTGACGTCTTTTGAGTGGTGGTGTTCAATCTGTTAAAAATAGACCCTCGGGCAGGAGCAGGAGCCGGAATAATCAGCCTTGAAAAGACCGACTCTTTAGCAGGAGAAGCCGTTTTGATGACTTCAGGAATGGAGATGGCTGTCTTCTTTGCGATGGCCATGTCAGGAGTCATGGACTTTTTGGCAGGCCTATTAGGGTTCGGGTTCAGCCTGGTAAAGACCGAGGCTGCCGGCTTGACATTGGACGACCCGTTGAGAGGGGCCGTTATAGCAGTGAGCCGATCGAAGACCGACTTCTTTTGCGCTTCCGCTGCGGGCACTGGAATGGTGAAGCTTGTGGGCGGGAATATGGTCCCGAAGAACAGACCGGTGGTGGCTTGAGCCACCTGTTCCACTGGCATGGCAAGGATGGAGGCCGCTTGAGGCCCATAGGCTACACCTCCAGGTGAGGCGGAGCGTTTGTTGCACTTGCATTTCGAGCAGCTCGAGCAGTTGGATGCCATTGATGCTTGATTTCTGCACCAGGAAAAAGACTAAATCTTAGTAATTTGAAATCCAAAGGCAACCATTAACAAACCGCGACTCGTTCGCGAAGACGACACACGAAGTGTGGAGTGGAAAGAGGAAAAGGTCCCACCGGGCGTGCCAGAATCTGTTCCCCTCCGAAAGATGGCGCGACGGACGTCTTGCCTGAAATTCGGGGCAGATGCTAATTGGTGCTATCCGTCTACCTCTCCGAAGATGCCAAGTTGATTTATGGCACCGCATATCGAAGGTTTAAACGGATGCGTCCGATGTAGCAGACTTCGTCAGATTCCCCCTCGCTTGAGGGGTTTTTGATTGTGGGGACGCTCTTCCCTGCAGGCGCAAGCCCCTGTAGTTAATTACGCTACCGCATTACGGTAACAACTTTCTCCTTCTCCAGATGATCACTTCATGTCGTGTGTGTTTGTTTTGTGTTTGGTTGCCCGTGAATTGTATACGGAGACTGAGTTATGTCGTCGCCCGTAGGGCGTGGACTAGTCCAAATCCGTATTATCTTAGATTTGGGTTTGGGGGTTTGGGTTTAAGGATACGTTAGCCTCATTTGAGACTAAGATCAATATAAACATTTGTTAAGGATACGTTAGTCTAGTTTTTAGACTAAGATCAACTTAACGGGACCGTTTAGATCCAACAAGAGCGTAATTAGGGGGGCCCTGTTGCTTAGTTTAATGACATCGCGGTCAATATATAGTTTAAGGACATTGCGGTCCATAGGTAGTTTAAGGATATTGCGGTCCAATATTAGTTTTAAGACATTGCGGTCAAGGTTAAGAACATCATAGTCCATGGGTTTAAGGACTCCACAGTCCGGCGTTAGTTTTAAGACATCACGGTCAAGGTTAAGGACATCATAGTCCGTTGTTAGTTTTAAGACATTCCGGTCAAGGTTAAGGACATCATAGTCCATGAGTTTAAGGACCCCAAAGTCCGGCGTTAGTTTTAAGACATCACGGTCAAGGTTAAGGACCTCATAGTCCGTTGTTAGTTTTAAGACATTCCGGTCAAGGATAAGGACATCATAGTCCATGAGTTTAAGGACCCCACAGTCCGTATCAATGTATGTCTTCGGGACCCGTCACCTCTTTGAAGACGTTGAGGGATTACAACGCCAAGTATCAAAGGAGTGAAGAGATTTACCCTTAAACTAAGGTAGATTAAATGATCTTTGGCCCAATTTGGAACCAAGACCGCTTAATTATATTATGAGCCCATTAGCCCAGTTAAGTTTGAATTGAGGACTTATGGCCAGCTTGGGCTAAGTCCAATCATGTTTGGAATATTGGCCTTCTGTTGGTTCATTGAAGGAGAGGCTTTGCCTCTAGAAACTTAGCCAATTGGGCTGAAGCTAGTGTTAAACACTAAAGACCAACAATGTTGAACACTGAGATCAAGATTAGCAAGTTAGCGTTTAACACTAAAAGATAATCAGTGTTAAACACTAGCAATAGAGATTTCAAATTAGTGTTTAACACTAAGGCAAATCAGTGTTAATCACTGGGAACAGAGATTTTAAATTAGTGTTAAACACTAAATAAAATGCAGTGTTAAACACTGCAAATAAAGTTTTTTTTTAAATTAGTGTTTGAACACTAGAGCAAATCAGTGTTAACACTGGATACAGAGATTTTAATTTAGTGTTAAACACTAAGGCAAGAGGGGTCACGTGGTAGCACGTGAGAGCGCCCTGCTTCCCTTTATTTTGTTCTGTCAAAAATATTGAATACTTTGAAGTATCACGTGCTGTCACGTGATGGGAATTTGGGTGTTTGTCTGTTAGAGCTTCAGCCAAGGGGTCACGTGGTAGCACGTGAGAGCGCCCTAGAGCTCTTTTCTGTTTCTTTTGCCTTTTTCTCTGTGTGCTCCAGGGGTCACGTGGGGTACGTGAAGCGTTGCCTCAAAGCTCTTTTCTGTGGATCTTTACAGAGGTCACGTGGTAGCACGTGATTCTGGTTCTTTGTATGCTTTAAAGATCTGTTCATCTTTTAAAAATTAAATTCTTCATAGGGTTAAACCCTAGCAATAAACTTTAGAGAAATTAAATTCCTGTTTTCTTAGATAGGGTTAAACCCTAATTTCTTTTCTGTAGGAATTAAATTCCCTATATATGTAAAGAAATAAATTCTGGCATAGGGTGAAACCCTAATTTCTTTTTTAAGGGAATTAAATTCCTGTGAGTTTTAGAGAATTAAGTTCTCAATTAGGGTTAAACCGTGGATCTGTCCATTTTTAAGGAATTAAATTCCTATAATATAGGGTTAAACCCTAATTTTATCTCAAAGGAATTAAATTCCTATAATTCTGTGAGAATTGAATTCTCAAAACTCAATTCCTCCTCTATGTTTTAGATCTGCATGGCAGAATCTCAACCCAATGAGAATTAAATTCTCAATTCATGGGGAGATGTGCACTTTGTAGATCCTCCACCAGAGAAAGAACTAAGTTCTTTTCTTTATATTAAGAGTTAAACTCTTTTGAGAATTAAATTCTCTTTTGAAGCCTCTCTTTTCTTACCTAGGGTTTTTCTTTTTGTAGAGAATCAAATTCTTCCTTCTGAATTTTCCAGATTCCAAGGCTCTATCTCTCTCTCTCTCTATCCTCTTTTTTAATTCTCTTATTTGGCTCTTATTTATAGAGCAGGAAAAGTATCAATCTGTTTTAGTGAATCTTTCATTGAAAGATTTGATTTGTTTTTTGAGAGATTTGATTTATCTTCATCATTAATCTGGGCCTTTAGATTATCAGGTGAATTTTATTCACCATTGGATTTTAAATCCAAAGATATCTCTTTGTTATTTCGGTTAGATTTAGGGGGAAATCTTTCCAAGCCCAAGGTTTTTCCATAAATTGGTGATATTTAATCACCTTTAGATTTTTAATCCAACGGTTTCAGATAATTCTTCTCCATTTTGGAAAGATTTGAATGATCTCTCCTCAGAATTTAATTATGTTAAAGAATAAGGCTTTTAAAGCCGGTCACGTGTGGCCACGTGACCCCTGGTCACGTGTAAGCACGTGACCCCTGGAATGGGCTTTTCTTCTTCTGCGCTCTGTTCTCTGACCACTGCTTAACCATCACGTGCTCACACGTGACCAATGGTCACGTGTGAGCACGTGATGCCTCTTCTGAAGCTTTTTCTTGACTTTTTTTTAATCAGGGGATGAATGTGCTCTGTGCCGCTGCTTTAAACGTCACGTGCCAACACGTGGCCACTGGTCACGTGCTAGCACGTGATGCTTCCTCTGAAGCTTTTTCCTGATTTTAAATCAGGGAACAACGGGTAATGGTGTTATAGTATCTAGTCGAGAATGTAGATCCTGTCCGGCTGTAGTGTATGGCAGGAAATTCTATGCGAATTTCTTTTGATCGGAACAGGCAGCTATGACGCAATTCTCGGGATGGATTGGATGAGTGCCTTCCATGCAGTTATTGATTGCGGAGCAAGGAATGTGACTTTCCGCATTCCCAATCACCCAGAGTTTATTTTCGAAGGCGGGAGCGAATCTTTGGAGCCAGCCAAGTATAGAACCAAGCCAAAAGAGTTGACAGCTATGGAGATTGATGAGAGCCCAGCCCCAGAGATTGTTCGGGATTTCCTGGACGTGTTTTCTGTAGATTTACCAGGTCTACCACCTCCACGCGTATTGGAATTCTCGATTGATTTGACTCCAGGTACAACACCAGTTTCTAAGGCACCGTACAGAATGGCACTGGTTGAGTTGGCAGAATTGAAGAAGCAAATTGAAGACTCCTGGAGAAGAGATTTATCCGGCCAAGCGCTTCACCGTGGGGTGCACCAGTTCTGTTGGTGAAGA
Organism: Agapanthus africanus; assembly: GCA_030015575.1. Classification (NCBI taxonomy): domain Eukaryota; kingdom Viridiplantae; phylum Streptophyta; class Magnoliopsida; order Asparagales; family Amaryllidaceae; genus Agapanthus; species Agapanthus africanus. The sequence goes on along the minus strand of CM057340.1, from coordinate 750,247,112 downwards.
AAAATGATGGATCGCTGCGGATGTACATAGACTATCGGGAGCTGCACAAAGTCACGATAAAGAACAAATACCCAATTCCGCGCATCGATGACTTATTTGATCAGTTAAGTAGGGCCAAGGTACTTTCGAAGTTCGATCTCCGTTCGGGCTATCATCAAATCAGAGTAGCGGCCGAGAATATATGCAAGATGGCTTTCAGGAGCCGATACGGACACTACGAGTTTCATGTGATGCTGTTCGGTGTTACCAATGTTCCAGCGATATTTATAGATTTGATGAACAGGGTGTTTGTGAAGTACTTGGACACGTTCGTCGTTGTATTTATCGACGACATACTAGTCTACTCGAAGACCCGGGAGGCACGTCGAGCACTTGCGCACGGTTCTACACATTCTTCGGGAAGAGAAGCTGTATGCAAAATTGAGCAAGTGTGAGTTCTGGCTCGACAAGGTTCAGTTCTTAGGACACATTGTTTCGGGCGAAGGCATCTCAATGGATCCGGCAAAGATAGAATCTGTCAGAGATTGGCCAACACCGAAGTCAGTGGCCGAGATCAGAAGCTTTCTGGGACTGGCAGGGTATTATCGGCGGTTCGTTCAAGATTATTCAAGAATCGCTGAACCTTTGACGAGGCTGACACGGAAGGATGTACCGTTTGTGTGGACAGAGGAGTGTACTCGGGCATTTGAGACCCTGAAGCAGAAGTTAACCACGGTGCCCATTCTTACAGTGCCAGATGATTCCGGTGGTTTGGTGATATATAGTGATGCCTCAGAGAAGGGCTTAGGCTTTGTTCTGATGTGGCACGGTCGGGTGGTTGCTTACGCCTCACGACAGCTGAGAAATCATGAGAGGAACTACCCTACGCATGACTTGGAGTTAGCCGCAGTGGTTTTTGCGTTGAAGATCTGGATGCATTACCCGTTGGGCGAGAAGGTGGAGGTGTACACGGATCACAAGAGTCTGAAGTATGTCTTCACTCAGAAAGAACTAAATATGAGGCAGCGCCGATGGCTAGAACTGATGGCGGATTATGATTTGGACCTTCAATATCATCCGGAAAAAGTAAATGTTGTACCAGATGCTCTCAGTCGCAAGCCAGCGGTCATGATGTTGACCAGTCAGAGGAGCATCATTAAAGATTTTCAGAGACTCAAACTTGAGGTCGTTACATGTAAATCCCCGTTCCTATCTATAAAATTTTCCTAGTTCCCGATTGCTTCCTGATATTTTTTCCTCGTGAAGTTTGTTTGTAATCGGTTGCTTAAGTTCCAATATTCAGCTTAATCAAAACCAATTAAGAATCTAAACCCAAAACAAAATCTAAAATTCAATTAAAACCCTTAATATACACAACCCAGCCCAACAAATAAAATAAAATATTAACATTAAAATTCTTAAGCCCCCGGCCCAGCCTCCAAACCTCAGCCCTCCAAATCCCCAAGTGATAATTTCTCAGCCAAGCTTTTATTTTCCCAAGCCCGCCAGCCCGTTTCCCCCACAGCCCACACCTTCCAAGCCCGCACCCGCGCCTCCTACCCGACCCGCTACAGTACCTCCTTCTCCCCAACGTCTATATCTCTTTTCCCGCTCGCTCTTTCTAGGATCCGCTTCTCACGGCCACGTCGCAAGCCGTTTCCCCACGACTCGCGCGTCCCCTCCCGATCTACTCAACCTACTCCCCTCGTCTCCCCTTTCTCCTCACTCTCTCAAACTCTCCAACTCTTAAACCTTCTCTCTCTCAACCCACTACGAAACCCATTGCCTCCATCTCTACACCGACGACGACAACGCCGCCGACGACCCCACCACCTCGTACTCCTCCCTCGCTCACTCCTCTCCACCAACAGAGCCCCTGACTCACTCCACCACCGAGCTCTCTCAACCCAAACGAGAATCCCTGCACGCCACCACAGCCACCTGGCACCCTCTCGCCGGCGAACCCCACCACATCGTCGACCATCCTACACCCTCCTCGTCATCAGTATCTCCTCCACCTCCTCCCAAAAGTCCACACCCGAGCCCCTACCTACTCTCTCTCTATCTTCAAAACACAAAAAACCACAACACATCCACGCACCCCCACTGTTGGCCATCGCCGGAGCGCCGCCGCCGACCGTCGTCGACCCCAGCGCACTCGCAGAGAACCACTGAGCACCCCTCCGCTTCCAGCAAGCACAAGACGTCTCCGGACAGCTCCGACGTCAAACCCGTATCGCGAGCCAAGGTCGTGCAAACCAATTCACGCCGTTCGTCGCGCGTTCGTGACGTTGCCGCCGCCGTGCATCCACGAAACGTTTCCATGCAAGTATTTTACTTGCTACACGCTAATCTATTCGTGTTACAAACTCAAATCGTATAACTTACAAATTTACAATTTCCGATAAATTATATGACATACCTGTTCGATGCATGATCCCAATGAAAATATTCATCTAATTTGACGGAATTGGATTTCCTATACTGGCCCGTGTGATAATGAATACCTTGTATAAATCTCACTGGAAAATACGACTGTTAGTGACTAAAATGAATACCCCCAAATATACCCGTAAAACTAGAAATTTACCGTATCTGAAAATTGTTAAAATCACCATAAATTATATACATACTGAAATGATGCGTTCAAGGGCTTAAATCGAAGCCGACTCGACAAAATATAACCCCATGTAAGTTTCTAATGGTTTCTGTACTGAAATTGTGACGATATTTAGATCGGAGTGCGGCTTTGGACTGCAGTCCAGAGCGACTCTGGTTACTGTTTACTGTCCCGTAATGCGTGTCACCTTGTTTTCTGAACTCGTATGTTGTGGAACTCTGCAGTTTATTAAAGGTAAATATGTTATCTAAATAACACAAATGGTTTCATTCCATTTCATCGTCGTTTGCTATTTAATTTGTAAATTAAAAGTCAGGACGTATAACAGTCCAAAACAGATTCAGAGGTGACAAACTAGTGTTAAACAGTGTATAACGTTCGACGTACAGACGCAATTGAGAATCTGTATGTTGAGTTGAATACCCTATTGGAAACCCTAGATTTTATTCAACTGTAGCGTCGCTAAATTCTGAACCCAACTGGGTGAAATTCGTGTCGCGAAACAGACGTTCAGTTCAGAAACTGAATTTCCTGTCGTGGGCATTTAAAATGAAACGGCTGTAACTTGAATACCGGAAACCCAATCGAACTGAAACCAATTTTGATGAACTGATGACAGAGTGTGCTTATTATCGTAGTTGTATTATTTCGTTGAATTCCGAATATATGAATTTATGCAATTTTTGTAAGTTGATGACGTGCATATTGATTCATAACATACATGGCTTGTTAATGGCATACATACACATATCTTACCCCATTTGCCATATACATAGTGTTAGTTCGTGTTAGTGTTCAGTGGACATTGCATTATCGTGCGTGAATGATATTGGTTTAGGAGTGTCGAGTACACCAATGTAAAGTGAATGATCCGTGACAGTGATTGATACAGTGAACGGTGATAAAACCGTGCCATTGGTATACTTGTACACGACTAAATCAAAATCATAAATAGTGTATACCTGGGGAAAAGGGGGAAATCGAAGTGGAAAGAGAATCGTATTTAGCGGGACCGTGTTTTAGAGGATGATCATTCGAGCAGTGATATATATATTAGGTAGGATCTAGCGATCCGGCTGACAGGGTTATGTCCCGGGCATGTGGGTCATTGTCTCGGGTATGTACGAGACTCCTGTTAAACATGATCCTCATTTCCACTATACGATTTCAAACATGACCTAGAGACTGATAGGGACACAGATCATACTTTGCATCATATAATGACATGGTGATTACACGCATTGTACTTTCACTGTTATTACCTAATTTACCTGTTTCACATCATTATAATAATATTGCTATTACGTCGCTCTGACGACCTGAGTATGCATGCTCAGATCTCGTGGAAGAACTAGCGCAGGAGACGGATTTACCTTTCGAGCTGACGGAGATCTAGTCCGGAGTACTTCTCTTTCTTTTCTGCTTTCCATAAAAAGAGATCGTGTAATTGAACTTGGTTAGTAACTCTTCATGTTTATTTGTAATTTGTGAACAATGGATTTTAATGTAATAATTTAGTGATGTAATTCCTTTACTGCTGTGCTTTGCTTACTGATTACCATGTAATGCTAGAAGCCGAAGTGTGACTACGGCGGGATTATTTCTTGACCGTAGGAGCATGGCTGGCCTAGTCATCCCTCGTTTTCCTTATTTTGGGAAGCGGGGCGTGACATGGTTTTGTTGGTATCAAAGCCAGGTTTAGTAACAAGGGTAACATTAACTACTGTATTGCATTATTTTCGTTTCACTATTCCTGATTTTCATCCTTGAATCTGATTTTATTCTTTTGAATCTTCCAGCGATATGACGTCCCCGAACGACCCCTCCTCGGACTCCAGTTCTCAGCACCACACGGAAAGAATACTTAGTGCACTGACCTCTCTCGCAGAAGCTCAGGAGAGGAAGACAGACTTACTCGCTGAGGGACTCAGGGCGATTCCCGCTGCAGGAGGACCCTCCGCACTCATTACCGCCCCCGAGGGCACTACTCCACCAACTTACCCTGCTAGGGCTGGTACCGTATCAGACTTCCGGAGGTTTCATCCAGCTGCGTTCACAGGGCTAGCTGAACCCCTCGAGGTCGAGCAATGGTTAGTGAACATGGAGAACTTACTGACAGCCGCCAGGGTTCCAGATGAAGATAGGGTGGACGTGATAAAGATCCAATTGGAAGATGAAGCCCGTACATGGTGGTCAGTGGAAGAAAGCAGGCTGGACATGCCGATTGAGTGGGGCAAATTCAAAGAGTGCTTCCTAGATCATTATTTCCCTTCCACCGCCAAGGCAGAGATGGAGGAAAGATTTATTCTATTGAAGCAGAATGGACGTCCAGTGGACGTATATGCGGCAGAGTTCAACCGTTTGAGCCGTTTTGGCCCATACATGGTCGCCTCAGAGGCCACCAGGGCCAGACGCTTCTTGCAGGGGCTTGATTTCGAGTTGCAGCAGTTGATTGCATCATTAGAGTTGCAGACTTTCGCACAGGTACTCAACGCGGCGAGAGTTCAGGAGCAATTGATCAACAAGTTCAGGAAATCCCCAGTCGTTCCAGCACGTACCCCTGCACCTTCTCGAGGAGCCATACTGGTTCACAGGCCTGGAATAGCATAAATGAAGCGCCCGTTCGTGTCACAGCATCGCCCCCAGAGACGGAACGTAGTTTGCGCCTACTGCGGTAGAGATGGGCATATCCAGAAGGACTGTCGCCGCGCCAAGGGACAGTGCTTGATTTGCGGATCCAGTCAGCACAGGATTAGCGGTTGCCCTGAGCGAGCAGAGATTCAGGGAGGTTCTGGACCGCCGCAGCAGAAGCCAAAGGAGCAGAGGCAACCCTTTACAGGTCGCGGTCAGGGACGGGCTTTCACCTTGACCGCCGAGCAGGCAGAGGCGTCAGGAGACGTTGTTACAGGTACTCTACTCGTACATTCCTTTCCAGCTAGAGTACTATTTGATTCTGGAGCATCGCACTGTTTCTTGTCTGAGCATTTCGCTGATACACACTCCATACCACATGAACCACTAACCAAGGGCTGGGAGATACATACGGGTAATGGCATTATAATATCTAGTCGAGAATGTAGATCATGTCCGGTTGTAGTGTGTGGCAGGGAATTCTATGCGAATTTCCTTCTGATTGGGACAGGCAGTTACGACGCAATTCTCGGGATGGATTGGATGAGTACCTTCCATGCAGTTATCGATTGCCGTGCAAGGAATGTGATCTTCCGCATTCCCAATCACCCGGAGTTTATTTTCGAGGGCGGAAGCGAATCTTTGGAGCCAGCCAAGTACAGAGCCAAGCCCAAGGAGCTGACAGCTATGGAGATTGATGAGAGCCCAGCCCCAGAGATTGTTCGGGACTTTCTGGACGTATTTCCTGAAGATCTACCAGGTCTACCACCTCCTCGCATCTTGTAGTTCTCGATCGATTTGACTCCAGGTACGGCCCCAGTATCCAAGGCCCCATACAGAATGGCACCAGTCGAGTTGGCGGAGTTGAAGAAGCAAATTGAAGAGCTATTGGAGAAGGGATTTATTCGGCCGAGCGCTTCACCGCGGGGTGCACCAGTTCTGTTAGTAAAGAAGAAGGATGGATCGCTGCGAATGTGTATAGATTATCGGGAGCTGAACAAGGTCACAATAAAGAACAAGTATCCAATCCCGTGCATCGACGACTTATTCGATCAGCTAATTGGGGCCAAGGTATTCTCGAAGTTGGATCTCCGTTCTGGATATCACCAAATCAGAGTAGCAGCCGAGGATGTATGCAAGAAGGCTTTCAGGACCCGATACGGACATTACGAGTTCCTTGTGATGCCGTTCGGTGTTACCAATGCCCCAGCGATATTCATGGACTTGATGAACAGGGTGTTTGCAAAGTACTTGGACACGTTTGTCGTTGTGTTTATCGACGACATACTTGTCTACTCGAAGACCCGGGAGGAGCATGTTGAGCATTTGCGCACGGTTCTACAAATTCTTCGGGAAGAGAAGCTATATGTGAAACTAAGCAAGTGTGAATTTTGGCTCGACAAGGTTCAGTTCTTGGGTCACATTGTTTCGGGCGAAGGCATCTCAGTGGACCCGGCAAATATAGAATCTGTCAGAGATTGGCCAACGCCGAAGTCAGTGGCCGAGATCAGGAGTTTTCTGGGATTGGCAGGTTATTATCGGAGATTCGTCCAAGACTTCTCAAGAATCGCTGAACCATTGACGATGCTGACACGGAAGGATGTACCGTTTGCGTGGACAGAGGAGTGTACTCAGGCATTTGACACACTGAAGCAGAAGTTAACCACGGCACCTATCCTTACAGTACCAGATAATTCCGATGGTTTAGTGATACACAGTGATGCCTCAGGGAAGGGTTTAGGCTGTGTTCTGATGCAGCACGGCTGAGTGGTTGCTTACGACTCTCGACAACTGAGAAATCACGAGAAGAACTATCCTACGCATGACTTGGAGTTAGCTGCAGTAGTCTTTGCGTTGAAGATTTGGAGACACTATCTATTGGGCGAGAAAGTGGAGGTGTACACGGATCATAAAAGTCTGAAGTACGTCTTCACTTAGAAGGAACTAAACATGAGGCAGCGCTGATGGCTAGAGCTAATGGCAGATTATGACTTGGACCTTCAGTATCACCCGGGGAAGGTGAATGTTGTACCAGATGCGCTCAGTCGCAAGCCAGCGGTCATGATGTTGACCGGTCAGAGGAGCATTATTGAGGACTTTCAGAGACTCGAGCTTGAAGTCGTTACACCGGGCGCACTCAGTCAACTTTGGCAACTACAGGTGCGGTCTTCCCTGGTGGATCGCATCAAGGCTACACAAGCGGATGATCCCCGATTGCAAAAATTCAGAGCGCAAGTAGAAGCCGGGCTGAGAATGGACTTGATCATACATGAAGATGGCTCTCTGAGATTCGGTAGCAGACTCTGCGTACCCAAGGGAGATGTCCGAGAAGAAGTACTGGCCGAAGCGCATAGTTCAGCTTATTCTGTGCATCCGGGAGGTACAAAGATGTATCGGGACCTAAATCAGCACTTTTGGTGGAATGGAATGAAGCGGGAAATTGCGAGGTTCGTATCCAGGTGCCTGGTACGCCAGCAGGGGAAGGCGGAGCATCAGAGGACAGCGGGATTATTACAACCACTGCCGATACCAGAATGAAAGTGGGAGCACATTACCATGGATTTCGTGACGGCCTTACCACGGAGCCCTAGGGGCAATAACGCCATTTAGGTTATCGTCGATCGCCTCACGAAAACTGCACACTTCATACCATTCCGAGTGGGACAGTCGACAGAGTCACTGGCAGAGAGATATATGCAGGAGATAGTGCGACTTCACGGTGTTCCAGTCAGCATTATGTCAGATCGGGACACCAGATTCGTGTCGCACTTTTGGAGGAGCTTACAGGAGAGCTTGGGTACCCGCCTCAAATTCAGCACAGCTTATCACCCGTAGACGGATGGACAATCCGAGCGTACGATTCAGACGCTCGAGAATATGTTGAGAGCTTGTATGTTGGACTTTCAGGGTTCCTGGGAGGACCATCTGCATCTAGTTGAGTTTTCTTATAACAACAGTTATCAGGCTAGCATCCAGATGGCTCCTTTCGAAGCGGTTTACGGGCGGAAGTGTCGATCCCCAGTATGTTGGGATGATGTGGGAGAGCGAAGATTATTGGGTCCCGAGCTCATCGTTCAGACAGTCGACAAGGTCCAAATGATCAGGCAGCGTATTAAGACGGCTCAGGATCAACAGAAGAGTTGGGCAGATACCAGCAGGAGGGCACTAGAATTCGAAGTCGGAGATCACGTGTTCTTGAAGATTTCCCCTACCCGTGGAGTTATCAGGTTCGGAGGTCGGGGAAAGCTCAGTCCCCGTTTTATCGGACCTTTTGAGGTGCTAGAGCGAGTAGGAGAGGTGGCCTACCGACTTGCCTTGCCTCCATCACTAGCTGGTGTGCACAATACCTTCCACGTGTCACAGTTGCGGCGTTATGTTCGGGATGAGAGCCATGTCCTGGACTATTCGGAGCTAGTTTTGGGTACCGATCTATCATACGAGGAGCGGCCCACTACCATCCTCGACCGCAGAGAGAAAGTGCTAAAGAACAAGGTCATTCCGTTAGTCCGAGTGTCTTGGGGCGGTCGTTCCCCAGGGGAATCTACCTGGGAGCGGGAGGAAGATATTCGCGCACGTTTTCCACATCTCTTTATTTAGTACTTTTGTTTCTTTGTATCCTTGTTAAATTTCGAGGACGAAATTTTTGTAAGGGGGGTATGATATAAATCCCCCAAAATGGATGCTCAAATGTCAGAAAGGGTTCCCATCTATAAAATTTTCCTAGTTCCCGATTGCTTCCTGATATTTTTTCCTCGTGAAGTTTGTTGGTAATCGGTTGCTTAAGTTCCAATATTCAGCTTAATCAAAACCAATTAAGAATCTAAACCTAAAACAAAATTTAAAATTCAATTAAAACCCTTAATATACACAACCCAGCCCAACAAATAAAATAAAATATTAACATTAAAATTCTTAAGCCCCCGGCCCAGCCTCCAAACCTCAGCCCTCCAAATCCCCAAGTGATAATTTCTCAGCCAAGCTTTTATTTTCCCAAGCCCGCCAGCCCGTTTCCCCCACAGCCCACACCTTCCAAGCCCGCACCCGCGCCTCCTACCCGACCCGCTACAGTACCTCCTTCTCCCCAATGTCTATATCTCTTTTCCCGCTCGCTCTTTCTCCGATCCGCTTCTCGCGGCCACGTCGCAAGCCGTTTCCCCACGACTCGCGCATCCCCTCGCGATCTACTCAACCTACTCCCCTCGTCTCCTCTTTCTCCTCACTCTCTCAAACTCTCCAACTCTCAAACCTCCTCTCTCTCAACCCACTACGAAACCCACTGCCTCCATCTCTACACCGACGACGACAACGCCGACGACGACCCCACCACCTCGTACTCCTCCCTCGCTCACTCCTCTCCCCAACAGAGCCCCTGACTCACTCCACCACCGAGCTCTCTCAACCCAACCGAGAATCCCTGCACGCCACCACAGCCACCCGGCACCCTCTCGCCGGCGAACCCCACCACATCGTCGACCATCCTTCACCCTCCTCGTCATCAGTATCTCCTCCACCTCCTCCCAAAAGTCCACACCCGAGCCCCTACCTACTCTCTCTCTATCTTCAAAACACAAAAAACCACAACACATCCATGCACCCCTACTGTTGTCCATCGCCGGAGCGCCGCCGCCGACCGTCGTCGACCCCAGCGCACTCGCAGAGAACCACTGAGCACCCCTCCGCTTCCAGCAAGCACAAGACGTCTCCGGGCAGCTCCGACGTCAAACCCATATCGCGAGCCAAGGTCGTGCAAACCAATTCACGCCGTTCGTCGCGCGTTCGTGACGTTGCCGCCGCCGTACATCCACGAAATGTTTCCAAGCAAGTATTTTACTTGCTACATGCTAATCTATTCGTGTTACAAACTCAAATCGTATAACTTACAAATTTACAATTTCCGATAAATTATATGACATACCTGTTCGATGCATGATCCCAATGAAAATATTCATCTAATTTGACGGAATTGGATTTCCTATACTGGCCTGTGTGATAATGAATACCTTGTATAAATCTCATTGGAAAATACGACTGTTAGTGACTAAAATGAATACCCCCAAATATACCCGTAAAACTAGAAATTTACCGTATCTGAATATTGTTAAAATCACCATAAATTATGTACATACTGAAATGATGCGTTCGAGGGATTAAATCGAATCTGACTCTACGAACTATAACCCCATGTAAGTTTCTAATGGTTTCTGTACTGAAATTGTGACGATATTTGGATCGGAGTGCGGCTTTGGACTGCAGTCCAGAGCGACTCTGGTTACTGTTTACTGTCCCGTAATGCGTGTCACCTTGTTTCCTGAACTCGTATGTTGCGGAACTCTGCATTTTATTAAAGGTAAATATGTTAGATAAATAACACAAATGGTTTCATTCCGTTTCATCGTCGTTTGCTATTTAATTTGTAAATTAAAAGTCAGGACGTATAACAGTCCAAAACAGATTCAGAGGTGACAAACTAGTGTTAAACAGTGTATAACTTTTGACGTAAAGACTCGATTGAGAATCCGTATGTTGAGTTGAATACCCTATTGGAAACCCTAGATTTTATTCAACTGTAGCGTCGCTAAATTCTGAACCCAACTGGGTGAAATTCATGCCGCGAAACAGACGTTCAGTTCAGAAACTGAATTTCCTGTCGCGAGCACTTAAAATGAAACGGCTGTAACTTGAATACCGGAAACCCAATAGAACTGAAACAAATTTTTATGAACTTCTGACAGAGTGTGCTTATTATCGTAGTTGTATCATTTCGTTGAATTCCGAATATATGAATTTATGCAATTTTTGTAAGTTGATGACGTGCATATTGATTCATAACATACATGGCTTGTTAATGGCATACATACACATATCTTACCCCATTTGCCATATACATAGTGTTGGTGCGTGTTAGTGTTTAGTGGACATTGCATTATCGTGCGTGAATGATATTGGTTTAGGAGTGTCGAGTACACCAATGTAAAATGAATGATCCGTGACAGTGATTGATACAGTGAACGGTGATAAAACCGTGCCATTGGTATACTTGTACACGACTAAATCAAAATCATAAATAGTGTATATCTGGGGAAAAGGGGAAATCGAAGTGGAAAGAGAATCGTATTTAGCTGGACCGTGTTTTAGAGGATGATCATTCGAGCAGTGATATATATATTAGGTAGGATCTAGTGATCCGGCTGACAGGGTTATGTCCCGGGCATGTGGGCCGTTGTCTCGGGTATGTACGAGACTCCTGTTAAACATGATCCTTCTTTCCACTATACGATTTGAAACATGACCTAGAGACTGATAGGGACACAGATCATACTTTGCATCATATAGTGACATGGTGATTACACGCATTGTACTTTCACTGTTATTACCTAATTTACCTGTTTCACATCATTATAATAATATTGCTATTACGTCGCTCTGACGATCTGAGTATGCATGCTCAGATCTCGTGGAAGAACCAGCGCAGAAGATGGATTTACCTTTCGAGCTGACGGAGATCTAGTCCGGAGTACTTCTCTTTCTTTTCTGCTTTCCATAAAAAGAGATCGTGTAATTGAACTTAGTTAGTAACTCTTCATGTTTATTTGTAATTCATGAACAATGGATTTTAATGTAATAATTTAGTGATGTAATTCCTTTACTGCTGTGCTTTGCTTACTGATTACCATGTAATGCTAGAAACCGAAGTGTGACTACGGCTGGATTATTCCTTGACCGTAGGAGCATGGCTGGCCTAGTCATCTCTCGTTTTCCGTATTTTAGGAAGCGGGGCGTGACATTACACCGAGTGTAATCAAGCAGTTTTGGCAACTACAGGTGCAGTCTTCTCTTGTGGATCGCATCAAGGATGTGCAAGCGGATGATCCTCGATTGCAAAAGTTCAGAGCGCAGGTAGAAGCCGGGCTGAGAACGGACTTACTCATACATGAAGACGGTTCTCTGAGATTCGGTAGGAGACTCTGCGTACCCAAAGGGGATGTTCGAGAAGAAATACTAGCTGGGGCTCATAGTTCAGCTTATTTTGTGCATCCAGGAGGCACGAAAATGTATCGAGATCTAAAGCAGCACTTTTGGTGGAACGGGATGAAGCGAGAAATTGCGCGGTTTGTATCCAGGTGCTTGGTATGCCAGCAAGTGAAGGCGGAACATCAGAGGACAGCGGGACTGTTACAACCGCTTCCGATAGCAGAATGGAAGTCGGAGCACATTACTTTGGATTTCGTGACGGCCTTACCATGGAGCTCTAGGGGCAACAACGCCATTTGGGTTATCGTCGACCGCCTCACGAAAGCTGCACACTTTTTACCTTCCCGGATGGGGCAATCGACAGAGTCACTTGCGGAGAGATACATGCAGGAGATAGTGTGACTTCACGGCGTTCCGGTCAGCATTGTGTCAGTTCAAGACACCAAATTTGTTTCGCACTTTTGGAGAAGCTTACAGAAGAGTTTGGGTACCCGTCTCAAGTTCAGCACAGCTTATCACCTGCAGACAGACGAACAATCCAAGCGTACGATTCAGACACTCGAGGATATGTTGAGAGCTTGCAAGCTGGACTTCCAGGGTTCCTGGGAAGATCATCTGCATCTAGTCGAGTTTTCTTATACCAACAGTTACCAGGCTAGCATCCAGATGGCTCCTTTCGAAGCACTTTACGGGCGTAAGTGTCGATCCCCAGTTTGTTGGGATGATGTGGGCGAACGAAGATTACTGGGTCCCGAGCTCATTGTTCAGACAGTCGACAAGGTCCAAATGATCAGACATCGCATTAAGACGGCTCAGGATCGACAGAACAGTTGGGCGGATGCCAGCAGTAGAGCACTAGAATTTGAAGTCGAAGATCACGTATTCCTGAAGATTTCCCCTACCCATGGAGTTATCAGGTTTGGAGGTCGCGGGAAACTCAGTCCCCATTTCATCGGACCTTTTGAGGTTCTAGAGTGAGTAGGAGATGTGGCCTATCGACTTGCCTTACCTCCATCGCTAGCTGGTGTGCACAATACCTTCCATGTATCTCAGTTGCGGCGTTATGTTCGGGATGAGAGCCATGTTCTGGACTATTCGGAGTTAGCTTTAGGTACCGACCTATCTTACGAGGAGCAGCCCACCACCATCCTCAACCGCAGAGAAAAAGTGCTGAAGAATAAAGTCATTCCGTTGGTCCGAGTGTCTTGGGGGCGGCCGTTCCCCAGGGGAATCCACATGGGAGCGTGAGGAGGATATCCGTGCACATTTTCCACATCTGTTTGTGTAGTGTTGTGATTTCGTTGTTTCTTTTTAAATTTCGAGGACGAAATTTTTGTAAGGAGGGTATGATGTAAATTCGCGGTTCTGTCAATAAAATTTTCCCCATATTTCTCCAAGTCCCCTTGAATGTTTTCTATTTTCTCCGCATTTGTGTTTGAATTGAGATGCTTAGGGTTCAAATATTAAAACCTTTCTAAACCAAAGAAATAATAAATCCCCAAAAAAAATAAAATATATATATATATATATATATAAATAAATAAACTCCCGGCCCAACCCAATCCCATGCCCATACCCGACCCGCTCTCTCTCTTCCCCACTCGTCCATTCGTTTTCCTACTCTTTTTTCACTGGCCCCATGTCGTCGCCGCTCACTCCACACCCCGCGCCTCGTCGCCCCACATCCCCGTTCCTCGACCACGATCTCGCACGCGCCACTCACCCCTCTCGACTTCGTCTCCCTCTCCTCCAGATGCAAAACCGAGCTCCTCATTCTCACCACCTTTTCCCCTACACCCCTGCCTCCTCCTCGACCCTTCACCGCTCGCCGACCACTCTGCCCAAATGCCTCGCCTCCTTCGCCTCCTCTCATCGCCACTCCTCACACCCCCTACAACTCCAAGACACCTCAACCTACCATCTCCGTGCACCCCGCTGAGCTCCCCTCAACGCCGACTCGCCGACGAACCTCTTCCCTCCTCCTCGCCGTTGTCCCCTCTCGCCGCCGTCATCCCCTTCTGCATCACCTGAGCTTCGACGTTGCAGCCACTCGAGCTCCTCAACCCTCCTCGATGCCAACAAAGCCCTCCCCCTGAGCAACTCCGGCGACCACCACAGCCACTGCCGTCCATCTCGCCTACGCCTCCTCTTCCGGCCACCACACAGCAATCAACCCCGCCACCATCGACACCTCCTCGATGCAGTCGCAGCTGAGGCTCGAGCCTAGTCGTTGCCGTGTCGTGTTCGGGTCGCGTTCGTGCCATTGCCGCTGCCGTGCGTCGTCAACGCGTCATCATGCAAGTACCCTGCTTGCTCCATGCTAATTCTATCTATTACATTTCTAGATGACAATAAATACAGTATATACTTTACTTACGAATCAATAATGTGTACGTGTTCGATGCCAAACCCGAGGGGGAAAACCCCGTTAAATTGACGGAAACTGATCACATAGGTTGGCCCGTATAGTAATGAACATCGTGATATGTTTTGGCTAGAAAAATACAGTCGTTACTGACGTGATCGATCATCCCCATTTAAGCCCGTTAAAACTGAATTTTCCGCGTCTGAAACTTGTAAAAATCATAACTAATTGATTATAGATTAGAATGTTGAGTTAGAGGGCTCAAATCGAAGACAACTCAACGACCTAGAACCCCATAAGAGTTTTAATTTGTTTCTATGCTAAAAAGATGACGGAAACTGGTTCGGAGTGCGGTTCTGGACTGCAGTCCAGAGCAGCACTGGCTGTTGATTCTCATCTTGTAATGCTTACCCTCTGCTGCTTGAACATGTTATATTGAGAAACCCTATATCATAGTGAATATGAAACAGTTATCTAACTAATTAAAGTGATTTCATCCCTTTCCACTGTCATCTACTATTTAAACCGCATTTTAGATTAACATGACGTATAGCAGTCCCAAACAGGGATAGAACTTATACCCTATTGTTGTACATTACATAACTTCTGACGTAGAGGTGAGATTAAGAATAAGTATGGTGATTTGGAAACCTAATTGATAAATCTAAATTTTGTTCAACTATAGAGTCGCCTAATTTTGATCGCAACAGGGTGAAAATTGTGTTGCGAAATGGACATTCAGTTTAGGAACTGAATTTCCAGCAGCGAACACTTAAAATGAAACGGCTGTAACTTGCAAACCCGAAATCCGATTGTCCTGAAATTAATTTTGTTGAACTTCCGACTAAGTTTATTTGCTACCGCCTTTGTATCATTTTACTGAATTTTGAATGTATGATTTAAGGCAATTTTTATAAGTTCATAAGATGCACGATAGCTCGTATTACACATGATCTGTTTAACTGCATAAATGCACATATTTTACCCGACTGCCATACTTCTAGTGATAGTGCGCGTTATTATTCAGTGTACAATGCATTTTCGTGCATGAATGGTATCGGTTTAGAAGTGTCAAGTACGCCAGTGAAAAGTGAATGATTCGTGACAGTGAACAATACAATGAACAGTGACTAAAACCGTGTTATTGGTGCGTACTTGTACACGACTAGACCATACTCATAAATAGTGTAAACCTGGGGAGAAAGGGGAAATCGAAGTGGAAATAGAATTGTATTTAGCGAGAACAGTGATTTAGAGGATGATCATTCGAACATCGACTCTTATATATATTAGGTTGGGCCTAGCGGTCCGGCTGACAGGGTTATGTCCCGGGCGATAGCGGGCCGTAGTCTCGGGTATGTACGAGACCCTCGTTAAACATGATCCTCCTTTCCACAACTCGATTTCAAAGATGACTTAGAGACTGATAGGGACACAGTTCATACATTGCATCAGTTAGTAATATATTGACTACCTGCGTTTTATCTCCACTGTTATTACTTTATTTTCTTGTTTCTTGTCACTATTATAATATTGCTATTACGTCGCTTTGACGACCTGAGTATGCATGCTCATATCTCGAGGAAGAACCAGTATAGGAGTCAGACTTGCCCTTCGAGCTTGCAGAGATTTAGTTGGGAGTACCTCCTTTACCTTTACCGCTTTCCCTAAACAAACCTTGTATTCGCACTTGGTTAGTAGTTCTTTTCCTTGTTTTGTTGTAAATTGTGAACAATGAAAGTTGATATAATAACTAATGATGTATTTTCTTTACTTCTATGCTGTGTTTACTGATTACCATGTAATGCTAGAAGCCGAAGTGTGACTACGGCGGGATTATTCCTTGACCGTAGGAGCATGGCTGGTCTGGTCATCCCTCGTTTCCGTATTTTGGGAAGCGGGGCGTGACATGGTCCGCGTCGTAACCCTGGAGCCTCAAATGCTCCAGAAATGATGCTGGAGTAGTACCTGAAACTGAAGCAGCTGGAGCATAAGAATTTGGAGAAATGGACTGCGAAGCCGTTGTCGAAGGAGTCGCCTGTGAAGCCATAGCCGAAGGAGTGGCCTGCGGAGCTGTCGATGGTATACCGGAAACCGGACCAGAACGAATGAAAGAATGAAGCTGTAAAGTTTTTAAATCCATATAATAAAACAATAACGGTGTGCAAGATTTAGTCTATATGTCTTATTGTGAAACTCTAAGTATAGAAATCAAGTCTTGCGAATTGAAATGATGTGTTATTGATCTATAGGATTCGTGTCGGATTCGTATCAATATCGGATTCTTGCGAATTCGC
This sequence comes from Agapanthus africanus, assembly GCA_030015575.1. Taxonomy (NCBI): domain Eukaryota; kingdom Viridiplantae; phylum Streptophyta; class Magnoliopsida; order Asparagales; family Amaryllidaceae; genus Agapanthus; species Agapanthus africanus. Next base: position 750,230,248 of record CM057340.1, on the reverse strand, counting down.
GAATCATACTCGTATCCATATTCAAAATCAGTGCTACGTAGATTAGAACTATCAAGATATATGTATAAACAAACAAAAATAATATACGTACCAACTCCTTCAACTCCTCGAAATTGGATTTCAATGTGGCTATCTCCTTCTCCAGACGTCGCTTGCGGGGTAGGAGAAGTAACCGCCAGAGTGGAGAACAAGCTCAGATGGACGCTGCTGGGACCAAGTCCCTGGCCTCTCTCGTAGCCACCGTGATACCTTCTATGTACGGCGTCAAGGATAGAGGGGTCGGCATGGCCGGATCGGTCTCTCCGCTGAACTCAACCCCTGATAAGCTCGCCTGCTCCACCACTCGCGCCTACACCCATGCAAAATATTCAAATGTAAGTAAACCATTTAAATTTAAACTTATCAAAACAAAATTTAATTCGAATTAGATCAAATATTAACACTTACACAATAATCCTCTGTAGCAGCGTCAGGCTATGTAAGCATGCCCATGACCGGATTTGTCGATGTGGCGCGGGTACACAGATACTCCTGCAACATGCTTGGTGTACAACCCTCCGCGACGATCCAAACTCTCTGCAATTCACCAAAAACATGCATCTATAATATAATTTTTCATATTGTATTATATCAAAAGAAATATATTATAATTTACCGCTGCATCGATGACACGAGTTCTGTTCTTGGAGCCATCCGTGTAGGTAACTCAACCCCTCTTCGTCGACTTCCAACTCTCCTTGTTTTGTTGGGCCTGCTTCTACACAACACAATTAGATTTAGTTTTCTAATTCAGCAATAAATAAATAAATTATATACTAAACAGTGAATTACATTTAAATTACAAACATGCTTATGCTCAGACGTCCAATACAGGCACATGCAAGGTCGTGTCCCTAAATCGATCCCGCTAAAAGCTGGAGACTGTAGGAGAGGCTCTCTACTCTTCAGGGGTCGCCAGTGATAAGTCATAACAATCTTTCTTCAATTGATTCCTATTATACCGGACCTTATTCTGCATGTTGTCCTTAAGGCCCCGGTAAATAGCGCGAAGATCGAGCTCTTCATCCTCCTCCTCATTAGGATCATCAAGGATAGACTGCAGGAAATTCATAATCCACCTGCAAATACAAGAAATTAATGTTTTTAAATTATTAGTGTCAAATGATAGTAAATTTATTTGATAAATCAAATAAAAATATATAATAATACCCATGCTTGTTGTCAGAACGCGTCAAAAGAACGGTTGTGCTGCGCGTCCCAATCAAAATGAAGAGGATACTTCTTGGAATGACGGCTCTCATCCTCTAAATACCGGCGGAATCTTTTGGCATGATCGCCAGTGTAGCTGGCCTTAAAGGTAAAGAAGAGGGTGAATGCTCTTTGCCCCTTGTTTACCGCCGAAACACGGGGACGCGACCGCGGAGACCCGTCTTGCCTGAATTTTGGGGAAGATACTAATTGGTGCTATCCGTCCACCTCTCCGAAGATGCCAAATTGATTTATGACACCACGTATCAAAGGTTTAAACAGATGCGGCCGATATAGCAGACTTCGTCAGATTCCCCCTCATTTGAGGGGTTTTTTATTGTGGGGACGCTCTTCCCTGCAGGCGCAAGCCCCTGCAGTTAATTACGCTACCGCATCACGGTAACAACTTTCTCCTTCTCCAGATGGTCACTTCGTGTCATGTGTGTTTGTTTTGTTTTATTTTTGGTTGCCCGTGGATTGTCTACGGAGACTAATTTATGTTGTCGCCCGTATGGCGTGGATTAGTCCAAATCCGTATTTTCTTAGATTTGAGTTTAGGGATTGGGTTTAAAGATACGTTAGTCTCATTTGAAACTAAGATCAACTTAAACGTTTGTTAAAGATACGTTAGTCTAATTTTTAGACTAAAATCAATTTAACAGGATCGTTTAGATCCAACAAAAGAGCATTTGAACTCTATTGTTTTAGTTTAGGGACTTTGCGGTCGAAAGTTAAGGACATCATAGTCCATGGGCTTAAGGACCCCACAGTCCGAGGTTAAGGACATCATAGTGCATTGGTTTAAGGACCCCACAGTCCAAGGTTAAGGACATCATAGTCCATGGGTTTAAAGGACCCCACAGTCCGAAGTTAAGGACGTCATAGTCCATGGGCTTAAGGACCCCACAGTACAGATTAAGGACATCATAGTCCATGGGCTTAAGGACCCCACAGTCCGAGGTTAAGGATATCATAGTCCATGGGTTTAAGGACCCCACGGTCCATGGAATGATTGGTTATCGGGATCTGTTATCTCTCTGAAGATGTTGAAGGATTACAACGACAAATATCAGAGGAGTGAAGAGATGTACCCTTGAACCAAAGTGAGTTGGGAGATCTGTAGTCTAATTTGGGACTAAGATCAATTAATTAGATTATGAGCACATGGGCACAGTTGAATCTGAGTTGAGGACTTATGGCCAACTTGGGCTAAGTCCAATTAGGTTTAAAATGTTGGACCTTTGTTGGGACTGTTGAACACTTGTCTGTGTTCAGCCCCCCATTATTTAGCAGTGCTAAACATGAATTTGGATTCTGGCCATATTTTGTCTTTTATTGAGTGCTGAGCACTCAAATGTCATATGAGATAACAAACTTTGGAAGACAAAAGTGTATTTGAGGCTCAGTCAAAAGGGGAGTCTTGACTCAGAAAGACTTAGCCAATTTGGGCTAAGACTGGTTTGAAAAATAGTGTTAAACACTAGCACATATCTGGTGGTCACGTGTTCCCACGTGATGCATTTAGAATAGTGTTAAACACTAGGGATGAAATGTTCAAAATAGTGTTAAACACTAAAAAGATGAAGCGCTCACGTGAGGACACGTGAGGCGCCCTAGGATTGGGCTAAGCTTCCTTTATTTTATTCTCAGAATATTCAAATAAGTGTTAAACACTTAAGTCTTCACGGCCATCATGTGTGGGCACGTGATGGGTATCCATGCACTGGATATAAAAGGGATTTGCTAGGGGTCACGTGGGGACACGTGAGGGCGCCCATGCATTGGATTTTAATCCTTCAGTTCTTTCCATCTTCTCTTTTTTAAAGAGGTGTTTGTCAGGGATCACGTGGGGACACGTGAGGGCGCCCATGCATTGGACTTGTTCCATTTTGTTTTGAGGGTCACGTGTGAGCACGTGACCCGATCTCATTCATTCTTTTCTGATCATTGAAGGGAAGGTCACGTGTTGCCATATGATCAGGTTGGAAACTGACTTCTTTACGTGCATGGAGAGTATTAAGTCCCCTTTTTAAGAATTACATTCTTTTGTAGGGTTGAACCCTAATTTTGTTTAGAAGAATTCAATTCCTATATATTTAGAAGAATTAAATTCTTTAAACCCAACTCTCTCTCTCTAAGTTTTGGATCTGCATGGCAGAATCTTCCTGATGAGAATTAAATTCTCAACATATGGGGAGATCTGCTTCTGCAGATCTTCAACCATGAAGAAGAACTAAGTTCTTGTTTTAAGGGTTAAACCCTGTCTCTGTTGGAGAAATTAAATTCCTAAGTATTTGGAGGAATTAAATTCCTTAAACTCAATCCTCCCTCTAAGTTTTGGATCTGCATGGCAGAATCTTCCCGATGAGAATTAAATTCTCAACTTATGGGGAGATCTACTTCTGCAGATCTTCAACCAAAGGAAGAAGTAAGTTCTTATTCAGAAGAGTTAAACTCTTAGTTTGAGAATTAAATTCTCTTTTTGTTTTGTGGAGCTTATGATCTCTTTTCCTTTCTCATCTACGGTTCTTTCTCTTCTGAGGAAATCTTCCTTTCTCTCTAGAAAATTAAATTCTCTTCTTTTTTCTCTCTATTGTTGTATCCCTTTACTTTTTTTTTTCTTCTCTTCTTGGCCCCTATTTATAGGAGAAAGAAAAGAATCGGTTTGTTTAGTCAATCTTTCATTGAAAGATTTTAATTGATTTTGTAACCAACATGATCTTTTAGACCACTAAGTGAATTTTATTCACCATTGGATTTGTAATCCAAAAGATCTTTTATCTGTTATTCCTGGAAAATTTCAGGGAAATCTTTCCTTGTATAAAATCTTTTTATAAATTGATGAGTTTTAATAATCATTGGATTTTTAATCCAACGGTGCTCCACTTTACAGAGCACAATCTTTTTGTTTGGTAAGATCTAGGGAAATATTTTTCCAACTAGGGTTTTTGATTTCCCTTAATTAGAATTTAATTCTATTAGTTCAGAAGGTTTAAGAACCGATCACGTGTTAGCGCGTGACCCCACTGGTTGACCAATTAATTAGAATTTAATTATATTGGTTTAGAGGGTTCAAGAACCCATCACGTGTTGGCATGTGACCCCACTGATTAATTATTTAATTAGAATTTAATTCTATTATTTCAGAGGGTTTAAGAGCCTATCACGTGTTGGCACGTGACCCCACTGATTAATTATTTCCAATTATTTATTTTATTCAGTGCCTACAGGCTTTGCCTGTAAATGGTCACGTGTCTGCACGTGATGCCCGATCACATATGGGCACGTGATGCCCGGTCACGTGTGGGTACGTGATGCCTCATAATTTTTGATCCCGGATGAATTATGAGGCCTATAATATATCAAATTGAAGGATTTTTCGAGACACTTTCTATACCATCAGAATTTAGCTGTTTCTCATTTGGGAGTTTGTCAAAATGCAGCCCGGAAAATACTGGTTCACATTTTCTTCCTTAAATTACACGTGCATAGCATATTTGCTCATAACTTTTGATACCGGATGAATTATGAAGTCCATAATATATTGAATCGAAGACTTTTTCGAGAAGGTTTCGATACCATCAGAATTTACCTGTTTCACATTCGGGAGTTTGTCAAAATGCAGCCCGGAAAATACTGGTTCACATTTTTTTAAACGTATCGCTGCCATTTGATACCTTGGGCTTTTTGCGCAGAAATTTTTTTTTTTGGTGGGAACACCCTTTACCAGGATCGGACCTCAGCTTATGAGACTGATTCGACCCTCGAGTCCCCCGGACGGGCCGTGGCTACCCTGCATGCATAAAATATATAGATACATATGCAATATTAAGACAAAACAATATTTAGAATGCAAGAATTAACGAAAATTGGAGTGCAATATATACCTCCAACGTTATCACCATGAGCCTGCACTCGGACAGCAGCATGAGCGGGACGATAGTTTCTTATGTGAGGAACAACCAATGACCCAGACGTGGTTGCATCCCCTCCAACTAGATAATAAACAATGACTATATAAGTAACTTCTGGAAAAAAATAATACATAATCAATTTGAAGTATTATATAGTAAAAAATATCGACCTGTGGAGTGCTTAGAGAGTACGGATTATGCGGGAACGATCTGTGTTCCGAATGTAGTAGCATCCGCTCCAACCAGACAATAAAAAATGACTATATAAGTAACTTCAGAATGAATATGCATGTATATATATAATATACCGTTCAAAATGAATATGTGTGCAATATATAATATATAATATCTACCTGCATGTGTGGCAAGATCCACTCTGAAAGAGTCATCTGATTCTGTCTGGACGGAATGCAATACCACCACAGGGGGCCGTAGGAGTTGCTCCCTACGTAGCTCCCAGGGCATAATCGCTCTATCTCTGTCTTCGGAGCTGCCTCTGTCGCTGCCCCTGGTGCCCTACCCCTCGCTGGTATTGGCGTCGTCATCACCCCTAAATAGAAGTACAATAATTACATATGCATATGATGCATGTATGTAAAAGAAATAATAACAATACATGCATAGGTGATAGAAAATATAAACTCATAATATAATATTAATTATATTATATTAATTATACTGTATAATTAGACAAAATCCAAAAAAATAAAAATTTTGGGGTATCATGTAGCCAAAATCCTAACTTTTCATTTCAGTCTCAATCATTTAGGATCCCACGGCTTAGAGAAATTACTTCAATGTCGAAACAGTTCCGGAAAGGTAATTTAGTATAATAAACTACCGGAAATCAATGATTGAGCTTTTTTCTACTTAAGCTCACGACAGTTGTTGTCGTCGTCGTCTGTGTTCTTGCAGTGCCCACAATGCAATAAAAAAGTCAAGTCTAAGGAGATCGTTAATTTATATGCGCCTCTAGTTGTTGTCCCAAACGATGATCTAGACAAGGTCCTATTGTGATTTATGCAACGCGCTGCCTATATGTTTTTATGATGTCTAACTGACCAGTTGACTTTATAGGTGCAGGTAGTGCGCTAATTAATTTTTATGTGAGGACAATGGAATCCTTTTTGTAATGGAGGTATACATAATAGCCGCTTGTTGGTTTTTCGACACTTATGGGTATCATCTATCTATCTGAGATTTTGACAATTCCGGTGTTTTTGGGTTGTGATGACACCCAAAACATGATATCTACTGCAGCAATAACTTATTCTCTATTATTTGTTTTGTCTAGTTCTTAGTATATTTGAATTTAGGATGATTTTAAGAATCATGGAATTGCAAATCCAAATTGTATTTGGTTCCTTGAGGGTAAATCACATAGTCCCGATACGGTGGCTAACTTCATAAATGCATATGAAATTATATGATCTCTTTCAAGAACGGCGGATCTAGAATACATTCGAGTCATATGAGTTAAATGTAACCGGAAGATCGAAGCCATCTGTAAATGTTTGTCGTTATTCTACTGGAAAGATATGAGTAAATGATATGAACTCATGTGGATGGGTGTCCTTATTGCTCGTCAGCGCTATGAGTAACATTGTGTTTTCTTTACTCATGTGGATGGGTGTCCTTATTGCTCGTCAGCGATATGAGTAACATTGTGTTTTCTTTTTCTTTCGTCGATGCAGAACTCTTGGGTGCGAGAGGAAATAAACAAGTATAAGGTATATATATCTTTCCAGTTATCCGGTTCCCACTGTATATATAAATTGTTCTCATCGCCCTTTTCCTGGGTGGGGGTGGGGGGGAGGGGATTAGTATTATTCATAGTTCTTGTTCATATATAAAATCCTGAGCAACCCAACCCAACTCGTTTGATATCGACCACAATTAATATATATATACAAGTACAAACAAAAATTTCAATCAACCCTAAAATTTGGGGGCATCATGCATCCAAAATCCTAACTTTTCACACCCGATCCTCATTTCCCCCCTAACTGATTAAAAATCAAAATTCTAAATTTTCACACCAAACTCAATTTTTTTTCAGAATAATCTTTGTGCTAGTGTACTGAGATGAAGTGGGAACATGCGATTCTTCGCCATTTTCACCTTCGCAACTAGCCTTCCAGTTGTATCTTTTAAATTAAGCAAATTATTCTCCATATGTATTACATAATCCTTTTCAAGAAGATGCTCAAGACTTAAAATATTATATTTCATTTTGGGCACGTAATAGACATTGGAGATATAATTTGGATGGCCATCTTTTTGAAAAGTTTTAATCTTTCCTTTACCTTGCACTTGAAGTTTGGACAAATCTCCCAAGCAAACATTAGCTTAAATATTTTCGACAAGATCCACAAATAGATCTTTCTTTCCACACATGTGATTGCTTGCTCCTGAATCAAGAAACCACAAATCTTGATCGTCAGAAGCCTTCTCTTGCGTCAGAAGAAGAGTGAGTACCTTGTGTTCAACATCTGCATAATTAGACTGTTGATCGTTATTTGCTTCCTTATCCCAACATTCTGATTTGAAGTGCCCGAATTTATTACAATTGTAACATTGAACACCACTTCGATTGCCTGAACCTCGAGCGGATCATCCTCGGATACCTCTACCATGGTAGCCACCGGTGTTTTCTCCTCAATTTTGTTACTGTTGGTGACCTTCTTGATCTCGGCCTCTGCCATGGTCGTTATGATGTTGAGATGGATACCCCGCGACCATCTTTTTGATCTCTTAGACTATACTCGAGAATTGAGTATTCTTCTGCATGCGATGCTCGTAGCTTTGTAAAGAGCTTATTAGCTTATCTATTGATATCACCTCGAAGTTATTTGACTCTTTGATTGTTGGAATCACGTAATCAAATTTTGAAGGCAAAAAGTGCATTATCTTCTCCATCACACGAATATCAATTACTTTTTCACCATTTCTTCTAAGTTGATTTACAACTACCATAACTCGAGAAAAATAGTCATGGATAAATTCGGATTCTTTCATTTGTAAATATTCGATCTCACTTCATAAAGTTTGGAGGCGAACCCTCTTTACCTTTTCGGTTGCTTTATATGATTTAAAAAGGATCACCCACGCACCTTTCGATGCCGTCGTTGCTGCGATCATCTCGAATACGTTCTCATCTACGCCTTGATAAATGATTAAGAGGTCTTTGTTTCTTTGTTTTGCACGGAATTCTGAGTTGATCCTTCAATTCCTTTGACAAGCCAGCTTCCGCTTCTGCAGGTTCGGGTTCGTCGTAACCGTTCCATACAACATCCCACGCATCCATCGAGACGAGTAGCGCTTTCATCTGGATGCACCAATTATCAAAATTATCTTTTGCATAATTTTGGAACTTGTATGTGCTGGAGGAGGCCATTTGAGCAGATGATCGTTTAGGCTCCGATACAAATTTGCCCGGTGGACGTGTGGTGTTGTAGGTATTTGAAGTTTGCTGACTTCTTTCTCGCAAGTATAATTTATCACACAAACACAAACAATTAGCTGCTGCTATTGTTAAATAAAATATGGGCTTTTGTATTGGTTTCAAATGGCTTGATTTCATTCTCAAAAGAGAAGGCACAGGCCTTACATATATAGATGTTACAATAGAATATAACTTCACGGATTACAATAATTAATGAAAACAAGCAATCGAAGGTTTGTAACATAAGCTTTATTTCATATGTTATATTTAGCCAGTAATTTATTAGCTTTTAGGTCTGTGGTCTTATTACCAGAACTCCTGTAACTCCAAGAGTTATTCAATATAACTCCAACACAAATAACTCCCTCTCGTTTACCTCATATAACTGTTACCTTCCTTTGAAGCACTTACAGTTACGCTAATCCTATATTATCTGCTAAATGCTGATATAAATATTGATCGGTAGTTGTCAAAGTCAGAAACAATGCCGGCATCTTGAAAAGCTCTGTGCTCCTCGTCGTCGTCGTCCTAAATAACATGCCGCAATGGATCGATCACATCACTGAATTTGTATGAGATCTTGACCCCTCGGTTTGACTTTGACTCCGAATTTGACCTGGGCTTCGACTTTGGGTTGGTGCAGGGGTCACTGTCAGTGAGAAATTCCGTGGGGGTGATTGGTTGGTAGAGGGTTGACTTTGATTTTCCTTTGCCCTTTGATTTTTCTTTGCGTACCTGATGAGCAAACAATTTAATAAAAGATATTGAGTCATTATTTAACAAGTGATTAATTACAACTAATTGGAATGTTATTTGCACATTTTATTTAAAAGAATACAACAACAACAAAGGTTTTACCCTAAATTTTAGGGATGCAGTGGATGAAAAGCATATTTAATTAGTAAATAGTTTTGATAAGAGAATTAAAAACTGTCTGTTAAAATTAAAATTGAATAATTTAAGATTAAAGAATTACTCATGTTGACTTTTGAACAAAGCATAAATAACAGTAGCTTATATTATCTCTATTATTACAACTCAAAGTGTAGGAAGTTATGTAGCTATTTCACAACAAAACATTCTGAAAAATAAAAAAGTTCTTAATTCTCCAATGGTCTATATCATCCATTCTTAGATGAGAAAGTCATATGAAATGGATATGGTAAGAACCTAGAATATAGCTTAAAGCAAAACATATTTTATAAGATTATTATTATCAACAAAATTTTTAGCAGTTATAACAAATATGAAATCCATATTCAACAAATCTCAAACAAACACATCAAAATTATTTTTAAAAAATAATTACAAATCATAATTAATTTCTCTCTTCTCAAAATAATAAATTGATAACAAACAAAAGTAATAAAACCTTTATTTTTAATTTTTTTTTATTAATTTAGTCACGTTAATCATACATGCCAAAACGCAAGTATCTCACATCTATACTATTCAAACTCAATAGGACGTGTCTTTTCAATTCCCAATTAATTTTGGCAAGAAGAGTTCGTTATAATTTTTAACAAAATTAAACTGTTATAATTATATAAAGCATCTCAAATCTTTGTTTTTTGAAAAAAAACATCTTGTGTAATCTATATTATTTCAACCAATGTTTTATAAAAAATATCTTCCAATATCTTTGCTCACAAGTCTAACATATATATTGTAAGTACTTAAAGGCTTTTGGTACATAACCATAGAGAAAAGCATCAAAAAAATTTGGGTGCAAGGAATTGTTTAAGATTTAACTATAATTTTGGGTAATTTTCACATAAATACCCTTAACTATGGACATTTTTCCAGATAAATACCTTAAACTTTAGACAGATAAATACCTTTAAATATTGGTTTATCATATAGGTACCTGATGACTTTAATGGAAATTGACGTTACAATTGTTTTAAAGTGAAGAGAACATCTTTTCTAACCCTATTCAAGATTTGGAGACAGAGGGATAAAGGATAAAATGCTAAAACCCGTTAACGGAGCCAAACACCTATATGGTAAACCAATAGTTAAAGGTATTTATTGTAATTTCTAAGGTATTTATCTGAAAAACGTCAATAGTTAAATGAATTTATGTGAAATTTAACCTATAAAAATTTTATAGTATGATAAAAGGATAGGAGAGTTTATCATGTTTAAAAAGTATTTGCTTGCTGAATTTAAATGAATGTCCTCAGAATATTAATATATTGTGATGTGTTAATTATATTTTATTGGCAATTAATTACCATGCAAACTTCCAAGCAATTAGAAACAAGATTATATGCCACCTTGTATAATGGAAATCCATGTGCCCTATATGGATATCACCGGACAAGTAGGAAAAGCATTACTCTATAAAAAAAGTAACTATATGCCCGAACAGTCTAGTTAATTAGTTTCAAAATTAAGACACCTAATCGATTGATTTAATTAAAGATTTACAACATGCATGTATATTATTTAAAGTTTTATATTTATGAGATTTTTGATGAATGGATTTAAAGATTAAGAACAAATTTAAAGGATTGATAATACATAGAAAAATAGAGGCAATGGAAAGTGCATAGGGTTTGAGATATTTAACCAACATTATGCATGGTGTATATTTTCAGAGAGAGAGAGAGAGAGAGAGAGAGAGAGAGAGAATACATGAAGTGATGGGGGAAATTAAAAACACGAAATTCTTCAAAAGAAGAAAAAAATAGTAAAGAATATGAAACAAAACATACCTCACATTGAAAAAACGAGCGAATCAAATCGGATTTCGAAATATCAAAAAGCTCCTGAATCGGCAAGCAAGCTTCTCCAACATAGCAATATTGATCGCCCAAACAACACCAAGACGGCCAAGATTTCACCGATATCAACACGATACGGAGCTCTCACTACTAGAATAGGGGGTTGCCCCTACGGATAACAACATCCGTAGGGACAGATTTAGTTTGGCCCTACGGATTACTCCGTAGGGCTAAAAGGTTGCACCTACGGTCCTTACATATTAATTTAAAAAATATTAAATCGTAAATTGTTGTTTGTCCCTACGGAGCCGCAAACCAAGTACCTACGGACTTATTCGTAGGGGCATCTAAATAGAGATTTAATTAAAAAGGCACGGATCGATCCCCACGCTCATTACCTAAAATTTATTTTTCAATCGCCCGCGAACCCAAAATCGCCAAACCCTCGTTCCCGCCGATCGCCTGTGTTTCGTCGCCGTTCTCGTCGTCACCAGCACAGGCCGATTCCTCGTCGCCACCGTCTGGTTCTTCCTCATCTCCGATTTCGTCGTCGCCTGCTTTCGTCGTCGCCTCCGATCGATCGTCGACGCCTCCACTGCACAGGTTAGGAAATATTAAATTAAACAAATTTTTGATTATTTTAGAGCTAGGGTTCATGGTTTGGGTACCGATGAGGCATCCGTTGGGGTTAGCGTTAGGGTTGCGGTTGGGGTTGGGGTTGCGGTTGGGGCTGGGTCTGGGGTTGCGGTTGGGGTTGGGGTTCGGCAGGGGGTTGCGGTTGGGGTTAGGGTTAGGGTTGGGGCAGGGGGTTGCGGCAGGGATGAGAATTTTTCTAGGTTTCTTTTAAAGCTTATGAAAGAAATTTTGAGCCCCCTAAAAATGAACATTTCTAATGATTTTGATAAGAGACAAGGGAGCAATAAAGTTTTGTTTTCTATTTGTCTAGATTCAAATGGCTACTTATATATATATATATATATATATATATATATATATATATATATATATATATAAATATTTACAATATCAATATTCGTGGCATGTTGGTTATAAATTTCTCTCTCTGTAGAGATATATAGCCTACTTTAGCACATAGCTAAGTATGTGATAAAATTATTTTTGATAAAACAATGCATGATATAATATGGAAATATATTTGTTTCTTAGCTTCAATCATACAAACGTGTTCCAAATTAACGTAATTCAAATAGCAATTCCTTGGAATTTTTTAGTCCAGAGAATCTTGATCGAGTCTCAGGATCATATTGATTCAAGAATTTGGTGTGACACCAAAGACTGGACGTTAGACGAATAGCCGGTGGTAAAACTTCTTAAAGTATATTAATTTTGAATTTTCTTCTAAACTCAATGATTCTACATTGATAAAGAAAAGCTTAGATATCGATGACAAATGGCCACATATTACAAGTTACAAAGATGGTGTTCAACACCTTCCCAACTTTTTCATTGCTTGTGATATTTTCTCTCCTCTCTCTCCTTTTCTTCTAGTCTCTGTCTATCATGAAACTTTGGGCATGCAAATTAAGACTCTCTCCTCTTTTTGGTTATTATTTTTCCCTTTGTCGGCTTAATTATTGAGATGGAGATTTGATTGGAGTTTTGGTGTTCATAATTTCATAATATGAGCAAGGCAACTGACAAATCATCATGATGTTGTTATGATCATAGCAAGATGTAGGTGCTTGTGTGTTGGTACTAAAGCATGATACAATCTCTTTTATTGCTAGTGGATGCGTTTTGTTCAAAGAGTCTTTTCCTTTTAGTAATTTTCCTCTTTAGGGAGTTTTCGACATTGAAATCTCACTAGTTGATAATGTTAAATGAGTTCTAGTCCTAGTTTGCTACATTATTTGATATATAGTAGACGGTGATACTTCTTTAAGTGCTTGTCGCATTAACTTGGAAGCCGACCATACCAAAGGTTGTGGAGGACATAATTATCGAGACACGAATCAAATGGTTTCATGTTAGAGCTATATCTTCACTCGAACTTTGGACATGTACAAAAGGAAGAAATAATGTACATGTTATTAGAACTCATAGGTATGAGATGTCCTCTTTCTCCATTTCAAAAAAAAATACAAAATATAAAAGGAATTTTTTTTTGCTCCAATAACAAAACTTTCCAAAATTTTTAAAACCAGTGGTTTACCTCTCTCAACCATAATTTATTCTCAAAATGGGCTTCCTTTAAATAGTTCATTAAAAGATTTAAATGAAATAAGATAGAGAGGAAGAAGGATCTATACTTAAGTGCATAAATAAACCAAAAAGGAAAACGAAGAAAAACAACAAAAGAAACCAAAAGATAGAGAAGGTAAAGCTAGAAGAATCGCGCCATTAGCTGCGGGTCATCTTTTAAATGAGCCCCTTCTTTGATCCCTTGCCAGCAGCCATCACAATCCCCATATATATAATTTCTTCAGGCAGTCCACTTAGCCGGTACCTGAAAATAGCATAAGTGTCACACGACAACAGTTAATTTCTATCGGTTAACATACGTTCGATATTCGTCGTGACATAGAACTATACAAAGTTGATCTTAGTCTAAAAAAGCATCTGTCCCGAAGTTCAGGCCCGGACGTCCTAACGTCCCGGTCGCGTCTTTCGGCGGAGAACATATATGACATGTGATATGTATGCATGTGTTTATGTGATATGTGCGTATGTATGCATTTAAGTAAAAACAACCCTACACTTAAGCGAAATCATAAATTGAAACACATATATAGAATACAACTCATACATGGGTATCCTCAAATCTAACTTTAATTATCGATAATTTATTCTTTTCAACGACAAACGCACACACAAAGCATATACACGGATTTTCTCCTTTGTCAATAACCATCCCGTTCTTAGATTTCTCAATATAGTCATCATAATCTATAATTTATATGATACAGTCTAACATGGCCCATGAGTACGTCAGGGTTAAGGACTGGATATATGTGAATTGGCAACAACGTATGCAACCTAAGTTTGTCACTGGAGTTTCTGCTTTCATTGAATTTGCACGCGCACATAATAAGAACGAGAAGACAGTAATGTGGCAGAAGAAGAAGGAGAAAACAGTAATGTGGCAGAAGAAGAAAAAAATGACATTCCTTGTTCTCTGTTTCAGCATCAATCTTCTGATATGAACTAATGATGGCTTTCACATTGGCTTTTCCTTTTAGAGACTTCTTAGTGTCCAATGGAAAGTATACATCAGATTTGTGCAGGTCAGGTTCTTCTATGACTTTCAAGAGTTTCAACTGATTTTGTAAATTACACCCTAGTTGGGTGATATTTTTACCACTTCTCACTGCAGGTGCGCTCTCTAATATCCATTTTGAATGTAATATTATAGATATTCATGCCTGTTTATGTCAAAATTACTTATATTGTCAATGTTTGATTATCTAGTTGTTGGTGATGCATCCATATCAGGGACAGAGGACACTCCCGCTCCTCCAGGTATGTTTATATATCATATAGTGCATGTATATTGATTTAGAATGCTATATCATAAATATACACACATTCCTTTTGCTCTTACTTAGATAGTAATTTTTATTATTGTCTAGCTGTAGGTGATGACAGTAGTTGACAATAAAATTTGTCATCCTAGAAACTATGATTTTTATATGTGCTCGCATGCGGGAATGATTGTAAGTCGTGGACCTGTACAATAAATTCTTATTTGGTATTTGTTTGAAATCAAAGTGAATACTATATAATTGATAAGTTTGTTATATTAAACCAAATAAAATCAAAAATTAAAATCAAACAGCAACAACAAAATCAATGAAATTTATAGTCTACCAGAGTTTTCAAGAATCTCCACATATGAATCCTGGACCTTCTTCTTTTTCTTCAAAGATCTTTTAGAAGCAGAGAATTTTGTTTTTTGGCAAGTGCTTTGATCAAAAGCTTTGAAGCTAAACATCATATTGCCTTTGTATTTGAATACCAAAAAATGCCCAGTTTGCAGATTATTGGCTACTTAAAATTCATGCCACCCATCTCCACTCATGGAAGCAACTCTGTTCTCGATGTGAAGATCAACATGCCATATTTTGCCATCGTGGCTCACTAGGTTAGCATTTTCTCTTCTCTTAACAATCTTGCTAATCTGCTTGGTAAATTTATTCAGAACCGGCTGCGAATCATTAAATGACATGCATAAGAAAGAAAGCTAAAATACAGATATATAGCATACCGATACATCGAAACTTCAAAGTTGCGATGATAATCCAGAGATATTTATTTCTACACAAGTGGTGCACATGCGAATGCGTCAGGCATCATGGACAAATATTTGAGAACATGGAAAGTATTATTAGTATAAAGTAATTAAAGCTTTTAAACACATTGGGTAGATATTTTCTTAGTTGATGCAATCATATCATGAGGACTAAATTTAAGCTATTATACATATACATATGTATTTTTCTAATCTAATATATTACACACACACACACACACACACACAGAGAACACCAATTTGGTAAAGAAATTAGGTACCAGGACCTTGAAGAAATGGAGTCCATAGCATTGCTCATCATCATCATCCATGATCCCTTTAAAGAAATATTATCAAAAGGGGAGAATAAATACTACAAGCAGTGAGAATTATTATATAAATGGGTTGAACGCACGTTTCAACTTCTTGCAAGCATTAACTAGCAGTAACAATTTATTCTCCCCTTTTGATAATATTTCTTCAAAGGGATCATGAATGATGATGATGAGCAATGCTATGGACTCCATTTCTTCAGGGTGCTGCTACCTGATTTTTCTACCAAATTGGTTCTCTCTCTCTCTCTCTCTGTGTGTGTGTGTCTGTGTAATATATTAGATTAGAAAAATACATATGCATATATATAATAGCTTAAATTTAGTCCTCATGATATGATTGCATCAACTAAGAAAATATCTATCCAAGGTGTTTAAAAGCTTTAATTATTTTATACTAATAATACTTTCCATGTTCTCAAATATTTGTCCATGATGCCTGACGCATTCGCATATGCACCACGAGTGTAGAAATAAATATCTCTGGATTGTCATCGCAACTTTGAAGTTTCGATGTATCGGTATGCTATATATCTATATTTTAGCTTCCTTTCTTATGCATGTCTTTTAATGATTCGCAGCCGGTTCCGAATAAATTTACCAAGCAGATTAGTAAGATGGTCAAGAGAAGAGAAAAGGCTAACCTAGTGAGCCACAATGGCAAAATATGGCATGTTGATCTTCACATCGAGAACAAAGTTGCTTCCATGAGTGGAGATGGGTGGCATGAATTTACAGTAGCCAATAATCTGCAAACTGGGCATTTTTGGTTTTCAAATACAAAGGCAATATGGTGTTTAGCTTCAAAGCACTTTCCAGAAAACAAAATTCTCTGCTTCTAAAAAATCTTTAAAGAAAAAGAAGAAGGCCCAGAATTCATATGTGGATATTCTTGAAGACTCTGGTAGGCTATAAATTTCATTGATTTTGTTGTTGCTGTTTGATTTTAATTTTTGATTTTATTTGATTTAATTAAATTTAATTGCAGATTCAGATGGATTAGACGAAGATAATGAGAATACGGCATCGAAGAAGAGGAAAAGGATGTATGGATGCTGCAAAAATACATGTTTCGGCAAATGGTAAGTAATTTATTGATAACGACATTTATCCGTTTTGTATATAGGTCCCTGCTTTTCCTTTTGTTTTAAAAAATTTTTGGATAATTACCCATCCAAATTCATTAAAAAAGGGATGGTTGTTTTTCTTAAGGTTATGCAATTGTATTATTTTCAATAAAAACATGCAATTTCAGTAAAATGGTAGAAAATAGAAGATGTTTCCTCAAATACCTAAGTGGTGAAACATAACAAATTAACCGTTGTGAAAAATAGAGTAAAGATGCAAAATTTGAGGAGTGAAATTTTCTAGCATTTGCAGAAAATAAATCATGTTTCGGGATTACTACAAAGTTGCGAAACCATAAATTAATGGCGATTAAAGTTGAGGGTAATGTGCAACTTCAAACTCCACCGCCCGCTCAGACTCCCGCAGCCGCGGCTCCGCAAGCTACTACCTCGACGGCGGCTGCGCAGACCACATCGCCAGCTCCACAGGCCGCTCAGACTCCCGCACGCGCCGAATTGCATGGTTTATTGACCGAGGAGCAGGCGATCCAGATTCTATCGTTTATCAGAGGTGGAGCTGGACCGAGTTAGGGTAGCTTTTTGATTCTTATTTTTTGAAATATGTATTTAATTATATGATACATATTGTACTACATTTTGAAACGATATTGATATTGATATTGGTTTATATTTATATCATATTCAGTTTTTTGGTTTCTTTTAATTGTATATTATATGCGTGAAATGTGATTATGAATACTGTGATATATGTTGTGTGATGATTAATTTTACATTTTATTGTTATATATATTATTGTGCACAGGGCAGGAAAAAATCAGGCAGCTCTTTTTTTAAAAAAAAATACAGATAATGTGTACCTACGGATTAATCCGTAAGTACACATGTTGCCCCTACGGATTAAGCCGTAGGGGCAAAATATCAGCAGTAACTGATATTTCCCCCCTGATATTTCCCTCCTGATCTCAGTACCAGGGGGATTGTGAATGCCCCTACGGACAAGTACCTACGCAGATATCCGTAGGGGATACTTTTTGGACCTACGGCTATATCCGTAGGTACTGTTAATATATTTAAAAAAACTGTAAATAGTATAACTTTTTTTACCCTACGGCCTACTCCGTAGGTGAAACTGGCCATACACAGAACTCCGTAGGGACAAGATTTTGCCCGTAGGGGCAAGTTCAGGGCTTCAACTTGCACCTGCGGCCTTTACACTTACGGCGTATTTTTTCGTCCCTACGGATATATCCGTAGGGGCAGTGGGTTGCCCCTACCGATAAATCCGTAGGTGCAACCCTTATTTGTATTAGTGTCTAGGATGCTCAAATCGTCATCGAGGACATTAAACCTCATGTTGTCCTCATTCTTTAAGTGGTCTATAGTCCAAGGAGATCTCTTTTTGGACCTTGGATCAAAGATCTCCGCCCACACCTCCATCTCCGTTTTCATGCTGACGTCGAAAGTTCTGCAAGCCATTGCAACGAAGATCTTTCTTCTTGATTGAGAGAAGATGTATATAGATCAAATCGTTGTGTTTTTCAACTTGAGAGGATTTGGGTTGCTTTTTTTTTTGGAATTTTGATATAGAGAAGGAGAATACATATAGATAAAGAAGAGATAATACTCAAACTGGTTTTTGATTTTCAATTTGATTTTCGCTTCCCTCACAATTTTAAAAATAAATATGCAGATATTTTTATTTCTAACTATCAAATCTTTATAACATTTATCAAATATCCTAGAAAACCTTAACTATTTTAACTGAAAATATATTTTTTAAAAGAAAATCTCAAATCTTTTTCAGTAGGTCTACTAAGTTTGGTTAATTGGATACGGATTTTTAAATTTCTTTTTATATGGATGGAGCCCTAAATTCCTTTCTAATTTATAAAGCACCCCTTATTCACAATATTGCATATTACAAACCTTAAATTTTGATTGTTTTATATATTGTTTAAAAACTTCCATGATCTTAATAATGTCATATTTCTCACCTACATCTGAGGTTTACTTGAAATACACACTCAATATTTCTTTTTTATTTGGGTTAATTGCATGCAGACACCTGAATATTTGAGGTGCAGCAATTATATCCTTAAACTATAATAATAAGCACTTCATACCTATTTTACCCCTTCTTCTTCTTCTTCTTTTCTACTCTAAAAAAACAATTTTTAATTCTAAAATATCAATATTTTAGCCTTAGTCTAAAATCTTGATGTTATCTTTTCTTCCATTATACTTTCAAACATTTTTCAATTATCTCGAAGGTACTCAAGTTTTAACTTTAATCTAAAAGCTTGATATTTAACATATTCCCTCCGTTAATTTCAAAAAGAAGGAAATAAAATTCAAGATGAGTATTTTTCAATTTTATATTTTTATTATTTTGTTAATTGATTTTGATCACATTTTCTTTCATTGGATTTTTTTTTGATTAAAACGAAGGATAAATGCCCCCGCATTTTATTAAACGACGATTTAACGAATCTAAATCAAAATTCCTCGAAAAACAAGAAAAGAAAGAAAAGAAAAATAGAGAATAACACATCCCTATGAAAAATTTAAATACAAGTTTTATTCTCGCAAAAAGAAAACAACAGCCTCCTCTCACATAAACTATCCTTCAGATCAGTAATACCCGGTATCATGTACATATAAATTCTGTATATGTTTTTTTAAAACATTATTTCCTATATTTTTCCAAATATATTTTCCCTATATTTCTCCTATTTCATTTTCCATTAAATCCTATTTTTCCTAATTATTTTCCCATGTTTATTTTAATCTCATAATTAAATTCTTTTATCTAATTCTTTCTAATTTTTCTAAACCCCAACCCAAACTTAAACCCGACCCGACCCGATCCCTTTTCCTCTCTCTTTTCTCTCTCCTTTCTTTTCCTCTCTCTTTCTCTCTCCTCTCGATCCCAGTCTCTCCTCATTCACACCAACTCCTCTACGACCCCGTCCTGGCCGCAACCGCCAGAGATCACCGGCCTCCAAATCCTTCCCTCTCTAACCTCCCCCCATCACCACCTCCATCGCCCTTCGTCTTCTCCTTCACCAAACCTAAGTCCTCAACCCTCCATGAGCACCAACCACCACCATCACCTTTGCCCACTTCGACCCTTCTTCATCGACCACGACCTCTCGACCTCGCCATCGACCACTTCCTGTGGACCCTTCACCACTTCTAAGCTCAGCTACCTCCTCCAGCATCTCAGCCCTCATCGAGCTCACTCCACCGGAGCCTTGCTATCTCCGGCGACCTCGAGCCACCACCGAGCATCCAACTCGGCCCTGAGCTCCTCTCAACCGCCGACGAGCTCACCCCTTGCACACTCCTTCCCGATAGCAACACCTCCTCCTCGTCTTCTCCGCCGACTTCAATGAAGCTCTATTAATCGAGCTTCTCTCCTTTGTTGTGACGCAGTTGATACCTCCCCACTGTTGACCTCCCTGCACCACCGCCTTAGCCAATGGCCGAGCCTAGGACCCTGTAGCCGAGCCTAAACTTGTTGTCGTCATGACGTGATCGTGCCGTTTCGTGCCCACCTCGCACCACCACGACCTCACCACCTCCACAGCCGATCATCTCTCGATGCCCCCATCATTTCACCGGAGTCACCACCCACCTCCTTCATAACCTCCACGCCATCACCACCTCACCGCTGTCACCGCTGACTATGACAAGCTGTGTACAAACCACACCCTCGCACTGTGCCTGCTTGCCGCTGCCACCCTGCCACAGCCGCACCAGCTCCGTATCACCACATACCCAGACGTGTCGCGGCCCGTGCCCGCCTCCGTGCCACTCGTGCTCCGATCCAGTGCACGCACCGTGCCCACTTCCACACCCGCGTCGCGTCCCATGCCGTGTCGTGCCGTGCTACTCCCGCACCACGCACCGAGTCTAGACCGTGTTACGCCCGCGTCATCACCACGCCTACTAGCTTATCACGCCAGCGTCGCCACAGCGTCCGGTACCGGGTCACCTCGCATCGCACCCACGTCGCGCACGTGTTCAGCATCGCATCGTCTCGAGTGTCGATACAGATCCCACACGTAGTGTCGCTTCTATAGGTAAGTGAACCCCTTTACTTATGAAATCATGCTATATACATATGTGTTAATTCAACTTGATAAATGATAATTATATAGGCGTAACAAGTGTTCGATACGAATACCAGACTTAAGACCTTAATGATAGCAAACTTTTCTAAATCAATAGTTCATTTTACTGTTAATGTGTAGCATATAAAAAGTTAGGATCGAAACGATTAAATTTCGCATATGAAACGATGTCCCCTGGATGCGTCGTAAAATCTGATTCCTGTCGTGCATGCTATATTGTAAAATTTATATTAAATTGAATATGATTCATAATGAAACGTTTCATGGCTCGTATCGAAACCAACAGATAAACCTACAGCACTACATAATTGATCTCTGAATTTTAATAAATTATAACAACGAAAACTGAGGCGATTCATGGCTCTGAACTGCAGTCCGGGGCAAAAATCTCCGCCTTTGCTTGTTTTATAATGCATATATCTCCCCGTTTAAATGTATAAGTGTGCGGAACCATACATATAAGTGTATATAATTGAATGAGATTTCTAATGGTACTTATCCCATTGCATTCCGGTGCCATTTGACATTTATAACACCTTTTAAACCGTAGATGTGTACTGTAGTTTCAGGCAGAAACAGAATGTATGCCTTAACCTTGGGAAGTGATTATCTCACTGCGTACAGTGGATATTATTGATCTTCCTGAGGCGTTGGAAACATAACAGATAAATATAAATATTATCTAACTATAGTATCGCCTAATTATGATTCCAACAGCGAGTAAAATGTGTTACGAAATGGACTTTCAGTTCTGAAACTGGATTTCCAGCAGAGAACACTTAAAATGGAATGACCATAACTCGCAAACTTGAAATCCGAATGACTTAAAACTAATTTTTCCGTACAGATAATTTAATGCACTGTTTACTCTTATATTGTTTCGCCAAATTATGCACGTGTGATTTTATATGATTTTTCTAATCTAACCGACACTAGTTGCTCATATGTATTCAGTAGTGTATTTACTGTATCCCCATCATGTTGCATGACAGTCATATCCTTGTAAATAGTATTCATTTGCATCGATATCTTAGTGACCGTATTGCATTACCAAGTGATAAATGTTAGTGATTGGATTGTGGCAAGTACGTTAGTATAAAAGCGTGAATGAATAATGGAAGTGACACGTACTTGTACATAATCAGCGAAACCAGTTAGTTATTGCATTGTCGACGCCTATGGGGCATATATAAGTGTAACTATAACTGGTATGGGACGGGTATAAGAGAACTTATATTTGTGTCATAGGTAAGACATCGAGCACTGTCCATTTATCTTGGATACCAGTTGAGACATGCTTGATGGAGACCCTGTCTCCAATTCTCGCGTAAATTTGTCATGGAAAGACTAGTATTTAGATTCATGGTCGGTGTTGGGTATAGACTGCGGGGTGTGGGGTAGTTTGAGTGTGAGTTCGATCAACGGAATCTCAGGAGTTCCACTGCCGGCATATTTCGTGATTTCGGGATTTGTACTGATCGTGTTTCTGATTCTTACTGATTGTGATTCGGGCCCGTGCTTGCCCCTGGGGCTTATACTTAGGTTGTGGATACTTCTGCGGTGGTTGACGCTCACACTTGGACTGACGATAAATTTAGTGACTTGGACATTGAGACTTAGAGACTGATAACTTTAGTGACATGGATATTGCATTGATTACTAATCTGATATACCTGCTTTATTGTTACATGTACCGGTTATTTCATGCTCGCATCATTACTATATGCTTACTGCTTTATGTTTATCATCGTTGCACATTATATATGTATATATTGCTATTGTGTCACTCTGACGACCTGAGTATCCATACTCAGAGTGAGAAGTGAACTTAGCTCGGATCAGGACCTTCCTTACCTTGAGGACATTGCGGACATATAGATCAGTGACGTCGGCGCTATCATTCTCTTGACTCTATCAGGTTAGTTTTTTTTATCTGTTTTGATAGAATTAGTGACTGCACTTCTCATTACCTGTGCTATGATTACTGATTACCACATGGTGCTAGAAGCCGAAGTGTGACTACGACAGGATATTTCCTTAGCCGTAGGAGTATGGCTGGCCTTGTCACCATTCGTATTCCGTATTTTGGGAAGCGGGACGTGACATGGTTTAGTTAGTATTAGAGCCAGTTTGGGTTGGAATGAGATTTCAGTTCAGTCTAGGGATCCCTTGATTTATATCCAGTGATATTGCTCGTCACTTCCATATAATTTTCATTACATCATTGTTCAAAGTCTTGTCCTACCACTTGATCTTACTCTCAGTTATTAATCCATGACCTTATCTTGAATCTTATACCTTATACCACCCGAAAATTTATTGTTTCAGGACCATGGCTTCCAACGACTCTCCTTCCACCTCCACTCCCCAGAGTCAGGCCGCCGAGATTTTGGGTGTACTGCAAGGTTTGATATAAGCCCAAGAGCGAACAAACGATCTCTTAGCTGAAGGACTAAGAAGGAAAATGGCTCAGGCATCAGCAGGAGTCCCCAATCGTAGGGGAATCCCTGTTAAACAAAGAGGGTGTGTGTGTGTGCAAATGAAGTGCCCATTTGTTCCTCAGCAACAGAAGCAGCGAAGAACCTAATGTTGTGGTTATTGTAAGAGGCCAGGATATCTTCAGAGGGATTGTCGTCGGGCTAAAAGGCAGTGCTTGATTTGTGGATCTGACGAGCTTCTTGTCAATGGTTGCCCTCGAAGGAAAGAGCTACACGGAGGAGATTCGTCAACGCTCTCCACATCTGCTTGAGTAATTTGGTTGTTTTCGTAGTTCAAGTTTTGAGGATGGTACGGACCTAACACAGGATTCAAACTCGCTTCATGAGATCGCAGCGATCTAGATATCAACGCGGAGTTATCACCCTTCCCGTTTTCAATAAAGACCTTGTTATTTTATTTAGTAATCGTTCTTTTCGTCTGAACCTTGTATTTTGTTGAACCCCTTGGTTTAAATGAAAAAAAGTGGGTTGTGATTCGTATACTGTTCCCTTACTACTCGGTTCCATATACTACTTATTG
The DNA here is from genome assembly GCA_030015575.1 of Agapanthus africanus. Classification (NCBI taxonomy): domain Eukaryota; kingdom Viridiplantae; phylum Streptophyta; class Magnoliopsida; order Asparagales; family Amaryllidaceae; genus Agapanthus; species Agapanthus africanus. Next base: position 750,206,089 of record CM057340.1, on the reverse strand, counting down.
CATCATCACTTAAGTTTATGATTTTAGATTTTATCCACCCTATATTGTCCATGTGCTCCACATCTTGAGTTATATATTTTTTTGTGTTCCACTATCTGATCATAACTCTCTCTTTTCAGGCTATGGCTAACCCTGTGGCAGCGTGGCCTTTCGATGAGGACATTCGGTCCTGCGTTTCTTTTGACTGCATACTAGTGAGTTCAGATGATGAGATCGATGACCCACAGGTTATTTTTGACAACAGTGATCCCGAGGACGAGGGAGTCGCAGACGCAGCTCCAGAAGTCAATATAATCAGTGACTCTGACGATGAAGAAGACGACCCCGAAGAAGACCCGGTAGAAGAAGATCCTGATGAAGACCCAGTAGAAGAGAATCCAGATGAAAATCCTGAAGAGGAAGATCCTGAGAAGGACCCAGTGGAAGGGGATCGAGAAGAGACAGATCATGTGGAAGAAAACCCCATGGGAGAAGAGTCCGAAGACGAGGCCCCAGCCGAGGAAGAGTCGGAGGAGGAAATCTCGAGTGAGGAGGAACTCGAGGCTGAAGAACTTCCAGCGGAAATCCCTGCGAGGTGCTATAGGAATGGACGCCCCTATCTTAGCGCTATAGGAAGATGAGGCCCCAGCGTAACTTGTTGAATTTCCACAATCGCGACTGACGCGACTTATTTTCTTTTCTTCTGGCCAAATAAAAGCAATGTATAGCTTAGGGCCACATTTATCTCTCAATTGTATTCTGTCAAATTTTTTTTTGAATAATAAAGTTCGGTTCGAGCAAATTTTTCCCTGAGTATTGTACCTTTAAAGTCCGCATGATGCATTGATTGTTCCTTCCTCCAATAATTTCTTTCCCTTCTTGAGATTTATTATTATAATCTCATCTTGAAACTTTGTAGTAACCTGACTCCAGCCTCATTGACACTATAGTTGAGCGCCACTTTCCTGACTTCATCTTTCGATTAGGTCGTATCTTACCGCAAATCCATGCCCTGGATAGTCTACTACACATTACTGGTATTACTCTCTACTATTGTAGTTATATTTAGTGACATTTGAAATTTAGTGTTTCTCTATTTTTGTGCTTTTCTAAAAGTGCGCATTATTAACTAATTTCGTTATTTCAAATAATCTACTATCCTTCAAATTTTAATGGTATAACCTTATACAGTGTATTCTATTTTTTCTTTTCTTTTCATTGTAATTGTGTGTGTGTGTGTATATATATATATATAGTTATTACTATTATCTGTTATTTATTTTGAACATACATATGATTTTTCCTGCCCTATTTGCTACATATAAATATTCGATTTTTTTAGTGGTTGCTTTTCGCATGAATTTTATAGCTTATTGTTTAATTTAATTTCGAGAACGAAATTTTATTTAAGGGGGGTATGATGTAATACCCGGTATCTTGTACATATAAATTCAGTATATGTTTTATTTAAAACTTTATTTCCAATTTTTTCCAAATATATTTTCCCTATATTTCTCCTATTTCATTTTCCATTAAATCCTATTTTTCCTAATTATTTTCCCACTTTTATTTTAATCTCCTAATTAATTTTTTTATCCAATTCTTTCTAATTTTCCTAAACCCCAACCCAAACTTAAACCCTCACCCTAACCCGACCTGATCCCTTTCCCCCTCTCTTTTCTCTCTTTCTCTCTCCTCTCTTTTCCTCTCTTTCTCTCTCCTCTCGATCCTAGCCCTTCATCATTCGCAACAACTCTTCCACGACCCCGCCCTTGCCGCAACCGCCCGAGATGCCCGGCCTCCGAATCCTCCCCTCTGTAACTCCCCTCACTACCTCCATCGCCCTTCGTCTTCTACTTCACCAAACCCGAGCCTTCAACCTTCCACGAGCACCAACCACCACCATCACCTTCGCCCGCCTCGACCCTCCTTCATCGACCATGACCCCTCAACCTCGCCGTCGACCACTTCCTGTGGACCCCTCACACCTCTAAGGCCAACTACCTCCTCTAGCATCTCAGCCCTCACCGAGCTCACTCCACCAGAGCCTTACTATCTCCGGCGACCCTGTTCCCTTTGGAAAAATAAATAATAAATAAAAAAGCAGTGGGAAAATTCCTTAAAGAGAGCATCACGTGCCCACACGTGATGTGCCTTGGAGCTAAAATTACGAGTATTACACTTAACAAATAGGACTGAAGTTGGGCCTCACGTGCCACACGTGAGCACTTATAAACAAAATATATAGGTGCCTTCATAAAACAAATAGCAGGACAGAAGGCGCATCATGTGCCAACACGTGATGCTCTTCTGACCCGATAGAATTAAATTCTATATAAAAGGGGTCAGAACCCTATTGAGGAAATACTCCTCAAATCTTTCTAAATAAGAAAGATTGTGCTCTGTAAATCAGAGCACCGTTGGATCAAAAATCCAATGGAGATTAAAAATCACCAAAATACAGAATTAAATTCTGATTGAGGAAATATTCCTTGAATCTTTCTAAACAAGAAAGATTATGCTCTGTAAAATAGAGCACCGTTGGATCAAAAATCTAATGGTGATTAAAAAATCACCAAATTACAGAATAAGCTCTGTATGTAAAATATTTTCCTAATCTTGTTAAAAAACAAGAAAAATGTCTTCTGTAAAACAGATGCCCTTGGATCAAAGATCCGATGGTGGATAAATTCCCCAAATTAATTAAGAAATCTCTCAATGAAAGATTTCCTTAACTGAATCAACAAATCAGCCTCCCTTATATAAAGGACCCAAGACTTTAAGTCTTGTACAGAAGAACCCCCCATAAATTGCAAGTTCAAAAGAATAAAAGAAACCTTAGATAAGAAGGAACAAAACACAGAGAACATCTTACTTCTTCTTCGCCTCCACAGGAGTTTAACTTTTCCAAAAGAACTTAGTTCTTTCTTCTGGTAAAAGGTCTGCAGAAGCAGATCTCCCCACAAGTTGAGAATTTAATTCTCATCGGGGAGATTCTGCCATGCAGATCCAAAACTTTGGAGAAGATCTAAGTTCAGAGAATTAATTCTCCCAAAAGGCATATAGAAATTTAATTCCTCTGATAAAACTAGGGTTTAACCCTTTATATAAGAACTTAGTTCTCCCTTATGGTAAAAGATCTGCAGAAGCAGATCTCTCCACAAGTTGAGAATTTAATTCTCATCGGGAAGACTCTGCCATGCAGATCCAAAACCTAAGAGAAGAGGTAAGTCTAAGGAATTAAATCCTTATAAATAAATAAATAAATATATATATATAATAAGGGATTTGAGATTTTTAAGACCCAGAGAAAGAATTCCATGCATATTGAGGGTCACGTGTTCACACGTGACCACCTGTGATGAACTCAAAAGAAAGATTGAAATAGATTATGTGTTCACACGTGACCCGCCACCCAGATAGTGCTTAGCACTTATAAAAAAGAAAAGGGAATAAAGCCAAGGAGGCAATGTCTAATTCTTAGGCGCCTCACGTGCTCACACGTGATGGCCACAAGGATAAAGTGTTTAACACTTATAAAAAGAAAAGGGAATAAAACTAAGCGAACATCACCAACCTTTAAGAAGTGTTTAACACTGCTTTAGAGCCTCACGTGCCACACGTAAGCACCCTCAACTTTCAGTGTTTAACACTGCCTTAAAGTATCACGTGGGAACACGTGAGCGCTGAAGATACATTAGTGTTTAACACTATAAGGGACCAACTTCAACCCCAAATTGGTTACGTCCTTCCCGAGATTAAATCTCCAAGAAAACTGAGCTTCTATGCTCAGAACTGATAACTCCTCAATCTGGAATCTGGTTAAAAGGTACATCTATCCACACCTCTGATACATGTCATTGTAATCCTTCAACGTCTTCAGAGAGGTGGAGGGTACCAATAACCAATAACTCTTGGCACACCCCCAAACTAATGAGACTAGACTTCATGGACCGTAATGTCATTAAACTAACTATGGACCGTAATATCCTTAAACTAATCTTTATGGACTATGATGTCCTTAAACCCAATGGAAACCCTGTTTCCCCCGATCAGAGAGCAAAGCTCTATTCAAAATTTGAAATTTGAACTGAGGTAGCGCCTCACGTGCAAAGCACGAGAGCGCTAGCGCCAAGAGCGCTAGCTCTAAGAGTCAAAGACTCTGAGGCAGCGTCTCACGTGAAACACGAGAGCGCTAGCGCTAAGAGCGCCAGCGCTAAGAGTCAAAAGACTCTGAGGCAGCGCCTCTCGTGCAAACCACGAGAGCGCTGGCGCCAAAGGCACCAGCGCTAAGAGTTAAAAGACTCTGAGGTAGCGCCTCACGTGCAAAGCACGAGAGCGCCAGCGGTAGAACTAAATGTTCTTCACCCTTGGATCAAAGATCCAATGAAGATGATAAATCATCAGAGCACAGAATCAAATTTTGACCGGGGAAATACTCCTCAAATATTTCTAAACAAGAAGGATTGTGCTCTGTAAATCAGAGCACCGTTGGATCAAAGATCCAATGCTGATTAAACATCACCAAGATATAAAATAAGTTCTGTATGGGAAAATATTTTTCCAATCTTGCTAAAAACAAGAAAGATATCTTCTGTAAAATAGAATCACTTGGATCAAAGATCCAATGGTGGGAAACATCCCCAAATCAATCAGAGATCTCTCAATGAGAGATTTCCTTAACTGATTCAACAAATCAGCCTTCCTATATAAAGGACCCAAGACTTCAAGCCTTGTATAGAAGAACCCCCCATAAACTTCAAGTTCTCAAAAAAGAAAAAGAAAAAGAGAAGACCATGCTCTAAGAAGAAGATTTTTTTTCAAGGTAAAATAACAATAAGTGAGATCATAGCATCTCCTCTATATTTGAGAGTTTAACTCTCACATCAGAAGAACTTAGTTCTTTTTCCAGATCACAGATCTATAAGACAAACTCTTTCATAAAAAGAAGAGAGATCATAGCATCTCCTCCACATCTAAGAGTTTAACTCTTACATCAAAAGAACTTAGTTCTTTTTCTAGATCTCAGATCTATAAGATGAAGTCTTTCATAAGGGAGAACCAAATTCTCAAATAATTGAATTGGGCAGAACGAAAAACTCAGTGCTTAGCACTCAAATCTGGCGCTCAGCGCCGAGCGCTCCACGTGCTCCTCACGTGGGCGCTATTTTATAAGAGCGCTCAATGCTCAAATGCTGGCGCTCAGCGCCCCACGTACCCCTCACATGAGCGCTACTTAACACAGTGCGCTCTGCGCTCCTCAAGAAGAGCCTAGCGTCATGAAGAGTGTTCAACACTCATAAAAAAACAAAAAGAAAGCGGGTGTCAGTATTCACATGAATGTTTAGCATTATGTGCACAGAGAAAAGACCGTGTCCTAGCAAATGTTTAACAATTTATAAAAAAAGGGAAATGACAAAGACTAAGCGGGCTGAGCCCAAAGTTGGCCAAACCCCAAAATCGACCGAGCCCATAGGTCTTCTTCTAAATTGGACTTATTCCCAAACAAGGTTATCAAATCTTTGATGAACATTCATTGGTTCAAGGGTACATCTCTCCACACCTCTGATACATGTCGTTGTAATTCTTCAACGTCTTCAGAGAGGTGAAGGGTCCCAATAACCAATAATTCTTAGTATAACCCCCCAAACCAACGACCTAGTAGACCACAACATCCTTAAAACTAAATTAAGGACCGCAACGTCCCTAAAAACTAAATTCCACAGACTATGATGTCCTTACACTTTGGACCGCAACGTCCTTAAAACTAAATTGTGGACCGCAACGTTCTTGAAACTAAATTGCGGACCGCAACGTCCCTAAAAACTAAATTCCACGGACTATGATGACCTTAAACTTTAGACCGCAACGTCCTTAAAACTAAATTGTGGACTGTAACGTCCTTAAAACTAAATTGCAGACTGCATCGTTCCTAAAAACTAAATTCCACGGACTATGATGTCCTTAAACTTTGGACCGCAATGTCCTTAAAAGACGCGGAATTTAGTTTTTAGGGACGTTGCGGTCCGCAATTTAGTTTTAAGAACGTTGCGGTCCACAATTTAGTTTTAAGGATGTTGCGGTTCAAAATTTAAGGACATCATAGTCCGTGGAATTTAGTTTTTAGGGACGTTGCGGTTCGCAATTTAGTTTTAAAGACGTTGCGGTCCAAAGTTTAAGGACATCATAGTCCGTGGAATTTAGTTTTTAGGGACGTTGCGGTCCGCAATTTAGTTTTAAGGACGTTGAGGTCCACAATTTAGTTTTAAGGATGCTGCGATCCATTGGGTCGTTGGTTTGGGGGTTATACCAAGAATTATTGGTTATTGGGACCCTCTATCTCTCTGAAGACGTTGAAGAATTACAACGGCATGTATCAGAGGTGTGGAGAGATGTACCCTTGAACCAATGAATGTTCATCAAAGATTTGATAACCTTGTTTGGGACTAAGTCCAATTTAGAAGAAGACCTATGGGCTCGGTCGATTTTGGGGTTTGGCCAACTTTAGGCTCAGCCCACTTAGTCTTTGTCATTTCCTTTTTTTTATAAAGTGTTAGACGGTTGCTAGGACACAGTCCTTTCTCTGTGCGCATAATGCTAAATATTTATGTGAATACCGACACCCACTTTCTTTTTGTTTTTTTATGGGTGTTGAACACTCTTTATGGTGCTAGGCTCTTCTTGAGGAGCGCAGAGTGCTCTGTGTTAAGTAGCGCCCACATGAGGAGCACGTGGGGCGCTTGGCACTGAGCGCCAGCATTTGAGTGTTGAGCGCTCTTATTAAATAGCGCTCACGTGAAGAGCACGTGGAGCGCTCGGCGCAGAGCGCCAGATTTGAGTGCTAAGCACTGAGTTTTTCGTTCTGCCCAATTTAATTCTCTGAGAATTTGGTTCTCCCTTATGAAAGACTTCGTCTTATAGATCTGAGATCTGGAAAAAGAACTAAGTTCTTCTGATATGAGAATTAAAATCTTAGATGTGGAGGAGATGCTATGATCTCTCTTCTTTTTATGAAAGACTTTGTCTTATAGATCTGTGATATGGAAAAAGAACTAAGTTATTCCGATGTGAGAGTTAAACTCTCAAATATAGAGGAGATTCTATGATCTCACTTATTGTTATTTTAGCTTGAAGAAAATTCTTCTTCTTAGAGCTTGCTCTTCTCTCTTTTTTTTTTTTTTTTTTTTTTTTTTTTTGAGAACTTGAAGTTTATGGGGGGGGGGTTCTTCTGTATAAGACTTAAAGTCTTGGGTCCTTTATATAGGAGAGGCAGATTTGTTGAATCAGTTAAGAAAATCTCTCATTGAGAGATCTCTGATTGATTTGGGGATGTTTCCCACCATTGGATCTTTGATCCAAGGACTTCTGTTTTATAGAACATATCTTTCTTAGTTTTAGCAAGATTGGGAAAATATTTTCCCATATAGAACTTATTCTGTATCTTGGTGATGTTTAATCACTATTGGATTTTTGATCCAACGGTACTCTGATTTACAGAGTACAATCTTTCTTGTGTAGAAAGATTTAAGAAGTATTTCCCCGGTCAGAATTTGATTCTGTGATCTGATGATTTATCATCTTCGGATCTTTGATCCAAGGGTAGAGAACATTTAGTTCTAGCGCTGGCGCTCTTGTGCTTTGCATGTGAGGCGCTATCTCAGAGTCTTTTGACTCTTAACGCTGGCGCCCTTAACGCAAGCGCTCTCGTGCTTTGCACGTGAGGCGCTGCCTCAGAGTCTTTTGACTCTTAGTACTAGCGCTCTTGGCGCTAGAGCTCTCGTGCTTTGCACGTGAGGCGCCGCCTCAGAGTCTTTGACTCTTAGAGCTGGCGCTCTTGTTGCTAGCGCTCTCATACTTTGCACGTGAGGCGCTGCCTCAGATCTTTGACTCTTAGCGCTGGCGCTCTTGGCGCCAGCGCCTCATGGGCGCCAGCGTTCTCATGAGGCGCTGTCTCAGTTCAAATTTCAAATTTTGAATAGAGCTTTACTCACTGATTGGGGAAAACAAATGCCCCCCACCGTTGCGCTCACGTGGCTTATACGTGAGTGCAGCGGTGACAGCCTTTCCACCGTTAGATCAACTTCGAAGTTGGATCGACTTCCAGTGACTATAAATAGGGCCTTTAGCCCTTTGAGATGACCGTTGTTCATCTTCTTGCTTTGTTCCTTTTGTTTCTCCTGAAAATATAATTCTCCCCCTTTCAGAGCTTAGCTCTCTACTTTAAGAAACTCTTAGAATCAAAACTCTGCCCAAATTGGTAAAGATTGAACTCATTAACAGAGCTTCGCTCTTCTCAGATCGTAGATCTTAAAAAAAATATTTTAGGGTTTTACCCATTAACAGAGCCGTGCTCATCTTTAGATCATAGATCTTCAAGATATAATTTTTTTAGGGTGATTTTAACCCATGAATTGAAACACTGTTCATCTTCCATGAAGAACTCTTAGAGTTTGTTCACAGATCTTGAAGATCTTGGAGTTTTTTAACTCAGTAAAAGCTTTGCTTTTTAGGTTTTTTGATGGGTTACTCCATCATTTTCATAGAGCATAGCTCTTTTAGAATTCTTGGGGAATTTTTATTCCCCTCATAATGACATATTTGATTTCTGTTGTAGAGCGCTGCTTTCGAGAGAGTTTAACTCCTTGGCCCGAGCAGTCTCTCATTAAATGAGAATTCTTTTAGGATTTCCCCTTTAATGGGTGACTGTCTCATCAATGATGAGCCGTCACCTTGATTTTTTGGGTCCCCTTTGGTCCCTTTCCACTGTATTGCAGTGTGGTACAAATTTAAAGTACCAAGTGTCAGAATTTGGCCTGTAGCATTGACATCTAACCCTTGTTCTTTTTCGCACAGGTATTATGGCCGTTTATTTGTATGATCTTGACGAAATTATCTCCTATGAATACATTCGTGTCCAAGGCCATTATCAAAACCAGGAGTTTACGGACACTCAATACGCTGAGATTATGCGTCGCCTCGATGAGCACAACGGTCGACTACTCCCCCGTCGTTCTGCTTTGTTGAAGATCATCGTGGGAGCGATTTGGGAAGCCCTTCCTGGATTTTACGAAGCCATGCCGCTGGAGGCGCTTGATAACGCCGAAGACAAGGTACACTCAGTGTATCTGATGGGCTTGATCTCGAAGAGGCGGCGAGATAGTCTTGTTGATATGTTGCATCAAGTTTTCCAACATACAACGATAATCTCTGCATATCAAAGGCGGATGATATCAGTGAAAATCTTGACGCTTGTATTCGCGAGAAGATGCACACGAGAATGGTCAGAAAGGCCAAAAGCATTTTAGATGACCTTACTTCTGAATTCCTCAATCCATGTCCAGGATTTAATGTTTTGCAATTGTAAACATTTTAATGATGTTTTTGTTTTACTGTCTTCATCAATGTAAGAATTTTCTGCACTATGAATGACAGATTTTCCCTTTCTATGCATTTATTTCACGCATTAATCCTTTCCACGGATACATGAGTAGGTATGCTTCGAACGCTTAATTGGATGCGAGTCGAATGTTCTCTTTGTTGCCTTGCATAGTATGGGCTGATGTCCATGGATTATACCTTTTTTTTTACTTAGCGCGAAGTAGTTTATGTACACTTGCGTAGCAGTTCCATTTCAGTGGCATGTAACTTTGGCGAGTGTGGCCTGTATACGGTAGATAACAATTCATCTTAACCTCTTTGTAGGGTAGCAATGGCTTAGGAAGCAGGTTCAGGTCTGCTGCCTAAGATTTTTCAACTTTATGAGCCGTGAAGGTCTCATAAAGACTTTTCTCCCTACGAGTCGAGAGGATCCCGTAGGTGTATTTTTTTCTTAGGAATCGTGAGGATTCCTAAGTGCGTTTTCTCTTGAGATTCGTAAGGATCTCACAAGAGAATTTTCTCCCTTACAAGTCGAGAGGACTCGTAAGTGGTTGGTGAGTTGACTTGTTTCCGAGTTGAAGCATTGCTCCAATGGGAAGGTCGTTGGCTGACTTGTTTCCGAGACGGAGGTCATTTGGTGACGTGTTTCCGAGACGGAGGTCATTGGCTGACGTGTTTCCGAGACGGAGGTCATTTGCTGACGTGTTTCCGAGACGGAGGTCATTGGCTGACGTATTTCTGAGACGAAGGTCATTTGCTGACGTGTTTCAGAGACGGAGGTCATTTGTTGACGTGTTTCCGAGACGGAGGTCATTTGTTGACGTGTTTCTGGGACGGAGGTCATTGGCTAATGTGTTTCCGAGACGGAGGTCATTGGCTGACGTATTTCCGAGACGGAGGTCATTGGATGACGTATTTCCGCGACGGGGTCATTTGCTGACATGTTTCCGAGACGGAGGTCACTGGCTGACGTGTTTCCGAGATGGAGGTCATTTGCTGACGTATTTCCGCGACGGAGGTCATTGGATGACGTATTTCCACGACGGGGTCATTTGCTGACGTATTTTCGAGACGAGGTCATTTGTTGACGTGTTTCCGAGACGGAGGTCAATGGCTGAAGTATTTCCGAGACGGAGGTCATTGCATGACGTATTTCCGTGACGGGATCACTTGCTAACGTATTTCCGAGATGTCACTGGTGGACGTGTTTCCGAGACGGAGGTCATTGGCTGACGTGTTTCCGCAACGGGGTCATTTGCTGACGTGCTCCGCTTTCTGCGGTGTCGGGGCTGACTCTAGGTTGTCTATGAACCGTTGAGTTTTGGAACTGGAGACATTGTCATGGCTCCGATTGGTGGTGTCGCGTTCGTGCCCTGCTAGCATGAGGAGGAACGCTGTTGTTGGTCTTCTGGGATGTAGATGTTGCTGTTGAGATCTGATTTTCCCTTTGACAGAGTTTGTTGGGACACGTGGTTCCCTTTTCGTTTATGCCCATGGATTGTATACAGGGGTCAGTATGGACTCGCCTGTAGGGCAAAAGTTTCATTCTTTCATTTTTTTAATTTCTTTCCGCGATGCTCTATCATTTCAGCTTTTTATATCGCGAAAGTCATGATTGCCCAATCATTTCGGCTATTTTTCTTTTTCTTTACTCGCTGCTTTTTATTACGAGTTGCCCAAACATTTCGGCTATTTCATATGCATATATTTTACTCGTTGATTTTTATTGCGAGTTGCCCAAACATTTCGAATATTTCATATGCATTTTTTTGCGAGTACGGAACCCATGATCTGATACCAATCTTAGTATCAGCATCGTTGCGACTGGAATATTGCCAGGAGCAAATCATCATTTACCGTGAAAGGACTTGGAATTTGATACTGATTTAGGCATCAGCATCGCTACAACTGGGATATTATCAGGAGAGAATCATCATTTGCCTTTGTCGATTTAAACAAAGATGGCTTAGCAAACAGGGTTAGAATCCTGTCGACTAAGTCTTTTGACTTCATGAGCCGTAAGGGTCTCATAAAGGTGTTTCTCCCTACGAGTCATGAAGATCTCATAGGAGCGATTTCTCCTTAGGAATCGTGAGGATTTTTAAGTGTATGTTCTTTTATAAGTCGTAAGTATCTTGCAAGAGTGTTTTCTCCTTGTAAATTGAGAGGACTTACAAGTGTTGTTCACCAAGCAAGGACGTCTCGCGCTGTCGGTGGAACTTAGTGGGGGAGGCGTTTATTTGTGCCCGTGGATTGTATACAAGGGTCAACATTGAACCGTTTGTAGGGCAGTCTGGGAATGTGATGCTTAAGAACAGGTTCAGATCCCTGTAGCTTAAGGCTTTTGAATCTTATGAGCCATGAGGGTCTCGTAAGAGGGTTCTCCTTACGAGTCGTGAGGATCTTGTAAATGTAATTTCTCCTTAGGAATCGTGGGGATCCCTGAGTGTGTTGCTCCCTTGTGAGTGTAAGGATCTCATGCAGGTATTTTCTCCTTGCAAGGTCGAGAGGACCTTGCAAGTGTGGATGAATTTTTTACGAGTCTGTGCCCTTTCGGGTTTTCACAAACTCGCCGGTACTCCTGCAGTTTTTACTCACGGAGCCCTTTCGGGTTTTCATCCGTGCCCATCTTGCTTATGGACGTACCATTTTTTTTTGCGTCAGCCCAAGGATGCTGCGGTTCGTAGTACTTTAAAGACGTTTCGGTCCGTAGCTAGTTTCAGGACATCTCGGTCCCTTATTAGTTTAGGGGTGTTTCGGTCCATTGTTAGTTTAAGGACGTTTTTGTCCACATCTAGTTTTAAGACATTGCGGTCCGTTGTTAGTTTAGGGACGTTTCGGTCCACAGCTAGTTTCAGGACATTGCGGTCCGTTGTTAGTTTAGGGACGTTTCGGTCCACAGCTAGTTTCAGGACATTGCGGTCTGTTGTTAGTTTAGGGATGTTTCGGTCCATAGCGATCTTGAGGCATGTTTTCGCTGGATACTACTTATAGAGTTTGGGCTTGGGAAGATAGCGAGCGGACATAGGCGTCGTCATCTATCGTTAACCTAGGCTGTGACTCGTCAGGCATAGTATTTTTTCAAGAACCAGCCGTTTATTGGCCTGAAGGGTCTTTCGCCATGCATATCCATGAGCAAGTAAGCCCCACCTTAGTAGACTTTGTCTATGATGTACGGGCCCTCATAGTTCGGCTCGAATTTCCCCCGTTTGGCATGATTGGGGATCATATATCTCTTGACCACCAGCATGAGTTCGCCTTGACGAAATGTTCTCGGCCTAGTCAATTTCTCGTATGAGCGCGTCATTTTTGCTTTGTAAGCCTCTAAGTTTTGCTGCGCCATGAGACGAGTTTCATCAAGGGCGTCGAGCTCCTTAAGCCGAAGATGAGCATTCTCTTCATCTGTTAGCTCGTAATGAACCGCCAGTCGTAGAGAGGGTAGCTCTATCTCGAGGGGGAGTACCGCTTCTGCGCCGAATACCAACGCGAATGGCGTTGTGTTTGTGGCCGTTTTGAACGTGGTTCAATACGCCCAGAGAGCTTCATGCAGTCTCTTGTGCCAGTCCTACTTATTTTTGGATACCGTCTTCTTTATGATCTTCGTCAAGATCTTGTTAAAAGCCTCAGCTAGACCGTTAGCTTGGGGATTATAGACCGAAGAGTATCTCCAGTCTATATTATGTTGCTGTGCGAAGAGGCTGATTCTGTGACATCTGTAGGTCGACCCGTTATCGGAGATAATCCATAGCGGAGTACCGAACCGATAGATGACATGTGTCTTGAACAAATGGAGGATGTTCTCCATCTTCATTTCTCTTAGCGGCACTGCTTCTGCCCACTTAGAGAAGTAATCGGTTGTTGCCAATATGAACCGATGTCCCCTGGACGATGCTGGCTCGATGGGCATGATTATATCGGTTCCCCACATTTCGAATGGCCAGCCAGCCATTGTTGGGTGTAGCGGGTTTGGATGCTGATGGATGAAGTCTCCATGAATTTGGCACGAGTGGCACTGCTTTGCGTATTCAAGGCAGTCCTGAATCATCGTGGGCCAATAGTAGCCTATCCTTTTGATCTTCAGCTTCATCTTTGGCCCGGCTTGATGAGAACCGCAGAGTCCATTGTGAGTTTCTAGGATGACTCTCCTTGGTTCTTCCGTTCCCAGGCATCTCAGCCATAGAGAATCGAACGATCTCTTATATAGAGTACCATTGGCGAAGGCGAAAGACAGAGCTCGTTTCATGAGCTGATGTCTTGAGGATGTATCTTCAGATGTTCGATGGGATTTGAAGTAGTCTATGAAGACTTCTCTCCAATTCTTAGCCTTTTCTTGGTTCTCTATTTATAGGGCCATTTGCTTGGTCGCTTCTATTTCTTCAGACGACTCCGTGGACATTTCTGCTGGTGTAAGAACCCGACGGCTTTGTACAACGATCCTCACGTCATCGAGGTTTTCGTCAGCCAGTTCTTTGGCAAGTTTGGCTAATACATCCGCCTTGATATTTTCCATACGCGGTATGCTTTTTAGGACGTAGGAAGAGATTTGAGTCAGCAATTGTTGCATTCTCTCGCCGTACTTTACCAACTCTGGTTTGCACATTTGATAGTCGCCGTTTACTTAACTAACGACCAGCTGGGAGTCTCCGTATATGAGGAGGTTTTCGATTTCCATGTCGACATCGATCTCAAGACCTGCTATCAAGGCCTCATATTCCGCTTCATTATTTGTCTTCGGCTCTGTTAAGGAAAAGGCAAAGCGCATTATCCCTCATTGCGGAGTCACGAAGTAAGGCCTACCCCCGATTTGCTTATAGGGATGATGTGCTTTCTTTTCTTCATGGAAGATGCCCCATCGAAGTAGAGTTCCCATCGGGTATCATTCCCTCCTCTCTCCCTATTGATCGTGTCAAACGCATGCTCGTCCGGCAATTCACAATTTAGGGGTGAATCGGCAGGTATTGGATGCTCAGCGAGAAAGTCGGCAATGGCCTGGCCTTTCACTGCCTTGAGAGGTCGGTATGTTATCGAGAATTCTATTAAGAGTAGGGCCCATTTAGCGAGCCGTCCCGTTAGTATGGCTCTCGACATCAAATATTTGAGAGGATCCACTTTTGATATGAGATGGACCTCATGCGCCAAAGCGTAATGCCGAAGCTTCGTTAACGCCACGCAGTGTTTTTCGATAGGGGAGTAGTTGTTTTCTGCCCCCAGGAGAACTCGACTTAAATAATAGAGGCCTCTCTCTTTCCCTTGGTTGTTCTCCTGTGCCCATAGCGCGCCTAAGGAACTTTCAAGGGCGGTTGTGTACAGGATGAGGGGCTTTTCCTTGACCGGAGTGGTCAGTACCGGCGGATTCTGCAGGTATTGCTTGATTTCGTTGAGTGCGCTTTGGCATTTACGATCCCAAACGAACGAGACCCCTTTCTTCATCAGGTGACTGTAGGGACGGTATTTTCCGGAGAGATTGGCTATGAACCGCCAGATATATGCGAGCTTTCCTTGGAGATACTGTAGTTGTTTGAGAGTTCTGGGCGAAGGCATTTCCATAATCGTCTTGATCTTTGACGGGTCTATTTCGATTCCCCGGTGTCGGATGATGAACCCCAGGAATTTACCCGAGAAAACTCCAAACGTGCATTTGAGAGGGTTCATCTTCAGATTTTATTTCCGAAGACACTGGAACACTATTTTCAAATGCTCCCAGTGTTCCTCATATGATTTGCTTTTCACCACGAGGTCATCGATATAGCATTCGACAATTTCATGTATGAGATTATCGAAAATCTTCATCATGGCCCTCTGATAGGTAGCGCCGGCGTTCTTTAGACCGAAAGGCATCACTTTGTAGTAGAAAATGCCCAGAGGAGTCCGGAAAGCAGTATGCTTCTGGTCTTCGGGATGCATCTTGATTTGATTGTACCCCGATGACCTGTCCATTTAGGAGAAAACATCGTGAGTGGACGTGTTGTCTATCATCAGCTCGGTAACCGGTACGGGAAAATCATCCTTGGGACAAGCTTTGTTGAGGTCTCGAAAGTCCACGCAGATGCGCACCGTCCCATTTTTCTTCATCACTGGGAAAATGTTGGCGATCCAGTCGGGGTATTGAACTTCTTGGATGAAGCCGGAGTCGATTAACTTCTTAACTTCGGCGTTGATACTCATTTCAAGTTCGAGCCGCATTCTTCTTGGTGCTTGTTTAACTGGCTTGACGTCCGGAGATATCGCCAATTTATGCACAGCTATTTCCAGATCTAGCCCCAGCATCTCGGAATAGTTCCATGCGAAGCAGTCCTTATACTGCATGAGCACGTCTTTTAGCGTAGCCACCTGTTCTTTAGACAGCAGCTCGCTGATGAACGTAGGCCGCGGGTCGTTTGCCGTCCCCAAGGCGATTTTTCTTAGATTGTCCACAGTAGTATGTATTCCATCTTCCAACTCTTTTGGCGCTGGTGGAAATTTTGAGATCAATTCCTCTTCATCCTCGTTTCCGAAGCACCAAGAGAGGTCATCCATATTCTCGAGCACTCCTTCTTCTGACAGCGTTATCACATGACAGGTACGAGATCGTTTCCAAGACCGATGTTGATCCGGTTCTACTCTTGTTATATACGTTGTTTTTGGCACATGCTTTTGTGGTGGGGCTACCCTCCAACTGTTGGAAAGAGCAAACCTGCCGAGTTGATATTGGTTTACGACCCAGTTTTTGAAGGTGAAGCAGTCTTCAAGAGGATGTCCTATCGCTCGGTGATAGGAGCAATAGTCCGGGCGATGAACCTCATTTGCTTGATCGGGGTGCCGAGACTCCGGGAGTGTCATCATCTGATGTTTCATAACAAGGTCAAAATTCTCCTTGTCTTGTCTTGAGGGAAAGAATATGCTCAACCCATCTTTTCTCATAAGAGACTGATTCCGGCTGACCTTTTCTCGATCGTGTGGCCTTTTGGATCCGTTTTGCCATTGCCGAACGTTTTTTTCCGTTCTTTAACTTGTTTTTTCCTCTACGTCGGGTCTTTTTCTTATCTTGGGAATGCATGGCGAGTTGACAGTGAAGAGCATCGTCGTCCTCCATAGCCTGCTGAAGGAAGCGTTACGTCTTGGCTTTCTCGTAAATGGCCATTTCGCGGCTGTAGTCGTTCCGAACCTTTTGACTTGCTTCTCTTATTAGCTTGTTCATCTGTTCTTTAAATGACGGACTCAGCACTTTTATGGCAGTACCTCGTTCTGGCTTAGCGTCAGCGTCTTTTAAAAGAGCATCCTCTTCTTTATCAAGGTCTTTTATGACAAGGCAGCCATGGAACTGCTCCCGTTTCTTGGACTGGACATATCCAAACCTGATCGTTTCCATTTTTCCGTTGGGCAATTTTCGCTATGTTCCAGAGACGTTCCAAATCCTGTTGTAGAACTGAGCTTGTCAAGGAGTTTGTTTGAATGGTACGCCTTGGCATCTTAATAACCTTTTCAATCCCTCGGTGTAATATCTTGGCAGACAAATGGGTTGGAGCCTGTCAAGTGCAGGATCGGCACCATGTCAGACTTCTCTTTCGACTTTAGTCTCCGTGGATCGATAGAAAAGGATCGCCTTTTCACCTCTTCGTCTGGGAGGGACGTAGAACGTCTGCAACTCTTGCATACTATATGTCTCTAGCTCATCAAGCTCTCTGTAGTGCCGCCACGGAACCATGGTGATTTGCAAACTCCGGTCTACTCTAACGAAGGTTTGCATCGACGGGCGGACGGAGAATACGGCGTTGGTTTCATCTTCGGAGTCGCTGCCAAAGACCAAAATCGGAGCGGATGGTCCAGGTTTATCATTCTGCTTCTGAAGCTGTCCCGAGTAAACTATTTCTTCATCCTCTTCGGTATCGCTTCCAAAGGTAGGAATGGGAGTGACGGCCTTCTGTTTAAGCTCCGACTTATGACACTTCTCCATGTCTTCGAAGTCTGGTAGGAAGTACTTGGCGTCTTCATATTTTCGGACTTCGTTCACAGAGAATGGGTTTAGCTCTCTCGTAACGGTGTACTCGAGGCCATCTTTGAAATACTTCATACACTGGTGTTGTGTAGAAGGGATGACTTTATATTCGTGTAACCATGGCCGACCAAGTAGAGCGTTGTAGCGAGTCCTAGCGCCGATGACATGAAATTTGATATCTGTGACGAGAAGCCCAAAGCGCAATGTCAGTATCACGGACCCGAGCGTATGCGACGACTGCGAATCAAATCCAGAGATAGTGATTTTATCTCGGGCTAAATGCTGAATGCTCATGCAGATTTCTTTTAGCACCCGCACGTTGAGAAGGTTGACAGAGGACCCGTTGTCAACAAGTATTTTCCCTATTTTGATGTCATGGCAGTATCCAGTGACATATAAAGGACGGTTGTGGCCGTACGTACCAAGGAGAAGATCTTCGTCGTTAAATGTAATGTTAGTCGTGTGGACTTCCGCCAGCTCATCCTGCATTTTCTTCTCTGCGATGAAGGCCTGGAACTGATCGGGCTCTTGTAACGCCTTGACCAAGGAATCCCGTGCTTCTTTAGACAGAAAGAGGGCATCCAGTATGCTTAGTTGTGAGGGTATCTTCCTCAAATGCGCTAAGATATTGTAATCCACCTTGCTTTTCTTAGGCGGGTCCTTGGCTGCTAGCTCTTTGACGAACCCATCATCGAGGGCAATCTCCTCATGGATTTTCTCCTTCCCCTTGTCGTTTCTGTACGAACCTTTGTTTGAAGGTCCGAGATTCTTTTTAGGCAACGTACGATTACGCAGCTGAATGTTCTTCCAGTTCTTCATCTCTTCTTCTCTTCCAGAGGTGGATTCCTTAAAGAAGGGGTCAAGGTCCATTTCTTCATCAGAACAGGAGGGATAACAGCTTCGGTAGCCTCCTCTATACCCTCAAGCACATCATCGGAGACATTTGCTGGTGTGATGGCTATCAGTCGAGGGGAAGCGACCACCACTTCAGAGACGGCAATCTTAGTTACCTGTTCCACCATCTTCAGGCCATCACCAGAAAGGTCCATTAAATCCACGGCCGGAAGGGACACCTCTTCAGGGTGAACGGGCACAAGGAGAATAGAAGCCGCCAATGGAAGCTCTGCGGCAGGAATAGCAACTGTAGCGACCCCCTCCACACCTATTGGTGTCTCATCGGCGATATTTACAGAGTCCACGGTCAAGATGCTACTCGAGCTCAGATTCTCTGCCATGGGCGAAGTCCCTGCAAAGTTTTACGAAGATAAGAAGACATAGAATGCAAAACAAATTACTTGCCAAAGGAAAAATACGGAAAACGTGCATACCGATACGCCAAGATGCCTCGAGTATAGCTTTTTCAAGCCGACGTCCCTTCCTAAGAAGGTATGCTCGCCGGGGTTCTAGGGTAGATTCATGGCCACCGGTTCACAACGATAACTCATCTTCAGAAGCGGCTGAGATAGGCTTTTTGAGGGCTATCTCGCCCCCTGCTCCAGAGGACCTATAAATAATCGCCGTATAGATGGAGGATCTTTGTAGAATATTATGGCAGGATAGGAACTCTTCGAGATGCGCACGTTCTCGGTCTCATCCTGGAAACGCCTTATAGCCTCAGCCAATTGTGCGGCTTCCTCGGCAGATGAACCTGGAAAAAGAAGACCATCATCCGGCTCTTGCATAGATATTGGTTCGTCTTGAACGATAGGCTCGGATTCCATTAAAAAGTCAAGCAGACCGGTGACTGTCTTTTTCCTCCGCTTTGACCCGGAACTAGAGCTGGAAGATGATCGCTTCCTTCCCTTCGGCGCTTTGGTGCGACGTTGCCTAACCTAGTATCCTCTTTTGGCGGTGCTACTGATGATGAAACTGCCATCGATGGCGCCGCAACTGATGGAACTGCTACCGACACCTCATCAGAAGCCCTTGCCTGAGCTCTAGTGCGCATCGGCATACCAACTGTAGGTGGAGTCAGGCCTGCATCCACCGTCTCAGGAATAAGTAAGGCACCAGTACCCCTCAAGGGAGGGCGAACCATTATCCGCGGTCGCGGCGGGACTCCCATAGCCTGGATCGAGACTGGAGCTCTATATCCAAAAAGTATCCTCTTCTCCTCAGCAATGATGAGACCAACTCAGTGGCGGTACCAATCCGTAAAAGCCCCCACACCTTGGAATGTAGTCGGCCTCAGGGATCATGAAGCGAGAGCCGGTGTTCAGCCGCATGAAGTGATGAGTGGCGTCTCGAACAACTTCCTAAGACGAGCTGGGCTCCACTATGAATGCCTCGAAGGGAACACCCTGGTTATAACCCAATTCCCGGGCAAAGCGGTGTGGATTATACCGCATAAAAAGAACCGCATCGTTTCGACAGAACACCAAATAACCCGTTCTGATCGAATACAAGTGCATGGCATCCCTAGGCTTCAAGGATGGTGCTCCCTCTTTCGATAAATCAAACAGCTGCTGAATAGGTCCCGAAAGAGCAGAGAGGACTCGATCATTGAATACCATCCCACCTTCGTTGGCATAAAGATTAAGCAGCACACGAAGAGCCCCTAACTGAGTTGAATCAGGAGCAGAAGCGTCCACCAACCTCATGAGCCGCGGGAAGGTATAAGTATCATAAAAACCCGGTCTTTGGTGTGCAGCGAATGCCCCTAACACGTGCATCTCAATCCACGACGTAAAATAATGAAGAGAGAAACTCACCACATCTACACCTGGGGTCGAGGTATTGGCTGCAGTACTCAGCCCATGGTACAAGTGCGATAACCCTGCAATGGCCATGGCTAGTCATGTCCCTTCGGCAATGCGATGAGCAGGATAAATGACCGAGGCTCTCATAAAGCGACGATGCGTTGGAATGACAAATCAACTGAGCCAAAGGCTGATAAAACCGACGAAGAAATTTTCTTCATCTATACCGGGAGCCGCAATCGACTCAAAAGGTACGGCCGACAAGATTGGGATGTAAAACTATGGCAAATCTTCTTCTCTGGCCGGTAGCTTATTTAGCCCAAACCCGAAGGGGTCGTTAATATTCGCGAATTTCGGAGCCTCCTTTGATAGGACGTCTCCACGAAGGAAGCAGGCGATAAAACTCTTAAAAGTGACGCCCTGTTCCTTTGACTCTGCGAACAGCTTCTCGAAAATACCCAGAGTCTTGATTAGACTTGGATACTTGTGACGGACGACATTTTCGGTCGACAAGCCGTCAAGCGTAGCAGGCACAGTTGCGAATGCATACTCGTCAGGAGGCAGCAATTCTTCATAGGGCGCTCCCCTGATCGGCAATCCGGAGATATCGCGAAACTCTTCCAAATCGAAATTTCGTGATCCCCTAACAAGAAAGTGTTGGTGGGAAGATTCTATTGATTTAGGAAAGCTTTAACCCACCAGACATGGGGAGATTGATAATGAAAGAGAGACACGTACACCGCCTAATAATGCCCGACCATCTGCAGTCACGCACGATGGGCAGACAAGATATAACGAGCCCAGAGAATAGCCCGTTGGATGGCAAGAGGTAAGCCCTATCTTATAGACTTGTCCTTAGGGCTGGGCTTCACCTTGGCAAATACGATGCCCCAAGATGTCTATGGCTAGCAAGGGGTGGTTTGGTATCCCAGATGTCGACGGCTCAAACCGGCCCGTGGGAGTCCAATCCAGCACCTCCACGGCAAAGGCAGTCTGTGGACGCTCCATCGGCAAGATTGGGTGGAGAGGCTCTGTTGGCACCTCGGAAAGAAAGCTGCGGCGGCCCCGAATGATATGCCCGTACCAGGTTCCCCACAAAAGCAGGTTGGTGCAATCCGGGTCATGAGCCCTAATCATTGCCATCACTTCTTCGTCAGACGGTGATTGAGGAAAAGTAGCCTCCGAACGGGTAAAAGGAAAGTATGGAAGAGAAGCCATTGTTCCTGAAATAAGGGAAGGGAAAACTGTTAATGAAACTCACACGTGTGTGTGTGTGTGTGTATAAAGACAATGAAAGAAAACGACAAGCAGCTTATTTCATGGGACCATTGGTTGCAAAACACATGGGCCCCACAAAATCAATATGGCGGCTCACTAATGATGAGGTAGGGTAGTCATTATGAGAAAAAAGGAAGATTCTCAATAAATGAATAGTGGAGTTCAAACATCTCTGCACATTCCTACAAGGAAAAGCCCATCATGAACTCTGTGCAAATCAAACAGAATCTCTCCTAAATTTTTTTTTCAAGAACAACTGAGGATAAAAATCCCAAGAGGTCTTCTTGTTAGAACTAAGTTCTCTCAGGGAATTAAATTCCTTTTGAACAGAGGAATTAAATTCCAAGAAAATTTTCAGAGCTGAGCTCTTTGGAATGGAATTAAATTCCATAGGAAAACAAGTACCATCATCAATCCCCTAAGAGCAAAAAAAACGTCTAACATTGGGGGCTTACTACCTAAAGATCGTGCATTCTTAGAACTTGGAAAGATGAGTTTTTATTAAAAGGAAAAACCCTAGGTGTGGATTTAAAATCCAAAGAGAATTTTATAAAAAGTTCCTCTGCCGTTCAAGATCCTTACCTGAAAAAGGATTCTTATTTGTTGACAGAGTTAAACTCTGGATTTTTTTTGTTGAACAGAGAACTGAGCTCTGAGGAAGAGAATTAAATTCTCAAAGAAAATGAAGAAAGAAGAAGATGAAGGAATGGAGGCATTATTGATAAGACCGCTGCATTTATAGGACGTGATAGGGAATAGTTCATCTGCCCCGTTCCCTAGGCAAATCCAACGGCTACAAAGATGACAGCGTTGCACTCACATGCAAACACGTGAGAACAATGCTGTGGGGGCATTTGTTCTCTCATGGGAACTGAATAAAATATAAATAAAGCAGCAAGGAAAACCCCCAAATGGGGCATCACGTGCTCACACATGACCGGGCCTCACGTGCAAACACGTGACTTTTTATGGGCAGATTCAATCTACGCCTGAATGCCTAATTGATAAAGTCACGTGCCCACACGTGATGGGCTCTTGAACCCACTGAATTAATAGAATTAAATTCTAATTAAAAGGAATTAAAAGCATTTGTTCTCTCATGGGAACTGGATAAAATACAAATAAAGCAGTAAGGAAAACCCCCAAAGGGGGCATCACGTGCCCACACGTGACCGGGTCTCACGTGCAGGCACGTGACATTTTACAGGCAAAGCCTATAGGCGCTGAATGAAATAAACAATTGGAAATGCTTAATCAGTGGGGTCACGTGCCAACACGTGATGGGTTTCTGAGCCCTCTGAACTAATAGAATTAAATTCTAACTAAATGCTTAATCAGTGGGGTCACGTGCCAATACGTGATGGGTTTCTGATCCTTCTGAAGTCTAAACCAATAGAATTAAATTCTAATTAAATGCTTAATTGGTAAGATCACGTACCAATACGTGATAGACTCTTAAACCCTCTGAACTAATAGAATTAAATTCTAATTAAAAGGAATCAAAAAGCCTAATTGGAAAAAAAATTCCCTAGATCTTTCCAAACAAAAAAGATTGCACTCTGTAAAAGGGAGCACCGTTGGATTAAAAATCCAACGGTGATTAAAAATCACCAATTTGTAGAAAGATTCTATATAAGGAAATATTTTCCTAAAATTTGCCAGGAACAACAAATAAAATATCTTTTGGATTAAAAATCCAATGGTGAATAAAATTCACCGAGTGATCTAAAAGATCATGTTGGTTATAAAATCAATCAAAATCTCTCAATGATAGATGGACTGAACAAACTGATTCTTTTCTTTCTTTTATAAATAGGAGCTAAGAAGGAAGAGAAAGAAAAAAAAATACAGAACAGAGAAAAAGAGAAAAACCTCTCCCTAAAAACAAAAGATAAAGAGAATTTAATTCTCCAGAAAGAAGAAGATCTCTTCAGAGAAGAAAGAAACTCTAGGTAAGAGAAGGAGGGAGATCATTCTATAAAACAAAAGAGAATTTAATTCTTAAAACCAAATTAGACTAAATGCTCTTTTGTTGGATCTAAATGATCCTGTTAAGTTGATCTTAGTCTAAAATTAGACTAACGTATCCTTAACAAACGTTTAAGTTGATATTAGTCTCAAATGAGATTAACGATCCTTAAACCCAAACCAAAACCCAAATCTACGAAAATACGGATTTGGACTAATCCACGCCCTACGGGCGACAACATAAATTAGTCTCCATATACAATCCACGGGCAACCAAAAATAAACAAACACACACGACACGAAATGAACATCTGGAGAAGGAGAAAGTGGTTACCGCGATGCAGTAGTGTAATTAACTGCAGGGGCTTGCACCTGCAGGGAAGAGCATCCCCACAATCAAAAACCCTCAAACGAGGGGGGATCTGATGAAGTCTGCTACAACGTCCGCATCCGTCTAAACCTCCGATATACGGTGTCATAAATCAACTTGGCATTTTCGGAGGGTGGGCGGATAAAACTAAATAGCATCTGCCCCCAAATTCAGGCAAGACGTTTGTTTTTCCCGGCTTTCAGCGGAGAATAGGTAGCTTCTAGGTCGCCTGCACGACTCCCAGTAATCGCTATAAAATTTTCAGGTGCTCCGGGTCATAACAGATCCCTAAACTTCATCACAAATTCCACAATTTTCCAATATCGGGGTTTCTAAGTTCATGTTTCGAGGTTTTTGTCTCAGGTTTAGTCCAATATACCATCACTGCAGGGGTTGTATGACCTCTACTAATCTCAATTACACTATCTCAAATCAAGAATTCCTCAAAACCCTAACTTGGAATTTTCTAAGTTCACTAAACCAAACTAAAACACTTCTAAACATGCATGGACACTAATGTGAATGAAAAACTATACTAATGGTGAATAAAGTATCTCATTTAGCAATTCAAGAAATTTCTTGAGTTGCCCCAAGTGCTCAAAATCCAAACTTTCTTGGTCCAAAGTGCTTGTGATGAGCTTGTGCATGTTTTTAGTGAAAGGGGGATGATGTTTTGATGTGGCATTGAGGGTGTTTGTGAGGGTTTAGTGGAGGTGGGAGATGAGAGCAGCCATGGAGATGAAGGGGGAGAGAATGATAAAGGAAATGGAGGGAAACAAATGGGAGTAATGGTCAAAGACCCCTCACCTCTCTCTCCTTTCTCTCTCATGCCCATACTCTTTTGTTTAATCCCCCATTCTTTATTCTTTTTCCTTTTCTTTTCTTTTCTTTTCTTATCTTTTCTTTTCCTTTAAATTAAAGCCATGCATGAAAAAGAAAGAAATCATGGTAGAAAAATGTAACAATGTGCAATATGATATGGTGCATGTCATGCACAAAAACCGGATTAATGCAAGATTAGCGAAATCTAATCGAGTTTAGCAATAAACTTGTATATAATTAATTATAAAAATTTATAATTTGCCTAAATCACATGAATCCCTCCAAAACCATCATTCAATTTAATTTTCCAATATTTCCTAAATTATTGGTATTTAATTATATCATAACATTAAAATATTCATAATATTTATTATTTTAGTTATATAAATTCCCAAAAATAATATTTTATTTTTCTGAAATGTTACACAAACACACTTGTACAATTTTACTTAACTCGTCTAAAATAAGAACGAAGCACTAATCATCTCCCAGTGGACGACCCATACTCAACCGGCTAGCTATATGTGAAACCGTCTTGATTGCGGTAAGTAGAACATATAGAACGCATATCACGAAACTTCTAACAATCACCTGCCAGCCACGAGAGCCGATTCCTCATTGAAATACTTCAACCGGTCAGGCCCCGCAAAAGGGAAGCGTCAAGAACCAAATAAAAGACATGTATATGATGAAAAGAAGGTGCAAGCATGCATTCATCTGCGTTCCGATATTTTCGAAAATCCAGATCCCCTACTTTCACCAGAAGGAAAGGATATACAACAAATTTCCTGGGTAAATGTTGAGCTCTACGAGCTCTACGATGAGAGATATTTATACCTTCTAAATTAACGTCGCCAACATCCTGGACAGCGGAGGATCCTTCTCCTAAACCACCGGCTTGGGCCGCACGGAACTCCTCCCAGTGAGGAACAGTGGAAGTCGAACCAGTCTGTAAACCTATCTGCTTAGCGGCCGCTTCTTCCTAAACTTCGGCCACCGCTACATCTTCTGCCAGATTTAGGGCAATAGGAACCTGATCAGTCATATGGGCTATGTCCCCCACTTCGCCTTGTTCTAGGAACTCATCCTGAGGGTCCAAAACCACCCTCGGAGACGGAACGACCAATTCTATGTAAACCTCTTGAGTGGTCTTCCCGACGTAGTCATCTATAGTAATTTCCACAAAGGAATAATCATCCAGAGCGGTGGATTCCTCCATGGGATTAGCATCGGGGAGGATTGGTGTCAATGTTTGAACCGGCTCCGACCCTGCAAACAATGTTTCCGGTCGCGCTTCATCTGGTGGCAAGACATTCATTGGCGCAACCGATTCTTCTGGTGCCATTGTTATTGATTCTTCTGACATCGCTGGTTCTTCATCCTCGGACCTCCTTGGATTCTTCGCAACTAATAACCATAAAAGAGAAATTAATAAACTCTAAAGTAGCATCCTGACGAAATAAACAGATGGAATGCTTATCGACATTCTTCTTACCAGTTTTCCTGAAAGACTTCTTTGGAACTTCAGAAATCCGAGAAGCAGGATTGATATGAGGGTGAGGATCAAGTGAAGTAGAAACTGCTAGGGCTTTCCTTTTCGTATGCTGTAAACCGGCCGAAGGGTCAATTTCATCCTCCAAAGTTGGCTCTTCTATTACGACACCCTTCAGGGGAATAAAAGAATGTATATTTACCTGTTTTGATCTGCTTTGAGAAATAGGAGGGGATACCCTCTCCGTCGCAACTTCCGTGCCCATAGCTTCGGGAGTACCTGATGTGGGGAAAAACATGCAAATACATTAAATGATGGATAAGTTAAGAGGAAAGTACAACTATATACAAGCAGAATTCGAGTTGCTCACATTCGTCAATCACTATGTCCGGTACGGGAGTCGATGAATAGGGAGCTTCAAAAGCATCCTCGTCGAACTAAGAAGGCATCACTACTACAAATATGGGTTGCCCCTGCGGATATATACGTAGGGGCGAAAAAACACCCCGTAGGTGCAAAGGCCGCAGGTGCAAGTTGAGGCCCTGAACTTGCCCCTACGTTTAAATTCTTGCCCCTACGGATATATGTGTAGGTCCAGTTTCCCCTAAGGATTAAGCCGTAGGGTATAAGATTTTATATTATTTACGGTTTATTTTAATAAATTACTTGGCCCTACGGATATACCCGTAGGGGCATGTACTACCCCCTACGTATATATGCGTAGGTACGTTTCCGTAGGGGCACAAATTCAGGATTCCTGATATTTTGCCCCTACGGATAACGCCGTAGGGGAGAGTCAATTGCCCCTACGGATATATTCGTAGGGGCTTTCCCAATCTCCTGGCACTGTGATCTGGGGGAAATATCAGTTACTGCTGATATTTTGCCCCTACGGACATATCCGTAGGGGTAACATGTGTGCCTACGGATTAATCCGTAGGTACATTTTTTCTGTAATTTTTTTTAAAAAATGGGCTGCTTTATTTTTTCCCGTCCTGTGCACAATAATATATACATCAATCAAATCATATATTGCAGTATTCATAATCACTTCTCACGCATATATATAATATACAAAAGAAACACAAAAACTGAATATGATATAAATACAAACCAATATCAATATCGTTTCAAAATGTAGTACAATGTGTATGATATAAATAAATACATGTTTCAAAAAAAAAGAACCAAAAATCTACCCTAGCTCGGTCCAGCTCTACCTCTGAATAACGATAGAATAACGCGCGCCTGCTCCTCGGTCAATAAACTCTGCAATTCGTCACGAGCGGGAGTCTGAGCGGCATGTGGAGCCGGCGATGTGGTCTGCGCAGCCGCCGTCGAGGTAGTCGCTTGCGGAGCCGCGGCTGCGGGAGTCTGAGTGGGCGGTGGAGCTACAGGAGCTGTCTGCGGAACCGCAGCCGATGTAGTGGTTTGCGGAGCCGCAGCCGAAGGAGATGCGTGTGGAGGCTCGGCCGATCTACCCTGTCGCGTCTGGATATAATGTGTGTAAGAAGCGTGTAAGAACTGTTTATTATTCGAATTCGTATCATTATTAAGTTATTTCGAAACCCTGTTTGGATATCTAGTTTGGAAAAGCGTTGTTTATTTCAATTACATATGTATGTATGATTAATCAAACTTAAATTTAAAACCAAATAAGCTCAAGCTACGTACTAATTATGGATATGTTGATATGTATATAATATGAAATGATATTTTACTATAAAGTAGTATACATACCAGCATCTCCTTCAACTCCTGAACGCTGGCCCTCAAGCTATCCAGTTCATGATGGACATGCCGGTCACTGGAGACGGAGGAAGTAACCGCCGGGGTGGAGTCCAACCTCATATGGGCCCTGCTAGGGCCCAATCCCCGGCCTCTCCCAACCTCCGTGGTGCCCTCCGTGTGCGGCGTCCAGAACTGGGGTCAGCAGCCTCGGATCGTTCTGTCCGGTAAAATCGATCCCCGAGGCCTGGGCCTGCTCAACCACCAGCTCCTACACCCACATTCGAATTCTTATCATTATCGAGTTATTTCGAAACCCCATTTGGATATCTAGTTTGGAAAACTGTAGTTTATTTTAATTAGATATGTACATGTATGATTAATAAAACATAAGTCTACAACCAAATAAGCTCAGGCTATGTACTGATATTGGATATGTTGATATCTATAATATGACATTATATTTTACTATTAAGTAGTATACATACCAGCATCTCATTCAACTCCTGAACGGTGGCCTTCAAGCTCTCCAGTTCTTGCTGGATACGTCGCTCACTGGAGACGGAGGAAGTAACCACCGGGGTGGAGTCCAACCTCATATGGGACCTGCTAGAGCCCAGTCCTCGGCCTCTCTCCCAACCTCCGTGGTGCCGTCATTGTGCGGCGTCCAGGACTGGGGTCAGCAACCTCGAATGCTGCCTTCCCCCTAGCAACTGTCAGAACATTATATTTAGCACATACTGGTCTATAAAATTGACAAGAAATACCAAAATCAACAAATTCAAAGCCTTACCTACAGAGATAGAAGATGTGCTCCTCTGGTATCTGCATGTATCAAAATTTGAATAATATTAATTAATTTCAGTACATACATACTAACAAGGTAAACTCGCATATAGCGCTGCTTACACATATGACAGGGAGTGAACAAGCTCTTGTAGATCATCAGGCGCAAATCTAATCTCATCAAGCAGCCCATGATAATGAGTTGGACGACTAAGAGCAAAAGGAATGTGTGCATATTTATGATATAGCATTCTAAATCAATATACATGCCCTATATAATATATAAACATACCTGGAGGAACGGGAGTGGCCTCTGTCCCTGATATGGACGCATCACCAACAACTAGACAATCAAACATTGACAATATAAGTAATTTTGACATAAACATGCATGGATATCTATAATATTACATTCAAAATGGATATTAGAGAGCGCACCTGCAGTGAGAAGTGGTAAAAGTATCACCCAACTAGGGTGTAATTTACAGAATCAGTTGAGACTCTTGAAAGTCATAGAAGAACCCGACCTGCACAAATCTGATGTATGCTTTCCATTGGACACTAAGAAGTCTCTAAAGGGAAAAGCCTATGTGAAAGCCATCATTAGTTCATATCCGAAGATTGATGCTGAAACAGAGAACGAGGAATGTCATTTTTTTCTTCTTCTGCCACATTACTGTCTTCTCCTTCTGCCACATTACTGTCTTCTCCTTCTTATTATGTGCGCGTGCAAATTCAATGACTATATTGAGAATATGGATTGATAGTGGGTAGGAAAAGTATTTCTCAAATGGCTTTTGCGTCTTAAAACCATAAACTACTAAGTAATGGCATACATAATTTTTTTAGTATAAAGGTTGTTATTTTAAGTTTTCCCTTATAGAGATATGATCTAACTGCATCTATAAACTATAAGTGTGCAGAAAATTATGATAAGAAACCATAAGAAAGGGTCGTAGCCATGCATAACCTTGAATCTACATACCAAATCATGCAAAAGCATGCACTTATTGTCACCTTGCCTTGGAATATAAAATATCTTGGAAGACTATAAGCGAGCATTTAAATCTTGATAGCTTTTGACTTCAACATATATTTTTCTCAAGTACCATGAAATATACTTCCTCCGTATAAACCGTTTTCAGGAAGATGGATTAATAATGACAAATTATCCATTGTGGCTCACTAGGTTAGCATTTTCTCTTCTATTGACCATCTTACTAATCTGCTTGGTAAATTTATTCGGAACCGGCTGCGAATCATTAAAAGACATGCATAAGAAAGAAAGCTAAAATACAGATATATAGCATACCGATACATCGAAACTTCATAGTTGCGATGACAATCCAGAGATATTTATTTCTACACACGTGGTGCGCGTGCGAATGCGTCAGGCATCATGGACAAATATTTCAGAACATGGAAAGTATTATTCGTATAAAGTAATTAAAACTTTTAAACATCTTGGGTAGATATTTTCTTAGTTGATGCAATCATATCATGAGGACTAAATTTAAGCTATTATACATATGCATATGTATTTTTCTAACCTAATATATCACACACACACACACACAGAGAGAGAGAACACCAGGTAGGTAGAGAAATCAGGTAGCAGGATCCTGAAGAAATGGAGTCCATAGTATTGCTCATCATCATCATCCATGATCCCTTTGATAATATTTTTTCAAAGGGATCACGGATGATGATGATGAGCAATGCTATGGACTCCATTTCTTCAGGGTCCTGCTAGTTGATTTCTCTACCAAACTGGTGTTCTCTCTCTCTCTCTCTCTGTGTGTGTGAGATATATTAGGTTAGAAAAATACATATGCATATGTATAATAGCTTAAATTTAGTCCTCATGATATGATTGCATCAACTAAGAAAATATCTACCCAAGATGTTTAAAAGTTTTAATTACTTTATACGAATAATACTTTCCATGTTATGAAATATTTGTCCATGATGCCTGACGCATTCGCACGCGCACCACGTGTGTAGAAATAAATATCTCTGGATTGTCATCGCAACTATGAAGTTTCGATGTATCGGTATGCTATATATCTGTATTTTAGCTTTCTTTCTTATGCATGTCTTTTAATGATTCGCAGCCGGTTCCGAATAAATTTACCAAGCAGATTAGTAAGATGGTCAATAGAAGAGAAAATGCTAACCTAGTGAGCTACAATGGATAATTTGTCATTATTAATCCATCTTCCTAAAAACGGTTTATACGGAGGAAGTATATTTCATGGTACTTGAGAAAAATATATGTTGAAGTCAAAAGCTATCAAGATTTAAATGCTCGCTTATAGTCTTCCAAGATATTTTATATTCCAAGGCAAGGTGACAATAAGTGCATGCTTTTGCATGATTTGGTATGTAGATTCAAGGTTATGCATGACTACGACCCTTTCTTATGGTTTCTTATCATAATTTTCTGCACACTTATAGTTTATAGATGCAGTTAGATCATATCTCTATAAGGGAAAACTTAAAATAACAACCTTTATACTAAAAAAATTATGTATGCCATTACTTAGTAGTTTATGGTTTTAAGACGCAAAAGCCATTTAAGAAATACTTTTCCTACCCACTATTAATCCATATTCTCAATATAGTCATTGAATTTGCACGCGCACATAATAAGAAGGAGAAGACAGTAATATGGCAGAAGGAGAAGACAGTAATGTGGCAGAAGAAGAAAAAAATGACATTCCTCGTTCTCTGTTTCAGCATCAATCTTCTGATATGAACTAATGATGGCTTTCACATAGGCTTTTCCCTTTAGAGACTTCTTAGTGTCCAATGGAAAGCATACATCAGATTTGTGCAGGTCGGGTTCTTCTATGACTTTCAAGAGTCTCAACTGATTCTGTAAATTACACCATAGTTGGGTGATACTTTTACCACTTCTCACTGCAGGTGCGCTCTCTAATATCCATTTTGAATATCGAGAGCGCACCTGCAGTGAGAAGTGGTAAAAGTATCACCCAACTAGGGTGTAATTTACAGAATCAGTTGAGACTCTTGAAAGTCATAGAAGAACCCGACCTGCACAAATCTGATGTATGCTTTCCATTGGACACTAAGAAGTCTCTAAAGGAAAAAGCCTATGTGAAAGCCATCATTAGTTCATATCAGAAGATTGATGCTGAAACAGAGAACAAGGAATGTGAGTTGTATTCTATATATGTGTGTTTCGATTTATGATTTCGCTTAAGTGTAGGGTTGTTTTTACTTAAAGAAGTATCACCATCTACTATATATAAAAAAATGTAGCAAACTAGGATTGGTATTCAAATCCCAGTCCAGATTGGTATTCAAAATTTATTTAATTAGTTTGTGATCCACATCATTTGATTCATTGCTTGAGGCATCAATGTAGGCACAAATATCACTGAAGCAGCCTAAATCACCATATGAACCGGTTATCGGTTTCAATCCCACCAGAATTAGAATTTCATCCGAACAACTTTCACACAGTAATCGGAACCTGGTCAACAAATTTGTCATGCCCGTTGTGGTTTTACTTCTGTACAGTACTTCCACAAAATACGTGCTGTCATTTCTAAATGGAAGTTTCTCAGTGCCACCATAGTAGCAGAAGATGGAATTGTTTATCACAACTAGATTATTGTAAGCCTCGGATAGATTAGGAAAGGAGAAAATAAGTTTTCGAGAGGAGAGGTGCAAGATATCATGTGCCACGAAGAAAAGGAGGGCAAAAACAGTGTTGGCATTCATAAGAGGAAAGCTAGACTAACAAGAAGAAACATTACAAATATTACTATGTTTATGAATTATCACAGAAAATCAACCCAGAATCTGCAAGAAAATCAAAAGTATGGCTCAAATATGAGACGGACAAATATCTTTTCCTCTCTTATCTTTTCTTTTTGAAAACAAATACCAGAAGATGTTGACTTTCTGGATAGATAGGAGCGGATATGATAAAAACATGTAAAGGGTGCATGGAAGTGCTAACAGAGACTCTTTGTTGCAACTTTATAGTAAACGGAACAATAACTGGCATATTCAAGTTAAAAGAATTGAAAGAATAATGAACATGGCTTATAAACTTGGGTGAGAACGATGTGACACTCAGGAAAACATCTAAAAGACAAATTCATAAATGCGGTTAGGCCAAAACCGGACTAAATCCTGCCATGCGACTGATATTCCTTGATGTAGAAGTAAATATAACTGTGGCACACACGCACACATGCACACAAAAACTATGGCACAAACAAGTGGAAATATGCAAATAAACATGCATGCATGCAGACATTAAAAGATTAATATAACAGAGATGTCTACTGATGATTTGTAAGATGTTATCGCAGGTAGGACAACTGCCAATTCTATGGCTTGTGGCCACCAGCGACTGCTTTCTCACCACAGTAAAAATAATGAGGGACTATAACATATCATGAATTCGATATGCACCGTGATTTCATAGCATATGTTTATTAACCTATAATGTACAAGTTCTCGGTGTTGATTGCAGAGGTGCATACAGTCTGAACTAGTAAATATACGTAAGAAGGAAAAAGAAGAAACGATTCATAAATATGGTTGGGCCAGAAACAGACTTAGTCACTGGATGGCATATAACTGATATTCCTTGATGTAGAAGTCAATACACCTTTGATAACAAACTCATTCTTTTTTGGGAGATATATGAATAACCGACTCTGACCCTCAGCATTCCATTGAACACATGGAAATCCATCGTATCTCATATCCAGCCACCTCACTTCACCGATCCTATGATCGCCCTCTGGAGGACGCACAGCCCTAGCCCCAGCCCCAGCCCCAACCCTAGCCCTAGCCGCAGCCCAGCCCGCAGCCCCGGCCGCACCCCCAATAAAAAATTTGATAAATTGACCCTTCCCCGACCCCGACCCCGACCCTAACCCTACCCCGAACCCGACCCCGGAGCCCAGCCCCTGCCCCAACCCTAACCCGACCCCGACTGCGACCGCGACCCCAGCCCAACCCCAACTCGCACGCCATGAACCCTAAGCCCAAAATAATCCAATAAATTCTTTAACTTACCTCGAAATTTACTCACCTGAACGGCTGCTGGGGCTGGGGCGACGACCTGAACGGCGGTGGCGACGACCTGAACCGCGGGTGGCGACGAAAACTGCAGTGGCGACGAAACCGGCGGTGGCGACGAGGAGAACAACCTTGGCTTGAAGCCCTAACTTGGGAAAAACTAAGATATTACAAATTACCATTTTTTTTTATCAAATCAATGTTTATCAAAACTCATAAATCCAATAATTCTACAATTTCTTGATATTCGGCTCACCTATAATATAACAATCCATATGCCTAATTAACTAATTAACCTGAAATTTATCGATACAAGGCATCAAGGTATTTCTAGGAGATTATATAAAATTTAGACACATTCATCAGATCACCATGCAGATCAACATGATTGTATGATAGTTCTAAGTTGATACTCTTTTTTATAATTATAAACATAGATCCATATATAATTAACCATGCTTGAAGCCAAACTCCTATTGTTAACATGAAACATATGCTTTATATTTAAATAAAAGGGATTTCTTAATTTTTATATTAGAACATTGTACATACCTAATTTCCACTTGAAATCGGTTTTTTCTTTTATCAGTACTCGTTGAACATACAGTAACAAACAATGTTTGATTAGAAGGACCCAAGATTTTCTCGATCAACAATAATTATAGTAATCAAACTAGGCTAAAATTGCTGGAAATTCTTCTCAGGTTTGCCAAATTCAGCAAACCCCGACCCCAACCTAATCCTAACCCCAGCCCCAGCCCAGCCCAGCCCCACCCCGCCCCACCCCAACCCCAGCCCCAACCTAACCCTAACCCCAGACCCAGCCCCAGCTAAACCCCAACCCCAGCCCCAGCCCCAGCCGATCCCCAACCCTAACCCTAACCCTAACCCTAACATAAACTGAACACGATGCCTAACCTTAACCCTCATCCCTACCCGAACCCTGAACACTAGCCCTAACATCATCACAATTTTGTTTAATTGGAGATTTACGTACCTGTAGACAGTGGAGGAGACGACGGAGACGCTTGGCGGTTGACGACGCACGCAATCGGCGACGAGGAACTCGACGAGGAAGAACGAGGGCGGTGGTGGGCCGAGAACGGAAGGCGGTGGCGGGCTGAGAACGGAGGGCGCGCGGTGGCGACGAAGAGAAAATTGGAGACGCGGGAACGAGAGAAAATTTTGGGAACGAGAGGGAAAGATCGAGATCGAGGCGTAGGGCATTTCTGTGCCTTTTTTTATATTAAATTCCCATTTAGATGCCCCTACGGACATAACCGTAGGTTATTGGTTTGCGGCTCCGTAGGGCCAAACAACAAATTAAGATTTAATATTTTTAAATTAAAATGTCGGGCACCGTAGGGACAACCATTTGGCCCTACGGCTTAGTCCGTAGGGGCAAGAAAAATCTGCCCCTACGGATTTCATCATCCGTAGGGGCAACACCATATTGTAGTAGTGCATGAAGCTGGGAAAACCTTCCACTAGCCTGGTATCATAGCCACTGTAAGAGATTGCCTTCTTCTTCTTGTTTGTTGTCGCTTCTAAATCCCATATCATTTCTGAATTGCGGGCAGTCTGACGGACCATCCTGCGAAGCCTTCATTCTTCTATCATTTTGATGCAGAATGCCCGATAAATCTCTTTCTCGGTAATGGCAAGATTTTCCAATCTCTTCACAGTGGTAAACCTACTTAGGCGGAGAGCATCAATACCGACATCCGAGACATCAACACTGGGACCTTCATCGGAGAATTCGTCCGGTATATTGAAAGTCTCATCTAAAGATTAAAAATTAAAATCTGCAACGTCAGTTGGTCTGTGAATGACTCCTCTCATCCAGGATCGCGGGATAGTTTGTTATTTCCGCCTATTCCCAGCCAGATGAGTCGAACTGCTCCCTGCTCCGCCAGGATCACACTATGAGGAGGTTTCTGCAATATCTGATCAATGGAAATATTGAATGCAACTTCATAGTGCCTTTTGATAGACTGCAAGTTTAGATTGGAAGCCTTGCCGTTATGATTGCCAGGCGGCGTTATGAATTCTGAGCCGGTATAGTAATATTGAAGTTCAAACCAGCATTGCCCCAAGACCTCTATTGAAGGTTGAATATTCTCAAAACTAATGTGCCGGGGAAGATGCTGATCGAAGCCCATATGGCGTTCTAGCCTATTGGGGTAATACAGCTCAAAACTGAGAATGCCTTTCGATCGATAAGGGATCAGCCTGCATCTCATGGAGATAAAAAATTCCAG
The DNA here is from genome assembly GCA_030015575.1 of Agapanthus africanus. Taxonomy (NCBI): domain Eukaryota; kingdom Viridiplantae; phylum Streptophyta; class Magnoliopsida; order Asparagales; family Amaryllidaceae; genus Agapanthus; species Agapanthus africanus. The sequence continues at coordinate 750,170,286 of CM057340.1, read as the reverse complement.
AGCTTTCCCTATCGATTTAATCTGCCCAGGAGTATGCTCATCAATTTCTTCCAAACGCTCGGATGTAGCAGAAAATGTCTGTTTTGCCAGAACGTCAATACCAATTATCCTCCTCGCAAACAAATACCTGGCTGGAGCAGGCCTGAAGGCTTCCCTCGCAGCATATTTCACAAGAGAAGTAGTGTTGGCCAATGCACCAGCTAACCTAATCGTTAAAGGAAAATGAGGTTTACTGAAATTGGAAGGCGCAATGGGCGTGTACATTTGACGTATGTGGAGTTCCAACCACATATAGAGATAATGAAGCGGCCTACATACTGGAGTACTCCCTAAGGGCTTGCCTTCAATAAATCGATTAATGCATCGGTGGAGATGTGCATAAGCATGGATGCCTATCGCATGCCTCAACCCATGAGCTATGCCATCCGCCATATAAAAGACTTTCGGTCAAATCTTCCTAACTGGTTGTGATGGACAAGCAAAATAGCAAATCCACAACTCCACGAAGGCACTCAAGAAAGTCTCCCTGTCGATGTTCTCCGACTTCTGCAGCTTTCTAAGGTATTTTTCATACCAAGGCCAATGCGGAGCTGCGACATCATCAAGCGTCATCTCCCTCCTGGATACGGAAGCGGAAGGGGCTAACACAATCTGCGTTGTCTCAAAGACTAAATAGCTTGATGAGGCCTTTTCCATCTTTGCGTTTTTCTTCTCCTCTTTCTTAGAAGGTGAAGAAGAAGAAGTACCCTTTGGAAAAGGACTCGTGATGTTCGACCTGGCTGTCCTCAGTTTAGCCCGCTCAATGTCCATAAAGTGATTGATCCAATCCTGAAAGCTAACCAGGATGCTAGGCACACCTGGCGTGTTCCGACAAGCGATCGCATAATAAGCCTGGAACAAGTCGCGACAAGATTCCTTGACATAAAATTCATCAGAATCATTAGTTCCGAACAAAAAGGTATCAGGAGGAATGCACTCATCATAAATATCTCCCGTCAACGGAAGTCCAAAACAATCCTTGATATGAAGGAGGGTAATCCCGATCTCTCCCATGGCCATGTACGCAGTGTTAGTCGCACTACTAAAGACCTCTAGGAAAGCCTTCAAATATTCAGCCACTGGAAAATAGCGAAATAACGAGCAGCAGACGGCATCATATATGCCAGCATGACATAGCAGCCTATGCTCATAAAAGAAAGCATATTCCGCCCACTCAATATACCCTGGAAGAAACTGGGGAGGCCGACGAAACCAAAGTGCTGTCCCCAGACACTTTGAGAACCAGATGCAAGAGCTGCTGCTGGGAGAACAGGATGATCGCCGCTCATGCTGCTATGCTGCTAGTGTGTGAGCTTACTACCATAAAATGCATACTCTCGCCAGTCGAATTAGCCAAATGTCCTGACGATTTAAAACAGTCCTTTTCCGCATACACATGGGGACACAAATCGTCCTCATCCTGCACAAATCGGTCCATCTTCTCAACATAGACTTCATACGGAGAGAGTAAATAATGTCGTTCGAAACACCCCTTCCAGTAATCCCGACCCTTCAAGAAATGATGCCTGATAGCGCTATGAGTCGGGGGGCTGTCGTCTGCCTTATACCAGACATATCCTACAAAATTTTCTCATTATGCTCATCCAAAGGTACATCGTCTGTCCGAACCCAGTATGCGGAATGTTCCGGCATGACGAAGCCCCGAGTCCTGAAAGGGCCTGCTGATTAGTCTAAAATATTGCACATTTGAATGATTATTTTTCCCACTATTATTAAATACTAAAAGGTGTTTATTGTAATTATAGAACATATGAGGGTTTATGTGTGAAAAGTTTATTATCATATGTTTTTACATTATATTTAACATAATGAGGGAAAATACATTCATATAATATTTATATAAAATATTAGTAATTAAAATATTCATATCATATTAAATATTCTTAATCAATATTCCTAAAAATTTAAATCATATAAAATGATTAGAATAATATCTCAAAATAATACCAAACACTACCAACACTATGACTTGAGATATTGTGCAGATATTAGCTCAGGTCTGGAATCCAAGAGATCCGAGATGTCGGAATCAAATCTGCCGAAATATTGAAGCAAATCATAAGATCTAGCAACGACAGAGACTCAGAGTAAGATTTGTAGAATATAGACATGTAAAAGATCTCCAAATGTCAACATAAGAGAGAAAAAAAATCCGAAGTCCTGATGCTACTATTTAGCCGCGGTTGGGCGGCCAAATAGGTAAATACACGGTGGATTTATGGCCGTTGAATGAGATATTTGGTGGCTAGTATGGTGACTATATATCTTAACCTATGGAATCTAGGGTTTCTAATTTCTGTGACTATAAATAGGACCGAGAGCTTCATATCAAAAATCATCAAACCGAAGAGATCAAGAGCTCCAAAGCGATCCACGCATCCAAGTGATCATCAGCTAGTCATCTACCACCAACAAGATAGAGAGCGAGAGAAAAAACTAGGGTTCTTGAAATCTACCTTCAAAAGATTTGTAAATGCAATAGTTGATTTATAAAAGTAGTGTTTTTATTAGTCCTTTTGCAATTACTTTCTGCACTTACTTTCATCACTACTTTCTGCATCTTAATCAAGTTTTCACTCTTCGATCTTTCTTCTAAATCTTAAACCATGAGCTAGTAATTCCTAACTTGCTAGGGTTCGTGGGCTAGGTTTGATCAATGGATGATAAAATCATTTAACCTCTTTTATACATTTTAAAGTCTATAAACTTTAACAAAATAAATGTTAACATCCGTATCGGGCGCGCTACCAATTTATTGCTAGTCACGAGCACGATTCGAGATATGTTCAATACTTGTTTTGTTAAGAGCTAGACATGAATAGAGATCAATACAATGACAACGGTTAAGAGTGGGGAAATCCTAGTTTCTTCCAAAAGAACTCTAATCTACTTTCATCACTATCGATCTAGTTTTAAACTATTAAAAGATAAAATGAGTCATTTTTAATTATTCATCCATTACTACTAAGTCCTATGAACCCTACAAACCTCTTCTTCATAAATCTTATATCCGTAGTATATCCGTAACTACAATCAATCATCCTTCTTTCATCAACTCGTCTAAAGCAAGAAAAAAATTCATGTTTCCCTGCGGATGACCCATACTCGTCGCGGCTAGCTACGGTCAAGCCCCACTTCCCAAAATACGGAATACGAGGGGTGACTAGGCCAGCCATGCTCCTACGGTCAGGGGATAATCTTGCCGTAGTCCCACTTTGGCTTCTAGCATTACAAGGTAGTCAGTAAACAGTATTAGAGTAAAGGAAAGTCACGGCTCACAACTTTATTACATTGCAATAAAAAGAGTTCGAGATACATTTATTTTGAAGAATAAAATAACTCACCAACAAAACAAAGTGCTGAAAGCAAAAGAAATAGCATTGATGATGCAGTCTAGACCTCCGCGATCTCAAATGACAAGTCCTGCTCTTGGGCTGGGTCCACTTCGTCCTCTGAGCATGCACACTCAGGTCGTCAGGGCGACACATATAGCAATAAATATATATATGATGGGTATGCAATATTATTAAACATAAGAAGTGCAATAAAATGCAGGGCATGAGTATAATAAACATCAACAGAATATGAATAGTGCAATATATGTATCATGTTAATAAACTAGACAATATGCATGTCACTACTTATCGGTCACTAAGTCAATGAAATCAAATGGTGGAAAGGATACTCGTGTTTAACAAGAATCTCGTGCATGCCCGAGACTATGGTCTGCTTTTTCCGAGACTTAACCCTGTCAGCCGTGCCGTTAAGCCCACGACCTAAAGTGTGTGTGTGTGTGTGTAGCGAATGATCATCCTCTAAATCACTGTACCTCGCTAAATACGAGTTCAATTCCACCTTGATTTCCCTATTCACCAGGTTATAGTATGCATTCAGGTATTAGATAGGTTGTGAAAAAATACGCATCGCTGTCACTTTCAATCACTTTTCCACTTACCACTATCACTGTCGTATTTGCCACAACCCGATCACTAACACTAGTATATCGACAATGAAATCAGTCGCTAGGTCTCAACATGGACGATCACTATGCAGCAGGTATAAAGCAAACATGAAAATAGGCAGAATTGCACTAAACAAATATTTACTACCCTATGACGCCCGATGCCATATAAATTGCAAAATGTACGATAATTCACACGTATAGAATCGACCGAAATAATATAAAAGACGTACGAAGTAAAATGGATTATCTAAGCAGTAAAATTAATTTCATGTCAAACGGGATTCCGGTTAGGGAGATATCATCATTTTAAGGTAGCGATCGATTGCTGGAATTCCAGTTTCAGAACTGGAAGCCAAAATTCACGCGCATTTTACCAGTGATTATGTTCAGATTCAGGTATTGTCCCAGTTGAATAAAATCTAGTTTTATTAGTTAAGTTTCCAACTCATCAAACGGATCATCAATATTATTTCTGTATTAGAAGATATGTCCTTTTCAATGTGACGGTGTAAGAAACGTTACTGCAGAAACTGCAGAACACAGCGACACTCTAAAATACAAATTTAATATCAAACGACGGTGAAACAGTACGGGCCAGATTATGTGTTATCTAACTAAACTATCTACGCGAACATATGGGGCTCCGCGCATTTCCAGTTTAAAGCAGGGGTGTACATGTGTTCAAAGTCAGGTATCCAAGAGAAATGCTGCCCCGGACTTCAGCCCAGTGCCTCATTCGTATCCAATTATCGTTACAGAAATCTATAAACGTCGAGAATTGAACTATATATGATTTTAGGTTATCGAGTCGTCTTCGATATGAACCATAGAACATTACGTTCCAACTTATATTGAATTTACAATGATTTTATTGAGGTAACCTGCGCGGTAAAATTCAGATTTTGTGTCGCCGTTAGGGGGTGACGTTACATGATTATAAACACGATACATTTAACTCAAAACCTTACATGACATTCTCTAATCAGTAAGGGATTCGACGATTACAAAACATGGGCACTTTAACCAGAGTTTTCATTCATGTATCGCTTCGAACTTAGAATTAAGTACGAGTATCGATCATCATCAGTTTTATCGAAATGATTATAACAATTAATTCATGTAAATTATAAATGATATCATTACGGTTGACATACCCGAATTGGGTTCAATTAAATACAATCAACTCAATGGTTTGCTAACAATTCCATTATAATTTATGATCTAAATATATATATATATGCACACACGTACGATTAAATCTTTAACTTGATTATTTAATCTGACCGGTAAATTAGCATGATTAGCAAGTGAAGAATTTTCACTTGCCTTTGGCGAAAGTGGCACGGCAGTGACGACGATGGCGGAAACAGCACGGGCAGCGAGAAGGACCGCAAAGAGCACGAGCTGCACGACTAGGTTTGAGCTTGGGTTAGGCTCGAGCTCTGTGCTGCCGTGGTGGCGATGTCGGAGCTTGATGTTGCTGGTTGGAGCTTGTTGTTAGCGGGGATGGTGATGGGATCGGCGATAACGACGTCAAAGATGGCTGTTACGGTAACTGCAACCAGGTGTTCGATGAAATGACGGGCTGTTTGGAGAAGAAGGGGGTGAGGCCCGGCTGCTGGAGGGGTGAGGGGAGTTGTGTTCTAGAGATGGACGGTGGTGACATTGGGGAGCTCGGACGATGGAGGAGCTGCTGGTGGTCATTGGTGATGGAGATACTCGGAGCTCGGTGATAGTGAGTTGGGGAGCACCGACTCGGGAGCAGTAGCTTGGACTCAGGGTTGGTGCTCGGAGCTCGTTGGCGAGTTGTGGGTTGAGAGGGGAGAAGGGAGGAGGTGGAGGTCGAGCTTGTCGGTGACGTGTCGCCTAAGGTGAGGTGCTCAGTGGCAGAGCAGATAGAGAGAGGGGGGGTGAAGTAAAGAGAGAAGAGATTGAAGTCGTCGTGGATTTGGGCGAGGAGAGTCGTGGCCGTTGGAGAGACGTTGGAGGAGTACGGGTCGTGGGGAGGTGGGTGCGGCCATCGTGGCGTGGGTGCGAGTCTCGCGGGCGTGGGCGAAAGGAGTGGGGAGACGTGGGGGAGAGCCATTGGGGGTGACGCGAGCGGGCGCGGTCGTCGCGGGCGAGCACAAGTCTCGTGGGCATGGGGGCCGTTGTGAGAAAGAGGCGGGAAAAAGAGAACGAGGGAGGAAGAAGAAGTGGAAAGCGGGTGCGGGTCGGGTGAACCGGGTCGGGTCGGGTCGGTTGGGTTAGGTAGTTTAGGATTTGGGTTTAGATTTTTAGGTTAGGAATTTAAATAAAAATTATATATAAAATATATAAAATAGAAAAATTCAAGGAAAATCTGGAAAAATATACGGAAAATATATACGGGAACTAGGGATTTACATCATACCCTCCTTACAAAATTTTCGACCTCGAAATTAAAAATGAAAACACGGACAACAGCACTGCACAAACAGATGCGGGAAACGTGAACAGACGTCCTTCTAGCGTTCCCAGGCAGACTCCCCTGGAGAACGATCACCCCAAGAAACTCGAACTAAGGGAATGATTTTATTCTTCAGCACTTTTTCCCGACGATCGAGAATGGTGTTTGGCTTCTCCTCGTAAGACAGATCGGTGCTCAAAGTTAACTCCGAATAGTCCAGAACATAGTTGCCATCCCGAATATAGCGCCTCAACTGAGAAACATGAAAAGTATTGTACCCAACAGCTAACGATGGAGGCAAGACTAGTCGATAAGCCACCTCTCCTACTCGCTCCAGCACCTCAAAAGGTCCGATGAATCGGGGATGAGTTTCCCGCGACCTCCAAACCTGATAACACCGCGAGTAGAAGAAATCTTCAGAAACAGATGATCTCCGACCTCGAATTCTAGCGCTCTCCTGCCGGCATCCGCCCAACTCTTCTATCGGTCCTGAGCCATCTTAATGCACTGTCTTATCATCTAGACCTTGTCTACCGTCTAAACAATAAGTTCGGGGCCTAGGAATCTTCGCTCACCCATGTCATCCCAACAAACACGGGATCAACATTTCCATCTGTAAAGTGCTTAGAATGGATCCATCTGGATGCTAGCTTGGAAACTGTTGTTATAAGAAAACTCCACTAGATGAAGGTGATCCTCCTAAGAACCCTGGAAGTCTAGCACGCAAGCCCTTAACAAGTCCTCGAGCGTCTGAATAGTACGCTCGGACTGTCCGTCCGTCTATGGATGGTAAGCCGTGCTGAACTTGAGACGTATACCCAGACTCTCCTGTAAGCTCTTCCAAAAATGTAAAACAAATCTGGTGTCTCGATCTGACACTATACTGACCGGAACTCCGTGGAGTCGCACCACCTCTTGCATGTATTTCTCTGCAAGCGATTCTGTCGACTGTCCCACTCGGAAGGGTATAAAGTGTGCAGCTTTTGTAAGACGATCGACGATAACCCAAACGGCATTGTTGCCCCTTGGGCTCCGTGGTAAGGCAGTCACAAAATCCATAGTGATGTGCTCCCACTTCCACTCGAGTATCAGAAGCGGTTGCAGCAGTCCAGTTGTTCTCTGGTGTTCTACCTTTACTTGCTGGCATACTAAACACTTGGATACAAACCGCAATCTCTCGCTTCATCCCATTCCACCAATAGTGTTGCTTCAGATCTCGATACACTTTCGTGCCTCCCCGATGCACAGAATAAGCCAAACTATGAGCCTCAGCTGGTACTTCTTCTTGAACATCCCCTTTGGGAATGCAGAGTCTACTACCGAATTTCAGAGAACCATCTCGATGTATGAGTAAGTCTGTCCTCAGCCCGGTTTCCACCTGCTCTCTGAACTTCTGCAATCGAGGATCATCATCTTGTGCAGCCTTAATGCGATCTACAAGAAAAGACTGCACCTGTATCTTCCAGAACTACTTGATTTCACTCGGTGTAACAACCTCTAGTTCAAGCTTCTGAAAATCCTCAATGATGCTCCTCTAACTGGTCAACATCATGACCGCTGGCTTGCGACTGAGAGCATCGAGTATGACATTTACCTTTCCCGGATGATAATGTAAGTCCAAGTCGTAGTCCGCCATTAATTCTAGCCATCAGCGATGCCTCATATTCAGTTCTCTCTGAGTGAACACGTATTTCAGACTCTTGTGATCCGTGTACACTTCCACCTTTTCGCCTAACAAGTAATGTCTCCAGATCTTCAATGCTAAAACTACAGCGGCTAACTCTAAGTCGTGTGTTAGGTAGTTCCTCTCGTGATTCTTCAACTGCCGTAAGGCATAAGCAATTACTCGATCGTGCTGCATCAGGACGCAGCCTAAGCTTTTCTCTGAAGCATCGCTGTGTATTACCAAACCACCTGAATTATCTGGCACAGTGAGAATAGGTGCCGTGGTCAATTTCTGTTTCAGTACTTCAAAAGCTCGAGTACATTCCTCCGTCCATACGTACGGTACTTCCTTCCGTGTCAGCTTTGTCAAAGGTTCAGCGACTCGTGCAAAGTCTTGAATGAACTGCCGATAATATCCTGCCAATCCCAGGAAGCTTCTGATCTTGGCCACTGACTTCGGTGTCGGCCAATCTCGAACAGATTCTATCTTCGCTAGGTCCACGGAGATTCCTTCGCCCGAAACAATGTGTCCCAAGAACTGCACTTTGTCGAGCCAGAACTCACACTTGCTCAATTTTGCGTATAGCTTCTCTTCCCGAAGAATTTGTAGCACCGTTCACAAGTGTTCGGCTTGCTCTTCTTGGGTCTTAGAGTATACTAGTATGTCGTCGATGAATACAATGACAAACGTGTCCAAGTATTTCACAAATACTCTATTCATCAGATCCATAAATATAGCTGGAGCATTGGTACCACCGAACGACATCATAAGAAACTCATAATGCCCGTATCGGGTCCTGAAAGTCGTCTTGCATATATGTTCGGCCGTTACTCTGATCTGGTGATAGCCCGAACGAAGATCTAGCTTCGAAAATACCTTGGTCGTACCCAACTGATCAAATAAGTTGTCGATACGCGGAATGGGGTATGTGTTCTTTATCGTAACTTTGTTCAGCTCCCGGTAGTCTATGCACATCCGTAGCGATCCGTCCTTTTTCTTCACCAACAAGACTGGCGCACCCCACGGCGAAGCGCCTGGCCGAATAAATCCTTTCTCCAGGAGTTCTCCAATTTGTTTCTTCAATTTTGCCAACTCAACTGATGCCATTATGTACGGTACCTTGGAAACAGGTGTTGTACCTGGAATCAAATCTATCGTGAATCCCAAGATGCGGGGGGGGGGGGGGGAGGGGGGTGGTAGACCTGGTAAATCTTCAGGATACACATCGAGAAAATCCTGAACGATCTCTGGGATAGACTCTCATCAATCTCCATAGCCGTCAACACCTTCGGTTTGGCTCTATACTTGTCTGGCTCCAAAAACTCGGTTCCTCCTTCAAAAATAAACTCTGGGTGATTGGGAATGCGGAAGGTCACATTCCTAGCTCGGCAATAAATAATCTCATGGAATGTACTCATCCAGTCCATCCCAAGAATTGCGCCATAGCTTCCAGTTCCGATTAAAAGGAAATTCTCATAGAATTCCCTGCCACACACTACAACTGGACAGGATCTACACTCTCAACTAGATACTATAACACTATTACCCGTATGTATTTCCCAACCCTTGGTCAATGGTTCATGTGGTATGGAGTGTGCATCAACAAACCGCGTGGAAATAAAGCAATGCGAAGCACTCGAATAAAAAAGAACTCTAGCTGGTACAGAATAAACAAGGATGGTACCTGTAACCACATCTGCAGAAGCCTCTGCCTGCTCGGCGTACAGGGTGAAAGCCCATCCCTAGTTCTGACCTAAACCAGTCCGCCTCTGATCGAAAGTCCGCTGCTGGGACACTCGAGATGGACCCCTCTGAGCTGAAGTGCCATATGACGGTTATAGTTGATCGAACCCTCCCTTTAGCTCAGATCTCTAAGGACACCCGCTGACCCTGTGCTCGCTGGATCCGCAAATCAGACAGTTCCCCTTAGCTCGGCGACAGTCCTTCTGCATGTGTCCTGGCCTCTGGCAATAATCGCAAAACAGGGCCCTTCGCTGCAGCTGCTGAGGTGAGAAGGTGCGCTTCATTTGTGTGACACCCGGCCTGTGAACTAGGATCGCTCCACGGGGGGAGATGGTTGTTCTTCTTCGAAAGACGGCGCGACATGGACGTCTTGCCTAAAATTCGGGGCAGATGCTAATTGGTGCTATCCGTCTACCTCTCCGAAGATGCCAAGTTGATTTATGGCACCGTGTATCGAAGGTTTAAACGGATGCGTCCGATGTAGCAGACTTCGTCAGATTCCCCCTCGTTTGAGGGGTTTTTGATTGTGGGGACGTTCTTCCCTGCAGGCGCAAGCCCCTGCAGTTAATTACGCTACTGCATCGCGGTAACAACTTTCTCCTTCTCCAGCTGGACACTTCGTATCGTGGGTGTTTGTTTTGTGTTTGGTTGCCCGTGGATTGTATATGGAGACTAATTTATGTCGTCGCCCGTAGGACGTGGATTAGTCCAAATCCGTGTTTACTTAGATTTAGGTTTGGGGGTTTTGGTTTGAGGATACGTTAGCCGTATTTGAGGCTAAGATCAACTCAAACGTTTGTTAAGGATACGTTAGTCTAATTTAAGACTAAGATCAACTTAACAGGATCGTTTAGATCCGACAAAAGACCGTTTGGGCTATGTTGTTCCAGTTTAGGGACATAGTGGTCCATTGCATGTATGGCCGTTGGGACCCATCACCTCTCTGACGACGTTGAAGGATTACAACGACAGATGTCAGAGGAGTTCAGGGATGTACCCTTGAACCAAAGTTGCTTAGGGGATCTATAGTCCAATTTGGGACTAAAGTCTGTTTAAAGGTTTAAGGATACGTTAGCCGTATTTAAGGCTAAGATCAACTTAAACGGTTGTTAAGGATACGTTAGTCCAGTTTGAGACTAAGATCGACTTAACGGGATCGTTTAGATCCGACAAAAGAGCGTTTGGGCTCTATTGTCCCAGTTTAGGGACGTAGTGGTCCATTGCCAGTTTAAGGACATGGTGGTCCATTTCCAGTTTAGGGACGTGGTGGTCCAACACCAGTTTAAGGACGTGGTGGTCCATCGCCAGTTTAAGGACATGGTGGTCCATCATTAGTTTAAGGACGTTTCGGTCCATTGCCAGTTTAAGGACGTAGTGGTCCATCATTAGTTTAAGCACGTTTCGGTCCATTACCAGTTTAAGGACATAGTGGTCCATCATTGGTTTAAGGACGTTTCGGTCCATCATTAGTTTAAGGACGTTTCGGTCCACGAGTTTAAGGACCCTGCAGTCCATATCCATATGTGGTCGTCGGGACCCGTCACCTCTCTGACGTCGTTGAAGGATTACAACGATAGGTGTCAGAGGAGCTCGGAGATGTACCCTTGAACCGGTTGTAAATTGATTTACGAGAGCAGCTGTGCTCGGTCAATTTAGTTTGAGGACTTATGGCCACGACTGGGCTAAGTCCAATTTCAATATTCTTTTGTCTTTGGTCTATTGGACCTGTGCTAGGGCCTTGCCCCTTCACTGCTTTATCTTTCTTTGTTTTGGTTGGGCTCTGCCCTTTTATAAATGATGCAGAGCATCTATTTAATTAGGCCTGCTTGGTCTTTTAATTTGGGTCTGGCCCTTTAGGAAATGCCTTGCATTTATCAGGCACTTTGCGCCAATCAGAGAGCGCAAGCGCTTGTAGTATTGACACGTGTCGCGCAAGCGCAATGCGCTGCGCTTGCGCTGCGCTAGCGCGCTGCGCTTGCGCTGCTGACACGTGGCGCACTCTGGTGAGTTGCGCCAATTACAGAGAGCAAAGCTCTATCTCAAAGCGTATAGCGCAAATAATTCAGATGCTGACACGTGGCGCTCTCAGGTGGCTTGCGCCAACCCAGGAGCGCAACAGTGTAGATCTCCAAGTGCAAGGCACTATAAATTTGAGAATCCTTTAGATTCTAGAACCAATGGTTCATAAAGGAAGTGCAAAGCACTATTTGATTTCTTGATCTAATTTAGATCAAAGAAAACAAGCGTTTCTTATTTTTTCTTGATCTCAGAGAACCAATGGTTCATAAGCAAAGTGCAAAGCACTATTATTACTTATTTTTCTTTTTATCATTGATCTTCTTCTCATATTAATGATCTGTTTTTAAGAGAATTTTCTCTTTTTTCTAAAGGTTTTTACCTTTTTTGTTCTTGAGGAATTCCCTCCAATTCTTCAGAGTTCTCAATGATAATATTGATGCCTAGGGTCCTTTATATAGTGCCCATCAGTTTGTTGAATTTGTTAACGAGATCTTTCTCTGAGTGATTTGGGGAATTTTCCCCACCGTTGGATTTTTGATCCAAGGACTTTTGTTTTACAGAAGGCAATCTTCTTGTTTTAACAAGAACAGAAAGATCTTTTTAGAATTTTAATTCTGTTTGGCGCAAGCGCCCCAGCGCGTGACACGTGTCGCGCAGCGCGACTGCGCTAGCGCATCCGTGCTGACACGTGTCGCGCAGCGCCGTGCTTGCGCAACTGAAGCGTTGCTTCCTTTAATTTTTGTTTTAAATAGAGCCTTGCTCTTATTGGGCGCGCTGCCTTGGGCGCTGCGCTCCTTGCACTGGCGTGTCTGATTTTGACACGTGGCGCGTTGCGCGCAGCGCAAGAATTCTGAAGCGTTGCTTCATTTATTTTAACTTTTAATTTTTACTTTAATTTTCAAAGCAGAGCTTTGCTCTGATTGGGGGAAACAGAAACGTTGCTTCGTTTCCTGCCTTGGAATTTGAACAGAGTTTTGCTCTGAAAGGGAGGTTTTCTCCTTTATTATTATTATTTATTTATTTATTTATTTTTATTGGAACGGGTTTTGAGCCAAAATTTTGGCGGGAACAATGGTAGGCTGTGTTGGGGCCACGTGGGGTCTCCTGTCCATCGATCGTTGACCCTTAACCTTCTCTGCCAATCTTTCCTGCACTCGGGCAGTGTTCAGCACTTGGGCAAAGGTGGGTAGATCGAGAGACGCGATAAGTTGTTGCAGTTCAATATCGAGCCCTTGCTGGAACCGTCTTGCCCTGGCGCTTTCGGTTGCTACCATGTACGGTGCGAAAAGACTCAGCCGATTGAACTCTGCGGCGTAGACATCCACTGAGTGCCCATTCTGCTTCAACATAATGAAATTCTCCTTCATCTCAGCCTTGGCAGTAGATGGAAAGTAGTGATCCAGGAAGCATGCGGAGAACGTATCCCATCCGATAGGTTTCCCTAGCCGGTTCTCCTCTACGGACCACCACGTGCGGGCCTCGTATTCCAGCTGAATCTTCACCACATTAACTCTGTCGTCGTCAGGAATTCGAGCGGCTGTCAGGAGGTTCTCTACGTTGATGATCCATTGCTCGGCCTCATGTGGACTTGCTGATCCCGTGAACACCGCTGGATGAATCCTCGTGAAGTCTGAAATGGTACCCACTCTAGTCTGTGTAGTCGGAACGAGCGCGCCCTCGGGGGCGGCGGGAACTGCCGTAAATCTCTCCAGGGCGGTAATTGCGGTCTCCTGTACTACCTTCAACCCTTCGGCCAGGAGATCGGTCTTACTTTCTTGAGCTTGGGCCAGGGTCATCAGCGTGCTAAGGATCTTCTCGGTACGATCGTGGTGCCCGACACCAGAGGAGTTTCCCGAGGAGTCCATATTCCTGGAAAGATAATCAAGGAAGAAATCAGATTCAGTCAGAGATTTCACGATAATTCAACTAGCATTTGGAAGTGAAAAGGAATGTAGTAAAGCACTGGTCAAGGGTGTAACTCAAAATAGGGATCCCTCGACGGAACTGAAATTTCATCAAAAATCTGGCTGTACCAACAAAACCATGTCACGCCCCGCTTCCTAAAATACGGAATACGAGGGGTGACTAGGCCAACCATGGTCCTACGGTCAGGGGATAATCCCACCGTAGTCACACTTTCGGCTTCTAGCATTACATGGTAATCAGTAAACAGTACTAGAATAAAAGAAAGTCACAGCTCACAACTTTATTACATTGCAATAAAAAGAGTTTGAGATACATTTATTTTGCGGAATAAAATAATTAACCAACAAAACAATGTACTGAAAGCAAAAGAAATAGCACTGATGATGCAGTCTAGACCTCCGCGATCTCGAATGACAGGTCCTGCTCTTGGGCTGGGTCCACATCGTCCTCTGAGCATGCTGTTAGTGTATATGCCCTAGGGGCCATTATTGTATCATACTAGTTTGTATATTATTTAATGGAAGCTTGGGATATTCACAGTTATATTAACAGTCTCGCTCAACATAGTAGTATACTACTTGGTTTATGTCTATCTTAATATGTGTATATGTTAGCATATCGTGAATACATATTGATAGAGCCCTTAGGATCTTGCGTCACTACCAGCGTTGTGATGGCAGTCACATTAGTGGGGGCAGGGTAGTCTACAAGCACACCATTTTTCAGGTCCCTAGTCGTAGGATTATCGAGACAGGGCATCGATACTCCGGAGTAGACTAGTGTGTACGCTTCTTATCCCAGTTGGGGAGATGATCTGTCCCACAGCCATCAGTACGTTGTACTGGAGATAGTTTATAGGTGCTAGTTGGGTTACGGGTACACCGGACAGGACTCGCAGGGAACTGTTGGTTGGTATTATACCCGTCGTCAGTTAACAGTTCCCAGGTGACATGAGTACAACATAGTCCGCAGACTTGACACTGCTGTTTCGTCTCGAGTGTGTTCCCACTGTTCTTAGATTGCTACCCTACCACGACTCAAAGGAGTCGTGTAAACAGGCAGCAGTTGGGTGCAGTCCCGAAGCACTTGAAGGCAGTGGCGTTTAGATAGGATTCGTCTCTCCCGGTATTGGGAGTTGATATCGCGCTGTTTTTGGAGAGCCATTACGCAAAGTCCCTGGCCAGGACAAACGAGATTTACTGGTAGGATTTTCTGTAGCTTCTCAAGGTATAATGGGCTTCACTCCGACACGACTTATACCGCTTTTAGGGGACTGACGCTTGCCGACCCTTAGACCGGATATGCGATAGTCCTAGACGAACAGACTGGACTGTACGGAGATTGTCACATCAGGCTCAGTAGGAGTTCGGATGGGTTTCCCCATCGGCCTTCTTATCGACATCTACCTGGGGACCGTTACGTACAGCTAGTACCGCTTGCGGCCTGTGGTTAAACCCACTGCCAGCGTAGTGTCGAGTCTTTAGAGTCCCACACAGAGAGTTTCCCTCCTTCAGGCGAAACGATATAAAGGTCGTATAGTTTTACGACAGAGTTCGGACACATACGTGTATTTATGCACGTACGATGTTCGGACATATTATACTAGCGGGCTTTAGTTTAAACCAGATTCTAGTATTGGATTATTTGATTTATACAGTCTCAGTATTTCCGTGTTTTATGGATGGGAGGGGCATTTTCGTAATTAGTCGAGAAGCTTCAAGAAGGATGGTGACTCATTTAGTTTTAATTCATTTGTGAATTAAAACTTAATGAGGTGGAGAGCTTATGTGTTATTATCATTAATTGCACCATGACTCATGAGATGATTCATCTCAAGAATTAAATGAAGCATTACTGATATTTGTGCAAGATATTTGTGCAAGATATTTTCTTATGCTTCATATTATTCAAAGTGAGAAGGGTTCAATTGATTATTACAAACACACTCTCTCTCCTCAAGCTCTCTTCTTCTTCAACCTAACCCTAATCCTCTCATATGTTGAGATCCTAAGGGTTAGAAAGACTAATAGATCATTAATACACTTCTATATCTTCTAGGTTACTTTGATTAGCACTCATAACCACCTAGTTACCTCAAGTGAGAGATTAAACCTTGGAGAAGGAGTTCTCGGGTGGATCTTCTATCACATCGAGGAGGACGACGAGGAGGTGAACTACAAGAACAAGAAGGACTTGAATCATTAGGTATAATCATCTATCATAGTAGCTAATCATTTCTATATAGTTGTTAGTTAGGGTTTAGTAAAGATCCGTAAAGTTAGTCGATGTTAACTAAACAAAATGATTGTTTTACCTATTCTGCCTCCCCGCATCTTGTGGGGTGTCTAACGTCGACTTACAGTGGTATCAGAGCCTAGCTAAACCATAACTAACATGTTAGCAAAGTCATTAGAAATTCGATCGCAAAACGAACCCGAAAAAACATCATTTTCACATAGTTTCTGCCATTTTTAAAACGGGGTCTAAAAATTTTTCAGCGACCCTTAAAAATACAAGCAGGGTTTTTAAAGAATTGTGAAGAAATTTGGGACTGTGAATCGGCCATACCACCGCGGAACCACCACCGATCCAAGCGATCCGCCACGGATCCACGGCCAATTTGACACCGAGTCAACCCAAATTTGATCAGTTATTCTTCTGTGTTGATGTTGTGTTTTCTGGGATGATTTGTTTCTGCTCAAATTTTATGTGCACAGAGAATTGTTTGGAGTAGATTCATTAGTGTTGCTTGATCGAAATTCTAAGATATTTGGCTAACTTGATTATATCTGTGTTGTGTTTAATGTATTCGTAAATCTCCCCTAACTGCTAGTATGCCGGTTAGCGGGGGGTTGCACATTTCTGTAATGGTTTTTACTGGTTTGTGATTGTGGACTTGTTGGATTGTCGTGAATGGATAGTCGGGGATGTGAGATGGGTGTTTCTTTCATTAAAATGTAAATTGTAATTTGTTGTAATATTCTTTTGCGGGGCACATTCGGGTTGAGGTTGTAGCCACCGTTGTATTATTTCATTTACTATTTTCTGCTCCTAGGATAGACCCAAGGTGGGGTGCACAAACTACTGGGTACTTTGAAGTGCTTAGTGGCCTACTCACGTCGTTGAGGGAGACCGCTTCACTTCGGGTTCTTGGCGGGTAGGTTGCCATACCTGTAGGGGTCTAGGGTGGGGTTTTGGCTATTCATCGCGACTGTATAATCCGTCTTTCTTTGCAGGCTCAAAAGGATTGCGGATTCGTAGAAAATCCAATATGTTCATCTGTGATCTGGAATGCATATTATTGCTCTGACGAATGTACAATATCTATATATGATATCTATTAGGCGTCACTTATGTTTTACACCCACGCTAGCCCAGTCCCCACTCTGTCGTTAGTTAAGTAACTTAACGGGTGAATGACGGGGCCCAGTGGCGAATGCGGATGGCATAAGAGGACGTTGTATTTTCATTGTTTTCTGCAATGATAGGTTAATTGATGGGACACATTATTTTAATGCAAAGAAAATAAACCAAAGTTGAATCGTTGGAACAGTTTAAATGAAACCATTCGGTTATTTTAAAACAGAAGATTTTTTTAATTGCGGAGCTTAAACCACTCCTTTTAAAAGCTATCAGGTTCCTTCGATCATATCAAGTTCACTACGTTCACGGTTTCGCAAAAACCATTCGTAGCCCTCCGTCATTTCATTTGGGTATTCAGTAGTATTCAAGCTATGTATTTTGACCAACGCCAAGGCATAGTGTTTGGTAGCTGCTGGGTATTCATTTGTTGCATAGATAGATGTGTTAGTTTAGGACAGTCGTACTATCATTTGGCCAACGTCAGGGGTATGTACGGGTGGGTTCAAATTAACAAGATAATGATGGGTAGAACTTGACATGTGACTTATGACATTTTGACCAACGCCAAGATTATAAGAGCATGGGACAAAAATCCACATCGGGAATTTCTAAAGAAACTGAAATTTGCTAAGAGTTGCATACCATTTGGAGTGTGATAATTTTGGTAGGATTCCTTCAGCTTTATCACACGATGATATTTGGATCCCGATCCTACTGTGAGTATCCGCTACTCATCAGGAGATTCGTCACTTAACGATCAATGCTATAAACCAAGCAGGTGTCGAGAAAGGTGTCAGCAGGGCTCGCCCCCAGAGAAAAGATGTTATTTAATTAAGGAACTTCGCGAAAGCGTCGTAAAACCTCCCTCGAAGTACCGACACCGGCCTGGCTGAACGGTTAAGCAAGTATTGTACGGTGAGAGTGGTCCTGACTAGTTCTTCCTTTTTGGTTTGAGGAGGGATTTGAGAAATAGTGGGAGCCATCTTGTTTAGATAAACTAAAAACCACTCTAAACTTGCAAGAGTATCATGCTAAACTGTTTCCTCTCTCTCTCCCCTAATTGCAGTGACCCAGAACATGACAGGCCTTAAGTTACTATTAGATAAAAATATTTTGATAGGGCCAAACTATAAAGACTGGTTCCGGAATGTCAAGATGGCTATTACTTATGGCAAATTGGGGTATGTACTTACTACTAAGGCACCTGCTATCCCATGTCCTGAATCCAGTGTCGCGGATAAGGAAATCCGCAAGACCTGGGAGATAGACTGCGCGAAGGCCAAATGCATCGTGCTTGCCTCTATGAATAACGAACATCAGAGGAGGCACGAGAATATGGATCTTGAAACCATATTTCTCTACACCAAGAAACTGTATGGAGAGCAATCTCGTATAGCTAGATACGAGACCTCGAAGAACTTGTTTCAGTCAAGACTGGCCGTCGGATCATCTGTAGGAGAACATGTCCTAAAAATGATTGGCTATATTGAAGAGCTCGCAGACCTCGGGACAACATTAGAGAACGAGCTATATACAGACTTGGTTCTTCAGTCCCTTCCTTCCACCTACGCCCAGTTTATTCTGAATTTCAACATTCAAGGAAAAGAAGTTGAACTTCCAGAACTCCTTAACATGTTGAGGAGTGCAGAGGGCACCTTGCAGAAAGCAAGAGAAACACCCACTATGTTTGTTCGCGGTGCTTCCTCTTCCAGGTCCAAGACAAGGGCTATAGGAAGGAAGAAGAAGGCCGCTACCAAACCAAGAGGTGTTGTTGGTAAGGTGGGAGTTAAGGGAAAGGCAAAAGTTGTGGTGCCAGTAGTGGCAAAAGACGAGTGCTTCCACTGTCATAGGAAAGGCCATTGGAAGAAAGATTGCAAGGCTTGGATTGCCAAGAACCAGGACCCGAAGCAAGTTGTGGCTTCGGTTTCAGGTGTGTTTGTAATTGAAAATTGTCTGTCAATCAACTCTACTTCCTGGGTATTGGATACCGGATCAGGATCTCATATATGCAATTCATTGCAGGCACTGAGAAACCGTAGAGTGCTGAAGGTTGGTGATATGACCCTCCAGGTTGCTAACGGAGCTAGCATGGGTGCTGTGTCCGTAGGGGATTATCACCTTGGATTGACGAGTGGACATATTTTTATTTTGCGCAACTGTTTTTGTGTACCCAGTTTAACGTGTAATATCATATCAGTATCGTTGTTATCAAAAGAAGGTTATGATTTCATGTTTGTAAGCGATGTTGTTAACATCCACCTTAATCATGGTTTGATTGGGTCCGGTACACTAGATAATGGTATATACGTGTTAAACCAATTACAGATTTTCAATGTCCAGAACACACTAAAAAGAAAGTCTCCAGATATAAATCAGGCTTTCTTATGGCATTGTAGACTAGGTCACATCAATGAGACAAGGTTAACTAAGTTACATAGAGAAGGATATTTGGATCCGTTCGAATATTAATCTTATGCCACTTGTCAATCATGTCTCAAAGGAAAGATGACAAAAACTCCATTCACTGGACATGGAGTAAGCGCGAGCGAGCTCTTAGGACTCATACACAGCGATGTATGTGGTCCAATGTCTATACATGCAAGAGGCGGTTTTTCATATTTCATTACTTTTACGGATGATTACCCTAGGTATGATTCATTTTCTTAATGAAACATAAATCCGAGGATTTTGAGAAATTCCAAGAATATAAGAATGAAGTAGAAAACCAAACCGGCAAAAGTATTAAGACACTGAGATCTGATAGAGATGGTGAATACTTAAGTGCCGAGTTCCTGGGTTACCTAAAAGAGAAAGGAATTCTCTCTCAGCTTACTCCTCCATACACTCTACAGCATAACGGTGTATCGGAAAGACGGAATCGAACTCTATTGGATATGGTACGTTCCATGATGAGTAATGCTGAGTTACCGCGATCTTTCTAGGGTTATGCGCTAGAATCAGCTTCATATCTTTTGAACAGGGTTCCTACCAAGACTGTGCCTACCACACCATATCAGATGTGGAGTGGGAAGAAACCCTATCTTCAGTATCTGAAGATATGGGGATGTCCAGCTTTTGTTAAAATGCAGCATGCGGACAAACTCGAGGCACGATCAGTACAGTGTAAGTTTGTGGGATATCCAAAGAACTTCAAGGGGTATTTTTTCTATTACACAGAGGAACAAAAGGTTTTTGATTCTCATAATGCCCATTTTCTAGAACAGCAAATTTTAGAAAAGGAAACAAGTGGGAGCGAAATAGAACTGGAAGAAATTCCAGAACCGTAAACTACTACTGAAAGTTTGGTAGAACCAGAAGTTCAAGAAGAAAAGGACATTCCCGCACCCCTCTGTAGGAGTAGTAGGCCGTCTCATCCGCCTGAGAGATACTATGGTTTTCTTATAGACGGAGATAGAGAGGATTGCGTCATTGATAATGATGAACCTACTAGCTTCCAGCAGGCCATCCAGAGCGGCGACTCAGTAAGATGGCTGGATGCAATGCGGACCGAGATGGAGTCCATGTACACCAACAAAGTATGGACTTTGGAATTTGCTCCAGATAGGGTAAAACCCATAGGATGCAAGTGGATCTTCAAGAAAAAGATTGGTGTTGATGGACGGTGGAAACCTATAAGGCTAGACTTGTTGCAAAGGGTTTTCGTCAAAGACCTGCTTTGGATTATGACGAAACTTTTTCTCCAGTGGCTATGCTCAAATCCATTCGGATCCTTCTGGCCATTGCCGCCTTCCATGATTATGAGATCTGGCAGATGGACATAAAGACGGCTTTTCTAAATGGTAATTTAGAAGAGTACGTCTATATGGATCAACCAGAAGGTTTCAATCAGAGTGGGAGCTGCGGGAAAGTGTGCAAGTTGCTTAACTCCATTTATGGACTAAAGCAAGCATCGCGGAGTTGGAACATCTGTTTTGATGAAACAGCCAAAAAATATGACTTTATCAAAAATCCAGATGAACCATGTATATATAGTAAAATTGTAGCACGAACTGTCGTATTTCTCGTCTTGTACGTGGATGACATTCTCTTGATAGGAAATGGCATTCCTATGCTACAATCTGTCAAAGGATTCTTGTCACACAGGTTCTCTATGAAAGACCTGGGTGATGCCTCTTACATACTGGGGATCCAGATCTAAGATGATGTTGGGACTTTCGCAGTCCAGGTATATCAACACTATACTGAAAAGATTCAGTATGGAAGATTCTAAGCGCGGTAATTTACCGGCTTGTCACGGAATCACCCTATCCAAAGAGATGTCTCCCAAGACTGATTTGGAAAGGGATCGCATGTCAGTTATACCCTACGCTTCTGCGGTAGGCTCTATAATGTATGCGATATTGCGCACCAGACCAGATGTAGCTTACGCACTGAGCGTTGTAAGCCGGTATCAGTCAGACCCAGGAAAGAAGCACTGGATAGCAGTAAAGAACATTCTCAAGTACCTGAGAAGAACTAAGGAAATGTTCTTGGTTTACGGTGGAAAAGACCTCAAGATCGATGCTTTTGCTGACTCCAGTTTCCAGAGTGACAAGGATGACTTCAAGTCCATGTCAGGTTATGTCTTTACCCTCAATGGAGGGGCGGTGTGCTGGAAGAGTTCCAAGCAGGACACCGTTGCTTACTCGACGATGGAAGCGAAGTATATAGCTGCTTGCGATGCCGCAAAAGAAGCAGTCTGGATGAAGAAGTTCCTCATAGAATTTCAGATGGTTCCATCCATTGTTGATCCAATACCTCTGTATTGTGACAACAACAGGGCTATAGCTTTAGCAAAGGAACCCAGGTCCCATCAGAAGTCCAGACACATCTTAAGGCGGTATTACTTGATCAGGGAGATCATAGATCGCCAGGAGATCGAGGTCTGGAGAGTTGCTACAGAGGAGAACACTGCAGATCCATTCACAAAGGCCTTACCTCAGATTCAGTTCGAGAGGCTACTCGAGATGATAGGTCTTCGATATGCCAGTACATGGCCCTACTGGAAGTGGGGGATTGTTAGTGTATATGCCCTAGGGGCCATTATTGTATCATACTAGTTTGTATATTACTTAATGGAAGCTTAGGATATTCACAGTTATATTAACAGTCTCGCTCAACATAGTGGTATGCTACTTTGTTTATGTCTATCTTAATATGTGTATATGTTAGCATATCGCGAATACATATTGATAGAGCCCTTAGGATCTTACTTGACTACCAGCGTTGTGATGACAATCACACTAGTGGGGGCTGGATAGTCTACAAGCACATCCTTTTTCATGTCCCTTGTCGTAGGATTATCGAGACAGGGCATCGATACTCCGGAGTAGACTAGTATGTACGCTTCTCATCCCAGTTGGGGAGATGGTCTATCCTACAGCCATCAGTACGTTGTACTGGAGATAGTATACAGGTGCTCGTTGGGTTACGGATACACCGGACAGAACTCGTAGGGAACTGTTGGTTGGTATTATACCCGTCGTCAGTTAACAGTTCCCAGGTGACATGAGTACAGCATAGTCCGCAGACTTGACACTGCTGCTTCGTCTCGAGTATGTTCCTACTGTTCTTAGATTGATACCTTACCACGGCTCAAAGGAGTCATGTAAACAGGTAGCAGTTGGGTGCAGTCCCGAAGCACTTGGAGGCAGTGGCGATTAGATAGGATTCGTCTCTCCTGGTATTAGGAGTTGATATCGCGTTGTGTTCGGAGAGCCATTATGCAAAGTCCCTGGCCAGGGCAAACGAGATTTATTGGTAGGATTTCAAGTAGCTTCTCAAGGTATAATGGGCTTCACTCCGACACGACATATACCGCATTTTGGGGATTGGCGCTTGCTGCCCCCTAGGCCCGATATGCGATAGTCCTAGACGAACAGACCGGACTGTACAGAGATTGTCACATCAGGCTCGGTAGGAGTTCGGATGGGTTTCCTCACCGGCCCTCTTATCGACTATTACCTGGGGACCGTTACGTACAGCTAGTACCGCTTGCGACCTGTGGTTAAACCCACTGCTTGCGTAGTGTCAAGTCTTTAGAGTCCCACACAGAGAGTTTCCTTGCTTCAGGCGAAACGATATAGAGGTCGTATGGTTTTACGACAGAGTTCGGACACATACGTGCATTTACGCACGTACGATGTTCGGACAGATTATACTAGCGGTTTTTAGTTTAAGCCAGATTCTAGTATTGGATTATTAGATTTATACAGTCTCATTATTTCCGTGTTTTACGGATAGGAGGGGCATTCTCGTAATTAGTCGAGAAGCTTCAAGAAGGATAGTGACTCATTTAGTTTTAATTCATTTGTGAATTAAAACTTAATGGGGTGGAGAGCTTATGTGTTATTATCATTAATTGCACCATGACTCATGAGATGATTCATCCCAAGAATTAAATGAAGCATTAATGATATTTGTGCAAGATATTTGTGCAAGATATTTTCTTATGCTTCATATTATTCAAAGTGAGAAGGGTTCAATTGATTATTACAAACACACACTCTCTCCTCAAGCTCTCCTCTTCTTCAACCTAACCCTAATCCTCCCATATGTTGAGATCCCAAGGGTTAGAAAGACTAATAGATCATTAATCCACTTCTATATCTTCTAGGTTACTTTGATTAGCACTCATAACCATCTAGTTACCTTAAGTGAGAGGTTAAAACTTGGAGAAGGAGCTCTCGGGTGAATCTTTTATCATATCGAGGAGGCCGACGAGGAGGTGAACTACAAGAACAAGAAGGACTTGAATCATTAGGTATAATCATCTATCATAGTAGCTAATCACTTCTATATAGTTGTTAGTTAGGGTTTAGCAAAGATCCGTAAAGTTAGTCGATATTAACTAAACAAAATGATTATTTTACCTATTCCGCCTCCCCGCATCTTGTGGGGTGTCTAACGTCGACTTAGACATGCACACTGAGGTCGTCATGGCGACACATATAGAAATAAATATATATATGATGGGTATGCAGTATTATTAAACATGAGAAGTGCAACAAAATGCAGAGCATGAGTATAATAAATATCAACTGAATATGAATAGTGCAATATATGTATCATGTTAATAAACTAGGCAATATGCATGTCACTACTTATCGGTCACTAAGTCAATGAAATCAAATGGCAGAAAGAATGCTCGTGTTTAATAAGGTTCTCGTGCATGCCCGAGACTACGGTCCGCTGTGCCCGGGACATAACCCTGTCAGCCGTGTCGTTAGGCCCATGACCTAAAGTGTATATATATATATATATATATATATATATATATATATATATAACCTAAAGTGTGTGTGTGTGTATATATATATATAGCGAATGATCATCCTCTAAGTCACTGTACCTCGCTAAATACGATTTCAATTCCATCTTGATTTCTCCACTTCCCAGGTTATAGTATGTATTCAGGTATTAGATAGGTTGTGAACAAATACGTATCGCTATCATTTTCAATCACTTTTCCACTTACCAATATCACTGTCGTATTTGCCACAACCCAATCACTAACACTAATATATCGACAATGCAAATCAGTCGCTAGGTCTCAACATGGACGATCACTATGCAACAGGTATAAAGAAAACACGAAAATAAGCAGAATTGCACTAAACAAATATTCACTACCCTATGACGACCAATGCTATATAACTTGAAAATTTTACGATAATTCACACGCATAGAATCGACCGAAATAATATAAAATATGCGCGAAGTACACTGGATTATCTAAGTAGTAAAATTAATTTCATGTCAAACTGGATTACGGTTAGGATGATATCATCATTTTAAGGTAGTGATCGATTGCTGGAATTCCAGTTTCAAAAATGGAATCCCAACTTCATGCGCATTTTACAACTGATTATGTTCGGATTCAGGTATTAGCCCAGTTGAATAAAATCTATTTTTATCTGTTAAGTTTCCAACGCATCAAATGGATTATCAGTATCATTTCTGTATTAGAAGTTATGTCCTGTTTAATGTGATGGTGTAAGAAATGATACTGCAGAAACTGCAGAACACAGTGACACTCTAAAATAAAAATTTAATATCAAACGATGGTGAAATAGTACGGGAAAAGATTAATGTGTTAGCTAACTAAATTATCTACGCGACCATATGGGTCTCCGCGCATTTACAGTTTAAATCAGGGGTGTACATGTGATCAAAGTCAGATATCCAAAAGAAATGCTGCCCCGGACTGCAGTCCCATGCCGCATTCGCAGCCAATTATCGTTACAGAAATCTATAAACGTCGAGAATTGAATTATAGATGGTTTTAGGTTATCGAGTCGTCTTCGATATGAGCCATATAATGATACGTTCCAACCTATATTGAATTTACAATGATTTTATTGAGGTAACCTGCGCGGTAAAATTCATATTTTGTATCGCCTTTAGGGGGCAACGTTACATGATTATAAACACGATACTTTTAACTCAAAACCTTACACGACATTCGATAATCAGTAAGGGATTCGACGATCACAAAACATGGGCACTTTAACCAGAGTTTTCATTCATGTATCGCTTCGAACTTAGAATTAAGTACGAGTATCGATCATCGTCAGTTTTATCGAAATGATTATAACAATTAATTCATGTAAATTATAAATGATATCATTACGGTTGACAGACCCGAATTGGGTTCAATTCAATACAATCAACTTAATGGTTTGCTAACAATTCCATTATAATTTACGATCTAAATATATATATGCACACACGTACGATTAAATCTTTAACTTGATTATTTAATCTAACTGGTAAATTAGCATGATTAGCAAGTGAAGAATTTTCACTTGCCTTTGGTGAAAGTGGCACGTCAGCGACGACGAGGGCGGAAACAGCACGGGCAGCAAGAAGGACCGCAAAGAGCGTGAGCTGCACGGCTAGGTTTGAGCTTGGCTAGGGCTTGGGTTAGGCTCGGGCTCTGTGCTGCTGTGGTGGCGATGTCGGAGCTTGATGTTGCTGGTTGGAGCTTGTTGGTAGCGGGGATGGCGATGGCATCGGCGATAACGACGTCAATGATGATTGTTACGGTGACTGCAACCAGGTGTTCGAAGAAATGATGGGCTGTTTGGAGAAGAAGGGGGTGAGGCTCGACTGCTGGAGGGGTGAGGGGAGTTGTGTTCTTGAGATGGTGGTGGTGACGTTGGGGAGGTCGGACAATGGAGGAGCTGCTGGTGGTCGTCGGCGATGGAGATACTCGGAGCTTGGAGCTCGGAGATGGTGAGTTGGGGAGCTCCGACTTGGGTGCAGTGGCTTGGGCTCGGGGTTGGTGCTCGGAGCTCATCGGCGAGTTGTGGGTTGAGAGGGGAAAAGGGAGGAGGTGGAGGTCGGGCTTGTCGGCAACGTGTTTCCTGAGGTGAGGTGCTCGGTGGCGGAGCAGAGCGAGAGCGAGCGAGAGAGAGAGAGTGAAGCAGAGAGAGACGAGATCGAAGTCGTCGTGGTTTTGGGCGAGGGGAGTCATGGTCGTTAGAGAGACATTGGAGGAGTGCGAGTCATGGGGAGGTGGGTGCGGCCGTCGCGGCGTGGGTGCGAGTCTCACGGGTATGGGCATGAGGAGCGGGGAGACGTGGAGGAGAGCCGTTGGGGGTAACGTGAGCGGGTGCGGTCGTCGCAGGCGAGCGCGAGTCTCGCGGGCGTGGGGGCTGTTTCCCAATTAGAGTAAAGCTCTGTTTCCCCAATTAGAGCAAAGATCAATGATCCAATGGTGATTAAAAATCACTAAAATACAGAACAAATTCTGTAAAGAAGGAAAGATTTCTCAATCTTGTCAAAACAAGAAGATTATCTTCTGTAAATCAGAAGCCCTTGGATCAAGGATCCAACGGTAGGGAAATTCCTAAATCAATTGGAGAATAAATCTCTTTAACTGATTCAACAAATCAGCTTCCCCTATATAAAGGACCCAAGACTTCAAGTCTAAGAAGGAGGAACCCCCCATAAATTTTGAGAAAATCTCAAGAAGAAGAAATAGCTCTCTGCAAAAGAAGATTTTTCTTCAAGATAAAAAGAATGGTGATGAATAAAGAGATGAAATCATCTCATAA
Organism: Agapanthus africanus; assembly: GCA_030015575.1. Lineage (NCBI taxonomy): Eukaryota > Viridiplantae > Streptophyta > Magnoliopsida > Asparagales > Amaryllidaceae > Agapanthus > Agapanthus africanus. The sequence continues at coordinate 750,143,056 of CM057340.1, read as the reverse complement.
CTAAAAAGAAGAGCTTTCTTCTTAAAAGATCGTAGATCTGAAAAAAGACCAAGATCTTTGATGATAAGAAAAAAGATCAAAAGATCTAATTATAAAAAAAATAATAAAAGAAGTATTTTTACTTCGTCTACAGATGGCAGAGCCTTTTATCAAAACAAGAACTTTTGTTCTTGGATCTTGAGGCAAAGCCTCCTTAGAAGAACATAAAACTTGTTCTGTGATCTTAAAATTGATCAGATGCGCTTTGCGCTATTGAAAAGTGCCTTGCACTCATGAACTGTGCCCTTACGCTCATTGGACCGGCGCACAGCGCTAGAACTTGCCACGTGTCAACCAGAGACACAATCTGCGCTTTGCGCTCCTGAAACAGAGCGCTGTGCTCATAGACTGGCGCTCAGCGCCTAGCACGCCACGTATCGCTCGCTGGCGCGCCAACTGACTAGCGCAAAGCGCTCATAGATGGAAAGCACAAATGCGCTAACGAACCAGCGCTTAGCGCTAAGCGCAACGCATGTCACCCCCGTGTGCGTTAGCGCAATGCGCTCTTTAATTGGCGCAAAGCGCTTGATGCGCCACATGGCGCACTATCAGAACGTGCTCTATTCTGATCAAGACAAAAATATCAGAGCCCAATGCTTAGCATTATTCAAAGGGCCGAGCCCAAATAAAGGCTTAACAGCCAGAACAAAAATAAAATGTCACAACATTTTTGGACTTAGCCCAATTCTGGCCATAAGTCCTCAACTTATTTTGAACTGACCATATCTTCTCTTTCAACCAAATCACCCCGGTTCAAGTGTACATCTCTTCACTCCTTTGATATTTGTCGTTGTAATTCCTCAACGTCTTCAAAGAGGTGACGGGTCCCGACAAACACACATTTTACGGACTGTGGGGTCCTTAAACTCACGGACTATGATGTCCTTAATCTCGACCGTGACGTCTTAAAACTAACATCGGACTGTGATGTCCTTAAACTCACGGACTATGATGTCCTTAACCTCGATCGTGATGTCTTAAAACTAACATCGGACTGTGAGGTCCTTAAACTCACGGACTATGATGTCCTTAACCTCGACCGTGATGTCTTAAAACTAACATCGGACTGTGAGGTCCTTAAATCCACGGACTATGATGTCCTTAACCTCAACCGTGATGTATTAAAACTAACATCGGACTGTGAAGTCCTTAAACTCACGGACTATGATGTCCTTAACCTTGACCATGATGTCTTAAAACTAACGTCGGACTGTGGAGTCCTTAAATCCACGGACTATGATGTCCTTAACCTAATTATCGACCGCAATGTCACTAAACTAAACAATAGAGCTCAATTGCTCTCTTGCCGGATCTAAACGGTCCCGTTAAGTTGATCTTAGTCTAAAATTAGACTAACGTATCCTTAACTAACGTTTAAGTTGATCTTAGTCTCAAATAAGGCTAACGTATCCTTAAACCCAACCCCCAAACCCAAATCTAAGAAAGATACGGATTTGGACTAGTCCATGCCCTACGGGCGATAACATCTCCGTATACAATCCATGGGCAACCAAACACAAAACAAACCCCCACGACACGAAGTGACCATATGGAGAAGGAGAAAGTTGTTACCGCGATGTGTTAGCGTAATTAACTGCAGGGGCTTGCACCTGCAGGGAAGAGCGTCCCCACAATCAAAAACCCCTCAAACGAGGGGGAATCTGACGAAGTCTGCTATATCAGCCACATCCGTTTAAACCTTCGATACATGGTGCCATAAATCAACTTGGCATCTTCGGAGAGGTGGACGGATAGCACCAATTAGCATCTGGCCCCAGATTCAGGAAAGACGTTCAGTCTTTCTGGCTTCCGGCGGTGAACAGATTCTGGCATGCCCGGTGGGACCTTTTCCTCTTCCCACTCCACACTTCATGTGTCGTATACGCAAACCAATTGCGGTTTCCTGATGGTTACCCTTGGGTTTCGAGGTACTAAGATTTGGCATTTTGCTTGGTGCAGAAAGCAAAGGATCAATGGCGTTCACCTACTCAAAGTGTTCCACATGCAACTGCAACCCACGTCCTGCCTCAACTGGAGGCATAGCCTACGAGCCCCAAGCGGCTTCTCTGTTCATGATGCCCGTAGAACAGATCACTCAAGCCACCACAGGGTTGTTTTTCGGGACCATGCTCTCTCCAACGAGCTTCACCGCTCTTGTTCCGACACCGGAAGCTCCCAAGAATTCGGTCTTCGATCGGCTAACAGCTAATGCGGCCCCTCTCAGCGGGTCATCCAACTCCAACACTTCAGTCTCCGCCAGATTGGGCCAGAGTTCCTATGGGCCCATGATGAAGCCTGCAACTTGATTGGTAGAGATTCTTCGTGTTCAAGTTTAGTTAATTACCGCAATCAAAACGGTTTCGCTTGTAGCTAGCCGGTTGAGTACGGGTCGTCCGCAGGGAGATGGGAATCTTTTTCTATGTGCTTTAACGAGTTAAGTCTGAAAGTCCAGATTTGTTTGTGATTATCTAAGTGTTAAAATGATATTTAAAGAGAGCTTGTTAGGGTTAGGATTAGGTTAGTTTGAGTTAGGAGTCGCTCACTTCTTTCGTTGCCACTCTTAATATCGGTGTTACGGTAATCGGCAAAAACGGGGATTAGCACGACTAGGAAGGAACTTGCGAGTATAAGCTAGGCTTTTCAACGCTTAAGTTCTTCCTTTTGGTGCTTGTCCGTCCGTTCTTGGCTCTTAGCCATAACCTCCGGTTAATTCAACCACAACCGGTCTCACTACGGAATCACCGCTATCATGTAGGATAGGGTGCCGTAGGGAGCGGATTGTGGTTCAATTAACGGGAGTCGATTTAAGATGTTGGGCAAGGAAAGAGTGAGAGAGATTTCCTTCTCTCAAATTTCCCTTATCCTACCCTAACAAGTATGGAAACTACTCACACATCATAATGAAAAGAAAACAAAACAAAGAGGAAGATAGAAAGAAGTAGATTAGAAGATAACAACTAGCTATTTGCGACCTCACCTTGGCAAGGATCAAGCGTAAGTATCATGGTTGTTTTAAGGATAAAGAAAAAGAGAAAGAAAGAAACAACAAGAAATAACAACAACTAAGTTAACAAATGAAAATTACAAGCATTTAACATAAGAGCAAGACAAGTATGATAATAAAATGAACTTCTTTATTCATCATTCTTCACTCACAAAAGCTCACTACAAGTTTTTCAATGGAGAAGAGATGAGAAGAGGAAGAAGATCAAGTATTCTAAAACCTAGAAAATACAAGATTATGCACCCTTGGCTTCACAAGGTTCTGGGCTATTTATAGGCAGGGAGATGAAAACCTAGGGCAAAATTCTGCTTCCACATGAAATGTCCAAAGTACCCCTGAAGCTTGACAGCCTGAGGAGGCCGTACGGCCACGGAACCGCGGCCTAAGCCTGCTAATGCCGCGGAACCGCGGCCGTTAAGAGGAATTGTGCCTTCATATTTGGTGGTGCTCCCTGGTTCTGTGGGCCCTTTATTCTGGTATATGTATTTTCTCGGATTTTCTTCACGATTTTTCCAGAATTTCTGTTGAGCAAAAGGTGATTTGATGTGGATCTTTTTGTCATGATTTCCTCGAGCTCCGTATAGATTTCTTGGATCTTGTGTTTCCATTGAGCCTTGTGCATGAAAACGACATTGATTTGCTATTTTGTCTCTTAAACTAGTGTGTGGCAACAGACGGATAAAGAGCGGAGATCCGTGTTTTATCTGTGGTTGGCAGGAACCCGGGTTTTGTCGTGTTTTTCCATGAATTTCACCGTTTAGAGCCGAGAACCTGTATCCTTCAATTGACTAGCAAACACGGCTCAAGAGTACCTACTGATATGCAATGTGATAAAAATTGGGCGGTATGAAAATGCAAAAAACTGATATGAACAAATACCCCCAAACTTATCATTTGCTCATCCCGCGCAAAGCCAATTTATTCACAAAAAATTTCCTAACCTCACTTTCGCAGGGAACGCGATTGCACTGAGCATGTGCAACAAGCCGTTAAACCTCTAGGTGTCCCTAGTAGGAGGAGTGTTGTCTCGTGAGGGTTTTCAGCGGATACTACCCACAAAATCCGGTCAAGCTAGTTTTTGTAAAATAACTAAGATTCAAACCCTAAAGTTTTGTTTCAGAAAATAATAATTCTATGATCCCAAGTCTAGACTATCAAACCTTTATTTTTCACACCTCGCTTCTTATTTAACTACAGATTTTATATGTCTTTACGTGCAGTGCAAATAGTGTCGTTAAGTTTCCAGAAGGATCGATTTACGTCATCATGTCACACAATAAAGCCCAGATAAAAATTTTGAAAGGATCACATAAGTTTTATAAAGAGTTAAGCATTTTTCAAGTTTCGTTTTCCAGTAAAGTTTCAACTTTAGAATTTCTATTTTCCTTAACAGGAAACTAGGTCTTATTTTTTTCACTCCACCTTTTTCTTGTTTTCATTTCATACACGCCTCTGTGAACGTGCAATAGTCTTTATCATAGAATAAAACTTTCATATCTCCGCTAAAATTTTTATAAAAGCCTGTCTTTTATCAAGATTATTCTCACACAAAGAACCGTTAGGAATTTTAACTCGGAGAGAACACTTGCTTGACTTTGTTTTAATCTGGACTTTCTAGGCTTCTTAGCGAGCTTTGGGCCAATGCACCCAAACCAGTTGGCTTTAGGGCATTAGGTGTAAAAACACCCAAGCGGACTTAATTACTCAAGTTACCTAGGTCCAAAAACAAAAGACAGTTTGGCATGAAAATCATGATGATTTAATACGAACGGAGACATAACCGGCAGTTCAATTATTTTTTTGGATAAAAGACGTGTTTAGTGGGTTCGGTGTGTAATCATTCCAATCAAGTTTCAGATGAGTTATTTTTCAGACTTAGTTCCAATTAAGGAATCAATAACATTCCTTCATATTCACTTTACTTCATAAACTATTCTTGATATTACTTATTTCAGAACAAACTTATTTGATCCTCTAAAAAAATCATTCATCCATTTAAAAGTTTTTAGACATAAACGACTTGTCATCTAATTTCCAAAATTCACGACACGTGTAGTGTGATGTAAAGACGTATATCGGCTATAGTTAACTTCAAAGGAGAGTTATCTTTCAGGTTTTCAAAATCTAAAGATAAGATTTAGTTATTTTTATTTTATCAAACAAAACCGTCGAAATGTTGAATCAGAGTTCTCCCACTAGCTAACTTGACAAAAAGTTTTTATGTTTTTAGGAATTTTTCAGATTTTTATGGATTTTATGGATTTTAATATGCAGATGCAAAATATACATATGAATGCGAAGGTAAGAAATGCGTACCGAGCGTACCCCCAAACTTAAACTGGATAGTGTCCTCACTGTCATTGCATGAAGAGATCATTTGCAGGGTCAAAATTGTCCATTAGATAGACACAAAATTTTTATTTATTTTTTTATTGTTTTTGTTTTTAAGAAAAAGAAAAAGAAAAAGAATATCCACAAAAATGTACAAAATGGTATATACATACCCCCAAACTTATTTGGAACAGTGTCCACTGTTCTTGGCTGGATAACCGAAGTTTGGAGGTAGGCAGAGGAAGATTATGCAGGTTAAACCGGCTCCTGTAAGACCAGGAGCTCCTCTGTTGGTTCGGCGCTAAGGTACGGTTTAAGTCGGTGTCCGTTCACTTTAAAAAATGAACCGTCCTTCGGATTCTCCAAATCCACAGAGCCCTGCGGATACACATTCCGCACAAAATACGGCCCTTTCCAGCGAGATCTGAGCTTTCCTGGATGGAAGTGAAGTCGGGTGTCGTAAAGCAGTACCTGCTGACCAGGTACGAAAGTTTTGCGCAAAAGGTGTTTATCGTGAAACACCTTCGTTCGGTTCTTAACGACAACCGCGTTATCGTAAGCCTTATCCCTAAGCTCGCTCAATTCATTCAACTGCAGCTTCCGATGGCTGCCGGCATCTTCGAGAGACAGATTCAGCTCCTTTATTGCCCAAAATGCGCGATGCTCTATTTCGACAGGTAGGTGGCAGGCTTTTCCGTACACAAGCCGATAGGGAGACATGCCAAGGTTGGTCTTATAAGCGGTTCGAAATGCCCAGAGGGCATCAGTGAGTTTCAGCGACCAATCCTTACGGTTCTTGGAAACCGTCTTCTCCAGTATCTGCTTGATTTGCCGATTTGAAACTTCGGCCTGCCCGCAGGTTTGGGGGTGGTAGGGCGTAGAGAGCTTATGATTAATGGAATATTTCCGCATCAAGGCCTCGAAAGTCTTGTTGCAGAAATGACTTCCATTGTCGCTAATGATCGCTCTGGGGTGCCCAAAACGGGAGAAAATGTGTTCTTTAAGAAACCTAACGACAACCTTGTTGTCGTTAGTCCGGCTGGGCACAGTCTCGACCCATTTAGAGACGTAATCAACAGTGAGAAGGATATACAAGTTCCCGAAAGAGCTGGGAAACGGCCCCATGAAATCTATCCCCCAAACATCAAAAATCTCCACAACCAAGATTGGTTGGAGCGGCATCTCGTTCCTCCGGGATATCCGGCCCAAGTGTTGGCACCGGGAGCAAGTCTTGCAATAGTCATGAGCGTCTTTGAAGAGTTGTGGCCAGTAGAAACCACATTGCAAGATCTTCTCAGCTGTCTTTCTGGGGCCAAAATGCCCGCCACATGCTTGATCGTGGAAAAATGACAGCACACTCTTGAATTCCTCGTCAGGGACACACCGACGAATAATTTGGTCGGGACAGTACTTGAACAGATAGGGTTCGTCCCAGTATAAGTGTTTTACTTGGGATAAGAAGCGAAGTTTGTCCTGACCTGACCATTCAGTCGGTAGTAATCCCGTGGCCAAATAGTTCACAATATCTGCGAACCAGGGTTCGCAAGATACTGTCAAGAGCTGTTCATCCGGGAAAACGTCATTGATCGGAATTGGAAGCGACGGCGAAGAAGGAAGTCGTGAGTGATGGTCGGCAACTACGTTTTCACATCCTCGTTTGTCCTTAATGATAAGGTCAAACTCTTGAATCAAGAGGATCCAACGTATTAACCGAGATTTTGCATCTTTCTTCGCAAAAAGATGGCGTAGAGCAGAATGGTCTGTGTAGACAATGACTAGAGAGCCGATAAGGTAGGGCCTGAACTTTTCTAAAGCAAATACAACAGCCAAGAATTCCTTCTCAGTTGTTGTATAATTGAGTTGGGCGTCATTCAGGGTTCGGCTTGCATAATAGATTACGTGTGGCATCTTGTTTATGTGTTGTCCAAGGACAGCACCAATGGCAAAGTCGGATGCATCGCACATAATCTCAAATGGGTGTGTCCAGTCAGGCGAAGAAAGAACGGGAGCAGAAGTGAGCGAGCGTTTCAATGACTCGAATGCAGTCACACAGCTCGAGTTGAAGTCGAATGGCGTGTCCTTGGCCAGCAAAAGAGTCAAGGGCCTAGCAATCTTGCTAAAGTCCTTGATGAACCGTCTATAGAAACCGGCATGGCCAAGGAAGGCTCGGATATCTCTGACGCATCGGGGAGGAGGTAGATTGGAAATGACCTCAATCTTTGCTTTGTCAACCTCTATGCCATTTTGCGAGATGATATGTCCTAAGACAATACCTTCGCGCACCATGAAGTGGCACTTCTCCCAATTCAAAGTGAGATTCTTGTCCTTACATCGGGTAAGGACAGCGTCAAGATGCAGCAAACACTTGTTGAAGGAATCGCCGAAGATGGAGAAATCGTCCATGATGATCTCCAGAAAATTTTCCACCATGTCTGAGAAGATTCCCATCATACACCGCTGGAAGGTAGCGGGCGCATTGCATAACCCAAAGGGCATGCGACGATATGCAAACGTGCCGAAAGGACAAGTGAATGTGGTCTTGTCCTGGTCTTTTTCGTCGATGGGAATCTGATTATAGCCAGAGTAGCCATCAAGAAAGCAGTAGTACTCGTGTCCGGCCAATCGTTCAAGCATTTGGTCAATGAAAGGTAGCGGAAAGTGGTCCTTCCGCGTTGCGGCGTTGAGTTTTCGGTAATCGATGCATACTCACCACCCAGTTTGGGTGCGAGTAGAGATTAACTCGTTCGCCTCGTTGGTTATGACCGTTATACCTGATTTCTTGGGGACAACGTGAATGGGGCTAACCCACTGGCTATCAGAGATAGGGTAAATGATACCACTATCCAGACATTTTACGATCTCCTTCTTCACAGCCTCTTTCATGACTGGATTGAGACGTCTTTGTGGATCCCGGGCTGGTTTGGCATCATCCATCAGATGAATGCGATGTTTAACGATCAGGGGACTAATCGCCTTGATGTCCGCCATGGACCAGCCAAAAGCTTGCCTGTTGCTGTGCAAGACCGCGAGAGGGGCTTTCTCTTGCTCTGGAGCTAGAGAAGCCGAGATGATGACAGGGAGGGTCTCGTTCTCACCTAAATAAGCGTACTTAAGGTGAGACGGCAAAGACTTGAGTTCGAGCGTTGGAGGTGAAACGATTGAAGGCAAGATTGGTGAAGCGGTCTCGAACTCAAAAGATTCCAGCAAAGGTTCGAAACGAGTGTAAGCGACCGAGTCGGATGGTTCAGGTAACTCATCCGGAAATTCGAAGGATTCAAACTCGGGTTGCGAGCGGCTAAGATCGCTCAAGAATGTGAAACACTCGTAGTCGTTGTCGGGCGCAGAAACAACAGCAGGTTCGAGGAGGAACGCACTAGTGGCGTTAAGGTTAGCATGATCGAACAGAAACTCCTCGAATTCACACTCTTCAGGGGTGATCTCCTGGATCGAGCAGACGTCCAGTATATGAGCATTAGGTTCGGAGGGCTGATTCCCCAACCTAAAAATGTTGAGTTCAATTGTCATGTTTCCAAAAGAGAGGTTCATCGAACCATTGCGACAATTGATCACAACATTTGAGGTTGCAAGAAATGGGCGACCGAGTATCACCGGAATTTGATTCCGGGGGTTAGCTACAGGCTGTGTGTCTAATATAATGAAGTCAACGGGGAATATGAAGTCCCCGACTTTGATTAACACATCCTCTAGCTCACCCCTAGGATGGGTGATCGATCGGTCGGCCATTTGGAGAGTACAGTGTGTGGGTTTCAGCTCTCCTACGCCTAATTGCTCGTATACTGAGTACGGAAGCAAGTTAACACTGGCACCAAGATCTAATAGTGCGCGGTTGATGTTCTTATCCCTAATGGTAATAGAAATCGTAGGACAGCCAGGGTCCTTCCGTTTTTGTGGTAAAGATTGGGTAAGAGCATCACTCACAGCACTAGCCAAGAAAACTTTCTTTGGTACCTGAGACTTCCTCTTTTTCGTGCATAAGTCCTTTAAAATTTTCGCGTAGGATGGGACTTGTTGGACTGCATCTAAAAGAGGAATGTTAATGTTAACCTGCTTAAATAACTCCAGAATCTTCTCCATTTGAGGATTTTGTTTATTAGACCTCAACCGGTTTGGAAATGGGACGTTTTTAAAATTGGTTGAGTCTAATGCTTGTGGAGGAGATTATGGAGTTGGAACGGATCCCAGAACAGGTGTTTTCGTGGAGTGAGAAGCGGGTCCGTTCAGAGCAGAAGAAGAAGAAGAAGAAGGAGGAGGAGAGCCTTTTGAAGAATGGAGAATAGGCTCAGAAGATGAAGAAGCAGGAGAAGAAGAAGAAGAAGAAGAAGAAGCGGTGGCCGGGGTGTCATCGTTGATCCGTGTGCCAATGTTGTTTTGCAGCATCCTTCCCGATATCAATGTGGTCACGGCACTCACATTATGGTTCTGTTGTTCAAGAGCAACATGTACATTCTGTGGGTGACCGGGATTTGGGAGTGGCTGGGACGGGAGCTTCCCCTTCTCTCTCTCGCTTAATGCCGCATTCAGCTGTGCAATCTGGGCCTCGATGGTCTTGATGTTTTGCCCGTGAGCGGCAGTGTGTTGCACTAAGGACTGAATGGAAGACTGGATGTTGGCGGTGGATTGTGTCGATTGTTTAACGAACGCCTCCAGACTTCGTTCGAATGAGGAAACCTTATCATTGTTTGACGGAACAAAGTTGTTTGGTGGAAAAGAATTGTTGGGTGCAAAGTTGTTCGTCTGATTTTGAAAAGGTTGGGGTTGGAAAGGCTGCTGAAATTGATGTTGAGTTTGTTGTTGTGCTTGTTGTTGCGGCGGAGGGGGCCTTTGGAAATTGTTGCCTTGGAATTGATTCTGATTCTGATTCCAGGCGAAATTGGGGTGGTTCCTCCAACCGGGATTGTAGGTGGAAGAGTATGGATCATTCCTCGGTCTTTGCTGGAATGCAGCATTATGATCCTGTCCTTGCGATGGTGGATTGTAAGGACACTCTTCGGTTAAGTGAGAAGGATCGGAACAACAAGCGCAAATGGTACGAAGGGGAAGAACAGGGGCAGGAGCAGGAGAAGAAAATTTGCTTTCTATCGCTTCAAGCTTTCTCGTTATTGCGGCCATTTCAGCTTTCATCGCAATAGAGACGTCAAGTTGGTGAATTCCTACCCTAGACTGACCGGTAGAAGTGGAGGTAGAAGAAGAAGTCGTCGGTCTGGTGCTCTCCCATTGTAGCGTTTGCTCCGCAAGGTCGTCAAAGAATTGCCACGCTTCCTCGTCAGATTTGGATAGGAAGTGGCCCTGACAGATGGTTTCCAACAACTGCTTCATTGCTGGGTTCAGGCCCTCGTATAAGGTTTGGCAAAGTTGCCATTTCTCTATACCGTGGTGAGGACACTGAACAAGAAGGTCTTTGTACCGGTCAAAGCACTTCCAGAAGGGTTCAGAAGGAAGCTGAGAGAATTGGTTGATTTCATTGCGAATCCTTGCGGTTTTATGATTCGGATAAAATTTCTTTAGAAACGCTTTTACAAACTCGTCCCAACTGGTTATGGAATGGGAAGCGGTGCTATACAGCCATTTTTCAGCAAGATCGCATAAAGTGAACGGAATGACCCGTAGGCGTATAGTATCGTCCGACAGTTGGGTAGTTTTCATCATGGCACAAACGTTTTGAAATTTATTGATGAAAATATACGCATCTTCAGATTCAAGCCCATGAAATCGTGGAAGCATGTTGATGAAGTGGGGCTTAATTTCAAAATTATCCCCATTGGCCAGTGGAAGAGAAAGGTAGGTGGGAAGTGCAGAACGGGTGGGATAGAAACGATCCTGGAGCGCGATTCGCTGCGGCGCTACAACAGGCGGTGGTGGTGGGTTATTGGTCTCCGTAGGAGGTGGAGCCAATCCAGGGGTAGTCAAAGATATGTTCGGATTAAATCCTGACATCGCGGAAGAAGAGGTTGGTGATGGTGAAGGTGAAGATGTATGAACAGAATTCCGGTCAACGTCGGAGTTGGCCGGCAAAGGTAAAGGTGAAAGAGGAGTGGACGGAGTTTCGACGTCTGAGTCGATCGCGTAGTCGGTAGCGACTAACGTAACGCGGACTAGACGGGCGCTAGTGTCCCGAGTCCAAGCGGACATACACTAAACGAGTTTAGTATAGTCAAAGCGGAGAAGGTGAGGGTAAGAAAACGTCAATGGAGAAAGGCGATGGGTGGTGGGTGAAAAATGGATTTTGGCGACAAAGGGCAAGTTTTTATAAAAGTTTTTGATTTTTTCTTTTTTTTTTTTATTGTTTTTAGAAAGAGCTTTACAGAAATATGTACGGACTTACGGCTTTAAGCAATCACAAACAAGATATGCACAATCACACCTAGATCTAGGGTCACCTAGGTCTGCTAGACAGCTCCTAACTGTTCCAGAGGGCTAGAAATAGGACCTCAAACCGCCTCTTCTCCGTCAATTGCGACCAGGTAAGTGCCAGGTAAGTGGGAGGTTGTCCAACGCTTTCGCGAAGTTCCTTAATTAAATAACCACTTGCCTTCGACACACTTGCCTAGACACCGCAAAAGTCAGATAGGATAAACGGCCGATGCCTGTAACTAGTCCTCTGTCCTATTGAGCGCGAAGTCCTTAGGGCTGAGTCTAGTGTTTTTTAATTTAACAATGGTCAATGCATATGCTTTTTGTGATTTCTGGGGTCCTGGGAAGGGTGATGAAATCCCCACCCAATCTGAATTGGTTTCAAGCCCCTTAAGTCCGTATTAATGAATGCAAAGCGGTAACAAATCAACTGCAAACAATTTTTATTTTTAGCGCGGCGCAAAGAATCCTGCACAAGAACAGTTTATTGGAAGGGGGAAGAGAATTTGCGCAAAGAATGCTGCAGAAAACACAGTTTATTGGAGTCCAGAGGAGTGGGAGAGAAAAGAGAGACTCACCCAAAAATTTTGGCACACTGAGGGGACCAAACGGCTGCGGTTCCGCGGCCTAAGCTGGCTTATGCCGCGGTTCCGCGGCAAGATGGAAGAGTTGGGCTTCTGTATTTCTGGTGTGAGCTCCTGTGGGTGTCCTCTGCTTGTTTGGATTTTCTGAATTTTTATTTGCTCACTGTGCCTGCTCCAGATTTTGACAGTAGACTGTTTGCTTCGTTTTGATCCGTCGCGGTGTAACCGCGAAATATGGGTCTATCTTCCTACGTCTTTGGCACTGAACTTGAATTTCGAATATCCCACGTCTTTGGCACTGAACTCGAATTCCGTATTATCCTGCACACTTGCACAAAAACTAATCAAAAATAACAAAATGATTTTTTTACAATGTATATTTTTTTTGTTTTGGTTATATTTATATTCACAAGTTAACCCGAAATTACACAAAGAAATAAACTACCGTCTCCCCGGCAACGGCGCCATTTGATTGGTAGAGATTCTTCGTGTTCAAGTTTAGTTAATTACCGCAATCAAAACGGTTTCGTTTTTAACTAGCCGGTTGAGTACGGGTCGTCCGCAGGGAGATGGGAATCTTTTTCTATGTGCTTTAACGAGTTAAGTCCGAAAGTCCAGATTTGTTTGTGATTATCTAAGTGTTAAAATGATATGTAAAGAGAGCTTGTTAGGGTTAGGATTATGTTAGTTTGAGTTAGGAGTCGCTCACTTCTTTCGTTGCCACTCTTAATATCGGTGTTACGGTAATCGGCAACAACGGGGATTAGCACGACTAGGAAGGAACTTGCGAGTATAAGCTAGGCTTTCCAACGCTTAAGTTCTTCCTTTTGGTGCTTGTCCGTCCGTTCTTGGCTCTTAGCCATAACCTCCGGTTAATTCAACCACAACCGGTCTCACTACGGAATCACCGCTATCATGTAGGATAGGGTGCCGTAGGGAGCGGATTGTGGTTCAATTAACGGGAGTCGATTTAAGATGTTGGGCAAGGAAAGAGTGAGAGAGATTTCCTTCTCTCAAACTTCCCTTATCCTACCCTAACAAGTATGGAAACTACTCACACATCATAATGAAAAGAAAACAAAACAAAGAGGAAGATAGAAAGAAGGAGATTAGAAGATAACAACTAGCTATTTGCGACCTCACCTTGGCAAGGATCAAGCGTAAGCATCATGGTTGTTTTAAGGATAAAGAAAAAGAGAAAGAAAGAAACAACAAGAAATAACAACAACTAAGTTAACAAATAAAAATTACAAGCATTTAACATAAGAGCAAGACAAGTATGATAATAAAATGAACTTCTTTATTCATCATTCTTCACTCACAAAAGCTCACTACAAGTTTTTCAATGGAGAAGAGATGAGAAGAGGAAGAAGATCAAGTATTCTAAAACCTAGAAAATACAAGATTATGCACCCTTGGCTTCACAAGGTTCTGGGCTATTTATAGGCAGGGAGATGAAAACCTAGGGCAAAATTCTGCTTCCACATGAAATGTCCAAAGTACCCCTGAAGCTTGACAGCCTGAGGAGGCCGTACGGCCGCGGAACCGCGGCCTAAGCCTGCTAATGCCGCGGAACCGCGGCCGTTAAGAGGAATTGTGCCTTCATATTTGGTGGTGCTCCCTGGTTCTGTGGGCCCTTTATTCTGGTATATGTATTTTCTCAGATTTTCTTCACGATTTTTCCAGAATTTCTGTTGAGCAAAAGGTGATTTGATGTGGATCTTTTTGTCATGATTTCCTCGAGCTCCGTGTAGATTTCTTGGATCTTTTGTTGCCATTGAGCCTTGTGCATGAAAACGACATTGATTTGCCATTTTGTCTCTTAAACTGGTGTGTGGGAACAGACGGATAAAAAGCGGAGATCCGTGTTTTATCTGTGGTTGGCAGGAACCCGGGTTTTGTCGTGTTTTTCCATGAATTTCACCGTTTAGAGCCGAGAACATGTATCCTGCAATTGACTAGCAAACACGGCTCAAGAGTACCTACCGATATCCAATGTGATAAAAATTGGGCGGTATGAAAATGCAAAAATCTGATATGAACACAACTCAAGAGAAGGCTGCTCCAAAGAGAGTAACCAACCCTGCTCCTGAAGTCGTCAAGGCGGCTTCTCCTACCAAAATGTCAGTTTACACAAGACTGGCTGTCCCGGTTCCCACTATGGTTCATGTCCCTGCTCAGAAGTTTGTTTTTGACCGGTTGGATACCGCTTCTCAACGGACATCAGTATTCAACAGGCTGACGCCAGCAGCTGCCCCTTACCTGGATAGGGGGTAAGACAAAGCCATCCCCATCACCAAACCAACACCATCGGCTCGACGTCGCCATTGGTGCCGAGTGAGGAAGGCTGGGGGCAACTCCCCCTCTGGGCTAACTCCACCAGCCCCAACGGTGGAAATCAATGCTGCTGTTCCAACCGGGAACAGCTTTGAGTTGCTGAACAGGGTGCGCAAGAATTCTCCTACTGCCGTACTGAAAAGATTTCCTCCATCCATGAAGAATGTTGCGGAAGTAAAGCCAGAACAGTCCCCTCAGCGGCTGTCTTCTAAAATCTACAAAGTTTGGCGGCAGGCTCGGAACTCAGCAGTTGATTAAGGTTACCCTCGCCGACAGAAAAGGGCGAAGGTTCAACAAGAAGAAAACCATCCTGCCAAGCCACGAAAAGCTATCTGGGTGCCCACTGCGATGGCCCCTTCAACTTCGACCGCTCATAAGATGAGAAGGCCGGAGAGGATCCCCATACCTGCGACAAATGTCAAAGGCACTGAGCCCAAACACCCTAAGTCTGGGGGCATGGTGGTGCATACCGTCTATATGGCATCCGGGAAAGAGAATAGCCGCGCTTCTACTGGTCACCGACCACTCACCCGATCCATCACAAGAGCTCAGGAATAGCAGCAGCAGAAGCTTCAGGAAATGCTGACTGCAATGGCCGCACTCACCGGGCCAAAAGAAAGCCCGGAGACATCATCAGAATAGCGTCACGAACAAGAAACTGATGCTGACTTTCTTCGTAGAGTCCTCGAAAAGAAGGACAAGGAAGCCGCAGAGCAAGCGGCTAATATAAAGCGAATATCACTTCTCTTCCAAGACATGGTCAGGATGATGATACAGCCAGATCCTCCAGCCGAAAATCCTCCAGTAATAATTGAAGATGACAGAGGAGAAATATCGAGTCCTCTGCCGGCTCTGTCAACAGCCAAGGAGGAGACAATCTCTAAAGCTGCCCTGGATGATTATATTGCTCAACAAATACGAGTTCACTAGACAAATGAAGCGGCTGGCCAAGTCGTGAAAACTGGGCGACCATATCCAGGCTGATATGACCAGATAAAGTACCCGACGGGCTACACGATCCCCAAATTCCATGTATACAAGGGGACATGCAATCCCCATCAACATGTCGCTTAGTTCAGGGCTCTTTGTGGTAATACCGGTGGTGATGACAAGCTTTTGCTCCGCCAATTCGTCGGCAGCTTGTCGGAGACGGCATTTGAGTGGTACTCCAAACTTCCAAATGACCCCGTCAAGACTTTCGCAGAAATGAAGTTGTTATTCACCCAGCGATTCGCAAGTACTAGTGAACGCATACCAGTAACGGCGTTGATCAATGCCCAAGTGAAGCCAGGGGAGACCTGGGTTCAGTATGCAATACGGTGGCGGAATCTATGGTCGAAGTGCGAGCAGCGCATCGAAGAAGCGCCTGCGGTAGGCATGTTCGTAGGCAGTCTAGACCCTCATGCAACTATTTCACAGTTCATGATGTTCTTCAAACCGTCTACGTTCCAAGATTTAATCGACCAGCTAGCCCAGATGGACCAAATGGGTCACAGACCGTCTCCTCCAAAGCCGGACTCACACAACGAAAAGGGTAAAGGGAAAGCAACCTTTGTCACCAATGCTCGACAAAAACCGAGTGGCCTGAAAGCGGTTGTTCGCCAAAGCAACAGGCGGCAATCCCTCGATGAGAAGCTGAGACGTCCTTACTTATTTCCCCAAGATAAAACAAGGAGACTGTTCGAATTAGCAATGCACAATGGGCTCATTACTCTACCAGAGTCGAGACATCCACTGCACCCAAATGACGTCGACGATCCCAATTACTGCCCCTACCATCGAGTATTGGGCCATCCACTCGAAGATTGCCATGTCTTCAAAAATTGGGTTGAAGACCAATACCAGGAAGGCAAATTCGCGTTGTCTGAAAATTGGAAGGTGGACCCGCCACGACCACATGCTCCGAAAAAGATGGACAAGCCGGGGGCATCGTGCTCATTCATAGAGAAAGGCCCATGGACCGAAAAGTCCATAAACTAGAAATTCGCCTCAAATACGGCAATGGCGGACCGCAATGTCCTAAAACTTGCAAAGGACCGAAATATCCCTAAACTAACAACGGACTGCAATGTCCAAAAACTTGCAAACGACCGAAACGTCGTTAAACTACTACCAACCCTTGGCATCCTCAGGCTGACGTGGTAAAAAAAAGAGAAAAAAAGAACGGTACGTCCATAAGTAAAATGGGCACGGATTAAAACCCGAAAGGGCTCCGTGAGTAAAAACAGTAGGGCTACCGGCGAGTCTTGTGAAAACCCGAAAGGGCGAAACCTCGTTCGAAAAAAAAAAGGTATGTCCATAAGCAAAATGGGCATGGATGAAAACCCGAAAGGGCTCCGTGAGTAAAAACAGCAGGGCTACCGGCGAGTTTTGTGAAAACCCGAAAGGGCGCAATCTCGTTAAAAGACACTTGCAAGGTCCTCTCGACTTTGTAAGGAGAAACCACCTGCGTGAGATCCTTACGACTCACAAGGGAGCAACACACTTAGGAATCCTCATGATTCCTAAGGAGAAATTACACTTGTGAGATCCTCATGACTCGTAAGGAGAACTCTCTTATGGGACCCTCACAGCTCATAAGATTCAAAAGTCTTAAGTTACAGGGATCTGAACCTGTTCTTAAGCAGCCCCCACAACCTCTAATAATGCCCTACAAGCGGCTCAATGCTGACCCTTATATACAATCCACGTGCGCGAATAAAAATTTCCCTAATAAGGTACCATCCGTGACTAGGGATATGTCTACACGGTGAATAGCCCTTTTAAGTCCTCTCGACTTAAAAGGAGAAAAGACTCTTATAAGATCCTTACGACTTATAAGAGACCATGCACTTAGGAATCCTCACGATCCCTAAGAAGAAAACACACCTACGAGATCTTCATGACTCGCAGGGAGAAATTCTTCATGAGACCCTTACGGCTCATGAAGTCAAAAGCCTTAGTCGACAGGACCCTAACCTGTTCGCTAAGCCACCTTTGTTCGATATCAACAGAGGCAAGTGATGATTCGCTCCAGGCAATATTCCAGTTGTAGTGATGCTGATGCTGAGATTGACACTAGATTCCAAGTTCCACACTCGCGATAAAAAATCAGCGAGCCAAAAATGCATATGAAATAGCCGAAATGATGGGGCAACTTGCAATAAAATCAGCAAGTAAAAATGTATGCATACAAAATAGTTAAAATGATTGGGCAACTCGCAATAAAAAGCAGCGAGTAAAAATAAAAACAAATAGCCAAAATGATTGGGCACCGCGAAAAATAGCTGAAATGATTGGGCAATCGCGATTTTCGCGATATAAAAAGCTGAAATGATAGAGCATCGCAGAAAGAATTAAAAAAAATGAAAGAAATGAAAGAATGAAACTTTTTGCCCCGCAGGTGAGATCACGGTATACAATCCATGGTCACAAACAAGAAGGGAACCATATCGTCCTACCGGGCTTCATCGAAGCGAAGTCAAATCTCGACGGTTCATAGATAACCAAAAGATAATCTCGACATTCGTCACAGTATTGCAGACACATTGTCAACAAACGAAGTGAAGGAAGATCCCTAGCTTCAGGGTCTCGACGTCAATATCGACAGCTTAGAGATCACCAACGGCGTTTCTCCTCACTCCAACCAGATGCAGACATGATGTCGACAACCGACCTCAGAGTCGCAACGAAACGGAGCCACGACAAAGTCCCCTCGCTTCAAATCTCGACAGTTCACAGACAGCCCAGAGACTACCCCCGGAACCATGGCAAAGTCCCCTAGTTCCAAATCTCGACGGTTCACAGACAGCCTAGAGATCATGTTCATACCAGAATATTGCATTTTATACCACCCATTCTTACGCTCGTTTGTTTATAGGCGGGTGCTTTTGATCAGTGTTTGCTACATATTTGCAGAATACTGGTTCTCAGCTCTAAACAGTGAAATCCATGGAAGAGTACGACAAATTCCGGATTACTGCCAACAACAGATAAAACACGGGTCTCCGCTCTCTATCCGTATGTTGCCGCACACCAGTTTAAGGGACAAAATGGACATTCGGTTGTCATTTTCATGCACAATGCACAATGGCAATACAAAATCCAAGAAATCTACGCGGAGCTTAAGGAAATCATGGCAAAAGATCCACATCACATCACCTTTTGATCTACTGAAATTCTGGAAGAATTGTGAAGAGTTTCTGAGAAAAGTACTATACCACACTGAATAGAACTACACACCAGGAAAACACACCAAAGCACGTAGGCCAACTCCTCTAAACGGTCGCGTTTCCGCGGCATAAGCATGCTTAGGCCACGGAAACGCGGCCGTACTGGCTCCGTTCTGTGTCGTTTTTCAGGGGCAGTTGGGTAATTTTATGTGGAGCCCAATTCTTGTCCTAGGTTTCCAGTTCCCTGCCTATAAATACCCCAGTTCTGAGCCAAACAAGGGAGTCCATACTTATGCCTCTTTTTTGTTAGTTTTTAGTCTTCTTCTTCTTCTTCTTCTTCTTCATTCTTTCCTCCATGAAAATGTAGTGAGAGCATTGAGTGGATGTTAAATGAAGATGAGGGTTTTTGTATCATTCTTTTTACTTAGCTTCCCCCTTGAACTCTCTATCTTAACTTGATCTTGTAACCTCTTAAGTGAGCTTGCAAGTTTAAGTTTTGGTCATTGATCTCAAGGGGTTGTATCATTTTGTTCTCTCTTTTGTGTTTCATTTCACATGAGTTCTTTACCCTTCTCTTGATCTTGCAACCTTTTGATTGAGCTTGCAAGTTTAAGGGTTGGCTATTGATTCCATGGCTTTTCTTAAGTTCTATGGTTCTTAGTGTTACTTTCTTGCTTATCTCTTTTTTGCATTTTTCATTCTTGTCTTTTATTACTTGCAATTTATTACCATGCACTTTAATTACTTTCTTGTAATCTTTTCTTTTCTTTGTTTATCTTTTTGTTCTCTCTTTTTGGTTCGTTTTGTCAATGGTTGTAATTATTGTTGTTAAGAATAAATACGATATTGTAAGTTAATGTTTCTTTGCTCATTTCCTTTTCCCGTTATTTTCCATTGAACTCCGCCCAAACGATACGCAAGCGCTCCGTTAGGCACCCTACCCTACCAAGGTAACGGTGATTCCTAAGCGCGACCGGTTGCGTTCGGTTTGGCCGGAGACGAAAGCAAGAGATAAGAACGGAAGGACAAAGGTGAATAAGCCGGATTCCACGAATACCGTGCTTAAATCCCCTAATCCACGTTGTTGTCGATTGCTCTAGCTTCAATTGGTCAAGACTCGGCTCAAAGGTTTGTGAGTGCGGATTTCCTTAGCTTACACTTTCGTATCTTTTTCTTAACAACTTTATACTTGGATATAAAACACATAGGTTAGAACTGAACAAACATATACTCATTCTTTATTGACTCTTCTAAGACAAGAACGGACAAATAACCATCTCCCTGTGGATCGACCCGTGCTCAACCGGCTAGCCGCAAAGCGACACCGTCCTGATCGCGGTTATAATTTTAGAACTTTGAACATCCGACACGCCAAAAGCGTTCGATCAAATGGCACCGTTGCCGGGGAGACGGTAGCGTATTTTCTTTCTTGTTATTCGGGTTAATATTCTTTTTGTATATATTTATAAATAAAAAAAAAACTTTTTGTTTTTTTTTTGATAATTTTTGTGAGCAAGTCTGCAGATTTTTGCGGATTTGTGAACTGTGATTGTGGGGAGCAAAGTGTACGTTCAAGGCTAAGGTGATTGCAAAGTACAGTGCCAAAGATCCGGGTAGTTTGACCCGCGCAAGTGAACTTTTCAAGCTTACCAGATTTGATTCAACGGGGGTTTCCTAACCCAAAAACTTAACGGTACGTACTTTACTAACACCTTTTTCTTAAATCCAACGCATCCAATATACTATTCTTTGCAGGATTCTTTGCAAGTTCGCTAGCAAACGCTAAAAATTGACTAACCCATATTTGTTGCAGTGCCGTGCTTAAACTAAAAAATGATTGTTTGATTCTTTATAGAATTTTTATTGGATTGCGCATTGCATACATTAATACGGACTTAAGGGCAAGCGAACCCCACAACATACGGTAAAGGATTTCATCACCTTTTCCGTGGCCCACAAATCACGAACTTGAGCATAACGTTTACCCGCACAAACTTTAAAAGAAACTAGACTTTAAGCCTTAAGGACTTCGCGCTCACTAGGAGAAGTTAGCTGTGTTTAGAACCTTGCTTAACGATACATTGTTTACGGGGTGTCTAGGAAAGTGTTAACGGCGAAATCGCCAAAAGAAAAAGGGTTATTTAATTAAGGATCTTCGCGAAAGCATCGGAAAACCTCCCCTTATCTCTGCACTTACCTGGCCTCGTGATCAGTGTATCTTGAGCCCGTTTCTCGACACAGTTTTACTTCGACAATCAAGTTCTGGAGCAGGTCTAGTTGACCTAGGTGAACCCTAGAACGATTAGGTGTGTGGTATTTTTGTGCCGTGATTGTTTTTGGTCCAGATTCTTTTTGTGTGTATATTTCAATCTTTTGTTAATAGCTAACTAAAAAAATTTAAAAAAAATTAAAATAAAAATAAAATCACATTCTTTTTTTTTCCCTCCTTTTCTCTGCCTTTCTTTCTCTCTCTCTTCATATCATGGGTACCCCACCTCGCAAAACTCTTGCAGAACTTTGGTACCCACAACCAGACATTACTTCTTACGGTTCTTGCTTTGGCCGAACATCGAACGACCCCTCCATGCCCAAAATGTCTTTGAAAGATCGCATAGACACGTCTAGGACAAACACTTGCCCTCCGCATTCCACTTTGTATCAACCCTTTCAACCTCTCGCACTCGCTTATGTTGATATCCCTTTTGCAAGTCGTCCTTTGTCCATCGCTGAACGTATTGAACAATCTCATAGCCGATCTTTCACTCCTTTCACCACTTCAAATTCTTGGAATCAACAATTCCATTCACCTTCGTATCCAAATGTTGATCCTACCCCTGTCCAGCCATTCAATTCCTACCAGTCCTACCCGACTTTTACACCTTCCCTAGACATTGCTTCTGAACCGTCATTTGGGAGTTTCCAGTACCAAAACAACTTTGAATCTTTTACTGAAACCCCTTCACAACCCATGTCTAGTCTGGAACAGTCATTGGAAGACTTTAGGGTAGCATCGTACCAACAGATGATGGATTTGAATGCGTCCATGGCCGCCCTCATACAACCTAGTGACCCGGTAGCTAGTTTTCAACTAGCTCCAAATTTTCCAATGTATGAAGAGGCGGTAGAACATGTTGAGAATTTGAGCGGAGAGAGTGAGCCATATACCCTTCCAAATGAAACCTACCCGTTTCAACTTGAATCCCATAACTCCTGTTTTGAAAGTCTATCGAGTGTCCCAAACGATTCATTGATTAAAGCTAGAACAGATAATGAGTTGTGTGATTTTGTAGTGTTTGATTTGCCCGATTGTGAAGGGTCCTTTTCAAGTGAAACCACACCCAATCCTTTTGATCTCTACACCTCCACTCTAGAACCTGAATTGATTAATATCCATGCTTTTGTTGAGGTGTCTGAGAATATTGATTTTCACTTGATTGAGGATATTGACGCCGGGAATATTTTGGATGATGAATCCGTCGATTTGGATGAGTTTTTCTCTCCAATTCATCATCCCGAGTCATTAAATGTTTCTCCCGAAATTCATATGCGTCTTGATTTTGATGATAACTGCATGGATGAGCTAATTTTTGAGGAGAACATTGAGAAAATTTTTGAGGATGAACCAGTTTTAATTGATGAGTCGGATTTTCCAATTCATCTTGTCCCTTCCATTGACTGTGTACCCCTTCCCGAACCTTTACCTGATACCCCTCCTCGATCACTTTCCTCTACCCTTTCCATCGTTCCGACCTTGCAAGTAACTGTATCACTTTCATTTCCATTGTCTGGTTTACCAAGTTCGGCATACCCATGGTTTCTCACGAATCTTTAGGGATTTGACCCAATTTCTCGCCATATTGACAGATTAGTACAATCCATCTTTTCACATCGATCATTACAGATTGTACTCATTTATTCAATCCATTTCCACCCTCAAGTTCGTATTCCACTTCTTTCTCCCTTCCGCCATTCTTCTTCTCATATACCTAGACCGTATACCACTTCTATCTCCATACGGTCTCGCGTATTCTCCCTCTCTTTTCTCTACGCCTTCTTCCACCAACCTGTGCATTATAGCGATAAAATCTTTAAATGGTTGGTGCTCACTTTTAGCCTGTGTAAGCCCTTGTATAGTTTGAAACTGTTTTCTTTCCTCCTAATCCTGAACTTCACCACTTAAACAGTGGAAACACTGTTTCACTTAAGTTTGGGGGGGAACCCTTTTTTTTGTATATATTTTTTTTTTTTTGGGGTTTTCTTTTTGTTTTGTATAAAATTTTCTTTTGAAGAGAGTCGACAATTTTGACCCTCTTGGTGTAGCCTGACAGTGAGGGCACTGTCAAGTTTAAGTTTGGGGGTGTGCTCGGTAAGCTTTCTACCTTCGCATTCATTTGTATATTTTGCATTTGCATACCTATTTAAAAATCCATAAAAATCAGAAAATTTTCTAAAAATATAATAACTTTTCTGTCAAGTTAGCTAGTGGGAGAACTCTGATTCAACATTTCAACGGTTTTGTTTGATAAGATAAGAATAACTAAATCTTATTTTTAGATTTTGAAAACCTGAAAGATAACTCTCCTTTGAAGTTAACTATAGCTGATATACGTCTTTACATCACACTACACGTGTCGTGAGTTTTGGAAATTAGATGAAAAGTCTATTATGTCTAAAAACTTTTAAATGGATAAATGATTTTCTGAGGATCAAATAGGTTTGTTCTGAAATAAGTAATATCAAGAATAGTTTATGAAGTGAGGCGAAAATGAAGGAATGTTATTGATACCTTAATTGGAACTAATTCTGAAAAATAACCCATCTGGAACTTGATTGGAATGATTACACACCTAACCCACTAAAACACGTCTTTTATCCAAAAAATAACTGAACTGCCCGTTATATCTCCATTCGCATTGAATCATCATGATTTTCACGCCAAATTGTCTTTTGTTTTTGGACCTAGGTAACTTGAGTTATTAAGTCCGCTGGGGTGTTTCTACACCTAATGCCCTAAAGCCAACTGGTTTGGGTGCATTGGCCCAAAGCTCGTTAAGAAGCCTAGAAACTCCAGATTAAAACAAAGTCAAGCAAGTGTTCTCTCCGAGTTAAAATTCCTAACGGTTCTTTGTGTGAGAATAATCTTGACAAAAGACAGGATTTTATAAAAAATATTTCTAGCGGAGATATGAAGGTTTATTCTATGATAAAGACTATTGCACGTTCACAGAGGTGTGTATGAAATGAAAACAAGAAAAAAGTGGAGTGAAAAATAAGACCTAGTTTCCTGTTAAGGAAGATAAGAAATTCTGAAGTTGAAACCTTACTGGAAAACGAAACTTGAAAAATGCTTAACTCTTTATAAAACTTATGTGATCCTTTTAAAAATTTTATCTGGGCTTTATTGTATGACATGATGAATTTATTCGACCCTTCTGGAACTTAACGACACTATTTGCACTGCACGTAAAGACATATAAAATCTTAAGTTAAATAAGAAGCGAGATGTGAAAAATAAAGGTTCGATAGTCTAGACTTAGGATCATAGAATTGTTATTTTCAGAAATAAAACTTTAGGGTTTGAATAATAGTTATTTCGCAAAACTAGCTTGACCGGATTTTGTGGGTGTAATCCGCTGAAAACCCTCAGGAGACAACACTACTCCTACTAGGGACACCTAGAGGTTTAACCGCTTGTTGCACGAGCTCAGTGCAATCGCGTTCCCTGCGAAAGTGCGGTTATGACTTTTTTGTGAATAATTGGTTTTGATCGGGATGAGCAAAAGTTAAGTTTGGGGGTATTTGTTCATACCAGAATATTGCATTTTATACCGCCCATTCTTACGCTCGTTTGTTTATAGGCAGGTGCTTTTGATCAGTGTTTGCTAAATATTTGCAGAATACTGGTTCTCAGCTCTAAACAGTGAAATCCATGGAAGAGTACGACAAATTCTGGATTACTGCCAACAACAGATAAAACACGGGTCTCCGCTCTCTATCCGTATGTTGCCGTACACCAGTTTAAGGGACAAAATGGCAAATCGGTGGTCATTTTCATGCACAAAACACAATGGCAACACAAAATCCAAGAAATCTACACGGAGCTCGAGGAAATCATGGCAAAAGATCCACATCACATCACCTTTTGATCTACTGAAATTCTGGAAGAATTGTGAAGAGTTTCTGAGAAAAATACTATACCACATTGAATAGAACTACAAACCAGGAAAACACAACAAAGCACGTAGGCCAACTCCTCTAAACGGCAGCGTTTCCGCCGCATAAGCATGCTTAGGCCGCGGAAACGCGGCCGTACTGGCTCCGTTCTGTGTCGTTTTTCAGGGGCAGTTGGGTAATTTTATGTGGAGCCCAATTCTTGCCCTAGGTTTCCAGTTCCCTGCCTATAAATACCCCAGTTCTGAGCCAAGCAAGGGAGTCCATGCTTATGCCTCTTTTTTTGTTAGTTTTTAGTCTTCTTCTTCTTCTTCTTCTTCATTCTTTCCTCCATGAAAATGTAGTGAGAGCATTGAGTGGATGTTAAATGAAGATGAGGGTTTTTGTATCATTCTTTTTACTTAGCTTTCCCCTTGAGCTCTCTACCTTAACTTGATCTTGCAACCTATTAAGTGAGCTTGCAAGTTTAAGCTTTGGTCATTGATCTCAAGGGGTTGTATCATTTTGTTCTCTCTTTTGTGTTTCATTTCACATGAGTTCTTTACCCTTCTCTTGATCTTGCAACCTCTTAATTGAGCTTGCAAGTTTAAGGGTTGGCTATTGATTCCATGGCTTGTCTTGAGTTCTATGGTTCTTAGTGTTACTTTCTTGCTTATCTCTTTCTTGCATTTTTCATTCTTGTCTTTTATTACTTGCAATTTATTACTATGCACTTTAATTACTTGCTTGTAATCTTTTCTTTTCTTTGTTTATCTTTTTGTTCTCTCTTTTTGGTTCGTTTTGTCAATGGTTGTAATTATTGTTGTTAAGAATAAATACGATATTGTAAGTTAATGTTTCTTTGCTCATTTCATTTTCCCGTTATTTTCCATTGAACTCCGCCCAAACGATACGCAAGCGCTCCGTTAGGCACCCTACCCTACCAAGGTAACGGTGATTCCTAACCGCGACCGGTTGCGTTCGGTTTGGCCGGAGGCGAAAACAAGAGATAAGAACGGAAGGACAAGGGTGAATAAGCCGGATTCCACGAATACCGTGCTTAAATCCCCTAATCCACGTTGTTGTCGATTTCTCTAGCTTCAATTGGTCAAGACTCGGCTCAAAGGTTTGTGAGTGCGGATTTCCTTAGCTTACACTTTCGTATCTTTTTCTTAACAACTTTATATTTGCATATAAAACACATAGGTTAGAACTGAACAAACATATACTCATTCTTTATTGACTCGTCTAAGACAAGAACGGACATACAACCATCTCCCTGTGGATCGACCCGTGCTCAACCGGCTAGCTGCAAAGCGACACCGTCCTGATCGCGGTTATAACTTTAGAATTTTGAACATATGACACGCCAAAAGCGTTCGATCAGATCACCAACGGCATTTCTTCTTACCCCAGCAGGATGCAGATGCGACGTCAACAAATGACCCCAGGGTCAAAACAACAGAGCCATGGCAAAGTCCCCTAGTTCCAAATCTCGACGGTTCACAGAAATCCTAGAGATCACCAACGACATTTCTCCTTACCCCAGCAGGATGCAGATGCGACGTCAACAAATGACTTCAGGGTCAAAACAGCAGAGCCATGGCTAAGTCCCCAGTTCCAAGACTTTACGGTCCACAGACAACCTAGAGTCAACCAATGACCTCCACATCGGATCAATGCTCCGTCTCGGAAACAAGTCAGCTAAAACATCTCGGTTCGCGTCGACCCGCAAAGAAATCAGCGTCTTTGCAGGAACACCTCGATTTGTGTCAACTCCGAGGAAATCAGTATCCTTAGCACCTCCTCGATTCAGGAAAATCAGCATCCTTGACGAGAGCACCTCAATTCGCGTCGACCCGCAGTGAAATCAGCGTCTTTGTAGGAACACATCGATTCGTCTCAACCCTAAGGAAATCAGTGTCCTTGGCACCTCCTTGATTCAGGGAAATCAGCATCCTTGACGAGAGCACCTCGATTCGCGTCGACCCGCAGAGAAATCAGCGTCTTTGCAGGAACACATCGATTTGCCTCAACCCTAAGCAAATCAGTATCCTTGGCACCTCCTCGATTCAGGGAAATCAGCATCCTTGACGAGAGCACCTCGATTCGCGTCGACCCGCAGAGAAATCAACGTCTTTGCAGGAACACATCGATTCGTCTCAACCCCAAGGAAATCAGTGTCCTTGGCACCTCCTCGATTCAGGGAAATCAGCATCCTTGACGAGAGCACCTCGATTCGCGTCGACCCGCAGAGAAATCAACATCTTTGCAGGAACACATCGATTCGTCTCAACCCCAAGGAAATCAGTTTCCTTGGCACCTCCTCGATTCAGGGAAATCAGCATCCTTGATGAGAGCACCTCGATTCGCGTCGACCCGCAGAGAAATCTGCGTCTTTGCAGGAACACCTCGATTCGTTTCAACTCCGAGGAAATTAGTGTCCTTGGCACCTCCTCGATTCAGGGAAATCAGCATCCTTGACGAGGGTACCTCGATTCGTGTCAACCCGCAGAGAAATCAGCGTCTTTGCAGGAACACATCGATTCATCTCAACCCCAAGGAAATCAGTGTCCTTGGCACCTCCTCAATTCAGGGAAATCAGCATCCTTGATGAGAGCACCTCGATTCGCGTCGACCCGCAGAGAAATCAACGTCTTTGTAGGAACACATCGATTCGTCTCAACCTAAGGAAATCAGTGTCCTTGGCACCTCCTCGATTCAGGGAAATCAGCATTCTTGACGAGAGCACCTTGATTCGCGTCGACCCGCAGAGAAATCAGCGTCTTTGTAGGAATACCTCGATTCGTTTCAATTCCGAGGAAATCAGTATCCTTGGCACCACCTCGATTCAGGGAAATCAGCGTCCTTGACGAGAGCACCTCGATTCGCGTCGACCCGCAGAGAAATCAGCGTCTTTGCAGGAATACCTCGATTCGTTTCAACTCCGAGGAAATCAGCGTCCTTGACGAGAACATCTCGATTCACGCCGGCCCGCAGAGAAATCAGTGTCTCTACAGGAATACAGAACATTAAGCAAAGCGGAACAACGGCAACTCCCAGTTCCACAACTCGGCGGTGCACAGATGATCGAGAGTCAAACCCCGAATCCGTGAAATGCGGATAAAGTCAACCCTTCTTGATCACGTGGAACACGGCAATGACCCCCTGGGAAATGTCCAGAGCGGAGCCTGATCCTTACAGAACACGGCAGTGAACCCGTGGGAAGCATCTAGAGCAACTCCTGACTCCATGAAATGCTGATAAGGAGAACTTCACCTATCACTTGCGGGTCCTCACGACTCGTAAGGGAGTAAATTCTCTTGTGAGATCCTTACAACTTTCAAGAGAAAACGCACTTAGGAATTCTCACAATTTCTAAGGAGAAAATATATCTACGAGATCCTCAAGACTCGTAGGGAGAAAATCTTTTATGAGACTCTCACGGCTCAAAAAATTGAAAAGTCTTAGGAAGCAGATCTTAACCTGACTCCTAAGCCATCGCTGTCCTACAAGGAAATCAAAGTAGATTATCCATAAAATGTACTTACTAAAAGGGATACACCATCATGAAGCAAAATATGCCTTTTATTCATGAATCTAAATGAATACAAAGTACAATTTATGCAAGAACCAAAAATACTCTCATTCAGGAGTATGTATAAAAGAAGAATAAAAAATATACAATTTTTCAAGTTGGCGGATGATTCAAAAGGTTCATCAGTTCATCCTTCCTTTCTTGGGTCTCGGCTTCAAAATTGGCTATGGTTGCGAGACGGGTCTCCGCTTCCGACTGTTGGGCCTGATAGGAGGCAAGCCGGCCTTCGAGTTCATGCTCAGTAGCTTTATGAGCATCAACCATCATCCGGGTAAAGATAACAGCTTTATCAACAGCCACCATGTCTTTGATTACGGTTTGAAGCTCTTGCCAAAGTTTATATGCGCGGGTGGTCTTAGATGTAAGTTCGGCTTGAAACTCCCCTAGCACGGTTGAAGCCAGCTTCCTCTCTGAGAACTTTCAGCGGAGCCTCTTTTCACAGGAAAGCGTATTAGCGGCGTACCGCTTAATCAACTCCTGCAAACTTGTCTTCGTAACCACCACCTCCGAAGGAAGGCATGTGCATTTGAGACCATGCAAGCAAGCCTCCACTCGACGACAGAATTCGACCCAAACTGGCACAAATGCTTCACTGTGATAAGTAGCAAGAAAAAGGAGAGAACCGTTGGCTTCAACGGCAAATTCTTTGGCTGTGAGTGAACTACCAACACGAAGGTCTTCGATTAACTCTAACAAAGAATGAAGGCTTGACTTGGCCATTTGTTCGGATGCACGCAGCGCATAAGGGCCAGACGGCATGAGAATGCGAGTCTCCAACGCGGTAAAAGTAGGCAGAGCTGTTAAAGATTGATAAAAGATCGGCGAAGGTTGTAAACAGAGGACAGATGCAAAAGCGTCGAAACTTTACTTACCCACGTTTATACGAGAAGAGTCTGGAAGATCTCCGGGCCCATCGAGGA
The DNA here is from genome assembly GCA_030015575.1 of Agapanthus africanus. Classification (NCBI taxonomy): domain Eukaryota; kingdom Viridiplantae; phylum Streptophyta; class Magnoliopsida; order Asparagales; family Amaryllidaceae; genus Agapanthus; species Agapanthus africanus. The sequence continues at coordinate 750,113,570 of CM057340.1, read as the reverse complement.
CCTCAACCTCATCATCAGCCTCCAGAACTACAGAAGACAAGAACATTGTTACATAAAGAAGTAACAATATCGAGAAAGGAGCGGACAATGCTAACCTTGTCCGGAAGACAGAATGATGCGCTGAGGGGATATCGCCTGTGGAGCAGCCAGTTCCAGCAGACGCTGGAAAGACTTCCTGGGAGACAGGCCAGTGATAGACGCCACCAATTCCCGTAGCTCTGAAAGGACAGAAAAGTTCAAACAATTAAGAGATCGTTAAAATAAAAGATGGAACAATACCTTCGATGCTCCTCCCATTTTGGGTTGGAGGGATAGCAGCTTCGGCGGCCTCCTCCGTACCCCCAGACACATTATCGGGGAGGTGGACCGGTATAGTAACTTTCGGTGGAGGAGCAGTGACCATCGCTACAGGCTCCAATGGAAGGATGGTGGCCTTGACTATTTGTCCTGCAGTCTCCGGGCTGCCCCCAGGGAGATCCATCAGAACGGTGGCCACCAAAGGTGCCTCCCCTGAGGGAGCAAGTGCTTCGGGAGCAGGAACCACCGCAGGAGGCTCTATCGCAGGAGGGACAGTTTCATCAACCCCCTCTACACTGAGCAGTGTTTCACTAGGGGTATCAGCAGGCTTTACGATCAGTAAACCCATGGGAACCTCCCCCATCGCCGAAGTCTCTGCACAGTTCACACGAGGATAAGAATACATATATATAAGTGTAGACAATATAAAATATTACAAAGAAATACCGGAACATACCGATGCGCAAGGAAGCTTTCTGTATGGCTCGCTCAAGCCGACACTCCTTCTCAAGGAGGTGTGCTCGCCGAGGTTCATAGGTAGACTCGTGGCCGCCAGTCCACAATGAAAGCGCATCCGCAGCGTCCTCCGAAGCAGCCTGTTTAAGGGCCCTTTCGCCCCATTCTTCCAAAGGGCCGATGAATCGATGCCGGATCCAAGAAGGGTCTTCATAAAAAATGATGGCTGGGTAGGGTTCTTCGGAATTCTTACGTTCTCTGACTCGTCTTGAGAACTTCTTATAGCCTCATCCAGTTGTGCAGCTTCCTTGGCAGATGAACCAGGAAAAAGAAGACTGTCGTCTGGTGGATTAGCAGCGGTCTTCTTCTCCCGTTTTGGCCCGGAGCTAATGGCTCTAGAAGATCACTTCTTTCCCCTTGTCGTCTGCTTTTTGGGCTGCTTCTCGGCTTTGACAGAGAGAGGAGGCTTCTTCAGGACCTTCGCCAAGGGGATATTATCATCGGAGCTAGGTTTTACATCCGGATCCAGTACGGTATCCTTCATCGGTCGTTCAAGCGAAGCCCCTGTTGGCAATGAGGTGCGAAGCCTCTCCTCCTCTTCAAAGGTTTTAAGCGAAGCAGCAATGGCTTCTTCTGTAGAGGCACCTGTTAAAACAGGAGGCATCAATCAGAGTATAAAAAAAGGGTGAAATAAATAGCTGAGAGATAAGGATAGAATATACCTGACAGCGCAAGGGCGGCCAATTCCTTTTCGAGGGCGGCCGATTGTTTGGAAGCTTCAATGGCGACCTCCAAGTCGGTATCATCAAGCATCCCGAATAAACCCTCGTTGGTCCCATATTCGGTCAAGCCTTCGCTAAACGGAGCAGAGGGCGTCGAGCCTAATATGATGTCCAAAGAAAGTACTTGTTTCTTTTTCTTCTGGGGACGGGCGCCGGTGGCCGATAACACGAGTTTGCGTTTGGTAGACGCCTTTGGACGACGAGTCCCAATTTCGTTTCCCACGTCCGACTCAGGGGACGCGGCAGCTACCTTTTTTTCAGGCTCGCTGGGTGGGGGCAACCCACGCATAGGGCTTAACACGTGTGGAGGCTCAACTGTAGTGACCTCTCTCAGGGGAGGATGAACAATGTTTCGTCGCTTCAGAGGAACATTTCGATCACCAGCTGGCACTGCATCCTTGCGATCGAGCAACAATCGCTTCTCTTCCCTGATGACGACACCCTTTGAATGCTAATACCACGCCACGTACGCATTAAGAGCCTTTGGGATGCAACTCGGTTCGCTGATAAAGAAGTTGGATCATGTGTTCAAGCGCATGAAATGATGCAGTGCGCTACGCATTCCCTCTTCGGTAGCAGCAGGCTCGGCCAAGAAGGCTTCAAGTGGGACGCCCTGATTGTAACTTAGCTGCTGGGCGAAACGGTGCGGATTGTATCTCATGAATAACGCCGCATCATTTTGCCTGAACACTAAGAAACCTGGCCTGATGGAGTATAAATGAAGGATCTCCAGAGCTTTCAACACGGAGGCCCCATCTTTAAATATGTCCTGCAGTGGAAGCACCACCTTCCTCGACTCTTCGCCGACGGTCAGAACTTTATCAGTAAAAGACATGCCATCCCCAACCATGCGCGGGGGAAGAAGCAAGTCTCTAGCTTCCCGTTGCGTCGGAGTCACAATAGAAGCGCCAACCAGTCGCATGATCCGAGGGAACCTGCACCTGTCATAAAACCCCGGCCTCTTGTAGATGCCAAAGACACCTAGCACGTGTAACTCGAGCCATGACGTGAAATAATGCATCGGGAAGTTTACCGACTGCACCCCTGGCTCAGTGGTATTAGCCGCCAAGCTGAGGCCGTGATACATATGGGCTAACCCAGCAATCCCCACAGCCACTTGTATCCCAGCAACCATCTGATGCGCAGGATAGAAGACGGACGGCCTCATACGGCAAGGGTGCATGGGAAGCATGAACCAACTCAGCCACAGCCCTAGGAACCCTAAAAAGAACGCTTGTTCGTCGATCCCAGGAGTTGCCAGTTCTGCAAAAGGGATAACCGGGGTATCAGGCAGAAAGAAGCTCTGCTGATCCGCCTCCACCGCTGGCAGATTGCCTAAACCCAAGCCGAAGGGGTCGTCAAGAAAGGAGAATTTCTCGACTTCTTCCTTCAATATTTCCGGGCGAAGAAAATCAGCGATAAAAGCCGTAAAACTAACTCCACGACCTACGGATGCAATAAAGAGGTTTCGTACATATTCAACACCTTTATTAAGCTCGGAAATTTATGCCGAACAACATTCTCGGGAGTAAGACCCATTACCACTAATTTGGTAGCGAAAACATACTCATCCGGGGGAAGCAATTCCTCGTAATGTTCCCCCTAATGGGTAAACCCAAGACCTCTGCAAACTCCTCCAAAGAAATGGAGACTTCTCGATCTGATAGAAGGAAGGTGTGGGTTGGGATGTTCCACTGTTCCAGAAATGCCTTAACCCACCATGTGGGGGGTGTGGAATATTGAAACAAAGAAGTATAAAAGGCGGGATACAATCCGAGTTTCATCAACTGTGGCTTCCTCGCCGATAGAATATACCGGGCCTACTGCAAATACCCGGCTGGATGACGGGGAGTTAGTCCTACATTGTATGGCTATCCCTAGGGGCGCGACTCGCCCTGACATATGCGTCGCCCTAGGATGTCCAAAACCACCGGCGGCTGCACGGGTATTGCGGCAATAGAAGGCTGAAGGAGACCTTCTGAAGTCCAGTTGACCTCCTCCACAGCATAATTTATCAGAGGCGCATTTGCATAAGCAATCGCTGAAATAGGCTCCGAGGGTGTCGCACAGGAAAAGCTTCGCCGCCCCATGATAATTTGATCATACCATTTACCCCATAGATGAAGACTCTTATGCTCCGGGTCATGGTCTTTTATCAGCGCGAAAACCTCTCGATCAACGGGTGCTTCAGGAAATCCGCCTTCTGAACGAATGAATGGGAAGGAGGTGTCGGAAGACATAATGCCTGCGCAAAAAAGAACGAATTTTTCAGCCACCAATGCTATAAATTAAATTCTGTTACAAGGTACTATAAATCCGTACCGCACTGCAATGCAGTTAAAGGGGACCAAAGGGGACCCACAAAATCTAGATAACAGTTCATCATTAATAAAACAGTCTCATCATTGGATGAGGCTGACATTAAATGAGGAAATCCTCAAGAGATTCTCATTAAATGAGAAATCTCTCGGGCAAAGGAGTAAAACTCCCATTGAGAGCAGCGCTCTTCACTAGACAGACATCTGTCAAAATCTAATGATGAAGGAATAAAATTCCTCAAGATGAGCCTTGCTCTGAGAAGATGATGGAATAATCTATCAGAAATAAAATTTCAATTTGATCTTCAAGATCCATAAACAAACTCTTAAGAGTTCTTCTATTTGATCTGAAAGGAGCAAAGCTCCATTAGTGGATTAAGAAATCATAAGCGAGATCCCTTTTAGATCTATGATTCCAAGAGAGCAAAACTCTATTAATAAAACCTTAAAAAAGATTTTCTTTAGATCAAAGTTCTATGAAGAGCAAAGCTCTGTTAATGGGTGAAACCCTAAATGATGTCTCAAAAAGATTTAATCTTTCACCTAATTCGACAAAGTTCTGTCTTTAAAAATTCTTAAGAAGAAGAGCTGCGCTCTGAAGAAGAAAATAAATTTTCAAGAAAGATAGAGAGGATTGCATCATTGATAATGATGAACCTACTAGCTTCCAGCAGGCCATCCAGAGTGGCGACTCAGTAAGATGGCTGGATGCAATGCGGACCGAGATAGAGTCCATGTACACCAACAAAGTATGGACTTTGGACTTTGCTCCAGATAGGGCAAAACCCATAGGATGCAAGTGGATCTTCAAGAAAAAGATTGGTGTAGATGGACAGGTGGAAACCTATAAAGCTAGACTTGTTGCAAAGGGTTTTCGTCAAAGACCTGCTTTGGATTATGACGAAACTTTTTCTCCAGTGGCTATGCTCAAATCCATTCGGATCCTTCTTGCCATTGCCGCCTTCCATGATTATGAGATCTGGTATACGGACGTAAAGACCGCTTTTCTAAATGGTAATTTAGAAGAGTGCGTCTATATGTATCAGCCAGAAGGTTTCAATCAGAGTGGGAGCAGCGGGAAAGTGTGCAAGTTGCTTAAGTCCATTTATGGACTAAAGCAAGTATCGCGGAGTTGGAACATCTGTTTTGATGAAACAGTCAAAGAATATGACTTTATCAAAAATCCAGATGAACCATGTATATGTAGTAAAATTGTAGCACGAACTGTCGTATTCCTCATCTTGTACGTGGATGACATTCTCTTGATAGGAAATGACATTCCTATGCTACAATCTGTCAAAGGATTCTTGTCACATAGGTTCTCCATGAAAGACCTGGGTGATGCCTCTTACATACTGGGGATCCAGATCTATCGTGATAGATCTAAGAGGATGTTGGGACTTTCGCAGTCCAGATATATCAACACTATACTGAAAAGATTCAGTATGGAAGATTCTAAGCGCGGTAGTTTACCGGCTTGTCACGGAATCACCCTATCCAAAAAGATGTCTCCCAAGACCGATTTGGAAAGGGATCGCATGTCAGTTATACCGTACGCTTCTGCGGTAGGCTCTATAATTTATGCGATGTTGTGCACCAGACCAGATGTAGCTTACGCACTGAACATGGTAAGCCGGTATCAGTCAGACACAGGGAAGAAGCACTAGATAGCAGTAAAGAACATTCTCAAGTACCTGAGAAGAACTAAGGAGATGTTCTGGGTTTACGGTGGAAAAGACCTCAAGATCGAGGCTTTTGCTGACTCCAGCTTCCAGAGTGACAAAGATGACTCCAAGTCCATGTCAGGTTATGTCTTTACCCTCAATGGAGGGGCGGTGTGGCGGAAGAGTTCCAACCAGGACACCGTTACTGACTCGACGATGGAAGCGAAGTATATAGCTGCTTTCTCAAGGTGTAATGGGCTTCACTCCGACACGACTTATACCGCTTTTAGGGGACTGACGCTTGCCGCCCCCTAGACCCGATATGCGATAGTCCTAGACGAACAGACCGGACTGTACGGAGATTGTCACATCAGGCTCAGTAGGAGTTCGGATGGGTTTCCTCATCGGCCTTCTTATCGAAATCTACCTGGGGACCGTTACGTACAGCTAGTACCGCTTGCGGCCTGTGGTTAAACCCACTGCCAGCGTAATGTCGAGTCTTTAGAGTCCTACACAGAGAGTTTCCTTGCTTCAGGCGAAACGATATAGAGGTCGTATGGTTTTACGACTGAGTTCGGACACATACGTGCATTTATGCACGTACGATGTTCGGACAGATTATACTAGCGGGCTTTAGTTTAAGCCAGATTCTAGTATTAGATTATTGGATTTATACAGTCTCAATATTTCCGTGTTTTACGGATGAGAGGGGCATTCTCGTAATTAGTCGAGAAGCTTCAAGAAGGATGGTGACTCATTTAGTTTTAATTCATTTGTGAATTAAAATTTAATGAAGTGGAGAGCTTATGTGTTATTATCATTAATTGCACCATGACTCATGAGATGATTCATCTCAAGAATTAAATGAAGCATTAATGATATTTGTGCAAGATATTTGTGCAAGATATTTTCTTATGCTTCATATTATTCAAAGTGAGAAGGGTTCAATTGATTATTACAAACACACTCTCTCTCCTCAAGCTCTCCTCTTCTTCAACCTAACCCTAATCCTCTCATGTGTTGAGATCCCAAGGGTTAGAAAGACTAATAGATCCTTAATCCACTTCTATATCTTCTAGGTTACTTTGATTAGCACTCATAACCACCTAGTTACCTCAAGTGAGAGGTTAAAGCTTGGAGAAGGAGCTCTCGGGTAGATCTTCTATCACATCGAGAAGGCCGACGAGGAGGTGAACTACAAGAACAAGAAGGACTTGAATCATTAGGTATAATCATCTATCATAGTAGCTAATCACTTCTATATAGTTGTTAGTTAGGGTTTAGCAAAGATCCGTAAAGTTAGTCGATATTAACTAAACAAAATGATTGTTTTACCTATTCCGCCTCCCCGTATCTTGTGGGGTGTCTAACGTCGACTTACACATGCACACTTAGGTCGTCAGGGCGACACATATAGCAATAAATATATATATGATGGTTATGCAATATTATTAAACATGAGAAGTGCAACAAAATGCAGAGCATGAGTGTAATAAATATCAACTGAATATGAATAGTGCAATATATGTATCATGTTAATAAACTAGGCAATGTGCATGTCACTACTTATCGGTCACTAAGTCAATGAAATCAAATGGCAGAAAGAATGCTCGTGTTTAACAAGGGTCTCGTGCATGCCCGTGAGTATGGTCCACTATGCCCGGGACATAACCTTGTCAGCCGTGTCGTTAGGCCCACGACCTAAAGTGTGTGTGTGTGTGTGTGTGTGTGTGTGTAACGAATGATCATCCTCTAAGTCACTGTACCTCGCTAAATACGAGTTCAATTCCATCTTGATTTCTCCATTTTCCAGGTTATAGTATGTATTCAGGTATCAGATAGGTTGTGAACAAACACGCATCGCTGTCTCTTTCAATCAGTTTTCCACTTGCTAATATCACTGTCGTATTTGCCACAACCCAATCACTAACACTAATATATCGACAATGTAAATCAGTCGCTAGGTCTCAACATGGATGATCACTATGCAACAGGTATAAAGAAAACACGAAAATAGGCAGAATTGCACTAAACAAATATTCACTACCCTATGACGACCAATGTTATATAACTTAAAAATTTTACGATAATTCACACGCATAGAATTGACCAAAATAATATAAAAGACGCACGAAGTACACTGGATTATCTAAGTAGTAAAATTAATTCCATGTCAAACTGGATTACGGTTAGGAAGATATCATCATTTTAAGGTAGCGATCGATTGTTGGAATTCCAGTTTCAAAAATGGAATCCCAACTTCACGCGGATTTTACCAGTGATTATGTTCGGATTCAGGTATTAGCCCAGTTGAATAAAATCTATTTTTATCTGTTAAATTTCTAACGCATCAAATGGATTATCAATATCATTTCTGTATTAGAAGTTATGTCCTGTTTAATGTGACAGTGTAAGAAATGATACTGCAGAAACTGCAGAACACAGTGACACTCTAAAATACAAATTTAATATCAAACGACGGTGAAACAGTACGGGACCAGATTAATATGTTAGTTAACTAAATTATCTATGTGACCATATGGGTCTCCGCGCATTTACAGTTTAAATCAGGGGTGTACATGTGTTCAAAGTCAGGTATCCAAGAGAAATGCTACCCCGGACTGCAGTCCCGTGCCGCATTCGCAGCCAATTATCGTTACAGAAATCTATAAACGTTGAGAATTGAATTATAGATGGTTTAGGTTATCGAGTCGTCTTCTATATGAGCTATATAATGTTACGTTCCAACCTATATTGAATTTACAATGATTTTATTGAGGTAACCTACGCGGTAAAATTCAGATTTTGTATCGCCTTTAGGGGGCAACGTTACATGATTATAAACACGATACTTTTAACTCAAAACCTTACACGACATTTGCTAATCAGTAAGGGATTCGACGATCACAAAACATGGGCACTTTAACAAGAGTTTTCATTCATGTATCGCTTCGAACTTAGAATTAAGTACGAGTATCGATCGTCGTCAGTTTTATCGAAATGATTATAACAATTAATTCATGTAAATTATAAATGATATCATTACGGTTGACAGACCCGAATTGGGTTCAATTCAATACAATAAACTCAATGGTTTGCTAACAATTCCACTATAATTTACGATCTAAATATATATATGCACACACGTATGATTAAATCTTTAACTTGATTATTTAATCTAACCGGTAAATTAGCATGATTAGCAAGTGAAGAATTTTCACTTGCCTTGGGTGAAAGTGGCACGGTAGCGACGACGAGGGCGGAAACAGCACGGGCAGCGAGAAGGACCACAAAGAGCGCGAGCTGCACGGCTAGGTTTGAGCTTGGCTAGGGCTTGGGTTAGGCTCGGGCTCTGTGCTGCTGTGGTGGCGATGTCGGAGCTTGATGTTGCTGGTTGGAGCTTGTTGGTAGCGGGGATAGCGATGGCATCGGCGTTAACGTCGTCAATGATGATTGTTACAGTGATTGCAACCAGGTGTTCGACGAAATGATGGGCTGTTTGGAGAAGAAGGGGGTGAGGCTCGGCTGCTGGAGGGGTGAGGGGAGTCATGTTCTTGAGATGGTGGTGGTGACGTTGGGGAGGTTGGACAATGGAGGAGCTGCTGGTGGTCGGCGGTGATGGAGATACTCGGAGCTTGAAGCACGGAGATGGTGAGTTGGGGAGCTCCGACTTGGGTGCAGTGGCTTAGGCTCGGGGTTGGTGCTCGGAGCTCGTCGGCGAGTTGTGGGTTGAGAGGGGAAAAGGGAGGAGGTGGAGGTCGGGCTTGTCGGCGACATATTGCCTGAGGTGAGGTGCTCGGTGGCGGAGCAGAGTGAGAGCGAGAGAGAGAGAGAGTGAAGCAGAGAGAGACGAGATCGAAGTCGTTGAGGTTTTGGGCGAGGGGAGTCATGGCCGTTGGAGAGACGTTGGAGGAGTGTGAGTGTCACGCCTTGCTTCCCAGTGTACGGCGAAAGGGACACGATGAGGTCCGCTACGTATATACTCAGAAGTATATACGCTAAGCGTATCTAAGCAATATAAAATAATTACACAAGAGACAAGGATAATAAAAACAACTTTTATTTATTAACATTCTTTGTACAATGCATGAAAAGGAAATAAAACTAAAATAAAAAGATGCCTAAGCAGTGGCATAACAGGAAATGGAAAGTACAAAAAGAAAAAGTGTACAATGAAACTAAAGTGCAGGGTCTTCGGAAAACTGCTCCAAGTCTTTTTGAGATGGCTCGATCTCTGCCGAGTCCAAATCACCTGACGACATTCAAAGAAGAAAGAAACAGAATGTCGTCAGCGAACAGGTCGCTCGGTAAGTCCCAAAGATAAGAGGAGAAATAGAATAGACAGAGAGTAACACAGAGAGAGAGAGAGAGAAGGAGAGAGAGAGAGTTGCTTTTAAAGTTATATTATGTTGTTATATTGTTGTAGTATTGTGTTAACGCTGTTGTTTGTAGCTTGGTACAGAAGGATGCCAGTGTACACGAGAGGGGTCTCAGTATGCTAGAGACCAGGGCAAATGGAAGTACAAGGCTCCGTTATACAATCTGGAACAACGGCAATTGGATTCAGGTTAGGTGTCTTAATCTTACCGTCTCGTGCCACTTTTAACACCTTCCGTACCAATCTACCCCTTAAACCCCGTAGTGTTTTTATTGTATTATTTATCTTCTAAACTTTATTGGTTGTATAATTGATTGACTGACCGAAACCATGATATCAGTAAATGATTGTAGCCATAGAGTCATGTAAACGGAATACTGAGAATCATGTAAAAGGAATATATATATATATATATATCCATGGTTCGGTTCAGTCAAATTGTATAAATTGATAATTGGATTCATAGATTCATGTGTTCATATTGAATTGGAATATTGTAGATTGTAGATTGACTTGAATCATATTTAAGTAAGATTAATCAGACTCAAACCCGACTCAAACAATCAGAAATGTGAATCGAGGTCTTATAAATGCTAGGGTCCTTAGGGTAATTTATAAAACTTGAGGGGGTTTTATGCAAAAATACTTTTATATACTTTCAAAATACACCTCAAGTATTTATTGTTCGTCTTTAGAGTTATAATGAGGGTGGATTTCATGTTGTGACATTTCTAGTGAAAATATCCTAGTTTTATAAATAAGGGTATTTATCTGTAATATTGATTATTTGAAGTTCATGTTATTTTAGTGTAAAATTTATTCTTGTGATTTTTTAGAAAAAGGTGGAAAATTTATATTATAATAAAATAGATATTTAAATGATAAATATACATATATTTATACAAAAATAATTTTAATAAATATTTTATATTCCAAAAATCTCATTTTCTTAAGATGTCGTATTTTAAACCTTTCGAGACCGAATACTCCTTGCGGAGGTCTGCATCTCGTACTACTAAGCCCGAGGATATGCGATAATTCGCACCATCCTGAACGGGTTCCCCAAACATGGGTTGTAGCGGCGCTTTGCAAAGATTGTAAAATACCAATCCTTTAGAAAACGATTTTATAAAGTAAATGGTATTTATTTGTAAAAATGTCAATTTTCCGTATTTTAGGTTCTAGGGTTTCCTAAGTCAACTAGCCTATTTCTAAATGGTCTAAACGACAAGTCGTTAGATGCCTCAAATCGCCTCTCCACCGCCAATTGTGGCCAGGTAAGTACAAATGAGGAAAGGAGGGATCCGCTCACGAATCACCGTGAGACGGGCCTTTTAAAGTTACCTTTTCTCACTTGCCTAGCCTAGACACCACAAAGTCAGGTTTAGATAAACGATCGATGTGCACAACTTCTCGTGTTTTCCTAATAAAAGTATTTATTTAAAAGTGTATCAAAACTAAAACTTTTAAGAATGGTTTTATTAAGAATATGGTATTTAAATAAAAGTATTGTTTTATCGTATTCTAAGTTTTGATGATATCGTTTAAGTTTGTATTTACGTATGTGTGGAGGTAGGTCATTACCTCGTGCTCTACTTTTAATGTATAGCAAGGTTAAGGGGTTAAATATAAAATCGAAACATGATGGTATTAAAGTGAAAAATACGATAAATTGGAATGGTTATCATTTCATATGATGAAACTTATTCAAATTGATTTTTAAAAGTTTAATAGTCAAGATAAAGATGTTTATACATGAATGTATTGGTTAGAAGTGAAATTTTATAGAAAACCGATTCGGAAATCGGATTTGTTCCGATTCCGTCGGGTTTCGTAATTTCGTATTTTAGAGAAATAGAAAGAAGGATAGAAAGGGACTTACGGGTTTCGATCTATACTGAGGAGTGAGGGGGGACTAAAGGGGTTGCCGAGGCGTTACTTCGTCGCCGGTTGTTTCTAAAAACGTCGCCGGAATTTCGTTGGAGCTTCGCCGCGAACTTGTTTTCAAAATACACACTTCTTGGAAAAATTTTGAGAGAGTGAGACAAGGGTTTTGGGATGAGAGGGTAGAGGATAGGTGGTGTATTTATAGGGTAGGCTAGGGTAGGGTAGGTGAAAGGTTTTTAATTAAAAAAAATTGTAAAAATTATAGAAAATCATTAAAAATTGTAGTAAATGGGGTATATTTAACTCTCGGGAACCGATCCAAATAAATGGTGTATGCAGGGGAGTTAGGAATTTGAAAAGGCGGATTTCTCGTGTTGACGACTCGGCCGTCCGGCCGAGTCCGGCCGGCGGTGCCGGCCCGAGTCGGGCCGAGTCGGGGTGGGGGGTCTCGTGGTGTAAGCACTAGTATTTTTAGTTTTCTGGGTTCAGTTCAAAGTTTGGGAGTTATGGCCTTTGGATTGTTGGGTTTCCAAGAAATTTAAACCAAAAATAATATAAAATTAATGTGGGGTATGGGATTTGAACTCTGGTGGCTTGGTTCAGCGGTGCAAGGTATTTCCAATGAGCTATAAGCTCCTTCTTGTAATTATTGTGGGAAAATAAATACTTAAAGTGGTAACAGCAACATTAAATACCCCAAGTATATTTCAAATTTAAATCAATTTTATGTATACAAAAATTGGAGTTATTTAAAAACAAAATAATTAAATATATATTGTGCTCAGGTTAAAATACTCCTTTATGGATTTTGAAAAAAATTTAATTTAAAAATTTGTATAGCAAAAAGTGTATAAGAAAATTAGGGTTGTTACATTCTATCCTCCTTATAAAAATTTCGTTCTCGAAATTTGTAAAAGGAAAGTGTAACAGTTTTAAGAAAAGTTTGAAGACTGGAGTATAGATAGTGTATGAAAAATGTGTGAAGGAATGAAAAGATGCGAAGGTTTCGGTAAGATTGTAAAAGAGGTGAGGGAATTTTGGGTTAGGACAGATTCAAGGTATATGATGAAATGATAAGATTCAAGGAACATGAAATTGTAAGATTCAAGGAACATGAATTGTAATGAATGTTTTAGTTGCTGGTTCTTGTGTTATATTGCTTAGGTTGTTCACGTAGAACAGAACTGCATGATAGGGTTTCATACAGCTCTGACCTGCATGGGCCACCAACAAAACCTGTCACGCCCCGCTTCCCAGTGTACGGTGAAGGGGACGCGACGAGGTCCGTTACGTATATACTCAGAAGTACATACGCTAAGCGTATCAAAGCAATATAAAATAATTACACAAGAGACAAGGATAATAAAAACATCAACTTTTATTTATTAATATTCTTTGTACAATACATGAAAAGGAAATACAACTGAAATAAAAAGATGCCTAAACATTGGCATAACAGGAAATGGAAAGTACAGAAAGGAAAAGTGTACAATGAAACTAAAGTGCAGGGTCTTCGGCAAACTGCTCCAAGTCTTCTTGAGATGGCTCGATCTCTGCCGGGTCCAAATCACCTGACGACATTCAAAGAAGAAAGAAACAGAATATCGTCAGCGAACAGGTCGCTCGGTAAGTCCCAAAGATAAGAGGAGAATTAGAATAGACAGAGAGTAAGAGAGAAAGAGAGAGGGAGAGAAAGAGAGAGAGAGTTTCTTTTAAAGTTATATTATATTGTTATATTGTTGTAGTATCGTGTTAACGCTGTTGTTTGTAGTTTGGTACAGAAGAATGCCAGTGTATACAAGAGGGGTCTCAGTATGCTAGAGACCAGGGCAAATGGAAGTACAAGGCTCTGTTATACAACCCGGAACAACGGCAATTAGATTCAGGTTAGGTGTCTTAATCTTACCGTCTCGTGCCACTTTTAACGCCTTCCGTACCAATCTACCCCTTAAACCCCGTAGTGTTTTGATTGTATTCTTTGTCTTGTAAATTGTATTGATTGTATAATTGATTGACTGACCGAAACCATGATATCAGTAAACGGTTGTAGCCATAGAGTCATGTAAATGGAATACTGAGAATCATGTAAAAGGAATATATATATATATATATATATATATATATATATCCATGGTTCGGTTCAGTCAAGTTGTATAAATTGATAATTGGATTCATGGATTCATGTGTTCATAATGAATTGGAATATTGTAAATTGTAGATTGACTTGAATCATATTCAAGTCAGATTAATCAGACTCAAACACAAATCAGACAATCAGAAATGTGAATCGAGCTCTTATAATTGCTAGGGTCCTTAGGGTAATTTATAAAACTTGAGGGGTTTTTATGTAAAAATACTTTTATATACTTTTCAAAATACACCTCAAGTATTTATTGTTCGTCTTTAGAGTTGTAATAAGGGTGGATTTTTTGTTGTGACATTTCTAGTGAAAATATCATAGTTTTATAAATAAGGGTATTTATCTGTAATATTGATTATTTGAAGTTCATGGTATTTTAGTGTAAAATTTATTCTTGTGATATTTTAGAAAAAGGTGGAAAATTTATATTATAATAAAATAGATATTTAAATGTTAAATATACATATATTTATACAAAAATAATTTTAATAAATATTTTATATTCCAAAAAACTCATTTTCTTAATATGTCGTATTTTAAACCTTTCGAGACCGAATGCTCCTTGCGGAAGTCTGCATCTCGCACTACTAAGCCCGAGAATGTACGATAAATCGCACCATCCCAAACGGGTTCCCCAAACATGGGTTGTAGCGGCACTTTGCAAAGATTGTAAAATACTAATCCTTTAGAAAACGATTTTATAAAGTAAATGGTATTTATTTGTAAAAATGTCAATTTTTCCGTATTTTAGGTTCTAGGGTTTCCTAAGTCAACTAGTCTATTTCTAAATGGTCTAACTGAAAGTCGTTAGATGCCTCAAATCGCCTCTCCACCGCCAATTGTGGCCAGATAAGTACAAATGAGGAAAGGAGGGATCCGCTCACGAATCACCGTGAGACGGGCCTTTTAAAGTTACCTTCTCTCACTTGCCTAGCCTAGACATCACAAAATCAGGTTTAGATAAACGATCGATGTCCACAACTTCTTGTGTTTTCCTAATAAAAGTATTTATTTAAAAGTGTATCAAAACTAAAACTTTTAAGAATGGTTTTATTAAGAATATGGTATTTAAATGAAAGTATTGTTTTATCGTATTCTAAGTTTTGATGATATCGTTTGGGGTTGTATTTACGTGTGTGTGGAGGTAGGTCATTACCTGGTGCTCTACTTTAAATGTATAGCAAGGTTAAGAGGTTAAATATGAAATCGAAATATGATGGTATTAAAGTGAAAAATATGATAAATTGGAAAGGTTATCATTTCATGTGATGAAACTTGTTCAAATTGATTTTTAAAAGTTTAATAGTCAAGATAAAGATGTTTAGGTATGAATGTATTGGTTAGAAGTGAAATTTTATAGAAAACCGAATCGGAAATTGGATTTGTTCCGATTCCATCGGGTTTCGTAATTTCGTATTTTAGAGAAATAGAAAGAATGATAGAAAAGGACTTATGGGTTTTGATTTATACTAAGGAGTGAGAGGGGACTAAAGGGGTTACCGAGGCATTGCTTCGTCACCGGTTGTTTCTAAAAACGTCGCCGGAATTCCCGCCGGAATTTCGTCGGAGCTTCGCCGCGAACTTGTTTTCAAAGTACACACTTCTTGGAAAATTTTTGAGAGAGTGAGACTAGGGTTTTGGGATGAGAGGATAGAGGATAGGGGGTGTATTTATAGGGTAGGCTAGGGTAGGATAGGTGAAAGGTTTTTAATTAAAAAAATTATAAAAATTAGAAAATAATTAAAAATTGTAGTAAATGGGGTATATTTAACTCTCGGGAACCGATCCAAATAAATGGTGTATGCAGAGGAGTTTGGAATTTGAAAAGGCGGATTTCTCGTGTTGACGACTCGGCCGTCCGTCCAAGTCCGGCCGGTGGCGCCAGCCCGAGTCGGTGTGCCGTGGGGTGGGGGGTCTCGTGGTGTAAGCACTGGTATTTTTAGTTTTCTGAGTTCAGTTCAAAGTTTGGGAGTTATGGCCTGTGGATTGTTGGGTTTCCAAGAAATTTAAAACAAAAATAATATAAAAATAATGTGGGGTATGGGATTTGAACTCTGGTGGTTTGGTTCAGCAGTGCAAGGTATTTCCAATGAGCTACAAGCTCCTTCTTTTAATTATTGTGGGAAAATAAATACTTAAACTGGTAACAGCAACATTAAATACCCCAAGTATACTTCAAATTTAAATCAATTTTATGTATACAAAAATTGGAGTTATTTAAAAACAAAATAATTACATATATATTGTGCTCAGGTTAAAATACTCTTTTATGGATTTTGAAAAAAATTTAATTTCAAATTTTGTATAGGAAAAAGTGTATAAGAAAATTAGGGTTGTTACAGCGAGTCATGGGGAGGTGGGTGCGGCCGTCGCGGCGTGGGTGCGAGTCTCACGGGCGTGGGCATGAGGAGCGGGGAGACGTGGGGGAGAGTCATTGGGGGTGACGTGAGCGGGCGCGGTCGTCGCAGGCGAGCACGAGTCTCGCGGGTGTGGGGGCTGTTTTCCCAATTAGAGCAAAGCTCTATTCAGAATTCAAAATTTGAATTACAGCTGCGCTTTTATAAAGGCGCTTCGCTACAACTAGTGCACCCCGTGCAAAGCACATAGGCGCTAGCTCTGGGTGCGCTGCGCTCCAAGGAGCGCACCACGTGTAAAGCACATGTGCGCTAGCAATAAGAGCGCTGCGCTCCAATTAGCGCACCATGGGCAAAGCGCACCATGGGCAGAGCGCATAAGCGCTAGCACTGGAACTAAATGTTCCTCACCGTTGGATCAAATATCCAACGGATATGATTAAATCCTCGGTTAATAATAATAAAATTCTGTTGAATCTTTCCAAACAGAAAAGATTGTGCCTTGAATTTGGAACACCGTTGGATCAATGATCCAATGGTGATTATAAATCACTAAAATACAGAACAAATTCTGTAAAGAAAGAAAGATTTCTCAATCTTGTCAAAATAAGAAGATTATCTTCTGTAAATCAGAAGCCCTTGGATCAAGGATACAACGGTGGAGAAATTCCTAAATTAATTGGAGAATAAATCTCTTTAACTGATTCAACAAATCAGCTTTCCCTATATAAAGGACCTAAGACTTCAAGTCTAAGAAGGAGGAAACCCCCCCCCTCAAAACTTTGAGAAAATCTCAAGAAGAAGAAATAGCTCTCGGCAAAAGAAGATTTTTCTTCAAGGTAAAAAGAATGGTGATGAATAAAGAGATGAAATCATCTCATAATTAAAAAAAAGAGTTCTCTTCTTAAAAGATCATAGATCGGAAAAAAGACCAAGATCTTTGATGATAAGAAAAAAGATCAAAAGATCTAATTATAAGAAAAATAATAAAAGAAGTATTTTTATTTCGTCCACAGATCTTTGATTTATAAAGGCAGAGCCTTTTATCAAAACAAGAACTTTTGTTCTTGGATCTTGAGGCAAAGCCTCCTTAGAAGAACATAAAAGTTATTCTGTGATCTTAAAATCGATCAGATGCGCTTTGCGCTATTGAAATGTGCCTTGCACTCATGAACTGCACCCTTGCGTTCATTGGACCGGCGCACAACGCCAGAACTTGCCACGTGTCAACCAAAGACACAATCTACGCTTTGCGCTCCTGAAACAGAGCGCTGCACTCATAGACTGGCGCTCAGCGCCAAGCGCGCCATGAGTCGCTCGCTGGCGCGCCAACAGACTAGCGCAAAGCGCTCATAGATGGAAAGCGCAAATGCGCTAACGAACTAGCGCTTAGCGCTAAGCGCGACACGTGTCACCCCCGTGTGCGCTAGCGCAATGTGCTCTTTAATTGGCGCAAAGCGCCTGATACGCTACGTGGCGCACTATCAGAACATGCTCTATTCTGATCAAGACAAAAATATCAGAGCCCAATGCTTAGCATTATTCAAAGGGCCGGGCCCAAATAAAAGCATAACAGCCAGAACAAAAATAAAATGTCACAACATTATTGGACTTAGCCCAATTCTGGCCATAAGTCCTCAACTTATTTTGAACTAAGCACATCTGCTCTTTCAACCAAATCACCCCGGTTCAATGGTACATCTCTTCGCTCCTTTGATATTTGTCGTTGTAATTCCTCAACGTCTTCAAAAAGGTGACGGATCCCGACAACCACACATTTTACAGACTGTGGGGTCCTTAAACTCACGGACTATGATGTCCTTAATCTCGACCGTGATGTCTTAAAACTAATATCGGACTGTGAGGTCCTTAAACTCACGGACTATGATGTCCTTAACCTCGACCGTGATGTCTTAAAACTAACATCGGACTGTGAGGTCCTTAAACTCACGGACTATGATGTCCTTAACCTCGATCGTGATGTCTTAAAACTAACATCGGACTGTGAGGTCCTTAAACTCACGGACTATGATGTCCTTAACCTCGACCGTGATTTCTTAAAACTAACATCGGACTCTGAGGTCCTTAAACTCACGGACTATGATGTCCTTAACCTCGACCGTGATGTCTTAAAACTAACATCGGACTGTGAGGTCCTTAAACTCACGGACTATGATGTCCTTAACCTCGACCGTGATGTCTTAAAACTAACATCGGACTGTGGAGTCCTTAAATCCACGGACTATGATGTCCTTAACCTCGACCGTGATGTCTTAAAACTAACATCGGACTATGAGGTCCTTAAACTCACGGACTATGATGTCCTTAACCTTGACCGTGATGTCTTAAAACTAACGTCGGACTGTGGAGTCCTTAAATCCACGGACTATGATGTCCTTAATCTCGACCGTGATGTCTTAAAACTAACATTAGACTGTGGAGTCCTTAAATCCACGGACTATGATGTCCTTAATCTCGACCGTGATGTCTTAAAACTAACATCGGACTGTGAGGTCCTTAAACTCACGGACTATGATGTTCTTAACCTTGACCGTGATGTCCTAAAACTAACGTCGAACTGTGGAGTCCTTAAATCCACGGACTATGTTGTCCTTAATCTCGACCGTGATGTCTTAAAACTAACATTGGACTGCGGGGTCCTTAAGCCCATGGACTATGATGTCCTTAACCTTGACCGCGATATCTTAAAACTAACGTCGGACTGTGGAGTCCTTAAATCCACGGACTATGATGTCCTTAACCTCGACCGTGATGTCTTAAAATTAACACCGGACTATGAAGTCCTTAAACTCACGGACTATGATGTCCTTAACCTCGACCGCGATGTCTTAAAACTAGCAATGACAGTAATGTCCTTAAACTAATTATCGACCGCAATGTCACTAAACTAAACAATAGAGCTCAATTGCTCTCTTGTCGGATCTAAACGGTCCCGTTAAGTTGATCTTAGTCTAAAATTAGACTAACATATCCTTAACTAACGTTTAAGTTGATCTTAGTCTCAAATAAGGCTAACGTATCCTTAAACCCAACCCCCAAACCTAAATCTAAGTAAGATACGGATTTGGACTAGTCCATGCCCTACGGGCGACAACATCTCCGTATACAATCCACGGGCAATCAAACACAAAACAAACCCCCACGACACGAAGTGACCATATGGAGAAGGAGAAAGTTGTTACCGCGATGTGGTAGCATAATTAACTGCAGGGGCTTGCGCCTGTAGGGAAGAGAGTCCCCACAATCAAAACCCCCTCAAACGAGGGGGAATCTAATGAAGTCTGTTATATCGGCCGTATCCGTTTAAACCTTCGATACATGGTGCCATAAATCAACTTGGCATCTTCGGATAAGTGGACGGATAGCACCAATTAGCATCTGCCCCCAGATTCAGGCAAGACGTTCAGTCTTCCCGACTTCCGGCGGTGAACAGGGGCTGTTGCGAGAAAGAGGCAGGAAAAAGAGAAAAAGGGAGGAAGAAGAAGTGGGAAGCGGGTGCGGGTCGGGCGAGCCGGGTCGGGTCGGGTTGGTTGGGTCGGGTAGCTTAGGATTTGGGTTTAGATTTTTAGGTTAGGAATTTAAATAAAAAATAGAAAATAGAAAAAAAAAGTATATAAAATAGAAAAATTCAAGGAAAATCTGGAAAAATATACGAAAAATATATATGGGAACTAAGGATTTACAGCTACTAGCGACACCGTCCTGATTGCAGTTACTTTATTTACAACACTACTTTTTAAACACATCAATCACCTGCCTCTATGGTAGGATTAGCCACGCGAGAAGTACCAGCCTAATACTTTGTGGCGGTTGCTCCTCCCCAGTTGGACCTTGTGCAGCTCGTGCTTTAGACATTGATATTTCACCGGCAGAAGAAGGTACTTGATCCTTGCCAAAATATGATGCAGTACCTCCCTCCGTAGGATAGTTTTCATCTCACGACCAGGAGATTCCCAGTTATATAAGTCTTTTCTCGGAATTTGTGTTAAAGCTGGGCCTTGAGTGACTTCAGGAGGAACTTCAGTAGAAACGGCAATGTTCAATGGTTCTCCACCGATCGGCATGTCGCAAACCTCAGAAAAGACAAACAAAAGCCATGCGAAATAAAAAAAAAATCAACTAAGGAAGAAAAAACAAAATAAGCAAGGAAAAGGGGGCCCCGACAGCGGGAACCCCATGTCCAAGCAAAAGAGGTCCTCGATGTCTGGAACCCCAAGCATAAAGAAAAGAAGCCCCTGATGTCGGGATCACCAAAAGGAAGCCCCCAACAACGAGAAGCCCAAAAGGGAGCCCCCGATAGAGGAAGCCCCGAATCCAAGAAAGGAGGGTCCGATGTCGAGCGCCCCCAAGTAAAAACAAGAGGGCTCCCGACGGCGGAGACCCATCATCTTCCTCCCAAGATCCACAAGCGGAGAAACCCATCAAATTTTTTTTTGATGTCGGTGACTTCGAAAAGACCCTAAATCCATGCAACTTCTGATCCCCGATTCCCACAAACAAAAATTGTGGATGATCTCCCCTAAAATCAAAAAAAACCCATGGAGAAAATATAGTTGTTAGCCCTATTTCTCGAAATCAAGGAAATGGAAAAACCCAATCCTAAGCTATTTCCCATGAAAATAGAGACGAGAACAAGTCTCATCTCCTTCATCGACATTGCAAACAAATCCATGAGGGTTCTCTTCCTCTGTTCGATCTCCACGCTGCAGGGAACCCATGACGAGACGATCGACAGAGTTGTCGAGGAGGAGAAGCCCCCTCTAGTTCGACAGCCCTTTTACCTTGATCGATGGGTTTCAAAGATGAAGAAGGAGAAGAAAAAAAAGGGGGAAGGCGATCGGTTCTCTCTAGGAAGTTTAAAAAAGGAATAGATAAAGAAATAATGAGAGAGAGAAAAGAAAAGAATCCCTGTGTATAGGGAAGGAATCCCAAAAGAATTCTCTAAATCTTAGACAATCATGTCTGTTCAACTCAAATTTAAATTTGGGCCGTTGATTTGTGATTCAGTTATCTCCAAAATATGACCCATTTAAAATTGCACCCAAATGAGAAAGAGGGGACCTCTGACATCGGCTACGCCACATAAATGCAAGATGGGTCTCCAACGGCGAAGACCCCATCATCTTTAACTCTCATCCTATAAAATGGCAACGACAAATGTTGTCAATTCAGACGTTCGTTTAGAACATCCTTCAACAGAAATATCCATCCCTAGAATATCAAAAAAAATGCAGATACAAAGAACATAAAATATATATGATAGTAGGACAGACATTCAAGGCAAATATTATTTTATTTCATCATTCAAATAAAGGGCAACAATATAATAGCGTTGGTATAAGGGTTGGAAAACTCAAAACTAAAACCGTACAAGCCCTCCCCCCCAGCATTTTCTTTCATCGCTTTATGTACCCATTCATGCCTATAAGCTTCGGGATCACCACTGATATCTTCCATCCTCATATATGAGGATATGATCGCTCTCTGCTGATAAATCTGGTGCAAAAGGGTAGTCGCACGGTCTCTCAGCCTTTTGGAGATCAAGCCCTTTTGGAAGACCAAGTGCACTTTATCCTCGGTGTTATCGAGTGCTTAGATCAGCATCACCTCAAAGTTCTTAGGCAAAGTATCCGAGATCGCCTTAAATATCATTTAGAGAAGAGAAGAGCAGCGAGAAAGCAATCGCCTATAATGATCCTCGAAAAGCCGTAACACAGCTTCATACTGGACGTCAGTGTAGCCCGGTACATAAGAGCGAATGTCATCATGAGAGATAATATCCCTAATGGAAGTCATGTTATGAGTCATGGATCTCTATGCAAAGAAAATAGGGATCTTAACTCTATTTATAGTGTTAGAAGACTCTTAACGAGATCATAAAAAGGTGTGATAGCATTTAGGTTGTCACTGAAATCCAAGAGACACGTCGTTCACCAAAGGCATACGGCAGTCCAACTTCCTTGAGGGTCCCCGACATTGAATGCCCCATGATCAAAACAAGGGGTCCCCAACGTCGGGCACCTCAAAATCAAAAGAATGGGCCTACAACATCGGCGACCCCCCTTCCATCCAAACAAGGGGCACCCCCAGTAGCGGGGACTTCACTAACCAACATCCAAATAACCTTTTCGACGGGTACCACATGTGCCAAACATCAACTATCAAAATTTTGTTGTATGGGCAAAACAAAGTCACTTCCACAACGATACGAAAGTTAAATCAACAAAAGCATATTCGACGGAAAACCTTTATCAATTTCACGCACAAGGATGATCTATATGCCTTCATTGATGAGGGCATTTGTTTGACATGAAAAATTTACCGAATAATGATGAACATGCATTTTATTCAAAAGAAAAAAACACATTTGAACATTTATTTCAAGCCAAACAAAGAGATCGCCAAACATAGGGTCTCAGCTACAAGGGTTAACAAAACATATTTCAAGGCTTTGGAACTCACTCTCGGCCTTCTCCACCATGTTGTAATGATGAATCTCACGAAGAGACTCTCCCCATCTATCATCGTCGTGCCCATCAGCAAAAGAAGACATAATAGCCCGTCGAGCCTGTATCCAGCTCAAGATAAGGACAAAGCGGTCCCTCGGTGGTTTCGTGATCAAGCACGCTTCATGGACGGAGTCGATCTTATCCTCCGCCGTATAGAACATCGCTAAAGTCATCTCCTCCAGATGAGAGGGAATAGCATTGAGAATGGAAGAAAAGACCATTCGAAGCCAAATAGAACCGACCGGCAGAGGAGACCCTACACGAGTCACAAGCTCATGCATCATCAAGTCGCACTGAGCATCCGTGAAGTTTGGATTTAATAGACGTGCAACAAAGCGAGGGATAATATCCCTGATGGGCACTTCCTATGGCTGTCGGGGAGCATGTGGGCGATTGCAAGCCATTGTTCTCTCTCTTTCTTTTACAAATGAAGAAGAACAAACACTCTCAAATTTATAAAGGGAATATTGAATTCAACCATGCAAAGTGGCGCACAGTTCAAGGACGGAACGTTTCTTAAGCATTAACCATGAGAAGGAGCTTGAAAAGAGGATGGATAGTTCAAAAGTCTATGAAGAAGTCAAGAGAGGCTCCCGACGCTCTTTTGAAGGTCCCGGACACAGGGTCTCTGCTGCTGTGCTCTGAATGGGTCCACGCTATGCTTAAGGGGTCCACGATAATAAGGTCTCCACCGTGCTCTGTGGGAAGTCTTCGCCACGAAGCGCCTACAGAGGTCTCCGCCGCCATACTTCAAGAGCTCTACGCAGCTCCTTGAAGGGGGCCGCCAACATGGGGTCCCCGCCATTCTATAAAGAAGCCCCCGACGGTGGGGACCTCCTCATAGAACGTGAGAAGGCAGACAATGGCGCCCCTTCCCACATCTCTAGATCGTGGCCTATTTTCAAGGCCACAATTGTAAGCACTCCTGGAGCTATAAATTCTCCTTCAATGCCTCCTAAGA
This sequence comes from Agapanthus africanus, assembly GCA_030015575.1. Taxonomy (NCBI): domain Eukaryota; kingdom Viridiplantae; phylum Streptophyta; class Magnoliopsida; order Asparagales; family Amaryllidaceae; genus Agapanthus; species Agapanthus africanus. The sequence goes on along the minus strand of CM057340.1, from coordinate 750,089,803 downwards.
AGAGTTAATCACTCTAAACTATTAAAAACTCACAAAAAAACACCAGTGAATTACTAAGGAGCATGAACGTACTCAAAAGATCAAATTTCCAGAAGAAGAAGAGGAGAAGAGTTAGAACAAACATAAGTATGGAAGAGCGAGCTTCCTCTTCTCTGAAATTTCTTGTGCTCCAATGATTCTCTGAAATTTCTTGTGATCCAATGATATATGTTTCAGCTGCTTTAAAACAAGTGATTCATGGGATGCTCGATAAAGAGTTATCCCTAAGATGCAAAGTTAAAAGATCCTGCTGTGAACTGTTCAATGATTTAAAATCCTTCAATAAGCTTCAATACGACTTTTTAAACTAAATTATGGGATACTTGCAAAAGTTATACTCTTTCGGATGCTCTTCGGAATTATCCCCATGTATACGGATGCTCGTTTGAGTTATCCATCACAAAATTTCCCCGTAATGGGCTCCGTCGACATACACATGGGTCGATAATGAACAAATGCGCACACATACATACTGAACATGAACCATATGATAAAAAACTTGAAAAATGTTGAAAAATCATCAACTGCGGAGACACCTCCATGAAAATCAATCGCTGGCGATGACCTCCAGAGCTCCTCAAGCCCAATCAATAAACATGGCGGCGCAATCATATTTCTATTAAAACCATGGTGGCGAACAACTAGAGGGTCCCGCACCCACAATATCAATGGAGGAGACCCCCTAAACCTATGGCAGGGACCCCTAGCGGATCCCACTTCTATTAAATCTAAAGCTACGATCCCCTGGAGGGTCTCGCATACATTAAATCCAGGGCAGCGACCCCCAGAGGGCCCCACACCGACTAAATCAATGGCGGAGACCCCCGAAGGCTTCCGCCCCCACCAAATCTACGGCGGAGACCCCAAAGAGCTTCCCGCATCTAACCATGACAATGGCGGTGACCTCTATAACTCCTCTAAACCCTACTAAACCTATGGTGGTGACCCCTATAAGTCCCTGCAATCACAAAACCAATGGCGGTGGCCCTCTACGGGTCCCTGTACTCACCTTTAAACCCATTTTTGGCATTATCTATGGACCACTACATCTCTAAACTGGAATTTTGCCCTGCAGTGGGTTACATCATATCAACTTGCTACAATCCATGAGCAACCATCATGGCATAAAAACCAGCTATATGTGACACAGAAGTCAACCACCATATCCCCTCCAATATCCAACAATATTTTGGTCCGAAATGACCCTAAACTACTACCTGGTCCGAGATGACCTTATACTAGTATTTACATCTGAGATGACTTTAAACTAATATTTTGGTCTGATACGACTTAAAACTAATATTTAAGTCTGAGATGATTTTAAATTAATATTATGGTCCGAGATGACCCTAAACTAATACTGTTAGCGATATATGCCCTAGAGACCATTATTGTATCATACTGGTTTGTATATTACTTAATGGAAACTTGGGATACTCACAGTTGTATTGACAATCTTGCTCAAAATGGTAGTATGCTACTTGGTTTGTTTCTACCTAAATAAGTGTATGTGTTTCTTTTAGCATATCGCTTATACATATTGGTAGAGCCCTTAGCATCTTTGCTTGATTACGAGCGTTGTGATGACATTCACACTAGTGGGGGGCTGGGTAGTCTATAAGCATATCCTTATACAGGTCCCTAGTCCTAAGACTATCGAGACGGGGTATCGATACTCCAGAGTAGACTAGTATATATGCTTCTCATCCCAGCAGGGGAGATGGTCTGTCCCACAGCAATTAGTACGTCGTACTAGAGATAGTATGCAGGTGATCATTATGTTATGAGTACACTGGACAGGACTCGTCGGGAACTGTTGGTGGGCATTATACCTATCGCCGGGTAGCAGTTCCTAGGTGACATGAGTACAGCTTAGTCCGTTGACTTGACACTGCTATTTCGCCTCAAGTGTGTTCCTACTGTATTTTGATTACTACCCTACCATGGCTCAAAGGAGTTGTGCAAACAGTTAGTAGTTGGGTGCAATCCCGAACCACTTGGAAGTAATGGCGGTTAGACAAGATTCCTCTCTCCCAGTATTGGGGGTTGATATCGCGCTGTGTTCGGAGAGCCATTACACAAAATCCCTGGCCAAGGCAAGCGAGATTTACTGGTAGATATTCCAGTAGTTTCTCAGGGTGTTTTGGGCTACACTCCGACACGACTTATTGCGCTATTAGGGGTCTGACGTTTACTGCCCTCCTAGGCCCGATATGCGATACTATTAGATGAATATACCGGACTGTACGGAGAATGTCACATACAGGCTCAGTCGGAGTTCGGATGAGTTTGCTCATCGGTTTTCTTATCGACAGATACCTGGGCAGCCGTTACGTGTAGCTAGTACCGCTTGCGGCTTTTGGTTAAACCCACTGCTAGCGTACTGTCGGGTCTTTAGAGTCCCACATAGAGAATTTCCCTGCATCGGGTAAAAGATGTAGAGGCCGTATGGTTTTGCGGCAGGGCTACGATCACATACGTGTACATGCACGTGTATGATATTCGGGCGGATAATACTAGTGGGCTTTAGTTTAAACCGGATCCTAGTATTATATTGATGGATCATTTTCGTCTCATTGTATTTGTGTTTCTCGGAACACGGATACGGGTATGTATATACGGATGAGAGGGGCATTCTTGTAATTGCTTAAGATTGCTTTTAGAAGGAGACACCTCATTAGGGTTTTGATTATTCATTTAATTAAAACAATTATAAGGTGGAGTAAATATATTGTTATATTGATATATGATAATTCAAGCATGGCTACTTGGTTTGACCATTCAAGCATGGTTTGACTTAGATATTTTGTGAGATATTTTTGGCACTAGATATTTTGGGTGAGATACTTTCTTTTCACAGGCTTATGGTAATATGAAGAGAGCTATCTCAATTATCATTTGTAAATATACTTTCTCTTTCCTCAAGTTCCATCTTCTTCTTCCTCTCAACCCTTAAGGTCTCATGAGTTGAGTAAACTAAGGTTCCAAGAGACAAATAAATTCATCTTCTTTCTCTACATCACCTAGGTCATCTTGTTTGGCAAACTAGGTGCCTTAGTTACCTCGGATTTAAGTTAGGAGCTCGGACTATAGACTATCGGGTGGATTGTCTTTGAAATGAGGAAGCCGACGAGGAAGCTACGATCGGGATCGATCCTCGGAGCTTACGATAACGAGGAGGACAGCGGAGAAGACTCGAATGACTTGTATCTTGAGGTATAACCTTCTTACATAGTAGGCAAACCTCCTAATTAGTTTGTTAGTTATGGTTTAGCTAAGATCCTGGGGTTCAAGTCGACGTTACCATGTTTGTAAAATCGTTTTTTACCTGTTCCGTCTCCCCGCGGGACGAGTGATGTCGACTTACAGCGGTATCAAAGCCTACTAAACCATAACTAACAGTTTAGACGAAGTGTAATACTACGAAACCGAAATAACTCCGAAAGACGAAACCTAAACTCCAAGTTTCTATCAAATTTTTCCGAGCCTCTAAAAATTTTTTAAACAATTGCAGAATGCTCTACTTGTTGTGATATGAACGCACACAAAAAATGTAGCAATTTCACCTGAATTGGACCGACCAAACCTTCAAAAAATCCGGTGTCACCTTTTTTGTTGTGGTGAAATGCATTGAATTTTGGTCTGTGTTCTAGTTGCTTGGATCTAAGGTCTCATATGTTGTTTGTTTTTGACATTTTTGGATATACTGTTATCTTTTTACTGTGGCAATACGGGGTGTTTCGAAGTCGTAGTTTTAACGTCGTTTAAAGTTTCAAGTTGTGATATATGTGTTTGGAAACGTCTACTAATTGCTATACGTCGATTAGTCGGGGTTGCACATATCTGTGTTGTTGTTCTTGTGGTTTATGTATATGAACTTGTTGGATCGTCGTAGATGAATAGCCGGGGATGTAAGATGAGAGTTTTCTTTTCTTTCATTTGATGTAAACTGTAAATTGATGTAATATTATTTTGCGGTCGCACATCCGTGTTGAGGTTGTAGCCATCACTGTATATTATTTCTTTTACTGTTTTCTGCTCCTAGGATAGACCCAAGGTGGGGTGCGCAAACTACCGGGTTCTTTGAAGTGCCGAGTGGCCTACTCACTTTGTTGAGAGAGGTTGCTTCGCTTCAGGAATTTGGCGGGTGGTTTGCCGCGCCCGTAGGGGTCTGGGGTGGGGTTTGGCTAATCATCACGGCCGTGGAATCCGCTTTCATTACTGGCTTAAACGAAATATGGAATTCTTAGTATATCCAATGTGTTCATCTATGATCTGGAATGCCTATTATTGCGTCTGACGAATGGATATTATTATGTATATATATATTATATAATAGACGTTGCTTATGTTTTGCATCCGCGCTAGTCCAGCCCCCGCTCTGTCATTAGTTAAGTAACCTAACGGGTGATGATGTGGCCCCGTGGCGAATGCGGATGGCATAAGCGTACGTTGTATTTTCGTTGTTTTCTGCAATATCGGTTAATTGATGGGACTGCATTTTAATGCAAAGCAAATAAACCAAAGCTGAATCATTGGAATGATTTTAAAACCACTCGGTTTTTCCAAAATCAAACTTTTAAAAATGCAGAGCTCAAACCACTCGTTTTAAAAGCTATCAGGTTCCGTCGATTAAATCAAGTTCACTACGTTCACAGTTTCGCCAAAACCATTCGTAGCCCTCCGTCATTTCATATGAATATTCAATAGTATTCAAGCTATGTTTGTTGGCTTTAGTCAAGGCATAGTAATTGGTAACTGCTGGGTATTCATATGTTGTATAGATAGATGCGTTGGTTTGGGACAGTCATACTATTTTTTTGGCCTTAGTCAAGGGTATGTATGGGTGGGTTCAAATTAACCTGGACAATGATGGGTAGAACTTGACTTGTGACTTATGATTTATTGGCCTTAGTCAAGGTCATAAGAGCATGGGGAAAAATCCACATCGGGGGTTTCTAAGGAAATTGAAATTTGCTAGTGCTGCATACCATTTAGAGTGTGATAATATTGGTAGGATTCCTTCAGCATTACCACACAATGATATTTGGATCCTGATCCTACTGTGAGTATATGCTACTCCTCGGGAGATTTTTTCACTTAACGTTCAATGCTATAAACTAAGTAGGTGTCTAGAAAGGTGTCAGCGGGGCTACGCCTCAAGGGAAAAAAGGTTATTTAATTAAGGAAATTCACGAAAGCATCGTAAAACCTCCCTTAAAGCATCGAAACTGGCCTGGCTGAAAGGTTAAGCAAGTATTATATTGTGAGATAAATCCTGACTAATTATTCTTTTATGGTTCGAGGAAGGATTCAAGATACAGTAGGAGCCATCCTATTTAGATAAATTAAAAACCAATATAAACTTGCAAGAGCATCATGCTAAGTGTTTCTTCTCTCTCCTCTAAATTGCAGCGACCAGTTGACCACACCTAAGTTACAACTGGCTAATAAATTGACTGGACCAGATTATATTGACTGGCAAGGGTTTGTCCAGATGTCCATTGCCTGTGACAAGATGGACCACCTCATTACTACTCAAGCCCCTGCCGTCCCAGGTCCAGTTTTCACCGTCGCGGATATTGATATCCGTGAGACAAAGGAAAACGATAGTGCGAATGCCAAGTATCTCGTGTTGGCCTCAGTAAATAGTGAAAACCAGAGGCAGCACGAGAAGATGGACTTAGCTTCCATCTTCCTCCATAATAAAGATTTATATGGAGAGTAATCTCTTATCACAAGTTATGAGACCTCGAAGGAATTGCTTCAAGCAAGGGTGGCTATCGGGTCATCTGTAGGGGGACAACGTCCTTATGATGACTAGCTGTACCAAACAGCCCACGGACTTGGAGACCACGTTGGAGAACCAGTCATATGCTGACTTGATTCTACAGTCCTTACCTTCTACTCACGCCCTGAAGGAAACCAGGGAGACACCCGCTCTGCTTAATGGGGAATCTTCCTTTTCTGGATCCAAGGCGGAAGCCAAGGGTGAGAAGAAGAAGACCTCCACAGAACCGATAGACGGTGTCAGTAAGGTAAAAGAAAAGGGAAGGGCAAAAGTTTCAGGGCTAAGAGTAAGGAACGGGGGATGTTCCTATTGTTACAGGAATGGGCATTGGCAGACGGATTGCAGAGCTTTGAAAGCCAGGATCCAGGATCCGAAACATGTTGTGGCTTCGACTTCGGGTGTGTTTGTAAATGAAAACCGTATGTCAATTAACTCTACTTTCTGGGTACTAGATACCGGATCAGGATCTCATATCTGTAATTCTTTATACGCTTTGAGAAACTGTAGAGTTATCAGGGTAGTTGATATGACTCTCAAGGTTGCTAACGGAATGAGCGTGGGTGCTGAATCCGTAGGGGAATATCACCTTAGATGGACAAGTGGACAGAAATTGATTCTATGTAAATGTTTGTATATACCAAGTCTAGCTTGTAATATCATATCTGCATCCTTACTTTCTAAGGAAGGATATGATTTTACATTTATAAGCGATGTGGTCCACATCCACCTAAATCAAGTTTTGATTGGGTTAGGTACATTAGATAACGGTATATACGTATTAAATCAAGCTCAGGTTTTCAGTGTCCATAACACACTTAAAAGAATGTCTCCGGAATTAAATCAGGCTTTCTTATGGTATTGTAGACTGGGTCACATCAATGAAATACGGTTGACGAAATTACATAGAGAGGGATATTTGGATCCATTCGAATATCAGTCTTATGCAACCTGTCAGTCTTATCTCATGGGAAAGATGACAAAGACTCCGTTCACTGGACACGGAGTAAGAGCGAGCGAGCTCTTAGGGCTCATACACAGTGATGTGTGTGGTCCAATGTCTACACATGCGCGAACTGGTTATTCCTATTTCATTACTTTTACGGATGGTTTCTCTACGTATGGACATGTCTTCTTGATGAAGCATAAATCGGAAGTCTTTGAGAAATTCTGGGAATATAAGAATGAAGTGGAAAAACAAACAAGTAAAAGTATCAAGACACTGAGATCTGATCGAGGTGGTGAATACTTAAGTGCCGAGTTCCTGGATTACCTAAAAGATAATAGAATTCTCTCTCAATTTACTCTTCCATACACACCACAACACATTGGTGTATCATAAAGGCGGAACAGAACCCTATTGGATATGGTTCGTTCAATGATGAGTAAGGCTGAGTTGCCACGATCCTTCTGGGGTTATGCACTAGAACGGCTACATATATTTTGAACCAGGTTCCTACTAAGCCAGTGCCTACCACACCATATCAGATGTGGAGTGGAAAGAAACCCTGTCTTAAACACTTTAAGACATAAGGATGTCCAACTTTTGTCAAAAAGCAGCATGCGGACAAGCTCGAGGCATGCTCAGTACAGTGTAAGTTTGTGGGATACCCAAAGAACTTGTTCATATCAGAATTTTGCATTATTATATCACCCATTCTTAATCATATTACATATAAATAGGTGCTTTTGATCCATATCTGCTAAATAGTTGCAGGTTACAGGTTCTCAGAACATTACTGTGAAATTCATGAAAAGTTGCTACAAATGTGAGACTACGACCAATAATAGATAAATCCGTATGATGCCGCCTACCAGTTCAAGGAACAAATGAAAATCAGTAGACAGTTCAAATGCACAAAGCACAAGGGCAGCACAAGATTCAAGACTTCAACGCGAAGCTCATGGCAAAAGTCCACATCTTTCTGCACTGTTGGAAATCTGAAAGAAAGTAGAAGAGATTCTGAGGAACCAAGTGAAGAAAACAGAAGTTAAAAGCAACATGAAGCAACCTTGAAGAATCGAGCCAGAGATCCCACAATACGGCCGCGGAACCGCGGCCAAACATGCCTTTCTGTCATGGAACCGTGGCCGTATGGTGCACGCGTCGGTGCATGTGTTGGTGGGGGTCGGTGGTTTGACCAGGATTTCTTAGGGTAGTTTTGTAAAGTCGTGTATGGATCAGAATGTAAACTTAGGGTTTTTCCTATCTATAAATAGGAAAGTCGAAATCCAAATGAAGGCATGCCTCTCTTTACTTTTTATGCCTCTTTTTAATTCTTAGATTTAAAATTTTAATTCAGTTGTAATGCATTGCTAAGAGGTCATCAATAAAAGTGAGTTTTTATTTTTATCTTGCATTCTTTTTTTTATCCGAATTTAATTCCTGCAATTTTCTTTATCTATTCTTTTATTATCTGTAATTTAGATAATCTTCTAAAATAAAACAAAAATGAATTTTATTGTTAACTTCCTAATGTGTGAGTAATTCCTCACTTGTTAGGGATAGGAGAGGGAAGGTTTGAGAGATGGAAATCTCTCTCACTCTTTTCTTTGCCCATATAATTTTAAAATATAGACTCTATTTAATTCAACCGCACACCGCTCACTACGGCACCCTATCCTACATGATAGCGGTGATTCACTACGGCACCCTATCGTACAAGAAGAATCTTTATTTTTGAACTAACTTAATCCTATCCCTCGCAAGGCTTTAAATCAATTTATTCTCATTCTTAGATCGTAAATCAAAACCTACCAAAGATAGGACTTAACTCCTTAGAATTTAAAGAAAATAACACCATTTCCCTGTGGATCGACTCGTACTCAACCGGCTAGCTACCAAGCGACACCGGCTTGATTGCGGTATTCTTCATTTTTAAACGCACACACAAAACCTCACACCAATCAGAATTCTAAGGGGTATCTTTTCTATTACGCAGAGGAGCAAAAGATCTTTGTTTCTCGTCATGCCCGCTTCTTGAAAACTGAATTTTTAGAAAATCAGATAAGTAAGAGCGCAATAGAACTGGAAGAAATTCCAGAACCACAAGCTATTACTGAAAGTATGGTAGAACTAGAGGTTTCAAAAGAACCGGACGTCCCCGCGCCAATTCGTAAAACTAGTAGGCAGTCTCATCCGTCCGAGAGATACTATGGTTTTCTCATAGATGGGGAACGAGAGGATTGCATCATTGACAATGATGAGCCTACTAGCTTCCAGCAAGCCATTCAGAGTGGCGACTCGGTAAAATGGCTAGATGCAATGCGGGCCGAGAAGGAGTCCATGTACACCAACAAATTATGGACTTTGGGCATTACTCCAGAAGGGGTAAAACCCGTAGGCTGCAAATGGATCTTCAGAAATAAGATTGATATAGATGGACAGGTTGAAACCTATAAGGCTAGACTTGTTGCAAAAGGTTTTCATCAAAGACCTGGTTTGGACTATGACGAAACCTTTTCTCCAGTGGCTATGCTCAAATCCATTCGGATCCTTCTTGCCATTGCTGCCTTCCACGATTATGAGATCTGAAGATGGACACAAAGACGGCTTTTCTAAATGGAAATTTGGAAGAGTGCGTCTATATGGATCAGCCAGAGGGTTTCATTCATAGTGGGAGCAGCAGGAAAGTGTGCAAGTTGCTTTAGTCCATTTATGGACTAAAGTAAGCATCGCGGAGTTGGAACATCTATTTTGATGATACAGTCAAAGAATTCGACTTTATCAAAAATCCAGATGAACCATGGATATATAGTAAGATTGTAGCGGGAGCTGTGGTATTCCTCGTCTTGTACGTGGATGACATTCTCTTATTAGGAAATGATATTCCGATGCTACAATCAGTCAAAGGATTCTTGTCACAGAGGTTCTCCATGAAAGACCTGGGTGATGCCTCCTACATTCTGGGGATCTAGATCTATCGTGATATATCTAAGAGGATGTTGGGACTTTCACAGTCCAGGTATATCGACACCATACTGAAAAGATTTAGTATGGAAGATTCAAAGTGCGGTAATCTACCGGCTTGTCACAGAATCACTCTCTCCAAAGAGATGTCTCCCAAGGCTGATTTAGAAAGTGCTCGCATGACATCTATACCCTACGCTTCTGTGGTAGGCTCTATAATGTATTCGATGTTGTGTACCAGACCAGATGTAGCTTACGCACTGATCGTGGTAAGCCAGTATCAGTTAAACCCAGGGGACAAGCACTGGATAGCAGTAAAGAACATTCTCAAGTACCTGAGAAGGACTAAGGAGGTGTTCTTGGTGTATGGCAGAAAAGACCTCCAGATCGAGACCTTTGCTAACTCCAGCTTCCAGAGTGACAAGGATGACTCCAAGTCCATGTCAGGTTATGTCTTTACCCTCAATGGAGGGGCGGTCTGTTGGAAGAGCTCCAAACAAGACACCGTTGCTCACTCGACGATGAAAGCAGAGTACATAACAACTTGTGATGACGCGAAGAAAGCAGTCTGGATGAGAAAGTTCCTACAAGAACTGCAGGTGGTTCCGCCCATTATAGATCTAATACCTCTGTATTGTGACAACAACGGCGCTATAGCCTTAGCGAAGGAACCCAGGTCCCACCAAAAGTCCAGACACATTTTGAGGCGTTACCACCTGATCAGGGAGATCGTTGATCGCTGGGAGATCTAGGTGAGAAGAGTAGATACGGAGAATAACACTGCAGATCCACTCATGAAGGCCATCCCTCAGACACAGTTCGAGAGGCTAATCAAGATGATAGGTCTGCGATATGCCAATACATGGCCCTAGTGCAAGTGGGAGATTGTTAGTGATATATGCCCTAGAGGCCATTATTGTATCATACTGGTTTGTATATTACTTAATGGAAGCTTGGGATATTCACAGTTGTATTGACAGTCTTGCTCAAAATGTTAGTATGCTACCTGGTTTGTTTCTACCTAAATATGTGCATGTGTTTCTTTTAGCATATCGCTTATACATATTGGTAGAGCCTTTCGGATCTTTGCTTGATTACCAGCGTTGTGATGGCAGCCACACTACTGGGGGCTGAGTAGTCTATAAGCACATCCTTATACAGATCCCTAGTCATAGGACTATCGAGACTGGGCATCGATACTCCAGAGTAGACTAGTGTATACGCTTCTCATCCCAGCAGGGGAGATGGTCTGTCCCACAGCAATTAGTACGTCGTACTGGAGATAGTATGCAGGTGCTCATTAAGTTATGAGTACACTAGACATGACTCATCGGGGATTGTTAGTGGGCATTATACCTATCGTTGGGTAGCAATTCCCAGGTGACATGAGTACATCTTAGTCCGTTGACTTGGCACTGCTATTTCGCCTCAAGTGGGTTCCCACTGTACTTTGATTACTGCCCTACCACGGCTCAAAGAAGTCGTGCAAACAGGTAGTAGTTGGGTACAGTCCCGAAGCATTTGGAGGTAGTGGCGGTTAGACGGGATTCGTCTCTCTCGATATTGGGGGTTGATATCGCGCTGTGTTCGAAGATCCATTACACAAAGTCCCTGGCCAATGCAAGCGAGATTTACTGGTAGGTATTTCAGTAGTTTCTCAGGGTGTTTTGGGCTACACTCCAACACGACTTATTACGCTATTAGGGATATGATGTTTACCGCCCCCTATGCCCGATATGCGATACTCTTAGACGAATAGACCAGACTGTACGGAGATTGCCACATACAGGCTCAGTAGGGGTTCGGATGAGTTTGCTCATCGGCTTTTTTATTGACAGATACCTGGGCAGCCGTTAAGTGCAGCTAGTACCGCATGCGGCTTGTGGTTAACCCCACTACCAGCGTACTATCAAGTCTTTAAAGTCCCACCTAGAGAGTTTCCCTGCATCGAGCAAAAGATGTAGAGGCCGTATGGTTTTCCGGCAGGGCTACGATCACGTATGTGTACTTGTGCACGTTTGATGTTCGGTCGGATAATACTAGTGGGCTTTGGTTTAATCCGGATCCTAGTATTATATTGATGGATCATTTTCGTCTCATTGTATTCGTGTTTCTCGGAACATGGATATAGGTATGTATATACGGATGAGAGGGGCATTCTTGTAATTGCTCAAGATTTCTTCTAGAAGGAGACACCTCATTAGGGTTTTGATTATTCATTTAATTAAAACAGTTATGAGGTGGAGGAAATATATTGTTATATTGATATATGATAATTCAAGCATGGCTACTTGGTTTGACCATTCAAGCATGAATTGACTTAGATATTTTATGAGATATTTTTGGCACTAGATATTTTGGATAAGATACTTTCTCTTCACAGGCTTATGGTCATATCAAGAGAGCCATCTCAATTATCATTTGTAAAAATACTTTCTCTTTCCTCAAGTACCATCTTCTTCTTCCTCTCAAGTCTTAAGGTGTCATGAGTTGAGTAAACTAGGGTTCCAAGAGAAAAATAAATCCATCTTCTTTCTCTACATCACCTAGGTCATCTGGTTTGTCAAACTAGGTGCCTTAGTTACCTCGAATTTGAGGTAGGAGCTCGGACTATAGACTCTCGGGTGGATTGTCTTTGACATGAGAAAGTCGATAAAGAAGCTACGATCTGGATTGATCCTCGGAGCCTACGATGACGAGGAGGACAGCGGAGAAGACCAGAAGGACTTGTATCTTGAGGTATAACCTTCTTACATAGTAGGTAAACCTACTGGTTAGTTTGTTAGTTATGGTTTAGCTAAGATCCTGGGGTTCAAGTCGATGTTACCATGTTTGTAAAATCGTTTTTTACTCGTTCCGCCTCCCCGTGAGCCAGGGGGGCAAGTGACGTCGACTTACAAATACCCATGTCCGAAATGAATTTAAATTAATATATATATATGAAACCATGTCAGTAGACCCCCAAGTTCCTAAACTAGATCCATAGACCCCCAAGTCCCTAAACAGGATCCATGGACCACTATGTCCCTAAACTAGAATCATGCCCTATGGAAAACTATGTCATGGAAGTCTTCCATATATAATCCAAGGACATCCATCGTGACGTAGAAGTCAACCAATTAACCACCACATGCCCTATGGCAGGCTATGTTATATTTGCTTCTCGTATACTATCCACGGACAACCATTCATGACACAAAAGTCAACTGTCCCGCCTGGCACGGCCATTTCTACCCTAGAAACTATATAAACCTGCTCCATGGTAAGTTGTTCTATATTAGCAATCCATACACAATTCACGGGCGTAAACGACTGAACGAATACGTGTTTCCTCGACGACCGAAACAGGTATGGTGGAAGATATATCATTTTTGTTATGTGATAAAATATACATAATACGAAATGTATGATGCGACTAAGTATATGTAAATTGAGATGTATAACATTGTATATGATGATTAAGAAATGCACTCCTCAATTGCTGTCTTTATATGCTCTTGTTGTTGAATATATACCATTGTCATCTGTTTTGCTCTCGTATTTAAACTTACTTAGGAATAAACCACGCGTAGAAAGTTCTCTACGTTTAATACGGATGGGTAATTAAGTACATGGGCTTGAGCCTGTAGGAAATCTAGTCCCCACAATTAAAAAATCCTTTCCGACGAATGAATTTGAGAAATCACGCTACATCGGTCGTATCCGCTTAAAACCTTAGCCATATGTTGCGTCGCATGAATGCGTCGTGCTGAGGAGCCATGTGGATCTGCATCGATCTAACCCCTTAAGCATCCCACGAGGGTTGAAACGATCACGTGGATGGTTTTTGGAAGTGAACATCGTCATCGCTTGATAGATGAGGTTCTTTGATCTTGCTTGATAATGCCTCTAAAGCGATATTCTTGCGTTGATTTTCTTTCTTCAACTTGATATCTCTGTTTACCGCCGAAAACAGAGACGAACTGGGATAGGACGTCTTGCCTGAATTTGGAGGCAGAAGCTTGTTTCCCCCAATAATAAGAGCAAAGCTATGTTAAAAATTTAAGAGGCGGCGCCTCACGTGCCTTCCACGAGGACGCCAACGCCAGAGTTAAAACCCTTATATTGGTGTCGCACGTGATCGTCACGTGGGCGCCGATGTGCAAAGCACATAAAGGAATTAAAACTATAATTAGCGCCGACGTGCACAACATGTGAGCGTCGGCGCCTAGGTAGAATTAAATTCTACTCTCTGTTAAACAGAGCCGTTGGATCAAAGATCTAACGGAGATGATAAATCATCAAGACTGAGAATTAAAATTCTGTTAAGAGGTAATATTACTCAAATCTTTCTAAGAAAAGAAATATACCTTCGGTGGGATCATAGAATAAAATTCTATACCCTCTGTAAAACAAAGGACCGTTGAATTAAAATCTAATGGTGATTAAAGAATCACCGATTTACAGAATAAATTATGTGCAAGGAAAAATATTTCCCCAATCTTATTCTGTAAAACAGAAGCCCTTGGATCAAAGATCCAATGATGGGTAAAAATCCCCAAATCAATTAGGATCTCTTAATGAGAGATTTCTTCATCTAATTAACAAACTCGCCTCTACTATATAAAGGACTAAAGACTTCAAGTCTAAAAAGAAGGAAAACCGCCCCCCCTCCCATATGCTTCGAAAAACAAAGCAGAAAGCTTCAATAAGGAAGAAAGAAGAAGATCTCCCTTCTCAGAAAAAAACCCTAGGTAAATAAAAAGAAGAGAGATCAAGGCTTCTCATTTACCTATGGAAAGGTTTAACCCTTTTAAAAGAATTTAGTTCTTTCTCTGGATTTGAGATCCACAGGACAAGTCTCCTAAAAGTTGAGAATTTAATTCTCATCGGGAAGAACTTGTTCTTGAGAATCAAAGATTTAGAAAAGAATTAGGAAATCGAACTCCTAAAAAACAAAGAATATAAGAAAAAGACCTAGCGCCCAGCGCTTCACGTGCCCCTCACGTGGGCGCCACAAAAAAAGGGGAGTGCCTAGCACTCATTGAGCGACGCCCAGTGCTCAACGCCGCACGTGTCCCTCACGTGGGCGCCAAAGAATAAAAAGAACTCAGGGAGTGGCGCCCAGCGCCTAGCGCCTCACGTGGGCACCACAGAATAAAAGGAACTCAGGGAGTGGCGTCCAGCGCCTAGCGCCTCACGTGCCCCTCACGTGGGCGCCACAGAATAAAGAGCACTCATTGAGAGGCACTCAGTGCCCGGCGCCTCACGTGTTCCTCACATGGGCGCCATAAAAAGGAGTGCTTAGCACTCGGTAAGCGGCGTCCAGCGCCTCACGTGACCCTCACATGGGCGTCACAGAATAAAAAGTGCTTGGCACCTACTAGGCAGCGCCTAGCTCTTCACGTGCTTCGCATGTGGGCACCATAAAGAGTGCTTAGCATTCCATATAAAGACAAAATGGGTAAAGTGCTTAACACTTATTGGGCAATCCCCATAACTAAAAGCCTACATGATTATATGTGAGTGTCAGAACTTACATAAGTGCTTAGCACTTTTTGCACAAAAAAGGGGCCGAGACCAAACAAATGCTTAGCACTCTTTTTCAAATAAAAAGAAAACCGAGTGGACCATGCCCAAGTTGGTTAGGTCCCTTGAGAGTAGAAACTCCCTAATTCAGATCAACCGAGCCCATGTGCCCACTACTTTCCAAACTGATCTTAGTCCCAAATACGACTATCGATCTTCCAACTGATGATATCCCAAAACGATATCTTGGGTTTACTATTAATCCATTTTCCCTCAATCACGGGAATTGGTTCAAGGATACATCTCTCTACACCTCTGATACATGTCATTGTAATTCCTTAACATCTTCAGAGAAGTGGCGGGTCCCGACAACCAACTGCTTTTTGGTGCACTTCCCAAACTGACGTGCACATCCTAAATCAAACCACATTCCAAACTGGATGCATCCCATATTATCGTTGCTCATCCCGTCACGTAACAAACACACGTGCACGCAAGATGGACAATGGACCAAAACGTCCTTAAACTAACAACGGACTGAGACGTCCTTAAACTAAAATCTCACCTCTAAAATGGTGATCAATGGACCGAAACGTCCCTAAACTAACAATAGACCGAGATATCCCTAAACTAACAACGGACCGAGACGTACTTAAACTAAACCTTCACCCCAAATGGCGACAACGGACCGTAATGTCTTTAAACTAAAACGTTGCCTCCAAAATGGAAACAAAGGACCATAAAGTCCTTAAACTAAAACCTCATCTCCAAAATGGTGATCAACAGACCGAGATGTTCTCAAACTAGAACTTCGCCTCCAAAATGGCGATAATGGACCGAAATGTCCCTCAACTAAGACAACACAGCCCAAATGCTCTCTTGTTGGATCTGAAACAAAAAAGATCCTAAAACCTTGTTAAGTAGATCTTAGTCTCAAATTGGACTAACGTATCCTTAACAAAAAACCAACCGAGCCCCAAATGCTCACATATATTTAAGTCGATCTTAACCCCAAAATAGGTTAATGATGCTTAAATAAAACAAACCCAAATCTATGATATACAGATTTGGAATAATCCACGTCCTACGGGCGACAACATAAATTAGACTCCATATACAATCCACGGACAACCTAAACAAATAAAAACACACACACGACATGAAGTGAACTTCCAGAGCAGAAGAAAGGGGTTATCGCGATGCGATAACGTAATTAACTGCAGGGGCTTGCGCCTGCAGGGAAAAGCGTTCCCACAATCAAAACCCCTCGCAAACGAGGGGGAATCTGAAGAAGTCTGCTACAACGGCCGCATCCGTCCAAACCTCCGATATACGGTGCCATAAATCAACTTGGCATCTTCAAAGAGGTGGATGGATAAATCCAAATAGCATCTGCCCTCAAAATTTAGGCCAGACGTCCTAACGTCCCGGTCGCGACTTTCGGCGGTGAACAGATTCCGGCTCGCCCGGTGGGACCTTTTCCTCTTTCCACTGCACACTTCGTGTGTCATGTTCACGAAAAAAATCGCGGTTTGCTATGGTTACCCTTGGGTTTGAGGTACTAAGATTTGTGTGACAACCATAAATTTTCTGTACAATTTTTTTCAAAAATAAAAAAAGGGGTACTTGAGCCTGAGCACAAGTTATAAGTTTGATTTGCTTTTGAACAGCAAGAAGAAGCTTGTAGCTCATTGGTAAGACCTTGCACTACTGAACCAAAGCACCAGAGTTCAAATACCATCAACCACACATTTTTTTTAATTAAATTCTTTTAATCTTTTAGAAGCCCAAGAGTCTACACATGCACTACACGTAATAGGGTAAGTTACAGAATAAACAAATGCCACCACGAGGCTAGACCAATCGTCAGGGACACGTGGCAGCAAGACGAGCCCCAACTCGCCCGACTCGGGCCGGCGCAGCTCTTGAATCGGCCGGCGCCACCAGGTCAACTAAGTCCGATCCCACTTTTTCTTGAACCCCCTACACTCTTTGGAGTACCCAACTCCCTCTGCACTGTTTAAATTTTCTGCAATTAACCAGAGAATTAAAATAACCCATTTTAATCCTTTTTAATGCAAATTTAAATACAATTTTTATCACACCCTTTCACTACCCTAAACCCTAGATTTTTCCTATAAATACCACTTCTCAAATCACCCCCATCACTCACAAATCCCTGCCCAAACTCTCAAGAAAATTCCAAGTCTTTTGTGTGTAAGTGGAGTTAGCAAAAAGGTGAAGCTCCGACGAACTTCCGACGGCAATCCGAGGAGATTCCGACGACGAAACGACGCACCGGCACCTCCCACCTCTTCCTCCTTTTTTCTTCTAGTCTAATAACCTGTAAGTCCCTACTTCTCCTTCTTTTCTATATTCTAAAAACTTTCAAAACTAAAAATTCGACGGAAGCGGAGTTAGTCCGACTTCCGATTCGGTTTTCTTTAAAAACTATAATTTTTCTTAATCAAGATACCTTCATATCATCACATATTGTTCATTAAACATTAATAAACATCTTTAACAAGTTTCATCACAAAAGATTGTTATATGCACCTTTTATCGCAATTTTACATTAAAATACCACAAACTTTAGTTTCCGACATAAACTCTATATACCTTTAAACGTTTAGATAACTCACGAGGTAATGACCTACCTCCTAACAACACATATATCTAACATAGCACGATGGAATTTGGGAATATAGATTCGGAAAATACGACTTTACATATAACCTTCAACTATTAAAACATTTTTCTACAAGAAATGTATTTTAACAAATCTTTGCAATTGCGCCTCTACAACCCATTTCAGGGAACCCTTTCGAGATGGTGCGGACTATCGCACATCCTCGGGCTTAGTAGAGTAAGATGCAGACCTCCGCAAGGAGCATACGATCTCGAATGATTTAAAATACAATTTTCTTTAGATAATGTGATTTCTATTATAAATAAAACCTATATTTTTAAAAAATAAATATATATGTAATTAATATAAAAATATCTATTTTTAATATTTATAATACGTCCAAACAATGGAGCAACCAACAATCTAAATCAGAAATCGACTCCAAAGAGTGCAACGTCACCACACATACACTCTAAGTCTTGCTTCTAAGTCCATAATATACCACTTCTAAATTGATGGAGTTTCCACTAGATACAAGAATATATGAATAATCAAGAGTGAGTATGATACAATAATTACCCACTTACCAATCAATCCCCGAAAAGAATGTGTGCCCAAGCCGCTGATAATCCAAGCGGTGAAACCTACAAGAAACTGTGGCACAACGGGGATGAGTTGCCAACTCAGTGAATAAAAGTACATCTAAAAGTAGAAATCGAAATGCAGGACGATACCTAGGTCATAAGTATAGTCCTATCATAATCTGTACCAATATATTATATGGTATGCATATGTGCAATACTAATTATCATGCAATCCCAAGTATAATATCTCAATGTCGTATGAATCAAAATCATGAATCCAGAGTTCGTGTTGGAATCCCTTTTTATATATGAATGTCTATACAAATATATGCAGGTACTGTCCTCCGGATCAGTCCTTGTCGAATCCACTAAATAATATCTAACTACGTACCTCATGATAATGATCATATCAATATATATATAGATGTCCAGTATCGACATCGAAATCCGAAATCTCTCGTGTCCATCATCGATACGCAAATACAGATATCGTCGACACCAACTCAATAAATGATCGTCAACCGATATCTTAAATACGATCAGTATACCCTGTATATCCGCCGTGCCCAATCGAACCCTGGTCAGTATCCCCTGGATATCTGCCGTGCTCGTTTCTATATCAGGTCAGTATCCCGTGGATATCTGCCGTGCTCATTTCTATCTCCGGAATCGAGTTGCCTCGTTAGGCTCTCCGCCTATAATGCGGCTATCCTGCCCCTCGGTCTCGACCGGGTCCACCATATATCCTACTGTATGCCCACCAACTCGGTCCGGATAACTTGTAAATCCGTAACCGTATAACCCCCAACTCGGTTCGGAATGAAATCAGAAAACACGAAACTCATGGTGGACGTTTAACTCATCATATTAAAATATCAGATAAGGAATAAGAATACTTGCATAGATTATATTGATGATATATTACATATATATACATATATAACAGTGTCCCATACCACCGTTATATATCATCAGGAGTAGAATATCCAGAAAATCCATAAGAATCAAATACAACATCTATAGTACTAATATTCGTAATTTACAATAGGAATAAAGAAGACTACGTAATTATATCACATAAACATAGATTTCAATTTTACTGTGTTATGGTACTACTAATGATGTGTAGTGTAGCATACGCGTCTGTGCTCGTGCAACATGGCAATCATTAGTTTTTGTGTAAGTATTTTACGGTGTAACAACCTATTTATTTTAATATCTATATAACAGAATGGTTCTACAGTGACATGGCAGTACCAATGAGGTGTAGTGTAACATTCATTCACGTGCTTGTGCAGCATAGTACTCATTGGTATTTGTGCAGTGTTCTACCAGAGTGTGCGTAACGCAGAAATGTATAATATTGATAATATAATGAAAACATGAAAAGTAATCTAAACGTAACTATTGTAATTACTTGCTATGAGCTATACCATTATCTTTAGAAATGATCGAAACATTAAGTTTGAAATAAGGAAGCTGCCCTAGATTTAAAATAGATATCCGTTTTAGAAACTGGCACGCATCCTAGTATTTTTATTTAAAAGACAAACGAATCGTAGTTTTTAAAAGAATATAGCTCACACAAGCATTACATCCTAAAACAGAATATAACCTAACTCTACGAGTCAAAAGATAAATTGGACGTTATTCGGCATACAAAGTTCATCATTTCCAATACGTATAAATCATTGTATTATATCTCATCATATCACTGTATCTGTATCACCTCAAGTCTTGCGTGATCCCTCATACAAATCCCTCAAAACATATCCATATCGTATCCCTGTATCTGTGTCATCACAAGTATGGCATGATCTCTCGTACAAATCCACCAAACCATATACATATCGTATCACTGTATCTCATATATAACCATGCATGAAACTGTATGAAATTGAAGGACATACTAGATGCGATACTATATAAATATCTTGAATAAATACTAAACTAACTAGATATCATAATACTATTTGTAAGGTTGCGGGGGTGCTATACGCCATCCACTCGACTTCCCTAGTAGATGTAAATCTACTCACCAACTTAAAAGCTCGCTGAATCCACGCTGCTTCATCGCCAACTCCGTCTCGGAATCCTCGAATCGTACCAATATTCGTATTCAAATCGCATTGATGTAAATATCATATCGAAAACCAAAGAAACAAGATAAACGCCCGTAGCTTAGAACCTACAACACACTTAACCCAAACACGGCAACAAAATTCTGTCGCTAACGTATAAACGTCAACGATTCAGCTGCAACATCAAAATACGAAAACTCTGTATCGTAAATATCTGAAATTTAATAAACCATTTCTAAAACGTTCCCAGATTTTACTTTGTAAATAATTAGACAACACAAACAATATAGATACTAGTAAAATACAACTTAAAGCTACAGAAGAAGAATCAACACCAAAATCCATAGGATGGCAGGCGTCGCCGGATTTCAAGGTTACCTCGCCGGATTTTGTGGGGAGTTTGGGGCTCAGGTTTTAAGTGTAGTCTTCTAGTTTGCTCATTATACTTTTGATCTTGTTAGTTTTTCTAGTGATTATTCGTATTAATTCCAGATTCAATAACAGTGAACTAGATAACACAAACTCCTAGTTTATGATACCGCACAACTAAAACATGCTATGCGTCGATATTATGAGTTAACTGAACTTAAATTAATCTGAGTTAACCCTTCAGTGGTCATGCCAAATAAAAACAGAATTCATGGTATGATATATCCGTGTTGTATATAGGATTTTAACTCCAAAACTGACATTAGCTCCCAGATTTCACATACTGATTAAATAACTTAAACTAACAATACAAAATATCCTAATATAGATATATGGAGCTACCCTAAAATTTCTAACACCCAAATCCCTAGGAAAACCGGCGAGATCGGATTTGTCCTTATTGTCGCCGGCCAAAATCCGAGCAAAGGAGCTCGTCTTCCTATGGGTTATTCTAAGTCTAGATTACAATATAATGACACTGTTTGGTTTGGTTAATTTCCATCTAAACTATAGCAGATTCCAGACAGATCCTAAACTTATCAAAATACGATATCCGATTTAAAACAAAAACTGAATTGAACTAAAACAGTAGGGTTGAACTTATACCTATTGAATGATTCACAAGAGAACACCAGCTCCAGAATCCTATGATGGAATCCTCTAAGGGTTGTAGTGTATTGAGTTTGATGAAAGGTACACTTGCTGAAGGAAGCAATTGCTCTCTTTTTCTCTTTTAGTATGAACACTTAGGAATTTCTTGGTTTGGGCTGAAGAAGTGTAGTGTTCAGTTGAGAGGCTAAGAAATTTACCAGGTATTGTGTGGTGTAAAGAATGCATGAGGTGGAGGTTAAGAGATGGAGGTGGCATGAGAGGAAGGAGGAGGTGTGAGTATGAAAGGGGTGGTATTTTCATGCAAGAAGGAGGTGGACACATGAAGTGTCATCTAGGATATGCTATGCCATGGTTACAACTTAAGCTTAACATGACCTTACCCTTTTTGCATAATAACCCTTAATAAATTCTAATTTGCATAAGGAACTAACCTTATCACATAACCCCCCATATTATATCATATTACACATGAAACGAATCTTTTTTACTAAAACCCTTGAAATTTACTAATGTTATAAACTAAAATTTTAATTTTAATTTGTTTCATATACTACTTATGAAAATGTCCTATTTGGTTTTAATAACGTTTTAAATTAACCTTTTACTATTTAATTAATTAAATTTATTTATTTTCTAAAATTTTCAAAATGTTACAATATTCCTCCCTTAAGAAAGTTCGGTCCCCGAATTTAAATTAACCCTTTTCTTAAAACATGTTCTTAACCAAATTAACTTATTTCAAAACAATTTCCCGGGTCCAACTTTAAAACATGAAATTTCCTCGATGTCACAAGACTCCAAAGTCCCATATGAGCTAAAATGCATCACAACGCAACCGTGTGCGTGAAAACTCAAAAGATATAATCTTTCATAACTGTAATTCTAGCGTTTGCTATGAGAATTACTCCAGTTATGACAAAAATTTTGCCAAATACGAAAACCGTTGTGTATCCTAAGTACACAAAATCAATGCCATGATCGCAATGCAATATCAGTGCACACGACCAAGCGAAAATATAAAAATCAAATTATCACATATCCTATCAAGTGCAAAGCACGAAAACAAAATCAACCCTAATGGGTTTTCACGTAAGTCTCAAGCCACACTTCACTGTGTGCACGAAAACAAAACAGCGCTAAGTGCAATAGGCGTGCACGAAACGATATCCACCGCATCCGTTGTGTATGGAATAAAATTATACAAAATAAAACCAAGTGCATCGGGGTTCACAATTTCAAAACGGGAAACTAGTGTGCTCGAAATCAAACCAAGTATACCAAGAATATATATATAAATTTTTAACCATGTGCATCTGATGTGCACGGAAAATAATTGTAGTGCATCCGGTGTACACAACACTCCAATCGAGGGCAGTCACCTCGCACTAAAATCTCAACAAGTGCACCTGGTGTGCACAAAACATAAATTGATCCTTAAATCCTTAAAAAACATATATTCTTCTCAATAAGTAGTGTCTCCAAATCTTCAAAGCGAAAATCACAGCTGCTAGCTCCAAATCATGAGTTGGTAATTCTTCTCATGGGTCTTCAACTATCTTGATGCGTAAGCTATAACATTCCCATGCTGCATCAAAACACATCCCAAATCTTTCCCAGATGCGTCACTGTGAATCACCAATCCTCCGGAACCGTCTGATACGGTCAAAATAGGAGCGGTTATCAATCTTTGCTTCAACGCCTCAAAAGATGACGCACAACTATCCGTCCATACGAACGGTACTTCCTTTCGCGTAAGCTTGGTCAACGGCTCAGCTAAATGAGCAAAATTCTCCACGAACCTTCTGTAATATCTGGCAAGTTCAAGAAAACTTCTGATCTCTGCTACGTTCTTCAGAATCGGCCAATCTTGAACTGCTGCAATCTTCCCAGGGTCAACGGCGATTCCATCTCTAGATACGACATGCCCCAAAACTTCACTTCTTCAAGCCAAAACTCGCACTTGCTCATCTTTGCATATAATCTTTCTTGCCTCAACGTCTGTAATGCGATCTTCAAGTGTTCAGCATACTCTTCTAGGCTCCTCGAGTAGACCAGAATAACATCGATGAACACCACTATAAACTAGTCCAAGAATGGTGAAAAGATTCGGTTCATCAAGTCCATAAATATCGCCGGTGCATTCGTGACTCCGAATGGCATCACTAAATACTCGTAATGTCTATATCGAGTTCGGAATGAAATATCCTCTGATTTAACTCGAACTTGATGATATCCGGACCGCAAATCTAGCTTCGAGAATACCCTCGCGCCACTGAGTTGCTCGAATAATTCGCCAATGCGAGAGATCGGGTACTTGTTGTTAATAGTCACCCAGTTTAATTCTCGATAATCGATGCACATCCTCCTTGTGCCATCTTTCTTCTTGACTAGAAGTACTGGAGCTCCCCAAGGTGAATTACTGTTTCGAATCCAACCCTTCTCTAGCAATTCGGTAACCTGCTTCTTGACTTCTTCCAACTCCACTGGTGCCATCGGATGGTACGCCTTTGAGATTGGCGCTGCATCAGGAACAAGATCGATCGCGAACTCCACATCTCATTTTGGCGGTAAACCCGAGATGTCTTCGAACACGTCTATGAACTTTCAAACTACAGCTGGCGCTTCCTCCTTATCAACTTCCATCGATGAAAGAACATTGTTTGTCGGCCTAGCCCTAAACTCGACTGGCCCGACAGAACAACTACCTCCAGCAAAACAAACTCTGGATGTCCGAGAATCTGGAAAATCAATTTCTTTGCCCTACAATCAATGTGAGCGTGGAAAGTGCCGAGAAAATCCATTCCCAAGACAACTTCATAACTGCCGGTATCAATCACCAAGAAATCTGCAAAACATGAACTGGTAAGCAATGAAACTGAGAGAACCAAGGTAATAAAACGACCATGGAATAAGGAAATGAATCAAGACCAGGACTCTAAGTAACCATGCTGCAGTTCATGGGTACAATCACATAACTCCATTCAAGTCGCCCAAATCCTAGTATCAGAATAGAAAGAAACAATAGGGTTTCAAGTCGAGATGCCAAGTTGTTTGCATATCGTCAAGACAAAAGATCAAGAGAAAGATAAAATTCAAGAATCACGAGAACAATGTGGCAGGACATATTCCTAACTACGAGTTTTCTGATTCGTATATTGGGTCCAATACCCAACTACAAAAGAATCAACCCGATAACCTAAATTCTATGTCTCTAATACCAAACAAACCCTGTCACTCCCCGCTTCTCAGAGTGCGCTAAGATCGGCACGTGACAGAGCCAAGCATGCTACCTGTGGCTAGGAAACATCCTTCCACAGTCACATTACGGCTGTCTAGAAGATATCAAGAACAGGAAAATATAGTAAACTATCTAGTACATGTCCATAAGCCAGAATAAACGAGTCAGGAAATAATATGCGGAAGCAATAAATCCAAGTAACAATAACAATCTGGAAAGTACGGAAGTAACTGAACTAACTGGATACTAACTGCTCGGCCTGACGGCAGAAATACTCCTGATCAGCCTGCGTCAAAGGTAGAAGATCTGGGCCATGCAAAACCCAGACGTCAGTGCGTCATAATATCAACAATAATATAATCAAGGGGTAGCAGGACATGCAGGCATGAGTATGAACAGTAACAAGTCAACATGAAGATATAACAGTGAAGTATAACAGTATAAGTGACGTGCAGTGATCAATCTAAACTGTGCTACTGGGTTATCTATTCTAAATTCTTCGAAATCAATTAATGTAATTCTCATGGTAACCCATCGGTAATTATTCCGTAACGCCCGGAAAAACGAAAAACAATAGGTATTCCGTAACGCCCGGAAAAACGACAAACAATATGATAGCCCTTTGAGTTATGTTCGGTTACAATCTTGATTTCCCCATACCCCCAAATTATGTGTTCAAGTCAGGTATTGATAAATCTGAAGCTAATGCCAACACAGGATCAAGCAGGAACAGCTTTGTCTGTACAGACAACAGGATATGTCCATCGGGACAACATGTCAGGATTGTCGGCATTAGAAACAGGATCAGGTAACATGTCAAGTAGTGATATATCAGGTCATGTTAGGTAGTGTACATGTATCAAGTCGTGTCAAGTAGTGTACATGTATCAAGTCGTGTGAAGTAATGCACAGGTATCAAGCGGATGCTCATAATAAAACTGTAACAGGTATGGGTGCACAAATAAAGCATGGATGCACAAATATTTATCAGGGATTACATCAGGACTATGTAGGATGCATAAGATCAAGTATGGGATACTAATGTAACAGTAAAATGAAATATTGTGACATGGTATACAAATAGATATAGAATTAATGGTATGGATCCACAATTATCGACTAGGATTACACTTATAGTTCTAATACTTAATGAGATGCACATTATCTATCATGGGGTGTTAATGTAACAATAATATGTAATACTGGGATCTGTAGATGCAACTATATGTATATTAAATGATATGGATGTAAACGGGTATCCGAAAACGGTAAAATTTTTAGTATAGATGTATAATATGATAAACGGGTAACATTTTACTCATATGGATGCATAATACTATACCTAGCATGTAGCAAGATGAATTAGCATGTGACTAGATATGTAAATAATGATATTGATGTGTACGGACGTCATATGACAGTAAAATGATAAACTGATAAATGCGGGATGTACAACTAAACAATATAAAATGTAAATATTCTATTGGGTTCAGTATATTATAATCTAGCATGTATCAAGATAAATTTGCATGCACTAGATATGAAATAACTTGCACGGATGCACACGGATATCCGGAAACGGTGAAACATGCAAAAATGATAATGTGGGATGCATAACTAATCATTATATGATGTTATTATTCAAATGAATATAGAATATAGTAGTATAGCATGTAGCAAGATTAACTTGCCTCAATCGGATCACAATACGGGATGCGTACGCAGCGTCCAATGTCGGTAAAGCCGCGACGCACACACGGGCGTACAGAACTGAACCAAGCAAAGCAAGGATGTGACCACGCAGGTAGGGGACGTTCACTCGATCGTCTGGATTGTCGGGGTCGAGCCCGGCTCCGGCGAACACTGGAAAACAAGAATCCAAGAAAGTAGAGAGAATAGAAGAAAAGAAAAGGAAGAAGAAGAAGGAAGGAAGAAGAGCTGTAGTGGTTTGGTGCTCAGGTGTTTAGCTCAGGGGTCAGAGAAAGGTGCGATGGGGTGACGACGAGGTCATGGGTCACCGGCGATGGGGTTTCACGGTCAAGGTAGTGGGTTGCGGCAAGCAGCTGGGGTCGGGTTCAGTGCAGGGAAGAGCAAAGGGTCGTGGCTAGTAGGGTGAGGATAGGAGAGAGGAGAGAAGGTGGTGGCGAAGGATGAAGCCAGGGATTGGAACTCCGGCGGCTAGGGTGTAGGGTTCTTGCAGCGTCGGTTCTTGAGTTGCAGCAAAGTCGGGTTTTCATGGTTGTTGGTGGTGTGAGGAGAAAGTGGAGAAGGAGACGAGAGATGTGAAGATGAAGAAAGGCGATGAGGATGGTGACGAGGCCGACGAGGGAGATCGGCGGCGAGGTCGGAGATAGAGGTGATGAGAACGTGGATAGAGACGATAGGATCTTTGTGGGGTTGTGGGTGCAGGCAGAGGAGGATAAGGAAACGAGGGTGGAGACGAGGGGTCGCCAGCGCGAGGGCGACGGCGAGGCATGGTCGCGAGCGTGGGTTAGAGCACAGGGAAAACGAAGGAGAAGAAGATGATATGGATGTACGTTGGTTTAAAATATATAAGTGTTTAAAAAAATATAAAAGAAATAATATAGAGAGATAGACACAGGGAGATGTAGAGGAGAGAGAGAGAGGGATAGAGAAAGAGAGAGAAATAAATATCGAGAGGAGAGAGAGTGGGAGAGAGAAAGAGAAAGAAATAGTGTTCTGTAGAAATTTTAGATTTTAAAAAAAATCTTTTTTGTTATATTAAGTTTTAAACAGTTATAAATATTTAAAGATATAATATTAGTTAATTTTGAGTTTTAGGCTAAATACAAAATAGTCCAAAAGACGTCCGGGTCGGGTCTAAAAATCCAGTTTTAAAATACGGAAAACATACGTGTAGACCAAATCAAAATAGGATATCCGGGTAACGAAAATGCATACCCCCAAGAACGGTTGCACGTTCGTGCGCGTAGCTATCCAAACAAGTCCGTATCGCTGAACGGGACGAGAACAAGATGCGCGGATGCTACGACAGGGTTAGGGGTATCTTGCAGGCCATGCAATGTATTTTTAAAATATTTTATGTGACTTCAAATGTTATGTTGAAAAATGCAGATGCCAGATAATGTCAGTATGCAGTATGTAATAATGTAAGTGCATGGATCCACATAATAAGCCAGGATAAATTATAAACATGAATCAAGACGGGTTTCAAGCATGCGGGTCAGGTCGGATGCAAATACAGATGTCAAAATACTATTCGCACCCAAAACACAGTAAATCAGGAAAATGCCATAAATAAAGAAATACATGAACTAGAACTGGTATAAATGAACTAGGGTGTTATATTATACCCAACTACAAAAAGAATTTCTTCCTCGAAATTCCCAAGACAAGAAAAGATAAACAATCAAGAAACTACAAGAATAGGTGTGGAAAAATCTGTCGAATCTCGTCTTCTCGTTCCCAAGTCGATTCTCCATGCGAGCGATTCCCCCAAGAAACAAGCACGAGAGGAATAACCTTGTTTTTAAGGACCTTTTCTCTTCGATCAATGATCGACATCGGTCGTTCCTCAAAGGTCAAATCCTCCCTTACAGTCAGCTCCGAATGATCCAGCACGTGTGTTTCATCTCGAACATACTTATGAAGTTGAGATACATAAAACACGTCATGAACATTTGCCAAAGATTGTGGTAAAGCCAATCGATAAGCCACTTCTCCAACACGCTCCAAAATCTCGAAAGGCCCCACGAGTCGAGGACTAAGCTTACTTCGACTCCCAAAACGAATTACTCCTCTAGTCGGTGATATCTTCAAGAATACTATATCACCAACAACGAACTCTAGAGATCTTCTCGATATATCGGCCCAACTTTTCTGCCGATCTTGTGCTGCCTTCATATGATTCCGGATAGTATTAACTTTCTCCCCGGTTTGCACGATCAAATCCGGTCCCAACAATCTTCGTTCTCCAACATCGTCCCAACAAACAGGTGAATAACACTTGTGACCATACAATGCTTTGAATGGAGCCATCTGAATAGTCGCCTGAAAGCTGTTATTGTAAGAAAAACTCCACCAAGTGTAGATGAGAAGTCTAACATGCAAGCTCTCAACATGTCTTCAAGAGTTTGGATCGTTCTCTCCGACTGGCCATCTATCTGAGAATGATAAGCTGTGCTAAACTTCAATTATGTCCCCAAACTTTCCTGTAAACTCCTACAGAAGTGCGATAAGAATCGGGTGTCACGGTCGGACACGATACTCACAGGTACTCCATGCAATCTCACAATCTCCTGCATGTACCGTTCTGTTAACGATTCCGTTGACTGACCAACTCGAAATGGTATGAAATGAGCTGCCTTGGTCAATCGATCAACAATCACCCAAACTGCATTATTACCCTTTGGACTCCGCGGTAAAGCTATCACGAAATCCACGGTTATATGTTCCCACTTCCATTGAGGAATTGGACGTGGTTGCAATAAACCAGTTACCCTTTGATGTTCAGCCTTGACTTACTGACACACCAAGCACTTCGTTACAAAGCGAGCAATCTTCCTTTTCATGCCTTCCAACCAGAAATGTTGTCATAGATCACGGTACATTTTCATGCCTCCTGGATGTACGAAATATGCAAAACTGTGTGCCTCCCTCATAACTTCTTTCCGAATATCTCCTTTCGGCACACACAAACGGCTACCATATCGCAACGAACCATCTTCATGAATCAACAAGTCTGTTCGAAGTCTTGCTTCAACCTGTTCTCGAAACTTCTGCAATCTTGGGCCGTGCGACTGTGCTGCTTTAATATTATCGATCAATGATGACTGTACTTCCAGCTGCATCAACCGTCCCGAAGAATAGGGTAGCACAATCTCTAACTCGAATCTTTGAAAATCTTCGATAAGCTCCTTCTGTGCAGTTAACATCCGAATTGCTGGCAACCGACTAAGCGCATTTGGCACTACATTAACTTTTCCCGGATAGTACTTAAGATCAAGATCGTAGTCAGTCATCAGCTCCAACCATCTACGCTGCTTCATGTTTAGCTCTTTCTGTGTGAACACATACATTAGGCTTTTGTGATCGGTGAATACTTCGACCCTTTCGCCCAATAAGTAGTGTCTCTAAATCTTCAAAGCGAAAAACACAGCTGTTAGCTCCAAATCATGAATTAGGTAATTCTTCTCATGGGTCTTCAACTGTCTCGATGCGTAAGCTATAACCTTCCCATGCTGCATCAAAACACATCCCAAACCTTTCCCAGATGAGTCACTGTGAATCACCAATCCTCAGGAACTGTCTGGTACGGTCAAAATAGAAGCGGTTATCAATCTTTGCTTCAACGCCTCAAAAGATGACGCACAACTATCCGTCCATACGAGCGGTACTTCCTTTCTCATAAGCTTGGTCAACGGCTCAGCTAAATGAGCAAAATTTTCCACGAACTTTCTGTAATAACTGGCAAGTTCAAGAAAACTTCTGATCTCTGCTACGTTCTTCAGAATCGGCCAATCTTGAACTACTGCAATTTTCCCAGGGTCAACGGTGATTCCATCTCTAGATACGACATGCCCCAAAACTTCACTTCTTTAAGCCAAAACTCGCACTTGCCCATCTTTGCATATAATTTTTCTTGCCTCAACGTCTGTAGTGAGATCTTCAAGTGTTCAGCATACTCTTCTAGGCTCCTTGACTAGAGCAAAATATCATCGATGAACACCACTATAAACTGGTCCAAGAATGGTGAAAAGATTCGGTTCATCAAGTCCATAAATATCGCCGGTGCATTCGTGACTCCGAATGGCATCACTAAATACTCGTAATGTCTATATCGAGTTCGGAACGCAGTCTTGCAAATATCCTCTGATTTAACTCGAACTTGATCGCAAATCTAGCTTCGAGAATACTCTCGCGCCAATGAGTTGCTCGAATAATTTGCCAATGCGAGGGATCGGGTACTTATTCTTAATAGTCACCTGGTTTAATTCTCGATAATCGATGCACATCCTCCTTGTGCCATCTTTCTTCTTGACTAGAAGAACTGGAGCTCCCCAAGGTGAATTATTGTTTCGAATCCAACCCTTCTCTAGCAATTCTGTAACCTGCTTCTTGACTTCTTCCAACTCCACTGGTGCCATCGGATGGTACGCCTTTGAGATTGGCGCTGCACCAGGAACAAAATCGATCGCGAACTCCACATCTCGTTTTGACGGTAAACCCGAAATGTCCTCAAACACGTCCATGAACTTTCAAACTACAGCTGGCGCTTCCTCCTTATCAACTTCCATTGATGAAAGAACATTGTTTGTCAGCCTAGCCCTAAACTCTACTGGCCCGACAGAACAACTACCTCCAGCAAAACAAATTCCGGATGTCCGGAAATCTGGAAAATCACTTTCTTTACCCCACAATCAATGTAAGTATGGAAAGTGCCGAGAAAATCCATTCCCAAGACAACTTCATAACTGCCGGTATCAATCACAAAGAAATCTGCAAAACATGAACTGGTAAGCGATGAAACTGAGAGAACCAAGGTAATAAAACGACCATGGAACAAGGAAATGAATCAAGACAAGGACTCCAAGTTACTTAAATAGAGTACCGTATTGTAACCATGCTGCAGTTCATGAGTACAATCACATGACTCCGTTCATGTCGTCCAAATCCTAGTATCAGAATAGAAAGAAACAATAGGGAACCAGAAGGTTTCAAGTCGAGATGCAAAGTTATTTGCATATCGTAAAGACAAAGGATCAAGAGAAAGATAAGATTCAAGAATCACGAGAACAATGTGGCAGAACATGTTCCTAACTACGAGTTTTCTGATTCGTGTATTGGGTCCAATACCCAACTACAAAAGAATCAACCCGATAACCTAAATTCTATGTCTCTAATACCAAACAATCCCGTCATGCCCCGCTTCTCAGAGTGCACTAAGATCGGCACTGTTAGTTATGTGTATGCTCTAGAGGCCATTGCTATACATAGGATGTATATTGTAGTGGATGCTGGGACATATATAGGAAGGACTTTCTTGCTCGACATGATAGTATGCTATCTGGTTGATCTTTACCTTAACGTGTATACTGATTGTCTCTCTGTTACATGTTGGTAAAGCCCTTAGGATGTGTACTTGGCTACCTGAACTATGATGCGGATCATACTAGTGGGGACATGGTAGTCTATAAGTACATCCTTCAAGGTCCCTAGTCGTGGGTGTATCGAGACGGGGCATCGATATACCAGAGTAGACTAGCGTATACCTTCTCGACCCATACAGATGGGCGATGGATGATCCCATATCCATTGGTGTTTGACATCAGAGATGATATACGGGTGCTCATTGGAGACTGGGTACACTGGACGGACTCGCCGAGAACTCCCAGATGGTATTATACCGTACGTCAGATGGCAGTTCTCTGGTGACACTGGTACAGAGTAGTCTGTTGACCCGAGATCGTCATAGAGTCTTGTGTGGTTCCCACTGTACTTTGATTTCCACCTTACCACGTCCAAGAGGGCGTGCAAAACGGTGGTTTTTGGGTACAGTCCTGAATCACATGAAGGCAATGAGCGATAGGAGGGGATTCGTCTCTCCCGGTATAGGGAGTTGATGTTGCGCTGTGTTCGATTGGCTATAACCGGAAATCCCTGGCCAGGGTTGCTGAGATTTACTGGTAAGTGTTACCTATAGTTTCTCGAACTGTTATAGACCTCATATCGACACGACATATCGAGCTATTGGGGTCTGACGTTTACCAACCCTAGACAAGATATGCGACATATCAGACGAACAGACCGGACTGTACGGTAAGTGTTACTGGTTGGATTCACAGGAGTGTGAGCGGGCTTGCTCGTTGATCTTCTGATCGCTCAATACCCGGGTGGCCGTTACGTTTAGCAGACCGCTTGTGGCTTGTGGGTGTTTGATATGATCATCACCTGCTGCCGGTGTATTGACGAGTCTTTAAAGTCCTACACAGAGGTTTCCTGGCTCAAGCGAAACGAAATGGGAGCGCATATGAGATATGTGCGGGACCGAGAATAATGCGTGTATGTGATACCGTATTCTATTCTCGCGATGAATGTATCGAATGGTTGTATGTGATATAACCTAGTTATCGAATCGAGGATTGATTCGATAAGCCGATACATTGGATATTAGTCGGTCATATGCGATATGACCGGATCGTTAAATCAAGTGTTGATTTAATGATTTAATGTATAATTATATATTTGATATATTACTTTACATTAACTAGTATTTGTTCACTTTAGATGGATTTTCTCACTTAATGTGCACATTGTATATGTGATATACTTTTGTGCACAAGATTGTATCATATTTGATGATACATGCATACTTGGTTAAGTGTATGATTAAACCATGGTTATGTAATGGTTAGGGTTTTGATTATTAACTATTTATTTATTTATTCTTCATTTGGAATGAAAATTAAATGGTTGCTTCTTTTGTTCTTTTCTTTGAAGCTTCAAGAAGCTTTGACCATTTTGTCTTCATCTCCTAAACCTAACCATTCACCTAACCCTAGTTTATTCTCTACACTTAATCATGGTTGAAAATATGATAAGTATCATATTATTTTCTATTTTAATTATTCTTATCATATTCTTTTCTTCTTCTTCTTCTTCTTCAAGATGAAGAAAACCTTGCAACCATCAATGGTGACTTGATGAAAAGAGTGAGAAATCCAATTCTAAAGTGAACCCACTTCCTATTTCTTCATCCTCTACCACTTACCAAGTAGTATAGGGTGTTTTCTTCACAAGTTTCATGGCTTGGTGAAGTTGGAGCTTGATCTTGTGTTGCCTCGACGTAGATCATCTTCGGCATCGAAGTCGACGACCTAGCCCGCCCATTTCTCCGATGAAGCCGACGCTAGAGCCCGAGATCCGATGATCGCAGCGAGGGGACTTCATCACGGAGCTATGGAGGTGGAGGATCGGATCTACAAAGGTTGTATTTCCGTTCAACTCTTAGTTAAGATGTTAACTAGTTATCGTTTTCGCCTAAACTCTAGTTAACGATCCGTATTAGGGTTTCCCGGCACCGGAAAAATTTGAAAATGGCATGGTTGATGCCTTGTGATACCTCATTAGTGTGCCTAGGAACCCTCCAGTGGTATCAGAGCCTAGCTAGAGCCTTAGGCGAAGTGTAGACGAAGTTAGAAGTCCGATCAAACCCGTAAACCCCGACAAAACCCTTCTCTGTACATTTTTCAAAACAGTGGATTTTTGTGAATTAAAAATTCTCAGAAAAACAAGCAGGAAAAACTAAGAATTACTGTGAAGTACGGTCCACTAAGTCGACAATTTGACCGCGTAACCGCGGCGAAACCATGGGTTTGGCGGTGGTTCCGCGGCCAAAATTTGGACTTAGTCCCTGAAATTTCATATATTTATTCTTAGGTCCTTTCTTGGCAATTTTTTATGGGAATTTTTTTAATTCCACTCAAGTGTTGAGTTTTCTAGGGTTTTATTGGGGACTCAATGATTCGATCGGAATCTTTAACTTCGTATATGTGTTTTCCGAATATTTTAGAAAATCTTGAAAAGTTCGACCGGATATAAATACCCAATTTTTCCCCTATCGGGAAATTTCCAAGTGTTGGATCTTTCCGTAGCTTAAAGACGTTCTAAGTAGTGCAAGTGACGCGATGGTTCCTCTAGAAGACAACAAACCTTAACTCGATTATGTGACCGTCTTGAACTGCCCTTTGAACCTTCGGGTTTGGGGCAGTACGGCGTGCCACATGTGAGGCGTTGGCTTGACTCTTCTACGGCTGGACCGTTGGTACTGAGGCATGAACTGGATGTTTTTAAACCTATTTCATGTGTTGATTTGTTTTGGGAAAACTTGGGTGTTTGAATGTTCGATCGGAAAGTTTAACATTTTCTATTTATCTGGAATGGGATACAATAATTGGAATTCACAAGTAGTTATGAGATAACTGAATGAATGTTATAAACATAGCAGTTTAGTCTCACTTGATCGGTTGCCACGGAATTTTGATGTGATCAAAAGTCCGTCGCAATCACGTAGCGTATGCGGATACACGCCGATAAACTTAATAGACAGCTACACCCCAGAGCCCCGACCAAGTGACTGTAGGAGAACCCCATCGCCAAAAGCATCTGTTCGGGTGCTCGCGGTAGCGGTGTTCCGCCTTGGTGCACTTAGTCGACGGTATCGGGGGTGCGGCCGTCTACTAAAGTTTGCGACGAGCATTCGATCTGGATGTCGGGAATCTTTTTGAATTGCCCGACTTGATATTGAAAAGAGTTTTCGATAAATGAGACTAAAATGCGGGGTTTATAATTGTTAGGCATGCGATGTCTAAGGAATTCATTTGATTAGGTATGCGATGTCTATGCAGGTTGCGGATTCCAACTGTTGTAGTTTTACACTTTCTTTTCTGTGACCGTAAGGGTAATATGTGATATCGCCGGTTTCGTTGCTATATGTCAACGACAATTGGGATGCGCATATTTACTTACGTTGATGACATGTGATGTTATGTGTTGCTGGATATGTTATATTGGATCGTCGTGTTCGAATAGCCGGGGGGTTTTATGTGAGATGAGTGTTTTTCATTTTCATTCATGTAAAAACTTGTATGTAATATTCTTTTATTGGGACACTTCCAGGTTGCGGAAGATGTCACCATTTGTATATTATTTTCTTTTCCGCGCTAGGATAGACCCAAGGAGGAGGGCACAAGTAACCGGGTTCTGGAGTCCAGTGGGAGACCAACTCGAGGTGTCGAGTCCGGGTCTCCTAACTCTGGAATTGGTAGGGTTGCTTGCCGCTCTCATAGGGGTCTAGAGGTGTGGGTTTGGCTATTCATCGCGACCATGGAATCCGTGTTTTATACTGGCTCGTATTAAAAACACCGACGTCCTAGTATATCCAATGTTTCGTATGATTCTTCTGCTGCGATATCTGTGATGTGATCATGTGATATGTTCTGTGATAAATACTGTATATAGTATATATAATATATTATATAGACGTTACTTATGTTTTACACCCGCGCTAGCCCTGCCCCGCTCTGCCGTTAGTTACCTAACCTAACGGTGCACGAGGGGACATCGAGGCGAATGCGGATGGCATAAGTGTACGTCGTATTTATCTGTGATGTTTAGGTACTTAAATGATGGGACTTCATTAATATGATTAATGAAAGTAAAAAGAAACCTAAAGATGTTGTGGAATCGAATTTCAAAATAAAACAGGTAGCTACAGTTCTTTCTTTACATAGCGGTATATATGATATATCCTGCACCTTATTCGATAAGGAAAGGATCGAGATCCCTTCACCGGGAGTGACTCCTTTAGCAATAACTGGAAGATACTACACATTCGGTTTGTCTTTTGATTGCTTTTAAGAGTTTTTGCTTTGCACAGGGATATATATGATATATCTCGCACCTTATTCGATGAGGAAAGGGCCGACGATCCCTTCACCGGGAGTGACCCCTTTAGCAAAACTAAAAAAGCCTCGAAAACACTCCATTTCAAAATCATTTGATTCTACAACGATATCAAGTTCATTACGCAATAGGTTTTCAGAAAAACCTGTCGTAGCCCTCCGTCATTTCAGATAAGTCCTATTTAGTGTTCGTGCTACGTTTGTTGACCTCCGTCAAGGCGTAGTGTGCGGTAGCTAACTAGTATTTATCTGTTAATGCATATGATGCAGATTGGATTAGGGTAGTCGTGCGGCCTTGTTGACCTCCGTCAAGGGTCGTGCGGGTGGGTTTAATTCGATCAAGAAATGACGGGTTGAACTTGACTAGTAGCCTATGGTTTGTTGACCTCCGTCAAGGTCATAGGGTGCTAGGGGCAAAATTATCGGGAATTTCAAGTGTTGAAATTTGCAATGAGATTGCATACCTTCTATGAGATACTTGGATCCCGATACCCGCTGCGAGTAAGAGTTACTCCTGGGAGAGTTTTACACATTACAATTAGCCGATCAAGTAGGTGTCTAGAAACGTGTCAACGGGGTTACGCCTCTGGGAAAACGAGGTTTACATTAATTAGGTTCGTGCGAAAGCACAGGGGGACCTCCCTCAAAGTACCGACACTGGCCTGGCTGAAAGATTGGCGAACCTATAGCGTGTAATTAATCCCGGCTAGTCTTTCCTTTTAGGGTTCGAAGGAAGATTTGATAAAAACAGTGGGAGCCATCCTGATTAGATAAAATAATAACCAATCTGATCTTGCAAGAGCATACGCTGAGTGTTTTCTTCTCTCTCTCTCCAGGTAGCGACCATATCACGCCTTAATCAAGATAATAATACGGATGTATTGACCGAACCCACTTGTTATACTGAGCTGGGGAACGTTGGTCCCGCTCCAACTTGTAATTGTTATAAGACAGAGCAGGAAATTGGGGAATACCAGATTTCCCGTGCCGCCCAAACGAAGAAAGTGCATGTTGATGCATCTCCTTCGGGAGTGTTCATTACAAAGAACCGTTTCTCTGTATCCTCTACGTCCCGGGTATTTGATACCGGATCAGGATCCCGCATATGTAATTTTTTACATGGGCTACAGATAGGTAAAGAACTGAGAACGGGTGATAAGTTTCATGAGACAGAAAACGGGACAAGTGTTGCAGCCAAGTCTGTTGGTCACTATCACCCTGTATTACCAATACATTGATTCTGAACGAATGTTATTAGATACCGAACCTGATATAAAAAATCATATCACTCTCTTTATTAATAAAGAAATGATAAAATTTTGTATTGTTGGATAATGTTTTGAACATTTCCTATATCAAAAGTTGATCGGTTCAAGCACGTTATCTAAAAGCATTGATGTTCTAAATCAAACTACAGTTCTTAGTATACGGAACACACACAAGAGGAAGAGTTCAGAAATGAACAAATCCTTCTTGAGGTATTGTAGACTAGGTCATATCAATGTGACCCGACTAGCTGAAGTTACATATAGATGCATATTTAAATCTGTTTGAAATTACATCTTGTGAAACTTGCTAGTCATGTCACAAAGATAAGATGACCATAACTCTGTTTAATGGAAACAGAGAAAGAGTAGGTGAACTTTTGGGATAATACATGTTGATGTATGAAGATCCCCTGTCTACACATACCAAGACCGGTTCTTTGTACTTCATTAAATTCTCTGATGATCTCTCAAGATTCAGACATATGTTCCTGTTGAAACACAAGTCCGAACCTTTTGAGATATTCACGGAATATAAGTTAGAAGTAGAGAACCAATACGGGTATAAGTATTATGTCCTTTGATGCGATCAGGGAGGAGAATACTTGTGCATGGAATTCCTGAACTATTCTAAAGGAGAATGAGATTCTCTCTCAGCATTACTCCTCCGAATACTCCACAGCACAACGTTGTATCGGGGCGGAGCAATCGCACCCTATTCGATATGGTGCGCTCTATGATGAGTAATACTGAGTTACCTGTTTCCTTTTGGGAGTTATGCACTTGTGAAGTTGCATACCTATTGAATATGGTTCAAATCAAATCAGTTGCCTACCACTTCATATGTGATATGGAAAGGGAAGAGCCCATCTCTTAAGTCAGTTAAGATTTAGCGTTGTCCGGCCTATGTCTAAAAGCAAAATCCAGACAAGCTCGAGGCAAGGTCTGTAATGTAGAACTGGAAAGGTTCCAGCTATACAAACTACAGCAGATGATTTGATAAAACTAAATGATTCAATAGTTACCAACGAACCTCAGCCTCTCCGCCGATCTAGTAGGGTTCCTCACCTACCTGAGAGATACTTCGGTTTCTCTATGACGGTGGGAGCGAGGATTGCATCATGAGATGATGACCCAACTAGTTTCGAGCTGGCCATCAGGAGTAAGACTCTGTAAGAATGGCTGGATGGTTTGTGATCTGAGATGGAATTCTTATACACCAACAAAGTATGGACTTTGGTTGCTTTATCTGAAGGGTTAAATCCCCATCAGGAGCAAGTATATCTTGAAAAGATTACTTGGTGTACATGGAAAAGTTGAGACTTTCAAAGCTAGACATGTTAAAGGTTTTCATCATCGACCAGGCGTGGATAATGATGAAACCTTTTTCAGTAGCTATGCTTAAGTCCATCCAGATCCTACTTGCCACGGCTACATACCATGACTACGATATCTGGCGGTTGGGTGTCATGACTGCTTTTCTAAAATGATGTTTTAGAAGAGAGCGTCTG
Source organism: Agapanthus africanus (assembly GCA_030015575.1). Classification (NCBI taxonomy): domain Eukaryota; kingdom Viridiplantae; phylum Streptophyta; class Magnoliopsida; order Asparagales; family Amaryllidaceae; genus Agapanthus; species Agapanthus africanus. The sequence goes on along the minus strand of CM057340.1, from coordinate 750,050,765 downwards.
TAAGTACACAGCCAGAGGGCTTCGTAGACAGTGGGAGCAACGGAAACGTGTACAAGATGCTTTATAGGATAAAGCAGGCATCGCGGAGTTGGAACGTCTATTTTGATGTAGTAGTCAAAGAGTTTGACATCATCAAAAAGGTAGATGAACCTTGTATAAACAAAAAGGTAGTAGGGAGTATGGTGACGATCCTCGTAGAGTACGTGGATAACATACTCTTGATGGGGAAGGAGTTTCCTATGCTACGCTCGATCAATCTCCGCTTATCACAATGATTCTCCATATAGGATCAAAGTGATACCTCCTAAATCCTGGATTTTGGATCTATGAGATAGATCTAATTGGATGTTAGGAGACTCACTAGTTGTAGTGAGATGGTATCAGTTGATCCTGGGGAGAATCACTGGAAAGGTTCCAGGGTGATAAGGACGACTGAATGTCAGTCACTGGCATTGTCTTTACCCTTAGTAAAGGGACGGTGTGTTGGAAGAGTTCCAAGCTAGATACCGTGGCATACTAGACGATAAAGGCTGGATACATCGCTACTTAAGATGCTACCAAAGAGGCAGTCTGGATGTATATTTGTTCATGAGATGAACTTAGTTCCTCCCATTGTGTGACAATGGAGTTGTGGCTTATGCCAAGGAACGTCTGTCCCATCAGTGATCCAGACATATTCTAAGGCAGTATCACCTGATCGTGGAGATGGTTGATCTCCAGGAGATCAAGGTTAGGAGAGCAGACTCAGAGGACAACACGGCGGATCCACTCACAAAGGCCTTTTCCCAGAGAGAGACTTTTATGGGATGGTTGAGTATGAGATACGACAACCACTGCTATCAGATGGCCCTAGTGCAAGTGGGAGATTGTTAACTATATGTATGCTCTAGAGGCCATTGCTATACATAGGATGTATATTGTAGTGGATGCTGGGACATATATAGGAAGGACTTTCTTGCTCGACATGATAGTATGCTATCTGGTTGATCTTTACCTTAACGTGTACACCGATTGTCTCTCTGTTACATGTTGGTAAAGCCCTTAGGATGTGTACTTGACTACCTGAACTATGATGCGGATCATACTAGTGGGGACATGGTAGTCTATAAGTACATCCTTCAAGGTCCCTAGTCGTGGGTGTATCGAGACGGGGCATCGATATACCAGAGTAGACTGGCGTATACCTTCTCGACCCATACAGATGGGCGATGGATGATCCCATATCCATTGGTGTTTGATATCAGAGATGATATACGGGTGCTCATTGGAGACTGGGTACACTGGACGGACTCGCCGAGAACTCCCAGATGGTATTATACCGTACGTCAGATGGCAGTTCTCTGGTGACACTGGTACAGAGTAGTCTGTTGACCCGAGATCGTCATAGAGTCTTGTGTGGTTCCCACTGTACTTTGATTTCCACCTTACCACGTCCAAGAGGGCGTGTAAAACGGTGGTTTTTGGGTACAGTCCCGAATCACATGAAGGCAATGAGCGATAGGAGGGGATTCGTCTCTCCCGGTATAGGGAGTTGATGTTGCGCTGTGTTCGATTGGCTATAACCGGAAATCCCTGGCCAGGGTTGCTGAGATTTACTGGTAAGTGTTACCTGTAGTTTCTCGAACTGTTATAGACCTCATATCGACACGACATATCGAGCTATTGGGGTCTGACGTTTACCACCCCTAGGCGAGATATGCGACATATCAGACGAACAGACCGGACTGTACGGTAAGTGTTACTGGTTGGATTCACAGGAGTGTGAGCGGGCTTGCTCGTTGATCTTCTGATCGCTCAATACCCGGGTGGCCGTTACGTTTAGCAGACCGCTTGCGGCTTGTGGGTGTTTGATATGATCATCACCTGCTGCCGGCGTATTGACGAGTCTTTAAAGTCCTACACAGAGGTTTCCTGGCTCAAGCGAAACGAAATGGGAGCGCATATGAGATATGTGCAAGACCGAGAATAATGCGTGTATGTGATACCGTATTCTATTCTCGCGATGAATGTATCGAATGGTTGTATGTGATATTGTTAGTGTATATGCCCTAGAGGCCATTACTGTATCATACTAGTTTGTATATTACTTAATGGATGCTTGGGATATTCACCTTGTATATACAATCTTGCTCAAAATAGTAGTATGCTACTTGGTTTGTTTCTACTTCAATGTGTACTTGTGTTTATTTCAGTATATCACTTATACGCATTAGTGGAGCCCTTAGGATCTTTGCTTGATTACCAGCGTTGTGATGGCAGTCACACTAGTGGGGGCTGGGTAATCTATAAGCACATCCTTATTCAGGTCCCTGGTCGCAGGACTATCGAGACAGGGCATCGATACTCCGGAGTAGACCAGCGCATGCGCTTCTCATCCCAGTGTGGGAGACGGTCTGTCCCACAGCCGTCAGTACGTCGTACTTGAGATAGTATGCGGGTGCTCGTTAGGTTACGGGTACACTGGACAGGACTCGTCGGGAACTGACTAGTTGGTATTATACCTATCGTCAGTTATCAGTTCCCAGGTGACATGAGTACAGCTTAGTCCGCTGACTTGACACTGTCACTTCGCCTCGGGTGTGTTCCCACTGTACTTTGATTACTACCCTACCACGGCTCAAAGGAGTCGTGCAAACAGGTGGTGGTTGGGTGCAGTCCCGAAGCACTTGGAGGCAGTGACGGTTAGACAGGATTCGTCTCTCCCGGTATTGGGGGTTGACATCGCGCTGTGTCTAGGAGAGCCATTACACGAGTAGTCCCTGGCCAGGGCAAACGAGATATACTGGTAGGTTTCCAGTGTTATCTCAGGGTGTATTGGGCTTCACTCCGGCACGACTTGTACCGCTATTGGGGGACTGACGTTTACCGCCCCCTAGGCCCGCCATGCGATGTATCAGACGAACAGACCGGACTGTACGGAGAATGTCACGCTCAGGCTCAGTAGGAGTTCAGATGGGTTTCGCCTCGTCGGTCTTCTTGTCGGCATTACCTGGGGACCGTTACGCACAGCTAGTGCCGCTTGCGGTCTGTGGTTAAACCCACTGCCAGCGTAGTGTCGAGTCTTTAGAGTCCCACACAGAAAGCTTTTCGCCTTTAGGCAAAAGAGTAGAGGTCGCATGGTATTGCGACAGGTCGCATGGTTTTGCGACAGGGTTCGGTCACATCCGTGCACTTGTGCACGTACAGTGTCCGGACAGTTTACACTAGCGGGCTTTGGTTTAAGCCAGATCCTAGTGTACCTTATGGGATTGGATTTATCCAGTTTGCATTCGTGTTCCTCGGAACGCGGATGCGGGTGTGTATGCACAGTTGACAGGGAGGCAGAGGCAGTGGATTCTCATTAGGGTTGTTGACAGTTGACCGTTGACTTTTGACTTTTTGCTCAACCCTAATGAGAATATGATATGTGATTAACTATTATATTAATTAAGTATTATGGTGATATGGTTGTTGACTTGTTGACTTTTGTTGACTTGTTGACTTTGGTGACTTGTTGACTTTTGTTGACTTGTTGACCGGTTGACTAGGCTTGACTAGTTGACCATCATGATAACCATGGTTATCATTTCATGCCAAAGACTTTTTTCTTGCTTGCTTTTTGAGTAAAATGAGTGCATGATATGATAACCTTATGGTTGCTTCTAACCATCACCAAAAGACTTTTTTGATATGATGAGTTATGATCACTTTGGATTATGAGAGGGTGAGAGAGAAAAGAGAGCCTCATTCTTTCTTGCTCATTCTCTCTCTTGTTCTTGAGCTCTCCCCTTGCTCTCACCCTCAACCTCTTGCTCCCTCTCTTGATCTATGGTTCTCTTGTCTCATGAGTTGAGAATCAAGAACCATAGATAAAATCCCATTCTATTTTCCTCTCTACTCATTCTAGTTCACTAGGTTTAGCAAACCAAGTGAACTAGTTTCTTCAAAGACCGAAGAAGGAGCTAAAGGTTGGAGCTTTCAAGTGGATCTATCTTCGGCGTACGGAGACGACGAGAAGGAGCCATCGGACCACCACCGGAGCTTGAAGAGAAGGAGTTCAAGTTTAGGTATAACCATCTTCATCCGAGTAGCTAAATATCTTTAGCTTAGTTTGCTAGTTTTAGTTTAGGTAACGATCCCGACCATAAGTTAGTCCATGTTGCCTCTTGCGATAAAAATTCGTTTTTTATACCGTTTCCGCCTCCCCGTAAGAACCGGGGGTCGCAATATGGACTTACAGTGGTATCAGAGCCTAACTAAACTTAAACTAGCTTGGTAGTGAAGTGTAACGAAGTTCGGAACCGGAAAAATCCAAAAATCAAACTTTACAAAATCTGAGTTTCTGTTGAAATTTTTCCTGGTCAAATTGAAAAACTTTATACTCCTAAATTCGGCTCAGGGTTTTGTGTGAACACCCAAGAAAAACGATACAGTGATTCGCCTAAAGTGCCGCGCTTCCGCCGCGTGATCCTTCTTGGACGCCGCGGAACCGCCGCGACTTGGTTTCTTCTCTGCATCGTTTTTCGTGCAGTGTGTTTGTGTGTTGGTTTTGGGATTTTTAAAATATATTATATGTGCCCAGATTTTCCAGAAAAGAAATTTCCTTTTGGGGTCCTATAATTCCGTATTTTTTCCGAACTTCACTGCACTTTGACTATGATGGTTATATCTGTGATGCTTGCATGTATTGAACGTCGGCTAATCGCTATAAGTCGATTAGTCGGGGTTATACATGATCTGTAATGTGCTGGAATGTGTATATGAATGTGTTGGACTGTCGCGGGTGAATAGCCGGGGTGGATGTGAGATGAGCTTTTGTTTTTCTTTCATTCATTGTTAATGTAAATTGATGTAATAATTATTATTTGTTTGACCGCACAACCGGGTCGGGGTTGTAGCCGTCATTGTATAATTCTTTTTACTGTTTTTGCTCCTAGGATAGACCCATGGAGGGGTGCACAAACTACCGAGTACTTGGCGGGTAGTTTGCCGCACCCGTAGGGGTCTTGGGTGGGGTATTTGGCTATTCACCGCGACCGTGTTATCCGCTTTTCGTTTCAGGCTCGAAAGGATTGCGGATTGCTAGTATATCCAATGCATTCATCTGTGATCTGTAATGTCTATCATTGCTTACTATTTAGGCGTTGCTTATGTTTTACAGACGCGCTAGCCCAGCCCCCGCTCTGTCGTTAGTTAAGTAACCTAACGGGTAATGACGGGGCCCCGTGGCGAATGCGAATGGCATAAGCGTACGTCATATTTTGGTTGTTTTCTGCAATGGTAGGATTAAATGATGGGACGCATTAAAAGAACTAATGCAAGAATATCACGCATTAAAAGAACTAATGCAAGATAATAAACCAAGTTAAAGTCGTTGGAACACTTTTCGAAAAACCACTCGGTTCTTTTCAAAACAAACTTTTAAAATACGGAGTTTGAGCCACTCCATTTTAAAGCTATCTCGTTCCATCGACCAAATCAAGTTCACTACGTTCACGGTTTTGCCAAAACCATCCGTAGCCCTCCATCATTTCAGTTAAATATTCGGTAGTATTCAAGCTATGTATTTTGACCTCACGCCAAGGCATAGTGATTGGTAGCTGCCGGATATTTATCTGTTGCATAGATAGAATGCGTTGGTTTGAGACAGTCGTACTGCCATTTTGGCCTACGTCAAGGGTATGTACGGGTGGATTCAAATTAACCTGGATAATGATGGGACGAACTTGACATGTGACTTATGACATTTTGACCTCACGCCAAGGTCATAAGAGCATGGGGCAAAAATCCACATCGGGAGTTTCATAAGTACTGAAACTTGCTAGATTTGCATACCATTTGGAGTGTGATGATTCTGGTAGGATTCCTTCAGTTTCGTCACGCGATGATATTTGGATCCCGATCCTACTGTGAGTATATGCTACTCCTCGGGAAATTTCTCACTTAACGATCAATGCTATAAACCTAGTAGGTGCCTAGAAAGGTGTTAGCGGGGCTACGCCCCCAGGGAAAAGAGGTTCTCTAATTAAGGAACTTCGCGAAAGCGTTGGAAAACCTCCCTCGAAGTACCGACACCGGCCTGGCTGAACGGTTAAGCAAGTATTGTACGGTGGGATTGATCCTGACTAATTCTTCCTTTATGGTTTGAGGAGGGATTCGAGAAACAGTGGGAGCCATCCTGTTTAGACAAACTAAAAACCACTCTAAACTTGCAAGAGCATCATGCTGAGTGTTTCTTCTTCTCTCTCCTAATTGCAGCGACCAATCAACATGACTGGACTTAAATTACTCCTAGATAAAAACAAACTGACAGGGCCAAACTACAAAGATTGGCTCAGGAATGTCACGATAGCAATCACTTATGACAAGCTGGGGTATCTTCTTACCACCAAAGCTCCCCCTGTCCCTGGTCCAACTTCCAGTGTCGCGGATAAGGAAATCCGCAAGACTTGGGAGATTGATAGCGCGAAGGCCAAGTGCCTCCTGCTTGCCTCGATGGACAACGAACATCAGAGGAGGCATGAGAATATGGACATGGAGTCCATATTGCTCCATACAAAAGAACTGTATGGAGAGCAATCACGTATCGCAAGATACGAAGCGTCGAAAAAGTTATTTTCGACAAGAATGGCCGTCGGATCATCAGTAGCCGAGCATGTGCTAAAAATGATCGGCTTCATTGAGGAGCTCGCTGACCTAGGGATCACATTGGAGAGTGAGCTATATACGGATATAGTTCTCCAGTCCCTTCCTTCCACTTACGCCCAGTTTATACTGAACTTCAACCTACAAGAAAAAGAGGTTGAACTATCAGAGCTCCTCAACATGCTGAGGAGCGCAGAGGGCACCCTACAGAAAGGTAGGGAAACATCCACTTTGTTTGTAGGAGGATCATCTTCTTCTAGGTCCAAGGCGAAAGCCAAGGGAAAGAAGAAGAAGGCCCCCGCCAAACCAAGGGGCGGTGTTGGTAAAGTGGATACGAAGGGAAAAGGCAAAGCAACAAAAATAGCGGGGAAGCTTGTAGATAAAGAAGAATGCTTCTATTGTCATAAGAAAGGACACTGGAAGAATGATTGCAGGGCCTGGAAGGCCAGAACACAGGAATTGAAGCAAGTTGCAGCTTCAGCTTCAGGTGTGTATGTTATTGAAAACTGTCTTTCAATAAACTCTACTTCCTGGGTATTGGATACCGGATCAGGATCTCATATCTGTAATTCTTTGCAGGCGTTGAGAAACCGTAGGGTTTTGAAGGCAGGTGACATGACCCTCAAAGTTGCGAACGGAGCTAGCATGGATGCTAAAGCCGTGGGGGACTATCACCTGGGAATGTCAGATGGACATGTTTTGGTTTTGCGTAATTGCTTTTTTGTACCCAACGCAACTTGTAATATCATTTCTGTATCTTTAGTTTCTAAAGAAGGTTATGAATTTGCGTTTGTAAGTAATGTTGTAAACATTCACCTTAATCAAGTATTGATTGGGTCAGGTACTCTGAGTAATGGTATATACGTGTTAAACCAACCACAGATTTTTAATGTCCAGAATACACACAAAAGAAAGTCTCCAGAAATAAATCAGACTTTCTTATGGCATTGTAGATTGGGTCACATCAATGAGAGAAGGTTGACTAAGTTACATACAGAAGGATATTTGAATGCGTTCAAATATCAATCGTATGCCACTTGTCAATCTTGTCTCAAAGGAAAGATGACAAAGACTCCATTTACTGGACAAGGAGTAAGAGCGAGCGAGCTCTTGGGACTCGTACATAGTGACGTGTGCGGTCCAATGTCTACACATGCCCGAAGCGGACATTCTTACTTCATTACTTTTACGGATGACTTCTCAAGGTACGGTTATGTCTTCTTAATGAAACATAAGTCCGAGGCCTTTGGAAAATTCCAGGAGTATAAGAATGAAGTAGAGAAACAGACCGGCAAAAGTATTAAGATTCTAAGATCGGATCGAGGTGGAGAATACTTAAGTGCCGAATTCCTGGACTATTTAAAAGAGAACGGAATTCTCTCTCAGCTTACTCCTCCATACACCCCGCAACATAACGGTGTATCGGAGAGACGGAACCGCACCCTATTGGATATGGTGCGGTCCATGATGAGTAACGCTGAGTTGCCGCGATCATTCTGGGGATATGCGCTAGAATCAGCAGCATACCTTTTGAACCGAGTTCCGACTAAGACTGTGCCTACCACCCCATATGAAATGTGGAGTGGGAAGAAACCCTATCTTCAATATCTGAAGATCTGGGGATGTCCAGCTTTTGTCAAAAAGCAGCATGCGGACAAACTCGAGGCACGCTCAGTACTGTGCAAGTTTGTGGGATACCCAAAGAACACCAGGGGGTATCTTTTCTACTACGCAGAGGAACAAAAAGTCCTTGTTTCTCGTAATGCCCACTTTCTAGAACACCAGTTCTTGGAAAAGGAAATTAGTGGGAGCGCAGTAGAACTAGAAGAAATTCCAGAACCACAGACTATTACTGAAAGGTTAGTGGAACCAGAGGGTTCAACAGAACAGGACATTCCTACGCCGCTCCGCAGGAGTAGTAGGCAGTCTCATCCGCCCGAGAGATACTGCGGTTTTCTCATAGACGGGGATAGAGAGGATTGCATCATAGATTATGATGAGCCTACTAGCTTCCAGCAGGCCGTTCAGAGCGTTGACTCAGTGAAATGGCTGGATGCAATGCGGACCGAAATGGAGTCCATGTACACCAACAAGGTATGGACGTTGGACATTGCTCCAGACGGGGTAAAACCCGTAGGATGCAAGTGGATCTTCAAAAGGAAGATTGGTGTAGATGGACAGGTTGAGACCTATAAAGCTAGGCTGGTAGCAAAGGGTTTTCGTCAAAGACCTGGCTTGGACTACGACGAAACCTTTTCTCCAGTAGCCATGCTGAAATCCATTCGGATCCTTCTTGCCATTGCTGCCTTCCACGATTATGAGATCTGGCAAATGGAAGTAAAGACAGCTTTTCTAAATGGAAATTTAGAGGAGTGTGTCTATATGGACCAGCCAGAGGGTTTCATTCAGAGTGGGAGCAGCGGAAAGGTGTGCAAGTTGCTTAAGTCCATCTATGGACTAAAGCAGGCATCGCGGAGTTGGAACATCTGCTTTGATGAGACGGTCAAAGAATTTGGCTTTATCAAAAATCCAGATGAACCATGCATCTATAGTAGATTTGTAGCGAGAACTGTAGTATTCCTCGTTTTATACGTGGATGACATTCTCTTAATAGGAAATGACATTCCTATGCTACAATCTGTCAAGGGGTTCTTGTCACACAGGTTCTCCATGAAAGACCTGGGTGATGCCTCATACATTCTGGGTATCCGGATCTACCGTGACAGATCCAAGAGGATATTAGGACTTTCACAGTCCAGGTACATCGACACCGTACTGAAAAGATTCAGTATGGAAGATTCCAAGCGTGGTAACCTACCAGCTTGTCACGGGATCACCCTCTCTAAAGAGATGTCTCCCAAGACTGATTTGGAGAGGGATCGCATGTCTATTATACCCTACGCTTCTGCGGTAGGCTCTATAATGTATGCGATGTTGTGTACCAGACCGGATGTAGCTTATGCACTGAGTGTGGTAAGCCGGTATCAGTCAAACCCTGGGGAGAAACACTGGATAGCGGTAAAGAACATTCTCAAGTACCTGAGAAGGACTAAGGAGATGTTCTTGGTGTATGGCGGAAAAGACCTCCAGATCGAGGCCTTTGCTGACTCCAGCTTCCAGAGTGACAAGGATGATTCCAAGTCCATGTCGGGTTTTGTCTTTACCCTCAATGGAGGGGCGGTGTGTTGGAAGAGTTCCAAACAAGAAACCGTTGCAGACTCGACGATGGAAGCGGAATACATCGCTGCATCTGATGCCGCAAAAGAAGCTGTCTGGATGAGGAAGTTCTTGAAAGAACTTCAGGTGGTTCCGTCCATTGTTGATCCAATACCTCTGTATTGCGACAACAACGGGGCTATAGCATTAGCGAAGGAACCCAGGTCCCATCAGAGATCCAGGCACATCTTGAGGCGGTATCACCTGATCAGGGAGATCGTGGATCGCAAGGAGATCGAGGTTCGGAGAGTCGCTTCAGAAGATAACACTGCAGATCCATTCACCAAGGCCTTGCCCCAGACTCAGTTCGAGCGGCTGATCGAGATGATAGGTCTTCGATACGCCAGTACATGGCCTTAGTGCAAGTGGGAGATTGTTAGTGTATATGCCCTAGAGGCCATTACTGTATCATACTAGTTTGTATATTACTTAATGGATGCTTGGGATATTCACCTTGTATATACAATCTTGCTCAAAATAGTAGTATGCTACTTGGTTTGTTTCTACTTCAATGTGTACTTGTGTTTATTTCAGTATATCACTTATACGCATTAGTGGAGCCCTTAGGATCTTTGCTTGATTACCAGCGTTGTGATGGCAGTCACACTAGTGGGGGCTGGGTAATCTATAAGCACATCCTTATTCAGGTCCCTGGTCGCAGGACTATCGAGACAGGGCATCGATACTCCGGAGTAGACCAGCGCATGCGCTTCTCATCCCAGTGTGGGAGACGGTCTGTCCCACAGCCGTCAGTACGTCGTACTTGAGATAGTATGCGGGTGCTCGTTAGGTTACGGGTACACTGGACAGGACTCGTCGGGAACTGACTAGTTGGTATTATACCTATCGTCAGTTATCAGTTCCCAGGTGACATGAGTACAGCTTAGTCCGCTGACTTGACACTGTCACTTCGCCTCGGGTGTGTTCCCACTGTACTTTGATTACTACCCTACCACGGCTCAAAGGAGTCGTGCAAACAGGTGGTGGTTGGGTGCAGTCCCGAAGCACTTGGAGGCAGTGACGGTTAGACAGGATTCGTCTCTCCCGGTATTGGGGGTTGACATCGCGCTGTGTCTAGGAGAGCCATTACACGAGTAGTCCCTGGCCAGGGCAAACGAGATATACTGGTAGGTTTCCAGTGTTATCTCAGGGTGTATTGGGCTTCACTCCGGCACGACTTGTACCGCTATTGGGGGACTGACGTTTACCGCCCCCTAGGCCCGCCATGCGATGTATCAGACGAACAGACCGGACTGTACGGAGAATGTCACGCTCAGGCTCAGTAGGAGTTCAGATGGGTTTCGCCTCGTCGGTCTTCTTGTCGGCATTACCTGGGGACCGTTACGCACAGCTAGTGCCGCTTGCGGTCTGTGGTTAAACCCACTACCAGCGTAGTGTCGAGTCTTTAGAGTCCCACACAGAAAGCTTTTCGCCTTTAGGCAAAAGAGTAGAGGTCGCATGGTATTGCGACAGGTCGCATGGTTTTGCGACAGGGTTCGGTCACATCCGTGCACTTGTGCACGTACAGTGTCCGGACAGTTTACACTAGCGGGCTTTGGTTTAAGCCAGATCCTAGTGTACCTTATGGGATTGGATTTATCCAGTTTGCATTCGTGTTCCTCGGAACGCGGATGCGGGTGTGTATGCACAGTTGACAGGGAGGCAGAGGCAGTGGATTCTCATTAGGGTTGTTGACAGTTGACCGTTGACTTTTGACTTTTTGCTCAACCCTAATGAGAATATGATATGTGATTAACTATTATATTAATTAAGTATTATGGTGATATGGTTGTTGACTTGTTGACTTTTGTTGACTTGTTGACTTTGGTGACTTGTTGACTTTTGTTGACTTGTTGACCGGTTGACTAGGCTTGACTAGTTGACCATCATGATAACCATGGTTATCATTTCATGCCAAAGACTTTTTTCTTGCTTGCTTTTTGAGTAAAATGAGTGCATGATATGATAACCTTATGGTTGCTTCTAACCATCACCAAAAGACTTTTTTGATATGATGAGTTATGATCACTTTGGATTATGAGAGGGTGAGAGAGAAAAGAGAGCCTCATTCTTTCTTGCTCATTCTCTCTCTTGTTCTTGAGCTCTCCCCTTGCTCCCACCCTCAACCTCTTGCTCCCTCTCTTGATCTATGGTTCTCTTGTCTCATGAGTTGAGAATCAAGAACCATAGATAAAATCCCATTCTATTTTCCTCTCTACTCATTCTAGTTCACTAGGTTTAGCAAACCAAGTGAACTAGTTTCTTCAAATACCGAAGAAGGAGCTAAAGGTTGGAGCTTTCAAGTGGATCTATCTTCGGCGTACGGAGACGACGAGAAGGAGCCATCGGACCACCACCGGAGCTTGAAGAGAAGGAGTTCAAGTTTAGGTATAACCATCTTCATCCGAGTAGCTAAATATCTTTAGCTTAGTTTGCTAGTTTTAGTTTAGGTAACGATCCCGACCATAAGTTAGTCCATGTTGCCTCTTGCGATAAAAATTCGTTTTTTATACCGTTTCCGCCTCCCCGTAAGAACCGGGGGTCGCAATATGGACTTACAGATATAACCTAGTTATCGAATCGAGGATTGATTCGATAAGCCGATACATTGGATATTAGTCGGTCATATGCGATATGACCGGATCGTTAAATCAAGTGTTGATTTAATGATTTAATGTATAATTATATATTTGATATATTACTTTACATTAACTAGTATTTGTTCACTTTAGATGGATTTTCTCACTTAATGTGCACATTGTATATGTGATATACTTTTGTGCACAAGATTGTATCATGTTTGATGATACATGCATACTTGGTTAAGTGTATGATTAAACCATGGTTATGTAATGGTTAGGGTTTTGATTATTAACTATTTATTTATTTATTCTTCATTTGGAATGAAAATGAAATGGTTGCTTCTTTTGTTCTTTTCTTTGAAGCTTCAAGAAGCTTTGACCATTTTGTCTTCATCTCCTAAACCTAACCATTCACCTAACCCTAGTTTATTCTCTACACTTAATCATGGTTGAAAATATGATAAGTATCATATTATTTTCTATTTTAATTATTCTTATCATATTCTTTTCTTCTTCTTCTTCTTCTTCAAGATGAAGAAAACCTTGCAACCATCAATGGTGACTTGATGAAAAGAGTGAGAAATCCAATTCTAAAGTGAACCCACTTCCTATTTCTTCATCCTCTACCACTTGCCAAGTAGTATAGGGTGTTTTCTTCACAAGTTTCATGGCTTGGTGAAGTTAGAGCTTGATCTTGTGTTGCCTCGACGTAGATCATCTTCGGCATCGAAGTCGACGACCTAGCCCGCCCATTTCTCCGATGAAGCCGACGCTAGAGCCCGAGATCCGATGATCGCAGCGAGGGGACTTCATCACGGAGCTATGGAGGTGGAGGATCGGATCTACAAAGGTTGTATTTCCGTTCAACTCTTAGTTAAGATGTTAACTAGTTATCGTTTTCGCCTAAACTCTAGTTAACGATCCGTATTAGGGTTTCCCGGCACCGGAAAAATTTGAAAATGGCATGGTTGATGCCTTGTGATACCTCATTAGTGTGCCTAGGAACCCTACAGGCACGTGACAGAGCCAAGCATGCTACCTGTGGCTAGGAAACATCCTTCCACAGTCACATTACGGCTGTCTAGAAGATATCAAGAACAGGAAAATATAGTAAATATCTACTACATGTCCATAAGCCAGAATAAACGAGTCAGGAAATAATATGCGGAAGCAATAAATCCAAGTAACAATAACAATCTGGAAAGTGCTGAAGTAACTGAACTAACTGGATACTAACTGCTCGGCCTGACGGCAGAAATACTCCTGATCAGCCTGCGACAAAGGTAGAAGATCTGGGCTATGTAAAACCCAGACATCAGTGCGTCATAATATCAACAATAATATAATCAAGGGGTAGCAGGACATGCAGGCACGAGTATGAACAGTAACAAGCCAACATGAAGATATAACAGTGAAGTATAACAGTATAAGTGACGTGCAGTGATCAATCTAAACTGTGCTACTGGGTTATCTATTCTAAAGTCTTCGAAATCAATTAATGTAATCCTCATCGACGGTAATTATTCCGTAACGCCCAGAAAAACGGCAAACAATAGGTATTCCGTAACGCCCAGAAAAACGGCAAACAGTATGATAGCCCTTTGAGTTATGTTCGGTTACATTCTTGATTTCCCTATACCCCCAAGTTATGTGCTCAAGGCAGGTATTGATAAATCTGAAGCTAATGCCAACACAGGATCAAGCAGGAACAGGTTTGTCTGTACAAACAACAGGATATGTCCATCGGGACAACATGTCACGATTGTCGGCATTAGAAACAGGATCAGGTAACATGTCAAGTAGTGATATATCAGGTCATGTCAGGTAGTGTACATGTATCAAGTCATGTCAAGTAGTGTACATGTATCAAGTCATGTCAAGTAATGCACGGGTATCAAGCGGATGCTCATAATAAAACTGTAACAGGTACGGGTGCACAAATAAAGCATGGATGCACAAATATTTATCAGAAATTACATCATGACTATGTAGGATGCACAAGATCAAGTATGGGATACTAATATAACAGTAAAATGAAATATTGTGACATGGTATGCAAATAGATATAGAATCAATGGTATGGATGTACAATTATCGACTAGTGTTACACTTATAGTTCCAATACTAAATAAGAAGCACATTATCTATCATGGGGTGTTAATGTAACAATAATATGTAATACTGGGATATGTAGATGCAACTATATGTATATTAAATGATATAGATGTAAACGGGTATCCGAAAACGGTAAAACTTTTAGTATGGATGTATAATATGATAAACAGGTAACATTTTACTCATATGGATGCATAATACTATACCTAGCATGTAGTAAGATGAATTAGCATGCGACTAGATATGTAAATACTGATATTGATGTGTACGGACGTCGCATGACAGTAAAATGATAAACTGGTAAATGCGGGATGTACAACTAAATAATATGAAATGTAAATATTCAATTCGGTGCAGTATATTGTAATCTAGCATGTATCAAGATAAATTTGCATGCACTAGATATGAAATAACTTGCACGGATGCACACGGATATCCGAAAACGGTGAAACATGCAAAAATGATAATTTGGGATGCATAACTAATCATTATGTGATGTTATTATTCAAATGAATATAGAATATAGTAGTATAGCATGTAGCAAGATTAACTTGCCTCAATCGGATCACAATACGGGATGCGTACGCAGTGTCCAATGTCGGTAAAGTCGCGACGCACACGCAGGCGTACAGAACTGAACCAAGCAAAGCAAGGATGTGACCACGCAGGCAGGGGACGTTCACTGGATCGTCAGGATTGTCGGCGTCGAGCCCGGCTCCGGCGATCACCGGAAAACAAGAATCTAAGAAAGTAGAGAGAAGAGAAGAAAAGAAAAGGAAGAAGAAGAAAGGAGATGATGGAAGGAAGAAGAGCTGTGGTGGTTTGGTGCTCAGGTATTTGGCTCAGGGGTCAGAGAAAGGTGCGATGGGGCGTCGACGAGGTCATGGTTCACCGGCGATTGGGTTTCACAGCCAAGGCAGTGGGTTGCGGCAAGCAGCTGGGGTCGGGTTCAGTGCAGGGAAGAGCAAAGGGTCGTGGCTAGTAGGGTGAGGATAGGAGAGAGGAGAGAAGGTGGTGGCGAAGGATGAAGCCATGGATCGGAACTCCGGCGGCTAGGGTGTAGGGTTCTTGCGGCATCGGCTCTTGAGTTGCAGCGAATTCGGGTTTTCATGGTTGGTGGTGGTGTGAGGAGAAGGAGGAGAAGGAGACAAGAGTGATGAGGATGAAGAAAGGCGATGAGGGTGGTGACGAGGCCGACGAGGGAGATCGACGGCGAGGTCGAGGATGGAGGTGATGGGCATGTAGGTAGCGACGATAGGATCTTTGCGGGGTTGTAGGTGTAGGCGGAAGAGGAGAAGGAGACGAGGGTGGAGACGAGGGGTTGCCGGCACGAGGGCGACGGCGAAGCGCGGTCGCGGGCGTGGGTTAGAGCACGGGGAAAACGAAGGAGAAGAAGATGATACGGATGTACGTGGGTTTAAAATATAAAGGTGTTTAAAAAAATATAAAAGAAATAATATATAGAGAGAGAGATAGAGAGATGGAGAGGAGAGAGGGAGAGAGAAAGAGAGAAATAGAGATGGAGAGGGGAGAGAAGGGGAGAGAGAAAGAGAGAGATAGTGTTCTGTAGAAATTTTAGATTTTTAAAAAAATCTTTTTAGTTATATTAAGTTTTAAACAGTTATAAATATTTAAAGATATAATATTACTTAATTTTGAGTTTTACGCTAAATACAAAATAGTCCAAAAGACGTCCGGGTTGGGTCTAAAAATCCAGTTTTAAAATACAGAAAACATACGTGTCGACCAAATCAAAATAGGATATCCGGGTAACGAAAATGCATACCCCCAAGAACTGTTGCAAGTACGTGCGTGTAGCCATCTAAACAAGTCTGTATCACTGAACGGGAGCGCGGATGCTACGACAGGGTCAGGGGTATCATGCAGGCCATGCAATATATTTTTAAAATATTTTATGTGACTTTAAATGTTATGTTGAAAAATGCAGATGCCAGATAATACCAGTATGCAGTATGTAATAATGTAAGTGCACGGATCCATATAATAAGCCAGGATAAATTATAAACATGAATCAAGATGGGTTTCAAGCATGCGGGTCGGGTCGGATGCAAATACAGATATCAAAATACTATTCGCACCCAAAACACAGTAAATCAGGAAAATACCATAAATAAAGAAATACATGAACTAGAACTGGTATAAATGAACTAGGGTGTTACACATTACATTTTATATTGCTTAGATACGCTTAGCGTGTTTACTTCAGAATAAATACGTAGCGGCCTCGTCGTATCCTTTGCCCGTATTCTGGGAAGCGGAGCGTGACAGGTTTTCTTGGTGGCCCATGCAGGTCAGAGCTGTATGGAACCCTACCATGCAGTTCAGTTCTGCATGAACAATCTAAGCAATATAACACAAGAACCAGCAACTGAAAACATTCTTTACAATTCATACTATCCTAACCCAAATCTTTCTTCCAAGGTTATGGATTCCCTAAACAACACCAGCACCAATTTCAACAACACTCCACCACTCCTACCAATTACACCTGCCATAGCTGCTCCGATCAATGAGCAGACGGTATTGCTTGAGGCGATCCGCAGCCTCCTGGAAGGACAGCAGCAGCAGACTGCTATTCTCTTGAACCGTTGGAAAATGGAAGCACCCGGACTGAAGAAATTCCGGGCACTACATCCCAAGAACTTTTCGGGAAAAGAGAGCCCTCTGGAAGCGGAAGAATGGGCTCAAAGCGTTGAAAATGACCTGGCAGCAGCACAAGTGCCAGAGGTCGCTTGGGTACGAGTTGCAAAGCTGCAGCTCACTGACAATGCACGGGTTTGGTGGAAGGCGGAAGACAGCCATCTTGACCAACCTATCAAATGAAAGACTTTCCGTGATATGTTCGATGCAAAGTACTTCTCTGAGACTACCCGCTTTAATATGAAACAACAGTTCATCCATATACAACAAGGTTCAATATGGACCGAATCTGTAGATGAGTATGATGCTGAGTTTACCATGCTCAGTAGGTAATATATGTCTCAATGTTCGATTTTATATCACATACTACACAGCTAACACAAGACCGTAACAGGTTTGTGGCCCATTTCATACTGAATGCTGAGATCAGAGCTAGAAGATTTTAGCAAGGGTTGGACCCGAAAATCCAAGCTGCATTAGCTACAGGGGATTTCCCAACCCATGACTTGGTTTTGAAGGCTGTCCGAAGATACGAGGCAGTATTGAAGAAGAAGAGCAGACCCCAATCTGCCGGAGTTAAGCGCCCTGCCAACCAGATGGCAGGAAGAGCTTCTTCAAGACCAACTGTTGAAGCCAGGAGATCGGAAGAACCCAATAACCAGCCGAATCCAGATTTTTGCTTCTATTGCAAGAGGAATGGACATTTGGTGAAGGACTATAGGCGTGCAAAAGGTCCGAGCTTAGTTTGTGGCGCGTCCAATCATGGAATTGGAAATTGTCCTTATAAACGCAACCCAGCTCACACACCTACCAACTACCCACAGTGGCCAGCTATCCAGGCTCCTGCACCTCGCCTTGCACTCCCTGCTCCACCACCTGCACAGCCTACTCTCCAATTTCAATAAGCAATGAGGAACATGACTCGAGGGCAGAGAAACATGCCTCAAGGAAAGAGGAATGTGGCCCCAGCTAGGAGGAATGTACCACGGCATCTGGCTTTCCTTCTAGCGGCCGAAGAAGCAGAGGCCGTAGACAAAGGTAAACTTGGTAATTTCCTCAACTCTTTTCAAATCTCTCACATTCTTTCGATCTCTCACATATTTTTCATATACTACCAATAGTTCTATCACCAAACTTTTCTTGCATCCGTTACACTTTCCTTTTACAAATTTCGAGGACGAAATTTTCATAAGGAGGGTAGAATGTAACAATCCTAAACTTTCTGTACAATTTTTTTCAAAAATACAGAAAGGGGTACTTGAGTCTGAGCATAAGTTAGAAGTTTGATTTGCTTTTGAACAGCCAAAAGGAGCTTGTAGCTCATTGGTAAGACCTTGCACTACTGAACCAAAACACCAGAGTTCAAATCCCATCAACCACAGATTTTTTTAATTAAATTATTTTAATCTTTTAGAAGCCCAAGAGTCTACACGTGCACTCTACGTAATAGGGTAAGTTACAGAATAAACAAACATGACCACGAGGCTGGACCAATCGTCAGGGATACGTGGCAGCAAGACGAGCCCTGACTCGCCCGACTCGGGCCGGCGAATCGCTTGAATCGGCCGGCGCCGCTAGGTCAACTCGATCCGATCCCACTTTTTCTTGAACCCCCTGCACCCTTTAGACTATCCCACTCCCCCTGCACTGTTTAAATTCTCTACAATTAACCAGAGAATTAAAATACCCCCTTTTAATTCTTTTTAATGCAAATTTAAATACAATTTTTATCACACCCTTTCACTACCATAAACCTTAGATTTTTCCTATAAATACCACCCCTCAAATCACCCCCCCCCCATACACTCACAAATCCCTGCCCAAAGTCTTAAGAAAATTCCGAAGTCTTTTGTGTGCAAGTAGAGTTAGCTAAAGGGCAAAGTTCTGACGAACTTCCGACGCAATCCGAGGAGATTCTGACGACGAAACGACGCACCGGCACCTCCCACCTCTTCCTCCTTCTTTCTTCTAGTCTAATAACCTGTAAGTCCCTACTTCTCCTTCTTTTCTTTATTCTAAAAACTTTCAAAACTAAAAACCGTCGGAAGCGGAGTTAGTCCGACTTCCGATTCGGTTTTCTTTAAAAACTATAATTTTTCTTAATCAAGATACCTTCATATCATCACATATTGTTCATTAAACATTAATAAACATCTTTAACAAGTTTCATCACAAAATATTGTTATATGCACCTTTTATCGCGATTTTACAGTAAAATACCACAAACTTTAGTTTCCGACATAAACTCTATATATTTTTATACCTTTAGATAACTCACGAGGTAATGACCTAGCTCCTCAAACCACACATATCTAATATAGCACAATAGAATTTGGGAACATAGATTTGGAAAATACGACTTTACGTATAACGACCTTCAACTATTAAAACATTTTTCTACAAGAAGTGTATTTTAACAAATTTTTGCAATTGCGCCTCTACAACCCATTTCAAGGAACCCGTTCGGGATGGTGCGGATTATCGCATATTTTTGGGCTTAGTAGAGTGAGATGCAGACCTCCGCAAGGAGCATACGATCTCGAAAGATTTATAATACAATTTTCTTTAGAAAATGTGATTTCTATTATAAATAAAACTTATATTTTTAATAAATATATATATGTAATTAATATCAAAATATCTATTTTTAATATTTATAATATTCCACATTTCCAAAATTCAAGAAAAATATCTCATTTACAAGAAAATACCATACAATTCCAATACTACAAGCAAATACCATATATTATGAAATTAGGTTTTATTCACTAGAAATGTCACATTGATGAAATATACATCCATGAAAACTCTTAATACGATAATAAAATACTTTAGGTGTATTTTGAAAATTATACAAAATTGTTTTTATATAAAAACCCCTCAAGTTATACTAAATTACAATAAGGACCCTAGTAAACATAGGTTTAAGCGGGACCAGTCTCTTAAGCCTCAGGGAGCCGGAGATATGGGTGCTTGTCTATTTAAGGTAGACAACTTAACAAACGGTGTTGTTCCCCTCTGAAAGGCGGCGCACACGACTGCGAAGTCCTGACGCTGAGATTCGGGGCAGATGCTATTTGGTTTTATCCGTCCACCTCTCCGAAGATGCCAAGTTGATTTATGGCACCGTGTATCGGAGGTTTAGACGGATGCGGCCGATGTAGCAGACTTCGTCAGATTCCCCCTCGCTTGAGGGGTTTTTGATTGTGGGGACGCTCTTCCCTGCAGGCGCAAACCCCTGCAGTTAATTACGCTACCGCATCGCGGTAACAACTTTCTCCTTCTCCAGAATTTCACTTCGTGTCGTGTATGTTTGTTTTGTTTGCGGTTAACCGTGGATTGTATACGGAGACTGAATAATACCATCGCCCGTAGGACGTGGATTAGTCCAAATCCGTATTTACTAAGATTTGGGTATGGTGTTTTTAGTTTAAGGATGCCTTAGTCGCGTTGCGGCTAAGATCGACTTAAACGTTCGTCAAGGATACGTTAGTCCTGTTTGAGACTAAGATCAACTTAACGGGATCGTTTAGATCCGACAAAAGAGTGTTTAGGCTCTATTGTTCCAGTTTAGGGACATAGTGGTCCAACATTCCCATTTTGGGGGCGGATATTGGTTTAAGGACGCATAAGTCCATAAGTTTAAGGACCCCACGGTCCGTATTAATGTGTGGTTGTCAGGACCCGTCACCTCTCTGACGACGTTGAAGGATTACAACGACAAATATCATAGGAGTTCAGAGATGTACCCTTGAACCAAAGTTGGTTGAGAGATCTATAGTCCAATTTGGGACTAAAGTTTGTTTGAAGGTTTGATTTAAGAACACGTTAGCCATATTTAAGGCTGAGATCAACTTAATCGTTTGTTAAGGATACGTTAGTCCAATTTGAGACTAAGATCAACTTAACGGGATCGTTTAGATCCGACAAAAGAGCATTTGGGGTCTATTGTTCCAGTTTAGGGACATAGTGGTCTATTGCATGTATGGTCGTCGGGACCCGTCACCTCTCTGACGACGTTGAAGAATTACAACGACAAATGTCAGAGGAGTTCAGAGATGTACCCTTGAGCCAAAGTTGATTGGGGGAATTTATAGTCCAATTTGGGACTAAACTCTGTTTGAAGGTTTAAGGATGCGTTAGCCATATTTGAGGCTAAGATCAACTTAAACGGTTGTTAAGGATACGTTAGTCCAGTTTGGGACTAAGATCGACTTAACGGGATCGTTTAGATCCGACAAAAGAGCATTTAGGCTCTATTGTGCCAGTTTAGGGACATGGTGGTCCAATACCAGTTTAAGGACATAGTGGCCCACCGTTAGTTTAAGGACGTTTCGGTCTGATATTAGTTTAAGCACGTTTCGGTCCGATATTAGTTTAAGGATGTTTCGGTCCACGAGTTTAAGGACCCCGCAGTTCATATACGTGTGGTCGTTGGGACCCGTCACCTCTCTGACGTCGTTGAAGGATTACAACGACAGGTGTCAGAGGAGTTCGGAGATGTACCCTCGAACCGGTAGTAAATTGATTTAAGAGAGCAATCTTGCTCAGTCAATTTAATTTAAGGACTTACGGCCAAAATTGGGCTAAGTCCAGTTGAAAATGTTCAACATTTTATTTGCTTTTGCATTGCATTTCTTTTTTATTTTTATTTAGGCTTTCCCCAGAAAGGATGCAGAGCATCAATTTGTTTTGGGCTCTGTTCTTTTAGGAATGATGCAAGGCATCAATTTTATTTGGGCTCTGCCCTTGTATAAAAGATGCAAAGCATCAATTTATTTGGGCTCTGCCCATTTATTACCTTGCAATTTATTTTGGCCTGTTAGGTCATTTTGACTTGGGCCTGACCCTTTTAACAGAGAAAATGCATTGCATTTTTAGGCGCTTTGCGCCAATCAAAGAGCGCAAGCGCTTATGATGATGACACGTGTCAAGCAGCGCAGTGCGCTGCGCTTGCGCTGCTGACACGTGGCACGCTCTGGTGAGTTGCGCCAATTTCAGAGAGCAAAGCTCTATTTCAAAAGCGCGTAGCGCAACTGATTCAGATGCTGACACATGGCGCTCTCTGGTGGCTTGCGCCAACTCAAGAGCGCAACAGTGCAGATTTATAAGTGCAAAGCACTATTAATTTGAGAATCTTTTAGATTCAAGAACCGATGGTTCATAAAAGAAGTGCAAAACACTATTTGATTTAGATCTAAGAAAAAACAAGTTTTTTCTTGTTTTTCTTATCTCAGAGAACCAAAGGTTCATAAAAGTGCAAAGCACTATTAATTTAAGAACCTTTTAGATTCAAGAACCGATGGTTCATAAAAGAAGTGCAAAGCACTATTTGATTTAGATCTAAGAAAAAAAAGTTTTTTCTTGTTTTTCTTATCTCAGAGAACCAAAGGTTCATAAAAGTGCAAAGCACCATTTTTTATTTATTTTTATTTTTTCCTGTTTTAAAGAAGCAGTGGTTCATAAGAAGTGCAAAGCACTATTTATTATGTGAAGATCATTGATCTTGTTTTTAGATCAATGATCTATCAGAGGAAATTTCTTCTCTCTTATAAAGGTTTTTACCTTTTTGTTGAAATTTTTCTCAGAGTTCTCTCTGTTTGAAGCTCTTGATTTTTTTTTTCAAGAAAATGTTGTTGCCTTTGAATTGAGGTCTAGGGTCCTTTTTATAGTGCCCATAAATTAGTTAAAGTTTATTAAAGAGATCATTCTCTGAGTGATTTGGAGAATTTTCCCCACCGTTGGATCTTTGATCCGAAAACCTCTGTTTTACAGAACAAATTTTTCTTGTTTTAACAAGAACAGAAAAAATTTCTCAGAATTTTAATTCTGCATAGCGCAAAAAAAAAAAAAATTTTGTGCGCTGCTGCGCTGACACGTGTCGCGCAGCGCACAACGCCCCCCATGTGCGCTGCGCAACTGAATTTTTTTTTTTTGCGCGCTGTTGCGCTGACACGTGTCGCGCAGCGCAGCTGCGCTGACACGTGTCGCGCAGCGCACAGCGCAGCGCAGTCGCGCTGCGCACAGCGCAGCGCAGGTGCGCTGCAGCGCAGCGCAGGTGCGCTGCGCAACTGTTTTTTTTTTTTTACGCGCAGCTGCGCTGACACGTGTCGCGCAGCGCACAGCGCAGCTGCGCTGACTCGTGTCGCGCCGCGCACAGCGCCGCGCAGGTGCGCTGCACAACTGATTTTTTTTGTGTGCGCTGCTGCGCTGACACGTGTCGCTCAGCGCACAGCGCAGCGCAGGTGGGCTGCGCAACTGGTTTTTTTTTTGCGCTGCTGCGCTGACACGTTTCGCACAGCGCAGCTGCGCTGACACGTGTCGCGCAGCGCACAGCGCAGTTGCGCTTGCGCAACTCTTTTTTTTTTTTTAGAGTTTTGCTCTGATGGAGTAAACAGGTGTTATCAACATGGTAATTGTCTTTGAAAAAACACAAATCGTGCCGTCCATGTGCAGCAGTTACAGATAGCACCAAAACATAATTCAGAATTCAATTTCTTTTCAAATTGTCTGACTCGGACTGGGTCTCAATATAATCAATCTGACTTGAATATGATTCAAGTATGAAATTACAAAACTACCATTCAATATGAATCCATATATTCAATATGTTCAATCTATTCAATCTATATTGATTGAACCGAACCATGGATATATTCCATCTACATGTTCATCCATTATATCTGTTCCATTACTGATATCATGGTTCCGGCAAGTCATCCATCTATATAAATCAAGATAATACAAAACAAATAATACAATCAAGACATCACGGGGTTTATAAGGGGTAGACTGGTACGGAAGGTGTTAGAACTGGCACGCGACTGTAACCATAATACACCTAACCTGAATTCAATTGCCGTTGTACCGTAGCTGAACGGTTCCTTGTGCTCCTTATACCTTAGTCCACGGGGAAAGTTGGACTCCTCTCATATACACTGGCCTCTTTTATACCAAGCTACAAACAATAGCGTTAACAATATAATATAACTTTAAAAGTTACACACACTCTCTCTCTCTCTGTCTATTCTATTTCTCCCTCATCTTTGGGACTTACCGAGCAATTTGTTCGTTGACGACATTCTATTTCTTTTCTTTGGAATGTTGTCAGGTGTTCGGACCTTCAGAAGATCGAGCCCACTTTCGAGGACTTGGATCAGCTAGCTTTCGACTCAGAGCTTTAGATTCCTTGTACATATTTACATTCTGTATTTTCCATTTCTGTTATGCCACTGTTCAGGCATTGCTTTCCATTTCATGTATTTACTTTTCAGATGTATTGTAAAAAGAATGTTAATAAATAAAGTTGTTGTTCATTTACATCCTGTCTCCTGTATACATTACATTTTATATTGCTTAGATACGCTTAGCGTGTTTACTTCAGAGTAAATACGTAGCGGCCTCGTCGCGTCCTCTGCCCGTATACTGGGAAGTGGGGCGTGACAATTTGGTGTCTTGCTCCTGTGTAGGAAATCAATGGCTTCCAACTGCAACAGCAATTCCCGCTCTGCCCTAACTGGAGGAGTGACATACGGGCCGAATGCGGCCTCCATCTTTTCAATACTGGTAGAGCGGGTGACTCAAGCTACTACTGAATTGTTCTTTGGGATCATGCTCCCACCAGCGAATTTTAGCGCCCCAGTACCACCACAGGAAGCTCCAAAGAAGTCGGTCTTTGATCGACTTGCAATAACCACGGCCCCTCTCAACGGGTCGTCCAAGCCCGCCACCTCAGTCTTCAAAAGGCTGAGCCAAAGCTCAAATGGGCCTGCAAAGAGGCTCGCGATATCTGAAGGGGCTATCCCAAAACGGATTGTCCCGCCAACTCCTGCTGCGAGCGAAATCATCAAAAGATCTTCCCCTACCAGAAAGTCGGCCTTCGAAAGATTGGTAGTTCCCTCTCAACGAATGTCGGTCTTCAACAGGCTGGCACCAGCAGCAGCCCCTAACCAAAGCAGGGGGCACGATGGATCCGCTTCCACAACTGAGGTGGTCCTATCGGAAAGGCACGCTCGACGTCGCCACTGACGCCGAGTGAGAAGAGATGGGGGTAACTCCGACTCTGGACTCACCCCACCAGCTCTAATGGTGGAAATTGACGCTGCTATTCTAACCGGGAACGGCTTTGATCTGCTTAGGAGGGTGCGCAAGAACTCTCCAACCGCGGTGTTGAAAAAACCTCCCCCACCTGCTGAAAACATGACGCGGGCAAAGCCAGAGCAGCCTCCTCAGCGACTTTCCTCCCAAATTCACAGGGTCTAGTGCAAAGTCCAAGATTCTGTGATCAATAAAGACTACTCTCGCCGACTGTAGAAAATGGAGGCTCGGCAAGAGGAAAATCATCCATCCACTATACAGCGAGGGACTTCTTTTACACAGGCGCCTGTAATATTGGATCCTTCAACCTCAATCTCCCATAAAAAGAGAAGGTCAGAGAATATCCCACCGCCGGCGGCAAACTCCAAAGGCAATAGACCTAAATGTTCTAAGTCTGGGGGCATGATCGTCCATACGGTCTATATGGCTTCTGGGAAAGAGGATAGCTGTGCTTCCCTGATTCATCGACCGCAAATTCGTTCGTTGACAAAAGCTCAGGAGCAACAACAAAAGCTCCAGGAGATGCTGACGAAAATGGCAGCACTCATCGGACAAAAAGAAAGTCCGGAATCAGCAAGTGAACAGCGTCAGGAGCAGGAGACCGATACAGAGTTCCTGCGAAGGATGCTTGAAAGAAAGGATAAGGAGGCTGCGGAACAGGCTGCCAATATAATGCAGATGGCACTTTTATTCCAAGATATGGTTGGAATGATGATCCAGCCACTACCTCCAGCTGAAGACCCGCCGATAATTATCGAGGACGACAGAGGGGAAACATCAAACCCTCTTCCAGCTTTATCGACATCCAGGGAGGAAATGATCTCCAAAGCTATTCTTTATGATTACATAGCTCAATAAATACGAGCTCAACAGGCAAGTGAAGCGGCGGGCCAAGTCGTCAGAACAGGGCGACCGTACCCAGGCTGGTATGATCAAATCAAGTACCCGCCGGAATATACGATCCCCAAATTCCATGTATACAAAGGGACAGGCAACTTGAATCAACACGTCGCTCAGTTCAGAGCTATATGCGGCAATACTAGAGGCGACGACAAATTGCTGTTTCGTCAGTTCGTTGGCAGCCTGTCAGAAACGGCGTTTGAATGGTACCCGGAGCTCCCAAATGACACCATCAAAACATTCATAGAGATGGAACTGCTATTCACGCAGTGGTTCGCCAGCGCAAGAGAGCGCACCCCGATCACGGCATTAATCAATGCCAGGGTGAAGCCAGGAGAGACCTGGATTCAATACGCAATCCGATGGCGGAACCTATGGTCAAAATGCGAACAACGCATCGAAGAACCTCCTGCTGTGGGCATGTTTCTAGGGACTCTGGATCCTCAGGCGACTGTGTCCCAGTTTATGACGTTCTTTAAGCCGACCACATTCCAGGCTCTGATCGACAAGTTGGCCTAAATGGATCAGATGGGCCACGAACCTTCCTCTTTAAAAATGGACCCTCGAAATGCCAAGGGTAAAGAGAAAGCGGCCTTCGTTGCCAACACTCAACAACAACCGAGTGACCCGAAAACGGTTGCTCGCCAAAACAACACCCGCCGGCACCAATCCCTGGAAGAGAAGCTAGGACGAGCTTACTCCTTTCCCCGTGATAAAACGAAAAGATTGTTTGAGCTGGCAGTGCGCAACAAACTCATTACTCTGCCAGACCCAAAACGTCCATCGCAGCCCGGTGACGTCAAAAATCCCAACTACTGCTCCTATCATCGAATCGTGAGCCACCCCATTGAGGATTGCTACATCTTCAAGAACTGGGTCGGGGACCGGTACCGTCAAGAGAAATTCACGCTGTCCAAGAAATGGAGGGTGAACCCGCCACAGAGGCACGCTCCTAAAAAGGTGGATACACCGGGGGTATCATGTTCGTTTGTGGAAGAAGCTCCGTGGGAAGTTGTCCTTTCAGCTAAAACCGAAAGAATGCTAAAGGATTTTCAAGCATGTCCGGCGATCAGGTGGAAAATCCCACTGGAGCCCGAGATCATTGAGGGGTGCTGAAACCGCATCCCATACCGAAAACTGCTAATGATAGGCAAAACACCCAGGTCAAGCCTTCAAAGTCTTCGAAGGGAAAGAAGAAGACCAAGAAGCTCGTGCAGCCTGACGACAAGCGCACGGACCTGTAAAAGTACATCGACGCGCTGGAAGAGTACAACCAGAAAGCGTGGACCCCAGTCTCCCTCAAAGAGTTTCTCAACCAAATACTTGAAAATGGAGATAGTGACGATGATGAGGGAAATGGCTCGTCGGGAAAAACCGAAGATTATGTAGCAAGTTTCTACATGGTTTCTCATTCGTCTTTAAATAACGAAGAAACTCCCTCGGCGTCGGAAAGCAACACAGAGGAACTGGGGGCAGGATCGGGGACAAAATCCCCGGAGCTGCAAGAAGGCCTAATTGACAGGCTGCTAAACGAAGCTTTTCAAAAGAGCAGAGCTGACCGAGAACGTGAAACAACCATATACCAAAAGGCCAAGCGTTGGTATTAAGATGAAGAAGACGCAGCGAGGAAGAGTTACAAAGTACTCCAACCAGAGCGAAGCAGTGTCACTCATGCCAAATTCACGGGGACTTCATCCACCAGCATCCAAATCCGCTACACCCAACAGTAACTAGCTGGCCGTCCGAAATGTTGGGAACCGATATAATCGACCTCATTGAGCCAGCATCATCCAAAGGACACCGATTCATACTTCCAACGACTAACTACTTTTCTAAGTGGGCGGAAGCAATACCGCTAAGGGAAGTGAAGACGGAGAACATCCTCCATTTCTTCAAGACACATGTCATCTACTGGTTCGGCACTCCACGACGGATAATCTCGGATAATGGGCCAGCCTGCAGGAGCCATAAAATCAGCCGCTTCGCAGAACACCACAAAATAGACTGGAGATACTCTTCCGTCTATAATCCCCGAGCTAATGGTCTAGCTGAAGGTTTCAACAAGACCTTGATCAAGATTATAAAAAAAACGGTGTCCAAAAACAAAAAGGACTGGCACGAAAGATTGTACGAAGCTCTCTGGGCGTACCGAACGACGTTCAAAACAGCTACGAATACAACACCATACGCATTGGTATTCATCACTGAAGCGGTACTTCCTTTGGAAATATAACTCCCTTCTCTCCGAGTAGCGGTTCGATACGAGCTAACAGATGAAGAGAATGCCCATTTTCGGCTTGAGGAGCTCGACGCCCTCGATGAAACTCGCCTCATGGCGCAGCAAAACCTAGAAGCTTACAAGGCAAGGATGACGCGCTCATACGAAAGACTGACTAGGCCGAGAACATTCCGCCAAGGCGAACTCGTGCTAGTCGTCAAAAGACCTATGATTCCCAATCATGCAAAACGGGGGAAATTCGAGCCAAACTATGAAGGCCCGTACATCATAGACAAGGTCTACCATTGTGGGGCCTTCTTGCTCGTGGATATGTATGGTGAAAGACCCTTCCGGCCAATAAACGACCAATTCCTCAAGAAATACCATGCTTGATGAGTAACGACTTAGGTCAATGATTGATGATGACACTCGTGTCCGCTCAATATCTTCCTGAGTCAAAGCTCTAAGTGGTATTCGGAAAAGTTTCACCCTAAAAATGGTGATAATAGACCACTATGTCCTTAAACTGGCAACGGACCGTAATGTCCATAAACTAAAGTTTCACCCCGAAAATGGTGATAATGGACCACCATGTCCTTAAACTGGCAATGGACTGAAATGTCCATAACCTAGTACT
Source organism: Agapanthus africanus (assembly GCA_030015575.1). Classification (NCBI taxonomy): domain Eukaryota; kingdom Viridiplantae; phylum Streptophyta; class Magnoliopsida; order Asparagales; family Amaryllidaceae; genus Agapanthus; species Agapanthus africanus. The sequence continues at coordinate 750,021,715 of CM057340.1, read as the reverse complement.
CCGTCTCAAACATGGCGTATCGCCCCAAATATGGTGATATCTTCTCTTGGGATCTATATTGCAATCAAAGCTCCGACGGCGAAGACTACAACTCAAGTTCCATTGCTAAAAAAAACGGTATGTTCAAAAGCAAGATGGGCACGGATGAAAACCCGAAAGAGCGCCATGAGTAAAAACAGCAGGGCTGCCGGCGAGTTTGTGAAAACCCGAAAGGGCGCAATGTCGTTAAAAAAACGGTATGTCCACAAACAAAATGGGCATGGATGAAAACCCGAAAGGGCGCCGTGAGTAAGAACAGCAGGGCTACCGGCGAGCTTGTGAAAACCTGAAAAGACGCAATCTCGTAAAATTTTCACTTATGATATCCTCTCGACTCGTAAGGAGAACTCAACCTATGAGACCCTCACGGCTCATAGGATTCAAAGTCTTAAGTTATAGGGATCCAAATCTGTCTTTAAGCCGTCGTGTTCCCCAAGTTTCCCTACAGGCGGTCTAATATTGGCCCTTGTATACAATCCACGGGCACAAACGATTTCCCCCACCAAGTTTGTAACAACTCCAATTTCAATGTACAGAAAATTCATTTAAAAGTTAATGTACAAATGGAGTATTTGCAATCCTGTGTGCGCTATAAGTATTTGATTTGCTTTTGAACAGCAAGAAAACACTTGTAGCTCATTAGTAAAGCCTTGCACTTCTGTGCCGTAGCCCCTGTGATCGAATCCCCCAGCTACATTATCTTTTTATTAATTTTTCTTTAAATCTTTTAGAAGCCCAAAGGTTTACATATGAACTACACGTAAAATGAAGAGTCACGGACTAAACAAACACGTGCACTGGAGTATACCAAGCGACAGGAACACATGGCCAAATCTCACACACCCCTCACGGGTATTGGACCGGCAAGATGAGTTGTTGGGACCAGCACCGCCGGGTCGCCCGTAGAGGATGCTCCTCCCCCTGACACCCCTTAGCCTCCCCCCTTAACCCCCGTACTGTTTTTTTTTATTAAAAATAAACAGAGAATATAAAAGTGGTATTAAACCAAATTTTTAATGCATTTTTTAATTCATTCTTCATCACCCTAAACCTTAATTTTCCTTATAAATAAAACACTCCATTTTACTCCTCCTCACTCAGAATTTCATTACAAAAACTCTCAAAAATTTCTAACTCCCAAGTTGTGCAAGTGGAGTTAGCAAAGGGCGAAGTTCCAACGATGTTTCGAGGAGATTCCGGCGACGAAACGACTCCCCGACGCTTTCCTAATCTTCTCCTACTTCCCCTCTATATTTATAACCAGTAACATCCCTCTCCCTTCTTCTTCTATTATTCTAAAACATTTTCTTTTCAAAACTCGTCGGAAGCGGAGTTATTCCGACTTCCGACTCTCTTTTCTTTAAGAAATTCATTTTTCTTAAACAATAAAACACCATATCTTCTAATAATGTTCAATAAACACATTAGAATAAGTTTCATCTCAAAATAATTCATGTTGCAATTTTTATTTCACTTTTACAGTAAAATACCATCATATTTACAAACGATATTGTTATTCACTTTTAACCGTATTACCTTTAGAAAACTCACGAGGTAATGACCTACCTCATCACAATACACATTTTTGATATAGCACGATGAGTTTTGGGATTATAGATTATGAGATAATACGCTTTTACGAATAAATACCTTAAACAATTAAAAATCGTTTTCTTTAAAAAGAGTGTTAATTAATTTCTTACAAATACGCCTCTACAACCCATTTTGGGGAACCCCGATCGGGATGGTGCGGGTTATCGCACATCCTCGGATCTAGTAGAGGGAGATGTAGACCTCCACAAGGTGCATTCGATCTCGATGGAATTTTTAATGCAATTTTTAAGAAAATGAGATTTATACAAAATAAATAAAATTATTTTTATTAAATATATATATATATATGAATATATTCAAAAGATCTATTTTAAATATATTATATAAATATTCCATGTTTTCTAAGACAAAGGAATCACAATTACATGAAACTAACATATCAATTCAATACAATTCCAATATTTCATTAAAATACCATATACAATGAAAACTAGGTTCTGCTTACTAGAAAGTTTCAGTTTTATAAAATATATATCTATGAAAACCCTAAAGACGATAATTAAATACTTGAGGTGTAATTTGAAAATATATCAGAACTATTTTTACATAAAACCCCCTCAAGTTATATTAATTTATAATAAGGACCCTAGTAAATATTAGTTTAAGCGGAACCAGTTCTCTTGAGCCTTAGGGAGCCGAAGAATACGGGTGCTTGCCTATCTAAAGTAGACAATCTAACTATGGTGTTATCAACACGGTAATTGTCTTGGAAAAAGACAAATCCTGCCGTCCATGTGCAGCAGTTACCGATAACATCAAAAGTAATTCAGGACTTCAATTTCTTTTCAAAGTGTCTGACTCAGATAGAGTCTCAATCTAATCAATTTGACTTGAATATGATTCAAGTATAAACTACAATACAACATGAATCCATGAATACCATAATTCAATCTATATCAATATATATTGACCGAACCGAACCAAGGATATACTCTATCTACATGACTATCCATTTATATCTATTTTGTTTACTGATATCATGGTTTCGGAAAGTCATCCATCTATATAACCAAACATTACAATCAATACAAAAGACGTTACGGGGTTTATAAAGGGGTGGACTGGTACGAAATGTGTTAGAAGTGGCTTGAGACGGTCACTTTAATACACCTAACCTGAATATCTATTGTCGTTGTACCGTGGATGAACGGTTCCTTGTGCTTCGTATAATTTAGTCTCCGGATAATGGTACTCCTCTCATATACACTGGCATATTCTGTACCAAGCTACAAACAATTGCGTTAACATTATAATCGAATATTACTAGTTATGTACTCTTTCTGTCTATTCTATCTCTACTCATCTTTGGGACTTACCGAGCGATTATTCGCTAACGACATTCCTTTTCTTTTTTCTTTGGAATGTTGTCGGGTGGATCAGACTCATTAGAGATCGAGCCCAGTATTGAAGACTTGGAGAAGTTAGCCTTTGACCCCGAGCTTTAGATACTTATACATATTTTCATTTCAGTTCTACCAATGTTTAGGCATTGCTTTCTATTCTTGTATTTACATTTCCAGTTGTACTTGTAAAAGAATGTTTAATAAATAAAGTTGTTGTCCATTTATATTCCTGGCTCTTGTGTACATTTTACTTTATATTGCTTAGTTACGCTTAGCATATTTACTTCTGAGTAAATACGTCGTGTGACCTGTCGTGTCTTCTTGCCCGTACACCGGGAAGCGGAGCGTGACAAAGTTCTACTAATGACGAGGAATGTACTCATATGGTGAACGTCACTTATAATTCCTCTCGACTTGTAAGGAGAAAACACTCTTGTAAGATTCTTACGACTTGCAAGAGAAAATATCACTTAGGAGTCCTGACGACTTCTAGGGAGAACCAACACCTACGAGATTCTCTCCACTCATAGGGAAAAAAACCCTTTATGAGACCCTTACAGCTCATAATGTCAAAAGCCTTAGTCGACAGGATCCTAACCCTGTCTACTAAGCCACTTTTGTTCAAATCAGCAAAGGCAAATGAGGATTCGCTCCTGAAAATATCTCAGTCATAGCGATGCTGATGCCTAAATCGGTATCAAATTCCAAATCCTCTCATGGCAAATAATGAGTCGCTCCTGGCAATATCCCAATCACAGCGATGCTGATGCCGGAATTAGTGTCAAGATCCAAGTTCTTGAATCGCAACAAAAGTAGATGCATATGAAATAGCCGAAATGATGGGGCAACTCGCAATAAAAAAATCAGCGAACAAAAGAATATGTGCATATACATAGCCGAAATGTTTGGGCAACCCGCAATAAAAAAACAGCGAGTAAAAATAAAAAATATACATAGCCGAAATGATTGGACACTACGATAAAAAGCCGAAATGATTGGGCAATCACGACTTTCGCGATATAAAAAGCTGAAATGATAGAGCATCGCGAAAAGAAAAAAAATGAAACTTTTGGGCACCGCGATAAAATGCTGAAATGATCGCGCAATCGCGACTTTCGCGATATAAAAAGATGAAATGATAGAGCACCGTGGAAAGAAAATAAAATGAAATTTTTACCCTACAGGTGAGTCCACATCAACCCCTGTATACAATCCATGGGCACAAACGAAAAGGGAACCATATTTTCCCACCAGGATCTGTCAAAAGGAGAGCCAAGTCTTGATGGTTCATAAAACAACCTAAAGACTACCTCGGCACACTTCTCGTTACAGCAAACGCAATGTTAACATCGAGGTTCCTTCTCACTCCAGCAGGACGCAGATGCGACGTCAAAAAAGACACCAGGGTTGAAACAAAACGGAGCCATGGAAAAATTCCTAGCTCCAAGTCTTGATGGTTCATAAAACAACCTAAAGACTACACCAACATTCTTCTCTTACAGCGGACGCAATGTCAACAAAGGCTCCAAAATAGCTAAATCAAAAAGAAGCGAAGGCCAAATTCCTAACTTCAGGGTCTTGACGGCAACTCAAATAAAACCTGAAAGACTATCGGAGATCATCCCACGCTAGTGCAGAATGGTTATGACTCATCAGAGCTCCCCAAATTGAGCCTAATCTCAAGTAAAAAGCGACATGGCGAAATTCCTAACGCTTACTCTTCCGACGGTTAAACTGCCTAAGAAGATTACATGAAGACGTCTTGTCCAGCCCCTGAAGGGATCAGAGACACGACAGTCGCGAGGCTACTCGAACAGCAGCATAAAGTCTGCATAACGGGGAACGCATCAGCCAACACGACGGTACCACGAACTAAAACCCTAGTACCACAAAACCTAACGGACCTCTGTCGTAAAGAGCAGGGGTTAACTATAACGTTATGACAAGTTTGCCGATAAGTCCAAGGGAGGTAAACTAAATAAACTCCGAAATGAGTCCATAAACTAGAGACTCCGGAATGAGTGAATAAACTACAAACTCCAAAATGAGTCCTTAAACTAGAGACTCTGGAATGAGTGAATAAACTACAAGCTCCGAAATGAGCGCATAAACTACAAACTCCGAAATGAGCGCATAAACTACAAACTCCGAAACGAGTAAATAAACTAATTACCGCCACATTAAGGCATCAAGACATGGATAAGCACATAAAAGAGAATGTATTTTCTTATTCATGAATCAAAATGTTTAAGAGATACAACCAATGCAAAAAGGGAAATACAATTACAATGATTAAAAAGGAGGCACTTTCAACAGCCTGATGACCCGCTCACGCGCTCCCTGCAATTCCTCCTTGCGTTCAGTTACAGCAGCCAGCTCTGCTTCGATTTGAGCTCGTTGTTGCAAGCAGGATGAAAGCTTCTCAGAAATTTCCCGTTTGGCAGTTTCGCAACTTTGCGTGACCCGCTCAGTGAAGTCAAGATTCTGCCTTAGCGCCAACCCGTTAGAAATACATCGTTAGAGGTTTTCAAAAATAGCTTTCAGCTATGCTGCATTCGCTTCAATTTGGGCACGCAATTGGATGGATTTGCCGGAAGCCGTCTCATGCGCCTTTCTCCTCAAAGTCGCCTCTTGTTCAAAATATTGAATGAAAGCGATACTCTGCTCGATCCACGCAGTTTGCTGAGATTTCAAAGTTAATATCTCAGGAGCGACGCGCTTAAGCTCAATCTCATGCAGAAAAGTCTCAATCTTCTTGCAATAATCAACCCAAGAACCGACGAGGTCTTCAGGGTGGAAATTCATGAGCGTCACCGGCATTGGATTGACTTCGTCGGCAAAATCCATAGCATAAGAGAGAGCCTCAGCATCAAGATCTTCGATAAACTCGCTTAACATTCGCCGGCTAGTCGCTGGGCCTCTGGAAGATGGACGTTTAGCGAAGGTAGTAACCCAAGGAATACCTGACAAGTCAGAAACCGAAACCGCGCCCGAAGCTTCACCAGCTGTGACGACTTCTTCGGTTTCCATTAGGAGAGCAGATTTAACACCCACAGCTTCATCCTCTAATTCGACAAGGGCTGTTGTAATGCTTGCGTCACCCGCCGATATCAAAGAACCACAGGGAGAAAGAGCGGCAGTTGGAATGGTCCCAGAGTCCAGAGAAAGATTGGATGCTTCATGCTCTTTAGTTGCCGGCGCTTCACCTGTCATGTCGTCATCCAAATTTGGTCATGTAAATAAAAATGCGTATGATAAATAAATAGATAGGAGGGCTATTATTAGAGACCGTCCGTTGTTCTACCTTGAAGTAGTCGTTCACTTTCTTCACGAGCTATACGCGCAACCTGTCTATGGGCAGTAGACAGGGCAGAAGGAATGTCAGCAGGCAGAACATTGCTCGACCTTGCACCCGCGGCCCAGACAGCGTCGCATTCCCTCACCGCATGCTTTCTGCGCTTCCTCTTAGCCTGAACCATGAGAACCGACCTCCTTAAAACTTCCGACAGGGGGACGTCGTCGTCCGAACCGAGTGTAGGGTGTTTTTCGTCACCCCATTTGAGATGGGAATACGCGCACGCTTGTCAGGCGCATTACAGATTCTCCCTGCCTAAGATAGGCTGGAGTTTATTGATTGTGGGGATCCGAATCTCCGGCAGCCGCGGACTAAGCTACCGTTAATTACCCATCGCCTTTGGAGCGAGAGAACCTCCGATTGACGGGTAAAACAGGTCATGCGAACTCAATGCGAAGTATTTGTTATATATATATATATATATATATATATATATATATATATATATATATAACAATTGAGACGTGTTCATTTTTTTGTTCTATTTGTAAAAAAAAAGATATATATATTTTTTTATAAAAAAAAGTATATCAAAAATAAATAAATAAATATTTAGAGAAATGTTATTTTTTTGGAAGGAGTTAAAACTCCAAAACATTTTATTTGGAGTTTAAACTCCCAAAACAATTTTATTTGGAGTAAAAACTCCCAAAAGTTCTTATATGGAGTTAACTCCAAAAGAATTTTATTTGTGGAGTCAAACTCCAAAACAATTTAAATGGAGTTAAACTCCGAAAGAATTTTCATTGTGGAGTTGAACTTCGAAAGAATTTTAAATGGAGTTAAACTCCAGAAAATATTTTTTTATAATGAAGTTAAACTCCAAAAGAAATTTTTTTTACTGCAGAGTTGAACTCGAAAGAAAAAAAACTTCCTTTTTTTTAACACGTGAGAGGAAGAATAAAGGGGGCTCCCAAAAATGGGAGCCTCCCCCTCACATGAAAGAGAATAAAAGGGCTCCTAAAATGGGAGCCTCCCACTCACATGAGAGGGAGCCTCCCCCTCACATGAGAGGATGAGAGGGGGCTCTCAAAATGGGAGCCTCCCCCTCACATGAGAGGAAATAAAAGGGCTTCCAAAATGGAAGCCTCCCCCTCACATCAGAGAAAGAAAGGAGGCTCCCAAAATGGGAGCCTCCCCCTCACATGAGGGGGAAAAAAGAGGCTCCCAAATTTTTTTATTTTTTTTAAAGGAGTTAGACTCCAAAAGAATTTTTTTTATTGGTGGAGTTAAACTCCAAAAGAATTTAAATGGAGTTAAACTTCGAAAGAATTTAAATGGAGTTGAACTCAGAAAGAATTTTTATTATGTAGTTGAACTCCAAAAGAATTTTAAATGGAGTTAAACTCCAGAAAAAAATTTATAATGGAGTTAAACTCCAAAAGAATTTTTTTTTATTGTGGAGTTAAACTCCAAAGACAAAACCCACTTTTTTTAAAGGAAGCTCCCACAGAGTGGGAGTTTCCCTCTTTCACGTGAGAGGAAGAATAAAGGGGCTCCCAAAATGGGAGCCTCCCACTCACATGAGAGGGAGCCTCCCACTCACATGAGAGGGAGCCCCCCCTCACATGAGAGGAAGAAAGGGGCTCCCAAAATGGGAGTCTCCCCCTTACATGATAGGGAATAAAGGGGCTCCCAAAAGAATTTTTTTATTTTATTTTTATTTTTTAAGGAATTAGACTCCAAAAACATTTGTATGGAGTTAAACACCAAAAGAATTCTTTATTTGTGGAGTTAAACTCCAAAGGAATTTAAATGGAGTTAAACTCCGAAAGAATTTTTATTGTGGAGTTAAACTCCAAAAACAATTCTTTATTTTATTGTAGAGTTAAACTCCAAGAGAATTTCAAATGGAGTTAAACTCCAAAAGAATTTTAAATGGAGTTCAACTCCAAAAAGATTTTTATCGTGGAGTTAAACTCCAAAAGAATTTTAAATGGAGCAAAACTTCTAAAAAAATTTAATGTGGAATTAAACTCCAAAATAATTTTAAATGGAGTTCAACTCCAAAAACGTATTTATTTGGTGTGGAGTTAAACTCCACTAAATGGGGAGCCCCCCCACGTGAGAGGGGAGAAAGCTCCCACTTGTTATGAGTTCCTTCTTCCTCACTTGAGAGAGAGCAGGGGCTCCCAAAAGATCTCTTTTTTTTAATGGAGTTAAACTCCAAAAAAAAATTATTTGGAGTTAAACTCCCAAAACAATTTTATTCGGAGTTAAACTCCAAAAAAAAGGTTTTTATTATAGAGTTAAACTCCAAAAAAAATTATTTGGAGTTAAACTCCCAAAAAAATTATTTGGAGTTAAACTCCCAAAACAATTTTATTCGGAGTTAAACTCCAAAAAAAAGGTTTTTATTATAGAGTTAAACTCCAAAAGAATTTTATTTGTGGAGTTAAAACTCCAAAAGATTTTCTCCTTTCTCTTTTGAGAAGAAATCCAAAATGGGTTCTCTTGAAACTCCAAGATTTAGATCTTGGATGATAAAAAAAGGGACCCTATTTCCTCTCTTGATGAAGTCTTGGGAGGTGGATTTATGGTAAAACTTTATTTAGTTTTTTTAAAAAAAGAGCCAAGCTCTTGATTTAATTGGAAAATGAAAAGGAAGAGGAAGAACTTAGGAGAGAGAGGATGGACCCATAAACCCTAGTTTTTGGGGAGAATGGGAATGTTGTTCCTTTATTTCCTCATCATGTTGTCTTATATAGGCTTACACATTTACATATAACCCCTTAGGCTTTACAAAATGGAATTTTGCCCATCTTATGAATGCCCATTTTTCTTACATTCATGCATAAAAAATTACATCAAAATTATTTATTACAGGATTTCATTTTGGTATGAGGGAGGCCGGCCGCGGGGCTCGACTTGGGCATGGGCCCACTTGACCTGGGCATAGGCCAACTTGACCTGGGCTCGGGCCCACCTGGCTTGGGGTTGACTTTGACTTTGACTTGGTCAATCGGGATTTAATTTTTTATCCCAACATCGAGCTCTGCCTCCGGAGCCACTACGGCGTCCATCATCGGCTACTTCAGCAACGCCTCCTGTGGTGGCTTTGGGATGGACTTAGTTGTAGTCGATGGCTCTAGAAGCTTTTCTGCGTCACCGTATGGGATTGGAATCACACTTGGAACAACCTGGGTTTGGGTGGTCCCTGTAGCAAGATAAAGAAAAGAGTCAGACCATGAATAGAAGGAACTAAAAGAGCAATGGTGTAGTGAAGCGAATTATACCAAGACCCAAGGTAGCGCGAAGCCTCTCTTCCTCCTCAAACGTCTTGAGGGAAGCCGCGAAAGCCTCTTCGGCAGAAATACCCGTTAAAGAAGAGAGCGCTAATAAAGCATAATAAAGAGAGAAAGGATAGATGCAGAAGAATGTAAATGAAGTATACCCGGCTCCGCAATAGAGGCCAACGCTGCTTTCTCGCGAGCCAGTCGCTCGAAAGCTGCGAGAGCAGCCTGAAAATCAGTATCAGTTGCAGGCGTATCAAACAAACCCTCATTGGTGCCATATTCACACAAGCCCTCACTGTAGGGAGTATAGGGCTCCTGGCCGAATACGACGTCAGCAGAGAACAGAGATTTCTTTTTCTTCTGCGAACTGACACCAACAGCCGACGATAAAAGCTTTCGCTTGACAGTCCTCTTCGGACGGCGGGTCCCAATATCCGAACCAATACCCAATTCCGGGGACGATGTGGCTACCGCAGTCGCGGGAACATCCGGTCGAAGCTTGTCAGGAAAAGTTCGGGGGATTATAGCCGTAGTGATTTCTCTTAAAGAAGGACGTACGGCTGCTTGTCACTTCAAAGGGACCGCTGGAATGCCGACTGGGACGGCATCCTTATGATCGAGTAACAGCCGCCTCTCCTCGCTGACAACAGCATACGTCGCATGCTGGTACCACGCCGCGTGAGCATTCGAAGCTTTCGGCACATAGCTCGATTCGCTGACCAAGAAATGGGACCCCATATTTAATCGCATAAAATGATGCATCGTGATTATAACCCAATTGTTGAGCGAAGCGGTGCGAATTGTTCCTCATGAATAGCACCGAGGCGTTCTATCTAAACACTAAGAAGCCCGGCCTGATAGAATACAGGTGCATGACCTCCCGGGCCCTCAACGCAGAAGTCTCATCCTTAAAATTATCGTGCAACGGTTGGACCACCTTAGTGGATTCTTTACCGATAGTCAAGACTCAATCGACAAAGATCATATTGTCCCCAACCATGCGAGGTCGAAGGAGTAATCGCCGAGCCTCTCTCTGTGACGGGTCTGGAGCAGAAGCATCAATTAGATGCATGACCCGGGGGAAGTTGTAGCTTTCATAGAATCGGGGACGTTTGTGAATGCCAAAGGCATCCAGCACGTGCATCTCAATCCATGATGTGAAGTAATGCAATGGGAGATACACGGGCTTTACCCCCAGCTGAGTAGTGTCAGCTGCTAAACTCAGGCTGTGGTATAGATGAGCTAACCCTGCGATCCCAACGGCCACACACGTCTTTGCGACGATGCGATGATCCGGATAAAAACAGATGGCCTCATGTAGCGGGGGTGCATCGGAAGCGCGAACCAACTCAGCCATAAGCCAATGAACCCCTAAATATCAAATACCACGTCTTATGTATATAATCAACGTCTTTTTAAGGAAGTTGTATGTCTATCATGTCACGCATAATATTCTATATCTCCACCATTCTTCAGTGAGATTTTGTGCAGAAAACTACCTCATGACAGATATCGGAATCGCAAATTTGCCGACAAAACGAAGCAAGTCAAAGACTTAAAATCTGGCAGAGATTCAGAAGAGATAAAAATATTCCGGATATCACCTAAAGACCCATTGGCCAACACCGAACAACACAGAAGAAATCATACAGAGATCTCACTAAATGGCCGCGGAACCGCCGCCGATTCAGCCCAATCCGCCGCGGATCCGTGGCTGAGTTAGGGACTCCGATGACTATACTTCTCCAGAACCTTCTCTTCAACCTCCTAGCTTGCTTGAGACGCTTCATAACCGCCTAGGTTCTTCTGGAAGGCTCTGCATAACTACCAAGCTTCTTGTGAAAGCTTGATTTGAGATCTATAAAAAGGGATCTAAGCTACATTGTAAAGGTTGTTGAATTTTAGGGTTGAAAGTTGAGTGACACAACTTGTGATTCCAATTCAAATCCAAATCAAAAATCCAAATCAAGATTCGTAGAGAACTACTTCAAGTGAAGATATCGAAGATCCTTTATCGCAACGCCGAGCGTCATCAAGAGCAAGAGATCCGCGAATGATCCATGTCTCACGGTGATCGAGCTACGTAAAAATCGACAACAAATCTCTTTTCAAAGGACTGATCGAGAGCTTAGTCTTGTAATCTCGGATTGAGAAGTGTAAATTTGAAGAAAATTTAATAAAGGTGATAAATTGTTAATTCTCGTTTTCTTTACATTCTTGCATTATGAAATTTTTAATTCTTGATTCTTTTATTTTCATGATGCGTGAGTAAATCTCCGCTTGCTAAGGAATTGAAGGAAATCGGTAGATCAAATGATTATGAAATCCTAAAACTAATCTTAAGTCTTATGAGAATTGTGAACTTTAGGGAAAAAATCATCAATGACCTAATTTGGATCGAGATCACCATTCTTGATAATTTCGTTGTAATTTGGGAATTAAATGATTGATAATTTTCTTTGCTAAAGGTTAGATTTGAATGATGATCAATGAAAAGACAAGGGATAGCGAAGGAGAAACCCTAGTTTTTTCAATAGATCCCTAATCTTCATTCATCATCATCGTTCTAGCTATAATTCATCAATAGATAAGATAAGTAATTTTTGGTATTTATCATTGCTACTAATTCCTATCAATTCCTACAAGCTATCCTTCATTTTCTTGATAACTAAAATTGATATTGGATTCTTTCTTGATTTCTAATTCTTGAACATATTCTTGATTTTCTTGAAATGAAAACTCGATTAAATCTTGAATTACTTTCTTGAATTTTCTTTTATGTTTTCTTTCGATTCATCTAAAGCAAAAACAAATAAATACACGAATCTCAGTGGACGATCTGTTCTCATTAACGAGCTGCATCAACACCGTTATTGATTGCGGTTATAAATTCTTTGATTGTGATAACACATTATACTTTTCATACAAACACATCAATTGAAATCGAATCAATCAAATGGCGCCGTTGCCGGGGATCCATGTGTAATTTGTTCGTTATTGCTATTTGAGTTGAAATATTATTATTCCATTAGAATTTTAAATCAAAATCGCATCTTGTGCTTAACGATTAGTTGTGAATTTTACAAGGAAATCTGGAATCTCTGCAGTAAGGGGAAAAATATTCAGATCATTTCAGATAGGAAAGAGGAGCTATAGGAGCAGCAGCACAAAATTTCATTCAAAGAACCATTCATTCAACAGCGGAACCGCAGCAGTTTAGAGGAGTTAGCGCTCCAGATCTCTGTGGTACATTCTATACTTTCTTATCTCTCCCCTGCACTTGTCCAATAACAATTTTCTGCAGAATTGTTTGCAAATATTCGCAGCGCCGCTAAAGAAATTTTTTTTTGCGTATTTTGATATAGGTTGTTTGTGCATATTTTAATACAGAAATTAAGGGGTAAAGACCAAATTCAGATTAGGTAGAGATTTCATTACCCTTCCTAAGCCCCAAAAATCACAAAACTAGCATCCGCATCACCCTCATTAACTAAAAAATATCTTGACAAGTCTCTAAGGACCGTCGCGCTCAATTTGGACAGAAGAAGGCCGTGGGTAATCTATTGCTTATCCGCATTTATTTTGTGGTGTCTAAGGCAACTGTGTCTAAGGCAAGTGGTTACTTAATTAGGCCCGCTACTTACGTAGCGGAGAACCTCCCACTTACCAGGCACTTATATGGCCACAGGAGGGATAAAGAGGCAGTAAAGGATTTATCCTGCGATTTATCTTCTGGAAGTCTAGGAGCGGTCTAGTGCCTTGATCTAGGTGACCATTAGATCTAGGATTGCTTGTGCATTTTTGTGTGATTTTTCTATATCCGTCTTTTACAAACCAAACACCAAACCAACACTTTTCTCTAATTATCACAAACGCTGCCACTTGTGCTAAACCATTTAGTGCATGCTCGGCTGGACACGGGATTCTAGTGCCCATCTTGTCCGCGTTTCTCCTATCGAATCCAAAGTCGGTATTTCTACATCTTCTTTTTTCTCACCACACACCACATCCACCACGATGGACAGTTCTCTATCGAACTTTCATAACACCACTTTGCCACCGCTCCGCAGGTGCGCAAAATCTACCACGTATGTCTCTCCTAGAGAGATGCTACCCTATACATGGTCCTCTTTCTACTTATCTTTCTATTCCACCAACCAATGAGGATAATTTTGAAGTCAAACCTCACCGCATCAATCTTTTACCAAAATTTCACGGTCTCTAGTCTGAAGACACATACGTTTTTATTACCAAATTTGAAAACATATGTGCTATGATGGGCACTTCACAACTTTCTGTGGATGCTATGTGTCTATGTCTTCTCCCGTTCACTTTGTGTGATTTAGCCGAGAAGTGGCTTTATAACACAGCTGCACATTCTATTTCAAACTGGGATGGATTCGTCATAGCTTTCCTTAAGAAATTCTATCCCAATCATAAGACCGTCCGAGTCCGTAGCGAAATCAATCAATTTACCCAACTTCCAAATGAACAATTTTGGAAGTGTTTTGAACGATTCAAGGATCTGTTAGTCCAATGTCCTCATCACGGAATTCATAGATGAGATCTCTGTCGAATCATATATGAGGGCATTAATCCAACAATAGAGCAGATGCTTGAGTCCATGTGTCAAGGCAATTTCATGTCTAAAGATGATGGTAAAGCTTGGAAATTTTTAGAAGATTTCGCTGAAAAAACTTTTCAATGGGAGAGTGTTAGTCAACCATCGTCTAGGGGTGGTATCCATCAACTTGATATTTCCATAGCAGTCAAAACTGAAATGGCAGCAATGCAAAAGAAACTTGAAGTTATAAAACTCAAATTTTTATTAGCCTCCCTAAACCAGATGACACTCCCCAAAACCGCTTGTGGATGCTGTTCCGATCCATCATATTTGACGGAAGAATGTCCTTTGAATTCTCCGTTTCAAGGTCAAGAGCACACTAATGCAGCTTTTCAGCAACGACCTAGAAACGATCCTTATTCTTCCACTTATAATCACGGTCGGAGGAATCACCCTAACTTTGCTTGAGACCAACACCAAACTCAAAACACGGTTCCAAACCAAAACAACTTTCAAAGGGTCCCTCCACCACAACAGCAACCACTAAAATTGACTCAGCACCCCTGTCAAGCACAAAATTTTCAAAATCCTGTCAACACTTCTGCACCATATAATAATTCTTTGCAATTGGCCGGTACTGGTAACTCCTCTTCACTCGAACAAACCATGAATTTGCTTCTGAAAAATTTCATGCAAGTTTCGGCTGAGATGAAGTCTTATGTCGATGACATAAAGAAGAACTCCGCCACCCACAGTGAGAGTATTAAATCGATAGAAGCGCAAATTGCATGATTAAATACAGAAATGAGTGCTAGAGAGAAAGGGAAACTTCCATCTCAACCCCTACCGAATGCTGGGCATTCACAACACTACAATGTGAGTGCCATTACAACGTTGAGATCTGGAAGAGTGCTGAATAATCAAGTCGGTGAAGAGATTGATAATAATGATGAATCTATCAATAACACCCCGGCCTCTACTTCCACTTCCACTTCCACTTTCACTTTCACTTCTGACCCTAGTTCATCTTCTTCCGAACCTATTCTCCGTTTTCCTCAAGGCTCGAACCCTCAGCCCACTTCTTTTAGTCAATCAAACTCGATCCCCACTTCTATTCTGGGATCTGTTCCACCCACCCGACCTTCTCCAATGTTGGACCCAGCTCTTATTGCTAAAGCTCCTTATCCAAACAGGTTAAGGGGAAACAAACTGAGTCCACATATGGAGAAGATTATGGAATTGTTTAAACAAGTTAACTTCAATATCCGTCTCCTAGATGCTATACAACAAGTTCCGTGTTATGCGAAAATTCTTAAGGACTTATGCACTAGGAAGAGGAAGACTTAAGTGCCCAAAAAGGTATTCATGACAAATAATGTTAGCACAGTTTTTACCCCACAATAACCAAAGAAACGTAAGGAACTTGGATGTCCTACAATCTCAATTTCTATTGGGGGTAAAAACATTAACCGCGCTTTACTTGACCTTGGCGCAAGTGTTAACCTGCTTCCATAATTTGTCTACGAGCAGTTAGGGATTGGAGAGTTGAAACCAGCTCATTGTACTCTCCAAATGGCAGACCGATCAATCACCAAAGCTAAGGGTGAGCTTGAGAATGTGTTGATAAAAGTCGGGGAATTTATATTCCCTGTGGACTTTATTGTTCTAGATACACAGCCTGTAGCAAACCCACAGAACCAAATTCCGGTGATTCTTGGTCGACCCTTCCTTGCCACTTCTAATGCTGTCATTAATTGTTGAAACGGTTCTATGAACCTATCCTATGGAAAAATGACAATTGAGCTTAATATTTACAAGATTGGAAGTCAGCCTTCTGAATCCTCTATTCATATTCTTGATGTCTGTTCTGTCCACGAGATAGCTCCCGAAAGCTATAAGGTTGATGAACATTGCTTTGATGATCTCGAAGACATTAGCACATCATTGTTTTATCTTGCACATATTAGTGAGGACATCTTTGATGAGTCCACTCCTGAGTCTGAACCATTTGACTCATCACTTTCCGAGTCTGTATCCGTTACAGGTTATGAGCTTTTTCGTGAATCCGAATGTCATTCACTTACCCCACCTTCTATTGTCTCTCCGCCAACATTAGATCTCAAACTGCTACCTTCTCATCTTAAATATGCATATTTAGGAGAGAATGATTCTTTGCCTGTGATCATATCCGCTTCTCTAGCCTTAGAGTAAGAGAACGCTCTTTTGATGGTCTTGAGATCCAATAGGGAAGCTTTTGGTTGGACAATGATTGACATCAAAAGGATTAGTCCCTTGATTGTTGAACATCATATATATTTGATGGATGAAGCCAAGCCAACCCGAGAACCACAAAGACGGTTAAATCCCGTCATGAAGGAGGCGGTAAAGAAAGAAATCTTTAAATGCCTTGACAGTGCTATCATTTACCCAATCTCTGATAGCCAATAGGTAAGTCCAATTCATGTAGTCCCTAAGAAGTCCGGCATCACAGTCATATCTAATGAGGCTAATGAGTTGATCCAGACATGCACTCAAACTGGATGGCGTGTATGTATTGATTACAGAAAACTAAATGCGGCAACGAGGAAAGACCACTTCCCTCTACTTTTCATTGACCAGATATTGGAACGCTTAGCTGGACATGAATATTATTGTTTCATGGACGGATACTCTGGATATAACCAGGTCCCTATTGCTGAAAAGGATCAAGATAAAACCACATTTATTTGTCTTTTCGGTACTTTTGCTTATAGACGCATGTCCTTTGGATTATGCAATGCTCCCGCTATATTTCAGCGGTGTATGATGGGGATATTCTCAGACATGGTCTAGAATTTTCTGGAGATTTTCATAAACAACTTTTCGATATTCGGAGATTCTTTTGATGGTTGCCTATCTCATCTTGACACAGTTCTTACTCGTTGTAAAGATAAGAACTTATTTTTGAATTGGGAAAAAT
Source organism: Agapanthus africanus (assembly GCA_030015575.1). Classification (NCBI taxonomy): domain Eukaryota; kingdom Viridiplantae; phylum Streptophyta; class Magnoliopsida; order Asparagales; family Amaryllidaceae; genus Agapanthus; species Agapanthus africanus. Next base: position 750,004,605 of record CM057340.1, on the reverse strand, counting down.
GTCATTTCATGGTCCAAGAAGGTATTGTACTTGGACATATCATTTCACGAAAAGGCATTAAGGTTGACAGAGCTAAAATAGATATCATTCATGACCTTCCTCATCCCAAATGCGTCAAAAATATACGATCTTTCCTTGGTCATGCAGGATTTTATAGGAGATTCATTAAGGATTTTAGCAAAATTGCTAGACCCTTAACTCTTCTCTTGGCCAAGGATACCACATTTCATTTTGATTCGGATTGTGAGGCTGTATTTGACTCGCTTAAAAATTCTCTCACTACAGCCCCCGTTCTATCATCTCCCGATTAGAACCACCCTTTTGAGCTAATGTGTGATACATCAGATTTTGCTGTTGGTGTAGTCTTAGGACAGCACATCGATAAGATGCCACATATGATTTATTATGCAAGTAAGACCCTGAATTATGCCCAAATTAATTATACAACAACCGAGAAATAACTCTTGGAAGTTGTATTTAAATTAGAAAAATTCAGGCCTTACTTGATTGGCTCACCAATTGTTGTTTACACTGATCACTCCGCCCTAAAACATTTTTTATCTAAGAAGGACGCTAAGGGTAGGTTAATATGTTGGATCCTTCTATTACAAGAATTTGATCTCGTCATTAGAGATAAGAAAGGATGTGAAAACGTAGTAGCCGACCATTTTTCGCGCATCTCTTCTTCACCAACTGTGACTTTACCAATTAATGACTCTTTTCCTGACGAACAGCTCTTGACCGTATCCGACGAAACTTGGTTCATGGATATTGTGAATTATCTTGCAATGGGACTTATTCCCAGCGATTGGTCTAAACAAGACAATTATCGATTTCTATCCCTAGTAAAGTATTTATACTGGGATGAACCTTATTTATTTAAATATTGTCCCAACCAAATCATTCGCAAATGTGTCCCTAATGATGAATTCAAGAGTGTTTTGTCTTTCTGTCATGATCAGGCATGTGGAGGTTACTTTGGTCCACGAAAGACGGCGGAGAAGATTTTGCAATGCGGTTTTTACTGGCCTACATTATTCAAAGATGCATTTGATCATTGCAAAACCTGTCCACAGTGTCAACACATGGATCGAATTTCTAAAAGAAATGAGATGCCACTTCAACCGATCTTGGTTGTTGAAATTTTCGACGTTTGGGGTATTGATTTTATGGGTCATTTTCCCAACTCTTTTGGGAATTTGTACATCTTGTTAGCGGTTGATCACGTCTCGAAGTGGGTGGAAGCTATTCCATGTCGCACTAATGACAACAAAGTTATCATTAAGTTCCTTAAAGAAAATATCTTTTCGCGATTTGGACACCCACGCGCTATCATTAGAGACAACGGGACACATTTCTGTAATCGGTCTTTCAAGACTTTGAAGCGGAAATATGCAATCAACCACAAACTTTCCACGCCCTATCATCCCCAAACGAGCGGGCAAGCTGAGATTTCCAACAGGCAAATCAAACTAATTTTAGAAAAAACAGTTTCTAAAAACCGGAAAGATTGGTCAACCAAATTGACGGATGCTCTTTGGACATTTCGTACTGCTTATAAAACTGATCTAAGTATGTCTCCTTACCGTCTATTGTTTGGAAAGACTTGCCACCTTCTAGTTGAGATTGAACATAAAGCATTGTGGGCCATAAAAGAACCGAACTTTGACTAAGATCAAGCCTACAACTTTCGGAAGCTGCAATTAAACGAGCTAAGCGAACTCCGCGAGGAAGCTTACGATAATGTTGTCATTATAAAGAACTGGACTAAGCTATTTCACGATAAAAATATTTTGAGAAAAACTTTTACCCCAGGTCAACAAGTCTTTCTTTACGATTCACGTCTCCATCTTCATGCGGGTAAGCTACGATCTCGTTGGAAATGACCATTTATTGTGCGGTATGTATATCCGCACGGGGCGGTTGAAGTTGAAAATGGAAAAAACGGTACAATTTTCAAAGTGAATGGGCATAAATTAAAACCGTATTTTTCCACTGACCCCACGGAGGAGTTCCTGTTTTTACAGGAGCCGTTTTATAATGACTAATCTTTCTCCACCTCACCTCCATGTCTTAGCAATATTGTCTCATCTTTCGAATGGAGGTGAGTCAATTTTTGTTCATAAATTTTAAATAAAAAAATTGTAAATTGTATATATATAAAAAAAAGTTTGGGAGAGATTTTCACTTTCATGTATTCTTGCCCCCGTCAATAACTTTTCCTCCCAAGCCTATAGGTTTTTGCGATTTAAAAGATGACAACAGTGAGGACACTGCTGTAAACAGGTTTGGGGGAGGTTTGTGCTTATTTACGCATCATCATACTTTGCATAAGCAGAAAATTTTCAACAAAAAAAAATTCTTTTATAATAAAAGATTAGAAAGTGAAAAATTACATTTAAAATATTGGAAAATTTTAAGAAAACTAAGAAAGTTAAATGTTTTCTTAAACGAACTAGTAATAAGTAGTTATGAGCCGTTGTCCCAAGAGTTAGTAAGATGAAGGAAGTCACTAATCTGAGGATAAACATAAGTCTGAAAAATAGTTCCTATTCTGGAAGCCAAATATTTGAATATTGATACTCTACTATACGCACTTACACACGTTTTGAAACTTGGGATAGTAGAGGATACCTTGAAATGCTCTTGTCTAAAAACCAAAGTATGAAATAAAGAATAAATGAAGTATAAAAGATAAAATGGTGAAGAAAAATGAACACGGGTTTTGTAATCATCAAGACAGCATAAAAAAATATAGCAAGGGTGCTTCATCACCTAGTGCCTTAGACCAACTGGTTTGGGAGTCACTGCTAAGCCTTAGCTGTTGCAAGACGAGAAAATTGCTAATTATGCCTAAAATGTGAGCACATGTAGTAATCGGTCGGTTAGTACCTCAAGAAGTATTAACGATCGCATGAAAAATGTGTGAGCAATTCCATCCAAAATATTCACCGACTAAAAAGTACCGAGGTAGATGGACAAGAGTATGATAGCTTTAATTGAATTTTCCGAGTGTAGGGATGTCCTTTACACACACGTAGGGGTATATGATCGGTGTTTGGAAGAAAGGTAGGGATGAAGAATAAAGACGATGTTTTATTGAGGGATGATGTGATTTCTAACACATTTTCATGACTATTAAGATAGGGCTCATGACAACCAAAATGCAAGTGTAGTTGGAAACTCTGATTTTCGAGTTCTTTCTTTTATAGTGTAAATCCCCGTTCTCCATCTATAAAATTTTCCTGTATTTTCCAAATCCCGGTTGTCTCCTGATTTTTCCTCGTATTTCGTTAGTAATTGGCTACTCGAGATTCAAGATTTAGCTTAATCAAAACCCTAGAATTATTTTTCCCAATTAAAACCCCAGCCCAATTGGAAATCCCCATTTAAAATTTAGAACTTAAATTCATTTCCTCAGCCCGTTTCCTTTACCAAGCCCACACATTTTTTATAAATAAATTCCTTAAATCCCCAGCCCATCCCTTTAAGTTTCTCCAATTCATTTCCCAGCTTAAACCCTCAGCCCATTTAAAAATTTTCCATTAAAATTAAATCCCCCGGCCCGTTCACTCAGCCCACCCAATATTTAATTAAAATGAATTCTCAAAAAAAAAGCTCCTGGCCCAATCACTCCAGCCCGCCTCCTCAGCAGACCTGACCCGACCCGCATCCTATTCCTCCTCCTTCCTCCAACGTCTCTTTTCCTTATTTCTCGCTCGCGATCCGCGCTTCTCGCCTCCGCCAGCGCCCATGCTCACGCTCACGTCGTGCGACGTTACTCCCCTCTCCTCCCCTCGTCTCCCTTATCTCCCTCACATCTCACTCCCCTCTCGTTTTCCAAAAATTCCTCATCTCTTTCTCTCTCGAAAACTCACGAACCCACCGCACTCGACTCCCTCCGACGACGGCGAACCTCCTCGTCGACCCCACCATTCTCCCTCGCTCACTTCTCTCCACCAACTGAGCTCCCTACACAACCACCTTCGCCTCCATGCTTGCACACCCGACTCCTCTGCACACCCGACCCATTGCAACCGAGCTCGACCACCACCGGCACCCACGACACCGGCGATCTCCCCATCACATCGTCGACCTCCACACCCTCTTCTCCTCAGCATCATCCCCATTACGACAGAACCCGAGCCACCACTTCTCTTCTCTCTCTCTTCAAAAATCCCATAACCCAAATCTCAAACACCACTGCGGCCCATCGCCGGAGCGACGCCGTCAACCGTCGGCAACCCCAACACTTCTCAGGCGAACCACAGAGCACCCCCTAAGCTTCCAGCGCGCGCAAGACGACTCCGAGAAACTCCGACGTAAAACCCGTGTTTCGAACCAAGCTCGCGAGAATCCGTTACACGGCGTACGTCACGCGTCCGTGACGCCACGGCTGCCGTACGACCCCGAGACGTTTCCAGGCAAGTATTTATTTGCTTCATGATAATATAGTTGTGTTACAAACCTAAATCATATAGTTATTAAACTTACCGATTACCGATATATATTATGACCTATGTGTTCGATGCTAATCTCCCATGGAAATGATTGTTTATTTTGACGAAAACTGATATTCTCTGTTGGCCCATAGGATGATAAACATCATGTATGAATCTCGCTGGAAAATACGATTGTTAGTGATAAAAATTTATACCCCCAAATATGCCGTTAAACTAGAAATTTTCTCGTATCTGAAAATGAATAAAATCACCGTAAATTATATACTTACTGGAACGATATGTTCAAGGGCTTAAATCGAAGCCGACTCGACGAAATTTAACCCTATGTAAAATTTCAATGATTACTGTTCTGTAACCGTGATGATAATTAGATCGGAATGCGACTCTGGACTGCAGTCCAGAGCGTTTTAGATTATTGTGTACTGTCCCAATACCTGTGTCACCGTGTTTCTTGAAGTTGTATGTTACGGAACTATGCAGTAGATTAAAGATAATTCTGTTGGCTAAACAAAACAAGTGGATCCATTCAGTTTCATCGCCGTTTGCTATTTTAAACTGTATTTAAAAGGGCAGAACGTATAACTGTCCAGAACAGATTCTGAAATGACACACTGAGATTAAACTGTGTATAACTTTCAACATACAGATGCGATTGAGGATCCGTCTATTGCGTTGAATACTCCTTTGAAAACCCTAGATTTCATTTAACTGTAACATCGCTAAATTCTGAGCCCAACTGGGTGCAATTCGTGTCGCGAAACGGACGTTCAGTTCTGAAACTGAATTTCCAGCCGCGAGCACTTAAAATGAAATAGCTATATCTTGAAAACCGGAATCCCGATTGAATTGAAACAAATTTTGATGAATTGCTGACTGAGTGTTTTAATTATTCTTACTGGTATCCTTTTGCTGAATTCTTAACATATTAATTTATGCAAATTATTTTAGTTAATGACATGCATGTTGATTCATAACATACAGAGCTTATTGGTAGCATACAATACATATATCATACCCGTGCCATATACTCAGTGTTAGTGCGTGTGGACATTGTATTATCGTGCGTGATAGATGTTGGTGTAGGAGTGACAAGTACACTAATGGAAAGTGAATATTCGTGACAGTGATTGACACAGTGAACAATGATAAAACCGTGCCATTGGTATACTTGTACACAACTAGATCAAGATCATAAATAGTGTAAACCTGGGAAAAAGGGGAAATCAAGTGGAAAGAGTATTGTATTTAGCGGGACCATGTTTAGAGGATGATCATTCGAACCGTGATACTGATACGTGTAGGGTAGAATCTAGCGATCCGGCTGACAGGGTTATGTCCCGGGCATGTGGGCCGTTGTCTCGGGTATGTACGAGACTCCTGTTAAACATGATCCTCCTTCCACTATGTGATTTCAAACATGACCTAGAGACCGATAGGTACACATAATATATTCTGCATCATATAGTGACACAGTGATTACTTGCATTGTTCTTACACCAGTATTACCTCATTCATCTGTTTCATCTTATTATAATAATATTGTTATTGTGTCGCTCTGACGACCTGAGTATGCATGCTCAGATCCTGCGGGAGGACCAGCACAGGAGACAGATCTACTCTTTGAGTTCACAGAGATATAGTTTGGTGTACTTTCTTCTTTTACTGCTTTCCACAAAAGCGATCGTGAGATTGAACTTGGTTAGTTATTGTTCTTATTATCTGTAATTTGTGAACAATGAAATTTTAACGTAATAAATTAGTGATGTGATTCCTTTAATACTGTGCTTTATTTACTGATTACCATGTAATGCTAGAAACCGAAGTGTGACTACGGCGGGATGATTCCTTGACCGTAGGAGCATGGCTGGCCTAATCATCCCTCGTTTCCGTATTTTGGAAAGCGGGGCGTGACATATAGTTATGATCTTTATATATAACTTTCACAGTCTTCCTTTTATTATAGGATTTTGTGGGTGCAATCCGCTGAAAACCCTCAGGAGACAACACTCCTCCTACTAGGGATACCTAGAGCTTTAAAGGCTTGTTGCACGTGCTCAGTGAAATCGTGTTTGCCTACGAAAGTGTGCTGGTTAGTTTTTCTCTATCTGTATATTTTCTCCTTCTCTTGAATAAAAGAAGTTTGCTCGAGACGATCAAAATTAAGTTTGGGGGAATTTGTTTAGTCGAAAATATTGCAATCTTAATTATATCAATTTCCTCACTTTTCTAATAATTTAAGAATAGTTGATATATATAACACATATTACAAGTTCGTCCACTAAATATCAAATACCACGTGTTATGTATATAATCAACGTCTTTTTAAAGAAATTGTATGTTTATCATGTCACGCATAATATTCTATATCTCCACCATTCATCAGTGAGATTTTGTGCAAAAACCTACCTCATGACAGATATCGGAATCGCAAATTTGCCGACAAAACGCAGCAAGTCAAAGACTTAAAATCTGGCAGAGATTCAGAAGAGATAAAAATATTCCGAATATCACCTAAAAACCCATTGGCCAACACCAAACAACACAGAAGGAATCATACAGAGATCTCACTAAATGGCTGCGGAACTGCGGCCGATTCAGCCCGATCCGCCGCGGATCCGCGGCCGAGTTAGGAACTCCGGTGACTATACTTCTCCAGAACCTTCTCTTCAACCTCCTAGCTTGTTTGAGATGCTTCATAACCGTCTGGCTTCTTCTGGAAGGCTCTGCATAACTACCAAGCCTCTTATGGAAGCTTGATTTGATATATATAAAAAAGGATCTAAGCTACATTGTAAAGGTTGTTGAATTTTAGGGTTGAAAGTTGAGTGACACAACTTGTGATTCCAATTCAAATCCAAATCAAAAATCCAAATCAAAAATCCAAATCAAGATTCGTAGAGAACTACATCAAGCGAAGACATCGAAGATCCTTTATCGCAACGCCGATCGTCATCAAGAGCAAGAGATCCATGAATGATCCACGTCTCACGATGATCGAGCTACGCAAAAATCGACGACAAATTCTCTTTTCAAAGGAGTGATCGAGAGCTTAGTCTTGTAATCTCAGATTGAGAAGTTTAAATTTGAAGAATATTTAATAAAGGTGATAAATTGTTAATTCTCGCTTTCTTTATATTCTTGCATTATGAAATTTTTAATTCTTGATTTTTTTATTTTCATGATGCGTGAGTAAATCTCCGCTTGCTTAGGAATTGAAGGAAATCGGTGGATCAAATGATGATGAAATCCTAAAACTAATCTTAAGTCTTATGAGAATTGTAAACTTTAGGGGAAAAAATCATCAATGACCTAATTTGGATCGAAATCACCATTCTTGATAATTTCGTTGCAATTTGGGAATTAAATAATTGATGATTTTCTTTGCTAAAGGTTAGATTTGAATGATGATCAATGAAAAGACAAAGGATAGCGAAAGAGAAACCCTAGTTTCTTCAATAGATCCCTAATCTTCATTCATCATCATCATTCTAGCAATAATTCATCAATAGATAAGATAAGTAATTTTTAGTATTCATCATTGCTACTAATTCCTATCGATTTCTACAAGCTATCCTTCATTTTCTTGATAACTAAAATTGAAATTAGACTCTTTCTTGATTTCTAATGTTTGAACATGTTCTTGATTTTCTTGAAATGGCAACTCGATTAAATCTTGAATTACTTTCTTGAATTTTCTTTTATATTTTCTTTCGATTCATCTAAAGCAAAAACGAATAAATAAACGAATCTTAGTGGACGATCCGTTCTTATTAACAAGCTACATCGACACCGTTATTGATTGCGGCTACAAATTCTTTGATTGTGATAACACATTATACTTTTCATACAAACACATCAATTGAAATCGAATCAATCATGCCCCTCACGTGGGCGCCACAGAAAAAAAGTGGAGTGCCTAGCTCTCATTGAGCGGCACCCAACGCCTCACGTGCCCCTCACATGGGCACCCCAGACTAAAAAGAACTCAGGGAGTGGCGCCCAGCGCCTAGCGCCTCACATGCCCCTCATGTGAGCGCTACAAAATAAAAAGCACTCATTGAGCAGCGCTCAGTGCCCGGTGCCTCACATGTTCCTCACGTGGGCGCCACAGAAAGGAGTGTTTAACACTCGGTAAGCGGCGCCCAGCGCCTCATGTGACTCTCACGTGGGCACCACAGAATAAAAAGTGCTTGGCACCCACTAGGCAGCGCCTAGGACCTAGCTCCTCACGTGCTTTGCACATGGGCGCTATAAAGAGTGCTTAGCACTCCATATAAAGACAAAAGGGGTAAATTGATTAACACTTATTGGGTAATCCCCATGACTAAAAGCCTACATGATTATATATGAGTGTCAGAACTTACATAAGTACATAGCACTTTTTGCACAAAAAAAGGGGACAGAGCCCAAATAAGTGCTTAGCACTCTTTTTCAAATAAAAAGAAAACTGAGTGGACCAAGCCCAAGTTGGTTAGGTCCCTTGAGAGTAGAAGCTCCCTAATTCAGATCAACCGAGCCATGTGCTCACCACTTCCCAAACTGATCTTAGTCCCAAATACAACTATCGATCTTCCAACTGATGATATCCCAAAACGATATTCGTCCCACATTCCCCCGAGGAAATCTAGTCTCAAAATACGACTAATGATTCATGGGTTTACTGTTAATCCCTTTTCCATCAATCACGAGAATTGGTTCAAGGGTACATCTCTTTACACCTCTGATACATGTCGTTGTAATTCCTCAACGTTTTCAGAGAGGTGGCGGGTCCCGACAACCAACTACTTTTTTGTGCACTTCCTAAACTGACGTGCACATCCTAAATCAAACCACATCCCAAACTGGATGCATCCCATATCATCGTTGCTCATCCCGTCACGTAATAAACACACGTGCATGCAAAATGGATAATGTACCAAGACGTCCTTAAACTAACAACGGACCGAGACGTCCTTAAACTAAAATCTCACCTTCAAAATGGTGATTAATGGACCGAAACGTTCTTAAACTAACAATGGACCGAGATGTTCCTAAACTAACAACGAACCGAGCCATCCTTAAACTAAACCGTCACCCCAAATGGCGACAACGGACCGTAATGTCCATAAACTAAAACGTTGCCTCCAAAATGGCAACAACGGACCATAACGTCCTTAAACTAAAACCCTACCTCCAAATGGTGATCAACAGACTGAGATGTCCTCAAACTAGAACTTCGCCTCCCAAATGGCGATAATGGACCGAAATGTCCCTGAACTAAGACAACAGAGCCCAAATGCTCTCTTGTTGGATCTGAAACAAAAATGATCCTAAAACCTTGTTAAGTAGATCTTAGTCTTAAATTGGACTAACGTATCCTTAACAAAAAACCAACCGAGCTCTAAATGCTCAGATACATTTAAGTCAATTTTATTCCCAAATAGGTTAATGATCCTTAAATAAAACAAACCTAAATCTAAGATATACGGATTTGGACTAATCCACGCCTTACGGGCGACAACATAAATTAGTCTCCGTATACAATCCGGGCAACCTAAACAAATAAAAACACACACACGATACGAAGTGAACTTCCGGAGCAGGAGAAAATGGTTATCACGATGCGATAACGTAATTAACTACAGGGGGTTGCGCCTATAGGGAAGAGTGTCCCCACAATCAAAAACCCCTCACAAACGAGGGGGAATCTGACGAAATCTGCTACAACGGCCGCATCCGTCCAAACCTTTGATATACGGTGCTATAAATCAACTTGGCATTTTCGGAGAGGTGGACGGATAAATCCAAATAGCATCTGCCCCCAGAATTCAGGCCAGACGTCCTAATGTCCCGGTCGCGTCTTCCGACGGTGAACAATGCTATATGGAACATATCCATACACATTTCCGAAAATACTAAATTGATTTATGGTACCGTATATCGGAGGTTTGGATAGATGAGATCGATATTGCCGAGTTATCAGATTCCCCCTTATTTGTGAGGGGTTTTTTATTGTAGGGATGCTCTTTCCTGCATGCGCAAACCCCTGCAGTTAATTACGTTATCGTGTTGCGATAACAACTTTCACCTGCTCCAAGACGATCACTTCGTGTCATGTTATATCTTGGGGTTGCCCTTGGATTGTGTACGAAGACTAATATATATCATCGCTCCTAGGACGCAGATTAGTCCAAATCCGTATATATTATAAATTTGGGTTTGAACTTAGGTCATATGTTCCATTAGTTCAGGGATTTAAATATCGTTAATCTTGTTTTAGAATAAAATCGATTTAAATATATGAGCATATGGGCTAAGGATACATTAGTCTCATATGAGACTAAGATCAACTTAGCACATGGGTGATCATATGGGCTCATTTGCAGTGAGCATATGAGCTCGTTTAATCTATAGTCACGGAAGTTTGACTTCAGAAAATCCTAGTCTCTTTTAGACTGAGTATTGGGCTTTCGATTGCCTGCCCAGTGCTGAGCGCTCAGTTTATGAGACTTACGTGTATATCACGTGAGACACTTAGGTTTGGGCGTTTCTCTATCAGTACTAAACACTTAGTCACTTAGACTATGGATATAATATCCAGCTCATGTTCTGACGCTCACGTGGGTATCATGTGGGACGCTCATGCTTTGGTGCTAACGTGAATATCACATGAGACACTCAGAATTGGGTATAGCCCTAACAGTGCTAAGCACTTTTATACAGCGCTCATGTGTGTATCACGTGAAGCGCTCAGGCTCTAGTACATTTTAAACACTCATGTGTATGGTACATGAGGCGATGGGTTTTTGCTTATGGGCGCTCACGTGTATGGCACATGATGTGCTATCTTCATGGGCATTCTGTGCGCTCACGTGGATATCACGCGAGGCGCTCCTCTCACTATTTCTTTTGAGTGGTCACGCGGATATCACATGAGACTCTACGTTTTTTAGAGATTTAATCTCTATCCAAGTTTTTGAGAGAAGTTAAGGTTCTGTTAATGGTATTTTGACCATTAATGATTACTATTTAAAAACTAAGTTCTTAATTATGAAGAAACTAAGTTTCTGGAGTATGAACTCCATATATTTTCATGTTCTTTCCTCCATTGTTCTCTTCAACCTCGTTCTCCTCTGAATCTTTGATTCTTTAGAACAAGATCTTCCCGATGAGAATTAAATTCTCAACTTATGGAGAGATTTGTCTTGTGGGTCTTAGATCCAAAGAAAGAACTGAATTATTTTTTAGAGGGTTAAACCCTTGTGTGTATGTATGTGTATGATAGGTAAAGGAGATATTTCGATATCTCTGTTTTCTTTACCTAGGGTTTGAGAGGATTCAGAAAGAAAATTAAATTCTCTGATGTAGCTTCTTTCTTCTTATAGGGTTGATTCTGTATTTTGTAGAAGCTTATAGAGGGTTTTCTCTCCATGAGACATGAAATCTTGGGTCTTTTATATAGGTGACGAGAAACTGTTGATTGGTTTGAGAAAATCTCTCATGAGAGATCTTAGTTGATTTAATTAATCTCAAAAATCACTCGGGGAATTTTTTCCACCGTTGGATCTTTGATCCAGTAGCTTTCTGTTTAACAGAAAATATCTTCTGTTGGTTTTAATAAGATTAAGAAAATATTTTCCTAACAAAGGGTTTTCTGATTTGATCGGTGATATTATAATCACCGTTGGATTTTAAATCAAAGGTTCTCTGTTTAACAGAGAAAATCTTTCTAATTTTAGAAAGATCAGAGAAAGATATTTCCCAAATAGAATTTAATTCTATATAAAACTTAATTCTATCTGATGCTAGCGCTTTAAACAGATGCGCTCACGTGGTTTTCACGTGAGGGTTATCATATATAAACGATAGCAGCGCTCATGTGCTATGTACTTGAGCGCTCACGTGTTTAACACATGGGGCCCTGTTTGTGTTTTGATTTATTTGTATTCAGCGCTCATATGTTTTGCATGTGAGCACTCACGTGTTTAACACATGAGGATTATATCTTAGGGTTTAACCTTTACTGAAGCCAGAGGTCAAATTCTTTGCATGTGAACTCTCACGTGCTTTGCACATAGGAGGCTACTTCATAGGATTTAATCCTCCTTGATACCGGCGGTCACATACTTTGCATGTAAGCACTCACGTGCTTTGCACATGGGAGGGTTTCGTTTCCTCTTTTCGTGATTTTCTGAACCATCCTTTTCTTTTCCAATACTCTCTTTTGGTCAGAGCTTGGGAATAGTTCCAACTGATATCATGCGCAACATTCTTTGTGCCAAGACTTGAATGCTTCTGTTTATAATTTGAAGGAGTGCTCATCTTTCCCTTTTAGAATCACAGAGAAAGAACCATTTTTTCACAGTAAGAATCATAGCTTGCGCTCACTTGCATGCTCCTCAACGGCCATGGGAGGTGCCTATCGGGGAGATTATTTCTCGTTTTGCTGCTCGTCAGGCGAATCTCACTCTCACTAATGATCAATGTGACACAGTGGCACATGAGCTCATGATTCATAGAGATCCCCTCTTCCCGCTGGCCCTACCTGGCTTCGCGCAATTTTCCTTACCGTTCTCGACGACATTCTTCCTCACCCGGCGGAAATGACTTTGGCAATGCTCGACACAGCGAAGGATAAAGTTGACTGCTTTCAGGAGGCCGGTCTGATCACAAAGTCTTTAAGGGGCCCTCCATTCATTTGTTGATCCAGATACGGGTTCAGCGTACCGTCATGTCTGATTTTACCGATGAGCACGGCACTGATCGATGGGGAGTGACTTTTCACGATAATCGCCATTTCGATATGGTAGAGAAGTCTGAGAGGGAATTAGAGAATTTTGTATGCTGTTTTGTTAACCCCTGTAGTCCTGATCCCATATTTTGTGATCTCTTCCATGTAGAATAAGCTGCAATTTGACTGATGAATATTTCACCTCCAACAAATGTCCTTTCACTGATTACATTATTTAAATATATATGCATTTTGCATGAGTGCACGTTCATGTGGCAAGCGTACGCTCATGTGCTCTTGACCTTTAGAAACTTCTGCTAAGTGCGAACGCCGATGATGCGTGCGTATACCGCGCAAGTGTCACTCACTAACCTTCACAAACGCGCATATAAGTACGGATGCACACATATATGTAAGTGAGCATTTAAATAGGTGTGAACAGTCTCCAAGTTGTATCTCATATGTTTTCAATTTACCGATTAGAGTATCGACACTCAATATACTCATGTCGTTCGTTTCTTCTATTGCTGTGATCTTTGGCTGCCAAGTCATAATTAGTGATCGCAAAATTTCATAATTCTTTTCTTTTTCTTCAAATCTTTTTCCTAAGTTGAATAATTCGGTTATTATGTTATTAAATCTAGAATATATGGAATCAATCGTCTCATTTTCTTTTATTGAAAACATTTCATATTCATCTATGGGGCGATTAATTTTACTTTCTTTTACTTAACTTTTTCCTTCATGTGCAATTTCAAGTGTATTCTATATATCATGTGCCGTTTGGCACATGGAAATTCTATTGAATTTCTCTGGAACAACTGAGAAATGATGAGCATTCATAGCTTTTACATTTAAAGTCATGGATCGTTTATCAGAGTCGGAATAAGTTCTTGTAGTGAGAATTACATATGGTGAGTCTAATATATCTAGAATTTCTAAATCTATACATTGTAAAAATATTCTCATCTTTATTTTCCAAAATTGAAAATTTGTGTCATTAAAAAGTGAAGGTCATGTTGTGGACTGTATCTCTAATTAATTTGCCATTGTAGGATCAAAAACTCAATATGTTAATCTTTAAAATACAAGTAACTTGCTCTGATGCCAATTGAAAATACCTTTAGGGTGAATAAGGTTTTTAGGTGTTCTATGTCAAATTTAAAACTTAGTTACTTAATAGTGTTAGATTAACATGTTTCTGCGGAATAATTTAAGCAAGTTAAATAATGAAACTTGTTACAATAATCAACATAAAATAGAAAAGAGAATTAGAGTAAAGAGCAATACAAACACAAGAGAATTGTTGATTAGGATTCACTACTCCCTATGGCTAATCCTCGCCTGATACATCTTTCTCAAGATTTTCCACTGAATACCAATGTGAAGAACACAATCTTTCTTCACTAGGATCATCCAGGTAAAAACTCTTTTTCTCACTTGAATCTATCATTCCCCAGGAAAAAAACTCCTTTTTCCCGCTTGAATCCGTGTTTCAGACAATGAGAGACACCTTCTCCCTTAGGGAAGAAAACAATCCTTCTTCAATAATTTACAATCATTACAATGATCAAACTTGATACTCATTTACAATCTTATGATCTAATAGATTAATACCAATTAGGCTTGAGAATTGTTTTGAGATATTACTGAAAGTTTAAGGCTCTTAGGGAAATGGAAAAAGTATAAACTTTTTAAGACACGAGAAGAAAGGAAAATTGACTAAGGGTTATTTCATGATTGAGAAAAGTGTTTGATTTTTTGGGTATTTATAAGAGTGGAAGGGGTTTCCATTTGCACATAATCATAACTGTCAAAAGCAGTTAATGACTGTTACAACAATTCAAATTCGAAATGGGTAAACACCCGTTCATTTAAAGAAAAAAATAACTGTCGGAAACTGTCATGTCAAACGTCTAGGACTAGACGTCTGCAGTTCAAAAATTTCTTAGAGACGTCTGCTCCAGACATCTCCTTTTAAAAACAGAAACTTAGTATTTGAAAATTTTCTACCAGGCATCTGTTGTTCAAAAAATTCTTAAGGAGACGTCTGGTTAGACGTTTTTGCAGTAAAAACAGAGATTTGAAAAATGAAAAATTTCTTCAGCAGATGTCTATACCAGACGTCTTTATTTCAAAAGTTTCTTAAGCAGACGTCTGTAGTTCAAATGTTTCTTAAGCAGACATCTGGGCCAAACGTTTGTAGTAAGATGAATTTTTAAATTAGATAAAAAAAATTTAAAGAGTTTGAATCTAACAATTATGTTAGAGGTCTCCTGATAAGGATGAGGCGTCTTATGAATAGAATTGAGTTGGAAAATGGTTTCTAATCTTATGAGATCAACACTAAACTCAAGGAAAAAATAAAAACTACATTCTTTGACTCAATTCTTCTTCAGTCTTCATTTTCTTGATTTGTTACTTTGAGATGTCTTTGTTTCTTGATAAAACTTGTATCACATTGTGTGCTTGCGTCAAGTCTTCATGCCATATCAATATTTTGAGCGTAGATCTTACTGAAGGCAATCACTACTTGATATTGAGATATTGTGCTTGTTATAATCATAATTAAGAACTTGGAAACGTCATTAGTAATATATGAATCATTTAAATATAATTGTTCTAAATGATCAACACTCATCGTATGCCACATGTGTCAACATTGCTTTTGATAGACCGGCAGTTTAGCCAACCGTACCGACAGTTTTGCCTGTCCACTTAGGCTGATTAGGTCAAACTTTGTTCTCTGTTTTGATTAATATATGGTAATCCAGTTGGTTCCCTGTATTCGATAAAAAGACCATTTAAAAGTATCGAATACAGAGGGTTAAATCTCTTATCTTCTCTTGTATTCTAGGAGGCTAGGTTCGAAAGCAGGATCAATCTAGATTGTAAAATATTTTTATTTTTTATTTAATTATTTTATAATGCTCTTTTTTTATTAGTTTGCTTTCTTTTTTATGCATAGCTAATTCTTCTATCTATGATTAGATGATACTTGATCTATAATTGGTATATGTTCTTAATGTTCTTATTTTTATTTTTGCTTTTAATGACAACTTATTAAATCATAAAAATCGACCTTTATAAAAAATCACCGATAAACTAGATGGATCTCATGATTGACAATCATGAGATCTCATCAAGAGAAGGGATGCAAAAAAAAGATTTCTATTGTTTAGAGTTGATCTAATTAAATTAGGGTTAATTTTGAATAGCCAATGAAACTAAGTAGATTTATGATTGACAACCATTAAATCCACCTAGTGGAAAGTGTAGATCGAATTAATTCCAAGTTAATTAGCGCATAATCTTTAGATTATTTACTTTCTTCATTGTTAATTGATAGGATATGCGAGATTCATATACATTATGCTTGCTACTTATTTGATAGTTTATTATGATGAACGTATATTTTATACTTTTAATAATTGATAGGTAATTGGTTTAAGGGTAAAAATGAAGAGAATGAAAACAATTCAATTTAAAATACCATGAATAGATTAAGTGAATTCAAAACCCTAGATATTTTCCTTTATTCAAATCTTTATCAATTTTGCATTTATTTATTTAAATTTTCTTTAATTTAATTGGTTAATGTAATTTCCAAAACTAAAACATTTTCTTGATTAAACCCACCGTTGCCGGTCCTAAGTCCGGATGAGAAAGAGTGAGGGTTGTGATAGGCTTGTGACAGCCAACGTAAAACTTGTTACGTTCTATGACATGAACCATAATAAGAATAACGTTGGGGCGTCCCCTACTCAGCGACGCGTTACATCAGATCCCAGGTGTAGTGTTAAGTATGCAAAGGCTTATAGGTCGTCGTCCAGAAACAGCGTGCTATATCGGACCCCCGGTGTAGTGACAAATAAGCAAGGGTTTCATAGGATCCGTCTAGCTTCCTGGAACATAGGTTCCCTTACGGGTAGACTAATAGAATTAGCGGAGGTGATGATTAAAAGGAGAGTTGATATTATGTGTTTGGAAGAAACTAAGTGGGTAGGTGAAAAGAGTAGAGTCATAGAGCCTTGGGGTTTTAAGCTTTGATATACGGGTAGAGATAAAAATATTAATGGGGTAAGCATATTCATAAATAGACGGTTGCTTCAGGATGTAGTTGATATTAGGAGAAAAGGTGATTGAATTTTACTGGTTAAGCGTATTCTAGGTGGAGAGATCCTTAATATTATTAGTGCTTGTGCACCACAGATAGGTCTTGATGACGCCAGTAAGCGTCTATTCTGGGAGGATTTAGACGAGATGGTGCAAATTATACCTAGTAGAGAGAAATTATTAATTGGTGGTGATCTCAATGGACATGCAGGTACTAGTTGTAGTGGATTTGATACTATCCATGGAGGTTTTGGTTTTGGACAAAAGAATGAAGTAGGTTGCTCGATTCTAGATTTTGCCTTATCTTATGACTTGATTTTCGCAAACACCTGGTTTAGGAAAAGCGATTCCCATCTTATCACTTTTAGGAGCGGATCAAATGCTAGTCAAATAGACTTTTTTCTGACGAGAAGAATAGATAGAACTTGTTGTATCGACTGTAAGGTAATACCAGGTGAGAGTGTAACCACTCAACATAGACTTTTAGTTCTAGATTTTCGATTTAGAAGAGGACCTAGGAAGATTAGACGTAAGGTAGAGCCTTGAATTAAATGGTTGCGATTGAAAAAAAATAACCAAAAGGTTTTTATAGATCGCGTAGTCCAAGAAGCGGATTGGCAGTCGGTAGATGATTCAGACAGAAAATGGAACAAAATGGCTAGTTGTATCAAGAGGGTATTTAGAGATCTACTTGGTGAGTTGAGAGATGGTGCTCCACCATCTAAGAACACATCATGGTGGAATGAAGAAGTAAAAACTGCTATTAAAATTAAAAAGGATTATTATAAAGATTTGAAGAAAAGTAGAAATGTGGAGAGATTTGAGAAGTATAAAATGGCTAAAAAGGAAGTTAAGAAAGCAGTTCGGGACGCTAAATCTAAGGTCTACAAGAAAGTGTACGATAAATTAGACACTAAAGAGGCTGAAAATGATATATACCGGATTGCTCGAATGCGGGAAAGGTAGACCAGAGACTTATGTGCGGTGAAGTGTGTCAAAAATGAAAATCAGAAGGTTTTAGTTCGAGATGAGGATATCAAGGAAATGTGGAGAGATTATTTTGACAAATTGTTCAATGAGAGTTTTACTAAGAATTTGGATGGACTTGTCATTCAATATCAAGATATAAACTGTGATTTCATGCGTAAAATAAGACTATCTGAGCTTAAAGAAGTTTTGAACAGAATAAGTTTAAGAAAAGCGGTTGGTCCTGACGGGATTCCTATCAAGATTTAGATATGCTTAGGAGAAATAGGCGTTAAATGGCTGACAGATCTGTTTAATAAAATTTGGCAGACAAAAAAGATGCCAAATAAATGGAGGAAAAGTATTCTTGTACCTATCTACAAGAACAAGGGTAATATTCAAAGTTGCTCAATCTACCGTGGAATAAAACTTATGTGTCACACCATGAAACTTTAGGAGAGAGTGATTGAACACATGCTTAGGAAGGATATTAAGATAACAGAGAACCGGTTTAGGTTCATGCCTGGAAGATCGACGACAGAGGCTATTCATTTTCTTCGTCAACTTGTCGAGCGTTTTCGAGAGAGGAGAAAAGATTTGCATATGATATTTATTGATTTAGAGAAAGCGTATGACAAAGTACCTAGAGAGGTATTATGGGCGATAATGATGAAGAAGGGGGTCCCCGTCAAGTATATTGACATAATCAAAGATATGTACGATGGAGTAGTGGCAAATGTCAGAACTTGCGGCGACCTAACGAATGATTTTCCGATTACAATTGGTTTACATCAAGGATCTGCATTAAATCCATTCCTGTTTACCATCGTGATGGATGAGCTTACTAGAACTATCCAAGATGAGATACCTTGGTGTATGCTATTCGCTGATGATATTGTTCTAGTAAATGAGACGAAAGCAGGGGTTAATGCCAAATTAGAATTATGGAGGCAAACATTGGAATCTCGGGGGTTAAGATTGAGCAGGTCCAAGACAGTATATATGCATTGCAAATTTAGTAAACAGAGAAGTCAAAACCATATTGATATAACATTGGAAGAGCAAGAGACATCACCGAGCGATCGGTTTAGATATCTAGGTTCCATCATCCAAAAGGATGGGGAGATCGATAGAGATATTAATCAAAGGATCCATGCTAGTTGGTTGAAATGGAGGAGTGCAACAGGGATTTTGTGCGATCATAACTTTCCGTTAAAATTGAAAGGGAAGTTTTATCGGAGCGCTATTCGGCCTGCCTTGTTATATGGTACAGAATGCTGGGCTTCTAAGAAGCATCATACACAGAAGATGCGCGTAGCGGAGATACGCATGCTTCGTTGGATGTGCGGTAACATTAGAAAAGATAAAGTGCGAAATGAGGATATTCGTGCAAAATTTGGTGTAGCTCCTGTGGAGGAGGAGATGCGGGAAAACCGGCTAAGATGGTTTGGTAATGTGCGACGCAGACCTATGGAAGCACCGGTTCTACGAATAAATACTCTCGATATGGACAATGATAAAAGAGTAAAAGGAAGACCGAAGAAAACATGGATGTAGGTGATACGAAACGATATGGTTGCCAAAGGCCTCAATGAAAGTATATTGTTTGATAAGAGTGAGTGGTGGGGGAGGATTCATGTGCTGGACCCGGCGTGATTCTCACATTGGTTCATGTAGCCTACCCCATATGTTTAAGATAAAAGGCTCAGTTGTTGTTGTAAAAGATTTTCTTGATTCCACTTAATTTAACTAGGGTTATTTCTTTCTCTGTGGATCGATCCATAAGTGCTACAATTGTAAATCGTGTACTTGCGGTATAATTCAAAACTACATAAATAATCACAACACTAATACTGTTTGGGATTTTGAGGGTAAAATGCATTTTTTCAAGTTTAGAGGGATTTTCTGGTGTTCATGCCGGCCAAAGTGAGAAGGGTCCTGTTAGCCAAATTTAAATAACCTAATATTTATTTAAACTGTCATATTACCAATTATACACCCACATCCATCACGCCACTTGCGAAAATGCTGGTAGGGATTTATTGCAAAATCAACCATCAAATTCTTGATTTAACCTATACATCGACGGTGGGTCAAACACGATAAATCCAAAAAAATTGAAGGTCTATTCTTAAAGTTTGGAATATATGGGGTTGTATTTGCATATTAAAAAGGTTTTAACCAGCTGATAAATGGTTGTGGTGTGACCCAGCCCCAGGGCGGGTCCCATAGAAACTAAACTAAGGGTTTTGTAGTTCGGTTTGGGCTTAGTATATGTACATGGTAATTCTAGAGTTCCTCAACCCATTTGTGTCTTAAACGCGTTAACGAAACTAGCATATTTAAACAACATTGCCCTTTTACTTAAGGATGGCTCATATCATTTCTAAAGTTCATTGGTGTTGTCTCAAAACTCTGCAAATTCAATAGTGTTTTATAAAATTTATCCCAACTAAAATCAACCTGTTGGGCCTTGATCCAATCCATACCAAAGTCTTATACAAAGATCCCCACATTGGATTGCACTACTATACATCTTCAATCTCCAATATTTATATATTTATACAACAAGAAACTCACGTGAGCGACAGTTGAAAGCGTGAAAAGATTTAGGGATTGGCTGTCTACGTATTGTCTTAATCAAGGTCATTGCTGTGTTCGTTTGTGTTGGTTCATGGAATTCACAAACCATCTCACCCTCCCTCCCTCCTCTGAGATCATCATCATCATCATCATCATCATCATCATAGCATCTCCTTTATTATATTATTATTAACACTACTAGTATGCTATGAAAAGTAGTTGTACATTGAAACCAAGAGATGTGATCTTGAGCATGCCAAAGCCAAAACATGGAAGTAACTAATCATGAGACTAAGCACTATATTAATGGTCTCTTTTTTTGGTCCCATATTTTGTTGTTGCATTTCTGTTGGAAGTTAGTTTGGCCATGCGTGTGCTTGTCCACGCCTGTTGGTGTCCATATTTTGGAGATTTTGCAACATTGATGGGGTTGTTACTATAGTGGAAAAGAAAGGGCGAAAGAAGAGCAAGAGTAATGATGATGGAGAGTTAGGGCACAAACCAACTTATAGCCAAAAAAAGTTTATTAGAGACATAGTCTAAGAAAGCTTTTTGGATGACATAGTCTAATTAGCTAGTGCACCATGATGTATATATGTAATAAGTTCTAATCTCCTAAAACTAGTTAAATTAGTGAAGATAGGTATTAATTTTCTTATTAGCAATACCATTTTTGGGTTAATTGCCCAAAACACTCCTCAGCTTACACTAGATAGCACTTGGAGGTTATTTGGCTCATCCAATCGAAAAATGGAAATTAAATTTATAATACAAATTCCTTACTTGGACTTTTTTTGGCACCGTGGAATTAATTTATATTCCTATGTTTGTTTGACATGAAGTATGTTTGTAAAATAGTGGATTTTGTATTCCATTATTTGGTTGCTCAAAGTAAAAATGAGAATTGATTTTGGGAATTAGAGATAAAGAAATTGGGTTAAGTTTAAGTTTTGCTTACCCACTGTAACAATCAACCTATTGATATCGGAAGACAAAAAAGATTCTTCTAATATCTCATTTATGGGTCCAATGGAATTCATAGGTATAGGAAAAAGCCCTATCAAATAGAGATTTTTAATTTCAACCATTTTTCGATTGTTAATACGTGATATAAGGAGTGCTACTACAAGAAGTACTACGCCTTTGATCGTGGAATATCGATTGCTTATTGAACCATGTGAATCACGTAAAAATAGGATACTCCAAATTCAGGGGTCAAAGAGTTTCATAAAACGTTCTTGGTAGAATAAAAATGTGAGTTAAAGATCCTACTAATTCGAATTTGATCCATGAACCTAAGAAATAGTGAGAATTCTTGACCATAAAACACACACACACACTGAGAGAGAGAGAGAGTAGTTGCAAAAAGAGGTTATCATAATTTAGTAAATGTCTCTATTGATAAATCTTTGGGAATCAGTAAAATTCATATTAAAAATTCTTAGATTTGGACTTTCCAAAAATGCTGATGTTTATTTATGTCGATTCTCATTTCTTATTTTCCTAATTCATCTCAAATAGATCGAGTAATGAGAATTCCGGATTTCTCACTCCTCTTGAACAGTGTCTGCTCCTTAGATTCCAAAAACGAAATGCAATTCTATCAAGCAAATTATACCCAAGTAGTTCATTAACACAAACATCCCCTCACTCACATGATATTTTATTCAAGTCCTGACGTGTGATATAAGCATAGTCAAATATGGTCAAACCAAAGGTCGTAATTATTTCCATAGATGAAATAAAACAAAGATAATTTAAGTATCACTTTGGGCATACTAGTGCGTATCAAGCAGGGAGTTCTACTTCAATGCAAGATACATGGTGAATTTATAACCTAGTATATATTAATCAAATCTTTATTTTTTTGACTTGCATCGTTTCATCTATAGAAACCAAAAATTATTTTATATATGATATCTAGCAATTCATTATACATGCTTGAAATTATACATAGCTACTCTAATGTTTGTTCATATGTTATTTAGTTAACATTATCTCTAGGTATTGTTTGTTGCATTTGAAGTAGATTTTTGGTTTTGTTTGTTTTATGTATATCTTAAAGTTTGCTTTAATTATTTTTGTTTCAACTAGCTATCATCAGAACGTGTCAAGCCAAAAAACAAGGAAGTGACTAATGATGAAACTGAAGAAAACAAAGCCAACACCCCCTCAACTGAACTCAAGAAACCTACAAGATCTAAAATCTCTTTTCAACCCCATACTCGTTTGTAGCCGCACTTTTGGAATTTAATGGCCATGCGTACATGTGCATGCATGCTTGTTTGCATGCTTTGTCACTGCTACAATAAGAGTTTGCCACTACGGATTTATCCGTAGGAGCAAACTACTACCCCTACGGATATAACCGTAAAGACATAAAAATCCCCCGTAGATACAAAGACCGCAGGTGCAAGTCTTCGTCCTGAACATGTCCCTACGGAGTAATAATTGTCCCTACGTCTCAATCCGTAGGGATACGTATCCTTACGGATTACTCCGTAGGGCCTGATAAATATTTTAATTTATTGGTTTATAAAATAAAATACTTGCTCCTATGGATGTATTTGTAAGGTCTGATTGGTGCCTCCACGGATGTATCCGTAGGTCTAGATAAATACCCCTACGGATAAATTCGTAGGGACAAGTTTTACTGAATCCATAGGGACAAAATATCAGGTATCCTTATATTTTGTCCCTACGGCCAACTATGTAGGGGCAACTTTGCACCTACGGATTAATCCGTAGGTGCAATAGATGGTCCTACGAATTAATCAGTAGGGACAAAATATTAGGGGTTTTTAAAAAAAGTACTTTCTGTTTTTTCCCTAGTTTTGTGCACAATAATACATATATCATATAACCAAATACAGAAATAATCATAATCAACATCGCACGCATAATATATAAAAGAAATAAACAAACAGAATATGATATCAAACTAAATTATCGTGAACAAGCAAACAACCACCAATATCGTCCAAAATTTATACAATATGTATCAGATAAGTACATACATCCTCAAAAATATAAATAAAGCTATCCTAGCTCGGTCCAGTTTCTCCACCTCTGATAATCGTCGTAGTCTAATGCATCTGCTCCTCGGTGCAGCCTTGAGTCATCAAAAACTCGACTAATGAAGGAACGGACTGTGCAGGAGTCTGAACGTGCTGTGGAGCTGCAGGAGTGGTCTGCGCAAGCGCAGCCAAGGTAGTAGCTTGCGGAGCCGCAGCCGAAGAAGATATATATGGAGTCGCAGCCGAAGGAGCCTGTCGCATCTGTTAAATTTTGTGTGCAATAAATAAGTAAGAACGGTGTATTAGATTTTAGTCGAGCTCGTATCATTATCAGGTTATTGCAAAACCCTAATCTAAGAAAACCTAAGGACTCAGGCCTTGTTAGGGTATCTAGTTTGGAAAACCGTGGTTTATTTTAATTAGATAGTTTTATGTAAGTATGATTAATCAAAATAAAGTCTACAGCCAAATAAGCTCAGGCTACTAATATTTCATATGTTACTATATATAATGTGATATAATATTTTACTATTAAATAGTATTCGTATCATCTCCTTCAACTCTTCGACGGTGGTCTTCAAGGCGGCAACATCATGCTCTAAACGTCGCTCATGGAAGGTATGGGAAGTAACCACCGGAGTGGAGTCCAACCTCATATGAGCCCTGTTAGGACCCAGTCCCTGGTCTCTCTCCTAACCTCCGTGGTGTCCTCCGTGTGCGGCGTCTAGGACTGGGGTTAGCAGCATCGGATCGGTCTGTCCAGTAAAATTGATCTCCGATGCCTCTGTCTGCTCCACCACCCGCTCCTACACCCACATTAACCATTAAAATATAAGTATATCATTTAAATTTGAACTTTTCAAAACAAAATTTAAAACTTGTTAGAATAAATATTAACACTTACGCAATACTCCTGGGTAGCAGTGTCGGGGAATCAAAACTCGCCCATGGCGGGATCTGTCGAGGTGCCGTAGACGGCAAGATACGCGGTCAGCACGCTCGGTGTACCACCCTGCGCCAGGGTCTTAGCACTCTGCAATTCGCAAAAAAATTATATATATTATAAAATAACTCTTAATATTACATTATATCAGAATAGATCTATTGTAATTTACCGATACCTCCATGGAACGAGTAATGTTTCTCGAGCCACCTGTATAAGTGGGGCGACCCCTCTTGCCCGACTTCCTATTCTCTTTATTTTGATCAACATGTTTCTGTACAACACATTCAGATTTAGTTTTCTAATTAAGCAACATAAAAAAATAAATTATATACTCAATAATAAATTACATTTAAATTATAAATCTGTTTGCGCTGAGAGTCAAAATATTGACACAAGAGAGGCCATGTATCTACGTCGACTCTCGTAAAGGCCAGAGTATGTAGGAGAGCCGCTCACTCTGCCTCGGGGGTCGCCATCCACAGGGAATAGCAGTCGATCTTCAGCTCGTTCCTATTGTATCGGGTCTTTGATTGCATGTTCTTCATCAGGCCATGGTACAGAGCGTGAAGATCGAGCACTCTCTCAGGATGATCAGGGTCGGGTATTGGCTAAAAGTCGTAATCCAACTGCAAATACAAAAAAACAATGTATTTAAATTGAAAGTGTTAAATAATAATAAATATATTGGATATATCAAATGAAAATATACATTAATACCCGAGCCTGATCCCAGAAGAGGGTAAATGAGCACCGGTGCTGATTGCCCCACTCACCGTGAAGTGGATACTTCATCACGAGGCGGCTCTCATCCCCCACATACCGGTCGAACCTCTCGGTATAATCGCCGGTATAGCGATAATCGAGGGTAAAGAAGAGGGGGAATGTTGCCTCCCCCTAGCTCTGTCGGGCCACAGCCTATAGGACTGATTCGGCCCTCGAGTCCTTCTCTCGGGATGGGGCTGCCATGCATCTATAAGAAATATCAAGACAATCAATATTAAGAAAAAGCGGTATTAAGAAATCAAGGTTTAACGAAAATTGAAGTGCGATATATACCTCCGGTCACAGCAGCATGAGGCTGGAACCGGGCAGCAGCACGAGCGGGACGATAGTTCCTCCGGTGAGAAACAGCCGATGACCCGGAGGTGGACGTATCCCCTCCAACAAGAAAATAAACATTGATAATAAAATTACATGAAGTTCATGTTTATTCTTAAAGGATATGTAAAATGAATAAAATTTTTATATTTATTCATACTAACCTGCAGACCGAGCGGAGGGTATGGAAGTGGCGGGAGTGGCCCCTGCGCCAGATGTGGACGCACCACCTATAATTAGACAATTAGAAATAGATTATATAAGTAATTGCAAAAAAAATGTATATATCAATAATATAACATTCTAAATCAATATGAATACACTATAAGATATATAAACATACCCGCGGGTGCGGTGGTGGCCTCTGCCTGAGATGTGGAGGCACCACCTACAGCTAGACAATAAAAAACGATTATCTAAGTAAGAGTAAAAAGAATGTGTGTATATTTATGATATAACATTCTAAATCAATATGCATGCACTATAGGATATATAAACATACCTGGAGGTGCGGGAGTGGGCATCTGCCTCTTATGTGGACGCACCACAAACAGCTCGATAATCAAACATTGACTACATAAGTAATTTTAAAATAAATATGTGTGTATATCTATAATATTATATTCAAAATGAATATTCTTGCAATATACATGGAGGTGTGGAAAAATCCACACGGAATGAGTCATCCGAAAGGGTCTCCGATCGGGGTGCAAGACCGGTCCTCTGAAGCTCCCTATGCAGCTCTCCGGACGACAGAACTGCTCTACCTCAGCCTCTGCCTCTGCCTCTGCCGGTGCCGCGGCTGGTGCTCCTGCCGCCCCTCGCTGCTCCGGTCGTCGTCGTCATCAAATCTAGACAAGAGTACAATCATTACATATGCATGCCATATATGTATAGATCGTAAAAATGTGAAGTAATAATATAACATTACTAATAAATTTTTTCGTTTCGTGGACGCATTAGACATATCTACTTGGATTTCATCATCGATATCATTTCTAACCCACGTAACTTCACGATCAGCTGAAGACAACCCGTCTTTTGAAATAGACGGTTGGAGCACTCTAAATCTTCTCTCTTCTTCGTACTCATCGCTGTCCTCCATACGATCATCGAATTCTGAGACATCGTAAACATCTCTGGGTTTCCAACAGCATACGACACTCCATCCCGGATGCTTCAAGCACTGTGAGTAGTATACTTGAAACGCTTGGTTCGGAAAGATAAATGGATCGTCCTGACCGTAAAATCGAAGTGTGTTCACACTAGTCAATTCATCTTTCCAAGTCCCGAGATTGTTTCTCCACTTATCCATATCGGTTCGTGTTTCGTACCAAGTA
This sequence comes from Agapanthus africanus, assembly GCA_030015575.1. NCBI lineage: Eukaryota > Viridiplantae > Streptophyta > Magnoliopsida > Asparagales > Amaryllidaceae > Agapanthus > Agapanthus africanus. Next base: position 749,977,366 of record CM057340.1, on the reverse strand, counting down.
CATTTAAATATATAAAATGGTTCTGATCGTCCGGGATATTGGATGCCAAGTATGCAACTTAAGTATCCATAATAAATCACACCATCCGATCCAACCGTCGTCTGAGTGGTTCGAGATGTTTCTATGTCCTTAACTTCAAATTTGTATCCAAGAACACCGAATTCTTGATAAAATGCAACCTCCATACTAGGAAATAGAGCTAAACATCTTGAATCACTCTCTAATGATGCCGACAAGTTCGGATCGTGGATCTGACAAAACAAATTTTACGACAAATACATAACGATAGAAGTTTAGATTAAGACTGGTAACAATAATATGTTATTCGAACAACTTACATGATCTGCAACCCAATCGCAAAAATAATCCTGATGATATTTTTCCAATCGTTCATCATTCCAATCAGAATGCCCCTCACATACCTCATTAAAATGATTTCTGTTCTCAACAATAAATTATGACATTAATACTATATCATTTCATACACACATAAACACAAATATAACAATTAATCCAAAAAAACTTACTCTCTAATTTCTTCAGGATATACGCTATTGAGAAGGATAAACCGATATATCTTGTTGATAAATATAGTGTCTACTCTCTTATAATCAGCTTTACCATATGGCCCATCCTGAATTCTCCGAGACTGGTTAAGCTTCGTCTCAATGTTCTCGTCCAGATAGCGAGAACAAAATATGGTTGCTTCATCTAGAAGATAACCTTGCATGATACAACCCTCTGGTCGATTTCTATTGCGCATATACTTTTTTAGAGTGTAGATGTACCTAAAGAAAAATATGTTAAATAAATAAATACGGGCATATAGGACAACAATAATTTTACAAATTGCATGAAATGAAAAATTTCACGTACCTTTCGACGGGATACATCCATCGATATTATACCGCTCCGGCTAATTTAGCCTCAGTTGCAAGATGAACCGTCAGGTGTATTATGATATCAAAGAATGACGGTGGGAAAATACGCTTAAGCTTGTAAAGTATCAATGAAATAGAATTTTCTAGTCTCCAGCGTCACAACATCCAGGGTTTTAGCGTACAATTCTCTAAAAAAACAACAAAGATCATTGATTACTAGACCAACCGATTCGAGAAGAGAAGTCCTAAGGGCTAATGGGAGAAGATGCTCTATAATAATATGGTGATCATGACTTTTCAACCCATCGATCTTCCCTTTCACAATTTTTATCTTCTTGCTAAATGATCCTGAGGAACCTGTGGGAATTTTCAAATCATGCAACACCTGCAGGAACCTTTTGTTCTCTGGTTGTGACATATGATACACGGCATTGGAAAGTACAAACTTGCCTGGTTTATCCGCTATCGGTTTAGGATGCAATTCACTTCTAATTTCCCGGTCCTGAAGATCTATCCGAAAACGGAGGTTGTCTTTCGATTTTCCGTCTTTATAAAGAAGCAAGTTGAGTGCGTGCTCGGATACTCCCTTCTCTATGTGTATGACGTCCAGACAATGACACACTAAATTTGTTGACCAGTATGGAAGCTCGTAGAAAATGCTTAACTTGTTCCAGTATGGTGGTTTAACCTGTTTTGCCAGATCTATCCCGAAGGTCTCATTATTGTACCATCCCACTGAGCAGTCACGTCCTCTCTGGACAATGAGGCTGGAAGCCCAAGAAGCTCCTGATGACCATCAAAGTGAGCAGCGTCTAACCTGTAGGGATGGTCTAGTGACAGGAAACGCCGATGACCGCAACAACAAACCTTCCTGCTAAAATTCAAGAATTTCGATGTTGTATATTGATGGCAATAAGAGCATGCTTTGTGACCATGTACAGACCAACCTGATATCATTCCATACGCAGGAAAGTCATTAATTGTCCACATTAAAGCCGCATACAGTGTGAATGTTATATCTGTGTTTGCATCATAAGTCTCTACACCATCAATGAATAAAGATTTTAATTCATCGATCAGAGGTCGGAGATAAACATCGATATTGTTTCCCGGTGAGTTTGATCCATTGATAATAAGAGGCAACATAAAGTAGGATTGATCCATAACCAACCAAAGCTACAGATTATAAACTATCATTACAACAGGCCATGTGCTGTGGGTTCCAGCCATATAGTTGAATGGGCAGAAACCATCACTAGCGAGTCTGAGCCTGACATTGCGCGGATCACTACTGAATATTTTGTGACTCCTATCGAAATCCTTTCATGCCGATAAATCTCTTGGATGACTCATTTTTCCATCTTCACTTGGAGGAGCACGGTGATGCCAAATCATTGCCTCGGCTGTTTTCTTGCACCAGAATAGCCTCTGCAGCCTCTGTGTTATGGAAAAGTATCGTGCTATCTTGACAGGTATATCGGGCTTCTTATTCGATTCTTTTGGCTTATACCTGACCTCTCCACATGTTGGACACTCTTTCAAATCTGAATTTTCTTTCTGGTACAACACGCAATTTTTGGGACATGCTTGAATCTTCTCACACTTCAGACCCAAATCAGACATCATCTTCTGGGCTCTGTACCAGCTGTCGGGCACGTTATTTCCCGGGGGCATAGAATCTTTCAAGAACTTCAGAAGTATCATGAATGACTTGTTGCTCCATCCATTTAGGCACTTAATCTGGAAAAGTTGGACAAACCATGAGAGGGTGGAATACTTTGCATTCTCATAAATTGGTCTTCTAGTATCATTCATGAACTTTTCATACTTATTCGCACGCGGTATTTGACCGAAAGGAATGTCATCTTTGGTATGAATACTATCACCTAGGGCAGTCTCTCTCATATCCTCCATTTCTTCTCCTGGAAAGAAGTTGTCGTTTTCTTCTTCTACCGCATTACCGTCTTCTCTTTCTTCTTCTGCCGCATTACTGTTTTCTTCTTCTCCTTCCCCGTGATATAACCAAGTTGTATAAAATCTAGTAAAACCATGTTTAACGATGTGAAGCTCTACGAATTCCACCTTCTGCCAGTACTTATTCCCACATCTATCGCACGGGCAGAGAATCTTCCCTAACACGATCTTATTATGTGAGTGTACGAATTCAATGAAAGCAGCAACTCCTGCAACAAAGCTTGCATACGTTGTTCCCAATCCACGTACATCCAGTCCTTAACTCTAATATACTCATGGGCCATGTTAGACTGTATAACATATAAATTGTAGGTTATGATGATTATATTGAGAAATCTAAGAACGGGATGATTACTAACAAAGAAGAAAATCCGTAGCGGCAAGTTTTTCGTTGAAAAGAATAAATTATCGATAAACAAAATTAGTGTTTCCTTATAAATAAAGAGAAGAAGATGAGAGAAAGAAAGGGGGAAACTACCCACTAACCAAGCCTCACGTGTTAAACACGTGAGCGCCTATATGTAAAGCATATAGGCACTGCAACTAAACTATTGATAGGCTAAATAAGCCTCACGTGTTAAACACGTGAGCGACTATATGCAAAGCATATAGGCGCTGTAATAAAACTACAGATAAGCTAAACAAAGCCTCACGTATTAAATACGTGAGCGCCTATATGCAAAGCATATAGGCGCTGCAATCAAACAACAGATAGGCTAAACAAAACCACACATGCTAAACACGTGAGGACACCTCCTTACGTAGAATTAAATTCTACTTAATGAACTGTTGAATCAAGGATCCAACGGTGATTAAACATAGAATTAAATTCTATTGGAGAGAATATTTTCTGTTAAACAGAGAGTTAGTGGATCAAAAATCCAAAATATTTCCTATATCTTCCTATAAAGAGAAAGATTATACTCTGTTAAACTGAGCACCCTTGGATTAAAAATCCAATGGTGATTAAAATGCCACCGCCCGATAGAATTTTATTTTATATATGGGAGAATATCCCCAATCTTGTTAAAAACAAGAACAATATTTTCTATAAAAACAGAAGTCCTTGGATAAAAAATCCAACGGTGGGTAAAATTCCCCAAATCAATTCTGAAACCAATTAAATCAAATGGGGATCTTTCAATAAGAGATTTTCTCAGAATTAAACAAACTTCTCTCCACTATATAAAGAGCCAGAGACTTCAATTCTCAGGGAGGAGGAAAAAAAGAGAAAAAAAGACACAGACGCAGAGAGAAAGCGCTCCCCAACGGCTTAAAAAAAGAATATACAGTGAGCTTTTGAGGAATAAGAGAATTTAATTCTCAAAGAAAAGACTTGCTTCCTTGAAATACTAGGTAAAAAGAAAACACCTCTCATTTGCATCTCTAAGGGTTTAACCCTTCATATAAGAACTCGGTTCTTTCCTCTGGTTGAGATTTGCAAAGGCAAATCTTCCCATAAGTTGAGAATTTAATTCTCATCGGGGATTGCTCTGCAAGATTCAAAACCTAGGAGAAAAGAACTAAGTTACATAGAAAAAGGGAAGAAGAAGAAGAACGGGAACACATAAGAATTTAATTCCTCCGAAGATTAGGGTTTAACCCTATATAAAGAACTTAGTTCTTCAATAAAATATAATGATCCAAGATCTCCAAGACCAAATCGTTGGTGCTTAGCACTATTTCGAAGCCTCACGTGTTTCCAACATGAATGCTTCAAACGAACAAGAAAAATAACCAAAACTTCCTCACGTGTTTACCACGTGATTTGTTTAAGAGGAAAACAAGTAAAAGAAAGAGGAAACTTCAGTACTCCAGCATCAATAAAGGAAAAGGGGACACCCATGTGCTTTGCACGAGAACTCTAGCTAAGTGCGTAGCACTTATATAAAAAAGGGGGAATAAAACCCAAAAGGCAGTGCCCATATTTGGGGCGCCTCATGTGTTTCACATGTAAGTGCCACGAGAACCAAGTGCTTAGCACTTATATAAAAGGGCGGGAAATAAAACCCAAAGAGCAACGCCCACATTTGGAGTGCTTCACGTGTTCACACGTGAGCGCCTCCGGGGTTCAATGTTTAACACTGATCCGACGTCTCACGTGGGATACACGTGAGTGTGCATATATCAGTGCTTAGCACTGTTGGAGACTCAATCTTAGCCTAAATTGGATAAGTTTTCTGAGATTAGACCTCTTTGATACTAAAACAACCGAGCCTCTGTGCTCATGTTTTCCCATATTGACCTTAGTCTCAAAAATGACTAGTGGTCTCCCATTGATGATATCCCAAATGATACTCATCTTATATCTCCTAAGATAATTTTAGTCTCAAACATGATTAACATTTCTTAGGTCTACAGCAGCACCATCTTTTCCCTCAAATATGAGGTTTGGTTTATGGGTACATCTCTCCACACCTCTGATATATGTCATTGTAATTCTTCAATGTTTTCAGAGAGGTGGCGGGTCCCGACAACCAACAACTCGTGGATGCACTTCCAAATTGACATGCATAGCTCAAATCAGACTGCACCCCAAATTGAGCATATTCCATATCAACATTGTTGTCCATCCCGTCACATAACAAATACACGTGCGCGCAAGATAGATAACGGACCGAGTCGTCCTTAAACTAAAATCTCACCTCCAAAATGTGATCAACGGACCGAGACGTCCTTAAACTAAAACCCCACCTCCAAAATGGTGATCAACGGACCGAAATGTCCTCAAACTAGAACTTCGCCTCCAAAATAGCGATAATGGACCGGAATGTCCCTAAACTAAGACAACAGAGCCCAAATGCTCTCTTGTTGGATCTGAAATAAAAATGATTCTAAAACCTTGTTAAGTAGATCTTAGTCTCAAATTGGACTAACGTATCCTTAACAAAAGACTAATCGGGCCCCAACTGCTAACATACATTTAAGTCATTCTTAATCTTAACCAGATTAACGATCCTTAAATAAAACAAACTCAAATCTAAGATATACGGCTTTGGACTAATCCACGCCCTACGGGCGACAACATAAATTAGTCTCTATATACAATCCACGGGCAACCTAAACAAATAAAAAAGCACACGACACGAAGTGAACTTCCGGAGCAGGAGAAAGTGGTTATCGCGTTACGATAACGTAATTAACTGCATGGGCTTACGCCTGCAGGGAAGAGCGTCCCTACAATAAAAAAAACCCTTGCAAACTAGGGGAAATCTGACGAAGTCTGCTACAACGGCCGCAACCGTCCAAACCTTCAATATACGGTGCCATAAATCAACTTGGCATCTTTGGAGAGGTGGAAGGATAAATCCAAATAGCATCTGCCCCTAAAATTCAAGCCAGACGTCCTAACGTCCCGGTCGCGTCTTTCGGCTGTGAACAGATTCTGGCACGCCCGGTGGGACCTTTTCCTCTTTCCACTCCACACTTCGTGTGTCGTGTTTCGTGAACAAAATCACGGTTTGCTCTGGTTGCCTTTGGATTCGAAGTACTAAGATTTGGTGTCTTTGTTCCCCTCCGAAAGACGGCCGAGACTGAACGTCTTGCCTGAGATTCGGGGCAGATGCTATTTGGTTTTATCCGTCCACCTCTCCGAAGATGCTAAGTTGATTTATGGCACCATGTATCGGAAGTTTAGACGGATGCGGCCGATGTAGCAGACTTCGTCAGATTCCCCCTCGTTCGAGGGGTTTTTGATTGTGGGGACGTTCTTCCCTGCAGGCGCAAGCCCCTGTAGTTAATTACGCTACCGCATCGCGGTAACAACTTTCTCCTTCTCCAGAATTTCACTTCATGTCGTGGGTGTTTGTTTTGTTTGTGGATGCCAGTGGATTATATACGGAGACTAAGTTATGCCGTCGCCCGTAGGACGTGGATTAGTCCAAATTCGTATTTACTTAGATTTGGATTTGGTGTTTTAGTTTAAGGATACGTTGGCCATATTAAAGCTAAGATCAACTTAAACGTTCATTAAGGATACGTTAGTCTGATTTGAGACTAAGATCAACTTAACGGAAAGAGCATTTAGGGGCTCTATTGTTCCAGTTTAGGGACATAGTAGTCCGTTTCAAGTATGGCCGTCGAGACCCATCACCTCTCTGACGACGTTGAAGGATTACAACGACAGATGTCAGAGGAGTTCAGAGTTGTACCCTTGAACCAAAGTTGATTGGGGGATCTATAGTCCAATTTGGGACTAAAGTCTGTTTGAAGGTTTAAGGATACGTTAGCCGTATTTGAGGCTAAGATCAACTTAAACGGGATCGTTTAGATCCGACAAAAGAGCATTTCGGGGCTCTATTATTCCAGTTTAGGGACATAGTGGTCCATCGCCAGTTTAGGGACATGGTGGTCCATTGCCAGTTTAGGGACGCTTAAGTCCGTGAGTTTAAGGACGCTTAAGTCCGGGAGTTTGAGGACGCTTGAGTCCGAAGTTTTAAGGACGCTTGAGTCCATGGGTTTAAGGACGCTTGAGTCCAGGAGTTATGAGTGGTTGTCGGGACCCGTCACCTCTCTGACGTCGTTGAAGGATTACAACGATAGGTGTCAGAGAAGTTCGGAGATGTACCCTTGAACCGGATGTGAATTGATTTAAGAGAGCAGTCGTGCTCGGTCAATTTAATTTGAGCACTTACGGCCATGATTGGGCTAAGTCTAGTTGAAGATGTTCAACATTTTCATTTGTCTTCGGCCTATTAGGCCTATGCTAGGGCTTTTCCCCTATTTAATAATGCACTGCATTTTATTTTGGCATGTAAGGCCTATTTGATTTGGGCTCTGTCCCTTTATTTTTATGATGCAGAGCATCTGTTTTGGTCTGACAGACCTTTGTTTGGGCTCTGCCCTTTTTTTAAAATAATGCATTGCATTTTATTAGGCCTGTTAGGCCTTTTTTAATTGGGCTCAGCCCTTCTTTAAATAATGCAGAGCATTGATTACACTGACAGAGTGCCACGTGGCCTGTCAGGCGCTCTGCGCCAATTAATGAGCGCAAGCGCATGTGGAGGTGACACGTGTCACGCTCTGGTGAGCGCAAGCGCAGTGCGCTGCGCTGTTGCGCTGCTGACACGTGGCGCGCTCTGGTGAGTTGCGCCAATTTCAGAGAGCAATGCTCTATTTTAAAAGCGCATAGCGCAAGTGGTTCTGGAACTGACACGTGGCGCTCTCTGGTGGCTTGCGCCAACCCGAGAGCGCAACAGTGCAGATTTACAAGTGCAAGGCACAGTTTTAATATCTTGATCCAATTTTGGATTCAAGAAAAGAATCTTTTAAGATTCCAGAACCAATGGTTCATAAAAAGGCAATGCCTTTATTATTATTATCTTTTTTATTGAAGATCTTTGATCTTGTTCTTAGATCAATGATCTTTTTAGAAGAAACTCTTCTTTTATTCAAAAGGTTTTTACCTTTTCCTCTTTCTGAGTTCTTCTCAAAATTCTTTAGAGGAGTTCTCTTAATTTTCTCTCTGTTTTCTGTGTTTCTGTCTCTCTTTCTATATCTCTGTATGTTTTGGAATTGGGGTCTAGGGGCCTTTATATAGTGCCCATTAATTTGTTAAATTCGTTAAAGAGATCATTCTCTGAATGATTTGGGGATTTTTCCTCACCGTTGGATCTTTGATCCAAGGGCTTCTGTTTTACAGAAGACAATCTTCTTATTTTAACAAGAACAGAAAGATCTTACTAGAATTTTAATTCTGTTTGGCGCAAATGCACCCGCGCTTGACACGTGTCGCGCAGCGCAGAGCGCAGCACAACTGCGCTGACACGTGTCGTGCAGCGCAGCGCAACTGCGCTAGCGCCACTGCGCTGACACGTGTCGCGCAGCGCAGAGTGTAGCGCAGCTGCGCTGACACGTGTCGTGCAGAGCGCGGCGCAACTGCGCTGACACGTGTCGCGCAGCACAGAGCGCAAGTCAGCTGAAGCGTTGCTTCTTTTATTAAAATTTAAATTTTCAAAGTAGAGTTTTGCTCTGATTGGGGGAATCAGAAGCGTTGCTTCATTTCCCGCCTTGGAATTTGAACAGAGCTTTGCTTTGATTGGGGTAAACAAATGCCTCCCCCCCACCGTTGCGCTTACGTAGCCCCTGAACGTGAGCGTAACGGTGGCAGAATCCCAACCGTTGGGAAGTTGAAACGGCACTTGTTGCCTATAAATATGACCTTTGGTCCCTCAACAGATGATTATCATCTTCAAAATTTTTACTTTCAGAATCTCAGAGCCCTTCTCTTTACTTTCAAGAACTCCAAGAGTTAAACTATTAAAACTTTTTAGGTAAATTTTTTAATTTAAATCAAATTAAATTAAATTAATTTTCATTGACAGAGCCTTGCTCTCAATAGATCCCTGATCTAAAGAAAACCCATTTAGGGTTTCACTTAGCAGAGCTTTGCTCTATAGGTCTAAAAGGATCTAAAGAGAACTAAAGGGGACCCTATTAGGGTTCCATTAGTAGAGCTCTGCTCTCTAAAAGAATCTCCTTGTATTTTCTTAATTCATTAATGGAGCTTTGCTCTTTCCAAATCATATAGAAGAACTCTTAAGAGTTCTTCATGGATCATGGAAGTTAAAGATGGAATTTTATATTATTATTATTATTGTTATATCATCTTTTCAGAGCAAAGCTCTCAATGTTCTTCGGGGATTTTCTTCAAATTCTCCTCATTACTGAATTTGATAGGTGTTACTCCTGTTTGCAGAGCATTGCTCTCGAGGAGTTTAACTCCTCGTGCCTGTTTTTAATAAGAATTCGCTTAATTAGTCTGTCTGCTAATTCTGTTAATTTTCTTTTACAGGAGCAATGGACGTCCACATGTACGATCTCGATGAAATCATCTTTTACGGAGACAGACGCCGACTCGGCCGTTCTCAGAACCGAGAATTTACCAACGCCGAGTGTGCCGAAATCATGAGCCGCTTCGACGCATACAACGGTCAACTGCTTCCTCGGCGCTCCTCTCTCCTGAAGCTTATTGTGGGAGCAATTTGGGAAGCGCTTCCCCTATTTTTTATCGGCGTGACGCTTAGAGCATTGGACGCCGCTGAGAACAAGGTGCACTCGGTGTACCTGATGAACTTAATATCGAAGAGACGGCGAGACAATCTTGTCGATCTCTTGCACCAGGCCTTTCAACAGTCCGCCATTCTTGCTGCCTATCGGAGGGTGGAGGACATCAGTGGGGATCCCGACGCCCGTGCTCGCGAAAGGAAGCACACCAGGATGGTTCGCCAAGCTTGGAAAGTCTTGGACAAAGTCACTTTCGAGTTCCTCAATCCCTGTCCAGGATCTGAGGTTTTGCCGTTGTAATCATTTGAATAATGTCTTTGTCTATTTCTTTATGATTGTAAGAACCCTTTGCAATATGAATGGAAAATTTCTCATTTCAGCTTGTCTTATTTCTCGTTCTGAGTCTTTTGCAGATGCATGAATGAAGGTGTCTCGAACGCTTGATCAAATGCAAATCGGATGTTCTTTCTATCGCTTTCTTCTTTCTTTGATTATCAGCATGTTGCCTTAGTAAACATGGTCGACAGATGATAAAGCGAGCATCCTGTCTTGGCTTCTTCAAGGGGTAGCGATGGCTTAGGCCGCAGGTTCAGATCCGCTGCCTAAGACTTTTCAACTTTATGAGCCATGAGGGTCTCATAAAGAATTTTCTCCCTACGGATCGAGAGGATCTCGTAGGTGTATTTTCTCCTTAGGAACCGTGAGGATTCCTGAGTGCGTTTTCTCTTATAAGTCGTAAGGATCTTATAAGAGAATTTTCCCTCTTATGAGTCGAGAGGACCCATAAGCGGTTGTTTCCCTCCTTATCAAGATTTGATTTCGGAGAGTGTGACCCGTGAATAGTATGCAAGAGCCCATTTTGGACCGACTTGCAGGGTCCCAGTGCTTAGGAAACGGGTTTTTTTAATCCCCGCTGCCCAAGGCTTTTCCTCACGAGTCGAGATGAATCGAGCATTTCTCGCAAGAATATCCTAACGTCACAGTTAACTTCTGCTCTTTACGACAGAGGTCCGTTCGGGTCTGTGGTACTTAGGGTTTTGGCCGTCGTACCGTCGCGTTGGCTGATATATTCCTCGATAGGCAATCTTGCTGTTCGAGTAGCCTTGCGATTGTCGTGTCTCTGATCCCTTCGGGGCCTGGACAAGACGTCTTCAAGTAATCTTCCAGGTAATATTACCGTCGAAAGAGCAAGCGTAGGGATATTCCATATCACTTTTTACTTGAGGTTAGACTCATTTTGGAGAGCCCCGGTGAGTCATAACCACTCCGCGCTGGTGTGGGATGATCTCCGATAGTCTTTCAGGATTTATATGACTTGCCGTCAAGACCCTGAAGCTAGGAATTTGGCCTTTACTTCATTCGCTGGCATTGTGTCCTCTATATCGTGACGAATGTCGTAGTTGTCTCTAGGGTATTGGTGAGCCGTCGAGGTTTGGAACTAAGGATTTTGCCGTGGCTCCTTTTAGTGATGTTGCGTCTGCTGTGTCGAGACGAACGTCGAGGTGGTGACCACTCCGCACTGGTGCGAGATGATCTCCGAATGTCTTTCAGGCTTTATATGACTTTCCTTCAAGACCCTGAAGCTAGGAATTTGGCTTTTTGCTTCATTTGCTTTGTCGCGTCTGAATCTTACTGGAGGAAGAACGCTATGGTGACATTTCGTCTGCTGTATCGAGACGAATGTCGAGGTGGTGACCACTCCATGCTGATGTGGGATGATCTCCGATTGTCTTTCAGGCTTTATATGACTTGCCATCAAGACCCTGAAGCTGGGAATTTGGCCTTTGCTTCATTTGCTTTGGCGCGTCCGAATCCTGCTGGGGGAAGAACGCTGGGGTGACATTTCATCTGCTGTGTCGAGACGATCGTCGAGGTGGTGACCACTCCGCGCTGGTGCGAGATGATCTCCGATTGTCTTTCAGGCTTTATATGAGTTGCCGTCAAGACCCTGAAGCTAGGAATTTGGCCTTCGCTTTGTCTGCTTTGGTGTGTCCGAATCTTGTCGAAGGAAGAACGCTGTGGTGACGTTTCGTCTGCTGTATCGAGACGAATGTCGAGGTGGAGCTGGGATTTTGCCGTCACTTCGCTTTACTGACCATGGGGTCTTTTCTTGACGTTGCATCTACATCCGGCTGGACTGCGAAGGAACGCCGTTGTTGACATTGTGTCTGCTGTAACGAGATGAATACCGAGGTGGAGTTGGGATTTTTGCCGTTACTCCGCATTGCTTCGACCATTGGGTCTCTTGTTGACGTTGCATCTGCATCCTGCTGGACTGCGAAGGAACGCCGTTGTTGACATTGCGTCTGTTGTAATGAGACGAATGCTGAGGTGGTCTCTAGGTTGTCTGTGAACCGTCAAGATTTGGAACTAGGGATTATGCCGTGGCTCCGTTTGATGATTTAACATCTGTGTCCTGCTGGAATGAGGAGGCCCACCGTTGTTGGTCTTCAGGCTGTAGATGTGGCCATTGAGATTTCGAACTAGGGACTTTGCCATGGTTCCGTTTTGTTGCGACTCTGAGGTCGGATGTTGACGTCACGTCTGCATCTGGTTGGAGTGAGGAGAAACGCCGTTGGTGATATCTAAGTTGTCGATATCGACGTCGAGATCCTGAAGCTAGGGATCTTCCTTTGATTCGTTTGTTGACATTATGTCTGCGATATTGCGACAAATGTCGAGATTGCCTCTAGGTTGTCTATGAACCATCGAGATTAGGCTTCGCTTTCTGATGGAGCCTGGTGGGGAAGTATGGTTCCCTCTTTGTCTGTGCCCCTGGATTGTATGCAGGGATCGATGTGATCTCACCTGTAGGGCAAAAGTTTCATTCATTTTCATATTATTATTTTATTTCCGTGATGCTCTATCATTTCAGCTTTTATATCGCGAAGGTCGCGATTGCCCCATCATTTCGGCTATTTTTCGCGGTGCCCAATCCTTTCGGCTATTTATTTTATTTTCACTCGCTGCTTTTTATTGCGAGTTGCCCAATCATTTCGGCTATTTATTTTATTTTTACTCGCTGCTTTTTATTGCGAGTTGCCCAATCATTTCGGCTGTTTTTGTATGCATGTATGGCTCGCTGATTTTTTTTTATCACGAGTGTGGAACTTGAAATCTGACGCCAATCTCAGCATCAGCATCGCTACAACTGGAATATTGTCTGGAGCGAATCATCATTTGCCGTGAAAGGGCTTGGAATTTGATATCGGTTTTAGGCATCAGCATCGCTACAACTGGGATATTGCCAAGAGCGAATCATCATTTGCTTCTGTCGATGTTGAACAACGGTGGCTTAGTAAACAGGGTTAGGATTCTGTCGACTAAGGCTTTTGACTTCATGAGCCGTAAGGGTCTCACAAAGGTATTTCTCCCTACAAGTCGTGAGGATCTTGCAGGTGTGTTTTCTCCTTAGGAACCGTGAGGATTCCTAAGTGCATGTTCCTCTGTAAGTCGTAAGGATCCTACAAGAGGGTTTTCTCCTTGTAAATCGAGAGGACTTACCAGGGTTTTTCACCATATGGACATATCCCTAGTCACGGGTGGGACTTTGTTAGGGAAATGTTTATTCACGCCCGTGGATTGTATACAAGGGCCAGTATTGAGCCGCTTGTAGGGCAATATCGAAGGTTATGGGGGTTGCTTAAGAACAGGTTAAGGTTGCTGTAACTTAAGACTTTCAAATCTTATGAGCCGTGAGAGTCCCATAAGAGAGTTCTCCTTACGAGTCGTGAGGATCTCGCAAGTGTAATTTCTCCTTAGGAATCGTGAGAATCCCTAAGTGTCTTGCTCCCTTGTGAGTCGTAAGGATCTCACGCGGGTGGTTTCTCCTCACAAGGTCGAGAGGACCCTGTAAGTGTCTTTTAACGAGGTTGCGCCCTTTCGGGTTTTCACAACACTCGCCGGCAGCCCTGCTGTTTTTACTCACGGAGCCCTTTCGGGTTTTCATCCGTGCCTATCTCTCTTGTGGATATACCGTTTTTTTTTGTTTTTTTGTACCACGTCAGCCTGAAGATGCCGCGGGTTGGGGGTAGTTTAACAACGTTTCGGTCGTTTGCAAGTTTTAGGACATTGTGGTCCACCGTCGCCGTATTTGAGGCGAATTTCTAGTTTACGGACTTTTCGGTCCATGGGGCTTTCCCTTTGAATGAGCATGATGCCCCCAGCATATCCATCTTTTTCGGAGCATGTGGTTGTGGCGGGCTCACCTTCTAGTTTTCGGACAATGCGAACTTGCCCTGTTGGTATTGGTCTTCAACCCAGTTTTTGAAAACGTAGCAGTTTTCGATCGGATGGCCCAATACTTGGTGGTAAGGGTAGTTATTAGGAGTGTTGACATCATTCAGTTGTGTCTGGTATTTCGGCTCAGGTAAAGTGATAATCCTGTTGCGCACTGCCACTTCGAACAGCCTCCTAGTTTCATCCCGAGGAAATGAGTAAGGACGTTTCAACTTTTCATAGAGGGGTTGCCGCTTGTTGCTTTGGCGAACAACCAGTCTAGGGCCACTCGATTGTTGTTGAGCGTTGGCGACGAAGGCCGTTTTTTCCTTCCCTTTATCCTTTTTGTTCGATCCCTTGTTTGCGGGTCCGAGATTCTTTCCGGGTAGCGTGCGATTGCATGGCTGAATGTTCTCGCAACTCCTCAATTCTTTCGTTTCAAAGATGAATCCCTTGAAGAGAGGACCGTGGGCTACTTTTTCGTCGAAGTCGCCCCCGAAGGTGAGAACTCGCGATCCCCCGGGAACAACCCTATGACAATTGCCGGCAATTCTTTTACGCTCATCTGTCGTATTTTTCCGCTGTCTACGAGCTTCACGCTTTGTCCTGTTGAAGTGTTGCCTGTGGGCGACATAACCTTGCCACCAACACTTAAAGGAGTTGCGGTCTTCAGTAGGATGTGCGATCTTCTGATGATATAAGCAGAAGTTATGATGTACGTCCGCTTCATCAAGATGTATACCGCCAGGAGAATTTTCTCTGAAAGAGGGCAGCTTCATCCCCATCGATATGGCTTTGGCGAATCGTTTCCTTGTCTTGATCCTGCATTCATTTGCGTCGGATGTACTTTGATCTGGTGGGAGTGTTTCGACCCTTTCATCTAGTCGCCGGCGTTTGGCTTTCTCGAATATGGCCATCTCGCGCTCTCGATCAGCTTTGCTTTTAAGAAGGGCTTCGTTCAGGAATGCATCAATCATTTCGTCCGATGGTCCTAGAAGTTCTGGCTCAGGATCTGCCCCCAGGTTCTCTTTGTAAGGAGCTTCTTCATCATTTATTGACGAGTGAGAGATCACATGGCAGTTTGCCACATATCTTCAGATTCATCCGACGAGTCTTCTCCATTGTCATCATCTCCGTCCTCAAGGACGTGGCTAAGAAATTCTTGGAGTGTGACTGGGGTCCGCGCCTTCTGATTATATTCTTCCAACGCGTCAATCTGTTTTTGCAGGTCCGTGCGCTGGTGAGTTGCGCTAATTTTAGAGAGCAATGCTCTATTTTATAAGCTCATAGCGCAAGTGGTTCTGGAGTCGACACGTGGCGCTCTCTGGTGGCTTGTGCCAACCCGAGAGCGCAACAGTGCAGATTTACAAGTGCAAGGCACTGTTTTAATATCTTGATCCAATTTTGGATTCAAGAAAAGAATCTTTTAAGATTCCGGAACCAATGGTTCATAAAAAAGGCAATGCCTTTATTATTATTATTATTTTTATTGAAGATCTTTGATTTTGTTCTTAGATCAATGATCTTTTTAAAAGAAACTCTTCTTTTATTCAAAGGGTTTTTACCTTTTCGTCTTTCTGAGTTCTTCTCAAAATTCTTTAGATGAGTTCTCTTAATTTTCTCTCTGTTTTCTGTGTTTCTGTCTCTCTTTCTCTATCTCTGTATGTTTTGGAATTGGAGTCTAGGGCCTTTTATATAGTACCCATTAATTTGTTAAATTCGTTAAAGAGATCATTCTCTGAGTGATTTGGGGATTTTTCCTCACTGTTGGATCTTTGATCCAAGGGCTTCTGTTTTACAGAAGACAATCTTCTTGTTTTAATAAGAACAGAAAGATCTTACTGGAATTTTAATTCTGTTTGGCGTAAACGCACCTGCGTTTGACACGTGTCGCGCAGCGCAGAGCGCAGCGCAACTGTGCTGACACGTATCGTACAGCGCAGCGCAACTGCGCTGACACGTGTCGCGCAGCGCAGAGCGCAGTGCAACTGTGCTAGCGCAACTGCGCTGACACGTGTCGCGCAGCGCAACTGCGCTGACACGTGTCGCGCAGCGCAGAGCGAAGCACAACTGCGCTGACACGTGTTGCGCAGCACAGAGCGCAAGTCAGCTAAAACGTTGCTTCTTTAATTAAAATTTAAATTTTCAAAGTAGAGCTTTGCTCTGATTGGGGGAATCAGAAGCGTTGCTTCATTTCCCGCCTTGGAATTTGAATAGAGCTTTGCTCTGATTGGGGTAAACAGTCTTGTTCTTGTGCAGAAAGAAGAAGTGAACATCAATGGCTTCCAACTGCACAAACTGAAACAGCAACTCCCGCTCCGCCCAACTGGAGGAGTGACATATGGGCCCAATGCGGCCTCTATTTTTTCAATGTCGGTAAGGCGGGTGACTCAAGCTACCACTGGATTGTTCTTCGGGACCATGATCCTGCCAGCGAGTTTCATTGCCTCAGTGCCACCACAGGAAGCTTCCAAGAAGTCGGTTTTTGATCAACTTGCAACCACCACGGCCCCTCTCAACGGGTCATCCATGTCTGCCACCTCTGTCTTCAATAGACTGAGTTGAATCTCAAGTAAGCCCGCAAAGAGGCCCGCGACACCTGAAAAGGCTATACCAAAATGAATAGTCCTCCTAACTCCTCCGACAGGTAAAGTCGTCAAAGGTGCTTCTCCTACAAAAAGATCGGTCTTCGCAAGAGTGGCCGTGCCAACTCCTACTATGGGTGAAGTCATCAAAAGTTCTTCCCCTACCAGAAATTCGGCCTTCGAAAGATTGGTTGTTCCCTCTCAACGGACGTTAGTTTTCGACAGGATGACACCAATAGTAGCCCCTCATCAAAGCCGGGGGAATGAAAAAGCAGCTTCCACAACTAAGGTGGTCCCGTCTGTAGGACACGCTCGACGTCGCCACTGGTGCTGGGTGATAAGAGCTGGGGGCAACTCCCCCTCTGGACTTACTCCACCAGCTCCAATGGTGGAAGTTGACGCAACTGTTCCAACCGGGAACAGCTAAAGAGGGTGCGCAAAAACTCCCCAACTACGGTACTGAGGAAATGTCCCCCACCTGTTGAAAACATAACATAGGCAAAGCCGGAGCAGCCCCCTCAGCGGATGTCCTCCTGTTCATAACATAATACTACATTTTAAACCGCCCATTGTTACGCTCGTGTGTTTATAGGTAGGTGCTTTTGATCAGTATTTGCTACATATTTGCAGAATACAGGTTCTCGGCTCTGAACAGTGAAATCCATGAATAGTACGACAAATTCCGGATTACTGCCAACAACAGATAAAACACGGGTCTCTGCTCTCTATCCGTGTGTTGCCACATACCAGTTTAAGGGACAAGATGGCAAATCGATTGTCATGTCATGCACAAAGCTCTAGGTCAACACAAGATCCAAGAAATCTACGCGGAGCTCGAGGAAATCATGGCAAAAGATCCACATCACATCACCTTTTTGTTCTACTAAAATTCTGGAATAATTGTTAAGAGATTCTGAGAAATGTCATATACCACACTGAAGAGGACATGAAACCAGGGAATCACCCAAAACCGTACCAACCAACTCCACCAGAGGGCCGCGGATCCGCGGCCAATAGGGTGTCTAGGCCGCGGATCCGCGGCCTTATATGCTCCTCTTTCTGTCGTTTTTCAGGGGCTTTTTGGTAATCTTATTTGGGGGCAGATTGTTGCCCTAGGTTTCCAGTTCACCTCCTATAAATACCCCAAAACTTGCCAAGCTTTGGTGTTCATTCTTTGTTCCTCTTTTGTAGTTTTTTGTGTAGTTCTTCTTCTTCTTCTTCATTCTTTTTCCATGAAAATTGTAGTGAGAGTTTTTTGAGTGGGAGATCAATGAAGATGAGGGCTTTTTGTATCATTCTCTTTTGTTTCTTCTTCCCCTTGAGATTCTTGCTTTCTCTTGATCATTCAACCTCTTCATTGAGCTTGAATGGTTAAGGGTTAGTTATTGATCTCAAGGGTCGTATTTTCTTATGGAATTAGCGCTTCATTTCACATGCGTTCTCTACCCTTCCCTTGATCTTGCAACCTCTTGATTGAGCTTGCAAGTTTAAGGGTTGGTTATTGATCACATGCTTGTCTTGAGTTCTAGTTTCTTGTTCTTTTTATCGCTTTTTATTACTTGCTTATTATTATCTTGCTTTACTTTCTTGCAATTTAATTCATACACTTAATTACTTGTAATCTTTTCTTTTCTTTGTTCTTTTCTTCTGCTCTCTTTTGTTCATTTTGTGAATGGTTGTAATTATTGTTGTTAAGATGAAATACGGTATTGTAAGTTAATATCTTCTTTCTCATTTCCTTTTCCCGTTATTTTCCATTGAACTCCGCCCAAACCATACGCAAGCGCTCCGTTAGGCACCCTACCCTAACAAGGTAACGGTGATTCCTAACCGCGACCGGTTGCGTTCGGTTTGGCCGGAGGCGAAAGCAAGAGACAAGAACGGAAGGACAAGGGTAAATAAGCCGTATTCCACGAATACCGCGCTTAAATCCCCTAATCCACGTTGTTGCCGATTGCTCTAGCTTCAATTGGTCAAGACTCGGCTCAAAGGTTTTGAGTACGGATTTCTTTAGCTTACATTATCGTATCTTTTCTTAACAACTTTATACTTACAAATAAACACATAGGTTAGAAGCAAACAAATACATACAGATTCTTTATTGACTCGTCTAAGACAAGAAAGAACATACAACCATCTCCCAGTGGATCGACCCGTGCTCAACCGGCTAACTGCATAGCGACACCGTCTTGATTGCAGTTAACTTTAAATTCTTTCAATCAAATGGTGCCGTTGCCGGGGAGACGGTAGCGTATTTTCTTTCTTGTTATTCGGGTTAATATTCTTTTTGTATATATATAAAATAAAATAAAAATAAAAAAAAATCTTTTTGTTGTTTTTGATCATTTTTGTGGGCAAGAGTGCAGATTTTTGCAGATTTGCAAACTGCGATTGTGGGGAGCAAAGTGTACATTCAAGGCTAAGGTGATTGCAAAGTACAGTGCCAAAGATCCGGGTAGTTTGACCCGCGCAAGCGAACTTTTCAAGCTTACCGGATTTGATTCAACGGGGGTTTCCTAACCCAAAATCTTAACGGTACGTATTTTTCTAACACCTTCTTCTCAAATCCGACGCATCCAATATACTATTCTTTGCAGGATTCTTTGCAAGTTCGCTAGCAAACGCTAAAAATTGACTAACCCGTATTTGTTGCAGTGCCGCGCTTAAACTAAAAAATGATTTTTTGATTCTTTATAGAATTTTTATTGAATTGCGCATTGCATACATTAATACGGACTTAAGGGCAAGCGAACCCCACAACATACGGTAAAGGATTTCATCACCTTTTCCGTGGCCCACAAATCACGAACTTGAGCATAACGTTTACCCGCACAAATTTTAAAAGAAATTAGACTTTAAGCCTTAAGGACTTCGCGCTCACTAGGAGAAGTTAACTATGTTTAGAACCTCGCTTAACGGTATATTGTTTACGGGGTGTCTAGGAAAGTGTTAACGGCGCAACCCCCAAAAGAGAAAGGGTTATTTAATTAAGGAACTTCGCGAAAGCGTTGGAAAACCTCCCCTTATCTCTGCACTTACCTGGCCTCGTGATCAGTGTATCTTGAGCCCGTTTCTCAACACAGTTTTACTTCGACAATCAAGTTCTGGAGCAGGTCTAGTTGACCTAGGTGAACCCTAGAACGATTAGGTGTGTGGTATTTTTGTGTCATGATTGTTTTTGTCCATATTCTTTTTGTGTGTATATTTCATTCTTCTGTTAATATATTAAACTATCTAAAAAAAATATAAAAAAAATATCACATTCTTTTCCCCCTCCTTTTCTCTGCCTATCTTTTTTTCTCTTCATATCATGGGTACCCCACTTCGCAAAACTCTTGCCGAACTTTGGTACCCACAACCAGACATTACTTCTTACGGTTCTTGCTTTGGCCGAACATCGAACGATCCCTCCATGCCCAAAATCTCTTTGAAAGATCGGATAGACGCGTCTAGGACAAACAATTTGACTCCGCAATCCACTTCGTATCAACCATTTCAAACATTCACCCCTTCTTACGTTGATACCCCTTCTTCGAGTCCTGTTGCAACTCCAAGACCTATGTCTATTGCAGAACGTATAGAACAATCCCGTAGCCGATCCTTCACTACTTTCACCACTTCAAATTCTTGGGATCAACAATTCCATTCACCTTCCTATCCAAATGTTGATCCTGCTCCTGTCCAGCCATTCAACTCCTACCAATCCTATCCTACTTTTTCACCTTCCCTAGACATTGCTTCAGAACCGCCATTTGGGAGTTTTCAGTATCCAAACAACTTTGAATCTTTTACCGAAACCCCTTCCCAACCCATATCTAGTCTGGAACAGTCTTTGGAAGACTTTAGGGTAGCGTCGTACCAACAGATGATGGATTTGGATGCGTCCATGGCCGCCCTCATACAACCTAGTGACCCGGTAGCTAGTTTTCAACTAGCTCCACATTTTCCAATGTATGAAGAGGCAGTCGGACAGGCTGTGAATTTGAGTGGAGAGAGTGAGCTGTACCCCCTTCCAAATCAAACCTACCCGTTTCAAATTGAATCCCACAACTCCTGTGTTGAAAGTCTATCAAGTGTCCCAACTGAATTATCAATTGAAGATAGAATGTTTAATGAGTTGTGCGACTTTGTAGTGTTTGATTTGCCAGATTGTGAAGGGACCTTGCCAAGTGAAACCACACACAATCCTTTTGACCTCTACACCTCCATCTTAGAACCTGAATTGATTGAAATCCATGCTTTTGATGAGGTGTCTGAGAATATTGATTTTCACTTGATTAAGGATATTGACGCTGGGGATATTTTGGATGATGAACCCGTAGATTTGGCTGAGTTTTCAAATCATCATCCCGAGTCATTAAATGTTTTTCCCGAACCCTATATGCGTCTAGATTTTGATGAAATATGCATGGATGAGCTAAATTTTGAGGAGAATATTGAGAATAGTACTGAGGATGAAACAGTTTTAATTGATGAGTCGGATTTTCCAATTCATCATGTTCCTTTCATTGACTGTATGCACCCTCCCGAAACCTTAACTGATACCCCTCCTCGATCACTTTCCTCCATCCTTTCCATCGTTCCGACCTTACAAGAACCCGTCTCACTTACATTTCATATGTCTGGTTTACCGAGTTCGGCGTACCCATGGTTTCTTACGAATCTTAAGGGATTTGACCCTATTTCTCGGCGGATAAATATATTAGCACAATCGCTTTTCACACATCGGTCATCACAAATTGTGCTAATCTATTTACTCCATTTGCACCCTCAAGTTCGTATTCCACTTCTTTTTCCCTTCCGCCATTCTTCTTCTGATATACCGAGACCGTATCCCGCTTCTATCTCCATACGGTCTCGCATATTCTCCATTTCTTACCTCTTCACCTTCTTTCCCCAACCACTGCTTCACCATGATTAAATCTTTGAATGGTTGGTGTTAACTTTTGGCCTGTGTAAGGCCTTGTATAGCTTGATACTGTTCTTTCCCCCCTAATCCTGAACTTCAACGCTTAACAGTGGAAACACTGTTTTACTTAAGTTTGGGGGGACACTTTTTTTTTGTATATATTTTTGTTTTCCTTTTTGTTTTGTATATAATTTTTTTTTTAGGGGAGCGCCGACAATTTTGACCCTCTTGGTGTAGCCTGACAGTGAGGGCACTGTCAAGTTTAAGTTTGGGGGTGTGTTCGGTAAGTTTTCTTCCTTCGCATTCATTTGTATATTTTGCATTTGCATACCCTATTAAAAACCCACAAAAATTAAAAATTTTCCAAAAAATATAAAAACTTTGTCGTCAAGTTAGCTAATAGGGTAACTTAGATCTTTATTCCGAAAGTTTAGTTGATATGTTAGAAATAACTAAATTCTAGGCTTAGGAATTGAAAACCCTAAAAATAACCCTCATTCTGTTTAAATTTGGTAAGTATACGTCCTTACAGTTTTTTTGAGAAATAGGTAATCTTGAATTCAGTTCTTGAGTTAAGTCAAGATGAAGGGAAAGTATTGATGCTTTACTGGAGGATAAGTCTGAAAAATAGTTTCTTTTCTTGAGTTCAAATTTAGAAAGTATATACCCTACAACTGCACCTACACGTACCTTGAAACTTGGGATAGTAGAGGATACCTAGAAATACTCTTGCCTGAAAGCCTAGTATGAAAGAAAAAACGGTATTTAAAGCTAAACACCAAAAGAGCATATTGAAAAATATATCCGGTCTTGAAAAAGAAAAAGAAAAAGAAAAAAGAAAAAAAAAATAGAATAAAGTCAAGACCTGGAAACTGCTATTTACGCTTTAAGTTCACACATTCAGTAATCGGTCGTTAGTGCCTCAAGAAGCATTAATAGTCGCATGAAAAGTGTGTGAGCAAATCCGTCCATCCTTAATGAAAAGAAGTAGTATTAGGTATTAAGTCAAGGGTATTATAGCTTGAATTGAATTCTCAAGTGTAGGGGTGCAAATATACACACACGTAGGGGTATACAATCGATGTTTGGATAAAAGATAGAAATGAAGAATAAGACTTGTGTTTTCTTTAAAGTTGATAAAAATCCATGATTTGAGGCCGCGATTTAGAAGGAAAACTCAGGTGAACCGACATCTTTCTAAACTTTTTTGGAACGTATATGATCTAAGGTTAAATAGGTAGGAGGTGTGAAGCATTAGGGTTGGATATTTCTAACTTAGGATAATAGAGTTTCTAACGTAAATACTAAACTGTAGGAGTAGAATCATTGTTAACTTATGACACTAGCTTGACAGGATTTTATGGGTGTAATCCGCTGAAAACCCTCAGGAGACAACACTCCTCCTACTAGGGACACCTAGAGGTTTAACGGCTTGTTGCACGCGCTCAGTGCAATCGCGTTCCCTGCGAAAGTGCGGTTAGGTTTTTATTTTTGTGAATACTTGGTTTTGCTCGGGACGAGCAAAAGTTAAGTTTGGGGGTATTTGTTCATAACAGAATACTGCATTTTATACCGCCCATTCTTACGCTCGTGTGTTTATAGGTAGGTGCTTTTGATCAGTGTTTGCTACATATTTGCAGAATACAGGTTCTCGGCTCTGAACAGTGAAATCCATGAATAGTACGACAAATTCCGGATTACTGCCAACAACAGATAAAACACGGGTCTCCGCTCTCTATCCGTGTGTTGCCACATACCAGTTTAAGGGACAAGATGGCAAATCGATTGTCATGTCATGCACAAAGCTCTAGGTCAACACAAGATCCAAGAAATCTACGCGGAGCTCGAGGAAATCATGGCAAAAGATCCACATCACATCACCTTTTTGTTCTACTAAAATTCTGGAATAATTGTTAAGAGATTCTGAGAAATGTCATATACCACACTGAAGAGGACATGAAACCAGGGAATCACCCAAAACCGTACCAACCAACTCCACCAGAGGGCCGCGGATCCGCGGCCAATAGGGTGTCTAGGCCGCGGATCCGCGGCCTTATATGCTCCTCTTTCTGTCGTTTTTTAGGGGCTTTTTGGTAATCTTATTTGGGGGCAGATTGTTGCCCTAGGTTTCCAGTTCACCTCCTATAAATACCCCAGAACTTGCCAAGCTTTGGTGTTCATTCTTTGTTCCTCTTTTGTAGTTTTTTGTGTAGTTCTTGTTCTTCTTCTTCATTCTTTTTCCATGAAAATTGTAGTGAGAGCTTTTTGAGTGGGAGATCAATGAAGATGAGGGCTTTTTGTATCATTCTCTTTTGTTTCTTCTTCCCCTTGAGATTCTTGCTTTCTCTTGATCATTCAACCTCTTCATTGAGCTTGAATGGTTAAGGGTTAGTTATTGATCTCAAGGGTCGTATTTTCTTATGGAATTAGCGCTTCATTTCACATGCGTTCTCTACCCTTCCCTTGATCTTGCAACCTCTTGATTGAGCTTGCAAGTTTAAGGGTTGGCTATTGATCACATGCTTGTCTTGAGTTCTAGTTTCTTGTTCTTTTTATCGCTTTTTATTACTTGCTTATTATTATCTTGCTTTACTTTCTTGCAATTTAATTCATGCACTTAATTACTTGTAATCTTTTCTTTTCTTTGTTCTTTTCTTTTGCTCTCTTTTGTTCATTTTGTGAATGGTTGTAATTATTGTTGTTAAGATGAAATACGGTATTGTAAGTTAATATCTTCTTTCTCATTTCCTTTTCCCGTTATTTTCCATTGAACTCCGCCCAAACCATACACAAGCGCTCCGTTAGGCACCCTACCCTAACAAGGTAACGGTGATTCCTAACCGCGACCGGTTGCGTTCGGTTTGGCCGGAGGCGAAAGCAAGAGACAAGAACGGAAGGACAAGAGTAAATAAGCCGTATTCCACGAATACCGCGCTTAAATCCCCTAATCCACGTTGTTGCCGATTGCTCTAGCTTCAATTGGTCAAGACTCGGCTCAAAGGTTTTGAGTACGGATTTCTTTAGCTTACATTATCGTATCTTTTCTTAACAACTTTATACTTGCAAATAAACACATAGGTTAGAAGCAAACAAACACATACAGATTCTTTATTGACTCGTCTAAGACAAGAAAGGACATACAACCATCTCCCTGTGGATCGACCCGTGCTCAACCGGCTAGCTGCATAGCGACACCGTCTTGATTGCGGTTAACTCAAATTCTTTCAATCACCTCCCAAATCCACAAGGTCTGGCGGAAAGTCCAAGATTCTATGATTAAAAAAGACTACTCTCGCTGACTGAAGAAAATGAAGGCTCGGTAAAAGGAGGACCATCCCTCCGTCATACAGAGAGGGATGCCTTCAACACGGGTCCCTGTTACAATGGCTCCTTCAACTTCGACCTCCCATAAAAGGGTGAGGCTGAAGAATCACCCACCGCCGGCGGCAAATTCCAAAGGTAGTGGACCCAAACGCCCCAAGTCTGGGGGCATGATCGTACACACGGTTTACATGGCTTCCGGAAAAGAGGAAAGTCGTGCTTCCGTGGGTCACCGGCCGCAAACTCGGTCACTGACAAAAGCTCAGGAGCAACAACAAAAGCTCCAGGAGATGCTGACGAAAATGGCGGCACTCACTGGACATAAAGAAAGCCCGGAATCGGCATCTGAAGAGCGTCAAGAGCAGAAGACCGATAAAGAGTTCATGCGAAGGATGCTGGAATGAAAGGATAAGGAGGCCGCGGAACAGGCTGCTAATATAAACAAATGGCACTTTTATTCCAAGATATGGTTGGAATGATGATCCAACCAGAACCTCCAACTGAAAACTCGCCGATAATCATCGAGGACGACAGAGGGGAAATATCAAAACCTCTTCCAGCTTTATCAATAGCCAGGGAGGAAACGATCTCCAAAACTGCCCTTGATGATTACATAGCTTAACAAATACGAGCTCATCAGTCGAGTGAAGCGGCTGGCCAAGTCGTCAGAACTGGGCGACCGTATCCAGGCTGGGATGACCAAATCAAATACCCGCCAGGATATACGATCCCCAAGTTCCATGTGTATAAGGGGACAGGAAATCCTCATCAGCACATCGCTCGGTTCAGATGTCTATGCGGCAATACTGGAGGTAACGACAAATTGCTACTTCGCCAGTTCGTTGGCAGCCTGTCAGAAACGGTGTTTGAATGATACTCGGAGCTCCCAAATGACTCCGTCAAAACATTCACGGAAATGGAATTGCTGTTCATGCAGCAGTTCGCAAGCGCAAGCGAGCGCACCCCGATCATGGCATTAATCAATGCCAGGGTGAAACCAGGAGAGACCTGGGTTCAATACACAATCCGGTGGTGGAACCAATGGTCAAAATGCGAACAACGCATCGAAGAAGCTTCTGCCATGGGCATTTTCATAGGGACTCTAGATCCTCAGGCAACTGTGTCCTGGTTCATGACGTTCTTTAAGCCGATCACCTTCCATGCTCTAATCGACAAGTTGGCCCAAATGGACCAGATGGGCTACGGACCTTCCTCTTCAAAAATGGACCTTCGGAATGTAAAAGGAAAAGGGAAAGCGGACTTCATTGCCGACACTTAACAACAACCGAGTGACCCGAAACAGGTTGCTCGCCAAAACAACGCGCGCTCGCGCCAATCCCTGGAAGAGAAGCTAGGACATGCTTCTCGTTTCCCCATGATAAAACAAGGAGACTGTTCGAACTAGCGGTGCGCAACAAACTCATCCCTCTGCCGGACCCAAAACGTCCACCGCAGCCCGGTGATGTCAACAATCCCAAATACTGCTCCTATCACCGAATGGTGAGACACCCTATTGAGGATTGCTACATCTTCAAGAACTGGGTCGAGGACCAGTACCGTCAAGAGAAATTCACGCTATCAAAAAACTGGAGGGTGAACCCGTCACAGAGACACACTCCTAAGAAGGTGGATACGCCGGGGGCATCATGTTCGTTTGTGGAAAAATCTCCATAGGAAATTGTCCATTCAGCTAAAACCAAAAGAATGCTGAAGGATCTTCAAGCATGTCCGGCGATCAGGTGGAAAAGCCCGTTGGAGCCCGAGATCATTGAGGGGATGCTGAAACTGTGCCCCACACCGAAAACTGCTAGCGATGGGCAAAACACTCAGGTCAAGCCTTCAAAGTCTTCAAAGGGAAAGAAGAAGACTAAGAAGCCCGTGCAGCCAGACGATAAGCGCACGGAACTGCAAAAGTATATCGATGCGCTGGAGGGGTATAACCAGAAGGCGCGAACCCCAGTCACCCTCAAAGAGTTTCTCAACCATATACTTGAGAACGGAGATAGTGACGATATGAGGGAAATGGCTCGTCAGGAGAAACCGAAGATTATGTAGCAAATTGCCACATGGTTTCTCATTCGTCGTTAAATAACGAAGAAACTCCCTCGGCGTCAGAAAACAATGCAGAGGAACTGGGGGTAGGATCGGTGCCAAAATCCCCGGAGCTGCCAGAAGGCCTAATTGACAGGCTGCTAAACGAAGCTTTTCAAAAGAGTAGAGCAGAACGAGAACGTGAAATGAACATATACGAAAAGGTAAAGCATCGGCATCAGGATGAGGAAGACGCGGCGAGGAAGAGTCATAAAGAACTCCAATCAGACCGAAGTACACCTACGGCAAACAAAAGCAGTTTTAAGATGGAGAAACGGTTCGCCAAAGCCCTGTCAATGGGAATGAAGCTGCCATCTCTCAAGGGAAATATTCCCGGGGCCATATGCCTCAACGGAGAGATTTCACATCCGAACTATTGCCGATATCATCGGAGGGTAACCCACCCCACCGAAGAGTGCAATGCCTTCAAAAAGTGGTGTCAAGGATACATTGCTCACCGACAACACTTCAAGCGGATGAAGCGCAAAGCTCGTCGACAGCAAAGCAGCACGACAGATGAGCGTGAAGAAACGGCTGGCAACTGTCATATGGTTGGTATTAGTTCGACAAAAGGAAAGTCCCAAGTTCTTACATTCGGGAAAAATTCTGAGGAAGAAATAACCCTCGGTCCTCTCTTCAAAGAATCCACCTCCGGAAAAGAGGAGGAGGAGAAGAACTGTGAGAACATTTAGCTGCGTAATCGCACGCTACCTGAGAAGAATCTCGGGCCTACAAACAAAGGTTCGAGAAAAAGAGACAAGGGCAAGGAAACAGTCCCAGAGGAAATTGCCCTCGATGATAGAGTCGTCGAAGAGCTCGCAACCAAGGACCCGTCTAAGAAAAACAAGGTGGATTACAATGTCCTGACACATCTGAGGAAGATACCCTCACAACTGAGCATATTGGATGCTCTCCTCCTGTCCAAAGAAGCAAGAGATTCTCTGATCAGGGCATTACAGGAGCCCGATCAGTTCCAAGCTTTCCTTGCAAAAAAAATGATGAAGGACGAGCTGGCAAAGGTTCATACAGCCGACATTACATTCGGCGATGAAGATCTCCTCCTTGGAACGTGCGAGCACAACCATACTCTATATGTCACCGAGTACTGCCACGGCATCAAGATAGGGAAGATCCTGGTCGACAACGGGTCCTCCGTCAACCTTCTCAATGTGAAGGTACTGAAGGAGATCTGCATGAACGTTCAGCACCTGGCTCGGACAAAATTATCATCTCTGAGTTTGACTCACAGTCATCACGGATGCTTGGGTCCGTAATATTGACGTTACGCTTTGGGATACTCGTCACTGACATCAAATTTCATATCATCGATGCCAAGAT
Organism: Agapanthus africanus; assembly: GCA_030015575.1. Taxonomy (NCBI): domain Eukaryota; kingdom Viridiplantae; phylum Streptophyta; class Magnoliopsida; order Asparagales; family Amaryllidaceae; genus Agapanthus; species Agapanthus africanus. The sequence goes on along the minus strand of CM057340.1, from coordinate 749,949,044 downwards.
TTGCTACAACGCTTTGCTCGGCAGGCCTTGGTTGCACGAGTACAACGTCATCCCTTCTACACAACACCAGTGTATAAAGTATTTCAAAGATGTCCTCGAGTACACCATTACGGGGGAGCTAAATCCATTCTCCATGAACGAAGTCCGAAAATATGAAGACGCCAGGTACTTCCTACCAGACTTCAAAGACACGGAAAGATGTCATAAGCCGGAGAATAAAAAAAGCCGTCACCACTATCCCGATCTTTGGGAGCGGTACCCATGAGGATGAAGAGATAGTCTACCGGGGGCAACCCTAAGGCAACAGGCCCGGCCCATCTGCTCCTATTTTGGTCTTCGGCAATGAATCTGAGGACGAGGCCAACGCCGTGTGCTCCAATCGTCCGTCAGCACAAACCGTTACTGTAGCTGATCAGAGTTTACAAATCACCATAGGTCTGGCACGGCATTGCTAAGAACTTGATGCGCTTGATACATACAGCGTACAAGAGCTGTGGACTTTCTACGTCCCCCCCAGGAGAAGAGGTAAAAAGGCAATCATTTTCTACCAATCTATGGAGACAAAAGTAGAGAAAGAAGTCTGGTATTATGCCGATCTTGCGCTTGACAGGATTCAATCAATCCATCTGCCCAGATATTACGCTGAGGGATTGAAAATGCTATTAAGATGCTAAGGCGTACCCTTCAAACAAACCGCTCGACAAGCCCAGTTCTACAACAAGATTTGGGACATTCCCGAGACTCAGCGAAAGATGCCCAACGGGAATATGGAGACAACTGGGCTCGGATATGTTCATTCTAAGAAACGGGAGCGATTTCATGGTTGTCACGTCATAAACAGCTCTGGTGAAGAAGTGAATGCTCTTTCAAATAGCCGTGACATTGAAACAGAACGAGATCCCGCTCTAAGAACATTAAGTCCATCGTTCGAAGAACAAGTTGACAAGCTAGTAAAAGAAGCCTGTCAAAAGATTCGGGATTACCACAGTCGTGAAATGGCTATTTATGAAAAGTCCAGGAGGCAACGCCTCAACCAGCAGTCCGCAGAGAAAGAAGACTACAATGCCCTCCATCCCCAGCTCGCTGTATTTCCTCGCAAGAAAGAAAAATCCCGGAATAGAGACAAAAACAGGACAAAGAGCGCAAACAACAGGGTGTATCTAAGAAGCCATGCTATCAAGAAAAGCGTGGTTAGAATCTGTCCTTTATCAAGAAGATGGGTCGGGAATACTCTTTCCCTTAAGACAAGATAAGGAAAATATTCAATCTTGTCATGAAGCATCAAATGATGACGCTCCCAGAGGCTTGGCATCCCGAACAAATAAACCATCATCCGGATTATTACTCCTATCACCGAGCAACAGGTCATCCCCTTGAAGACTGCTTCACCTTCAAAGACTGGGTCAAAGACCAGTATCAACAAGACAAGTTCGCTTTGTCTGACTGCTGGAGGGTAACCCCGCCGCAAAAGTATGAGCCAAAAAGGACCTATACCGGGAGGACAGGACCGGCTCAACGTCAAGAATGGAAGCAAACCCATACCTGCCATATGGTAACACTCTCAAAGGAAGGAGGGCACGGGACTATAGATGACTCCTTCAGGTGCTTCGCAAATGAAAACGAAGATGAAGTGATCTCAGAGTTTCCACCAGCACCAAAAGAGCTGGAAGATGGGATGCACACTACGACAGATAACCTGAAGAAAAACAACTTGGGCACAGAAAATGAGCCGAGACCCACATTCGTCAGTGAGCTGTTGTCTGAAAAATAGGTGGCCACACTAAAGGACAAGTTTATGCAATATAAACACTGCTTCGCATGGAACTATTCCGAGATGTCGGAACTGAATCAAAAAAAAGCGGTGCATAAACTGGCTATATCACCGGACGTCAAGTCAGTCAAACAGGCGCCAAGAAGAATGCGGCTCAAACTCGAGATGAGTATCAATACCGAAGTCAGGAAACTAATTGACTCCGGCTTCATCCAAGAAGTTCAGTATCCCGACTGGATTGCCAACATTATTCTAGTGATAAAGAAAAATGGGACAGTGCGCATCTGAGTGGACTTTTGGAACCTTAACAAAGTTTGTCCGAAGGATGACTTCCTAGTACCTGTTACCGAGCTGATGATCGATAACACGTCCACTCATGAGGTCTTCTCCTTCATGGATGGATCTTCATACTACAATCAAATAAAAATGCATCCTGAAGACCAAAAGCACACCGCCTTTCGAACTCCGCTAGGCATATTCTGCTATAAGATGATGCCCTTCGGTTTGAAGAATGCAGGCGCTACCTACCATAGGGCCATGACGAAGATCTTCGATGACCTCATACATGAGATTGTCGAATGCTATATTGACGACCTTGTGGTGAAAAGCAAATCGTACGAGGAGCACTGGGAACATCTGAACATAGTGTTCCGCGTCTTCAGAAATACAATCTAAAGATGAATCCTCTGAAATGCGCGTTTGGAGTCTCCTCAGGAAAATTCCTAGGATTCATCATATGACACCGAGGTATCGAAATAGACCCATCAAAGATCAAGGAGATTATGGAAATGCCCATGCCAAGAACTCTTCAACAACTGTGGTCTCTCTAAGGAAAGCTCACGTATATCCGGCGGTTCATAGCCAACCTCTCTGGCAAATGCCGCCCCTACAGCCATCTAATAAAGAAGGGGACCCCGTTCGTTTGGGATCATAAATGCCAAAATGCACTGGACGAAATCAAGCAATACCTACAGAACCCGCCGGTACTGACCGCTCCGGTCAAAGGGAAGCCCCTCATCCTGTACACAACGGCCCTTGAAGGTTCTCTAGGCATGCTATAGGCACAGGAGAACGATCGGAGAAAGAAGAGAGCTCTCTACTATTTGAGTCGAGTTCTCCTGAGGGCGGAAAACAACTACTCCCCCGTCGAAAAGCATTGTCTGGCACTGATTTTTGCGATAACGAAGCTCAGGCATTATGCCTTGGCACATGAAGTCCGTCTCATATCGAAGGTGGATCATCTCAAATATATAATGTCAAGGGCCATCCTAACAGGAAACCTTGCCAAATGGGCCCTCCTCTTGATGGAGTTCTCGATAACGTATTGACCCCTCAAGGCAGTGAAAGGTCAGGCCATCGCCGACTTTCTCGCTGAGCATCCGATACCAGCCGATTCTCCCTTAAATTGCGAATTGCCAGACGAACACACGTTCGACCCAATCGAATGGGGGAGGAAGGAAATAATGTCCAATGGGAACTCTACTTCAATGGAGCATCTTCCATGAAGAAGCAGAAGAATAACACCCCTATAATCAAAGCCGGGGTGGGCCTCATCTTCGTGACTCCGCAAGGAGAGATAATGTGTTTCGCCCTTTTCTTAACGGAAACAAGAACAAACAACGAAGCTGAATATGTAGCTTTGATAGCGGGTCTTGAGATCGATGTCGATATGGGAATCGAAAACCTCCTCATATATAGAGACTCCCAGCTGGTCGTTAGCCAAGTAAATAGCGACTATCAGACGTGCAAACCAGAGTTGATAAAATATGGTAGGAGAGTGCAGCAACTATTGACACAAATCCCCTCCTACATCCTGGAAAGCATACCGCGTGTGGAAAATAGCAAGGCGGATGCATTGTCCAAGCTTGCTAAGGAGCTGGCTGAAGAAAACCTCAATGACGTAAGGATCGTTGTGCAAAGCCGCCGGGTTCTCGCGCCAACAGAAATATCTTCAGAGGATTCAATGGAGCCATCTGAAGGAAAAGAAATGACCAAATAAGCGGTCCTCCAAATAGAAAATGAAGAAAAGGTCAAGGATTGGAGGGAAGTCTTCATAGACTACTTTAAATCCCATCTAACGCCCGAAAACACGTCGTCAAAATATCGGCTCATGAAACGGGCTCTGTCTTTCACTTTCGTCAATGATACTCTATACAAGAGATCGCTTAATGGTTTGTGGCTAAGGTGCTTGGGGCCAGAACAAGTAAAAAGAGTCATTCAAGAAATTCACGACGGACTCTGCGGTTCTCATCAGGCTGGGCCAAAGATGAAGCTGAAGATCAAAAGAATGGGCTCTTATAGGCCCACAATGATTCAGGACTGCCTCGAATATGCGAAGCAGTGTCGCTCGTGCCAAATTCATGAGGACTTCATCCACCAACACCCGAATCCGCTACACCTAACGGTAGCTGGCTGGCCGTTCGAAATATGGGAACCGACATAATTGAACCAGCATCATCCAAAGGACAGCGGTTCATACTGGCAATGACTGACTACTTTTCTAAATAGGCGGAAGCAGTACCACTAAGGGTAGTGAAGACGGAGAATATTCTCCATTTCTTCAAGACACATGTCATCCGCCGGTTCGGCACTCCGCGATGGATAATCTCAAATAATGGGCCAATCTATAGGAGCCATAAATCAGCCGCTTCGCAGAACAGCATAAAATAGACTAGAGATACTCTTCAGTTTATAATCCTCGTGCCAACGGTCTAGCTGAAACTTTCAATAAGACCTTGACCAAGATTATAAAGAAAATAGTGTCCAGAAACAAAAATGACTGGCATGAGAGACTGCACGAAGCTCTCTGGGCGTATCGGACGACGTTCAAAACGGCTACGAATACAACACCATACGCGTTGGTATTCTGCACTGAAGCAGTCCTTCTTTTAGAAATAGAACTCCCTTCTCTCCGAGTAGCAGTTCGATACGAGCTAACAGATGACGAAAATGCCCATCTTCGGCTTGAGGAGCTCGATGCCCTCAATGAAACTCGCCTCATGGCACAGCAAAACCTAGAAGCTTACAAGACAAGGATGACGCGCTCATACGAAAAACTGACTAGGCCAAGAACATTCCGCCAAGGCGAACTCGTGTCAGTCGTCAAAAGACCTATGATCCCCAATAGTGCAAAACAGAGGAAATTCGAGCCAAACTATGAAGGCTCGTACATCATAGACAAGGTCTACCAAGGTGGGACCTATTTGCTCTTGGATATGCATGGTGAAAGACCTTTCCGGCCAATAAATGACCGATTCCTTAAGAAATACCACACTTGACGAGTCACGAATTAGGTCAATGATAGATGACGATGCTCGTGTCCTCTCGCTATCTTCCTGAATTAAAACTCTAAGTGGTATTCGGAAAAATTTCGCCTCAGACATGGCGACAATGGACCGTAATGTCCTTAAACTAAAGCTCCACCTCAAAAATGGTGATAATGGACCACTACGTCCTTAAACTGGCAACGGACCGAGATATCCCTAAACTAACAATGGACTGAAATGTGCCTAAACTAGTGCTCCGCCTCAAGTATGACCCATCACCCAAAATACGACGATATTTCTCTTGAGATCTATATCGCAATCAAAGCTCCAAAGGCGAAGACTGCAACCCAAGTCTCATTGGCAAACGGATGGGTAAAAAAATGGTATGTCCACAAGCAAAATGGGCACGGATGAAAACCCGAAAGGGTGCCGTGAGTAAAAACAGCAAGACTACCGGCGAGCTTGTGAAAACCCGAAAAGGCGTAATCTCAGTTAAAAAAACGGTATGTCTACAAGAAAAATGGGCACGGATGAAAACCCGAAAAGGAGCCGTGAGTAAAAACAGCACGGCTACCGGCGAGCTTGTAAATGTAACAACCCTAAACTTTGTGTACAATTTTTTCAAAAATACAGAAATGGGTACTTTTGCCTGAGCACAAGTTATAAGTTTGATTTGCTTTTAAACAGCAAGAAGGAGCTTGTAGCTCATTAGTAAGACCTTGCACTACTGAACCAAAGCACCAGAGTTCAAATCCCATCAGCCACACATTATTTTTAAGTATTTTTCTTTTAATCTTTTAGAAGTCCAAGAGTCTACACGTGCATAACTCGTAAAAACCAAAAGTCAAACATAAAACAAACGAGTTCAGGGGGTAGACCAAGCGACAAGGGGCACATGGCGGCAAGGCACGTGGCGGCGAGGCACGACATGACTCAGCCGAATCGGGCCAGCGGCGCGGCTGACTCGGCCGGCGCCGCCGGCTGACTTGATTGGTACGAAAAAGTGTGTTTGTAGAATAACCGCAATCAATAACGGTGTCGCTTGTAGCTAGACCGAGATGAGTACGGGTCGTTCTCTGGGAAACGTTGAATCTTTTACTTTTACTTTAGATGTGTTGAAAAAGAGAGGAGGGATAAAAAATATTGTAGAATGGTTTCTAGATCTACGTTAAGCACTAATGCAAAATATAGATCTAGATTATTTATGGATGTAGTTAATATAAGAAGAGGGCTTGTAGGGTTCGTTAGGATTTAGTAGTTATGGATGATTAATTAAAAATTACTCTTTCTATCCATTAATAGATTTAAAACTAGAACGACAGTGATGCGTGTACATTAGGGTTTCTGGAGGGAAAAGGAATCCCACTCTTAACCCATATCTCAACACGGAACTCCGTTCATATCTAGCCTTTACCAAAACAATCATTAATCTAATCTCTAATCGCGGTCGCGGCTAACAATGAATTAGTAGCGCACCCGATTAGGATGTTAATGATTCTTTTGATAAAGTTTATAAACTTTATAGGACTTAAAAAGAGTTTAGGAATTTTTATCATCCATTAGCCTACCCTAATCCTACAAACCCTAACAAGCAGAGAATTACTCGCGCATGTTGGGAGAAAAGGAGATGGAGAGAAAATGCATAATTAAACTACGAAGAAATAGAATAAGAAAAAGAAAGCTACCTTTATTAATCAACAAAATTCATTACACTTTGATTTCTTAGAAAATGATTACAAGTACTAGTTGCTTCTCGATCTCTTCTAAGGAGGTAGACGAACCGTTAATGATCAGCCTGGATGCGTGAGCCGTCTTGGACTTCGTGATCTCGTCGGCTTGATGATTTTTCTAAGAGGCTCTCGGTCTTTATTTATAATCCCAAAGCCAGAACTCTTGCTTCCAAATATGGAAGCTAACTATAAAGATTCTCCCAAAAAATTTGCACTTTGTATCTCCTCAATGTTGCCGCGGATCCGCGGCCCAAGGGGGTATGGCCGCAGATCCGCGGCCATTTAATCTTGACCCTTGATCAAATTTTTGGGGCTTCTTGTGTGTGACATTTGGCGATCTCTGGAACCTTTGGAACTTGGAAATCTTCTCGTAGTTGCTTCCAGACTTGATTTCCAAGTTTTGCATTCTTAATTAGGCAGGTTTTCTTTAACAACTTGATTTTCTTGATTTTAGACCTGAAAATTCTGCACAACAACTCAAATAATATTTAGTAGAGTTAAGATTTGGTCAATAATATTATTTGCATACATTTTCCTACCAAATTCTAATTATAATATATCAACACATGGAAAATAGTATTTTTACAAATAAACCCTCATATGTATGATATATTATAATAAAGACCTTTTTAATATGGAAATAGTAGGAAAAATGTAATAACAAATGTGCAGTTTTATCAACTGAACAAATACCCCCAAACTTATCTTTGATCGTCCCGAGCAAACTAGTTTATTGAAGAGAAGGAGAAAAAGAAAAGAGAAAACTAAGCACACTTTCGTAGGCAAACACGATTGCATTGAGCATGTGCAACAAGCCGTTAAACCTCTAGGTGTCCCTAGTAGGAGGAGTGTTGTCTCCTGAGGGTTTTCAGCGGATTACACCCACAAAATCCTATAATAAAAGAGAGATGGTGAAATTTACATATAAAAATAAGAACCATAAAAGAAAGACTTTGAAAATAAGAGTTTCCAACTATTCTAGCTTTTCAGTTGTCATGAGCCCTATCTTAATAGTCATGAAACAAAATTATTAGAAATCACATCATCCCTCAATAAAACATCGTCTTTATTTTTCATTCCTACCTTTCATCCAAATATCGATTATATACCCCTACGTGTGTGAAATGGACATCCCTACACTCGGAGAATTCAATTCAAGCTATCATACTCTTGTCCATCTACCTCAGTACTTTTTAACTTGATGAATATTTAGATTTGCTCACACATTTTCATGCGACCGTTAATACTTCTTGAGGTACTAACCGACCGATTACTTATGTGCTTGCTGATTAGGTGATATTATTTTCCTCGTCTTGCACCACCTAAGGCTTAGCAGTGACTCCCAAACCAGTTGGTCTAAGGCACTAGGTGATGAAGCACCCTCGCTATATTTTTTTATTGCTGCCTTGGCGATAACAAAACCAGTGTTCATTTTTTTTCTTCACCATTTTATATTTTATTCATTTTTTTTATTTCCTTCATACTTTGGTTTTTAGACAAGAGCATTTCAAGGTATCCTCTACTATCCCGAGTTTCAAGACGTGTGTAAGTGCATATAGTAGGGTGTCAATATTCAAATATTTGGCTTCCAGAATAGGAACTATTTTTCAGACTTATTTTTATTCTCAGATTAGTGACTTCCTTCATCTTACTAACCCTTGGGACAACAGCTCATACTACTTATTACTAGTTCGTTTAAGAAAACTTCTAATTTTCTTGGTTTTCTTAAACTATTCATATCTTTTGGATGTAATTTTTTACTTTCTACTCTTTTGTTATAAAAGAAAATTTTAAAATCTTTGAAAATGTTGTGTTTATGCAAAATATGATGCAAATTGATGTGTAAATAAGCACAAACCTCCCCCAAACCTGTCTACAGCAGTGTCCTCACTGATGTCATCCGTTAAGCTCTAAACCTGTGGACTTGGGAGGAAATTATTAATGGGGGCAAGAATATATGAATGTGAAAATCCTCCCCCATACTTATTTTTGGCTCACAATTTTGTAAAAATCATTTTCTTTCAAGAGCCAAAATATCCCCCCCAAACTTGAGTTAAACTATGTTAATCTTTTAAAATCACACGAGGGGGTCAAGGTTATTGGTCAATGCCAAGCTTTACAAAGACCGAAGGTCAACACCAACCATTCAAAAATTTTATCGATGAAGCACCAAGGTTGGTGGAAGAACATGTCACCTTTCGACGTGAAGAAGTGGGGAGGTGATAAGAGGTGTAATGGAAAAGGATTGCGTCTCAATTTGGAGAGACGACACAGTGATAGTGATGATGGATTACTCGCATTAATATGATTGTCCAGAAGAAGGGGTGGAGGTTCAATTTCTTTGTCTTGGAGTTGATTCATCTCAACACCCGTGTCTTGTAAAAATGCGAGTTCATCAGCGAAAATTTCCTCAAAGCTTTCGTCGATACCCTGAAGAATAATGTCATCAGAAAAAATGGGGTGATCGTCAGACTCTATAAAAAGTTCCTCATCAGCGTTAGATGTTGACCCGGACAACTCGGTGGAAGAGTCCGTGAAAAGCAACGACATATGAAAAGAGTCAGGATTATGAGGTTGATCAAATTCGCTGCTGTCGACATCCATTAATTCGAAAGAACACACATGAGCATAGAGTTCGGAGGGTTCACTTCCCAACTTGTAAATGTTAAGCTCAATTGACTTCTTTCCAAAGGATAGGGTCATAGAGCCGTTTCTACAATTGATTACAGCGTTGCAAGTGGCCAAAAAGGGTAGACCGAGTATCACCGGGATTTGATTGCGTGGGTTTGCCACAGGTTTTGTATCAATAACGATAAAGTCCACAGGAAATATAAATTCCCCGACTTTGATTAACACATCCTCTAGCTCACCCCCTAGGTTGGGTGACAGATCGATCGGCCATCTGAAGAGTGCAATGTGCCGGTTTTAACTCTCCGATCCCTAATTGCTCATAAACAGAATACGGAAGCAAGTTAACACTAGCACCTAAATCGAGTAGAGCACGATTGATATTTTTACCCCCAATAGAAATAGAAATTGTAGGACTTCCGGGGTCCTTTCGTTTCTTGGGTAGTTGTTGTGTAAAAGCAGTGCTCACATTACTTGCAAGGAAAACTTTTTTAGGTACTTGAACTTTTCTCTTCCTAGTGCACAAGTCTTTTAGGATTTTCGCATATAACGGAACTTGTTGAATAGCATCTAAGAGAGGAATGTTTATGTTAACTTGCTTAAAATTTTCCACAATCTTCTCCATTTGTGGATTTGGTCTGTTACCCCTTAACCTGTTTGGATAAGGTGCTTTATCAATAAGGGTTTGGTCCAACATTGGAGAGGATTGTGGGGATGGTGTGGATCCCATAATTGGAGTGGGGATCGTTTTAGGTAGATTCGAGGAAATGGGCGACGGGTTCGAGCCTTGGGGAAAACGGAGAATAGGCTCGGATGAAGGTGGGAGACTAGACGAATTAAGGGAAGAAGTAGAAGCTGGGGTATCATTGGTGTCACTAACATCATCACATTGCTCACCCACTCGGTTATTCAGCACTTTTCCCGATCTCAACGTAGTAACGACACTCACATTATAACTTTGTGAGTGGCCAGGATTAGGTATGGGTTGAGATAGGAGTTTTCCTTTCTCTCTCGCACTCATTGCGGCGTTTAACTGTGCAAGTTGGTTTTCTATTGATTTAATACTTTCACCGTGGGAGGCGGAATCTTGCTTTATGGTATCAATAGAAGACTTCATCTCAGCCGACAATTGCATGGAATGTTTCATGAACAAATCCAATGTTTGTGCAAGTGAAGAGTTATTAGTACCGGCCACTTGTGGTGTAGAAGTGTTGGCCGGATTTTGAAAATTTTGTGACTGAAAGAGGAGCTGATTTTGTGGTTGTGGTTGCTGTGAAGGAGGTCTTTGATAATTGCTTTGTTGGTTTTGGTTCCAAGCAAAGTTAGGATGATTCCTCCATCCTTGATTGTACGTGGAAGAATAAGGATCGTTTCTAGGTCACTACTGAAAAGCAGCATTAGTTTGCTCGTGACCTTGAAACGGTGCATTCATAAGACATTCTTCCTTTAAGTGTGAAGGATCTGAACAGCAACCACAGACGGTTTTGGGAAACGTAACCTGATTTAGGGAGACTGATGAGAATCTGTTCTCAATAGCGTCAAATTTCTTCTGCATCGCTGCCATTTCGGCTTTCACTGTGATGGAAACATCGAGCTGGTGAACACCTCCCCTAGATGAAGGTGGTCTTACGCTTTCCCACTGCAAAGTGTTTTCTGCGAGATCTTCCAGATATTTCCATGCTTCACCGTCATCTTTAGACATGAAATTGCATTGACACATTGTTTCAAGAATCTGCTTTGTCGCTGGATTAATGCCCTCATCTATAATTCAACATAAATCCTATCTTTGTATTCCATGATGAGGATATTGGACAAACAGATCCATGAAACGTTCAAAGCACTTCCAAAATGGTTCAATGGGAAGCTGGGTGAACTGGTTGATCTCGCTCCTAATATGGGCAGTCTTATGGTTTGGGTAAAACTTCTTAAGAAATGCTATGACTAATTCATCCCAATTAGTAATAGAGTGTGCGGCAGTATTATAAAGCCATTTTTCTGCCAAGTCGCACAGTGTGAATGGGAGAAAACGCAAGCGCATAGCATCGACAGTCAACTGTGAAGTACCCATTATTGCGCATACGTTTTCGAATTTGGTGATGAAAACGTACGCTTCTTTCGACTCAAGCCCGTGAAATTTGGGCAGCAGATTGATGTAGTGGGGTTTAATTTCGAAATTATCCCCGTTAGCTGGTGGAATGGATAGACAAGTAGGAAGGGGACCACGGATAGGATAGCATCTCTCTTGGAGAGAGATGCGCGGTGGATTCTGCGCACCTACGGGCGGTGGCAGCGTGGTGTTATAATCTGATGGAGTGCTGTCCATCTCTGTCGTGGTGTGTGGTGGGGGAAAAGAAGATGAAGAAGTACCGACTTCGGTGTCGATAGCAGGAACGCGGACAAGACGGGCACTAGGATCTCGTGTCCAGCCGAGCATGCACTGAGCGGGTTTAATGCAAGTGGCAGCGTGTGTGTGATTTAAAATTGGTCTGTTTTGAAAAAAGTGGGACTCAAGACAAATCACTCTAAAATGCACAAGCAACCCTAGAACTAAGGTCACCTAGGTCTAGTCTCTAGAACGCTCCTAGACTTCCAAAGGACAAGCCGCAAGATCAATCCTCTACCGCCTCTGTATTACCCATGTAGCCAGGTAAGTGCCAGATGAGTGGGAGGCTCCCCACTACGAAAGTAGTGGTCTTAATTAAGTAACCACTCGCCTTGAACACACTTGCCTAGTCACCACAAAAGTAATGCGGATAAGAGATAGATTACCCACGACCTTCCTCTGTCCTTATTGAGCGCGACAGTCCTTCGAGTCTGGTCTAGATATTTTTTAAATTAATGAAGGGTTGATGCAGATGCTCGGTTTATGATTTGTGGGGCTTAGGAAGAGTGATAAAATCCCCACCTAATCTTAATTTGGTCTTTGCCTCTTAAATTCCGTATTAAAATATGCAAAACAAAACCAATCACAAAACTTTTGCAAAAAGTTTTTTTTGAGCGGCGCTATTTTGCAAAGAATCCGACAGAAAATAGATTTTATTGGATTTGAGAGGAGAGAGAAGGAGTTGAGAAAGATACCAGAGAAGTGTGAACCCTTGATCCCCCAATTGCACCACGCTTCCGCCGCAGATGCTCTCCTTTGCCGCGGTTCCGCCGCAGGAGAGAAGGATCTGTTGATGAAATTTTTTCTGTGCTCCTCTGGATCTCTAAGAATGTCTCTGTCTCCTGTTTCCTCAAGTCTGTGACTCCAGATCTCCTTACAAAAATTCACGCACAAATCGTTAAATATGCAATTTGCAGTTTTGTTTTAATTATAATATGGATCGTATAAGAATTCAACACAAATAGTAAGAATAAAAATTACGCACGTATCCCCAGCAACGGCGCCATTTGATTGGTACGAAAAAGTGTGTTTGTAGAATAACTGCAATCAATAACGGTGTCGGTTGTAGCTAGACCGAGATGAGTACGGGTCGTCCTCAGGGAAACGTTGAATCTTTTACTCTTACTTTAGATGTGTTGAAAAAGAGAGGAGGGATAAAAAATATTGTAGAATGATTTCTAGATCTACGTTAAGCACTAATGCAAAATATAGATCTAGATTATTTATGGATGTAGTTAATATAAGAAAAGGGCTTGTAGAGTTCGTTAGGATTTAGTAGTTATGGACGATTAATTAAAAATTACTCTTTCTATCCATTAATAGATATAAAACTAGAACGACAGTGATGCGTGTAGATTAGGGTTTCTGGAGGGAAAAGGAATCCCACTCTTAACCCCTATCTCGACACGGAACTCCGTTCTTATCTAGCCTTTACCAAAACAATCATTAATCTAATCTCTAATCGCGGTCGCGGCTAACAATGAATTGGTAGCGCACCCGATTAGGATGTTAATGATTCTTTTTGATAAAGTTTATAAACTTTTGATAAACTTTTTTGAAGCTTCCGGTGCGGGCACAGGGGTGGTGAAGCTTGCTGGAGGGATCATGGTTCCGAAGAACAGGCCAGTGGTAGTCTGAGTCACTTGCTCCACAGGCATAGTAAGGACGGAGGCCGCTTGAGGCCCATATGCTACGCCTCCAGGTGTGGCGGAGCGTCGGTTGCATTGGCACTTCGAGCAGTTCGAGCAATTTGAGGCCATTGATGCTTGATTTCTGCACCAGGCAAAAGACCAAATCTTAGTAACTTGAAATCCAAAGGCAACCATTAATAAACCGTGATTCGTTTGCGAAGACGACACACGAAGTGTGGAGTGGAAAGAGGAAAAGGTCATACCGGACGTGCCAGAATCTGTTTCCCTCCGAATGGCGCGGCGACGATGCGGTGAACGTCTTGCCTGAGATTCGGGGCAGATACTATATGGTTTTATCCGTCTACCTCTCCGAAGATGCCAAGTTGATTTATGGCACCGTGTATCGGAGGTTTAGACGGATGCGGCCGATGTAGCAGATTTCGTCATATTCCCCCTCGTTTGAGGGGTTTTTGATTGTGGGGACGCTCTTCCCTGCAGGCGCAAGCCCCTGCAGTTAATTACGCTACCGCATCGCGGTAGCCACTTTCTCGTTCTCCAGAATTTCACTTCGTGTCATGTGTGTTTGTTTTGTTTGTGGATGCCCGTGGATTGTATACGGAGACTAAGTTATGCCGTTGCCCGTAGGACGTGAATTAGTCCAAATCCGTATTTATTTAGATTTGGGTTTGGTGTTTTAGTTTAAGGATACGTTAGCCATATTGAGGCTAAGATCAACTTAAACGTTCGTTAAGGATACGTTAGTCTGGTTTCAGACTAAGATCAACTTAACGGGAACGTTTGGATCCGACAAAAGAGCATTTAGGGGTTCTATTGTTCCAGTTTAGGGACGTAGTGGTCCACAGGTAGTTTAAGGACATTGCAGTCCATTGCCAGTTTAGGGACATGGTGGTCCATTGCCAGTTTAGGGATGATTGGCTCGAAAGAGGTGTGTTTGTAGTAGTTAACCGCAATCAGAACGGTGTCGCGTATAGCTAGACCGAGATGAGTACGGGTCGTCCTCTGGGAAACGTGGAACCTTTTACTTTTACTTTAGATGTGTTGAGAAAGAGAGGAGGAATAAAGAATTTTATAGAATGGTTTCTAGATCTACGTTAAACAAGAATGTAAAATATAGATCTAGATTATTTTAAAGATGTAATTAATATAATAAGAGGGCCTGTAGGGTTCGTTAGGATTTAGTAGTTATGGACGATTAATTAAAAGTTACCCTTTTATCCATTAATAGATTTAGAACTAGAACGACGGTGATGCGTGTAAATTAGGGTTTCTGGAGGGAAAAGGAATCCCACTCTTAACCCTTATCTCGACACGGAACTCCGTTCATATCTAGCCTTTACCAAAACAATCATTAATCTAATCGCTAATCGCGGTCGGAACTAACAAAGAATTGCTAGCGCGCCCGATTAGGAAGTTAATGATTCTTTTGACAAAGTTCCTAAACTTTATAGGACTTAAAAAGGGTTTAGTTATTTTCATCGTCCATTAGCCTACCCTAATCCTACGAACCCTAACAAGCGGAGAATTACTCGCGCATGTTGGGAGAAGAAGATGAAAAGACAAAGAGGGAAAACATAATGTAAAATGCAAAAGAATTAAATAAAACAACTACCTTTATTAATCAACTTGAACAATCTACACTTTAATTCCTTAGAAAATGATTACAAAGACTAGTTTGCTTCTCGATCTCTTCCAAGGAGGTAGACGAACAGTTGATGATCAGCCTGGATGCGTGAGCCGTCTTGGACTTCGTGATCTCGTCGGCTTGATGGCTTTTTCAAGAGGCTCTCGGTGCCTTTTTATAGTGCAAAGCCAGAATCTTTTGCTTCAAAAGTTGGTAAAATATAGTAGAGAATCATGCCCCAAAATATTTCCTTCCAACTCCATAATATTGCGGCGGATCCGCGGCCAAAGGGGGGGTACGGCCGCGGATCCGCGGCCAATGGGTGAGATCTCTTGATCAATTTTCTTGTGCTTGCATCGTATGACATGTGGCAATCCTAGGCACCTTCAGAATTCAAAAATCTTTTCTCGGTTGCTTCCAGACTTGGTCTCCAAGTTTTGCTTCTTAATTTGGCAAGATTTCTTCAATAACTTGATTTGTTTGATAAATTCTGCATAACAACTTGGAAAATTCTGCACAATAATCTCAAATAATATTTAGTAGCCTTAGTTCTATTAGGATTTGGTCAATAGATTTATTTGCATACATTTTCCTACCAAATGATAATAAAAATATATTAACACATGGAAAATAATGTTTTTACACATAAACCCTCATATGTATAATATATCATATTAAAGTCCTTTTTTAATATGAAAATGGTAGGAAAAATGTAATACAAATGTGCAGTTTTATCAACTGAACAAATACCCCCAAACTTATATTTGATCGTCCCGAGCAAACTAGTTTATTAAAGAGGAGAAAAAAGAAAGGAGAAAACTAAGCACACTTTCGTAGGCAGACACGATTGCACTGAGCACGTGCAACAAGCCGTTAAACCTCTAGGTGTCCCTAGTAGGAGGAGTGTTGTCTCCTGAGGGTTTTCAGCGGATTACACCCACAAAATCCTATAACAGAAGAGAGAGGGTGAAATTTACATATAAAGATAAGAACCATAAAAGAAAGACTTTTAAAATAAGAGTTTCCAACTATACTAGCTTTTCAGTTGTCATGAGCCCTATCTTAATAGTCATGAAAAAATGTTAGAAATCACATCATCCCTCAATAAAACATCGTCTTTATTTTTCATTCCTACTTTTCATCCAAACATTGATCATATAACCCCACGTGTGTGAAATGGACATCCCTACACTCGGAGAATTCAATTCAAGCTATCATACTCTTGTCCATTTACCTTAGTACTTTTTAATTTGATGAATATTAAGATTCGCTCACACATTTTCATGCGACCGTTAATACTTCTTGAGGTACTAACAGACCGATTACTTATGTGTTTTCTGATTAGGTGATAATATTTTCCTCATCTTGCACCACCTAAGGCTTAGCAGTGACTCCCAAACCAGTTGGCCTTGGAGCACTAGGTGAAAAGGCACCCTCGCTATATTTTTTTATTGCTGCCTTGGCGATAACAAAATCAGTGTTCATATTTTTCTTTTCACCATTTTTATATTTTCTTCATTTTCTTTTTCTTCATACTTTGGCTTTTAGACAAGAGCATTTCAATGTATCATCTACTATCCCGAGTTTCAAGACGTGTGTAAGTGCATATAGTAGGGTATCAACATTCAAATGTTTGGCTTCCAGAATAGAAACTATTTTTCAGACTTATTTTTATCCTCAGATTAGTGACTTCCTTCATCTTACTAACCCTTGGGACAACAGCTCATAACTACTTATTACTAGTTCGTTTAAGAAACTTCTAATTTTCTTGGTTTTCTTAAACTATTCCTATCTTTTGGATGTAATTTTTCACTTTCTACTCTTTTGTTAAATTTTTTTTTAAAAATTTTTGAAAATGTTGTGCTTATGAAAAATATGATGCAAATTGATGTGTAAATAAGCACAAACCTCCCCCAAACCTGTTTACAGCAGTGTCCTCACTGATGTCATCCGTTAAGCTCAAAAAACCTGTAGACTTGGGAGGAAATTATTAATGGGGGCAAGAATATATGAAAGTGAAAATCCTCCCCCAAACTTATTTTAGGCTCACAATTTTGTAAAAATCATTTTCTTTCAAGAGCCAAAATATACCACCCCCAAAGCTTGAGTTAAACAGTTTTAATCTTTTAAAATCATACGAGGGGGTCAAGGTTATTGGTCAATGCCAAGTTTTGCAAAGACCGAAGGTCAACACCAACCATTCAAAAATTTTATCGATGAAGCACCAAGGTTGGTGGAAGAACATGTCACCTTTTGACGTGAAGAAGTGGGAAGGTGATAAGAGGTGTGATGGAAAAGGTTGCGTCTCAATTTGGAGAGACGACACAGTGATAGTGATGATGGATTACTCGCATTATCATGATTGTCCAAAAGAAGGGGTGGAGGTCCAATTTCTTCATCTTGGAGTTGATTCATCTCAACACCCGTGTCTTGTAAAAATGCGAGCTCATCAGCGAAAATTTCCTCAAAGCTTTCGTCGATACCCCGAAGAATAATGTCATCAGAAAAAATGGGGTGATCGTCCGACTCTATAAAAAGTTCCTCATCAGTGTTAGATGTTGACCCGGACAACTCGGTGGAAGAGTCCGTGTCAAACAACGACATATGAAAAGAGTCAGAATTATGAGGTTGATCAAATTCGCTGCTGTCGACATCCATTAATTCGACAGAACACACATGAGCATAGGGTTCGGAGGGTTCACTTCCCAACTTGTAAATGTTAAGCTCAATTGACTTCTTTCCAAAGGATAGGGTCATAGAGCCGTTTCTACAATTGATTACTGCGTTGGAAGTGGCCAAAAAGGGTCGACCGAGTATCACCGGGATTTGATTGCGTGGGTTTGCTACAGGTTGTGTATCTATAACGATAAAGTCCACAGGGAATATGAATTCCCCGACTTTGATTAACACATCCTCTAGCTCACCCCTAGGTTGGGTGATAGATCGATCGGCCATCTGAAGAGTGCAATGCGCAGGTTTTAACTCTCCAATCCCTAATTGCTCATAAACAGAATACGGAAGCAAGTTAACACTAGCACCTAGATCGAGTAGAGCACGATTGATATTTTTACCCCCAATAGAAATAGAAATTGTAGGACTTCCGGGGTCCTTTCGTTTCTTGGATAGTTGTTGTGTAAAAGCAGTGCTCACATTACTCGCAAGGAAAACTTTTTTAGGTACTTGAACTTTTCTCTTCCTAGTGCACAAGTCCTTTAGGATTTTCGCATATGACGGAACTTGTTGAATAGCATCTAGGAGAGGAATGTTTATGTTAACTTGCTTAAAAATTTCCACAATCTTCTCCATTTGTGGACTTGGTCTGTTGCCCCTTAACCTGTTTAGATAAGGTGCTTTATCAATAAGGGTTTGGTCCAACATTGGAGAGGATTGTGGGGACGGATTCGATCCCAAAATTGGAGTGGGCATCGACTTAGATAGATTTGGCGAAATGTTTGAGCCTTGGAGAAAACGGAGAATAGGCTCGGATGAAGGTGGAAGACTAAACGAGTTAGGGGAAGAAGAAGAAGAAGAAGGGGTATCAAATGTGTCACTATCATCAAACTGCTCACCCACTCGGTTATTCAGCACTTTTCCCGATCTCAACATGGTAACAGCACTCACATTATAACTTTGTGGGTGGCCAGGATTAGGTATGGGTTGAGATGGGAGTTTCCCTTTCTCTCTCGCACTCATTGCGGCGTTTAACTGTGCGATTTGGTTTTCTATTGATTTAATACTCTCACCATGGGAGGCGGAGTTTTTCGTTAGGGTATCAATAGAAGACCTCATCTCAGCCGAATTTTGCATGGATTGTTTCATGAACATATCCAAAGTTTGTTCAAGTGAGTTGTCAGTACCGGCCACTTGTGGTATAGAAATGTTGGCCGGATGTTGGAAATTCTGTGACTGAAAGGGGGGCTGATTCTGTGGTTGTGGTTGCTGTGGAGGAGGTTTTTGATAATTGCTTTGTTGGTTTTGGTTCCAAGCAAAGTTAGGATGATTCCTCCATCCTTGATTGTACGTGGAAGAATAAGGGTCGTTTCTAGGTCGCTGCTGAAAAGCAGCATTAGCTTGAAACGATGCATTCATAGGACATTCTTCCGTTAAGTGTGAAGGATCCGAACAGCAACCACAGACGGTCTTAGGAAGCGTGACCTGATTTAGGGAGAAAGATGAGAACTTGTTTTCAATAGCGTCGAGTTTCTTTTGTATCGCTGCCATTTCGGCTTTTACTGCGATGGAAACGTCGAGCTGGTGAATACCTCCCTTAGTTGAAGGTGGTCTTACGCTTTCCCACTGCAAAGTGCTTTCTGCGAGATCTTCCAGATATTTCCAAGCTTCACCATCATCTTTAGACATGAAATTGCATTGACACATTGTTTCAAGCATCTGCTTTGTCGCTGGATTAATGCCCTCATATATGCCCCCCTCGGTTGCGCTCACGTGGCGCACATGTGAGTGCAGCGGTGGCAAGATCCTGGCTGTAGATCAACTCAGGAGTTGAAGGGGCGCAAGCGCCTATAAATAAGACCCCTGGCCCTCCTCAGATGATTATCATCTCCTTCAAGATTTATATTCTCAGAGCCTTGCTCTCATTTTCAAGAACTTCAGAGTTAGAACTCTAGAAATTTTTAGGTAAAAATTTAAACTTAATTAAATCAATTTTAATTAATAGAGCCTTGCTCTTATAGATCTTTTGGTCTAAAGAAATCCCCTTTGGGGTTTCATAAACAGAGCTTTGCTCTCAAGAATTTGTTTCAGGGTTTCTTAACCCATGAACAGCGCTTTGCTCATTGACAGAATATAGGTCTTTTGATCTTCTGATGATGAACTCTTAAGAGTTTTTTTTATGGATCTTTAAGATCCCAGAACTTTAATTTTTAGGAATTAATTTTTTTCTTTGATGGATTTTTCCATCATTATTACAGAGCTAGGCTCTTTTAAGGAATCTTATTCCCTTGAGACCAGAGTTTGACAAGTGTCACTCTGTGACAGAGCTTTGCTCTGAAAGAGGAGATTTTCTCCTTGTCTCTAGGGATTTTTTTATTATTAATGAGAATGTTCTCTTGGGGTTTAACTGACAATCTCATCCAATTATAGGGTTGTCTTAGTAACTGATGTATTATCATCCAGATTTTGTGGGTCCCCCTTTGGTCTCCTACCCACTGCACTGCAGTGTGGTGTAATTAATTTTAATTTAATTTTAATTAATTTTTATTTTAATTAATTTTTAATTTAATTAATTAATTAATTAAAAAAATTTAAACGCCAAGCGTTGGAATTACAACACTAACGGCTAATTTTGTTCCCTTGCAGTAACCATGTCTTTCGATACTTCATTCCCATTTGTTCTTTCGGAGGAAGGGTTTCCCGAACCGCCCGTGGACCGCGAAGCCCTAGGTATGATCAGGGACCACAACCCTGAATGTAAGAATCTCCACCTTTGGGGGTCGTGGTACAACCAGATTATCATGGGTCGACGGAGTTTTTCGTGCGCAGTGCCGTCAGAGCCTATTACGGCGATCCACTATGCCAGCCCACCCCCGGTGCAGTATGCCGTGGAGATGGTCGATTAGAATTCAAAGGGCTTTCTTCATCCCGCTATAGATGCAATTCCGGTTCAGCGTCCTATGGTTTTGGATATCCTGGGACGCCGTATTTGTCAAAGGGAGGCGCGACCGATCAGCTATCATAGGCTCTGATCCCTCGCCATCCGATCAGCTATCTGCCATGGGCTCGCTATATTCTGTCGGCGAAGAAATCGCAGTTGATAAGGTTATGGTTGTACACTGCAGTTTATGTCTCCCTCTTCCAATATCCCACGCTTCCCACCTGGTAGTTTAAGGCCTTTTTGGAGCAGTGGAACATTCTTACTCACACTTTCCTCGCTATGGACCGGGAAGTGTCGATTTCTTTGGAGGAATTCACAGAGGTCTCCGGCTTACCAGTTATAGGGGAGCATTATGAGGAGTTGCTTCCTACAGACGAGTATGTCTTCGGTGCTAAGCCGGCAGTAAGGGGCCTCACTCCGGATAACGCTGTTCAACATCAATTTCCAAGCTTGATCAAAGTGTTGAACATCTATGAGGCCCTTTTTATCGAACGTGGGAGCCGCGGAGTTAGCTTCGAGGATTTCTTCGCTCGATTCCTTCACCCAAACGTCCTCTCGGCAGAAGCTGCTAAGTTTGCCACACTTGATGACCCTTTCGGTCTAGGTTTGGATAACCTGCCGGTAAAGGAAATAGACCAGAAGGGTTTCTTCCTGCCTAACTCCCCAACTGTGTCTTTTGCGGAAGTTGCAGCCCCCGGGATGGACGAGGAGGCCTTTTTCTTAGGATTTCTTGGGCTATGGCCGAGTTGGTTTGCACTCCCGATGCATTCTCGCCATATGCGGCCCTCTGTCTTTTACCCAGCTCACCGGATGACCATTGGGGTAAAAGTGGTTGTTGGGATCGCCGGCTTGGCACACCTGTATCACGGCCTCAGTCAAGTGGCGGATGCTAATGAGCCTGGAGTACTGCACGTGATCTTCCCGATGCACTACTTCGTATCATGGCTCGAGCTATATATATCGGGTGTCTTCGGTATGCACAAAAGGCCGTCGTTCTATGACAGGTGCAGCTTCCTTCGAATCATACAGCTGATTGGCGCATCAATTGTGACTTTATCGCCACGGAATGCCAGGGGTTTGCTCCTTCGCCCCCACACCGTTGGAGACGGGGTGTCTTTCATTGATAAGGTGCTGACTATTGGAAAGGCATCTACTACTGCAGTGCGGCCATTGCAAGACACTTTCAAAGATGGGACATCAGTTTTGACGGCCTGGGAGACCCTCCATCTATATTCTATCAGACCGGACTTCCTGGTGTTCAGGCAGAACGGTGCGGCGATTTTCATGAGATAAAACATGCATCATTTCGCCCAACAACTGAGCTACAATCAAGGGGTACCATTGGAGGCTTTCCTATCGGAACCTGCTGCTACTGAAGAAGGGATGGAGAACGCGCTGCATCACTTCATGCGTCTGAATACGGGTTCTCATTTTTTTATCAGCGAGCCGGCTTGCGCCCCACGACTCCTCAAGGTATATACAGAATGGTACAATCATTCGATGGGAGCCGTTATAAAGGAAGAAAAGCGATTGCTGGTCGACCGTAAGGGTGTGCCTGTAGGTAGCGACCGCAAAGCTCCTCTAGTGCCAAGGACCCCGGTAGTTCCCCCTTTGAAAGATGCTAGAGCCGGACCACCGCGTGTGCAGAGTCCTCCACGCGGATTGCCGCTTCCCGGTATTGCGGATGCACCACCAGCGTCCTGTGCTCCAGTGGAGACAGTTGTTGTAGCCTCGCCGGAGTCTGGTGTGGGTGCGGACATTGGGACCCGCCGCCCCAAGGTGCCTGCAAAGCGCAAGTCGATCCCGGGTGTACCTAGGGCTGGTGGGCAGAAGAAGAAAAAGAAGTCGCTCTTCGCAGCTGACGTTGCGTTCGGTCAGGAACCCCATGCTCCCTATAGTGAGGGCCTGGATGAGTAAGGGACCAACAGGGGATTAGTCACGCCGCCGGATGACACAGACTTGGCGGCCGCCATCGTAGCTTCAGAACGATTGGCGAGGCGCGACGCGTGGCTAGCTAAGCTTGCGCAATCGGGTAATCACTAGTCGCATTTTTTATTGCATCATATCTTTATTATTGCCTTTGACTAACGTTTTTCCCCTCTTTTCTTCAAACAGGCATCACCACTGAAGAGGCCATTGCCGCTTCCCTCAAGACTTTCCAAGAGGAGGAACGACTTAGAGCGTCCTTAGGCCTTGGTACATTTCGATTCATCAAGTCTTTATTCTCCTTGTGTTATGGTCGATCTAATCTTTCCCTTTTTTTATCACAAGAACCACAATGCTGATCCCGCCAGGTGACGCGGAGACTCTTCCCGGGCCAACTGCCGATGTTTCTGCCTCCTCGGGGCTACCGCTAGAGACCTGACTTGAAGAGCCGATGAGAGATGCCTTAAAGGCTCTGGAGCCAACTCTAAACGAGGACGACAACACCTTAATGACGGAAGCGTCGAAGAGGTCTATCGCGACGGCCCGGGAGGAGAGGAAGCGGTTGAGGCGCGAAGTGAAGGCACGCAGGGCTGCTTTAGCCATTGGAGCGGGCCCAAGCACTGTCCCTCATGCTGATACTCCCTCAGATGAGGCCCCGGTCGCCTTGTCTACAGCTCATAGACAGGCGGTGCGCGCCAATAGGGAGGCTAACGATAAGTCCACCTCAGGTAATATTTCTTTCAGAATTTTGTTGTAAGAATTATAAAGCTGTCGGTTCTTATATATTCTGTCCTACAGGGCCAAGTCCAACCGAGGGGGACGCGGAGACCGTCGAACCTGAGGGGCCAGAGGAAGAGGCATTGGTCGAACCCGAGCCGATGGCGGACGACACAACCGGGATTGCCGGGCCCGAGCTAGTGGCTGACGAAATGGTCACGTCCACTATACCTGAGCAGGTGGCCGATGCCAAGCCCGAGCTAGTACCGGACGGAACGCCTGAGACCGATGACCCCGTGGCGATGGCGGACGAGACAGCCTCGACTGCTGAGCCCGAGGGAGTAGCGGGTGAGGTGGACATGATCCTTGAGGATGAGCTGACCGCTCTTTCTCAAGAGTCTGGCAATGCTCGGGTCATAGCTCTCCCCGCCTACGGCCCTCCGCCGTCTCCTGGCCTAGCGAGCACGACGACGGCCCCCGTGGAGTTTGGGGATGAGGCCATGGGTGGTGGACTTATGTCGATGGAGGAAGGAGACGCCTCCGTCTCGGCTGGAGGCTCATCAGGTAAATTTCGGATTACCATCCCCCCTTTTTTATCATGCAATCTTTCCTAAAAGGTTTACCCTTGTTTTTTTAACGCAGGTGCGGCCAGTGCCGATGTTCCATTGCTCGAGGGAGCGCCGTCAACTACTGCCTTGGCGGTGGTCACTTCTCAGCCCTCTCTCATATCATCGAAGATGTTGGAAGGTATGGGTTTGCAACTTATTAGTCTTATCTTTCAGACGCATAATTTATGTACTAAAGTCGTACTGTTGTGTCTTTTCAGGAGTGCTTTTTGACCATCTTTATCAGGTGTTGCTCCCACACTTCTCCTTCCCATCTGAACTCACCTCTCCCTCCAGTGGCGCTGGTGAGTATAGTTTCCGACTGATATCTTTCTTTTTCAGTGATGGAATTATTTCTAACCTTTTCTTGTCCTGACTGCTGTGCTACAAATCGAAGGAGGGGATGAAAGATCGGCCGCGCCACCGGCCCTTCCGGCCTTGCCACCTGCTGCAGCTGGTATAGCAAACTATCGCATTGAAGACCCCCCTTTTTTATAATGTGTCCTCTAATCGTATCTTGTTTTTTTAGCTATCGTTCCGATCTCGGCGCCCTTCGAGCCTCGTGTCACAATGCCGGCAGGCCCTTTCTTGAGACGTCCGTCCTCGAAAGGCGCCGCGAATAGTCTGCGCATGTTGAACGGCTACATCGAGGAACTCGACGTCGAGACTCCTACGTCTGCCGCAGATTTTGCTACGGCGGTTAACCCAATGCTGGTGATACTCGTAAATTTCCATGACGAGGGTATCGTTGCGTCTTGGGTTAATCACTGCAGGGAGATCGAGGCTCGCCTGCATCAGCTGGAGTCGATGCGTCTTGTCCCTGAGGTTTTGGCCGTGAGTACACAACGGGCAGCATGGCTCGAGCAAAGCACTTCTCATTTCCGCCATTTGGAACAAGAAGAAGCTTTAAGGCTGAAGGAGTGTCAGGAGTCTTCAAGCAAAACTGCTCGCCTACATGCTGAAGTTGAGGCGAACGCTGCCGATGTGAAGGTTGTCTTCGAGGGCCTTCTGGAGCGTATCTCAAATGGGCTGAACTTGAAGCAGAAACTTGACGCTGCCGAGCGTAATGCCCAAGGCCGCGAAGCAGCTCAGTAGGCCGTTGGGAAGCAGCTTGCATCTCTCTTGCAGCAAAGGGCTCAGGTGGAGGCAGAACTGGCGGTGGTGGCCGTTCAGGAAAAGGCATAGAAGGAAGTGTGCGAACAACTGATAGAGCTATTTAAGACGCTTCCTTCCCAGTAGCTGCCTTTGTATCAATGTATTTGTAAAAATTTTCTTTTTCAAATAATATGTATCCATTCTTTATTCTTTTGTACGATTCACCTTGTATTTGATTGAAGTTAATCAATAAAGATACACATTTTTTCTTTTTGAATGTCTTGTATGCTCTTTTGCTTTCTCCCTTCTCTTATTATCAGCATGCTGTCTTGATAAACATAATTGGCAGATAATAGAGTAAGCATCTTAGTTTTTTGCCCAGAGGTAGCGATGGCTTAGGCCGCAGGTTCAGATCTGTGAGCCGTGAGGGTCTTATAGAGATTTTTCTCCCTACGGATCGAGAAGATCTCGTAGGTGTATTTTCTCCTTAGGAATCGTGAGGATTCCTAAGTGCATTTTCTCTTATAAGTCTTAAGGATCCTATAAGAGAATTTTCCCTCTTACGAGTCGAGAGGACCCGTAAGCGGTTGTTTCCCTTCTTATCGAAATTCGACTTTGGAGAGTGAGACCCGTGAATAGTATGCAAGAGACCATTTTAGACCGACTTGCAGGGTCCCAGTACTTAGGAAACAAGTTTTTTGATCCCTGCTGCCTAAGGCTTTATCTTTCAAGTTGAGACGAATCGATAAGCTCTCGCGGAGACACTGGTTTCTCTGCGGGCTGAGACGAATCGAACAGTTCTCGTCAAGGACACTAATTTCCCTGAGTTGAAGTATTTTGCGGAGGACGCTGTTTTCCCTGGTGTTGAAACGAGTCGAGATGATCCTGTAGAGACGCTAGTTTCTCTGCAGGCCGACGCGAATCAGGATGTTCTCGTCAAGGACACTGATTTCCCTGAGTTGAAGGATTTTGCCGAGGACGCTAGTTTCCTCGAAGTTGAAACGAATCGGAGTATTCCTGCGGAGACACTGGTTTCTCTGCGGGCCGACACGAATCAGGAGGCTCTCATCAAGGACGCTAGTTTCCCTGAATTGAGGTATTTGCCAGGGACATTGGTTTCCCTGGGGTTGAAATGAATCGATGTATTCCTGCGGAGACGCTAGTTTCTCCGCTGGTCGACGCGAATCAGGATGTTCTCGTCAAGGACACTGATTTCCCTGAGTCGAAGGATTCTGCCGAGGACGCTAGTTTCCTCGAAGAGTCGGAGTATTCCTGTGGAGACACTGGTTTCTCTGCGGGCCGACGCGATTCAAGAGGCTCTCATCAAGGACGCTAGTTTCCCTGAATTACGGTATTTACCAGGGACACTGGTTTCCCTGGGGTTGAAACGAATCGATGTATTCCTGTGGAGACGCTAGTTTCTCCGCGGGTCGATGCGAATCAGGATTTTCTCGTCAAGGACACCGGTTTCCCTGAGTCGAAGAATTTTGCCGAAGACACTGGTTTCTTCGGGGTTGAAACGAATTGGGGTGTTCCTGCGGCGACACTGGTTTCTCTGTGGACCGACGCGAATCAGGAGTCTCTCATCAAGGATGCTAGTTTCCCTGAGTTGAGGTAGTTGCCAGGGACACTGGTTTCCCTGGGGTTGAAACGAATCGATGTATTCCTACGGAGACGCTAGTTTCTCTGCGGGTCGACCAGAATCAGGATTTTCTCATCAAGGACACTGGTTTCCCTGAGTCGAAGGATTTTGCCGAAGACACTGGTTTCTTCGGGGTTGAAACGAATCGGGGTGTTCCTGCGGAGACACTGGTTTCTCTGAGGGCCGACGCGAATCAGGAGCCTCTCATCAAGGACGCTAGTTTCCCTGAGAGTAAGTAGTTGCCAGGGACACTAATTTCCCTGGAAGTTGAACTGATCTGTGGTGGTCTTTTAGGTTTTACATAAGTTACCGCCAAAACCGTGAAGCTAGGAATTTGATCTTCGCTTCGTTTGCTGGCACTGCGTTTGCTCTATCGAGACGAATGTTGCAGTTGTCTCTAGGTTGTTGGTGAACCGTCGAGATTTGGCTTCATTTCCTGGTGGAGCCTGTTGGGAAGGTGTGATTCTCTCTTTGTTTGCGCTCTTGGATTGTATACAGGGATCGATGTGATCTCAACTGTAGGGCAAAAGTTTCAATATTTTTTTGTTTTATTTCCGCGATGCTCTATCATTTCAGCTTTAGATCACGAGAGTCGCGATTGCCCAATCATTTTAGCTATTTTTCGCGGTGCCCAATCATTTCAGCTATTTATTTTATTTTTACTCGCTGCTTTTTATTGTGAGTTGCCCAATCATTTCGGCTATTTTGTTTGCATACGTTTTTACTTGCTGCTTTTTTATTGCAAGTTGCCCCATTATTTCGGCTATTTCGTATGCACGTGCGGCCTACTGGATTTTCGCTGTAAACCTGAGATTAGACACCGATTTCGGCATCAGCACCGCTACAACTGGGATATTGCCAGGAGCGAATCATTATTTGCCTCTGTCGATGTCGAACAAAGGTGGCTTAGCGAACAGGGTTAAGGTCCTGTCGACTAAGGCTTTTGACTTCATGAGCCGTAAGGGTCCCACAAAGGTATTTCTCCCTACAAGTCGTGAGGATCTTGTAGGTGTATTTTCTCCTTAGGAATCGTGAGGATTCCTAAGTGTATGTTCTTCTGTAAGTCGTAAGGATCCTACAAGAGGGTTTTCTCCTTATAAGTCGAGAAGACTTATAGGGGTTGTTCATCATGCGTACATATCCCTAGTCATGGATGTGACTTGGTTAGGGAAATGTTTATTCGTGCCCGTGGATTGTATACAAGGGTCAGTATTGAACCGCTTGTAGGGCAATATCGAAGGCTTTTTTTCGGGGGGGGTTGCTTAAGCACAGGTTTAGGTCTCTATAACTTAAGACTTTCAAATCTTATGAGCCGTGAGGGTCCCATAAGAGAGTTCTCCTTACGAGTCGTGAGGATCTCGCAAGTGTAATTTCTCCTTAAGAATCGTGGGGATCCCTAAGTGTGTTGCTCCCTTGTGAGTCGTAAGGATCTCAAGCGGGTGGTTTCTCCTTATAAGGTCGAGAGGACCTTGTAAGTGTCCTTTAACGAGGTTGCACCCTTTTGGGTTTTCACAAACACTCGCCGGTAGCCCTGCTGTTTTTACTCATAGAGCCCTTTCGGGTTTTCATCCGTGCCCTTTTTTTGCTTATGGACATACCGTTTTTATTTTATTTATTTTTTTATCTATATTTTTTTTTATTCATCTCGTCAGCCTAAGGATGCTGCGGTAGTAGTTTAAGGACGTTTCGGTCCGTCGTTAGTTTAAGGACGTCTCGGTCCGGTATTAGTTTAAGGACGTCTCGATCCGTCAAGGAGAAGGCTAGCTACTACTTATAGAGCTTGAGCTTAGGAAGATAGAGAGCGGACATAGTCATCGTCGTCTATCATTGACCTAGGCTGTGGTTCATTAAGCGTAGTATTTCTTTAGGAAGCGGCCGTTTATTGGCCTGAAAGGCCTTTCACCATGCATATCCATAAGTAGATAGGCTCCACCCTGGTAGACCTTGTCTATGATGTACGGGCCTTCATAGTTCGGCTCGAATTTTCCCCGCTTGGCGCGATTGGGGATCATAGGCCTTTCGACGACTAGCATGAGTTCGCCTTGGCGGAATGTTCTCGGTCGGGTCAATCTTTCATATGAGCGCGTCATCTTTGCTTTATAAGCTTCTAGATTTTGTTGCGCTATGAGCCGTATTTCATCAAGGGCATCAAGCTCCTCAGGCCGAAGGTGAGCATTTTCTTCGTTCGTCAGCTCGTAGTGGACTGCCACTCGTAGAGAGGGTAACTCTATCTCGAGGGGGACTACTTCTTCCGTACCGAATACCAACGCGTATGGCGTTGTGTTCGTGGCCGTCTTGAACGTAATTCGATACGCCCAAAGAGCCTCTTGCAGTCTCTCGTGCCAGTCCTTCTTATTTCGGGACACCGTTTTCTTTATGATCTTTGTCAAGGTCTTGTTGAAGGCCTCAGCTAGACCATTAGCTCGCGAATTATAAACCGAGGAATATCTCCAGTCTATATTGTGCTGTTGCGCGAAGCGACTGATCTTGTGGCTTCTGTAGGCTGGCCCGTTATCGGAAATGATCCGTCGTGGAGTTCCAAACCGATATATGACGTGCGTCTTGAAGAAATGGAGGATATTCTCCCTCTTCACTTCCCTCAGCGGTACTGCTTATGCCCATTTGGAGAAGTAGTTAGTCGTCGCCAGGATGAAACGATGTCCCCTGGACGATGCTGGTTCGATGGGGCCAACTATGTCAATTCCCCACATTTCGAACGGCCAGCTAGCCACCGTTGGATGTAATGGATTTGGGTGCTGGTGGATGAAGTCCCCGTGGATTTGGCACGAGTGGCATTGCTTCGCATATTCGAGGCAGTCCTGAATCATCGTGGGCCAGTAGTAACCCATCCATTTGATCTTCAATTTCATCTTCGAGCCTGCTTGGTGAGAACCGCAGAGTCCGTCGTGAACTTCTTGAACGACTCTTTTTGCTTCGTCGGGTCCCAGGCATCTCAACCACAGAGAATCAAACGACCTCTTGTACAGAGTATCATTGACGAAGGCGAAAGACAGAGCTCGTTTCATAAGCTGATGTCTTGAGGACGCATCTTCGGGCGTTCGACGGTATTTGAAGTAGTCTATAAAGACTTCTCTCCAATCCTCGGCCTTTTCCCGGTCTTTTATTTGCAGGGTCGTCTACTCAGTCGCTCCCTTTTCTTCGGATGATTCCGGAGATATTTCTGCTAGGGCAAGCACCCGACGGCTTTGTATCACGATTCTGACGTCATCGAGGTTCTCGTCGGCCAGTTCCTTAGCGAGCTTGGCTAATGCGTCCGCTTTGCTGTTTTCCGCGCGCGGTATATTTTCCAAAGTGTAGGAGGGGATCTGGGTCAACAGTTCATGCACCTTCTCGCCATATTTTACTAGTTCGGGTTTGTACGTCTGGTAGTCGCCATTTACTTGACTAACAACCAGTTGGGAGTCTCCGTATATGAGGAGGTTTTCAATTCCCATGTCAATGGCGATCTCGAGGCCTGCTATCAAAGCTTCGTATTCGGCCTCATTGTTCATCCTCGGCTCTGTTAAGGAGAAGGCAAAGCGCATTATCCCTCCTTGTGGAGTCACGAAGATAAGGCCTACCCCTGATTTGATTATGGGGGTGCTTTGTTTGCGCTTCTTCATGGAAGATGCTCCATCGAAATAAAGCTCCCATCGGGTATCACCACCATCGATCGAGTCAAATGCATGTTCGTCTGGCAGATCGCAATTCAGAGGAGAATCAGCAGGTATCGGATGCTCAGCGAGGAAGTCGGCAATAGCCTGGCCTTTCACTGCTTTGAGAGGTTGATACGTTATCGAGAACTCCATCAAGAGCAGGGATCATTTAGCGAGTCGACCTGTCAATATGGCCTTCGACATCAAATATTTAAGGGGGTCCACCTTCGAAATGAGACAGACTTCATGCGCCAACGCATAGTGCCTGAGCTTTGTTATCGCAAAGATCAACGCCAGGCAGTGTTTTTCAATGGGGGAGTAGTTGCTTTCTGCCCCCAGTAGAACTCGACTCAAATAGTAGAGTGCTCTTTCTTTCCCTTGGTCGTTCTCTTGCGCCCATAATGCTCCTAAAGAACCTTCGAGGGTGGTCGTATAAAGAATGAGGGGCTTTCCCTTGACCGGAGCAGCCAGCACTGGCGGATTTTGCAAGTACTGCTTAATTTCGTCCAATGCGTCTTGGCATTTATGGTCCCAGACAAACGGAGTTCCCTTCTTCATCAAGTGGCTGTAAGGACAGCACTTGCCTGAAAGATTGGCTATAAATCGCCGAATATACACGAGCTTCCCTTGGAGAGACCGCAGCTGTTTGAGAATTCTAGGCGGGGGCATTTCCATGATCGCCTTGATCTTCGACGGATCTATCTCGATGCCTCAGTGTTGGACGATGAATCCAAGGAATTTGCCCGAGGAAACTCCGAATGCACACTTGAGAGGGTTCATTTTCAAGTTGTATTGTCGAAGGCGTTGGAATACGGTCTTCAGATGTTCGAGATGTTCCTCGTATGATTTGCTTTTAACCACGAGGTCGTCGATATAACATTCGACGATTTCATGTATAAGGTCATCGAAGATCTTCGTCATGGCCCTCTGATAGGTGGCACCAGCGTTCTTTAGACCAAAGGGCATCACCTTGTAGCAAAATATTCCCAAAGGAGTCCGGAAAGCGGTGTGCTTCTGGTCTTCGGGATGCATCTTTATCTGATTATACCCTGATGAGCCGTCCATGAAGGAGAAAACCTCATGAGTGGACGTATTTTCTATCATCAGTTCGGTGACCGGCACTGGGAAATCGTCCTTCGGGCAGGCTTTATTGAGATCCCGGAAGTCCACGCATATGCGCACTGTCCCATTTTTCTTCATCACCGGGACGATGTTGGCGATCCATTCAGGATATTGAACCTTCTGGATAAAGCCGGAGTCAATTAGCTTCTTAACCTCAGCGTTGATACTCATCTCAAGCTCGAGCCGCATTCTCCTCGACGCCTGTTTGACTGACTTAACATCCGGGGATATCGCCAATTTGTGCACAGCAATTTCTGGATCTAGTCCCGACATCTCGGAATAGTTCTATGCGAAGCAATCTCTATGTTGTACAAGCACGTCTTTTAATACAGCCACCCTTTCTTCAGATAGCAGCTCACTGACGAATGTCGGTCGCGGGTCGTTTGCCATCCCCAACTCAATTTTCTTGAGGTTATCTGCAGTGGTATGTATTCCATCCTCCAGTTCTTTCGGAGCTGGTGGAAATTCTGAGATCACCTCATCATTGCTGTTTTCGAAGCACCAGGGAAGGTTATCCATGTTCTCGGGCTCTTCTTTTAATATTGTTATCATGTGATAAGTGCGAATTCGCTTCCAAGCCCAATGTGGAGTTGGTTCTGTTCTCATGGCTTTGGATTCGTGCTTCTGTGGCGGCGTTACCCTCCAATTGTCAGACAGAGCAAACTTGCCCAGCTGATACTGATCTTCGACCCAATTCTTGAAGGTGAAGCAGTCTTCGAGAGGATGCCCTATTACTCGGTGATAGGAGCAATAGTTTGGGTGTGAAACTTTGCCTGCTTGTTCAAGGTGCTTGGACTCCGGCAGTGTAAGCATCTGATGTTTTAGAGCAAGGTCAAGTATTCTCTTCGTCTTATCTTGAGGGAAAGAATATGCTCGACCCATTTTCTTCATAAGGGATAGACCAGGACCGCTTGATTCCCGTTTGCGATGCTTCTTAATCCCGCTTTGTTGCTGTTGAGCGCTTTTTTCGCTTTTCGACTTGTTTCAGCCTTTGCGTCGAGTCTTTTTTATAACAGGTTGACAGGGAGCGGCACTTTCATCTTTCACGGCCTGTTGGAGGAGGCGTTGCGTTTTGGCTTTCTCGTAGATGGCTATCTCGCGATTGTGGTCGTCTCGGACTTTTTGACAAGCTTCCCTTATAAGCTTGTCCATTTGTTCTTCGAACGACGGACTGGGCACCTTTGCATCGGAAACTTTTTCTGGTTCAGGATTAGCATCCTCCCATTGAGCATCCGCTTCTTCATCAAAGTCATGAACAACGTTGCAATCATAGAGTAGCTCTCGTTTCTTAGACCGAATGTATCCAAGCCCGATTGTTTCCATTCTCCCATTAGGCAATTTGTGCTGAGTTCCGGGGACGTTCCAGACCCTGTCATAGAATTTGGCTCTTCGAGCGGTCTGTTTAAAGGATATCCCCTGGCGCTTCAACAGCCTCTTCAAGCCTTGTGTATAATATCTGGGGAGTCGGATGGGCTGAAGCCTGTCCAGCGTAGGATCCGCACCGTGCCAAATTTCTTTCTCCACTTTGGTTTTTTCAGAGCGGTAGAATAGAATTGCCTTTTCACCTTCTTGCCTGGAAGGGACATAGAACGTCTGCAGCTCTTCTACACTGTAGGTATCGAGCGCATCCAGTTCTTTATAATATTTAAGCGGCACCATGACGACTTGCAGACTTTGCTCTTCGTCAGTGGGCGTTTGTATTGAAGGCCGAGCAGAGAATACAGCATGGACCTCATCTTCTGAATCGCTACCAAAGATCAACGTAGGAGCAGATGGTCCCGGCTTGTTGTATTGGGACGGACCCGCATAAACTATCTCCTCTTCCTCCTCGGTATCACTACCGAAGACAGGGATGGTGGTGTTAGCTTCGTTCTCCGGCTTGTGACACCTCTCCGTGTCTTCGAAATCCGGTAAGAAGTATTTGGCATCTTCATATTTGTGGACTTCGTTCACGGAAAACGGATTCAGTTCTCCCGTCACGGTATACTCGAGACCATCCCTAAAATATTTCATACACTGATGCTGTGTAGAAGATATGATGTTGTACTCGTGTAACCATGGTCGGCCAAGCAGGGCATTGTAGCATGTCTTGGCATCTATGACGTGGAATTTAATGTCCGTGACGAGCAGCCCAAAGCGTAGCGTCAGTATCATAGATCCAAGAGTTCTCGATGATTGGGAGTCAAACCCGGAGATGGTGATCTTGTCCCGAGCAAGGTGCTGGACGCTCATCCAGATTTCCTTTAACACCCGCACGTTAAGTAGATTAACAGACGACCCGTTATCGACCAAGATTTTGCCTATCTTTATATCATGGCAGTATCCTGAGACATAGAGAGGGCGATTGTGTTCGCACGTCCCAAGAAGAAGGTCTTCATCGCCGAAAGTGACATCGGCCGTGTGCACTTCCTCCAATTCATCCTTCATCTTTTCTTCAGCCAGGAAAGCTTGGAATTGCTCCGGCTCCTGTAGTGCCTTAATTAACGAATCTCTCGCCTCTTTTGATAGTAAAAGGGCGTCAAGAATGCTGAGCTGCGAGGGTAACTTCCTCAGATGCGCTAGAACGTTGTAATCCACCTTATTTTTCTTTGGCGGGTCCTTGGCGGCTAGCTCTTCCATGAATTGGTCATCTAGGGTAATATCCTCAGAGACCTTTTCTTTCCCTTTATCTTTCTTGTTTGAGGGTCCGAGATTCTTTTCGGGTAGCGTCCGATTACGCAGTTGGATATTTTCACAGACCTTCTGCTCTTCTTCTTTTCCCGAAGCGGACTCTTTAAAGAGGGGGCTAAGGGCCAGCTCCTCGTCAGAATCACTCCCGAATGTGAGCACTTGTGATCCCCCGGTATTAACCATGCAACAATCACCGGTAGTTCTGTTAAGCTTCTCGGTCGTACCTTTCTGCTCCGGACGAGTTTTACGCTTTTCCCGCTTAAAATGCTGTCGGTGAGCAACATATCCTTGCCACCATCTATCGAAAGCTTTGCACTCTTCAGTGGGGTGCGAAATCTTCCGATGATACAAGCAGTAGGAGGGGTGAATTTCCGCTTCACCAGTAATGCTTCCCTCAGATGATGGTAGCTTCATACCTATTGACATGGCTTTAGTAAACCTTTTCCTCGTCTTGAATTTGCTTTTATCCGCAGTGGGTGTATTTTGCTCCAACGGGAGTGTCTCAGCCCTTCCATCAAGTCGCTGGTACTTGGCCCTTTCAAATATATCCGTCTCGCGTTCCCGATCAGCTTTACTTTTTAAGAGTGCTTCATTGAGGAATGTGTCAATTACTTCATCCGATGGCCCCAGAATTTTTGGTTCAGGATCTGCCCCCGGCTTTTCAGTGCAAGGAGTCTCTTCATCGTCCGTGAACGAATGGGAAATCACATGACAGCTCGCCACGTATTCTTCAGATTCATCTGACGAACTTTCTCCCTCATCTTCCTCTTGAAAGACGTGGTTGAGGAACTCTTGGAGTGTAATGGGAGTCCGTGCTTTCTGGTTGTATTCCTCTAGCGCGTCAATTTGTTTTTGCAAGTCCGTGCGCATATCGCCAGGCTTCACGGGCTTCTTTGATTTCTTTTTCTTCTTCTTTGAAGATTTTGACGGCTGGTTATGAGTGCTTGGGCCACCACCATCGATTTTTTGAGTTGGACGCGGCTTCAACATTCCTTCAATGATCTGAGATTCTAACGGGTTCTTCCACCTAATCGCTGGGCATGTTTGAAGATTGTTTAGCATCCTCTTTGTCTTGGCTGATAGTACAACCTCCCAAGGAGCTTCTTCAATGAGAGAGGATGTTGCCCCCGGCGTATTCATCCTCTTAGAGGTGTGGGGCTGCGGCGGATTCACCTTCCATCTGTCGGACAATGCGAACTTGCCCTGTTGGTACTGGTCTTCAATCCAATTTTTGAAGACATAGCAATCCTCGATCGGATGACCCAGTACTCGATGATAGGGACAGTAGTTGGGATCGTTGACATCATTTGGCTGCGTTGGACATCTTGGATCCGGCAGATTTATGAGTCTGTTGCGCAATGCTAACTCAAACAGTCTCCTCGTTTTATCTCGAGGAAACGAGTAAGGACGTCCTAGCCTTTCCTCAAGGGGCGTGCGCGGACGCATATTATTTTTACGGACAGCCAGTTTTAAGTTACTCGGCTGTTGTTGAGCATTAGCGACAACGATCTCTTTTCCCTTCCCCTTCTCATTCCGAGAGTCGGGCTTTGGAGGGGGTGGTCTATAACCCATCTGGTCCATTTGGGCCAGTTTATCGATTAGTGCCTGGAAGGTAGTCGGCTTGAAGAACATCATAAATTGCGATATGGTCGCCTGCGGATCGAGAGTCCCCACAAACATACCCACTGCTGGCACTTCTTCAATGCGTTGCTCGCATTTTGACCATAAGTTTCGCCACCGTATAGCATATTGGACCCATGTCTCGCCCGGCCTCACCCTGGCATTAATCAATGCCGTTATCGGGGTACGCTCGCTGGCACTCGCGAAACGCTGGGTAAACAGCAGCTCCATCTCCGCAAAGGTCTTGATAGAGTCGTTCGGGAGCTCAGAGTACCACTCGAACGCTGTATCTGATAAGCTTCCAACGAGCTGGCGAAGCAACAATTTATCATCACCGCCAGTGTTGCCGCAAAGCGCCCTGAACTGGGCAACATGCTGGTGAGGATTGCCCGTCCCCTTATAGACATGGAACTTGGGAATTGTGTAGCCTGGCGGGTACTTTATCTGATCGTACCAACTCGGATATGGTCGTCATGTTTTTACGACCTGACCGGCTGCTTCAGTTGCATGATGAATCCGTATTTGTTGGGCTATATACTCATCCAAGTCAGCTTTGGAGATTGTCTCCTCCTTGGCTGTTGACAAGACTGGTGGAGGATTCGACATTTCTCCCCTATCGTCTTCAAGGACGATCGGGGGATCTTCAGCTGGAGGAACTTGTTGGATCATCATCCCCACCATGTCTTGGAACAGGAGGGCTATACACTTTATGTTGGCTGCTTGTTCAGCAGCCTCTTTATCCTTCTTCTCCAATATCCGACGAAGGAATTTGGCGTCAGTTTCTTGCTCCTGGAGTTCATTGAGGACGTTTCAGGGCTTTCTTTTGGCCCAGTGAGTGCGGCCATTGCGTTCACCATCTCCTGGAGCTTTTGCTGTTGCTCCTGAGCTTTGGTCACTGACCGTGTAAGCGGTCGATGACCTGTAGATGCACGGCTGTCCTCTTTACCAGATGCCATGTAGACGGTATGAACTACAATGCCCCCAGACTTAGGGCGTTTGGATTCACCACCTTTGATATTTGCCGTCGGCGTGAGGACTTTCTCCGGCCTTCTTCTCTTATGGGTCGTTGAAGTTGAGGGGGCTGTTGCTTTGGGCACCCAAGTGGTCGTCGCCTTTCGTTGCTTGACAGGGGGATTTTCTTCCTGCCGACCTTTCGACTTCTTGTGTTGGCGAGAGAAATTAGGATCAATCACAGATTCTCGGACTCGTCGCCATGTCTTGTAGATCCTGGAGGACAGCGATTGAGGAGACTGCTCCGGCTTTTCTGCTTCCACGGCGGTCTCTACCGGTGGAGGAGATCTTTTGAGTACCGCAGTTGGCGAATTTCTGCGTACCCTGTTTAGCATCTCAAAGCTGTTCCCAGTTGGAACAGCAGCATTAACTTCCACCGTTGGAGCTGGTGGAGTTATCCCAGAGGGGGAGTTGCCCCCGGTCTTCCTCATCCGGCTCCAGTGGCGTCGTCGGGCGCGACGAGTTGTCGGTATTGGTTCAGAGAAAGCTTTTTCTTGCCCCCCGTTTAGGCTAGGGACTGTTGCCGGTGTCAGCCTCTTAAAGATTGACGTCCGTTGAGGAGTTGTGTCCAAGCGATCAAAAGCAGATTTCTGAGCGGGAGTGGGAATAGTCAGCCTTGCAAAGACTGACTCTTTGACAGGAGAAGCCGCCTTGGCGACTTCGGGAGCAACCGTCTTCTTTGGGATGACCGCCTCAGGTGCTATGGGCTTCTTGATAGGCCCTTTGGTGCTCAAGCTCAGCCTGGTGAAGACTGAAGAATTGGACGACCCGTTGAGAGGGGCCGTGAAAGTAGCAAGTCGATCGAAGACCGACTTTTTTGAAGCTTCCAGTGCGGGCACAGGGGTGGTAAAGCTTGCTGGAGGGATCATGGTTCCGAAGAATAGGCCAATGGTAGCCTGAGTCACTTGCTCCACAGGCATAGTAAGGACGGAGGCCGCTTGAGGCCCATATGCTACGCCTCCAGGTGAGGCGGAGCGTCAGTTGCATTGGCACTTCGAGCAGTTTGAGCAATTTGAGGCCATTGATGCTTGATTTCTGCGCCAGGCAAAAGACCAAATCTTAGTAACTTGAAATCCAAAGGCAACCATTAACAAACCGCGATTCGTTCGCGAAGACGACACACGAAGTGTGGAGTGGAAAGAGGAAAAGGTCCTAGCCTCGTTTGAGGGGTTTTTGATTGTGGGGACGCTCTTCCCTGCAGGCCCAAGCCCCTGCAGTTAATTACGCTACCGCATCGCGGTAGCCACTTTCTCCTTCTCCAGAATTTCACTTCGTGTCGTGTGTGTTTGTTTTGTTTGTGGATGCTCGTGGATTGTATACGGAGACTAAGTTATGTCGTCGCCCGTAGGACGTGGATTGGTCCAAATCCGTATTTATTTAGATTTGGGTTTGGTGTTTTAGTTTAAGGATACGTTAGCCATATTGAGGCTAAGATCAACTTAAACGTTCGTTAAGGATACGTTAGTCTGGTTTGAGACTAAGATCAACTTAACGGGATCGTTTGGATCCGACAAAAGAACATTTGGGGGCTCTATTGTTCCAGTTTAGGGACGTAGTGGTCCACAGGGAGTTTAAGGACATTGCGGTCCATTGCCAGTTTAGGGACATAGTGGTCCATTGCCAGTTTAGGGACATGGTGGTCCACAGGTAGTTTAAGGACGTATAAGTCCGTGGGTTTAAAGACCCCACAGTCCATGTCTTAGTTTAAGGATGCATAAGTCCGCGGGTTTAAGAACCCCACAGTCCGTGTTTTGGTTTAAGGACGCATAAGTCCATGAGTTTAAGGACCCCACAGTCCGTGTTGATGTGTGGTTGTCGGGACCCGTCACCTCTCTGACGTTGTTGAAGGATTACAACGATAGGAGTCAGAGGAGTTCGGAGATGTACTCTCGAACCGGATATAAATTGATTTAAGAGAGCAGTCTTGCTCAGTCAATTTAATTTGAGGACTTGCGGCCATGATTGGGCTAAGTCCAGTTGAAAAATGTTCGACGCATTTATTTGTCTTTGGCCTATTAGGCATGTGCTAGGGCTTTGCCCCTTTTTAAATAATGCACTGCATTTCTTATTTTGTTTGGGCTCTGCCTTTTTATAAATGATGCAGAGCATCAATTTTGTTTGGGCTCTGCCCTTTTATTGCATTTTATTTTGTTTGGGCTCTGCCCTTTTATAAATGATGCAGAGCATCAATTTTGTTTGGGCTCTGCCCTTTTATAAATGATGCAGAGCATCAATTTTGTTTGGGCTCTGCCCTTTTATTGCATTGCAATTTATTTTGGCCTACTAGGCCTTTTTGATTTGGGCCTGGCCCTTCAGTAAACAATGCAGTGCATTTGTCAGGCATTTTGCGCCAATCACTGAGCGTAAGCGCTTGTGGTGATGACACGTGTCACGCAAGCGCAGTGCGCTGCGCCAGTGCGCTGCGCTTGCGCTGCTGACACGTGGCGCGCTTTGGTGAGTTGCGCCAATTTCAGAGAGCAAGGCTCTATCTTAAAAGCGCATAGCGCAAGTGGTTCAGGTGCTGACACGTGGCGCTCTCTGGTAGCTTGCGCTAACTCAAGAGCGCAACAGCGCAAATTTTACAAGTGCAGGGCACTGTTTAATTTCTTGATCCAATTTAGATCAGAGAAAACACGTTTTTCTTTTTCTTTTTTGTTTTCAGAGAACCAGTGGTTCATAAAAAGTGCAAGGCACTATTATTATTTGTTTTTTTATTGAAGATCGTTGATATTGTTTTTAGATCAATGCTCTATTAGAAGAAAATCTTCTATTTTATAAAGGTTTTTGCTTTTTTCTTGAATTTTCTTCAGAGATCTCTCTGTTTTGAAGTTCTTGATCTCTCACAATGTTCATTCTCTTTTGAATTGGGGTCTAGGGGTCTTTATATAGTGCTCATAGGTTTGTTAAGTTTGTTAAAGAGATCATTCTCTGAGTGATTTGGGGAATTTTCCCCACCGTTGGATCTTTGATCCAAGGGTTTCTGTTTTACATAAGACAATCTTCTTGTTTTAACAAGAACAGAAGGATCTTACTAGAATTTAATTCTGTTTGGCGCAAACGCTCCAGCGCGTGACACGTGTCACGCAGCGCAGAGCGCAGCACAACTGCGCTTGCGCAACTGCGCTGACACGTGTCGCGCAGCGCACAGCGCAGCTCAACTGCGTTTGTGCTGACACGTGTCGTGCAGCGTAGCGCTTGCGCAACTGCGCTGACGCGCGTCGCGCAGCGCACAGCGCAGCGCCACTGCGCTTGCGCTGGCATGTGTCGCGCAGCGTTTGCGCCACTGCGCTTGTGCAACTGCGCTGACACGTGTCGCGCAGCGCAGC
Organism: Agapanthus africanus; assembly: GCA_030015575.1. Lineage (NCBI taxonomy): Eukaryota > Viridiplantae > Streptophyta > Magnoliopsida > Asparagales > Amaryllidaceae > Agapanthus > Agapanthus africanus. The sequence goes on along the minus strand of CM057340.1, from coordinate 749,908,992 downwards.
GCCTGCGCAACTGAAGCGTTGCTTCCTTTAATTTTTGTTTTAAATAGAGCCTTGCTCTGATTGGGCGCGCTGCCTTGGGCGCTGCGCTGACGTATCAGCTTTTGACACGTGGCGCGTTGCGCGCAACGCAAGAAATTTGAAGCGTTGCTTCAAATTTTGAATTTTTGAAATTCAAATGGAGCTTTGCTCTGATTGGGGGAAACAAAGTTATCTGCAAGCCAGATGGCAGGAGGAGCCTATCCTATACAACCTTCAAAACCCAAGAGACAGAAAGAAACAATTAACCAGTCAAGTCCAGGTTTTTGTTTCTACTGCAATAGGGCTGGACTCTTGTGGAAGGACTGTATGCGCGCAAAATGCCTATGCCTAGTTTATGGTGCATCCGATCATAGAATTGGAACATGTCCCGATAGACGCAACTCAGCTCACACACCCACCAACTACCCGCAGAGGCCAGCTATTCAGGCTCCTGCACCTCGTCTTGCACTCCCACCTCCATTTCCTGCACAGCCTACTCGCCAATTCCATCAGGCACTGAGGAACATGCCTCGAGGATAGAGGAATGTGCCCCCGGCTAGGAGAAACATGCCCCGGCGACAGGTTTACACTTTACCGGTCGTAGAAGCTGAGACAGTTGATCAAGGTAACTTTGGTAACTTACTCAACTCCTTTCAAATCTTTCGCATTCTTTCGTTCTCTCACATATTTTTCATACACTACCAATAGTTCTATCACCAAACTTTCCTTGAATCCATTACACTTTCCTTTTACAAATTTCGAGGACGAAATTTTTTTAAGAAGGGTAAAATGTAACAACCCTGAACTTTCTGTACATTTTTTTCAAAAATACAGAAAGTGGTATTTTTGCCCGAGCACAAGTTATAAGTTTGATTTGCTTTTAAACAGTAAGAAAGAGCTTGTAGCTCATTGGTAAGACCTTGCACTGCTGAACCAAAGCACCAGAGTTCAAATCCCATCAGCCACACATTATTTTAAAGTATTTTTCTTTTAATCTTTTAAAAGCCCAAGAGTCTACAAGTACATAAATCGTAAAAATCAAAAGTCGCATATAAAACAAATGAGTCCAGGAGGTAGACAAAGCGACAAGGGGCACATGGCGGCGAGGCACGGCATGACACGGCCGGATCGGCCCGGCGGCATGGCTGACTCGGCCCGCGCCGCCGGCCGACTCAGCTCGGATCGCCGATTTTCTTCACTCTTCTGAGACTCTTGGTCTACCCCATAACCCCTACACTGTTTAAATTCCCTGCATTATTCCAGAGACTCAAAATTCCAATTAAAACTCTTTTTAATGCATTTTTTTATCACACCCCAACCCTAGTTTTTTTCTTATAAATACCTACTCAATTTTTCACACCCTTCATACTGAAATCCTGGGCCAAAGGTCCTATTTATAGGCACTGAGATGTCGTTTCAACTTCTGAGTTGATCTAAGGGCGCAGTTGCTGCCACCGCTGCACTCACGTGTGGGCCACGTGAGCGCAACGGTAGGGGGGCATTTGTTTCCCCCAATTAAAATAAAGCTCTGTTCAAAATTCAAATTTTGAAATGAAGCAACGCTTCAGAAGCAGCGCCAAGTGCGCTGCGCCCTAAGCAGCGCACCACGTGCAAAACATGTGTGCGCTAGCGCTAAGTGCGTTGCGCTCTAAGCAGCGCACCACGTGCAGAGCACGGATGCGCTAGCGCTGGAACTAAGAGCTCCTCACCATCAGATCAAAAATCCAATAATAATGATAAATTATTAATTGACCAGAATAAAATTCTGTTAAGGAAAGATTGCTCAAAATCTTTCCATAACAGAAAGATTGTGCTCTGTAAATCAGAGCACCATTGGATCAATGATCTAATGGTGATTAAAAATCACCAAAAATACAGAATAAATTCTGTATGGGGAAAGATTTCCCAATCTTGTTAAAAACAAGAAGATTGCCTTCTGTAAATCAGAAGCCCTTGGATCAAAGATCCGACGATGGGAAAATCCCCAAATCAATTGGAGAAAAGATCTCCTTAACTGATTGAACAAATCAGCTCACCCTATATAAAGGCCTCAAGACTTCAAGTCTGGGGAGAAGACAGAAAAAATAGAGGAACCCCCCCCCCATAAGCTTTGAGAGATCAGAGAAAGAAGAGCCAAGCTCTCAGAAAAAAAGAAGATTCTCTTCAAGGTAAAAAAAATGAACAGAGAGATGAAATCATCTCATAATTAAAAAGAAGAATTCACTTCTTTAAAAATCATAGATCTACAAGACCAAAGTCTTTCACAAAGATATCAAAGGATCTCATCATAAAATAAAAAGAAGAAAATAATTCTTCTCACAGATCATAGATCTACAAGACGAAACTCTTTTATACAAAGAGATCATGAACATCTCATTATAAAAAGGGGGAAGAATAATTCAATTCTCTTAAGGATCACAGATCCATAAAGGCAAAGTCTTTCATCAATACAAGAGATTGAAACATCTTCTATAAAGTAAGAACTTTTGTTCTTAGAATCTTGAGACAAAGTCTCTCATAAACGAGAATTTATTTCTCAGATCATAAAGTTGATCAGATAGCGCTTTGCGCTCATAAATTAGCGCTTTGCGCTCTTGGACTAGCCCTTTGCGCTCATGCAATGGCGCTCGGCGCCAAGCGCACCATGTCCTCCTCACGTGTGCGCCACTCAACTAATAGCGCTTTGTGCTCATAAATCAGCGCAATGCGCTCATAGACTGGCGCTCAGCGCCAAGCGCACCACGTGTCCCTCACGTATACGCTACTCGGCAGAAGCGCACTGCGCTCTTTGACTGGCGCAAAACGCCAAGCACACCATGTGTTGCGCTGATAGAACATAAATTGTTCTTTAATAAGCCCCAGAGTTATGATGAATGATCAGCATTCAACAAAAGACAGAAATACTTTCAGAATCCAAATCAATGCCCAGCATTGTTAAAAGGGCCAAGCCCAAATAAATGCTCAACAGCCTAAAATAAATGTTAAACATTTTAACTTGATTGGACTTAGCCCAAGATTGGTCATAAGTCCTTAATTGAGATTAACTGAGCCCATATGCTCATAAATATTTTAATCTTAGTCTCAAATTGGACTACAGATCTCTCAACCAAAATTGGTTCAAGGGTACATCTCTTTACTCCTCTGATATTTGTCGTTGTAATCCTTCAACGTCTTCAGAGAGATGACGGGTCCCGACAACCAAACATTCTATGGACTGTGGGGTCCTTAAACTCATGGACTATGATGTCCTTAAACTTTATAGACTATGACGTCTTTAAACTATGGACTGTGGGGTCCTTAAACTCATAGACTATGATGTCCTTAACCTTGGACTGTGGGGTCCTTAAACCCATAGACTATGATGCCCTTAACCTTGGACCATAACGTCCTTATAATAATTATGGACCACAAAATCCCTAAATTAAACAATAGAGCCCAAAATGCTCTTTTGTTGGATCTAAACGATCCCGTTAAGTCGATCTTAGCCTAAAATTAGACTAACGTATCCTTAACAAACGTTTAAGTTGATCTTAGTCTCAAATGAGACTAACGCATCCTTAAACCTAACCCCAAACCCAAATCTAAGAAGATACGGATTTGGACTAATCCATGCCCTACGGGCGACAACATAAATTAGTCTCCGTATACAATCCACGGGCAACCAAAAACAAAACAAACACACACGACACGAATTGACCATCTGGAGAAGGAGAAAGTGGTTACCGTGATGCGGTAGCGTAATTAACTGCAGGGGCTTGCGCCTGCAGGGAAGAGCGTCCCCACAATCAAAAACCCCTCAACGAGGGGAAATCTGACGAAGTCTTCTACATCGGCCTCATCCGTTTAAACCTTCGATACATGGTGTCATAAATCAACTTGGCATCTTCGGAGAGGTGGACGGATAGCACCAATTAGCATCTGCCCACAAATTCAGGCAAGACGGACCTACGCGGTTCCGTCTCTGTGTTCGGCGGGGAACAGATTCTGGCACACCCGGTGGGACCTCTTCCTCTTTCCACTTCACACTTTGTGTGTCGTGTTCGCGAACGAATCGCGGTTTAATATGGTTGCCCTTAGGTTCGAGGTACTAAGATTTGGTTTTGCTCTCGTGCAGAAAAAAGAATATCAATGGCCTCTAGCTGCTCCAGCTGCAACTGCAACTCCCGTTCCTCCTCATCTGGAGGTGTAACCTATGGGCCCCAAGCGGCCTCCTTGTTCAATATGCCAGTGGAGCAAGTAACTCAGGCCACTACTGGGCTGTTCTTTGGGACTATGATCCCACCGATGAGCTTCAATGCCCCGCTGCTGTCGCAAGAAACCCCAAAGAAGTTGATCTTTGATCGACTTACCACTACCGCGGCCCCTCTCAACGGGTCGCCCAAATCCAACGCCTCAGTCTTTGACAGATTGGGCTAAATCTCGTGTGGGCTCGTGAAGAAGCCTGTGATACCAGAAAGGGTTATCCCAAAAAGGATAGCCATTCCTGCTCTCGAAGTCGTCAAAGCGGCTTCTCCCGCCAAAGGGTCGGTCTTCACAAGACTGACTGTTTCAGCTCCCGTTTCAGGCGAAATCGTCAAGGCTGCTTCACCTGCTCGGTTGTCTGATTTCGATAGGTTGGCCATCCCCACTTAGCGGACGTCAGTCTTCAACAGGTTGACAGCAACAATTTCTGATCAAGACAGGGGACATAAGGAAACCACCCCCGTAGCTGAGATAATTCCAACTGCAGGACACGCTCGACGTTGCCACTGGCGCCGTGTGAGGAAGGCTGGGGGCAATTCCCCTTCCGGACTGACTCCGCCGGCTCCAACGGTGGAAATCGATGCCGCTGTTCCAACTGGGAACAACTTTGAACCGCTAAGGAGGGTGTGCAAAAACTCTCCGACTGCCGTGCTGAAGTGATCTCCTCCACCCGTGGAGAATGCCCCAAAGGCGAAGCTAGAGTATCCCCCTCAGCGGTTGTCCTCTAAAATTTACAAAGCTTGGCGACGGGTTCAAGAATCGGTGATTGATCAAGATTACTCTCGCCGACAGAAAAAGGTGAAAGTTCAACGAGAAAAGAACCATCCTGTCAAGCCATAAAAGGCGACAGCTGTTTGGGTGACCACTGCAACGACCCCCTCAACTTCGACCGCTCACAAGAGGAGAAGGCCAGAGAAAATCCCTGAGTCTGCGATGAATCGTAAGACCACTGAACCTAAACGCCCTAAGTCTGGGGGCATGGTGGTGCATACTGTCTATATGGCATCCGGAAAAAAGGAAATCCGTGTTTCTATGGGTCATCGACCGCTTACCCGATCGATAACAAAGGCTCAGGAGCAACAGCAACAAAAACTTTAGGAGATGCTGACTGCAATGGCCGCACTCACTGGGCCGAAAGAAAATCCAGAGACCTCAGAGCAGGAAACTGATACCGAATTCCTCCGAAGAATGCTCGAGAGGAAAGAGAAAGAGGCCGCGGAACAAGCGGCCAACATAAAATGAATGGCTTTTTTGTTCCAAGACATGGCCGGGATGATGTTACAGCCGGAACCTCTAGCTGAAGACCCCCCGATTATCATTGAAGACGACAGAGGGGAGACATCGAACCCTTCTCCGGCTCTTTCAGCAGCCAAGGAGGAAACCATCTACAAGGCCGCTCTGGATGATTACATCGCTCAGCAAATACGAGCTCATCATTCAAGCGAAACGGCCGGGCAGATCGTTAAGACTGGACGATCCTATCTGGGCTGGTATGACCAAATAAGGTACCCGCCGGGATATATGATCCCTAAATTCCATGTATATAAAGGGATGGGCAATCCCCACCAACATGTCACCCAGTTCACGGCTCTATGTGGCAACACTGGAGGTGACGATAAACTGCTACTTCGCCAGTTCGTCGTCAGCTTGTCGGAGACAGCGTTCAAATGGTACTCTGAACTCCCGAACGACTCTGTCAAGACATTTGCAGAAATGGAGCTGTTGTTTACACAAAGATTCACAAGCGCTAGCGAGCGTACTCTGATTACCGCTCTAATTAATGCCAGGGTGAAGCCAGACAAGACATGGGTTCAATACGCAATACGATGGCGGAATCTGTGGTCAAAATGTGAGCAGTGCATCGAAGAAGCGCCAGCAGTGCGCATGTTCATGGGTACTCTTGATCCGCAGGCGATCATCTCCCAGTTCATGATGTTTTTCATGCCCGCCACCTTCCAAGCCTTGATTGACAAACTGGCCCAAATGGACCAGATGGGTCACAGACCTTCTTCTTTAAAGATGGAACCTCGAAATGAAAAGGGAAAAGCGAAAGCGACCTTCGTCGCCAATGCTCAGCAGCAACCCGGTGGTCCAAGGTCAATTGCTCGCCAGGAGGATAGGCAGCGATTCTTTAACGAGAAGCTGAAGCACCCTTATTCGTTTCCCCGGGATAAAACGAAAAGACTATTTGAGCTGGCAGTGCGCAACAGGCTCATCATCTTGCCAGATCCAAAACGCCCACTACAACCTGGTGAGGCTAATAATCCCAACTATTATCCCTATCATCAAGCGATGGGCCATCCAATTGAGGATTGCTTCGTCTTCAAGGGCTGGATTGAGGACCAGTACCAATAGGGCAAATTCACACTGTCTGAGAATTGGAAAGTAAACCCGCCTCAGCCACACGCTCTTAAAAGGGGGGACACACCGGGGGCATCGTGCTCTTTTGTCGAAGAAGCTCCATGGGAGGTCGCTCTTTCAGCTAAAACAAAAAGAATGCTGAAGGATCTCCAAACATGTCTGGCGATCAAATGGAAAAGTCCGCTGGAACCTGAAGTCATCAAGGGAATGCTGAAGCCGCGCCCAACTCCAAAAATTGGTGGTGATAGTCAAAACGCACACACCCAGCCGTCAAAGTCTTCGAAGAAGAAGAAAAAGACCAAAAAACCCGTGAAGCCTGATGACAAGCGCACGGACCTGCAAAAGCATATCGACGCGCTGGAAGAATATAACCAGAAGGTGTGAACCCCCGTCACACTTTAAGAGTTTCTCAGCCACGTCCTTGAGGACGGAGACGATGACAATGGAGAAGACTCATCGGATGAACCTGAGGATTATGTGGCAAGCTGCCACGTGATCTCTCATTCGTTAATAAACGATGAAGAATCTCTGGATGCAGAGAAACTGGGGGTAGATCCTGAGCCGGAACTTCTAGGACCATCAGACAAAATGATTGATGCATTCCTGAACGAAGCTCTTCTTGAAATCAAAGCCGATCGAGAGCGCGAGATGGCCGTATTTGAAAAGGCCAAACGCCGGCGACTGGACGAAAGAGTCGAGACACTCCCTCCAGATCAAAGTGCATCCGCCGTAAATAAAAGCAGATTCAAGACGAGGAAAAGGTTCGCCAAAGCCATATCGATGGGAATGAAGCTGCCACCCTCCGAAGGAAACACTCCTGATGAAGCGGATATACATCCTAGCTACTGCTTATATCATCGAAAGATTGCGCACCCCACCGAAGAGTGCAACGCTTTTAAAAACTGATGGCAGGGATATGTTGCTCACCGACAACATTTCAAGCGGATGAAACGCAAAACTCGTCGGGAGCAAAGAAATACGACCGAGGAGCGCAAAAAAACTACCGGCAACTGTCACATGGTTGATAGCAAGGGATCGCAAGTTCTCACCTTCGGGAGCAATTCTGAAGAAGAAATGACTCTCGGCCTTCTCTTCAAAGAATCCACCTCAGGAAAAGAAGAAGAACCAAAGAGCTGCGAAAACATTCAGCTGCGCAATCGCACGCTACCGGAGAAGAATCTCGGACCTGCAAATAAGGGATTGAACAAAAAGGATAAGGGGAAAGAAAAGGTCCCTAAGGATATCTCCCTCGATGATCGAGTCGTCGAAGAGCTGACAGCTAAGGACCCGCTAAAGAAAAGTAAGGTGGACTACAACGTTCTGGCACATTTGAGGAAGCTACCTTCGCAGCTAAGCATTCTCGATGCACTCTTATTATCAAAAGAGGCGAGAGATTCTCTGATCAGGGCGTTACAAGAGCCCGAACAATTCCAAGCTTTTCTCGCCGAAGAAAAGATGAAGGACGAGTTAGAAGAAGTACACACGGCTGATATCACCTTTGGCGATGAAGACCTCCTCCTCGGGACTTGTGAGCATAACCATCCCCTTTATGTCTCCGGATACACTGTCATGATATCAAGATAGGCAAAATCCTGGTTGACAATGGGTCCTCCGTTAACCTCCTCAATGTAAGAGTGTTGAAGGAAATCTGCATGAGCATTCAACACCTCGCTCGGGATAAGATCACTATCTCCGGGTTTGACTCCCAGTCATGACGGACGCTCAGGTCTGTGATACTGACGCTGCGCTTTGGGCTGCTAGTCACTGACATCAAGTTTCACGTCATTGACGCTAAGACCTGCTATAACGCTTTGCTCGGCCGGCCTTGGTTACACGAGTACAACATTATCCTTTCTACACAACATCAGTGTATGAAGTACATCAAAGATGGTCACGAGTACACTGTGACAGGGGAACTAAACCCATTCTCCGTGAACGAAGTCCGCAAATATGAGAATGCCAAGTACTTCCTGCCAGATTTTGAAAACACAGAAAGATGTCGCAAACCGGAGGACAAGAACAAAGCTATCACTACTATTCCGGTTTTCGGGAGAGATACCGAGGAGGAAGAAGAAATAGTTTATTCAGGGCTTCCCCAATGCAACAAGCCGGGACCGTCCACCCCTATTCTGGTCTTCGGCAGTGACTCGGAAGATGGGGTCAATGCTGTATTTCTGCTAAGCCATCGATACAAACTCTCGCTGATGAAGATCAAAGTTTGCAAGTTGCCATGGTTCCGCAAGAGCATTACAAAGAGCTCGATGCACTTGAAACTTATAGTGTGCAAGAACTGCAGACATTCTATGTCTCCCCCAGGCGAAAGGGTAAAAAGGTGATCCTATTCTACCGATCCGGGAAAACCAAAATGGAGAAAGAAATCTGGCATGGTGCGAATTCTACACTTGACAGACTCGAGCCCATCCGTTTGCCCAGATACTATACAGATGGATTAAAAAGACTGTTGAGGCGCCAAGGCGTTCCCTTCAAACAGACTTCTCGACAAGCCCAGTTCTATAACAGGATCTGGAACATCCCCGGAACTCAACGAAAGTTGCCCAACGGGAAAATGGAAACGATCGGGCTTGGATATGTTCAATCCAAGAAACGAGAGCGATTTCGCGACTGCTATGCCATACATGACTTTGATGAAGAAGGAGATGCTTTATGGGAAGATGCTAACCCTGAACCAAAACGAGCTCCCGTCGTGAAAATGCCAAGCCCGTCGTTCGAAGAACAAATGGAAAAGCTTATAAGGGAAGCGGGTCAAAAGGTTTGAGACGACCATAATCGCGAAATGGCCCTCTACGAGAAAGCTAGAACGCAATGCCTCCTTCAGCAGGCTGCAAAAAGTGACGATGCCCTTCGTCGCCAGCCCGTCATACAAAAGACCCGACGCAGAGGCAGAAATAAACCCAAGAACGGAAAAAGCGTTCGACAGCGACAAAGCGGGACAAAGAAGCCACGCGAGCGAGAATCAAGCAACCAGGACTCGTCTCTTATAAGGAAGATGGGTCGAGCGTATTCTTTTTCCCAAGACAAGACAAGAAAGATACTTGATCTTGTCATAAAACATCAGATGATTACCCTCCCGGAGTCCAAGCACCCCGAGCAAGCAGGCGAAGTCTCTCACCCAGACTATTGCTCCTATCACCGGGCAATAGGACATCCCCTCGAAGACTGCTTTACATTCAAAGACTGGGTAGAAGACCAGTATCAGTAAGGCAGGTTCGCTCTATCCAGCGGTTGGAAGGTAACCCCACCACAGAAGCATGAACCGAAAGCCACGTATGCGGCGGGAGTAAAACCAGATCAACATCGGTCTTGGAAGCGATCTCATACCTATCACGTGATAACACTGTCAAAAGAAGAGCCCAAGAATATGGATGACCTCCTCTGGTGCTTCGAAAATGATGATGACGAAGTGATCTCAGAGTTTCCACCGGCGCCAAAAGAGCTGGAAGATGGGATACATACTACTGCAGATAACCTCAAGAAAATTGACTTGGGGATGGCAAGTGACCCGCGGCCGACGTTCGTCAGTGAGCTTTTGTCTGAAGAAAGGGTGGCTACGCTAAAAGACGTACTCATGCAGTATAAAGACTGTTTTGCATGGAACTATTCCAAGATGCCCGGATTGGATCCAGAAATATCCATCCACAAATTGGCGATATCTCCGGACGTCAAGCCGATCAAAAAAGCACCGAGAAGAATGCGGCTCGAGCTTGAGATGAGCATCAATGCCGAGGTCAAGAAGCTAATCGACTCCGGCTTCATCCAAGAGGTTCAGTATCCTGGCTGGATCGCCAATATCGTCCCAGTGATGAAGAAAAATGGGACGGTGCGCATCTGCGTAGACTTTCGGGATCTCAACAAAGTTTGTCCGAAGGATGACTTTCTAGTACCGGTCACCGAGCTGATGATAAACAACACGTCGACTCACGAAGTCTTCTCCTTCATGGACGGATCATCAGGATACAATCAAATAAAAATGCATCCCGAAAGTCAAAAACATACCGCTTTCCAGACTCCCCTGGGAATATTCTGCTACAAAGTGATGCCTTTCGGTCTAAAGAACGCCGGTGCCGCCTATCAGAGGGCCATGACGAAGATTTTCGATGACCTCATACATGAAATTGTCGAATGCTATATTGACGACCTTGTGGTGAAAAGCAAATCATATGAAGAACATTTAGAACATCTGAAGATTATGTTTCAGCGCCTTCGGAAATACAACTTGAAGATGAACCATCTCAAATGCGCCTTCGGAGTTTCCTCAGGCAAGTTCCTGGGATTCATCGTCCGATACCGAGGCATCGAGATAGACCCGTCAAAGATCGAGGTGATTATGGAAATGCCTCCGCCAAGGACTTTCAAGCAACTGCGGTCTCTCCAAGGAAGGCTCGCGTATATCCGGCGATTTATAGCCAATCTTTCTGGCAAATGTCGCCCCTACAGTCACCTGATGAAGAAGGGAACCCCTTTCATCTGGGATCGCAAATGCCAAAGCGCGCTGGACGAAGTCAAGCAATACCTACATAATCCGCCGGTGCTGACCGCTCCGATCAAGGGAAAGCCTCTCATTCTGTATACAACCGCCCTTGAGGGTTCTCTAGGCGCATTATGGGCACAAGAAAATGACCAAGGGAAGGAGAGAGCCCTTTACTACTTGAGTCGAGTTCTACTGGGGGCAGAAAGCAATTATTCCCCATCGAAAAACACTGTCTAGCGTTGATCTTCGCAATAACGAAGCTCAGACACTACGCGTTGGCACATGAAATCCATCTCATATCAAAGGTGGATCCTTTCAAATATTTGATGTCAAAGGATATATTAACGGGACGGCTCGCTAAATGGGCCCTGCTCTTGATGGAGTTCTCAATAACTTATCGTCCTCTCAAGGCAGTGAAAGGTCAGGCCATCGCCGACTTCCTCGCTGAGCATCCGATACCTCCCGACTCTCCCTTGAACTGCGAATTGCCAGACGAACACGCGTTTGACACGATCGATAGGGAGAGAAGAAAGAATGATACCCAGTGGGAACTCTACTTCGATGGAGCATCTTTCATGAAGAAGCGCAAACAAAGCACCCCCATAATCAAATCTGGGGTAGGCCTCATCTTCATAACTCCACAAAGGGGGATAATGCGCTTCGCCTTCTTCTTGACAGAGCCGAGGACAAACAATGAAGCCGAGTATGAAGCTTTGATAGCAGGTCTTGAGATCGCTATCGACATGGGAATCGAAAACCTCCTCATACAAGGAGATTCCCAGCTGGTCGTTAGTCAAGGAAATGGCGACTATCAAATGTGCAAGCCTGAGTTGTTGAAGTACGGCGAAAGAGTACAACAATTGCTGACTCAAATCCCTACCTATGCCCTGGAAAGCATACCGCACGCGGAAAATAGCAAAGCGGATGCATTAGCCAAGCTCGCTAAAGAACTGGCCGACGAGAATCTCAATGACGTGAGGATCGTTATGCAAAGTCGTCGGGTTCTTACACCAGCAGAAATATCTCCAGAGTCGTCCGAAGAAAAGGGAACGACAGAGCAAGCAATCCTACAAGTAAAAGACCAGGAAAAGGCTAAGGATTGGAGAGAAGTCTTTATAGACTACTTCAAATCCCGTCGAACGCCTGAAGATGCATCCTCAAGACATCAGCTCACGAAATGAGCTCTGTCTTTCGCTTTCGTCAATGATACTCCATACAAGAGATCATTTGATTCTCTATGGCTATGATGCCTGGGACCTGAAGAGGCAAGGAGAGTCGTCTAAGAAACTCACGACGGACTCTGCGGTTCTCACCAAGCCGGGCCGAAGATGAAACTGAAGATCAAAAGGATGAGCTGCTATTGGCCTACAATGATCCAAGACTGCCTCGAATACGCGAAGCAATGCCACTCGTTCCAGATTCACAGGGAGTTTATCCACCAACATCTAAATCCGCTACATCCAACGGTGGTTAGCTAGCCATTCGAAATGTGGGTACAATCCGAGCTTCAGAGCTGTGACTTCTGCGCCGATAAGATATATCGGGCCCACTGCAGGTATCCGGCCGGGTGACGGGGAGTTAGTCCTATGTGGTATGCCTTTCCCCAAGGGTGCGATTCACCCTGGCATATGCGCCGTCCTAGAGTGTCCAAAGCTACCGGCGGCTGCACAGGTATTGCGGCCATAGAAGGCCGAAGGAGACCTTCTGAAGTCCAATTCACTTCCTCCACAGTATAGCTTATCGGGGGTGCATCTGCATAAGGGATCGCAGAGATAGGCTCCGAGGGTGTCGCACAAGAAAAGCTCCAGCGGCCTCTGATAATTTGATCGTACCATCTACCCCATAGATGAAGATTCTTGTGCTCCGGGTCATGGTCTTTGATCAGCACAAGAACCTCTCGGTCTACGGGCGCTTCGGGGAATTCACCTTCTGAGCGGACGAACGGGAAAGAAGTGTAGAAAGACATAATACCTGCATAGAAAAGAACAAATTTTCAGCCACCAATGCTACAGTTTAAGTGTTGTCACTAGGTACTTTAAATTTGTACCACACTGCAATGCAGTAAAAAAGGGACCGAAGGGGACCCACAAAATCTAGATGACAGTGCATCATTAATAAAACAGCCTCATCATTTGATGAGACTGTCATTAAATGAGGAAATCCTCAATTGATTCTCATTCAAAGAGAATTCCTCAGGCCAGGGAGTAAATCTCCCCTTGAGAGCAGCGCTCTATGACAGAGTGACATCTGTCAGCTCTGGGAATAGGAAAATTCCTCAAAGGAAATTCTGAAGAGCCTTACTCTGTAAAAATGATGGAATAACCATCAGAAAAATTTTTAAAATAAATTTTTTAATTAATTAAAATTCTGAGATCTTCAAGATCTATGAACAAACTCTAAGAGTTCTTCATGAGGAAAGCTCTGTTAATGGGTTAAGGAACCCTAAAAAAGATCTCTTTAGATCTATGGGTTCAAGAGAGCAAAGCTCTATCAACAAAAGCCTAAAAAAGGTTTTCTTTATATCAAAGATCTATGAAGAGCAAAGCTCTGTTAATGGGTGAAACCCTAGATTATTAAATGATCTACTCAAAGATTTAATCTTTACCTAAGATTTTGACAGAGTTCTGTCCTTAAGAAAGTTCTTAAACCAAAGAGCTATGCTCTGCAAGAGAATAATAATTCTCAGAAGGAAGAAGATAAACAGAAATTATCTCAAGGGTCAAACGACCTATTTATAGGCACAGAGATGCCGTTTCAACTTCTGAGTTGATCCAAGGGTGCAGATGCTGCCACCGCTGCACTCACGTGTGGGCCACGTGAGCGCAACGTGGGGGGCATTTGTTTCCCCCAATCAGAGCAAAGCTCTGTTCAAAATTCAAATTTTGAAATGAAGCAACGCTTTAGAAGCAGCGCCAAGTGCGCTGCACCCTAAGCAGCACACCAAGTGCAAAACACGTGTGCGCTAGCGCTAAGTGCGCTGCGCTCTAAGCAGCGCACCACGTGCAAAGCACGGGTGCGCTAGCGCTAAATGCGTTGCGCTCTAAGCAGCGCACCACGTGCAGAGCACGGGTGCGCTAGCACTGGAACTAAGAGCTCCTCACCATCAGATCAAAAATCCAATAATAATGATAAATCATTAATTGACCAGAATAAAATTCTGTTAAGGAAAGATTCCTCAAAATCTTTCCAAAAAAAAAGATTGTGCTCTGTAAATCAGAGCACCGTTGGATCAATGATCCAATGGTGATTAAAAATCACCAAAAATACAGAATAAATTCTGTATGGGGAAAGATTTCCCAATCTTGTTAAAAACAAAAAGATTGCCTTCTGTAAATCAGAAGCCCTTGGATCAAAGATCCGACGATGGGAAAATCCCCAAATCAATTGGAGAAAAGATCTCCTTAACTGATTGAACAAATCAGCTCACCCTATATAAAGGCCTCAAGACTTCAAGTCTGGGGAGAAGACAGAAAAAATAGAGGAACCCCCCATAAACTTTGAGAGATCGGAGAAAGAAGAGCCAAGCTCTCAGAAAAAAGAAGATTTTCTTCAAGGTAAAAAAAAATGAACAGAGAGATGAAATCATCTCATAATTAAAAATAAGAATTCATTTCTTTAAAGATCATAAATTTACAAGACCAAGGTCTTTCACAAAGAGATCAAAGGATCTCATCATAAAATAAAAAGAAGAACATAATTCTTCTCATAGATCATAGATCTACAAGACGAAGGTCTTTTATACAGAGAGATCATGAACATCTCATTATAAAAAGGAGGGAGAATAATTCAATTCTCTTAAGGATCACGGATCCATAAAGGCAAAGCCTTTCATCAATACAAGAGATTGAAGCATCTTCTATGAAGTAAGAACTTTTGTTCTTAGAATCTTGAGACAAAATCTCTCATAAACGAGAATTTATTTTTCAGATCATAAAATTGATCAGATAGCGCTTTGCACTCATAAATTAGCGCCCTGCGCTCTTGGACTAGTGCTTTGCGCTCATGGAATGACGCTCAGCGCCAAGCGCACCACGTGCTCTTCACGTGTATGCCACTGAACTAATAGCGCTTTGCGCTCATAAATCAGCGCAATGCGCTCATAAATCAGCACAATGCGCTCATAGACTGGCGCTCAGCGCCAAGCGCACCACGTGTCCCTCACGTGTGCGCTACTCGGCAGAAGCGCACTGCACTCTTTGACTGGCGCAAAGCACTAAGCGCACCATGTGCTGCGCTGATATAACATAAATTGTTCTTTAATAAGCCCCAGAGTTATGATGAATGATCAGCATTCAACAAAAGACAGAAATACTGTCAGAATCCAAATCAATGCTCAGTATTGTTAAAAGGGCCAAGCCCAAATAAATGCTCAACAGCCCAAAATAAATGTTAAACATTTTAACTTGATTGGACTTAGCCCAAGATTGGTTATAAGTCCTTAATTGAGATTAACTGAGCCCATATGCTCACAAATCTTTTAATTTTAGTCTCAAATTGGACTACAGATCTCTCAACCAAAATTGGTTCAAGGGTACATCTCTTTACTTCTCTGATATTTGTCGTTGTAATCCTTCAACGTCTTCAGAGAGGTGGCGGGTCCCGACAACCAAACATTCTATGGACTGTGGGGTCTATAAACTCATGGACTATGATGTTCTTAAACTTTATAGACTATGACGTCTTTAAACTATGGACTGTGGGGTCCTTAAACTCATGGACTATGATGTTCTTAACCTTGGACTGTGGGGTCCTTAAACCCATGGACTATGATGTCCTTAACCTTGGACCGTAATGTCCTTAAACTAATTATGTACCGCAAAGTCCCTAAACTAAACAATAGAGCCCAAAATGCTCTTTTGTTGGATTTAAACGATCCCGTTAAGTCAATCTTAGCCTAAAATTAGACTAACGTATCCTTGACAAACGTTTAAGTTGATCTTAGTCTCAAATGAGACTAACGCATCCTTAAACCTAACCCCAAACCCAAATCTAAGAAGATACGGATTTGGACTAATCCACGCCCTACGGGAGACAACATAAATTAGTCTCCGTATACAATCCACGGGCAACCAAAAATAAAATAAACACACACGACACGAAGTGACCATCTGGAGAAGAAGAAAGTGGTTACCGCGATGCGGTAGCGTAATTAACTGCAGGGGCTTGCGCCTGCAGGGAAGAGCGTCCCCACAATCAAAAACCCCTCAACGAGGGGGAATCTGACGAAGTCTGCTACATCGGCCACATCCGTTTAAACTTTCGATACATGGTGTCATAAATCAACTTGGAATCTTCGGAGAGGTGGACGGATAGCATCAATTAGCATCTGCCCCCAAATTCAGGCAAGACGGACCTACACTGTTCCGTCTCTGTGTTCGGCGGGGAACAATCATCCAACACCAGTATGGAGTGGTTATGACTCATCGGGGCTCCCAAACTAAGCCTAACCTCAAGTAAAAAGCGACATGGCAAAATTCTTAACGCTTGATCTTCTGACGGTCAAACTGCCTAAGATGATTACTTGAAGACGTCTTTTCCAGCCACCGAAGGGATCAGAGACACGACAGTCACGGGCTACTCGAATAGCAGCGTAAAGTCTGCATATCGGAGAATGCATCAGCCAACGCGACGGTACCACGGACTAAAACCCTGGTACCACAAAATCTAATGGACCTCTGTCGCAAAGAGCAGGGGTTATCTACAATGTTAGGACAAGTTTGCCTATAAACCTAAGGGGGGTAAACTGAATAAACTCCGAAATGAGTCCATAAACTAGAAATTCCGAAATGAGTGAATAAACTACAAACTCCGAAATGAGTCCATAAACTAGAGACTCCGGAATGAGTGAATAAACTACAAACTCCGAAATGAGTCCATAACTAAAGACACCGGAATGAGTGAATAAACTACAAACTCCGAAATGAGTCCATAAACTAGAAACTCCGCAATGAGTACATAAACTACATTACGCCAAGTCAAGACATCGAAGGAAAGAGAAGCGCTAGTATGAAATGAAATATGTTTTTTATTCATGAATCAAAATGAATACAAGATACTCTTATTTATGAATCAAAATGAATACAAAAAAAGGAGAATATACAGCAACAAAAATGTCTACGTCGGCGGACGGTTCAATAAGCCAGCAAGTTCGTCATTTTTCCGCGGGACTTCTGCTTCGAGCTCTGTCAGTGCCGCAAGACGAGTCCCTGCCTATGTCTGTTGATTCTGGTATGAAGCAAACTGACTCTCAAGCTCTTTCTCGGCGACCTTGTGGGCTTCAACTATCTCACGTATAAAAATAACGGCTTTGTCAAGAGCCACCATCTCTGTAATGGCTTCTTAAAGCACCCGCCAAATTTCGTATGCATAAGTGGTCTTGACAGTGAGCTGGGCTTGAAGCTCCCATAAAGCTTTTGAAGCCAACTCCCTTGCCGAAAACTTCCGGTTAATCCTTTTCTCGCACAACTGGAGATTGGCTGCACATCGTTCGATCCACCCACGCAGGCTCACCTTTACAGACAAGATGTCGGAGGGAAGGAGTATGCATTCAATCCCATGTAGACAGGCATCCACTCTGCGACAGTACTCAATCCAGGTACGCACCAATGCCTCGTTATGATAAGGGGCAAGAACAGATAAGGAAGCGTTGGCTTCAGCAGCGAATTCTTCGACCGTGACAGAAGTACCAGAATGAAGATCTTCGATGAGAGACGCCAGGGAATAAACGCTCTGTTTTGCCATCCTCTCATATACGCGTCGGGTGTAAGGGCCTGGTGGCATGGAGATCCGAGAATATAATGAGGTCAGGACTGGCAAAGCTGTGAAGATATATGTGCGGTCAGTTGTATTTCCAAATATAGAGTAAACAAAACGAAGGCAAAAATAAAACGTCACTTACCCACAGTCATGCCAGGTGGGTTTGAGAGATCCCCAGGTCCATCAAGAATCTCGACTTCGTCGTCGGCTTCAAGAACTGTGGTTTAAAATGAAGGGCATATCAGCATCATTATAAAAATATAAAACAAAAAAGGCAAAAGATTACCGACCTTGGCAAGAAGAAAGCACTATGCTTTGTGGAGGTATTGCTTGTGGGGCCGCCATGTCAAGCAATCGCTGGAAGGTTTTCCTCGGGGAAAGAT
Source organism: Agapanthus africanus (assembly GCA_030015575.1). NCBI lineage: Eukaryota > Viridiplantae > Streptophyta > Magnoliopsida > Asparagales > Amaryllidaceae > Agapanthus > Agapanthus africanus. The sequence continues at coordinate 749,890,743 of CM057340.1, read as the reverse complement.
CCACGATGGAAGCCGCCGGCTCCCACAATTCTGAGGGAAGGAAAAGTTCATATAATGGAGGGGTCATTAACTAAAATGTGTATGTATATAAGATTACCTTCGATACTTCGCCCGCCCTGAACCGGAAGGATGGCAGCTTCAGCAACCTCCTCTACACCCTCAGGTGAATCAATGAGGATATTTGTGAAATCTGTAGCCGGCATGGCAGCCTCCAATATAGGGACAAAAGAGAATCCGTTCACCGCCGAAATACGCGACCGGGACGTTGGGACGTCTGGCTTGAATTTTTGGGGTAGATGTCGGCATGCCCGGTAGGACCTTTTCCTATTTTTACTCCACACCGTGTGTCGTGCTTCGCGAACAAAATTGTGGTTTGCTATGGTTGCTTTTGGATTCGAGGTACTAAAATTTGGTGTCTTGTTCCTATGCAGAAAGAAGAAGTGAACAGTTAGATTTAAAGATACCCAAATATGAGTTGTATTCTGTGTATATGTGTTTCAATATATGATTTCGCTTAAGTGTAAGGTAGTTAGTGTGTATGTACTTTGTGTGTGCGTTTGTTATGTATTCGTGTTGTATGTGTGTGTTTCGGATGTCAGGGGTAAGGCTTCTATCCCATTAAGAATGTACAGAGTAGACACCCATTCGCTTGTGCTTTCATCCGTTTCGAGTAAATTTCGGCATCACCTCCCCGCTGTTCTCCGAGTACACTGTAATAGAATAGATAATCATTTCAATGCTGTGAAACAACGTTGAAATGAACATCTAATCTATCTTTATACACGGAGAACCAGCGGAAAAGTACCGACGAAATAACTCGAAACGAATGAAAATACAAGTGAATGCAGGTATTTGCTTTATACATTCCTAACTTGTCCATACTGGACAAATCTATCGGTTATCATACGATTGAATCTTCTCGTCACATAGACTATACGACGGTTGTTAGTACCGAACTATACCGTCCGATATTTAACAATTTTCGTATAGCTCTATGTCACGACGAACATCGAACGTATGTTAACCGATAGACGGGGACTAAGTCGCGCTTTGATTTTCACATATGAGTATCGATGAGAATATGAAAGTTTTATATTATCATCGAGTATCATATATTGATTTTAACTTGAACATTTAATATGAATAGGTTTTACGTTTACGTTTCGTTATTAAGGGTTCGAAGTTTTTAGTTTAGGGGAAATTTTTCTTGCGTTTACGGTAAACTTATACATTTACGTTATCATCGAGTATCCTACTGAAAGAACTAGTGCACCCTAAACCCTAACCCAAATTAACCTAATTAACACAAATTAACCCTAATCATCACCCTAACTCAAATTATCCCTAATTAACCCGATTAACCCAAATTAACCCTAATCAACACCCTAACCCTTCAAATTATCACTAATTAACCCAATTAACCCTAATCAACACCCTAACACAGATACACTCTATTTTACCTAATTAACCCTAGCCCAAACCCTAGCCCAAATTAACTTAACCTTAATCATCAGCCAAACCCCAACATAAATTAACTCCAGCCCAATCCAAAATTAACCCTAACCCAAACCTTAGTTCTAATCATCACCAACCTTATTTTACCTAATGAACCCAATCTAACCCTAACCCTAACCCTGAGCCTAACCTTTAACCGTAACCCTAACTCTAACCCTGAGCCTAACCTTTAACCGGACCCTAACCCTAACCCTACCTAATTAACCCTAAGGGTTAGGGTGGCCCAAACCCTAGACCGAACCCTAACTCTAAGCTCTAATCGTAATCCTAAAATCAACAATAACACAAATAAAAGCAAAATTATACGTTAAAAATTGAAATTAACTCACCTTAGTAGTAGTTTTGCCAGCGATTCTACTGTCGACGGGGTGGAGGAGGCCGGAGATTCCACTATCGACGAGACACAATCAGCGACACGAGCTCGCGGGATTCTACTGTCGACGAGGAAGTCGACGATGGTGTACCGGCGACGAAGAGGCGCGCGCGGGAGATCAGTGACGAGCGAGTTGGGAAATTTTGGGAACGATGAGGAAATTTCTGGGCTTCATTTTTTTTTATAAATAAACCTTTGTTGCCCCTACGGATTAATCCGTAGGGCCTTCTTTTGCGGTTCTGTAGGGTCAAATCAATGATTACATTTTAATGTTTTTGATTAATCCGTAGAGCACCGTAGGGACAAACCAATGGCCCTACGGATTAATCCGTAGGTTAATCCGTAGGGACAATAAAAAGTTACCCCTACGGATTACTATACCCGTAGGGGCAATCCCTTGTTATTGTAGTGCGTGTTTTGCATAATATATAGATGAAGATCTCAAACAGGGGAGGGAGGGAGGGGTTTAACAGTGAATTTGAATGGGAAAAGAAGGAGCAAAAGGAAATGATGAATGGAGAGATATATAGGTGACAACAAGCAAAGGATGAGGGTGGGGGGTTCTCTCTCTCTCAATCATGAGTAGCCACCTTGGTGGAGATGTCAGTCTCTCTCTCTCTTTTTTATTCGATCTCCTTCCGGGATCGAACCAAAGACCTCTAATTTTGAAGAGTAAATTAATACCGACTGAGTTAAGCCCGGCTGGTTAAACACTTTATACTTATCATATATATTCAATAGGTTCCACATATGATACTATATTTCTTATTGGATATAAGATAAGGCGTGAGATCAACAACTTAGTAATAAATTATACGCTCTTCTCAACTTTTTACGAATAAAAGTTTAGCTTGATGGCCCACATGGAGTCATCTATGTGATAGATAATTCATGACATATTGAAATCGGATTTGCAGGTGCTAAGCTAGGAAGCAACATAAGTCATGGACACGGCCATCAAGCAACATCTTGTCAAAACTCACCGATTCATTATGATTACTTCTAAGCAAAAACTAGCAAATTGAAATAGAATTTATTGAGTTCGCTTTTCCATTAGGACCATATGTACCCCTACTTACTCGGTTAATTACATATGTGGTTTCAGATTGGCCTCACTGTTTCTTTGGTTACATATCATAACCACATAGCTCGATTTTGGATTAGCTAGATATTTGATTTACTTAATAGTGAAAGAACATAAAGTTGTATAGTATGTCGCGATTAGACAAACTCTACTCTATCATTAATTATGGATGTCGTTTTGGAGTTTAGATCATGATACTCGCATCAGTAGACGTCTAACTGACATGCTTCTAGACCACCATATTTATGTGCATTAATAAATATATTTTATGTTTTATTATATACCTTCTAATTAAATTTTTTTACTTTAATAAATCCTTCTCAAAAATATTCAGTAAGTTAAATTCTTGAACATTTAATTAGGTGGAGCCGGTTGTTGCTATACTGAGGGGGTGATTCTAAATGATATTCTAATCACTGTTTCAGGATATATAATATAATATATATTCATGGAACATGTTTAGTACTAGATTACTATAATACTATATAACCTAAAACATGTGCTTTTTTCTTTTAGAATTAAAAAATCTATACTTAGAATAGAATAAAACGTGTGCCAATTAATTAGGCCGGTAAGGATATATATATTTTAGGCTTAAATGCAGGAAAGCCTCTCGTTTATAGCTCAAAAGCAGAAAAACGTCGTCTCTTTTAAAATCCCGCACTTTGCCTCCTGATTTAACTAACTGTTTGTTAACTTTTCCATCCAAAAGTTAGACCGTAGGACCAAAATACCCTTGAAAATATTAGAAGAAAATAATACTAAAAGGCTATTCCCTCTCTCATCTCAAGCAAACCCCATTCCTGGCACCCATCTCCAGCAACCCCAATCCCGACCTCGTTGCCACCACTCCGGCAACAGTGACGCACCACTGCAGTGGTCCCTCTACCTCCTACTGCAACCACCATCATCATCATCTTGTTTTTAGCACCACCATCATCTCTATCTCCACATATTGATCTAAAAGCACCATCTTCATCACCAACCCAACTCCATACCGCTCCTTATGGAGGGGAGCTTTCCGGTCTCCTTCAGATGTTGTCTCCCGTTGATCTGCCGATGACTGCGATTGACGGCTGGGATTTGATCTGGAGCGTGATCTCCTGCGATGTGTGGATCTCAATGGATTGGAGGAGATTTGCACTGAGTACCTGCAAGGAAGTCCCGCGGTGGTTTGGTACCACCGAGGACCCTCCGACGATCAAGTCAGTAACAAGATCCAAGCAAAGTAAGGGCTTAGTGGAGTAAAAAATGGCTTACTTGATCCCTCTTGGAGTGGGGCTTATATAGCGGCGGCAGCATGCAGGGGCAGGCGCGAGAATCACGCTGGTCGTTACGCTCCCGACGTCACGCCCGCGTGATAAGCGGATCTTCCCATTAATGGCGAGACAGGCTCGTTAATGGGGATCGTAATGGCGTGGAACGTGGAATGTGGCCGGCGGAGACCTCGCGCATGACGAGATTCACGGAGCGGCGGTTACGCCTGCGAGTGGCACCGTTGGTTGGTCGATGAGACCGAGGAAAATGGCCTCGGCGGGAGAGCTCGGGGGAGAGCGGGAGAGCCGAGACATCTTGGTCTTGTGATAGCTCGGAGGCGAGCTGGGAGGCCGAGGAAGCCAATTTGTGCATGGGGCTCTGAGGAGAGCTAGCTTGTGCTTGCGGGTCGGGCACAGGGGTGGCCCGGTCGGCCCTTTCTTCTGAGCTCTAAGACACGTTATCTGCCATGTGTCACGAACTGGGAGATCGCCGATATCGAGCATCATCAGCTCCCTCTCCCGTCTCTCCGCCCTCACTCTCTCCGGCGACATTATGGGCCCCCCATCCCACCGAATAAATGCAGCCTTCTTGCTCCAATAAAAGCTGCACTACAACTCATCATTTTTTTCTGACTGAATACAATTCCTCTTCATATAACTATAACCAGCGTTTAAGCTTTTTGATTAAATTTGGAATAGGGTTTTCATTTAGGCTTTGAATTTGGGCTTTAATTAAGTTTTATGTTAAAACCCTCTTAATTCAAGACTTTGATTGAAACCCTAGATAGAAATCCTAATCAAACATAATCTTTTTTTAAGTATAAATCAAGTTCGCCGGCGTTGAGTAAGATCGCCGTTGTGGTTGGGTTATCGCCGAAGTCTGATTTGCCGGTGGAGGAGTCGGATTGGCCATGGAGTTTGTGAGAGAGAATTAATTCTTCTTTTTTTATAGAGGGGTATTTTGGTCAAGACTCGTGCGATTTGGATGGAAAAAGTAACAGAAGTCAGGTCAAGGGAACAAAGTGCAGTGTATTAAAAATAAGGGTGGTTTTCTGCTTTTGGTTATAAGTGGGGGGCGGGGGCGTGGGGGGGGGGGGCGGGGGGGGGGGGTTCCCCTGCATTTAAGCCTATATTTTAATCAAAATACAAAACAATTAGAACAAAAACACTCAACTTTAATTGACATTAAAATAAGTTGTTATCAGTAATGTTTATTACGGTGTCGAAGTGAGTGAGTCAGTGCACCCACACCTCATTTACCAAATGTATACAATTTAGAGGATCTAAGAAAATAAAAGAAAAATTCAAAATATAATAAAGAATCTTGGCATGATAATTCAGAATTGGTTGATGAACCAATTCCATAGCAACATGTGATATGCTGCAGATTGAGATGCTTATTCTATTATCTGTGTTATTTTTGTGTTGATGCTATCTTCACATTCACATGCAAGTGAACCAGGGTCAGTTTGTTTAATGGAATTAGAGATTGAGTTGGGAGTCAAGGGAACAACAAAGTAGAAACAGTAGAAGAAAATTATCAAAGTTCGACGGGAGACATAATTTGACGGGCGTATTGCGTTGCATCAGGCAGTGTATATTTGAAAATTAGTTGATTTTGATCAACGCCTAATTCGGCGGGAGTCTCCCGTCGAATTAGTCATCGACCAAAACCAACAAACCTACCCCGACTTCAGCCTTCAATTTCCGTTAAAAAAAATTCCAAAATCAAAAAGTCCCCTCTCGAAGCAGCCCCCTCTTCCCGCAAAAATCACTTTCCCTCCAAATTTTTGACCCCAAAATCACTCGCTGCTGTCTTGATCTCGCACGTCATCGCCGTCGGCCGCCCCTTCCTCCTCCTCCTCCTGGTCGACGCGTCCTCGTCGTCATCGTCAATCCTTCACCTCATCACTATCATCCTCGAGACTGACCACCCCTCATCATCGTCATCATCATCATCATAGTCGAGCCCGACCCTCCTCGTTCTCCTCATCGTCATCACCATTGATCTCCCCTCCTCCTCATCATTCCCAAGCCCGACCCGATCACCCCTCCTCCACCCCCTTCACCGAGCACTCCATCCTCTTCCTCCTTTTTCGTCGGGCCATCCCTCCTCCGACCACTACATCCGAGCTTCCCTCCTCCGTCGACATCGTCCACCGGATCTATCTCGACATGAAATCGACGAAGAATTAGGTAAATTAATTTTGTAAAATTTCAATTTCCAAAACATGTTTATTGTTAATTTATTTAAATTAGTTATATTGGAAGATTTATGTAGAGATGTACGGAGAAAGAAATTGAAATTATAATAAGATTGCAGGGTTGACGTCGTCGTGATTGCTCGCTTTCTTCGCACTCGATATGCGTCGGAATACAGTACACCATCCTAAACCTTTTGATTCCTGACTACTAAACCTAAATTAATTCACCAATTAAATATTAATTAAACTGAAACCAAATAGCCCAGATCAAGATAGTTAATAACCAATTGACCATAAACGGTATAGCAAAGAGGGTCCTGAGACGGTCGTCGATGAACAAGAAATTCGCAATAAGCTGCTTAAACATATGGTGAAAATATGGAGAAGACACAAGAACTGTAAGTCGATGTCGCACACCCCACGAGTTCACGGGGAGAAGGAAATTGCAAAAAATGATTTTTACGGGTTTCACAACACCGACTAGAACCAATGATCGATCATAAACCCTAACTAGCATACTACTTGAGGTTTAACTACTCGGATGAATGTTATACCTCGTAGTATCGTGTCCTTCGGGTCTTTTACTCGCTGTCCTCCTCGTCATTGTAGGCTCCAAGGATCGTAACGGATCGTGGCTTCCTCGTCGCTTCCTCGAATCAAAGACGATCCATCCGAGAGTCTATAGTCCGAGCTCCAACCTCAACTCCGAGGTAGCTAGGGCAAGTAGCTTGTTAGACTAGATGGCCTAGGTGATGTAGAGAGTGAAGATGGAATACTTTGTCTCTTGGAACCTTAGATTTCTCAACTCATGAGACAATTAGGGTTTCGTATGAGAAAAGAAGTGAACTTGAGAAATGAGAGAGGGATTGTGAGCACTTGAGAATAGCTTGGCTACCCCAAGATAATAGATGAAGCTATAAAAGATATTTTGGATATAAATATCTCACCACAAAATATCTCACAAGCTTCACAAATAACTATTTTGTCAAGTGAGTGAGTCATCTAGTAGCCATGCTAGATTCAATGCTTAAAATCCACCTCATTTCTCCTTCCATAATGTTTAATCCAAAAAAGAATCCAAACCCTAATAGGTGTCCACTTCTAGAAGCTTTCCCGAACTAATTACGGGAATGCCCTGAAGGGTCCCGGTAGCGTCCCGGCCGTCGAAACGCGGCCAAAATGCGGAACAAAAATTTATCAAACCGGCACTATCACTACCCGAATCCCGGATCGACCTTAAACCCTAAACTAGAAAACTAAACTAAGAGTTAGAATCTTTATACCGAGATGATCCGAGTCCTTCGGTCTTCATTCTAAGCTCCTAGCGATCCTTTGATGATGTTTGGTTGCCGGTCTTCCTCCATCTCCGATGATCCACCCGAGGGAAACGGCACAAGCTTCAACCTCGTCGAACGAGGTAACCGACGCTCTAACGTCGCTAGCGATGGAGAGTGGGGGTGTATGAATATGTCATTACAATTTTCTCTCTACCATGAGCTCCATAGAGCAACCAAAGAAGATGATGAAGGAGGTGATGGCTTTTGGCATGAACAAAGAAAAATGCCTAACCCTTTTGTGTGAATGAGAGAGTGGAGCTTTTAATCAAGTGTGTCATCAAGCAAATGAAATGAGCCCCATTTCCTATAGTGGCCGGTCCCCCCTCCTCATTCACATAAAAGGAAAATGTTTCATTTTTTAATTTGATTAAACAATGTGAACCATTAAACAAATGTGCACCGTACCTTAGTCCATGCCAAAACCCATGCCACAAATCACATCACCTTTTCCACCTCATAAATAAAAAACAAATGAATTTCCAAAAATGGAAAAACATATAAATGAGGTGGCATCTTCTAAAAGCTATTCCGTATAAAATACGGAATACTTCCCGGTACATGTATCGAAATACATATACGCGTATTCGTACCAAAATACGAATAGCCGTGAGAGAAAACGAATAGTGAACAATAATACTAGAATACGTATTTACAAATACATATATAAATTATTAAATCAAAACCTGATTTAATAAACTGGTTTAATCCTAAGCCGCTAGTATTATTAACCGTCCAATTAAAGTCTGCGCAGCAAGTGCACATATTTAATCGGACATCTGTATGTATCAACATACCTCATGTACACCATATCGCCTGAACCGTGAAAACCCTCTGTGTGGGACTCTAAAAACTCGTCAATACGCTGGCAGTGGGTTTAACCACAAGCACGTCAGCGGCACTAGCTGTACGTAACGGCTACCCAGGTATTGAGCGAAAGAGAGGCCGACGAGCAAACTCATCCTGAACCGCTACTGAGCCTGTCAGTGACAATATCCGTACAGTCCGGTCTGTTCGTCTAAGAGTATCACATATCGAGTCTAGCGGGGTGGATAAAGTCATACCCCCAACAACGCGATATTTAGTGTCCTTATGAAAACCCATCACCACATGAGAAACTATCGATCCTGGATCAATAATTCTCGTCCACCGTGGCCACGGATTTATAGTGATGGACATCCATACACAACGCGACATCAACCCCTAATACCGGGAAAGACGAATCCCCGACGATCCGATCACTGCCTCCATGTGGCTCGGGACTGTACCCAACTAAAACCTGTTTGCACGACTCCTTTGAGCCGTGGTAAGGTAGTAATCAAAGTACAGTGGGAACTCACACGAGAAAAATGACGATCTCAGGTCGATAGACTAACCTGTACACATGTCACCTAGGAACTGCTATCTGACAATAGGTATAATACCAACTAGCAGGTTCCCGGCGAGTCCGTCCAGTGTACTCATAACCCAATGAGTACCTATATACTATCTTAGGTGAACAAACTAACACCAATGGCTTGTTAGACCTGGCCACCACCCCTCGTCGGGGTCTCGATCAGTATACACTAGTCTACACGGAAGTATCGATGTCCGGTCTCGATACTCCTACGACTAGGGACATTTAAGGATGTGCTTATAGACCCCCAGCTCCCACGTATGTAATCGCCATCACAATGCTGGCAGTCAAGCAAGAATCCTAAGGGCTCTATCAACATGTATATGATGATAAAGACAAACCAAATAGCATACTATCATCTTGAATAAGACTGTTTTATCGGTATAGGTCCTACCTCAGTCATCATAATCATAAGTCCGCGACTATGATAATTGCCTTGAGAGCACTATAGCCAACAATCTCCCACTTGCACTTAAGGCCAATTATTGCGATGTCGCATACTCACAGCCCGTGTGATACCGAACACCCAACTTCTCTACTAATCAGTTTCGTAAAGCCCGTTTGCGAAAATGATTGCGTTCGAGAAATAGCTTCAGTGACTGGATCCGCTCCAATGTTTCTTTCTGTATCTCTCTATATCTCAACTTCGCAGAGAAAACCATCTCCCGAAATGAGTAATACTTGTCTTAAAATTTGTCTGGATGTCTGATGGGACCCAGTTCATAAATGAACTCCAAATCCAGCAAACTACTTAGACTGTATCGTCCACTGAATTTAATCAGTATCCTGCGCCATGCCTTTCCTCAGTATTCGCTTGGACCACCTGTCCAACATACTGTCCCTCAAAAGAGGGAAAACTATAACTCTGACAGTAACTCTGTCATCCAGGTCACCTTGGAAGCCTGAAATAATAACCGTCTCCCGAAAGAGGCTGTCGTAATCATTTCCCAAGAACATTCACTTATGTTCAATAACTGCTTCCCAATGTTTCTCCAGGATTGGATTAATATATCTGCTTATTGCATCTAGTGCAAAAGTAATATCTGGTGTCGTACTTGACAATTCATGATTAACTCAATTGTCTAAGCAAATGATATGTTAATCATGCAGATCCCTCTCCTCTTTAGTCTGTAAGACACCTTTAGAGAGGGTGACTCCATCACCTGCAGGTATACCACCATGCCAGGAGTCGTCCATTTAATGTCAAAATACCCAGATTAGGATACTTCCCAAATCTAGATCTAAAACCATAGATCTAGTGACCAGAAAACCTGATATTATATCCATATCCTATGTGGAGAAACAACTTTGTGACAACCAAAGTACAATCGATCGTAGTATAGGAATATCTCTTCCTATTAAGTGTATATCATCCCAATACCTGGACATCACTCTCTACTACTTTCTTACCAGATCCATCTCCTATTCTGATGAGATCAAAGCCTATGACTGTCACATCAAAATTAGATGATCTATTTCCGCTATCCCTGCTTTAGTCTATAAATATACATAAGCTACTTACCCACTATGCTTCCGCTGCTCCCACTGACTACAACAACCCTCTGGCAAAATCATATACACGTGCACTTCCAAAGCTAGTTTAGAATGACGCTATACTCATCCTCCTGCCGGGTCTTATAGTCTAGAACAGCAGCAATGGCAAGTCTGGGTAAACAAGAACCTCCCTGTCACCATCACTGAGAAGAGCGAAGTACCTCTCGGGTGCCTGAGGTTACCCACCAAATCTGCGGAGTGACTAATGGAACGTCAACAACAATTGAATCCTTAGGTTCTATTAAATCTTCAGTGATCGTTTGCGGTTCTGGAATCACTTCCAGTTCTACCATACTCCCACTTCTGTTTTCTGAAAAAATCCATTTTACTAAAACTGTAGCGAGTCAAGAACAATATAAATATTGATCTTCCTGATGGTAGAAAGTTAACCCTCGTCAAAGCCCGGGATAACCCACAAACAACCATTACTGAAACGTGCCTTGAGTTTATCCGGATTCTGGTTTTAAGTATCAGCCGGACAACTCCCTATACCTTAACATCGTTAAGATATAAATTGATTCTATATATATTTAATATAGAAACAAAAGCACTAATTTAATTTAAACTAGATTCAAAAACATGCAGCTGTCTCCAGTGCATATCATCCAAATGGAAAAAGGTCAATCAGCATTACTCATCTAGGAGTGCATCCATATATGAGTAACCTGAAAAAGAAACAAGTTCTCAAAACCATTACTATTAACTGAATACCTAACACAAGTATCTACATCCTCGAATACTTCGAAGAATCCCGATACTTCTAACAAATGGTCCTCTACTTTATTCTTATACCTATAACTTCTGAATATCTGGACTTTGCATTTCAACGAAATACATGTCCAGAACTGGAGAAGTCATAAGTAAACAGAATATAGTATGAGTACCAACCCCTTTGTCCTAATGGACACTGGACAACATACAAAACTTTGTATAAGTCCCCTGAATTCAACAACTCAAACCCTGTGTGTCGTAGGTTGAAAAAATTGTAGTATGGTTAAGAAGAATTACACCGCTGTAGAATGCACATTACCTAATCACCAACCGATATAGGTAAATGTCACAGACAAAATATCAAAAAGATATATCTCACTTTATAAAAATAAACATACAGATATATCAGTTTGAAATTGGTGCATACAACGGATATTCAAAACCAAATATTTGCCATCGGGCAAAATCCAGATGATTTCCTCAAATATCACCAATTACAACGAATTCCGATATAATGAGAATCTAATCACCCAATTCCCAATAACTTACTCCCACTCACCATCCGTAATAATATACAGATGTGAGAAACTGATCTGGTAAATACATACCCTGGAGTTAGATTCCAATTGGGAAAACAGATTTCAATTAACATTGCACAGTGAAACCGAAACATGAAAATATTTCAAAAAGGGTTAACTGGTATTCCTAGTAATGCCTCTTCCATTATCCTGAATCATGATAGTAACCATATACTTACCTGCCCTCACTGCAATCTCTTTATTATGTCTTTACTTATTACCTTCTGTACACCTCCTTTACGCTAATTGGTTTTCTTCATTCCCTACCCTTCGGCACCAGCCTAAGGTTTGGAAGAAGACTATCCAATAAGCATAATAGGTGTACTCTCCTAATCCTAGGAGCCTTCGCAACCTGAGAGAAGGTAATGGGAAAAGACATCTGAATAATCATATTCAATCTCTCCAGAACCAGAATCCATCCTCGAAAAAGTTCCTTCGAGTTCGTATATAACCATACAATGGATTTATCCAATGGAAGTGGATGTTCGTAATAATACGGGGTATTCTGGAGAAAAGCAAAGTGGATGTAGGAGTGGCAGGGGTATACCCGGTCTTTGTCGTGAATGATGGTGATCGCAATTTCCTTTGCCACTATTCTAATCCCTTTATATATGTCTTTACTTATTACCTTATGTACATCATAGTTAAGCTTGTTGGTTTTCTTCCTTCCCTACCGTTCGGCACCTGCCTATAGTCTGGAGGAAGACTATCCAATAAGCTCAATAGGTGTACCCTCTCTTAATCCTAGGAGCCCTCACAATCTGAGAGATGGTAAAGAGAAAAGACAACCGAATAATCCTATTCTATCTCTCCAGAACCAGAATCCATCCTCGAAAAAGATCCTTCGAGTTCGTATATAACCATACGATGGATTTATCCAATGGAAGTGGACGTTCGTAGTGATACGGGGTGTTCTGGAGAAATGCAAAGGTGATATAGAAGTGGCAATGATATATGCGACACCGTGACATTCCAAAATCCATAGTGTTTTAAGAAGGTTCAGTCAACTTGGTTTCATGAGTTTTAGTCAAAGGTCGGGTCATAGTCGCAGCCAGAGAGAAAGAGAGAAGAAACACTCAGCGTGCACTCTAACCTAGATCGGAATGGTTAATCATTTTATCTAATCTGGATGGCTCCCACTGTATCCTCGAATTCTTCTCCAAACCTAAAAGGAGAATTAGTCGGTGTCACCCGAGGAGTAATCCTACTCCTCAGTGGGAATCGGGATCCAACTATCATCGCATGATAACTTAATGGAAGCCACTCAAGTCACCACACTCCAGAAGGTATGCGCAAGCCTGGCAAGTTTCCTGTATGTTTGAAACTCCGGATATGATTTTTACCCCAAGCAGTTTATGACCTTGACGGATGCCAACAAATCATAAGTTGCAAGTCAAGTTCTGCCCGTCATTGTCCTGATTAATTTAGACCCACCCATACTCGCCCTTGACGGATGCCAACAAGGCTGCACGACTGTCCTAGATTAATGCATATCCATGCTACAGAGAAGTAACACATAGCTACCGCATACTATGCCTTGACGGAAGCCAACAAACATAGCACGAATACTAGGCGCTACTTTTCTGAAATGACGGAGGGCTACGGCTGGTTTTTGGCGAAAAACCTTTAACGTAATGAACTTGATATCGTTGAAGGAATCCAAGTAGTTTTATAAATATATAGTGGCGAAAATTTTTGCTAAAGAGGTCACTCTCGGTGAAGGGATCTCGGCTCTTTCCCCGTCGAATGGGGTGCAGGATATCCCAAACTGAATACCACGATGCAAAGCAAAAATAATCGACTATAGTAAAGTTATTACGTTGACGCAAACTTTTACCCAAGGGGTCACTCCCGATGAAGGGATCTAGGCCCTTGCCTCGTCGAATGAGGTGCAGGATATTCTAAATGAATACCACGATGCAAAGCAAAAATGTACGTCTGTAATGTCAGTTTTTAAAAAACTTGGTTCTAACAACATCATATAAAGGTTTGTTTTATCCTTGCATTGATAAGAATCTATGCAGTCCCATCAATTAATCACACAAGAAAAGAACGAAAATAAAATGTACGTATATGCCATCTGCAATCGCCACTGGGTCCCGTCATCACCCGTTAGGTTACTTAACTAACGACAGAGCGGGGACTGGGCTAGCGCGGGTGCAAAACATATACAACATCTACTAGTATATATAAATGTATATATAACATTCATCCCAGGCATGATATAAAGCAATATCACAGAAACATCACAGAAGCAGCACAGAATGGTGGATAATCTGGAGCCCCGGGTTTCACTTGAGCCGCAAGTGAGACCCGACGTTCCCTGTCGTGTGGATAGCATGTGCAATGAAACCTAGACCCCTACGAGCGCGGAAAGTTAACCGCCAAAACCAGAAGTGAGGCAGCCCCCTTCAGCAACGTGAATGGACCACCCAGCACTTCACGGAATCCGGTAACTTGAGCACCCCTCCTGGGTCACCTATACCCCCTACGAGTGCGGCGAATAGCACGCCAATTCTAGAGTAAGGTCCCCTCCGTCTGAATGTCATGAGATGCGGACCAGTTGCCCTCTGGAACCCGGCTATTCGTGCACCCCACCGCGGGGTAATCCTAGTACAGAAAATAAAATAATATACAAGGGTGACATCGACCTCAGCCCGGTCGTGCCCCAAAAGAATAATATACAAACTGGCAGTGACGGCAGTCCACATGTCGGACGCTCGCCCCACAATATCAAATGTACAAATGAAATAAAACTATACTAACATTGCATCATAGCTATCCACCACGACGATCCAACCAACATCACAGCACATTATAGAACATCAACGTGAATGTCACGTTCGCAAACCCGTCTAAAATACATATAGCAATTAGACGAGTTTACCGATCAAATGATATTCACGGTCGCAGATAGAAATGTAAGTACTGATAAACGCACACTTAAATATCGATCGACAAAATTCCAAATTGGCCCTAATAGCAAAACAATACTTCACTGAAACCTGGGCCAAAATAGAATATCACAAAAATCATAATTTTACATCAGGAGGCTACAGTAAAAATTTGGAAGCCCGTCGCTACGAAATGGCCGCGGAACCGCCGCCAATAGGAGCTTAGTGCGGCGGATCCGCGGCACTTTAGTGGCATCACGAGCTCATTTTTTTGTGTAGCCTTATATTTGCCTGCACGGATTTTTAAGATGCATGAAATAATTTTTTTGAACACTTTTGAAAATCGACAGAAACATGAAAAATGAAATCGTGGTTTCGGTAAAATCCGTCGATCGATCTTTTAAGAACGTCTAAACAAGCTAGTAGGGGGTTTAAAGGGCGGCTCTGATACCATGAAGGGTCCCGGCAGCGCCCCGGCCGTCGAAACGCGGCCAAAATACGGAACAAAAATTTATCAAACCGACGCTACCGCTACCTGATTCCCGGATCGACCTTAAACCCTAAACTAGCAAACTAAACTAAGAGTCAGAATCTTTATACCGAGATGATCCGAGTTCTTCTGTCTTCATTCCAAGCTCCTAGCGATCCTTTGATGATGTTTGGTTGCCGGTCTTCCTCCATCTCCGATGATCCACCCGAGGGAAACGGCACAAGCTCCAACCTCGTCGAACGAGGTAACCGACGCTCCAACGTCGCTAGCAATAGAGAGTGGGGATGTATGAATATGTCACTACAATTTTCTCTCTACCATGAGCTCTATAGAGCAACCAAAGAAGATGATGAAGGAGGTGATGGCTTTTGGCATGAACAAAGAAAAATGCCTAACCCTTTTGTGTGAATGAGAGAGTGGAGCTTTTAATCAAGTGTGTCATCAAGCAAATGAAATGAGCCCTATTTCCTATAGTGCCCCCCTCCTCATTCACACAAAAGGAAAATGTTTCATTTTTTAATTTGATTAAACAATGTGAACCATTAAACAAATGTGCACCATACCTTAGTCCATGCCAAAACCCATGCCACAAATCACATCACCTTTTCCACCTCATAAATAAAAAACAAATGAATTTCCATAAATGGAAAAACATATAAATGAGGTGGCATCTTCTAGAAGCTATTCCGTATAAAATACGGAATACTTCCCGGTACATGTATCGAAATACATATACGCGTATTCGTACCAAAATACGAATAGCCGAGAGAGAAAACGAATAGTGAACAATAATACTAGAATACGTATTTACAAATACATATATAAATTATTAAATCAAAACCTAATTTAATAAACTGGCTTAATCCTAAGCCGCTAGTATTATCAACCGTCCAATTAAAGTCTGCGCAGCAAGTGCACATATTTAATCGGACATCTGTATGTATCAACATACCTCATGTACACCATATCGCCTGAACCGTGAAAACTCTCTGTGTGGGACTCTAAAGACTCGTCAATACGCTGGTAGTGGGTTTAACCACAAGCACGCCAGCGGCACTAGCTGTACGTAACGGCTACCCAGGTATTGAGCGAAAGGGAGGCCGACGAGCAAACTCATCCTGAACCCCTACTGAGCCTGTCAGTGGCAATATCCGTACAGTCCGGTCTGTTCGTCTAAGAGTATCTCATATCGAGTCTAGGGGGGTGGATAAAGTCAGACCCCCAACAACGCGATATTTAGTGTCGGTATGAAAACCCATCACCACCTGAGAAACTATCGATCCTGGATCGATAATTCTCGTCCACCGTGTCCATGGATTTATGGTGATGGCCATCCATACACAACGCGACATCAACCCCCAATACCGGGAGAGACGAATCCCCGACGATCCGATCACTGCCTCCATGTGGCTCGGGACTGTACCCAACTAAAACCTGTTTGCACGACTCCTTTGAGCCGTGGTAGGGTAGTAATCAAAGTACAGTGGGAACTCACACGAGAAAAATGACGATCTCAGGTCGACATACTAACCTGTACACATGTCACCTAGGAACTGCTATCTGACAATATGTATAATACCAACTAGCAGGTTCCCGGCGAGTCCGTCCAGTGTACTCATAACCCAATGAGCACCTGTATACTATCTTAGGTGAACAAACTAACACCAATGGCTTGTGAGACCTGGCCACCGCCCCTCGTCGGGGTCTCGATCAGTATGCACTAGTCTACACTGGAGTATCGATGCCCGGTCTCGATACTCCTACGACTAGGGACATTTAAGGGTGTGCTTATAGACCCCCAGCTCCCACGTATATGATCGCCATCACAATACTGGCAGTCAAGCAAGAATCCTAAGGGCTCTATCAACATGTATATGATGATAAAGACAAACCATATAGCATACTATCATCTTGAGTAAGACTGTTTTATCGGTATAGGTCCTACCTCAGTCATCATAATCACAAGTCCGCGACTATGATAATTGCCTTGAGGGCACTATAGCCAACATGCCCCTCATCCGTATATACATACCGCATCCTCATTCCGAAGAATACGAATACAAAGAGACGAAACAATCCATCAGTACAATACTAAGATCCAGCTTAAACCAAAGCCCACTAGTATCATCCGCCCGAACATCATACGCGCACAAGTGCACGTAAGTGACCGAACCCTTTCGTAAAACCATACGACCTCTACATCGTTTCTCCCGATATAGGGAAACTCTCTATGTAGGACTCTAAAGACTCGACAGTACGCTGGCAGTGGGTTTAACCACAAGCCGCAAGCGGTACTAGCTGCACGTAACGGCTTTCCAGGTATCTGTAGATGAGAAGGCCGATGAGCAAACATATCCGAACTCCTACTGAGCCTGTATGTGACAATCTCCGCACAGTCCGTTCTGTTCGTCTAAGAGTATCGCATATCGGTCCTAGGAGGCGGTAAACGTCGGACCCCTAATAGTGCAATAAGTCGTGTCGAAGTGTAGTCCAGAACACCTTGGGAAACTACTGGAATACCAACCAGCAAATCTCGCTTGCCCTGGCCAGGGACTTTGTGTAATGGATCTCCAAACACAGCGTGATATCAACCCCCAATACCAGTAGAGACGAATCCTTTCTAACCGCCGCTGCCTCCAAGTGCTTCGGGACTGCACCCAACTACTACCTGTTTGCACGACTCTTTTGAGCCGTGGTAGGGTAGTAATCAAAGTACAGTGGGAACACACTTGAGGCGAAGTAGCAGTGTCAAGTCGACGGACTAAGCTGTACTCATGTCACCTGGGAACTGCTACCCGACGATAGGTATAATACCCACCAACAGTTCCTGACGAGTCCTGTCCAGTGTACTCATAACCTAATGAGCACCTGCATACTATCTCCAGTACGACGTACTAATGGCTGTGGGACAGACCATCTCCCCTGCTGGGATGAGAAGCGTATACACTAGTCTACTCCGGAGTATCGATACTCCGTCTCGATAATCCTACGACTAGGGACCTGTATAAGGATGTGCTTGTAAATTACCCAGCCCCCACTAGTGTGACTGCCATCACAAAGCTGGTAATCAAGCAAAGATCCTAAGGGCTCTACTAATCTGTATAAGCGATATGCTAAAAGAAACACATGCGCATATTGAAGTACCAAGTAGCATACTACCATTTTGGGCAAGACAGTTAATACAAATGTGAATATCCCAAGCTTCCATTAGTAATATACAAACCAGTATGGTACAATAATGGCCTCTAGGGCATACATCACTAACAATCTCCCACTTGCACTAGGGCCATGTACTGGCGTATCGCGGACCTATCTTCTCGATCGGCCTCTCGAATTGTGTCTGAGAGATGGCTTTCGTGGGTGGATCTGCAGTGTTATTCTCCGTATCTACTCTCCTCATCTCGATCTCCCAGATCAGGTGGTACCGCCTCAAAATGTCTTTGGACTTCTGATGGGACCTGGGTTCCTTCACGAAAGCTATAGCACCATTGTTATCGCAATACAGCAGTATTAGATCAACAATGGTTGGAACCACCTGAAGTTCTGTGAGGAACTTCTTCATCCAGACAGATTCTTTTGCGGCATCGCAAGCAGTTATGTACTCAGCTTCCATCGTCGAGTCAGCAACGGTGTCCTGCTTGGAGCTCTTCCAACAGACCGCCCCTCCATTGAGGGTAAAGACATAACATGACATATACTTGGAGTCTTCCTTATCACTCTGGAAGCTGGAGTCAGCAAAGGCCACGATCTGGAGGTCTTTTCCGCCAAACACCAAGAACATCACCTTAGTCCTTCTCAGGTACTTGAGAATTTTCTTTACTGCTATCCAGTGCCTCTCTCCTGGGTTTGACTGATATCGGCTTACAACGCTTAATGTGTAGGTTACATCTGGTCTGGTACACAACATCGCATACATTATATAGCCTACCGCAGAAGCGTAGGGTATAGATGACATGCGAGCCCTTTCCAAATCAGTCTTTGGAGACATCTCTTTGGAGAGGATGATTCTATAACAAGCCGGTAGATTACCACGCTTTGAATCTTCCATACTGAATCTTTTCAGTATGGTGTCGATGTACCTTGACTATGAAAGTCCATCTATCTGTTTAGATCTATCACGATAGATCTAGATCCCCAGAATGTAGGAGTCATCACCCAGGTCTTTCATGGAGAATCTCTGTGACAAGAATCCTTTGACTGACTATAGCATAGGAATGCCATTTCCTATTAAGAGAATGTCATCCACGTACAAGACAAGGAATACCAAATGTTCCCCTCCGAAAGGCGGCCGACGACGTTAGGACGTCTTGCCTGAGATTCGGGGCAGATGCTATTTGGTTTTATCCGTCCACCTCTCCGAAGATGCCAAGTTGATTTATGGCACCGTGTATCGGAGGTTTAGACGGATGCGGCTGATGTAGCAGACTTCGTCAGATTCCTCCTCGCATGAGGGGTTTTTGATTGTGGGGATGCTCTTCCCTGCAGGCGCAAGCCCCTGCAGTTAATTACGCTACCGCATCGCGGTAACAACTTTCTCCTTCTCCAGAATTTCACTTCGTGTCGTGTGTGTTTGTTTTGTTTGGGGTTGCCCGTGGATTGTATACGGAGACTATTTATTTCGTCGCCCGTAGGATGTGGATTAGTCCAAATCCGTACTTTCTTAGATTTGGGTTTGGGGTTTTAGTTTAAGAATACGTTAGCCGTATTTGAGGCTAAGATCAACTTAAACGTTCGTTAAGGATACATTAGTCTGGTTTGAGACTAAGATCAACTTAACGGGATCGTTTAGATCCGACAAAAGAGCGTTTGGGCTCTATTGTTCCAGTTTAGGGACATAGTGGTCCATTGCATGTATGGCCGTCGGGACCCATCACCTCTCTGACGACGTTGAAGGATTACAACGACAGATGTCAGAGGAGTTCAGAGATGTACCTTTGAACCAAAGTTGATTGGGGGTCTTATAGTCCAATTCGGGACTAAAGTCTGTTTGAATGTTTAAGGATACGTTAGCCATATTTAGGCTAAGATCGACTTAAACGTTTGTTAAGGATACGTTAGTCTGATTTGAGACTAAGATCAACTTAACAGGATCGTTTGGATCCGACAAAAGAGCATTTGGGGGCTCTATTGTTCCAGTTTAGGGACATAGTGGTCCATATTCCAGTTTAGGGACATGGTGGTCCATATTCCAGTTTAGGGACGTGGTGGTCCATCGCCAGTTTAGGGACGTGGTGGTCCATGTTCCAGTTTAGAGACGTGGTGGTCCATCGTTAGTTTAAGGACGTTTCGGTCCAACATTAGTTTAAGGACGTTTCGGTCCATATACGTATGTGTGTGGTCGTCGGGACCCGTCACCTCTCTGACGACGTTGAATGATTACAATGACATATGTCAGAGGAGTTCGGAGATGTACCCTCGAACCGGATATAAATTGATTTAAGAGAGCAATCTTGCTCAGTCAATTTAATTTAAAGACTTATGGCCATGATTGGGCT
Organism: Agapanthus africanus; assembly: GCA_030015575.1. Lineage (NCBI taxonomy): Eukaryota > Viridiplantae > Streptophyta > Magnoliopsida > Asparagales > Amaryllidaceae > Agapanthus > Agapanthus africanus. Next base: position 749,869,859 of record CM057340.1, on the reverse strand, counting down.
AACTCCAGTTAGACAATACTCATCATTTTATTTATTTTTGCATTGCATTTATTTTTATTTTTATTTGGGCTCTGCCCATAAAGGATGCAGAGCATCAATTTGTTTTGGGCTCTGCCCATTTATAAATGATGCAGAGCATCAATTTTATTTGGGCTCTACCCTTTTTATTGCTTTGCAATTTATTTTGGCCTGCTAGGTCTTTTTGACTTGGGCCTGGCCCTTTAACAAAAGAAATGCATTGTATTTTCAGGCGCTTTGCGCCAATCAAAGAGCGCAAGCGCTTGTGGTGACGACACGTGTCATGCAAGCGCAGTACGCTGCGCTAGTGCGCTGCGCTTGCGCTGCTGACACGTGGTGCACTCTGGTGAGTTGCGTCAATTTCAGAGAGCAAAGCTCTATCTTAAAGCGCATAGCGCAAGTGGTTCAGATACTGACACGTGGCGCTCTCTGGTGGCTTGCGCCAACCCAAGAGCGCAACAGTGCAGATTTTCAAATGCAAAGCACTATTAATTTGAGAATCTTTTAGATTCAAGAACCAATGGTTCATAAAAGAAGTGCAAAGCACTATTTGATTTCTTGATCTAATTTAGATCAAAGAAAAACAAGCTTTTTCTTATTTTAGGAACCAGAGGTTCATTAAAAGTGCAAAGCACTGTTTATTATGTGAAGATCATTGATCTTGTTCTTAGATCAATGATCTATTAGAAGAAATTTCTTCTATTTTATGAAGGTTTTTTTACCTTTTTCTTGAAACTTCTTCAGAGTTCTCTCTGTTTGAAGCTCTTGATTTCTCCAGAATGTTGATGCCTTTGAATTGAGGTCTAGGGTCCTTTTTATAGTGCCCATAAATTAGTTAAAGTTTGTTAAAGAGATCATTCTCCGAGTGATTTGGTGAATTTTCCCCACGGTTGGATCTTTGATCTAAGGGCTTCTGTTTTACAGAAGACAATCTTCTTATTTTTAACAAGATTGAGAAAGATCTTTCAGAAATTTAATTATGTTTGGCGCAAGCGCACCAGCTCGTGACACGTGTCGCGCAGCGCATAGCGCAGCGCAACTGCGCTGACACGTGTCGCGCAGCGCATAGCGCAGCGCAACTGTGCTAGCGCAACCGCGCTGCCACGTGGTGCGTAGCGCAGAGCGCAGCGCAACTGCGCTAGCGCAACCGTGTTGCCACGTGGCGTGCAGCGCAGAGCGCAGGCCAGCTGAAGCGTTGCTTATTTAATTAAAGTTTGAATTTTAAACAGAGCCTTGCTCTGATTGGATGCGCTGCCTTGGGCGCTGCGCCCCCTGCGCTAACGTGTCTGATTTTGACACGTGGCGCGCAGCGCAAGGGATCTGAAGCGTTGCTTCATTTATTTTAACTTTAATTTTCACTTTAATTTTCAAGACAGAGCTTTGCTCTGATTGGAGGAAAACAGAAGCATTGCTTCTTTTCCCACCTTGGAATTTGAACTGAGCTTTGCTCTGATTAGGGTAAACAAATGCCCCCCCACCGTTGCGCTTACGTGACCTTAAACGTGAGCGCAGCGGTGGCCGAATTCCAACCGTCGCGGCAACTTTTGGAAGTTGAACGGGCACTTGATGCCTATAAATAGGACCTTTGGTCCCCTAGATGATTTTCATCTTCAAAATTTTACTTTCAGAACTCAGGGCCCTGCTCTTTATTTTCAAGAATCTTCAAGAGTTAAACTCTTAAAACTTTTAGGTGAAAATTTTAATTTGGATTAAATTAAATTAAATTAATTTTCATTGATAGAGCCTCGCTCTCAATAGATCCCTGATCTAAAGGAAACCCATTTAGGGTTTCACTTAGCAGAGCTTTGCTCTACAGGTCTTAAAGGGATCTAAAGAGAACTAAAGGGGACCCTATTAGGGTTCCATAGAGCTCTGCTCTCTGAAAGATTTTCCTTGGATTTTCTTAATTCATTAATGGAGCTTTGCTCCTTCCAAATCATACAATAGAACTCTTAGGAGTTTTTCATTGATCTTGGAGTTTAAAGATGGCATTTTATTCCTCAGTGCATTATATCGTTTTGCTTAATCAGTCTTTCTGATCATTTTGTTGATTTTCTTTCATAGAAACAATGGACGCCCATATGTATGCTCTTAACGAGATCATCTCTTACGGGGACATCCGCCGACTTGGCCGTTCTCAAAATCGAGAGTTCACAAACGCGGAGTGTGCTGAAATCATGAGCCGCTTCGACGCATACAACGATCCGCTACTTCCCCGACGTTCCTCTCTCCTTAAGCTTATCGTGGGAGCCATCTGGGAAGCGCTTCCCCTATTCTGTTCCGGTATGCCGCTTAGGGCGTTGGATGCCGCCGAGGATAAGGTGCACTCGGTGTACCTGATGAACTTTATCTCGAAGAGACGGCAAGACAGTCTCGTCGATCTCTTGCACGAGGTCTTTCAACAGTCTGCCATTCTCGCTGCTTATCGGAGGGTGGAAGACATCAGGGGGGTCCTGACGCTTGTGCTCGCGAAAGAAAGCACACCAGAATGGTCCGCGAGGCTTGGAAAGTCATAGATAGGGTCGCTTTCGAGTTCCTCAATCCATGCCCTGGGTTCGAGGTTATACCTTTGTATTCATTTTAATAATGTTATTATCCATTTCTCCGTGATTGTAAGAACCCATTTTTATGATATGAATAGAAAATTTCCATTTCAGCTTGTCTTATCCCTTGTTCTGAATCTTCTGTACATGCATGGATGAGTGTGTCTCGAACGCTTGATCAAATGCAAATCGGATGTTTTTTTTGTCGCCTCTCTTTTTCTTTTATTATCAGCATGCTGTCTTGATAAACATAATTGGAAGATAACTTAGTTTTTCCAAAAGATAGCGATGGCTTAGGCCGCAGGTTCGGATCTACCGCCTAAGACTTCTCAACTCTACGAGCCGTGAGGGTCTCATAGAGACTTTTCTCCCTACGGATCGAGAGGATCTCGTAGGTGGGTTTTCTCCTTAGGAATCGTGAGGATTCCTAAGCGTGTTTTCTCTTGTAAGTCGTAAGGATCTCATAAGAGAATTTTTCCCTCCTACGAGTCGAGAGGACCCGTAAGCGGTTGTTTCCCTCCTTATCGAGTTTCGAGTTTGGAGAGTGAGACCCGTGGATAGTGTGCAAGAGACCGTTTTGGGCCAACTTGCAGGGTCCCAGTGCTTAGGAAACATGCTCCTTTTATGCCTACTGCCTAAGGCTTCATCTCACGAGTCGAGCCGCATCGAGAATTTCTCGCAAAGACATCAGTTTCTTCACAAGTCGAGACGAATCGAGCATTTCTCGCAAGAATATCCTAACGTCACAGTTAACCTCTGCTATTTATGACAGAAGTCCGTTAGGGTATGTGGTACTTAGGGTTTTGGCCGTCGTACCGTCGCATAAGCTGATATATTCCTCGATAGGCAATCGTGCTGCTCGAGTAGCTCTGCGACTGCCGTGTCTCTGATCCCTTCGGGTGCTGGACAAGACGTCTTCAAGCAATCTTCCTAGACAGTTTGACCGTCGGAAGAGCAAGCGTTAGGAATTTGCCATGCTGCTTTTTACTTGAGGTTAGGCTCATTTTGGCGAGCCCCGATGAGTCATATCCACTCCGCGCTGGTGTGGGATGATCTCTGATAGTCTTTCAGGTTTTATGTGAGTTGCCGTCATGACCCTGAAGCTAGGAATTTGGCCTTTGCTTCGTTTGCTGGCATCGCGTCTGCTGTATCGAGACGAATGTCACGGTTGTCTTTAGGTTGCTGATGAACCGTTGAGGTTTGGAACTAGGGATTTTGCCGTGGCTCCGTTTGTTTGATTGTCGCGTCTGAATCCTGCTGGAGGGAGAACGCTGGGGTGACAACTCGTCTGCTGTATCGAAACGAACGTCGGGGTGGAGCTGGAATTTTTCCGTGGCTCCGTTTGTTTGATTGTCGCATCTGAATCCTGCTGGAGGGAGAACGCTGGGGTTACAACTCGTCTGCTGTATCGAGACGAACGTCGGGGTGGAGCTGGGATTTTGCCGTGGCTCCGTTTGTTTGATTGTCGCGTCTGATCCCTGCTGGAGGGAGAACGCTGGGGTGACAACTCGTCTGCTGTATCGAGACGAACGTCGGGGTGGAGCTGGAATTTTGCCGTGGCTCCGTTTGTTTGATTGTCGCGTCTGATCCCTGTTGGAGGGAGAACGCTGGGGTGACAACTCATCTGCTGTATCGAGACAAACGTCGGTGTGGAGCTGGGATTTTGCCGTGGCTCCGTTTGTTTGATTGTCGCGTCTGATCCCTGCTGGAGGGAGAACGCTGGGGTGACAACTCGTCTGCTGTATCGAGACGAACGTCGGGGTGGAGCTGGGATTTTGCCGTGGCTCCGTTTGTTTGATTGTCACATCTGATCCCTGCTGGAGGGAGAACGCTGGGGTGACAACTCGTCTGCTGTATCGAGACGAACGTCGGGGTGGAGCTGGGATTTTGCTGTGGCTCCGTTTGTTTGATTGTCGCGTCTGATCCTTGCTGGAGGAAGAACGATGAGGTGACAACTCGTCTGCTGTATCGAGACGAACGTCGGGGTGGAGCTGGGATTTTGCCTTGGCTCCATTTATTTGATGATGTCGCGTCTGCTGTGTCGAGACGAACGTCAAGGAGATGACCATTCCACACTGGTGTGAGACGATCTCCAGTTGTCTTTCAGGCTTTATATGACTCGCCGTTAAGACCTTGAAGCTAGGAATTTGGCCTTTGCTTCATTTGCTTTAGTGTGTCCGAATCCTGTCGGAGGAAGGACACTGTTGTTGACATCTCGTCTGTTGTATCGAGACGATCGTCGAGGTGGTGACCACTCTGCGCTGGTGCGAGATGATCTCCGATTATCTTTCCGGTTTTATATGAGTTACCGTCAAGACGTTGAAGCTAGGAATGTGGCCTTCGCTTCGTTTGCTTTGGTGTATCCAAATCCTGTTGGAGGAAGGACGCTGTAGTTGACATCTCGTCTGTTGTATCGAGATGAATGTCGAGGTGGTGACCACTCCATGCTGGATGATCTCCAGTAGTCTTTCAGGTTTTATATGGGTTACCATCAAGACCCTGAAGCTAGGAATTTGGCCTTTGCTTCATGTGCTTTGGTGTGTCCGAATCCTGTTGGAGGAAGGACGCTGTAGTGACATTTCGTCTGCTGTATCGAGACGATCGTCGAGGTGGTGACCACTCCGCGCTGGTGTGAGATGATCTCCGATTGTCTTTCAGGCTTTATATGACTTACCGTCAAGACGTATGAAGCTAGGAATTTGGTCTTCGCTTCGTTTTCTTTGGCGGTGTCTGCTGTATCGAGACGAATGCTGAGGTGGAGCTGGGATTTTGCCGTCACTCCACTTTGTTTCGACCATGAGGTCTTTTGTTGACGTTGCATCTGCATCCTGCTGGACTGCGGAGGAACGCTATTGTTGACATCTCGTCTGCTGTATTGAGACGAATGCTGAGGTAGAGCTGGGATTTTGCCGTCGCTCCACTTTGTTTCGACCATGAGGTCTTTTATTGATGTTGCTTCTGCATCCTGTTGGACTGCAGAGGAACGCCATTGTTGACATCTCGTCTTCTGTATTGAAACGAATGCTGAGGTGGAGCTGGGATTTTGCCGTCGCTCCGCTTGATGGTGTAACATCTGTGTCATGCTGGAATGAGGAGGCCCACCGTCGTTGGTCTCCGGGCTGTAGATGTGGCCATTGAGATTTGGAACTAGGGACTTTGACATGGTTCCGTTTCATTGCGACTCTGAGATCGATTGTTGACGTCATGTCTGTATCTGGTTGGAGTGAGGAGAAATGCCGTTGGTGATCTCTAAGTTGTCGATGTTGACGTCGAGACCCTGAAGCTCGGGATCTTCCTTTGCTTCATTTGTTGACATCGTGTCTGTAATATTGCGACAAATGTCGAGATTGTCTCTAGGTTGTCTATAAACCGTCGAGATTTGGCTTCGCTTTCTGATGGAGCCTGTTGGGAAGGTATGGTTCCCTCTTTATCTGTGCCGCTGGATTGTATACAGGGATCGATGTGATCTCACCTGTAGGGCAAAAGTTTCATTCATTTTTTTTTTTATTTTCTATTATTTTCTTTCCGCGATGCTCTATCATTTCAGCTTTTATATCGCGAAGGTCGCGATTGCCCAATCATTTCGGCTATTTTTCGCGGTGCCCAATCATTTCGGCTATTTATTTTATTTTTACTCGCTGCTTTTTATTGCGAGTTGCCCAATCATTTCGGCTATTTTGCATGCATACATTTTTACTTGCTGCTTTTTATTGCAAGTTGCCCTATCATTTCGACTATTCCGTATGCATGTGCGACCTACTGGCTTTCCGCCGTAAACCTGGAATTAGACACCGATTTCGGCATCATCACCGCTACAACTGGGATATTGCCAGGAGCGAATCATCATTTGCCTCCGTCGATGTCGAACAAAGGTGGCTTAGCGAACAGGGTTAAGGCGCTGTCGACTAAGGCTTTTAACTTCATGAGCCGTAAGGGTCTCAAAAAGGTATTTCTCCCTACAAGTCGTGAGGATCTTGTAGGTGTATTTTCTCCTTAGGAATCATGAGGATCCCTAAGTGTATGTTCCTCTGTAAGTCGTAAGGATCCTACAAGAGAGTTTTCTCCTTGTAAATCGAGAGGATTTACAAGGGTCGTTCACCATACGAACATATCCCTAATCACGGATGAAACTTGGTTAGGGGAATGTTTATTCGCGCCCATGGTTGTATACAAGGGTCAATATGAGCCGCTTGTAGGGCAATATCGAAGGTTGTGAAGGTTGCTTAAGCACAGGTTTAGGTCTCTGTAACTTAAGACTTTCGAATCTTATGAGCCGTGAGGGTCCCATAAGAGAGTTCTCCTTACGAGTCGTGAGGATCTCGCAAGTGTATTTTCTCCTTAGGAATCATAAGGATTCCTAAGTGCGTTGCTCCTTTGTGAGTCGTAAGGATCTCACGCGGGTGGTTTCTCCTTACAAGGTCGAGAGGACCCTGTAAGTGTCCTTTAACGAGGTTACGCCCTTTCGAGTTTTCACAAACACTCGCCGGCAGTCCTGCTGTTTTTACTCACGGAGCCCTTTCGGGTTTTCATCCGTGCCCATTTTGCTTATGGACGTACCGTTTTGTTTTTGTTTTTTTTTTGTCCGCCTAAGGATGATGCGGGAGTAGTTTAAAGACGTTTCGGTCATACGTTAGTTTAAAGACGTTTCGGTCTAAGGGGCTTTCTCTACGACTGAGCATGATGCCCCCGGCGTATCCGTCTTTCTCAAAGCTTGCGGTTGTGGCGGGTTAACCTTCCAGTTTTCGGAGAGCGCGAACTTTCCCTGTTGGTATTGGTCTTCAACCCAGTTCTTGAAGACGTAACAGTTTTCGACCTGATGTCCCACTACTTGGTGGTAAGGGAAATAATTAGAACTGTTGACATCATCCAGTTGTAGTTGGTGTTTCGGCTCCGGTAGAGTGATAAGCTTGTTATGCACTGCCACTTCGAACAGCCTCCTCGTTTTATCCTGGGGAAATGAATAAGGACGTCTTAGCCTTTCCTCGAGGGATATGCATGAACGCACATTGTTTTGACGAACAATTGGTCTAGTGCCACTCGACTGTTGTCGAGTGTTGGCGACGAAGGTCATTTTCCCCTTTCCTTTATCCTTTCTGCTCGATCCTTTGTTTGCGGGGCCGAGATTTTTCCCGAGTAACGGGCGATTGCAAGGCTGAAACTCGCAACTCCTCAATTCTTTCATTTTTGAAATGGATTCCTTGAAAAGACGGTTGAGGGCAACTTCTTCATCAGAGTCGCTTCCAAAGGTGATAATTCGTGATCCCTTGGAGTCGGTTATACGACAGTCGGTGGCGGCTCTTTTGCGCTCATCTATTGCATTTTTCCGATGTCTACGAGCTACATACTTTGTCCTGTTGAAGTGTTGCTTTTGAGCAGCATATCCTTGCCACCAACACTTAAAGGATTCGCAATCTTCGGTAGGATATATGATCTTCTGATGATATAAGCAGAAGTTAGGATGCATATCTACTCCACCGAGAGTATTCTCTTCAGAGGGCGGTAGCTTCATTCCTGCTGACAGGGCTTTAGCGAACCTTTTTCTCGTCTTGAATTTGTTTTTATCCGCAGCGGATGGATTTTGATTTGATAGAAGTGCTTCGACTCTTTGGTCTAGTAGTCGGCGTTTGGCTCCTGCCAGTATGGCCATGTCACGCTCTTGATCGGCTTTAACTTTCAAACGAATCTCATTCAGGAAGGCATCAATCAATTCATCTGACGGCCGCGGAATTTCTGGTTCAGGGTCCGCCCTCGGTTCCTCGGCGCAAAGAGCCTTTTCATCATCCGCCAATGAGTGAGAGATCACATGACAACTCGCCACATAGTCTTCGGATTCGTGTGATGAGTCTTCTCTATCATTTTCGTCCTCAACAAAAGAACAAGATGCCGCCGGCGTGTTCGTCTTCTTTGAAGTGTGCGGCTGTGGTGGGTTTACCTTCCAATTTTCAGACAGCGCAAACTTGCCTTGTAGGTATTGATCCTCGATCCATCCCTTAAAGACGAAACAATCCTCGATCGGGTGACTTACCGTTTGGTGGTAAAGGCAGTAATCGGGATTAATGAGATCGCATGGCTGCAACGGACGTTTTGGATTCGGTAGATTGATGCGTCTGTTGCGTACTGCCAGTTCGAACAGTCGTCTCGTTTTATTCTGAAGAAACGAGTAAGGACGTCCTAGTCTCTCCTCGAAGGATGGGCGCGGACGCGCGTTATTTTGGCGAACGACCGGCTTTGAGTTGCTCGGCTGTTGTTGAGCAATGGCAACGACATTCGCTTTCCCTTTTCCTTTTTCATTTCGAGAGTCTGGTTTTGGAGGAGACGGTCTGTGGCCCATCTGGTCCATTTGGGCTAATTTGTCGATCAATGCCTGGAAGGTGGTCGGCCTGAAGAACATCATGAATTGCGAGATGGTCGCTTGCGGATCAAGAGTGCCTACGAACATGCCTACCGTAGGTGCCTCTTCTATGCATTGTTCGCATTTTGACCATAGGTTCCGCCATCGTGTTGCGTATTGGACCCACGTCTCGCCGGGCCTTATCCTGGCACTTATCATTGCTGTTATCGGGATGCGTTCACTAGCACTCGCGAATCTTTGTGTAAACAGTAGCTCCATCTCCGCAAATATTTTGACAGAGTCATTAGGTAGCTCCGAATACCATTCAAAGGCTGTTTCTGCTAAGCTGTTGACGAATTGGCGAAGCAACAGTTTGTCATCGCCTCCAGTGTTGCCGCATAAGGCCCTGAATTGAGCGCTGATGTGGATTCCCTGTCCCTTTATATATGTGGAACTTAGGGATCGTATATCCTGGCGGGTAGCTGATTTGGTCATACCAGCCCGGATAGGGTCGTCCAGTTCTAACAGTTTGCCCAGCCGATTCACTCGCCTGATGAGCTCGTATTTGCTGAGCTATATAGTCATCCAGTGTGGCTTTGGAAATGGTTTCTTCCTTGGCCGCTGAAAGAGCCGGAGGAGGATTAGATGTTTCCCCTCCGTCATTTTCGACAATGACTGGAGGGTCTTCAGCTGGAGGGTCCGACTGTAATATCATCCCTACCATGTCTTGGAAGATGAGTGCCATTTGTTTTATGTTAGCCGCTTGTTCTACGGCTTCTCTGTCCTTCTTTTCGAGGATTCTACGTAAGAAGTCAGCATCAGTTTCTTGTTCGTGACGCTGCTCTGATGATACTTCCGAACTTTCTTTCGGTTCGGTAAGTGCAGCCATCACAGTCATCATTTCCTGAAGCTTCTGTTGCTGCTCCTGGGCTTTTGTCACAGATCGGGTGAGCGGTCGGTGACCCGTCGAAGCACGGCTTTCCTCCTTTCCGGAATCCATATAAACGGTGTGCACCACCATGCCCCCAGACTTGGGGCGTTTGTGTTCGGTGTCTTTGCGATTTGCCAAAGACACAGGGGCTTTTTGCGGCCTCCTTTTTTGAGTGATTGGAGTTGAGGGGGCCGTTGTAGTGGGCACCCAAGTAGCTTTTGCTTTTTGTGGCTTGACAGAGTAATCTTTCTCTTGCCGCACTTTCATCTTTTTCTGTCGGTGGAGATAGTTTTCATCAATCACTGACTCTTGGACCTGTCTCCAAACTTTGTAAATTTTAGAGGACAGCCGTTGAGGGGGCTGCTCTAGCTTCTTCTCTGAAGTATTCTCCAGAGTTGAAGGAGTTCGTTTCAACATCGCAGTAGGAGAGTTTCTGCACACCGTATTTAGCAATTCAAAGCTGTTCCCGGTTGGAACAGCAACATCGATCCCCACCATCGGAGCTGGTGGCGTAAATCCAGTGGGGGAGTTGCCCCCAACCTTTCTTACTCGACGCCAGTGGCGACGTCGAGCGTGTCTTGCGGATGGAGTCACCTCCATTGTTGGATAAGCTTCTTCATGCCCCCTGCCCTGGGTAGGGGAAGCAGCTTTGAGGACCTTGCCTGGAGCAGTAACCGGAATGGCCAGCCTTGTAAAAACTGACTTCTCGGAAGAAGGAACCTTTCCAATGATTTCGTCCGTTTGAGTCGGGATGGCTATCCGCTTTGGGATGGCAACTTCGGGTATCGCAGGTTTGCGGACGTTCTGGCCCAGTCTATTGAAAACTGAGGTATTGAAACTGGGCGACCCGTTGAGAGGGGTCGCGGCAGTGGTAAGCTGATCAAAGACCGACTTCTTTAGGGATTCTTGCAACGTCATTGTGGCATTGAAGCTCAACGGTGGGAGCATGGTCCCGAAGAATAGTCCAGCAGTAGCTTGAGTTACCTGCTCCACTGGCATCTTAAAAAGGGAGACCGCTTGGGGCCCATAAGTCACCCCTCCAACGAGGACGGAGCGAGAGTTGCAGTTGCAGGCAGTGCAGTTTGAAGCCATTGATCTTCAGTTCTCTGCACGGAGCAAGACACCAAATCTTAGTACCTTAAATCCATAGGCAACCACAGCAAACCGCGATTCGTTCGCGAACACACAACACACGAAGTGTGGAGTGGAAAGAGGAAAAGGTCCCACCGGGCGTGCCAGAATCTGTTCCCCTCCGAAAGGCGGCCGACGACGTTAGGACGTCTTTCCTGAGATTCGGGGAAGATACTATTTGGTTTTATCCGTCCACCTCTCCGAAGATGCCAAGTTGATTTATGGCACCGTGTATCAGAGGTTTAGACGGATGCGGCCGATGTAGCAGACATCGTCAGATTCCCCCTCGCTTGAGGGTTTTTTGATTGTGGGGACGCTCTTCCCTGCAGGCGCAAGCCCCTGCAGTTAATTATGCTACCGCATCGCGGTAACAACTTTCTCCTTCTCCAGAATTTCACTTCGTGTCGTGTGTGTTTGTTTTGTTTGTGGTTGCCCGTTGATTGTATATGGAGACTATTTATTTCGTCGTCCGTAGGACGTGGATTAGTCCAAATCCGTACTTTCTTAGATTTGGGTTTGGGGTTTTAGTTTAAGGATACTTTAGCCGTATTTGAGGCTAAGATCAACTTAAATGTTAGTTAAGGATACATTAGTCTGGTTTGAGACTAAGATCAACTTAACGGGATCGTTTAGATCCGACAAAAGAGCGTTTGGGCTCTATTGTTCCAGTTTAGGGACATAGTGGTCCATTGCATGTATGGCCGTCGGGACCCATCACCTCTCTGACGACGTTGAAGGATTACAACGACAGATGTCAGAGGAGTTCAGAGATGTACCCTTGAACCAAAGTTGATTGGGGGTCTTATAGTCCAATTCGGGACTAAAGTCTGTTTGAATGTTTAAGGATACGTTAGCCATATTTAGGCTAAGATCGACTTAAACGTTTGTTAAGGATACGTTAGTCTGATTTGAGACTAAGATCAACTTAACAGGATCGTTTGGATCCGACAAAAGAGCATTTGGGGGCTCTATTGTTTCAGTTTAGGGACATAGTGGTCCATATTCCAGTTTAGGGTCATGGTGGTCCATATTCCAGTTTAGGGACGTGGTGGTCCATCGCCAGTTTAGGGACGTGGTGGTCCATGTTCCAGTTTAGGGACGTGGTGCTCTATCGTTAGTTTAAGAACGTTTCGGTCCAACATTAGTTTAAGGACGTTTCGGTCCATATACATATGTGTATGGTCGTCGGGACCCGTCACCTCTCTGACGACGTTGAATGATTACAATGACATATGTCAGAGGAGTTTGGAGATGTACCCTCGAACCGGATATAAATTGATTTAAGAGAGCAATCTTGCTCAGTCAATTTAATTTGAGGACTTATGGCCATGATTGGGCTAAGTCCAGTTAGACAATACTCATCATTTTATTTATTTTTGCATTGCATTTATTTTTATTTTTATTTGGGCTCTGCCCATAAAGGATGCAGAGCATCAATTTGTTTTGGGCTCTGCCCATTTATAAATGATGCAGAGCATCAATTTTATTTGGGCTCTGCCCTTTTTATTGCTTTGCAATTTATTTTGGCCTGCTAGGTCTTTTTGACTTGGGCCTGGCCCTTTAACAAAAGAAATGCATTGCATTTTCAGGCGCTTTGCGCCAATCAAAGAGCGCAAGCGCTTGTGGTGACGACACGTGTCATGCAAGCGCAGCGCGCTGCGCTTGCGCTGCTGACACGTGGTGCACTCTGGTGAGTTGCGCCAATTTCAGAGAGCAAAGCTCTATCTTAAAGCGCATAGCGCAAGTGGTTCAGATACTGACACGTGGCGCTCTCTGGTGGCTTGCGCCAACCCAAGAGCGCAACAGTGCAGATTTTCAAGTGCAAAGCACTATTAATTTGAGAATCTTTTAGATTCAAGAACCAATGGTTCATAAAAGAAGTGCAAAGCACTATTTGATTTCTTGATCTAATTTAGATCAAAGAAAAACAAGCTTTTTATTATTTTAGGAACCAGAGGTTCATTAAAAGTGCAAAGCACTGTTTATTATGTGAAGATCATTGATCTTGTTCTTAGATCAATGATCTATTAGAAGAAATTTCTTCTATTTTATTAAGGTTTTTTTTCCTTTTTCTTGAAACTTCTTCAGAGTTTTCTCTGTTTGAAGCTCTTGATTTCTCCAGAATGTTGATGCCTTTGAATTGAGGTCTAGGGTCCTTTTTATAGTGCCCATAAATTAGTTAAAGTTTGTTAAAGAGATCATTCTCCGAGTGATTTGGGGAATTTTCCCCACCGTTGGATCTTTGATCCAAGGGCTTCTGTTTTACAGAAGACAATCTTCTTGTTTTTAACAAGATTGAGAAAGATCTTTCAGAAATTTAATTCTGTTTGGCGCAAGCGCACCAGCTCGTGACACGTGTCGTGCAGCGCATAGCGCTGCGCAACTGCACTTGCGCAACTGCGCTGACATGTGTCGCGCAGCGCACAGCTCAGCGCAACTGTGCTAGCGCAACCGCGCTGCCACGTGGCGCGTAGCGCAGAGCGCAGTGCAACTGCGCTAGCGCAAACGTGTTGCCACGTGGCGTGCAGCGCAGAGCGCAGGCCAACTGAAGCGTTGCTTCTTTAATTAAAGTTTGAATTTTAAACAGAGCCTTGTTCTGATTGGGTGCGCTGCTTTGGGCGCTGCACCCCCTGCGCTAACGTGTCTGATTTTGACACGTGATGCTCTGCACGCAGCGCAGGGGATCTGAAGCGTTGCTTCATTTATTTTAACTTTAATTTTCATTTTAATTTTCAAGACAGAGCTTTGCTCTGATTGGAGGAAAACAGAGGCATTGCTTCTTTTCCCACCTTGGAATTTGAACAGAGCTTTGCTCTGATTGGGGTAAACACCACAGTTCTCTCTACAATCTTACTGTAAATGCATGATTCATCTGGATTTTTTATAAAGTCGAATTCTTTGACCGTCTCATCAAAACAGATGTTCCAACTCCGTGATACCTGCTTTAGTCCATAAATAGACTTAAGCAACTTGCACACTTTACCGCTGCTCCCACTCTGAATGAAACCTTCTGGCTGATCCATATAGACGCACTCTTTCCATTTAGAAAAGCGGCCTTTACGTCTATCTGCCAAATCTTATAATCGTGGAAGGCAGCAATGGAAAGAAGGATCCGAATAGATTTGAGCATAACCACTGGAGAAAAGGTTTCATCATAGTCCAAACCAGGTCTTTGATGAAAACCCTTTGCAACAAGTCTAGCCTTATAGGTTTCAACCTGTCCATCTACACCAATCTTCTTTCTGAAGATCCATTTGCAGCCTACGGGTTTTACCCCTTCAGGAGCAATGTCTAAAGTCCATACTTTGTTGGTGTACATGAACTCCATTTCGGTCCGTATTGCATCCAGCCATTTTACTGAGTCGCCGCTCTGAATGGCTTGGTGGAAGCTAGTAGGCTCATCATTGTCAATGATGCAATCCTTTTGATCCCTGTCTATGAGAAAACCGTAGTATCTCTCAGGCGGATGTGACTGCCTGCTACTTCTGTGGAGTAGCGCGGGGACGTCCGGTTCTTTTGAAACCTCTGGTTCTACCAAGCTTCCAGTAATAGCTTGTGGTTCTGGAATTTCTTCTAGTTCTATTGCGCTCTCACTTATCTGATTTTCTAAAAATTCAGTTTTCAAGAAGCGGGCATGACGAGAAACAAAGACCTTTTGCTTCTCTGCGTAATAGAAAAAATATCCCTTGGAGTTCTTTGGGTATCCCACAAACTTACACTGTACTGAGTGTGCCTCGAGCTTGTCCGCATGCTGCTTTTTGACAAAAGCTGGACATTCCCATGACTTAAAGTGTTTAAGACAGGGTTTCTTCCCACTCCACATCTGATATGATGTAGTAGGCACTGACTTAGTAGGAACCTGGTGTTGGGGTCGAAAATTGCACCCCGGTTGACCAAATCAAAGTCAAGGTCAACCCCAAGCCAGGTGGGCTGATCAGTCGAAAATATTACATTTTTAACACATCAATTTCCCTACTCTTTGCAATCATCTAAAGGTGTTTGGTATAAATATAGCACATATTAGCAATTCGTCTGTAAAATACCAAATAACATGTGTTATACATTATAACCGGCATTTTGAGGGAAATTGAGTGTTTATTATTGCACGCATGATCTTTTGTGTATCAAACACTTGTCTCGAGATTGTGTGGAGGAAATTCTCCAGGTAAAAGAGCCGGAACTGCTAAAAGTGCTGATAAAATACGTCAAGTCCAAAACTTGAAATCTGGCAGTGAACAAGAAAGTATAAAAATATTCCAGACATCAGAAAAGTGCCATAAAGCCAACAACAAAATAACCTGGAAATTTCATACAGAGAAAACACCAAACGGCCGCGGATCCGCGGCCGCGTTGACTCAGTGGGGGCAGAAACATTTTCCGAGGCTTGCTTTTCAACATCAAAACTTCTTCAAGATACTTCAGTTCCTAGAGTTCTCCAGAAGTTTCCTTTCTAACAGCCAAGCTTCTTGTGCAAGCTAAATACCTACCAAGCTTCTCATGAAAGCTAGCTAACTACCTTAATCTAGAAGATTCTCTACAACTACCTAGCTTCCTATGCAAGCTTCATAACAACCAAGCTTCCAAGGGAAGCTAAACCTAGCTTCTAGGGGAAGCTTAAGGAAAACACTATAATAGGGGACCCATGGCTTCATTAAAAGGTTGTTGGTTGTTCTACAATTCTACACACAAGTTGAGTGACACAACTTGTAAACTCAAAATCCTAGCCTCAAATACAATTCAAAAACCAAATCAAGATTCATCGAGTACCAAATCAAGCAAGAATCCAACAAGCCTTTGAAGCAATGCCGATCTTCATCCGAGCAAGAGATCCACGACGATCCGCGACTCAAGAAGACGATGCGAAGCTAGTTCGACGATTTAGTTCCTCCTCAAATCTTGTAATCTTTGAGTGATTGTAACGAAATGTCGATTTATAAAAGGTGAAAATTCTTGATCTTGCTTTTCTTTACATTTGAGCATTGTGAAGAGTTATCAATTCTTGATTGTTTTCTTTTTCATGATGTTTGAGTGAAAACTCCGCTTGTGAAGGAATCAAGAAAATAGATAGATGATGATGATGATTAAATTCTTGAACGATTCTTAAGTCTTATGAGTTTTGTAAATTTTAGGAAATTGAATCAACGATGACCTAGTTTTGAGTGAGATGCTTTCTTGAATGTTTTCGCTCCAAATTAGAGATCAACGATCGATGATTGAATTTCCTAGAGGCTGGAATTTGAATGCTAATCAACGAAAGGGCAAGGGATGATGATGGAGAAACCCTAGTTTCTTCAATAGATCCCTAAATCTCGTTGATTGTCATCGATCTAGTAACAAATCTTCAATAGATAAGAATTTGTAATCATCATTCTTCATCATCACTATCAATTGGATCGATTTCTACAAGGCTCTTTACAAATCTTGATAATTCGTTTGGTTTGGGACATTTCTTGATCTCTATCATTTCTTGATTTTAGATCTAGTTCTTTATAATTCTTGAAACTAAATTTCACAATTCTTGAATCATTTTCTTTTATCTTTTAATTTTCGACTCAACTAAAACAATAGCGAGCAAATCACACTTTCTTAGTGGATGATCCGTTCTCATTGACGAAACTACAATAGACACCGTCAATTGATTGCGGTATAAATATTTGGTTGGGAAACATTCTAAACACGACACGAAAACGATCAATCAAATGGCGTCGTTGCCGGGGATAGTGTGCTAATTTGTTCGTTTTTTGTAAATTGAGTTGGAAAATTTATTATTCCATCAGAATTTTTAGATCAAAATTCGCACAAGCGCTTAACGATTTGTTGTGATTTGTTGCAAGGAGATCTGGAATCTGTGGAGAAAGAGTAAAAATTTTCAGGACATTCCAGAGAGTTCAATGAGTTAACAGGAGCATCTGTACAAATTTTTTTGCAGAGAACAATTCAATGGAGCGCGGAACAGCGGCACATTGCAGCAGTTTGCGGCGGAACCGCGGTGCATTGAGGGTTTCACTGCACCAAATTTTTAGGTGAATTTCTGTACTTTTTTATCTCCTCCCTGCTCTGTCCATTAACCAATTTCTGCAAGTTTCTTTGCAAAAATTCGCAGCGCCGCAAAAAGAAAAAAATTGTGCATGTTTGATCTTGGTTGTTTGCATTTTTTTAATACGGAAATTAAGGGGCAAAGACCAAATTCAGATTAGGTGGGGAGTTCATTACCCTTCCTAAGCCCCAAAAATCAATAAACTTGCATCCGCATCACCCTCATTAACTAAAAAATATTTAGACATGACTCTAAGGACCGTCGCGCTCACTTAGGACAGAAAGAGGTCGTGGGTAATCTATTGCTTATCCACGTTTCTTTTGTGGTGTCTAAGGCAAGTGTGTCTAAGGCAAGTGGTTACTTAATTAGGCCCACTACCTACGTAGTGGAGAACCTCCCACATACCTGGCCACAGGAGGGGCAAAGAAGAAGTAGAGGATCTATCTTGCGACTTGTCTTCTGGAAGTTTAGGAGCGGTCTAGAGACTTGACCTAGATGACCACTAGATTTAGGGTTGTTTGTGCATTGTTTGTGATTTGATTTTTCAAAAATCCGTACTTTTTCAAATCAAACACCAAACTCATCTTTTCCTTAATTATCACAACGCTGTCACTTGTGCTAAACCATTTAGTGCATGCTTGGGTGGACACGGGATTCTAGTGCCCGTCTTGTCCGCGTTCCTCCTATCGACTCCGAAGTCGGTAATTCTACGTCTACTTTTTCTTTACCCACCACCACACCCACTTCGATGGACAATTCTCCATCGAACTTCTTTAACACTACTCTGCCACCGTCCGCAGGTGCGCAGAATCCGCCCCGCATCTCTCTCCAAGAGAGATGTTATCATATACGAGGTCCTCTTTCGACCTGTCTTACCATTCCACCGGCCAATGGGGACAATTTTGAAATCAAACCACAATACATCAATCTTCTACCAAAATATCACGGTCTTGAATCTGAAGACGCATATGTCTTTATTACCAAATTTGAAAATGTATGCGCTATGATGGGTACTTCACAGCTTTCTGTGGATACTATGCGTTTACGTCTTCTCCCATTTATTTTGTGCGATATAGCCGAGAAGTGGCTTTATAACACAGCCGCACATTCTATTTAAAACTGGGATGAATTCGTCGCAGCTTTCCTTAAGAAATTCTACCCCAATCATAAAACAACTCAAGTCCGTAGCGAAATAAATCAATTTACCCAGCTTCCAAATGAACCATTCTCGAAGTGTTTTGAACGCTTCAAGGATCTGTTAGTTCAATGTCCACATCACGGAATCCCTAGATGGGATCTGTGCAGAATCATATATTAGAGCATTAATCCTACCACAAAACAGACCCTTCAATCCATGTGTCAAGGCACCTTCATGACTAAAGATGATGGTGAAGCCTGGAGATTTTTAGAAGATTTTGCTGAAAAATCTTTACAGTGGGAGAGTATAAATCAGTCATCATCTAAGGGTGGCATTCACCAAATTGATGTTTCCATAGGAGTTAGAGGTGAAATGGCAGCAATGCAAAAGAAACTCGAAGCTATGGAACATAAATTTTTAGCAGCCTCCCTAAATCAGATGTCACTCCCCAAAACTGTCTGTGGATGCTGTTCTGATCCATCTCATCTTACGGAAGAATGTCCATTGAATTCTCTGTTTCAAGGTCAAGAGCATACCAATGCTGCTTTCCAACAAAGACCTAGAAACGATCCGTATTCTTCCACTTATAATCAAGGTTGGAGGAATCACCCTAACTTTGCTTGGAACCAAAAACAAACTCAAAACACGGTTCCAAATCAAAACAATTTCTAAAGGGCTCCTCCACCACAACAGCAGCCATTTCAACTGACTCAGCACCCCCTACCAATCACAAAACTTTCAAAACCCTGTCAACACACCTGTACCGTATAATCCTTTGCAGTTGACCGGTACTGATAATTCCTCTTCACTCGAACGGACTTTTGAAATGTTCATGATACAAATGTCGGATGAATTTAAGTCTTTTCTCGATAAATTCCAGAAAAACTCTGACCTCAATAGTGAGAGTCTTAAATCGATGGAAGCTCAAATTGCCCAATTAAAAACCGAAATGAGTGCTAGAGAGAAAGGGAAACTTCCGTCTCAACCCCTACCAAATCCTGGGCATTCGCAATACTACAATGTGAATGCCATCACAACGTTGAGATCAGGAAGAGTGCTGAATAATCACGTTGGGGAAGAGATTGATGATAATGAAAAATCTATCAATAATATACCGGCTGACACTTTTCCTTCCACATCTACTTCTACTTCTAATCCTACTTTATCTACCCCACCACCTTCTTGCGAGCCTATTCTTCGTTTTCCTCAAGGCTCGACACCTCAGCATACCTCTTCTAGCCCACCAAAGACGATCCCCACTCCTATTCTGGGATCACTTCCACACACACCACCTTCTCCAATGTTGGACCCAGCTCTTATTGCTAAAGCTCCTTATCCGAATCGGTTAAGGGGTAACAAATCGAGTCTACATATGGAGAAGATCATAGAAATGTTCAAACAGGTTAACATCAATATCCCTCTCCTAGATGCTATTCAACAAGTCCCCGCTTATGCGAAAATTCTCAAAGACTTGTGTACTAGGAAGAGGAAGACTCAAGTGCCCAAAAAGGTTTTCATGACTAATAATGTTAGCACTGCTTTTACCCCACAATTACCAAAGAAACGTAAGGACCCAGGATGTCCTACGATATCGATTTCTATTGGGGGTAAAAACACAAACCGTGCTTTACTTGACCTTGGGTAAAGTGTTAACCTGCTTCCATATTCTGTTTATGAGCAGTTAGGGATTGGAGAGTTGAAACCAGCTCATTGCACTCTCCAAATGGCAGACCGTTCAATCACCAAACCTAGGGGTGAACTGGAGGATATGTTGATAAAAGTCAGGGAATTCATATTCCCTGTGGACTTTATTGTTCTCGATACACAACCTATAGCAAACCCACGGAACCAAATTCCGGTGATTTTAGGTCGACCATTCCTTGCCACTTCTAATGCTGTCATTAACTGTCGAAATGGTTCAATGAACCTATCTTTTGGAAAAATGACAATTGAACTGAACATCTACAAAATTGGAAGTCAGCCGTCTGAACCCTCTGCTCACATACTTGATGTCTGTTCTGTCCACGAGATTGCTCCCGAAAGTTGCGAAGTTGATGAACTTTGTTTTGAAGATCTCGATGACACTAGCACATCAATGTTTGATCTTTCACATCTTAGTGAGGACACTCTTTCCACTCCTGAGTCTGAAACTCTTGACTCATCACCTTTCGAGTCTGTATCTTTTGCAGGCTACGAGCTTCTTTGTGACTCTGAATATCATTCGATGATCCCACCTTCTATAGTTTCTCCGCCAGCATTAGATCTCAAACTTTTACCTTCTCATCTTAAATATGCATATTTAGGTGAGAATGAGTCCTTACCAGTGATCATATCCGCTTCTCTAGCCTCAGAGCAAGAGAATGCGCTTCTGACGGTATTGAGATCTAATAGGCAGGCGTTTGGTTGAACTATGGCTGACATCAAAGGGATTAGTCCCTTGATTGTTGAACATCATATACATTTGATGGATGAAGCCAAGCCAACCCGAGAACCACAGAGATGGTTGAACCCCGTCATGAAGGATGCGGTGAAGAAAGAGATCGTCAAATGCCTTGACAATGGTATCATTTACCCAATCTCCGATAGCCAATGGGTCGGTCCAATTCATGTCGTTTCTAAGAAATCTGGTATCACGGTCATAACTGTTAGTTATATGTATGCCCTAGAGGCCATTACTGTACATAGGATGTATATTGTAGTGGATGCTGGGACATATATAGGGAGGACTTTCTTGCTCGACATGATAGTATGCTATCTGGTTGAACTTTACCTTAACGTGTATACTGATCGTCTCTCTGTTACATGTTGGTAAAGCCCTTAGGATGTGTGCTTGACTACCTGGACTATGATGCGGATCATACTAGTGGGGACATGGTAGTCCATAAGTACATCCTTCAAAGTCCCTAGTCGAGGGTGTATCGAGACGGGGCATTGATATACCAGAGTAGACTAGCGTATACCTTCTCGACCCATACAGATGGGCGATGGATGATCCCATATCCATTGGTGTTTGACATCAGAGATGATACACGGGTGCTCAGTAGAGACTGGGTACACTGGACGGACTCGCCGAGAACTCCCAGATGGTATTATACCTCACGTCAGATGGCAGTTCTCTGGTGACACTGGTACAGAGTAGTCTGTTGACCCGAGATCGTCATAGAGTCTTGTGTGGTTCCCACTGTGCTTTGATTTCCATCTTACCACGTCCAAGAGGGCGTGCAAAACGGTAGTTTTTGGGTACAGTCCCGAGTCACATGGAGGCAATGAGCGATAGGAGGGGATTCGTCTCTCCCGGTATAGGGAGTTGATGTTGCGCTGTGTTCGATTGGCTATAACAGGAAATCCCTGGCCAGGGTTGCTGAGATTTACTGGTAAGTGTTACCAGTAGTATCTCGAATGGTTATAGACCTCATATCGACACGACTTATTGAGCTATTGGGGTCTGACGTTTACCACCCCTAGGCAAGATATGCGACATATCAGACGATCAGACCGGACTGTACGGTAGTGTTACTGGTCGGATTCACTGGAGTGTGAGCGGGCTTGCTCGTCGATCTTCAGATCGCTCAATACCCGGGTGGCCGTTACGTTTAGCAGACCGCTTGCGGCTTGTGGATGTTTGATATGATCATCATCCGCTGCCGGCGTATTGACGAGTCTTTAGAGTCCTACACAGAGGTTTCCTGGCTCAAGCGAAACGAAATAGGAGCGCATATGAGATATGTGCGGGACCGAGAATAATGCGTGTATGTGATACCGTATTCCATTCTCGCGATGAATGTGTCGAATGGTTGTATGCGATATAACCTAGTTATCGAATCAAGGATTGATTCGATAAATCGATACATTGGATATTAGCCGGTTATATGCGATATGACCGGATCGTTAAATCAAGTGTTGATTTAATGATTTAATGTATAATTATATATTTGATATATTAATTTGCATTAACTAATATTGGTTCACTTTAGATGGATTTTCTCACTCGGATGTGCGCATTATATATGTGATATGATTTTGTGCATTTGCTTGTATCATGTTTGATGATACATGCTTTTTGGTTTGTGTAAAGATTAAACCATGGTTATTTAAATGGTTAGGGTTTTGTTTTTCATATCTATTTATTCATTTATTTATTTATTTTCTCTTTGGAAAAAGAAATGAGAAGAATGGTGGCTTTCTTTGTTTGTAGTTGAAGATTCATGAACCTTTGACTTTGTCCACCATTCTTATCTCATGCTTAACCTAACCATTTGATTTAACCCTAGTTCAATCTCTACACTTGACCATGGTTTAGATTATGATAAGTTTTGATTTTTCTTTTCATTTTTAATTAACTTATCATAACTATTTCCTTCTTCTTCTTCATTTCTTCAAGTGAAGAAAGCTTGCCTCCATCAATGGCAAGTGATGAAAAAGAGTGAGAAATCCAAATCTAAAGTTTACCCACTTCCTATTTCTTCATTCTCTACCTCTTGCCAAGTAGTAGAGTGTGTTTACTTCACAAGTTTCATGACTTGGTGAAGTTGTGAGCTTGATCTAGCGATGCCTCGACGTAGATCATCTTCGGCATGGACATCGACGACCTAGCTTGCCCATTCTCCGACGAAGCCGACGCTAGATCCCGGATTTGATTTGGACAGCGGAGAGGACCTCGTTGCGGAGCTATGGAGGTGGAGCACCGGATCTACAAAGGTTGTATTTCCGTATCTTGTAGTTAAGTGTTAACTAGTTAGCTATTTCGCCTAGTTTTCTAGCAAACGATCCGTAGTCGGGTCTCTCGGCACCTAGAATTTTTGAAAATGGCATGTTCGATGCCTTGTGAGACCTCACTAGAGTGCCTAGGAACCCTACAATAACAAATGAGACAAATGAGTTAATCCATACACGTGCTCAAACTGGGTGGCGTGTATGTATTGCTTATAGAAAACTCAATGTCGCAACGAGGAAAGACCACTTTCCTCTACCTTTTATTGACCAGATGCTAGAACACTTAGCTGGACGGGAATATTACTGCTTCATGGACGGATACTATGGCTATAACCAGGTCCCTATTGCCAAAAGGGATCAAGACAAAACCACATTTACCTGTCATTTTGGTACTTTTGCTTATAGACGCATGCCCTTTGGGTTATGCAACGCTCCCGCTACATTTCAGCGGTGTATGATGGGGATATTCTCTGACATGGTCGAGAATTTTCTGGAGATTTTCATGGACGATTTCTCGATATTCGGAGATTCTTTTGCCGACTGCCTATCTCATCTTGACGCAGTTCTTACTCGTTGTATAGAGAAGAACTTAACCTTGAATTGGGAAAAATGCCATTTCATGGTCCAAGAGGGAATTGTTCTTGGACATGTTATTTCCCGAAAAGGCATTGAGGTTGACAAAACTAAAATAGATGTCATTCAAAACCTTCCTCATCCCAAATGCGTCAAGGATATACGATCTTTTCTTGGCCATGCAGGCTTTTACATGAGATTCATTAAGGATTTTAGCAAAATTGCTAGACCCTTAACTCTTCTCTTGGCCAAGAACACAACCTTTCACTTTGACTCGGATTGTGAGGCAGCATTTGACTCACTCAAACACTCTCTCACTACAGCCCCCGTTCTATCATCTCCAGATTGGAACCACCCTTTTGAGCTTATGTGTGATGCATCAGATTTTGCAGTTGGTGCAATTTTAGGACAGCACATTGAAAAGATGCCACATGTGATCTATTACGCAAGTAAGACCATGAATGATGCTCAAATTAACTATACAACTACCGAAAAAGAACTCTTGGCGGTTGTATTTGCATTAGAAAAATTCAGGCCTTACTTGATTGGCTCACATATTGTTGTGTACACTGACCACTCTGCCTTGAAACATCTTTTGGCGAAGAAGGATGCTAAAGGTAGGCTAATACGTTAGATCCTTCTATTACAAGAATTTGATCTTGTTATTAAAGATAAGAAAGGATGTGAAAACGTTGTAGCCGACCATCTTTCGCGCATCTCTTCTTCACCTGTGACCCTGCCGATCAATGATTCTTTTCCGGACGAACAACTCTTGAATGTATCCGACGAACCTTGGTTTAGGGATATTGTGAATTATCTTGCCACGGGACTTATTCCCGGCGAATGGTCGAAACAGGACAAACATCGATTTCTATCCCAAATAAAACATTTTTACTGGGATGAACCATATCTGTTTAAGTATTGTCCTGACCAGATCATTCGCAGATGTGTCCCTAATGATGAATTCAAGAGTGTTCTATCTTTTTGTCATGATCAGGCATGTGGGGTCATTTCGGTCCTCGAAAGACGACGGAGAAGGTTTTGCAATGCGGTTTTTATTGGCCGACTTTATTCAAAGATGCATTTGATCATTGCAAAACCTGTGCACAGTGTCAACACACGGGTAGGATTTCCCGGAGAAATGAGATGTCACGGCAACCAATCTTAGTGGTTGAAATTTTTGACATTTGGGGTATTGACTTTATGGGTCCTTTTCCCAACTCCTTTGGGAATCTGTATATATTGCTTGCGGTTGATTACGTCTCGAAATAGGTTGAAGCTGTTCCTTATCGCACTAATGACAAAAAGGTTGTCATTAAGTTTTTAAAAGAAAATATCTTTTCGCGATTTGGACACCCACGCGCTATCATTAGCGATAACGGGACGCATTTCTGCAATCGGTCTTTCGAGACTTTGATGCGGAAATATGCAATCAACCACAAAATTTCCACACCCTATCATCCCCAAACGAGCAGGCAGGATGAGGTTTCTAACAGACAAATCAAACAAATTTTGGAGAAAACAGTTTCTAAAATTCGAAAAGATTGGTCAACCAAATTGACGGATGCTCTTTGGGCATTCCGAACTGTATATAAAACCGATCTAGGTATGTATCCTTACAGACTAGTGTTTGGAAAGGCTTGTCACCTTCCGGTCGAGATTGAGCACAACGCAATGTGGGCCATTAGAGAACTTAACTTTGACTTAAATCAAGCCTGCAACTTTCGGAAGCTGGAATTAAACGAGCTAAGCGAACTCCGCGATGAAGCTTATGATAATACAGTAATTGTATAGAACCGGACTAAGGTATTTCACGATAAAAACATTTTGAGAAAAACTTTTACACCTGGTCAACAAGTCCTTTTTTATGATTCACGACTCTATCTTCATGCGGGAAATCTACGATCTCGGTGGAAAGGACCTTTTGTTGTGCGGTATGTGTACCCGCACGGGCAGTTGATGTTGAAAATGTTGAAAACGGTACATTTTTCAAAGTAAATGGACATAGATTAAAACTGTATTTTTCCACTGACCCCACGGAGGAGCTCCTGTTTTTACAGGAGCCACTTTATCTTGATTAAAATTCCTCCGTCTCACCTCCATGTCTTGTAAAATACTGTATCATCTTTAGAATGGAGGTGAGTGAAAAGAATAAGTTTGGGAGAGGATTTTCACGATCATATTTATTGCCCCCATCAATAAATTTCCTCCCAAGCTTACAGGTTTTTGTGATCTAGCGGATGGCAACAGTGAGGACACTGTTGAAAACAAGTTTGGGGGAGGTTTGCGCTTATTTTCGCATCATTTTGCATCATACTTTGCATAAGCACAAAACATTTAAAAACATATAAAAATTTTAAAAAAATTCAAAAGATAAAAATATTTAATATTTAATTAGATAATAAAAGATTAGATAGTGAAAAATTACATCCAAAAGATTGGAAAAATTTAAGAAAACCAAGAAAATTAGAAGTTTTCTTAAACGAACTAGTAATAAGTAGTTATGAGCCGTTGTCCCAAAAGTTAGTAAGATGAAAGAAGTCACTAATCTGAGGATAAAAATAAGTCTGAAAATAGTTCCTATTCTGAAAGCCAAACATTTGAATGTTGATACCCTACTATACGCACTTACACACGTCTTGAAACTCGGGATAGTAAAGGATACCTTGAAATGCTCTTGTCTAAAAGCCAACGTATGAAGGAAATAAAAAAATTGAGTAAAATATAAAATGGTGAAGAAAAATGAACACTGGTTTTGTTATAACTAAGGCAGCAATAAAAAAATATAGCGAGGGTACTTCATCACCTAGTGCTTTAGACCAACTGGTTTGGGAGTCACTGCTAAGCCTTAGGTGTTGCAAGACGAGGAAAACACTAAATACGCATAATAAGCAAGCACATGAATAATCGGTCGGTTAGTACCTCAAGAAGTATTAACGGTCGCATGAAAAATGTGTGAGCAAATCCATCTAAATATTCATCAAATTAAAAAGTACTGAGGTTGATGGACAAGAGTATGATAGCTTGAATTGAATTCTCCGAGTGTAAGGATATCTTTTACACACACGTAGGGGTATATGATCGATATTTGGAAGAAAGGTAGGAATGAAAAATAAAGACGATATTTTATTGAGGGATGATGTGATTTCTAACATCTTTTCATGACTATTAAGATAGGGCTCATGACAACCGAAAAGCTAGTGTAGTTGGAAACTCTGATTTTCAAAGTCTTTCTTTTATAATTCTTATCTTTAAATGTAACTTTCACGGTCTTCCTTTTATTATAGGATTTTGTGGGTACAATCAGCTGAAAACCCTCAGGAGACAACACTCCTCCTACTAGGGACACCTAGAGGATTAAAGGCTTGTTGCACGTGCTCAGTACAATCGTGTTGCCTACGAAAGTGTGCTGGTTAGTTTTTCTTTTTCTTTATTTTCTCCTTCTCTTTCTAATAAAACAAGTTTGCTCGAGACGACCAAAATTAAGTTTGGGGGAATTTGATCAGTCGAAAATATTGCATTTTTAACACATCAATTTCCCTACTCTTTGCAATCATCTAAAGGTGTTTGGTATAAATATAGCACATATTAGCAATTCGTCTGTAAAATACCAAATAACATGTGTTATACATTATAACCGGCATTTTGAAGGAAATTGAGTGTTTATTATTGCACGCATGATCTTTTGTGTATCAAACACTTGTCTCGAGATTGTGTGCAGGAAATTCTCCAGGTAAAAGAGCCGGAACTGCTAAAAGTGCCGATAAAATACGTCAAGTCCAAGACTTGAAATCTGGAAGTAAACAAGAAAGTATAAAAATATTCCAGACATCAGAAAAGTGCCATAAAGCCAACAACAAAATAACCTGGAAATTTCATACAGAGAACACACCAAACGGCCGCTGATCCGCGGCCGAGTTGGCCGATCAGCAGCGGATCCGCGGCCGCGTTGACTCAGTGGGGGAAGAAACATTTTCCGAGGCTTGCTTTTCAACATCAAAACTTCTTTAAGATACTTCAGTTCCTAGTGTTCTCCATAAGTTTCCCTTCTAACAGCCAAGCTTCTTGTGCAAGCTAAATACCTACCAAGCTTCTCATGGAAGCTAGCTAACTACCTTAATCTAGAAGCTTCTCTACAACTACCTAGCTTCCTATGCAAGCTTCATAACAACTAAGCTTCCAAGGGAAGCTAAACCTAGCTTAGCTTCTAAAGGAAGCTAAACCTAGCTTCTAGGGGAAGCTTAAGGAAAACACTATAAAAAGGGACCCATGGCTTCATTAAAAGGTTGTTGGTTGTTCTACAATTCTACACACAAGTTGAGTGACACAACTTGTAAACTAAAAACCCTAGCCTCAAATACAATTCAAAAGCCAAATCAAGATTCATCGAGTACCAAATCAAGCAAGAATCCAACAAGCCTTTGAAGCAACGCCGATCTTCATCCGAGCAAGAGATCCACGACGATCCGCGACTCAAGAAGACGATGCGAAGCTAGTTCGACGATTTAGTTCCTCTTCAAATCTTGTAATCTTTGAGTGAATTGTAAGGAAACGTCGATTTATAAAAGGTGAAAATTCTGGATCTTGCGTTTCTTTACATTTGAGCATTATGAAGAGTTATCAATTCTTGATTGTTTTCTTTTTCATGATATTTGAGTGAAAACTCCGCTTGTGAAGGAATCGAGAAAATAGATAGATGATGATGATTAAATTCTTGAACGATTCTTAAGTCTTATGAGTTTTGTAAACTTTAGGAAATTGAATCAACGATGACCTAGTTTTGAGTGAGATGCTTTCTTGAATGTAGATCCCTAAACCTCGTTGATTGTCATCGATCTAGTAACAAATCTTCAATAGATAAGAATTTGTAATCATCATTCTTCATCATCACTATCAATTGGATCGATTCCTACAAGCCTCTTTACAAATCTTGATAATTCGTTTGGTTTGGGACATTTCTTGATCTCTATCATTTCTTGATTTTAGATCTAGTTCTTTATAATTCTTGAAACTAAATTTCACAATTCTTGAATCATTTTCTTTTATCTTTTAATTTTCGACTCAACTAAAACAATAGCGAGCAAATCACACTTTCTCAGTGGACGATCCGTTCTCATTGACGAAACTACAATAGACACCGTCAATTGATTGCGGTATAATTTTTTTTGGTTGTGAAACATTCTAAACACGACACGGAAACGATCAATCATGGGCCCAAGCCCAGATCAAGTGGGCTCATGCCCGAGTCGAGCCCGAACATGAAGCGGCCGGCCTCCCCCATGCTGAAATAAAAAAAATCATGTAATAAATAATTTTGATGTAATTTTTTATGCATGAATGGGTATAAAACCAAATTTTTGTAAAGCCCATGGCTTATGTGCAAAAAGAAATAGCACATGAGCCATGGGATGGGCAAAATGTCATTTTGTAAAACCCAATGGGCTATATGTAAAGTGTATAGCCTATACAGGCAAAGATAATGAAAATATCTAAAGATCTTTTTCTCTCTCCCAAAAAGAATCAAGATCTGTGATCTTCTCCTTCCTCAAGATTCTAAACCCTCCTTCTTTCTTTTGAATTAAATCAAGAGTTTTACTCTTGCTTTTCCCAAACTAAATAGTTTTTCACCACAAAACCCATAAAGGGAAACTTGGATCTTCCATCAGATCTTAAAAAGGGAGAGATTTTTAAAATCTCACCCCTCTTATTATCCAAGAGCCGGCCAACAAAGAAGGAAGAAGGAGACCCATCTCCACCCCATTTTGGGGAAGATCCAGGGCTCAAAGGGAGAAGCCCCTTCATCAACTTCAAAATATTCTAGGAGTTTAACTCCTTATATATATAGAGAGAGAGACACACACACACACACACACACACAAAATAATAAGTGTTTCTTTCTGGGAGTACAACTCCTATCGCAGGGACCAAGTCTCTTTTTCCGCCCAAGCGCTCAAAGCGCGGGTGCCCGGACGCCCACGTGCCTGGCACGTGAGGTGCTAGCGCCCAAAGCGCTTGCGCCCGAGCGTCCACTTGCCTGGCACGTGTGGCGCTAGCGCCCGTGTGCCTGGCATATGTAGCACTAGCGCCCAAAGCCCGAGCGCCCGAACGCCCACGTGCTTGGTACGTGAGGCGCTAGCGCCTAAAGTGCTGGCGCCTGAGCGCCCACGTGCCTGGCACGTGAGGCACTAGCGCCCGGCGCCCACGTGCCTGGAACGTGAGGCGCTAGCGCCTGAGCTCCTACGAGCCTGGCACGTAAGGCGCTAGCGCTCGCCCCCGAGCGCCCGCGTGCCGCGCACGTGAGGCGCTGGCGCTTTTTCCCACGCATCCTTTGGATGCCCTTTCCCTTATATATATATATGTATATATATACATATATATATATACATATATATGCATACACATATACACACACACACATACTCTACAACACGGTCCCCCGTTAGAAAATATTTCTAACGGGGCGCTGCCTCGCACCCCGCGAGGGGGCTGCTAGCCCCCTTGACCCCCAGCCCGCTATCCGGGTAGCGGGAACCCCGTAAAAACTCTGCGGGGCCCCCGATATATCCATAACCCTTTTTAAAACACAACACACGTACACTGCACACTGAGTTCGCATGACCTGTTCGACCCGTTAATCGAAGGTACTCTCGCTCTAAAAGCGAGGGGTAATTAACGGCAGCTTAGTCCGCAGTTGCCGGAGATTTGTATCTCCACAATCAATAAACCCCAGCCTACCCTAGACAGGGGGAATCTGTAATGCGCCTGACAAGCGCGCGTGTATTTCCATCTCAATAGGGTAACGAAAAACATCCTACACCTGGTTCAAAAGATATGCAGCTGATTCTAGTGTATATCCCCAGAAGGATCGCGGCAACTCAGCCTTATTTATCATTGAACGAACCATATCCGATAGGGTTCTGTTCCGCCTTTCCGATACACCATTGTGTTGTGCTGTATATGGAGGAGTAAGCTGAGAGAGAATTCCATTCTCTTTTAGGTAATCCAGAAACTCGGCATTCAAGTATTCACCACCTCGATCGGATCTTAGTATCTTGATACTTTTTCCTATTTGTTTTTCCACTTCATTCTTATATTCCCGGAATTTCTCAAAGGCCTCAGATTTATGCTTCATCAAGAAGACATGTCCATACCCAAAGAAATCATCCGTAAAAGTAATGAAGTAAGAATAACCACTTCGCGCATGTGTAGACATTGGACCACACACATCGCTGTGTATGAGTCCCAAGAGCTCGCTCGCTCTTACTCCGTGTCCAGTGAATGGAGTCTTTGTCATCTTTCCCATGAGACAAGATTGACAAGTTGCATAAGAATGATATTCGAACGGATCCAAATATCTCTCTCTATGTAACTTCGTCAACCGTGTGTTGGGGTCGAAAATTGCACCCCGGTTGACCAAGTCAAAGTCAAGGTCAACCCCAAGCCAGGTGGGCCTAAGCCCAGATCAAGTGGGCTCATGCCCGAGTCGAGCCCGAACATGAAGCGGCCGACCTCCCCCATGCTAAAATAAAAAATCATGTAATAAATAAATTTTGATGTAAGTTTTATGCATGAATGGGCATAAAGCCAAATTTTTGTAAAGCCCATGGCTTATATGCAAAAATAAATAGCATATGAGACATGGGATGGGAAAAATGCCATTTTTGTAAAGCCCAAGTGGCTATATGTAAATGTGTAAGCCTATATAAGGCAACATGATGATGAATAACGCATACACTTTTCATTCTCTCAAAAATCTAGGGTTTGTGCCTCCTTCTCCTTTCTCAAGGGTCTAAAACCTTCTTCCTCTTTTTGAATTAAATCAAGAGTTTAACTCTTTCTTTCTCAAAAATAAATAGTTTTTCACCACAAAACCCACGAAGGGGAGCTCGGATCTCCAATCAGATCTCGAAAAGGGGAGACTTTTAAGTCTCACCCCCTTTTCTCCTAGATCCCACCGATCAAGAGAAGGAAGAAGGAAACACGTCTCTAAAAATCTAACTTTGGACAGATCTAAGACTCAAAAGAAAAGCCAAAGATCCTTAGGAGTTTAACTCCTTTCTAAATTTGTTGGAGTTTAACTCCATAAATTAGTTTCTGTTAGGAGTTCAACTCCAAAAACCCCTTGGGAGTTCAACTCCCCAACCTAGGGGCTAGGCTCCTTCCCGCAGGCGTTTTCTGTGGTCACGTGTGCGTCACATGACCCCGGATGCTAAGGCTCCCATCGGTCACGTGTGCGCCACGTGACTCCGGGGCGCTAAGGCGCCCAATGGTCACGTGTGCGCCACGTGACCCCGGGCGCTAAGGCAACCATCGGTCACATGTACGCCACGTGATCCCGGGGCGTTAAGGCGCCCAATGGTCACGTGTGCGCCACGTGACCCCGGGCGCTAAGGCGCCCATCGGTCACGTGTGCGCCACATGACCCCGGGGCGCTAAGGCGCCCAATGGTCACGTATACGCCACGTGACCTCGGGCGCTAAGGCGCCCAAATGGTCACGTGTGCGCCACGTGACCCCGGGCGCTAAGGCGCCCAATGGTCATGTGTGCGCCACGTGACCCCGGGCGCTAAGGCGTCCAATGGTCACGTGCGCACACGTGACCCTGGGCACTAAAGCGACCATGTGCGCGCACGTGACCCCAGGCACCATGCGCCCACGTGCCACGCATGCGTCTTTAAGACGCTTCCCCCCATTTTTTATATGCACTCCACACTAAATATACCTCCTCCGTTGAAAATTTTTTCTAACAGGGTGCTGCCCCGCACCCCGCAAGGGGGCTGCTAGCCCTCTTGACCCCCAGCCCGCTATCCGGATAGCGGGACCCCTGTAAAAACTCTGCGAGGCCTCCGATATATCCAAAAACCCTTTCAAACACAACACACGCACACTGCATATTGAGTTCGCATGACCAGTTTAACCCGTCAATCGGAGGTTCCTTCGCTCCAAAGGCGAGGGGTAATTAACGGCAGCTTAGTCCGCGCTGCCGGAGATTCAGATCCCCACAATCAATAAAACCCCGCCTACCCTAGGCAGGGGGAATCTATAGTACACCTGACAATCGCGCGTGTATTCCCATCTCAATGGGGTGACGAAAAACACCCTACACCGTGTTTCATTGATGTGACCCAGTCTACAATACCATAAGAAATCTTGATTTAGTTCTGGAGACTTTCTTTTAAGTGTGTTCTGGACACTGAAAACCTGAGCTTGATTTAATACGTATATACCGTTATCTAATGTATCTGACCCAATCAAAACTTGATTTAGGTGGATGTGGGCCACATCGCTTACAAATGTAAAATCATATCTTTCCTTAGAAAGTAAGGATACAGATATGATATTACAAGTTAGACTAGGTACATACAAACAGTTACGTAGAATCAATATCTGCCCACTTGTCAATCCAAGGTGATATTCCCCTACGGATTCAGCGTCCCCGCTCATTCCGTTAGCAACCCTGAGAGTCATATCACCTAACTTGATGACTCTACGGTTTCTCAAATCCTGTAATGAATTACAGATATGAGATCCTGATCCGGTATCCAGTACCCAGGAATTAGAGTTAATTGACATACAGTTTTCTATTACAAATACACCCGAAGTCGAAGCCACAACATGCTTCGGATCCTGGATTCTGGATTTCAAAGCCCTGCAATCCCTCTGCCAATGCCCTTTTCCATGACAATAAGAACATCCCTCCTTCTCTACTGTCTGCCCTGAAACTTTTGCCCTTCCCTGTCCCTCTACCTTACTGACATCGCCTATCGGCTTTGTAGAGGTCTTCTTCTTCTCACCCTTGGGTTCCGCCTTAGATTCAGAAGAGGAAGATTCCCCGATAAGTGAGCGGGTGTCACCCTGGTTTCCTTCAGAGTGCCCTCATATGGAAGTATAACTTTCTTCCCTTGGGCGTATGTAGAAGGTAGGGACTGTAGAATCAAGTCAGCACATGACCCGTTCTTCAACGTGGTCTCCATGTCCGTGAGCTCAACTATATAGCTAGTCATCGTAAGGACGTTGTACCCTACAGATGACCCGATAGTCAATCTCGCTTGAAGCAATTCTTTCGAGATCTCATATCTTGTGATAAGAGATTGCTCTCCATATAAATCTTTGTTATGGAGGAAGATGGAAGCTAAGTCCATCTTCTCGTGCTGCCTCTGGTTTTCACTATCTACTGAGGCCATCACGAGGCACTTGGCATTCACACTGTCCTTTTCCGATGTCTTACGGATATCGATATCCGCGACGGTGAAAACTGGACCTGAGACGGCGGGGGCTTGAGTAGTAAAGAGGTGTCCCAGTTTGTCATAGGTAATGGACATCTGGACAAACCTTTGCCAGTCATTATAGTTAGATTCAGTCATTTTATTATCTAAATGTAACCTAGTCTTGGTCACTGGGTTGCTGCAATTAAGAGATAGAGAAGAAAACACCACTTAGCATGATGCTCTTGTAAGTTTAGATTGGTTTTTAATTTATCTAAACAGGATGGCTCCCACCGTTCCTTGAATCCTTCCTCAAAATATAAAAGCAGAATTAGTCAGGATAAATCTCACCGTACAATACTTGCTTAACCTTTCAACCAGGCCAGTGTCGGTACTTCGAGGGAGGTTTTACGACGCTTTCGAGAAATTCCTTAATTAAATAAGCTATTTTCCCTGGAGGCGTAGCCCCACTGACACCTTTCTAGACACCTACTTGGTTTACAGCGACGCATCTGGGAAAGGATTGGGATGTGTTTTGATGCAGCATGGGAAGGTCGTAGCATACGCATTAAGACAACTGAAGACCCATGAGAAGAATTATCCAACTCATGACTTGGAGCTTGCGGCTGTAATCTTCGCTTTGAAGATTTGGAGACACTACCTTTTGGGTGAGAGAGTCAAAGTTTTTACAGATCACAAGAGTTTGAAGTATGTGTTCACTCAGAAGGAGTTGAACATGAGGCAGCGAAGATGGTTGGAGCTGATGGCCGACTACGACCTTAATCTTAAGTACCATCCGGGAAAGGTTAATGTCGTGCCGGATGCGCTTAGTCGGTTACCAGCGATTCAGGTGTTAACTACGCAGAGGGAGATCATTGCAGATTTTCGAAGATTCGACTTGGAGGTTGTGCTACCACATTCTACGGGACAATTGATGCAGTTGCAAGTACAGTCGTCCCTGGTTGAGAAGATTAAAGCGGCACAATCGCAGGATCCTAGACTGCAGAAGTTTCGAGAGCAGGTTGAGGCTGGACTACGAACAGATTTACTGGTCCACGAAGATGGTTCGTTGAGGTATGGTAGCCGTTTGTGTGTGCCAAAGGGAAGTGTTCGTGAAGAGCTTATGAAGGAGGCACACAGTTCAGCTTACTCTGTACATCCAGGAGGTACAAAGATGTACCGAGATATTCGACAGCATTTCTGGTGGGAAGGCATGAAACGGGAGATTGCTCGCTTCGTGGTTAAGTGCTTGGTATGTCAGCAAGTCAAGGCTGAACACCAAAGGGCTGCTGGTTTGTTGCAACCACTTCCGATTCCTCAGTGGAAGTGGGAACATATAACCATGGATTTCGTGACGGCTTTACCGCGGAGTCCAAAGGGCAACAATGCAGTATGGGTGATTGTCGATCGGTTGACCAAGGCAGCTCACTTTATTCCTTTCCGGGTTGGTCAATCAACGGAGACTTTGGCAGAACGGTACATGCAGGAGATTGTAAGATTGCATGGCGTACCGGTGAGCATCGTGTCCAATCGGGACACTCGGTTCTTATCATACATCTGGAGGAGTTTACAGGAAAGTTTGGGGACTCGATTGAAGTTTAGCACAGCTTATCATCCTCAAACTGATGGTCAGTCGGAGAGAACGATCCAAACTCTTGAAGACATGTTGAGAGCATGCATGTTGGACTTCAAGGGTTCATGGGAGGATCATCTACACTTGGTGGAGTTTTCTTACAACAATAGTTTCCAAGCAACTATTCAGATGGCTCCGTTTGAAGCTTTGTATGGTCGTAAGTGCCGTTCACCTGTTTGTTGGGATGATGTTGGTGAACGAAGATTACTGGGACCAGATTTGGTGGTACAGACAGTTGAGAAGGTGAATACAATCAGGAAGCATATGAAGGCAGCTCAAGGCAGACAGAAAAGTTGGGCTGACACGTCAAGAAGACCTCTAGAGTTCGCCGTGGGTGATTTGGTATTCTTGAAAATATCACCGACTAGAGGGGTGATTCGTTTTGGGAGTCGAGGGAAGCTTAGTCCTCGATTCGTTGGACCCTTCGAGATATTGGAGCGCGTTGGAGAGGTAGCGTACCGTTTGGCGTTACCGCAGTCTTTGGCAGGTGTGCACGATGTGTTTCACGTATCTCAACTACGAAGGTATGTTCGAGATGAAACACACGTCTTGGATCATTCGGAGTTAACTGTACGGGAAGACCTGACTTTTGAGGAGCGACCGGTTGAAATCATGGATCGTAGGGAAAAGGTTCTTAAGAACAAGGTTATCCCCCTTGTGCTAGTTTCTTGGGGTA
Source organism: Agapanthus africanus (assembly GCA_030015575.1). Lineage (NCBI taxonomy): Eukaryota > Viridiplantae > Streptophyta > Magnoliopsida > Asparagales > Amaryllidaceae > Agapanthus > Agapanthus africanus. Next base: position 749,833,931 of record CM057340.1, on the reverse strand, counting down.
ATCGATCGCATGGAGAGTCCACTTGGGAGCGAGAAGACGAGATCCGACAGAAGTTTCCTCACCTTTTCCTGTAGTTTCTATCTTGTATTCTTGGAATTTCGAGGACGAAATTCTTTTGTAGTTGGGTATAATGTAACACCCGAGCCCAATACTACTATTTCTGTTACTGGTTGAGTGTTAGATATTACTCATTTCATTTATCTTGCTTGTTTGGGTCTTACTGTAAAATTTTAACTGGCTAAGTCATTTCTGCATATGACAAATTTTAGCACCTAAAGTAAAATTAAAAATATCTATCTTGGCCTACTCGTCACCCCTAGCCGCGTGGTAGCGTCCGTGCGTCGAGTTCTCATCCCGTTCGGTGAAACGGGCGAGTTTGGACGACTACGCGCGCGTGCAGGTGTCCGACTTGGGGGTATGCTTTTTAATCATAAAACATTTCATTTTAAAATTTGGAACCCGCTTAAAATCCTATTATTTGAATTTCGAATTTTTGGACCCAAACCGAGCGCGATTTGGAAATGTCTCATTTAGCGCCAAAATCCCAAATTAATAAAATATTCGAAAACTTATATATTCACAAATCCTGCTACAAATTTTATAATCTAAAATCTATTAAATTATTTAAAATATTTCTTTAACCCACGAATCTTCCACTGGCCCATCAAGGAAGCTTAATTTCCGTGGGCCCCTCCACTTATTCTCTCTCTCTAGCTTCTCCATCTCTTTCTCTCTCTACCTTTCTCTAACTCTCTCTCTCTCCTTCCTATATATTCTGCCTCCCCTCATTTTTCCAGAACGCAAAAAGAACCCTTCGCGAACCCATCAACCCTAGCCCTAGCCATCGTGCCCGTCGCCGCCGCAGCCCCAACGCCGACGCCACCACCACCATCACCCTCGCTTCTTCGCCCTCGTCGCAGCCACTGCACCTCCTTCTCCCCGTGTGCTCGGCGCCGCAACAGAGAACTCCGGCCAACCCCGTGCCTTCTCTGTTTGGCCGGAAACATCGTCGGCGACCCTCGTTGTCGTCACCTGCGCCACCGTCGCCACCTCCTCTTCACCTGCGCACCAGCCCCGACCACCTCCTCTCTATCTCCACTTTCCTTCCCTGTTACATACCCGCAACCCTAGCCCACGCCTGCAACCTCCTCGCCGGCGCCCCACCGCCGTCGACCCCATCGCTGGCACGACCTCTGCACCCCCAGTAAGCCTTCCTTCCTCTTCCTCCTTCCTTTTTCCCCCTCTGGTTTATCCTTGGCTGTACATTGAATTTCTGAATTTTGTTGTCGCTGTTCGCCGGAATCCGGCCGTGCCGGTGACGTGTCCCGACGATCCAGCGGAGTGCTCTGACCCGTGAGGTCCCTTGGTTCGTTGTTTGGGTTCAATCCGTGAACCGTGCGTCCGTCGCGTGTTTCCCCGCCGACGTTACCTTCCGTTTTTCCCGGTTCGCGACCCGTCGAGGCAAGTATCACTTGCTACATGCTATACTATACAATTATATATGTTTTGACTCATTAAACCTGCAAAACTTAACTCGGTATGGTTATTTCCTCATTTGGTTGCAATATGACATATATCATTTTATAGTTAACATGGAAATTACAATTTGCTACTATTAACCTACGAACCAAGTTTACCTGTTAATCACATTTTTACCGTTAATAGATTATAGCACTTTCCTATGTAGTTCTATTATATTCGGATGTTCGTATTCAAAGACTTGATATAACAGTATTGCATCATCCTTTAAACTGTTGCACCGCTAAGGGTGCTCAAAACCTGTTAATATAATAAAACAGTTGCACTATATTAATGCACTATGGTGATTGAATGAACTGCTTATTTTACTGCTTATTTCCTGCTGTTAATCCCCTGTTCGATTACATATCTTTTGTGAGCACACCCACGACATCGTACATCTTGACTTGACTTATTACCCATGATATATATTGTTACACCTGACATGGCACTGTTTACTGTTGACCTGACCGGTTACCTGATCTCGTGCCTAATGCCAACAAACCTGACATGTTGTCCTCATGGACCATTCCTGTTGTCTATCCAGACAAACCTACTGTTACCTGATCTCGGGTTGGCATTAGTTCTTGACTACTGAATACCTGACCTGACACATATAACTTGGGGGTATGGGGAAATCAAACGTGTAAACTAAAGTGTAACTTAAAAGGGTATTACTTGATCCGTGGTCCCGGGGGGTAACGGGACAGAGCCATTCGTGACTCTTACATTTTCCTGATCCGTGGTCCCGGGGGGCAACGGGACAGAACCACTATTGTTTCCCATATTCCTGATCCGTGGTCCCGGGGGGTAACGGGACATACCCTTTGAGTTACATGGAGGATTACTCGAATTGATTTCGAAGACTTTAGAATAGAAAACCCGATAGAACAGTTTAGTTACCCACTGCACACTACCCTGCACTTCTTGTTTCATATTATTGCTTTATTCATGTTTATTTCTGCTTTGCCTATTACACTGTTCCTATTATATTATTGGTCGACATGACGCGCTGACGTCTGGGTTTTGCATGGCCCAGATCCTTTACCACTGTCGCTGTCCGAGCAGGAATACTTCAGCCAGCAGGCTGAGTTGTGAGTTCTGTAGTGGTTAGTTTTATTTCCTGCATTTTTATTTCCAGATGTGAGCCCACATTATGGGACATACTTTTCTATTATTGTATTGGATCATTTGCTTCCGCATTTATTTATTATTGACTCTTGTTATTCGGGATTGTGGACATGTGTTAGATAGTTTTATCTTGTTCTTGATATCTCTACAGCTGTAATGTGACTGTGGATGGATACTTCCTACCCACAGGTAGCATGGTTGGCTATGTCACGTGCCCAATCTTGCGTACTCTGGGAAGCGGGGCGTGACATGTATAACATTGATCGTTAAGTGAAAAAATCTCCCGAAGAGTAGCATATACTCACAGTAGGATCGGGATCCAAATATCATTGTGTGATAATACTGAAGGAATCCTACCAATATTATCACACTCCAAATGGTATGCAGCACTAGCAAGTTTCAATTTCCTTAGAAACTCCCGATGTGGATTTTTGCCCCATGCTCTTATGACCTTGACTAAGGCCAACAAATCATAAGTCACATGTCAAGTTCTACCCGTCATTATCCAGGTTAATTTGAATCCACCCGTACATATCCTTGACTAAGGCTAACAAAGTAGCACGACTGTCCCAAACCAACGCATCTATCTATGCAACATATGAATACCCAGCAGCTACCAATCACTATGCCTTGACTAAGGCCAATAAACATAGATTGAATACTATTGAATATTTATATGAAATGACGGAGGGCTACGAATGGTTTTGGCGAAACCGTGAACGTAGTGAACTTGATATAATCGATGGAACCTGATGCTTTTTAAAAGGAGTGGTTTAAGCTCCGCATTTAAAAGTCTGCTGTTTTTGGAAAACTGAGTGGTTTAAAAATTGTTCCAACGATTCAGGTTTGGTTTGTTTGCTTTCCATTAATGTAATGCAGTCCCATCATTTACACCTATCATCACAGAAAGAAACGAAAATATGACGTACGCTTATGCCATCCGTATTCGCCACTGGGCCCCGTCTAACACCGTTAAGTTACTTAACTAACGCCAGAGCGGGGGCTGGACTAGCGCGGATGCAAAACATAAGCAACACCTACTAGATATCATATATAGATATATGGATTTGTCTCACGCAATAATAGGCATTCTAGATCACAGATTAACACATTGGATATACTAGGAATACCGCGTTTCGTTTAAGCCTGTAACGAAAGACGGATTCTACAGTCGTGATGAATAACCATACCCCACCCTAGACCCCTACAGGTGCGGCAAACTACCCACCAAATACCCGAAGTGAAGCAACCTCCCTCATCAAAGTGAGTAGGCCACTCGGCACTTCAAAGTACCCGGTAGTTTGTGCACCCCACCTTGGGTCTATCTTAGGAGCAAAACAGTAAATGAAATAATACAACGGTGGCTACAACCTCAACCAGGATGTGCCCTGCAAAAATAATATTACATCACTTTACAAATTTACATCAAATGAAAGAATGAAAACTCTCATCTCACATCCCCGGCTATTCATCCACGACGATCCAACAAGTTCATATACACAAACCAACATAACATCACAGATATGTGCAACCCCGACTAATCGACGTATAGCAATTAGTCGACGTTTCCAAACACATATATATATCACAAATCTTGTAAAGTAACTGCGACATTAGAATTCCGCACGCAATTAGCAAACTAAACTAATTTTCCAAAACTTGAAAATCCAATGAGCTAAAATTCCAAAAACGATCGTTTTAAACCAATTCGGAAGTCCGAATCAAAACGAAACGCACCCGAAGCTTCGCGGAGAGTTAGAGCACGAAATTAACTTTGATTTGGAGAGCTTAGAGGGCGTACCCCACCCCCGAAGCCACCACGAGGTGGCCAGGGGGTGAGGAAGACCCGAAACTGCCTAAGGTAGGGCAGTTTCGGGTCCCCGTCGCTAAGACCACCTTTTGGTGGTCTTGGAGAGTGGGCCCAGCCGTTCGGTCCCCCTCGAGGGTTTTCTGGTGTACCCATGCACCACCCCGCGGCTTCTCAGTTCAAACCGAGAGCCCGTGGGGTGTGCAAACATCTCAAAACATCATTTTTAGAAACTGTTTTTATCGGCAGTTTTGCACGACAAAAACAGCGGATTTCTAACATCGCTACAAGCTATATAAGGTTTACGATAGGCACTGATACCACTGTAAGTCGATGTCGCGCACCCCACGAGTTCGTGGGGAGGTGGAAATTGCAAAAAATGAATTTTACGGGCTTCGCAACACCGACTAGAACCAAGGATCGATCATAAACCCTAGCTAGCATACTACTTGAGGTTTAACTACTAGGATGAATGTTATAGCTAGTAGTATCGTGTACTTCGGGTCTTTTACTCGCTGTCCTCCTCGTCATCGTAGGCTCCAAGGATCATAACGGATCGTGTCTTTCTCGTCGGCATTCTCGAGTCAAAGACAATCCACCCGAGAGTCTATAGTCCGAGCTCCAACCTCAACTCCGAGGTATCTAGGGCAAGCAGCTTGCTAGACTAGATGGCCTAAATGATGTAGAGAGTGAAAATGGAATACTTTGTCTGTTGGAACCCTAGGTTTCTCAACTCATGAGACAATTAGGGTTTCATATGAGAAAAGAAGTAAACTTGAGAAATGAGAGAGGAGTTGTGAGCACTTGAGAATAGCTTGGCTGCCCCAAGATAATAGATGAAGCAATAAAAGATATTTTGGAGATAAATATCTCACCACAAAATATCTCACAAGCTTCACAAATATCTATTTTGTTAAGTGAGTGAATCATCTAGTAGCCATGCTAGATTCAATGCTTAAAATCCACCTCATTTCTCCACCCATAATATTTAATCCAAAAAAGAATCCAAACCCTAATAGGTGTGCACTTATAGAAGGTTTCCCGAACTAATTACGGGAATGCCCATCATCCGTATATACATACCCGCATCCGCATTCCGAAGAATACGAATACAAAGAGACGAAACAATCCATCAGTACAATACTAGGATCCAGCTTAAATCAAAGCCCACTAGTATCATCCGCCCGAACATCATACGCGCACAAGTGCACGTAAGTGATCGAACCCTGTCGTAAAACCATACGACCTCTATATCGTTTCTCCCAATGCAGGGAAACTCTCTATGTGGGACTCTAAAGACTCGACAGTACGCTGGCAGTGGGTTTAACCATAAGAAGCAAGCGGTATTAGATACACGTAACGGCTTCCCAGGTATCTGTCGATGAGAAGGCCGATGAGCAAACTCATCCGAACTCCTACTGAGCCTGTATGTGACAATCTTCGCACAGTTCGGTCTGTTCGTCTAAGAGTATCGCATATCGGTCCTAGGGAGCGGTAAACGTCAGACCCCTAATAGTGCAATAAGTCGTGTCGAAGTGTAGCCCATAACACCTTGAAAAACTACTGGAATACCTACCAGCAAATCTCGCTTGCCCTGGCCAGGGACTTTGGGTAATGGATCTCCAAACACAGCGCGATATCAACCCCCAATACCAGTAGAGACGAATCCTTTCTAACCGCCGCTGCCTCCAAGTACTTCAGGACTGCATCCAACTACTACCTGTTTGCACGACTCCTTTGAGCCGTGGTAGGATAGTAATCAAAGTACAGTGGGAACACACTTGAGGCGAAGTAGCAGTGTCAAGTCGACGGACTAAGCTGTACTCATGTCACCTGGGAACTGCTACCCGACGATAGGTATAATACCCACCAAAATTCCTGACGAGTCATGTCCGGTGTGCTCATAACTTAATGAGCACCTGCATACTATCTCCAGTACGACGTACTAATGGCTATAGAACAGACCATCTCCCCTGCTGGGATGAGAAGTGTATACACTAGTCTACTCCGGAGTATCGATGCCCCGTCTCGATAATCCTATGACTAGAGACCTGTATAAGGATGTGCTTGTAGATTACCCAGCCCCCACTAGTATGACTGCCATCACAACGCTGGTAATCAAGCAAAGATCCTAAGGGCTCTATTAATATGTATAAGCGATATGCTTAAAGAAACACATGCACATATTGAAGTAGAAACAAACCAACTAGCATACTACTATTTTGAGCAAGACTGTTAATACAACTGTGAATATCCCAAGCTTCCATTAAGTAATATACAAACCAGTGCGATACAATAATGGCCTCTAGGGCATACATCACTAACAAGAACATGGTCTTCAAAAAGATTGAAGATTGTGATATACCAGAGGAGAAGTATGCGATGAAGACGGATCCAGGTTGGTCCGACGACTACTAGAGTGCCATGGTCGGGCATTACATGGGCGTCGAGTTTAGGGTATGTCTTTTGACGATACATTTTTATCCTTCCTAGCAACTCAATAAACAATTTTTTTGTAACTGCAGGAGAGGAGCGAACAGGGTAAAACAGCTCGTGTTGAGTTGCATGAAATTTATAAAGGAGGGAATACGAGTTCCGTCCAGTTTTGTGTCGAATACGTAAGTTTTGACAATCAATATTTTATATTAATACTGTGAAGCCCCGCTTCCCAGTATACGGGCAGAGGACGCGACGAGGCCGCTATGTATTTACTCAGAAGTAAACACGCTAAGTGTTTCTAAGCAATATAAAATAAAATGTACACAAGAGACAAAATGTAAATAAACAACATTTTTATTTATTAACATTCTTTTTACAATACAACTGAAATGAAAATACATGGAATGAAAGCAATACCTAAACAATGACATAACAGAAATGAAAATGAAATGTAATGTACAAGTGAATCTAAAACTCCGGGTCTTCGGTAAACTGATCCAAGTCTTCGCTGCTGGGTTCGATCTCCAGTGAGTCTGAAACACCTGACGACATTCCAAAGAATAAGAAAGAGAATGTCGTCAGTGAACAAGTCGCTCGGTAAGTCCCGTAGATAGATAAGAATAGAATAGACAGAATAAAGTATAGCTGTTTAATGTTGTTATTTAGTGTTAACGCTGTTGTTTGTAGCTTGGTACAGAAGAGGCCAGTGTATGCGAGAGGAGTCTCACTATTCCGGAGACTAAGCTATACGGAGTACAAGGAACCGTTCAGCCACAGTACAGCGACAATGGAGATTCAGGTTAGGTGTCTTATGGTTGCAGTCTTGTGCCACTTTTAACACCTTCCGTACCAATCTATCCCTTATAAACTTCGCGATGTCTTGGTTATATTGTTTGTATTGTTTTGTATTGTAAATTGTATAGATGGATGACTTGCCGAAACTATGATATCAGTAATGGAACGGATATAATGGAATAACATGTAAATGGAATATATCCATGGTTTGGTTCGGTTAATACAAATTGATATAGATTGAATAGATGGATACATATTGAATCATGTTGTATTGTAGTTTGTACTTGAATCGCATTCAAGTCAAATTGATTAGGTTGAGTCTCAGTCTGAGTCAGACACTTTTAAAAGAACTTAAAATCCTGATTGTTTTGGTATTATCAGTAACTGCTGCACAAGGACGGCAGGATCTGTGTCTTTTTCCAAGACAATTACCGTGTTGATAACACAATTTGTAAAGTTTTCTACCTTAAATAGGAAAGCACCCATATCTCTGGCTCCCTGAAGCTCAAGAGACCGGTCCCGCTTAAACCTATGTATACTAAGGTCTTTATTGTAATTTAGTATAACTTGAGGGGTTTTATGTAAAAATAGTTTTAGTATAATTTCAAAATACACCTCAAACATTTAATTATCGTCTTTAGGGTTCTCATTGATGTATATTTTATAAATGTGACATTTATAGTGAATAAAACCTAATTTCATAATATATGGTATTTATTTGTAATATGAATATTGTTTTGAATTATCATGGTAGTTTCATGTAATATTTGAATTCTTTTCTTGAGTTTTAGAAACATGAAATAATATATTTATTTAAAATAAGTATTTTGGTAATAATTATATGTACATATTTAATGAAAATAATTTTATTTATTTTCTTGTAAAAATCTCATTTTTCTAAATAAAAATGTATAAAAAATTCCATCGAGATCGAATACTCCTTGCGGAGGTCTGCATCTCGCTCTACTAAACCCGAGTATGTGCGATAATCCGCACCATCCCAAACGGGATCCCCAAGATGGGTTGTAGAGGCTCAATTGCATGGAAAGTTAAATACACTTTTTTTTAAAAACGATTTTATAAGTTCAAGAGATTTATTTGTAAAGTTGTATTGTCACGCCCCGCTTCCCAGTATACGGACAGAGGACGCGACGAGACCGCTACGTATTTACTCTGAAGTAAACACGCTGAGCGTATCTAAGAAATATAAATAAAATGCACAAGAAACAGAGACAATAGATATAAATAAACAACTTTATTTATTCATATTCTTCTTACAATACATTTGAAAAATAAATACATGGAATGAAAAGCAATGCCTAAACAGTGGCATAACAAAAATGAAAGTACTGAAATGAAATGTACAAGTATCTAGAGCTCCGGGTCGAAAGCTAGTTGATCCAAGTCCTCGCTGGTGGGCTCGATCTTCTGAAGGTCCGAATCACCTGACGACATTCCAAAGAAAAAGAAAGAGAATGTCGTCAGTGAACAAATCGCTCTGTAAGTCCCGTAAATAGACAAGAATGGGATAGACAGAATAGAGAGTATATTGTTATAATGTTATATTTAGTGTTAACGCTGTTGTTTGTAACTTGGTACAGAAGAGGCCGGTGTATATGAGAGGAATCTCGTTAGACTAGAGACTACGGCGGACGGAATACAACGAACCGTTCAACTACGGTATAACGGAAATTGAATTCAGGTTATGTGTCTTAATGGTTGCAGTCTCGTGCCACTTCTAACACCTTCCGTACCAATCTACCCCTTAAACCCCGTGATATCTTGATTGTATTGTTTGTTTTGTATTATCTCGTAATTTGAATTGTATAGATGGATGACTTGCTGAAACTATGATATCAGTAAATCGATGCAACTGGAAAATCAAGTAGATGGATATATATATCTATGATTCGGTTTAGTCAAATCGTATTGACAGATTGAACAAATTGATTATATGGATTCATATTGTAATATAGTTTTATACTTGAATCTCATTCAAGTCAGATTGTATATTGAGACTCGGTCTGAGTCGGAAAATTAGAAAAGAAATCGAATCCTGAATTAGGTTTTAGTGTTATCGGTAATCGCTGCACATGGACGGCAGGATTTGTGTTATTTTCAAAGACAATTACCGTGTTGATAACACCGTTTGTTAAGTTGTCTACCTTAAATAGGCAAGCACCCATATCTCCGGCTCCTTGAGGCTCAAGAGACTGGTCCCGCTTAAACCTATGTTTACTAGGGTCCTTATTATAATTTAATATAACTTGAGGGGGTTTTATATAAAAATAATTTTGTATAATTTTCAAAATACAGCTCAAGTATTTTATTATCGTCTTTAAAATTTTCATTGATGTATATTTTATCATTGTGACATTTCTAGTGAATAAAACCCATTTTTCATAATATATGGTATTTATTTGTAATATTGGAATTACATGGTATTTTCTTGTAAATGGGATGTTTTTCATGGATTTTGAAAATGTGGAATATTATAAATACTAAAAATAGATATTTTTATATTAATCACATATATATTTATTTATTAAAAATATAAGTTTTATTTATAATAGAAATCACATTTTACAGAAAATTGTATTTTTAAATTTTTCGAGACCGTATGCTCCTTGCGGAGGTCTGCATCTCGCACTACTAAGACCGAGAATGTGCGATAATTCACACCATTCCGAACGGGTTTCCCGAAATGGGTTGTAGCGGCGCATTGCAAAGATTTGTTAAAAATACACATCTTGTAGAAAAAGGTTTTGTAGTTTATGGTATTTATTTGTAAAATCGTATTTCCATATTCTATGTTTCCAAAAGATATCGTGCTATGATAGAGATGTGTGTTGTGAGGAGGTAGGTCATTACCTCGTGAACTATCTAAAGGTTTAGCAAGGGATAATAATGTTTTATGTCGAAACTAAAGTATATGGTATTTTCCGTAAAAGTGCTATAAAAATTGAAATATAAATTTTTTTGATATGAAACTTGTCAATATGTTTTGTTAATATTTAATGATCATGATATGAGAGTTTGGTATTATTGTGTTTAAGAAAAATATGATTTTTAAGGAAAAACCGAATCGGAAGTCGGAGTAACCCCATTTCCGTCGGGTTTTAGAATTCTAAGTTCTTAGAATAGTAAAGAGAATGGGAAGAAGGGACTTACTGGATTGTAAGGTAGAGGAGAGGAAAAGGAAGAAGTGGAAGGAGCCGGTGCGTCGTTTCGTCGCCTGAATCTTCTCGGATTGTCGTCGGAAGTTCGCCGGAGCTTCGCCCTTTGCTAACTCCACTTGCACACAAAAAGTCTATGGAATTTTCTTGAGAGTTTGGACAGAGATTTGGAAGTGAGGATGGGTGATTTTAGGTGTGATATTTCTAGGAAAAATTAGGGTTTAGGGTAAATGAAAGGGTGTGATAAAAATTGTATTTAATTTTTCATTAAAAAATTAAAAGGGATGTTTTAATTCTCTGTTTAATTTTAGAGATTTTAAATAGTGCAGGGGGAGTGGGGTAGGCCAAAGTTCTCTGGGAGTTGAAGAAAAAATGGGATCGGGATGAGTCAGGCCGGCGACGCCAGCTGAGTCGGGCGAGTCTCCGGCCCGAGTTGGCCGAGTCGGCCCGAGTCTTCATGCTACGTATCCCTTGTCGCTTGGTCTATCTCATGGACCCGTTTGTTTTATGTGTGACTCTTGAATTTTACGTGTTGTGCATGTGTAGACTCTTGGGCTTCTAAAATATTAAAAGTAAAATAATTAAAAATAATGTGTGGCTGATGGAACTCTGTTGCTTTAGTTCAGCAGTGCAAGGTCTTACCAATGAGTTACAAGCTCCTTCTTGCTGTTAAAAAGCAAATCAAACTTATAACTTGTGCTCAGGCTTAACTAACCCTTTCTATATTTTTGAAAAAAATTGTACAGAAAGTTTAGGGTTGTTACATTCTACCCTCCTTACAAAAATTTCGTCCTCGAAATTTTTGTAAGGAAAGTGTAACGGATTCAAGGAAAGTTTGCTAATAGAACTATTGGTAGTGTATGAAAAATAACAAAGTGGTACAAGGGTTTCAAAAATGTGGAAGAGACTTACTAGTGTTACCTTGGTTTACAGCCTCTGCTTCTTCGGCTGCTAAAAGAAAAGCCTGACGCCGTGGTTCATTCTTCCTAGCCGGGGGCACATTCCTCTGTGCTTGGGGCATGTTTCTCTGCCCTCGAGGCATGTTCCTCAGAGCCTAATGGAATTGGCGAGTAGGCGGTGCAGGTGGTGGAGCAGGGAGTGCAAAGCGAGGTGCAGGAGCCTGGATAGCTGGCCGCTGCGGGTAGTTAGTGGATGTGTGAGCTGGGTTGCGTCTATAAGGACAGTTTCCAATTCCGTGATTGGATGCGCCACAAACTAAGTATAGGCCTTTTGCGCGCATACAGTCCTTCCATAAGTGTCCTTCTCTCTTGTAGTAGAAGCAAAAGTCGGGACTTGGCTGGTTATTGATTTCTTCCGATCTCCTGGGTTCAACAGTTGGCCTTGAAGAGGCTCCTCCTGCCATCTGATTGGCAGAGCGCTTCACTCCGGCAGATTGAGGTCTGCCCTTTCTCTTTACTACTGCATCATATCTTCGGGCAGCCTTCAAAGCCAAGTCATGAGTTGGGAAATCCCCTGTAGCTAATGCATCTTGGATTTCCGGGTCCAACCCTTGTTGAAATTTTCTAGCCCTGATCTCAGCAGTCGGTATGAGATGGGCCGCAAACCTATTATGGTCTTGTGTTAGCTGTATATTATGTGATATAAAATAAAATATTTAGACATATCTTACTTACTGAACATGGTAAACTCAGCATCATACGCATCTACAGATTTGGTCCACATTGAAGCTTATTGCAGATGGATGAACTGTTGTTCCATATCAAACCGGGCAATCTCAGGAAAGTACTTTGCATCGAACATGTCACGGAAAGTCTTCCATTCGATAGGTTGGTCAAGGCGGCTTTTTTCCGCCTTCCACCAAACCTGTGCATTGTCAATGAGCTGCAGCTTTGCAACTCGGACCCAAGCTATCTCTGTCACTTGTGCCGCTGGCAGACCATCTTCAATACTTTGAGCCCATTCCTCAGCTTCTAGAGGGCTCTCCTTTCCCGAAAATTGTTTTGGGTGCAAAGCTATGAATTGCTTCACCCCAGGTTCTTCTGCCTCTGGTCGGTTCATCAAGATAGCAGTCTGCTACTGCTGTCCTTCAGGAGGCTGCGGATTGTCTCAAGCAGAACCGTCTGCTCGTTGATCGGAGCAGCGACGGCATGTGTAATCGGTAGGGGAGGTGGAGTGTTGTTAAAGTTGGTGCTGGTATTGTTTGGGGAATCCATAACCTTGAAAGAAAATTTGGGTTAGGACAAATTCAAGATATATGAAATGATAAGATTCAAGAAGTATGAATTGTAAAGAATGTTTTCAGTTGCTGGTTCTTGTGTTATACTGCTTAGGTTGTCCACGCAGAACTGAACCGCGTGGTAGGGTTCCATACAGCTCTGACCTGCATGGGACACCAACAAAACCTGTCACGCCCCGCTTCCCAGTATATGGGCAGAGGACGCGATGATGCTGCTACGTATTTACTCTGAAGTAAACACGCTGAGCGTATTTAAGCAATATAAGTAAAATGCATAAGAGACAGAGACAATAGATATAAAGGAATAGCAACTTTATTTATTCACATTCTTCTTACAAAACATCTGAAAAGTAAATACATGGAATGAAAAGCAATGCCTAAACAGTGACATAACAGAAATTGAAAGTACTGAAATGAAATGTACAAGTATCTAGAGCTCCGGGTCGAAGGCTAGCTGATCCAAGTCCTCGCTGGTGGGCTCAATCTCCTGAAGGTCCAAATCACCTGACGATATTCTAAAGAAAAAGAAAAAGAATGTCGTTGGTGAACAAATCGCTCGGTAAGTCCCGTAAATAGACAAGAATGGGATAGACAGAATAGAGAGTATATTATTATAATGTTATATTTAGTGTTAACGCTGTTTTTGTAGCTTGGTACAGAAGATGTCAGTGTATACGGAAGGAGTCTCGTTAGACCATAGACTACGGTGGACGGAATACAAGGAACCGTTCAGCCACGGTACAACGGCAATTGAATTCAAATTAGGTGTCTTAATGGTTGCAGTCTCGTGCCACTTCTAACACCTTCTGTACCAATCTACCCCTTAAACCCCGCGATATCTTGATTGTATTGTTTGTTTTGTATTGTCTTGTAATTTGAATTGTATAAATGGATGACTTGCCAAAATCATGATATCAGTAAATGGATGTACCTGGAGAATCATGTAGATGGATGTATATCCATGGTTTGGTTTAGTCAAGTAGATTGATAGATTGAACAGATTAATTATATGGATTCATGGATTTATATTGTAATGTAGTTTTATACTTGAATCTCATTCAAGTCAGATTGTATATTGAGACTCAGTCTGAGTAAGACAATTAGAAAAGAAATTGAATCCTGAATTAGGTTTTAGTGTTATCGGTAACCGCTGCACATGGACAGCAGGATTAGTGTCTTTTTCAAAGACGATTACCGTGTTGATAACACCGTTTGTTAAATTGTCTATCTTAAATAGGAAAGCACCCATATCTCTGGCTCCCTGAGGCTCAAGAGACTGGTCCCGCTTAAACCTATGTTTACTAGGGTCCTTATTGTAATTTAATATAACTTGAGGGGGTTTTATGTAAAAATAATTTTGTATAATTTTCAAAATAAAGCTCAAGTATTTTATTATCGTATTTAAAGTTTTCATTGATGTATATTTTATCATTGTTGCATTTCTAGTGAATAAAACATATTTTTCACAATATATGGTATTTATTTGTAATATTGGAATTGTATGGTATTTTCTTGTAAATGAGATGTTTTTCTCGGATTTTGAAAATGTGGAATATTATAAATACTAAAAATAGATATTTTGATATTAATTATATGTATATATATATTAAAAATATAAGTTTTATTTATAATAGAAATCACATTTTCTAAAGAAAATTGTATTTTTAAATCTTTCGAGACTGTATGCTCCTTACGGAGGTCTGCATCTCGCACTACTAAGCCCGAGAATGTGTGATAATCCTTACCATCTCTAACGGGTTTCCCAAAATTGGTTGTAGCGGCGCATTGCAAAGATTTGTTAAAAATACACATCTTGTAGAAAAAGGTTCTATAGTTTATGGTATTTATTTGTAAAATCGTATTTCCGTATTCTATATTTCCAAAAGATATCGTGCTATGATAGAGATGTGTGTTGTGAGGAGGTAGGTCATTATCTCATGAACCATCTATAGGTATAGCAAGGGATAATAATGTTTTATGTCGAAACTAAACTATATGGTATTTTTCTGTAAAAGTGCTATAAAAATTGAAATATAATTTTTTTTGATATGAAACTTGTCAATATATTTTTTTAATGTTTAATGATCATGATGTGAGAGTTTGGTATTATTGTGTTTAAGAAAAATATGATTTTTAAGGAAAAACAGAATCGGAAGTCGGATTAACTCCACTTCCGTCGGGTTTTAAAATTCCAAGTTTTTAGAATAGTAAAGAGAAGGGGGAGAAGGGACATACTGTATTGTAGGGGAGAGGAGAGGAAAAGGAAGAAGTGAAATGCGCCGGTGCGTCGTTTCGTCGCCGGAATCTTCTCGGATTGTCGTCGGAAGTTCGCCGGAGTTTCGACCTTTGCTAACTCCACTTGCACACAAAAAGTGTATGTAATTTTCTTGAGAGTTTGGACAGAGATTTGCAAGTGAGGAGGGTGATTTTAGGTGTGGTATTTATAGAAAAAATTAAGGTTTAGGGTATATGAAAAGGTGTGATAAAAATTGTATTTAATTTTGCATTAAAAAATTAAAAAGGTGTTTTAATTCTCTGTTTAATTTCAGAGATTTTAAATAGTGCAGGGAGAGTAGGGTAGGCCAAAGGTCTATGGGAGTTGAAGAAAAAATGGGATCGGGCTGAGTCGGGCCAGCGGCGCCAGCCGAGTCGAGCGAGTCGGCGACTCGAGTCGTTCGAGTCGGCCCGAGTCTCCATGCCACGTGTCCCTTGTCGCTTGGTCTATCTCGTGGACCCGTTTCTTTTATGTGTGACTCTTGGTTTTTACGTGTTGTACACGTGTAGATTCTTGGGCTTCTAAAAAATTAAAAGAAAAATAATTAAAAATAATGTGCGGCTGATGGAATTTGAACTCTGTTGCTTTGGTTCAGCAGTGCAAGGTCTTACCAATGAGCTGTAAGCTCCTTCTTGCTGTTAAAAAGCAAATCAAACTTATAACTTATGCTCAGGCTCAAGTACCCCTTTCTGTATTTTTGAAAAAAATTGTACAGAAAGTTTAGGGTTGTTACACGTATTTCCCGTATTCTATTGTCCCAAGATTTATTGTGCTATGATAGATATGTGTGTTGTGAGGAGTTAGGTCATTACCTCGTGGACTATCTAAAGGCATAGCAATGAATTATGATGGTTTATGTCGAAATGAATAGTTTGTGGTATTTTTATGTAAAAATACGATAAATATCACAAAATTGATTATTTTGATGTGAAACTTTTTTTGTTGAGTTTGTTAATGTTTATTAGTCAACATATAAGAATATGGTTTTATCTTGTTAAAGAAAAGTATAGTTTTTAAAGAAAACCGAATCGGAAGTCGAACTAACTCCGATTCCGTCGGGTTTTAAAAATGAAACTTTTTAAAGATAAAGATGAGAGGGAAAATGGGACTTACTGGCTTATAATGTAGAGAGGAGGAAGAGGAAGAGTGGGGAAGCGCCGGTGCGTCGTTTCGTCGTCGGAAACTCCTTGGGTTGTTGCTGGAACTTCGTCGGAGTTTCGCCCTTCGTTAACTCCACTTGCACACTATAGGAACTTGGAAATTTCTTGAGATTTTGACAAGGAATTGTGAGTGAGGAGGGTTGTGAAATGGAGTGGTTTTTATAGGAAACATTAGGGTTTAGTGTGTGAAGAAAAATCCATTTAAATTTGCATTAAAAATGGAATTCAAAGGGTTTTTAATTCTTTGGAAAATGCATGGAAAACAAACAGATAGGGGTTAAAGAGGGGAGTCCAAGGGTCTAGGGTTTACAAAAAAAAAAGGATTTGGACCAAGTAAAACCGGCGGCGCCGGCCCGAGATGAGATCTCGCCTGTCGGATCATGGAGGTGGGGGCTTGGATTGGGTCCACGTGTCCCTGACGCTTCAACTACCCTATTTAACATGTTTGATTATTCTGTAACTTACCCTATTACGTGTGTTGCACGTGTAGACTCTTGGGTTTCTAAAAGGTTAAAAGAAAATAAAACAAAAGGATAATATGGCTGATAGGATTTGAACTCTGGGCTACATCACAAAAGTAAATGAATTTTATGTACACAGAATTTGGATTTGTTACAAATACGTTCAAAATATATCTTAGAATTTATATGTTAACTTTCTAAAAGTAATATGCAGCAAGAAGCATATGATGAGACCCCATTGATCTAATCGAAGTCTTCAGGGCCTGATTTGTATGGGACGATAGCACGCTTGCTTTGGCTGTGGCTACGGAGCAATACATAAGACTCCATTTATGCCGTGTTTCTTAATTATTTTAAATTAATTATTGTGTGGCTGTTAGAACGATAATAATATGTTTCTTCGCTAAACAGCAGCTGATGGCAGTTAAGAGAGACCGGTTGATTGAGAAGATAGAGACGGAGCAGGAACAACCGGTTACTGACCAATTGAGACTGTTCGCCGCGTATAAGGCTTTCACCTCCTGAGTATCGTCTGGCACACGACGTGGAATCGGAGACGTCACGTAGGACCAACAGGATGTATGGTGGATCTCCGACTGATTGAACGCCGAATATCAGCGGTTTGTCACATCGATCAGCTTACGCTCCCGCTGGCGATCCTTTTAGTGGCATGAGCACAAGCCGATGGCTTCGTCTTATCAGTATGAATTCAACACAAGGAATCCCAATACCTCCGGTAAATTTGATAACCCTAATTTATATATTAACTAGGTTTTAAACTTAATTATATATAAATATATCATATATACTAAATTATGTATTTAAAATTTTTAATCACAGGACCTTTACCCCAAAGATCCTCGTAATTTAGTATTATCTAAATTTCTAGTTTTACATAAACTAATTATAGCGGTTTGTGAACTTACATTATCTAGACTTGTCGTGCATTAGAAACTTGTTATCTAGACATCTTATATTTATGATATATTCGAGTTATTAATTATGATTTTATTTCTAACTTTCATATACATATATATCGATAAATATAAATTTATATGTTTGTATTGGTTGTTTGATTCGATTGTCAAATGATTTTAGGATTGGATTGGATTGGAATTGATATTGGAACGTATTTGGATTTTGATTGGAATTGATATCGGAATGTGTTTGGATTTAGATTGGAATGTGTTTGGATTTGGATTGGAGTTTAAATGGAATTGAATTAATATTGAAATGTTGGAGTGGATTGAAATTTAGAATTGAACTTTCAGATTTTCTGTTTTGAAAATTATTTTTTTCCTGTTGTTAACACCTAATTCGACGAGCAATATCCGTTGAATTATATTTTGAAAGTTATTATTATATCATTTAATAATACTTTATACTTATAAAATCAAGTCTAATTTGATGAGTGTTCCTTGTCGAAGCAAAATCTAATTCGACGGGAGCTTCGCTTCGAAATAAAGTAAACATATTCGACGTGTAGAATCCGTCGAAATATATCTATAGCGTTGTGTTTAACCGCGACGACAGTATTACGTCGAATTTAAAATGCTCCAATCGAAATATATTTACGGGGACGTGTAGCAGGCGTATTTTCCTGTAGTGAAAGTTTTTGTTTGTTTCAATGACTCCATTCGTTGGCTTTGGAGTAAATTACATCATCAAACATTATCAAAAATTAAGAGATGAATCCAGCTTTTTTTGGCGTTGATTTGTGCGGCTCTTGCTACTCAAGAGTTTACTCAATAAACTCTATCAAACAAACAAAAAACTTTCCTCAAATTTTGCTGCCACTCAAGTTTTGTATTCAATTAAACAAACACTAAATTCACATTCAAGGGGATAATAATTTCTCGGCTCCTTACATAAAATTAAAAGTCAATTTTTTTAAGTCATCTTACCAAACATGCCCCAGTCTTTAGGGTCTGTTTGGTTGTAGGATTATGAAATTTGGATTCCAAAATAGTACGGTAGAAAATTTATAAATTAGCTAATTTTATGTTTGGTTGGTATTGGATTCCCAAGGTTGGATTTATATATCCTTGTAATCTTATTTGGTTGGAAAAAAGAATATGAGATTTAGATTTGAGGATTAAAGAGAGATACAGAGAGATGATATTTTTATGAATAAAAGTACACGGGACCCACCAAATAAGTAAGTGCAAATCGAAGCAAATCCTTTTTTTTCTAGGATTCTTGAATTATGGTTTTGAGGTGGGACCCACATAAAAAACAAGAATCCTATAAATCCAAATCTTGCAACCAAACATAAAATTCATAAATACAGGATTTCTTTTAAGGATTCCACGATCCAAACTTTAAAATCTTGCAACCAAACAGCCCCTTAGAATGATAATAAAACGCAAAAGAAAGGAAATAAAACAGTAAAAAGGCTGCAAAGAATAGAAATGGAAATCAGGGTCTCACCAAAACTTTCATTGTATTGTCAACATCCAAAAAACCTTTTCTCCTCAAAACCCTCTCTCTCTCTCTCTCTCTCTAGATTTTTTAGGAGGGAGAAAGAGAGAATGAGGCAGGGCATTAGACATTAAAGAGACGACACTGTAGCTACAGGAGCTCTGCATCCCTGTGGTACTCTCTAAGCTGTCTCTCTCTAGAAAAAGAGAAAGTTTTGGTGTCATTAATGGTTTCTCTCTCTAGAAATGTTTTGTTGGTCTCCCTGCAACAGTGGAGAGAGAGAGAGAGATGACAGGCCTGAGATGTTGTACCAAAGTGCTCAGAAACAAGAATTGGTTCTGACCTGCTTCACATGACACCCTCCCCCCCAGCCTCATTGCCCTCTTTTATAGTCTCTGCCTTGATGCACCAAACACCCTTTTAGGTCCACTTGTCATTCTTCTACTAGGGCTTCCTCTCTCCTATTGCTATATTATGTAGTCTTTAAATTTCATTAAAGAACCTTCACCTTTCCATGTTTTTTTTCAGGATAAATAGCTATACATTACAGCGCATGAGATGCACGTGAAAATAACGTTTAGGATTTTCTATCAAAAATGGTTTTACATTATATTTGAAGTTCGGTTTTCTCTATAATACCCTTTCTACATGTATTACATTAATGAGGATTTAGTTTACCCTTTTTAACCATAGCCTAAAATGTGTGGGTCCAATCCACGCGTGGGGCCCCACCATATTTTACCTTGCTTTTGTTTGTTGTTGCTTGCCGCTGACTACAGAGCCATTGAGCTCTTTACCATAATGTTAAAAATAATAATCTTTTAGATCAAAACTGCAAAGAAAGTAAGGGGGTAAAATAGAGTAGATAGAGAAAATTATAAATCAGTAACAAAAAAAATGGGATATATGTGTACCATTTATGGGGTGTCTTTTCCCGCCTTGTGTATACCTGCGCGGGGAGAGAGAGAGTTGAGGGATCAAAATAACATCATCCTGTGTGTGTATATATATATGTGTGCGCGCGTGTGACTGCATATCCTATTTATATTTAGAATAACGAAGCAAAGAGGCCATAGGAAATAATTTACACTTATGGCGTTGGAAAAATACAACCTCCACCATTTTTTCCAACGATCGGCACCCATCATCACCATCGTTATCATCTAAGATGTACATACACAAAATTTTATGTGATTCCACCACCTTTTCACCGTTGAATTAGTAATGTAAAAAAATCTATTGTTGGTAAACCATTAATTTTGCACCAACTAAATCAACAGTGAGAAAATGGTATAATCACATGAAATTTGGTGTATCCACATCTTAGATGATAAAAATGGAAGTGATGTATGCCGATCGTCGAAAAAAATCATGAAGCATATATTTTTCCGATGCCATAGGAGAAAATTCCCTCCTATGGCATCTTTTCTCCGTTAACCTCATTTAAGATATGAGCATAAAGTAATATGGTGGATATAATTATAAAACCACATGGAGGCACATGCCACCTTAAACCAAGATTGTAGAATAACAATAATAACTAGATTCCATTGATATATTTTGCCTATGAACACATCTTTATTTCACAGGTCATAATTATGTCTTCTCTATTTTAATTGTGTAGATAAGAACTCTCTTTATGTAACTCCTTCCATCAAGAAGTTATAGTAGTTCTTATAACTACTTATGGCCCGTTCGGAGGAGCGGTTGCACGATTACCACCGCTCGATACGAGCCTCCCAATTTTTAAATTTTTTCTTTGTAAATTAAAGGGCGACGGTCAAATTTTTTTTGTGGTAATTTACATTTAAAATCATCGTTACAAAATCATGATTTAGATTATCCCAACACGTCATAGTTACAAAACTATGGATTCACACCGCTCCCCCGAACACATCTTAAAATATGATTTGGTTACACAACCATGGTTTTGAAACGTTCATCCGAACGTAGCCTTAGTGACATGACAATAACCACTCAAAGTCCACCATGCAGTTTCATAATTATATCCTCCTCATATATTAAATATAAATAGGATATGTACAGTCACATATTGCGTTATTTCTAATATTCATCTCCTGGTTTAAGAAGGTTAAGAAAAAGATGAATAAATTTTGTAATTTAACATTTTGACTTTTTATTAAAAAATGAGAAAATGTTGCATGCCATATGTTGATTTCTGTAGAATGGCTATGGCATGTATGAAACTAAGAAGGTCGTTTTGCATAAATAAACAAATGATAGAAACTTAAAAATGTTGAGCTTATGATATATTGATGTAATTTAGCTTGGTCTCTTTTAAATCCAACAATATTTTTCTTTCTGCCTCTCCACTTAATAACATAATCAATTGGATTGAGGATCACGTCAATTTTATGCTAATGCCGATGAAGAGTGCCAACAAACATTTTTATATAACATACAGGCTGATTATTAATACTACAAGAGCTTTATCATACGTCCTACTATTATAACCATAAGAAATGTGATTTGAATGGCAAAACATTGATTCATACAATACCATATGAAGAAGAGAAATTATTTTGGAAATAAAAAATAAAAAAAAGCTAACCAAATTCTGGATCCCATTAACATCTATTTCCTCCACCACTGTACAAGCTAACTCGGCACAAAGTACAAACAGTTTTTTATTTCTCTTTAGTTAGATTTATTTTAAAAGTATAAAAGAAACCATTCTTCAATTTTATTTTTGTTATTATAATATATTTATTTTGCTCATAATTTAACTCTTCAAATAAATTTAAAACTTTAATACTCGATGCACACGCTGAAATACACTAGTTTTTAATAAATATAAATTATAACCTTATACTGTTGTTCCATTTTAAAAAGATTCAAACTTTTTTATTGTTTGATGGGAAATTTCATCAAAATTATCCCGTACTGTAGCATATGTTCCCAAAACTATCCCAACGAAATTTCCTAACACAGAAACTCCTTAACGCTAACCTTCGTTATGAACCCTTCTTCCCGCGACCCTCATGCCGTTAAATCTCTTGTTAAATGACCAAATTACCCTTCATATTCACTAAATTAAAAGCTCAGAGCCCTATTTTGAATGAAAGAAATTAAACTCAAGCTATTTCATTGCCGGGGATTGATTGTAAGAACTTTAGTGCGCTTTCGTTTTTAAAAGATAAATCAAAGAATAGTTAACCGCAATCAAGAACGGTGTCGCTTGGTAGCTAGCCGGTTGAGTATGAGTCGGTCCATAAGGATTTTGTGTATTTTCTAGAAGTTCTAACGAGTTAATTCCAATGGTGGTAGGTTTGATTTTCAATAAGAACTGAAATCGGTTTGATTTTCAATAAGAACTGAAATCAGTTTGATTAGGATTAAAACCTTGCTAGGGTTAGATTTAGATTAAGTTTGGAAAGTCAATATGTCTCTCCGCTTTCTATACCCTAATTAAGAACTATTTAGGTGTTAAGGTAATAGTTAACAAAGGGGATTAGCAAGATCGGGAAGAAACTAGGTTTCATCCCTTTTGTCCTAGCCCGTCTTTTCTTAACTTTTACCCTAACCTCCATGGAAATCATACACAACCGGTCTTTAACTATGGTATCACCGCTACCTCGTGGGATAGGGTGCCGTAGTAAGCGGTGTGTGTATATATGCATAGAGTTCTATTTTAAAATGTATAACGGACAAGAAAGGGATGAGAGATTTTCATCTCTCAAACCTTCCCCAAACCTAACCCTAACAAGTGAGGAACTACTCACTCATTAGGGAATTGATAAAATATTTCATTTTTATGATTTTAATTCAATAACCTAATTAACTAAACTACGGTAGATAAATAAAATTGCTATCTAATTAATTAGGGCAGAAAAGAAATTAAACTAAGACAAAATAAAGAAAAAGACTTACTTTTTATTTGATGCACTCTTTGAACATTATAGGAATTGAAATTCTAAAATAGATAAATAAAAAGATGTATGCTCCAAAAAGAGCTGTAGGGTTCCTATTTATAGATTATAGAAACCTCAGGGTTTACATCTGATCCCTATTTATATTTACAAAACTACCGTGAGAAGTCTGGTCAACGCACCGCCATCACCGACAAGATTTGCACCGACATGTGCTTATCATAGCCGCGGAACCGCGGCCAAAAGCCATGTTTGGCCGTGGATCCGCGGCCATATAGAGGGGTCTTTGTCTCTGTTTCTCAAATATATTTCATGTTGCTTTTTTCTTGACTTTTTTCACTTGGTTCTTCAGAATGTCTTCTAGTTTCTTCCAGATTTCCACACTGCATAATGTTGTGGACTTTTACCGTTTGCTTCGTGTTGAAGTCTTGAATCTTGTGCTGCCTTTGTGCAATCGAACTGTTTGCTGATCTTCGTTTGTTTCTCAAACTATAAGCGGCATGATAAAGATTCTTCTGTTTATTGGTCGTAGTCTCACTTTTGTAGCGTCTTTTCATCATTTTCACTGTTTTGTTCCGAATACCTGTAACCTGCAACTATGTAGCAGACATGGATCAAAAGCACCTATTTATTTATAAAATGAATAAGAATGGGGAATATAACAATACAGAATTATGATATGAACAAATACCCCCAAACTTATCTTTTGCTCGTCCCGAGCAAAATTAATTTATTCTCGAAAAAGCCTAACTTCACTTTCGCAGGGAAACGCGATTGCACTGAGCTCGTGCAACAAGCCGTTAAACTTATAGGTGTCCCTAGTAGGAGGAGTGTTGTCTCCTGAGGGTTTTCAGCGGATACTACCCACAAAATCCTATCAATTTGGCCTATTGATTTTCATTCTTCAATTTGGTGTTCTACCAAGAAATTCTATTATTTTTAACTCAGAAATTATCAACCCGTATTCTTCACACACTTATCATTTAACTTCAGATTGTATATATTCTATAAATTTATTTAGCTTTTAGCATCTTTTGAGTTTTCCTTCTAAGGTTTCATCTCAACTTAGGAATTTTTATCATCTCTACTAAAGATATAAGTCCTATATTTCATTTCTATCTCTCATCTAAACCCCAATCATATATCCCTACGTGTGTGTATGTATCACCCCTACACTTGGAAATTCAATTCAAGCTCTTATACTCTTGTCCATCGTCCAAAGTACTTTTAGTTGGTGAATGACATTGCTCACACATCCTTCATGCGACCGTTAATACTTCTTGAGCTACTTACGACCAATTACAAAATGTGTTTGCACATTAAGACGTAATTCCTCATCTTGTAATACCTAAGGCTTTTAGCAGTGACTCCTAAACCAGTTGGTCTAAGGCACTAGGTGATAAATCACCCTCGCTATAATTTTTTTTATTTTACACAGCCTTATAAGTAATTACAAAACCAGTGTTCATTTTTTTATATCTTTTTATTCACACTTATAATTTTCTTTTCCTTCATACTAAAAATTTTAGAAAAGAGCATTTCAAAGTATCCTCTACTATTCCAAGTTTCAAGGTTTGTGTTTGTGCAAGTTGTAGGGTATATATTTTCAGAATTTAGACCTAAACTTAGGGATTTTTTTTCAGACTTACACTTCAATAAAAATTTAAATACTCTTCCTTATTTTGACTTAGCCCAAGAAGTGAACTCAAAATTTGCCTATTTCTAAGTAAACTACAAAAGACATATATTTTCTACCGTTAAATTTTAAGAAAGATTATTTTTAGGTTTTTTTTTATTTTACTAAGTTTTAGGATCTAGTTTTTCCTAGCTAGTTAACCGTCTTGTCAAACTTAAGTCAATTATGGACAAAATTGAATTTTTCAATTTTTATAATTTTTAAAATTTGTCAATTTTTTTATGGATTTTTAAATAAGTATGCAAAATGCAAAAATATACATATGAATGCGAAGGAAGAAATCTTACCGAGCACACCCCCAAACTTAAACTTGATAGTGTCCTCACTGTCAGGCTACACCAAGAGTGTCAAAATTGTTGGCACTTCCCTGTTTTTATTTATTTTTATTCTTTTTAAAACTGGAAATTTACAAAAAAAAATACCCCAAAATAACATCTTTTTTTAAAATATATTTTCAAGTGGTAAACGTACCCCCAATCATACGGTTGGCTAAAAATCATTTTCTTTCTAGAGCCAACATAATCTCCCCCAAACTTAAATTAAACAATGTTACAAGCCAATGCCAAGCTTTGCAAAGGCCAAAAGTCAATACCAACCATTCGAAGAATTTATCAGTGAAACACAGCGGTTGGTGGAAGAGTATGTTGTCTAGAATCACGAAGAAGTGGGGAAGAGATAAGTGGTGTAATAGAAATGGATTGTATCTCAATTTGAAGAGATGACAAAGTGATTGTGACGATGGATTACTTGCATTTTTGTGATTGACAAGAAGAAGGGGCGGAGGTTCAATTTCTTTTTGGAGTTGATTCATCTCAACACCCGTGTTTGCTAAAAATGCGAGCTCATCGGCGAAAATTTCCTCAAAACTTTCATCGATACCCCGAAGAATAATGTCATCAGAAAGAGTTGTGCGATCTATAGACTCCATGAAAGATTCATAAACAGTGGTTGATATTGACCCGGACAACTTAATGGAAGAGTTTGTATGTGTATAATACATAGTTGGGTCAAACAACGTATGAAGAGAGTCTAGATCAGTATCCTGAGGCTGATCAAATTCGCTGCTGTCGACATCCATTAATTCGACAGAACATGCATGAGCAGAAGGTTCGGAGGGCAGACTTCCTATCTTGTAAATGTTGAACTCACTTGACATCTCCCCGAATGATAGAGTCATAGAGCCGTTACGACAGTTGATTATAGCATTGGAAGTGGCCAAAAATGGTCGACCGAGGATCACCGGAATTTGGTTCTGTGGGTTAGCCACAGGCTGTGTGTCCATAACAATGAAATTAACGGGGAATATGAAGTCCCCTACTTTGATCAACACATCCTCTAACTCACCCCTAGGATGGGTGATGGATCAATCGGCCATTTGGAGAGTACAATGAGTGGGTTTCAACTCTCCAACACCTAATTGCTCATAAACGGAATAGGAAAGCAGGTTAACACTGGAACCAAGATCTAAAAGTGCACGATTGATGTCCTTATCCCCAATTGTTATTGAAATTGTAGGACAGCCAGGGTCCTTTCGTTTTTGGGGCAAAGGTTGAGGTTGGTTAATAGCATTGCTCACGGCACTAGCTACAAATACTTTCTTAGGTACCTGAGACTTCCTCTTCTTGGTGCATAAGTCCTTCAAGATTTTAGCGTAAGAAGGGACTTGTTGGATGGCATCCAAGAGAGGTATGTTAATGCTAACCTGTTTGAATAACTCCACAATTTTCTCCATTTGTGAAGTTTGTTTATTGGATTTCAACCTGTTTGGAAATGGAATATTTTGAAAATTTGTTGAGTCCAATGTTTGTGGAGTAGATTGCAGAGTTGGAACGGATCCCAGTGTTGGTGTTTTCGTGAAGTGAGATGTGGGTCCGTTCGAATTAGAAGATATAGAGCCTTGTAAAGAATGAAGAACAGGCTCTGAAGAAGAAGATGAAGCACTGGCAGAGGTGTCATCACTATTACCCACATTATTGTGCAACACTCTTCCAGATCTCAACGTGATCACAGTATTTACATTATGATTTTGTTGTTCATAGGTAACATGTGCGTTGTGTGTGTGACTGGGATTTGGCAATGGTTGAGACGGAAGCTTTCCCTTTTCTCGCTCGTTTAACGCAGCATTTAATTGTGCAATTTGGGCCTCAATTGATTTGATGCTCTGATCACGTGAAGCACTGTTTTGCACCAAAGACTAAATGGAAGTCTCCAACCTTACTGCGGATTATGTAGATTGTTTTAAAAATGCATCCAAACTTCGTTCTAGCGAGGAAACCTTATCGTTATTCGGCTGAACAAAATTGTTTTGAGGATAGGAGTTGTTGGGTACAAAATTGTTCATTTGGTTTGGGTAAGGTTGGGGTTGGAAAGGTCGCTGATATTGAGTTTATTGAGGGGCTTGTTGTTGTGGAGGAGGCCTTTGAAAGTTGTTGTTGCCTTGGAATTGTTGTTGATTTTGATTCCAAGCAAAATTTGGGTGGCTTCTCCAACCAGGATTATAAGTCGAAGAGTATGGGTTATTTCTTTGTCCTTGTTGAAAGGCAGTATTGACTTGACCTTGTCCTTGAACAGGTGGATTGTAAGGACACTCTTCAGTAAGATGGGACGGATCCGAACAACAAGCGCAAACTGTGCGTGGGGGTAAAGCAGGGGCAGGAGAAGGCGATGAGAATTTGCTCTCAATTGCTTCTAGCTTTCTCGTAAGTGCGGCCATTTCGGCCTTCATTGCAATCGACATATCAAGTTGATGTATGCCTGCCCTAGACTGACCTGATGAAGAAGATGAGGTGGTCTTAGTGCTTTCCCACTGAAGTGTTTGTTCAGCAAGATCGTCGAGAAATTGCCAAGCTTCCTCGCTTGATTTTGTAAGAAAGTGACATTGACAAATGGTTTCCAACAACTGCTTAGTTGCTGGGTTCAGTCCTTCGTATAAAGTTTGGCAAAGTTGCCAATTCTCGATACCGTGGTGAGGACACTGAACAAGTAGGTCCTTAAATCTTTCAAAACACTTCCAAAAAGGTTCGGAAGGAAGCTGGAAAAATTGAATAATTTCGTTGCGAATTCTCGCGGTCTTGTGGTGTGGGTAAAACTATTTTAGAAAAGCCTTAACAAACTCTTCCCAATTTTTTATCGAGTGTGATGCTGTGCTATATAACTATTTTTCGGTTAGGTCACATAAGGTGAATGGAATGACACGTAGTCTTAAAGCATCATCAGAAAGTTGTGTGGTCTTCATCATTGCGCAAACATTCTGGAATTTGTTTATGAAGATATAGGCATCTTCGGATTCCAGCCCGTGAAATTTGGGCAACATGTTGATGAAGTGGGGTTTAATTTCAAAGTTATCCTAATTAGCCGGTGGAAGTGAAAGACAAATGGGTAAAGCGGTGCGGATGGGATAGAAAAGATCCTGGAGCGCGATTCGTTGGGGCGCTTCAACAGGAGGGTATGGTGGGTTATTCGCACATAGTGGAGGTGGAATCAGTCTCGCGGGTAAGGGGTTGTTAGGATTGAATCCCAACATCTCCTTAGAAGACGAAGAATATGATGATGAAGGTAAAGAAGTGGATGTAATTTCGACTTCGGAGTTGAAAGCGTCGTCAGTCGGCACTAACGAGACACGGACTAAACGGGCGCTAGTGTCTCTAGTCCAATTGTACATACAATAAAGAGGTGTAGTGTAGTCAAAAGGTGAAAACAGAAGGTGGGGGTAAGAAAACGTCAATGGAAAGAAGTGGGTGCAAGTGGGATGCAATGGATTTCTTAGCGACAAGTGGCAATTTTTTGTAAAAATTTTATGTTTTGTGTTTTTTTATAAAGAGCTTTTTGCAAAAAGATTTTTTATAAGAAGCTTAGACACAATCACAATATGCATAATCAAGCCTAGATCTAGGGTCTCCTAGGTCAACTAGACTGCTCCTAACTGTTCCAAAGCGCAAATTGTGAGATCCTCAAATTGCCTCTTCACCGCCAATTGTGGCCAGGTAAGCACAAGTAAAGAAAGGAGGGATCCGCTCACGAATCACCATGAGACGGGCCTTTTAAAATTACCTTTCCCCACTTGTCTAGCCTAGGCACCACAAAATCTGGTTTAGATAAACGATCGATGCCTACAACTATTCCTTTGTACTATCGAACACGACAGTCCTTATAGGCTAAGTCTAATCTTTTTTAATTAACTCGATGGTTAATGCAAAATGCTTTTTGTGATTTTTGGGGTCCTAGGAAGGGTAATGAAATCCCCACCCAATCTGGATTGGTGTTAAAACCCCTTAAAGTCAGTTTTAAAGATGCAAAGCAGTAAAACACACAAAACACTTGCCATTTTTTTTATTGCGGCGCAAAGAATCCTGCACAAGATCAAGTTATTGGAGAAGGGAGAGAAATTTTTGCACAAAGAACCCTGCGGGAAAATATTTCAGAGGAGATCAGGGGGTTCAGAAGAAGAAAAGATGCTTACAGAGAGTTTTCCACGTGCTGACGTCACCAAGGAGGCCGCGGATCCGCTGCGGGAACGTGCCTTTGACCGCGGTTCCGCGGTTGACTTGGCTGTTCAGATCCCAAAAATTCTTCTATTTCTCTGTTCTGATTATCCTCTGCTTGTTCAGATCTGCTGTTTGCTGTTTTGCTCTCTGGATTTTTCCAGATCTGAATTTGTTCGTCTCTTCGATCCTGCACAATTCAAACGAAAACCCTTCAAAAAATAACAAGATGATAAATTTTTATATATTTTTATATTTTTCAGTTTTTATGATTTTTCAATTTTTATATTAACCCGAAATTACAAAAAGAAAATAACTACGCCATCCCCGGCAACGGCGCCATTTGATTGTAAGAACTTTAGTGTGCTTTCGCTTTTAAAAGATAAATCAAAGAATAGTTAACCGCAATCAAGAACGTTGTCGCTTGGTAGCTAGCCGGTTGAGTACGGGTCGGTGCACAGGGATTTTGTGTATTTTCTAGTTGTTCTAACGAGTTAATTCCAATGGTGGTAGGTTTGATTTTCAATAAAAACTGAAATGAGTTTGGTTAGGATTAAAAACTTGCTAGGGTTAGGTTTATGTTAAGTTTGGAAAGTTAATATGTCTCACCGCTTTCTATGCCCTAGTTAAGAACTATTTAGGTGTTAAGGTAATGGTTAACAAAAGGGATTAGCAAGATCGGAAAGAAACTAGGTTTCATCCCTTTTGTCCTTGTCTGTCCTTTCTTAACTCTTACCCTAACCTTCATGGAAATCATACACAACCGGTCTTTAACTACGGTATCACCGCTACCTCGTGGGATAGGGTGCCGTAATGAGCGGTGTGTGTATGTATGCATAGAGTTCTATTTTAAAATGTATAACGGACAAGAAAGGGGTGAGAGATTTTCATCTCTCAAACCTTCCCCAAACCCAACCCTAACAAGTGAGGAACTACTCACTCATTAGGGAATTGATAAAAGATTTCATTTTTATAATTTTAATTCAATAACCTAATTAACTAAACTACGGCAGATAAATAAAATTTCTATCTAATTAACTACGGCAGAAAAGAAATTAAACTAAGGCAAGATAAAGAAAAAGACTTACTTTTTATTTGATGCACTCTTTGAACATTACAGGAATTGAAATTCTAAAATAGATAAATAAAAAGAGGCATGCTCCAAAAAGAGCTGTAGGGTTCCTATTTATAGATTATAGAACCTTAGGGTTTACATCTAATCCCTATCTACATTTACAAAACTACCGTGAGAAGCCTGGTCAACGCACCGCCATCACCGACAAGATTTGCACCGACACGTGCTTATCATGGCCGCGGAACCGCGGCCAAAAGCCATGTTTGGCCGCGGATTCGCGGCCATATAGAGGGGTCTTTGTCTCTGTTTCTCAAGTATATTTCATGTTGCTTTTTCCTTGACTTTTCTTCACTTGGTTCTTCAGAATGTCTTCTAGTTTCTTTCAGATTTCCATAGTGCATAATGTTGTGGACTTTTACCGTTTGCTTTATGTTGAAGTCTTGAATCTTGTGCTGCCTTTGTGCAATCGAACTGTTTGCTGATCTTCGTTTGTTCCTCAAACTGTAGGCGGCATGATAAAAATTCTTCTGTTTGTTGGTCGTAGTCTCACTTTTTTAGCGTCTTTTCATCATTTTCACTGTTTTGTTCCGAGAATCTGTAACCTGCAACTATGTAGCAGACATGGATCAAAAACACCTATTTATTTGTAAAATGAATAAGAATGTGGAATATAACAATGCAGAATTATGATATGAACAGGGATCTCTCACCTCTATTTTTTGAATTTTTTTTGAGTTACGAGAACTTCATAAAAGAATGAGTTTGTTCTCTTACAATGATCAGAGTAAGCCAAACTCCCTTCATCGCCCTCTCTTCGATCTGTCGCCTCCCTTATTCTTGCAAGGCACTCAATCTTTTCAAGATACTTTTCGGTGAGCTCCATGTGGCGCTCTCTCACGCCGCCTACCGCCACGTCATCGTACTACTGCTTCGGTTCTGCCGCAAGGTGGACGTTCTCAAGCTATTCGACGAAATGATCGAGAGAAGAATGACTCTAATTTGAACTTGATCGATGCATTGATTGTTAATTTCTTGTTTAATTCTAGCATCAAAGCCGATGATGTGAGAATTGCATGAAATTGTGCACTAGAGCTAGTGAGTTGAAGAAGTGTGGAAATAATGGAGATAATATGCTTAGAATGTATTTGTGTAAATGCTTGAGAAAGAGAGAGAGTGAGTGAGTGCAAGATTTTATTGAGTTGTAACCTGTTTGGAATATATTTGTATAAATTTTGGAGCTAATAGTGCTTAGAATTTGTTTCTATAAATGTTTGGAATGTGTATGGAGAGAGAAATTTTTTAAGTCATTCGGAAAGGGCTCCGTATAGTTCTATTTTAGGGCGTAACGTTTTTTTTTACTGTTTAAATTGAAGAATGATTAAGATAAATTGTATTGAGAATCAGAATGCATTCTATTCTCAGATCTTAATATAATTTTCTTCATTTTGCATTAGTAATCCAACTCCTAAATCAATGAGAAAAGCATGTCACAATATCCATTTAAAATAACACCATCACAAAAAGCATCTAAATTTGAAATCAAAAGGAAGGATCGATTGCTTGCCTTGTCGTCAATGTAAGAGATCTTGAAGGTGGCCTTCTCGGCTCTAATGGTGGGATCTTGATTCAAGATATCGTCGTCCTTGAAGTAAGGACACAAGTCGTCATAGATGTCGAGCACCGCATCGCCGTTGCCGGAGCTCAAGAGATTGTCGCCTCTAATGGTGGATTCCTACCCTCATCTTTTGCTTCAGATCGTTGTCACCGCCGCCACCTCCGTGGGCCCCGCCGCCGTAGCAATCAATTCACACTTACAAAGCACAATTTATATTCCAAACACCATCTAAAATGACATTAATACAAACACAATGTAAACAGTATCATCATCGTTCAAGAATTTATACAAATAGATTCCAAACACCATTCATTAACATAAAATTTATTACAACAAACAACATCATTATCATTCAATCATTTAACACATTTCAACCATCATTCAACATGCCCTTCATAACCAAATTGAATTGAGATGAAATCGCATAATTAAAAGGAAAAATAAGCAAGAATAATTGATAACATAATCGGGATAAAATTACATGATTGGGATGAAATCACATAATTGATAATCCACTTGAATTGGGATGTAATCATGTTGAGGCGGCAGCATGTTAGGAAGATTTTTTTCACATCGGAGTGGGCAACGAGGAGAGCTCATCGGAGACGACAAGCATATGGTGGAGGCGACGGAACATGAGGAAGATGGAGTCCACGTTGGAGCATGCAGTGAGGAGAGGATGGTAATGATGGTGCTACAGATCTTGAGCTTGGTGGCGGTGATGAAACAATGGGCGGTAATGATTGCGTCTTCTTCGTCGATTTCAAACAATCAAACTTTAGAAATTATGGGGTTGATGGGTTGAGAGAAGATGGGGTGTTAAAATGGATAAGAAGGGCCCTTTGGGGGGTTAGAAAAGTAAAAGGTCACACAAGGGGTGTAAAAATAACTTCAAAATTTGAAAATCCCGCATGGGGGTCGCTGATGAGAGGAGTCGGGTTTAACAGAAGAAAGTTTATGGGGTTTCTGTGCCGAGAAATTTTGTTAGGATGGTTTTGGAAACATATGCTACAATACATGATAGTTTTGGTGAAATTTCCTTTTTTTAATAGGTACAAGCTAATTCTATCAATACGTTCTTTATGACAAATAGCCCGCAATATATTACGGATTAGAAACAGGTCAAGATAATTTCTAATTAGTTGCTCACCTAATTTTAGATCAAACTCCATTACATAATAAAGAAATTACTGGATTCAATTAGGCATACAAATAATACGGTGTCTTCTCTCTTGCAAATAATAAGTTGTGTATACTTAATTATTTTCTTTATACATTCCTTTCTCCACAGAGATTCTTTAAGCATATGGTTTATAAACCTTAATAGAAAGTGTTTTGATTGGACATCGTCGCACATCAAAATAGTTGTTGAAATTCCTTCTTTTTTTAAATCAAAATTTGATCTCCAATATCTGATTTTATTGTTTAGTTTTGAAAGTGTCACGGAAGATGACTGATTTATTTATTTATTTTGAAATACTCTCCGAAACAATTCATATTAATTCTTTTTCTCTTTTGCGAAACAAAACCATGATTTGCTATCTATAAATATAAATGTTGTGGGGGCTATACTACATCTATTATGTGTAAAACATTTGGGACATATATCAAATTATTCCTAAAATATGCTTTTTAAATTGTTTTTTTTTTCTTTGGGCACTGAGCCGTATAAGCTAACCTATGCACAACAACACACTCACGCACACATCACACACATCTAAGGGACCGGTGAATTTGTCGCTAAAACGTTAATATATGTCCATTTTATCTCTGGATTCGAACTCCGCATTCTGTTTAGAAAGTTGAGCGGTTATACCGACAGAGCTATTCGCTCATCGGTTGAAATTGTTATCATACATTGTTAAATTGGCTGCTTGCATATGCATTGATTACATTTTGGCCTTTTCCACTTCCATCCATGTTCTAATATCTACCTTGCAACAGTATTATCTCTTTAAGCAAACTTTTTTTTTAATCTTTATCTAGCAAAAGAGAAGATATTAAAATACCAGTAGTAATATTTTCAAATGCCACCATATCAAATGCCACCTGATGAAGCTCGATATCGGCGATCTTCCAGATCGTGACATGTGGCAGATGACGTGTCCCAGAGCTCAGAAGAAAGGGCCTATAGGGGCCGACCATGCCACCCCTGTGCCCGACCCGCAAGCACAAGCTGGCTCTCCTAAGAGCCCCCATGCACAAATTGGCTTCCTTGGCCTCCCAGCCCACCTCCGAGCTATCACAGGACCAAGATGTCTCGGCTCTCCCGCTCGCCCCCGAGCTCTCCCGCTGAGGCCATTTTCCTCAGTCTCATCGACCGACCAACGGTACCACTCGCAGGCGTAACCGCCGCTCCGCGAATCTCGCCATGCGTGAGATCTCCGCCGGCCACATCCCGCGTTCCACGCCATTACGATCCCCATTAACGAGCCTGTCTCACCATTAATGGGAAGATCTGCTTATCACACGGACGTGACGTTGGGAGCGTAATGGCCGGCGTGATTCCCGCGTCTGCCCCTGCATGCTGCCGTCGCTATATAAACCCCTCTCCCAGAGAGATCAAGTAAGCCATTTTTTACTCCACTAAGCCGTTACTCTGCTCGGATCTTGTTACTGACTTGATCGTTGGAGGGTCCTCGGTGGTACCAAACCACCCCGGGACTTCCTTGCAGGTACTCGGCGCAAATCTCCTCCAATCCATTGAGATCCACACATCGCAGGAGATCACGTTCCAGATCAAATCCCAGCCGTCAATCACAGCCATCGGCAGATCAACTGGAGACGACATCTGAAGGAGACCGGAAAGGCCCCTCCATCACCACCATATCAATTGAACAAGCTCAAGCCCCATAATTATTAGGTCAGAAATCACCTAAAATTATTGGACTCATTAGGCTAATAGATGAGCTTGGACCACTTGATAAAGAAATTGTGGCTTTGAGAATGATAAGGCCCTGTTTTGGACATTTCCCTATTTGGTCAATTGGACATCTTAGGGTTGTTCAACTGAGACCGTTATCCTGATATATATATATATATATCAGCCTAATTTAGAAATTCAGTGGTTCACAATAAAATTTATTACCAAATTAAATAAAAAGATATATGTCAAAATTGCAATTCAATGAAACAAAACGAAAACATGCTTAAATAAATCTCAAAAATCCAATACCACATAAAAATTCAAATTATACTTGTCAAATTGACTTCTAGCAATAAGCAGTCGGCTTTCAATTCTTTTAAGTCAGAAGAACGAGGCATGAGGCTGTTTATCGTTCATCATATATGTTCATGAGATCGGTTTCAAGCTAAGACAACAAAATTCTTTTTTTATTTTCTCCGCTTTCTATTATCTTAACTTCTTCTTTTCAGATACTGCAATTTTTTTTGAGGTAAAATGCAGGATAAGGCACCCTGCTCCTAGAAATATATATTAAAACCAAAGGGAAACTGTACAGAGAAACAATTTACAAGTGGTCAAGGGGGGATACTGAAACCATAATTAATGAACCAGATGTGGAGATTTATCGTCCCCTCCATTCAAACAAATAATCCTTAACCCAAAAACAAAACAAGGTTTAAACAAAAACAGCTCATTACATCTTCAAAAACACATGCAATTACAAGTATGTATCCATCCTTGATGATGCTCACAAGTGGAAATTCCCCGGATCACGACACGTAGTGGAAGACGTGTCCCGGAGACTACGGAGCTGGAGTAAGTATGATGCATTGGAAACGTTCCTCGACCCGTTTCTCCGAGGACGCATCCGACCATTCGCAGACCTCCCTGAATACCTCCCATATTCACCTAGCAAACAGCCAACAGCTCGCCTCCGAGCAGTCCAGCGAGCTTCCTTAACCTCCTTGCTCGTCTCCGAGTTGTTGCAAGGCCGAGCTTCCTTGGCCTCCCAGTTTGTCTCCGAGCCATCTCATAGGCCGAGCTTCCTCGGCCTCCCGGCTCGTCTCCGAGCCATCTCACAGGGCGAGCTTTCTCGGCTTTCCCGATCAACCGAGAGCGCGGAGCCCATGCGCCCCCGCAACGGCCCTGCGTATCTCGCCGAAGCGAGATATCCGCCGCCCCACGTCCCGCTTCCCACGCGGGCACGTTCACTCATTAATGAGCGGATTCCGCCATCAACACGGGCATAACGAGGGGGCGGAACCGACGACGAGAATCTCGCACCGGCTCGCCCCACGCGACAACTATATAAACCTCTCTTTCAGACGGCTCAGATAACGAGAATTAATTCCAACACGCCGCTACTATGCTCTTATTCTACGGTACTAACTTGGTCGTCGGAGGGTTCTATGGTGGTCATCCACCCCGAGACTTCCTTTGCAGATAGCTTGGCGTCAATACCAACCCATTAAGATCCACACACTCAACTCCCAAACCAAATCTCAGCTGCACAAAACCACTCGCACCAAATCGACAGAGGACAACATCTGAGGGAGATCACAACCTCCATCAGTTGGCATCGTCTGTAGAAAGCGCAAGAAGCTTCTCCACCCATAAAGTTGATCTTTTGCCCTCGACCCGATGGCGAGCGATAACTGTGACGATTCCAATACGAGCCGCCCCACCCTCCATAATGGAGGCGGGAGCGGTTCTCCTCCCCCTCCTAACGTCATCGGCACCTTATCCGTCCGGATCGACAGACTCACAGCTATGGTAGATGCGCTCATACGTGTTCAAACGGCGGGCCCTACCTATCAAGCCGCAGTTCCCCGTCCCCAGGATAACGACGTTCGTAGAAGGACATATGGGCATGCTCAGGCCCTCGATCTCGCTCACGCTCATCTCAGCGTCACTGAGCGCTGGCGTGCCAACTTCGGCAACCAAGATACACATGTGGTGAATAATTCCATGACCCGCTGGGTACTTGACAGCTCCACACCCCGGTACCTGGGAAGACTAGGCCGTCACTCCGATACCCGCCGTGCACTCACACCCCCCGAGGAGATGTCGGTCAGTTCGCATGCTTCCAGGAACGACCGACGCCCCCACTCCCGCCAAGGCCGCACAAACGGCGAACGTCGGGACTACTCAAGAAGGGGCTCGTCCGAGGATTTAAGAAATGTGATAGAGCGGAATCGAAGCCGCACCTTCGCACAGACCCGGAGCGGGGGTAGCCACCACTCCGACTGTGCTGAATTCTCGGGGTACCACCACCGGATCGTAGCCCTCGTAAAGAAGATCGAAGGCACACGACGAGATAGCCATATGTCCGGCGAAGGGGCCAGGTATTCCGCCGATTCACCCACAAAGCCCTTTACAGAAGAGCTGCTGGCCGATCACGTCTTGTCTAGGAACAAGCCGCCCAAAGCGGCCCTCATCGACGGGAAGTCCGACCCGAAGGGCCACTTGGACGCATTTACGGCGGGCATGAGCTTCCAAGATAATTCGGACGCGGTTCAATGCCGAGCTTTTCCCACCACCCTAATCCGAGCTGGCCAGGACTGGTTCCGAGGGTTCGCACTGCGCTCCATCTCGACCTTTGATGAGCTGGCTACCCAATTTCTCGGTCATTTTGTCAGAAACCGACGACGGAAAAAACGGTCGACTACCTGTTCATTGTCAAGAGCGGGACAAAGAATCCTTCAAGGGTTATGTCACTCGCTTCTACAATGCCCTCCTGGAGGTTCCCGAGCACCGCGATGAAATAGTTATCAGCCCGTTGCGGTCGGGTCTTAGGCACAAAGAGTGGCTCCGCTCTTTTGCATTAACGCAACTTAAGACCATGGTCGAAGTGAAAGCATGGACCGAGCGTGAAATTCAACTCGAGTTAGAGGTGAACTCCAACCTACCCAGAGGCGACCAAGCAGACCGAAAGAAAAGGAACATGGAAGAGAAAAAGAAAGTCGATCGCCGAAACCTTACTCTCCGAGGTTCCAAGAGTATACTCCTCTGAACATTTCCCAGACCGAGCTATTGGAGGAAGCTAAGGGCGAGAGGTTCTTTAAGCTCCCTCCAGTTACCCAAAGAGAGGGCAAGCAACTCCGCGGCCCATATTGCGCCTTCCACAGGTCGCAGGGTCACCCGACTAAGAACTGCAAACAACTCCGTGACTACATCGAGAAGTTGATCCGCTCCGGCCACCTAGCGAAATACTTACGGGACAAACGGCAGGCGGAGCGGGAGAAAAAGGACCAAACCCCTCTCGGAGAATTAACGATCGGGCAAATCATGGTCGTTACCTCGGATCCAGCTCAGGAAAACAAGGCGCACTACCGCTTCCTCTCAGTCGAGGGTGTAAACGATCCACCCCATAAGAAGTGCAGGAAGGACGGACC
Organism: Agapanthus africanus; assembly: GCA_030015575.1. Taxonomy (NCBI): domain Eukaryota; kingdom Viridiplantae; phylum Streptophyta; class Magnoliopsida; order Asparagales; family Amaryllidaceae; genus Agapanthus; species Agapanthus africanus. Next base: position 749,795,494 of record CM057340.1, on the reverse strand, counting down.
GATCATCTTCACCGATGAAGACCTTCATGACATATCGCTTCCTCTCAATGACCTTCTCGTGATAACGGCCCGGATCCACCGTTACGAGGTCCAGAGAATATTGGTCGATTCAGCGAACTCAGCGGATATCCTGTTCCACGACTGTTTCCAGCGTATAGGGCAAGGACCATCCGACCTTCGGCCGACCTCCCATGTCGTCTCTGAGTTCACCAACCATTTCGTCCCAGCCGAGGGATCGGTTACCCTCCACCTCAACATTAGGAAAGCGGGCAATAGGCGAACCATACCGGTGAACATCCTTATCGCTAAGGTTCTTTCATCCTATAACATTCTCCTGAGATGCCTTACCTTAAACGCTCTCCGGACTCAGATCTCGACTTATCACATTGCGATCAAATTCCCTTTGGATCAAGGGGGATAGGTCGGGCCTTTGGGGACCAGCAAACCGCCAAGATTTGTCTTACCTCAATGTCCCCCGCCGGAGAGCGGGACAGCGATTCTAAAGACACGCAAGACTTCCAGGGGTCTTTAGATACTTGCGACGACCAAAAGGAAGTTCGAGGTGGCCCGGTGGAAGTGCTGACGGATGTCCCTCTCACTGAGGAAGTCGACAGCTGGACAGTCAAGATTGTCTCTCTCTTGACAGGGGACTACTGTTCACCGCCGAAACACAGAGACGCGACCGCGTAGGTCCGTCTTTCCTGAATTTGAGGGCAGATGCTAATTGGTGCTATCCGTCTACCTCTCCGAAGATACCAAGTTGATTTATGACACCATATATCGAAGGTTTAAACGGATGCGGCCGATGTAGCAGACTTCGTCAGATTCTTCCTCATTTGAGGGGTTTTTGATTGTGGGGACGCTCTTCCCTGCAGGCGCAAGCCCCTGCAGTTAATTACGCTACCGCATCGCGGTAACCACTTTCTCCTTCTCCAGATGGTCACTTCGTGTCATGGGTGTTTTTTTTTTTTTGGTTGCCCGTGGATTGTATACGGAGACTAATTTATGTTGTCGCCCGTAGGGCGTGGATTAGTCCAAATCCGTATTTTCTTAGATTTGGGTTTGGGGGTTGGATTTAAGGATACGTTAGTCTCATTTGAGACTAAGATCAACTTAAACGCTAGTTAAGGATACATTAGGCTAATTTTTAGACTAAGATCAACTTAACGGGATCGTTTAGATCCAACAAAAGAGCATTTGGGCTCTATTGTTTAGTTTAGGGATATTGCGGTCGATTACCAGTTTAAGGACATGGTAGTCCAAGGTTAAGGACATCATAGTCCGTGGGACCCAACAGTCCGAGGTTAAGGACATCATAGTCCGTGGGTTTAAAGGGACCCAACAGTCCGAGGTTAAGGACATCATAGTCCGTGGGTTTAAAGGGACCCCACAGTCCGAGGTTAAGGACATTATAGTCCGTAAGATTTGCTGGTTGTTGGGACCCGTCACCTCTCTGAAGACGTTGAAGGATTACAACGATATATATCAGAGGAGTGAAGAGATGTACCCTTGAACCGATATTGGTTGAGAGATCTACAGTTCAATTTGGGACTAAGATTAAAAGATTAATGAGCACATGGGCTCAGTTAAATCTGAATTGAGGACTTATGGCCAACTTGGGCTAAGTCCAATTAGTTTTAAAATGTTGGACCTTTATTTGGACTGTTGAACATTTTTCTGGGCTCAGCCCCGCCATTGTTTAGCAATGCTAAGCATGGGTCTGGGTTCTAACAATATTTTTGTTTTTTATTGAGTGTTGAGCACTCATATACCATATGAGATGATCAATCTTGGAAGACAAGGGTGTATTTGAGGCTCAGTCAAAAGAGGAGTCTTGCCTCTGGAAAAACTTAACCAATTTGGGCTAAGCTTGGCTTTAAAATAGTGTTAAATACTAGAGGATACTTGGCGATCACGTGCTCCCACGTGATGTGCTGAAAATAGTGTTAAACACTAAGGACGAAGCACTTAAAGTAGTGTTGAACACTAAAAGTGAGGTAGTCACGTGGGGTCACGTGAGGCGCCTGAGAAGTGGGCCAAACCTCCTTTATTTTATTTTCAAAATCTGCAAATAAGTATTAAACACTTTTAGTCTTTGAAATCATCACATGTGGACACGTGATAATGCCTCTGCATTGGGCATCAATTCCTCTGTCTTCTTTTGAAAAGGGTATTTGTCAGGGGTCACGTGGGGACACGTGAGGCGCCCAAGATCAGTACTGCCTTTGGCTTTATTCTCTTTTATTTTGAGGGTCACGTGGGAGCACGTGAGGCATTGCCTCTGGGCTAATTCCTTCTTATTTTGAGGAGTCCATTAAAGGGTCACATGGGGGCACGTGAGCATGCCTTATTCATTCCTTTTTGTTCGTTGGGATGAAGGGTCACATGTTACCACGTGATCATGTTGGATACTTAATCTTTACGTGCATGGAGAGCTTCAAGTCTCTTGTTTTAAGAATTAAATTCTTTGGTAGGGTTAAACCCTAATTTTGTTTAGAGGAATTAAACTCCTATGTATATGTAAGAATTAAATTCTTATGTAGGGTTAAACCCTAGTTTCATTTGGAGGAATTAAATTCCTATGAATTTGGAAGAATTGAATTCTTCCAAATTCACCCTCTAAGTTTTGGATCTGCATGGCAGAATCTCCCCGATGAGAATTAAATTCTCAACTTATGGGGAGATCTGCTTCTGCAGATCTTCAACCAAAGGAAGAACTAAGTTCTCGTTTTAAGGGTTAAACCCTGTCTCTGTTGGAGGAATTAAATTCCTAAGTATTTGGAGGAATTAAATTCCTTAAACTCAATTCTCCCTCTAAGTTTTGGATCTGAATGACAGAATCTCCCCGATGAGAATTAAATTCTCAACTTATGGGGAGATCAGCTTCTGCAGATCTTCAACCAAAGAAAGAACTAAGTTCTTATTCAGAAGAGTTAAACTCTTAGTTTGAGAATTAAATTCTCTTTTTGTTTTGTGGAGCTAATGATCTCTTTCCCTTTCTCACCTAGGATTTCTTTTTCTTCTGAGGAAATCTTCCTTTCTCTCTAGAGAATTAAATTCTTTTCTTTTTTTCCTCTCTGTTGTTGTATATCTCTCCCAAAAAAAAGATCCTCTCTCTTCTCTTCTTGGCTCCTATTTATAGGATAAAGAAAAGAATCAGTTTGTTTAGTCAATCTTTCATTGAAAGATTTTAATTGATTTTGTAACCAACATGATCTTTTAGATCACTCAGTGAATTTTATTCACCATTGGATTTTTAATCCAAAAGGTATTCTGTCTGTTATTCTTGGTGAATTTCAGGGAAATCTTTCCATGTATAGAATTTTTCTATAAATTGGTGATTTTTAATCACCATTGGATTTTTAATCCAACGGTGCTCCACTTTACAGAGCACAATCTTTTTTGTTTGGAAAGATTTAGAGAGATATTTTTCCAGTTAAGGTTCTCGATTTCCTCTTAACTAGAATTTAATTCTATTAGTTCAGAAGGCTTAGGAGCCTATCACGTGTTGGCACATAACCCCCCTAATTAAACATTTAACCAGAATTTAATTCTGCTGTTTTAGAGAACTAAGGAATCTTCACGTGCCAGCACGTGACCCTTGGTCACGTGTAGACATGTGATGCCCCATTGGGATCTTTCCTCGTTATTTTATTATACTTTTAATTCTTTTCAGTGGGTTTAAAGGCCCATCACGTGTGGGCACGTGACTCCTGTTGATTAGAATTCAATTCTATAATAACAGAGTCCCCAGAAAACCATCACGCGTCAGCACGTGACCCTTGGTCACGTGTGAGCACGTGACGCCCCATTTTTTTCCCGATATTTTTATGAGGGAACAAATGCCCCCACAGCGTTGTTCTTACGTGTTTGCACGTGAGTGCAACGCTATTATCTTTTGTGGCCGTTGGATTTGCCTAAGGAAGGGGGTAGATGAACCGTTTCCCATCACATCCTATAAATGCAAGGGTCCCTTCAGAAGCGCCTCCGCCTTTTCCATCTTCTTCCTTGCTCGTTTACTTCTGAGAATTTAATTCTCTTTCCCAGAGCTCAGTTCTCTATTTCAAAAATTTCCAGAGTTTAACTCTGTCAACAAAATCTTTCCTTTTTCAGGTAAGAATCTTGAACGGCTGAAAAACTTCTTGTAGAAATTTTCTTTGGATTTTAAATCACACCAAGGGTTTTCCCCTTTAACAAGAACCCATCTTTCTAAGTTCTTTAAAATAATGTCCAAGCTTTAAATAATAAACTCCTTTTGTTAGGCCCTCTCTGATCTCAGGGATCGATGGTGATACTTGTCTTCACTCTGGAATTTAATTCCATTCCAAAGAACTTTGGCTCTGAAAAATATTTTTTGGGAATTTAATTCCTCTATTCAAAAGGAATTTAATTCGTCTAAAGAACTTAGTTCTTCACAAAGAACTTCTTGGGATTTTCTTGCCCTGAGTTGTTCTTTGCAAAAATACTTCCATAGAGACCCTTCATGATTTGCATAGAGTTCTTGCAGTGGGTTTTCTTCCTGGGGAATATGTAGAGTTGTTTGAAATCCACTGTTCATTTATTGAGAATCTTTCTTTTATTCCCATAATGATTACACTGCCTCATCATTAGTGAGCCGCCATTTTGATTTTGTGGGGCCTTGTTCATATCAGATTTTTGCATTTTTATACCGCCCATTTTTTATCACATTGCTTATAGGTAGGTACTCTTGATCCGTGTTTGCTAGATAATTGCAGGTTATAGGTTCTTAGCTCTAAGCAGTGAAATTCATGGAAAAGAGCGACAAATTCTGGATTACTGCCAACCACAGATAAAATACGGGTCTCCGCTCTCTATCCGTATGTTGCCGCACACCAGTTTAAGGAACAAAATGGCAAATCAATTGTCATTTTCATGCACAAAGCACAATGTCAACACAAGATCCAAGATATCTACGCGGAGCTCAAGAAAATCATGGTAAAAGATCCACATCAAATCACCTTTTGACCTGCTGAAAATCTGGAAGAAATGTGAAGAGCTTCTGAGAAACCAAGTACACCACACTGAAGTAAACAGCAACATAGAGAACTCCAGAAAAAATGAGCCATCAAGTCAACTAAACAGCCGCGGATCCGCGGCCAACATGGCGACTCGGCCGCGGATCCGCGGCCGAGTTAGCTCGGCAACTGGTTATCTTCTGGGGGCAGATTGGTAATTTCATGTTGGGCCAGAATGTTGCCATAGGGTTTCAGTTTCCTGCCTATAAATAGCCCAGAACAATGCCAAGTGAGGGGTGCTTATTCTTGTGTGAAATTTAGGATAGATTTTGTAGTTCTTCTTCCTCTTTTCATTTTTCTCCATTAAAACTTCGTAGTGAGCTTTTATGAGTGAAGTGATGAATAAAAGAGTTCTTTCCTTTATCATACTTGTCTTGTTATTTTATTAATTATATTTGCTTGTAATTTTCATTTGCGAATCTAGTTGTTGTTATTTGTTGTTTGTTTGTTTCTTCTTCTATTTTTCTTTATCCTTAACAACAATGATGCTTAAGCGTGATCCTTGCCAAAGTGAGGTCTCAAATAGCTAGTTGTAATCTTCTAAGCTCTTTCTTTCTATCTTCCTCCTTTTGTTGTATTTTCCTTTTTTTTTGTAATGTGTGAGTAGTTTCTCACTTGTTAGGGTAGGATAAGTGTCACGCCCCGCTTCCCAGAGTACGCTAAAATAGACACGTGACATAGCCAACCATGCTACCTGTGGTTAGGAAAAATCCTTCCACAGTCACATTACGGCTGTAGAGATATCAAGAACAGAAAAGTAAACTAACTATCTAGTACATGTCCATAAGCCAGAGTAAAAGAGTCAAGAAAAGCTATAGTATGCGGAAGCAAAAGATCAAATAAACACCTGGAAAGTAAGACTGGATACCGACATGATCCCTACCGCTCGATCTAACAGCGGCAAAACTCCTGATCAGTCTGCAACAAAGGTAGAGGATCTGGGCCATGCAAAACCCAGACGTCAACGCGTCATAACATCAAGCAATAATAAATGAACAGGATACACGAGATATGCAGGCATGAATCATAAATAGTAACAAGTCAACAGGGATGTATAACAGTGAAGTGTATCAGTGTATGTGACGTGCAGTGATCAATCTAAACTGTGCTACTGGATTGTCTACTCTAAAGTTTGTTTGAAATCAATTAATATAATCCTCCATGTAACTCAAAGGATATGTTCCGTTACCCCCCGGGACCACGGATCAGGAATAAATGAACCAAGAGTGGTTCTGTCCCGTTACCCCCCGGGACCACGGATCAAGATGTAAGAGTCACGAATGGCTCTGTCCCGTTACCCTCCGGGACCACGGATCAAGTAATACCCCTTTAAGTTACACTTTAGTTTACACTTTTGATTTCCCCATACCCCCAAGGTTATGTGTTCAAGTCAGGTATTGCGTAATCAAGAACTAATACCAACACAGGATCAGGTAGGTGCGGGTTTGTCTAGATAGACAACAGGAACGGTCCGTAAGGACTACATGTCAGGTTTGTTGGCATTAGACACAAGATCAGGTAACAGGTAAAGCCATGGTACATCAGGTCAGGTCAAGTAGTGTATTTAGATGCCAGGTCATGTCGAGAGTGTACGGTACCGTGTCGGGTCAAGTAATATGTGTGTAGCAAGTCATGTCAGGGTGTAAAAGATATCATATGGGTGCTCATAATCAACTAACATAATCATGGTTATAAATAAACAAGCATGGGTATTATCAGAACAGTAAACTGGCACATGTAATATAATATGCGAATAGGTACAGATTAAACTACTTGGATGCACGGTTATCAGTTTGGGTTTAAGAGATAGTTTCAACATTACATGCATGCAGTATAATAAATGTGGATGATAAAATCATATTAATATATACTAAAACAATCTAGAGATGTGTTTGAATATGAATTAGACTAGATGTATGCAACCGGTCGTCCGATAGGGTATAAACTACAAAAGGGTATTATAGCTATGCAAACAATTGGGATTATGAGATCTAACATATAAATGTGGTTATTAGGTTTAGTAAACTAAATGCGACAGTTAAGTTTCAAGTTCTAGATCTGAAATATGTAAACGGGACATCGTGTTGCTAACTTGGAACTCATGGATTTAGATTCTATTTACAGATTCAATAAGAAAATAGATAAATTAATATAGGAATAGTATGAATAGCACGTAGCAAGTTTCACTTGCATGCACTAGATGTGAAATACATGATACAGATGTAATCGGACATCCGAAAATGATAAAACATGAAAAGTGACAATGCGGGTTGCACAATAATCATTATGGGGTATTATAATTTAAATATACATTGAAGGTAATAGTATAGCATGTAGCAAGATTAACTTGCCTTGACCGGATCACGAAGCGGTATACGGAACGTCACGCGTCGGAGGGAAAAGTCGCGATGCGCGCACGGTATACGGAAAGAGTCCAAACAACGCACGATGGGATCACACGGGTCAGATGTCCTCGCTGGGTCGTCGTCGGCACAACCGTATTTCGGCAACTAAAAGATCAGTAACCTTTATAAAGAAGAAAAGTGATAAAAGAAAGAAAGAGAAGAAAGACAGAGGAAGAAGTGGAAAGAGAACAGGGAACATGGGTTTTAAAAAAATAAATAGGGTTTAAAAAAATATATATATATATATATATATATATATATATATATTTACCCAGAGAGAGAGATAGAGAGAAAGAGAGAGAGGAGAGAGACAGAGAGAGGAGAGAGAAAGGGAGAGAGATCGTTACAAGGGGGAGAGAGAAAGGGAGAGCAGGGTTAGTTAAATATTAGATTAGAAAATATAAAATATATATTTACGGAGAGAGAGATAGAGAGAGAAAGAATCAGGAGAGAGAGACGGCCAGAGAGAGGGAGAGAATCAGGAGAGAGAGAGAGAGACGTGAGGGTAAGTAAAAAAATAAAGATTTGTGTATATATAGAGGAGAGAGAATAGAGAGAGAAACGGTGAGAGATAGATGAGAGAGAGAGAGAGAGAAAGGTACGTTAGTTAGGATTTTTATAAAAATATAAATATAATTATATAGGATTTTAAAAAAAATATAAATATAATTATATATTGCAGAGAGAGTCTGATTGATTTTATAAAAGAATATAATTTAGTTATAAAAATTAATCATATATATAATAGTTTAATTGTTTAGTTAAGGAATATAATATTCGTCCGTTTTGAGATTTTGGCAAATACAAATTTACTCCAAAACACGTCCGGATCAGGTCCAAAAATTCAGATTTAAAATACGAAAAATATATGCGACGTCCAAATTTCAAAATGAATGCTCAGGTAATAAAAATGCATACTCCCAAGAACGGATGCACGTACGTGCGCGTAGCCATCCAAATACGTCCGTTTCATTGAACGGGACGAGAACAAGATGCGCGGATACTACCACGAGATTAGGGGTATCAAGCAGGCCATGAAAAGCAATTTTAATTTATTTTACATGATTTAAACCGTTATATGCAAAAGATGCGATATAGGATAAAATACCAGTATACAAAATTATGAGGTGCACCGGTCCATGCAACAAGTCAAGGCAATCTATAATAAGAGTCAAACAGGTTCAAGCAAGCGGGTCGGGTCGAATGCCCGGTAACATATAAAATACTATTCGCACCCAAACACGTTAAATTAGGAATAGAACGTGGATAAGTAAAATACTGAAACTGGAATTGGTATAAATGAACTCGGGTGTTACATTATACCCAACTACAAAAGAATTTCGTCCTCGAAATTTCAAGAATAAGAAAGGATAATCAATCAAGAAACTATAAGGATAGATGAGAAATCTTCTGTCGGACTTCATCTTCTCGTTCCCAAGTTGATTCTCCATATGAGCGATTACTTCAAGAAAACAAGTACAACAGTGATAAGCTCGTTCTTAAGAACCTTTTCTCTTTGATCCACAATCGATATCGGTCGCTCCTCAAAAGTCAAATCTTCTCGGACAGTCAGCTCTAAAAGATGCAGCACGTGTGTTTCATCTCGAACATATTTACGGAGTTGAGATAAATGAAACACGTCATGAAATTCTCCAAAGATTTCGGTAACACCAAACGATGCGCCACTTCTCCAATACGCCCCAAAATCTTAAAAGGTCCAACGAATCGAGGACTAAACTTTCCTCGACTTTTGTAACGGATCACCCCTCGAGTCGGTGACATCTTCAAGAATACTAAAACACCAACGACGAACTCTAGAGGTCTTCTTGATGTAACTGCCCAACTCTTTTGTCGGTCTTGTGCTGCTCTCACATGATTCCGGATAGTATAAACCTTCTCAACTGTCTGCACAACCAAATCTGGTCCCAACAATCTTCGTTCACCGATATCGTCCCAACAACAGGTCGACACTTGCGACCATATAAAGCTTCGAATGGAGCCATCTGTATAGTCGCCTGGAAGCTGTTGTTGTAAGAAACTCCACTAAATGTAGATGATCCTCATATGAACCCTGAAGTCCAACTTGCAAGCTCTCGGCATACTTTCAGGAGTTTGAATCGTTCTCCCAGCCTAGACATCTGTTTGAGGATGGTAAGCTGTACTATTCTCAATCGAGTCCCCAAACTTCCCTGTAAGCTCCTCCCAAAAGTGTGATAAGACACGAGCGTCACGGTCGGGCACGATACTCACCGGTACTCTATGCAATCATACAATCTCCTGTTTGGACCGCTCTGCTAACGCTTCCGTTGATTAACCAACAATCATCAATCACCCAACTGCACTATTGCCCTTTGGACTCCGCGGTAAAGCCTTCACTAATCCATGGTTATGTGTTCTCACTTCTACTGAGGAATCGGAAGTGGTTGCAATAAACCGGTAATCCTTCGATGCTCAACCTTAACTTGCTGACACACCAAGCACTTTGCCACAAACAGGCAATCTCCTGTTTCATGCCTTCCTACCAAAGCGCTGTTGTATATCTCGGTACATCTTCGTGCCTCCTGGATGTACGGGATACGTGTAACTGTGCGCCTCCTTCATAACTTCTTCGTGAATACCTCCATTGGCACACACAAACAACTATCACAACGAACCATCTTCATGAATCACCAAGCCCGTTCGAAGTCCAACTTCAACCTGTTCTCGAAACTTCTGCAATCTTGGGTCCTACAATTGCACTGCTTCAATATCCTCGATCAACGATGACTGTACTTGCAGTTGCATCATCTATCCCAAAGAACGTGGTAGCACGATCTCCAACTCGAATCTCCCAAAGTCTTCAATAAGTTCCCTTGGTGCAGTCAACATCAGAATTGCTGGCAACCGACTAAGCGCTTCCGGCACAACATTAACTTTCTCGGATGGTACTCAAGATCAAGATCGTAGTCAGCCATCAGCTTCAACCATCTTCGCTATCTCACAATTAGCTCCTTCTGAGCGAACACGTACTTTAGGCTTTTGTGATCGGTGAATATTTCGACCCCTTTCGCCCAATAAGTAGTGTCTCCAAATCTTCAAGCGAAAATCCCAGCCGCAAGCTCCAAGTCATGAGTTGAGTAATTCTTCTCATGGGTCTTCAACTGTCTCAACGCGTAAGCTACAACCTTCTCATGCTGTATCAAAACACATCCCAAACCTTTCCCAGATGCGTCGCTGTGAATCACCAATCTTCCGGAACCGTCTGGTACGGTCAAAACAAAAGCGGTCATCAACCTTGCCCCAACGCCTCAAGGCTGACGCACACTTATTCGTCCACACAAATGGTACTTTCTTATGCGTAAGCTTGGTCAGAGGCTCAGCCAAACGAGCAAAATTCTCTACTAACCTTCTGTAATACCCGACAAGTCCAAGAAAGTTTCTGATCTCTGCTACGCTCTTCGGAATCGGCCAATCTTGAACTGCTGCAATCTTCTTGGGTAAACGGCGATTCCAACTCCAGCTACAACATGTCCCCAAAACTTCACATCTTCAAGCCAAAACTCGCACTTGCTCATCTTTGCATACAATCTTTCTTACCGCAATGTCTGCAGTGCGATCTTCAAGTGTGCCGCATGCTCTTCAATACTCCCCGAGTAGACCAGAATATCTTTAATGAATACCACCATAAACTGGTCCAAGAATGGCAAAAAGATTCAGTTCATCAAGTCCATAAATATTGCCGGTGTATTCGTTACTCCGAAGGGCATCACTAATACTCGTAATGTCCATACCGAGTTCGGAACGCTGTCTTTTAAATATTTTCTGATTTAACTCGGACCTGATGATGTCCGAACCGTAAATCCAGCTTCGAGAATACCCTCGCGCCACTAAGCTGCTCAAACACTTCGCCAATGCGAGGGATCGGGTACTAGTTCATAATAATCACTCGGTTTGATTCTCGATAATCAACGCACGCCTTCCCTGTGTCTTCTTTCTTCTTTACTAGAAGAACTGGAGCTTCCCCAGTTAAGTTGCTGCGGCGAACCAACCCTTCTCAAATAATTCAGCAACCTACTTCCTGACTTCTTTCAACTCCACTGGTGCCATCGGGTAATATGCCCTTTGAGATTGGCGCTGCACCAGGAACAAGTTCAAGTGCGAACTCCACGTCTCGCCTCGGCGGTAAACCTGATATGTCTTCAAACACATCCACGAAACTCTCGAATATTGCCGGCGCTTCTTCCTTACCCACTTCCATCGACGAAAGAACATTGTTTATCGGCCTAGCCCTAAACTCGACTGGCCCGACAGCACTGCTTCCTCCAGCAAAACAACCTCCGAATGTCCGGGAATCTGGAGAATCACTTTCCCTTCCTTACAATCAATATGAGCGTGAAAAGTGTCGCGAAATCCCATTCCCAAGACAACAACAAACAAGGAAATGTACCAGGATTGAATAATCTTAACGCGGGGAAAAACAAGAACGAGTAAGATACCAAGATGACTTCATCCGAAGTCAAGATACTGAATAGGGTTAACCACGGTAAACATGATTCAAGCTGGCGATGAAATAATAACTGGTAAGCAATGAAACCGAGAGGAACAAGGTAGTACAACGATCATGGAACATGGAAGTGAATCAAGACCAAAACTCCAAGTTACTCAAATAGAGTACCGCATTGTAACCATGCTGCAGTTCATGGGTACAATTACATAACTCCACTCAAGTCGCCCAGATTCTAGTATCAGAATCAAGGAACAGGGAGGGACAATAGTGAACCCAAAAGGTTTCAAGCCGAGATGCAAAGTCGTTTGCATATCGTCAAGAAAAGGATCAAAAGAAAGATATGATTCAAGAATCACGATAACAAGGAGGCAGGACATGTTCCTAATCACGAGTATTCTGATTCGTGTATTGAGTCCAATACCCAACTACAAAAGAATCAAACCCGATTAACCTATATCCAATGGCACTGATACCAAAAGAATCATGTCACGCCCCGCTTCCCAGAGTACGCTAAAATAGGCACGTGACATAGCCAACCATGCTACCTGTGGTTAGGAAAAATCCTTCCACAGTCACATTACGGCTGTAGAGATATCAAGAACAGAAAAGTAAACTAACTATCTAGTACATGTCCATAAGCCAGAGTAAAAGAGTCAAGAAAAGCTATAGTATGCGGAAGCAAAAGATCAAATAAACACCTGGAAAGTAAGACTGGATACCGACATGATCCCTACCGCTCGATCTAACAGCGGCAAAACTCCTGATCAGTCTGCAACAAATGTAGAGGATCTGGGCCATGCAAAACCCAGACGTCAGCGCGTCATAACATCAAGCAATAATAAATGAACAGGATACACGAGATATGCAGGCATGAATCATAAATAGTAACAAGTCAACAGGGATTTATAACAGTGAAGTGTATCAGTATATGTGACGTGCAGTGATCAATCTAAACTGTGCTACTGGGTTGTCTACTCTAAAGTTTGTTTGAAATCAATTAATGTAATTCTCCATGTAACTCAAAGGATATGTCCCGTTACCCCCCGGGACCACGGATCAGGAATATATGAACCAAGAGTGGTTCTGTCCCGTTACCCCCCGGGACCACGGATCAAGATGTAAGAGTCACGAATGGCTCTGTCCCGTTACCCCCCGGGACCACGGATCAAGTAATACCCCTTTAAGTTACACTTTAGTTTACACTTTTGATTTCCCCATACCCCCAAGGTTATGTGTTCAAGTCAGGTATTGCGTAATCAAGAACTAATACCAACACAGGATCAGGTAGGTGCGGGTTTGTCTGGATAGACAACAGGAACGGTCCGTAAGGACTACATGTCAGGTTTGTTGGCATTAGACACAAGATCAGGTAACAGGTAAAGCCATGGTACATCAGGTCAGGTCAAGTAGTGTATTTAGGTGCCAGGTCATGTCGAGAGTGTACGGTACCGTGTCGGGTCAAGTAATATGTGTGTAGCAAGTCATGTCAGGGTGTAAAAGATATCATGTGGGTGCTCATAATCAACTAACATAATCATGGTTATAAATAAACAAGCATGGGTATTATCAGAACAGTAAACTGGCACATGTAATATAATATGCGAATAGGTACAGATTAAACTACTTGGATGCACGGTTATCAGTTTGGGTTTAAGAGATAGTTTCAACATTACATGCATGCAGTATAATAAATGTGGATGATAAAATCATATTAATATGTACTAAAACAATCTAGAGATGTGTTTGAATATGAATTAGACTAGATGTATGCAACCGGTCGTCCGATAGGGTATAAACTACAAAAGGGTATTATAGCTATGCAAACAATTGGGATTATGAGATCTAACATATAAATGTGGTTATTAGGTTTAGTAAACTAAATGCGACAGTTAGGTTTCAAGTTCTAGATCTGAAATATGTAAACGGGACATCGTGTTGCTAACTTGGAACTCATGGATTTAGATTCTATTTACAGATTTAATAAGAAAATAGATAAATTAATATAGGAATAGTATGAATAGCACGTAGCAAGTTTCACTTGCATGCACTAGATGTGAAATACATGATACGGATGTAATCGGACATTCGAAAATGATAAAACATGAAAAGTGACAATGCGGGTTGCACAATAATCATTATGGGGTATTATAATTTAAATATACATAGAAGGTAATAGTATAGCATGTAGCAAGATTAACTTGCCTTGACCGGATCACGAAGCGGTATACGGAACGTCACGCGTCGGCGGGAAAAGTCGCGACGCGCGCACGGTATACGGAGAGAGTCCAAACAACACACGATGGGATCACACAGGTCAGATGTCCTCACTGGATCGTCGTCGGCACAACCGTATTTCGGCAACTAAAAGAACAGTAACCTTTTTAAAGAAGAAAAGTGATAAAAGAAAGAAAGAGAGGAAAGACAGAGGAAGAAGTGGAAAGAGAACAGGGAACATGGGTTTTAAAAAAATAAATAGGGTTTAAAAATATATATATATATATATTTACCCAGAGAGAGAGATAGAGAGAAACATAGAGAGGAGAGAGACAGAGAGAGGAGAGAGAAAGGGAGAGAGATCGTCACAAGGGGGAGAGAGAAAGGGAGAGCAGGGTTAGTTAAATATTAGATTAGAAAATATAAAATATATATTTACGGAGAGAGAGATAGAGAGAGAAAGAATCAGGAGAGAGAGACGGCCAGAGAGAGGGAGAGAATCAGGAAAGAGAGAGACATGAGGGTAAGTAAAAAAATAAAGATTTGTGTATATATAGAGGAGAGAGAATAGAGAGAGAAACGGTGAGAGATAGATGAGAGAGAGAGAGAGAAAGGTACGTTAGTTAGGATTTAAAAAAAAATATAAATATAATTATATATTGCAGAGAGAGAGTCTGTGATTGATTTTATAAAAGAATATAATTTAGTTATAAAAATTAATCATATATATAATAGTTTAATTGTTTAGTTAAGGAATATAATATTCGTCCGTTTTGAGATTTTGGCAAATACAAACTTACTCTAAAACACGTCCGGATCAGGTCCAAAAATTCAGATTTAAAATACGAAAAATATATGCGACGTCCAAATTTCAAAATGAATGCTCAGGTAATAAAAATGCATACCCCCAAGAACGGATGCACGTACGTGCGCGTAGCCATCCAAATACGTCCGTCATTGAACGGGACGAGAACAAGATGCGCGGATGCTACCACGGGATTAGGGGTATCAAGCAGGCCATGAAAAGCAATTTTAATTTATTTTACATGATTTAAACCGTTATATGCAAAAGATGCGATATAGGATAAAATACCAGTATACAAAATTATGAGGTGCACCGGTCCATGCAACAAGTCAAGGCAATCTATAATAAGAGTCAAACAGGTTCAAGCAAGCGGGTCGGGTCGAATGCCCGGTAATATGTAAAATACTATTCGCACCCAAACACGCTAAATTAGGAATAGACCATGGATAAGTAAAATACTGAAACTGGAATTGGTATAAATGAACTCGGGTGTTACAATAAGGAAAGTTTGAGAGAAGGAAATCTCTCTCACTCTTTTCTTGCCCAACATCTTAATTCGGACTCCCGTTAATTGAACCACAATCCGCTTCCTACGGCACCCTATCCTACATGAGAGCGGTGATTCCTTAGCGAGACCGGTTGTGGTTGAATTAACCGGAGGTTAAGGCTAAGGGCCAAGAACGGACGGACAAGGACCAAAAGGAAGAAACTAAGCGTTGGAAAGCCTAGCTTATACTCGCAAGTTCCTTCCTAGTCGTGCTAATCCCCGTTGTTGCCGATTACCGTAACACCGATATTAAAAGTGGCAACGAAAGAAGTGAGCGACTTCTATCTCAAACTAACCTAATCCTAACCCTAACAAGCTCTCTTTATATACATTTTAGCACATAGTTAATCTCAAACAAACCTGGACATTTGGACTTAACTCGTTAAAGTACATAGAAAAAGATTCCCATCTCCCTGCGGACGACCCGTACTCAACCGGCTAACTACCAAGCAAAACCGTCTTGATTGCGGTAATTAACTAAGCACGCAAAAAGTCTAACAATCAAATGGCGCTGTTGCCGGGGAGACAGTAGTTTATTTCTTTGTGTAATTTCGGGTTAATTTGTGAATATAACCGAAAAACAAAACAAAAAAATATATTGTAAAAATCATCTTGTTATTTTTGATTAGTTTTTGGGCAAGTGTGCAGGATAAAAAGACGGTCGAGTTCAGTGCCAAAGACGTGGGAAGTTAGACCCATAACTCGCGGCTACACCGCAGGTAATCAAGACGGAACCAACGGTCTACTGTAAAATTCTGGAGCAGACCCAGTGAGCAAATCAAGATTCAGGGGCTCCAAAAATGTAGAGGACATCCAACCCAGCATATACAAGAAATATGAAGGCCCAACTCCATCTTATAGTCGCGGAACCGCGGCCTAAAGGCTTGTTTGGCCGCGGAACCGCGGCCATTTGCTGATATCAGCAACCAAAAATTTCTGTGAGTATTCTAACCCTCTTCCCCACTCCTCTAAACTCCACTGAACTGTTTTTTCTGCAGCATTCTTTGCGCATACTCTCTTCCTCCTTCCAATAAAATTGATCTTGTGCAGGATTCTTTGCGCCGCGCTAAAAAAATAAAAAAATTTGATTGCAATTGATTGTTACTGCTTTGCATATTTTTAATCGGACTTTAAGGGGCTTGAAACCAATCCAGATTGGGTGGGGATTTCATCACCCTTCCCAGGACCTCAGAAATCACAAAAGGCATATGCATTGACCATTATTTAATTAAAAAATACTAGACTCAGCCCTAAGGACGTCGCGCTCAATAGGACAGAGGAATAGTTGTAGGCATCGGCCGTTTATCCTAACCTGACTTTGCGGTGTCTAGGCAAGTGTGTCTAAGGCGAGTGGTTACTTAATTAGGTCCACTACTTGTAGTGGAGAGCCTTCCACTCACCTGGCACTTACCTGGCCGCAATTGGCGGTGAAGAGGTGGTTTGAGGTCCTATTTCTAGCCCTTTGGAACAGTTAGGAGCTGTCTGGCCGACCTAGGTGACCCTAGATCTAGGTGTGATTGTGCATATTTTGTCTGTGATTGTTTGAAGTGAAGCCGTAAGTCCGTACATATTTCTGCAAAACACTTTCTAAAAAAAAAGAAAAAAAAACACAAAACAAAAACTTTTATAAAAACTTGCCCTTTGTCGCTAGAATCCCATTTTTGCACCTCTCATCGTATTTCTCCATTGACGTTTTCTTACCCTCACCTTCTCCGCTTTGCCTGCACTAAACTCGTTTAGTGTATGTCCGGTTGGACTCGGGACACTCGTGCCCACCTAGTCCGCGTTACGTTAGTCGCTACCGACTACGCGATCGATTCAGACGTCGAAACTCCTTCCACGCCTCTTTCACCCTTAACTTTGCCGGCCAACTCCGACGTTGACCGGGATTCTATTCATACATTCTCACCTTCACTATCACCAACCTCTTCTTCTGCGATATCAGGATTTAATCCAAACATCCCTTTGACTCCCCCGGGATTGATTCCACCTCCTATGGATGCGAATAACCCACAACCACCGCTTGTTGTAGCGCTACAGCGAATCGCGCTTTAGGATCGTTTCTATCCCACCCGCTCTGCACTTCCTACCTGTCTTTCACTTCCACCGGCCAATGGGAATAATTTTGAGATTAAACCCCACTTCATTAACATGCTTCCAAAATTTCATGGGCTTAAATCTGAAGATGCCTATATCTTCATCAACAAGCTCCAGAATGTTTGTGCCATGATGAAAATGACCCAGCTGCCAGACGATGCTATACGGCTACGGGTCATTCCGTTCACTTTGTGCGATCTTGCTGAAAAGTGGCTGTATAGCACTGCTTCCCACTCCATAACCAGTTGGAACGAGTTTGTGAAAGCGTTTCTCAAGAAATTCTATCCAAATCACAAAACCGCGAGGATCCATAACGAAATTAACCAATTTTCCCAGCTTCCTACTGAATCTTTTTGGAAGTGCTTTGACCGATATAAAGACCTTCTTGTTCAGTGCCCTCATCACGGTATTGAGAAATGACAACTTTGCCAAACTTTATACGAGGGCCTGAATCCAGCAACCAAGCAGTTGTTGGAAACCATTTGTCAAGGCCACTTCCTATCGAAATCTGACGAGGAAGCATGGCAATTCTTCGACGACCTTGCGGAACAAACGCTTCAATGGGAGAGCACCAGACCAAGTAATTCTTCTTCTTCCTCTACTTCTACTGGTCAGTCTAGGGCAGACATTCACCAACTTGATGTCTCTATTGCAATGAAAGCCGAAATGGCTGCAATAACGAGAGAACTTGAAGCGATAGAGAGCAAATTTTCACTCCTGCTTCTTCCCCTGTTCTTCCCCTTCGTACCATTTGTGCTTGTTGTTCCGATCCATCTCACCAAACCGAAGAGTGTCCTTACAATCCACCATCTCAAGGACAGGATCAGGTTAATGCTGCATTTCAGTAAAGACCAAGAAATGATCCATACTCTTCCACCTACAATCCCGGTTGGAGGAACCACCCCAACTTCGCCTGGAATCAGAATCAGCATCAATTCCAAGGCAACAATTTCCAGAGGCCCCCTCCTCCGCAACAACAAGCTCAGCAACAAACTCAACATCAATTTCAGCAGCCCTTCCAACCCCAACCTTTTCAAAATCAGACGAACAACTTTGCACCCAGCAATTCTTTTCCTCAAAACAACTATGTTCCGTCAAACAACGATAAGGT
Organism: Agapanthus africanus; assembly: GCA_030015575.1. Classification (NCBI taxonomy): domain Eukaryota; kingdom Viridiplantae; phylum Streptophyta; class Magnoliopsida; order Asparagales; family Amaryllidaceae; genus Agapanthus; species Agapanthus africanus. The sequence goes on along the minus strand of CM057340.1, from coordinate 749,776,793 downwards.
TTCCTCGCTAGAACGAAGTCTGGAGGTGTTCGTTAAACAATCGACACAATCCACCGCAAACATCCAGTCGTCTATTCAGTCTTTGGTGCAACACACTGCTGCACACGGGCAAAGCATCAAGACCATCGAAGCCCAGATTGCACAGCTGAATGCGGCGTTAAGAGAGCGAGAAAAGGGGAAGCTTCCATCCTAACCACTCCCAAATCCTGGTCACCTACATAATGTACATGTTGCTCTTGAACAACAGAACCATAATGTGGTGCCGTGACTACATTGAGATCAGGAAGAATGCTGGACAACAACATCGGCACAACAATTGAGGATGATGAAACCCCGGCCGCTTCGTCTTCTTCTTCTCCTTCCTCATTCTCTGAGCCTATTCTTCATTCTTCAAAAGGCACTTCTTCTTCTTCTTCTGCTCTGAAAGGACCCACATCTCACTCCACGAAAACTCCGGCTCTGGGATCCGTTCCAACTCCACAATCTCCTCCACAAACATTGGACTCAACCAATTTCAAAAACGTTCTATTTCCAAACCGATTGAGGTCTAATAAACAAAATCCTCAAATGGAGAAGATTCTAGAGTTGTTTAAGCAGGTTAACATCAACATTCCCCTTTTAGATGCTGTCCAACAAGTCCCTTCCTACGCAAAAATCTTAAAGTACTTGTGCACGAAAAAGAGAAAATCTCAGGTACCCAAGAAAGTTTTCTTAGCTAGTGCTGTGAGTGATGCTCTTACCCAATCTTTACCTCAAAAACAGAAGGACCCTGACTGTCCTACGATTTCTATTACCATTGGGGATAAGAACATCAACCGCGCACTTTTGGATCTTGGTGCCAGTGTTAACCTATGTCACGCCCCGCTTCCCAGTGTACGGCGAAGCGGACGCGACGAGGCCCGCTACGTATATACTCAGAAGTATATACACTAAGCGTAACTAAGCAATATAAAGTAAATCACAAGAGACGAATAATATAGAAATAACAGCAACTTTTATTAATAACATTCTTTTTACAATGCAGGAAAATAAAATACAACTGGAATGAAAAGCAATGCCTAAATAGTGGCATACAGGTAATGAAATAAACTGGAAAGAAACAAGGTACAGTATCTAGAGCTCTGGATCTTCCTGGAATTGCTCCAAATCTTCACCGGTGGGCTCGATCTCAGCTTGGTCCAACGCACCTGACGACATTCAAAGAAGAAAGAAATAGAATGTCGTCAGCGAACAGGTCGCTCGGTAAGTCCCAAAGAATAAGAAGAATGAGAATGACAGAGTAACAGTATATATATTTTCTAAAGTGTTATATTGTCGGATATTATGAAATATTGTGTAACGCTGTTGTTTGTAGCTTGGTACAGAAGGATGCCAGTGTATACGAGGGGGATCTTTATATGCTAGAGATCAGGGCAAAAGGAAAGTACAAGGAACCGTTATGCCACGGTACAACAGCAATAGGATTCAGGTTAGGTGTCTTAATCTGACCACCTCGTGCCACCTTTAACACCTTCCGTACCAATCTACCCCTTAAACCCCGTAGTGTTTTAACAGTATTATAGTATTGAAATATGTAAGTTGGATGACTGACCAAAACCATGATATCAGTAAATATGTTGTAACTGTGTAATCAGGAAAATGGAATATCAGGATAATGGATGAATATCCATGGTTTGATTCAGTCAAAATGAATATATTGTTAATTGAATTCAGGGATTCATGTATTCAAATTGTGTTGGAATATAAAAGAATATACTTGAATCGTATTCAAGTCAGAAATAGTCAGACTCTAACCCGAGTCAGACTAAAAGAAGATAATTTGAAGTTCAATATTAGCTAGGGGCCTTATTGTAATTTGTAAAACTTGAGGGGGTTTTATGTAAAAATACTTTTGTATAGTTTCAAAATACACCTCAAGTATTTAATAATCGTCTTTATTGTTATAATGAATGTGAATTTTATTTGTGTTATTCTAGTGAATATATCCTAATAAAAGTATTAATTGTTTTATCTGAAATTCATGGTATTTTAGTGTAACTTTTAATCTTGTAATTTTTTTTAGAAAAATGTGGAAACTTTATATTATGATAAAATAGGTGTTTAAATGATAATTATATATATATTAACACATGAATAATTTTATATAAATATTTTATTAAAAAAAAATCTCATTTTCCCTAAATATCGTATTTTGAACCTTTCGAGACCGAATGCTCCTTGCGGAGGTCTGAATCTCGCACTACTAGCCTGCGGGTGCACGATGAACCGTACTATCCCTAACAGGTTCCCCAAAAGTGGGTTGTAGCGGCGCTTTGCTTAGGTTTAACAAATACTTTTCATTTGGAAAAACGTTTTATAAATATAAGGTATTTATTTGCAAAAAGTATAGTTTTCCGTATTTTAGTTGTTAGGGTTTCTTAAGCCAACTAGCCTACTTCTAAGGTCTAAACGATGAGTCATTAGAAGCCTCAAATCATCTCTTCACCGTCAATTGCGGCCAGGTAAGTGCCAGGTAAGTGGGAAGGAACCACAGTCGTGGGCCTAATTAAAAACTACTAGCCTTAGACACACTTGCCTAGTCACCACAAGACAGTTTAGATAAACGATCGATATCCATGACCAATCGTGTTTTCATTTTATTAATAGATTTTATCTATAAATGTTTACAACTTAAAGCTTTCAATAACGGTTATAAAGATTAGGGTATTTTAGTGAAAAGTCCTATAATTTCGTATTCTGTATTTTGATATCTATCAATTAGGGTTATATTGAGTGTGTGTAGAGGTAGGTCATTACCTCATGACTTATTTTAAGGTTTAATGAAGTTTTAGAGATTAAATATGATGTATTAAACTTGAAGGTATTAAAACGCAAGAATACGGTATTCGAAAACGTTATCATTTTATGTGTGAAATTTCATTTAAATTGGGTTCTACAAGTTTAGTGATCAAAATAAACATATTTAGGAGTGAGGTAATTAATTAAACTAAGAAAAATGAACTTCATGATATTTTTATGAAAGGAATACGGTTTTGCAAAGAAGTTATCATTTCATGTGAAAAAGTTTGATTAAATTGATTTATGGGTGATTAATAGTCAACATGAATATGGGTAGATAATATGTATTAGGTGACAAGTGGAAATTTATAGAAAAACCGAATCGGAAATCGGTTTGTCCGATTTCCGTCGGGTTCCAAAAAGTCGTATTTTTACACTTATAGAAAAGAGAGATAGAAGGGATGGGACTTACGGTTTGGACAAGCTAAGGAAGCTAATGGATGTGGTGGTTGTCGATTCGTCGAAAACGTCGCGAAGGTTCTGATCCGGTCGCCGGAATCCGTCGTCGATTTCGGCAGCGCTTCGCTTCTCGCTCTTCGTACCGAGTTCTCGAGAATTTAAGAGAGTGGACTTAGAGTTATGGGGTGAAAAGGTAGAGTGTAGGGGTCTTTATATAGGGCTAGGCTAGGGTTAGGGTTAGGATAAAAAATATTAAAAGAAAATATAAAAAAACATTAAAAATTCATTAAAAATCATTAAACCTAGGAGTAAAAGGGATTTATTGGCCAAATCAAAACCGATCCAGGTATAATAAGTGTGCAAGAGGGTTGACCAAGTCAAGAGCCAACTTTTCTCAGTTGGTGACTCGGCCGTCCGGCCAAGTCCGGCCGGCGGCGCCGGACCGAGTCGGCCGAGTCGCCGGACGGCGGCGCCGAGTCGGGCCGAGTCAAGGGTCCAATGGCCGGGGGTTTTCCTGAGGAACAACTTGGTATTTTAACTTTTTGCTGTCCAGTACATATTTTGGGAGTTATGGCCTTTTTACCGTTGACTTCCAAAAAAAATTAAAACAAAATAAATACAAAAATAATGTGGGACATGGGATTTGAACTCCGGTGGCTTGGTTCAGCAGTGCAAGGTATTACCAATGAGCTACAAGCTCCTTCTTGTAATTATTGTGGTTTTTAATTACTTAAACTGATAGCAGCAAGAATAAATACTCCAAGTATACATTAAATTTTAAAGTAAATTCTTGTACACTAAACATGGAGTTATTTTATTCTTGTAGCTTGTAATTAAAAACAAAAATAATTACCTAAATCTTGTGCTTAGGCTAAAATACCCCTTTGTGGATTTTAAAAAAAATATATGAAAAATTTTGTATAGGAAAAAAGTGTATAAGAAATTAGGGTTGTTACAATCTGCTTCCGTACTCAGTATATGAGCAATTAGGTGTAGGAGAGCTGAAACCCACACACTGTACTCTCCAAATGGCCGACCGATCGATCACCCATCCTAGGGGTGAGCTAGAGGATGTGTTAATCAAGGTTGGGGACTTCATATTCCCCGTTGACTTCATTGTTTTAGACACACAGCCTGTAGCTAACCTCCGGAATCAAATTCCGGTGATACTCGGTCGCCCATTCCTTGCAACCTCCAATGCTGTGATCAATTGTCGAAATAGTACGATGAACCTATCTTTTGGGAGCATAACAATTGAACTCAACATTTTTATGTTGGGGAATCAGCTCTCCGAACCTAATGCTCATATACTAGACGTTTGTTCAATCTAAGAGATCAACCCAGAGGACTGTGAATTCGATGAGTTTTTGTTCGATCATAGCAATCTTGACGCCACTAGTGCGTCCCTCTTTGAACCTACTGCTGCTTCTGTGTCCGACAATGACTACGAGTGTTTCACTTTCTCGAATGATCATGGCCAGTCACCACCCGAGTTTGAATCCTTCGAATTTCCGGATGAGTTATCTTCGTAACCTAAGTGCCAGTCACGTTCCGTACCCTGCGGGTCGTGACAAAGTTGGTATCAAAGCGATAGGTTTTACCTTTTTGAGTGTAGGATGACCCTTGGTAGATGGAGTAAGTGACTTAAGTAGGGTAACGTAGCGTGTGTATGTCCGCGGCATACTTGCGATACGGTACTCCGCCTAAGTGACTTTAGGATATACTTACTTGAAATTCCTTCTTCATTTCCGTGTATCCTATGATTCTATTGCACCGTTCTTACTATCCGTTTTCCTGTAACAGCCACTATGCCGCCGAAGGCTACGAGGGCACAGAGGGCTGCCGCCCGAGACGAGATTCGAGCTGGCTCGTCCGAGACTAGGACTGAGCAGGGTGGTATGCCTACGCCACAGGGACAGACCGATCCACCTTCCCCAGGCCGTATGGATAGGCTCGAGACTGGTATGGAGGAGTTGCGACAGATGATGGGGGGCATGCAGGAGCTACGTCAGATGGTAGGATCCCTAGTTGCAGCCAGTCGTACACCGAGGCCGGATGACGTACCTACTACATCACAGACGACTATGATACCTGCTCCTACTACTACCACCGTGGCCATTCCGGTTTCACTACAGGATTTCATGAGGCTGAGACCTCCAGTATTCACCGGCACCGAGGCAGCGGAGGACCCACAGACGTTCCTTGACAGTTTAGCCAGGATCTGCCGTTCGCTGAGATGTTCGGATGATCGATGGGTAGAGCTTGCGAGTTTCCGACTAGAGGGTCTCGCGCAGACATGGTGGGAGTCAGTCTTGAGAGGTCGAGCTGCAGGTCTACCGCCTATGACTTGGGCCGAGTTTACAGCGGTCTTTCTAGCTCGTTTCCTCCAAGAGAGCGTTCGTGACGCCAGAGCTCGTAGCTTCGAGGCCTTAGTCAAGACACCTGGGATGACGGTGTCTGAGTATGACATCCAGTTTACACAGTTATCCCGATATGCTCAGTATTTGGTGGATACCGAAGAGAAGATGGTGAAGAGGTTTGTACAGGGACTTGATGCCCAGCTATATCTTGCCATTGGCGCCCAGCACTACGACACTTATTCAGCTGCTATGGATACGGCATTACGGATGGAGGCACGCATATCACAGACTTTGGCCGTTTTTGGGCCGAAGAGGATTCGCACCGATGTACCGTCTCAGAGGCAGCGCGCCAGATTCCTTCCGAGAGATAGGCCTGGCAGAGGATTTGGACGGGGACAGTTATATGGTTCTTATCCCCAGGGACAGCAGCCGTCGCCAGGGTGTTTTGGGTGCGGGAGTCCGTACCATCTTGTCAGAGACTGTCCGGCGAGACGACAGGGAGCAGCGACAGTTCCGCATGTGACCCTACCACCATCACCACCCCCTCCTCAGAGAGCCCTACTTCCTACCACCGGCGATGCTCCATGCCAGTTAGGTGCACCCAGAGGCCGTGGACGTGGCGGTCCTGTTCAGAGAGACGAGGAGGCAGAGGCCGAGGTCGAGGTCAGCCCGCTATCGGTGGAGGACAGGCCCGAGTATTTGCTTTGACACCGCAGGATGCACAGGCATCCAATGCCGTTGTGACAGGTACCTTGCCAGTTTGCTCTTTCGACGCAGCGAAAGCGTCGTGGGCCTATAACCCACAGGTCCCAGGATCGAAACCTGGCTCTGATACCAACTTTGTCACGACCCGCAGGGTACGGAACGTGACTGGCACTTAGGTTACGAAACGTCTCAAGACGTCCGTAAAATAAGTAAGCCAAAGCCCAGAAAACCAAAACCAAATAAGCAAAAGAGTGAAGAAAACCCAATCAATTGAAAGCGAGTTTATCAAATAAGTCATGTAAAACCCTTTTTAAAAACAATACCAATTTTTCACCGATTTTCAGGAAAACACCAAAACGACTTTTCAAGGCGCTACAGAACCATCCAACTCGGTCGCTTACATTCATTTTGAACCTCTGCTGGAATCCTTTGAGTTCGAGACCTTTTCACCAATCTTGCCTTCAATCGTTTCACCTCCAACGCTCGAACTCAAGCCATTGCCATCTCACCTTAAGTACGCTTACTTGGGTGAGAACGAGACCCTTCCTGTTATCATCTCGGCTTCTCTAGCTCCAGAGCAAGAGAAAGCCCTTCTTACGGTCTTGCACAGCAATAGGCAGGCCTTTGGCTGGTCAATGGCGGACATCAAGGGGATTAGTCCCCTGATCGTTGAATATCACATTCATCTGATGGATGATGCCAAACCAGCCAGGGATCCACAAAGGCGACTCAACCCAATCATGAAGGAGGCTGTAAAAAAGGAGATTGTAAAGTGTCTGGATAGTGGTATCATTTACCCTATCTCTGATAGCCAGTGGGTTAGCCCGATTCATGTTGCCCCCAAGAAGTCGGGCATAACGGTTATAACCAATGAGGCGAACGAGTTAATCCCTACTCGCACCCAGACTGGGTGGCGAGTATGCATCGATTATAGAAAACTCAACGCCGTAACACGGAAAGACCACTTTCCGCTACCTTTCATTGACCAGATGCTTGAACGATTGGCTGGACACGAGTACTACTGCTTTCTTGATGGCTACTCCGGCTATAATCAGATTCCCATCGCCGAAAAAGACCAGGACAAGACCACATTCACTTGTCCTTTCGGCACATTTGCATATCGTCGCATGCCCTTTGGGTTATGCAATGCGCCCGCTACCTTCCAGCGGTGTATGATGGGAATCTTCTCAGACATGGTGGAAAAATTCTTGGAGATCTTCATGGATGATTTCTCCATTTTCGGCGATTTCTTTGATGAGTGTTTGCTGCATCTCGACGCTGTCCTTACCCGGTGTAAGGACAATAACCTCACTTTAAATTGGGAGAAATGCCACTTCATGGTGCGCGAAGGTATTGTCTTAGGACATATCATCTCTCAAAATGGCATTGAGGTAGATAAAGCGAAGATTGAAGTCATTTCCAATCTCCCTCCTCCCAGATGCGTCAGAGACATCCGAGCCTTCCTTGGCCATGCCGGTTTCTATAGACGGTTCATCAAGGACTTTAGCAAGATTGCTAGGCCCTTGACTCTTTTGCTGGCCAAGGACACGACATTCGACTTCAACTCGAGCTGTGTGACTGCGTTCGAGTCATTAAAAAGCTCACTCACTTCTGCTCCCATCCTTTCTTCTCCTGACTGGACGCACCCATTTGAGATTATGTGCGATGCATCTGACTTTGCTATCGGTGCTGTCCTTGGACAACACATCGACAAGATGCCGCACGTAATCTATTATGCTAGCCGAACCCTGAACGATGCCCAACTGAACTACACAACAACCGAGAAGGAATTCTTGGTTGTTGTATTTGCTTCAGAAAAGTTCAGGCCCTACCTCATCGGCTCTCCAGTCATCGTCTACACGGACCATTCTGCTCTACGCCATCTTTTTGCAAAGAAGGATGCAAAATCTCGGCTTATACGTTCGATCCTCTTGCTTCAAGAGTTTGACCTTGTCATCAAGGACAAATGTGAAAACGTAGTCGCCGACCATCTCTCACGACTTCCTTCTTCACCATCGCTTCAAATTCCGATCAACGACGTTTTTCCGGATGAACAGCTCTTGACAGTATCTTGCGAACCCTGGTTCGTGGATATTGTGAACTATTTGGCCACAGGATTACTACCGACTGAATGGTCAAGTCAGGACAGACTTCGATTCTTATCCCAAGTAAAACATTTTTACTGGGACGAACCCTATCTGTTCAAGTACTGTCCCGACCAGATTATACGTCGGTGTGTCCCTGACAATGAATTCAAGAGTGTGCTGTCATTTTGCCATGATCAAGCATGTGGTGGGCATTTTGGCCCCAGAAAGACAGCCGAGAAGATCTTGCAGTGTGGTTTCTACTGGCCACAACTCTTCAAAGACGCTCATGACTACTGCAAGACTTGCTCCCGGTGCCAACACTCGGGCCGGATATCCAGGAGAAACGAGATGCCTCTCCAACCAATCTTGGTTGTGGAGATTTTCAATGTTTGGGGGATTGATTTTATGGGACCGTTTCCCAGCTCTTTTGGGAACTTGTACATCCTTCTCGCTGTTGATTATGTCTCTAAGTGGGTCGAGGCTAAGCCCAGCCGGACTAACGACAACAAGGTTGTCGTTAGATTTCTTAAGGAAAACATTTTCTCCCGGTTTGGGCACCCCCGAGCGATCATTAGCGACAATGGAACTCATTTCTATAATAAGACTTTCGAGGCCTTGATGCGGAAATATTCCATTAATCATAAGCTATCCACGCCCTACCTCCCCCAAACATGTGGGCAGACCGAAGTTTCAAATCGGCAAATCAAGCAGATATTGGAAAAGACGGTTTCCAAGAACCGTAAGGATTGGTCTCTAAAACTCACTGATGCCCTTTGGGCATTTCGAACCGCTTATAAGACAGATCTTGGCATGTCTCCTTATCGGCTTGTTTACGGAAAGGCTTGCCACCTTCCTGTGGAAATAGAGCATCGCGCATTTTGGGCGATAAAGGAGCTGAATCTGTCTCTCGAAGATGCGGGCAGCCATCGGAAGCTGCAGTTGAACGAATTGAGCGAGCTTCGGGATGAGGCTTACGAAAACGCGGTTGTCGTTAAGAACCGAACGAAGGTGTTTCACGATAAACAACTTTTGCGCAAAACCTTCACACCTGGTCAACAGATACTGCTTTACGACACCCGGCTACATTTCCATCCAGGAAAGCTTAGATCTCGCTGGAAAGGGCCATTTTTTGTGCGGAATGTGTATCCTCAAGGTGCTGTGGATTTGGAGGATCCAAAGGACGGTTTATTTTTCAAAATAAAAGGACACAAACTGAAACCGTACCTTAGCGCCGAACCAACAGAGGAGCTCCTGATCTTACAGGAGCCGGTTTACCCTGCATAATCTTCCTCTGCCTACCACCAAACTTCGGTTATCCAGCCAAAACAGTGGACACTGTTTCAAATAAGTTTGGGGGTATGTACATACCATTTTGTATATATATGTGGATATTCTGGTCCGGTGCATATCCATTTTTAACTATTTTCTTTTTTAAAAATAAAAATAAAAAAATGTGTATATCTAACCGGCAATTTTGACCCTTCAATAATTTGTTCATGCAATGACAGTGAGGACACTGTCCAGTTTAAGTTTGGGGGTACGCTCGGTACGCATTTCTAACCTTCGCATTCATATGTATATTTTGCATCTGCATACTAAAATCCATAAAAATCAGAAAATTTTCTAAAATCATAAAAACCTTTTCGTCAAGTTAGATAGTGGGAGAACTCAGATTCAACATTTCGACGGTTTTGTTTGAGAAGATAAGAATAACTAAATCTTATTTTTAGATTTTGAAAACCTGAAAGATAACTCTCCTTTGAAGTTAACTATAGCTGATATACGTCTTTACATCACACTACACGTATCGTGAGTTTTGAAAATTAGATGACAAGTCTATTATGTCTGAAAACTTTTAAATGGATAAATTATTTTCTGAGGATCAAATAGGTTTGTTCTGAAATAAGTAATATCAAGAATAGTTTATGAAGTGAAGCGGATATGAAGGGATATTATTGATGCCTTAATTGGAACTAATTCTGAAAAATAACCCATCTAGAACTTGCTTGGAATGATTACACACCTAACCCACTAAACACGTCTTTTATCCAAAAAAATAATTGAACTGCCAGTTATATCTCCGTTCGCATTAAATCGTCATGATTTTCACGCTAAATTGTCTTTTGTTTTTGGGCCTAGGTAACTTGAGTAATTAAGTCCGCTGGGGTGTCTCTACACCTAATGCCCTAAAGCCAACTGGTTTGGGTGCATTGGCCTAAAGCTCATTAAGAAGCCTAGAAAGTCCAGATTAAAACAAAGTCAAGCAAGTATTCTCTCCGAGTTAAAATTCCTAACAGTTCTTTGTGTGAGAATAATCTTGACAAAAGACAGGTTTTTATAAAAAAATATTTCTAGCGGAGATATGAAGGTTTTATTCTATGATAAAAACTATTGCACGTTCACAAAGGTGTATATGAAATGAAAACAAGAAAAAGGTGGAGTGAAAAATAAGACCTAGTTTCCTGTTAAGGAAGATAGAAATTCTGAAATTGAAACCTTACTGGAAAACGAAACTTGAAAAATACTTAACTCTTTATAAAACTTATGTGATCCTTTTTAAATTTTTATCTGGACTTTATTTTGTGACATGATCGATCCTTCTGAAACTTAACGACACTATTTGCACTGCACGTAAAGACATATAAAATCTTAAGTTAAATAAGAAGCAAGGTGTGAAAAATAAAGGTTCGATAGTCTAGAATTATGATAATAGAATTGTTATTTTTTAAAACAAAATCTTAGGGTTTGAATCATAGTTATTTCACAAAACTAGCTTGACGGGATTTTGTGGGTAGTATCCGCTGAAAACCCTCAGGAGACAACACTCCTCCTACTAGGGACACCTAGAGGTTTAACGGCTTGTTGCACATGCTCAGTGCAATCGCGTTTCCTGCGAAAGTGAGGTTAGGAATTTTTTGTGAATAAACTGGCTTTGTTCGGGATGAGCAAATGATAAGTTTGGGGGTATTTGTTCATATCAGATTTTTGCATTTTTATACCGCCCATTTTTTATCACATTGCTTATAGGTTGGTACTCTTGATCCGTGTTTGCTAGATAATTGCAGGTTACAGATTCTCAGCTCTAAGCAGTGAAATTCATGGAAAAGAGCGACAAATTCTGGATTACTGCCAACCACAGATAAAATACGGGTCTCCGCTCTCTATCCGTATGTTGCCGCACACCAGTTTAAGGGACACAATGGCAAATCAATGGTCATTTTCATGCACAAAGAACAATGTCAACACAAGATCCAAGATATCTACGTGGAGCTCAAGAAAATCATGGCAAAAGATCCACATCAAATCACCTTTTGACCTGCTGAAAATCTGGAAGAAAATCTGGAAGAAATGTGAAGAGCTTCTGAGAAACCAAGTACACCACACTGAAGTACAGCAATGTAGAGAACTCCAGAAAAAATGAGCCATCAAGTTAACTAAACAGCCGCGGATCCGCGGCCAACATGGCGACTCGGCCGCGGATCCGCGGCTGAGTTAACTCGGCAAGTGGTTATCCTCTAGGGGCAGATTGGTAATTTCATGTTGGGCCAGAATGTTGCCCTAGGGTTTCAGTTTCCTGCCTATAAATAGCCCAGAACAATGCCAAGTGAGGGGTGCTTATTCTTGTGTGAAATTTTAGGATATATTTTGTAGTTCTTCTTCCTCTTTTCATCTTTCTCCATTAAAACCTTATAGTGAGCTTTTATGAGTGAAGTGATGAATAAAAGAGTTCTTTCCTTTATCATGCTTGTCTTGTTATTTTGTTAATTATATTTGCTTGTAATTTTCATTTGCTAATCTAGTTGTTGTTATTTGTTGTTTGTTTCTTTCTTCTTCTATTTTTTTTTATCCTTAACAACAATGATGCTTAAGCTTGATCCTTGCCAAAGTGAGGTCTCAAATAGCTAGTTGTAATCTTCTAACCTCTTTCTTTCTATTTTCCTCCTTTTGTTGTATTTTCCTTTTTTTTTGTAATGGGTGAGTAGTTTCTCACTTGTTAGGGTAGGATAAGGAAAGTTTGAGAGAAGGAAATCTCTCTCACTCTTTTCTTGCCCAACAACTTAATTCGGACTCCCGTTAATTAAACCACAATCCGCTCCCTACAGCACCCTATCCTACATGATAGCGGTGATTTCTTAGCGAGACCTGTTGTGGTTGAATTAACCGGAGGTTAAGGCTAAGAGCCATGAACGGACGGACAAGGACCAAAAGGAAGAAACTAAGCGTTGGAAAGCCTAGCTTATACTCGCAAGTTCCTTCGTAGTCGTGCTAATCCCTGTTGTTGCCGATTACCGTAACACCGATATTAAAAGTGGCAATGAAAGAAGTGAGCGACACCTATCTCAAACTAGCCTAATCCTAACCCTAACAAGCTCTCTTTATATACATTTTAGCACATAATTAATCTCAAACAAACCTGGATATTTGGACTTAACTCGTTAAAGCACATAGAAAAAGATTCCTATCTCCCTGCGGACGACCCGTACTCAACCAGCTAGCTACCAAGCGAAACCGTCTTGATTGCGGTTATTAACTAAGCACGCAAAAAGTTTAACAATCAGGCCCCTGTGTTTTGTAACCAATGGTCCCATAAAATAAGTTGTTTATCGTTTTCTTCCACTGTTCTTTTATATATATATATATATATTTATATATATATACACGTGTGGGCTTCACTAACAGTTTCTCCTTCCTTTATTTCAGGCATAATGGCTTCTCTTCCATACTTCCCTTTCACTCGCTCGGAGGCTGCCTTTCCTCAGTCACCGTCTGATAAAGAGGCGATGGCGATGATTAGAGCTCACGACCCTGATTGCACTAATTTGCTTTTAGGGGGGACCTGGTACGGTCATATCATCCACGGTCGTCGAAGCTTTCTTTGTGAGGTACCAACGGAGCCTATCCGCCCATTCTTGCCGATGGACCGTCCACGGACTGCTTTTGCTGTAGAGGTGGCAAATTGGACCCCTACCGGCCGGCCCGAACCGTTGACAACTGGGATACCAAATCTGCCTGTGCCGGCCATAGACATCTTGGGGCATCGTATCTGCCAGAGTAAGGCCCAGCCTTGGGAACAAGTTTACAAGATAGGACTTACCCCTCGTCATCCCACGGGCTGCCTTCTCTGGGATCGTTACATATTGTCCGCTCATCGTGCGCGACTGCAGAGGGTCGGGCTTTATCAAGCGGTGTATGCGTCCCTCTTCCATTATCAATCTCCCCATGTATGGTGGGTTAAAGCTTTCCTAAATCAATAGAATCTTCCCACCAATACTTTCTTCTTAGGGGACTGCGAAGTTTCGATCTCTTTGGAAGAGTTTCGCGAGATCTCGGGTTTACCGATCAGGGGAGCGCCTTACGAAGAATTGTTGCCCCCTGACGAGTATGTTTTCAAGACTATGCCCGTTATGCTTGACGGCTTGTCGACTGAAAATGCCGTCCGCCACAAGTACCCGAGTCTGATCAAGACGCTGGGGATTTTTGAGAAGCTGTTCACGGAGTCAGAAGAACAGGGTGTCACTTTTAAAAGTTTTATCGCATGTTTCCTTTGTGGAGATGTTCTATCAATGGCGGCTCCGAAGTTCGCGAATATCAACGACCCCTTCGGGTTTGGTTTAAATAAGCTACCGTTTAGAGAAGAGGATTTCCCCAGTTCTACATTCCAGTCTTACCAGCTGTGCCTTTCGAGTCGATCGCAGCTCCTAGCATGGATGAAGAAACTTTCTTCATCGGCTTTATCAGCATTTGGCTCAGCTGGTTTGTTGTTCCAACGCACCGTCGATTCATGAGAGCCTCGGTCATTTACCCTGCTCATCGCATCGCCGAAGGGACGCGACTAGCCGTGGGCATTGCAGGGCTGTCGCATCTGTACCATGGGCTAAACAGTGCAGCTAATACCTCAACCCCAGGCGTGAACGTAGTGAATTTCTCTCTTCATTATTTTACGTCATGGATTGAGATGCACGTGCTAGGGGCCTTTGCCGTGCATTAGAGACCCAGCTTTTATGATGCCTATACCTTGCCGCGGCTCATGAGGTTGGTGGACGCTTTTGCCCCTGACCCGACTCAATTAGGGGCCCTTCAAGTGCTGCTCAATCCGTATGCTAACGAAGGTGGAATGGTTTTTAATGATCGAATCCTCTCTTCTCCCTCGGGACCTGTTCAACAGTTGTTTGACTTATCGAAAGAGGGAGCACCATCTTTGAAACCCCGGGAAACCATGCATTTGTACTCGATCAGACCCGGCTATCTGGAGTTCCGTCGAAACAATGCGGCTCTTTTCATGCGGTACAATCCACACCGCTTTGCCCGGCAATTGGGTTATGACCAGGGTGTTCCTTTTGAAGCATTCACAGTGGAACCCAGCCCTTCTTTGGAAACTGTTCGTGACGCCACCCATCATTTCATGAGGCTGAACACTGGTTCTCATTTCATGATCCCCGAGGTCGATTACATTCCGAGGTGGGTGGGGGCTTTCACGGGTTGGTATCGCCACCGGGTTAGTCCAATCATTTCCGAGGAGAGGAGGATACTTTTTGGGCTTAGAGCTCCCGCCCCGCTCCAGGCTACGGGAGTCCCACCGCAACCGCGGACAATGGTTCGCCCTCCCTTGAGGGATACTAGTACTGTACTCATTCCTGAGGCGGCGGATGTGGACTTGACTCCGACTGTTGGTATGCCAATACGTACCAGAGCTCAGGCAAGGGCTTCTGATAAGGCGCCGGTTGCAGTTTCATCGGCTGCGGCGTCAGCAATGGCAGTGTCATCATCGGTAGCACCGCTGAGTGAGGATATTGAAGGCGAAGTGGGTCAACGCTGCAGCAAAGCACCGAGGGGAAAGAAGCGATCGTCTTCTGGTGCTAGTTCTGGGTCAAAGAGGCGAAAGGGGACGGTCACCAATCTGCTCGACTTTTTAGTGGAATCCGAGCCCATTCTCCAGGACGAGCCAATATCCATGCAAGAGCCGGATGGTGGTCTTCTTTTTCCCGGTTCATCTGCCGAGGAAGCCGCGCAATTGGCTGAGGCTATAAGGTGCTCCCAGGATGAAGCTGAGAATGTAAGGGTCCTGAAAAGGCATTATCCTGCCGTTATCTTCTACAAAGATCCTCCATCGATACGGCGGATATTTATAGGTCCTCTGGAAGAGGGAGGCGAGAGAGCCCTTAAGCAGCCTATCTCGGCCGATGCCGAAGATGCGTTGTCGTTGTGGACTGGCGTCCACGAGTCTACCCTCAAACCCCGGCGAGCATACCTCCTCAGAAAAGAACGTCGGCTTGAAAAAGCCATATTAGAAGCTCCTTTGTGCATTGGTACATTCATATTTCCCCTTTTTGTAGTATTTTGCACTGCTTTATATGTATACATCCTTATCCTCGTGAAAACTTCGCATGGACTTTGGCAATGGCAGAGGATCTGAGTTCGAGTCGCGCCTTGACTATGGACTCCGCAAATATCCCCGATGAGACACTAGTAAGTGTGGAGGGGGTCGATACAATTGTTGTTCCTGCCACGGAGCTCCCCTCGGTGACTCCCGTTACCCAGGTGCTTGCTCCCCCGGAAGAGACATCTTCATTGGCCGCGGATTCAATGGATCTTTCTGGGGCCGTCCCGGAGACTATGGGACAGGTGGTCGAGGCTACCGTCCTTTCATTGGAGCCTGCAGTGATGGCCACTGCTCCTCAATCGGAAGTTATTATATCGGCCCACGTCCCCGATGAGGTGCCTGGGGGCGTGGAGGAGGCCGCCGAAGCTGCTATCCCTCCAGTCCAGAGTGGAAGGAGTATCGAAGGTAGCCTTCTATATTTTATATTAATAATCTCTCCATTATCTGAACCTTTCTGTCTTTGTAGAATTGCACGGGTTGACGGCGTCTATCGTTGATCCGTCTCCCAGGAAATCTTTTCAACGTCTGTTAGAGATGGCCGCTCCGCAGGGAATATCCCCTCAACGCATCGTCCTATCTTCCGGGAAAGGTTAGTGTTATTCGCCTTCTTCACGGCATTATCATTATTCTGTATAACGATACTGATGTCTTCTGCAGTTTTGGAAGCTGATGACGAGGTTGAGATTCTTGACGGGCCTGTGGATCTTTTGGACTCTTCTTGCATGACTGTGGGTAAGTAAAGTTTTGATGTTGTTCCATCTGCTCTTTGCTTGTGAACCTCGCTTACTGTTTATGAATCTTAACAGCTTTGCCAGTTCTTACCGCGCTGGAATCTCGCATCGTCATGCCACCCGGCCCTTATGCACTATGTGCCTCTGAACGGATGGCAAAGTTAAGCTTTCGCTCTTTGTCGGCTTTAATTGAAGACCTTCGTGCTGGCAGTCTGATCACGGCCGAACCATTTGCCGCTGAAGCCAACGGTTCTCTTCCCTTTCTTGCTACTTACCATAGTGAAACATTGGTGCAAGTCTGGATTGAGTTATGTCGTCAGGTGGAGGCTTGCTTGCATAGTATTGAATGTACACGCCTTCCTTCATAGGTTATGGCTACAAAGACGAGCTTACGGGGGTTGATTGAGCGGTGTGCTGCGAATATGCTGTCATGCGAGAAGAGGCTCAGCCGAAAATTTTCAGAGAGGAAGTTGGCTTCGACTGCGTTAGGGGAACTTCAAGCTAATCTTACGGCCAAGACCACTCAGGCATATGATCTTTGGCGAGGGCTCCAAGATGCTATCAAGGACGTGGTAGCCATTGATAAGGCTGTCATTTTCACTCGCGAAATGGTCGAAGCTCATAAGGTTACCGAAAAAGAGCTTGAATGTCGGCTTGCCTCATACCAGGCTTAGCAGTCTCAAGAGGAGTCCTGTCTCTTAGCGATAATGAATCATGAAGCCGAGGCCCAGCAGAAAAAGGATGAATTGGTAAATCTATTAAATCGTCCGCCGGCTTGAAGAATTGTATATTTTTTTTCTTATTCTTCTTTTGCACATACTCCTGACTGGGGGTATTTTTTGATTCTTTCATAAATTGTACTTTGTATTCATTTTGATTTATGAATAAAAGACATATTTTGCTTCATGATGGTGTGTCCCTTTTAGAAACTGCATTTTGTGGATAATCTATTTCAATTTCTTTGTAGGACAGCGATGGCTTAGGAGTCAGGTTCAGATCTGCCTCCTAAGGCTTTCCAACTTTATGAGCCGTGAGGGTCTCATAAAGAATTTTCTCCCTACAGGTCGAGAGGATCCAGTAGGTGTAATTTCTCCTTAAGAATTGTGAGGATTCCTAAGTGCATTTTCTCTTGAGAGTTGTAAGGATCTCACAAGAGAATTTTCCCTCTTACAAGTCGAGAGGACTCATAAGTGGTTGTTTCCCTCCTTGTCGAGATTCGACTTTGTAGAGTGTGGCCCGTGAATAGTATGCAAGTGTCCATTTTGGACCGACTTGCAGGGCCCCAGTGCTTAGGAAACATGTCCTTTGCCTAAGGCTTTTCCTTACGAGTCGAGACGAATCGAGAAGTTCTCGCAAAGACACTAATTTCCTCATGAGTCAAGACGAGTCGAGAAGTTCTCGCAAGAATGTCCTAACGTCACAGTTAACCTCTGCTCTTTACGATAGAAGTCCATTAGGGTATGTGGTACTAGGGTTTTGTCTGTCGTACCGTCGCGTTGGCTGATGTATTCCTCGATAGGCAATCTTGCTGTTCGAGTAGCCTTGCGACTGTCGTGTCTCTGATCCCTTCGGGGGCTGGACAAGACGTCTTCAAGCAATCTTCCTAGGCAGTTTGACCGTCGGAAGAGCAAGCGTTAGGAATTTTGCCATGCTGCTTTTTACTTGAGGTTAGGCTCAGTTTGGGGAGCCCCGATGAGTCATAACCACTCCGTGCTGGTGTGGGATGATCTCCGATAGTCTATCAGGTTTTATATGAGTTGTCGTCAAGACCCTGAAGCTATGATTTTGGCCTTTGATTCGTTTGCCGGCATTGCGTCTGCTGTATTGAGATGAATGTCGCGGTTGCCTCTAGGTTGTTGGTGAACCGTCGAGGTTTGGAACTAGGGATTTTGCCGTGGCTCCGTTGTTTGATTGTCGCGTCTGAATCCTGCTGGAGGAAGAATACTGTGGTGACATCTCGTCTGCTGTATCGAGACGAACGTTGAGGTGGTGACCACTCCACGCTGGTGTGGGATGATCTCCGATAGTCTTTCAGGTTTTATATGAGTTGCCGTCAAGACCCTGAAGCTAGGAATTTGGCCTTTGCTTCGTTTGCTGGCATTGCGTCTGCTGTATCGAGATGAATGTCATGGTGGTGATCTCTCCGCGCTGGTGTGGGATGATCTCCGATAGTCTTTCAGGTTTTATATGAGTTGCCGTCAAGACCCTGAAGCTAGGAATTTGGCCTTCGCTTCGTTTGCTTTGGCGTGTCGGAATCCTGTTGGAGGAAGGACGCTGTAGTGACATCTCGTCTGCTGTATCGAGACGAACGTCGAGGTGGTGACCACTCCGCGCTGGTATGGGATGATCTCCAATAGTCTTTCAGGTTTTATATGAGTTGCCGTCAAGACCCTGAAGCTAGGAATTTTGCCTTTGCTTCGTTTGCTGGCATTGCGTCTGCTGTAATGAGACGAATGTCATGGTTGTCTCTAGGTTGCGTATGAACCGTCGAGGCTTGGAACTAGGGACTTTGCCATGGCTCCGTTGTTTTGACCCTGTGGTGACACTGCGTTTGCTGTAATGAGACGAATGCTGAGGTGGAGCTGGGGTTTTTTCATCACTCCGCTTTATTTCGACCATGAGGTCTTTCGTTGATGTTGCATCTGCATCCTTCTGGACTGCGAAGAAACGCCGTTGTTAATATTGCGTCTGGTGTAACGAGACGAATGCTGAGGTGGAGTTGGGATTTTGCCGTCACTCCGTTTTGCTGACGTTGCGTCTGCTGTAACGAGACGAATGTTGAGGTTGTTTCTAGGTTATCTGTGAACCGTCGAGATTTGGAACTAGGGATTATGTCGTGGCTTCATTTGGTGATGTAGCGTCTAAGTCCTACTGGAATGAGGAGGAATGCTGTTGTGGGTCTCCAGGCTGTAGATGTGGCTGTCGAGACTTGGCTCTTTTTCCAATGGAGTCTGGTGGGATGATATGGTTCCCTCTTTGTTTGCGTCCCTGGATTGTATACAGAGATCGATGTGATCTCACCTGTAGGGCAAAAAGTTTCATTTTATATATTTTTCTTTCCGCGATGCTCTATCATTTCAGCTTTTAAATCGCGAAAGTCACGTTGCCCAATCATTTCGGCTATTTTTAGCGGTGCCCAATCATTTCGGAAGTTTTCTTTTTACTCGCTGCTTTTATTGCGAGTTGCCCAATCATTTCGGCTGTTTTTGTATGCGTACATTTTTACTTGCTGATTTCGTTGCAAGTTGCCCCATCATTTCGGCTATTTCATATGCATTTATGGCTCGCTGACTTTTCGCTGCGAGTTTGGGATTTGATACCGATTTAGGCATCAGCATCGCTACAACTGGGATATTGCCAGGAGCGAATCATCATTTTCCTTTGTCGATGTCAAACAAAGGTGGCTTAGCGAATAGGGTTAGGATTCTGTCGACTAAGGCTTTTTACTTCATGAGCCGTAAGGGTTTTATGAAGGTATTTCTCCCTACGAGTCGTGAGGATCTCGTAGGTGCATTTTCTCCTTAAGAATCGTGAGGATTCCCAAGTGTATGGTCTCTTATAAGTCGTAAGGATCTTACAAGAGTGTTTTCTCCTTATAAGTCGAGAGGACTTACAAGGGTTGTTCACCGTGCGAGCATATCCCCAGTTTCTGGTGGGACTTTGTTAGGAAAATGTTTATTCGTGCCCGTGGATTGTATACAACGGTCGATATCGAGACGCTTGTAGGGCAAGATTGGAGATTGTGATGGCTTAAGAACAGGTTCAGATCCCTGTAACTTAAGTCTTTTGAACTCTATGAGTCGTGAAGGTCTCATAAGGAAATCCTCCTTACGAGTCGTGAGGATCTCGTAAGTGTAATCTCTCCTTAGGAATCGTGGGGATCCCTAAGTGTATTGGTCCCTTGTGAGTCGTAAGGATCTCACGCAGGTGGTTTCTCCTTACAGGGTCGAGAGGGCCTTGCAAGTGTCTTTTAACGAGCTCGCGCCCTTTCGGGTTTTCACAAAACTCGCCGGTAGCCCTGCTGTTTTTACTCACGGAGCCCTTTCGGGTTTTCATCCGTGCTCATCTTACTTATGGACGTACCTTTTTTTTTACCACGTCAGCCTGGCGATGCCGCGGGTTTGTAGTAGTTTAAAGACGTTTCGGTCATTAGCTAGTTTTAGGACATGGTGGTCCATCGTTAGTTTAAAGACTTTTCGGTCCGTCGTTGCCGTATTTGGGGCGAATTTCTAGTTTACGGACTTTTCGGTCCATGGGGCTTTCTCTATGAATGAGCATGATGCCCCCGGCATGTCTATCTTTTTCGGATCATGTGGTTGTGGCGGGTTCATCTTCCAGTTTTCAGACAGTGCGAATTTGCCCAGTTGGTATTGGTCCTCAACCCAGCCTTTGAAGACAAAGCAATCTTCGATCGGATGGCTTACTACTTGGTGGTAAGGGCAGTAATTAGGATTGTTGATATCGCCTGGCTGCAACAGACGTTTTGGATCCGGCAGATTGATGAGTCTGTTGCGCACTGCCAGCTCGAATAGTCTCCTCGTTTTATCCCGGGATAACGAATAAGGACGTCCCAGTCTCTCCTCGAGGGATAGGCATGGACGCACATTGTTTTGGCGAACAACCGGCTTTAAGCTGCTCGGCTGTTGTTGAGTATGGTGACGAAGGTCGCTTTCCCTTTCCCTTTCTCATTTCGAGAGTCTGACTTCAAAGAGGAAGGCCTGTGTCCCATCTGGTCCATTTGGGCCAGCTTGTCAATCAAGGCCTGGAAAGTGGTCGGCTTGAAAAACATCATGAATTGGGAAATGGTCGCCTGAGGGTCGAGAGTACCCATGAACATGCCTACCGCGGGAGCCTCTTCGATGCGCTGCTCGCATTTTGACCATAAGTTCCGCCACCGTATCGCGTACTGAACCCAAGTTTCTCCAGGTTTCAGCCTGGCATTAATCAATGCCGTGATTAGGGTGCGTTCGCTAGCGCTTGCGAACCTCTGTGTAAAGAGTAACTCCATTTCTGCGAACGTTTTAACGGAGTCATTCAGGAGTTCCGAATACCACTCAAATGCCGTCTCCGACAGGCTGCCAACAAATTGGCGGAGCAGAAGTTTATCATCACCTCTAGTGTTGCCGCACAAGGCTCTGAATTGAGCGACGTGCTGATGCGGATTTCCCGTCCTCTTATATACGTGGAATTTGGGGATCGTATATCCCGGAGGGTACCTTATTTGGTCATACCAGCCCGGATAGGATCGTCCAGTCTTAACGATCTGCCCGGCCGCTTCATTCGCCTGGTGAGCTCGTGTTTGCTGAGCAATGTAATCATCTAGAGCGTCCTTGGAGATAGTCTCCTTCTTGGCTGCTGAAAGAGCCGGAGGAGGGTACGATGTCTCTCCTCTGTCATCTTCAATGATAATTGGGGGGTCTTCAGCCGGAGGATCCGGTTGTATCATCATCCCGACCATGTCTTGGAAGAGGAGCGCCATTCGTTTTATATTGGTCGCCTGTTCCGCAGCCTCTTTTTCTTTCCTCTCAAGCATTCTTCGGAGGAATTCAGCATCAGTTTCTTGTTCTTGACGCTGCTCTGAGGTCTCTGGATTTTCTTTCGGTCCAGTGAGTGCGGCCATTGCAGTCAGCATCTCTTGAAGTTTTTGCTGCTGTTGCTCTTGAGCCTTTGTTATCGATCGGGTAAGCGGTCGATGACCCGTAGAAGCACGGCTATCCTCTTTTCCGGATGCCATATAGATGGTGTGGACCACCATGCCTCCATACTTAGAGCGTTTAGGTTCAGTGTCCTTGCGGTTCGCTGCGGTCACAGGGGCTTTCTCCGGCCTCCTTCTCTTGTGAGCGGTTGAAGTTGAGGGAGGCGTTGCAGCGGGCACCCAGACGGATGACATCTTCTATAGTACCACGGGATGACTCTTTTCTTTCCGAGCTTTAAGCTTCTTTGGCCAGCGAGACTAGTCCTGGTCAATCACCGATTCCTGGACCTGTCGCCAGACTTTGTAAATCTTAGAAGAAAGCCGCTGTGGGGCTGCTCCGGCTTCTTTTCTGTAGCAATCTCCATAGGTGGAGGAGATCTTTTCAGCACGGCAGTCGGAGAATTTTTGCACACCCTCCTTAGCGGTTCAAAGCTGTTCCCAGTTTGAACAGCCGCATCGATTTCTACCGTTGGAGCCGGCAGAGTCAGTCCAGAAGGAGAGTTTCCCCCAGCCTTCCTTACTCGGCGCTAGTGGCGACGTCGAGCGTGTCGAGCCATTGGGATTGTCTCAGCTATAGGGGTGACTTCATCGTGCCCCCTGTTTTGGCGAAGGGTTGACGCCGGCTTCAGCCTCTTGAAGACCGATGTCCGTTGAGAAGCAATGTCCAATCTGTCAAAGACAGACCTCTGGGTAGAGGAAGCAGCTTTGAGGATTTCGCCTGGAGCGGGAACCGGCACAGTCAGTCTTGTGAAAACCGACCCTTTGGCAGGAGAAGCCGCCTTGACGAATTCATGAGCAGGAATGGCTATCCGCTTAGGGATAACTCTTTCCGGTATCGCGGGCTTCTTCATGGGCCCAAATAAGCTTTGGCCCAGTCTGTCGAAGACTGAGGCGTTGGAGCTGGACGACCCGTTGAGAGGGGTCGCAGTAGTGGTAAGTCGATCAAAGCCCGACTTCTTTGGGTTTTCCTGCAACGGCAGCGGGGCATTGAAGTTCATGGGTGTGAGCATGGTCCCGAAGAATAGCCCAGTGGTGGCCTGAGTCACCTGCTCCACTGGCATTATGAAAAGGGAGGCCGCTTGGGGCTCGTAAGTCACTCCTCCGGACGGGACGGAGCGAGAGTTGCAGTTGCAGTTAGTGTAGTTTAAAGCCATTGATCTTCTGTTTTCTGCATGGAGCAAGACACCAAATCTTAGTACCTCGAATCCACAGGCAACCATAGCAAACCGCGATTCGTTCGCGAACACGACACATGAAGTGTAGAGTGGAAAGAGGAAAAGGTCCCACCGGGCGTGCCAGAATCTGTTCACCGTCGAAACACAGAGACGCGACCGCGTAGGTCCGTCTTGCCTGAATTTAGAGGCAGATGATAATTGGTGCTATCCGTCCACCTCTCCGAAGATGCCAAGTTGATTTATGACACCATGTATCGAAGGTTTAAACGGATGCGGCCGATGTAGCAGACTTCGTCAGATTCCCCTTCATTTGAGAGCTTTTTGATTGTGGGGACGCTCTTCCCTGCAGGCGTAAGCCCCTGCAGTTAATTACGCTTCCGCATCGTGGTAACCACTTTCTCTTTCTCCAGATGGCCACTTTGTATTGTGGGTGTTTGTTTTTTTTTGGTTGCCCGTGGATTGTATACGGAGACTAATTTATGTTGTCGCCCGTAGGGCGTGGATTAGTTCAAATCCGTATTTTCTTAGATTTGGGTTTGGGGGTTGGGTTTAAGGATATGTTAGTCTCATTTAAGACTAAGATCAACTTAAACGTTAGTTAAGGATACGTTAGTCTAATTTTTAGACTAAGATCAACTTAACGGGATCGTTTAGATCCAACAAAAGAGCATTTGGGCTCTATTGTTTAGTTTAGGGACATTGCGGTCGATTACCAGTTTAAGGACATGGTGGTCCAAGGTTAAGGACATCATAGTCCGTGGGTTTAAGGGGACCCCAAAGTCCGAGGTTAAGGACATCATAGTCTATGGGTTTAAAGGGACCCCACAGTCCGAGGTTAAGGACATCATAGCCCGTGGGTTTAAAGGGACCCCACAGTCCGAGGTTAAGGACATCATAGTCCGTGGGTTCAAAGGGACCCCACAGTCTGAGGTTAAGGACATCATAGTCCGTGGGTTTAAAAGGACCCCACAGTCTGAGGTTAAGGACATCATAGTCCGTAAGATTTGCTGGTTGTTGGGACCCGTCACCTCTCTGAAGACGTTGAAGGATTACAACGACATATATCAGAGAAGTGAAGAGATGTACCCTTGAACCAATATTGGTTGAGAGATCTACAGTCCAATTTGAGACTAAGATCAAAAGATTAATGAGCACATGGGCTCAGTAAAATCTGAATTGAGAACTTATGGCCAACTTGGGCTAAGTCTAATTAGGTTTAAAATGTTGGACCTTTGTTTGGACTGTTGAACATTTGTCTGGGCTCAGCCCCCCTATTGTTTAGCAATGCTAAGCATGGGTCTGGGTTCTGACAATATTTTTGTCTTTTATTGAGTGCTGAGCACTCATATACCATATGAGATGATCAATCTTGGAAGATAAGGGTGTATTTGAGGCTCAGTCAAAAGAGGAGTCTTGCCTCTGGAAAAACTTAACCAATTTGGGCTAAGCTTGGCTTTAAAATAGTGTTAAACACTAGAGGATACTTGGCGATCATATGCTTCTACGTGATGTGCTGAAAATAGTGTTAAACACCAAGGACGAAGCGCTTAAAGTAGTGTTAAACACTAAAAGTAAGGTAGTCACGTAGGGTCACGTGAGGCGCCTGAGAAGTGGGCCAAACCTCCTTTATTTTATTCTCAAAATCTGCAAATAATTGTTAAACACTTTTAGTCTTTGAAATCATCATGTGTGGACACGTGACAATGCCTCTGCGTTGGGCATCAATTCCTCTGTCTTCTTTTGAAAAGGGTGTTTGTCAGGGGTCACGTGGGGACACGTGAGGCGCCCTAGATCAGTACTGCCTTTATCTTTGTTCTCTTTTATTTTGACGGTCATGTGGGAGCACGTGAGGCATTGCCTCTGGGCTAATTCTTTCTTATTTTGAGGAGTCCATTAAAGGGTCACGTGGGGGCACGTGAGCATGCCTTATTCATTCCTTTTTGTTCGTTGGGTTGAAGGGTCACGTGTTACCACGTGATCATGTTGGATACTTAATCTTTACGTGCATGGAGAGCTTCAAGTCTCTTGTTTTAAGAATTAAATTCTTTGGTAGGGTTAAACCCTAATTCTGTTTAAAGGAATTAAACTCCTATGTATATGGAAGAATTAAATTCTTATGTAGGGTTAAACCCTAATTTCATTTGGAGGAATTAAATTCCTATGAATTTGGAAGAATTAAATTCTTAAACTCAATTATCTCTCTAAGTTTTGGATCTGAATGGCAGAATCTCCCCGACGAGAATTAAATTCTCAACTTATGGGGAGATCTGCTTCTGCAGATCATCAACCAAAGGAAGAACTATGTTCTTGTTTTAAGGGTTAAACCCTGTCTCTGTTGGAGGAATAAAATTCCTAAGTATTTGGAGGAATTAAATTCCTTAAACTCAATTCTCCCTCTAAGTTTTGGATTTGCATGGCAGAATCTCCCCGATGAGAATTAAATTCTCAACTTATGGGGAGATCTGCTTCTGCAGATCTTCAACTAAAGGAAGAACTAAGTTTTTATTCAGAAAAGTTAAACTCTTAGTTTGAGAATTAAATTCTCTTTTTGTTTTGTGGAGCTTATGATCTCTTTCCCTTTCTCAAATAGGGTTTCTTTCTCTTCTAAGGAAATCTTCGTTTCTCTCTAGAGAATTAAATTCTCTTCTTTTTTCTCTCTGTTGTTGTATATCTTTCCCAAAAAAAAGATCCTCTCTCTTCTCTTCTTGGCTCCTATTTATAGGAGAAAGAAAAGAATCAGTTTGTTTAGTCAATTTTTCATTGAAAGATTTTAATTGATTTTGTAACCAACATGATCTTTTAGATCACTCAGTGAATTTTATTCATCATTGGATTTTTAATCCAAAAGATATTCTGTCTGTTATTCTTGGTGAATTTCAGGGAAATCTTTCCTTGTATAGAATTTTTCTATAAATTGGTGATTTTTAATTACCATTGGATTTTTAATCTAACGGTGCTCCACTTTACAGAGCACAATCTTTTTTGTTTGGAAAGATTTAAAGAGATATTTTTCCAGTTAAGGTTCTCGATTCTCTCTTAATTAGAATTTAATTCTATTAGTTCAGAAGGCTTAGGAGCCTATCACGTGTTGGCACGTGACCCCCCCTGATTAAACATTTAACCAGAATTTAATTCTGCTGTTTTAAAGAACTAAGGAATCATCACGTGTCAGCTCGTGACTCTTGGTCACGTGTAGACATGTGATGCCCCATTGGGATCTTTTCTCGTTATTTTATTATACTTTTAATTCTTTTCAGTGGGTTTAAAGGCCTATCACGTGTGGGCACGTGACTCCTGTTGATTAGAATTCAATTCTATTATAACAGAGTCCCCAGAAAATCATCACGTGTCAGCACGTGATCCTTGGTCACGTGTGAGCACGTGATGCCCCATTTTTTTCCTGATATTTTTATGAGGGAACAACTACCACGAAGGCTTGATCCGGTTCCTCCGAGATAACTCGGACGTATTCGCTTCGGCGCCAGCGGACATGCCCGGGATCGACCCCGAGGTAATCTCCCATAAGCTCGGGGTCGACCCGAAAGCCAGGCCCGTCCGACAGAAGAAGAGAAGTTTTGCGCTGATTAAATAAAAGGCTATTGAAGAGGAGGTGGATCAATTGCTCGCCGCCAACTTCATCAGAAACCTGTACTACTCGGATTGGCTGGAAAACATGGTCACGGTCAAGAAGGCAAATGGGAAATGGCGCATGTACGTCGATTTCACGGACTTGAACAAAACTTGCCCCAAAGACAACTATCCACTTCCTCGGATATACCAGCTTGTGGACAGTTCGGCCGGCCACGAACTACTAAGCGTTATAGATGCTTTCTCCAATTACAATCAGATCCGGATGAACCCGGCCAACAATGAACTTACCGCCTTCACCACTGATCGGGGGTTTACTGCTACAAAGTGATACCCTTCGGACTCAAGAACGCCGGGGCCACGTACCAACGGCTTGTCAACAAGCTTTTCAAACCGCAAATTGGCAGAAACATGGAAGTCTGCGTTGACGACATGCTCATAAAATCCACCTAGTCGACTGGGCACACCAAAGACCTCGGCGAGACATTCGATGTTCTTGTTTCCCCTAATAAAAGAGCAAAGCTCTGTTCAAAACTCAAGAGGCAGCGCCTCACGTGCCATCCACGAGGGCGCCAGTGCTAGAGTTAAAAACTCTTATATGAGCAATGCCCGTATGCAAAGCACACAAAACTCAAGAGGCAGCGCCTCACGTGCCTTCCACGAGGGCGCCAGCGCCAGAGTTAAAAACTCTTATATGAGCAGCACCCGTGTGCAAAGCACACAAAACTCAAGAGGCAGCGCCTCACGTTCCTTCCACGAGGGCGCCAACGCCAGAGTTAAAAACTCTTATATGAGCAGCGCCCATGTGCAAAGCACACAAAACTCAAGAGGCAGCGCCTCCCGTGCCTTCCACGACGGCGCCAGCGCCAGAGTTAAAAACTCTTATTGGCGCCGCATTTGGTCCTCACGTGGGCGCCAATTTGCAAAGCACGTGAAGGAATTAAAACCTTAATTAGCGCGCACGTGCACAGCACGTGGGCGTCGACGCCTAGTAAAATTAAATTCTACTCTCTATTAAACAGAGCCGGTGGATCAAAAATCCAACGGAGATGATAAATCATCAGAATGTAGAATTAAATTCCGTTGAGGAAATATTCCTCAAATCTTTCTAAATAAGAAAGATTGCCATCTGTAAATCAAAGTACCGTTGGATTAAAAATCCAATGGTGATTAAAAAATCACCGATCTGCAGAATAAATTCTGTATGGGTAAATATTTCCATAATCTTATTAAAAACAAGAAAAAACTTACTGTAAAACAGAAGTCCTTGGATTTAAAATCCAACGGTGGGAAAATCCCTAAATCAATTAGGATCTCTTAATAAGAGATTTGTTCAACTAATCAACAGACTTACCTCTACTATATAAAGGACCCAAGACTTCAAGTATAAAAGAAAAAAAACCCATAAGTTTCGAAAAAATAAAGCAAAAAGTTTCAAAAAGGAAGAAAGAAGAAGATCTCCCTATTCAGAAAAAAGCTCTAGGTAAATAAAAAAGAAGAGAGATCAAAGCATCTCGTTTACCTATTGAAGGGTTTACCTTTTAAAAGAAGAACTTAGTTCTTTCTTGGGATCTGAGATCCACAAGACAAGTCTCCCACAAGTTGAGAATTTAATTCTCATCGGGACAAACTTGCTCTTGGAGATCAATGATTCAGAAAAGAACCAAGGAATTGAACTCCTTAGAACAAAATATACAAGGAAAAATCAGCGTCCAACGTCTCACGTGATCCTCACGTGGACGCCTCAATAAATGAGGGGTACTTAGCACTCAGTGATTGTCACTCAGCGCCTAGCACCCCTCGTGCCTCTCACGTGGGCGTCTCAGAAAAAAAGGAGTTCTTAGCACTCAGTGATTGGCGCTCGGCGCCCAGCGCCATACGTGCCTCTCACGTGGGCGCTACAAAATAGAGGAGTGCTTAGCACTCAGTGAGCGGCACATAGCGTCCAGCGCCCAGTGCCTCACGTGTCCCTCACATGGGCGCTACAGAATAAAAGTGCTTGACATTCACTAGGCAGCGCCTAGCGCCTCACGAGCTTCGCACGTGGGTGCCATAAAGAGAGCCCGGCACTCCATAAAGAGACAAAAAGGTAAAGTGTTTAACACTTATTGGGCAAATCCCCATGACTGAAAACCCCACATGGTTATATGTAAGCGTCAGAACTTACATAAGTGCTCAGCACTTCTTTGCACAAAAGAAGGACTGAGCCCAAACAAGTGCTTAGCACTCTTTTTCAATAAAAAGAAAACTGAGCAGACCGAGCCCATGTACTCAATACTTCCCAAGACAATCTTAGTCCCAAATACGACTATTGATCTTCCAACTGATGATATCCCAAAACGATATTAATCCAACATTCCCCTGAGGAAGTCTTAGTCTCAAAATACGACTAATGATTTCTGGGTTTACCACTGATTCCATTTTTTTCCTCAAATACGGGAATTGGTTCAAGGGTATATCTCTCCATACCTCTCATACATGTCGTTGTAATTCCTCAACGTCTTCAAAGAGGTAGCGGGTCCCAACAACCATTTGCTTTTTGGTGCACTTTCCAAACTGACGTGCACATCCCAGATCAAACCACATCCCGAACTGGATGCATCCCATATCATCGTTGCTCATCCCGTCACGTAAAAAATACACATGCGCGCAAGATGATCAACGGACCGTAACGTCCTTAAACTAAAAGCTCACCTCAAAAATGGTGATCTACAGACTGAAACGTCTTCAAACTAAACGTTGCCTCCAAAATGGAGACAACAGAATTTAACGTCCTTAAACTATAACCTCACCTCAAAAATGGTGATCTACAGACCGAAATTTCCTCAAACTAACACTTCACCTCCAAAATAGCGATAAGGGACCGAAACATTCTTAAACTAAAATCTCATCTAAAAAATGGTGATCTACAGACCGAAACGTCCTCAAACTAAACGTTGCCTTCAAAATGGCGATAAGGGGCCGAAACGTCCTTAAAATAAAACACCAGAGCCCAAATGCTCTTTTGTTTGATCTGAAACAAAAATGATCCTAACACCCTGTTAAATAGATCTTAGTCTTAAATTGGACTGACGTATCCTTAACAAAAAACCAACCGAGCCCCCAACTGCTCGTATGCATTTGAGTCGATCTTGATCTCAAAACGGATCAACGATCCTTAAATCAACCCAAACCTAAATCTAAGATATACGGATTTAGACTAATCCACGCCCTACGGGTGACAACATAAATTATTCTCCATATACAATCTATGGGCAAACAGAAATAAAACAAACACACACGACATGAAGTGAACCTCTGGAGCAGGAGAAAGCGCTTATCTCGATGCGATGACGTAATTAACTGCAGGGGCTTGCGCCTGCAAGGAAGAGCGTCCCCACAATCAAAAACCCCTCGCAAACGAAGGGGAATCTGATGAAGTCTGCTACAACGGCCGCATCCATCCAAATCTCTGATATACGGTGCCAAAAATCAACCTGGCATCTTCGGAGAGGTGGACGGATAAATCCAAATAGCATCTGCCCCCAAATTCTGGGAAGACGACCTACGCGGTTCGTCTCTGTTTTCGGCGGTGAATAGATTCTGGCACGCCCGGTGGGACCTTTTCCTCTTTCCACTCCATATTTCGTATGCCGTGTTCGTGAACAAATCGCGGTTTACTATGGTTGCCCCTGAATTCGAGATACTAAGATTTGGTGTCTTACTCCTATGCAGAGAAAAGAAGATCAATGACTTCCAAATGTACCTGCAACTGCAACTCCCGCTCCGCCCCGACTGGTGGAGTGACTTACGGGCCCAATGCGGCCTCCATCTTTTCAATACCGGTGGAGCAGGTGACTCAGGCTACCACTGGATTGTTCTTCGGGACCATGCTCCTGCCAACAAGCTTCAGTGCCTCAGTGCCGCAAGGGGAAGCTCCTAAAAAATCGGTCTTCGATTGACTTGCAACCACTACGGCCCCTCTCAACGGGTCGTCCAATTCTGCCACCTCAGTCTTCAACAGGCCGAGCCAAAACTTAAGTGGGCCCACAAAAAGGCTCACAATACCTGAATGGGTTATCCCGAAACAGATAGCCATTCCAGCTCCGGCGGGTGAAGTCGTCAAAGGGGCTTCTCCTACTAAAAGATCGCTCTCCACAAGATTGGTCGTTCCAACTCCTACTATGGGTGAAGTCGTCAAAAGTGCTTCCCTTACCAGAAAGTCGGCATTCGAAAGATTGGTAGTCTCCTCTCAACGGACGTCAGTCTTCTACAGGCTGGCACCAGCAGTAGCCCTTCACTAAAGCAGGGGCATGACAAAGCCGCTTCCACAACTGAGGTGGTCCCATCTGCAAAGCACGCTCAACGTCGCCACTGGCGCTGAGTAAGAAGAGCTGGGGGCAACTCCCCCTCTGGACTTACTCCACCAGCTCCAATGGTGGAAGTTGATACTGCTGTTCTAACTGGGAACAACTTTGAACCGCTTAGGAGGGTGCGAAAGAACTCTCCGACCGTAGTGTTGAAGAAATCTCCACTTCCTGTTGAAAATATGACGTAGGCAAAGCTGGAGCAGCACCCTCAGCGGCTGTCCTCCCAAATCCACAGAGCCCGGCGGAAAGTCCAAGATTCTGTGATCAACAAGAACTACTCTCGTCAACCAGAGAAAATGAAGGTTCGAAAAGAGAAGGATCATCCCTCCGTCATACAGTGAGGAGCTTCTTCTACACAGGTGCCTGTTACAACGGCTCCTTCAACTTCGACCTTCTACAAAAGGATGAGGCCAGAGAAAATTCCACCGCCGGTAGCAAATTCCAAGTATAGGGGTATGATAGTGCATACGGTCTACATGGCTTCCGGGAAAGAGGAAAGCCATGCTTCCATGGGTCATCGAACGCAAACTCGGTCGTTGACAAAAGCTCAGGAGCAACAAAAAAAGCTCCAGGAGATGCTGACGAAAATATCAGCACTTACCGGGCAGAAAGAAAGCTCGGAATCGGCATTTGAACAGCGTCAAGAGCAGAAGACCGATACAGAGTTCCTGCGAAGCGTACTGTAAAGAAAGGACAAGGAGGCCGTGGATCAAGCTGCTAATATAAAGCAGATGGCGCTCCTGTTCCAAGACATAGTTGGAATGATGATACGGCCAGAGCCTCCAGCTGAAGACCCTCCGAAAATTATCGAGGATGGCAGAGGGGAAACATCAAACCCTCTTCCAGCTTTATCAACAGCCAGGGAGGAAACGATCTTCAAAGCTGCCCTTGATGATTACATAGCTCAACAAATACGAGCTCATCAGGCAAGTGAAGCGGCCGGCCATGTCGTCAGAACCGGACGACCGTACCCAGGCTGGTACGATTAAATCAAATACCCGCCAGGATATACGATCCCTAAGTTCCATGTGTATAAGGGGACAAGAAATCCACATCAGCACATCGCTCAGTTCAGAGCTTTGTGTGGCAATACTGGAGGCGACGCCAAATTGCTGCTTTGCCAGTTCGTTGGCAGCTTGTTAAAGACGGCGTTTGAATAGTACTCGAAGCTCCCAAATGACTCCATCAAAACATTCACAGAGATGGAACTGCTATTCACGCAGCGGTTCGCCAGCGCAAGTGAGCGTACCCCGATCACGGCATTAATCAACGCTAGGGTGAAGCCAGGAGAGACCAGGGTTCAATATGTGATCCGGTGGCGGAACCTATGGTCAAAATGAGAACAACACATCGAAGAAGCTCCTGCCGTGGGCATGTTCATAGAAACTCTAGATCCTCAGGCGACTGTGTCCCAGTTCATGACGTTCTTTAAGCCAACCACCTTCCAGGATCTGATTGACAAGTTGGCCCAAATGGACCAGATGGGCCACGGACCTTCCTCTTCAAAAATAGACCCTCGGAATGCAAAGGGAAATGGGAAAGCGGCCTTCGTTGCTAACACTCAACAACAACAACCGAGTAACCCGAAGAAGGTTGCTTACCAAAACAATGCGCGCCCATGCTAATCCGTGGAAGAAAAGCTAGGGCATGCTTACTCGTTCCTCCATGACAAAACGAGGAGATTGTTCGAACTGGCAGTGCGCAACAAACTCATCACTCTGCCGGACCCAAGACGTCCACCGCAGCCCGGTGACGCCGACAACCCCAACTACTATGCCTATCACAGGATGATGAGCCACCCAATTGAAGATTGCTACGTATTTAAAAATTGGATCGAAGACCAGTATTAACGGGGGAAATTTGCGCTTTCGGAGAACTGGAGGGTGAACCCGCCACAGAGGCACACTCCTAAAAAGGTGGATACGCCGGGGGCATCATGCACATTTGTGGAAGAAGCTCCATGGGAAGTCGTCCTTTCAGCTAAAACCAAAAGAATGCTTAAGGATCTTCAAGCATGTCCGGCGATCAGGTGGAAAAGCCCGCTGGAGCCCAAGATCGTTGAGGAGATGCTGAAACCGTATCCCACACCGAAAATTACTAACGATGGGAAAAACACCCAGGTCAAGCCCTCAAAGTCTTCGAAGGTAAAGAAGAAGGCTAAGAAGCCCGTGCAGCCTGACGATAAGCGCACGGACCTGCAAAAGTACATCGAGGCGCTGGAGGAGTACAACCAGAAGGCGTGGACCCCAGTCACCCTCGAAGAGTTTCTCAACCATATACTTGAAAACGGAGATAGTGACGATGATGAGGGAAATAGCTCATCGGGAGAAACCGAAGATTATTTAGCAAGTTGCCGCATGATTTCTCATTCGTCGTTAAATAACGAAGAAACTCTCTCGGCGTCGGAAAGCAACGTAGAGGAACTGAGGGTAGGGTCAGTGCGAAAACCCCCTGAGCTTCTAGAAGGCCTAATTGACAGGCTGCTAAACGAAGCTTTTCAAAAGAGCAGAGCTGACCGAGAACGTGAAACAGCTATATACGAAAAGGCCGAGCATCGGCGTCAGGATGAAGAAGACATGGCGAGGAAGAGTTACAAAGTACTCTAACCAGAGAGAATCAATGTCACTCATTCTAGATTCACGGGGACTTCATCCACCAACATCCAAATCCGCTACACCCAACGGTAGCCAGCTGTCCGTTCGAAATGTGGGGAACCGACATAATTGGCCCCAACGAACCAGTATCATCCAAAAGACATCGGTTCATATTTGCAACAACCGATTACTTCTTTAAGTGGGCCGTAACATCCCTAAAATTTCTGTACAACTTTCTGTACAATTTTTTTCAAAAATACAGAAAGGGGTACTTTTGCCTGAGAACAAGTTATAAATTTGTTTTGCTTTTTAATAGCAAGAAGGAGCTTGTAGCTCATTGGTAAGACCTTGCACTGCTGAACCAAAGCACCAGAGTTCAAATCCCATTAGCCACATTATTTTTATTTAGTTTTCTTTTAAATTTTTAGAAGCCCAAGAGCCTACATGTGCATAACTCATAAAAACCAAAAGTCATATATAAAACAAACTGATTCAGGAGAAAGACCAACCGACGGTGGACACGTGGCGACGAGCCCCGGCCCGACTCGGCTGGCGAGGCCGGGTTGACTCGGCCTGACTTCGATTCTCTTTTCTGAACTCCTGTGTCTTTTGGTCTCCTTATAACCCTTGTCATGTTTAATTTCCCTGCATTATTCCAGAGGAATTAAAATACAATTAAAACTATTTTTAATGCAATTTAAATGCAATTTTTTTTCTATCAAACCCTAACCCTAATCTTTTCCTATAAATACCACTCCATTTCACACCCCCTCACTCACAAACTCTGTCCAAACTCTCAAGAAAAATCCCTAGAACTTTTGTGTACAAGTGGAGTTAGCGAAGGGCGAAGCTCCGGCGAACTTCCGACGACGGCCCTAGGAGCTCCCAGCGACGAAACGAGGCACCGGAACCTACTTTCGCTCCCCTTCCTCTTTTCTAAGCTAAATTCCAGTATGTCCCTCCTCCCTCTTCTCCTTTCTATTCATAAAACTCGTATTTCTAAAACCCGATGGAAGCGGAGTTAATCCGACTTCCGATTCGGTTTTCTTTAAAAAGTTCCAATTTTTTTAAATACAATATACCAAACCCTCACATCTTGACTTTTAAATATTAACAAAGCATCATGAACAAGTTTCATAGCAAAATATTTCATATTGCAATTTTTATCGTACTTTTTCAGTAAAATACCATATAGTTTAGTTTTGACATTAAACATCATATTTCTTACTATACCTTTAAATAGATCATGAGGTAATGACCTACCTCTTCACAACACTCATATGCAATATAGCACGATACCTTTCGGGAACATAGAATACGGGAAACGCAAATTTACACATAAATACCTTTTACTATTAAAACTTTTTTCTATAAGATAATGTATTTTAAATAAATCTTTGCAAAACGCCGCTACAACCCATTTTGGGGAACCCGTTCGGGATGGTGCGGATTATCGCACATCCTTGGGCCTAATAGTGCGAGTTGCAGACCTCCTCAAGGAGTATCCAGTCTCGAAAGATTTAAAAATACAAACATCTTAAGAATATGAGATTTCTAGAAAAATAATAAATTAAATTATTTATATATATATATATGTATCATCAAAATATCTATTTTTGATATAGTATAAATATTCCAACTTTTCTAAATAAAAAAGAATCACTTTACATGAAAATACCATGCAATTCTATACAAGTTCAATACTTTACAATTAAATACCATATATTATGAAAAATAGGTTTTAATCACTAGAAATTTCACAATGATAAAATATACATCAATGAAAATTTTAAACATGATAATAAAATACTTGAGGTGTATTTTAAAAACTATACAAAATTATTTTTACATAAAACACTCTCAAGTTTTATAAATTACAATAAGGACCCTAGTAAATATATGTTTAAGCGGGACCAGTCTCTTGAGCTTCAGGGATCCGGAGATATGGGTGCTTACCTATTTAAGGTAGACAACATAACAAACGGTGTTATCAACACGGTAATCGTCTTTGAAAAAGATACAAATCCTGCCGTCCATGTGCAGCGGTTACCGATAATATCAAAACTTAATTCAGGATTTCAAGTTCTTTTTTTTCTAATTGTCTGACTCAGACTGAGTCTCAATATAATCAATCTGATTTGAATGAGATTCAAGTAACAAATTACAATTCAACATGAATCCATGAACCCATATATTCAATCTGTTCAATCTATACAATCTACATAACTTGACCGAACCGAACCATGGATATATTCCATTTACATGATTATCCAGTACCTCCATTTCCATTTATACGATATCATGGTTTCGGCAATTCATCCATCTATATAATCTATAATACAATACAATACAATACAATACAATACAATACAATACCATCAGTACAATCATTACTATCAATAAAATAAATACACGGGGTATTTGAGTAGTTCATGCGTGAATCCAATAGAATCTCAAGAGTCCCCCTAGATCATGAATCCATGTCTACTAACACAAGCAAGCCATTATAAGGGCCCGTGTTTCCTTGCTCATGGATTACAGCCTGTTGAGTTTGGAATACTTCAACATTAGGTTGAAATCCCGTTACTAACATTTGATTCGGGCCCGTGGTTCCCTACCCCTAAATTACAGCCTGTTGGGTTCGAAAACACTCTTGAGATTGGTTGACATTCACCTTTGAACTTACGTTAATAACAGCATTAATACTAAATACAACTTTATAACAATATCATACCACTTTAAAAGTTACACACTCTCTCTCTGTCTATTCTACTTCTCTCTCATCTTTGGGACTTACCGAGCGATTGTTTGCTGACGACATTCCTTCTCTTTTTTCTTTGGAATGTTGTCAGGTGGTTCGGACCTTCAGGAGATCGAGCCCACCAGCGAGGACTTGGATCAGCTAGCCTACGACCCAGGGCTTTAGATTCATTGTAAACATTTCATTTCAGTACTTTCCATTTCTGTTATGCCACTGTTTAGGCATTACTTTCCATTCCATGTATTTACTTTTCAGATATATTGTAAAAAGAATATTAATAAATAAAGTTGATGTTCATTACTTTTGTCTCTTGTGTATATTTCTTTTATATTGCTTAGTTACGCTTAGCGTATTTACTTCTGAGTAAATACGTAGCGGCTTCGTCGCGTCCCCATTCGCCGTACACCGGGAAGCGGGGCGTGACATAGGCAGAGGCAGTACCGCTAAAGAAAGTGAAGACGGAGAACATCCTCCATTTCTTCAGGATACATGTCATCTACCGGTTCGGCACTCCGCGACGGATCATATCGGATAATGAGCCGGCCTACATAAGCCATAAGATCAGCCGCTTCGTACAGCAGTATAATATAGTCCGGAGATACTCTTCAGTCTATAATTCTCGAGCTAACGGTCTAGCTAAGGCTTTCAACAAGACCTTGACGAAGATCATAAAGAAAACGATGTCCAGAAATAAAAAGGACTGGCACGAGAGAGTGCATGAAGCTCTCTGGGCGTATTGAACCACGTTCAAAATGGCCACGAATACAACGCCATACACGTTGGTATTCGGTACGGAAGCGGTACTTCACTTAGAGATAGAGCTACCCTCTCTACGAGTGGCAGTTCGATACGAGCTGACGGATGAAGAAAATTCCCATCTTCTGCTTGAGGAGCTCGATGCCTTCGATGAAACTCGTCTCATGGCGCAGCAAAACCTGGAAGCTTACAAAATAAGGGTGACGCGCTCATACGAAAAACTAACCAGACCAAGAACATTCCGCCAAGGCGAACTCGTGCTGGTGGTCAAAAGACATATGATCCCCAACCGTGCAAAACGGGAAAAATTCGAGCCAAACTATGAGGGCCAGTATATCATAGACAAAGTCTACCAAGATGGGGCCTGTTTGCTTATGGATATGCATGGCGAAAGACCCTTCCGGCCAATAAACGGCCGATTCCTTAAGAAATACTACGCTTGACAAGTCACGACTTAGGTTAATGATAGATGATGACGTTCGTGTCCGCTCGCTATCTTCCTGAGTCAAAACTCTAAAAGCAGTATCCAACAGAATTTCCGCCCCAAACATGGCGGCAACGAACCGAAATGTCCTTAAACTAACCGTTGTCTCCAAAATGGCGACAACGGACCGTAATGTCCTTAAACTAAAATGTTGCCTCAAACACGGCGATAATGGACCGGGATGTCCCTAAACTAACAATGGACCGTAATATTCTTAAACTAAAACCTTACCTTAAAAATGGTGATAATGAACCACTATGTCTTTAAACTGGCAATGGACCGAGATGTCCCTAAACTAACAATGGACCAGAATGTCTTTAAACTAGTACGCTGTCTCAAACATGGCGCATCGTCCCAAATATGACAATATCCGTCCATGAGATCCGCGTTGCAATCGAAATCTCAACAGCAAAAGTTGCAACTCAAGTACTACCGGCTACACAGCTACCGTAGCAATGAAGCCACTTCCCAAGTCCTATTGGCAAACCGATCGGTAAAAAGAAACGGTACGTCCACAAGCAAAATGGTCCCGGATGGAAACCCGAAAGGGCGTCGTGAATAAAAACAGCAGGGCTACTGGCGAGCTTGTGAAAACCTGAAAGGGCGCAATCTCGTTGTTAAAAAAAAACGGTACGTCCATAAGCAAAATGGGCACGGATGAAAACCCGAATGGGCGCCATGAGTAAAAATAACAGGGCTACCGGCAAGCTTGTGAAAACCCGAAAGGGCGCAATCTCGTAAAATTTTCACTTACGAGATCCTCTCGACCCGTAAGAAGAACTCCCTCTATGAGACCCTCACGGCTTATAGGATTCAAAGTCTTATGTTATAGGGATCCAAACCTATCCTTAAGCCGTCGTATTCCCCAAGTTGCCCTACAGACGGTCCGATATTGGCCCTTGTATACAATCCACGGGCACAAATAAACGATTCCCCCACCAAGTTCCACCTATCATGAGGAATGTCCTCATATGGTGAACGACACTTGTAAGTCCTCTTGATTTATAAGGAGAAAATACTCTTATGAGATTCTTACGACTTATAAGAGAAAACACTACTTAGAAGTCCTCACGACTTCTAAGAAGAACATACACCTATGAGATCCTCACGACTCGTAGGGAGAAATACCTTTATGAGACTCTTACGGCTCGTAAAGTCAAAAAGCCTTAGTCAACAGGATCCTAACTTTGTTTGCTAAGCTACCTTTGTTCAAATCAGTAAAGGCAAATGATGATTCGCTCCTGGCAATATCCCAGTTGTAGCGATGTTGATGCCTAAATCGGTATCAAAATCCAATTCTTTTCACGGCAAATGATGATTCGCTCCTGGAAATATTCAGGTCGCAGCGATACTGATGCCAAGATTGGGATCAGATCTTAAGCTCCATACTCGCAATAAAAATCAGCAAGCAAAAAATGCATATAAAAATAGCCGAAATGATGGGGTAACTCACAATAAAAATCAGCGAGCAAAAAAATATGTGCATATACATAGCCGAAATGATTGGGCAACTCACAATAAAAAGCAGTGAGTAAAAAGAAAAAATAGCCGAAATGATTGGGCAATCGCGACTTTCGCGATATAAAAAGTGGAAATGATAGAGCATCACGGAAAGAAATAAAAAAAATGAAACTTTTGCCCTGCAGGTAAGTCTACATCAACCCCTGTATACAATCCATGGGCATAAACGAAAAGGGAACCATATTTTCCCACCAGGCTCCGTCAAAGGGAGAGCCAAGTCTTGACAGTTCACAAAACAACCTAAAGACTATCCTCGACACTCGTCTTGTTGCAGCAGACATAATGTCAACAATGGCGTTCCTTCTCACTCCAGCAGGATGAAGATGCGACGTCAACAAATGACCCTCGGGTCAAAACAAAGCGGTGCCATGGAAAAGTCCCTAGTTCCAAGCCTCGACGGTTCACAAACAACCCAGAGACCACATCGACATTCGTCTCGTTACAGCAGACGCAGTATCGACAACGACGTTTTTTCTCACTCCAGCAGGATGCAGACGCGACGTCAATAAAGACCCCAGGGTCAAAACAAAATGGAGCCATGGCAAAGTCCCTAGTTCCAAGCCTCGACGGTTCACAAACAACCTAGATACCACCTCGACACTCATCTCGTTACAGCAGACATAGCGTCAACAACGACGTTTTTTCTCACTCCAGTAGGATACAGATGTGACGTAAACAATGACCCCAGGGTCAAAAAAAATGGAGCCATAGAAAAGTCCCAAGTTCCAAGTCTTGACGGTTCACAAACAACTTAGAGTTCACCTCGACGCTCATTTCGGTACAACAGACGTAGTGTCAACAGTGGCGTTTCTTCTCACTCCAGCAGGATGCAGACGCAACGTTAACAAACGACCCCAGGGTCAAAACGAAATGAAGCCATGGAAAATTCCCTATTTCCAAGTCTCGACGGTTCACAAAACAACCGAGAGATCACCTCGACATTCGTCTCATTACAGCAGACGCAGTGTCGACAAAGGAAGCGAAGGCCAAATTCCTAGTTTCGGGGTCTTGACGGCAACCCAAATAAAACCCGAAAGCCTATCGGAGATCATCCCACACCAGTGCGGAGTGGTTATGACTCATCGGGGCTCCCAAACTGAGCCTAACCTCAAATAAAAAGCGGCATGACAAAATTCCTAACGCTTGCTATTCCGACGGTCAAATTGCCTAGGAAGATTACTTGAAGACGTCTTGTCCAGCCCCCGAAGGGATCAGAGACACGACAGTCGCGGGTGTTTCCTGATTTAAAATCAGGAAAGCTTCTGGGAAAAGCTTCAAAAAGGGGTCACGTGTTGGCACGTGACACCTAAAAGGCATCATCAAGTCAAGTTCAGTTTCCTGACTACGCTGAAGAAAATGGGCTTCAGAAAGAGTCACGTGCTCCCACGTGACCAGGGTCACATGGCGACACGTGACATTTAAATGCAAGCGTCAAAGGCACGCAAGTTCTCTGATCAAGTCAAGAAAAGGCTTCAGAAGAGGTCACGTGTTCCCACGTGACCAGGGTCACGTGTTGGCACATGACGTTCAAGACAGCAGACTCGTTCTCCAGATGAACCAAAGAAAGAGAGTTCAAACAAGGGTCACGTGCTCACACGTGACCAGGAGTCACGTGGTGGCACGTGACGCTTAAGCAACGATCAGAAGACAGAGCGCAAAAGAAAGGAAAAGGCTCATGCCAAAGGGGGTCACGTGCTCACACGTGACCATGGGTCACGTGGTCACACGTGACCGGCTGTCAAAGCCCATTTTGTCAACAGAATTAAATTCTGAAGGAAATTCAAATCTTTCCAAAAGAAAGCAACTATCAGGAACCAATCAAATTAAAGATTTAGAGGTGATGAAATATCATCTATCTATGGGAAAATCTCGGGTTTGGAAAGATTTCCCCTTTAAATCTAACCAAAATAACAAGGGAGAATCTCTGGATTTAAAATCCAATGGTAAATAAAATTCACCTAATAATCCAACGGCCCAAAATGAATGATGAATGCAAATCAAATCTCAATGAAGATTCGTCAAAAACTGATTGATTCGGCTGCTTCTCCTATAAATAGGAGCCAAGAGACACAGAGAAATAGATAGATGCGCAGAGAAGAAAAAAGAAAAAAAGAGGAGAGCTTTGATACTTTGAAAAGACTCGGATCCTCTGCAAAAAACCCTAGGTAAGAAAGGGAAGGCCTTTTGAAAGAAAGAGAATTTAATTCTCAACAGAGTTTAACTCTGATAATGTAAAAACAGAAGAACATATTTCTTCTCTCTTTGATGGAGGACCTGCAAAGTGCACATCTTCCCTTAAGGTTGAGAATTTAATTCTCAATGGGTTGAGATCCTGCCATGCAGATCCAAAACATGGAGAAGGAATACAAGCACGAGAATTTAATTCTCACAGAACTATAGGAATTTAATTCCTTTAAAATAAAAGTTAGGGCTTGACCCTATATCATGGGAATTTAATTCCTTCAGAACAAAAAAGAAACAGGGTTTAACCCTAATTAAGAACCTAGTTCTGTCGAAACAGCGGGAATTTAATTCCCTTAATCATAATTTAACAGAGGATGGAAGTTTAAACTCCTTAAAAACTTTTATTAGGGTTTAACCCTATTCAGCCCTTCACGTATATGAGGAATTTAATTCCTACAGAAAATTTAGAGTTAAACTCTATTCCAGAAAACAAAGTCTTCGAAAGGAAGTAGGAATTTAATTCCTCTGAAATTTACAGTTCGAGGAATTTAATTCCTGAAAGAAGATTAACAAAGCCTCTAAACAAAATACATGGAGGCAGGGTCACGTGTCATCACGTGACCCCCCAAGAGATCTACAGAAAGCCCCTTTGAGGCAGCACCCCACGTGACCCACGTGACCCTCGGCAGAAGCTCTAATACATAGGCATTTGAATGCCCATCACGTGATGGCACGTGACGCTCTGAAAGACACGATAATCTCAGAATAAATAAAGGGAGGGCGCTCTCACGTGCTGCCACGTGACCCCTCTTGCCTTAGTGTTTAACACTAAATTAAAACTCTCGAACTCAGTGTTAAAACACTGTTGGGCCTTAGTGTTCAACACTAAATAAAAAGCTTCATCTGCAGTGTTCAACACTGATCTGTTTTAAGTGTTTAACACTAATTTGAAAAGCCTTGTTGCTGGTGTTTAACACCAATTATCTCTTAGTGTTAAACACTAACTTGTCAACCCCATTCCCAGTGTTCAACACTGACTGCTCTGTAGTGTTTAACACTATGCTTTGGCCCAATTGGCCTAAACGGATAGAGGCAAAGCCTCTCCTGATTGGACTTAGCCCAAGATGGCCATAAGTCCTCAATTGGTGATTAACTGGTCCAATGGACTCATAACATAATTAATTCGTCTTGACCCCAAATTGGGCCAAGGACTATTTAATCCACTCCGGTTCTAGGGTACATCTCGTCACTCCTTTGATACTTGGCATTGTAATCCCTCAATGTCTTCAAAGAGGTAACGGGTCCCGACGACCACACATTGATATGGACTGTGGGGTCCTTAAACTCATGTCTAATGCAAATTCCTGGTTACGTGGAACGCGGATAATGTCACTCTTTGACCCCGTGGAAAACGTCCAGAGCGGAGCCTGGTCCTCGCCAAGCACGGCAGTGAACCCGTGTGAAGCATCCAGAGCACAGCGGACTGTGGAGTCCTTAAACCCATGGACTACAACGTCCTTAACCTTGACCGAGATGTCTTAAAACTAACAATGGACTGTGGGGTCCTCAAACCCATGGACTACGACGTCCTTAACCTTGACTGAGACGTCTTAAAACTACCAACGGACCGCAATGTCCTTAAACTACCCATGGACCGCAATGTCCTTAAACTACCCATGGACCGCAATGTCCTTAAACTACCCATGGACCGTAATGTCCTTAAACTAGAACAATAGAGCCCCGCATGCTCTTTTGTCGGATCTAAACGGTCCCGTTTAAGTTGATCTTAGCCTCAAAGATGGCTAACGTATCCTTAAACCTTCAAACAGAGTGGACTATAAATCCCCCCAATTAACTCTGGCTCGAGGGTACATCCCTGAACTCCTCTGACATCCGTCGTTGTAATCCTTCAACGTCGTCAGAGAGGTGACGGGTCCCGACGGCCATACATTCATGGACCACTATGTCCCTAAACTGGAACATTAGAGTCCAAACGCTCTTTTGTCGGATCTAAACGATCCCGTTAAGTTGATCTTAGTCACAAAGTTAGACTAACGTATCCTTAACAAACGTTTGAGTTGATCTTAGCCTCAAGTATGGCTGACGTATCCTCAAACCAAACCCCCCCAAACCCAAATCTAAGATAATACGGATTTGGACTAGTCCACGGCCTACGGGCGACGACATAACTCAGTCTCCGTAAACAATCCACGGGCAACAAAATACAAAACAGACACCCACGACACGAAGTGACCATCTGGAGAAGGAGAAAGTTGTTACCGCAATGCGGTAGCGTAATTAACTGCAGGGGCTTGCGCCTGCAGGGAAGAGCGTCCCCACAATCAAAAACCCCTCAAACAAGGGGGAATCTGACGAAGTCTGCTACATCGGACGCATCCGTCTAAACCTTCGATACGTGGTGCCATAAATCAACTTGGCATCTTCGAAGAGGTGGACGGATAGCACCAATTAGCATCTGCCCCGAATCTCAGGCAAGACGCGGTGTCGCGCCGTCTTTCGGAGGGGAACAGATTCTGGCACGCCCGGTGGGACCTTTTCCTCTTTCCACTCCACACTTCGTGTGTCGTGACTTGCGAACCAATCGTGGTTCGCTAATGGTTGCCCTTGGGTTTCAGGATACTAAGAATTGGCGTCTTGCTTATTGCAGAAAGCAAAGGATCGATGGCTTC
This sequence comes from Agapanthus africanus, assembly GCA_030015575.1. NCBI lineage: Eukaryota > Viridiplantae > Streptophyta > Magnoliopsida > Asparagales > Amaryllidaceae > Agapanthus > Agapanthus africanus. Next base: position 749,732,495 of record CM057340.1, on the reverse strand, counting down.
TACTTCCGTGAAATTCTCCAACCGCTCAGACTGCAATTGCAACCAACGCTCTGCCTCGCCAGGAGGTATAGCCTACGGACCCCAAGCTGCTTCGCTATTCACAATGCCCGTGGAACAGGTCACTCGCGCCACCACAGGATTGTTCTTTGGGACCATAGTCCCGCCGACGAACTTCACCGCTCCAGTGCTGACAACGGAAGCTCTCAAGAAGTCGGTCTTTGAACGTCTTACCCCTGCCGCGGCTCCTCTCAACGAGTCGCCCAATGTCAACGCCTCGGTCTTCTCTAGATTGGGCCAGAAATCCTGCAAACCCATCATGGGGCCTATAATCTCAGAGAAGGCTGCTTCTAAGAAGGTGACTGCTCCTGTTCCCGAAATCGTCAAGGCAGCCTCTCCGGCCAAAAGGTCGGTCTTTACAAGATTAACGGCTTCAGCTCCCGCTCCTACTGCCCAAAGGACATCGGTCTTTGACAGGCTAATACCAACTGCGACCCCACACCCAGATAGAGGGCAAGACGAAACCATTCTTACCGCTGACCCTACACCATCCGCTCGACACGCTCGACGTCGCCATTGGCGCCGAGTGAGGAAGGCTGGGGGCAACTCCCCCTCCGGGTTGACTCCATCGGCCCCGGTGGCAGAAGTTAACGCTGCTGTTCCAACTGGGAACAGCTTTGAAATGCTAAATAAGGTGCGAAGGAATTCTCCTACGGTAGTGCTGAAGAGGTCTCCTCCCTCATTAAAAGAGGTTGTCGAAATAAAACCCGAACAACCCCGATCTCCTCAACGGCTGTCTTCCAAAATCTATAAGGTTTGGCGGCAGGCACGGGACTCGATCATCGATCCAAACTTCTCCCGCCAGCACAAGAAGCTGAAAATCCAACCGGAAGATGGTCACCAGGCTAAACCCCAAAAGGCTGTCAGGACGCCCACCTCAACGGCCCCCTCAACCTCCATGGCTCATAAAAGGAGGAGGTCAGAGAAAACCCCGCAGCATGCAACGACGGCTAAAAGCACTGAGCCCAGACGCCCTAAGTCTGGGGGCATGGTGGTGCACACTGTTTACATGGCCTCTGGAAAAGAGGAAAGCCGCACTTCTACGGGCCACCGACCGCTAACCCGATCCGTGACGAAAGCCCAGGAACAGCAACAAAAGCTTCAAGAAATGATGAATGCTATGGCCGCGCTCACCGGGCCAAAAGAAAATCCGGAAACGTCCTCAGACGCACGCCGAGAAGAAGAAACCGACGCTGAATTCCTTCGCCGGACACTGGAGAAAAGGGACAAAGAGGCTGCTGAACAAGCGGCCAACATACAACGGATGGGCCTTCTCTTCCAAGATATGATAGGAATGATGATCCAGCAGGACTTACCCGCCGAGGATCCCCCGATCGTTCTTGAAGACGACCGAGGAGAAACGTCAAATCCACCACCAGCCCTCTCAACGGCCAAGGAGGATGCAATCTCTAAGGCTGACTTGGCTGACTACATAGCCCAGCAAATCCGGGTTCACCACGCGACTGAGGCAGCTGGTCAAGTCGTGAAAACGGGGCGGCCGTATCCGAGCTGGTACGACCAAATCAAATACCCGCAAGGCTACACGATACCAAAATTCCACGTGTACAAGGGGACCGGCAATCCCCATCAACATGTCGCCCAGTTCCGGGCCCTCTGCGGTAACACCGGCGGTGATGATAAACTGTTGCTCCGCCAGTTCGTGGGCAGCTTATCAGAAACTGCGTTCGAATGGTATTCGGAACTCCCGAACGATTCTATCAAAACGTTCGCTGAAATGGAGCTGTTGTTCACTCAGCGATTCGCAAGTGCCAGCGAACGCACCCCAATAACTGCACTGATTAACGCCAGGGTAAAACCGGGCGAAACCTGGGTCCAGTACGCTATACGCTGGCGGAACTTGTGGTCGAGATGTGAGCAACGCATTGAGGAAGCACCTGCGGTGGGCATGTTCGTGGGAACTCTAGACCCTCACGCAACTATCTCCCAGTTTATGATGTTCTTTAAGCCAACCACATTCCAGGCTTTAATCGACAAGTTGGCTCAGATGGACCAGATGGGTCATAGACCACCTACACCGAAGTCGGAACCTCGGAACGACAAGGGTAAAGGGAGGGCAACCTTTGTCGCGAATGCCCAACAGCAACCTAACGCCCCGAAACCGGCAGATCAACTGGAGGAAAGGCGTCGGTATTATAATGAGAAGATGAAACGTCCCTACTCGTTCCTACGGGACAAGACGAAACGGCTATTCGAGCGGGCAATACGCAACAGACTTATAAACCTGCCAAATCCAAGGCGACCGCCGCAACCCACCGAGGTGAATAACCCTAACTATTGCCCTTACCATCAGACGGTAGGCCATCCGATTGAAGATTGCTTCGTCTTCAAAGGATGGATTGAAGACCAGTACCTCCAGGGGAAGTTTGTACTGTCCGAAAAGTGGAAGGTGAACCCACCACAGCCGCATGCTCCGAGGAAAGCGGATACACCGGGGGCAACATGTTCTTTTTTTGAAGAAGCTCCATGGGAGGTCGTGCTATCAACTAAAACCAAAAGAATGCTGAGAGACCTTCATGCGTGCCCTGCGATCGAATGGAAGGACCCTCTTGAACCTCAAATTATCAAAAGGATGTTGAAGCCCTCCCAACTATGAAGACTCGCGATAATGGCCCAAATACTCACGCCCAACCGTCGAAATCCTCAAAGAAAAAGAAGAGGAAATCCAAGAAGTCCGTGAAGCCTGGAAAAGAGCACACGAACTTGCAGAAGCAAATCGACGCATTGGAAGAGTACAACCAAAAGGCGCGAACTCCTGTCACACTGCAAGAGTTCCTCAACCACATCTTTCAAGAGGAAGATGATGGAGAAAGCTCGTCGGATGAATCCGAAGGATATGTGGCGAGTTGTAATGTAATCTCCCACTCGTTTACCGATGATGGGAAAACTCCTGGCATTAGGAAACTGGAGGCAGAGCCTGTACCAGAACGCGCATGGCCAACAGATGAAATGATCGACGCTTTTCTAGACGAGATTCGTCTAAAATGTAAAGCGGACCAGGAGCGTGAGATGACCACGTCGGAAGGAGCCAAATGCGGGCAACTGAACGAAAGAGTTGAACTACCCCTGTCAGAGCATAAGGCATCCGAAGCAGACAAGAAGATATTCAAGACGAGAAAAAGGTTTGCCAAAGCCATGTCAATGGGAATGAAGCTACCGCCCTCGGAAGGAAACACACACGATGGGGTAGAGACGCACCCTGACTATTGCACATATCATCGGAAAATCTCATATCCCACGGAGGAGTGCGACGCCTTTAAGATATGGTGGCAAGGATATGTTGCTCATCGGCAACATTTTAAGCGCATGAAACGCAAGATCCGTCGGGAGCGAAGAAGTACTGTCGATAGGCACAACAGAACGACTGGCAACTGTTGCATGGTTAACGCCAGGGGGTCACAAGTTCTCACCTTTGTGAGCGACTCTGATGAAGAAATGGCTCTGGGCCCTCTCTTTAAAGAATCTGTTTTGGGGAAAGAGGAGGAATCGGAGATCTGCGAGAACATTCAGCTGCGCAATCGCACACTCCCAGAAAAGAATCTCGGGCCCGGGAATAGAAAAGATAAGGGAAAAGAAAAGGTCACTGAAGATATCACGTTAGATGACCAAGTCACGAAAGAGCTGGCTACCAAAGACCCTCCTAGAAAGAGTAAAGTGGACTATAACATCCTCGCGCACCTAAGGAAGCTACCTTCTCAGCTTAGCATTCTTGATGCCCTCCTATTATCGAAAGAAGCACGAGACTCACTAATTAAGGCGTTACAAGAACCCGAGCAATTCCAAGCCTTCCTCGCCACTGAAAGGATGAAGGATGAACTGGAGGAAGTGCATACGGCCGACGTCACTTTCGGTGATGAAGACCTCCTTCTCGGGACGTGCGACCACAACCGGCCCCTATATGTCTCCGGATACTGCCATGATATCAAGATAGGCAAGATCCTGGTGGATAATGGATCATCCGTCAACCTCCTTAATGTTCGGGTGTTGAAGGAAATCTGCATGAGTGTGCAACACCTCGCTCGTGACAAAATTACTATCTCCGGTTTCGATTCACAATCGTCACGGACTCTCGGATCCGTGATACTAGCATTACGCTTCGGACTTCTCGTCACAGACATCAAATTCCATGTCATTGACGCCAAGACCTGCTACAACGCCTTGCTCGGTCGTCCCTGGCTACACGAGTACAACATCATCCCCTCTACACAACATCAGTGTATGAAGTACTTCAAGGATGGTTTCGAGTATACCGTAACAGGTGAGTTAAACCCATTTTCCGTGAACGAAGTCCGTAAATACGAAGATGCGAAGTACTTTTTGCCAGATTTCGAGGATACAGAAAGGTGTCGCAAGCCGGAGAACAAAGCCGCCGCCACCATCCCCGTTTTCGGGAGCGATACCGAAGAAGAGGAAGAGATAGTTTATGCAGGGCCATCTCAACGCAACAACCTGAGGACACCCGCCCCCGTATTAGTCTTCGGAAGTGATTCAGAAGATGAAGTTAATGCTGTGTTCTCCAATCGGCTGCCGACACAAGCACCCCTTGGCGATGACCATAGTTTGCAAATCACCATGGTACCGCGAGAACACTACAAGGACCTCGACGCGCTTCAGGCTCACGATGTGCAGGACCTGCAGACATTTTACGTCCCTCCCAGGCGAAGGGGCGAGAAGGTGATCCTATTTTACCGATCCTCAGAGTCGAAAATAGAGAAATAGATCTGGCATGGCGCAGATACTACGCTCGACAGGCTCCAACCCATCCGTCTGCCCAGATACTATACGGATGGATTAAAGAAGCTATTGAAGCGCCAAGGAGTACCCTTAAAACAGGCTGTTCGGCAGGCTCGGTTCTACAACAAGATTTGGGATGTCCCCGGGACTCAACGCAAGTTGCCCAACGGGAAGATGGAAACACTCGGGCTTGGATACGCAAGAGCTGGAAAACGGGAACGGACTCACAGCAGCTACCCTATATATACCTTTGATGAAGAAGAGGACGCCCTGTCAGGAGATGCCAACCCTTCATTAAAACTAGACCCTGCGATTGAAACATCGAGCCCGTCGTTTGAAGAACGAACGAACAAGCCTATCAGGAAAACGGGTCAGAAAGCTCGGGAAAACCACAACCGCGAAATGGCCATCTACGAGAAGGCCAGGACGCAACGTCTATCTCAACGTGCTGCAAAAGACAAAGATGCTTATCTTCGTCAATCCGTTGTACGAAAGGCCCGACGCAGAGACGAAAATAAATCAAAAAGCGGCTCAGGTTTGTCCCTCGTGAAGAAGATGAGTCGAGCGTATTCCTTCCCCCGAGACAAGACGGGGAGATTACTCAACCTCGCTATAAAACATCAAATGATCACGCTTCCAGAGTCTAGACATCCTGAGCAAGCTAGCAAGGTCTCTCATCCGAGTTATTGCTCTTATCACCGAACCATAGGACATCCTACCGAAGACTGCTTCACCTTCAAGAACTGGGTCGAGGACCAGTACCGACGGGGTAGATTCGCTCTATCCGACGGCTGGAAGGTAACGCCACCGCGAAAGCATGAGCCCAAGGCCGCAAGAGCAGAACCGGGTCCACTTCAGTCTACGGAGCGGGTTCGCACTTGTTATACGATTACGGTATTAGGGGAAGAGCCCGAGAACGTAGATGACCTTTACCGGTGCTTTGAGAACAGCGATGATGAGGTGATCTCGGAATTTCCGCCCGCTCCAAAAGAACTGGAAGATGGTATACATACTACTGCAGATAACCTCAAGAAGATTGAGTTGGGATCGGCAGACGACCCGCGACCGACATTTGTCAGCGAGCTATTATCCGAAGAAAAGGTGGCTGCGTTAAAGAACGTGCTTCTACGGCATAAAGACTGCTTCGCGTGGAACTACTCCGAGATGCCAGGATTGGATCCGGAGATTGCTGTGCATAGATTAGCAATATCCCCAGATATCAAGCCAGTCAAGCAGGCGCCAAGGAGGATGCGACTCGAGCTTGAGATGAGCATCAACGCCGAAGTCAAGAAGTTGATCGATTCAGGATTTATCCAAGAAGTCCAATATCCCGACTGGATTGCCAATATCGTCCCGGTAATGAAGAAGAATGGGACGGTACGCATATGCGTGGATTTCAGGGATCTCAATAAAGCCTGTCTAAAGGATGATTTCCCGGTGCCGGTAACCGAGCTAATGATAGATAACACGTCCACTCACGAGGTTTTCTCCTTTATGGACGGTTCATCAGGATACAATCAGATAAAGATGCATCCCGAAGACCAGAAGCACACCGCTTTCCGGACCCCTTTGGGTATATTTTGCTACAGGGTTATGCCCTTTGGCCTAAAGAACGCTGGCGCTACCTATCAAAGGGCCATGACAAAGATCTTCGACGATCTCATACATGACATCGTCGAGTGCTATATCGATGACCTCGTAGTAAAGAGCATGTCGTACGAGGAGCATTTAAAGCATCTGGAGACTGTATTTCAACGCCTTCGGCAATATAATTTGAAAATGAATCCCCTCAAGTGCGCGTTTGGAGTCTCCTCGGGCAAATTTCTGGGACTCATCATTCGACACCGAGGTATTGAAATAGATCCGTCAAAGATTAAAGCGATCATGGAAATGCCACCGCCAAGAACGCTCAAGCAGCTGCGGTCTCTCCAAGGGAAGCTCGCATACATCCGGCGGTTTATCGCTAATCTTTCGGGCAAATGCCGTCCTTACGGCCACCTGATGAAAAAGGGAACTCCATTCGTTTGGGATCACAAATGTCAAGGTGCACTAGACGAGATCAAGCAGTACCTGCAGAACCCTCCGGTGTTGGCCGCGCCGGTCAAGGAAAAACCCCTCATTCTTTATACGACCGCCCTCGAAGGTTCCTTGGGCGCATTATGGGCACAAGAGAACGATCAGGGGAAAGAGAGAGCACTCTACTACTTAAGTCGAGTTCTACTAGGGGCAGAAAGCAACTATTCCCCCATTGAAAAGCACTGCTTGGCATTGATCTTCGCAATAACAAAGCTTAGACATTACGCATTAGCACATGAAGTCCGTCTTATTTCGAAGGTGGACCCTCTCAAATATTTGATGTCGAAAGCCATATTGATGGGACGACTCGCTAAGTGGGCCCTGCTCTTGATGGAGTTCTCGATAACGTATCAACCTCTCAAGGCAGTGAAAGGCCAGGCCATTGCCGACTTCCTCGCCGAGCACCCGATACCGGCCAATTCTCCTCTGAATTGCGATTTGCCGGACGAGCATGCATTTGATGCGATTAGCGGCGGAAGCACCCGATGGAAACTCTATTTCGATGGAGCGTCCTCCATAAAGAAACAGAAACAAGGTATCCCAATGATCAAATCAGGGATAGGCCTCATCTTTGCAACTCCACAAGGAGGGATAATGCGCTTCGCCTTCTCCTTAACAGAGCCGAGGACAAACAATGAAGCCGAATACGAAGCCCTGATAGCAGGCCTCGAGATCGCCATCGACATGGGAATTGAAGACCTCCTCATATACGGGGATTCTCAGCTGGTCGTCAGTCAAGTAAATGGTGACTATCAAACGTGCAAGCCGGAATTGGTGAAGTACGGCGAAAGGGTGCAACAACTATTAACCCAAATTCCTTCCTATACTTTGGAGAACATACCGCGCGCGGAAAACAGCAAAGCAGACGCGTTGGCTAAACTTGCTAAAGAACTGGCTGACGAGAACCTCGATGACGTCAGAATCGTGGTACAAAGCCGTCGAGTGCTCACCCCGGCAGAAATATCTCCGGAATCATGCAGAGAAAAGGGACCGATTGAGCGGACGACCCTACAAATAAAAGACCGTGAGAAGGCCTAAGACTGGAGGGAAGTCTTCATAGACTACTTTAAATCCCGCCGAATGCCCGAAGAAGCGTCCTCAAGACATCAGCTCATGAAACGAGCTTTATCTTTCGCTTTCGTCAACGATACCCTGTACAAGAGATCGTTTGATTCCCTATGGCTGAGATGCTTGGGACCTGACGAAGCAGAAAGAGTCATTCAGGAAGTTCATGACGGACTTTGCGGTTCTCACCAAGCAGGCCCAAAGATGAAGTTAAAAATTAAACGGATGGGTTATTACTGGCCCACGATGATCCAGGACTGCCTCGAGTATGCGAGGCAATGCCACTCATGCCAGATCCATGGAGACTTCATCCACCAACATCCGAATCCACTGCACCCGACGCTGGCTAGTTGGCCATTCGAAATGTGGGGGACTGACATAGTCGGCCCCATTGAGCCAGCATCATCCCGGGGACACCGCTTTATCCTGGCGACAACTGATTACTTCTCCAAATGGGCAGAAGCAGTACCACTGAAGGAAGTGAAGACGGAGAATATCCTCCATTTCTTCAAGACGCACGTCATCTATCGGTTCGGAACTCCACGGTGGATTATCTCCGATAACGGGCCGGCCTACCGAAACCATAAGATTAGCCGCTTCGCACAGCAGCACAATATAGACTGGAGATATTCTTCAGTTTACAATCCACGAGCTAACGGCCTGGCCGAGGCTTTCAATAAGACCTTGACGAAGATCATAAAAAAGACCGTTTCCCGGAATAAGAGAGACTGGCACGAAAGGCTGCAAGAAGCCCTTTGGGCTTATCGAACTACATTCAAGACGGCCACGAACACAACGCCGTACGCGTTGGTATTTGGGACGGAAGCAGTGCTCCCCCTCGAGATAGAGTTACCCTCCCTACGAGTAGCAGTCCACCACGAGCTGACGAACGAAGAAAATGCTCACCTTCGGCTTGAGGAGCTTGATGCCCTCGATGAAACCCGGCTCATAGCGCAACAACATCTAGAAGCCTACAAAGCAAAAGATGACGCGCTCGTACGAAAGATTGACCAGGCCGAGGACATTCCGCCAAGGCGAACTCGTACTAGTGGTCAAAAGACCTATGATCCCCAATCGTGCTAAGCGGGGAAAATTTGAGCCAAACTATGAAGGCCCGTACATCATAGACAAGGTCTACCAGGGTGGAGCCTACCTACTCATGGACATGCACGGTGAAAGGCCTTTCAGGCCAATAAACGGCCGCTTCTTGAAGAAATACCACGCTTAATAAGCTGCAGCCTAGGTCAATGATGGATGACGACGACTATGTCCGCTCGCTATCTTCCTAGGCTCAGACTTTACAAGCAGCAGCCGGCCTTCCTATAACGACGGACCGAAACGTCCTTAAACTATCGACGGACCGAAACGTCCTTAAACTAACAGCGGACCGAAACGTCCTTAAACTATCGACGGACCGAAACGTCCTTAAACTAACAGCGGACCGAAACGTCCTTAAACTATCGACGGACCGAAACGTCCTTAAACTAACGACGGACCGAAACGTCCCTAAACTACTACCGCAACATCCTTAGGTTGCCGAGATGGATAAAAAAAAAAAGAAGATAAAATAAAAATAAAAATAAAAAAAACGGTATGTCCATAAGCAAAGTGGGCACGGATGAAAACCCGAAAGGGCTCCGTGAGTAAAAACAGCAGGGCTGCCGGCAAGTGTTCGTGAAAACCCGAAAGGGCGCGACCTTGTAAAAAAAAAGTAAAAAAAAAAAAACGGTATGTCTATAAGCAAAATGGGCACGGATGAAAACCCGAAAGGGCTCCGTGAGTAAAAACAGCAGGACTACCGGCGAGTGCTTGTGAAAACCCGAAAGGGCGCAACCTCGTTAAAGGACACTTACAGAGTCCTCTCGACCTTGTAAGGAGAAACCACCTGCGTGAGATCCTTACGACTCACAAAGGAGCAGCACACTTAGGGATCCTCACGATTCCTAAGGAGAAAATACACTTACGAGATCCTCACGACTCGTAAGGAGAATTCTCTTATGGGACCCTCACGGCTCATGAGATTTGAAAGTCTTAAGTTACAGAAACCCGAACCTGTTCTTAAGCAAATCCTCCACAACCTCCGATATTGCCCTACAAGAGGCTCAATACTGACCCTTGTATACAATCCACGGGCGCGAATAAAACATTTTCCCAGCAAAGTCCAACCCTTGTAGGTCCTCTCGACCCATAAGGTGAAAACCCTCTTGTAGGATCCTTACGACTTACAGAGGAACATACACTTAGGAATCCTCGCGATCCCTAAGGAAAAAATACACCTGCAAGATCCTCACGACTTGTAGGGAGAAATACCTTTGTGAGACCCTTACGGCTCATGAAGTCAAAAGCCTTAGTCGACAGGACCTTAACCCTGTTTGCTAAGCCACCTTTGTTCAACATCGACAGAGGCAAATGATGATTCGCTCCTGGCAACATCCCAGTTGCAGCGATGCTGATGCCGAAATCGGTGTCCAAAATCCGAGCTTGCGGCGAAAAAGCTAGCGAGCCACACATGCCTACGAAATAGCCGAAATGATGGGGCAACTTGCAATAAAAAGCAGCAAGTAAAAATGTATGCATGAAAAATAGCCGAAATGATAGGGCAACTCGCAATAAAAAAGCAGCGAGTAAAAATAAAACAAATAGCCGAAATGATTGGGCACCGCGAAAAATAGCCGAAATGATTGGGCAATCGCGACCTTCGCGATATAAAAAGCTGAAATGATAGAGCATCGCGGAAAGAATAAAGGAAATGATGGAGAAATGAAACCTTTTTGCCCTACAGGTGATACTACAACAATCCCTGTATACAATCCAGGGGCGCGAACAAAGAAGGGATCATACTCCTCCCCCAGGTTTCATCATAACAAGAAGCCAAATCTCGACGGTTCACAGATAGCCTAAAGATCATCCCAATACTCGTCTCGTAACAACGGGCACAACCTCAAGCTAAGCGAAATAGCGGCAACTCCCAGTTCCATGGCTCGGTGGTATACATATCGCCAACAGTCAAACCTTCATCCCGTGAAATACGGATACAATCAGCAAAATTCCTGGTCACGTGGAACGCGGATAATGTCACTCTTTGACCCCGTGGAAAACGTCCAGAGTGGATCCTGGTCCTCGCAGAGCATGGCAGTGAACCCATGCGAAGCATCCAGAGCGGAGCCTAGTCCTCGCCTAACGCGGCAGTGAACCCGTGTGAAGCATCTAGTGCAAAATTCCTGGTCACGTGGAACGCGGATAATGTCACTCTTTGACCCCGTGGAAAACGTCCAGAGCGGATCCTGGTCCTCGCAGAGCATGGCAGTGAACCCATGCGAAGCATCCAGAGCGGAGCCTAGTCCTCGCCTAACGCGGCAGTGAACCCGTGTGAAGCATCTAGTGCAAAATTCCTGGTCACGTGGAACGCGGATAATGTCACTCTTTGACCCCGTGGAAAACGTCCAGAGCGGATCCTGGTCCTCGCAGAGCATGGCAGTGAACCCATGCGAAGCATCCAGAGCGGAGCCTAGTCCTCGCCTACCGCGGCAGTGAACCCGTGTGAAGCATCTAGTGCAAAATTCCTGGTCACGTGGAACGCGGATAATGTCACTCTTTGACCCCGTGGAAAACGTCCAGAGCGGATCCTGGTCCTTGCAGAGCATGGCAGTAAACCCGTGCGAAGCATCCAGAGCGGAGCCTAGTCCTCGCCTAACGCGGCAGTGAACCCGTGTGAAGCATCTAGTGCAAAATTCCTGGTCACGTGGAACGCGGATAATGTCACTCTTTGACCCCGTGGAAAACGTCCAGAGCGGATTCTGGTCCTCGCAGAGCATGGCAATGAACCCGTGCGAAGCATCCAGAGCGGAGCCTAGTCCTCGCCTAACGCGGCAGTGAACCCGTGTGAAGCATCTAGTGCAAAATTCCTGGTTACGTGGAACGCGGATAATGTCACTCTTTGACCCCGTGGAAAACGTCCAGAGCGGAGCCTGGTCCTCGCCAAGCACGGCAGTGAACCCGTGTGAAGCATCCAGAGCAAATACCAGACTGTGGAGTCCTTAAAATCCGCGGACTATGACGTCCTTAACCTTGACCGTGATGTCTTAAAACTAACGATCAACCACCCCGATTCCCTACAGACTTTGCCTTGGTTTAAGGGTACATCTCTTCACTCCTTTGATGCCCGGCGTTGTAATTCCTCAACGTCTTCAAAGAGGTGACGGGTCCCTGCAACCAAACACCGGACTGTGGAGTCCCTAAATCCATGGACTATGAGGTCCTTAACCTTGACCGTGATGTCTTAAAACTAACAGCGGACTATGGAGTCCTTAAATCCACGGACTATGAGGTCCTTAACCTTGACCGTGACGTCTTTAAACTACGATACCTTGAGAGATCCCTGATTCCGTGAAACGCGGATAAGGATGACCGCATCCAACACTTGCAGGCCCTCACGACCTGTAAGGAAGAAAAACTCTCTTGTGGGATCCTTACGACTCTCAAGGGAAAACCCTTTTAAGAATCCTCACGATTCTTAAGAAGAACTCACACCTATGGGATCCTCTCGACCTGTAAGGAGAAAAACTCCTCCTGAGACCCTTGTGGCTCGTAAAAAGCAAAAGTCTTAGGAAGCAGATCTTAACCCTGAGTCCTGAGCCATTGCTGTCCTGCAAGGAGATCAAGATAGAATATCCGCAGAATACATTCAATGAAAATGAGACACATCATTGACAAGAAAAATGTATCTTTTATTCATAAACCAAAACGGGTACAAAGTACAATTTATGGAAGAACAAAAAGAAAATACTCTCATCCATGAGTATGTACAAAAAGGAAGGAAAAGATACAAATGCCTCAAGCCGGCGGGCGATTCAGCAGCTTGGTCAGCTCATCCTGCTTTTGCTGAGCCACGGCTTCATGACGCAAGATCTCCAAAAGACGAGCTTCCGCTTGAGCTTGCTGGGCCTGATATGAAGCAAGCCGGGCTTCAAGCTCTTTCTCAGTGGCCTTATGAGCCTCGACCCTCTCACGGGTGAACGTGACAGCTTTGTCTCGAGCCACCACTTCTTTGATGAACTCCTGAAGCAACCGTCAGAGTTCATAAACTTGGTTGGCCCTGGTGATAAGGGTAGCGCGAAGCTCGCTCAGCGCCTTGGAAGCTAGCTCCCTCTCCGAAAATTTATGGCCGAGCCTTTTTCTCGCATAACGATATGTTCGCTACGTGGCCACGTAAGCTCGCTTTCATGACCGCGGCCTTGCAAACATGACATTTACAAGACCATATAAATGGGCTTCCGATCAACAGCAATAATCGATCCAGAACGCGCTCACACAACCCGGTATGAAAAGCAACGGAAAAAAAAAACTTTCCGACGATTATCCTATCAAGTATGTGCTCGCAATCATATGAACATCCGCAAAAGAAGTAAAATTCGCAGCTTTAATGTGCAGGCGACATGACAACAGTATTGATAATTGAAGAAAATTTTCATAAAAGGAACACAAAATTTATTCATGCAAGCGGAAACATACATACGAGTACCGAGCCTACATGGAAGTCCAACATAAAGCATACAAAAAGGAGGGACTAGTTTAAAAGGGTTCTACACTAACGGAAAAGATCACCGAACACAGGATCAACGGCACAGGGGTTGATGAAGCAAAGGACAAAATTCTCCATCTCTCTCCCCGCTTTCTCCAGCACATCGAAGCGACGATTCTCGCGAGAAGTCGCTCCCCATCGGTTGGTGCCATGTTCGTCCGCGAATGCAAACATAATAGCTCGCCGGGTCTTTATCTCGCTCAGCAGATGAATTGAGCAGTCCTTCAGAGCTTGAGTAATCAAGCATGCTTCATGAAAACCCTCGAGCTTTTCTTCCGCCGCATCAAGCATCGCCAGGGTCATCTCTGCCGGGTGAGGAGGAATGTCGGCAAGCACGGCCATGAGGATCATCCGGAGCCAGAGGGAACCCATCGGGAGGGGAGACCCTCTACGGATCGAGAGCTCGTGCATGGCCGAGTCACATTCGTTGTCAGAAAGGAGGGGGTCCACCAACCGAGCAGCAAAGCGGGGGATCATCTCCTCAAGAGGAACTTCCCACGGCTGTCGACGAGCATGAGGGCGATTACAAGCCATGGCACTCGTTTCTCCCTCAAGAAAAAATATATATATGATATGAATCTCTCTGTGAAAGGAAAAGAAGGCTATAGCCTCATATATAATGAAGTGCATTAAGTGCTGTGCGCGGAAAATCTTGCATGGTGAAATTATTTCCAAGGCCTAAAAAAAGGAAAGGCACCGAAAATCAAGGAGATGTAATTATTTCCAAGACCCTTTCTCTGCATTGAAAATACGGCATGGGAAAATTTTGTGAACAGCCACATCAAGGGATCCCACGTGCAGAACACGTGAGGCCTAAACCTGATGTTCAGTTAAAAGGAAAATATGGAGTGATACCCTGCATGTTAAAAAGCATAAACAACAATAGTAGCAAAATAATAAAATCTCAGAGAAAAAGCGTGCAAACATACAAGGACACAACAAAATTTATCATCCAGACTTCAAGAAGGCGATACAAAATAAAAAGAAAAACTTTTACAATGGTAAGGCTTCAGACGCGGGGCACGGGTTGAGAAACTCGAAATTAACATTATTCAAGATCTTCCAAGCATTTCGAACCTCCCGAGTATGCTTTCTCTCACGGTCACAAGCATCGGGGTCCCCGCGGATGTCCTCTACCCTCCGGTAGGCGCCCAATATGGCTGATTGCTGAAAAATCTGATGAAGGAGATCGATGAGATTATCCCGCCTTCTCTTTGAGATCAAACCCATAAGGTACACCGAATGCACCTTATCCTCAGCAGTGTCCAAGGCCCCGAGCGGTATGCCGGCGCAAAAGAGAGGAAGTGCCTCCCGGATCGCCAGCACGATCAGCCTCAGAAGAGAAGAGCGACGGGGGAGTAGCCTATGGTTGTACTCGTCGAAGCGGCTCATGATCTCGGCACACTGAGCATCAGTGAACTCCTGGTTCTGACTGCGGCCCAACGCACGAATATTCCCATAGGAAATGATCTCGTCAAGACGGTACAGATGGGCATCCATGGTACCTAAAATAAAAGTCATGAGATTCATTACAAAGCCACCATTTCATTAATTGCAGGAAGAACAACCTCGGGCCAAGAGACCCCAGGAAGCCTCTGTGTGAAGAAATCGAGTTCTTCGTTGGAATTAAATTCCTTATTAAGAAAAGGGAATTAAATTCCCAAAAACATTTTTTGATGGAATTAAATTCCATGGGTTTGAACCGCCATCATCATCTCCCTAAGGGATCATCTGAACCCTAAGTGATCTACTGCGGGAAGTCAAGTGGTCTCATATTTTGGTTAAAGTACTTGAAGAAAAATGGGTTCTTTATGAAACCCTTAATCTGGATTTAAAATCCAGAGAGTTTTGTCAAAACGAAGGTGCTTCGATTACCATTACCTGAAGAAAAAGAATCCCTTTAGAGCAGAGTTAAACTCTGAAAATATTTTAAAACAGAGAACTAAGCTCTGGAAGAAGAGAATTAAATTCTCAGAAAAAGTTCTCAGAAGAAGAAGATGAACAAAGTGAAGGCTCTTATGAAGAGACAGAGGTATTTATAGAAGACAATGAAAACGCTTCGTCTCCCCAGATCCCTAGAGGAATCCAACGGTCACAAGAGGTGACAGCGTTGCACTCACGTGCAGACACGTGAGAACAACGCTGTGGGGGCATTTGTTTCCTGATTTAAAATCAGGAAAGCTTCTGGGAAAAGCTTCAAAAAGGGGTCACGTGTTGGCACGTGACACCTAAAAGGCATCATCAAGTCAAGTTCAGTTTCCTGACTACGCTGAAGAAAATGGGCTTCAGAAAGAGTCACGTGATCCCACGTGACCAGGGTCACGTGGCGACACGTGACATTTAAATGCAAGCGTCAAAGGCACGCAAGTTCTCTGATCAAGTCAAGAAAAGGCTTCAGAAGAGGTCACGTGTTCCCACGTGACCAGGGTCACGTGTTGGCACGTGACGTTCAAGACAGCAGACTCGTTCTCCAGATGAACCAAAGAAAGAGAGTTCAAACAAGGGTCACGTGCTCACACATGACCAGGAGTCACGTGGTGGCACGTGACGCTTAAGCAACGATCAGAAGACAGCGCGCAAAAGAAAGGAAAAGGCTCATGCCAAAGGGGGTCACGTGCTCACACGTGACCATGGGTCACGTGGTCACACGTGACCAGCTGTCAAAGCCCATTTTGTCAACAGAATTAAATTCTGAAGGAAATTCAAATCTTTCCAAAAGAATGCAACTATCTGGAACCAATCAAATTAAAGATTCAGAGGTGATGAAATATCATCTATCTATGGGAAAATCTCGGGTTTGGAAAGATTTCCCCTTTAAATCTAACCAAAATAACAAGGGAGAATCTCTGGATTTAAAATCCAATGGTAAATAAAATTCACCTAATAATCCAACGGCCCAAAATGAATGATGAATGCAAATCAAATCTCAATGAAGATTCGTCAAAAACTGATTGATTCGGCTGCTTCTCCTATAAATAGGAGCCAAGAGACACAGAGAAATAGATAGATGCGCAGAGAAGAAAAAAGAAAAAAAGAGGAGAGCTTTGATACTTTGAAAAGACTCGGATCCTCTGCAAAAAACCCTAGGTAAGAAAGGGAAGGCCTTTTGAAAGAAAGAGAATTTAATTCTCAACAGAGTTTAAGTCTGATAATGTAAAAACAGAAGAACATATTTCTTCTCTCTTTGATGGAGGACCTGCAAAGTGCACATCTCCCCTTAAGGTTGAGAATTTAATTCTCAATGGGTTGAGATCCTGCCATGCAGATCCAAAACATGGAGAAGGAATACAAGCACGAGAATTTAATTCTCACAGAACTATAGGAATTTAATTCCTTTAAAATAAAAGTTAGGGCTTGACCCTATATCATGGGAATTTAATTCCTTCAGAACAAAAAAGAAACAGGGTTTAACCCTAATTAAGAACCTAGTTCTGTCGAAACAGCGGAAATTTAATTCCCTTAATCATAATTTAACAGAGGATGGAAGTTTAAACTCCTTAAAAACTTTTATTAGGGTTTAACCCTATTCAGCCCTTCACGTATATGAGGAATTTAATTCCTACAGAAAATTTAGAGTTAAACTCTATTCCAGAAAACAAAGTCTTCGAAAGGAAGTAGGAATTTAATTCCTCTGAAATTTACAGTTCGAGGAATTTAATTCCTGAAAGAAGATTAACAAAGCCTCTAAACAAAATACATGGAGGCAGGGTCACGTGTCATCACGTGACCCCCCAAGAGATCTACAGAAAGCCCCTTTGAGGCAGCACCCCACGTGACCCACGTGACCCTCGGCAGAAGCTCTAATACATAGGCATTTGAATGCCCATCACGTGATGGCACGTGGCGCTCTGAAAGACACGATAATCTCAGAATAAATAAAGGGAGGGCGCTCTCACGTGCTGCCACGTGACCCCTCTTGCCTTAGTGTTTAACACTAAATTAAAACTCTCGAACCCAGTGTTAAAACACTGTTGGGCCTTAGTGTTCAACACTAAATAAAAAGCTTCATCTGCAGTGTTCAACACTGATCTGTTTTAAGTGTTTAACACTAATTTGAAAAGCCTTGTTGCTGGTGTTTAACACCAATTATCTCTTAGTGTTAAACACTAACTTGTCAACCCCATTCCCAGTGTTCAACACTGACTGCTCTGTAGTGTTTAACACTATGCTTTGGCCCAATTGGCCTAAACGGATAGAGGCAAAGCCTCTCCTGATTGGACTTAGCCCAAGATGGCCATAAGTCCTCAATTGGTGATTAACTGGTCCAATGGACTCATAACATAATTAATTCGTCTTGACCCCAAATTGGGCCAAGGACTATTTAATCCACTCCGGTTCTAGGGTACATCTCGTCACTCCTTTGATACTTGGCATTGTAATCCCTCAATGTCTTCAAAGAGGTAACGGGTCCCGACGACCACACATTGATATGGACTGTGGGGTCCTTAAACTCATGTCTAATGCAAATTCCTGGTTACGTGGAACGCGGATAATGTCACTCTTTGACCCCGTGGAAAACGTCCAGAGCGGAGCCTGGTCCTCTCCAAGCACGGCAGTGAACCCGTGTGAAGCATCCAGAGCACAGCGGACTGTGGAGTCCTTAAACCCATGGACTACGACGTCCTTAACCTTGACCGAGATGTCTTAAAACTAACAATGGACTGTGGGGTCCTCAAACCCATGGACTACGACGTCTTTAACCTTGACCGAGACGTCTTAAAACTACCAACGGACCGCAATGTCCTTAAACTACCCATGGACCGCAATGTCCTTAAACTACCCATGGACCGCAATGTCCTTAAACTACCCATGGACCGTAATGTCCTTAAACTAGAACAATAGAGCCCCGCATGCTCTTTTGTCGGATCTAAACGGTCCCGTTTAAGTTGATCTTAGCCTCAAAGATGGCTAACGTATCCTTAAACCTTCAAACAGAGTGGACTATAAATCCCCCCAATTAACTCTGGCTCGAGGGTACATCCCTGAACTCCTCTGACATCCGTCGTTGTAATCCTTCAACGTCGTCAGAGAGGTGACGGGTCCCGACGGCCATACATTCATGGACCACTATGTCCCTAAACTGGAACATTAGAGTCCAAACGCTCTTTTGTCGGATCTAAACGATCCCGTTAAGTTGATCTTAGTCACAAAGTTAGACTAACGTATCCTTAACAAACGTTTGAGTTGATCTTAGCCTCAAGTATGGCTGACGTATCCTCAAACCAAACCCCCCCAAACCCAAATCTAAGATAATATGGATTTGGACTAGTCCACGCCCTACGGGCGACGACATAACTCAGTCTCCGTAAACAATCCACGGGCAACAAAATACAAAACAGACACCCACGACACGAAGTGACCATCTGGAGAAGGAGAAAGTTGTTACCGCAATGCGGTAGCGTAATTAACTGCAGGGGCTTGCGCCTGCAGGGAAGAGCGTCCCACAATCAAAAACCCCTCAAACGAGGGGGAATCTGACGAAGTCTGCTACATCGGACGCATCCGTCTAAACCTTCGATACGTGGTGCCATAAATCAACTTGGCATCTTCGAAGAGGTGGACGGATAGCACCAATTAGCATCAGCCCCGAATCTCAGGCAAGACGCGGTGTCGCGCCGTCTTTCGGAGGGGAACAGATTCTGGCATGCCCGGTGGGACCTTTTCCTCTTTCCACTCCACACTTCGTGTGTCGTGACTTGCGAACCAATCGCGGTTCGCTAATGGTTGCCCTTGGGTTTCAGGATACTAAGAATTGGCGTCTTGCTTATTGCAGAAAGCAAAGGATCGATGGCTTCTACTTCCGTGAAATTCTCCAACCGCTCAGACTGCAATTGCAACCAACGCTCTGCCTCGCCAGGAGGTATAGCCTACGGACCCCAAGCTGCTTCGCTATTCACAATGCCCGTGGAACAGGTCACTCGCGCCACCACAGGATTGTTCTTTGGGACCATAGTCCCGCCGACGAACTTCACCGCTCCAGTGCTGACAACGGAAGCTCTCAAGAAGTCGGTCTTTGAACGTCTTACCCCTGCCGCGGCTCCTCTCAACGAGTCGCCCAATGTCAACGCCTCGGTCTTCTCTAGATTGGGCCAGAAATCCTGCAAACCCATCATGGGGCCTACAATCTCAGAGAAGGCTGCTTCTAAGAAGGTGACTGCTCCTGTTCCCGAAATCGTCAAGGCAGCCTCTCCGGCCAAAAGGTCGGTCTTTACAAGATTAACGGCTTCAGCTCCCGCTCCTACTGCCCAAAGGACATCGGTCTTTGACAGGCTAATACCAACTGCGACCCCACACCCAGATAGAGGGCAAGACGAAACCATTCTTACCGCTGACCCTACACCGTCCGCTCGACACGCTCGACGTCGCTATTGGCGCCGAGTGAGGAAGGCTGGGGGCAACTCCCCCTCCGGGTTGACTCCATCGGCCCCGGTAGCAGAAGTTAACGCTGCTGTTCCAACTGGGAACAGCTTTGAAATGCTAAATAAGGTGCGAAGGAATTCTCCTACGGTAGTGCTGAAGAGGTCTCCTCCCTCATTAAAAGAGGTTGTCGAAATAAAACCCGAACAACCCCGATCTCCTCAACGGCTGTCTTCCAAAATCTATAAGGTTTGGCGGCAGGCACGGGACTCGATCATCGATCCAAACTTCTCCCGCCAGCACAAGAAGCTGAAAATCCAACCGGAAGATGGTCACCAGGCTAAACCCCAAAAGGCTGTCAGGACGCCCACCTCAACGGCCCCCTCAACCTCCATGGCTCATAAAAGGAGGAGGTCAGAGAAAACCCCGCAGCATGCAACGACGGCTAAAAGCACTGAGCCCAGACGCCCTAAGTCTGGGGGCATGGTGGTGCACACTGTTTACATGGCCTCTGGAAAAGAGGAAAGCCGCACTTCTACGGGCCACCGACCGCTAACCCGATCCGTGACGAAAGCCCAGGAACAGCAACAAAAGCTTCAAGAAATGATGAATGCTATGGCCGCGCTCACCGGGCCAAAAGAAAATCCGGAAATGTCCTCAGACGCACGCCGAGAAGAAGAAACCGACGCTGAATTCCTTCGCCGGACACTGGAGAAAAGGGACAAAGAGGCTGCTGAACAAGCGGCCAACATACAACGGATGGGCCTTCTCTTCCAAGATGTGATAGGAATGATGATCCAGCAGGACTTACCCGCCGAGGATCCCCCGATCGTTCTTGAAGACGACCGAGGAGAAACGTCAAATCCACCACCAGCCCTCTCAACGGCCAAGGAGGATGCAATCTCTAAGGCTGACTTGGCTGACTACATAGCCCAGCAAATCCGGGTTCACCACGCGACTGAGGCAGCTGGTCAAGTCGTGAAAACGGGGCGGCCGTATCCGAGCTGGTACGACCAAATCAAATACCCGCAAGGCTACACGATACCAAAATTCCACGTGTACAAGGGGACCGGCAATCCCCATCAACATGTCGCCCAGTTCCGGGCCCTCTGCGGTAACACCGGCGGTGATGATAAACTGTTGCTCCGCCAGTTCGTGGGCAGCTTATCAGAAACTGCGTTCGAATGGTATTCGGAACTCCCGAACGATTCTATCAAAACGTTCGCTGAAATGGAGCTGTTGTTCACTCAGCGATTCGCAAGTGCCAGCGAACGCACTCCAATAACTGCACTGATTAACGCCAGGGTAAAACCGGGCGAAACCTGGGTCCAGTACGCTATACGCTGGCGGAACTTGTGGTCGAGATGTGAGCAACGCATTGAGGAAGCACCTGCGGTGGGCATGTTCGTGGGAACTCTAGACCCTCACGCAACTATCTCCCAGTTTATGATGTTCTTTAAGCCAACCACATTCCAGGCTTTAATCGACAAGTTGGCTCAGATGGACCAGATGGGTCATAGACCACCTACACCGAAGTCGGAACCTCGGAACGACAAGGGTAAAGGGAGGGCAACCTTTGTCGCGAATGCCCAACAGCAACCTAACGCCCCGAAACCGGCAGATCAACTGGAGGAAAGGCGTCGGTATTATAATGAGAAGATGAAACGTCCCTACTCGTTCCTACGGGACAAGACGAAACGGCTATTCGAGATGGCAATACGCAACAGACTTATAAACCTGCCAAATCCAAGGCGACCGCCGCAACCCACCGAGGTGAATAACCCTAACTATTGCCCTTACCATCAGACGGTAGGCCATCCGATTGAAGATTGCTTCGTCTTCAAAGGATGGATTGAAGACCAGTACCTCCAGGGGAAGTTTGTACTGTCCGAAAAGTGGAAGGTGAACCCACCACAGCCGCATGCTCCGAGGAAAGCGGATACACCGGGGGCAACATGTTCTTTTTTTGAAGAAGCTCCATGGGAGGTCGTGCTATCAACTAAAACCAAAAGAATGCTGAGAGACCTTCATGCGTGCCCTGCGATCGAATGGAAGGACCCTCTTGAACCTCAAATTATCAAAAGGATGTTGAAGCCCCGCCCAACTATGAAGACTCGCGATAATGGCCCAAATACTCACGCCCAACCGTCGAAATCCTCAAAGAAAAAGAAGAGGAAATCCAAGAAGTCCGTGAAGCCTGGAAAAGAGCACACGAACTTGCAGAAGCAAATCGACGCATTGGAAGAGTACAACCAAAAGGCGCGAACTCCTGTCACACTGCAAGAGTTCCTCAACCACATCTTTCAAGAGGAAGATGATGGAGAAAGCTCGTCGGATGAATCCGAAGGATATGTGGCGAGTTGTAATGTAATCTCCCACTCGTTTACCGATGATGGGAAAACTCCTGGCATTAGGAAACTGGAGGCAGAGCCTGTACCAGAACGCGCATGGCCAACAGATGAAATGATCGACGCTTTTCTAGACGAGATTCGTCTAAAATGTAAAGCGGACCAGGAGCGTGAGATGACCACGTCGGAAGGAGCCAAATGCGGGCAACTGAACGAAAGAGTTGAACTACCCCTGTCAGAGCATAAGGCATCCGAAGCAGACAAGAAGATATTCAAGACGAGAAAAAGGTTTGCCAAAGCCATGTCAATGGGAATGAAGCTACCGCCCTCGGAAGGAAACACACACGATGGGGTAGAGACGCACCCTGACTATTGCACATATCATCGAAACTGACAAGATCATGCAGGCAAGCCTTGATCTTCCTGCAATAATCAACCCAAGAACTGACAAGATCTTCATTATGGAAATTCACGAGCGTCGCCAGCATTGGATTGACTTCTTCAGCAAAATCCGTAGCAGAGGTGAGGGCATCGGCGTCGAGATCTTCAATAAACTCGCTTAACATTCGCCGACTATTCACTGCGCCCCTGGAAGATGGGCGTTTAGTGAAGGGCCCCGTGGGCTTAGGAATGCGGGACTCAAAAGGAGCTGAAGCCGGTGTAATCGCTGCAAAATAAATCACGGTCAGATTTCAACTCGAAAGACAAAGAAAACACCCGAGGGACGGAATCTACCGTACCGACTGTTGAAGGTGGCAACACAGGGAGCACCGGAGGTGTGGCTATTCTTTCGCTTCCTCCTCCGAGCCGTGATACTGTGGTCAATATAAGGAAGTCTTAGCAAGAAAAGTCTACTCATAAAAAAGAGAAAAACTAGGTGAAGAATATACTGACCAATACAGTAAGGTGGAACGACATCCGATTGGAAAGAAAAATGCGGGTTTAGCACCTGGTATAAGTGGTCGAAAAGTACTCCTGCAGAGCCGCAACAATGTATAGTCAATACAAAGAGGATTGTATCCACAATAAAGTAGCTAAGTGAGAAACCTATACCTTCCAAAATTTGAGAAGGCACAGAAGAAAGCGAAGGAACCGTGACCATTAAAATGGCGACCGACGATAATTCTTCAGCCGACACTACTTCAGGCTTTACCGCGTCTATGATCAAGACAAAAGAAATATCATTAGAGGGGCTTAACAGGATTAAAAATTCAAAAATAATAACCCATGGAATACCTGGCAAGTCAGAAACCGAAACAGGGCCCGAAGCGTCACTTGCTGTGACGACTTCTTCGGTTTCCATTACGAGAGCAGATTCAACGCCCACAGATTCATCTCCTAATTCGACAAGGGCTGTCGTAATGCTTACGTCACCCGCCGATATTAAGGATCCACAGCGGGAAAGACAGGAGGTTGGAATGATCCCAGACTCCAGGGAAAGATTGGACGCTTCATGCTCTTTAGTTGTCGGCACTTTACCTGTCCCGCCGTCATCCAAATTTGGTCCTGTTAATATAAAATATGTATGCTAAATAAATAGACAGGAGGGGAGGAGGTGTAATTAAGGACCGGGGGTTGTTCTACTTTGAAGTAGTCGTTCACTCTCTTCATGAGCTATACGCGCAACCTGTCTATGGGCAGTAGACAGGGCAGAAGGAACATCTACCGAAAGAATGTCAGCAGGCGGAACATTGCTTGAGCTTGCACTCGCGGCCAAGACAGCATCGCGTTCCCTTGCCCCATGCTTTCCGCACTTCTTCTCAACCTGAGCCATGAGAATCGACCTCCTTAAGACTTCCGACAGGGGGACGTCGTCATCCGAACCGAGCTCTGCCTCCGGAGCCGCTACGGCATCCATCATCGGCTGCTTCAGCAACGCCTCCTGTGGTGGCATTGGGAGGGCCACGACCATGATCGGTGGTTCTGGAAGTTTTGTTGCATCACCGCTTGGGATTGGCACTACACTTGAAACAACTTGGTTTGTGGTAGTTCCTGCAATAAGGTGAAGAAAATGGTCAAATCATGAATAAAAAGAGTAATGGTATAATGAAACGAATTATACCTAGGCCCAAAGAAGCGCTGAGCCTTTCTTCCTCCTCGAACGTCCTGAGGGAAGCTGCGAGAGCCTCTTCGGCAGAAATACCTGTTGAAGAACAGAGCGCTAATAAAAGCAAAATAAGGGGAGAAGGGATAGGTGCAGAAGAATGTAAATAAAGTATACTTGACTCTGCAATAGAGATCAACGCCGCTTCCTCGCGAGCCAGTCGCTCGGAAGCTGCGAGGGCAGCCTGTAGATCAGTATCGGTTGCAGGCGTGTCAAAGAAACCCTCATTGGTGCTATATTCGCACAAGCCCTCACTGTAGGGAGCATGGGGCTCCTGGCCGAATACGACGTCGGCAGAGAATGGAGATTTCTTTCTCTTCTGCGAAGCTTTCGCTTGATAGGCCTCTTCGGACGGCGGGTTCCGATCTCTGAACCGATGCCCGAGTCTGAAGACGCCACGGCTACCGCAGTTGTGGAAACATCCGGCTGAAGCTTCTCAGGGAAAGCTCATGGCACCACAGCCGTAGTGATTTCTCTTAAAGAAGGACGAGCGGTTGTCCGTCGCTTTAAAAGGACCGTTGGATTACCGGCTGGGACGGCTTCCTTGTGATTGAGTAACAGCCGCCTTTCCCTCTTGATAACAGCACTCATCGCATGCTGGTACCACGCCACGTATGTGTTCGAAGCTTTTGGCACATAGCTCGGCTCGCTGACGAGAAAATGGGACCCTGTATTTAATCGAATAAAATGGTGCAGTGTACCGTGAATACCCTCCTCCGTAGCAGTTGGCTCGACTAAGAATGCCTCGAGAGGAACACCTTGATTATAGTCCAGCTGTTAAGCAAAGCGGTGCGGGTTGTACCTCATGAACATCACCGAGGCGTTTTATCTAAACACTAAGAAGCCCGGCCTGATGGAGTATAGGTGCATAACCTCCCGGGTCCTCAATGCGGAAGCCCCATCCTTAAAGGTATCGCGCAATGATTGAACCACTTTGGTGGATTCTTTACCGATGGTCAAGACCTTATCGACAAAGGTCATACTGTCCCCAACCATGCGTGGTCGGAAGAGAAACCACCGAGCCTCTCTTTATGACGGGTCCAGAGCGGAAGCATCAACTAGGTACATTACTGGAGGGAAGTTGTAGCTTTCATAGAACCGAGGTCGTTTGTGAACACCAAAGACACCCAGCACGTGCATCTCAATCCATGATGTGAAGTATTGTAATGGGAGATACACAGGCTTTACCTCCGGCTGGTAGTGTTTGCTGCTAAACTCAGGCCGTGGTATAGGTGAGCTAACCCCTCGATCCCAACGGCCACATGCGTCCCCGCGACAATGTGATGGGCCGAATAAAAGACAGACGGCCTCATATAGCGGGGGTGCGTGGGAAGCGCGAACCAACTCAGCCACAGGCCAATGAACCCCAAAAAGAATGACTCTTCGTCACCACCCGGGGCAGCGATCTCCGCAAAGGGGACAACTGGAGTGTCCAGAATAAAGAAATTCTTTAGATCCGCTTCCGGCGTCGGCAAGTTATTTAAACCAAACCCGAACGGGTCGTCGAGTTTAGCGAATTTCGTGGCCTTCTTAACAGAACTTCCGGACGAAGAAAGCGGGCGATAAAATCTCCGAAGTTAACCCCATGCCCGCCAGACTCCAGGAATAAATTCTCTTACATATTCAACACCTTGATCAAGCTGGGGAACTGATGTTGAATGGCGTTCTCCGGGATAAAGCCTGTTACCACCGACTTAGTGGCAAAGATGTACTCATCGGGGGGAAGTATCTCCTCATAATGCCCTCCTCTGATGTGTAAGCCGGAGATCTCCGCGAACTCTTCCAATGAAATCGAAACTTCCCTATCTGATAAGAGAAAAGTATGGGTTGGGATGTTCCATTGTTCCAAAAAAGACTTGATCCACCACACATGGGGTGCGTGGTAATAAAAGAGAGACGCGTAGATTGCGGGGTACAACCCGGTCTTCAGCAGCAACGACTTCTTGGCTGACGAATATACTGAGCCCACTGTAAGTAGTCGGCCGAATGACGTGGAGTCAATCCTATCATATAAACTTGCCCCTAAGGGTGCAACTCATCTTGACATATGCGTCGTCCCAAAATGTCCAAGGCCATTGGTGGTTGTACGGGTATCGATGCCATGGAAGGCTGAAAACGACCTTCCGAGGTCCAGTTGACTCTTCTACGGCATAAGTAATTTGAGACGGGTCAGCATAGTGAATCGCTGGGATCAGCACCGAAGACGCTGCACAAGAAAAACTGCGCCGACCTCGAATAATCTGACTATACCATGACCCCCACAGGTGAAGAGATTTTTGTTCTGGGTCATGGTCCTTAATAAGCGCAAAGACTACCCGATCCACGGGCGCGTCGGCAAAGGCGTTCTCTGAACGTACGAAAGGAAAGGAGGAATCGAAAGCCATAGTACCTGCACAAAAGGGGAAGGGTTAGCTATCGACACTATGTTCAGAACTCTAACACTATTTGGTAATTAAAAATTGCACTGCACAGCAGTGCAAAAGAAAGGGATAAGGGGGGCCCACAAAATTAAGGTAACACCCCATCAATGATGGGGCAGTCACTCATTTAAGAATAGAATAAAAAAGGATTCTCATATAATGAGAAAATATCATTGGACTCGGAAGTTAAACTCCCTCGAGAGCTGTGCTTTGCAAACATATTTCAAATTTGTCAAGAAAATTAACAATGGAATAAAATTCCCCAATTTTTTTCAGAGCCAAGCTCTGTAGAACAATGGGATAACATCCCAGAACTTTCAAAAGCAAAGCCAAATCTTAAGATCTTCACGATCTGCAAGAAAAGTCTTAGAACTCTAAGAGATCTTTATAAAAGAAGAGCAAAGCTCTAATTAACGAGTTAAGAAACCCTAATTTTTTTAAGATCTATAATCTAATCATTACAAAAGAAGAGCAAAGCTCTGTTAATTGGTTAAAACCTAGAACATGAAGAAATTCCTTCAAGAGTTCGGTCATAATCCTTACCAGATTTTTTGACAAAGTCCTGACTCTAAAAGAGTTTCCTTGGACAGAGATCTAAGCATTGGAAAGAGAATTAAATTCTCAGAGAACGAATAAGAAGGGAAGATGAACAACAGTCATCTTAAGAGCTAAAGGCCCTATTTACAGGTACAGGAAGACGGTTCAACTTCCAAGAAGACCTAACGGTAGAAAAGGTGTCACCGCTGCACTCACGTGTGAGCCATGTGAGCGCAGCGGTGGAGGGGCATTTGTTCCCCCAATAAAAGAGTAAAGCTTTCTTCAAAACTCAAGAGGCAGCGCCTCACGTGCCTTCCACGAGTGCGCCAGCGCTAGAATTAAAAACTCTTAAATGAGCAGCGCCCGTGTGCAAAGCACACAAAACTCAAGAGGCAGCGCCTCACGTGCTTTCTACGAGGGTGCCAGTGCCAGAGTTAAAAACTCTTACTGGCGCCGCACGTGCTCCTCACATGAGCGCCAATGTGCAAAGCACATGAAGGAATTAAAACCTTAATTAGCACCCACGTGCACAATACGTGAGCGCCGGTGCCTAGTAGAATTAAATTCTACTCTCTGTAAAACAGAGCCGGTCGATCAAACATCCAACGGAGATAATAAATCATCAGAATGCAGAATTAAATTCTGTTGAGGAATTTTTCCTCAAATCTTTCTAAAGAAGAAAGATTGCCCTCTGTAAAACAGAGTACCGTTGGATTAAAAATCCAATGGTGATAAAAAAATCACCGATCTGCAGAATAAATTCTGTATGGGTAAATATTTTCCTAATCTTGTTAAAAACAAGAAAATACTTTCTGTAAAACAGAAGTACTTGGATTAAAGATCCAACGGTGGGTAAAATCCCCAAATCAATTAGGATCTCTTAATGAGAGATTTTTTCAACTAATCAACTGACTTGCCTCTACTATATAAAGAACCCAAGATTTCAAGTCTAAAAGAAAAAAAAACCCATAAGCGTCGAAAAAACAAAGGAGAAAGTTTCTGTAGGGTGTTTTTCGTCACCCCATTGAGATGGGAATACGCGCGTGCTGGTCAGGCACAGTACAGATTCCCCCTGCCTAGGATAGGCTGGGGTTTATTGATTGTGGGGATCTGAATCTCCGGCAGCCGCGGACTAAGCTGCCGTTAATTACCCCTCGGCTTTGGAGCGAGAGAACCTCCGATTGACGGGTCAAACTGGACATGCGAACTCAATACGATGCGTTGTTTTTTTTTGTTTTGTTCCATTTGTAAAAAAAAAAGATATATATATTTTTCTATATATAAAAAAACAAAAATAAATAAGTAGATAAATATTTAGAGAAACGTTTTTTTTATTTACAATTTTAAAATATTATTTATAAGTTAATTTTATTTATTTAATATTTATTTATTTATTTTTTAAATAAAAAAGATTAAAATAAAGAAAAGAAGGAAGAAAGAAGAAAAGAAAAGAAAAATTAAATTAAATTAAGAAAATAAGGGGAACCTGGGCTCCCATTAAATGGGAGCCTCCCTACACATGCACATGCTAGCATGTAAGGGTCACATGCTGGCATGTGACTAGCATGTGAGGGTCACATGTTGGCATCTGACTAGCATGTGAGGGTCACATGCGAGTATGTGAGGATCACATGTTAGCATGTGAGGGGACCCTCACGTGCTAGCATGTGATGGGGGCAAAAAGGGGTCCGAAAAAATTATTTTTTTTTTACATGAAGTTCAACTCCAAAAGAAATTTTTTTGTGGAGTTAAACTCCAAAATGATTTTAAATGGAGTTCAAATCCAAAAAGATTTTTATCGTGGAGTTAAGCACCAAAAAAAATTTTATTTGTGGAGTTAAACTCCGAAAGATTTTCTCCTTTCTCTTTTGAGAAGAAACCCAAAATGGGTTCTCTTAAAACTCCAAGATCTAGATCTTGGATGATGATAAAAGAGATCATTTTTCTTCTCTTGATGGAGTGTTGGGAGGTGGGTTTATGGTAAAAGTTTATTTATATTTAAAAAAAAGAGAGCTAAGCTCTTGATTTATTTGGAAAATCAAAAGGAAGACGAAGAACTTGAAAAAGAGAGAGAGTGGAGGCACAAATCCTAATTTTTAAGAGAATGAAAAATTGTATCCTTTATTCATCATCATGTTGCTTTATATAGGCTTACATATTTACACATAGCCCCTTGGGCTTTACAAAATGGCATTTTGCCCATTCCATGCCTCATGTGCTCATTTTTTTTGCACATAAGCCATGGGCTTTACAAGAATTTGGTTTTATGCCTATTTAGCTTAAATTCATGCATAAAAAAAATTACGTCAAAATTATTTATTACATGATTTTTATTTTGACATGAGAAAGGCCGGCCGCGGGGCTCGACTTGGATTTGGGCCCACTTGCTTGGGCCTGGGCCCGCATACTTGGGGTTGACCTTGACTTTGACCCGGTCAACTGGGGAGCAAATTTTGATCCCAACAAAATGCCCCCCGTCAATGAATGCACACCACATATGTGGGTCGTGTGCATGAAATTGATGGATCTTCTTTCACGTGGAGGCGACTTGCTTTGGTTCCCACTTTTTGGGATGCACTTCCCTTTTTACGACATGGACGGTCGACGCTTGACGCGTCTCCGAGAAGGAGTGTTCGTAGTAAACGTTTCCCCGACACGGAGCGATTTGGTTCCTGATTTGTGGGAAGCCTGCACTGTCCTTTTTACGACATGGACGGTCGACGCTTGATGCGTCTCCGAGACGGAGTGTCTGTGGTAGACGTTTCCCTGGTCCGGAGTGATTTGGTTCCCGATTTGTGGGAAGCCTGCATTGCCCTTTTTACGACATGGACGGTCGACGCTTAACACGTCTCCGAGACGGAGTGTTCGTATTAGACGTTTCCCCGGCACGGAGCAATTTGGTTCCCAATTTGTGGGAAGCCTGCACTTCCTTTTTTACGACATAGACGGTCGATGCTTGACGTATCTCCGAGACGGAGTGTCGGTTTGACATTTCCCCGGCACGGAGTGTCTGCTTGACGTTTCCCTGGCACGGAGTGTCTGTTCATGACATTTTCTCGGCGCGGAGTGTCTGCTTGACGTTTCCCCGGCACGGAGTGTCTGTTTGTGACGTTTCCACAGCATGGAGTGACTGTGTTGGACGTTTCCCTGGCACGGAATGTCTGCTTGTTGACGTGTCCCCAGTACGGAGTGTCTGCTTGACGTTTCCACATTACGGAGTGTCTGCGTTGGACGTTTCCCTGAGACAGAGTGTCTGCTTGTTAACGTGTCCCGGTACGGAGTGTTGCTGGTTGACGTGTCCCCAGTACGGAATGTCTGCTTGACGTTTCCCCGGCACGGAGTGTCGCTGATTTTCGACCTGATCCCCGGCACGGAGTGTCGCTGATCGACTTGTCCCTGGCACGGAGTGTCGCTGTTTGTTCCACTTGATCCCCGGCACGGAGTGTCGCTGTTTGTTCGACTTGATCCCGGCACGGAGTGTCGCTGGTTCACTTGATCTCGAGGCGGAGCATGATTCCGACAGGGAAGGTAGATATCCCGAGGCGAAGCATGATTTCGACACGGGGTAAACTCTGGGACGAAGCATGATTCCGCCGCATAGGTTTTTGGTTTGACTTGATTTTGGTTGACATCAACATCGCCACACTGGAATATGGTACCAGGAGCGAATCATCATCTGTCATGAGGGCATTTGGGGATTTGGTTTTGGTTTGGCATTTGCACCGCTACACTGGAATATGGTACCAGGAGCGAATCATCATTTGCCCTTGCTTATTGGAAAGCGATGGATTAGGGGACAGGTTTAAATCCCTATCACCTAAGGCTTTTCAATTTTATGGGCTGTAAGGGTCCCATAAAAGCATTTTCTCCCTACGAGTCGTAAGGATCCCGTAGGCGCATTTTCTCCTTAGGTGTCGTGAGGAATCTCAAGTGTGTTTTTTCTTTGTGAGTGGTAAGGATCCCACAAAGGCGTTTTCTTACGAGTCGTGAGTATCTCGCAAGTTTGTTCTCCTCATGTCTCGTGAGGACACATGAGTAGGTCTTCCCAAATGGAGCATAGTTCCGAGGGCGGAGCCCAGCCGCATAACTGGTGATTGCGGTGGGGCATGGGTATGATGAGAATTATTTGGGCCCGTAGATTGTATACGGTAGTCAATTTGGGGACTGGCCGTAGGGCTGGAAGAATTTTGGGAAATTGGATTTTGTTTGGCGTCTGCATCGCTGCACCGGAATATGGTACCAGGAGCGACCCATCATTCGCCGTTAGGAATTTGAATTTTTTTTGGCGTCTACATCGCTGCACTGGAATATGGTACCAGGAGCGACTCATCATTCACCACCTTTTTTTACCGCGATTGCTCTATCATTTCAGCTTTTCTTATCACGACCATTTCAGCTTTATTTATTCGTGGTTGCCCCATCATTTCGGCTTTATTTTTCGTGTTTATTTTTACTCGCTGATTTTTATCGCGAGTTGCCCCATCATTTCGGCTTTTCTTTTGTTTTTATTTACACACTATTTTATTTACATTCCCAGTTTAACGACTTAGAGGTCGATTATTCCCAGTTTAATGACATGGTGGTCATCTGTTTCCAGTTTAACGACGTGGTGGTCATCTGTTTCCAGTTTAAAGACTTAGAGGTCTACTGTTTCCAGTTTAACGACTTAGAGGTCAATTGTTCCCAGTTTAAGGACGTGGTGGTCAGCGGTTCCCAGTTTAACGACGTGGTGGTCAGCTGTTCCTAGTTTAATGACTTAGAGGTCAGCTGTTCCCATTTTAATGACTTGGAGGTCATCTGTTTCCAGTTTAACGACGTGGTGGTCATCTGTTTCCAGTTTAAAGACTTAGAGGTATACTGTTTTCAGTTTAACGATTTAGAGGTCATCTGTTTCCAGTTTAAAGACGTGGAGGTCATCTGTTTCCAGTTTAACGGCTTGGTGGTCATCTGTTTCCAGTTTAAAGACTTAGAGGTTTACTGTTTCCAGTTTAATGACTTAGAGGTCATCTGTTTCCAGTTTAACGACGTAGAGGTCATCTGTTTCCAGTTTAAAGACTTAGAGCTCTACTGTTTCTAGTTTAACGACGTGGTGGTCATCTGTTTTCAGTTTAACGGCTTAGAGGTCATCTGTTTCCAGTTTAACGACTTGGTGGTCATCTGTTTACAGTTTAACGACTTAGAGGTCACATGTTTCCAGTTTAATGACTTAGAGGTCACCAGTTTCCAGTTTAACGACTTAGAGGTCACCTGTTTCCCGTTTAACAACGTGGTGGTCATCTGTTTCCAGTTTAAAGACTTAGAGGCCTATTGTTTCCAGTTTAATGACTTAAAGGTCATTTGTTTCCAGTTTAAAGACTTAGAGGTCTATTGTTTCTAGTTTAATGACTTAGAGGTCATATGTTTCCAGTTTAACGACTTAGAGGTCATCCGTTTCCAGTTTAACGACTTAGAGGTCATCTGTTTCCAGTTTAACGACGTGGTGGTCATCTGTTTCCAGTTTAAAGACTTCGAGGTCTATTGTTTCCAGTTTAACGACTTAGAGATCATCTGTTTCTAGTTTAACGATGTAGAGGTCATCTATTTCCAGTTTAAAGACTTAGAGGTCTATTGTGCCCAGTTTAACGACTTAGAGGTCATCTGTTCCCAGTTTAAAGACTTAGAGGTCTATTGTGCCCAGTTTAATGACTTGGAGGTCATTTGTTCCCAGTTTAACGACTTAGAGGTCAGTTGTTCCCAGTTTAACGATTTAGAGGTCACCTGTTTCCAGTTTAACGACTTGGTGGTCATCTGTTTCCAGTTTAACGACTTAGAGGTCACATGTTTCCAGTTTAATGACGTGGTGGTCACCTGTTCCCAGTTTAACGACTTAGAGGTCATCTGTTTCCAGTTTAACGACTTGGTGGTCATCCGACGGGGAGCTTAGAGAAGATACCCGATTGAGCAATTTTCAGGGGCACCGCTGGAGCTTGCCCGAGATGCCTTATTACTTTGTCGGTGTTGATGGCCTTGCCCCCAGCTGGGGCCAAGGAAAGTCGTTCAAATACCGACTTGCGTTCGAAAATTGCAGTCGAAAGTCGTTAACCTGCAAATAGAAATATGATTTCAGTATAGGCAATCGATATGTATATTGATTGAGTTCGCATGAAC
The DNA here is from genome assembly GCA_030015575.1 of Agapanthus africanus. NCBI lineage: Eukaryota > Viridiplantae > Streptophyta > Magnoliopsida > Asparagales > Amaryllidaceae > Agapanthus > Agapanthus africanus. The sequence continues at coordinate 749,699,051 of CM057340.1, read as the reverse complement.
GTTTAACCCGAAATATGGGAGGAGAGATTGCGTCCCACCGGGCGTGCCAGAATCTGTAGGGTGTTTTTCGTCACCCTATTGAGATAGGAATACGCGCGCGCTGGTCAGGCGTAGTACAGATTCCCCCTGCCTAGGGTAGACTGGGGTTTATTGATTGTGGGGATCCGAATCTCTAGCAGCCGCGAACTAAGCTGCCATTAATTACCCCTCGGCTTTGGAGCGAGAGAAGCTCCGATTGACGGGTCAAACTGGACATGCGAACTCAATGCGATGCGTTGGTTTTTTTTTTGTTCCAGTTGTAAAAGAAAAGGATATATATTTTTCTATATATATAAAAAATAAATAAGTAGATAAATATTTAGAGAAACGTTTTTTTATTTATAATTTTAAAATATTATATATAATTTATTTATTTATTTTTTAAATAAAAAAGATTAAAATAAAGAAAAGAAGGAAGAAAGAAGAAAAGAAAAGAAAAATTAAATTAAAATAAGAAAATAGGGGGGAACCTGGGCTCCCATTAAATGGGAGCATCCCCACACATGCACATGCTAGCATGTGAGGGTCACATGCTAGCATGTGACTGGCATGTGAGGGTCACAAGCTAGCATGTCATATGCTAGCATGTGACCCCTCACATGCACATGCTAGCATGTGAGGGGGAGGGGAAGGGCTCCTATTAAATGGGAGCCCTCTCCCTCACGTGCTAGGATGTGATGGGGGCAGAAAGGGGTCCGAAAAAAATAAAGTTTTTTTCCATAGAGTTCAACTCCAAAAGAAATTTTTTTGTGGAGTTAAACTCCAGAAGAATTTTAAATATAGAGTTCAACTCCAAAAAGATTTTAAATAGAGTTTAATTCCAAAAAGATTTTTATCGTGGAGTTAAACTCCAAAAAAAAAATTATTTGTGGAGTTAAACTCCGAAAGATTTTCTCTTTTCTCTTTTGAGAAGAAACCCAAAATGGGTTCTCTTGAAACTCCAAGATCTAGATCTTGGATGATAAAAAAAAGAGACACTTTTTCTTCTCTTGATGGTGTCTTGGGAGATGGGTTTATGGTAAAACTTTATTTAGCTTTAAAAAAAAGAAAGCTAAGCTCTTGATTTATTTGGAAAATGAAAAGGAAGAGGAAGAACTTGAAAAAGAGAGAGAGAGAGTGGAGGCACAAACCCTAATTTTTGAGAGAATGAAAAATTGTATCCTTTATTCATCATCATGTTGCCTTATATAGGCTTACATAATTACGCATAGCCCCTTGGGCTTTACAAAATGGCATTTTGTCCATCCCATGCCTCATGTGCTTATTTTTTTTGCACATAAGCCATGGGCTTTACCAGAATTTAGCTTTATGCCCATTTAGCTTACATTCATGCATAAAACAAAAAATTACATCGAAATTATTTATTACATGATTTTTATTTTGGCATGAGAAAGACTGGCCGCGGGGCTCGACTTGGGCATGGGCCCACTTGCTTGGGCTTAGGCCCGCATACTTGGGGTTGACCTTGATTTTGACCTGGTCAACTGGGGTGCAAATTTTGATCCCAACAGTTTCAAAAAGAAAGAAAGAAAGAAGAAGATCTCCCTGCTCAGAAAAAAGCTCTAGGTAAATAAAATAGAAGAGAGATAAAAGCATCTCGTTTACCTATTGAAGGGTTTAACCCTTTTAAAAGAAGAACTTAGTTCTTTCTCTGGATCTGAGATCCACAAGACAAGTCTCCCACAAGTTAAGAATTTAATTCTCATCAGGACGAACATGCTCTTGGAGATCAAAGATTCAAAAAAGAACCAGGGAACTGAACTCCTCAGAACAAAATATAGAAGGAAAAATCAGCGCCCAGCGTCTCAGGTGACCCTCACGTGGACGCCTCACTAAATGAGGAGTGCTTAGCACTCAGTGATTGGCACTCAGTGCCTAGTGCTCCACGTGCCTCTCACGTGGGCGTCTCAGAAAAAAGGAGTGCTTAGCACTCAGTGATTGGCACTCAGCGCCCAGCGTCCTACATGCCTCTCACGTGGGCGCTACAAAATAAAGAAGTGCTTAGAACTCAGTGAGCGGTGCCTAGCGCCCACCGCCCACCGCCTCACGTGTCCCTCACGTGGGTGCCACAGATTAAAAGTGCCTGACATTCACTAGGTAGCGCCTAGCGCCTCACGTGCTTCGCACGCGGGCTCCATAAAGAGAGCTCAACACTCCATAAAGAGACAAAAAGGTAAAGTGTTTAACACTTATTGGGCAAATCCCCATGACCGAAAACCTCACATGGTTATGTGTGAGCGTCAGAACATACATAACTGCTCAGCACTTTCTTGCACAAAAGTGGGACTGAGCCCAAACAAGTGCTTAGCACTCTTTTTCAAATAAAAAGAAAACTGAGTGGACCGAGCCCATGTGCTAAATACTTCACAAGCTGATCTTAGTCCCAAATACGACTATCGATCTTCCAACCGATAATATCCCAAAACGATATTCGTCCCACATTCTCCTGAGGAAGTCGTAGTCTCAAAATACGACTAATGATTTCAGGGTTTACCACTGATTCCTTTTCCCCCTCAAATACGGGAATTGGTTCAAGGGTACATCTCTCCATACCTTTGATACATGTCATTGTAATTTCTCAACGTCTTCAGAGAGGTGGCGGGTTGTAACGTTTTGAAAATCATTTAGGTGAAATTTCGGAAAATCGGTAAAATAACGGGTGTTTTCCGTAAAAATCAAGATATAAATATCTTTTAATATAAAATTAAATATATATATTCTATTTATATAATTGCTAGTATTTGGTGTTTATTGAGCCACTTGTAAAATTTCTAATTTATTGAAAAATTTTCCGAAATTAATTATTTTAATATTATTTTAAGCCGTCACTAATACATTTAATTAGGGATAATTACAAATTGGAATGGGTTGATACAAGTTTTGTGCATCATGACACATCTAAACAATTATGGTAACAGGTTCTGTCAAAGAAAATTTTTGGTTGATTCTAGTTTACTTGCATAGAAAAGATAACGGGAAATTGAAATAAAATAAAATAAAAAAATAGAATTTGTTGCATGTTGCATTGTTGTACTAAGTGGGGGTTTCCTTGACTTGAGAACTCCTACCCAACCAACACACACCCACACAATGGCCGATCCCCATGGCTGCCCACTCACCCACACACCTCACACTTCAAAGGAAAACAAAAAGAAAATTAAGAAAAGAATAGGAATGTAATATTTAAATGATGTATGGGGTATTGTTTACTTGTGATATTTTTATCAACACAACCACTCTCTCTTCTCCCCCTCTCCTAATGGCCGAAACCCACTGCCCCTGCTGCAGCAGCTCCCTCCCCTTGCTTCTTCCTCTTTCTTGTTCAAAGAAAACCCCAAATTTCCATCAAAATCCATATAAAAACCTCATTAATCTCCTAATCTAAATCCTACCCATTTTTCCTTGACCAATATAGCTTGGATTCATGAAGCAAGAGATCATTTTGGGAGGGTAGATTGGCAAGCTAGATCTACAAATGTGAGGTATAAATCTTGGCCAATGTGTAAATTGTTGGTTTAATGCCTTAAGCTAACTTGTTTAGATAATTTTATGGTTTCAATTTCAAACTTGAAATTGAAAGATAAGGGTTTGAGTTTAGGATTAGGGTTTTTATCACTTGTTGAGGGTTGTAATGTGTAGTTGAACCTCTTAAGATTTAGAAAAACCTAATCTAGTTGCTCAATTGCCAAATTGCTACATTTAAAATTGTCCAAATTGCATAATATTGCAAACTAGCTTTTTAGAAATTAATTCAAAATGCAAGATTAAAATCTTGTAAAGGTTTTTATGACATTATTAACATTTTAATTTGTTGTTTAGCAACTTAGATCATGCAAAACTTAGTTTAGTTGATGAATTGTGAATTGTTACTTTGAAAATTGTTAAAATTGGTTATATTTGCAAACTAGATTTTGAGATTAATATTAAGAGGTAAGTTTAAAATCTAATTAACATTGGTATGACTTAATTAAGATGTTTAATGAACATTATAGCCACTAGAATTGCTAAAATATTTAGATTGGTTAAAACATGAAGTTTTGAACCGAAATGGGAATTTGTGCTAACTAGGTTTTTGGGAAATAAAACGATTTGATTAATTTTAATGTTTTGATGATTTAAACCCTATTTCATATATAATTAGTGATTTGTGAAAACACGATTGGGGTGTTTGGGTTTTTCTCGATGGTTTGACGTTTGTACATCGACATCGAGTGTTGGTTTGACTATTTTTGCATGCGTAGGCGATAGGTTTTGACCTATGCGTGATACGCGTGCCGATTTGGTTTTCGTATGACGTTTCGATTTCGAATTGGGTTTTTATGCGATACGATACGTTGTGACATGTAGGTACCCCCATGTAGACTTCGAGACGACAAGCAAGCGCGTGGCGACATCGGCACCGGCAACCGAAGATCATGTGAGTAGATTATATCTACGGGGGAAGTCGGGTGGATGGCGTATAGCACCCCCGCAGTCCGTAGTATAGTTTATGATATATATGTTTATATAGATGTTTTATGATACGAGGATGATTATCAAGATATGATTTTGTGGTTATGGTTTAGTTTAAGATAGTTAGAAGTAGCATAGTTTAGCTTTTTAGTCGCGAACCCTAGAACAGGTTTTTACCCACACATACACACACACATGCATACATTTATTTTACTTGTGCGTATATGGGGATATATATACAGACACACACACACACACACACACACACACACACACATGGATTTTGAGGATAAGTACTTGGGATTGGAGATGAGTCGATGAGATTGGGCTTGGGGCCATGAGATCGGTGATATGATATGGTTCGTATTTGAGATACGACGTGATATGTTTAGTGGGTCCTTTAGGCGTGGTGTTTTCATACACACGCATGCATACATAGATGGTATCAGTATTGTACTAGACGTATATCAGTATCCCGGATCATGATATATGATGGAAATGATACCGGACGAATAACGAGATAAATGTGATATTGACCCGTACCCAGTTTGGGATGCCGTACGATGAATTTACTGTATGAGCTATTGATGTTCGATCCGCACTCTTGACTCAAGGATGTCATATTAGATGGTATATCATATGGGATACTATTGAGGCGGGATCACCGACTAATATATATATATATATTATATATTATATATTGACTCAGATTTAGGTGGTCTCCATACCCCTTCGATTGGTTGTTAGTTAGACCTGTATTTACCTAGTAGATGTTAGATTGGATCCGAGTCATACCTATTTCCAAAACTAACAAATCGTGAGGATTTTAAAGACATGTCAAGGGATAATATGGATATTTTAAAAGACATACCTTTTCTTAAAAACACCGTAGTCCTTATTTTCAAAACACCACGATTCGTACTATTTCAAACGGCAAAACAGTATAACACAGGTGTAGCGATGTAGATTCCTTATTGTTACGTTATCATTCATGTTCCGTATATTATTGTTGAAATTACTATTCATTGTCATTTATCATGTTGTTATCGTCTCATTGCATATTTATTGTGTACTTAGTGATTATGAACCATGCTGTCAGGACACCAGCACCATTACCGATGATGCGTATGTTCCACATATACTTACTTGCCGGCTCACACACATCATCGGTAATTGCCATGTCACGTACACTTTAGAAAATACCTTTTCATTGACATAGCTTAATAGCTGATAGTCGCAATATGTTGTAACTTCCATATGCTAGTTTAAATATTGCATTCATTGCATGATATTAGGTGCATTCATATATTCATTGGTTATGCAGTATTATGGTGATTTATGCCGGTATTCACTGTTTATTGGTATCATGATTTTGATAATTTCGGATTTACATGAGATTTCTGGATTTGGGGGAAAACAGCAAGAATCTAATAAAAACTTAGTATCATCATTTTAAAATGCAAATTGCGGTTTTCTCATGATGTATGAGTCGTCCACTATGAGTTTTCATGATTGCTGTTGGATTTCGAGACCTGATTCGAGGAGTTGGATGAACCGTCTAGAGTACATGGTGGGCCCGGTATGGTATCCCGGGGCAAGAAGCTCGAGTTGAATTCGATGAGCCTGGCAGGGGAGCACTACCTACCGGTGATATTATTTGGACTCGTCGGTTATCCGGAGGATACCGGCCGGAGTCATGAGATGGATACAGGCTGATTCGTTCTGCCGGAGCCCGCGGGCCGATCCCGCAGATGATACGGATGCCTGAGATATTGATATTTGAGATCTGAGATTTGATATTGAGATACTGAGACTTATGTTTTGTGTCAATGCTGACACTGATTTCTCTGTTGCTTTTATTAATGATACTTGATTGATATACATATAGAAATCTCATTGATTAAAGAAAACAGTTGTCTCACTCATGATATATTCTGTTTCCATTCGTAATGCATTCATACATCATATATTTGATATGTTGCTATCTGAGGCACTGACACGAGCACATGGTATTGCACTTATATATAGATGGATCAGAATATTATTTGAGGATATTACCTGATATGACCTAGGATAGCGTTATGCATGCGATTTCTACTCGTAGATGTTTTCTACTCACGAGTTGGCAACTCACCCCCGTTGTGCCACAGTTCCTTGCAGGTTTTGCCGTACAGGTTTCGTTGCGGCTTTGCTAGCACACTGTTCCTTCCGGGTGATTGCTCTGGTAGGTGGGTTCTTTTGCATCAGGACCACCATTGTTTATTTATTATTTTAGTTGTATATAGAAACTCCATCAACCAGATTGTATATTTGATAGAGATAGAAGACCATACTTGTTATTATTTCGACCTTAGAGTCGTGCGTTGTATTATTATGGTTTTCATGCTGATTTTGGGTTTTCTTTTGGGTTTTGATTCTCGTCCTTCGGCGTTGTATATTATATTGCTTGCGTGGTTGTGACCGTCGATTGACGAAGAGCTAGCTCCCGCTTGGGGATGCCTTTTTATTTATTTCGTATACTATTCATGTTGTATCCCGTTTGGGACCAGTATTTACAAAGGAGACTCTGCCGAAATTTTCAGAAAATACTTGAGATTTTAAAAATACATACTTCGGCCTATGTTATTAAAACTACTTTCTTTAAATTGGTTTTTCCTTCACTCTACTGCTTCTTTGGTTTTGATTTCTGGGTTTTGGCTTATTTAGATTACGTACACCTCGAGACGTTTCGTAATTTAAGTGTTGGTCATGTTCCGTACTTTTCGGGTCGTGACACGGGTCCCGACAACCAACTGATTTTTGGTGCAGTTCCCAAACTGACGTGCACATCCCAGATCAAAACATGTCCCGAACTGAATGCATCCCATATCATCGTTGCTCATCCCATCACGTACCAAATACACGTGCACGCAATATGATCAACGGACCGTAACGTTCTTAAACTAAAACCTCACCTTAAAAATGGTGATCTACAGACTGAAACGTTCTCAAACTAAACGTTGCCTCCAAAATGGCGACAATGGACCGTAACGTCCTTAAACTATAATCTCACCTCAAAAATGGTATTCTAGAGACCGAATTGTTCTTAAACTACAACTTCGCCTCCAAAATGGTACTAAGGGACCGAAACGTTCTTAAACTAAAATCTCACCTTAAAAATGGTGATCTACAGAACGAAACGTCCTCAAACTAAACGTTGCCTCCAAAATGGCGATAAGGGACCGAAACGTCCTTAAACTAAAACAACAGAGCCCAAATGCTTTTTTGTTGGATCTGAAACAAAAATGATCCTAACACCCTGTTAAGTAGATCTTAGTCTCAAATTGGACTAACATATCCTTAATAAAAAACCAACCGATCCCCCAACTGCTCGTATGCATTTAGGTCGATCTTGATCTCAAAACGGATCAACAATCCTTAAATCAACCCAAACCCAAATCTAAGATATACGGATTTGGACTAATTTACGCCCTACCGGCAACAACATAAATTAGTCTTCGTATATAATCCACAGGCAATCAAAAATAAAACAAACACACACGACACGAAGTGAACCTCTGGAGCAGGAGAAAGCGCTTATCGCGATGTGATAATGTAATTAACTGCAGGGGCTTCCGCCTGTAGGGAAGAGTGTCCCCACAATCAAAATCCCCTCGCAAACGAGGGGGAATCTGATGAAGTCTGCTACAACGGCCGTATCCGTCCAAACCTCCGATATACGGTGCCATAAATCAACATGGCATCTTCTAAGAGGTGGACGGATAAATCCAAATAGTATCTTCCCCCCAATTCAGGCAAAACGACCTACGCGGTTCGTTTCTGTTTTCGGCGGTGAAGAGTCCTGCACAAGTACAAAATAAAGCTGAATCCAGCTAAGTGTGCGTTCGGAGTCACCAGTGGGATGTTCCTCGGGTTCTTGGTTACCAATCGAGGAATCGAAGCGAACCTTGAAAAGATCAGCGCCATCCTCAATATGGCATCACACAAGAGCAATGTCGACATCATGCGACTCCCGGGGAGGGTCGCTGCCTTGAGTCGCTTTATTTCCAGATCCGTAGAGAAGTGCCTCTCGTTTTTCAGGGCCCTAAGGAAAATTCCTAAGTTCGAATAGTCTGGAGAGTGCCATAACGCTTTCGAACAACTCAAGGCGCACCTAACGACCCCGCCGCTGCTCACCCGATCGGTCAATGGTGACGAGCTATTGCTATATCTGGCCATCTCCGACCAAGTTGCAGGCTCGTTGCTCATCAGAGAATTCGAAGGCATATAGAGACCGGTCTACTACGTAAGCCATATTTTCAAGGACGCGGAAACGAGATACCTGGCCATAGAGAAAATAGTCCTGGTGCTTGTCGTCGCCTCTAGAAAACTTCGACACTATTTCCAAGCGCATACAATCATCGTCCTCACCAAGGGACCTTTAGGGTCCATTCTCACCTCCCCCGAGTCATCAGGTCGTCTGGAGAAATGGGAATTGTCCCAATTCGATATCAAATACCGCCCCCGACAAGCCATCAAAGCACAGATCTTAGTGGATCTTGTTGTCGAATGTACCATCCCCACTAAAGAAGAAACGACGGCACGGGGCCTTGAACCACGTCCCTCAGTCGAGGAGGTGCCCGACCCCATCCCGGATTGGGTTCTCTATGTGGACGGATCTTCTACCAAGGAAGGGAGCGGGGCTGGCCTGATCATACGCGGCCCGGATGAAGTGGAAATGGAATACTCTTTAAAGCTCGGGTTCAGAGCGTCAAACAATGCCGCAGAATATGAGGCTTTGTTGGCAGGACTGCGAATCACCTCCAGGGTAGGGCTGAAGACCATCAGACATCGCAGCGACTCCGCACTAGTCGTCGGCCAAGTAACCGAGCATTTGGAGGCCCGGGAGCCAATCATGATAAAGTGCCTGGCCGAAGTAAAAAGGCTTCGGAAAAATTTTGACGAGGTCTAAGTGGAGCAGATTCCCAGGAATTTGAACACCCAGGCCGACGCCTTAAGCAAACACTCTTCTTCCTATTCGGCCAACTATAATAGAAACATCCTCTTCGAAGTTTTTCCACGGCCCAGCGTGGAAGACGGAGAAGGAACGCTCCAAATCTACACAACACAGGAAGAAGGACGGGATTGGAGGAAGCCTCTCATGGAGTTCCTAAAGGACGGTGTACTTCCCGAAGACCGAGGAGAAGCTCACCGGCTTCGGGCCAAAGCACGCCATTTCGTCTGGAGCAACGGAAACCTGTACAAGAAGTCATACACTCAGCCTCTGCTCCGGTGCATCGACCCTCACGAGGCAGACTATGTTCTGCGAGAAGTACATGAAGAGGTCGGGGGAGCTCATCAAGTGGTCTGAACCCTGGTCCAAAAGGCACTACTCTAAGGGTACTATTGGCCGAAAATACACCAGGATGCCGAGAAGCTGGTCAGAAGATGCAAGAACTGCCAACTCTTCGGCAGCATAGCTCGTCTTCCCGCCACCGAACTAACGCCACTCAGTTCCCCATGGTCGTTCGTACAATGGGGGATGGATATGGTGGGTCAGCTCCCCAATGGCACGGGCGGACATAGATACATCCTTGTCGCTGTGGACTACTTCACAAAATGGATAAAGGCCGTGCCCATCAGGAAACCTGACGCTACCTCTATGATAAAGTTCTTGCATAATAAAAAAATTTCTCGATTTGGAATCCCGAGGTGCATAGTTACCGACCATGGGACCAACTTCGAAAACGATAAAGTCAAAGAGTTTTGCAGCGACTAGCACATACTGATGAAATTTATCGCGGTCGCACATCCACAATGCAACGGGCAAGCCGAGATAGCGAATCGAGGCATCATCCGCGGCCTCAGAGTCCGTTTGGAAGGAAGCAAGGCAGCGGGGTCGAGGAATTACCATGGGTGCTATGGGTGTTGCGGACGTCGAAAAAACATCCACGGGAGAAACCCCATTCAGCCTCTGCTATGGTACCGTAGCAATGGTCCTCGCTGAGATCGGGCTACCCAGTTATAGGTGTTGAAGTCGAAAATTGCACATCGGTTGACCAAGTCAAAGTCAAAGTCAACCCCAAGCTAGGTGGGCCCAAGCCCAGGTCAAGCGGGACCATGCCCAAGTCAAGCCCGCGGCCAGCCTCCTCCATGCCAAAATAAAAATCATGTAATAAATAATTTTTATGTAATTTTTTATGCATGAATGTAAGCAAATGGGCATAAAGCCAATTTTTTGTAAAGCCTATGGCTTATGTGCAAACTGAAATAGCACATGAGCCATGGGATGGGCAAAATGCCATATTGTAAAGCCCAAGGGGCTATATGTAAATATGTAAGCCTATATAAGGCAACATGAAGAAAATATCTAATATATACTTTTCATTCCCTTCAAAAATCTAGGGTTTGTGCCTCTTTCCCCTTTCTGAAGGTTCTAAACCTTCTTAAGGTTCTAAACCTTCTTCTTTCTTTTGAATTATATCAAGAGTTTTACTCTTCCTTTTCCAAAATTAAATAGTTTTTCACCACAAAACCCACAAAGGGGAACTTGGATTTTCCATTAGATCTCAAAAAGGAGAGATTTTTAAGTCTCACCCCCTTTTCCTAAGATCCGGCCAAATGACAGGAAGAAGGAGGAGACCCATCTCCAGAAACCCCACTTTGGGGAAGATCCGGGGCTCAAGGGGAGAAACCCCCCTTCATCAGCTTCAAAATATCTTAGGAGCTTAACTCCTCATATATATACATATATACAAAATAATAAGTGCCCCTTTCTGGGAGTACAACTCCCATTGCAGGGACCAAGTCCCTTGCGCTCCCGAGTGCCCACGTGACTGGCACGTGAGGCGCTAATGCTCTTGCGCTCAAAGCGCTAGCGTCCGGGCGCCCACGTGCCTGGCACGTGGGGCGCTAGCGCTCTTGCGCTCAGAGCGTTAGCGCCCAAAGTGCTAGCGCCCGAGCGCCCACGTGCCTGGAACGTGGGGCGCTAGTGCTCTTGCGCTCAGAGCGCTAGCGCCCAAAGCGCTAGCACCCGAGCGTCCACATGCCTGGCACGTGGGGCACTGGCGCTCAAAGCGCTAGCGCTCTGGCGCTCAAAGCGCTAGCCCCCGAGCGCCCACGTGCCTGGCATTTGGGGCGCTAGCGCTCTGGCGCCTAAGGCACTAGCGCCCGAGCGCCCACGTGCCTGGCACGTGGGGCGCTAGCACCCAAATCACTGGCGCTTTTTCCCACGCATTCTTTGGATACCCTTTCCCTTTATATATATATATATATATGCATATATATAAAAACTTTGCGGGGCTCCCGATATATCCAAAACCCCTTCAAAACACCACACTGCATATTGAGTTCGCATGACCAGTTTAACCCGTCAATCGGAGGTTCTCTCGCTCCAAATGCGAGGGGTAATTAATGGCATCTTAGTCCGCGGCTGCCGGAGATTCGGATCCCCACAATCAATAAACCCCAGCCTACCCTAGGCAGGGGGAATCTGTAATGCGCCTGACAAGCGCGCGCGTATTTCCATCTCAATGGGGTGGCGAAAAACACCCTACAATAGGGTCGAACACTTTGATGATGAAACTAACACCTCGGCACGCTAAAACAACTTGGACATCTTGTTGGAAAACTGAGATCGAGTGCAAATCAGAACAGCTGCCTATCAGCAACAGACCACTCGCTACTACAACGCCCGAGTTAAATATCGGGCCTTCAATACGGGAGATTTGGTCTTACGAAGAAATGAGTTTGTAGACCAAGGGAGACTGCACAAGTTCTTCCCGAAGTGGGACGGACCGTTTCTCGTAGCAGAAACGTTGCTCGGAGGAGTATACCGCCTGCAGGACGCCCGGGGCCGTAACTTTCCCTGGCCTTATAACGCAGAAAAGCTTAAGTTGTATAAATAAGCATGTACCTTCTTTTAATAATGTAATTCCTTTTCGGCTTCGTCATTAGCTAAAAGAAGAGAAGTTCGGCATTAACTAAGTCCTTCGAGCTAGGTCCTCTCGCAGAAGAGGTTCTTTTCATTGCCGTGGGGCTCCAACCCTTTGATTCTCTTTTCTCGGTTTTGAGACCCTAAGGTTTTTTCGTTTTTTAAGATATAATATAAAATGTACAGAGGAGAGAAAAGGAGACAATACACTACCACCAAAAACAAATTTATTTATTTCAGAGGTATTAGGGGCTCTCCAGCCTTACAACGATTACATCAGAGGAGGGCGGGGATTAAGAAAACATTTCGGTGATACTCAAAGGAAATATCCTCCAGCCGAACCCAAGCATCCTCGGCCCACTCCTTCTGACGGTGCCTATGAACCCTAGAAGCCATGGACTCGCCGGGGACCCCATCCGCCAAGCAAGATGCAACGACCAACCTTTTCTGAAAACTCTCAAGAAGAAGGTCCATCGAGCGGTCCCGCCTGCTCTTCGATCTCAAACCAAGACCGTAGGCCATGTGCATCTTGTCAAACGCCTCGTCCATCAACTGTGGAGATAGGGTGTTGTACAGACTCGGGGAAGTCCTCCATATCGTGTAAATTAGCACTTGGAAGAGAGGAGATCGACGGGGAAGTAAGCGTCCAAAGTGGCCCTCCAAGCGGCCTATCATCGCCTCGTACATCTCCTTAGTGCGATCAAGGCTATAAAAATACACATCGTCATGAGAAACGATCTCCCTGATGGTATAAATATGCCCGGTCATCTTCGGGTAACGCAAGACTAGGAAGAAACCGACACCCCTTCAGGGATACACCTTCGATATTTATAGCCTCAACGAATATTTTCCAACGGCTGAGATCAACTCGTGCAGCGACGCAAATCACGGAATATCTCAATTTCCCGAAATAGTACCGCCACGTGTCGGCCATGCTGGTCATCATTCCTGCCTATACGGACCACGGAAGGTTGAATGATGCCCCTACGAAGGCACTAGGGAGTTCGAAAATCCCTCATTACGAGGCCGCCGAGCATATTCCTTCTCGGCTTATCCACAACGGGCAGCTTCCTGCCCAAAAATGCTGTGGATCCAAACCCCTCATCAAGAGACGGCCGGATAACTTCCTGCTCGGCTCATTCACAACGGGTAGCATCCTGCCCCACAAAGAAGTGGATCCAAAGCCCTCATCACGAAGCTGTCGAGCAGATTCCTGCTCAGCTTATCCACGGCAGGTAGATTCCTGCCCAACAACGCTGTGGATCCAAAGCCCTCATGACAAGGTGGCCGGTTAGCTTCCTGCTCGGCTCATCCACAACGGGTAGCTTACTGCCCTACAAAGAAGTGGATCCAAAGCCCTCATCACGAGGCCGCCGAGCAGATTCCTGCTCGGCTTATCCACAGCGGGTAAATTCCTACCCAACAACGATGTGGATCCAAAGCACTCATCACGAGGTGAATGAGTAGCTTTCTGCTCGGTTCATCCGCAATGGGTAGATTCTTGCTCTACATAGGCATGGATCGAAGACCCGCCAAACATACTCATGCTCGGCTCTTCCAAGAGGGAATCGAGGAGCGCTGATCTATTCATACTTGGCTATCGGTCGATTCATTCTAGATGCGCGATCGTCGCCACGACTTCGGGGAAAGGGAGGATACCGTCCTTCCTACACTTGGCTATCGTTCGACTCATACTCGAGGCGCGATCGCCACCTTGATTCCGGAGAAAGGGACGATACCGACCTTCCTACACTTGGCTATCGTTCGACTCATACTCGAGGCGCGACCGTCTCCTAAAAAGGGTGGACACCGGCTTAATACTTGCAAGATGAAAAGACCTACGAGCTAAAAGCACTTACAGAATAAAGACACTTGAGCAAAGAAAAATATATGCTGAGCTAAAATTACTTGTAAGATGAAAAGACCGACGAGCTAAAAGCACTTGCAGAATAAATACACTTGAGCAAAGAAAAATGTATGTACTTTATTTACGATCAAAATTATATACAAGGTATTGTAGGCTCCTCAGCCTTACAAAATTTCCCGGAGGCTTACAAAAATTCTAAAAAGAGAAAAAGAAGAAGGGGGAATAGCTCAGGCTGCCCGCTCGGACACCAACTCTCCTGGCTTTGCGCCTTCATCGGGGGCAACGATGAAGACCTCGGGCTTGGCACTTCCGCCGGTCACTACGGCTTCCACGACCTGCTCGGCACCGCCCTGTGGCGCTTCCTCGATGAGAGGAAATCTGGCTCGAAACTCGCGGTCGACGAACTTGGGTATAACCTCTTTAACGACGTCAAGGGCATTATGCTACCCGACGGCTGCGGAGTCAGCGAGATCGAGGTAAAATAGATCAGACGCTTTATACTCCACCATGGCCCTCTCCTCCCGGCTCTCAGTGAGCTTCGCCGCATCTAAAGCCTCCCGAGCATCCTTCTTGATGGTGTCCTTCGACCTTTTCATGGCAATGAAAAAGTCGTTCGACTCCTCCATCTGGACCTGGATAGCCCGGTTAGATTCGGTTAAGAGCCGATGGGACTCCTTCAGCTTGGAGATCGTCAGGCCCGTGACGACCAATCTCGAGTCAAGAAGGGCCGCATTCTCTTCGGCTTGCTGCAATTGAATAAGGAGCTCTTCCTCTGGAGAGGAGGATTCTCCCGCCTTCTTCATTGCCGGGGCTATCTTCTCGGACTCCATGGCGACAAGGAGAGTGCAGTGCTGAAAGAACTGGGGAAAACAGAAAACGTGTTAAAAAACTGAAACCGAGAAAATAAAACTTAAGAAATTTTTTAAAGAGAGCAACCGACCTGAGCTGCCTCCTGAGCTATGACGGCTACTTGGGCCTTCATGGTGCCCCGGGGAACCTGGGCCCCAGCCGCCATCTCCATGTCCGCCAGCAAGCTGTCGGCCACGGATAGCCCTGAGGGCACTACGATGCAGAAGTCACCTTCCTGCACTTGAATCCCGGTGGGGGTGGCCGAGAAACCACCCGCTCCTGTCTTTAAAGGGGGGATTCGGCATGGGGAGTCACCTCCGCCCTAACTCGAGGCTCCAGGTCCCACGCTTATTTCTGCCCCTTCCCCACCACGGCGTTCCTCCGGGACGGAGGGCACTACGGGAGTCTTGGCCGGAAGATCCGGCCTAGGAGCACACTCGAGCCTAGTCGGGACGAGATGGCGCCACCGGTCTTTCTTCCCTGGGCCTTGGCAGCCATGGCGGCCATGATCATTGCTCGGTCCATGGGTTCTCCAAAAAAGAACACATAGGAGAAAAAGGTCAGCGACACTGAAACGGCAAGGGAAATTTGGTAAAGTCTAAATAGATCGTCAAAAAACCTAACTTACCCAAAAAACGCTCAGAACTGATCCCATCCCAGCTCAGTACCTGCTTGGAAAGTAGGACATCAACCCACTGGATCGGTTCCTACTGGGACACCACCTTCGCCTCGGGGGCGTTCGACTGCCTCACCTCGGGCAGTCGGCCCTGTGCCACTAGGTGGGCACAGGCCAATCCTCGCCCTCCGGTGACCCGACAAAAACGAACTTCTCTTTCCATTCATGGATGGAAGAAAGGACGACCACTACTCCCGACCCGTCCGTCCTACCCTTTCATTTTTTAAACGACAAGTACACCTAGATCGGCTCTTCCTTATTTGTACCGGGGTGGTTTTTATAACAAAGAAAAGACAGAAGGAGATTCAAATCAAAGGGGATCTGATCAAATTTCAACCGGACTAGAAACCCAAGAAGGATCCTCTACGAGTTCGGCGCAAGCTGGCCCGGGCAAGATGGAAACAATGGAGCACTGCACAAACCTCGGATGAGAAGGGCAGACGCATCCTTGCCCGGAATTCTTCCAGATACAGGGAAATCTCCTTGCCCCGCACCTGGTCTGTCTGCTCACCCTCTCTGGCCAAACGAAGTGAATAACCAGAGGGGATATGGAATTGAGTCCGGATGTCCGAAAGCTCGACCATACGATTCAAGATGGAGGGCGCATCATGGGTATTCCCGATGTGCACCTTGGGAGCCCTTGTCGCCACCTGACGACGAGTAACAAAGGCGGCCCTGACTTTGGGGGGCGAGCCCGACACAGAAGTCGAAGTAGAAGAAGAATCCTCTCGGCTATCTGAAGCCGAGGAGGAGGAAGACCCGCTAGACTCGGCCCCAGCAACTGGAGCCTTATCGCCCGACTCTACCCCTACTACATTTACAAACACCTCGGAGGAAGACATCTAACCTGATTCAAAGGAAGGGTTTGCCGAGGAAAATTCAACAGAAGATCCGACCTAAGCGGAGGTGCGCCGAGTAATCTTCAAACAACGAAAGAGAATTGAGGCAAAGTGTCGGCCCTAGGATGGTCCCCCTATTTATACATTCCAAAAAAGAATATCCTACAGCCCAGATCAATTCCCACTAAAACAAAGCGTCGTGCCTAGCGGCCGTCGAGGCTCCATGTGGAGATCGACCATTGGGGATGTCTCTTCGTTGCAGGAGTCAGAGACAGCCTGTCACACCCGCCAACTAACGACAGACACGTGGCTCATAGCCCAACTGACGATCGAGTGAAACGGCGCCCTCTCTTTAAAGCACAATTATTTCACCAATCCGCTGACGCCATCGGGGATACGCACGAAAATTTAGGCGCACGGTGAGACGCCACGTGGACTCAAAGATCGAATGGACGCAACTCCCAAACGTCCTATAGTCCCCGGACAATCCTCCACGAAGAAATCTCGGCGCCGAACTAAGCAGGGAATACCGAGCACACCACTCTCATCCCCGACGCATAAATAGGTCGAAACGTGAGTGGGGGGCTAATGATGATGCTTACAAGTGGGAATTTCCTAGATCACGACACGTAGCGGATGACGTGTCATGAGGGCTACGGAGCTGGAGTATGTATGATGCATTGGTGACGTTCCTCGACGCGCATCCCTAAGGACGCATCCGACCATTCACAGACCTTCCTGAGTACCTTCCATATCACCTAACAAACTGCCAATAGCTCGCCTCCGAGCAGTCTAGCGAGCTTCCTTAACCTCCTTGCTCGTCTCCGAGCCATCTCACAGGCCGAGCTTTCTCGGCCTCCTGGCTCGTCTCCGAGCCATCTCACAGGCCGACCTTCCTCAGCTTTTCCAATCAACCGAGAGCGCGGAGCCCATGCGCCTCCGCAACGGCTCTGCGTATCTCGCTAAAGCGAGATATCCACCGCCCCACGTCCTGCTTCCCACGCGGGTGCGTTCCTCCATTAATGAGCGGATTCCGCCATCAACGCGGGCATAACGAGAGAGCGTAACTGACGGCGAGAATCTCGCACCGGCTCGCCCCACGCGACCACTATATAAACCTCTTTTTCAGGCGACTCAGAACGAGAATTAATTCCAATATGCCGCTACTCTGCTCTTATTCCACGGTATTAACTTGATCGTCAGAGGGTCCTACAATGGTCACTCATCCCGGGGCTTTCTTTGCAGATAGCTCGCCGTCAATACCAACTCATTGAGATCCACACACTCAACTCTCAAACCAAATCTCAGCCGCACAAAACCGCTCGCACAAAATCGACAGAGGACAACCTCTGAGGGAGATCACAACCTACATCAATCCTTATTGACTCAAAATTCAAAACCTGGGGAAATAAGTATTCAAGACTTGCTCTAATGCCTTGCTCTTCTTGTCACCAGCACTCTGACCAATCAACACAAGACGCCCTCATTAGGAAGATAAGCTCATTAGCTCCTCTGAATTTTGCTGAAAACACCCCTGCATTCCTTTCGATCTAACCATGAAATATTAATGCAATTAAGTTGTTAAGAGCCTGATTGTTTCGCAAAACTTGCTTGGAATTAGGCTGAATTACCCGGCGAATTACTTTTCACAAAGACCCATTATAGTGGAATAAGCATATTGGTGCTTGGTTCACAAGAATTAGATTTGGGCCGATGCCGAAAAACGTCATTAAATCGGCAGAAAAATGGAAATTGAAATTAGTTAGTCTTTTGCATTAGACTTGGGAAGAAATTGATGCCATGTACTCTTGGGCTCCAACCATGAGTCTTTGCCTTTGACGCCACATCCCCCATGGCCTGAATTCTCATCTTCTTCTTACAAACAAATATGACGAATATTTAACTTCAAAAAAATCTAAGAAAACTTTGACAACCAAACACTAAAATTGGAAATCAGAAGACAATGGATGTTTAGGATTTCTGATAAAAATCCAAATCCTATTTTAGATTTCTTTTAGCCAAACAGCACTTAAAATGACATAATTTTAGGAAATTATGAACATTTCTATTTCCTCATAGTTTGACCATCACATCCATATCCGAGCATGTATTGACCAGTCAACTTAGGGCCGACCTAATAATCAGTCAAAAGAGCCAAATATATTTTCAAAGGGAACGAAATCGATCTTGTCATTCGAAAAGTGACGCATGTACGTAATAAAAAGGAAAATTAAGGGAGAGAGAATTAGTAGTGAGGAAATAGAGGAGTAAGTTGTCTTGTTTGAAATTTTGATATTTCAACGTGTGTGACGCATGAGAGAGAATCATGAATTGGGGACCAAGGGATTTGCACGTAGTAGCTAATACCTCAGGCCCTGGCCATAATTTTCTCACCATTTCTTTTTCTTTTTGTTCCTTGTTGATTTGAATACTTGAGTTTTTTTTGACGTGTGATATATTTGATTCTATGGTTCCGGAAAGAATACAAGCCCAAACTATCAGTTCTTTCGTCTCAAAATGGATCATGTTGATTAAAATTAATTTCAGAGCTGCGGTTTGCTGCTTTTACGGTTTTTGGGCTTGAAAAAAATTCAAGGGCGTTTTCTGATAAGTTTCAATGCGGATATGATTTAACCCTGTGGGATCTCATCTCATCTGTTGTGTCTTGGTGCGCAGCGGAATATCAAACACCTGATCTAAACTAAGATCTCTTTAAAAGAATAACAAATAAAAATAATTCAAAAACCAAATAACACAAGAGATTCGGAGAAAATTAGAGATCTTTATTAGAACTTTAGAGGGGAAAAACCCTTACAAGAGTTACAAACCCTCTTCTTATAGATCTCCAACGGGATCTTCTTCTTTTCTCTCAAAGTTTTTCTTAATGATCCCTTGATCCTTTATAGAGCCGTCGTTTCGTCTCTCTTAAATTTTATGATCAAACTTCACCTAAACTTTAACCCGCAACATCCTATTTATACCCTATACAAATCTGATATATAATAATAATACATTAATTATGAAACTGCCCTCCAAAATCATGTCATTCAAGATAAACTCGAATCTGATATTTCGCGAAACCCGTCGAAAGACATCTAACCCTATGAAGGTCAGACATCTGAGCTCCCTCTGTGCGTCCGGCAAAGAGTCGCCAGACGTCTGAAGTATAAGATTCGGACGTTTGTGCCTCCTCTGAAAAAAGAGCAGAGCACATCCAGACGTCTGACCCTTTATGGGTCAGACGTCCGTCTTTTCTCTGGATTTCTGCAATTTGACTAACAGACGTCTGACCTTATATAAGCCAGACGTCTAGACCTTTTCTGAAACCGTGTGCAGTCTCGACAGATAAAACATCCTTCACACCATCATCTTCTTTGCTCCCATTCATTAGTTATATGTCTTTTTTCCAATTGCTTCTAATTGTTATCACACACTTATACTATGGATTCTTCCTCCCATTTAACTTTTTAGGTTAGAAGTGAATGTATATAATTTCAGTATCAACAGATAGTCATCTTTGCGATTGAAATATGGGAGGTTATATCATATTACCAAAATATTTTATAACTATCACACCCCGTTTCCTAAAAGACAGGAGCAAAAAAACGAGGCCCGCGGCGTATTTATTTCGAGAAGATCATTTTCCGGAATAAATATGTTATGCGTAAAATAAGCAATATAGCATACAAGAAAAGTTAAGCAAGTGAATTAAAACTTCAACAATTTTATTTAAATTCATAAATCTCACATAGTTGGGATACAAGATAACTGAAAACAAAGTACAATAATATGAAATTCCTAAACAGGTGGCATAAGGAAACTAAACCTGGAAAGAAAACTAGAGATTGGCCTGCGAAGCAAGCTGGTCGTAATCCCTGCAGTCGCTTCTATCTCTTCAGTCTTTAGATCATCCGACGAACATCCAAATGAAAGAAGAGATGGATGGATGCTCATTAGTGAACTTGCGCTCGGTAAGTCCTCAAGAAAAGAAGTGAAATATAAAAGTATAATGAAAAAATAGAAGGATAGACAAAATGATATGGTGATTAAGCATAATGTAACATTTCGTAAAAATTTAAAGTATTATTCTGCATTCATTTAATAATAAAATAAATTTTTAAATATGAGACAACATTTATCTTTTTTCAAAAAAGTCTATTATTTTAATGTGTCATGGAAAAATTATGTTGTTTTCATTTGAATTGGTTAAGTTTCTTTATTTTGGTATATTGTAAGAAGGGAATATGTTAAGCGAAGTCGTACCTGTTCCCCTCCGAAAGACGCGGCGAAAACGCAGCGAACGTCTTGCCTGAATTTCGGGGCAGATGCTAATTGGTGCTATCCGTCTACCTCTCCGAAGATACCAAGTTGATTTATGGCATCATGTATCGAAGGTTTAAACGGATGCGGCCGATATAGCAGACTTCGTCAGATTCCCCCTCGTTTGAGCGGTTTTTGATTGTGGGGACGCTCTTCCCTGCAGGTGCAAGCCCCTGCAGTTAATTACGCTACCGCATCGCGGTAACAAATTTCTCCTTCTCCAGATGGTCACTTCGGGTTGTGGGTGTTTGTTTTGTTTGTGTTTGCCCATGGATTGTATACGGAGACTAATTTATATTGTCGCCCATAGGGCGTGAATTAGTCCAAATCCGTATTTTCTTAGATTTGGGTTTGGGGTTTAGGTTTAAGGATACGTTAGTCTCATTTGAGACTAAGATCAACTTAAACGTTTGTTAAGAATACGTTAGTCTAATTTTAGATCAACTCAACGTTTGTTAAGGACACGTCAGTCTAATTTTAGACTGAGATCAACTTAACGGGATCATTTAGATCCAACAAAAGAGCATTTGAACTCTATTGTTTAGTTTAGGAACATTGCGGTCGATTACCAGTTTAAGGACATAGTGGTCCAAGGTTAAGGACATCATAGTCCGTGAGTTTAAAGACCTCACAGTCAAGGTTAAGGACATCATAGTCCGTGAGTTTAAAGACCTCACAGTCAAGATTAAGGACATCATAGTCCGTGAGTTTAAAGACCTCACAGTCAAGGTTAAGGACATCATAGTCCATGGGCTTAAGGACCCCACAGTCCGTAGTGTGTTTGGTTGTCGGGACCCATCACCTCTCTGAAGACGTTGAAGGATTACAACGACAAATATCAGAGAAGTTCAGAGATGTACCCTTGAACCAATTTTGGTTGGGAGATCTATAGTTCAATTTGGGACTAAAGTCTGTTAAAAGGTTTATGAGCATATGGGTTCAGTTGATATGAGTTGAGGACTTACAGCCAATCTTGGGCAAAGTCCAATAAATGTTTAACATTTTATTGTTCTGGCAATTGAGCCATTACTTAGGCTTGGCCCTTTTAGTAGTGCTGAGCATTAGGTCCTGACAATTTTTGTCTTGTATTGAATGCATAACATTCATCAGAACAAAGTGTGTTCTGACAGCGCACCACGTGGCGCATCAGGCGCTTTGCGCCAGTTAAAGAGCGCATTGCACTTCTGTCGGGTAGCGCACACGAAGGGGACACTTGTCGCTCTTAGCGCTAGTTTATGAGCGCGTTGCGCTTTTAATTTATGAGTGCGTTGCGCTAGTTTGTTGGCGCGCCAATGAGTGACACGTGGTGCGCTTGACTTTGAGCGCCAGCCCATGAGCGCAGTGCGCTGTTTCAGAAGCGCAAAACGCAGATTGTATCTTTGGTTGACACGTGGCATGTTTTGGCGCAAAGCGCCGATCCAAGGAGTGCAAAAGCGCAGTTCATGAGTGCAAGGCACTTTTCAATAGCGCAAAGCATATCTGATCAATTTTAAAATCATAGAGCAAATTTTTTGTTCTTCTTAAAGGAGGCTTTGCCTCAAGTTTCAAGAACAAAGGTTCTTGTTTTTATAAAAGGCTCTGCCTTTATAAATCAAAAAATCTGTGAATGAAGTAAATACTTCTTTTATTTTTATGATGAGATCTTTTGATCTCTTTCTTTTTATCAAAAACCTTGGTGTTTTTTCAGATCTATTATCTTTTTTAGAAGATAGTTCTTTTTTTTACGAGATGGTTTCATCTCTGTTATTCCAGAACATAGTTCTTTACCTTGAAAATGAAGAAAAGTCTTCTTTTTTCTAAGAGCTTGCTCTTCTTTTTCAGAGGGTTTCTCTCTCTCTTTTCTTCTCTCTTCTCTCTTCTGTATCTTTTAGACTTGAAGTCTAGGGTCCTTTATATAGGGCCAAATAATTTGTTAAATCAGTTTTAAGAGATCTTTCTCTGATTGATTTGGGAATATTTCCCACCGTTGGATCTTTTGATCCCAAGGCTTCTATTTTACAGAAGATAATTTTTACGTTTTAATAAGATTGGAAAGATCTTTCCATAACAGAATTTTAGTTCTGATTAATTAATAATTTATTATTAGTAGATCTTTTAATCTGGCGGTAGGGAATTTTAATTCCAGTGCTGGCGCACCTACGTTCGACATGTGGCGCGCAGCGCAGAGCGCAGCGCAACTGCGCTAGCGCACCTGTGTTGGACACATGGCGCGCAGCGCAGAGCGCTGGATCTGAAGCGTTGCTTCAACTTTTAAATTTTAAATTTCAATTTTTAAAACAGAGCTTTGCTCTGATTGGGGGCGCGCTGCCTTGGGCACGGCGCTCCTGGCGCGTCTGCTTTTGACACGTGGGGCACAGCACGCAGAATCTGAAGCGTTGCTTCAATTTAAATTTTGAATTTGAACAGAGTTTTGCTCTGATTGGGAAAACAAATGCCCCCCCACCGTTGCGCTCACGTGGCACACACGTGAGTGCAGCGGTGGCAACATCTGAGCCCTTAGATCAACTCAGAAGTTGAAGAGACAGTTCAGTGCCTATAAATAGGACCTTTGGTCCTTTAGATGATTTTCATCTTCTTCTTAAGAATTTTCACTTCTGAGAATTTCATTCTCCCACAGAGCATAGCTCTCCTGTTTAAAACTTTTTCAAGAGTAAAACTCTGTCAAAACTTAGTTAAAGTTAAGAACTTTTAATAAATTAGGGTTTTACCCATTAACAGAGCCTTGCTCTTCATAGATCTTTGATCTAAAGAAAACCCATTTAGGGTTTCATTAACAGAGCTTTGCTCTCCTGAACATGTAGATTTTTTAATCTCTTGTGTAGAACTCTTAAGAGTTTGTTCATGAATCTTAAAAATAAAATTTTATTTTTTGATGGATCATCTTCTCAGAGCAGGGCTCTTCTTGAGGAATTTTATTCCTTCATCATTAGACTTTGACAGATGTCTGTCTAGTAAAGAGCGCTGCTCTCAATGGGAGTTTTACTTCTCTGCCCAAGAGATTTCTCATTTAATAAGAATCCCTTGCGGATTTCCTCTTTTAATGACAGCATCATCCAATGATGAAGCTGTTTTGTTAATGATGAACTGCCATCTAGATTTTGTAGGTCCCCTTTTGTCCCTTTTAACTGCATTGCAGTTCGGCACGGACTTATAGTACTTTGTAATAGAATTTAATTTATAGCATGGGCAGCTGAAAATTCACTCTTTTTTGTGCAGGTATTATGCCTTCCGACGCCTCCTTCCCGTTCATTCGCTCTGAAGGCGGGTTCCCTGAAGCACCCGTTGACCGTGAGGTTTTTGCGTTGATAAAAGACCATGACCCGGAGCACAAGAGCTTTCGTTTATGGGGTAAATGGTATGACCAAATTATCATGGGCCGACGGAGCTTTTCTTGTGCGACACCCTCGGAGCCTATTAAAGCGATTGCTTATGCAGATGCGCCTCCGATAAATTACACTGTGGAGGAGGTCAACTGAACATCGGAAGGTCTCCTTCAGCCTTCTATCGCCGCAATACCAGTGCAGCCGCCGGTAGCTTTGGACATCCTAGGGCGACGCATATGTCAAGGCGAGTCGCGTCCTTGGGGACAGCCGTACAATGTAGGACTAACTCCCCGTCACCCAGCCGGAGATTTGCAGTGGGCCCGGTATATCTTATCGGCGAGGAAATCACAGTTGATGAAGCTCGGATTGTATTCCGCCGTTTATGCTTCTTTGTTTCAATATTCCACACCCCCTACATGGTGGATCAGGGCATTTCTGGAACAGTGGAACATTCCAACTCACACCTTCCTCCTGTCAGATCGAAAAGTTTCCATTTCTTTGGAGGAGTTTGCAGAGATCTCAGGTTTACCCGTTAGGGGAGAACATTATGAGGAATTGTTTCCCCCGGATGAGTATGTTTTCGTCACCAAATCCATGGTAATAGGTCTTACTCCCGAGAATGCTATTCAATATCAATTTCCGAGCTTGATAAAGGTATTGAATATGTATGAAAACCTCCCTCTCACATCCGAAGGTCGTGGAGTTAATTTTAGGGCTTTTATTGCTTATTTTCTTCGCCCGGAAATGTTGAAGGGAGAAGTCGATAAATTTTCCAGTCTTGACGACCCCTTCGGCTTGGGTTTAGGCAATCTGCCGGCGACGGAGGTAGATCAGAAAAGCTTCTTTCTACTTGATACCCCGGTCATCCCTTTTACAGAGCTGGCGGCTCCTGGGATTGATGAAGAAACATTCTTTCTATGGTTCCTTGGATTGTGGCTGAGTTGGTTTGCGCTTCCTATGCACCATCGCCGCATGATGCCGTCCGTCTTCTATCCTGCGCATCGAATGGTTGCCGGGATACCCGTAGCTGTGGGGATTGCTGGGTTAGCCCATATGTATCACGGTCTCAGCTTGGCAGCTGATACCACTGAGCCAGGGGTGCAGTCGGTAAATTTCCCGATGCATTATTTTACGTCATGGCTTGAGTTACATGTGCTAGGCGTCTTTGGCATCAACAAGAGGCCTAGTTTTTATGACAGGTGCAGGTTCCCTCGGATCATGCAACTGGTTGGCGCTTCTATCGTGACTCCGACGCAACGGGAAGCTAGAGGCTTGCTTCTTCGCCCGCGCACGGTTGGGGCTGGCATGTCTTTTACCGATAAAATTTTGACTGTTGGCCAGGAGCCGGGGAAGACGGTGCTGTCCTTGCAGGACATATTTAATGATGGGGTCTCCGTCTTGAAGGCTCGGGAGATTCTTCATCTGTACTCTATCCGGCCGGGCTTTCTTGTATTCAAGATGAATGACTCGGCTTTATTCATGAGGTATAATCCGCATCGCTTCGCCCAACAATTAGGTTACAATCAGGGCGTCCCACTTGAGACTTTTTTGGTCGAACCTGCTGCTACTGAAGAGGGAATGCGGAGCGCACTGCATCATTTCATGCACTTGAATACAGGGTCCAACTTCTTTATCAGCGAACCGAGCTGTGTCCCAAAGGCCCTTAATGCATACGTGGCGTGGTATCAACATTCAATGGGCGCCGTCATCAGGGAGGAGAAACGATTGTTGCTTGACCGCAAGGGTGCAGTGCCGGCTGGTGATCGTAATGTTGCTCTGAAGCGACGGAACATTGTTCATCTTCCCCTGAGAGAGGTCACTGTAGTTCAGCCTCCACATGTGCTAAGCCCTATGCGCGGGTTGTCCCCATCCAGCACGCCTGAAAAAGAGGTGGCTGCCGCATCCCCAGACTCGGACATAGGAAAAGAAATTGGGACTCGTCATCCAAAGACGTCTACCAAACGAAAACTCATGTCATCGGCTCCCGGCGCCCGTCCTCAGAAGAAGAAGAAGCAAGTACTTTCTTTGGACACCATATTAGGCTCGACACCCCCTGCTCCGTTTAGCGAAGGCTTGAGCGAATATGGGACCAACGAGGGTTTATTCGGGATGCTTGATGATACCGATTTGGAGGTCGCCATTGAAGCTTCCAAACAATCGGCCGCCCTCGAAAAGGAATTGGCCGCCCTTGCGCAGTCAGGTATACTTTATCCTTATCTCTCAACTGTTTATTTCACTTTTTTTTATCATACTTTGACTGACACTTCATGTTTTAACAGGTGCCTCTACAGAAGAAGCCATTGCTGCTTCGCTTAAAACCTTTGAAGAGGAGGAAAGGCTTCGCGCCTCATTGCCAACAAAGGCTTCACTTGAACGACCGATGATGGATATCGTAATGGTTCCGGAGGTAAAACCTAGCCCTAGTGATAATATCTCCTTGGCGAAGGTCTTGAAGAAGCCTCCTCTCTCTGTCAAAACCGAGAAGCGGCCCAAAAAACATACGGCCAGGGGAAAGAAGCGATCTTCTGCAATCATTAGCTCTAGATCAAGGCGGGGGAAGAAGGCCGTTACTAATCCACCGGAAGACGGTCTTCTTTTCCCTGGTTCATCTGCCGAGGAAGCCGCACAATTGGCTGAGGCTATAAGACGCTCACAAGACGAATCCGAAAATGTAAGGATCCCGAAAAGGCCTTACCCTGCGGTGATCTTTTACGAAGACCCTCTGTGGATACGACGACTATTCATAGGCCCTCTGGAAGAATGGGGGGAAAGGGCTCTTAAGCAGGCCGTCTCAGCCGACGCCGAGGCTGCACTTTCATTGTGGACCGGTGGCCACGAGTCTATCTTTGAACCTCGGCGAGCGTACCTCCTCAGGAAGGAGCGTCGGCTTGAACAAGCCATATTAGAAGCTCCCTTGCGCATCGGTATGTTCATGTATCTCTTTGTAATATTTTGTATTGCTTGAATATATATATATATATATATATATATATATATCCTTATCCTCGTACAAACTTTGCAGGGACTTCGGCGATGGCAGAGAAGCTGAGTCCAAGTCGCGTCCTGACTATGGACTTCGTAGATAACCCCGATGAAGCACTAATCAGTGTGGAGGGGGTTGACGCCATTGATGTTCCTGCGACGGAGCTTCCCTTGGTGATTCCTGCTCTCCAGGTGATTGCTCCTCCGGAAGAGGCATCTTCATTGGCTACGGATCCAATGGATCTTTCTGGGGACGGCCCGGTGACTGTGGGACAGGTGGTCGAAGCCACTGTCGTTTCATTAGAGCATGTAGCGATGGTCACTGCTTCTCCACCGGACGCTATTATACTAGCCGACATCCCTGATGATTTTCTTGGGAACACGAAGGGGGGTGAGGAAGTCGCTGCATCCAGTGATGCCCTTGTCGTGGTCCCGACCGGTGACTTACTAGGTAAATTTTAGGTTATTTCTTTCTATTCTATTCTGCAATCCCTTTTCTACCTTTTCTGAAAGTACTTTTGTTTTGAATGCAGCTGCGGTGGGCGTTGAGGTTGTGCCCCTCGAGGAAGCGCCACCAGTTACCGCTTTGACGGCGATCGCCCCTCCATCTTCTCTTATATCTTCTCAAATGCTGGAAGGTATGGGTTTGTGACAAATTTAAGTCGGGGACAGTATCTTTCGTGTACCGACCATGTATCATCCTGATCTCGCAGGAGTTCTTCTTGATCATTTGTATCAGGTGCTGAACCCGCACTTCTCTTTCCCATCGGAGATTGCTTCATCTGGTGGTGTCAGTGAGTATCTTTTCTAAATGATGTCTTTTCTTTAACGGGCAGTCACATCATTGCTAATCCCTCTTTGTATTGCTTGTAGCCTTACAAATCGAAGGTGGAGACGAGGCTATCGTTGCGCCGCCAGTACTCCCAGCTTTGCCCCCTGTTGCAGCCGGTATAGTAGACTCTACTTTTCGCGTATTTTCTTTATTTCCTGAGCAGACATCTGATTATGATCTATTTTGCAGCAATCACATCGACTCCAGCCCCGTTCGAGTCTCGCATTATAATGCCGGCATGGCCTTTTTCCAAACGTCCATCATCCAAAGGTGCTGTGACCAGTCTACGCATGCTGAGCGAATATATCGAGGAGCTTGACGCGGAGACTCCCACATCTGCTGCGGATTTTGCCGCAGAGGTTAACCCTATGCTGGCGACGCTCATGAACTTTCATGGTGAGAGCGTCGTTGAGTCTTGGGTTAGCCGCTGCAGGAAAATCGAGGCTTGTTTGTATGAGCTCGAGGTCAGACGTCCTGCTCCCGAGGTCCTGGCTGTGAACTCTCAACGGGCTGCATGGGTCGAGCAGAGCACTCCTTACTTTCGTCATCTCGAACAAGAAGCGGTCTTAAAGCATAAGGAATGTGAAGAGACTTCAGGCGAATCTGCTCGACTGCATGCTCAAGTTGACGCCAATGCTGTGCAGTTGAAAACCATCTTTGAGGGCCTTTTACGATGCATTTCTGATGGGCTAACGCTAAGGCAGATGGTCGACCTCATCGAGCAGGATGCGTGGAGTCGTGAGGCAGCTCGGCGGGTCGTTGAT
Organism: Agapanthus africanus; assembly: GCA_030015575.1. Lineage (NCBI taxonomy): Eukaryota > Viridiplantae > Streptophyta > Magnoliopsida > Asparagales > Amaryllidaceae > Agapanthus > Agapanthus africanus. The sequence goes on along the minus strand of CM057340.1, from coordinate 749,670,196 downwards.
GAGCAACTTTCGTCTTATTTTGCAACAACGGGCTCAGGTTGAAACGGAGTTGGCCGTGGCAGCTGATCGTGACGAGAGGCTGATGGGAGTGCATGAGCAATTGATTGGCCTACTGCAGATGCTTCCCTCCCAATAGTAGCATTTTGCGCCATTTGTAAATTTTGAATAAAATGTATTCATTTTTCTTTATCCTTTCAGCTGATGTAGCTTGTACTCAATTGAATTCATGAATAAAAGATATATTTCTTTCGCAATGTCTTGTGTCATCTCTCTGCTTTCTTCTTTCTTTTGTTATCAGCATGTCACCTTAGCAAGCATAGCCGGCAGATGACAGGGTGAGCATCTTGTTTTGGATTCTTCGAGGGGTAGTGATGGCTTAGGAGGCAGGTTCAGATCTGCTGCCTAAGACTTTTTAATTTCATGAGCCGTGAGGGTCTCATGAAGACTTTTCTCCCTACGAGTCGAGAGGATCTCGCAGGTGTATTTTCTCCTTAGGAGTCATGAGGATTCCTAAGTGCGTTTTCCCTTATAAGTCGTAAGGATCTTATAAGAGAATTTTCCTTCTTACGAGTCGAGAGGACCCGTAAGCAGTTGTTTCCCTCCTTGTCGAGATTCGACTTTGGAGAGTGTGACCCGTGAATAGTATGTAGGAGTCCATTTTGAACTAACTTGCAGGGCCCCAGTGCTTAGAAAACCAATTCTTATCCCGATTGCCTAAGGTTTTTCCCTGCGAGTCGAGACGAATCGAGCATTTCTCGCAAGGATATCCTAACGTCACAGTTAACCTCTGCTCTTTACGACAAAGGTCCGTTAGGGTTTTGTGGTACTAAGGTTTTGTCCCTCGTACCGTCGTGTTGGCTGATGTATTCCTCGATAGGCAATCTTGCTTGTTCGAGTAGCCTTGCGACTGTCGTGTCTCTGATCCCTTCGGGGGCTGGACAAGACGTCTTCAAGCAATCCTCATAGGCAGTTTGACCGTCGGAAGAGCAAGCGTTAGGAATTTTTCCATGTCGCTTTTTACTTGAGGTTAGGCCCATTTTGGAGAGCCTCGATGAGTCATAACCACTCCGCGCTGGTGTGGGATGATCTCCGATAGTCTTTCAGGTTTTATATGAGTTGCCGTCAAGACCCTGAAGCTAGGAATTTGGCCTTCACTTCATTTGTTGGCATTGCGTCTGCTGTATCGAGACGAATGTCGCGGTTGTCTCTAGGTTGCTGGTGAACCGTCGAGGTTTGGAACTAGGGATTTTGCCATGGCTCCGTTGTTTGATTGTCGCGTCTGAATCCTGCTGGAGGAAGAACGCTGTGGTGACATCTCGTCTGCTGTATCGAAACGAACGTCGAGGTGGTGACCACTCCGCGCTGGTGTGAGATGATCTCCGATAGTCTTTGAGGTTTTATATGAGTTACCGTCAAGACCCTGAAACTAGGAATTTGGCCTTTGCTTCGTTTGCTGGCATTGTGTCTGCTGTATCGAGACGAATGTCGCGGTTGTCTCTGGGTTGCTGGTGAACCGTCGAGGTTTGGAACTAGGGATTTTGCCGTGGCTCCGTTGTTTGATTGTCGCGTCTGAATCCTGCTGGAGGAAGAACGCTGTGGTAACATCTCGTCTGCTGTATCGAGACGGACGTCGAGGTGGTGACCACTCCGCGCTGGTGTGAGACGATCTCCGATAGTCTCTCAGGTTTTATATGAGTTGCTGTCAAGACCCTGAAGCTAGGAACTTGGCCTTCGCTTTGTTTGCTTTAGCGTGTCCGAATCCTGTTGGGGGAAGGACGCTGTAGTGACATTTTGTCTGCTGTATCGAGACGAACGTCAAGGTGGTGATCACTCCGTGCTGGTGTAGGGTGATCTCTAGTGGTCTTTCGGGTTTTATATGAGTTGTCGTCAAGTCCCTGAAGCTAGGAATTTGGCCTTCGCTTCGTTTGCTTTGGCGTGTTCGAATCCTGTTGGAGGAAGGACGCTGTAGTGACATATCGTCTGCTGTATCGAGGCGAACATCGAGGTGGTGACCACACCGCGCTGGTGTGAGATGATCTCCGATGGTCTTTCAGGTTTTATATGAGTTGCCGTCAAGACCCTGAAGCTAGGAATTTGGCCTTCACTTCATTGTTTTGGCGCGTCCGAATCCTGCTGGAGGAAGGATGCTGTGGTGGGTCTCCAGGCTGTAGATGTGGCCGTCGAGACTTGGAACAAGGGACTCTGTCGTGGCTCCTTTGTTTTGACCGCGAGGTCTTTTGTTGACGTTGTACCTGCATCACGCTGGACTGCGAAGGAACGCCGTTGACATTGCGTCTGCTGTAGCGAGACGAATGCTGAGATGGAGTTGAGATTTTGCCATCACTCGGCTTTGTTTTGACCGTGAGGTCTTTCATTGACATTGCATCTGCATCCTGCTGGACTGAGAAGGAACGTCGTAGTTGACATTACGTCTGGTGTAATGAGACGAATGCTGAGATGGTCTTTAGGTTGTCTGTGAACCGTCGAGACTTGGCTCTCTTTCTGATGGAGCCTGGTGGGAAGGTATGGTTCCCTTTTTGTTTGTGCCCCTGGATTGTATACAGGGATTGATGTGATATCACCTGTAGGGCATGAATTTCATTTTTTTTTATTTCTTTCCGTGATACTCTATCATTTCAGCTTTAATATCGTGAAGGTCGCGATTGCCCAATCATTTCGGCTATCTTTCGCGGTGCCCAATCATTTCGGCTATTTATTTCATTTTTACTCGCTGCTTTTTATTGCGAGTTGCCCAATCATTTCGGCTATTTATTTCATTTTTACTCGCTGCTTTTTATTGCGAGTTGCCCAATCATTTCGGCTATTTTGCATGCATACATTTTTACTTGCTGATTTTGTTGCAAGTTGCCCCATCATTTCGGCTATTTCGTATGCATGTGTGGCTCACTAGCTTCTTGCTGCAAACTTGGGATTATATATCGATTTCGGCATCAACGCCGCTACAACTGGAATATTTCCAGGAGCGAATCATCATTTGCTTCTATCGATGTTGAACAAAGGTGTCTTAGCGAATAGGGTTAGGGTCCTATCGACTAAGGCTTTTGACTTCATGAGCCGTAAGGGTCTCATAAAAGTATTTCTCCCTACAAGTGATGATCTCGTAGGTGTGTTTTCTCCTTAGGGATCGTAGGGATCTCTAAGTGTATGGTCTCTTATAAGTCGTAAGGATCTTACAAGAGTGCTTTCTCCTTATAAGTCGAGAGGACTTGCAAGGGCTGTTCACCATGTAGACATATCCCTAGTCATGGATGGGACTTTGTTAGGAAAATGTTTATTCGCGCCCATGGATTGTATACAAGGGTCAGCATTGAGTCGCTTGTAGGGCAGAATCGGGGATTGTGATGGCTTAAGAACATGTTCAGATCCCTGTAGCTTAAGGCTTTTGAATCCTATGAGCCGTGAGGGTCTCATAGGGGGAATTCTCTTTACGAGTCGTGAGGATCTCGTAAGTGTATTTTCTCCTTAGGAATCGTGAGGATTCCTAAGTGTATTTCTCCTTTGTGAGTCGTAAGGATCTCACGCAGGTGGTTTCTCCTTACAGGGTCGAGAGGACCATGCAAGTGTCTTTTAACGAGATTGCGCCCTTTCGGGTTTTCACAAAACTCGCCGGTAGTCCTGCTGTTTTTACTCACGGAGCCCTCTCGGGTTTTCATCCGTGCCCATTTTGCTTATGAACATACCGTTTTTTTTGTTTTTTTTACGAGTCTGCGCCCTTTCGGGTTTTCACAAACATAATCGGTAGTCCTGCTGTTTTTACTTACGGAGCCCTTTCGGGTTTTCATCCGTGCCCATTTTGCTTATGGACATACCATTTTTTTTGGCCACGTCAGCCTGAGGATACCGCGGGCCGGTAGTAGTTTAACGATGTTTCGGTCATTATCCAGTTTCAGGACATAATGGTCCATTGTTAGTTTAACGACGTCTCGGTCTTACGCCAGTTTTAGGACATAGTGGTCCGCCGTCGCCGTATTTGAGGCGAATCTCTAGTTTACTGACTTTTCGGTCTATGGGGCTTTCCCTATGAATGAGCACGATGCCTCCGGCATGTCCACCTTTTTAGGGGCATGGGGTTGTGGCGGTTTCACCTTCCAATTTTCCGATAACGCGAACTTGCCTTGTTAGTATTGGTCTTCAACCCAGTTTTTGAAGACGTAGCAGTCTTCGATCGGATGGCTCAATACTCGGTGGTAGGGACAGTAATTTGGATTGTTGACGTCGTTTGGCTGCAACGGACGTTTTGGATCTGGCAGATTGATGAGTCCGTTGCGTACTGCCAGCTCGAACAGTCTCCTCGTTTTATCTTGGGGAAACGAGTAGGGACGTCCCAGTCTCTCCTCAAGGGATGGGCGTGGAACCATATTGTTTTGGCAAACAATCGGCTTTAAGTTGCTCGGCCGTTGTTGAGTATTGGCAACGAAGGTTGCTTTCCCTTTGCCCTTTTCATTCCAAGGCTCCGTCTTTGAAGGAGATGGTCTATGACCCATCTGATCCATTTGGGCCAACTTGTCAATCAAGGCCTGGAAAGTAGTTGGCTTGAAGAACATCATGAACTGGGAGATGGCCGCTTGAGGGTCAAGAGTGCCCACCGCCGGCGCTTCATCGATCCGCTGTTCGCATTTCGACCACAGATTCCGCCATCGTATTGCATATTGAACCCATGTTTCTCCTGGCCTTACCCTGGCGTTGATCAATGCAGTGATCGGGGTGCACTCGTTGGCGCTTGCAAATCTTTGTGTAAACAGCAGCTCTATCTCCGCAAATGTTTTGACAGAGTCGTTAGGCAGCTCCGAATACCATTCGAAGGCTGTTTTCGCTAAGCTGCCGACGGTTTGGCGAAGCAATAGTTTGCCGTCGCCTCTAGTGTTGCCGCATAAGGCCCTGAATTGAGAGACATGCTGATGTAGATTCCCCGTCCCTTTATATACATGGAACTTAGGGATCGTATATCCCGGCGGGTAACTTATTTGGTCATACCAGCCTGGATAGGGTCGTCCGGTCTTAACAATTTGGCCAGCCGCTTCATTCGCCTGGTGAGCTCGTATTTGTTGAGCTATATAATCATCGAGCGCAGCTTTTGAGATGGTCTCCTCTTTGGCTGCTGAACAAGCTGGAAGGGGGTTTGACATCTCCACTCGGTCATCTTCGAGGATAATCGGAGGATCTTCAGCTAGAGGGTCCGGCTGGATCATCATTCCCACCATGTCTTGGAAGAGAAGCGCCATTCGTTTTATATTGGCTGCCTGTTCTGCAGCCTCTCTGTCCTTCTTTTCAAGGACTCTGCGTAGGAAGTCAGCATCGGTTTCCTGCTCGTGACGCTGTTCTGATGACGCCTCCAGGTTTTCTTTTGGCCCGGTAAGTGCGGCCATTTGTGTTAGCATTTCGTGAAGCTTCTGTTGCTGCTCCTGGGCTTTTGTCACGGATCGGGTGAGCGGTTGGTGACCCGTCGAAGTGCGGCTTTTTTCTTTTCCGGAAGCCATGTAAACGGTATGCACCATTATGCCCCCAGACTTGGGGCGTTTGGGCTCGGCGTCTTTGTGATCTACCGTAGTCACAGGGGCTTTCTCTGGCCTCCTTTTCTTTTGAGCAGTTGACGTTGAGGGGGCCGTTGCAGTGGGCACCCAGGCAGTTGTCGTCCTTTGTGGCTTGCTAGGACGGTTCTCTTCCTGCTGAATCTTCAGCTTCTTCTGTCGGCGAAGATAGTCTTGATCGATCACTGACTCTTGGACGCGTCGCCAGACTTTGTAGATTTTGGAGGATAGCCGCTGAGGGGACCGCTCCGGCTTCATTTCTGTAACATTCTCCACAGGTGGAGGAGATATTTTCAATACGGCGGTAGGAGAGTTCCTGCGCACTTTGTTCAGCAATTCAAAGCTGTTCCCGGTTGGAACAACAGCATTGACTTCCACCGTTGGGGCTGGTGGAGTTAGCCCAGAGGGGGAGTTGCCCCACGGCTTCCTCACTCGACGCCAGTGGCGACGTCGAGCGTGTCGAGCCGATGGTATTGGTTCGGTGATGGGGATGGCTTTGTTTTGCCCCCTGTTCAGGTGAGGCGCCGCCGGTACCAGCCTCTTGAAGACCGAGTTCCGTTTAGCAGTAGTGTCTAGCCTGTCAAATGCAGACTTTTGAGCAGGAGCGGGAGTGGGAGCTGGAACAGTCAGTCTTGCAAAGACCGACCCATTGGTAGGAGAAGCCTCCTTGACGACTTCATGAGCAGGAATGCCTATCCTCTTCGTGATAACTCCTTCCGGTATCGCGGGCTTCTTCATAGGCTCACTTGAGCTTTGGCCCAGTTTGCTGAAAACTGAGGCATTGGGCTTGGGCGACCTGTTGAGAGGGGACACGGTAGTTGTAAGCCGTTCAAAGACCGACTTCTTCGGAGCTTCTTGCGACGACATTAGGGAATTGAAGCTCATCGGTGGGAGCATAGTCCCAAAGAATAGCCCAGTGGTGGCCTGAGTCACCTGTTCCACCGGCAAAGCGAAGATGGAGACCGCTTGGGGTCCGTAAGTCACTCCTCCGGACGGGATGGAGCGAGAGTTGCAGTTGCAGTTAGTACAGTTTGAAGCCATTGATCTTCTGTCTTCTGCACGGAGTAAGGCACCAAATCTAAGTATCTCAAATCCACATGCAACCATATCAAACCGTGATTCGTTCGTGAACACGACACACGAAGTGTGGAGTGGAAAGAGGAAAAGGTCCCACCGGGCGTGCCAGAATCTGTTCCCCTCCGAAAGACGCGGCGGAGACGCGGCGTGCGTCTTGCCTGAATTTCGGGGCATATGCTAATTGGTGCTATCCGTCCACCTCTCCGAAGATGCCAAGTTGATTTATGGCACCATGTATCGAAGGTTTAAACGGATGCGGCCGATTAGCGGACTTCGTCAGATTCCCTCTCGTTTGAGGGGTTTTTGATTGTGGGGACGCTCTTCCCTGCAGGCGTAAGCCCCTGCAGTTAATTACGCTACTGCATCGCGGTAACAACTTTCTCCTTCTCCAGATGGTCACTTCGTGTCGTGGGTGTTTGTTTTGTTTGTGGTTGCCCGTGGATTGTATACGGAGACTAATTTATGTTGTCGCCCGTAGGGCGTGGATTAGTCCAAATCCGTATTTTCTTAGATTTGGGTTTGGGGTTTGGGTTTAAGGATGCGTTAGTCTCATTTGAGACTAAGATCAACTTAAACGTTTGTTAAGGATACGTTAGTCTAACTTTAGACTAAGATCAACTCAACGTTTGTTAAGGACACGTCAGTCTAATTTTAGACTGAGATCAACTTAACGGGATCATTTAGATCCAACAAAAGAGCATTTAAACTCTATTGTTTAGTTTAGGGACATTGCGGTCGATTACCAGTTTAAGGACATAGTGGTCCAAGGTTAAGGACATCATAGTCCATGAGTTTAAATACCTTACAGTCAAGGTTAAGGACATCATAGTCCGTGAGTTTAAAGACCTCACAGTCAAGGTTAAGGACATCATAGAGTGTTTGGTTGTCGGGACCCATCACCTCTCTGAAGACGTTGAAAGATTACAACGACAAATATCAGAGGAGTTCAGAGATGTACCCTTGAACCAATTTTGGTTGGGAGATCTATAGTCCAATTTGGGACTAAAATCTGTTAAAAGGTTTATGAGCATATGGGTATTTGAAAATTGTGTAGAAATCACAACCAAAAATATTTTGACCGCAATCAATAACGGTGTCGATTGTAGCGCGTTAGTAAGTACGGATCGTCCACAGGGAAAGTGTAATCCATTCAATTTCCGAATTAGATGAGTTGAAAATTTAAGGCAAAGAAAAGAAAACAATTCATGATTTGCATTTGAAGATCAAGAAATAAGAAAAATCTAGATCTAAAAGAAACATTAAAAACAAGAATTCAGATGTGTGATAATTTCCAACCAACAATCAAGATTAGAAGTATGGCTCGTAGGAGTAGATCGAATCTATAGATGTGATGAGATCTAAAAATTACTAATTCTTATCCATTAATGAATTGATACTAGATCGATGCAAATTCATCGAGGTTTAAGGATCTTGCAAGGAAATTAGGGGTTTCGCAACTCATCCTTTGTCCTTTCGATGGATCGCATTCAAATTCTAGCTTCTAGTTAATCAAATGGTCAATAGTTGTTCGCTAGTTTCGAGTGAACACAATCAAGAAAGCATCATCTCGAAACTAGGTTATTAATCATTTGATTCACTAGAATTTCCAAACATTATAGGATTTAAGAATTGTAAAAATATCTAAATCATCATCATCTAAAGATCGTCACAACTCCTACACGAGCGGAGATTACTCAAATATCATGATCACAAACACAATCACAAATTGAGATCTAATCATTATCCTTGAATTAAAAGATAAGCAAGATTATGGAAAATCCACCTTTATTTATCGACAAATTTCGTTACAACTCTCTTGAATTTACAAAAGGAAGGAACTAGATCGTCGATTTCGGCTTCGTTCGGCTCCTTGAGTCGCGGATCGGCGTGGATCTCTTGCTCCGTTGGAATCCGGCGTCGCTTCTAAAGGTTGAACGCACTCTTGCTTGAATTGCTCTCGGGATCTTGATCTTGATTTTGAATTGGGGTTGAATTTGAGGCACAAGTTTTTGTCACTAAACTTGTGGGTTGAAGATGGTGGTGATTCTTGAACCCTTTGCACCCTAGATCTAGGCTCCTTTTTATAGACCTCCAGATCTAGAATTGAAATTTGAATTCCCCCCACAAGTTAGTTAACCAAATGATTTAAATTTCCCTCCAAAAAGTTAGTTAAGCCTAAAATTTGAATTTCCCTTCAAGAGTTTGTTAAGCCGAGCCTTCTAGATGTGCCACGTGGAGCTTCTGGGGTTTTCTGGAAGCTTTGGCCGTTAGAGGTAAGCATGTAACACCCAGTCCTTTTTATACCAATATTCGTGTTTCTCGTTAACTTATAAGATTTTAATTTAATTATAATTATTTATCCTAAACCAAAAATCACAAGCTCATTCCTTTATCTTTATTTTCATAAACTCAATTCCTTTCTAAAGTCCCCCGGCCCGCTTATTTTTCCAATTGATTTATTATAATTTCCTCAGCCCATCTCAGCCGGCCCACTCCCTTTTTATTTTCATCTAATTTCCTTTAAATACCCTGGCCCAACTCGCCCCGGGCCGTTTCTTTTATTTCCCATTTAAATCAATTTCCTTTTTCCTTTTATTTTATTTGGCCCAATCCCCTATATTTTTTCCATTTAATTTTTCCTTAAATTCTGCAGCCCTTCAGCCCAGCAGCCGGCCCATTTCCATTAATTATAAATTCTTTCTACCTTAATTAATATTCCAGCCCACTTCAATTCTCCCTCAGCCCACTTCTATTTCTCTTTTAATTAATTTAAGCATCGGCCCGGCCCACTCACTTTTCCCCCTCACCCGCTTCAGCCTCACCCGACCCGCTTCTACAGTGCCCATCTTCCCCCAACGGCTACCTCCTTCTCCCTCGCGCGCGCGATCCACCATTCTCGCCAACGCTCGCGCACACTTCGCCGCACCTCGCGCCCACGCCCGCGCTCGAGCGCAGTTACTCCACAACGCGCGCCTCGTCACTCTTCCTCTCTCCCTCACTCCCATCGCTTTCCCTTTCCTGTGTCTCTCTCTCCTGCACCCACTAACCGACCCTGCACTCCGATTTCCCTCACCCGCTTCCCTCGCCGGAGCTCCGACCCCCACCATCATCTCCTCCCTACACCGAGCACATCACCGAGCACCTCATCTTTCCATCCACCTCCTCCCTCGCCGACACACCCTCCATCACTTGAGCTCGAGACGGCCCTTGCACACCCAAACTCCAACTCCCGCACCCTTCACCGGCACCCACGACGTCGGCAAGCTCTCCACTGCATCTCGTCGACACCCTCACACCATCGTCGACCACCTCTCTCCCCTCATCTTCTCACCGCTGGCGCCTCCTCCTGCTCACGATTTCCCCCCCATCTGCAACATATCTCTCTTCCTCACCCTTTCTCTCTCTTTCTCAATCTCTCTGGTTCTCTCTCTCTTTGTCTCTCCCTCTCTGTGTCTCTCTCTTTCTCACTCAATCTCTCTGGCTTCCCCTTACTCTCTCTGTGCCCTCTCTCTCATTCCTCCCTCTCTCAGTTCTCTCTCTCTCTCTCTCTCATTTCTCTCTCTCTCTCTCTCTGTCTAACACTCTCTCCATCGACCACCACACTCGCCGTCAAGATCCTAGTAACCAAGCCATCGCTGCCATACTCGAGCTCCTAGCCTAGTCCAAGCTCCGAGGCCGAGCCAAGATCGAGCCGATGCCCAACCTTGCTGTGTTCCTTACCACTGCTGCTGTACAATCCCGTGACGTGTCCAGGCAAGTATTTTACTTGCTTACATACTATTTACTCAAGTTACAATCTTAGATTACTAAAATCATGAAGTTACAATTTTAGATCAATTGTGTGTCATACCTGTTCGACGTGTGTTCCCAATGAAATTACTCACCTAATTTGACAGAACCAAGTGTTATAGTTTGGCCCGTAAGCCTATGATTCTAGTGTGTGAATTTCATTAGAAAATACGACTGTTAAAGATTAAAACAACTACCCTCAAGTTTACTCGTAAAACTGGAATTTCCTTGTACCTGAAAACCGTTAAAATCTCCATAAATTATATATATATTGGAATGATGCGCTCGAGGGCTCAAATCGAAGCCAACTCGACGAACTTTAACCCTATAGTAGCTTCCAGATATTCCTGTACTTAAACTGTGACGATATTTGGATCGGGGTGCGACTCTGGACTGCAGTCCAGAGCGACCCCAGTTGTTGGTTGCTGTTCCGTAATGGGTACCACTTGGTTTCCTTAACTCTTAGATTGCGGAACTCCACTGTTTATCATAGGTGATTCAGTTAGCTAGACAACACAAGTGGTTTCATCCTGTTTCGTTATTGTTTGTTATTTAACCTGCAATTTAATAGATGTGGACGTATAACAGTCCAGAACAGATTCTGAGATGACATATTAATGTTCAACAGTGTATAACTCCTGACGTACAGATGCGATTGAAGATCCGTCTATTGCGTTGAATACCTTACTAAAAACTCTAGAATTCATCCAACTGTAGCGTCGCTAAAATATGATCCCAACTGGGATTAAAATGCGTTGCGAAACGGATTTCTGATTCTGAAACCAGATTTCCAGCCGTGAACGCTTGAAATGAAATGGCTATAATTAATGATCCTGGAACCTGATTGGCATGAAACTAAATTCGATGGATAGATAACTAAACATACTAATTATTACATGTTCATCGTTTCACTAAACTGTAACTGTATGATTTATGATACATTATTCAAGTGGTAGATTGCTATTTCATGACATCCTAAACATGCTTTATATACTGTTTACGCATATCATACACATGTCATTGCATTGATAACCTAGTGATAACGTGCATTTACCCAGTGTTAGGTTTTAGTGATGATTGTGGTAAGTACGTTAGTGTTCGTGTATCAGTGAATAAGTGAAAGTGATACGTACTTGTACACAATCAGTGAACCTTATTATTATTTTGCATTGTCGACGTCTGTGGGACGCGTGTACGTGTGACTATAAGTGGTATGGGACACTTATGGAAGCTCTTGCATGGGTGTCACAGATAAGGCACCAGACACTGCCATTTATCTTAGGTATTAGTCGGGACGTGCTTGATGGAGGTCCTGCCTCCAGTTCTCGCACAGACTTGTCACCGACCGATTGGTATTTAGGGTTATGGTTAGTGTTTGATGTAGACCACGAAGTGTGGGGTAGTTTAAGTGTGAGTTCAACAGAATCTCGGGAGTCCCATGCCGGCTTATATATTTAGGGAGATATATGGAGATTTACAGGGTATGTGATTATTACCGTGATATACATGTTGGGCCCGTGGTCCCTTGCCTTTGGGTTCTACCCTTGGGTGGAGGACACTCGCGAGTGGTTGACTCTCACACTTGGAATGACGCTAGGCTTAGTGACCTGTACAGTGAGACTTAGAGACTGATAGGGATACTGGCATTGATATACCTTACATACTGTGCTGACATACGTGGCATATCATTCTACTGCTTTTACTGTTCCGCTGCATTGATTACTGCATGTTCATATCCATACTGCCACTGATCTACTGTTATATATACTTATGATCACTGTTAGAATTGTTACATGATTTTATATATATTATATTGCTATTGTGTCGCTCTGACGACCTGAGTATACATGCTCAGTGTGAGGAGAAGATTTAGCCTGGACCAAAACTAGACGTGTATCACAGACACCTTAACTTACTATTCAGAGTTACATTCGTTTGTTCTACCTCAGGTCAGTTCTTTACATTGTTTTATTCAGTTACTGCATTTCTCATTACCTGCGCATCATTTACTGTTTACCATGAAAAACTAGAAGCCGAAGTGTGACTACGGCAAGACATTTCCTTGACCGTAGGAGCATGGCTGGCCTTGTCTACCCCTCGTATTCCGTATTTTGGGAAGCGAGGCGTGACATGGTTTAGTTGGTATCAGAGCCAGGTTTTGCTTCGATTGGGATTGCAGTTTTCCATGTAGAGCTTGACAAACTATGACATCTCTTAGTCTAGATTGTAAACTTGATATCCTTGATCCATATTCACGTTGTATGTTCAGCTATCCATTCGCTAGGGTTTCAGGTGACTTGGCAAGGTTACGTGGTTGCAATTGTACTACCGTATTCCGTTTAAGTGACTTAAAGTCATACAGTTGATTCTCCACTTGTAATAAATTCGTCACCTCTGATATTCTTGAATCTTTGTCCTATCCATATTATATTTTGATTCGTATAGCTTGTGACTTATATCATCCTCAAAAATTGTTGTTTCAGGATCATGTCTTCCAACGACTCTTCATCTATATCCGCTCCCCAGAATCGACCATTGAGATTCTGAGTGTACTGCAAGGTCTAAAGGAAGCCTAGGAGCGAACAAACGACTTGTTGACTGAAGGACTGAGAAGACAGGTGAATCAGGCACCAGCGGCTGTTTCCAATCATAAAGGGATCCCCGTTAGACGAGGAAAAGAGAAGAAGATGAAACGCCAATTTGTTTCCCCGCGACAGAAGCAGCAGAAGACTCCATGTTGTGGGTATTGTAAGCGGCCAGGACATCTTCAGAGGGATTGTCGCCGCGCTCAAGGGAAATGTCTGATTTGCTGATCCAACGAACATCTCATCAACGGTTGCCCAGAAAGGAAAGAGCTACAAGGAGGAGACTCATCCACACTCTCCACTTCTGCCAAGTGATGATTATTGCGTAGTTCAAACATCAAGGATAAGGCGGGCCCAGCGCAGGATTCAACTCACGTGACGAGAATGCAACGTTCTAGTAGTCAAAGAAGAATTTTCATGTTTTCTACTTTCAGTAATAATGTTGTCATCCTTTTATGAATATTTCTTTCCGTTTGAAATCTTGTATCCGCTGAATTTTTGGTTGAATGCAATAAAACTTGAATCGTAATATATGTATCATTCTCTTGCTTTCTCTTTATTTAATTTTATCCATTATTACAGCATCTTAATCCTGATCTTTCAGTTCCTGCCACCGCATATTTTTCCCATACTTCGTGCCCTGAGCTATTTTCTTGATGTATTCCACAGTCTAATCATGACTTTTTCTTTTCAGGCTATGGCCCACCCTGGAGCAGCACCGCATTTAGATGAGGATGCACAGTCATGCATTTCCTTAGACAACGTGCTGATGAGTTCTGACGATGAGATCAATGGTCCCCAGGTCAATTTCGGGAACAACGATTCAGAGGACGAAGGAGCAGCCGCCCCAGAGTTTGACATGATAGGCGATTCCGACGAAGAGGAAGAAGACCCTGAAGAAAACCCAATAGGAGAAGATCCCGAGGAAGAACCGATAGAAGAAAATCCAGTGGAGGAAAACCCCATGGAAGAGAATCCAGAAGGAGAGGATCACATGGATTCGGACCTCGATGAAGAATCTCCATCCGAGGAAGAAGGACCAGAAGATCAAGACCCTGCTGTGGAGGAACTCCCAATGGCGATCCCTGCGAGGCGATATGAAAACGGACGCCCCTATCTAAGCGCGCGAGCCTACCGCAACCTGCTGAATCTCTACAACCGCAACTGACGGGATTCCTTTTAGATGTTGTCTTTCTGGCCAAATAAATCTGTGTATAGTTTAGGGCCATATTTCATCTTTGAAAAATACTTTGTTTAAAATCTTCTGGAATGGAATAAATTGTGGAGTTCGCTAATCTATCGATCTTCTTAGTCCCCTTGAAGCTTGATTATTCCTTCTACACAATCATTTTCATACTGAAGTCTGTCCACCCCTCCTCCTTACATTGCCTTAACCCTCACTCACACTAACCAGTACCACACCCGATCTTTTTGAGGTCCACTCTTCATCCTTCGTCTGTGCCGTTTGAGATCCTTCTGGGAGGAGAACATTCCTTGTGAAATTTCGAGTTAACCAACTCTTCAAATTTTTGATTCATATGATATACTGACCGTCGTCCTCCCAATATTTTTCCCCTAGTAGTCCTTTGTTGCTCATCCTTACTTCCTGTGCTGACCCGATCCCAATCTCTTAACATTCAGCCTAAAGCCGCCACACTCCGACCTTCTGACTGAGCCACACTTCCTTATAATCATTACCCTAGCTAGCCCTATACCTATTTGTATTCTTCCTTTTATCCTAACTATATTTAGGGACAGTTCGAAAATTAGTTTTCATTATTTTGGTATTTTTCAAAGAGTGCGTGTTAGGGATTACTCCGTTTTATGTATCTTAAGTACACTATTATTATTCTCACTTTTAGTAGCGCACCCTTACACCGCGCATATTTTGTTCCATGTTACAAGTTTTCTAAATCATTTTAAACCTATTTTATCGATACGTTATCCTAAAATGATATAACCTACCGACTAATTTTTCACTACTTTATCGTCATTACTTTATTTTCGGGTTTTGTGCCTATGATTACTATGATAGATGGTTGAGCCTTATACTTATTTTTCTGTTTGCTTTTGTTAGACTTAGATGTGCACATATGTGGGTTTCGACTTTTATCGAACACACTTTGATTATTATTGTTCGTTATTGATACCTATATTATCGTATACTCGTAGTTGCCCTTATAGTTATTCTTGCCCTATTCCTATTTAGACCTACCTTTCTGTATGTTGTTCTTACTTATATATATATTTCAAATTTCTTCGTCCACTTACTGCTAATAAATCTTTTGTGTTAGTGTGCAATCTAATAGCTTTCGCTTATATTTGTATAACCTATCGTTTACTTTAAATTTCGAGGACGAAATTTTTATAAGGGTGGTATGATGTAACACCCAGTCCTTTTTATACCAATATTCGTGTTTCTCGTTAACTGATAAGATTTTAATTTAATTATAATTATTTATCCTAAACCAAAAATCACAAGCTCATTCCTTTATCTTTATTTTCATAAACTCAATTCCTTTCTAAAGTCCCCCGGCCCACTTATTTTTCCAATTGATTTATTATAATTTCCTCAGCCCATCTCAGCCGGCCCACTCCCTTTTTATTTTCATCTAATTTCCTTTAAATACCCTGGCCCAACTCGCCCCGGGCCGTTTCTTTTATTTCCCATTTAAATCAATTTCCTTTTTCCTTTTATTTTATTTGGCCCAATCCCCTATATTTTTTCCATTTAATTTTTCCTTAAATTCTGCAGCCCTTCAGCCCAGCAGCCGGCCCATTTCCATTAATTATAAATTCTTTCTACCTTAATTAATATTCCAGCCCACTTCTATTCTCCCTCAGCCCACTTCTATTTCTCTTTTAATTAATTTAAGCATCGGTCCGGCCCACTCACTTTTCCCCCTCACCCGCTTCAGCCTCACCCGACCCGCTTCTACAGTGCCCATCTTCCCCCAACGGGTACCTCCTTCTCCCCCGCGCGCGCGATCTACCATTCTCGCCAACGCTCGCGCACACTTCGCCGCACCTCGCGCCCACGCCCGCGCTCGATTCTTATCATGTGCTTGGTTTAATGTATAGGATCGGTTGCGGAGACGACGGCCGCGGCGAAGAAGGGCAAGGCATTCGCAAGGTTCGTTTAGCGCATATTGATATTAGGTGAGTAGGGAGACATTTACATGTGGGAATTCGGACGGATAGCGTATAGTACCCCCGACTACCAGAAATTTTATAAAATTCTGTATCGGTTTTTAATTACTATTAGCGATACGTAACTGCATTTCTATGTCATATGCATTACATTGAGTACCATACCATTCTTAGTGTATAATCATACTTGCTATAATAGATACACTGGATAGAACACAAGCACAATACTAATGATTTTATGTTGCACAGTTCACAAACCCGCATGCTACACTACACATCATTAGTACTGCTATGGCACGTAGAATTTCTATGTTTAACTATATTACTATATTTCATGATGGTATCAGTTACTATTTACCATGTTCCATTATTCGAATGCTATAGTCCGTTTAATTACATGTTTTATTTGCTAAATGTTGTATGAATGAATCATTCTCTGTTGATATCATCGATTTGACATTTCTATGGATTTGAAAAACCACGGGTATCTTTTATAAAACGGATTATGTTTTCAAAAGTGTGATTTTCTCGTGATATGATAATTTGGCGTTCACCATGAGATATCCGAATCTGTAACACCCAAAATGCATTTATACTATATATTTGGGGTATTTCAAATCTTGCGGTAAATTTCTTCCTATTGTTGCTTTTGGATTGTGAATAGTGCAATTGGCAGTTGCAGGTATTTTCCGACCCGACCCGCATGGTTGAACCCAACATGGTTCAAGATTACATCAAATATTTGTTAGTAAAGAGGATCCATTTAAATCTAGATTTTTATAAACATATATAATATATTTTAGTATCTGCGTATCTTTCATAAAACAAAATAAAATCAAATAACATATTTTCTTATTTAGCCTTGCATGTCATGGTACCTTATATCTTGTGGTTGCGCCCATATATCATATTCATACCCTAATTGCTAAAACGGACTCCTAATTGATCGCTACGTATATTCACGTAGATCCATACTTGAGGGTATACTTTTTTATTTACTGGATATCACATAAAGGTTTAAATTTTTATGTATATTCTCCATATTTAAAAACTAGATTTTTAGAAGAGACACGGGTAATATTCGGAGTAATCTGGTATTAGCTGTAAAATCATATATATATATAATATTTTATACCTAATATATATAAGTTGTTCTCTAAATATTTAGATAATATATTAATTATAATAACTGATCATCTCTCTCTCGTCTATCTCTCTGTCTTTCTCTCTCTTCTCCCCGTCCCCACCATATTCTCTCTTTCTCTAATAACATATATATATATATATATATATATATATATATATATATATAATAAACCAAACTCTCTCTCTCTCTCTCTTCTCTTCTTCTATTCTTAAGTCCCTGTCCCCGTTAAGAAACCCTAACCCACGCTCATCATCTCGTCGTCGTCCCGTCGCTTCCTCCTCACCATCATCGTTCCCCTCTCGACCTCGCCTCCTCCTCCTCACCTCTTCTCCTCCCCGACGACACCCGAGCACCACCCAACTTTTCCCCGACGCCAAGATCCAAACCCACCTCGCCGGTAACCCCATCCTCGCCGGAAACCTATCACGCCGACCACCTTCTTCACCCTCCTCGCCTCCTAGAAAACACAGAACGCCAACACCACCACCAACGACCTCCTCTACACATCCCCGAGCATACCAAACCCTCGTCCATGATGACCTCGCCATCTCGCCGTCGACCTAATCGCCTTCACCTCTTCGCCCATCTCTCCTCTGCCCTCACGTATCCCAGAATCCAGTAAACCCGGCAACCTCCACTTCTTCCTCTTCTTCTTCTTTCTTTTCTTTCTTTTCTTTTCTTGCCCGGCCGTCTCGCCGGAGTTGCGCGCGTCTCCGACGATCCAGACGACCCAGTCACCGTCGTCATCTAGCCCAGTCACCACGTCACGCAGCGGCTCAGCCAGGTCCAGTCCTGCGTACGTAAGTTTGCATCGTGACGTTATTCCGATATCGGAACGTGATATCCGTATCTCGACGTGAGATCCGATCAGGCAAGTTCTAAACTTGCAACATGCTATTTTGATTATTTCAATATTCATATGATCGACTATAGTGCATACGTTTTAATATTCAGCAAGAAGTAACGATTTACTGTTTTACAGTATCCGTTTGTATCCGTACTGATTATAGCTTATCCAGTTGCATGCCGGATCATCACGATATTATCATACTACTATATCAGTTCAATATGTTATCTAAATTGCATCATATATGGTAATGTACGTATAACGATTATTACAGATAGATACATATGCATCCCAGCATTAATTGTGTTTCGATATTGATTACAGTTTTACATTGGTATCTATTTTGGTTAATATACAGTACATGATATGTTCAAGACACACTACCAGACTTGTTACTTGGATCTTATTACTAATGCCAACAATCCTGATTGTTGTCCTGATGGACGTGACTTGTTGTCTGCATAGACAAGACCGGTACCTGCTGCTTGATCCTGTGTTGGCATTAGATTGTATTGGCAATACCAGACCTGTACATAGAACCTTGGGGGAAAAGGGGAAATTAAGAATGTAACCGAAACATAACTCAAGAGAATATTATTATTGTTTGCCACTACTACAATAAGGGGTTGCCCCTACGGCTACAGGAATCCGTAGGAGACACTTTTTTATTGTCCCTGCGGATTAATCCGTAGGGCCAGATGGTTGCCCCTACGGATTAATTTAAAAATATTAAAATGTAATCTTTTATTTGGCCCTACGGAACCGCAAAAGAAAGCCCTACGGATTAATCCGTAGGGGCATCAATGGGTCATTTATAAAAAAAATAAAGGTCAGAAATTTCTTCGTCGTTCCCAAAATTTCTCAACTCCCTCTCGTCACCAATCTTCCGTGCGCGCGTCCTCGCCACCACACCCGCGCGCACCTCCTCATCACCGGTACACCATCGTTGACTTCCTCATCGCCGGTGCACCATTGCTCGCGTCATCGACTGTGTCTCGTCGACAGTGGAATCTCTGGCCTCCTCCAACTCACCGACAGTAGAATCGCCAGCCTAAGGTGAGTTAATTTCAATTTTTAACTTATAATTATGCTTTTATTTGTGTTATTGTTGATTTTAGGGTTACTACTAGGGCTTAAAGTTAGGGTTCGGTCTATGGTTAGGGTTAATTAGGTAGGGTTAGGGTTCAGTTTAGGGTTAGGGTTAGGGTTCGGTTTAGGGTTAGGTTTCGGTTTAGGGTGAGGGTTAATTAGGTAAGGTTAGGGTTAGGGTTAGGGTTAGGGTAAGGGTTAATTAGGTAAAATTGGATTGGTGATGATTAGAGTTAGGCTTAGGGTTAATTAGATTAATTTTGGTTAATTTTGGTTTGGGCTAGAGTTAATTTGGGTTGGGGTTTGGGTGATGATTAGGGTTAGGCCGATTTAGGTTAGTGTTTGTGTTAGGGTTAATTTGGGTTAATTAGGTAAAATAGAGTATATTTGTGTTAGGGTGTTGATTAGGGTTTATTTGGGTTAGGGTGATGATTAGGGTTAATTAGGTTAATTTGGGTTAATTATGTTAATTTAGGTTAATTTTGGGTTAATTGGGGATAATTTGAGTTAGGGTGATGATTATGATTTAATTTTGGGTTAATTAGGGATAATTTGGGTTAATTAGGGTTAGGGTTTAAGGTGCACTAATTCCTTCAGTAGGATACTTGATGATAACGTAAATGCACAAATTTACCGTAAACTTAACCCATCATATAAGAACTTAGTTCTTCCTCTGGTTGAGATTTGCAGAAGCAAATCTCCCCACAAGTTGAGAATTTAATTCTCATCGGGAAGATTTTGATCTGCAGATTCAAAACTTAGGGGAAAAGAACTAGGTTATAAAGAAATAACATGAATATATGGAAATTTAATTCCTCCAAAAATTAGGGTTTATGGTGCACTAGTTCCTTCAGTAGGATACTCGATAGTAACGTAAACGCATAACTTTACCATAAACTTAACCTTTCATATAAGAACTTAGTTCTTTCTCTAGTTGAGATTTGCAGAAGCAAATCTCCCTAAGAGTTGAGAATTTAATTCTCATCGGGGAGATTTTGTTCTGCAGATTCAAAACTTAAGAGAAAAAAACTAAGTTAAAAAGAAATAACAGGACTATATGGGAATTTAATTCCTCCAAAAATTAGGGTTAGGGTTTAGGGTGCACTAGTTCCTTCAGTAGAATACTCGATGATAACGTAAACGCACAACTTTACCGTAAACTTAACCTTTCATATAAGAACGTAGTTCTTCCTTTGGTTGAGATTTGCAGAAACAAAACTCCCCTCAAGTTGAGAATTTAATTCTCATCGGGGAGATTTTGTTCTGCAGATTCAAAACTTAGGGAAAAAGAACTAAGTTATAAAGAAATAACATGAACATATGGGAATTTAATTCCTCCAAAAATTAGGGTTTAACCCTATATAAAGAACTTAGTTCTTCAAAAAAAATGATGATTTATTCTTTTCAACCCTACACAAAGCACATACATTAACAACCTTAAATTTAAGCGAAATCATAAATTGAAACGCAGATACACAGAATACAACTCATACTTGAGTATCTTCAAATCTAACTTTTTTTATCGATAATTTATTCTTTTCAACGAAAAACTTGTATCTACGGATTTTCTTTTTTGTTAGTAATCATCCTGTTCTTAGATTTCTCAATATAATCATCATAACCTACAATTTATATGTTATACAGTCTGACATGGCCCATGAGTATAGCAGAGTTAAGGACTGGATGTACGTGGATTGGCAACAACGTATGCAACCTGAGTTTGTCGCTGGAGTTGCTGCTTTCATTGAATTTGCACCGCACATAATAAGATCGTGTTAGAGAAGATTCTCTGCCCGTGCGATAGATGTGGGAATAAGTACTGGCAGAAGGTAGAATACGTAGAGCTTTATATCGTTAAACATGGTTTTACAACACTTTATACAACTTGGCTATATCACGGCGACAGACAAGAAGAAGACGGTAATGCGGCAGAAGAAGAACACGATAACTTCTTTCCAGGAGAAGAAATGGAGGATATGGTAGAGGCTACCGCAGGTGATAGTATTGCGACCGAAGATGACATTCCTTCCGGCCAAGGACCGCGTGCGGATAAGTATGAAAATTTCTTGAATGATGCTAGAAGACCAATTCATGATAATGCAAAGTATTCCACCCTATCATGGTTCTTCCAACTTTTCCAGATTAAGTGACTAAATGGATGGAGTAACAAGTCATTCACGATACTCCTAAAGTTCTTGAAAGATTCTATGCCCCCGGGAAATAACGTGCCTAGCAGCTGGTATGGAACCCAGATGATGATATTTGATTTGGGTCTGAAGTGTGAAAAGATTCAAGCATGTCCTAAAAATTGCGTGTTGTACCGAAAAGAGAATTCAGATTTGAAAGAGTGTCCAACATGCGGAAAGGCCAGGTATAAGCCGAAGATTCTGATAAGAAGCCCGATATACCTGTCAAGATAGCACGATACTTTCCCATAACACAGAGGCTGCATAGGCTATTCAGGTGCAAGAAAACAGCCGAGGCAATGATTTGGCATCACCGTGCTCCTCCATGTGAAGATGGAAAAATGAGTCATCCAAGAGATTCACCGGCATGGAAGGATTTCGATAGGAGGCATGAAATATTCAGTAGTGATCCTCGCAATGTCAGGCTCGGACTCGCTAGTGATGGCTTCTTCCCATTCAACTATATGGCTGGAAGCCACATCACATGGCCCGTTGTAATGATATTTTATAATCTGTCATCTTGGTTGGATATGGATCAATCCTACTTTATGATGCCTCTTCTTATCGATGGACCAAACTCACCGGGAAACAATATCGTCGTCTATCTCCGACCTCTGATCGATAAGTTAAAATCTTTATTCATTGATGGTGTAGAGATTTACGATGCAAACACAGATACAATCTTCACACTGCGTGCAGCTTTAATGTGGACAATTAATGACTTTCCTGTGTATGGAATGCTATCAGGTTGGTCCATACATGATCACAAAGCATGCCCTTATTGCCATCAATATGCAATATCAAAATTCTTGAATTTTAGCAGGAAGGTTTGTTATTGCGGTCATCGGCGTTTCCTGCCACTACACCATCCCTACAGGTTAGGCGCTGCTCATTTTGATAGTCATCAGGAGCTTTTTGGGCCTCCGGCCTTATTTTCCGGAGAGGACGTGACTGGTCAGTAGGATAGTTACAATAATGTGACGTTCGGGATAGATTTGGCAAAACATGTTAAACCACCATACTGGAACAAGTTAAGTATCTTCTTCGAGCTTCCGTACTGGTCAACAAATTTAGTGCGTCATTATCTGGACATCATGCACATAGAGAAGGGAGTATCCGAGCACGTACTCAACTTGCTTCTTTGTAAAGATAGAAAATCGAAAGACAACCTCCGTGATCGGATGGATCTTCAGGACTGGGAAATTAGAAGTGAATTTCATCCTAAACCGATAGTGGTTAAACCAGGCAAATTTGTACTTCCCAATGCCGCGTATCATATGTCACAACCGGAGAAGAAAAGATTCCTGCTGGTGTTGCATGATTTGAAAGTTCCCACAGGCTTCTCAGGATCATTTAGAAAGAAGATAAAAATTGTGAAAGGCAAGATCAATGGGCTGAAAAGTCACGATCACCATGTTATTATGGAGCACCTTCTCCCATTAGCCCTCAGGACTTTCCTTCCCGAATCGGTTGGTCTAATAATCAATGACCTTTGTTGCTTTTTTAGAGAATTGTGTGCCAAAACCCTGGATGTTGTGACGCTGGAGAATCTAGAAAATTCTATTTCGTTGATAGTTTGCAAGCTTGAGCATATTTTCCCACCGTTATTCTTCGATATCATAATACACAGGACGGTTCATCTTGCAACCGAGGCTAAGTTAGCCGGACCGGTACAATATCGATAGATGTATCCCGTCGAAAGGTACGTGGAGTTTTTCGTTTCACGCAATTTGTAAAATTATTTTTGTCCTTATGCCCGTATTTATTTATTTAACATATTTTTCTTTAGGTATCTCTACACTCTAAAAAAGTATATACACAATAGAAATCGATCAGAGGATTCTATCATACAAGGTAATCTTCTAGATGAAGCAATCACATTTTGTTCCCGCTATCTGGATGAGAACATTGCGATAAAGCTTAACCGGCCTCGGAGAATTCAGGACGGGCCATACGGTAAAACTGATTATAAGAGAGTAGACACTATGTTAATCAACAAGATATATCGGTTTATCCTCCTCAATAGCGCATGTCTTGAAGAAATTAGAGAGTAAGTTTTTTTTGGATAATTGTTATATTTGTGTTTGTGTGTGTATGAAACGATATAATATTAATGTCATAATTTATTATTGAGAACAGAAATCATTTTAACGAGGTACGTTAGGGGCATCCTGATTGGAATGATGAACGATTGGAAAAATATTATCAGGATAATTTTTGCGATTGGGTTGTAGATCATGTAAGTTGTTCGAATAATATGTTATTGCTACCGGTCTTAATCTAAACTTATATCGTTATGTATTTGTCGTAAAATTTGTTTTGTCAAATTCACGATCCGAACTTGTCTGCATCATTAGAGAGTGATTCAAGATGTTTAGCTCAGTTTTCTAGTATGGAGGTTGCATATTATAAAGGATTCGGTGTCCTTGGATACAAATTTAAAGTTAAGGACATAGAAACATCTCGAACCACTCAGAATAGAAGGATTGCAACGGTAGGATCGGATGATACGATTTATAATGGATACTTAAATTGCATACTTGGCATCCAATATTCCGGACGATCAGAACCGTTTTATATATTTCAATGTACTTGGTACGATACACAAACCGATACGGATAAGTGGAGAAACAATCTCGGGACTTGGAAAGATGAATATGGATTGACTAGTGTGAACACACTTCAATTTTATGGTCAGGACGATCCATATATATTTTCGAACCAAGCATTCCAAGTATACTACTCACAGTGCTTGAAGCATCCGGGATGGAGTGTCGTATGCTGTTGGAAACCCAAGGATGTTTACGATGTCCCAGAATTCGAGAATCGTATGGAGCACAGCAATGAGGACAAAGAAGAGAGAAGACTTAGAGTTCTCTGACCGTTTGTTTCAAAAGACGGGTTGTCTTCGGCTGATCGTAAAGTTACGTGGATTAGAAATGATATCGATGATGAAATCCAAGTAGATATGTCTAATGCGTCCACGAAACGAAAAAGGTTATCAATAGTGTTATATTATTACTTCACATTTTTATGATCTATACATATATAGCATGCATATGTAATGATTTTACTCTTGTCTAGATTTGATGACGACGACCGGAGTAGCGAGGGACGGCAGGGGCATCAGCCGCTGCAGAGGCAGAGGCATAGCGGTTCTGCCGCCCGGAGAGGTGCGTAAGGAGCTTTAGAGGGCCGGTCTTGCATCCCGATCGGAGACCCCTTCGGATGACTCCTTCCATGTGGACTTTGCCACACCTCCAGGTATATTGCACGCATATTCATTTTGAATGTAATATTATAGATATACACGTATATTTATTTCAAAATTGCTTATATAGTCAAACGTTTGATTGTCTAGCTGTTGGTGGCGCGTCCACATCAGAGGCAGAAACCACTCCCGTACCTCCAGGTATGTTTATATATCCTATAGTTCATGCATATTAATTTAGAATATTATGTTAGTATATATGCCCTAGGGGCCATTATTGTATCATACTAGCTTGTATATTACTTAATGGAAGCTTGGGATATTCACAGTTATATATCAGTCTTGCTAAAAATGGTAGTATGCTACTTGGTTTGTTTCTACTTTAATATGTGCATATGTTTCTTGTAACGTATCATTTATACATATTAGTAGAGCCCATAGGATCTTTGCTTGATTACCAGCGTTGTGATGGCTGTCACACTAGTGGGGGCTGGGTAGTCTATAAGCAACATCCTATACAGGTCCCTGGTCGTTGGATTATCGAGACAGGGCATCTATATTCCGGAGTAGACTAGTGTGTACGCTTTTCATCCCAGTTGAGGAGATGGTATGTCCCATAGCCATCAGTACGTCGTACTGGAGATAGTATACAGGTGCTCGTTAGGTTACGGGTACACCGGATAGGACTCGCAGGGGAACTTTTGGTTGGTATTATACCCGTCGTCAGTTAACAGTTCCCAGGTGACATGAGTACAGCATAGTCCGCAGACTTGACACTGGTATTTCGCCTCGAGTGTGTCCCACTGTTCTTAGATTGCTACCCTACCACGGCTCAAAGGAGTCGTGCAAACAGGTAGCAGTTGGGTGCAGTCCCGAGCACTTGGAGGCAGTGGCGGTTAGACATGATTCGTCTCTCCCGGTATTAGGAGTTGATATCGCGCTGTGTCAGAGAGCCATTACGCAAAGTCCCTGGCCAGGGCAAGCGAGATTTACTGGTAGGTTTCAGTAGTTTCTCAGGGTGTAATGGGCTATGCTCCGACACGACTTATACCGCTATTAGGGGACTGACGCTTGCCGCCCCCTAGGCGCAATATGTGATAGTCTTAGACGAATAGACCGGACTATACGGAGATTGTCACATCAGGCTCAGTAGGAGTTCGGATGGGTTTTCTCATCGGCCTTCTTATCGACATCTACCTGGGGACCGTTACGTACAGCTAGTGCCGCTTGCGGTCTGTGGTTAAACCCACTGCCAGCGTAGTGTCGAGTCTTTAGAGTCCCACACAGAGTGTTTCCCTGCTCCAGGAGAAACGATATAGAGGTCGTATGGTTTTACGACAAGGGTTCGAACGCATACGCGTTTAAACGCACGTACGACGTTCGGACAGTTTTTACTAGCCGGTTTTGGTTTAAGCCAGATTCTAGTATCGGGTTATTGGATTTATACAGTCTAAAGTTTTTCCGTGTTTTCACGGATTGGAGGGGCGTTCTCGTAATTTTCCGGGAAGCTTCTAGTAGCATGGTGACTTGGGGGTTAAGCTGGCATATGCATTTATTGCTTAATGACTCATTTGTGTGATTCATCCATGGTATTAAATGAGGCATTAATTAGCTAATGAGTCATATGATGAATCACACAAGGTGAATGAATCAACCATGATGATTAATCATTTATATTATTTATTTGATAAATTGTTATGGTTGATATATTCAAATGAGCTTATTTTTCAATATCATTCTTATGCACACCTTCTCTCTCCTCAAGCTCATTCTCTCTTGAAACCCTAATCCTCCCCTCTCATGTGTTGAGATCAAGGATTAGCTAGACTAATACATCCATAACCTCACTCTATATCCCCTAGGTAGCTTAGATTAGCACTTTGAGCAACCTAGTTATCTCAAGTTAGAGATCAAGCTTGGAGTAGGAGCTCTCGGGTGGATCGTCTTTGACTCGAGGAGGCCGTTGAGGTGCCGATGATCTAAGGAGCCTACGAGGAGTGGAGGACAGCGATGAAGACCCGAAGGATAAGTAACTGTTAGTGTATATGCCCTAGAGGCCATTACTGTATCATACTAGCTTGTATATTACTTAATGGAAGTTTGGGATATTCACAATTGTATTGACAGTCTTGCTCAAAATGGTAGTATGCAACTTGGTTTGTCTCTACTTCAATATGTGCATGTGTTTCTTTTAGCATATCGCTTATATACATATTAGTGGAGCCCTTAGGATCTTTGCTTGATTACCAGCATTGTGATGGCAGTCACACTTGTGGGGGCTGGGTAATCTATAAGCACATCCTTATACAGGTCCCTAGTCGTTGGACTATCGAGACAGGGCATCGATACTCCAGAGTAGACTAGCGTATGCGCTTCTCATCCCAGCAGGGGAGATGGTCTGTCCCACAGCCATCAGTATGTCGTACTGGAGATAGTATGCGGGTGCTCGTTAGGTTACGAGTACACTGGACAGGACTCGTCGGGGACTGTTGGTTGGTATTATACCTATCGTCAGTTATCAGTTCCCAGGTGACATGAGTACAGCTTAGTCCGCTGACTTGACACTGTCACTTCGCCTCAAGTGTGTTCCCACTGTACTTAGATTACTACCCTACCACGGCTCAAAGGAGTCGTGCAAACAGGTAGTAGTTGGGTGCAGTCCCGAAGCACTTGGAGGCAGTGACGGTTAGACAGGATTCGTCTCTCCCGGTATTGGGGGTTGACATCGCGCTGTGTCTAGGAGAGCCATTACACGAGTAGTCCCTGGCCAGGGCAAGCGAGATATACTGGTAGGTTTCCAGTGTTATCTCAGGGTGTTATGGGCTACACTCCGACATGACTTGTACCGCTATTAGGGGACTGACGTTTACCGCCCCCTAGGCTCGCCATACGATGTATCAGACGAACAGACCGGACTGTACGGAGATTGTCACATACAGGCTCAGTAGGAGTTCGGATGGGTTTATCTCATCGGCCTTCTTATCGACATCTACCTGGGGACCGTTACGTACAGCTAGTGCCACTTGCGGTCTGTGGTTAAACCCACTGCCAGCGTTGTGTCGAGTCTTTAGAGTCCCACACAGAGAGTTTCCCTGCACTGAGCGAAACGTGTAGAGGCCGTATGGTTTTACGGCAGGGCTGCGATCACTTACGTGCACTTGTGTGCGTATGCTGTTCGGGCAGGCAATACTAGTGGGCTTTGGTTTAAGCCGGATCCTAGTATTGCACGGATGGATTTGTTTTGTCTTCTGTGCATTCGCATTCTATGGAATGCGGATGCGGGTGTGTATGCACAGTTTTGCGGAGCGGAGAAGGAGGAGGTGCCTCATTAGGGTTTTGGCAGTTGGTTCGGTCAAAACCATTATGAGCCGGGGAAATTATTTACTAATCCTTTTATTGATAATTATGTTATGGCTAATTACTTTGACCATTTGACCATCTTGACTTTGTTGACCGTTTGACCAAAGTTGACTAGGATCTTCTTGAAAGGTCTAAAGTATTCTTTGGTTTTCCTTTTCTTTTATTGATTATGAAAATGGTCATTTCAATGTAGCCATCAACTTTATCTTGATGGGATTAGTAATGATAATGTTTTTGCATTATTGAACCATGGTTCGTTTTCTTTAGCTCATAATTGATTCTCATTCTCTCTCTTGAAATGAGAAGAAAAGAAAATGAGCTCTCATGGTTCTCCTTCTTCCTCCTCTTGATTCTATCTTTTGATCTCATGTGTTGAGAGAAAAAGATCTCACTAAGACAAACACATCCATACATCTCCTCTACACATCCTAGGGCTTCTTGACTAGCAATCTATTTGCCCTAGTTGCCTCGGCTCGAGGTGGAGCTCGGTGTACATCTCTCGGGTGGATCGTCTTTGACTCAAGAAGGCCGCGGAGGTCCCAAGGTCCGGATCGCCACTTGGAGTTTGGATGGACGAGCGGGACAGCGGAATGAAGACCCGAAGGACCGGTTTCGTGAGGTATACTTTCTACAGCATAGTAGTTAAAGCCTCTAGTAGTTTACTAGTTTCTAGTTTAGCAAAGATCCTTGCTTTTGAGTCCATGTTGTCTTGCGCCAAATCATTGTTTTTCGTCGTTTCCGTCTCCCCGTAAGAACCGGGGTGAGCAACGTGGACTTACAGTGGTATCAGAGCCTAGCTAAACATAAACTAGTAAGTTAGCAAAGTGTTTAGAATATCGATCGGAAAAAATTCGCAAAACACGTCCGCAAAACCTCAAGTTTCTGTCGATTTTTATACTGCTCAAAAAGTGATTTAAAATATATGAAAAATCGTCTAAGGGTTTTGTAAAAACACTGCAGAAAAACGATCCAGTGATTCGATCAAACCGCCGCGGTTCCGCGGCAATGACATGATTATTGCCGCGGTTCCGCGGCCGATTTAACTCGGCAGTGGGTCGGGTTTTGTGCAGTGTTTTAGTTTGGCTGTTTTGGGATTTTTAAGACATGTTTTTTCTACCCAGATTTTCCAGAGAGCAAATTGACTTTTGGGGTGGTTAAAAATCCGTATTTTGATCGATATTCCGTAGACTTTGGCTAATGGATATTATCTGTGATGTGATATATGTATTGAACGTCCGCTAATCGCTATACGTCGATTAGTGGGGGTTATACATATCTGTGATCTGTAATGTTGATGGTTTGTGGATATGAACTCGGTGGATTGTCGCGGATGAATAGCCGGGGTGGATGTAAGATGAGAGTTTCTTTTTCTTTCATTCATGTAAAATTTGTAAATTGATGTAATATTATTTATATGGCCGCACAACCGGGTCGGGGTTGTAGCCGTCATTGTATAATTTCTTTTTACTGTTTTTGCTCCTAGGATAGACCCAAGGTGGGGTGCACAAACTACCGGGTATCTCGAAGTGCCGAGTGACCTACTCATGGTGTTGAGGGAGGTTGCTTCGCTTCGGGTACTTGGCGGGTAGTTTGCCGCACCCGTAGGGGTCTAGGGTGGGGTTTGGCTATTCATCGCGACCGTGTAATCCGCTTTTCGTTGCAGGCTCGAACGAATCGCGGATTCCTAGTATATCCAAAGTGTTCATCTGTGATCTGGATTGACTATCATTGCTATATATTTATATATGATAACTATTTAGGTGTTGCTTATGTTTTGCATCCGCGCTAGTCCAGCCCCCGCTCTGTCGTTAGTTAAGTAACCTAACGGGTGATGACGGGGCCCCGTGGCGAATGCGGATGGCATAAGCGTACACCATATTTTGGTTGTTTTCTGCAATGGTAAGATTAAATGATGGGACGCATTGGAATTAATGCAAGAAAATAAACCAAGTAAAAGTCGTTGGAACACTTTCAAAACCACTCGGTTCTTTTTCAAAAACCAGCTTTTAAACGCGGAGCTTGAACCACTCCTTTTAAAAAGCTATCTCGTTCCATCGATTATATCAAGTTCACTACGTTCACGGTTTTGCCAAAACCATTCGTAGCCCTCCGTTGTTTCGTATGGATAGTCAATAGTATTCAAGCTGTGTTTGTTGGCCAAAGTCAAGGCACAATGTTTGGTAGCTATTGGGTATTCATATGTAGCATAGATAGATGCGTTGGTTTGGGACAGTCGTACTGCCTTGTTGGCCAAAGTCAAGGGTATGTGCGGGTGGGTTCAAATTAACCTGGATAATGACGGGTAGAACTTGACATGTGACTTATGATTTGTTGGCCAAAGTCAAGGTCATAAGAGCATGGGGCAAAAATCCACATCGGGAGTTTCAAAAGTACTGAAACTTGCTAGCGCTGCATACCATTTGGAGTGTGATGATTCTGGTAGGATTCCTTCAGTTTTGTCACGCGATGATATTTGGATCCCGATCCTACTGTGAGTATATGCTACTCCGCGGGAACTTTCTCACTTAACGATCAATGCTATAAACCTAGTAGGTGTCTAGAAAGGTGTTAGCGGGGCTACGCCCACAGGGAAAAGAGGTTACTTAATTAAGGAACTTCGCGAAAGCGTTGGAAAACCTCCCTCGAAGTACCGACACTGGCCTGGCTGAACGGTTAAGCAAGTATTGTATGGTGAGATTGATCCTGACTAATTCTTCCTTTATGGTTTGAGGAGGGATTCGAGAGACAGTGGGAGCCATCCTGTTTAGATAAATTAAAAACCAATCTAAACTTGCAAGAGCATCATGTTAAGTGTTTTCTTCTCTCTTTCTTAATTGCAGCGACCCAGTGACCGCACCTAGGTTACATCTAGATAATAAAATGACTGAATCTGACTGTTATGACTGGCAAAGGTCTGTCCAGATGTCCATTGCCCATGACAAGCTGGGACACCCCTTAACTAATCCAACCCCTGCCGTCTCAGGTCTAGCTTCCCCTGTCACGGATATTCATATCCATAGGACATCGGAAAAAGACTGTGCGAAAGCCAAGTGCCTCGTGTTAGCCTCAGTTGATGGTGTATACCAGGGGCAGCACGAGAAGATGGACTTAGTTTCTATCTTCCTCCATAACAAAGATTTATATGGAGAGCAATCTCGTATCGCAAGATATGAGACCTCGAATGAATTGCTTCTAGCGAGGTTGGCTATCGGGTCATCTGTAGGGGGCAACGTCCTTACAGAGACCAGCTCTTTTGAGCTCTCGGACCTGAAGACCACGTTGAAGAACGGGTCAGATGCTGACTTAGTTCAACAGTCTCTACCTACTACCCTGAAGGAAACCAGGGAAGTAGAAAGAAAGGGAAGGGCAGAAGTTTCGGGAATGGATGTAGTAAAAGAGGAATGTCCCTATTGTTACGGGAATGAACATGGGCAGAAGGATTGCAGGGCTAGTATAGCCAGTAGCCAGAATTCGAAGCATGTTGTGGCTTCGGCTTCGGGTGTGTTTGTAATAGAGAACTGTATGTCAGTTAACCTTATTTCCTGGGTATTGGATACCGGATCAGGATCTCACATCTGTAATTCATTACAGGCTCTGAGAAACCGTAGGGTTATCAGGAAAGGTGATATGACTCTCATGGTTGCTAACGGAATGAGCATGTATGCTGAATCCGTAGGGGAATATCATCTAGGACTGACAACTGGGCAGATATTGATTCTTCGTGACTGTTTTTATGTACCAGGTGCGACTTGTAATATCATATATGTATCCTTACTTTCTAAGGAAGGATATGATTTTACTTTTGTAAGCGATGTAGTAAATATCCACCTAAATCAAGTTCTGATTGGGTCAGGTACATTGAAAAACGGTATATACGTTTTGAATCTAGCCCAGCCCCCGCTCTGTCGTTAGTTAAGTAACCTAACGGGTGATGACGGGACCCCGTGGCGAATGCGGATGGCATAAGAGGACGTGGTATTTTCGTTGTTTTCTGCAATGATAGGATAAATGATGGGACGCATTATTATAATGCAAAGAAAATAAACCAAAGTTAAGTCGTTGGAACAAATTTAAAAGAAACCACTCGGTTATTTTAAAAGAGCAGAATTTTTAATTGCGGAGCTTTAACCACTCCTTTTAAAAAGCTATCAGGTTCCTTCGGTTATATCAAGTTCACTACGTTCACAGTTTCGCCAAAACCATTCGTAGCCCTCCGTCATTTCATTTGGGTATTCAGTAGTATTCAAGCTATGTATTTTGGCCAAAGTCAAGGCATAGTATTTGGTAGCTGCTGGGTATTCATTTGCTGCATAGTTAGATGAGTTAGTTTGGGGCAGTCGTATTATCATTTGACCAAAGTCAGGGGTATATACGGATGGGTTCAAATTAATCTGGATAATGACGGGTAGAACTTGAAATGTGACTTATGACATTTTGACCAAAGCCACGGTCATAAGAGCATGAGGCAGAAATTTATATCGGGAATTTCTAAAGAAACTGAAATTTGCAAAGAGATGCATACCATTTTAGAGTTTGATGAATGTTGGTAGGATTCCTTCAACATTATCATACAATGATATTTTGGATCCCGATCCTACTGTGTGTATATACTACTTATCAGGAGATTCGTCACTTAACGATCAATGCTATAAACTAAGTTGGTGTCGAGAAAGGTGTCAGTGGGGCTACGCCCCCAGAGAAAAGAGATTATTTAATTAAGGAATTTCGCGAAAGCGTTGGAAAACCTCCCTTGAAGTATCGACATTGGCCTGGCCGAACGGTTAAGCAAGAATTGAACGGTGAGAACAGTCCTGGCTAATTCTTCTTTTATGGTTTGAGAAAGGATTCGAGAAACAGTGGGAGCCTGTTCACACCATAATATTGTATTATTATATTCCCCATTCTTATTCGTTTTATAAATAAACATGTGCTTTTGACGCATGTCTGCTACATATTACAGGTTACAGGTTCTTGGACAGAAAACAGTGAAAACGATGTAAAGACGATGAAAAAGTGGATTTTGACCAACAAATAGGAGGATCTTAGTCAAGACTGCATCGAAGGACAGTTCACAATTAACATGGCAACTCAAGGTCCAAAAATTACAAAGCGAACGGTTAAAAATCCATTGCAAATTGTTCACTGAAGATCTGGAACCAATGTAGATGCCCAATTGATAAAAGAACTAAAGAACCAGAAGCCCAAAAAGACCCAGAACAAGACCCAAGATTTTCAGCATTCAAGCTTGCCAAAGGGCCGCGGAACCGCGGCCCAAGCCTGCCATTGCCGCGGTTCCACGGCCATAAGAAGCCCGTACTCAGAGATTTTTTTACCAAAATGCTTTGGTGGCTCTGAAAAGATTTTCTAAGGGCAAATTTGTAATTTTAGACGTGCGAATCAAATGTAACCTAGGGTTTCCTATTCTCTATAAATAGGAACTCTAAATATTGTATTTTCTTATGCCTCCTTTTAATAATAAATTTCAGACTTCTTTATGGAGAGCATCGGTGCCTCTTTTTAATTCCTGAATTCAGATCTGACAAACCTGCTTTGATGATTAGAGAGAGTCATCTGTAAGTAGTTTTTATTAATTGCCCTAGTTTAGATTTTAATTCTTTGCCCTAGGTAGATTTAATTCCTTGCCGTAGATAATTGTTTAGAGTTAGCTTTGGGGAAGGCTTTTGAGAGATGAGATCTCTCATCCCTTTCTTACCCATAATATATTTTCAATAGGACTCCATGCATACACGCACACACCGCGCCCTACGGCATCCTATCCCTCGAGGTAGCGGTGATACCGTAGTGTAAAGGCCCGGTTGTGATGTTTTCCATGGAGGTTAGGGTAAGGATTGATAAAGGAAGGACAAGAAACTAGAGGAAGAAAACATCTTCCCGATGATTCTAATCCCTTTTATTGATAATTACCATAACACCTAATTAGATCTTCATATGGGTGTAGAAAGCGGTGAGATTTATAGACTTTCCAAATTTAACCTAGACCTAACCCTAGCAAGACTTAGATAGAGATTAATTTAGTTTTTAGATTTAATAATCAATCCGTCTCCCATCGGAATTAACTCGTTAGAGCGATTAGGAAATTCACAAAATCCTTGTGGACCGACCCGTACTCACCGGCTAGCTACCAAGCGACGCCGTTCTTGATTGTGTTTAATATATAGTTTTTGAGATCAATCAAATGGAGCCGTTGCCGGGGATGGCATGTTATTTCCTTTTTGCAATTTCGGGTTAATCTTAAATTAAAAAATCATAAAAATCAAAAAAATCCAAAAATTATAAAAATATATCAATTGTTATTTTTTGGAAAGGGTACTTTGTTGTGTGAATCTTGCAGGAACAATCGAGACGGATCTGGAAATCTACAGAAAGCTAAACAGAAAAAAAACAGATCGGAACAACAGAAGATCACAACAACCGAGGAACAGAAGAAATTTGGAGGACCGAGTCTACAAGTCAACCGAGGTGATCTGGTGCCAAAAAAAAATGACCAATAGGCCGCTGAACCGCCGCGTGACCCTCCTTCTAGCCGCGGAACCGCCGCGGCCTGGTCGATTCAGCGCTCTGGGACATCAAAAAAAAAAAAAATTCAGCTACTGCAAATCTCTGTGAGTTTTCTCTCTCCTCCTCTGCAAATCTTGATATATCTTCTGTAAATTTGCCTGCAGGATTCTTTGCGCTCAAAAATACTTCCCCCTTCCAAATAATAAATTTTCTGCAGGATTCTTTGCGCGCATTTAAAATAAAAATTGATTGCAAGAAATCTTTTCTATCTTTTCTCAAATTGCAATAATAAAAAATATTTGATTGCAAGTGATTTACTGTTTTGCATATCTTTAAAACTGACTTTAAGGGGCTTTTGACCAATTCAGATTGGATGGGGATTTCATCACCCTTCCCAGGACCCCAGAAATCACATAAGGCATTTGCATTGACCATTCTTTAATTAAAAAATACTAGACTCAGCCCTAAGGACTTCGAGCTCAATAGGACAGAGGACTAGTTATAGGCATCAGCCGTTTATCCTAACCTGACTTTGCGGTGTCAGGCAAGTGTGTCTAAGACAAGTGGTTACTTAATTAGGACCGCTACTTGTAGCGGGGAGCCTCCCACTTACCTGGCACTTACCTGGCCGTAATTGGTGGTGAAGAGGCGGTTTGAGGTCCTATTTCTAACCCTTTAGAACAGTTAGGAGCTGTCTAGCTGACCTAGGTGACCCTAGATCTAGGCCTGATTGTGCATTTTTGGTTGATTGAAAGTGTGTCTTAGCCCTTTATCAAAAATATTTTTGCAAACAGTTCCAACTAAAAAAAAGGGAAAAAGGAAAAATCTTTTATAAAAACTTGCAAAATTTTGTCGCTAAGAAATCCTTGCACCCCACTTGCACCACCTAACTTCTTTCTTTTCTCATTCTTCTATCATGGGTACCCCACATCACAAATCTCTTGCCGAACTTTGGTATCCCGAACCTAACTTTGCCTCGTAAGTCAATTGTTTCGGTCGATTTAAAGACGATCCTTCCATGCCCAAAATTTCTTTGAAAGATCAAATAGAAGCGTCTAGGAGAAACAGTTTCACTTTGCAACCCACTTTGTGTCAACCAAGTCAACCTTTACCACCTTCATATGTTGACACCACTTTTTCGAGTCCAGCTGTAACTCCTAAACCGATGTCCATTGTTGAGCATATTGCTCAATCTCATAGCCGATCTTTCACTCCTCTCCATACATCTAGTTATAGGGATCAACAAGTTCATTCACCTTTTTATCCACAGGTTGATCCTACTCCTGTCCAGCCATCCACTTCCTACCAGTCCTACCCGACTTTCCCACCGTCACTAGACACTGTTTCTACACAGCCTTTTGGGAGTTTCACATATCCACACAATTTTGAATCTTTTACCGAAACCCCCTTACCACCCAAGTCTAGTTTGGAAGAGTCGTTGGAGGCTTATATCTTAGCAACAAACAAAATGACTAGGAATGTGGAAGCGTCTGTGGCCGCCCTTATGCAACCTGCTGAACCGGTAGCTAGTTTTCCGCTAGCTCCAAATTTTTCAATGTATGAGGAGGCGGTTGGACAGAGTGAGAATTTGAGAGGATTTCCAAATCAAACCTACCCTTACCCAATTGAAGCCCACAACTCCAGTTTTCCATCGAATGTCCTAAATGATTCATAAGTTCAAAATAAAAACAAGTTGTGTGATTTTGTAGTGTTTGATTTGCCAAATTGTGAAGAACCCCTTTCGAGTGAAACCACACCTAATCCTTTCGATCTTTACACCTCCCATCTAGAACCTAAATCGATAAATATCCATGCTTTTGATGAGGTGTCTAAGAAAATTAATTTTCACTTGATTGAGGATATAGACGCCGGGAATATTTCGGATGATGAACCTGTCGATTTGATTGATATTATATGTCCAATTCATTATCCCGAGTCATTAAATGTTTCTCCCGAACTTCATATGCGTCTTGATTTTGATGATAATGGCATGGATGAGTTGAATTTTGAGGAGAATTATAAGGATAGTATTAAGAAGAGTTTTGAGGATCATATTAAGGTTGAACCATTTTTCTTTGATGTGTCGGATTTTCCAATTCATCCTCCCGAACCTTTAATTGTTATATCACCTTCCCTCCTTTCCATCGTTCCGACCACGCTTGAAGACTGTGAGCTTGAAAAATTTTCCTTTGAATCTGATACTGTTCTCACAGATGATAACACTTACGAGTGTTTCACTTTTTCGGACGATATTGATGACTCACCGCCCGAGTTTGAGTCCTTTACATTTTCTGATGAGTTAGTTGAACCATTAGACTCGGTTGCATACAGTCGTTTCGAACCATTGATGGAATCTTTCAAGTTCGAGACAGTTTACTACGGTGAGAATGAGACTATCCCTAATTCACTCCCTTTCGTCCTTCCTATCCTTTCGACCGTACAAGAGACCTTTACGCCTTCATCTCCACTACCAAGTTCGATGTACCCATGCTTTCTTGCGAATCTTGAGGGATTTGACCCCATTTCTCGACGGGTTGATAGGTTAGCACAATCGCTTTTAACACATCGGTCATCACAAATTGTGCTAATTTATTCACTCGATTTACACCCTCAAGATCGTACTCTACTTCTTTCTCTTTTCCGCCATTCTTCTCCCCCACCGAGACCGTATCCCGTTTCTACCTCCACACGGTCTTGTGTGCTTCTCATCTCTTTTCTTTTCACTCCATTCTTTTACCAACTCGACTATTACCACGATAAGATTTTTGAATGGTTGGTGCTAACCTTTGGCTTATGTAAGGCCAAGCTTAAGTTTGGGGGGAACCTTGTTGTATATATGTATATATATTTTTTGTTTTCTTTTTCTATAAAAAAAATTTAAAAAAATTCAAAACAATAAAAAATAAAAAAAATTATAAATAAATAAACAGGGGAGTGCCGACATTCTCATCCCTCTTGGTGTAGCATGACAGTGAGGACACTGTCAAGTTTAAGTTTGGGGGTATGCTCGGTACATTTTCTTCCTTCGCATTCATATGTATATTTTTGCATTTGCATATTTATTTGAAAAAAAACCATAAAAATTTAAAAATTCAAAAATTATAAAAATTATTGTATTCAATTTTGGCTATATTTGATTTGAGTTTGACAAATAGGTTAACTGGCTAGGAACAACTAGATCTTAGACTTAGTAAATTAAAAAAACCCTAAAAATAACCTTCCTCAAAGTTTAATGGTAGAAAGTATATGGCTTTGTAGTTTATTTAGAAATAGGCAAATTTTGAGTTCAGTTCTTGGGCTAAGTTGAAACAAAAGAAAAGTATTGATGTTCTTATTAGAGTATAAGTTTGAAAAATAATTCCTAGCTTAAGTCTAGATTCTGAAAATGTATACCCTACAATTTGCACAACCACGCACCTTAAAACTTGGAATAGTAGAAGAGACCTTGAAATGCTCTTGTCTAAAGTCCTTAGTACGAAGAAAATAAAAAAAATTAAGTGTGAATAAAGAAAAAAATGAACACTGGTTTTTGTGATTACTTAAGGCTGCAAAAAATAGAAAAATATTTAGCGAGGGTGCTTCATCACCTAGTGCCTTAGACCAACTGGTTTGGGAGTCACTGCTAAAAAGCCTTGGGTGTTACAAGACAAGGAAGTACGCTTTAAAGTGCAAACGCATTTTGTAATCGGTCGTTGGTACCTCAAGAAGTATTAACGGTCGCATGAAGGATGTGTAGCAAAATTCATTTAAAAATTCACCAATTAATAAGTGCTTTGGACAACGGACAAGGGTATGATTGCTTGATTTGAATTTCTAAGTGTAGGGGTGACTTATACACACACGTAGGGATATGTGATTGGAGTTTAGATGAGAGAAAGGAGTGAAGAATAGAACTTGTATCTTTAGTAGAGTTGATAGAAATTCCTAAGTGGAGATGGAACCCTAGAAGGAAAACTTAAGAGATGCCGAAAGCTAAGTAAGTCTATAGAACATATATAATCTTAAGTTAGATGATGAGGAAGTGTGAAGAATATGGGTGGATAATTTGCAAGTCGAAGATAATAGAGTTCCTTGTTAGAAACCCTAATTGGAGAATTAAAGTCGAAAAAGCCAAATTGATAGGATTTTGTGGGTAGTATCCGCTAAAAACCCTCAGGAGACAACACTCCTCCTACTAGAGACACCTAGAGGTTTAACGGCTTGTTGCACGTGCTCAGTGCAATCGCGTTTCTCTGCGAAAGTGCGATTAGGTTTTTTGTAGAGAATAAAAAATAAGTTTGCTCGAGGACGAGCAAAAGATAAGTTTGGGGGTATTTGTTCACACCATAATATTGTATTATTATATTCCCCATTCTTATTCGTTTTATAAATAAACAGGTGCTTTTGACGCATGTCTGCTACATATTACAGGTTACAGGTTCTTGGACAGAAAACAGTGAAAATGATGTAAAGACGATGAAAAAGTGGATTTTGACCAACAAATAGGAAGATCTTAGTCAAGCCTGCATCGAAAGACAGTTCACAATTAACAAGGCAACTCAAGGTCCAAAAATTACAAAGCGAACGGTTAAAAATCCATTGCAAATTGTTCACTGAAGATCTGGAACCAATGTAGAAGCCCATTTGATAAAAGAACCAAAGAACCAAAAGCCCCAAAAGACCCAGAACAAGACCCAAGATTTTCAGCATTCAAGCTTGCCAAAGGGCCTCGGAACCGCGGCCCAAGCCTGCCATTGCCACAGTTCCGCGGCCATAAGAAGCCCGTACTCAGAGATTTTTTTACCAAAATGCTTTGGCGGCTCTAAAAAGATTTCCTAAGGGCAAATTTGTAATTTTAGACGTGAGAATCAAATGTAACCTAGGGTTTCCTATTCTCTATAAATAGGAACTCTAAAGATTGTATTTTCTTATGCCTCCTTTTAATAATAAATTTTAGAATTCTTTATGGAGAGCATCGGTGCCTCTTTTCAATTCCTGAATTCAGATCTGAAAAACCTGCTTTGATGATTGGAGAGAGTCATCTGTAAGTAGTTTTTATTAATTGCTCTAGTTTAGATTTTAATTCTTTGCCCTAGGTAGATTAATTCCTTGCCGTAGATAATTGTTTAAAGTTAGCTTTGGGGAAGGCTTTTGAGAGATGAGATCTCTCATCCCTTTCTTACCCATAATATATTTTCAATAGGACTCCATGCATACACGCACACACCGCGCCCTACGGCATCCTATCCCTCGAGGTAGCGGTGATACCGTAGTGTAAAGGCCCGGTTGCGCGCGTTTTCCATGGAGGTTAGGGTAAGGATCTCTAAAGGAAGGACAAGAACCTAGAGGAAGGAATTCCTTCCCGTATGGATCTAATCCCCTTTATTGATAATTACCATAACTCCTCATAGATCTTCATTCGGGTGTAGAAAGCGTTGAGATTTACTTGCATTTCCAAACCATCCCTAAACCTAACCCTAGCAAGATTAGATCTAGATAATCGTAGTATAGAATAATTAGGTTTTTAGATTTAATAATTAATCCGAACACCCTTTGGAATTAACTCGTTAGCGCGACTAGGAGATTCACAAAATCCCTGTGGACCGACCCGTACTCACCGGCTAACTGCAAAGCGACGCCGTTCTTGATTGCGGTTAATAGATAGTTTTTGACATACAAATCAAATGTTCTTAATGCATTATTATATTCCCCATTCTTATTCTTTTTATAAATAAACAGGTGCTTTTGACGCATGTCTGCTACATGTTACAGGTTACAGGTTCGTGGATCTAAAACAGTGAAAACGATGAAAAGACGAGGCAAAAGTGGATTTTGACCAACAAACAGAAGACTCTTGATCAAGCCTACATCAAAGATAAAATTCACAAAATACAAGGCAATGCAAGGTCCAAGATTACAAGGCAAATGGTTAAAAATCCATTGCAAATTGTTCACTGGAGATCTGGAACCAACTTGGAAGCCCAATTGAGAAAAGAACCAAAGAATAACAAAGCCCAGAAAGCCCAAAAGAAGCCCAGAAAAACTGAGGAAATGAAGCCTCCAATGGGCCGCAGAACTGCGGCCCAAACCCCACCCATGCCGCGGTTCCGCGGCCGTCTAGGGCATTCAGGAGATAAAAAT
This sequence comes from Agapanthus africanus, assembly GCA_030015575.1. Taxonomy (NCBI): domain Eukaryota; kingdom Viridiplantae; phylum Streptophyta; class Magnoliopsida; order Asparagales; family Amaryllidaceae; genus Agapanthus; species Agapanthus africanus. Next base: position 749,629,567 of record CM057340.1, on the reverse strand, counting down.
TTTTACCATGTTTTGTTGCGTCTTTGACTGGTCAACCTAGGGCTATTTTTGTAATTGAAGACATGCGAATCAATTGTAAACCTAGGGTTTCTATCTCCTATAAATAGAACCCAAATCATTGTAATTTCTTATGCCTCCCTTCATTAATAAAATTTCATCATTCATTTGGAGAGCATCATTTTTGTAAGTTCTTTATTTTCTGCCCTAGGTTAATTTTCTATTATTGCCCTAGATAAATTTAATTCCTTGCTCTAGTTAATCTTTTATTCTCTGCCCTAGATAAATGTATTTTAATTTCCTAATGAGTGAGTAGTCTCCTCGCTTGTTAGGGTTAGATCTGGGGAAGGTTTGAGAGACGAAGATCTCTCATCCCCTTTCTTGCCCATCATATATTTTCATAGGACTCTATGCATACATGCACATACCGCTCCCTACGGCACCCTATCCCTCGAGGTAGCGGTGATACCGTAGTATAAAGGCCCGGTTGTGATGTTTTCCATGGAGGTTAGGGTAAGGATTGATAAAGGAAGGACAAGAAACTAGAGGAAGAAAACATCTTCCCGATGATTCTAATCCCTTTTATTAATAATTACCATAACACCTAATTAGATCTTCATATGGGTGTAGAAAGCGGTGAGATTTATAGACTTTCTAAACTTAACCTAGACCTAACCCTAGCAAGACTTAGATATAGATTAATTTAGTTTTTAGATTTAATAATCAATCCGGCTCCCATCGGAATTAACTCGTTAGAGCGATTAGGAAATTCACAAATTCCCTGTGGACCGACCCGTACTCACCGGCTAGCTACCAAGCGACGCCGTTCTTGATTGCGGTTAATATATAGTTTTTGAGATCAATCAGAGCCATCCAGTTTAGATAAACTAAAAACCAATCTAAACTTGCAACAACATCATGCTAAAGTGTTTTCTTCTCTTTCTCTCATTACAGCGACCTTGTGACCATACATAGGTTACATCTAGATAAAAAATTGACTGAATCTTACTTATATGACTGGCAAAGGTCTGTCCAGATGTCCATTGCCTATGACAAGCTGGACCACCCTATTACTACTCAAGATCCCGCCATCCCAGGTCCAGTTTCCACTGTCGCGGATATGAATATCCGTCAGACAAGGGAAAAGGATAAAACGAAAACCAAGTGCCTCGCGTTGGCTTCAGTTGATGGTGTAAACCAGAAGCAGCACGAGAAGATGGACTCAGTTTCCATCTTTCTCCATAACAAAGATTTATATGGAGAGCAATCTCATATCGCAAGATATGAGATCTCGAACGAATTAATTCAAGCGAGGTTGGTTTTCGGGTCATCTGTAGGGGACAACGTCCTTACAATGACTAGCTATATTGATGAGCTCAAGGACCTGGAGACCACGTTGGGAAACGAGTCAGATACTGACTTGATTCTACAGTCTCTGCCTTCTATCCTGAAGGAAACCAGGGAAGTAGAAGGAAAGAGAAGGGCAAAAATTTCGGGACTGAATGTAGTAAAAGAGGAACGTTCCTATTGTTATGGGATTGTGCATTGGCAGAAAGATTGCAGGGCTTTAGAAGCCAGTAGCCAGGATACGAAGCATGTTGTGGCTTCAGCCTCAAATGTGTTTGTAATTGAGAACTGTTTGTATGAAAATGTTTCGAAATGTTTCGAAGGGGTATCCGGGTATTTCTAGTAATGCCTCTTCCACTATCTAGATTCATGACTGTAACCGTATATTTCCTTGCCCCCACTCCATTCCCTTTATATGTCTTTACTTACTACCTTCTGTACACCTCACATATACTAAATGGTTTTCTTCTTTCCCTACCTTCGGCACTAGCCTAAGGTTTGGAAGAAGATTATCCAATGAGCACAATAGGTGTACTCTCCTAGTCCTAGGAGCTCTCATAACCTGAGAGAAGGTAAAGAGGAAAAACAACTGAATAATCCTATTCTATTTCTCCAGAACCAGAATCTATCCTCAAACTGGAACGAGTTCCTTCGAGTTCGTATATAACTATACGAAGGAATATCCAAAAAATATGGTGTTCCCTTCCGAAAGACGCGGCGGAGACGCGACAGACGTCTTGCCTGAAATTCGGGGCAGATGCTAACTGGAGCTATCCGTCCACCTCTCCGAAGATACCAAGTTGATTTATGGCACCATGTATCGAAGGTTTAAACGGATGCGGCCGATGTAGCAGATTTCGTCAGATTCCCCCTTGTTCGAGGGGTTTTTGATTGTGGGGACGCTCTTCCCTGCAGGCGCAAGCCTCTGCAGTTAATTACGCTACTGCATCGCGGTAACAACTTTCTCCTTCTCCAGATGGTCACTTCGTGTCGTGGGTGTTTGTTTTGTTTGTGGTTGCCCGTGGATTGTATACGGAGACTAATTTATGTTGTCGCCCGTAGGGCGTGGATTAGTCCAAATTCGTATTTTCTTAGATTTGGGTTTGGGGTTGGGTTTAAGGATACGTTAGTCTTATTTGAGACTAAGATCAACTTAAACGTTTGTCAAGGACCGTTAGTCTAATTTGAGACTAAGATCGACTTAACGGGATCGTTTAGATCCAACAAGAGAGCATTTGGACTCTGTTGTTTAGTTTAGAGACATTGCGGTCGATTTTCCAGTTTAAGGACATGGTGGTCCAACATTCCTATTTTGAGGACGAATATTAGTTTAAGGACATTTCGGTCCAACATTCCCATTTTGGGGACGAATATTAGTTTAAGGACATTTCGGTCCAACATTCCCATTTTAGGGACGAATATTAGTTTTCAGGACATTTCGGTCCAACATTCCCATTTTGGGGATGAATATTAGTTTAAGGACATTTCAGTCCATCATTCCCATTTTGGGGACGAATATTAGTTTAAGGACATTTTGGTCCATGAGTTTAAGGACCCCACAGTCCGTAGCAATGTATGGTTGTCGGGACCCGTCACCTCTCTGATGACGTTGAAGGATTACAACGACAAATATCAGAGGAGTTCAGAGATGTACCCTTGAACCGGGTGTAAATTGATTTGGGAGAGCAGTTGTGCTCAGTTCAATTTAAATTGAGGACTTATGGCCAGAATTGGGCTAAGTCCATTTAGAAATGTTCAACATTTTGTTCATGATTGGCCTGCACAGCATTAGGCTTTTTAATTAAATGCACAGCTTTTAGATTAGGCCTGTTAGGCCTTTTAATTGGGCTCTGCCCTTATTTAATAATGCATGGCATTTTTTTGGGTCTGTTAGACCTTTTATTGGGCTCTGCCCCTTTGTAATAATGCAGAGCATTTAATGGCGTGACAGTGCGCCACGTGGCCTTTCAGGCGCTCTGCGCCAATTAAAGAGTGTAAGGCGCCAGCGCACGTGGGGGTGACACGTGTCACGCTCTGCTGAGCGCAAGTCTGTTAGCGCAGTGTACTGCGCCAGTGCGCTGTGCTAGTGCGCTGCTGACACGTGGCATGCTCTGATGCAGTGCGCCAACCCAAGAGCGCCGTGCTCTGTTTTTGGGAGCGCAAGGCGCAGATTGACACGTGGCGCTTTCTGGTGACTTGCGCCAGTCCAAGGAGCGCAACAGCGCAAATTAAGAGTGCAGGGCACTGTTCAATAGCGCAGAGCGCAGCCTGATCAATTTTGGATCAAAGAAAAGAATCTTTTCAGTTCTAAAGAGATTCTACCTCAAGATTCAAGAACCAATAGTTCATCAAAAGACAGTGCCTTTATATAGATCAAAAGATTTAAAAATGAAGTAGATTACTTCTTTAATTTTCTTTGTGATTGGATCTTTTTTGATCTTTTTCTTTTTAATTGAAGATCTTGATCTTGTTCTTTTAGATCTTTGATCTTTATAGAAGAAATTCTTCCTTTTCCAAAGGTTTACCTTTTTTTTTCTCTTTGAATTTTTCTCAAAGTTTTCAGAGGAGCTCTGTATATCTGAGACTTAGAGTCAAGGTGCTTTTATATAGGGCCAATTAGCTTGTTAAGTTGGTTACAGAGATCTTTCTCTGATTGATCTGGGGATATTTCCCCACCGTTGGATCTTTGATCCTAAGGCCTCTATTTTACAGAAGATAATCTTCTTATTTTAATAAGATTAAAAAAGATATTTCTAGAATTTTAATTCTGATTAATTTATTATTTATTATTTAAATTTTAGTGCTGGCGCAATTGGCGCAAGCGCATCTGCGCTTGACCCGTGTCGCGCAGCGCAACTGCGCTAGCGCACCTGCGCTGACACGTGTCGCGCAGCACAGAACGCAGCGCACCTGCGCTGACACGTGTCGCGCAGCGCAACTGCGCTAGCGAACTTGCGCTGACACATGTCGCGCAGCGCAGAGCGCAAGTTATCTGAAGCGTTGCTTCCGTTATTTTTAAAGTTTAAATTTTAAAACAGAGCCTTGCTCTGATTGGGATGCGCTGCCTTGGGCGCTGCGCCCCTTGCGCTGGCGTGTCTGCTTTTGACACGTGGCGCTCTGCGCGCAGCGCAAGAGATCTGAAGCGTTGCTTCACCTTTTTAATTTGAAATTCAAACAGAGTTTTGCTCTGATTGGGGGAAACAAATGCCCCCCACCGTTGCGCTCACGTGGCGTACACGTGAGTGCAGCGGTGGCAAGATCCGGACCGTTGGATCAACTCAGGAGTTGAAGGGCGCTTAAGCGTCTATAAATAGGACCCTTGGTCCTCAGCAGATGATTATCATCCTCAAGAATTTTATTTTCAGAGCCTTGCTCTTGTTTTCAAGAACCTCAGAGCCTTACTATCATTTTCAGAGTTAGAACTCTAGAAACATCTTAGGTAAAAATTAACTTAACTTAATTAAATTAATTTCAATTAATAGAGCCTTTCTCTCTTAGATCTTTTGATCTAAAGAAAACCCTTTTGGGGTTTCAAAAACAGAGCTTTGCTCTCAAGAATTTGTTTCAGGGTTTCTTAACCCATGAACAGAGTTTTGCTCATTGACAAAACCATAGATCTTTTGATCTTCTGATGATGAACTCCTAAGAGTTCTTCATGAATCTTTAAGATCCCAAACTTTAATTTTTTTAGAAATTAATTTTCCCTTTGATGGATTTTTCCATCATTATTACAGAGCTAGGCTCTTTTAAGGAATTTTATTTCCTTGTGATCAGAGTTTGACAAGTGTCACTCTGTGATAGAGTTTTGCTCTGAAAAGGATGATTTTCTCCTTGTCTCAAAGGATTTCTCATTTAATGAGAATATTCTTTTTGAGGATCTCCTCATTAATTGACAGTCTTATCCAATGATGAGGCTGTCTTATTAACTGATGCATTGTCATCTGAATTTTGTGGGTCCCCCTTTGGTCCCTCTCCACTGCATTGCAGTGTAGTACAAATTCCAAAATACCAAGCGTCGGAATTTTTAAAATTAACTTATGATGCTGATAACTGAATTTCGCCTTTTCTTGCGGGCACCTTGTCTGCTGATCTTTCATTCCCATTCTTCCGCTCAGAGGGAGGATTCCCTGAGGCGCCGGTGGACCGGGAGGTTCTCGCTATCATTAAGGATCACGACCCGGAGTATAAGAACCTTCATCTGTGGGGCAGATGGTACAGTGAAATCATCAAGGGTCGCCGAAGCTTCTCTTGTGCGACGCCGTCAGAGCCGATCTCATCGATCCCATATGCGGATGCACCCCCGGTGAACTATTCCATGGAGGTCGTAAATTGGAATTCGGAGGATCTTCTTCAGCCTTCGATTGCTGACATTCCCGTGCAGCCGCCGCCAGCCGTGGATGCTCTGGGGCGGCGCATATGCCAGGGTGAATCGCGCCCTTGGGGACAACCTTACAACATTGGATTGACCCCTCGACAATCGGCCGGGTATTTGCAGTGGGCCAGATACATCTTGTCAGCGAAGAAGACGCATTTGATGAAGATTGGTCTATACACCGCAGTCTATGCCTCATTGTTCGAGTACCCCGTTCCTCCGACATGGTGGGTTAAGGCATTCGTGGAACAATGGAACATCCTCACCATTCCTTTCTTTTGACGGACAGGGAAGTCTCCATCCCCCTGGAAGAGTTTGCTGAGATTTCCGGTTTGCCGGTGAGGGGGGAGCATTATGAAGAGCTACTTCGTCCTGATGAATATGTCTTCGCCACCAAGCCGCTGGTAATGGGCCTAATGCCGGATAATGCTATTCAGCACCAATTTCCGAGCCTGGCAAGGGTGCTGAATATGTATGAAAGTCTCTATTTGGAATCGGGTGGCCGGGGAGTTAGTTATGCAGACTTCATCGCCCGCTTTCTTTGTCCGGAGATTTTATCACAACGGGATGAAAAATTCGCCAAGCTCGACGACCCCTTCGGCTTTGGCTTAGATCGTCGACCAGTACTGGAGGACGACCAAAAGGGTTTTTACCTCCCCGATGCTGCAGTCATGCCCTTATCGGAAATCGCCGCCCCGGGCATTGACGAGGAGACCTTCGTTCTCGGGTTTCTGGGATTATGGCTGTGCTGGTTCGCGCTCCCCATACACCCACGCTACATGAGGTCGTCCGTCTTCTACCCAGCGCATCGGATGGTGGCTGGTATACAGTTGTCGATTAGAATCGCCGGGTTGGCCCACCTGTACCATGGACTCAGCGTGGCGGCAGACGCAAATGTACCAAGGGTGTACCCCGCTAATTTCCCGATGCACTATTTTACTTCATGGCTGGAAATGCATGTGCTCGGGGTATTTGGTATTCATAAGAGACCCTCGTTCTATGAGAAGTGCAGACTCCCAAGAGTCATGCGGCTGATTGGCGCTTCTATTGTGAATCCGTCTCCGTGGGAGGCTAGAGGGTTGCTTCTTCGTCCGTGCACGGTCGGAGCGAGCATTTCTTTCACGGACAAGGTCATGACCATCGGCCCGGAGACTTCCAAGGCTGTGTTGGCGTTGCGTGATGGTTTCAAGGACGGGGCCTCCATATTGAAAGCCAGGGAGATTCTACATTTATACTCCATCCGGCCGGGCTTCCTGGTGTTCAGGCAAAACGATATGGCGCTCTTCATGAGGTACAACCCCTATCGGTTCGCCCAGCAGTTAAGTTATAACCAAGGGGTCCCACTGGAGGCGTTTTTGGAAGAGCCTGCGGCCACCGGAGAGGGGATACAGAATGCATTACATCACTTCATGCGGCTAAACACGGGCTCTCATTTCTTCATTAGCGAGCCGACTTGCGTTCCAAGGGCCCTCAACGTGTACGTGGATTGGTTCGCGAACGCGATGGGTGCCGTCATCCGGGAAGAGAAGCGGTTGTTGGTTGACCGCAGGGGTGTGCCCCCTGGCAGCGACCGCAAAGATCCCCTGAGGCTAAGGATCCCTGCCGTTCCTCCGCTGAGAGATGCTGGAGCTGAGCCACCGTGCGTGCTGAGCCCTCCGCGCGGATTGCCTCGTGATACCGTGGACGTGCCCCCAGCGCCCCGTGCTCCGGTGGAGACAGTGAATGTGGTTTCGCCGGAGTCCAGCGTGGGCTCGGACATCGGGACCCGCCGTCCCAAGGTGCCCACGAAACGCAAGTTGATTTTGGGTGCGACCGGGGTCCGGGCTCAGAAGAGGAAGAAGAAGTCTGTTCTTTCTCTTGATGCTGTGCTTGGCTTAGAGCCTCAGGCCCCTCTTTTCTCAGGCCTAAGTGAGTACGAAAGCAACGGGGGTTTCTTCGTAGAGCCAGAAGACACCGATCTGGCAGCCGCCATCGCGGCTTCTGAGCGATCGGCAAGGCTCGAAGCATGGTTGGCTAGACTCGCGCAATCAGGTAATCACTAGTTGCATTCTTCGTCATTTCATCATGCTTTCATCATTGTCTTTGACTAACGCTTTTCCTTTTTAAACAGGCATTTCTACCGAAGAAGCCATCGCTGCTTCCTTCAAAACCTTCGAGGAGGAGGAAAGGAAACGCGCTCTATCGGGCGTTGGTACGTCTCGGCTCATTGAGTCTTTATTCTCCTTTCTTATGGCCAATCTAACCTCTTCTTTGTCTTATTGCAGGGACCACAAGACCTGCCTCGCAAGCCGACGCAGGAATTATCCCCGGGCCAGCTGCCGAAGTCCTGGCCTCTTTGGGGTTGCCGCGAGAGTCTCTACTTAAAAAGCCGATGATGGATGCCTTGAAGGCTCTGGAGGCAACTCTGAACGCGGACGACGACGCCTTGCTGAAGGAAGCTTCCAAGAGGTCCGTCGTGACGGCCCGGGAGGAGAGGAAGCGCTTGAGGCGCGCAGCGAAGGAGCGTAGCGCTGCTTTGGCCGGGGGAGCGGGCTCAAGCGCTGTTACTCCCGCTGCTACTCCTTCAGAGGAGCCCCCGGTCGCCCTGTCTACTGCTCATAGACAGGCGGCGCGTGCAGCTCGGGGAGCTAACGATCAATCCACCTCAGGTAATGTGTTTTTCGAGGCTTTGTTGTAAAAGTTGTAAAACTATCGTTCTTATACATCTTGTCCTGCAGGGCCGAGTCCTACTGAAGGGGCAGCGGTGAACGTCGAGCCTGAGGGGACGGTGGAGAAGACAGCAGCTGATCCCGAGGCGACAATAGGCAGTGCAGCCGTAGTCGCCGGGCCTGAGCTAGTGGAGAAGGTTGCTGATGCCGAGCCCGAGGGGCGGCAGTTGAGACGGTGGCTACAACCGAGCCTGGGGTAGTGGCGGATGGAGCGGCTGCGACCAATGAACCCATGGCAGTGGTGGACGAGACGGCTGCGACCGCCGAGCCCGAGGTGGTAGTGGATGAGACGGGCATGATCGCTGAGCACGAGACGGCCGCTCTTTCTCAAGAGTCGGGCGCCGCTCCGATCATCGCTCTCCCTGCTTACGGTTCCTTGTCGTCTCTCGGCGCCGCGAGCGTGACGACGGCTCCTGTGGGGTCGGGCGATGAGGCAACGGGAGGTGATACCGTCCCAATGGAGGAAGAAGACGCTACCGTTACATCAAGTAACGCCCTCGTTAGGGCCCTGGCTGGCGACTTTTCAGGTAAATCTTGGGTTACCGCCCTTCTTCTATTCTGCAATCCTACCTGACAAGGCTTATCTCATTTCTAACGCAGGTGCGGCTAGTGCTGATGCCACTTTACCTGAGGGAGCACCGTCAGTTACTGCCCTGATGGTGGCCACCACTCTACCTTCTTTCGTACCGTCGCAAATGCTGGAAGGTATGGATTTATGACTTATCAGTTGCATTTTTGTGTTGCATAACCTATATACCGACGTTGTACTATTGCGTCTTTGCAGGAGTGCTTTTTGATCACCTGTATCAGGTGTTGCACCCACACTTCTCCTTCCCGTCGGAGCTTGCTTCCTCCAGTGGCGCTGGTGAGTATAGTTTTCAATTAATGCCCTTTCTTTTTTCGATAATGGAATATTTCTAATTCTTCCTTGCCCTGATTGCAGTGCTACAGATCGAAGGAGGAGATGTAAAATCAGTCGCGCCAGTTCTCCCGGCTTTGCCACCTGCTGCAGCTGGTATAGTAGATTTCGTCATTGATGACCTTTCTATATTTCTTGAACCGTCATTTGATCGCGTTTTGTTTTGTAGCCGTCGTTCCGATTCCGGCCCCTTTCGAGTCTCGCATCATGATGCCGGCAGGCCAATTTTCCAGACGCACATCCTCAAAGGGTGTTGCGATGAGTTTGAGCATGTTGAGCGGATGCGTCGAGGAGCTTGACGCAGAAGCTCCCACATCTGCCGCAGATTTTGCTGCCGAGGTTAATCCGATGATGGGGACGCTTGTAAATTTCCGTAATGAAGGCGTCGTCGAGACTTGGGTTAACCACTGCAGGTAGATCGAGGCCCGCCTGCATCAGCTGGAGCTTATGTGCCCTGCCCCCGAGGTTTTGGCCATGAGTACTCAACGGGCGGCATGGATCGAGCAGAGCGCTTCTTACTTTCAACATCTGGAACAAGAAATGGCTTTAAGGTGGAGGGAATGCCAAGAGATCTCAAGCGAGTCTGCTCGACTGCGTGCTGAGGTCGACGCGAACGCTGCCCGGGTGAAGGCTATCTTCGAGAGCCTTCTGCAAAGTATCTCTGATGGGCTAACATTGAAGCAGAAGCTCGATGTCGTTGAGCGTGATGCCTAAGGTTATGAAGCAGCTCAGCGAGCCGTTGAAGAACAGCTTGCATCCTACTTGCAGCAGCGGGCCCAGGTGGAAACAGAGTTGGCAGCGGCAGCCGATCAGGAGAAGGCGCTGAAGGGAGTGCGAGAGCAATTGATGGGCCTATTTAAGACACTTCCTTCTCAGTAGCTGCCTTTGTATCAATTATACACTTATAATCTTTGAATAATATGTATCCATTCTTTATTCTTTTATACGATTTGCCTTGTACTTAATTGAATTGATGAATAAAGATACACACATTTTTTTTGTAATGTCTTGTGTCATCTCTGCGCTTTCTTCTCTTTTATTTTCTGCTTTGTTAGTGGTATATTCCTTAAGTAAGCATAGCCTATAGTTGATATAGCACATTCTGTCTTGAATACTTTGGGGTGTAGTGATGGCTTAGGAAGCAGGTTCAGATCTGCTACCTAAGGCTTTTCAACTTTATGAGCCGTGAGGGTCTCATAAAGACTTTTCTCCCTACGAGTCGAGAGGATCTCATAGGTGTATTTCTCCTTAGGGGTCGTGAGGACTCCTAAGTGTGTTTTCTCTTGAGAGTCGTAAGGATCTCACTAGAGAATTTTCCCTCTTACAAGTCGAGAGGACTCGTAAGTGGTTGTTTTCCTCTTTGTCGAGATTCGACTTTGGAGAGTGTGGTCCGTGAATAGTATGCAAGAGTCCGTTTTAGACCGACTTGTAGGGCCCCAGTGCTTAGGAAACAGGTTTTTTAATCCCCGCTGCCTAAGGCTTTTCCTCACGAGTCGAGACGAATCGAGCATTTCTCGCAAGAATATCCTAACGTCACAGTTAACCTCTGCTCTTTACGACAGAGGTCCGTTAGGGTCTATGGTACTAGGGTTTTGTCCATCGTACCGTTGCGTCGACTGATGTATTTCTCGATAGGCAACCTTGTTGTTCGAGTAGCCTTGCGACTGTCGTGTCTCTGATCCCTTCGGGGGCTGGACAAGACGTCTTCGAGCAATCCTCCTAGGCAGTTTGACCGTCGGAAGAGCAAGCGTTAGGAATTTTGCCATGCCGCTTTTTACTCGAGGTTAGGCTCATTTTGGAGAGCCCCGATGAGTCATAACCACTCCGAACTGGTGTGGGATGATCCCCGATAGTCTTTCAGGTTTTTTATGAGTTGCCGTCAAGACCCTGAAGCTGGGAATTTAGCCTTTTCTTCGTTTGCTGGCATTGCGTCTGCTATATCGAGATGAATGTCGCGGTGGAGCTGGGATTTTGCCGTGGCTCCGTTGTTTGATTATCGTGTCTGAATCCTGCTGGAGAAAGAACGCTGGGGTGAAATCTCTTCTGCTGTATCGAGACGAACGTCGAGGAGGTGACCACTCCATGTGGGATGATCTTCGGTACTCTTTCATGTTTTATATGAGTTACCGTCAAGACCCTGAAGTTAGGAATTTGGCCTTTGCTTCATTTGCTTTGGCACGTCCGAATCCTGCTGGGGGAAGAACGCAAGGGTGACATCGCCTCTACTGTATCGAGACGAATGTCGAGGTGGTGATCACTCCATGCTGGTGTGAGATGATCTCCGATGGTCTTTCCGGTTTTATATGAGTTACCGTCAAGTGCCTGAAGCTAGAAATTTGGCCTTTGCTTCATTTGCTTGGCATTGTGTCTGCTGTATCGAGACGAATGTCGCGGTTGTCTCTAGGTTGCTGGTGAACCGTTGAGATTTGGAACTAGGTATTTTGCCGTGGCTCCGTTGTTTGATTGTCGCGTCTGAATCCTGCTGGAGGAAGAATGCTGTGGTGACATCTCGTCTGCTGTATCGAGACGAACGTCGAGATGGTGACCACTCCGCGCTGATGTGAGATGATTTCCGATGGTCTTTCAGGTTTTATATGAGTTGCCGTCAAGACCCTGAAGCTAGGAATTTACCGTCAGTGAACCGTCGAGACTTGGCTCTCTTTCGGATGGAGCCTGGTGGGAAGGTATGGCTCCCCTTTCTTTTGTGCCCCTGAATTGTATATAGGGATCGATGCGATCTTACCTGTAGGGCGAAAGTTTCATTCTTTCATATGTTTTTTTGTTATTTCTTCCCGCGATGCTCTATCATTTCAGCTTTTTATATCGCGAAAGTTGCGATTGCCCAATCATTTCGGCTATTTTTCGCGGTGCCCAATCATTTCGGCTATTTATTTTATTTTTACTCGCTGCTTTTTATTGCGAGTTGCCCAATCATTTTGGCTATTTTGCATGCATACATTTTTACTTGCTGATTTTGTTGCAAGTCGCTCCATCATTTCGGCTATTTCGTATGCATGTATGGCTTGCTAGCTTTTTGCCGTAAGCTTAGGATTAGACACTGATTTCGGCATCAGCACCGCTACGACTGGGATATTGCCAGGAGCGAATCATCATTTGCCTCTGTCGATATGAAACAAAGGTGGCTTAGTAAACAGGGTTGTGGTCCTGTCGACTAAGGCTTTTGACTTCATGAGCCGTAAGGGTCTCACAAAGGTATTTCTCCCTACAAGTCATGAGGATCTCGTAGGTGTGTTTTCTCCTTAGGAATCGTGAGGATTCCTAAGTGTATGTTCCCATGTAAGTCGTAAGGATCTTACAAAAGGGTTTTCCCCTTATAAGTTGAGAAGACTTACAAGGGTTATTCACCATATGGACATATCCCTAGTCACGGGTGGGACTTGGTTAGGGAAATGATTATTCGCGCCCGTGGATTGTATACAAGGGTCAGTATTGAGCCACTTGTAGGGCAATATCGGAGGTTGTGGGGGTTGCTTAAGAACAGGTTCAGGTCTCTGTAACTTAAGACTTTCAAATCTTATGAGCCATGAGGGTCCCATAAGAGATTTCTCCTTACGAGTCGTGAGGATCTCGCAAGTGTATTTCTCCTTAGGAATCGTGGGGATCCCTAAGTGTGTTGTTCCCTTGTGAGCCGTAAGGATCTCACACGGGTGATTTCTCCACACAAGGTTGAGAGGACCCTGCAAGTGTTAACGAGGTTGCGCCCTTTCAGGTTTTCACAAACACTTGCCGGTAGCCCTGGTGTTTTTACTCACGGAGCCCTTTCGGGTTTTCATCCGTTCACATTTTGCTTATGGACATACCGTTTTTTTTATTCTCTTTTTTTTATTCTTTTTATATAACGAGATCGCGCCCTTTCGGGTTTTCACAAGCACTCGTCGGTAGCCCTACTGTTTTTACTCACGGAGCCCTTTCGGGTTTTCATCCATGCCCTTTTTGCTTATGGGCATACCGTTTTTATTTTTTTTATTCTTTTTCTTCTTCTTTTTTTTATATATTGGCTTTGGGATGTTGAAATCCACCGTAGTTTATCGACATCTCGGTCAACAGCTAGTTTTAGGACGTAGGGGTCCGTCATTAGTTTAAGGACGTTTCGGTCCGTTGTTGAAGAAGGTCGGCTACTACTTATAGAGTTTGGGCTTAGGAAGATAGCGAGCGGACATAGTCGTCGTAATCTATCATTGACCTAGGCTGTGACTCATTAAGCGTAGTATATCTTTAGGAAGCGACCGTTTATTGGCCTGAAAGGTCTTTCACCGTGCATATCCATGAGTAGATAGGCTCCACCCTTGTAGACCTTGTCTATGATGTACGGGCCTTCATAGTGTGGCTCGAATTTTCCCCGCTTGGCGCGATTGGGGATCATAGTTCTTTTGACCACTAGCACGAGTACGCCTTGGCGGAATGTCTTCGGCCTGGTCAATCTTTCATATGAGTGCGTCATCTTTGTTTTATAAGCCTCCAGATTTTGTTGCGCTATGAGCCGGGTTTCATCAAGGGCATCAAGCTCCTCAAGCCGAAGGTGAGTATTTTCTTCGTCCGTCAGCTCGTAGTGGACTGCCACTCGTAGAGAGGGTAATTCTATTTCGAGGGAGAGTACTGCTTCTGTACCGAATACCAACGCGTACGGCGTTGTGTTCGTGGCCGTCTTGAACGTAGTTCGATATGCCCAGAGAGCTTCTTGCAGTCTCTCGTGCCAGTCCTTCTTATTTCGGGACACCGTCTTCTTCACGATCTTCGTCAAGGTCTTGTTGAAAGCCTCAGCTAGACCGTTAGCTCGGGGATTATAAACTGAGGAATATCTCCAGTCTATGTTGTGTTGTTGCGCGAAGCGGCTAATCTTATGGCTTCTGTAGGCTGGCCCGTTATCGGAGATGATCCGTCGCGGAGTTCCAAACCGATAAATGACGTGCGTCTTGAAGAAATGGAGGATATTCTCCGTCTTCATTTCCCTCAGCGGTATTGTTTTTGCCCATTTGGAGAAGTAGTCAGTCGTCGCCAAAATGAATCGATGTCCCCTGGACGATGCTGGTTCGATGGGGCCGATTACGTCAGTCCCCCACATTTCGAACGGCCAGCTAGCCACTGTTGGATGTAGAGGATTTGGGTGCTGATGGATAAAGTCCCTGTTCCCCTCCGAAAGACACGCAAGACAGAACGTCTTGCCTAAGATTCGGGGCAGATGCTAATTGGTGCTATCCGTCCACCTCTCCGAAGATGCCAAGTTGATTTATGGCACCATGTATCGAAGGTTTAAACGAATGCGGCCGATGTAGCTGACTTCGTCAGATTCCCACTCGCATGAGGGGTTTTTGATTGTGGGGACGCTCTTCCCTGCAGGCGCAAGCCCCTGCAGTTAATTACGCTGCCGCATCGCGGTAACAACTTTCTCCCTCTCCAGAATTTCACTTCATGTCGAGGGTGTTTGTTTTGTTTGTGGTTGTCCGTGGATTGTATACGGAGACTAATTTATGTCGTCGCCCGTAGGACGTGGATTAGTCCAAATCCGTATTTTCTTAGATTTGGGTTTGGGGTTTTGGTTTGAGGATACGTTAGCCATATTTGAGGCTAAGATCAACTCAAACGTTTGTTAAGGATACGTTAATCTAATTTGAGACTAAGATCAACTTGACGGGATCATTTAGATTCGACAGAAGAGCATTAGGGGGCTCTATTCTTCTAGTTTAGGGACATAGTGGTCCATTGCCAGTTTAGGGACATCGTGGTCCAATAAATGTATGGCTGTCGGGACCCATCACCTCTCTGAAGACGTTGAAGGATTACAACGTCAAATATCAGAGGAGTTCAGAGATGTACCCTTGAACCAATGAGTTGGTTGAAAGAGCAGATGTGCTCAGTTCAAGATGATTTGAGGACTTACGGCCAGTTTGGGCTAAGTCCAATTATGTTTGAAATATTGGCCCTTTGGGCCATTAGACATTTGTCTGGGTTCAGCCCCTCATCATTTAGCAGTGCTAAACAGAGGTTTGGGGGCTCTGACAACATTTTGTCTTTGATTTCCTCAATTTTGAGATTCAATTGAAGGAGGGGCTTTTCCTCTGGAAGATTAGCCAGGTTGGCCAAAAATAGTGTTTAGACAATAGGGAGCAGCAGTGTTAAACACTAGAAATAAAGCTTTTAGATTAGTGTTAAACACTAGAGAATAATAGTGTTAAACACTGGAAAGTAAGATTCTCAAATTAGTGTTAAACACTAAAAGACAATCAGTGTTAAACACTGGAAATATAATCTTCAATTTAGTGTTAAACACTAGAAACAATCGGTGTTAAACACTGGAAATATAATCCCCAAATTAGTGTTAAACACTAAAGACAGAGGGGTCACGTGTGGACACATGAGAGCGCCCAAAGGGGGGACCAGATCCCTTTTCTTCGTTCTGCAATTAAGTGTTAAACACTTTTCATTTCCTGGCCATCACGTGTGGGCACGTGATAGGCATCCATCCATTGGATATTAAAGGGATTTGTTAGGGGTCACGTGGGGACACGTGAGGGCACCCTAAATGTGGAGCCAGATCTCCTTTGTTTTATCCTCAAATTTACGAATAAGTGTTTAACACTTTTCATTTTTATTTCGAGCATCACGTGTTGACACGTGATGGGGATTTATACGCTGACTGTTAAAACGATTGCTAAGAGGTCACGTGGTAGCACGTGAGAGCGCCTAAAGCTTAGATTTCCCGTGCTTTTATTCCCTTTGTCTTGGCGGTCACGTGAGAGCACGTGAGGCATTGCCTCAAAACCTTTTCCTTCTTATTTTTTGGGGATCTTTTCAGGAGTCATGTGGGGACACGTGACCTTTGTTCATTGCATGCTTGAAGATCTCTTTATCTTTTAAGAATTAAATTCTTCATAGGGTTGAACCCTAATTTTTTTTCCAGAGGAATTAAATTCCCATATATGTAAAAGAATTAAATTCTTGAGTAGGGTTAAACCCTAATTCTGTCCGTCTTGAAGGAATTAAATTCCTGTGAGTTTAGGAGAATTAAATTCTCATATAGGGTTAAACCCTAATTTGTTTTGGGAGAATTAAATTCTCAAAACTCAATTCCCCTTCTAAGTTTAGGATCTGCATGGCAGGATCTCGACCCGATGAGAATTAAATTCTCAACTTATGGGGAGATGTGCTCCCTGCAGATCTTCAACCAGAAGAAGAACTAAGTTCTTTTTTGCATAGAAGTTAAACTCTTGAATTTTGAGAATTAAATTCTCTGTTTGAAGTTTTGATTCCATTTCTTTTCTCACCTAGGTTTTTCTTTGTTGAGAATTAAATTCCCCTTTCTTTTCTTCTCTCTTGAGAATTAAATTCTCATGTCTCTGTTCTTCTCTCAAAAAGGTAGATCCCTTCTCTTCTCTTCTTGGCTTCTATTTATAGGAGAAAGAAAAGAATCAATTTGTTTTGCAAATCTTTCATTGAAAGATTTGATTTGTTTTCATATTTAATATGAGCCTTTAGATCATTCAGCGAATTTTATTCACCGTTGGATTTTAAATCCAAAAGATATTTTGTTTGTTATTCTTGGTGAGATTTAGGGAAATCTTTCCTTGTCTAATATTTTCCCATAAATTGGTGATTTTTATCAACCTTAGATTTTTAATCCAACGGTTCCCCATAGAACTTTTGTGTTTGGAAAGATTTAGAAAATTTTAGAATTTTAATTCTATTAATCTGTAAGGCTTTGAAAGCCTGTCATGTGCTGGCACGTGACCCTTGGTCACGTGTGAGCACGTGACCCCCAATTGAGTCCTTTTCTCAGCATTTACTTACGGTTCAGTTTTAACTATCACGTGTCAACACGTGACCATTGGTCACCTGTGAGCACGTGACACCTCATTGAGGTATTTCCTTCAGCCGTTTGTTATTTCATTTCTGTTTCGATTGTCACGTGTCAACACGTGACCATTGGTCACGTGTGAGCACGTGACCCCCAATTGGGTCCTTCTTCAGCCGTTATTTTTATTTCTGTTTTAACTATCACGTGTCAACACGTGACCATTGGTCACGTGTGAGTACGTGATACCTCATTGAGGTAATTCCTGATTTTTAATCAGGGAACAGTGCATAGCATATTTGCTCATAACTTTTGATCCCGGATGAATTATGAAGCCCATAATATATCAAATCGAAGGGTTTTTCGAGATGCTTCCAATATCATCAGAATTTAACAGTTCCTCCTTTGGGAGTTTATCAAAATACAGGCAGGAACATACTGGTTCGCATTTCCTTAAGCGTATCGCTGCCATTTGATACCTTGGACTCTTTTGCGCAGAAATTTTTGGCGGGAACAAATGCCCCCCATTACTTTGCCCATGTAAGTATATACGTGGGTGAAGTAGTGCAGAGTAATGCATAGCGTATGACCAGTTTCGGGTTGGTATATAACTTTCAGAATCTTGAACTGAGAAGATAACGAGCGGACACAAGCGTCGTCATTTATTATTGACTCAAATCTCGACTCTTAAGAGATATAGTTCCAAACTCTCAACTCCATGAGCCGCACCCTTCTATTTCTTTATGTCTTACTCTGGCGTGAAGTAGTTTATACGCTCATGAGTAAGTTCTCCATTTCAGTGGTATGTACCTTTGGCAAGTGTGGCTCATAGATGGTCCATCTTAACCTTTTTGTAGGGCAGTGATGGCTTAGGAGACAGGGTTAGGATCTGCCACCTAAGACTTTCCAACTTTATGAGCTGTGAGGGTCTCATAAAGACTTTTCTCCCTACGAGTTGTGAGGATCTCGTAGGTGTCTTTTCTCCTTAGGGGTCGTAAGGACGCCTAAGTGTGTTTTCTCTTGAAAGTCGTAAGGATCTCACAATAGAATTTTTCCTGCTTACAAGTCGGGAGGACTTGTAAGTGGTTGTTTCCCACTTTGTCGATGTTCGACTTCGGAGAGTGTGACCCATTTATAGTATGTAAGAGTCCATCTTGGACTGACTTGCAGGGCCTCAGTGCTTAGGAAATAGGTTTTTTTTTAATCCCCATTGCCTAAGGCTTTGCCTTACGAGTCGAGACGAATCGAGAAGTTCTCGCAAGGATGTCCTAACGTCACAGTTAACCTCTGCTCTTTATGACAAAGGTCCGTTAGGGTCTGTGGTACTAGGGTTTTGCCCGTCGTACCGTCGCGTTGGCTGATGTATCCCTCGATAGGCAATCTTGCTGTTCGAGTAGCTTTGCGACTGTCGTGTCTCTGATCCCTTCGGGGGCTGGACAAGACGTCTTCAAGCAATCTTCTTAGGCAGTTTGACCGTCAGAAGAGCAAGCGTTAGGAATTTTTCCATGCCGCTTTTTACTTGAGGTTAGGCCCATTTTGGAGAGCCCCGATGAGTCATAACCACTCCGCGCTGGTGTGGGATGATCTCCGATAGTCTTTCAGGTTTTATATGAGTTGCCGTCAAGACCCTGAAGCTAGGAATTTGGCATTCGTTTCGTTTGCTGGCACTGCGTCTGCTGTATCGAGACGAATGCCGCGGTTGTCTCTAGGTTGCATGTGAACCGTCGAGGTTTGGAACTAGGGATTTTGCCATGGCTCCGTTGTTTGATTGTCGCGTCTGAGTCCTGTTGGAGGAAGAATGCTGTGGTGACATCGCGTCTGCTGTGTCGGGACGAACGTCGAGGTGGTGACCATTCCACGCTGGTGTGGAATGATCTCCAATAGTCTTTCAGGTTTTATATGAGTTTCCTTCAAGACCCTGAAGCTAGGAGTATGGCCTTCGCTTCGTTTGCTTTGGCATGTCCGAACCCTGTTGGAGGAAGGGCGCTGTAGTGACATCTCGTCTGTTGTATCGGGACGAACGTCGAGGTGGTGACCGCTCCGCGCTGATGTAGGATGATCTCCGATAGTCTTTCAGGTTTTATATGAGTTGCCTTCAAGACCCTGAAGCTAGGAATTTGGCCTTCGCTTCGTTTGCTTTGGCGCGTCCGAATTCTATTAGAGGAAGAACGCTGTGGTGACATCGCGTCTACTGTATCGAGACGAACGTCGAGGTGGTGACCGCTCCGCACTGATGTGGGATGATCTCCGATAGTCTTTCAGGTTTTATATGATTTGCTTTCAAGACCCTGAAGTTAGGAATTTAGCCTTCGCTTAGTTTGCTTTGGCGCGTTCGAATCCTGTTGGAGGAAGAACGCTATGGTGACATCGCGTCTACTGTATCGAGACGAACGCCGTGGTGACCATTCCGCGCTGATGTGGGATGATCTTCGGTAGTCTTTCATGTTTTATATAAGTTGCCTTCAAGACCCTGAAGCTAGGAATTCGGCCTTCGCTTCGTTTGCTTTGGCGCGTCCGAATCCCGTTGGAGGAAGAACGCTGTGGTGACATCGCGTCTACTGTATCGAGACGAACGTTGAGGTGGTGACCACTCCATGCTGATGTAGGATGATCTCCGATAGTCTTTCAGGTTTTATACGAGTTACCATCAAGACCCTAAAGCTAGGAATTTGGCATTTGCTTCGTTTGTTTTGTCGTGTCCGAATCCTGTTGGAGGAAGGACGCTGTAGTGACATTTCGTCTGTTGTATCGAGACGAATGTCAGGTGGTGACCACTCCTCGCTGGTGTGGGATGATCTCCGATTGTCTTTCAGGCTTTATATGAGTTGCCGTCAAGACCCTGAAGCTAGGAGTTTGGCCTTTGCTTCGTTTGCCGGCATTGCGTCTGCTGTATTGGGACGAATGTCGCGGTTGTCTGTAGGTTGCAGGTGAACCGTCGAGGTTTGGAACTAGGGATTTTGCCGTGGCTCCATTGTTTGATTGTCGCGTCTGGATCCTGATGGAGGAAGAACGCTCTTAGTGACATCTTGTCTGCTGTTTCGAGACGAACGTCGAGGTGGTGACCACTCCGCGTTGGTTCGGAATGCTCTCCGAATGTCTTTCAGGCTTTATATGAGTTGCCATCAAGACCCTGAAGCTAGGAATTTGGCCTTCGCTTCATTTTGTTTCGACCACGAGGTCTTTTGTTGACGTTGCGTCTGCATCCTGTTGGACTGCGAGGGAACGTCGTTGTTAACATCGTGTCTGCTGTAACGAGACGAATGCTGAGGTGGAGCTGGGATTTTACCGTCGCCCCGCTTTGTTTTGACAGTGAGGCCTTTTGTTGACGTTGTATCTGCATCCTGCTGGACTGCGGAGGAACACCGTCGTTGACATCTCGTCTGCTGTAATGAGACGAATGCTGAGGTGGAGCTGGGATTTTGCCGTCGCTCTGCTTTGTTTCGACCGTGAGGTCTTTTGTTGACGTTGCATCTGCATCCTGCTGGACTGCGAAGGAACGCTATTGTTGACATCTCGTCTGCTGTATCGAGACGAATGCTAAGGTGGAGCTGGGATTTTGCCGTCGCTCCGCTTTGCTTCGACCGTGAGGTCTTTTGTTGACGTTGCATCTGCATCCTGCTGGACTACGAAGGAACACCATTGTTGACATCTCGTCTGCTGTATCGAGACGAATGCTGAGGTGGAGATGGGATTTTGCCGTCGCTCCGCTTTGCTTCTACCGTGAGGTCTTTTGTTGACGTTGCATCTGCATCCTGCTGGACTGCGAAGGAACGCCATTGTGGACATCTCGTCTGCTGTATCGAGACGAATGCTGAGATGGTCTCTAGGTTGTCTGTGAACCGTCGAGATTTGGAACTAGGGACTATGCCGTGCCTCCGTTTGAGGGTGTAACATCTGTGTCCTGCTGGAATGAGGAGGCCCACCGTTGTTGGTCTCCAGGCTGTAGATGTGGCCATTGAAATTTGGAACTAGGGACTTTTCTATGGTTCCGTTTCGTTGCGACTCTGAGGCCAGTTGTTGACGTCACGTCTGCATCTGATTGGAGTGAGGAGAAACGCCGTTGGTGATCTCTAAGTTGTCGATGTTGACACCGAGACCCTGAAGCTAGGGATCTTCCTTTGCTTCGTTTATTGACATTGTGTCTGCAATATTGCGACAAATGTCGAGGTTGTCTCTAGGTTGTCTATGAACCGTCGAGATTTGGCTTCGCTTTCTGATAGAGCCTGTTGGGAAGGTATGGTTCCCTCTTTATTTGTGCCCCTGGATTGTATACAGCGATCGATGTGATCTCACCCGTATGGCAAAAAGTTTCATTCTTTCCATCTTATTATTCTTTCCGCGATGCTCTATCATTTCAGCTTTTTATATTGCGAAAATCGCGATTGCCCAATCATTTTGTCTATTTTTTCGCGGGGCTTAATCATTTCGGCTATTTTTCTTTTTACTCGCTACTTTTTATTGCGAGTTGCCCAATCATTTCGGCTGTTTTTGTATGCATATATTTTTACTTACTGATTTTGTTGCAAGTTGCCCCATCATTTTGGCTATTTCGTATGCAATTTTTTTTTCTTTTGGCTCGCTGATTTTTTCTCGCGAGTAGGGGATTTGGGATCTGATACCAATCTTAGCATCAGCATCGCTGCGACTGGAATATTGCCAGGAGCGAATCATCATTTGCCATGAAAGGGCTTGGGATTTGATACCGGTTTGGGCATCAGCATCGCTAAAACTGGGATATTGCCAGGAGCCAATCATCATTTGCCTCTGTCGAAGTCGAACAAAGGTGGCTTAGCGAACAAGGTTAGGATCCCGTCGACTAAGCCTTTTGACTTCATGAGCCGTAAGGGTCTCATAAAGGAATTTCTCCCTACAAGTCGGGAGGATCTCGTAGGTGTGTTTTCTCCTTAGGAATCATGGGGATTCCTAAGTGCATGTTCCTCTGTAAGTTGTAAGGATCTTACAAAAGGGTTTTCTCCTTATAAGTTGAGAGGACTTATAAGGGTTGTTCACCATATGGACATATCCCTAGCTACGGGTGGGACTTGGTCTGGGAAATGTTTATTCGCGCCCGTGGATTGTATACAAGGGTCAGTATTGAGCCGCTTGTAGGGCAGTAGTGGATGTTGTGGGGGTTGCTTAAGAACAGGTTAAGCTTTCTGTAACTTAAGACTTTCAAATCTTATGAGCCGTGAGGGTCCCATAAGAGAATTCTCCTTACGAGTCGTGAGGATCTCGCAAGTGTAATTCTCCTTAGGAATCGTGAGGATCTGCTCAGTTGATAAAACTGCACATTTGTATTACATTTTTCCTAACATTTCATATTTAAAAAGGACTTTATTATAATATATCATATATATGAGGGTTTATGTGTAAAAATACTATTTTCCATGTGTTGATATATTTTAATAGCATTTGGTAGGAAAATGTATGCAAATAATATCATTGACCAAATCCAGTAGAACAAAGTCTACTAAATATTATTTAAGTTGTTGTGCAGAATTTTTCCAAGTTGTGCAGAATTTTTCAAGACTAAAATCAAGGAAATCAAGTTGTTAAAGAAAACTTGCCTAATTAAGAAAGCAAAACTTGGAGACCAAGTCTGGCAGCAACTACGAGAAGATTTCAAAGATCTAAAGGTCCCAGATATCGCCACATGTCACAAGGAACAAGCCTCAGGAAATTGATCAAAAGATCAAGAGCCTTGGCCGCGGATCCGTGGCCAAACCCCCTGTTAGCCGCGGATCTGCCGCAGGTATGGGGAGTTAGAAGCTGAAGATTTTCAGGGTGAATCTTTATAGTTAGCTTCCTAATTTGGAAGCTAAATTTCTGGTTTTGGGACTATAAATAAAGACCAACAGCCTCTTGGAAAAATTATCAAGCAGACGAGATCACGAAGTCCAAGACGGCTCACGCATCCAGGCTGATCATCAACTGTTCGTCTACCTCCTTGGAAGAAATCGAGAAGCAACTAGATTTGTAATCATTTTCTAAGGATTCAAGTGTAATGAATTTTGTTGATTAATAAAGGTAGTTTATTGCATTTTCTCTCCATCTCTTTTTCTCCCAACATGCCCGAGTAATTCTCCGCTTATTAGGGTTCGTAGGATTATGGTAGGCTAATGGATGATGAACATCCCTAAACCCTTTTTAAGTCCTATAAAGTTTATGAACTTTATCAAAAGAATCATTAACATCCTAATAGGGCGCGCTAACAATTCTTTGTTAGTTCCGACCGCGATTAGAGATTAGATTAACGATTGTTTTGGTAAAGGCTAGATATGAATGGAGTTCCGTGTCGAGATAAGGGTTAAGAGTGGGATTCTTTTTCCCTCCAGAAATCCTAATCTACACGCATCATCGTCGTTCTAGTTTTAAATCAATTAAAGGATAAAAAAGGTAACTTTTAATTAATCGTCCATGACTACTAAATCCTAACGAACCCTACAAGCCCCCTTATTATATTAACTACATTCCTAAAATAATCTAGATCTATATATTTGCATTCTTGCTTAAAGTAGATCTAGAAACTTTTCACAAAATTCTTTATTCCTCCTCACTTTTTCAACACATCTAAAGTAAGAATAAACCCGTAGTTAATCTAGATCTATATTTTGTATCCGTGTTTAACATAGATCTAGAAACCATTCTACAATATTCTTTATTCCCTCCTCTCTCTCTCAACACATCTAAAGTAAGAGTAAAATATTCAACGTTTCCCTGAGGACGACCCGTACTCATCTCGGTCTAGCTACACGCGACACCGTTCTGATTGCGGTTAACTACTAAACACACCTTTTCGAACCAATCAGGATTCCTAAGTGTGTTGCTCCCTTGTGAGTCGTAAGAATCTCACGCGGGTGGTTTCTCCTTACAAAGTCAAGGGGACCCTGCAAGTGTCTTTTAACGAGGTTGCGACCTTTCGGGTTTTCACAAACACTCGCCGGTAGCCCTGCTGTTTTTACTCACGGAGCCCTTTCGGGTTTTCATCTGTGCCCATTTTGCTTATGGACATACCGTTTTTATTTTTATTTTTATTTTTATTTTTATTTTAATCTTTTTTTTGTACCGGTTTTGAGATGAATAACCCACCGTAGTTTATCGACATCTCGGTCAACGACTAGTTTTAGGACATAGTGGTCCGTCGTTAGTTTAAGGACGTTTCGGTCCGCCGTTAGTTTAAGGACGTTTCGGTCCGTCGTTAGTTTAAAAACGTTTCGGTCCGTTGTTAGTTCAAGGACATTTCGGTCCGTTGTTAGTTTAGAGACGTTTCGGTCCATCGTTGCCATATTTGAGGCGTGTTTCTAGTTTACGGACTTTTTAGTCCATGGGGCTTTCTCTATGAAAGAGCACGATGCCCCCGGCATGTCCATCTTTTTCGGAGCATGTGGTTGTGGTGGGTTCACCTTCTATTTTTTGGACAGCGCGAACTTGCCCTGTTGGTACTGGTCTTCAACCCAGTTTTTGAAGACGTGGCAGTTATCGATCGGATGGCCCAATACTTGGTGGTAAGGGCAGTAGTTAGAATTGTTGACATCATTCAGTTGTAGCTGGTGTTTCGGCTCCGGTAGAGTGATAAGCTTGTTGTGCACTGCTAGTTCGAACAGTCTCCTTGTTTCATCCCGAGGAAATGAGTAAGGGCGTTTCAACTTCTCATAGAGGGGTTGCCGCTTGTTGCTTTGGCGAACAACCGGTCTAGGGCCACTCGATTGTTGTTGAGCGTTGGTGACGAAGGCCGTTCTTCCCTTTCCTTTATCCTTTTTGTTCGATCCCTTGTTTGCGGGTCCGAGATTCTTTCCGGGTAGCGTGCGATTGCACGGCTGAATGTTCTCGCAACTTCTCAATTCTTTCGTTTCAGAGATGGATTCCTTGAAGAGAGGACCGTAGGCTACTTTTTCGTCGGAGTCGCTCCCGAAGGTGAGAACTCGCGATCCCCCGGGATCAACCCTATAACAATTGCCGGCAATTCTTTTACGCTCATATATCGCATTTTTCCGCTGTCTACGAGCTTCACGCTTTGTCCTGTTGAAGTGTTTCCTGTGAGCGACATACCCTTGTCACCAACACTTAAAGGAGTTGCAGTCTTCAATAGGATGTGCGATCTTCTGATGATATAAGCAGAAGTTAGGATGTACGCCCGCTTCATCAAGATGTATACCGCCAGGAGAATTTTCTCTGAAAGAGGGAAGCTTCATCCCCATCGATATGGCTTTGGCGAATCGTTTCCTTGTCTTGATCCTGCTTTCATTTGCGTCGGATGTACTTTGATCCGGTGGGAGTGTTTCGACCCTTTCATCTAGTCGCCGACGTTTGGCTTTCTTGAATATGGCTATCTCGCGCTTTCGATCAGCTTTGCTTTTAAGACGGGCTTCGTTCAGGAATGCATCAATCATTTCGTCTGATGGTCCTAGAAGTTCTGGCTCAGGATTTGCCCTTGGGTTTTCTACATCCAAAGCTTCTTCTCCGTTTATTAACGAGTGAGAGATCACATGACAGCTTGCCACATAATCCTCAGACTCATCCGACGAGTCTTCTCCATTGTCATCATCTTTGTCCATAAGGACGTGGGTGAGAAATTCTTGGAGTGTGACTGGGGTCCGCGCCTTCTAATAATATTCTTCCAATGCGTCATTCTGTTTTTGCAGGTCCGTGCGCTTGTCACCAGGCTGCACGGGCTTTTTGGTCTTCTTCTTCTTCTTCTTCGAAGACTTTGATGGCTGGGTGTGAGCGCTCTGACCATCACCACCCGTTTTTGGAGTTGGGCACGGTTTCAGCATCCCCTCGATGATCTCGGGTTCCAGTGGATTTTTCCACCTGATCGCCGGGTATGTTTGGAGATCCTTCAACATTCTTTTCGTCTTGGCTGAAAGAACGTCCTCCCGTGGGGCTTCCCATATGAATGAGCATGATGCCCCCGGCATGTCCACCTTTTTAGGGGCGTGAGGTTGTGGTGGGTTCACCATCCAATTTTCGGATAATGTGAACTTTCCTTGTTGGTATTGGTCCTCCATCCAGCCTTTGAAGACAAAACAATCTTCAATTGGATGGCTTAGAGCTTGGTGGTAAGGGCAGTAATTAGGATTGTTGACATCGCCTGGATGCAACGGACGTTTTGGATCCGGCAGATTGATGAGTTTGTTGCGCACTGCCAGCTCGAACAGTTTCCTTATTTTATCCTGGGGAAACGAGCAAGGACGACCCAGTCTCTCCTCGAGGGATGGGCATGGACGCACGTTGTTTTGGCGAACAACCGGCTTTAAGTTGCTCGGCCGTTGTTGAGTATTGGCAACGAAGGTTGCTTTCCCTTTACCCTTTTCATTCCAAGGCTCTGTCTTTGAAGAGGAAGGCCTATGGCCCATCTGGTCCATTTAGGCCAGCCTGTCAATCAAGGCCTGGAAAGTGGTCGGCTTGAAGAACATCATGAATTGAGAAATGGTCGCCTGAGGGTCGAGGGTTCCTACGAACATGCCCACCGCTGGTGCCTCTTCGATGCGCTGTTCACACTTCGACCACAGATTACGCCACCGTATCGCATACTGGACTGAAGTTTCTCCAGGATTCACCCTGGCATTGATCAATATCGTGATTGGGGTGCGTTCGCTAGCGCTTGCGAAACGCTGGGTGAATAGCAACTCCATCTCTGCGAATGTCTCGACAGAGTCATTTAGGAGTTCGGAATACCACTCGAATGCCGTCTCCGACAAACTGCCAACAAACTGGCGGAGCAGTAGCTTATCGTCACCTCCAGTGTTGCCGCATAAGGCTCTGAATTGAGCGACGTGCTGATGCGGATTTCCCGTCTCCTTGTATACGTGGAATTTGGGGATCGTGTATTCCGGCGGGTACTTTATTTGGTCGTACTTTTAACAATTTGTCCAGCCGCTTCATTCGCCTGATGAACTCGTATCTGCTGAGCGATGTAATCATCAAGCGTGGCTTTTGAGATGGTTTTCTCCTTGGCTGCTGAAAGAGTCGGATGAGGGTTCGATGTCTCCCCTTTGTCGTCTTCAATAATGATCAGAGAGTCTTTAGCTGGAGGTTCCGGCTGTAACATCATCCCGACCGTATCTTGGAAGAGAAGTGCTATTCGCTTTATATTGGCCGCTTGTTCCGCAGCCTTCTTGTCCTTCTTTTCGAGCATTCTTTGAAGGAATTCAGCATCAGTCTCGTGTTCGTGACCTTGTTCCGATGACGCCTCCGGGCTTTCTCTTGGCCCGGTAAGTGCGGCCATTGCAGTCAGCATCTCTTGAAGCTTTTGCTGTGCTTGTTCCTGAGCCCTTGTTATTGATCGGGTGAGCGGTCGGTGGCCCGTCGAAGTGCTGCTTTCTTCTTTTCCGAAAGCCATGTAGACAGTATGTACCATCATGCCCCCAGACATGGGGCGTTTGGGCTCAATGCCTTCGCGGTCTGCCGCAGCCACACGGGCTTTCTCCGGCCTCCTTTTCTTTTGAGCAGTTGAAGTTGAATGGGCCGTTGCAGCGGGCACCCAGGAGGTTGTCGTCCTTCGTGGCTTGCTAGGACGGTTCTCTTCCTGCTGGACTTTCAGCTTCTTCTGTCGACGGGGATAGTCTTGATCAATCACCGACTCTTGGACCCGTCGCCAAACTTAATAAATTTTAGAGGACAGCCGCTGAGGGGGCTGCTCCAGCTTCGCCTTTGTAGCGTTCTCCATTGGTAGAGAAGATCTTTTCAGCACAGCAGTTGGCGAATTTCTGCGCACCCTGTTAAGTAGTTCAAAGTTGTTTCTAGTTGGAACAACAGCATCAACTTCCACCGTTGGGGCTGGTGGAGTTAACCCTGACGGGGAGTTGCCCTCAGCCTTCCTTACTCGGCGCCAGTGGCGACGGCGAGTATATCGTGCAGATGGGGCTGGTTCGGCGATGGGTATGGCTTTATCTTGCCCCCTGTCCAGATGAGGCGCTGTTGCTTGCGTCAGCCTGTTGAAGACTGATGTCCTTTGAGAAGCAGTATCCAATTGGTTGAAAATTGTCTTCTGAGCAGGGACAGGAACTGTAGCGGGAGCCGGAACAGTCAATCTTGTAAAGACCGACCCTTTGGTAGGAGAAGCCGCCTTGACGACTTCAGGAGCAGGGATGGCTATCCTCTTCGGAACAACCTTCTCTAGGATTACAGGCTTCACTGTGGGCCCACAGGAATTTTGGCCCTGTCCGGCGAAGACCGAGGAGCTGGAGTTGGACGACCCGTTGAGAGGGGCCGCAGTAGCTGTAAGCTGATCGAAGACCGACTTCTTGGGAGCTTCCGGTGTTGGTATAAGAGCGGTGAAGCTCATTGGCGGGAGCATGGTCCCGAAGAATAGCCCAGTGGTGGCCTGAGTTAGTTGCTCCACCAGCATAGCAAAGATAGAGGCTGCTTGGGGCCTATAAATCACTCCTCCGGACGGGACGGAGTGAGAGTTGCAGTTGCAGTTAGTACAGTTTGAAGCCATTGATCTTCTGTTTTCTGCACAGAGCAAGACACCAAATCTTAGTACCTCGAATCCACAGGAAACCATAGCGAACCGCGATTCGTTCGTGAACACGACACACGAAGTGTGGAGTGGAAAGAGGAAAAGGTCCCACCGGGCGTGCCAGAATCTGTTCCCCTCCGAAAGACGCGCAAGACAGAACGTCTTGCCTGAGATTCGGGGCAGATGCTAATTGGTGCTATCCGTCCACCTTCGCTAAGATGCCAAGTTGATTTATGGCACCATGTATCAAAGGTTTAAACGGATGCAGCCGATATAGTAGACTTCGTCAGATTCCCCCTCGCATGAGGGTTTTTTGATTGTGGGAACGCTCTTCCCTCCAGGCGCAATCCCCTGCAGTTAATTACACTACCGCATCGCGGTAACAACTTTCTCCTTCTCCAGAATTTCACTTCATGTCGTGGGTGTTTTTTTTTTGTGGTTGCCCATGGATTGTATACGGAGACTAATTTATGTCGTCGCCCGTAGGACGTGGATTAGTCCAAATCCGTATTTTCTTAGATTTGGATTTGGGATTTTGGTTTGAGGATATGTTAGCCATATTTGAGGCTAAAATCAACTCAAATGTTTGTTAAGGTACGTTAGTCTAATTTGAGACTAAGATCAACTTAACAGGATCGTTTAGATCCGACAAAAGAGCATTTGGGGGCTCTATTGTTCTAGTTTAGGGACATAGTAGTCCATTGCCAGTTTAGGGACATAGTGGTCCAATAAAATGTATGGCTGTCGGGACCCATCACCTCTCTGAAGACGTTGAAGGATTACAACGTCAAATATCAGAGGAGTTCAGAGCTGTACTCTTGAACCAATGAGTTGGTTGAAAGAGCAGATGTGCTCAGTTCAAGATGATTTGAGGACTTACGGCCAGTTTGGGCTAAGTCCAATTATGTTTGAAATATTGGCCCTTTGGGCCATTAGACATTTGTCTGGGTTCAGCCCCTCATCATTCAGCAGTGCTAAACAGAGGTTTGGGGGCTCTGACAACATTTTGTCTTTGATTTCCTCAATTTTGAGATTCAATTGAAGTAGGGGCTTTGCCTCTGGAAAATTAGCCAGGTTGGCCAAAAATAGTGTTTAGACAATAGGGAGCAGCAGTGTTAAACACTAGAAATAAAGCTTTTAGATTAGTGTTAAACACTAGAGAATAATAGTGTTAAACACTGGAAAATAAGATTCTCAAATTAGTGTTAAACACTAAAAGACAATCAGTGTTAAACACTGGAAATATAATCTTCAATTTAGTGTTAAACACTAGAAACAATCAGTGTTAAACACAGGAAATATAATCCCCAAATTAGTGTTAAACACTAAAGACAGAGGGGTCACGTGTGGACACGTGAGGGCGCCCAAAGGGGGGACCAGATCCCTTTTCTTCGTTCTGCAATTAAGTGTTAAACACTTTTCATTTCCTGGCCATCACGTGTGGGCACGTGAAAGGCATCCATCCATTAGATATTAAAGGGATTTGTTGTGGGTCACGTAGGGACATGTGAGGGCGCCCTAAATGTGGAGCCGGATCTCCTTTGTTTTATCCTCAAATCTGCGAATAAGTGTTAAACACTTTTCATTTTTATTTCGAGCATCACGTGTTGACACGTGATGGGGATTTATGCTCTGACTGTTAAAACGCTTGTTAAGGGGTCACGTGGTAGCACGTGAGAGCGCCCAAAGCTTAGATTTCCTTTACTTTTATTCCCTTTTTCTTGGAGGTCACGTGAGAGCACGTGAGGCATTGCCTCAAAACCTTTTCCTTCTTATTTTTTGGGGATCTTTTCAGGAGTCACGTAGGGATACGTGACCTTTGTTCTTTGCATGCTTGAAGATCTTTTAATCTTTTTAGAATTATATTCTTCATAGGGTTGAACCCTAATTTTCTTTTCAGAGGAATTAAATTCCCATATATGTAAAAGAATTAAATTCTTGAGTAGGGTTAAACCCTACTGTCCGTCTTGAAGGAATTAAATTCCTGTGAGTTTGGGAGAATTAAATTCTCATATAGGGTTAAACCCTAATTTGTTTTGGGAGAATTAAATTCTCAAAACTCAATTCGCCTTCTAAGTTTAGGATCTGCATGGCAGGATCTCGACCCGATAAGAAATAAATTCTCAACTTATGAGGAGATGTGCTCTGTGCAGATCTTCAACCAGAAGAAGAACTAAGTTCTTTTTTGTTTAAGAGTTAAATTCTTGGATTTTGAGAATTAAATTTTCTGTTTGAAGTTTTGATTCCCTTTCTTTTCTCACCTAGGGTTTTCTTTGTTGAGAATTAAATTCTCCTTTCTTTTCTTCTCTCTTGAGAATTAAATTCTCATGTCTCTGTTCTTCTCTCAAAAAGGTAGATCCCTTCTCTTCTCTTCTTGGCTCCTATTTATAGGAGAAAGAAAAGAATCAATTTGTTTTGCAAATCTTTCATTGAAAGATTTGATTTGTTTTCATATTTAATATGAGCCTTTAGATCATTCAGTGAATTTTATTCACCGTTGGATTTTAAATCCAAAAGATATTCTGTTCCTTATTCTTGGTGAGATTTAGGGAAATCTTTCCTTGTCTAAGATTTTCCCATAAATTGGTGATTTTTATCACCCTTGGATTTTTAATCCAACGGTCCCCCATAGAACTTTTGTGTTTGGAAAGATTTTGAAAATTTTAGAATTTTAATTCTATTAATCTGTAAGGCTTTCAAAGCCTGTCACGTGCTGGCACGTGACCCTTGGTCACGTGTGAGCACGTGACCACCAATTGAGTCCTTTTCTCAGCATTTACTTACGGTTCAGTTTTAACCATCACGTGTCAACACGTGACCATTGGTCACGTGTGAGCACGTGACACCTCATTGAGGTATTTACTTCAGCCGTTTGTTATTTCATTTCTGTTTCGATTGTCACGTGTCAACACGTGACCATTGGTCACGTATGAGCACGTGACCCTCAATTGGGTCCTTCTTCAGCCGTTATTTTTATTTCTGTTTTAACTATCACGTGTCAACACGTGACCATTGGTCACGTGTGAGCACGTGATACCTCATTGAGGTAATTCCTGATTTTTAATCAGGGAACAGTGCATAGCATATTTGCTCATAAATTTTGATCCCGGATGAATTATGAAGCCCATAATATATCAAATCGAAGGGTTTTCGAGCTGCTTCCAATATCATCAGAATTTAACAGTTCCTCCTTCAGGGTTTTGTCAAAATAAAGGCCGGAAGATACTGGTTCGCATTTCCTTAAGCGTACGCTGCAATTTGATACCTTGGGCTCTTTTGCGCAGTAATTTTTGGCGGGAACAAATGCCTCCCGCTACTTTGCCTACGTAAGTATATACGTGGGTGAAGTAGTGCAGAGTAGTGCATAGCATATGACCAGTTTCGGGTTGGTATATAACTTTCAGAATCTTGATCTGAGAAGATAACGAGCGGACACAAGCGTCGTAATTTATCATTGACTCAAATCTCGACTCTTAAGAGATATACTTCCAAACTCTCAACTCCATGAGCCACACCCTTCTGTTTCTTTATGTCTTACTCTGGCGTGAAATAGTTTATACGCTCATGAGTAAGTTCTCCATTTCAGTGGCATGTAGCTTTGGCAAGTGTGGCTCATAGATGGTCCATCTTAACCTCTTTGTAGGACAGTGATGGCTCAGGAGACAGGGTTAGGATCTGCCACCTAAGACTTTCCAACTTTATGAGCCGTGAGGGTCTCATAAAGACTTTTCTCCCTACGAGTCGTGAGGATCTCGTAGGTTTCTTTTCTCCTTAGGGGTCATGAGGACTCCTAAGTGTGTTTTCTCTTGAAAGTCGTAAGGATCTCACAAGAGAATTTTTCCCGCTTACAAGTCGGGGGGACTTGTAAGTGGTTGTTTCCCTCTTTGTCGATGTTCGACTTCGGAGAGTGTGACCCGTGAATAGTTTGTAAGAGTCCATCTTGGACTGACTTGCAGGGCCCCAGTGCTTAGGAAACAGGTTTTTTTTAATCCCCATTGCCTAAGGCTTTGCCTTACGAGTCGAGACGAATCGAGAAGTTCTCGCAAGGATGTCCTAACGTCACAGTTAACCTCTGCCCTTTACGACAAAGGTCCGTTAGGGTCTGTGGTACTAGGGTTTTGCGCGTCGTACCGTCGCATTGGCTGATGTATCCCTCGATAGGCAATCTTGCTGTTCGAGTAGCCTTGCAACTGTCGTGTCTCTGATCCCTTCGGGGGTTGGACAAGATGTCTTCAAGCAATCTTCTTAGGCAGTTTGACCGTCGGAAGAGCAAGCGTTAGGAATTTTGCCATGCCGCTTTTTAATTAAGGTTAGGCCCATTTTGGAGATCCCCGATGAGTCATAACCACTCCGCGCTGGTGTGGGATGATCTCCGATAGTCTTTCAGGTTTTATATGAGTTGCGGTCAAGACCCTGAAGCTAGGAATTTGGCCATCGCTTCGTTTGCTGGCACTGTGTCTGCTGTATCGAGACGAATGTCGCGGTTGTCTCTAGGTTGCATGTGAACCATCGAGGTTTGGAACTAGGGATTTTGCCATGGCTCCGTTGTTTGATTGTCGCGTCTGAGTCCTGTTGGAGGAAGAATGCTGTGGTGACATCGCGTCTGCTGTGTCGAGACGAACGTCGAGGTGGTGACCATTCCATGCTGGTGTGGGATGATCTCCGATGGTCTTTCACGTTTTATATGAGTTGCCTTCAAGTCCCTAAAGCAAGGAGTATGGCCTTCGCTTCGTTTGCTTTGGCGTGTCCGAACCCTGTTGGAGGAAGGGCGCTGTAGTGACATCTCGTCTGTTGTATCGGGACGAACGTCGAGGTGGTGACCGCTCCACGCTGATGTGGGATGATCTCCGATAGTCTTTCAGGTTTTATATGAGTTGCCTTCTAGACCCTGAAGCTAGGAATTTGGCTTTGGCTTCGTTTGCTTTGGCGCGTCCGAATCCTGTTGAAGGAATAACGCTGTGGTGACATCGCGTCTACTGTATCGAGATGAACGTCGAGGTGGTGACCGCTCCGCGCTGATGAGGGTTGATCTCCGATAGTCTTTCAGGTTTTATATGAGTTGCCTTCAAGACCCTGAAGCTAGGAATTTGGCCTTCGCTTCGTTTGCTTTGGCGCGTCCGATTCCTGTTGGAGGAAGAACGCTGTGGTGACATCGCATCTACTGTATCGAGACGAACGTCGAGGTGGTGACCGCTTCACGCTGATGTGGGATGATTTCTGATAGTCTTTCAGGTTTTATATTAGTTGCCTTCAAGACCCTGAAGCTAGGAATTTGGCCTTCGCTTCATTTGCTTTGGCGCGTCCGAATCCTGTTGGAGGAAGAACGCTATGGTGACATCGTGTCTACTGTATCGAGACGAACGCCGAGGTGGTGACCATTCCGCGCTGATGTGGGATGATCTTCGATAGTCTTTCACGTTTTATATAAGTTGCCTTCAAGACCCTGAAGCTAGGAATTCGGCCTTCTCTTCGTTTGCTTTGGCGCGTCCGAATCCCGTTGGAGGAAGAACGCTGTGGTGACATCGCGTCTACTGTATCGAGACGAACGTCGAGGTGGTGACCACTCCATGCTGATGTGGGATGATCTCCGATAGTCTTTCAGGTTTTATACGAGTTACCGTCAAGACCCTAAAGCTAGGAATTTGGCATTTGCTTCGTTTGTTTTGTCGTGTCCGAATCCTGTTGGAGGAAGGACACTGTAGTGACATTTCGTCTGTTGTATCGAGACGAATGTCAGGTGGTGACCACTCCTCGCTGGTGTGGGATGATCTCCGATTGTCTTTCAGGCTTTATATGAGTTGCCGTCAAGACCCTGAAGCTAGGAGTTTGGCCTTTGCTTCGTTTGCCGGCATTGCGTCTGCTGTATTGGGACGAATGTCGCGGTTGTCTGTAGGTTGTAGGTGAACCGTCGAGGTTTGGAACTAGGGATTTTGCCGTGGCTCCGTTGTTTGATTGTCGCGTCTGGATCCTGATGGAGGAAGAACGCTCTTAGTGACATCTTGTCTGCTGTATCGAGACGAACGTCGAGGTGGTGACCACTCCGCATTGGTGCGGAATGCTCTCCGATTGTCTTTCAGGCTTTATATGAGTTGCCATCAAGACCCTGAAGCTAGGAATTTGGCCTTCGCTTCATTTTGTTTCGACCACGAGGTCTTTTGTTGACGTTGCGTCTGCATCCTGTTGGACTGCGAGGGAACGTCGTTGTTAACATCGTGTCTGCTGTAACGAGACGAATGCTGAGGTGGAGCTGGGATTTTGCCGTCGCCCCGCTTTGTTTTGACCGTGAGGCCTTTTGTTGACGTCGTATCTGCATCCTGCTGGACT
Source organism: Agapanthus africanus (assembly GCA_030015575.1). Taxonomy (NCBI): domain Eukaryota; kingdom Viridiplantae; phylum Streptophyta; class Magnoliopsida; order Asparagales; family Amaryllidaceae; genus Agapanthus; species Agapanthus africanus. The sequence goes on along the minus strand of CM057340.1, from coordinate 749,594,626 downwards.
GCGGAGGAACACCGTCGTTGACATCTCGTCTGCTGTAACGAGACGAATGCTGAGGTGGAGCTGGGATTTTGCCGTCGCTCTGCTTTGTTTCGACCGTGAGGTCTTTTGTTGACGTTGCATCTGCATCCTGCTGGACTGCGAAGGAACGCCATTGTTGACATCTCGTCTGCTGTATCGAGACGAATGCTAAGGTGGAGCTGGGATTTTGCCGTCGCTCCGCTTTGCTTCGACCGTGAGGTCTTTTGTTGACGTTGCATCTGCATCCTGCTGGACTACGAAGGAACACCATTGTTGACATCTCGTCTGCTATATCGAGACGAATGCTGAGGTGGAGATGGGATTTTGCCGTCGCTCCGCTTTGCTTCTACCGTGAGGTCTTTTGTTGACGTTGCATCTGCATCCTGCTGGACTGCGAAGGAACGCCATTGTTGACATCTCGTCTGCTGTATCGAGACGAATGCTGAGATGGTCTCTAGGTTGTCTGTGAACCATCGAGATTTGGAACTAGAGACTATGCCGTGCCTCCGTTTGAGGGTGTAACATCTGTGTCCTGCTGGAATGAGGAGGCCCACCGTTGTTGGTCTCCAGGCTGTAGATGTGGCCATTGAAATTTGGAACTAGGGACTTTTCTATGGTTCCGTTTCGTTGCGACTCTGAGGCCAGTTGTTGACGTCACGTCTGCATCTGATTGGAGTGAGGAGAAACGCCGTTGGTGATCTCTAAGTTGTCGATGTTGACACCGAGACCCTGAAGCTAGGGATCTTCCTTTGCTTCGTTTATTGACATTGTGTCTGCAATATTGCGACAAATGTCGAGGTTGTCTCTAGGTTGTCTATGAACCGTCGAGATTTGGCTTCGCTTTCTGATGGAGCCTGTTGGGAAGGTATGGTTCCCTCTTTGTTTGTGCCCCTGGATTGTATACAGCGATCGATGTGATCTCACCCGTATGGCAAAATGTTTCATTCTTTCATCATCTTTTTATTCTTTCCGCGATGCTATATCATTTCAGCTTTTTATATCGCGAAAATCGCGATTGCCCAATCATTTTGGCTATTTTTTCGCGGTGCCCAATCATTTCGGCTATTTTTCTTTTTACTCGCTACTTTTTATTGCGAGTTGCCCAATCATTTCGGCTGTTTTTGTATGCATACATTTTTACTTGCTGACTTTGTTGCAAGTTGCCCCATCATTTCGGCTATTTCGTATGCAATTTTTTTTTCTTTTGGCTCGCTGATTTTTTCTCGCGAGTAGGGGATTTGGGATCTGATACCAATCTTAACATCAGCATCGCTGCGACTGGAATATTGCCTGGAGCGAATCATCATTTGCCGTAAGGGTCTCATAAAGGTATTTCTCCATACAAGTCGTGAGGATCTCGTAGGTGTATTTTTTCCTTAGGAATTATGGGGATTCCTAAGTGCATGTTCCTCTGTAAGTCGTAAGGATCTTACAAAAGGGTTTTCTCCTTATAAGTTGAGAGGACTTATAAGGGTTGTGCACCATATGGACATATCCCTAGCCACGGGTGGGACTTGGTTAGGGAAATGTTTATTAGCGCCTGTGGATTGTATACAAGGGTCAGTATCGAGCCGCTTGTAGGGTAGTAGTGGATGTTGTGGGGGTTGCTTAAGAACAGGTTAAGCTTTCTGTAACTTAACACTTTTAAATTTTATGAGCCGTGAGGGTCCCATAAGAGAATTCTCCTTACGAGTCGTGAGGATATCGCAAGTGTAATTCTCCTTAGGAATCGTGAGGATCTCTAAGTGTGTTGCTCCCTTGTGAGTCGTAAGTTTCTCACGCGGGTGGTTTCTCCTTACAAAGTCGAGAGGACCCTGCAAGTGTCTTTTAACGAGGTTGCGCCCTTTCGGGTTTTCACAAACACTCGCCGGTAGCCCTGCTGTTTTTACTCACGAAGCCCTTTCGGGTTTTCATCCGTGCCCATTTTGCTTATGGACATACCGTTTTTATTTTTATTTTTATTTATTTATTTATTTATTTTTTGTATCGGTTTTGGGATGAATAACCTACCGTTGTTTATCGACATCTCGGTCAACGACTTGTTTTAGGACATAGTGGTCCGTCGTTAGTTTAAGGACGTTTCGGTCCGCCGTTAGTTTAAGGACATTCGGTCCATTGTTAGTTTAAGGACATTTCGGTCCGTTGTTAGTTTAGAGACGTTTCGGTCCGTTGTTAGTTTAGAGACGTTTCGGTCCGTTGTTAGTTTAGAGACGTTTCGGTCCGTCGTTGCCATATTTGAGGCGAGTTTCTAGTTTACGGACTTTTTAGTCCATGGGGTGTTGGGGTAAAAATTTACACCCCGGTTGACCGAGTCAAAGTCAAGGTCAACCCCCAAGCTAGGTGGGCCCAAGCTCAGGTCAAGCGGACCCATGCCCATGTCAAGCCCACGGCCAGCCTCCCCATGGCAACGACAAAATCATGTAATAAATAATTATTATGTAATTTTTTTATACATGAATGTATACAAAATGGGCATAAAGAAAAAATTTTGTAAGCTCATGGCTTATGTGCAAAAATGAAATGGCACATGAGCCATGGGATAGGCAAAATGCCATTTTGTAAAGCCTAAGTGGCTATATGCAAATATGTAAGCCTTTAAAAGGCGACATGATGATGAATAAAGCAACACTTTTCCCATTCTCTCAAAAAAAACCCTAGGGTTTGTATTTCTTTCCTTTTTCTGAGGGTCTCAAACCTTCTTCTTTCTTTTGAATTAAATCAAGAGTTTTGCTCTTCCTTTTCAAAAACAAGATAGTTTTTCACCACCAAACCCACAAAGGGGAACTTGGATCTGTTTTCAGATCCCAAAAAGGGGAGATTTTGAAATTTCACATCTCTTGATCTTCAAGATCCAGCTAATAGAGGAGGAAGAAGAAGAACCCGTTCCATTAACCCCAAAAACACACTTAGGAGTCCAACTCCACTCTGATTTCTCTTCCACGTCGGCGCTCAAGCGCAGAGCGCCCATGTGCCGACACGTGGCGCGCTTGCGCTCAAGCGCTCTGAGCTCAAGCGCAAAGCGCCCACGTGCCGACACGTGGTGCGCTTGCACAACAGCGCCCTGCGCGTGAGCGCAAACTGCCCACATGTCGACACGTGGCACGCATGCGCTCAAGCGCAGGCGCTCGAGCGCAAGTCGCCCCAGTGCCGACACGTGGCGCGTTTGCCCTCAAGCGCAAGCGCTCGAGCGCAAGTCGCCCCAGTGCCGACACGTGGCGCGCTTGCGCTCAAGCGCACAGCGCTCTGGCGTAAGTCTCCCCTGTGTCGGCACGTGGCGCACTTGCGCTCAAGCGCCCAGCACTCAAGCGTAAGTCCCCCCCGTGCCGACACATGGCGCACTTGTGCTCGAGCGTCAGGCGCTGAAGCGCAAAGCGCCCACGTGTCGACACGTGGCGCGCTTGCGCTACAGTGCCCAGCGCTCAAGCGCAGAGCCCACGTGCCGACACGTGGCACGCTAGCGCCTGAGCACACAGCACCTGGGTGCACAGCGCCCAAGGCGCTGGCCCCACACATCCTTTGGATGCCTTTTCCCCTTCTTTCTTTTATATATATACATATATATATACATATACATATGCATACATATGTGCACACACACATACACCATGACACTGTCCCTGTTAGAAAAAAATTTCTAACGAGGCGCTGCCCCGCACCCCGCAAAAACTCTGCGGGGCCCCCGATATATCCAAAACCCCTTCAAAACACAACACTGCACATTGAGTTCGCATGACCAGTTTAACCCGTCAATCGGAGGTTCCCTCGCTCCTAAGGCGAGGGGTAATTAACGGCTGCTTAGTCCGCGGCTGCCGGAGATTCGGATCCCTACAATCATTAAACCCCAGCCTACCTTAGGCAGGGGGAATATGTAATGCACCTGACAAGCGCGTGCGTATTCCCATCTCAATGGGGTGACGAAAAACACCTTACAGATTCTGGCACGCCCGGTGGGACCAATCTCTGCTCCCATATTTCGGGTTAAACATTCATGCGAACTCAATCAAGATACATATCTATATTTATACTAAAATAATGCTTTTTCATGCCGGATTTTCAAGCAATCACCTTTCAACAATGTCTCCGAAGATGAACTCAGCTCCCATCTCATACACGATGAAGATGGACTCCAGAACGGTCCTTCCGGCCAGTCTCGGGCGACAATGAGAGGAAGAGCCGCTACCATTTGGCTCTATTATGTTCGTTTCAGCTAACGCCATCGCAGCTCCATAAGCTCCGGTGACCGACAAACCGGCCTCGAAAGGCAAGAGGCCAAATGTGGTGGTCTCGAAGGCATCCCAACCCAAACGCAAATCGGTGTCTGGATGGCTTTCCATGGCCCCAACTGGGGGCAAATCCATTGGAACAAAAGAAGTTTCCAGTCGTCGTGGACAAGCCCAGCCGATACCTTCGACGGACACGCGGGTAGATGTCTTCTCAAGCATCCCCATCGCTCGGCCTATGGCGGCTTCCCGAAGAGTAGAAGCCTGCCAAGCACTTAAGGCTGAGAAGCTGAAGCAGAAGCGGCTCAGATATAGAGCCAACAAAAGGGCTAGGGCTCTGGCCATGATAAAATTTATGAATTTCCAAAGCTCGGACCGCTCCGCGAAACCAGCTGCCAGTGATGAAAGCATGGCTGAATGTGTTATCCATATTGTCTACATGGCCGGACATGAAGAAACGAACCCTCCTCTTCTTCATAGCCATGGTGATGATATGGTTGACGCTACCCAGCATCGGCTCAATCTAAATGATGAAGAGCCCGCTCAGGCCGATAAGCCAGAGGAGCCCGTGGTTCCTACGGAATTGAGCTCAGGCAATAAAGATTACCCGGTTGTCATAGCCGGAACTACAGAACTAGTATTATTCCAATGGCTTCAAAGGCAATTTCAGGACAGGGATGAGAAGATTGGCGAGGTCTATTCCAAAGTCGACGAGCTGGCAAACGTCGTGGCAGATCTCGTGACCCAAGTCGTCCGATTGCAATTACAGCAGAATCAAATTTTGGCTCATGAGCCAGGGATTGATACCCGGGGGCAGCCAACTGATATCCCTTTCAACCTAAAAGTGGAGCGCCTTCGCGAAAAACGGCCGCAATCAGCCTCCAGTCCCTTCGATACATACGCCGGAGGGGGGGAATCGCCTCTGAAAGAGAAGCTGGAAAAGGTCATTCCTTCAAGAGGGAAAAGGTCCACAAGATATTCAGGGACGCCCTAAGAAACGGTCTACAACTGCCAGAATCAATGAGACCGCAAGAAGAGAATATGACCGACGACCCAAAATATTGCCCATATCACAGGGTGATAGGTCATGCCATTGAGGACTGCTTCGTCTTCAAAGATTGGGTCGAAAGGCAATACAAGATGGGAGAGATAGAACTGTCTAAAGGCGTGTTAGCAAACAGTCAAGCTACGATCGCTGATTTCATGCAAATGGAGACCGAAGCCTTTCGGAAACCTAATCCTCCCAGACATGTGCCTCGAGGACCAGCATCAGTAAAGGCACCTACTCCAATGGAGAGAAAGAAGAAGGTATACTCCTTCAGGAGGGATGAAGTCCGCAAAATATTCATGGACGCCTTGAACAACGGTCTGCAACTGCCTGTTCTAAAGAGGCCACAGGAAATGAACATGACCGGCAATCCCATATACTGCCCATTGTAAGTCGATGTACAACACCCCACGACTTGCGGGGAGGCAGAATAATGAAAAACAATCTTGTTTTAGGCGTAAACATCGACTAACCGAGAATCTTTGCATAAACAATAATTAACAAGAAACCATGGAAGTGTTAACGACTATGTTAAGTGATTATACCTATAGAACCGAGTCCTTCGTCTTGTCGTTCTCCACGTCCTCTCCGGCCTTCTCTAAGTAGTAGAAGATCCACCCGAGAGCTTTACTACAAGCTTCACCTCAAACTAGAGGTAACTAGGTTTCTTGAAGTGCTAATCCAAGTAACCTAGGTGATATAGAGAATGGTTAAGGATTAAGTAGTCTAATCTAATCCTTGTACTCAACACATGAGAGGGGAGGATTAGGGTTTGAAGAGGGAGAGCTTGAGGAGAGAGAAAGTGAGAATAATAATGAGATGAGAAAATGAGCTATCATAATATATATCAAGCATTATTATTTATCAAGAAAAGAAAAGAAAATGATTTACAACTATGCTTGATAAATATCTAATGGTGATTCATCTCCATGAGTCATTAAGCATTTATGATGCATTAATGACATGGATGAATCATCCATATGACTCACTAATCTCATTCAATGTATATGCCACCTTAACCCCCTTAGTCACCACCTTCTAGAAGCTTCTCGCGTAATTACGAGAACGCTCCTCCTATCCGTGAAAACACGGAAAAACTTTAGACTGTATAAATCCAATAACCGGATACTAGTAACTGGCTTAAACCAAAGCCGACTAGTAAAAACTGTCCGAACGACGTACGTGTGTAAACACACGTATGCATCCGAACCCTTTGTCGTAAAACCATACGACCTCTATATCTTTTCGCCTGGAGTAGGGAAACTCTCTGTGTGGGACTCTAAAGACTCGACTACTACGCTGGCAGTGGGTTTAACCACAGACCGCAAGCGGCACCAGCTGTACGTAACGGTCCCCAGGTAGATGTCGATAAGAAGGCCGATGAGGAAACCCATCCGAACTCCTACTGAGCCTGCTGTGACAATCTCCATACAGTCTGGTCCGTTCGTCTAAGACTATCGCATATCGGGCCTAGGGGCGGCAAGCGTCAGTTCCCTAATAGCGGTATAAGTCGTGTCGGAGCGAAGCCCATTACACCCTGAGAAACTACTGGAACCTACCAGCAAATCTCGCTTGCCCTGGCCAAGGACTTTGCGTAATGGCTCTCTGACACAGCGCGATATCAACCCCCAATACCGGGAGAGACGAATCATGTCTAACCGCTACTGCCTCCAAGTGCTCGGGACTGCACCCAACTGCTACCTGTTTGCACGACTCCTTTGAGCCGTGGTAGGGTAGCAATCTAAGAACAGTGGGACACACTCGAGGCGAAGTAGCAGTGTCAAGTCTGCGGACTATGCTGTACTCATGTTACCTGGGAACTGTTCACTAACGACTGGTATAAAACCAACCAACAGTTCCCTGTGAGTCCTGTCCGGTGTACGCGTAACCTAACGAGCACCTGCATACTATCTCCAGTACGACGTACTGACGGCTGTGGGACAGACCATCTCCCCAACTGGGATGAGAAGCGTACACACTAGTCTACTCCGGAGTATCGATGCCCTGTCTCGATAATCCAACGACTAGGGACCTGAATAAGGATGTGCTTGTAGACTACCCAGCCTCCACTAGTGTGACTGCCATCACAACGCTGGTAGTCAAGCAAGATCCTAAGAGCTCTATCAATACGTATACTCACATATTAAGATAGAAAAACCAAGTAGCATACTACCATGTTTAGCAAGACTGTTATATACATGTGAATATCCCAAGCTTCCATTAAGTAATATACAAACTAGTATGATACAGTAATGGCCTTCTAGGGCATAAACACTAACAATCTCCCACTTGCACTAGGGCCATGTACTGGCGTATCGAAGACTGATGATCTCGAGTAGCCTCTCGAACTGAATCTGAGGTAGGGCCTTAGTGAATGGATCAGCAATGTTATCCTCTGTATTTACTCTCTTTACCTCGATCTCCCGGCGATCTACGATCTCCCTAATCCGGTGATACCGCCTTAAGATGTGTCTGGACTTCTGATGGGACCTGGGTTCCTTCGCTAAAGCTATAGCGCCGTTGTTGTCGCAATACAGAGGTATTGGACCAACACTGGTAGGAACCACCTGAAGTTCTGTGAGGAACTTCTTCATCCAGACAGCTTCTTTTGCGGCATCGCAAGCAGCTATGTACTCCGCTTCCATCGTTGAGTCAGCAACGGTGTCCTGCTTGGAACTCTTCCAACAGACCGCCCCTCCATTGAGGGTAAAGGCATAACCTGACATGGACTTGGAGTCATCCTTGTCACTCTGGAAGCAGGAATCAGCATAGGCCTCCATCCTGAGGTCTTTTCCGCCGTAAACCAAGAACATCTCCTTATTCCTCCTCAGGTACTTGAGAATGTTCTTTACTGCTATCCAGTGATTCTTCCCTGGGTTTGCCTGATACCGGCTTACAACGCTCAATGCGTATGCTACATCTGGTCTGGTACATAACATCGCATACGTTATAGAGCCTACCGCAGAAGCGTAGGGTATAATCGACATGCGTTCCCTTTCCAAATCAGTCTTGGGAGACATCTCTTTGGAGAGGGTGATTCCGTGACAAGCCGGTAGGTTACCGCGCTTAGAATCTTCCATACTGAATCTTTTCAATATGGTGTCTATGTACCTGGACTGTGAAAGTCCCAACATCCTCTTTGATCTATCACGATAGATTTGGATCCCCAGAATGTAGGTGGCATCACCCAGGTCCATCATGGAGAATTTCTGTGACAAGAATCTTTTGACTGACTGTAGCATAGGAATATCATTTCCTATTAGGAGAATATCATCCACGTACAAGACGAGGAATACAACAACTCTCCCTACAATCTTACAGTATATGCATGGTTCATCTGGATTTTTGATAAAGTCGAATTCTTTGACAGTATCATCAAAACAGATGTTCCAACTCCGCGATGCCTGCTTTAGTCCATAAATGGACTTAAGCAGCTTGCATACTTTACCGCTGCTCCCACTCTGAATGAATCCCTCTGGCTGATCCATATAGACGCTCTCTTCTAAATTTCCATTTATAAAGGCCGTCTTTACGTCCATCTGCCAGATCTCATAATCGTGGAAGGCAGCAATAGCAAGAAGGACCCGAATGGATTTCAGCATAGCCACTGGAGAAAAGGTTTCGTCATAGTCCAGACCAGGTCTTTGACGGAAACCCTTTGCAACAAGTCTAGCCTTATAGGTTTCAACCTGTCCATCTACACCAATCTTCTTTATGAAGATCCACTTGCATCCTACGGGTTTTACCCCATCTGGAGCAGTGTCCAAAGTCCATACTTTGTTAGTGTACATGGACTCCATTTCGGTCCGCATTGCATCCAGCCATTTTACCGAGTCGCCGCTCTGAATGGCTTGCTGGAAGCTAGTAGGGTCGTCGTTATCAATGACGCAATCTTCTCGATCCCCGTCTATGAGAAAACCGTAGTATCTCTCGAGTAGATGAGACTGCCTACTACTTCTGTGGATAGGCGCTGGTATGTCCCTTTCTTCTGAAACTTCTTGTTCTACCAAACTTTCAGTAACAGCTTGTGGTTCTGGAATTTCTTCCAGTTCTACTGCGCTCCCATTCTTCGGATTTTCTAAAAATTCAGTTTCTAAGAAGTGGGCATTACGAGAAACAAAAACCTTTTGTTCCTCTGCGTAATAGAAATAATATCCCTTGGAGTTCTTTGGATATCCCACAAGCTTACATTGTACTGAGCGTGCCTCGAGCTTGTCCGGATGCTGCTTTTTTACAAAAGCTGGACAACCCCATGTCCTAAAATGTTTTAGACAGGGTTTCTTCCCACTCCACATCTGATATGGTGTGGTAGGCACAGTCTTGGTTGGAACCTGGTTCAAAAGATATGCAGCTGATTCTAGTGCATAACCCCAGAAAGATCGCGGTAACTCAGCCTTACTCATCATGGAACGAACCATATCCAATAGGGTTCGATTCCTCCTTTCCGATACACCATTGTGTTGTGGTGTGTATGGAGGAGTAAGCTGAGAGAGAATTCCATTCTCTTTTAAGTAACCCAGGAATTCGGCACTTAAGTATTCACTACCTCGATCAGATCTCAGTGTCTTTATACTTTTGCCTGTCTGTTTTTCCACTTCATTCTTGTATTCTTAGAATTTCTCAAAGGCCTCGGATTTATGCTTCATTAAGAAGATATATCCATACCTAGAGAAATCATCTGTAAAAGTAATGAAGTAGGAATAACCACCTCGCGTATGTGTAAACATCGGACCGCACACGTCACTGTGTACGAGTCCTAAGAGTTCGCTCGCTCTTACTCCGTGTCCAGTAAACGGAGTCTTTGTCATCTTTCTCATGAGACAAGATTCACAAGTGGCATAAGATTGATATTCGAACGGATTCAAATATCCTTCTCTATGTAACTTTGTTAATCGTGTTTCATTGATGTGACCTAGTCTACAATGCCATAAGAAAGCCTGATTTATTTCTGGGGACTTTCTTTTAAGTGTGTTCTGGACATTGAAAACCTGAGCTTGATTCAATACGTATATACCGTCATCTAATGTACCGGACCCAATCAGAACTTGATTTAAGTGGATGTGAACCACATCGCTTACGAATGTAAAGTCATATCCCTCTCTCGAAAGTGAGGACACTGATATGATATTACAAGTCAAACTAGGTACATACAGACAGTTACGTAGAATCAATATCTGCCAACTTGTCAAACCTAGGCGATATTCTCCCACGGATTCAGCGTCCACGCTCATTCCGTTTGCAACTCTGAGAGACAAATCACCTACCCTTATAACTCTACGGTTTCTCAAAGCATGTAACAAATTACAGATATGAGATCCTGCTCCGGTATCTAGTACCCAGGAAGTAGAGTTAATTGACAAACAGTTCTCAATTACAAACACACTTGAAGCTGAAGCCACAACATGCTTCGTATCCTGGCTACTGGCTTCCAAAGCCCTGCAATCCTTCTGCCATTGCCCGTTCCCATAACAATAGGAATATCCCTCCTTACGTACACCAAGTCCCGAAACTTTTTCTCTTCCCTTTCCTCCTACTTTACTGACACCGTATATCGGCTTTGTAGAGGTCTTCTTCTTTTCACCCTTTGCTTTCGCCTTGGATGAAGAAGAAGAAGGTCCCCTATTAAGCAGAGCTTGTATCTCCCTGGTTTCTTTCAGGGTGTAAGTAGAGGGTAGGGACTGTGGAAATAAGTCCGTATATGACCTGTTCCCCAATGTGGTCTCCAGGTCTTTGAGCTCATCAATATAGCTAGTCATCGTAAGGACGTCGTCCCTTACAGATGACCCGTCAGCCGACCTCGCTTGAATTAATTCGTTCGAGGCCTCATATCTTGCGATATGAGATTGCTCTCCATATAAATCTTTGTTATGGAGAAAGATGGAAACAGAGTCCATCTTCTCATGCTGCTTCTGGTATACACCATCAACTGAAACTAACACGAGGCACTTGGCTTTCGCTTTATCCTTTTCCTTTGTCTGACGGATATCCATATCCGCGACGGTGGAAACTGGACCTGGGACGGCGGGATCTTGAGTAGTAATAGGGTGGTCCAGCTTGTCATAGGCAATGGTCATCTGGACAGACCTTTGCCAGTCATAAAAGTTAGATTCAGTCAACTTGTTATCTAGATGTAACCGAGTCATGGTCACAAGGTTGCTGCAATGAGAGAGAGAGAGAAGAAAACACTTTAGCATGATGCTCTTGCAAGTTTAGATTGGTTTTTAATTTATCTAAACTGGATGGCTCCCACTGTTTCTCGAATCCTTCCTCAAATCATAAAAGAAGAATTAGCCAGGACTATTCTCACTGTACAATACTTGCTTAACCGTTCAGCCAGGCTAGTGTCGGTACTTCGAGGGAGGTTTTCCAACGCTTTCGCGAAGTTCCTTAATTAAATAACCTCTTTTCTCTGGGGGCGTAGCCCCGCTGACACCTTTCTCGGCACCTACTTGGTTTATAGCATTGATCGTTAAGTGACGAATCTCCTGATAAGTAGCATATACTCACTGTAGGATCGGGATCCAAATATCATCGTATGATAATGTTGAAGGAATCCTACCAACATTCATCAAACTCCAAATGGTATGTATCTCTTTGCAAATTTCAGTTTCTTTAGAAATTCCCGATATACATTTTCCCCCTATGTTCTTATGACCTTGACTAAGGGCCAACAAATCATAAGTCACATGTCAAGTTCTGTCCATCATTATCTTGTTGATTTGAACCCATCCGTATATACTCTTGACTAAGGGCCAAACAAAGTAATACGACTGTCCCAAACCAACTCATCTATCTATGCAACAAATGAATACCCCAGCAGCTACCAATCACTATGTCTTGACTAAGGGCCAAACAAACATAGCTTGAATACTACTGACCATTCATAAGAAATGACGGAGGGCTACGACTGGTTTTGGCGAAACCGTGAACGTAGTGAACTTGATATAATCAAAGGAACCTGATAGCTTTTTTTTTTAAAAGGAGTGGTTAAAGCTCCGCAATTAAAAATTCTGCTCTTTTAAAATAACCGAGTGGTTTCTTTTAAATTGTTCCAACGATTCAACTTTTGGTTTATTTTTTTTGCATTATAAATAATGCGTCCCATCATTAACCTATCATTGCAGAAAACAACGAAAATACAACGTCCTCTTATGCCATCCGCATTCGCCACGGGGTCCCGTCATCACCCGTTAGGTTACTTAACTAACGAAAGAGCGGGGACTGGGCTAGCGCGGGTGTAAAACATAAGTGACGTCTAAATAGCTATCATATATAGATATTGTACATTCTTCAGACGCAATAATAGGCATTCCAGATCTCATATGAATTTTATTGGATTTGCAAGCAATCCGTGTTTGTTTAGAGCCTGCAACAAAAGATGGATTACACAGTTGTGATGAATAGCCATTACCCCACCCTAGACCCCTACGGGTACGGCAAACTACCCGTCAAATACCCGAAGTGAAGCGGTCTCCTTCAACAAAGTGAGTAGGCCACTAAACACTTCAAAGTACCCGGTAGTTTGTGCACCCCATCTTGGGTCTATCCTAGGAGCAAAAACAGTAAAATGAAATAATACAACGGTGGCTACAACCGCAACCTGGATGCGCCCCGCAAAATAATATTACAACATATTACAATTACATTGAATGAATTAAAATAATAACCCATCACAAACCCCGGCTAATCATCACAACAGTCCAATACAGTTCACATCCACAAACAGTAAAAACCATTACAGAAATGTGCAACCCCCTGCCAACCGACATACTAGCAGTTAGGGGAGGTTTACGAACACATTATACAATCACAGATATAATCAAATTAGCAAACATCGCAAAATTTCGATCGAACAAACGCTTTTAGATTCTACTCCAATACTTCTCTGTGCACCTGAGATCTTAGCAGAAAATAAAACATCCCAGAAACATCACAGTTAACACCTAGGAGTTACTGAATAAATTTGGGCCGATTCGGCCCCAACTCGGCCGCGGATCCGCGGCGGATCGCATGGATCCGCCGTGGTTCCGCAATGAGATGGCCGAGTTAGGAGTCCAAATTTCTTCAGTAGCCCTAGTTTTTCCTGCTTGTTATTCTGAAGCTTCCTGAAAAATTTTTAGAGCCAGTTTAAAATTCGACAGCAAGTGTGATAATCGACGATGTTTCCTGTTCCTTTTTGCATTCGAAATTCTTACGACTTTGCTAATGAGTTATTTATTGTTTAGCGAGGCTCTGATACCACTGTAAGTCGATGTACAACACCCCACGACTTGCGGGGAGGCGGAATAATGAAAAACGATCTTGTTTTAGGCGTAAACATCGACTAACCGAGAATCTTTGCATAAGCAACAATTCACAAGAAACTATAGAAGTGTTAACCACTATGTTATGTGATTATACCTATAGAACTGAGTCCTTCATCTTGTCGTTCTCCACGTCCTCTCCGGCCTTCTCTAAGTAGTAGAAGATCCACCCGAGAGCTTTACTACAAGCTTCACCTCAAACTAGAGGTAACTAGGTTTCTTGAAGTGCTAATCCAAGTAACCTAGGTGATATAGAGAATGGTTAAGGATTAAGTAGTCTAATCTAATCCTTGTACTCAACACATGAGAGGGGAGGATTAGGGTTTGAAGAGGGAGAGCTTGAGGAGAGAGAAAGTGAGAATAATAATGAGATGAGAAAATGAGCTATCATAATATATATCAAGCATTATTATTTATCAAGAAAAGAAAAGAAAATGATTTACAACCATGCTTGATAAATATCTAATGGTGATTCATCTCCATGAGTCATTAAGCATTTATGATGCATTAATGACATGGATGAATCATCCATACGACTCACTAATCTCATTCAATGTATATGCCACCTTAACCCCCTTAGTCACCACCTTCTAGAAGCTTCTCGCGCAATTACGAGAACGCCCCTCCTATCCGTGAAAACACGAAAAAACTTTAGACTGTATAAATCCAATAACCGGATACTAGTAACTGGCTTAAACCAAAGACAACTAGTAAAAACTGTCCGAACGACGTACGTGTGTAAACACACGTATGCGTCCGAACCCTTTGTCATAAAACCATAAACCTCTATATCGTTTCGCCTGGAGTAGGGAAACTCTCTGTGTGGGACTCTAGAGACTCGACTACTACGCTGGCAGTGTGTTTAACCACAGACCGCAAGCAGCACTAGCTATACGTAACGGTCCCCAGGTAGATGTCGATAAGAAGGCCGATGAGGAAACCCATCCGAACTCCTACTGAGCCTGCTGTGACAATCTCCATACAATCCGGTCCGTTCGTCTAAGACTATCGCATATCGGGCCTAGGGGGCGGCAAGCGTCAGTCCCCTAATAGCGGTATAAGTCATGTCGGAGCGAAGCCCATTACACCCTGAGAAACTATTGGAACCTACCAGCAAATCTCGCTTGCCCTGGCCAGGGAATTTGCGTAATGGCTCTCTGACACAGCGCGATATCAATCCCCAATACCGGGAGAGACGAATCATGTCTAACCGCCACTGCCTCCAAGTGCTCGGGACTGCACCCAACTGCTACCTGTTTGCACGACTCCTTTGAGCCATGGTAGGGTAGCAATCTAAGAACAGTGGGACATACTCGAGGCGAAGTAGCAGTGTCAAGTCTGCGGACTATGCTGTACTCATGTCACCTGGGAACTGTTCACTGACGACTGGTATAAAACCAACCAACAGTTCCCTGTGAGTCCTGTCCGGTGTACCCGTAACCTAACGAGCACCTGCATACTATCTCCAGTACGACGTACTGACGGCTGTGGGACAGACCATCTCCCCAACTGGGATGAGAAGCGTACACACTAGTCTACTACGGAGTATCGATGCCCTGTCTCGATAATCCAACGACTAGAGACCTGAATAAGGATGTGCTTATAGACTACCCAGCCCCCACTAGTGTGACTGCCATCACAACGCTGGTAGTCAAGCAAGATCCTAAGAGCTCTATCAATACGTATACTCACATATTAAGATAGAAAAACCAAGTAGCATACTACCATGTTTAGCAAGACTGTTATATACATGTGAATATCCCAAGCTTCCATTAAGTAATATACAAACTAGTATGATACAGTAATGGTCTTCTAGGGCATAAACACTAACACCCATATCATAGAGTGGTGGGTCATACCATCGAAGACTGCTATATTTTCAATGATTGGGCAGAGGACCAATATAAGCTTGGAAAAACCTCACAATCCTCGGATGTATCGGCAAGCCACAGAGCTAGGTCATCAACACAGCTCCGCCAAGATCAAAGTTCAAGGAGCTGGGATAAGCAAAAAGGACCACCACGTCGTTAAACTGGGAACACCCACTGACCACCACGTCGTTAAACTGGGGATGACAGAACACCAAGTCTTTAAACTGGGAATAATCGACCACCACGTCATTAAACTGGGAACAATCGACCTCTAAGTCGTTAAACTGGAAATGTAAAAAAAATATAAAAAATAAAATATAATAATAATATATATGTGTAAATAAACAAAAAAAAATGTGTAAATAAAAGAAAAATAAAATAAAGCCGAAATGATGGGGCAACCGCGAATAAATAGCCGAAATGATAGGGCAATTGCGACCTTCGCGATAAGAAAAGCTGAAATGATAGAGCAATCGCGGTAAAAAAAAATAATAACAAAAAAACACAAAACAACTGGCGAATGATGAGTTGCTCCTGATACCATATTCCAGTGCAGCGATGCAGACGCCAACAAAAATCCATTTTTTCAAAATTCTTCCGGCCCTACGGCCAGTCCCTAAATTGACTGCCGTATACAATCCACGGGCTCAAATAATTCTCATCATACCCATGCCCCACCGTAATCAGTTACGCGGCTGGTCTCCGCCTTTGGAGTTATGTTCCATTAAGAAGACCCACTCATGTGTCCTCACGATACATGAGGAGAACAAACCTTTATGGGATCCTTACGACTCACAAAGGAAAAACACACTTAGGAGTCCTCACGACTCCTGAGGAGAAAATACACCTGCGGGATCCTCACGACTCGCAGGGAGAAAATGCTTTTATGGGACCCTCACGACCCATAAAATTGAAAAGCCTTAGGCGATAGGGACCTAAACCCGTCTCCTAAGCCCTCGCTCCGCTAACAAGAGTAGGCAAATGATGAATTGCAACTGGCACCTCTGCTTCAGTGTTAGCAACGCTGATGCTGGCCCTTACCCTAAAATTCCAAGCTCGCCATCAATAGACCCCTAAGTCTTTAAACTGGAAACAGATGACCTCTAAGTCGTTAAACTGGAAACAGTAGAGCTCTAAGTCTCTAAACTGGAAACAGATGACCAACAAGTCGTTAAACTGGAAACAGATGACCGCCAAGTCGTTAAACTGGAAACGGATGACCTCTAAGTCTTTAAACTGGAAACAGATGACCTCTAAGTCGTTAAACTGGAAACAGTAGACCTCTAAGTCTCTAAACTGGTAACAGATGACCACCAAGTCGTTAAACTGGAAATAGATGAACACCAAGTCGTTAAACTGGAAACAGATGACCTCTAAGTCGTTAAACTGGAAACAGTAGACATCTAAGTCTCTAAACTGGAAACAGATGACCACCAAGTCGTTAAACTGGAAACAGACGACCACCAAGTCGTTAAACTGGAAACAAACGACCACCAAATCGTTAAACTGGAAACAGACGACCACCAAGTCGTTAAACTGGAAACAGACGACCACCAAGTCGTTAAACTGGAAACAGCAGACCTGTAAGTCGTTAAACTGGAAACAGATGACCACCAAGTCGTTAAACTGGAAACAGATGACCACCAAGTCGTTAAACTGGAAACAGATGACCTCTAAGTCTTTAAACTGGAAACAGTAGACCTCTAAGTCTCTAAACTGGAAACAGATGACCTCTAAGTCGTTAAACTGGAAACAGATGACCACCACGTCGTTAAACTGGAAACAGATGACCGCTAAGTCGTTAAACTGGGCACCACAGACCCCTAAGTCTTTAAACTGGAAACAGATAACCTCTAAGTCGTTAAACTGGAAACAGTCGACCTCTAAGTCGTTAAACTGGAAACAGTCGACCTCTAACGAAGGAAATCCACTCATGTGTCCTCACGATACATGAGGACAACAAACCTTTGTGGGATCCTTACGACCCACAAAGGAAAAACACACTTAGGAGTCCTCACGACTCCTAAGGAGAAAATACACCTGCGGGATCCTTACGACTCGCAGGGAGAAAATGCTTTTATGGGACCCTCACGGCCCATAAAATTGAAAAACCTTAGGCGATAGGGATCTGAACCTGTCTCCTAAGCTATCGCTCCCCAATTCCTAAGTGGCGAATGATGAGTCGCTCCTGGTACCATATCCCAGTGCAACGATGCAGATGCCGGCCAAATTCCAAATCCCAACGGCGAATGATGAGTCGCACCTGGTACCATATTCCAGTGCAGCGATGCAGACGCCAACAAAGACCCAAAATGCTTTTGGCCCTACGGTCTGGATCATACATCCTGCAAAACCGTATACAATCCACGGGCGTAAAACAATCCCAGTCCCTCCCAAGTCCTACCGGTGAGACCACATTCAAATTCCCACAAAAAAAAAGAATAGAAATAAAAAAGGCATGTCCACAAGCAAAATGGGTACGGATGAAAACCCGAAAGGGCTCCGTGAGTAAAAACAGCAGGACTGCCGGCGAGTTTGTGAAAACCCGAAAAGGCGCACACTCGTAAAAAAGAGATGAAATGCACTCGTAAAGTCCTCTCGACTTTGTGAGGAGAAAATTCCCGCGTGAGATCCTTACGACTCACAACGGAGCAACACCCTTAGGAGTCCCCACGACTCCTAAGGAGTAAATACACCTATGAGATCCTTTCGACTCGTAGGGAGAAAATGCTTTTATGGGACCCTTACGGCCCATAAAATTGAAAAGTCTTAGGTGATAGGGACCTAAAACCTGTTTCCTAAGCCATCGTTCCCCAATAAGCAAATGCAAATGATGATTCGCTCCTGGTACCATATTCCAATGTAGCGATGCTGATGCCAAACAAAAAGAAAAACCAATTCCCAAATCCTCTCGGGGAAAATGATGAGTTGCTCCTGGCATTATTCCAGTGCAGCAATGCAGATGCCAAACAAAAAAAAAACCAATTCCCAATTCCTCCCGGGGCAAATGATGAGTTGCTCCTGGTATTATTCCAGTGCAACAATGCAGATGCCAAACAAAAACCCCAATTCCCAAATCCTCTCAAAGACGGATGATGATTCGCTCTTGGTACCATATTCCAGTGTAGCGATGCTGATGTCGACTCAAATCAAACAAATCAAACCAACCAATTCCAACATCGACCTCTGCGTCAACAAGCGACACTCCGCGTCGGGGAAAATTCGATCAGCGACACTCCGTGCCGGGGAAAAGTCAACCCGACACTCCGCGCCGGGGAAAAGTCGATCAGCGACACTCCGTGCCGGGGAAAAGTCAACCAGCGACACTCCGCGCCGGGGAAAAGTCGATCAGCGACACTCCGTGCTGGGGAAAAGTCAACCCGACACTCCGCGCCGGGGAAAAGTCGATCAGCGACACTCCGTGCCGGGGAAAAGTCAACCTGACACTCCGCACCCGGGAAAAGTCGATCAGCGACACTCCGTGTCGGGGAAAAGTCAACCAGCGACACTCCGCGCCGGGAAAAAGTCGATCAGCGACACTCCGTGCCGGGGAAAAGTCAACCCGACACTCCGTGCCGGGGAAAAGTCGTTCAGCGACACTCCGTGCCGGGGAAAAGTCAACCCGACACTCCGCGCCGGGGAAAAGTCGATCAGCGACACTCCGTGCCGGGGAAAAGTCAACCAGCGATACTCCACGCCAGGGAAAAGTCGATCAGCGACACTCCGTGCCGGGGAAAAGTCAACCCGACACTCCGCGCCGGGGAAAAGTCGATCAGCGACACTCCGTGCCGGGGAAAAGTCAACCAGCGACACTCCGCGCCGGGGAAAAGTCGATCAGCGACACTCCATGCCGGGGAAACGTCCAACAGAGACACTCCGTCTCGGGGATACGTCAACCAGCAGACACTCCGCACCGGGGACACGTCGACCAGCGACGCTCCGTCTCGGGGAAACGTCAAGCAGACACTCCGTCTCGGGGACACGTCAACCAGCCGATACTCCGCCTCGCGGAAACGTCGACCAGCGACACTCCGTGCCGGGGGCACGTCAACGAAATCACTCCGGGCTAGGGAAACGTCTACCACGGACACTCTGTCTCGGAGACGCGTCAAGCGTCGACCGTCCATGTCATAAAAAGGGCAGTGCATCCCAAAAAGCGGGAACCAAAGCAAGTCGCCTCCACGCAAAAGAAGATCCATCAATTTCATACACATGATCCACATGCGAGGTGTGCATTCATTGATGGGGGGCAATTTGTTGGGGTAAAAATTTACACCCCGGTTGACCGAGTCAAAGTCAAGGTCAACCCCCAAGCTAGGTGGGCCCAAGCCCAGATCAAGCGGACCCATGCCCAAGTCAAGCCCACGACCAGCCTCCCCATGGCAACGACAAAATCATGTAATAAATAATTATTAAGTAATTTTTTTATACATGAATGTATACAAAATGGGCATAAAGCCAATATTTTGTAAGTCCATGGCTTATGTGCAAAAATGAAATGGCACATGAACCATGGGATAGGAAAAATGCCATTTTGTAAAGCCCAAGAGGCTATATGCAAATATGTAAGCCTATAAAAGGCAACATGATGATGAATAAAGCAACACTTCTCCCATTCTCTCAAAAAAAAAATCTAGGGTTTGTATTTCTTTCCCTTTTCTGAAGGTCTCAAACCTTCTTCTTTCTTTTGAATTAAATCAAGAGTTTTGCTCTTCCTTTTCAAAAACAAGATAGTTTTTCACCACCAAACCCACAAAGGGGAACTTGGATCTGTTTTTAGATCCCAAAAAGGAGAGATTTTAGGATTTCACATCTCTTGATCTTCAAGATCCAGCTAACAGAGGAGGAAGAAGAAGAACCCCTTCCATTAACCCCAAAAACACACTTAGGAGTCCAACTCCACTCTGATTTCTCTTCCGAGAATCTTTTTAGGCTAAAATCCACTTTTCCTCGCCGGCGCTCAAGCGCAGAGCGCCCATGTGCCGACACGTGGCGTGCTTGCGCTTAAGCGCTCAAGCGCAAAGCGCCCACGTGCCGACATGTGGCGCACTTGCACAACAGCGCCCTGCGCGCGAGCGCAAAGCGCCCACATGCCGACACGTGGCACGCTTGCGCTCAAGCGCAGGCGCTCGAGCGCAAGTCGCCCCAGTGCCGACACGTGGCGCGTTTGCGCTTAAGCGCAGGCGCTCGAGCGCAAGTCGCCCCAGTGTCGACACGTGGCGCGCTTGCGCTCAAGCGCACAGCGCTTTGGCGCAAGTCGTCCCCGTGCCGGTACGTGGCGTACTTACGCTCAAGCGCCCAGCGCTTAAGCGCAAGTCGCCCCCGTGCCGATACATGGCGCACTTGCGCTCGAGCGTTAGGCGCTGAAGCGCAAAGCGCCCATGTGCCGACACGTGGCGCGCTTACGCTACAGTGCCCTGCGCTCAAGCGCAGAGCGCCCACGTAGGGACACGTGGCACGCTAGCGCCTGAGCGCACAGCACCTAGGCGCACAACGCCCAAGGCGCTGGCCCCACGCATCTTTTGGATGCCTTTTCCCCCCGTAAAAACTCTGTGGGGCCCCCGATATATCCAAAACCCCTTCAAAACACAACACTGCACATTGAGTTCGCATGACCAGTTTAACCCGTCAATCGAAGGTTCCCTCGCTCCTAAAGCGAGGGGTAATTAACGGCAGCTTAGTCCGCGGCTGCCGGAGATTCGGATCCCCACAATCATTAAACCCCAGCCTACCTTAGGCAGGGGGAATATGTAATGCGCCTGACAAGCGCGCGCGTATTCCCATCTCAATGGGGTGACGAAAAACACCCTACATGGGAATTTCTCTATGAAAGAGCATGATGCCCCCGGCATGTCCATCTTTTCGGAGCATGTGGTTGTGGTGGGTTCACCTTCCATTTTTTGGACAGCACGAACTTGCCCTGTTGGTACTGGTCTTCAACCCAGTTTTTGAAGACGTAGCGGTTATCGATCGGATGGCCCAGTACTTGGTGGTAAGAGCAGTAATTAGAATTGTTGACATCATTCAGTTGTAGCTGGTGTTTCGGCTCCGGTAGAGTGATAAGCCTGTTGTGCACTGCTAGTTCGAACAGTCTTCTTGTTTCATCCCGAGGAAATGAGTAAGGACGTTTCAACTTCTCATAGAGGGGTTGCCGCTTGTTGCTTTGGCGAACAACCGGTCTAGGGCCACTCGATTGTTGTTGAGCGTTGGTGACGAAGGCCGTTCTTCCCTTCCCTTTATCCTTTTTCTTCGATCCCTTGTTTGCGGGTCCGAGATTCTTTCTGGGTAGCGTGCGATTGCACGGCTGAATGTTCTCGCAACTCCTCAATTCTTTCGTTTCAGAGATGGATTCCTTGAAGAGAGGACCGTGGGCTACTTTTTCGTCGGAGTCTCTCCCGAAGGTGAGAACTCGCGATCCCTCGGGATCAACCCTATGACAATTGCCGGCAATTCTTTTACGCTCATCTGTCGCATTTTTCCGCTGTCTACGAGCTTCACGCTTTGTCCTGTTGAAGTGTTGCCTGTGAGCGACATACCCTTGCCACCAACACTTAAAGGAGTTGTAGTCTTCAGTAGGATGTGCGATCTTCTGATGATATAAGCAGAAATTAGGATGTACGTCCGCTTCATCAAAATGTATACCGCCAGGAGAATTTTCTCTGAAAGAGGGCAGCTTCATCCCCATCGATATGGCTTTGGCGAATCGTTTCCTTGTCTTGATCCTGCTTTCATATGCGTCGGATGTACTTTGATCCGGTGGGAGTGTTTCGACCCTTTCATCTAGTCGCCGGCGTTTGGCTTTCTCGAATATGGCTATCTCGCGCTCTCGATCAGCTTTGCTTTTAAGACGGGCTTCGTTCAGGAATGCATCAATCATTTCGTCTGATGGTCCTAGAAGTTCTGGCTTAGGATTTGCCCCTGGTTTTTCTACATCCAAAGTTTCTTCACCGTTTATTAACGAGTGAGAGATCACATGACAGCTTGCCACATAATCCTCAGACTCATCCGACGAGTCTTCTCCATTGTCATCATCTTTGTCCATAAGGACGTGGGTGAGAAATTCTTGGAGTGTGACTGGGGTCCGTGCCTTCTAATTATATTCTTCCAACGCGTCAATTTATTTTTGCAGGTCGGTGCGCTTGTCACCAAGCTGCACGGGCTTTTTGGTCTTCTTCTTCTTCTTCGAAGACTTTGACGGCTGGATGTGAGCGCTCTGAACATCAACACCCGTTTTTGGAGTTGGGCACGGTTTCAGCATCCCCTCGATGATCTCGGGTTCCAGTGGATTTTTCCACCTGATCGCCGGGTATGTTTGGAGATCCTTCAGCATTCTTTTCGTCTTGGCTGAAAGAACGTCCTCCCGTGGGGCTTCCCTTATGAATTAGCACGATGCCCCGGGCATGTCCACCATTTTAGAGGCGTGAGGTTGTGGTGGATTCACCTTCCAATTTTCGGATAATGTGAACTTGCCTTGTTGGTATTGGTCCTCCATCCAGCCTTTGAAGATGAAACAATCTTCGATTGGTTGGTTTACTGCTTGGTGGTAAGGGCAGTAATTAGGATTGTTGACATCGCCTGGATGCAACGGACGTTTTGGATCCGGCAGATTGATGAGTTTGTTGCGAACTGCCAGCTCGAACAGTTTCCTTGTTTTATCCTGGGGAAACAAGTAAGGACGTCCCAGTCTCTTCTCGAGGGATGGGAGTGGACGCACGCTGTTTTGGCGAACAACCGACTTTAAGTTGCTCGGCCGTTGTTGAGTATTGGCAATGAAGGTTGCTTTCCCTTTGCCCTTTTCATTCCAAGGCTCTGTCTTGGAAGAGGAAGGCCTATGGCCCATCTGGTCCATTTGGGCCAGCCTGGAAAGTGGTCGGCTTGAAGAACATCGTGGATTGAGAAATGGTCGCCTGAGGGTCGAAGGTTCCTACGAACATGCCCACCGCTGGTGCTTCTTCGATGCGCTGTTCGCACTTCGACCACAGATTACGCCACCGTATCGCATACTGGACCCAAGTTTCTCCAGGCTTCACCCTGGCATTGATCAATGCCGTGATTGGGGTGCGTTCGCTAGCGCTTACGAAACGCTGGGTGAATAGCAACTCCATCTCTGCGAATGTCTTGACAAATTCATTTGGGAGTTCGGAATACCACTCAAATGCCGTCTCCGACAAACTGCCAACAAACTGGCGGAGCAGTAGCTTATCGTCACCTCCAGTGTTGCCGCATAAGGCTCTGAATTGAGCGGCATGCTGATGAGGATTTCCCGTCCCCTTGTATACGTGGAATTTGGGGATCGTGTATCCCGGCGGGTACTTTATTTCGTCGTACCAACCCGGATAGGGTCGTCCAGTTTTAACAATTTGTCCAGCCGCTTCATTCGCCTGATGAACTCGTATCTGCTAAGCGATGTAATCATCAAGCGTGTCTTTTGAGATGGTTTCCTCCTTGGCTGCTGAAAGAGTCGGATGAGGGTTCGATGTCTCCCCTCTGTCGTCTTCAATAATGATCGGAGGGTCTTCAGTTGGAGGTTCCGGCTGTAACATCATCCCGACCATATCTTGGAAGAGAAGTGCTATTCGCTTTATATTGGCCGCTTGTTCCGCAGCCTCCTTGTCCTTCTTTTCGAGCATTCTTCGAAGGAATTCAGCATCAGTCTCGTGTTCGTGACGTTGTTCCGATGACGCCTCCGGGCTATCTCTTGGCCCGGTAAGTGCGGCCATTGCAGTCAGCATCTCTTGAAGCTTTTGCTGTTGTTGTTCCTGAGCCCTTGTTATTGATCGGGTGAGCGGTCGGTGGCCCGTCGAAGTGCGGCTTTCTTCTTTTCCGGAAGCCATGTAGACATTATGTACCATCATGCCCCCAGACTTGGGGCGTTTGGGCTTAATGCCTTCGCGGTCTGCCGCAACCACAGGGGCTTTCTCCGGCCTCCTTTTCTTTTGAGCAGTTGAAGTTGAATGGGCCGTTGCAGCGGGCACCCAGGTGGTTGTCGTCCTTCGTGGCTTGCTAGGACGGTTCTCTTCCTGCTGGACTTTCAGCTTCTTCTGTCGACGGGGATAGCCTTGATCAATCACCGACTCTTGGACGCGTCGCCAAACTTTATAAATTTTAGAGGACAGTCGCTGAGGGGGCTGCTTGATTGAATACGAAAAGTGTTTGTAGTTTAACCGCAATCAGAACGGTGTCGCGCGTAGCTAGACCGAGATGAGTATGGGTCGTCCTCAGGGAAACGTTGAACCTTTTACTCTTACTTTAGATGTGTTGAGAAAGAGAGGAGGAATAAAAAGTTTTGTGAAAAGTTTCTAGATCTACGTTAAGCAAGAATGCAAAAATATAGATCTAGATTATTTTAGGGATGTAGATAATATAATAAGAGGGCTTGTAGGGTTCGTTAGGATTTAATAGTTATGGACGATTAATTAAAAGTTACCCTTTTTATCCTTTAATAGATTTAAAACTAGAACGACGGTGATGCGTGTAGATTAGGGTTTCTGGAGGGAAAGGAATCCCAATCGTAACCCTTATCTCGACACGGAACTCCGTTCATATCTAGCCTTTACCAAAACAATCATTAACCTAATCTCTAATCGCGGTCGGAACTAGCAAAGAATTGTTAGCGCGCCCGATTAGGATGTTAATGATTCTTTTGATAAAATTTATAAATTTTATAGGACTTAAAAAGAGTTTAGAGATGTTCATCATCCATTAGCCTACCCTAATCCTACGAACCCTAACAAGTGGAGAATTACTCGCGCATGTTGGGAGAAGAAGATGAAAAGACAGAGAGGGAAAACATAATGTAAAATGCAAAAGAATTAAATAAAATAACTACCTTTATTAATCAACTTGAACAATCTACACTTTATTCCGTAGAAAATGATTACAAAACTAGTTGCTTCTCGATCTTTCCTAAGGAGGTAGACGAACAGTTGATGATCAGCCAGGATGCGTGAGCGTCTGGGACTTCGTGATCTCTTCGGCTTGATGATTTTCCAAGAGGGTCTCGGTCCTTATTTATACTCCAAAAGCCAGAAATTTAGATGCCTAAATTGGGGAATACCAGTTATGATCCAACCTAAAAATTTCCAGCCCCTAACTCTTCAACTACGCGGCGGATCCGCGGCATCAAGGGGCTCATGCCGCGGATCCGCGGCCTGATGATCAGCTCCGTTAATCAAACTTCTGGGGCTGGCTCGTTGTGACATGTGGCGATCCTTGGAACCTTCAGAATTTGGAAATCTTTTCTTTTCTTCTGCCAGAATTGATTTCTTAATTTTGATTTCTTAATTCGGCAGGTTAGCTTTAACAACTTGATTTTCTTGATTTTAGACCTGAAAATTCTGCACAACAACTCAACAAATAATATTTAGTAGACTTAGTTCTTCTAGGATTAGGTCAATAATATTATATACATTTTCCTACCAAATGCTAATTATAATATATCAACACATGGAAAATAGTATTTTTACAAATAAACCCTCATATGTATGATATATTATAATAAAGACCATTTTTAATATGGAAATAGTAGGAAAAATGTAATAATAAATGTGCAGTTTAATCAACTGAACAAATACCCCCAAACTTATCTTTGATCGTCCCGAGCAAACTAGTTTATTCAAGAGAAGGAGAAAAAGGAAAGGAGAAAACTAAGCACACTTTCGTAGGCAAACACGATTGCACTGAGCACGTGCAACAAGCCGTTAAACCTCTAGGTGTCCCTAGTAGGAGGAGTATTGTCTCCTGAGGGTTTTCCGCGGATTACACCCACAAAATCCTTTAACAAAAGAGAGATGGTGAAATTTACATATAAAGATAAAAACCATAAAAGAAAGACTTTGAAAATAAGAGTTTCCAATTACACTAGTTTTTCAGTTGTCATGAGCCCTATCTTAATAGTCATGAAAAAATGTTAGAAATCACATTATCCCTCAATAAAACATCTTCTTTATTCTTCATTCCTACCTTTCATCCAAACATCAATCATATAACCCTACGTGTGTGTAATGGACATCCCTACACTCGGAGAATTCAATTCAAGCTATCATACTCTTGTCCATCTACCTCAGTACTTTTTAACTTGATGAATATTTATGGATTTGCTCACACATTTTCATGCGACCGTTAATACTTCTTGAGGTACTAACCGACCGATTACTTATGTGCTTGCTGATTAGGTGATAGTATTTTCCTCGTCTTACACCACCTAAGGCTTAGCAGTGACTTCCAGACCAGTTGGCCTTAGGGCACTAGGTGAAGAGGCACCCTCGCTATATTTTTTTATTGCTGCCTTGGCGATAACAGAACCAGTGTTCATTTTTCTTTTCACCATTTTTATATTTTCTTCATTTTTTTTTATTTCCTTCATACTTTGGCTTTTAGACAAGAGCATTTCAAGGTATCCTCTACTATCCCGAGTTTCAAGACGTGTGTAAGTGCAAATAGTAGGGTATCAACATTGAAATGTTTGGCCTCCAAAATAGAAACTATTTTTCAGACTTATTTTTATCCTCAGATTAGTGACTTCCTTCTTCTTACTAACCCTTGGGACAACGGCTCATAACTACTTATTACCAGTTCGTTTAAGAAAACTTCTAATTTTCTTGGTTTTCTTAAACTATTCCTATCTTTTGGATGTAATTTTTCACTTTCTACTCTTTTGTTATAAAAGAATTTTTTTTTAAAATTTTTGAAAATGTTGTGCTTATGCAAAGTATGATGCAAATTGATGTGTAAATAAGCACAAACCTCCCCCAAACTTGTTTTCAACAGTGTCTTCACTGTTGCTATCTGCTGGATCACAAAAACCTGTAAGCTTGGGAGGACATTATTAATAAGGGCACGAATATATGAAAGTGAAAATCCTCCCCCAAACTTATTTTTGGCTCATAAATTTGAGAACAAAAGTTATGTTCAAGAGCCAAAAATATACCCCCCCCCCTCAAACATGAGTTAGACATTACGAAGCATTTTAAGAGGGGGTGAGTTATTTGGTCAAAGTAAGACTTTACAAAGACCAAAAGTTAACACCAACCATTCAAAGATTTTATCAGTATATCGTATAGGTTGGTGGAAGAATGTGTTGTATCGAGTCAAGAAAAAGTGGGGAAGGGATAAGAGGTGGTCTGGAAAGGGTTTGAAATTAGAGAAAAGAAAGAATGAGGATCAATGTGAATGATTAGGAAGAAGGAATGGTGACGGTTCAACCTCTATAGGTGGAGATTAATCAATCACAAAATCCATAATGTTTAAAAATTCAAGTTCGTCAGCAAAAAGTTCTTCAAAACTTTTATCAATGGTGTGATTGAACATTTTGCTGTCAAAGAGTTTTGTGCCAGAATTTATCCTACTTGATTCATAAAAAATCATTGAGGTAGAGGACTCGAAAAACTCATCTATCTCATTTTCAAAAATATCCAAATCAAGTTGAATTTTTGGTATTATTGAACTTGAATTAACGGATTGTGATTTATCAAAACTCACTGAAACTATAGGAACAGAAGAAGAACCGGAGAAAGTAGAAGGTGAAATGGGTAAACAAATTGGTGTGTTGAGTGTTGCTGAACCAGATGTGGAAGATGGAGGCTGTATTTCTTCGGGTATACCTTTATCATCAACTTCAAGACATATTTGGGATTCGGGAAGAATTAAAGGCTCAAGATGATGACCACAAGGAAGTGAAAGGATTTGATGAATTGGTAGGACAAAATCATCCAAAATTTCGGGTTCATCAATCAATATATCCCCAATGTCAATCACCTCATTCAAGTGAAGGTTAAAATTCTCAAACACCTCATCAAAAGTATGGTTTTCAATCAGTTTTGGTTCAAGAGTGGAGGTGTAGAGATCACAAGGGTTGGGTATGGTTTCACTTGAAATGGACCCTTCACAGTCGGGTAAATCAAACACTGCAAAGTCACACAACTTATCAGTCATTCTATTTAGTGTACTTGATGAATCTATGAAACTGGAGTTGTGGATTTCAGTTTGGAATGGGGAGGTTTGATTAGGAAGGGTGTACAGTTCTGTCTTACTACTCAAATCCTTCCTAATTTGGTTCGAGAGTTCCAGAAATTTTTCTAATGTCTGCTCCAGACTAGTCTTGGGTTGATAAGGGGTTTCAGTATAAGATTGAAATTCCTGTGGATAATTAAAATTCTCAAATGACTGATTAGAAGAACTGTCTAGAGAAGGTGGAAAAGTCGGATTGGATTGATAGGAATAGAATGGTTGCGGAACTTGGGTAGGAGTAGGATCAATATTATGATAAGAAGAATATTAATATGGGTTGGTTGGTTGGCTATTTTCAATAGACATCTTATATGCCACAAACCGCATATCAAACTCTTCTCTGGACAGTGGTGGTGATGGTTGATATTGGTCCGGGTTTAAACTTTGGCTTCTAGCCCTAGCTATGTGCTCAGTAATGGACATTCGTCTAGGGGCTTCCTCACTCTGGGTATCAACTGAAACAGGTATAGGATTAGGATACGGTTGATAAGTCCTAGACTGAGGTGGCCAACTGTTTCTTTCTTCTTGTTCTATATGATCTCTTAAGGACATGGAAGAGCCGGACGGTATACCGAAGGGATTACCAAAACAAGAGATATCTGGTTGTGGACAGCAAAACTCGGCAAGTGTTCTTCTGTTTAGGTCACTCATTATAAGAAAAGAAGAAGGGGGAAGGGGTAAAAAGGGGAGAAAATAATTGGTTTGTTTTGAAAAATGACGGATTTAGACAAATCACACAAAAATGCACAAACAACCCGGAAACTAAGGTTACCTAGGTCAGTCTCTAGACCGCTCCTAGACTTCCAAAAGACAAGCCGCAGGATAAATCCTCTACCGCCTCCTTACTACTCTTGTAGCCAGGTAAGTGCCAGGTAAGTGGGAGGTTGTCCCCTACATAAGTAGTAGTCCTAATTAAGTAACCACTTACCTTAGACACACTTGCCTAGACACCACAAAAGTAATGCGGATAGGCGATAGATTACCCACGACCTTCCTCTGTCCTTATTGAGCGCGACAGTCCTTAGAGTCTGCTCTAGATATTTTTTAAATTAATGTAGGGTTGGTGCAGATGCTCGGTTTGTGATTTGTGGGGCTTAGGAAGGGTGATGAAATCCCCACCTAATCTGGATTTGGTCTTGCCCCTTAAAAATCCATATTAAAATATGCAAAAACAAACCGCAAAATAGAACTTGCAAAAAGATTTTTGAGCGGCAATATTTTGCAAAGAATCCTGCAGAAAATAGATTTTATTGGATTTTAGAGGAGAGAGAAGGAGTTAAGAAAGATACCAGAGAAGTGTGAAACCCTAGATCTCCTGTTTCCTCAAGTCCGTGACTCCAGATTCCCTCGCAAAATTCACACGCAAATCGTTAAATATGCAGTTTGCAGTTTTGTTTTAATAATGATATGAATCGTCAGGAATTCAACACAAATAGCAAGAATAAAAAATTACGCACGTATCCTCGGCAACGGCGCCATTTGATACTCCAAAAACCAAAAATTTAGATGCCTAAATTGGGGAATAGCAGTTATGATCCAACCTAAAAATTTCAGCCCCTAACTCTTCAACTACGCGGCGGATCCGCGGCATCAAGGGGCTCATGCCGCGGATCCACGGCCTGATGATCAGCTCCGTTAATCAAACTTCTGGGGCTGGCTCGTTGTGACATGTGGCGATCCTTGGAACCTTCAGAATTTGGAAATCTTTTCTTTTCATCTGCCAGAATTGATTTCTTAATTTTGATTTCTTAATTAGGCAGGTTAGCTTTAACAACTTGATTTCCTTGATTTTAGACCAGAAAATTCTATACAACAACTCAACAAATAATATTTAGTAGACTTAGTTCTACTAGGATTAGGTCAATAATATTATATACATTTTCCTACCAAATGCTAATTATAATATATCAACACATGGAAAATAGTATTTTTACAAATAAACCCTCATATGTATGATATATTATAATAAAGACCTTTTTTAATATAGAAATAGTAGGAAAAATGTAATAATAAATGTGTAGTTTAATCAACTGAACACTGCTCCAGCTTCGCCTTTGTAGCGTTCTCCATTGGTAGAGAAGATCTTTTCAGCACAGCAGTTGACGAATTCCTGCGCACCCTGTTAAGTAGTTCAAAGTTGTTTCCAGTTGGAACAGCAGCATCAACTTCCACCGTTAGGGCTGGTGGAGTTAACCCAGACGGGGAGTTGCCCCCAGCCTTCCTTACTCGGAGCCAGTAGCGACGGCGAGCATGTCGTGCAGATGGGGCTGGTTCGGCGATGGGGATGGCTTTATCTTGCCCCCTGTCCAGATGAAGCGTTGTTGCTGGCGTCAGCCTGTTGAAGACTGATGTCCTTTGAGAATCAGTATCCAATTGGTTGAAAATTGTCTTCTGAGCAGGGACAGGAACCGTAGCGGGAGCCGGAACAGTCAATCTTGTAAAGACCGACCCTTTGGTAGGAGTAGCCGCCTTGACGACTTCAGGAGCAGGGATGGCTATCCTCTTCGGAACAACCTTCTCTGGGATTGCAGGCTTCACTGTGGGCCCACAGGAATTTTGGCCCAGTCTGGCGAAGACCGAGGAGCTGGAGTTGGACGACCCGTTGAGAGGGGCCGCAGTAGCTGTAAGCCGATCGAAGACCGACTTCTTGGGAGCTTCCGGTGTTGGCATAGGAGCGGTGAAGCTCATTGGCGGGAGCATGGTCCCGAAGAATAGCCCAGTGGTGGCCTGAGTTACATGCTCCACCGGCATAGCAAAGATAGAGGCCGCTTGGGGCCCATAAATCACTCCTCCGGACGGGACGGAATGAGAGTTGCAGTTGCAGTTAGTGCAGTTTGAAACCATTGATCTTCTGTTTTCTGCACGGAGCTAAACACCAAATCTTAGTACCTCGAATCCACAGGCAACCATAGCGAACCGCGATTCGTTCGCGTACACGCCACACGAAGTGTGGAGTGGAAAGGGGAAAAGGTCCCACCGGGCGTGCCAGAATCTGTTCCCCTCCGAAAGACGCGCAAGACAGAACGTCTTGCCTGAGATTCGGGGAAGATGCTAATTGGTGCTATCCGTCCACCACTCCGAAGATGCCAAGTTGATTTATGGCACCATGTATCGAAGGTTTAAACGGATGCGGCCGATGTAGCAGACTTCGTCAGATTCCCCCTCGCATGAGGGGTTTTTGATTGTGGGGACGCTCTTCCCTGCAGGCGCAATCCCCTGCAGTTAATTACGCTACCGCATCGCGGTAACAACTTTCTCCTTCTCCAGAATTTCATTTCGTGTCGTGGGTGTTTGTTTTGTTTGTGGTTGCCCATGGATTGTATACGGAGACTAATTTATGTCGTCGCCCGTAGGACGTGGATTAGTCCAAATCCGTATTTTCTTAGATTTGGGTTTGGGGCTTTGGTTTGAGGATACGTTAGCCATATTTGAGGCTAAGATCAACTCAAACGTTTGTTAAGGATACGTTAGTCTAATTTGAGACTAAGATCAACTTAACGGAATCGTTTAGATCCGACAAAAGAGCATTTGGGGGCTCTATTGTTCTAGTTTAGGGACATAGTGGTCCATTGCCAGTTTAGGGACATAGTGGTCCAATAAAATGTATGGCTGTCGGGACCCGTCGCCTTTCTGAAGACGTTGAAGGATTACAACGTCAAATATCAGAGGAGTTCAGAGATGTACCCTTGAACCGATGAGTTGGTTGAAAGAGCAGATGTGCTCAGTTCAAGATGATTTGAGGACTTACGGCCAGTTTGGGCTAAGTTCAATTATGTTTGAAATATTGGCCCTTTGGGCCATTAGACATTTGTCTGGGTTTAGCCCCTCATCATTCAGCAGTGCTAAACAGAGGTTTGGGGGCTCTGACAACCTTTTGTCTTTGATTTCCTCAATTTTGAGATTCAATTGAAGGAGGGGCTTTGCCTCTGGAAAATTAGCCAGGTTGGCCAAAAATAGTGTTTAGACAATAGGGAGCAGCAGTGTTAAACACTAGAAATAATGCTTTTAGATTAGTGTTAAACACTAGAGAATAATAGTGTTAAACAATGGAAAGTAAGATTCTCAAATTAGTGTTAAACACTAAAAGACAATCAGTGTTAAACACTGGAAATATAATCTTCAATTTAGTGTTAAACACTAGAAACAATCAGTGTTAAACACTGGAAATATAATCCCCAAATTAATGTTAAACACTAAAGACAGAGGGATCACGCGTGGACACGTGAGAGCGCCCAAAGGGAGGACCAGATCCCTTTTTTTCGTTCTGCAATTAAGTGTTAAACACTTTTCATTTCCTGGCCATCACGTGTGGGCACATGATAGGCATCCATCCATTGGATATTAAAGGGATTTGTTAGGGGTCACGTGGGGACACGTGAGGGCGCCCTAAATGTGGAGCCAGATCTCCTTTGTTTTATCCTCAAATCTGCGAATAAGTGTTAAACACTTTTCATTTTTATTTCAAGCATCACGTGTTGACACGTGATGGGGATTTATGCGCTGACTGTTAAAACGTTTGCTAAGGGGTCACGTGGTAGCACGTGAGAGCGCCCAAAGCTTAGATTTCCCTTGCTTTTATTCCCTTTGTCTTGGAGGTCACGTGAAAGCACGTGAGGCATTGCCTCAAAACCTTGTTCTTCTTTTTTTTTGGGGATCTTTTCAGGAGTCATGTGGGGACACGGGACCTTTGTTCTTTGCATGCTTGAAAATCTCTTTATCTTTTAAGAATTAAATTCTTCATAGGGTTGAACCCTAATTTTCTTTTCAGAGGAATTAAATTCCCATATATGTAAAAGAATTAAATTCTTGAGTAGGGTTAAACCCTAATTCTGTCCGTCTTGAAGGAATTAAATTCCTGTGAGTTTGGAGAATTAAATTCTCATATAGGGTTAAACCCTAATTTGTTTTGGGAGAATTAAATTCTCAAAACTCAATTCCTCTTCTAAGTTTAGGATTTGCATGGCAGGATCTCGACCCGATGAGAATTAAATTCTCAACTTATGGGGAGATGAGCTCTGTGCAGATCTTCAACCAGAAGAAGAACTAAGTTCTTTTTTGTATAAGAGTTAAACTCTTGGATTTTGAGAATTAAATTCTCTGTTTGAAGTTTTGATTCCCTTTCTTTTTTCACATAGGGTTTTCTTTGTTGAGAATTAAATTCTCCTTTCTTTTCTTCTCTCTTGAGAATTAAATTCTCCTCTCTGTTCTTCTCTCTAAAAGGTAGATCCCTTCTCTTCTCTTCTTGGCTCCTATTTATAGGAGAAAGAAAAGAATCAATTTGTTTTGCAAATCTTTCATTGAAATATTTGATTTGTTTTCATATTTAATATGAGCCTTTAGATCATTCAGTGAATTTTATTCACCGTTGGATTTTAAATCCAAAAGATATTCTGTTTGTTATTCTTGGTGAGATTTAGGGAAATCTTTCCTTGTCTAAGATTTTCCCATAAATTGGTGATTTTTATCACCCTTGGATTTTTAATTCAACGGTTCCCCATAGACCTTTTGTGTTTGGAAAGATTTAGAAAATTTTAGAATTTTAATTCTATTAATCTGTAAGGCTTTCAAAACCTGTCACGTGCTGGCACGTGACCCCCAATTGAGTCCTTTTCTCAGCATTTACTTACGGTTCAGTTTTAACCATCACGTGTCAACACGTGACCATTGGTCACGTGTGAGCACGTGACACCTCATTGAGGTATTTCCTTCAGCCGTTTATTATTTCATTTCTGTTTCGATTGTCACGTGTCAACACGTGACCATTGGTCACGTGTGAGCTCGTGACCCCCAATTGGGTCCTTCTTCAGCCATTATTTTTATTTCTGTTTTAACTATCGCGTGTCAACATGAGACCATTGGTCACGTGTGAGCACGTGATACCTCATTGAGGTAATTCCTGATTTTTAATCAGGGAACAGTGCATAGCATATTTGCTCATAACTTTTGATCCCGAATGAATTATGAAGCCCATAATATATCAAATCGAAGGGTTTTTCGAGATGATTCCAATATCATCAGAATTTAATAGTTCCTCCATTGGGAGTTTATCAAAATACAGGCCGGAAGATACTGGTTCGCATTTCCTTAAGCGTATCGCTGCCATTTGATACCTTAGACTCTTTTGCGCAGAAATTTTTGGCGGGAACAGTCCCAATGAATCTAGCATGAGTGGCATTGATTCGCATATTCGAGGCAGTCCTGAATCATCGTGGGCCAATAGTAGCCTATCTGTTTAATCTTCAATTTCATCTTCGGGCCTTCTTGGTGAGAACCGCAGAGTCCGTCGTGAACTTCCTGAACGACTCTTTTCGCCTCTTCAGGTCCTAGACATCTCAACCACAGAGAATCAAACGACCTCGTGTACAGAGTATCATTGACGAAGGCGAAAGACAGAGCTCGTTTCATAAGCTGATGTCTTGAGGACGCATCTTCAGGTGTTCGACTGGATTTGAAGTAGTCTATAAAGGCTTCTCTCCAATCCTCAGCCTTTTCCTGGTCTTTTATTTGCATAACCATTTGCTCAGTCGCTCCCTTTTCTTCGGGTGATTCCGGAGATATTTCTGTTGGGGCAAGCACCCGACGGCTTTGTACCATGATTCTTACGTCATCGAGGTTCTCGTCGGCCAGTTCTTTAGCGAGCTTAGCTAGTGCATCTGCTTTGCTATTTTCCACGCGCGGTATGCTTTCCAGCATGTAGGAGGGGATTTGAGTCAGCAATTGCTGTACTCTCTCACCATACTTTACCAATTCGGGTTTGCACGTTTGGTAGTCGCCATTTACCTGACTGACGACCAGTTGAGAATCTCCATATATGAGGAGGTTTTCAATTCCCATGTCGATGGCGATCTCGAGGCCTGCTATTAAAGCTTCGTATTCGGCTTCATTGTTCGTCCTCGGCTCTGTTAAGGAGAAAGCAAAGCGCATTATCCCTCCTTGTGGAGTTACGAAGATGAGGCCTACCCCCGATTTGATTATAGGGGTGCTTTGTTTGCGCTTCTTCATGGAAGACGCTCCATCAAAATAGAGTTCCCATCGGGTATTACTACCGTCGATCGCATCAAACGCTTGTTCGTCTGGCAGCTCACAATTCAGAGGGGAATCGACTGGTATTAGATGCTCGGCGAGGAAGTCGGCGATGGCCTGGCCTTTCACTGCCTTAAGAGGCTGATAGGTTATCGAAAACTCCATTAAGAGCAAGGCCCATTTAGCGGGTCTCCCTGTCAATATGGCCTTTGACATTAAATATTTAAGGGGGTCCACCTTCGAAATGAGACGGACTTCATGCGCCAACGCATAGTGCTTGAGCTTTATTATCGCGAAGATCAACGCCAGGCAGTATTTTTCGATGGGGGAGTAGTTGCTTTCTGCCCCCAGGAGAACTCGACTTAAGTAATAGAGAGCTCTTTCTTTCCCTTGGTCATTTTCTTGTGCCCATAATGCGCCTAAAGAACCTTCGAGGACAGTTGTATAAAGAATGAGAGGCTTTCCCTTGACCGGAGCAGCCAACACTGGCGGATTCTGCAGGTATTGCTTGATTTTGTCCAGTGCGTCTTGGCATTTGTGATCCCAAACGAATGGGGTTCCCTTCTTCATCAGATGACTGTAAGGGCGGCACTTGCCTGAAAAATTGGCTATCAATCGCCAGATATACGCGAGCTTTCCTTGGAGAGATCGCAATTGCTTAAGAGTCTTTGGCGGAGGCATTTCCATGATCGCCTTGATCTTTGACGGATCTATCTCGATACCTCGGTGTCGGACGATGAATCCTAGGAATTTGCCTGAGGAAACTCCGAATGCGCACTTGAGAGGGTTCATCTTCAAGTTGTATTGTCGAAGGCGTCGAAATACGGTCTTCAGATGCTCTAAATGCTCCTCGTATGATTTGCTCTTAACCACGAGGTCGTTGATATAGCATTCGACGATTTCATGTATAAGGTCATCGAAGATCTTTGTCATGGCCCTTTGATAGGTGGCACCGGCGTTCTTTAAACCGAAGGGCATCACCTTGTAGCAGAATATACCCAAAGGGGTCCGGAAAGCAGTGTGCTTCTGGTCTTCGGGATGCATCTTTATCTGATTATATCCTGATGAGCCGTCCATGAAACAGAAAACCTCATGAGTGGACGTGTTATCTATCATCAGCTCGGTGACCGGTACTGGGAAATCGTTCTTCGGGCAGGCTTTATTGAGATCCCGGAAGTCGACGCATATGCGCACCGTCCCATTCTTCTTCATCACCGGAATGATGTTAGCGATCCAATCAGGGTACTGAACCTCCTGGATAAACCCAGAGTCGATCAGCTTCTTGACCTCGGCGTTAATGCTCATCTCAAGCTCGACCCGCATTCTTCTCGGTGCTTGTTTGATTGGCTTGATGTCTGGGGATATCGTTAGTTTGTGGACCGCGATCTCTGGATCTAATCCTGGCATTTCGGAATAGCTCCATGTGAAGCAATCTCTATGCTGCATAAGCACGTCTTTTAACGTAGCCACCCTTTCTTCAGATAGCAGCTCACTGACGAATATGGGTCGCGGGTCGCTTGCCGTTCCCAAATCAATCTTCTTGAGGTTATCTGCAGTAGTGTGTATTCCATCTTCCAGCTCTTTCGGCGCTGGTGAAAATTTTGAGATCACCCCGTCATCGCTGTTTTCGAAGCACCAAGGAAGATCATCCATATCCTCAGGGTCTTCTTTTGATATTGTTATCATATGACAAGTACGAGCCCGCTTCCATGATCGATGTAGATCTGGTTTTGCTCTCGTGGCTTTGGGTTCATGCTTCTGTGGCGGCGTTACCCTCCAGCTGTCAGATAGAGCGAATTTGCCGAGCTGATACTGATCTTCGACCCAATTCTTGAAGGTGAAGCAATCTTCGAGAGGGTGTCCTATTACCCTGTGATAATAGCAATAGTTCGGGTGTAAAACTTCGCCCGCTTGTTCGGGGTGCTTAGACTCCGGAAGTGTAATCATTTGGTGTTTTATAGCTAGGTCAAGTATCTTCTTTGTCTTGTCTTGAGGAAAAGAGCATGCTCGACTCATCTTCTTCATAAGGGACAAATCCGGACCGCTCGATTCCCGTTCGCGTGACTTCTTGGTCCCGCTTTGTTGCTGCTGAATGTCTTTTCCGCTTTTTGACTTGTTTCTGCCTCTGCGTTGGGTCTTTTTTATAACAGGTTGACAGGGAGCGGCATTTTCATCTTTCGCGGCCTGTTGAAGAAGGCGTTGCGTCCTGGTTTTCTCATAGATAGCCATTTCGCGATTGTGGTCGTCTCGGACTTTTTGACCAGCTTCCCTTATAAGATTGTCCATTTGCACTTCGAACGACGGACTGGGCATTTTTACGTCGGGGACTTTTTCTAGCTCAGGGTTAGCGTCTTCCCATTGAGCATCCCCTTCTTCATCAAAGTCATGTATGACATAGCAGTCGCGGAGTAGCTCCCGTCTCTTGGATCGAACGTATCCAAGCCCGATTGCTTCCATTCTCCCGTTGGGCAACTTGCGCTGAGTTCCAGAAACGTTCCAGATCCTGTCGTAGAACTTAGCTTTTCGAGCGGTCTGCTTGAAGGGTATCCCTTGGCTCTTCAATAGCCTTTTCAAGCCTTCTGTGTAATATCTAGGCAGGAGGATGGGCTAGAGCCTGTCAAGTGTAGGATCTGAGCCGTGCCAGATTTCTTTCTCCACTTTAGTTTCCCCGGAGCGGTAGAATAGGATCGTCTTTTCACCTTCTCGCCTGGGAGGGACACAGAATGTCTGCAGCTCTTCCACACTGTAGGTATCAAGCGCGTTCAGTTCTTTATGATGTTTGGGCGGAACCATGGCAACTTGCAAACTTTGTTCTTCACCAGCGAATGTTTGTATTGGAGGTCGAGCAGAAAATATAGCATAGACCTCATCTTCCGAGTCACTGCCAAAGATCAACGTAGGAGTGGATGATCCCGGCTTGTTGTATTGGGGTGGGCCTGAATAAACCATTTCCTCCTCTTCCTCAGTGTCACTCCCGAAGACGGAAATGGTGGCGATAGCTTTGTTCTCTGGTTTATGACATCTCTCATTGTCTTCGAAATCTAGTAAGAAGTACTTTGCATCTTCGTATTTCCGAACTTCGTTCATGGAGAATGGGTTCAACTCTCCTGTCACAGTGTACTCAAGACCATCCTTAAAATATTTCATACACTGATGCTGTGTAGAAGGGATGATTTTGTACACGTGTAACCAAGGCCGGCCGAGCAAAGCGTTATAGCATGTCTTGGCTTCAATGACATGAAATTTAATGTCTGTGACAAGCAGCCCGAAGCGTAGCGTTAGTATCACAGACCCGAGAGTCCGTGATGATTGAGAGTCGAACCCGGAGATGGTCATCTTATCCCGAACGAGGTGCTGGACGCTCATGCAGATTTCCTTCAATACCCGTATATTGAGATGATTGACGGAAGACCCATTTTCAACCAAGATTTTGCCTATCTTTATATCATGGCAGTACCCTGAGACATAGAGGGGACGGTTGTGTTCGCACGTCCCAAGATGGAGGTCTTCATCGCCGAAGGTGATATCGGCTGTGTGTACTTTCTCCAGCTTGTCCTTCATCTTTTCTTCGGCAAGAAAAGATTGGAATTGCTTTGGCTCCTGTAGCGCTTTGATCAATGAATCTCTTGCTTCTTTTGATAGTAAGAGGGCATCGAGAATACTGAGTTGCGAGGGCAACTTCCTCAAGTTCTCCAGAACGTTATAGTCCACCTTATTTTTCTTTAGCGGGTCCTTGGCGGTTAGCTCTTCCATGACTTGGTCATCTAGGGCGATATCCTCAAAGACCTTTTCTTTTTTCCTTATCTTTTTTGTTTGAGGGTCCGAGATTCTTTTCGGGTAGCGTACGATTACGCAGCCGGATATTCTCGCAGGCCTTCGGCTTTTCCTCTTTTCCCGAGGTGGACTCTTTAAAGAAAGGGCCAAGAGCCATTTCTTCGTCAGAGTCGCTCCCGAATGTGAGAATTTGCGCTTCCCCGGCGTTAACTATACGACAATCGCCGGTAGTTCCTCTAAGCTCCTCGA
The DNA here is from genome assembly GCA_030015575.1 of Agapanthus africanus. Lineage (NCBI taxonomy): Eukaryota > Viridiplantae > Streptophyta > Magnoliopsida > Asparagales > Amaryllidaceae > Agapanthus > Agapanthus africanus. The sequence continues at coordinate 749,555,112 of CM057340.1, read as the reverse complement.
TCGTACTTTTCCGCTCCCGACGAGTTTTGCTCTTCTCCCGCTTAAAATGTTGCTGGTGAACAACATACCCCTGCCAACATCTATTGAAAGCCTTGCACTCTTTGGTGGGGTGCGAAATCTTTCGATGATATAAGCAGTAGGAAGGGTGCATTTCTGCTTTGCCGGCAATGTTTCTTTCAGAGGGTGGTAGCTTCATCCCCATTGATATGGCTTTAGCAAACGTTTTCCTCGTCTTGAACTTGCTTTTATTTGCGGTGGATGTACTTTGATCCGGCGGGAGTGTCTCAACTCTTTTGTCTAGTCGCCGACGTTCGGCTTTTCCAAATATGGCCATCTCACGCTCCCGATTGGCTTTACTATCCAGACGAATCTCATTCAGGAAGGCGTCGATCATTTCATCTGACGGCCATAGCAGTTCCGGTTCGGGACCCGCCCCCGGTCTCTCTTTGCAAAGAGCTTCTTCATTATCTAGCGATGAATGAGAGATCACATGGCAGCTTGCTACGTAATCCTCAGATCCATCCGACGAGCTTTCTTCATCATCTTCATCCTCAAGGACGAGGCTGAGAAACTCTTGGAGCGTGATTGGGGTTCGCGCTTTCTTGTTGTACTCTTCCAGCGCGTCAATCTGTTTCTGTAGGTCCGTGCGCTTGTCGCCAGGCTTCACGGGCTTTTTGGATTTCTTCTTCTTTTTCGAAGATTTTGACGGCTGGATGTGAACACTTTGGCTATCCCCACTAATCTTTGGAGTTGGGCGTGGTTTCAGCATCTCTTCGATGATCTGGGGTACCAGCGGGTTTTTCCATCTGATCGCCGGGCATGTTTGGAGATCATTCAACTGCCAGCTCGAACAGTCTTCTCGTTTTATCTTGAGGAAACGAGTAAGGACGTCCTAGCCTCTCCTCGAGGGATAGGCATGGACGCATATTGTTTTGACGGACAACCGGCTTCAAGTTACTCGGTTGTTGTTGAGCATTGGCGACGACGATCGCTTTTCCCTTCCCCTTCTCATTTCGAGAGTCCGGCTTTGGAGGAGACAGTCTATGGCCCATCTGGTCCATTTGGGCTAATTTGTCAATCAAGGCCTGGAACGTGGTTGGTTTAAAGAACATCATGAACTGTGAGATGGTCGCTTGAGGGTCAAGAGTGCCCACGAACATGCCCACTGCTGGTGCTTCTTCGATGCGTTGTTCGCATTTTGACCACAAGTTCCGCCATCGGATTGCATATTGAACCCAAGTTTCGCCCAGCTTTACTCTTGCATTGATCAAACCTGTTATTGGAGTACGCTCGCTGGCGCTTGTGAAACGCTGGGTAAACAACAACTCCATTTCAGCGAAAGTTTTGATGGAGTCGTTCGGAAGCTCAGAGTACCATTCAAACGCCGTCTCCGATAAGCTGCCGACGAATTGGCGAAGCAGGAGCTTATCATCACCGCCGGTGTTGCCACAAAGAGCCCTGAACTGGGCAACATGTTGATGGGGATTGCCTGTCCCCTTGTAGACATGGAATTTTGGGATCGTGTAGCCCGGCGGGTATTTGATCTGATCATACCAGCTCGGATATGGTCGCCCCGTTTTGAAAACTTGACCGGCTACCTCAGTTGCCTGGTGAACTCGTATTTGTTGAGCAATATAGTCATCCAGGGTAGCTTTGGAAATTGTCTCCTCCTTGGCTGTTGAAAGAGCCGGCGGTGGATTTGACGTTTCTCCTCTGTCATCTTCAAGGATAATCGGAGGATCTTCGGCTGGGGGATCTGGCTGGATCATCATCCCGACCATGTCTTGAAATAGGAGAGCCATCTGCTTTATATTGGCCGCTTGCTCTGCAACCTCCTTGTCCTTCTTTTCAAGCATTCTACGAAGGAATTCAGTATCGGTTTCGTGTTCGCGACGCTACTCCGATGATGCCTCCGGGCTTTCTTTTGGTCCGGTGAGCGCGGCCATTGCAGTCAGCATCTCTTGGAGCTTCTGCTGCTGCTGCTCCTGGGCTCTTGTGATGGATCGGGTGAGTGGTCGGTGGCCCGTTGAAGCGCGGCTATCCGCCTTCCTAGACGCCTTGTAAACGGTATGGACGACCATGCCCCCAGACTTAGGGCGTTTGGGTTCAGTGTTTTTGGCTTTTGTCGCCGGCACAGGGATCTTCTCCGGCCTTCTTTTCTCAGGAGTGGTCGAAGTTGAGGGAGCCGTCGAGGTGGGCACCCAGACAGCTTTTCGTGGCTTAGCAGGATGGCTGACTTCCTGTTGGACCTTCAGCTTCTTGTGCTGGCGGGAGAAATTTGATCGATCACCGAGTCTCGGGCCTGCCGCCAGACTTTATAGATTTTGGAGGACAGACGATGAGGGGATTGGGGCTGTTCTGGCTTTGCTTCTACAGCCTTTTCCAGCGGAGGGGGAGACCTCTTCAATACAGCGGTAGGAGAATTCCTACACACTTTATTTAGCAGTTCAAAGCTGTTCCCAGTCGGAACAGCCGCATTAATTTCCGTCGTCGGGGCTGGTGGAGTTAGCCCAGAAGGGGAGTTGCCTCCTGACTTCCTTACTCGGTGCCAGTGGCGACGTCGAGCGTGCCGCGCTGATGGAATTGGCTCGGTGACGGGGATGGCCTTTTCCTGCCCCTATTTAGGTGAGGGGCTATTGCCGGTGTCAGCCTTTTAAAGACCGATATATTTTGAGTAGCAGGAGCGGAGCGGGAGTGGGAGTTGGGACGGTCAGTCTTGTGAAGACCGACCTCTTAGCTGGAGAAGCCGCCCTAACGACTTCAAGAGCAGGTTTGGCTACTCTCTTTTGAATAACCTTCTTTGGGACCACAAGCTTCATCATGGGCCCGCAAGAGTTTTGGCTTAGTCTAGAGAAGACCGAGGCATTGGTGTTGGGCGACCCATTGAGAGGGGCTGCAGCAGCTGTAAGTCGATCGAAGACCGACTTCTTAGGACCTTCCGGTACGGGCACTGGGGCCGTGAAGCTCATTAGCGGGAGCATGGTCCCGAAAAATAGTCCAGTAGTAGCCTGGGTGATTTGTTCCACCGGCATCATGAACAGTGATGCCGCCTGAGGTCCATAGGCTACACCTCCAGGTGAGGCGGAGCGTCGGTTGCAATTGCAGTTGGAGCAGTTGGAGCAGTTGGAGCAGTTGAACGCTATTGCTGTTTGCCTTCTGCGCCATGCAAGAGACCAAATCTTAGTAACTTGAAACCCAAGGGCAACCATTAACAAACCGCGATTCATTCGCGAGTACGACACACGAAGTGTGGAGTGGAAAGAGGAAAAGGTCCCACCGGGCGTGCCAGAATCTGTTCCCCTCCGAAAGACGCGGCGGAGACGCGACGGGCGTCTTGCCTGAAATTCGGGGCAGATGCTAATTGGAACTATCCGTCCACCTCTCCGAAGATGCCAAGTTGATTTATGGCACCATGTATCGAAGGTTTAAACGGATGCGGCCGATGTAGCAGACTTCGTCAGATTCCTCCTCGTTCGAGGGGTTTTTGATTGTGGGGACACTCTTCCCTGCAGGCGCAAGCCCCTGCAGTTAATTACGCTACCGCATCACGGTAACAACTTTCTCCTTCTCCAGATGGTCACTTCGTGTCGTGGGTGTTTGTTTTGTTTGTGGTTGCCCGTGGATTGTATAGGAGACTAATTTATGTTGTCGCCCGTAGGGCGTGGATTAGTCCAAATCCGTATTTTCTTAGATTTGGGTTTGGGGTTGGGTTTAAGGATACGTTAGTCTTATTTGAGACTAAGATCAACTTAAACATTTGTCAAGGACCGTTAGTCTAATTTGAGACTAAGATCGACTTAACGGGATCGTTTAGATCCAACAAGAGAGCATTTGGACTCTATTATTTAGTTTAGAGACATTGCGGTCGATTTTCGAGTTTAAGGACATGGTGGTCCAACATTCCCATTTTGAGGACGAATATTAGTTTAAGGACATTTCGGTCCAACATTCCCATTTTGGGGACGAATATTTGTTTTAAGGACATTTCGGTCCAACATTCCCATTTTGGGGACGAATATTAGTTTAAGAACATTTCGGTCCATCATTCCCATTTTGGGGACGGATATCAGTTTAAGGACATTTCGATCCATGAGTTTAAGGACCCCACGGTCCGTAGCAATGTATGGTTGTCGGGACCCGTCACCTCTCTGACGATGTTGAAGGATTACAACGACAAATATCAGAGAAGTTCAGAGATGTACCCTTGAACCGGGTGTAAATTGATTTGGGAGAGCAGTTGTGCTCAGTTCAATTTAAATTGAGGACTTATGGCCAGAATTGGGCTAAGTCCATTTAGAAATGTTCAACATTTTGTTCATGATTGGCCTGCACAGCATCGGGCTTTTTAATTAAATGCACAGCATTTAGATTAGGCCTGTTAGGCCTTTTAATTGGGCTCTGCCCATATTTAATAATGCATGGCATTTGTTTTGGTCTGTTAGACCTTTTAATTAGGCTTTGCCCCTTTTTAATAATGCAGAGCATTTAATGGCCTGACAGTGCGCCACGTGGCCTGTCAGGCGCTCTGCGCCAATTAAAGAGCGCAAGGCGCCAGCGCACATGGGGGTGACACGTGTCCCGCTCTGCTGAGCGCAAGTCTGTAAGCGCAGTGCACTGCGCCAGCGCGCTGCGCTAGTGCGCTGCTGACCCGTGGCACGCTCTGGTGCAGTGCGCCAACCCAAGAGCGCAGTGCTCTGTTTTTGGAAGCGCAAGGCGCAGATTGACACGTGGCGCTTTCTGGTGACCTGCGCCAGTCCAAGGAGCGTAACAGCGCAAATTAAGAGTGCAGGGCACTGTTCAATAGAGCAGAGCGTATCCTGATCAATTTTGGATCAAAGAAAAGAATCTTTTCAGTTCTAAAGAGGTTCTACCTCAATATTCAAAAACCAATGGTTCATCAAAAGGCAGTGCCTTTATATAGATCAAAAGATCTAAAAATGAAGTAGATTACTTCTTTAATTTTCTTTGTGATTGGATCTTTTCTGATCTTTTTTTTTTAATTGAAGATCTTGATCTTGTTCTTAGATCTTTGATCTTTTTAGAAGAAATTCTTATTTTTTCAAAGGTTTACTTTTTTTTCTCTTTGAGTTTTTCTCAAAGTTTTCAAAGGAGCTCTGTATATATGAGACTTGGAGTCTAGGGGCCTTTATATAGGGCCAATTAGTTTGTTAAGTTAGTTACAGAGATCTTTCTCTAATTGATCTGGGGATATTTCCCAACCCTTGGATCTTAGATCCTAAGGCCTCTGTTTTACAGAAGATAATTTTCTTGTTTTAATAAAATTAAAAAAGATCTTTCTAGAATTTTAATTCTGATTAATTTATTATTTATTATTTAAATTTTAGTGCTGGCGCAGTTGGCGCAAGCGCATCTGCGCTTGACACGTGTCGCACAGCGCACCTGCGCTAGCGCACCTGCGCTAGCGCACCTGCGCTGACACGTATCGCGCAGCGCAGAGCGCAAATTATCTGAAGCGTTGCTTCCTTTATTTTTAAAGTTTAAATTTTAAAACAGAGCCTTGCTCTGATTGGGGTGCGCTGCCTTGGGCGCAGCGTCCCTTGCGCTTGCGTGTCTGGTTTTGACACGTGGCGCTCTGCGCGCAGCGCAAGGGATCTGAAGCGTTGCTTCACCTTTTTAATTTGAAATTCAAACAGAGTTTTGCTCTGATTGGGGGAAACAAATGCCCCTCCACCGTTGCGCACACGTGGCGCACACGTGAGTGCAGCGGTGGCAAGATCCGGACCGTTGGATCAACTCAGGAGTTGAAGGGACGCTTATAAATAGGACCCTTGGTCCTCAGCAGATGATTATCATCTTCAAGAATTTTATTTTCAGAGCCTTGCTCTTGTTTTCAAGAACCTCAGAGCCTTGCTCTCATTTTCAGAGTTAGAACTCTAGAAACATCTTAGGTAAAAATTAACTTAACTTAATTAAATTAATTTCAATTAATAGAGCCTTGTTCTCATAGATCTTTTGATCTAAAGAAAACCCTTTTGGGGTTTCATAAACAGAGCTTTGCTCTCAAGAATTTATTTCAGGGTTTCTTAACCCATGAACAGAGCTTTGCTCATTGACAAAACCATAGATCTTTTGATCTTCTGACGATGAACTCTTAAGAGTTCTTCATGGATCTTTAAGATCCCAAACTTTAATTTTTTTAGAAATTAATTTTCCCTTTGATGGATTTTTCCATCATTATTACAGAGCTAGGCTCTTTTAAGGAATTTTATTCCCTTATGACCAGAGTTTGACAAGTGTCACTCTGTGACAGAGCTTTGCTCTGAAAAGGGAGATTTTCTCCTTGTCTCAAGGGATTTCTCATTTAATGAGAATATTCTTTTTGAGGATCTCCTTATTAATTGACAGTCTTATTCAATGATGGGGCTGTCTTATTAACTGATGCATTGTCATCTGGATTTTGTGGGTCCCCCTTTGGTCCCCTCTCCACTGCATTGCAGTGTAATACAAATTCCAAAGTACCAAGCGTCGGAATTTTTAAAATTAACTTATGATGCTGATAACTGAATTTCTCTTTTTCTTGCAGGCACCATGTCTGCTGATCTTTCATTCCCATTCTTCCGCTCAAAGGGAGGATTCCCTGAGGCACCGGTGGACCGGGAGGTTCTCGCTCTCATTAAGGATCACGACCCGGAGTATAAGAACCTTCATCTGTGGGGAAGATGCTACAGTGAAATCATTAAGGGTCGCCGAAGCTTCTCTTGTGCAACGCCGTCAGAGCCGATCTCATCGATCCCATATGCGGATGCACCCCCGGTGAACTATGCCATGGAGGTCGTAAATTGGAATTCGGAGGATCTTCTTCAGCCTTCGATTGCTGCCATTCCCGTGCAGCCGCCGCCAGCCATGGATACTCTGGGGCGGCGCATATGCCAGGGTAAATCGCGCCCTTGGGGACAACCTTACAACATTGGATTGACCCCTCGACAATCGGCCGGGTATTTGAAGTGGGCCAGATACATCTTGTCAGCGAAGAAGACGCATTTGATGAAGATTGGTCTATACCCCGCAGTCTATGCCTCATTGTTCGAGTACCCCGTTCCTCCGACGTGGTGGGTTAAGGCATTCATGGAACAATGGAACATCCTCACCCATTCCTTTCTCTTGACGGACAGGGAAGTCTCCATCCCCCTGGAAGAGTTTGCTGAGATTTTCGATTTGCCGGTGAGGGGGGAGCATTATGAAGAGCTACTTCCTCCTGATGAATATGTCTTCGCCACCAAGCCGCTGGTAATGGGCCTAACACCGGAGAATGCTATTCAGCACCAGTTTTCGAGCCTGGTAAGGGTGCTGAATATGTATGAAAGTCCCTATTTGGAATCAGGTGGCCGGGGAGTTAGTTTTGCAGACTTCATCGCTCGCTTTCTTCGTCCGGAGATTTTATCACAACGGGGCGAAAAATTCGACAAGCTCGACGACCCCTTCGGCTTTGGCTTAGATCGTCGACCAGTACTGGAGGACGACCAAAAGGGTTTTTACCTCCCCGATGCTGCAGTCATGCCCTTATCGGAAATCGCCGCCCCGGGCATTGACGAGGAGACCTTCTTTCTCGGGTTTCTGGGATTATGGTTGTGCTGGTTCGCGCTCCCCATGCACCCACGCTAAATGAGCTCGTCCGTCTTCTACCCAGCGCATCGGATGGTGGCTGGTATACAGTTGTCGATTGGAATCGCCGGGTTGGCCCACCTGTACCATGGACTCAGCGTGGCGGCAGACGCAAATGAACCAGGGGTGCACCCCGCCAATTTCCCGATGCACTATTTTACTTCATGGATGGAAATGCATGTGCTCGGGGTATTTGGTATTCATAAGAGACCCCCGTTCTATGAGAAGTGCAGACTCCCAAGAGTCATGCGGCTGATTAGCGCTTCTATTGTGAATCCGTCTCCGCGGGAGGCTTGGGGGTTGCTTCTTCGTCCGCGCACGGTCAGAGCGAGCATTTCTTTCACGGACAAGGTCATGACCATCGGCCCGGAGACTTCCAAGGCGGTGTTGGCGTTGCGTGATGGTTTCAAGGACGGGGCCTCCATATTGAAAGCCAGGGAGATTTTACATTTATACTCCATCCGGCCGGGCTTCCTGGTGTTCAGGCAAAACGATATGGCGCTCTTCATGAGGTACAACCCCTATAGGTTCACCCAGCAGTTAAGTTATAACCAAGGGGTCCCACTGGAGGCATTTTTGGAAGAGCCTGCGGCCACCAGAGAGGGGATACTGAATGCATTACATCACTTCATGCGGCTAAACACGGGCTCTCATTTCTTCATTAGCGAGCCGACTTGCGTTCCAAGGGCCCTCAAAGTGTACGTGGGTTGGTACGCGCACGCGATGGGTGCCGTCATCCGGGAAGAGAAGCGGTTGTTGGTTGACTGCAAGGGTGTGCCCTATGGCAGCGACCGCAAAGCTCCCCTGAGGCCAAGATCCCTGTCGTTCCTACACTGAGAGATGCTGAAGCAGAGCTACTGCGCGTGTTGAGCCCTCCGCGCGGATTGCCTCGTGATACCGTGGACATGCCCCCCAGCGCCCCGTGCTCCAGTGGAGACGGTGAATGTGGTTTCGCCGGAGTCCGGCGTGGGCTCGAACATCGGGACCCGCCGTCCTAAGGTGCCCACGAAACGCAAGTTGATTTTGGGTGAGACCGGGGTCCGGGCTCAGAAGAGGAAGAAGATGTCTGTTCTTTCTCTTGATGCTGTGCTCGGCTTAGAGCCTCAGGCCCCTCTTACCGAAGGCCTAAGTGAGTACGGAAGCAACGAGGGTTTCTTTGTAGAGCCAGAAGACACCGATCTGGCAGCCGCCATCGCGGCTTCAGAGCGATCGGCAAGGCTCGAAGCGTGGTTGGCTAGACTCGCGCAATCAGGTAATCACTAGTTGCATTCTTCGTCATTTCATCGTGCTTTCATCATTGTCTTTGACTAACGCTTTTCCTTTTTAAACAGGCATTTCTACAGAAGAAGCCATCGCTGCTTCCCTCAAAACCTTCGAGGAGGAGGAAAGGAAACGCGCTCTATCGGGCGTTGGTACGTCTCGGCTCATTGAGTCATTATTCTCTTTTCTTATGGCCAATCTAACCTCTTCTTTGTCTTATTGCAGGGACCACAAGACCTGCCTCGCAAGACGACACAGGAATTATCCCCGGGCCAGCTGCCGAAGTCCCGGCCTCTTTGGGGTTGCCGTGAGAGTCTCTACTTAAAAAGCCGATGATGGATGCCTTAAAGGCTCTGGAGGCAACTCTGAACGAGGACGACGACGCCTTGCTGAAGGAAGCTTCCAAGAGGTCCGTCGTGACGGCCCGGGAGGAGTGGAAGCGCTTGAGGCGCGCAGCGAAGGAACGTAGCGCTGCTTTGGCCGTGGGAGCGGGCTCAAGCGCTGTTACTCCCGCTGCTACTCCTTCAGAGGAGCCCCCGGTCGCCCTGTCTACTGCTCATAGACAGGCGGCGCGTGCAGCTCGGGGAGCTAACGATCAATCCACCTCAGGTAATGTGTTTTTCGAGGCTTTGTTGTAAAAGATGTAAAACTATCGTTCTTATACATCTTGTCTTGCAGGGCCGAGTCCTACTGAAGGGGCAGCGGCGTCCGTCGAGCCTGAGGGGATGGTGGAGAAGGTAGCAGCTGATCCCGAGGAGACGGTAGGCGGTGCAGCCGTAGTCGCCGAGACAGTCATGCCTACTATGCCCGAGAAGGTTGCTGATGCCGAGCCCGAGGGGCGGCAGTTGAGACGGTGGCTACAACCGAGCCTGGAGTAGCGGCGGATGGAGCGGCTGGGACCAATGAACCCATGGCAGTGGTGGACGAGACGGCTGCGACCGCCGAGCCCGAGGTGGTAGTGGATGAGACGGGCATGATCACTGAGCACGAGACGGCCGCCTTTTCTCAGGAGTCGGGCGCCGCTCCGATCATCGCTCTCCCTGCTTACGGTTCCTTGTCGTCTCCCGGCGCCGCGAGCGTGACGACGGCTCCTGTGGAGTCGGGCGATGAGGCAACGGGAGGTGAGACCGTCCTAATGGAGGAGGAAGACGCCACAGTTACATCAAGTAACGCCCTCGTTAGGGCCCGGGCTGGCGACTTTTCAGGTAAATCTTGGGTTACCGCCCTTCTTCTATTCTGCAATCCTACCTGAGAGGGCTTATCTCGTTTCTAATGCAGGTGCGGCTAGTGCTGATGCCACTTTACCTGAGGGAGCGCCGTCAGTTACTGCCCTGATGGTGGCCACCTCTCTACCCTCCTTCGTACCGTTGCAGATGCTGGAAGGTATGGATTTATGACTTATCAGTTGCATTTTTGTGTTGCATAATCTATGTACTGACGTTGTACTATTGCGTCTTTGCAGGAGTGCTTTTTGATCACCTGTATCAGGTGTTGCACCCAGACTTCTCCTTCCCGTCGGAGCTTGCTTCCTCCAGTGGTGCTGGTGAGTATAGTTTTCAATTAATGGTCTTTCTTTTTTCGATAATGGAATTATTTCTAATTCTTCCTTGCCCCGATTGCAGTGCTACAGATTGAAGGAGGAGATGTAAGATCAGTCACGCCAGTTCTCCCGGCTTTGCCACCTGCTGCAGCTGGTATAGTAGATTCCGTCATTGATGACCTTTCTATATTTCTTGAACCGTCATTTGATCGCGTTTTGTTTTGCAGCTGTCGTTCCGATTCCGGCCCCTTTCGAGTCTCGCATCATGATGCCGGCTGGCCCATTTTCCAGACGCCCATCCTCAAAGGGTGCTGCGATGAGTTTGAGCATGTTGAGCGGATGCGTCGAGGAGCTTGGCGCTGAAGCTCCCACATCTGCCGCAGATTTTGCTGCCGAGATTAATCCGATGCTGGCGACGCTTGTAAATTTCCATAATGAAGGCGTCGTCGAGTCTTGGGTTAACCACTGCAGGGAGATCGAGGTCCGCCTGCATCAGCTGGAGCTTATGCACCCTGCCCCCGAGGTTTTGGCCCCGAGTACTCAACGGGCGGCATGGATCGAGCAGAGCGCTTCTTACTTTCAACATCTGGAACAAGAAGCGGCTTTAAGGCGGAGGGAATGCCAAGAGACCTCAAGCGAGTCTGCTCGACTGCGTGCTGAGGTCGACGCGAACGCTGCCCGGGTGAAGGCTATCTTCGAGGGCCTTCTGCAAAGTATCTCTGATGGGCTAACATTGAAGCAGAAGCTCGATGCCGTTGAGCGTGATGCCCAAGGTCATGAAGCAGCTCTGCGAGCCGTTGAAGAACAGCTTTCATCCTACTTGCAGCAGCGGGCCCAGGTAGAAGCAGAGTTGGCCACGGCAGCCGATCAGGAGAAGGCGCTGAAGGGAGTGCGAGAGCAATTGATGGGCCTACTTAAGACACTTCCTTCTCAGTAGCTGTCTTTGTATCAATTATACACTTATAATCTTTGAATAATATGTATCCATTCTTTATTCTTTTATACGATTCGCCTTGTACTTAATTGAATTGACGAATAAAGATACACACATTTTTTTTTGCAATGTCTTGTGTCATCTCTGCGCTTTCTTCTCTTTTATTTTCTGCTTTGTTATTGGCATATTCCTTAAGTAAGCATAGCCTGTAGGTGATATAGCACATCCTGTCTTCAATACTTTGGGGAGTAGTGATGGCTTAGGAAGCAGGTTCAGATCTGCTACCTAAGGCTTTTCAACTTTATGAGCTGTGAGGGTCTCATAAAGACTTTTCTCCCTAAGAGTCGAGAGGATCTCGTAGGTGTATTTCTCCTTAGGGGTCGTGAGGACTCCTAAGTGTGTTTTCTCTTGAGAGTCGTAAGGATCTCACTAGAGAATTTTCCCTCTTACAAGTCGAGAGGACTCGTAAGTGGTTGTTTCCCTCTTTGTCGAGATTCGACTTTGGAGAGTGTGGTCCGTGAATAGTATGCAAGAGTCCGTTTTGGACCGACTTGCAGGGCCCCAGTGCTTAGGAAACAGGGTTTTTAATCCCCGCTGCCTATGGCTTTTCCACACGAGTCGAGACGAATCGAGCATTTCTCGCAAGAATATCGTAACGTCACAGTTAACCTCTGCTCTTTACGACAAAGGTCCGTTAGGGTCTGTGGTACTAGGGTTTTGTCCATCGTACCGTCGCGTCGGCTGATGTATTTCTCGATAGGCAACCTTGCTGTTTGAGTAGCCTTGCGATTGTCGTGTCTCTGATCCCTTCGGGGGCTGGACAAGACGACTTCGAGCAATCCTCCTAGGCAGTTTGATCGTCGGAAGAGCAAGCGTTAGGAATTTTCCCATGCCGCTTTTTACTCGAGATTAGGCTCATTTTGGAGAGCCCCGATGAGTCATAACCACTCCGCACTGGTGTAGGATGATCCCCGATAGTCTTTCAGGTTTTATATGAGTTTCCGTCAAGACCTTGAATCTAGGAATTTGGCCTTTGCTTCGTTTGCTGGCATTGCGTCTGCTGTATCGAGACGAATGTCGCAGTGGAGCTGGGATTTTGCCGTGGCTCCGTTGTTTGATTATCGTGTCTGAATCCTGCTGGAGAAAGAACGCTGGGGTGACATCTCGTCTACTTTATCGAGACGAACGTTGAGGAGGTGACCATTCCATGTTGGATGATCTTCGGTAGTCTTTCAAGTTTTATATGAGTTACTGCCAAGACCCTGAAGCTAGGAATTTGGCCTTTGCTTCATTTGCTTGGGCGCGTCCGAATCCTGCTGGGGGAAGAACGCTAGGGTGACATCGCGTCTACTGTATCGAGACGAACGTCGAAGTGGTGATCACTCCATGCTGGTGTGAGATGATCTCCGATGGTCTTTCCGGTTTTATATGAGTTACCGTCAAGAGCCTGAAGCTAGGAATTTGGCCTTTGCGTCATTTTCTTGGCATTGCGTCTGCTGTATCGAGATGAATGTCGCGGTTGTCTCTAGGTTGCTGGTGAACCGTCGAGGTTTGGAACTAGGGATTTTGCCGTGGCTCCGTTGTTTGATTGTCGCGTCTGAATCCTGCTGGAGGAAGAACGCTGTGGTGACATCTCGTCTGCTGTATCGAGACGAACGTCGAGGTGGTGACCACTCCGCGCAGATGTAAGATGATCTCCGATGGTCTTTCAGGTTTTATATGAGTTGCCGTCAAAACCCTGAAGCTAGGAATTTACCGTCAGTGAACCGTCGATACTTGGCTCTCTTTCGGATGGAGCCTGGTGGGAAGGTATGGCTCCCCTTTCTTTTGTGCCCCTGAATTGTATACAGGGATCGATGCGATCTTACCTGTAGGGCGAAAGTTTCATTCTTTCATAAGTTTGTTTTTTTTATTTCTTCCCGCGATGCTCTATCATTTCAGCTTTTTATATCGTGAAAGTTGCGATTGCCCAATCATTTCGGCTATTTTTCGCGGTGCCTAATCATTTCGGCTATTTATTTTATTTTTACTTGCTGCTTTTTATTGCGAGTTGCCCAATCATTTTGGCTATTTTGCATGCATACATTTTTACTTGCTGATTTTGTTGCAAGTCGCCACATCATTACGGCTATTTCGTATGCATGTATGGCTTGCTAACTTTTTGCCGCAAGCTTGGGATTAGACACCGATTTTGGCATCAGCACCGCTACGACTGGGATATTGCCAGGAGTGAATCATCATTTGCCTCTGTCGATATGAAACAAAGGTGGCTTAGTAAACAGGGTTGTGGTCCTGTCGACTAAGGCTTTTGACTTCATGAGCCGTAAGGGTCTCACAAAGGTATTTCTCCCTACAAGTTGTGAGGATCTCGTAGGTGTGTTTTCTCCTTAGGAATTGTGAGGATTCCTAAGTGCATGTTCCCCTGTAAGTTGTAAGGATCTTACAAAAGAGTTTTCCCTTTATAAGTCGAGAGGACTTACAAGGGTTGTTCACCATATGGACATATCCCTAGTCACGGGTGGGACTTGGTTAGAGAAATGTTTATTCGCGCCCGTGGATTGTATACAAGGGTCAGTATTGAGCCACTTGTAGGGCAATATCGGAGGTTGTGGGGGTTGCTTAAGAACAGGTTCAGGTCTCTGTAACTTAAGACTTTCAAATCTTATGAGCCATGAGGGTCCCATAAGAGATTTCTCCTTACAAGTCGTGAGGATCTTGCAAGTGTATTTCTCCTTAGGAATCGTGGGGATCTTTAAGTGTGTTGTTCCCTTGTGAGTCGTAAGGATCTCACGCGGGTGATTTCTCCTCACAAGGTCGAGAGGACCCTGCAAGTGTCATTTAACGAGGTTGCGCCCTTTCGGGTTTTCACAAACACACGCCAGTCGCCCAGCTGTTTTTACTAACGGAGCCCTTTCGAGTTTTCATCCGTGCCCATTTTTACTTATGGACATACCGTTTTTTTTATTCTCTTTTTTTTTATTCTTTTTATATAACGAGATCGCGCACTTTCGGGTTTTCACAAGCACTCGCCGGTAGCCCTGTTGTTTTTACTCACGGAGCCCTTTCGGGTTTTCATCCGTGCCCTTTTTGCTTATGGGCATACCGTTTTTATTTTTATTTTTTTCTTTTTTTATATATATCGGCTTTGGGATGTTGCAATCCACCGTTGTTTATCGACATCTCGGTAAACAGCTAGTTATAGGACGTAGTGGTCCGTCATTAGTTTAAGGACGTTTCGGTCCGTTGTTGAAGAAGGCCGGCTACTACTTATAGAGTTTGGGCTTAGGAAGATAGCGAGCGGACATAGTCGTCGTCATCTATCATTGACCTAGGCTGTGACTCATTAAACGTAGTATTTCTTTTGGAAGCGACCGTTTATTGGCCTGAAAGGTCTTTCACCGTGCATATCCATGAGTAGATAGGCTCCACCCTGGTAGACCTTGTCTATGATGTACGGGCCTTCATAGTTCGGCTCGAATTTTCCCCGCCTGGCATGATTGGGGATCATAGGTCTTTTGACCACTAGCACGAGTTCGCCTTGGCGGAATGTCCTTGGCCTGGTCAATCTTTCTTATGAGCGCGTCATCTTTGCTTTATAAGCCTCCAGATTTTGTTGCGCTATGAGCCGGGTTTCATCAAGGGCATCAAGCTCCTCAAGACGAAGGTGAGTATTTTCTTCGTCCGTCAGCTCGTAGTGGACTGCCACTCGTAGAGAGGGTAATTCTATTTCGAGGGGGAGTACTGCTTCTGTACCGAATACCAACGCGTACGGCGTTGTGTTCGTGGCCGTCTTGAACGTAATTCGATACGCCCAGAGAGCTTCTTGCAGTCTCTCGTGCCAGTCCTTCTTATTTCGGGACACCGTCTTCTTCACGATCTTTGTCAAGGTCTTGTTGAAAGCCTCAGCTAGACCGTTAGCTCGGAGATTATAAACTGAGGAATATCTCCAGTCTATGTTGTGTTGTTGTGCGAAGCGGCTGATCTTGTGGCTTCTGTAGGCTGGCCCGTTATCGGAGATGATCCGTTGCGGAGTTCCAAACTGATAAATGACGTGCGTCTTGAAGAAATGGAGGATATTCTCCGTCTTCACTTCCCTCAGCGGTACTGCTTCTGCCCATTTGGAGAAGTAGTTAGTCGTCGCCAAAATGAATCGATGTCCCCTGGACGATGCTGGTTCGATGGGGCCGATTACGTCAGTCCCCCACATTTCGAACGGCCAGCTAGCCACTGTTAGATGTAGAGGATTTGGGTGCTGATGGATAAAGTCCCCATGAATCTGGCATGAGTGGCATTGCTTCGCATATTCGAGGCAGTCCTGAATCATCGTGGGCCAATAGTAGTCCATCCGTTTAATCTTCAATTTCATCTTCGGGCCTGCTTGGTGAGAACCACAGAGTCCGTCGTGAACTTCCTGAACGACTCTTTTCGCCTCTTCAGGTCCCAGACATCTCAACCACAGAGAATCAAATGACCTCTTATACAGAGTATCATCGACGAAGGTGAAAGACAGAGCTCGTTTCATAAGCTGATGTCTTGAGGACGCATCTTTAGGTGTTCGACTGGATTTGAAGTAGTCTATAAAGGCTTCTCTCCAATCCTCAGCCTTTTCCTGGTCTGTTATTTGCATAACCATTTGCTCAGTCGCTCCCTTTACTTCGGATGATTCCGGAGATATTTCTGCTGGGGCAAGCACCCGACGGCTTTGTACCACGATTCTTACGTCATCGAGGTTCTCGTCGGCTAGTTCTTTAGCGAGCTTAGCTAGTGCATCTGCTTTGCTATTTTCCGCACGCGGTATGCTTTCCAGCATGTAGGAAGGCATTTGAGTCAGCAATTGCTGTACTCTCTCACCATACTTTACCAATTCGGGTTTGCACGTTTGGTAGTCGCCATTTACTTGACTGTCGACCAGTTGAGAATCTCCATATATGAGGAGGTTTTCAATTCCCATGTCGATGGCGATCTCGAGGCTTGCTATTAAAGCTATTCGGCTTCATTGTTCATCCTCGGCTCTGTTAAGGAGAAAGCAAAGCGCATTATCCCTCCTTATGGAGTTACGAAGATGAGGCCTACCCCCGATTTGATTATGGGGTGCTTTGTTTGCGCTTCTTCATGGAAGACGCTCCATCAAAATAGAGTTCCCATCGGGTATTACTACCGTCGATCGCATCAAACACATGTTCATCTGGAAGCTCGCAATTCAGAGGGGAGTCGGCCGATATCGGATGCTCAGCGAGGAAGTCGGCGATGGCCTGGCCTTTCACTGCCTTAAGAGGCTGATAGGTTATCGAAAACTCCATTAAGAGCAAGGCCCATATGGCGAGGCTGATGGCCTGGCCTTTCACTGCCTTAAGAGGATGATGGCCTGGCCTGGTCTTCAATCCAGTTTTTGAAAACGTAGCAATCTTTGATCGGATGACCCAATACTCGGTGGTAGGGGCAGTAATTGGGATCATTGACGTCGTTTGGCTGCAACGGACATTTTGAATCTGGCAGATTGATGAGTCTGTTGCGCACTGCCAGCTCGAACAGTCTTCTCATTTTATCTTGAGGAAACGAGTAAGGACGTCCTAGCCTCTCCTCGAGGGATAGGCGTGGACGCATATTGTTTTGACGGACAACCGGCTTCAAGTTGCTCGGCTGTTGTTGAGCATTGGCGACGACGATCGCTTTTCCTTTCCCCTTCTCATTTCGAGAGTCCGGCTTTGGAGGAGACGGTCTATGGCCCATCTGGTCCATTTGAGCTAATTTGCCAATCAAGGCCTGGAACGTGGTTGGTTTAAAGAATATCATGAACTGAGAGATGGTCGCTTGAGGGTCAAGAGTGCCCATGAACATGCCCACTGCTGGTGCTTCTTCGATGCGTTGTTCGCATTTTGACCACAAGTTCCGCCATCGGATTGGATATTGAACCCAAGTTTCGCCCGGCATTACTCTTGCATTGATCAAAGCTGTTATTGGTGTACGCTCGCTGGCGCTTGCGTAACGCTGGGTAAACAACAACTCCATTTCAGCGAAAGTTTTGACAGAGTCGTTCGAAAGCTCGGAATACCATTCAAACGCCATCTCCGATAATCTGCCGACGAATTGACGAAGAAGGAGCTTATCATCGCCGTCGGTGTTGCCACAAAGAGCCCTGAACTGGGCAACATGTTGATGGGGATTGTCTGTCCCCTTATAGACATGGAATTTTGGGATCGTGTAGCCCGGCGGGTATTTGATCTGATCATACCAGCTCGGATATGGTCGCCCCATTTTGACAACTTGACCAGCTGCCTCAGTTGCCTGGTGAACTCGTATTTGTTGAGCAATATAGTCATCCAGGGCAGCTTTGAAAATTGTCTCCTCCTTGGCTGTTGAAAGAGCCGGCGGTGGATTTGACGTTTCTCCTCTGTCATCTTCAAGGATAATCGGAAGATCTTCGGCTGGGGGATCTGGCTGGATCATCATCCCGACCATGTCTTGAAATAGGAGAGCCATCTGCTTTATATTGGCCGCTTGCTCTGCAGCCTCCTTGTCCTTCTTTTCATGCATTCTACGAAGGAATTCAGTATCGGTTTCGTGTTCGCGACGCTGCTCCGATGACGCCTCCGGACTTTCTTTTGGTTCGGTGAGCACGGCCATTGCAGTCAGCATCTCCTGGAGCTTCTGCTGCTGCTGCTCCTGGGCTCTTGTGATGGATCGGGTGAGTGGTCGGTGGCCCGTTAAAGCGCGGCTATCCTCCTTTCTAGACGCCATGTAAACGGTATGGACGACCATGCCCCCAGACTTAGGACGTTTGGGTTCAGTGTTTTTGGCTTTTGTCGCCGGCACAAGGATCTTCTCCGGCCTTCTTTTCTCAGGAGCGGTCGAAGTTGAGGGAGCCGTCGAGGTGGGCACCCAGATAGCTTTTCGTGGCTTAGAAGGATGGCTGACTTCCTGTTGGACCTTCAGCTTCTTGTGCTGGCGGGAGAAATTTGGATCGATCACCGAGTCTCGGGCCTGCCGCTAGACTTTATAGATTTTGGAGGACAGCCGTTGAGGGGATTGGGGCTGTTCTGGCTTTGCTTCTACAGCCTTTTCCAGCGGAGGGGGAGACCTCTTCAGTACAACGGTAGGAGAATTCCTACGCACTTTATTTAGCAGTTCAAAGCTGTTCCCAGTCGGAACAGCAGCATTAATTTCCGCCGTCGGGGCTGGTGGAGTTAGCCCAGAAGAGGAGTTGCCTCCTGACTTCCTCACTCGGCGCCAGTGGCGACGTCGAGCGTGCCGCGCTGATGGAATTGGCTCGGTGACGGGGATGGCCTTGTCCTTCCCCCTGTTCAGGTGAGGGGGTATTGCCGGTGTCAGCCTATTAAAGACCGATATC
This sequence comes from Agapanthus africanus, assembly GCA_030015575.1. Classification (NCBI taxonomy): domain Eukaryota; kingdom Viridiplantae; phylum Streptophyta; class Magnoliopsida; order Asparagales; family Amaryllidaceae; genus Agapanthus; species Agapanthus africanus. Next base: position 749,536,407 of record CM057340.1, on the reverse strand, counting down.
TTTTGAGAAGCAGGAGCGGGAGTGGGAGTTGGGATGGTCAGTCTTGTAAAGACCGACCTCTTAGCGGGAGAAGCCGCCCTAACGACTTCAAAAGCAGGTTTGGCTGCTCTCTTTTGAATAACCTTCTTTAGGACCGCAATCTTCATCGTGGGCCCGCAGGAGTTTTGGACTAGTCTGGAGAAGACCAAGGCATTGGTGTTGGGCGACCCGTTGAGAGGGGCCGCAGCAGCTGTAAGTCGATCGAAAACCGACTTCTTAGGACCCTTCATGTATGGGCACTGGGGCCGTGAAGCTCATTGGCGGGAGCATGGTCCCGAAAAATAGTCCAGTAATAGCCTGGGTGATTTGTTCCACCGGCATCGTGAACAGTGATGCTGCCTGAGGTCCATAGGCTACACCTTCAGGTGAGGCGGAGCGTCGGTTGCAGTTGCAGTTGGAGCAGTTCGAGCAGTTGAACGCCATTGCTGTTTGCCTTCTGCGCCAAGCAAGAGACCAAATCTTAGTAACTTGAAACCCAAGGGCAACCATTAACAAACCGTGATTCGTTCGTGAGTACGACACACGAAGTGTGGAGTGGAAAGAGAAAAAGGTCCCACCGGGCGTGCCAGAATCTGTTCCCCTCCGAAAGACGCGGCGGAGACGCAACGGGCGTCTTGCCTGAAATTCGGGGCAGATGCTAATTGGAGCTATCCGTCAACCTCTCCTAAGACGCCAAGTTGATTTATGGCACCATGTATTGATGGTTTAAACGGATGCGGCCGATGTAGCAGACTTCGTCAGATTCCACCTCGTTCGAGGGGTTTTTGATTGTGGGGACGCTCTTCCCTGCAGGCGCAAGCCCCTGCAGTTAATTACGCTACCGCATCGCAGTAACAACTTTCTCCTTCTCCAGATGGTCACTTCGTGTCGTGGGTGTTTGTTTTGTTTGTGGTTGCCCGTGGATTGTATAGGAGACTAATTTATGTTGTCGCCCGTAGAGCGTGGATTAGTCCAAATCCGTATTTTCTTAGATTTGGGTTTAGGGTTGGGTTTAAGGATACGTTAGTCTTATTTGAGACTAAGATCAACTTAAACGTTTGTCAAGGATCGTTAGTCTAATTTGAGACTAAGATCGACTTAACGGGATCGTTTAGATCCAACAAGAGAGCATTTGGACTCTATTGTTTAGTTTAGAGACATTGCGGTCGATTTTCCAGTTTAAGGACATGGTGGTCCAACATTCCTATTTTGAGAACGAATATTAGTTTAAGGACATTTCGGTCCAACATTCCTATTTTGGGGACGAATATTTGTTTTAAGGACATTTCGGTCCAACATTCCCATTTTGGGGACGAATATTAGTTTAAGGACATTTCGGTCCATCATTCCCATTTTGGGGACGGATATCAGTTTAAGGACATTTCGGTCCATGAGTTTAAGGACCCCATAGTCCGTAGCAATGTATGGTTGTCAGGACCCGTCACCTCTCTGACGACGTTGAAGGATTACAACGACAAATATCAGAGGAGTTCAGAGATGTACCCTTGAACCGGGTGTAAATTGATTTGGGAGAGCAGTTGTGCTCAGTTCAATTTAAATTGAGGACTTATGGCCAGAATTGGGCTAAGTCCATTTAGAAATGTTCAACATTTTGTTCATGATTGGCCTGCACAGCATCGGGCTTTTTAATTAATTGCACAGCATTTAGATTAGGCCTGTTAGGACTTTTAATTGGGCTCTGCCCTTATTTAATAATGCATGGCATTTGTTTTGGTCTGTTAGACTTTTTAATGGGGCTCTGCCCCTTTTTAATAATGCAGAGCATTTAATGGCCTGACAGTGCGCCACGTGGCCTGTCAGGCGCTCTGCACCAATTAAAGAGCGCAAGGCGTCAACGCACGTGGGGGTGACACGTGTCACGCTCTGCTGAGCGCAAGTCTATTAGCGCAATGCACTGCGCTAGTGCGCTGCTGACCCGTGGCACGCTCTGGTGCAGTGCACCAACCCAAGAGCGCGGTGCTCTGTTTTTGGAAGCGCAAGGCGCAGAAGACACGTGGCGCTTTCTGGTGACTTGCGTCAGTCCAAAGAGCGCAACAGTGCAAATTAAGAGTGCAGGGCACTGTTCAATAGCGCAGAGCGCATCCTGATCAATTTTGGATCAAAGAAAAGAATCTTTTCAGTTCTAAAGAGGTTCTACCTCAAGATTCAAGAACCAATGGTTCATCAAAAGGCAGTGCCTTTATATAGATCAAAAGATCTAAAAATGAAGTAGATTACTTCTTTAATTTTCTTTGTGATTGGATCTTTTTTGATCTTTTTCTTTTTAATTGAAGATCTTGATCTTGTTCTTAGATCTTTGATCTTTTTAGAAGAAATTCTTCTTTTTTCAAAGGTTTACCTTTTTTTTCTCTTTGAGTTTTTCTCAAAGTTTTCAGAGGAGCTCTGTATATCTGAGACTTGGAGTGTAGGGGCCTTTATATAGGGCCAATTAGTTTGTTAGGTTAGTTACAGAGATCTTTCTCTGATTGATCTGGGGATATTTCCCCACCGTTGGATCTTTGATCTTAAGGCCTCTGTTTTACAGAAGATAATCTTCTTGTTTTAATAAGATTAAACAAGATCTTTCTAGAATTTTAATTCTGATTAATTTATTATTTAAATTTTAGTGCTGGCGCAGTTGGCGCAAGCGCGTCTGCACTTGACACGTGTCGCGCAGCGCAGAGCGCGGCGCAACTGTGCTAGCGCAACTGCGCTGACACGTGTCGCGCAGCGCAGAGCGCAAGTTATCTGAAGCTTTGCTTCCTTTATTTTTAAAGTTTAAATTTTAAAACAGAGCCTTACTCTGATTGGGGTGCGCTGCCTTGGGTGCAGCGCCCCTTGCGCTGGCGTGTCCTCTTTTGACACGTGGCGCTCTGTGCGCAGCGCAAGAGATCTGAAGCGTTGCTTCACCTTTTTGATTTGAAATTCAAACAGAGCTTTGCTCTGATTGGGGGAAACATATGGATCTTCGTAGTGATACGGAATGTTCTGGAGAAATGCAAAGGTGAAGTAGGAGTGGCAGGGGTATACGTAGTTTCGTCGTGAATGATAGCAGTCGCAATTTCCTTTGCTGTGAATGTAATCCCTTTATATGTCTTTACTTATTACCTTCTGTACACCACACTTAGGCTAATTGGTTTTTTTCCTTCCCTATTCTTCGGCACCTGCCTATGGTTTGGAAGAAGACTATCCAATAAGCGCAATTGGTGTACCCTCTCCTAATCCTAGGATCCCTCACATCCTGAGAGAAGGTAAAGATAAAAGACAATCCGAATATTCCTATTCTATTTCTCTAGAACCGGAAACCATCATCGACCTGAAACTAGTTTCTTCGAGTTCGTATGTAATTATACGGTATCTTATCCAATAAATATGGACCTTCGTAGTGATATGGAATGTTCCGGAGAAATGTAAAGGTGATATAGAAGTGGCAATGATATATGCCACTATGACAATCCAAAAGCCAATGTGTTTTTAAGAAGGTTCACTTAACTTGGTTCATGAGTTTTAGTCTAGGGTCTGGCCATGGTCACTACCAAAAAGAGAGAGAGAAAAGAAACACTCAGCGTGTACTCTAACCTAGATTAGATTGGTTAATCACTTTATTTAATCTGGATAGCTCCCACTGTTTCCTCGAATTCTCCTCCGAACCCTAAAAGAAGAATTAGTCAGGACCGTCTGAAATCACCCGAGGAGTAACACCTACTCATCAGTGGGAATCGAGATCCAACTATAATCGCATGATAACTTGATGGAAGCCACTCAAGTCACCACACTCCAGAAGGTATGTGCAGGCCTGGCAAGTTTCATGTATGTTTGAAACTCCCGATGTGGTTTTTTCCCCTAGGATCCAAGTGACCTTGACGAGGTCAACAAGTCAAAGGGTCCTAGTCAAGTTCAACCTGTCACTATCTTGATTGCACTAGACTCATCCGCATCGACCCTTGACGAGGTCAACAAGGTCGAACGACTGTCCTGACTAATCCATATATCCATGCGACAGAAAAGTATTACAGAGCTACCGCACACTACGCCTTGACGAGGTCAACAAACGCAGTACGAATACTAAGCCATACTAATCTGAAATGACGGAGGGCTACGGCTGGTTTTTGGCGAAAAACCTTTAACGTAATGAACTTGATATCGTAGAAGGAACCGAGTGGTTTTACAAATATATAGTGGCGCAAACTTTTGCTAAAAAGGTCACTCCCTATGAAGGGATCTCGGCTCTTTTCTCGTCGAATGAGGTGCGGGATATTCCAAATTGAATACCACGATACAAAGCAAAAGACTCGACTATAGAGAAGTTATCACAAATACGCGAACTTTCGCCCAAGAGGTCATTCCCGATGAAGGGATCTCGGCTCTTGCCTCGTCAAATGAGGTGCTGGATATTCGGAACCGAATACCACTGTGCAAAGCAAAAGGAAACGTCTTGCAACAACAGTTTTTTTCAAAATTAGTTCCAACAACATCAAATAGTTTTGTTTTTCCTTGCGTTAATCAGAATCAACGCATTCCCATCAATTAATCCATATCACACCACAAAAAAGGAACGAAAATAAAATGTACGTATATTCCATCTGCATTCGCCCCTGGGCCCCGTCATCACCCGTTAGGATACTTAACTAACGACAGAGCGGGGGCTGGACTAGCGCGGGTGCAAAACATATATAACATCTACTAGTATATATATAAATATATATAACATTCGTCCCAGGCATGATATAAGCAACATCACAGAATCTCAGCAAGCAACATAGAATGGTGGATAATCGGGTATCATTTAAGCCGCAAATGAGACCCGAAGTTCCCTGTCGTGTGGATAGCCCGTGCAATGAAAACCTGGACCCCTACGAGCGCGGCAAGTTACCCGCCAATCCCAGAAATGAGGCAACCCCAATCAACAAAGTGAATGGTCCACCCAGCATTTCACGGGATCCGGTAACTTGAGCGCCCCTCCGTAGGTCAAACTATACCCCCTACTAGTGTGGCGAATAGCCTGCCAATTCTAAAGTGAAGCCCCCTCTGTCTCAACGCCATGAGATGCGTACCCGTTGCCTTCTATAACCTGGCTATTAGTGCACTCCACCGAGGGTAATCCTAGTACAGAAAAGAAAAGTATATACAACGGTGATATCGACCTCAACCCGGTCGTGCCCCAATAAAAGAATATACAATCTGGCAGAGACGGCTGTTGATTGATCTGTAATTTTGTGAAAGAAAAAGTAGTAGTAAAATAACCACAATCAATAACGGTGTCGCGTGTAGCGAACCTTTAGTGAGTATGGGCCGTCCTCTGGGATTCGTGGAATTTTATAGTTCTTTCTTTAGATCGGTTGAAAGAAATAGAAAAGAGAAAATAAAAAAAATCAAGAAGATGGTTTCAAGAAAATCAAGAAAACCATTTCAAGAAAATCAAGAAAATAGTTTAAAGAAAATCAAGAAAATAGTTTCAATAAAATCAAGAAAATAGTTTCAAGAAAATGGTTCAAGATCTAATTGAATTATCAAGAAAATTTTATATGAAGAAGGTTTGTAGAATTCGATTGGATTTAGTAGCCCTGGATGACTAATAAAGATGACTCATCTTATCTATTGATAGATTTAAAACTAGATTGATGGCGATGAATGAGAATTAGGGTTCTTTGGAAGAAACTAGGGTTTCTCCTCTATTGACCCTTGTCCTTTCATTGATCTCCATTCATATCTAGCTCTTAACAAAAAGATCGTCAATCTTATCTTAAATCGTAGTCGAGATTATCACGAAATTGATATCACGCCCGATAAGGATGTTGACGATTCTTTTGCTAAAGTTTATAAACTTCATAAGACTTAAAAGGAGTATAGAATTTTCTCACCTATTGATCAACCCTAATCTTACGAATCCCGTCAATCGGAGAATTACTCATGAATCATGAAAATAGAAGAAAGAATAGAGAAAAAAATTCATAATACGGGAATTAAAGAAAACGAATTGATAAAACTGATGATCTACCTTTATTACTCAACTTCACAATACATTTCTTTAAGTTTAGATTACAAGAGGAAGAAGAATTGCTCTCGATCTCTGCCTCGAAGAAGTAAATGTTCCGTCGATCTTCACTTCGCTTGATCACTTCGAGTCTTGGACTTGTCTAGGATCGCTTGCTCGTTGACGATGATTGGTTTCGTGTAAAGAAGACTTGATTAATGTCGCTTGATGAACTTCTCGATGATTTCTTAATCGAGGATCTTAAGATCGAAGATTCTTGATCTTACATCTTAGATCCCCTTTTTGATATTGGATTTGATCTTGGATTTGATGTAGAGATTTGTTGGCTCTTTTTTTGATTTTATTTGAAGAGATTGGATGAAAAATTGGATCCCAAATTATGTAGCCCTCGGTCCTTTTTATAGCCCCAAAACCAGTAACAGAAACCCCTAACAAACTAAGTTTGTTACAAAGAAGATTCCAGAAAACTCTCGCCTCCAAACTCCCTGAATCGGCCGCGGATCCGCGGCGACTCGACCTGACTCGGCCGCGGTTCCGCGGCGTATTGGTGAGATCGTGGCTTCGAACTTCTGGAGTCTTCTCCTGTTGCTATTTGGGTATTTCTTTGATGTCTGGAACCTTTTTATCTATTCTGAGTCTCTGTCAGTACTTGATTCTTCAATTTTCTTTACTTTATTGGCAGATTCTTGATTCCTGATATCTAACCTGAGCTAATATTGCAGAATATCTTCAATGAACAATATTAGTTATATTTGAGATACAATTTATTATGCGTAAAATATTAAACATACAATTTCCTTCATAATGTTGATTATAGTATATAAACACATGGTAAATGATATTTTGCAGATGAACTTCTAATATGTGTTATATTTATAACAAACACTTTTATATAATTAAGAAAAGTAAGGAAATTGTCATTTTAAAAGTGCACTATTTTCGACTGAACAAATACCCCCAAACTTGACTTTGATCGTCCCGAGCAAACTTTTTATTCAAGAGAAGGAGAAAAGAAAAAAGAAAGAAAAAAGAAAAAACTAACTGGCACACTTTCGTAGGCAACACGATTGCACTGAGCACGTGCAACAAGCCATTAAACCTCTAGGTGTCCCTAGTAGGAGGAGTGTTGTCTCCTGAGGGTTTTTAGCGGATTACACCCATAAAATCCCATAATAAAGGAAAGCTGGTGAAAGTTACATATAAAGATTAATAACTATAAAAGAAAGAACTTGAAAATAAGAGTTTCCAACTACACTGGCCTTTCATTTGTCATGAGCCCTATCTTAATGGTCATGAAAAGATATTAGAAATCATATCATCTCTCAATAAAACATCGCCTTTAGTCTTCCTCCCTACCTTTCTTCCGAACACCGGTCATATACCCCTACGTGTATGTAAAAGACATCCCTACACTCGGAGAATTCAATTCAAGCTATCATACTCTTGTCCATCTACCTCAGTAATTTTTAGTCGGTGAATGTTTTGGATAGAATTGCTCACACATTCTTCATGCGACCGTTAATACTTCTTGAGATACTAACCGACCGATTACTAAATGTGCTTGCTTATTAGGTGTAATTAGCAATTTCCTCGTCTTGCAACACCTAAGGCTTAGCAGTGGCTCCAAAACCAGTTGGTCTAAGGCACTATGTGATAAAGCACCCTCGCTATATTTTTTATGCTGCCTTGGTGATTACAAAACCAGTGTTCATTTTTCTTCACCATTTTATACTTCTATGCTTCATTTATATTTTCTTCGTACTTTGGCTTTTAGACAAGAGCATTTCAAGGTATCCTCTACTATCCCGAGTTTCAAGACGTGTGTAAGTGCGTATAGTAGGGTATCCACATTCAAATGTTTGGCATCAAGAATAGAGACTATTTTTCAGACTTGTTTTTATCCTCAGATTAGTGACTTCCTTCATCTTACCGACCCTTGGGACAACGGCTCATAACTACTTATTACTAGTTTCGTTCAAGAAAACATCTAACTTTCTTGTTTTTCTGAAAATCTTCCAATCTTTTAAATGTAATTTTTCACTTTCTAAACTTTCATTATCAAAGAAAAAAATTTGTGCTTATGCAAAGTATAATGCAAAGTAATGCGTAAATAAGCACAAACCTCCCCCAAACCTGTTTACAGCAGTGTCCTCACAGTTGTCATCTTTTAAATCTCAAAACCTGTAGACTTGGGAGGAAAAGTTATTAACGGGGAAAAAAATAAATGAAAAGTGAAAACCTCCCCCAAACTTATTTTTTATCATATGGATATTCAGTTAAGTCCTTTTTCACTCACCTCCATTCTTAGGATGAGACAATATTATGAAGGTATGGAGGTGAGGCGGAGGAAATTTAGTTATGATAAAGCGGCTCCTGTAAAAACAGGATCTCCCCCGCGGGGTCAGTGGAAAAATACGGTTTTAATCTATGCCCGTTCATTTTAAAAATATAACCATTTTTAATATTTTCAACTGCAACTACCCCCTGCAGGTATACATACCACACTACAAATGGTCATTTCCAACGAGATCTTAGCTTACCTGCATGAATATGGAGACGGGAATCGTAAAGAAGGACTTGTTGTCCCGGGGTAAAAGTTTTTCGAAAAATATTTTTATCGTGGAATACTTTAGTCCGGCTCTTTACTATAACCGCATTATCGTAAGCTTCATCGCGGAGTTCGCTTAGCTCATTTAATTGCAGCTTCCGAAAGTTGCAGGCTTGATTTAAATCGAAGTTAAGTTCTTTAATAGCTCACATTGCTTTATGTTCGATCTCGACAGGAAGGTGGCAAGCCTTTCCAAACATTACGCGGTAAGGAGACATACCAAGTTCAGTCTTATAAATGGTACGAAATGCCCAAAGAGCATCCATCAATTTGGTTGACCAATCTGTACGGTTTTTAGAAACTGTCTTCTCCAAGATTTTTTTTATCTGCCTATTGGAAATTTCAGCTTGCCCGCTCGTTTGGGGATGATAGGGTGTAGAAAGTTTATGGTTGATTGAATATTTCCGCATCATTTTCTCGAAAGACCGATTACAGAAATGCGTCCCATTGTCGCTAATTATAGCGCGAGGGTGTCTGAATCGCGAAAAGATATTTTCTTTAAGGAACTTAATAACAACCTTGTTGTCATTAGTGCAACATGGTATCGCTTCCACCTATTTCGAGATGTAATCAACCGCTAACAAGATATATAAATTACCAAAAGAATTGGGAAAAGGGCCCATAAAATCAATACCCCAAACGTCAAAAATTCCCATAACTAAGATAGGTCGAAGTGGCATCTCATTTCTTCGTGAAATCCGACCCATGTGTTGACACCGTGGACAAGTTTTGCAATGATCATATGCATCTTTAAATAATGTAGGCCGGTAAAAACCACATTGCAAAACTTTCTCCGCCGTTTTACGTGGACCAAAGTGACTGCCACATGCCTGATCATGACAGAAAGACAATACACTCTTGAATTCATCATTAGGGACACATCTGCGAATGATTTGGTCAGGACAATACTTAAACAAATAAGATTCATCCAAGTAAAAGTGCTTTACTCGGGATAGAAATCGATGATTGTCTTGTTTAGACCATTCGCTGGGAATAAGTCCCGTTGCTAGATAATTCACAATATCCATGAACCAAGGGTCACAGGATACGGTCAAGAGTTGTTCGTCAGGGAAAGATTCGTTTATTGGCAAGGTCACTGTAGGTGAGGAAGAGATGCGTGAAAGATGGTCGGATACTACGTTTTCACATTTACTCTTATCTCGTATGACAAGATCAAATTCTTTTAATAACAGGATCCAACGTATTAACCTAGCCCTAGCATCCTTCTTCGATAAAAGATGTTTTAGGGCGGAGTGATTGGTGTAAACCTCTATCAGTGAGCCAATCAAGTAAGGCCTGAATTTTTATAATGCAAATAAAACTGCCAAGAGTTCTTTCTCGGTAGCTATATAATTAATTTGGGCATCATTCAAGGTCTTACTTGCATAATAAATTGCATGTGGTATCTTATCAATGTGATGTCCTAAGACTGCACCAATAGTAAAATCCGATGCATCACACATAAGCTCGAACAGGTGATTCCAATCAGGAGATGATAGAACGGGGGCTGTAGTGAGAGATCTTCTAAGTGATTCAAAAGCAGCCTCGCAATCCGAATCGAAGTGAAATGTTGTATCCTTGGCCAAGAGAAGAGTTAAGGACCTAGCAATTTTGCTAAAGTCCTTAACGAATCTCCTATAAAATCCCGCATGACCAAGGAAGGATCGTATATCTTTGACGTATTTGGGATGAGGAAGGTTATGGATGACATCTATTTTAACTCTGTCTACCTCAATGCTTTTTCGTGAAATGACATGTCCAAGCACGATACCTTCTTGGACCATGAAATGGTATTTTTCCCAATTCAAAGTTAATCTCTTATCCTTACAGCGGGTAAGAACCGCGTCAAGATGACGTAGGCAATCCCCAAAGGAGTCCCTTAATATAGAGAAATCTTCCATAAATATCTCCAGAAATTTCTCGACCATGTCTGAGAATAACCCCATCATACACCGCTGAAATGTAGCGGGTGCATTGCATAACCCAGAGGGCATGCGTCTATAAGCAAAGGTACCGAAAGGACAAGTAAATGTTGTTTTATCTTGATCCTTTTTGGCAACGGGGACCTGGTTATAGCCAGAGTATCCATCCAAGAAACAATAATATTCATGTCCAGCTAATCGATCCAACATCTGGTCAATAAAAGGTAAAGGGAAGTGATCTTTCCTCGTTGTGGCATTGAGTTTCCTATAATCAATACATACACGCCACCCAATTTGAGTGCGTGTTTAGATCAACTCATTAGCCTCATTAGTTATGACCGTGATACCAGACTTTTTAGGGACTACATGAATAGGACTTACCCATTGGCTATCAGAGATTGGGTAAATTATACCACTATCTAGGCACTTGACGATTTCTTTCTTTAACGCCTCCTTTATGATTGGATTTAACCGTCTTTGTGGGTCTCGGGTTGGTTTGGCTTCATCCATCAAATGTGTATGATGTTCAACAATTAAGGGACTAATCCCTTTGATGTATGCCATTGTCCAACCAAATACTTGCCGATTTGATCTCAAGACCCTCAAAAGAGCATTCTCTTGCTCTAAAGCTAAAGAAACGGATATGATCATGGGCAAAGACTCATTCTCACCTAAATATGCATATTTAAGATGAGAATGTAGCAGTTTGAGATCTAATGTCGGCGGAGAGATGATAGTAGGTGGGGTAAGGGAATGATACTCGGACTCCCTAAGAAGTTCATAACTTGCGTAGGATATTGACTCGGAAAGTGCTACTGACTTTTGTGATGAGTCAAAAGGTTCGAACTCGAGGGTGGACTCGTCAAATGTGTCCTCACTATATTAATTTGCTAGATCAAACAATGATGTATTAGTGTCGTCGAGATCATTATAGAAAAATTCCTCAACCTCGCTGCTGTCGGGAGCTATCTCGTTGACAGAACAGACATCAATTAGAAGAGCAGAAGGTTCAGATGGTTGACTTCCTAGCTTGTAAATGTTAAGCTCAATTGTCATCTTCCCGAAGGATAAGTTCATAGAACCGTTACAACAATTAATGACAGCATTGGAAGTGGCTAAGAAGGGGCAACCTAGAATCACCGAAATTTGGTTTCGTGGGTTCGCTACAGGTTGTGTATCTAGAACAATAAAGTCCACAGGGAATATAAATTCCCCGACTTTTATCAACATATCCTCTAGCTCACCCCCAGGTTGGGTGATAGATCGATCTGCCATCTGGTGAGTGCAGTGGGCAGGTTTCAACTCTCCAATACCTAACTGCTCATAGACAGAATAAGGAAGCAAGTTAACACTAGCGCCAAGGCCGAGTAGAGCACGATTGATATTTTTACCCCCAATAGAAATAGATATTGTAGGACAGCTAAGGTCCTTACGTTTCTTAGGTAATTGCTGGGTAAAAGCTGTGCTTACATTACTCGTCATGAACACCTTTTTCGGCACTTGAGTTTTTCTCTTCCTAGTGCACATGTCCTTTAAGATTTTCGCATAGGACGGAACTTGTTGAATAGCATCTAGGAGAGAGATATTTATGTTAACTTGCTTAAAAATTTCCACAATCTTCTCTATTTGTGGACTTGGTTTGTTTCTCCTTAACCTATTTGGATAAGGAGTTTTATCAATAAGAGTTGGGTCCAACATTGGAGAAGATCGTGGGGGTGGAACGGATCCCAGAATTGGAGTAGGGATCATGTTAGGTTGACTCAAGGAGGTGGGCGGAGGGTTCAAGCCTAGGGGTAAACGGAGAATAGGCTCGGAAAAAGATGGTAGATTAGACGAAATAGGGTTAGAAGTGGAAGCCGGTGTATCATTGATTGATTCCTCATTATCAACCTGTTCACCGACTTGGTTGTTCAGCACTCTTCCTGATCTCAACGTGGTAATGGCATTCACATTATAATATTGTGAGTGGCCAGGATTCAATAAGGGTTGAGATGGATGTTTCCCTTTCTTTCTAGCACTCATCGCGGCATTTAACTGTGCAATTTGTGCTTCTATCGATTTTATACTCTCACCGTGGGAGGCGTAGTCCTTCGTTATTGTTTTGATAGAAGACTTTATATCAGCGGACATTTACATGGAATGTTTCATAAACAAATCCAAGGTTCGTTCGAGTGCAGAGGAGTTTTCGGTACCAGTCGTTTGGAAAGAATTATTATAAGGTGCAGAATTGTTGGCCGGATTTTGAAAAGTTTGTGGTTGAAAGGGGTGCTGACTCTGTGGTGGTTGTTGCTGCTGTGGAGGAACCCTTTGATAGTTATTTTGGTTTGGAACCGTATTTTGAGTTTGAGTTTGGTGTTGGTTCCAAGCAAAATTAGGGTGATTCCTCCAACCCTGATTATATGTGGAAGAATAAGGATTGTTTCTAGGTCGTTGCTGAAAAGCAGCATTAGTGTGTTCTTGACCTTGAAACGAAGAATTCAAAGGACATTCTTCCGTCAGATGTGATGGATCAGAACAGCATCCACACATGGTTTTAGGGAGCGTCACCTGGTTTAGTGAGGCTAATAAAAATTTGTTTTCCATATTCGAGTTTTTTTTGCATCGCTGCCATTTCAGCTTTTACTGCGATGGAAACATCAAGCTGATGGATACCTTCCCTAAATGATGGTGGTCTAACGCTTTCCCATTGCAAAGTGTTTTCAGAAAAATCTTCCAAGAATTTCCAAGCTTCACCGTCTTCTTTAGACATGAAATTGCCTTGACACATGGTTTCAAGTATCTGCTTTGTCGTTGGATTAATGCCTTCATATATAATTCGGTACAGATCCCATATATGGATTCCGTGATGAGGACATTGGACAAGCAGATCCTTAAACCGTTCAAAGCATTTCCAAAATGGTTCATTTGGAAGCTGGGTAAACTAGTTGATTTCGCTCCGAACAAGGGCGGTCTTATGATTGGGATAAAATTTCTTAAGGAATGCTATAACAAATTCGTCCCAATTAGAAATAGAGTGTGCGGTCGTGTTATAAAGCCATTTTTTGGCTAAATCGCACAAAGTAAACGGGAGAAGACATAAACGCATAGCATCCACAGAAAGTAATGAAGTGCCCATAATAGCACATACGTTTTCGAATTTGGTGATAAAAACGTATGTGTCTTCAGACTCAAGACCGTGAAATTTAGGAAAAACATTGATAAAGTGTGGTTTGATTTCAAAATTATCCTCATTGGCTGGTGGGATAGAAAGACAAGTAGGACGGTGACCACGTATAGGGTAGCATCTCTCTTGAAGAGATATGCGCTGTGGATGCTGTGTACCTGTGGGTGGTGGAAGAGTGGTGTTATTAAAATTTGATGGAGAACCGACCATCTCGGTCGATATTGTGGGTGGTGGGGAAAAAGAAGATGAAGAAGTACCGACTTCGAAGAAGACAGAAGAAACACGGACAAGACGGGCACTATAATCCCGTGTCCAGCCGAGCATGCACTAAGCGGGTTTAGCGCAAGTGGCAGCGTTTGTGAGAATTACGTAAAAATAAAGGTTTGTTTTGAAAAGGTCGGACTTAGACAAATCACAAAAATGCATAATCAACTCTAGATCTAAGGTCATCTAGGTCAAGTCACTAGACCGCTCCTAGACTTCGAGAGAACAAATCGCAGGATTAATCCTCTACTACCTCTTTATCCCTCTTGTGGCAAGGTAAGATCCAGGTAAGTGGGAGGTATCCGCTATACGAATCATCGAAATAGCGGGCCTAATTAAGTAACCACTTGTCTTAGACACACTTGCCTAGACACCGCAAAAGAAATGCGGATAAGCAGTAGATTACCCACGACCTTTCTCTGTCCTTAATGAGCGTGACAGTCCTTAGAGTCTTGGTCTAGATATTTTTTAATTAATGAAGGGTGATGCGGATGCTAGTTTTGTGATTTGTGGGGTTTAGGAAGGGTAATGAAATCCCCACCTAATCTGAATTTGGTCTTTGCCACTTAATTTTCCGTATTATAATATGCAAAAACAACCCAAAAACAAAACACGCAACAGAATTTTTTAAGCGGCGAATTTTTGGAAAGAATCTTGCAGAAAAATTGTTATTGGACTTTTTCAGAGAAGAGAGAAGAAGATAGAAAATATACCAGAGAGATTTGAAACCCTACGACACCCAAGCCACCGCGATTCCACCGCGAGAATGGACTTTTTGCCGCGGTTCCGTGGCCAACCTGAGGGTTCTTGAAATTCTTTTTTCTATAGTTGCTTCCCTTGCTCCTATGGTCTTGATGAATTGCCCTGAATCTTTATCTCCTTGCTACAGTGATTCCAGATTCCCTTGCAAAAAATTCACACACTAATCGTTAAGTTCAAGATGTGTTCTTGATTTATATTTTGATGGAATAATAATATTTCAACCCAAATAGCAAGAAAGAAAAATTACGCACGGATCCTCGGCAACGGCGCCATTTGATTGATCTGTAATTTTGTGAAAGAAAAAGTAGTAGTAAAATAACCACAATCAATAACGATGTCATGTGTAGCGAACCTTTAGTGAGTACGGGTCATCCTCTAGGATTCGTGGAACTTTATAGTTCTTGTTTTAGATCGGTTAAAAGAAATAGAAAATAGAAAATAAAGAAAATCAAGAAGATAGTTTCAAGAAAATAAAGAAAACGGTTTCAAGAAAATAGTTTCAAGAAAATGGTTCAAGATCTAATTGAATTATCAAGAAAATTTTATATGAAGAAGGCTTGTAGGATTCGATAGGATTTAGTAGCCCTGGATGACTAATAAAGATGACTCCTTTTATCTATTGATAGATTTAAAAATAAATTGATGGTGATGAATGAGGATTAGGGTTCTTTGGAAGAAACTAGGGTTTCTTCTCTGTTGACCCTTGTCCTTTTATTGATCTCCCTTCATATCTAGCCCTTAACAAAAAGATCGTCAATCTTATCTCAATTCATGGTTGAGATTATCAAGAAATTGATATCGCGCCCGATAAGGATGTTGACGATTCTTTTGCTAAAGTTTATAAACTTCATAAGACTTAAAAGGAGAATAGAATTTTCTCATCCATTAATCTACCCTAATCCTACGAATCCTATCAAGCGGAGAATTACTCGTGCAACATGAAAATAAAAGAAAGAATAGAGAAAGAATTCATAATGCGGAAATTAAAGAAAGCGAATTGATAAAACTGGTGATCTACCTTTATTACTCAACTTCACAATACATTTCTTTGAGTTTAGATTACAAGAGAAATAAGAATTGCTCTCGATCTCTGCCTCGAAGAAATAAATGTTCCGTCGATATTCACGTCGCTTGATCACCTCGAGTCTTGGACCTGTCTTGGATCGCTTGCTCGTTGACGATGATTAGCTTCGTGGAAAGGAGACTTGATTGATGTCGCTTGATGAATTTCTCGATGATTTCTTGATCGAGGATCTTAAGATCGAAGATTCTTGATCTTAGATCTTAGATCCCCATTTTGATATTGAATTTGATGTAGAGATTTGTTGGCTCTTTTCTTGATTTTATTTGAAGAGGTTGGATAAAAATTGGATCCCAAATGATGTAGCCCTCGGGCCTTTTTATAGCCCCAAAACCAGTAACAGAAACCCCCAAAAAACTAAGTTTGTTACGAAGAAGATTCCATAAAACTCTCGCCTCCTAACTCCCTGAATCGGCCGCGGATCCGCGGCGACTCGGCCTGACTCGGCCGCGGTTCCATGGCGTATTGGTGAGATCATGGCTTCGAACTTCTGGAGTCTTCTCCTGTTGATATTTGGGTATTTCTTTGATGTCTGGAACCTTTTTATCTCTTCTGAATCTCTGCCAGTACTTGATTCTTCGACTTTCTTTACTTTATCGGCAGATTCTTGATTCCTGATATCTGACCTGAGCTAATCTTGCAGAATATCTTCAATGAACAATGTTAGTTATATTTGAGATACAATTTATTATGCGTAAAATATTAAACATACAATTTCCTTCATAATGTTGATTATAATATATAAACATATGGTAAATGATATTTTGCAGATGAACTTCTAATATGTGTTATATTTATAACAAACACTTTTAGATGATTAAGAAAAGTAAGGAAATTGTCATGTTAAAAGTGCACTATTTTTGACTGAACAGTTGTCCACATGTCGGACGCCCGCTCTGTAGTAACAAATATACAAATGAATCTGAACTGTACTACTAGCATTGAGCGAGAGGGAAGCCGACGAGCAAACTCATCCTGACCCCTACTGAGCTTGTCCGTGAAAATATCTATGCATTTCGGTCTATTCGTCTAAGAGTATCGCATATCGAGTCTAGGGGGTGGATAAAGTCAGACCCCTAATAACGCGACATTTCGTGTCGGTATGAAGTTCATCACACGCTGAGAAACTACTGATCCAAATCAGTAATTCTCGTCCACCTCGGCCGTGGATTTCTTGTGATGGACACCCGTGCACAACTCGACATCAACCCCCAATACCGGGAGAGACGAATCCCTGAAAATCCGCTCACTGCCTCCATCTGGCTCGGGACTGTACCCAACTAAAACCTGTTTGCACGACTCCTTTGAGCCGTGGTAGGATAGTAATCAAAGCACAGTGGGAACTCACACGAGACAAATGACGATCTCAGGTCGACAGACTAACCTGTACGCGTGTCACCTGGGAACTGCTATCTGACAATAGATATAATACTAACTAGCATGTTTCGGGCGAGTCCGTTCAGTGTGCTCATAACCCAATGAGCACCTGTAAACTATCTTAGGTGACTAACTGACAGCAATGGCTTGTGAGACCGGCCACCGCCACTCGTCGGGGTCTCGATAAGTATAAACTAGTCTACTCCGGAGTATCGATGCCCAGTCTCGATACTCCCACGATTAGGGACATTTAAGGATGTGCTTATAGACCACCCAGCTCCCACTTATATGATCGCCATCATAATACCGGTAGTCAAGCAAGAATCCTATGGGCTCTATCAATATGTAATAGTGATCTGTAATACCACCGAATGCTGTACATGATGATAAAGACAAACCAGATAGCATACTATCATCTCGAGTAAGACTGTTCTACCAGTATAGCTCCTCCCTCAATCATCACAATCGCGTGCCTGCGATTCAATAATTGACTTGAGGGCACTATTGCCAACAGCCCCATCCCGAGAGGAGGACTCGATGGCCGAATCAGTCCTACAGGCTGAGTCCCGACAGAGCTAGGGGGAGGTAGCATTCCCCCTCTTCTATACCCCTGATTATCGCTATATCGGTGATTATGCCGAGAGGTTCGGCCGGTATATGGTGGATGAGAGCCGCCTCGTGAAGAAGTATTCACTTCACGTTGAATGGGGCGATCAGCACCGGCGCTCATTTGCCCTCTTCTGGGTCAGGCACGGGTATTAATATATATTTTCATTTGAATTATCTAATATATTTATTATTATTTAACACTTGCAATTTAAATACATTGTATTTTTGTATTTACAGTTGGATTACGACTTTCAGGCTGTACCCGACCCTGATCACCCTGAGAGAGTGTTCGATCTTCATGCTCTGTACAATGGCCTGATGAAGAACATGCAATCAAAGGTCCGATACAATAGGAACGAGCTGAAGATCGACTACTATTCCCTGTCAATGGCGACCTCCGAGGCAGAGAGCGACTCTCCTACATACTCCGGCCTTTGCGAGAGTTGACGTAGATACATGGCCTCTTTTGTGCCAATATTTCGACTCTCAACACAAATAGGTTTGTAATTTAAATGTAATTCATTGTTTAATATATAATTTATTTTTTTGTGTTGCTTAATTAGAAAACTAAATCTGAATGTGTTGTGCAGAAACAGGCCGATCAAAATAAATAGAATAGGAAGTCGGCGAAGAGGGGTCGCCCCACTTATACAGGTGGCTCGAGGAACATTACTCGTGCCATGGAGGCATCGATAAATTACAATAGATCTAATTTGATATAATGTAATATTAAGAGTTATTTTATAATATATGTAAATTTTTTGCGAATTGCAGAGAGCTCAGACTCTGGCGTAGGGTGGTACACAGAGCGTGCTGACCGTGTATCTTGTCGTCCAAGGCACTTCGACAGATCCCACCACGGGCGAGCTTCGATTCCCTGACACCGCTACCCAGGAGTATTACGTAAGTGTTAATATTTATTCCAACAAGTTTGAAATTTTTGTTTTGAAAAGTTTGATATATTTATATTTTAATGGTTAATATGGGTGTAGGAGCGGGTGGTGGAGCAGACGGAGTCATCGAGGATCGATTTTACTGGACAGACCGATCCGATGCTGCTGACCCCAGTCCTAGACACCGCACACGAAGGGCACCACGGAGGTTGGGAGAGAGGCCGGAGACTAGGTCCTAGCAGGGCCCATATGAGGTTGAACTCCACTCCGGCGGTTACTTCCCTACCCCCCGTGAGCAACGTCTAGAGCAAGATGTTGCCGCCTTGAAGACCACCGTCGACGAGTTGACGGAGATAGTATGTATACTACTTAATAGGAAAATATTATATCACATTATAGATAGTAACATATACAATATTAGTAGCCTGAGCTTATTTGGTTGTAGACATAGCTTTGATTAATCATACTTACATAAAACTATCTAATTAAAATAAACTACGGCTGTCCAAACTAGATACCCAAACGAGGCCTAAGTCCCTAAATATTCTTAGATTGGGGTTTCGTAATAACATGATAATGATACGAACTCGACTAAAATCTAATACACCGTTCTTACTCATTTATTACACAAAAAATTTAACAGATGCGACAGGCTACTTCGGCTGCGGCTCTGCAAGCCACTACCTCAGCTGCGGTTGTGCAGACCACTCCTGCAGCTCCACAGCCCGCTCAGACTCCTGTACCGTCTGCTCCTTCATTAGTCGAGTTTTTGACAACTCAAGGCTGCACCGAGGATCATATGCGCCAGATTACGGCGATTATCAAAGGTGGAGGAGCTGGACCAAGCTAGGGTAGCTTTATTTATATTTTTGAGGATTTATGTACTTATCCGATACATATTGTATAAATTTTGGACGATATTGGTGGTTGTTTGTTTGTTCACGATGATTTAGTTTGATATCGTATTCTGTTTGTTTATTTCTTTTATATATTATGCGTGAGATGTTGGTTATGAATATTTCTGTATTTGGTTATATGATGTATATATTATTGTGCACAGAGCGGGGAAAAAACAGGAAACCTTTTTTTATAGAAAAAAAACCTGATAATTTTTCCCTACGGATTAATTTGTAGGGCCATCTATTGCATCTACGGATTAACCCGTAGATGCAAAGTTTGCCCCTACACATTTCGCCGTAGGGACAAAATATCAGGATACTTGATATTTTGTCCCTATGGACTCAGTAACATAGGGTAAAACTTGCCCCTACGCATTTATCCGTAGGAGCATTCACCCGGACCTACGAATGTATCTGTTGGAGCATTTAGTAGGCCCGACGGATAATGCCGTAGGAGCAAGTAATTTATTTTATAAAACAATAAATTAAATAAATATTATGTCCCTACGGAGTAATCTGTAAGGGCAACTGTCCCTACGGAGTAAGGCGTAAGGGCAATTATTACTCCGTAGGGGTATGTTTAGGAGGAAAACTTGCACCTGCGGCCTTTGCACCTATAAGGTAATTTCGTGTCCCTATGGCTATATCCGTAGGGGCAGTGGTTTGCCCCTACGGCTATATCCGTAGGAGCAACCCATTATTGTAGTAGTGTGTAGTGATTTCGGGCGTTACGGAATAAATCATTGTTTATTTTACCGTGGTCCCGTGGGGAATGAACGGGATATACTGTACCGTGGTCTCGTGGGGTATGAACGAGATATATACTGTTGAGTTACGATGAGAATTACATTAATTGATTTCAAACACTTCTAGAATAGATAACTTAGACGCACAGACTTTAGGATACACAACACATACATATAGCTCACTATTTATATCTGTGTTATTATTTATATTTATGTTTAATCATAGCATCATATCCTGGTTATTACTATTGTTTTGATATTTATGACGCACTGATGTCTGGGTTTTGCATGGCCCAGTCCCTCTACCTTTATCGCATTTTGATCAGAAGTACTTTAGCAATCAAGCCGAGCAATGAGGAGCTAGCTATTTAGTTTAGAGACTCTTAGTTTATTTATTTCAGCGGTTTCATTTCAATTGATGTGAGCCTATATTGGGATGTGATTCAGATACTATTATTTATTGGATCTTGATTCGTTTCCGCTATATGCATTTCTTGGTTTTATTTATTATGGAAGATTGACATGCGTTAGCTAGATTATATATTTTACTGTTCTTGATATCCGATTGACAACCGTAATGTGACTGTGGAGGGATGATTCCTAACCATAGGTAGCATGGTTGGCTCTGTCATGTGCCATGTTTACGTATTTTGGGAAGTGGGACGTGACAGGGTTTGTTTGGTATCAGAACCATAGGATTTTGGGTTTTTCGGGTTTGGTTCTTTTGTAGTTGGGTATTAAACCCAATACACTAATCAGAAAACCCATAATTAAAAACATGTCCTGCCACATTACTACCTTTCCAGTCTTGAATCCATAGTTATCAATATCTTGTTTATTGAATCATGTTTATCGTTACTAATCCTTTTCAGTGTATTGGCTTCAGAATCATGGCGGATAGAGATTTGCGGTCATACCAGTGGCGTGTAGATAACGCCGCATTGCTTAGTGTTGTACGTGGTATGCTTGAAAACCATAAGTGACAAACTGAGCTGAATCAGCGGCAGACCGAGACTTTCCAAGAGGGTCTGCGGACGGTCCAGCAGTCCGTAGTTGACGCAGCATCCGGGCCAACACAGCGTAAGGGCACCATGGCGGACTTTAGAAAGATCGATCCATCCACATTTACAGGATTGGAGGAGCCATTGCCAGTGGAGCAGTGGCTAGTTGATACAGAGAACCTACTTGTTGCCACGCAAATTCCAGATGAGAAAAGGGTGGATGTAGTATGCATCCAATTAGTAAATTACGCTCGCGAGTGGTGGCTTGTAAAGGAGACCTGTCTGACCAAGCCGATCAGTAGGGCAACGTTTTTGCGAAGTTTCTTGGAGATGTTCTTTCCGCAGTCTGCTCGGGAGGAAATGGAAGAGAAGTTTATTAGCTTAAAGCAGAATGGTGGATCCGTTGATGCACATGCGGCTGAGTGGGCCCGGCTCAGTTGATTTGCAGGGTCCTTGGTTGCCAATGAGGCAGATAGGGTAAGGCGGTTTATGCGTAGCTTGGATGTGGAGATTCAAAAACATATCATATCTCTGAGATTGACCACTTTCTTCCAAGTTCTTAAGGTAGCCAGGGAGCATCAGTGTTTATCAGTGAAAGCAAAGAGTACGCAACAGCAAGCTGTTATAGTGCAGAAGCCGGCGTTTACGCCAAACAGAGCTCCTGTACGTAGAGGCATTCCGATAAACAAACAGGTGACAATACTATGAAAAGGACTTCTGTTTCAACGCAGAAAAAGGATGTGATTTGCGATTACTGCCAACGACCGGGTCATTTCTGGAAGGAGTGCCGGATGAGGCTTGGGCAGTATCTAGTTTGTGGATCAGCTGACCATACCATCTGTGCATGCCCTTCAAAACTACAATCGAGAGACGATATTCAGAAATCACCGCAGAAGCAAATTCATAGGCAGAAGCTGATCACTCAGAGGCCTAATCAAGCACGGGCGTTCACCTTGACGGTCGAGGAGGCCAAGGCGCCAGAAGACGTTGTTTCAGGTATCCTACTTGTTTATAATTTTCTCGTATTGGAATTATTCGATTTAGGTGCATCCCATTGTTTTATCTCGTCCAAGTTTATTAGTGCACACTCTATTCCACACACGGCCCTGTCTAGTTGCTGGGACATACATACTGGGAATGGGAAAATTATATCTAGTAGTGAGTGCAAGGGTTGCTCAATTGTTATTTGTGGAAGAGAGTTATTCGCGGATTTCTTGGTGATTGATACTGGCAGTTATGATGTTGTCTTGAGAATAGATTTTCTTGGTATTTTCCAGGCTCACATCGATTGTAGAGCAAAGAAAGTGATTTTCCAGATTCCCGGACATCCGGAGTTCATATTCTTGGGAGATAGCAGATCTGTCGGGCCAGTCGAATATAGGGCTAGGCCGACTAATACCGTTCTTTCGTCGATGGAAGTAAATAAGGAGGAAGCGCCATCAGTAGTTCGAGAGTTTATGGATGTGTTCAAGGACATCTCGGGTTTTCCACCAAAAGGAGATATAGAGTTCGCAATTGATCTTATTCCTAGAGCAGCGCCAATTTCAAAGTCTTACTATCCAATGGCGCCGGTGGAACTGGAATAGGTAAAGAAACAGGTTTCCGAATTGCTAGAGAAGGGTTGGATTCGTAGCAGCGGTTCACCATGGGGAGCTCCAGTTCTTCTAGTCAAGAAGAAGGATGGAATGTGGAGAATGTGCATTGATTATCGAGAATTAAACAGGGTGACTATTAAGAACAAGTACCCAATCCCTCGCATCGGCGGATTATTCGATCAACTCAATGGCATGAGGGTATTCTCGAAGTTGGATATGCGATCCGGATATCATCAAGTTCGGGTGAAAACAGAAGATATTTGCAAGACAGCGTTCCGAACTCGATATGGGCATTACGAGTACTTAGTGATGACATTTGGAGTTACTAACGCACCGGCAATATTAATTGACTTGATGAACCGAATCTTTTCACCATATTTGGACCATTTCATAGTGGTGTTTATTGATGATATTCTGGTCTATTTGAGAAGCATGGAAGAGCATGCAGAATACTTGAGGATCGCACTGCAAACGTTGAGACAAGAAAAGTTATATGCTAAGATGAGAAAGTGCGAGTTTTGGCACGAAGAAGTGATGTTCTTGGTTCATGTCTTAGCCGGAGATGGAATTGCCGTTAACCCTGAAAAAATTGCAGCTTTTCATGATTGGCCAATTCTAAAGAATGTAGGCGATATCAGAAGTTTTCTTGGGCTTGCCGGATACTATAAAAGTTTCGTGGAGAACTTCGCTCGAATAGCAGAACCATTGACCAAGCTGACACAAAAGGAGGTACCATTCATATGGACGGAGAAATGTGCGACAGATTTTGAAGCGTTGAAGAAAAGATTGATCACCGCTCCTATTCTGACCGTGCCAAACGGTTCCGGAGGGTTGGTTATTCACAGCGACACATCTGAGAAAGGCTTTGGATGTGTTCTAATGCAACATGGGATAGTCATAGCTTATGCATCGAGACAATTGATGACTCACGAGAAGAACTACCCAACTCATGATCTAGAGTTAGCAGCAGTGATTTTCACTCTGAAGATTTGGAGACACTACTTATTGGGTGAATGGGTAGAAGTATTTACCGATCACAAGATCTTAAATTATGTGTTCACATAGAAAGAGCTCAACATGAGTCAGCGTAGATGGTTAGAGCTGATGACTAACTATGATCTTGATCTAAAATACCATCCGGGAAAAGTTAATGTAGTGCATGATTCGCTAAGTCGGTTGCCAGGAATACAGATGTTGACTGCACAAAAGGAGATTATAAATAATTTTCAGAGATTCGAATTGGCGATTGTACTACCGAATTCTTCGAGACAGTTGATGCAGTTGCATGTACAGTCATCCCTGATCGATAACATTAAAGCAGCACAGTCGCACGATCCAAAATTGCAGAAGTTTCGAGAACAAGTAGAAGCGGGAGTTCGAACGGACTTGTTAATTCATGAAGATGGTTCGTTACGATATGGTAGTCATTTATGTGTGCCTAAAGGAGATGTTCGTGAAGAAGTCGTGAAGGAGGCTCATAGTTCCGCATATTCCGTACATCCGGAAGGCAAAAAGATATACAGAGATCTACGACAACATTTCTAGTGGGAAGGCATGAAAAGGGAAATTGCTCGCTACGTATCGAAGTGCTTGGTGTGTCAGCAAGTCAAGGCTGAACATCAAAGGGTAGCTGGTTTGTTGCAACCACTTCCGATTTCTCAATTGAAGTGAGAAAAATATAACCATGGATTTCATGACAGCATTACCACAGAGTCCAAAGGGCAATAACGCAGTTTGGGTGATTGTCGATCGATTGACCAAAGCAGCTCATTTTATACCGTTTCGAGTTGGTCAGTCGACGGAGACTTTGGCAAAGAGGTACATGCAGGAGATTGTGAGATTGTATGGGGTACCCGTGAGTATCGTTTCAGATCGTGATACTCAATTTCTATCACACTTTTGGAGGAGTCTACAGGGAAGTTTTGGAACTCGCTTGAAATTTAGCACGGCCTATCATCCTCAGACAGATGGCCAGTCTAAAAGAACGATCCAAACTCTTGAAGATATGTTGAGACCATGCATGTTAAACTTCAAGGGTTCATGAGAAAATCATTTGCACTTGGTGGAGTTTTCATACAATAACAGTTTTCAGGAGACTATACAGATGGCTCCATTCGAAGCATTATACGATCGTAAGTGTCGCCCGCCTATCTGTTAGGACGATATTGGAGAAAGAAGATTATTGGAACCGGATCTTATTGTGCAAACGGTGGAGAAAATTAACGTGATCTGAAATCATATGAAGGTGGCACAAAATAGACAGAAAAGTTGGGCTGATACTGGACGAAGACCTCTGGAGTTCGCAGTTGGTGATCTTGTATTCTTGAAGATATCACCGAACAGAGGAGTGATCCGATTTGGTAGTCGAAGCAAGTTTAATCCTCGATTCGTGGGGCCTTTCGGTATTATCGAGTGTGTTGGAGAGGTAGCTTATCGATTGACTTTACCACTAACCTTGGCGGGTGTTCATGATGTGTTTCATGTATCTCAACTCCGCATGTATATTCGAGATGAAATGCACGTCCTAGATCACTCGGAACTGACAGTAAAGAAAGATTTAACATATGAAGAGCGACCAATAGCGATTGTGGATCGACGAGAAAAGGTCCTCAAGAACAAAGTTATCCCTCTAGTACTCGTTTCATGGGGGAATCGTTCGCATGGAGAATCTTCTTGGGAACGTGAAGAAGAGATCCGACAGAAGTTTCCACACCGTTTTTCTTAGATCCATGTTTTCTTGTCTTTTCTTGTTCCGGCAATTTCAAGGACGAAATTCTTTGTAGTTGCGTATAGTGTAACACCCTAGTGCATTTATACTATATATTTAGGGTAGTTCAAATCTTGCGATAAATTTCTTCCTATTGTTGCTTTTGGGTTGCGGATAGTGCAATTGGCAGTTGCAGTTATTATCCGACCCGGCCCGCATGGTTGTACCCAACATAGTTCAAGATTACATCAAATATTTGCTAGTACAAAGGATCCATGCAAATCTATATTTTTATAAACATATATAATATATTTTAGTATCCGCATATATTTTATAATACAAAATAAAATCAAATAACATATTTTCTTATCTAGTCTTGCATGTCATGGTACCCCATATTTTGTGGTTACGCCCATATATCATATTCATACCCTAATTGTTAAAACGGACTCGTAATTGATCGCTACGTATATTCACGTAGATCCGTACATGGGGGTATACATTTTTATTTACTGGATATCACATTATGGTTTAAAATTTTATGTATATTCTCCATATTTAAAAACTAGATTTTTAGAAGGGACACGGGTAATATTCGGCGTAATCTGGTATTAGCTGTAAAATCCTATATATATATAATATTTTATACCTAATATATATAAACTGTTATCTAAATATATAGATAATATATTAATTATAATAATTGATCAACTCTCTCTCTCTTGTCTATCTCTCTGTCTTTCTCTCTCTTCTCCCCGTACCCACCATATTCTCTCTCTCTCTAATAACACATATTTATATATATTATATAATATATAATTATTATAAACCAAACTCTCTCTTTCTCTTCTCTTAAGTCCCCGTCCCTATCACAAAACCCTAACCCATGCTCATCACCTCGCCGCCGTCTCGTCGCTACCCCCTCACCATTACCGTTCCCCTCTCGACCTCGCCTTCTTCTCCTCACCTCTTCTCCTCCTCGACGGCACCGAAGCACCACCCAACTTTTCCCCGACGCCAAGATCCAAACCCACCTCGTCAGCAACCCTATCCTCGCCGGAAACCTATCACACCGACCACCCTCCTCGCCTCCCAGCAACCCCAGAACGCCAACACCACCACCGAAGACCTCCTCTACACATCCTCGAGCACACCAAACCCTCATCCACGATGACCTCGCCACCTCGCCATCGACCTCGTCGCCGTCACCTTGTCGCCCATCTCTCCTCTTCCCTTACGTATCCTAGAACCTAATAAACCCAGCAACCTCCATTACTTCCTCCTCCTCTTCTTCTTTCTTTCTTTTCTTTTCTTTCCCGGTCGTCTCGCCGGAGTTGCGCGCGTCGCCGACGACCCAGTCACCGTCTTCGTCTAGCCCAGTCACTACGTCACGCAGCGGCTCAGCCTGGTCCAGTCCTGCGTGCGTAAGTTTGCATCGTGACGTTATTCCGATATCGGAATGTGACATCTTTATCTCGACGTGAGATCCGATCTGGAAAGTTCTAAACTTGCAACATGCTATTTTGATTATATCAATATTCATATGCTCGACTATAGTGCATACGTTTTAATATTCAGCAAGAAGTAACGATTTACAGTTTTACAGTATCCGTCTGTATCCGTACTGATTATAGCTTATCCAGTTGCATGCCAGATCATCACGATATTATCATACTACTATATCAGTTCAATATATTATCTAAATTGCATCATATATGGTAATAGACGTATAACGATTATTACAGATAGATACATATGCATCCCGGCATTAATTGTGTTTCGATATTGATTATAGTTTTACATTGGTATCTATTTTGGTTAATATACAGTACATGATATGTTCACGACAGACTACCAGACTTGTTACTTGGATCTTATTGCTAATTCCAACAATCCTGATTGTTGTCCTGATGGACGTGACTTATTGTCTGTATAGACAAGACCGGTGCCTACTTGATCCTGTGTTGGCATTAGATTGTATTGGCAATACCAGACCTAGACACAGAACCTTGGGGGGAAAGGGGAAATCAAGAATGTAACCGAAACATAGCTCAAGAGGATATTATTATTGTTTGCCGTGATTCCGGGCATTACGGAATAAATCATTGTTTGTTGTGATTTCGGGCGTTACGGAATAAAGCATTGTTTATTTTACCGTGGTCTCATGGGGAATGAACGGGATATATTGTACCGTGGTCTCGTGGGGCATGAACGAGATATATACTGTTGAGTTACGATGAGAATTACATTAATTGATTTCAAAAACTTCTAGAATAGATAACCTAGACTTAAAGACTTTAGGATACACATCACACACATATAGCTCACTATTTATATCTGTGTTTATTATTTATATTTATATTTAATCATAGCATCATATCTTTTTTATTACTATTGTTTTGATATTTATGACGCACTGACGTCTGGGTTTTGCATGTCCCGGTCCCTCTACCTTTACCGCAGGCAGATCAGAAGTACTTTAGTAATCAAGCCGAGCAATGAGGAGCTAGTTATTTAGAGGGATTTTTACGATCAAAAATAATTTACCGCAATCAAGAACGGCGTCGCTTTGCAGCTAGCCGGTGAGTACGGGTCGGTCCACAAGGATGGTGTTAATTTCCTAAATGTTCTTACGAGCTAATTCCAATGGGTGTTGGATCTTCTAATTAAATCTAAAAACTAAGATGTACGAGAATTAAGAAACTTGCTAGGATTAGGTCTAGGTAAAGTTTGGTAAGATTAAATTTCACACCTCTTTCAATCCCCTAAATTAAATCTTTTTAGGAGTTATAACAATTATTAGTAAAGGGTATTAGGATGATTGGGAAGAAACGATGTTTCTTCCTCTAGATCCTTGTCCGTCCTTTCCTAATAATTGCTCTAACCTTCATGGAAGACATGCATGTCCGGTCCTTTATACTACGGTTTCACCGTTACAGCGTGGGTAGGGTGCCGTAGGGAGCGGATCATGCATGCATGCATGAAGTTCTAATTATTACAAATGATTGGGCACGAGAGAGATGAGAGATCTTCATCTCTCAAACTCTTCCCTATTCCTAACCCTAACAAGCGAGGAAATTACTCGTTCATTAAGGGATCTATTAAAAACATCATTTTTATTTTGTTTTTTTTATAGATATAATAGATTAATTACCTACTGCAGTTTAAGAAATTCTACACTAGATTAAACTAAGGCAAAAGAATAATTTATCTAGGGCAAGAATTTAATTATAGAACTAAGGCAGAAATAAAAATGAACTTACAGAATGATGCTCTCCCAACTTCAAATGAATCTGAATTTTATTTATGAAAAAGAGGCATAGCTAATACAATATTTAGAATTCCTATTTATAGAGGATAGGAAAATTAGGGTTACAATGACTCGCACATGTGCTATTACAAAATTTCCCCTAGGAAGACTAGTCAATGCACCGCCAGAGCTTCCGTGAATTTTCCATCGACGCGTGCCATACACGGCGGCGGAACCGCGGCCCGAGGCCTGGTTTGGCCGCGGTTCCGCGGCCAAAAGAGGGAATTGGGCTTTGCAACTTCTGGGCCTGGCTTCTATTGACTTGTGATTCCTGTTTCTATATGTCCTTTTTTCAATTGGGCTTCTAGGTCTTCTCCAGATCTCTAGTGAACATTGTATCGGACTTTTACCGTTGCTTCGTGACGAAGTCCTGAACCTTGCGCTGTTTTGTACTGAACTCTGTGTAGGCTTGATCAAGATTCTCTGTTTGTTGGTCAAAGTCTCACTTTTGCATTATCTTTTATCTTTTTCACTGTTTTAGATCCAAGAACCTGTAACCTGTAATATGTAGCAGACATGCGTCAAAAGCACCTGTTTATTTGTAAAAAGAATAAGAATGGGGAATATAATAATACAATATTATGATGTGAACAAATACCCCCAAACTTATCTTTTGCTCGTCCTCGAGCAAACTTAGTTTTATTCTTGACAAAAAACCTAACCGCACTTCGCAGGGAATCGCGATTGCACTGAGCACGTGCAACAAGCCGTTAAACCTCTAGGTGTCCCTAGTAGGAGGAGTGTTGTCTCCTGAGGGTTTTCAGCGGATACTACCCACAAAATCCTATCAATTAGGCCCACTGACTTTAATTCTTCAATTAGGTTTTCTAACAAGGAATTCTATTATCGTCGACTCGTAAATTATCCACCCATATTCTTCACACTTCCCTATCATCTAACTTAAGATTATATATGTTCTGCAGACCTACTTAGCTTTCGGCATCTCTTAAGTTTTCCTTCTAGGGTTCTATCTCCACTTAGGAATTTTTATCAACTCTACTAAAGATACAAGTTCTATTCTTCATTCCTCTCTCTTATCTAAATCCCAATCACATACCCCTACGTGTGTGTGTATATATCACCCCTACACTTGGAAATTCAAATCAAGCAATCGTACTCTTGTCCGTTGTCCAAAGTACTTATTAGTTAGTGAATTTTAAATTGAATTTTTTTTTTACACATCCTTCATGCGACCGTTAATACTTCTTGAGGTACCAACGACCGATTACAAGATGCGTTTGCACTTTAAAGCGTACTTTCTAGTCTTGCAACACCCAAGGCTTTTTAGCAGTGACTCTCAAACCAGTTGGTCTAAGGCACTAGGTGATGAAGCACCCTCGCTAAATATTTTTTCTTAAGTAATCACAAAAACCAGTCTTCATTTTTTTTATTCTTTATTCACACTTGAATTTTTTTTTCCCATCATACTAAGGACTTTAGACAAGAGCATTTCAAGGTCTCCTCTACTATTCCAAGTTTCAAGTTGCATGATTATGCAATTTGTAGGGTATACATTTTCAGAATCTATACTTAAGCTAGGAATTATTTTTCAAACTTATACTCTAATAAAAATCAATACTTTTCCTTTATTTCGACTTAGCCCAAGAAGTGAACCCAAAATTTGCCTATTTCTAAATAAACTGCAAAGACATATACTTTCTACCGTTAAACTTTAAGAAAGGTTATTTTTAGGGTTTTTAATTTACTAAGACTAGATTTAGTTGTTCCTAGCCAGTTAACCTATTTGTCAAGCTCAAATCACTTAGGCCAAAATTGAATACATTAATTTTTGAAATTTTTGAAATTTTCAATTTTTATGGGTTTTTCTTTTTCTATTTTTTTTTCATTTTTCAAATTCTTCAAATTTTTATGATTTTCATATAAAGATGCAATGCAGAAATATACATATGAATGCGAAGGAAGAAAACTTACCGAGCATACCCCCAAACTTAAACTGGACAATGTCCTCACTATCATGCTGCACCAAGTGGGTCGATAATGTCGGCAATTTCCTGCTTATTAACATATTTACAAATGATACACACCCCCAAACTTATTTGAAATAAAGTTTTGGAAAAATTGATTGGAAATTCGGGGGTGAAAGTGGAGGAAAATCAATCGATGTAAATCGGCTCCTGCAAAAACAGGAGCTCCTCCGAATGGTCCGCTGTGAGGAACGGTTTCAATCGATGTCCATTTACTTTGAATAAAGTACCGTCCTCTGAATTTTCAAGATCGACTGTATCGTGCGGATAAACGGTGTGAACTACAAATGGTCCTTTCCACCTAGAACGGAGCTTGCCGGAGTGATAATGTAACCGAGTATCATAAAGTAAAACCTGTTGACCAGGTTTAAAAGTTTTTCGCAGAAGGTGTTTATCATGGAACACCTTGGTTCGGTTTTTAAAAATTACGGCATTATCATAAGCCTCATCCCGCAGCTCTTCTAGTTCATTTAATTGCAGCTTTCGATTGCTGCCCGCATCTCCTAATGATACATTCAATTCTTTGATAGCCCAAAATGCCTTATGCTCAATCTCTACTGGGAGGTGGCAAGCCTTCCCGTAAACAAGCCGGTATGGAGACATACCAAGATCGGTCTTGTATGCAGTACGGAAATCCCATAGAGCATCGATCAGTTTGAGTGACCAATCTTTACGGTTTTTAGAAACCGTTTTCTCCAAGATTTGCTTGATTTTCCGATTTGAAACCTCGGCTTGCCCACATGTTTAGGGATGGTATGGCGTTGACAGCTTGTGGGTAATAGAATATTTGTGCATTAAGGACTCAAAGGTCCTATTGCAAAAGTGAGAACCATTATCACTTATAATCGCTCGAGGGTGCCCAAAATGGAGAAAAGATGTATTCTTTAAGAAATCGAACGATAACCTTATTGTCATTCGTTCGGCTAGGCACAGCCTC
Source organism: Agapanthus africanus (assembly GCA_030015575.1). Lineage (NCBI taxonomy): Eukaryota > Viridiplantae > Streptophyta > Magnoliopsida > Asparagales > Amaryllidaceae > Agapanthus > Agapanthus africanus. The sequence goes on along the minus strand of CM057340.1, from coordinate 749,504,535 downwards.
GACCCACTTTGAAACGTAGTCAACAGCCAAAAGAATATAATTATTCCCAAAAGAATTGGGAAATGGTCCCATGAAGTCTATTCCCCAAACATCAAAAATATCCACAACCAAAATTGGTTGGAGCGGTATTTCATTTCTCCGCGATATCCGGCCCAAGTGTTAGTACCGGGAGCAAGTCTTGCAGTATTCATATGCATCCTTAAAGAGTCGTGACCAATAGAAACCACACTGCAAGATTTTCTCAGCTGTCTTCTTTGGGCCAAAGTGCCCGCCACATGCTTGATCGTGGCAAAAAGACAGCACACTCTTAAACTCGTTTTCCGGTACACACCGACGAATGATTTGGACGGAACAGTATTTAAAAAGATAAGGTTCATCCCAGTAAAAATGCTTTGCTTGGGACAAGAATCGAAGTTTATCCTGTTTCGACCAATCTTTAGGGATCAAGCCGGTGGCTAAGTAGTTTACAATATCGGCGAACCATGATTCGCAAGAAACGGTTAAGAGTTGCTCATCGGGAAAAACATCTTTGATTGGAAGTTCAAGTGTAGGCGAAGAAGGAAGTCGTGAAAGGTGATCGGCCACTACGTTTTCACATCCTCTTTTGTCCCTTATGACAAGGTCAAACTCTTGTAGCAAGAGGATCCAACGTATCAGCCTTGATTTAGCATCCTTCTTCGCAAAAAGGTGGCGAAGAGCTGAATGGTCTGTATATACAATAACTGGAGAACCGATTAAATAAGGCCGGAACTTTTCAAGTGCAAACACAACTGCTAAAAACTCTTTTTACATTGTTGTGTTGTTTAGTTGGGCCTTATTTAGTGTTCGGCTAGCGTAATAAATCACGTGCGGCATTTTATTAATGTGATGTCCAAGAACAGCACCTATGGCAAAATCTGATGCGTCGCACATGATTTCGAAGGGGTGCGTCCAGTCTGGAGATGAAAGAATGGGCGAAGAAATGAGAGAGTGTTTCAATGACTCGAACGCTTCCATGCAAGTTGAGTCAAAATCAAATGTTGTGTTCTTGGCCAATAAGAGAGTCAAAGGTCTAGCAATCTTGCTAAAATACTTGATGAACCGTCTATAAAAACCGGCATGGCCAAGGAAAGCTCGGATGTCTTTGACGCATTTAGGAGGAGGAAGATTAGAAATGACTTCAATTTTGGCTCTATCAACCTCTATGCCGTTTTGCGAGATGACATGTCCTAAGACAATGCCTTCTCGTACCATAAAGTGGCACTTCTCTCAATTTAAAGTTAGGTTCCCTACAGCGGGTAAGAACCGTGTCAAGATGTAGTAAACACTCATCGAAGGAGTCACCAAAAATGGAGAAATCATCCATAAAGATCTCTAAAAACTTTTCAACCATGTCTGAAAAGATCCCCATCATACACCGCTGAAATGTAGCGGGTGCATTGCATAACCCAAAGACGATAAGCAAAAGTGCCAAAAAGACAAGTAAATATGGTCTTGTCTTGATCCTCTTTGGCTATAGGGACTTGGTTATAGCCGGAATAGCCATCTAAAAAGCAGTAGAACTCATGCCCAGCCAATCTTTCTAGCATTTGGTCAATGAAAGGTAAAGAAAAGTGATCTTTCCTTGTCGCGGCATTGAGTTTTCTATCGTCGATGCAAACTCGCCACCCAGTTTGGGTGCGAGTAGGAATTAACTCATTTGCCTCATTGGTAATGACCGTGATGCCCGATTTCTTTGGCACAACATGAATGGGGCTATCCCATTGGCTATCCGAGATAGGGTAAATGATACCACTATCAAGACATTTAACAATCTCCTTCTTAACAGCCTCTTTCATTATGGGATTGAGGCGTCTTTGTGGATCCCTTACCGTCTTGGCATCATCCATCAAGTGTATATGATTTTCGACTATGACGGGACTAATCCCCTTGATGTCCGCCATAGACCAGCCAAAAGCTTGCCGATTATTTTACAAGACCATTAAAAGGGCCTTCTCTTGCTCAAGAGCTAGAGAGGCCGATATGATAACGGGTAAGGTCTCATTCTCACCTAGATAAGCATATTTTAGGTGCGACGGCAAAAGCTTTAGTTCGAGTTTAGGAGGTGAAACAATAGATGGTAACAATGGAGTAACTGTTTCAAACTCGAAGGATTCCATCAAAGGTTCAAATCGAGTGTACGCAACCGAGTCGGATGGTTCAACTAACTCATCCGAAAAAGCAAAAAACTCAAGCTCGGGTGGTGAGTCTTCAAAATCGTCTACAAATGTGAAACACTCATAATCGTTGTCCGCCGTGAAAGCTGTGTCGGATTCTAGGAGGAACGCACTAGTGGCGTCAACATTGCTGTGATCAAACATAAAATTTTCGAACTCACAGTCCTCCTCCGCGATCTCATTGATCGAGCAAACATCAAGTACGCTAGCATTAGGCTCGGAAGGCTAATTCCCCAACTTAAAAATATTGAGTTCAATTGTCATATTGCCAAAAGATAGATTCATTGAACCATTACGACAGTTGATCACCGCGTTAGAGGTCGCAAGGAATGGTCGACCAAGTATCACCGGAATTTGACTCCGGGGGTTAGCGACAGGTTGTGTATCCATAACAATAAAGTCTACGGGGAAAATGAATTCCCCAACTCTAACTAACACATCCTCCAACTCTCCCCTAGGATCGGTGATTGATCGGTCGGCTATTTGGAGAGTACAATGAGTGGGCTTAAGCTCTCCAACGCCTAATTGCTCGTACACAGAATAAGGTAACAAATTTACACTAGCACCAAGATCTAATAGTGCTCTATTGATGTTCTTGTCCCCAATTGTTATCGAAATAGTAGGACAACCGGGGCCTTGTGCTTTTGGGGCAAAGATTGGACAAGAGCATCGCTAACAGCACTAGCCACTAAAACTTTCTTTGGTACTTGTGACTTCCTCTTTTTGGTGCATAAGTCCTTTAAGATTTTTGCATATGAAGGAACTTGTTGGATTGCATCCAAAAGAGAGATATTTATGCTAACCTGTTTGAACAACTCGACAATCTTCTCCATTTGTGGAGTTGGTTTATTGGATCTCAACCGGTTTGGAAAAGGTACATTTTGAAAAGTTGTTGAGTCCAATTTTTGCGGATCAGATTGTGGAGTTGGAATGGATCCCCGTGTAGATGTGTTCGTGTTGTGAGAAGTGGGTCCATTCGGGTTAGAAGAGGTAGAGCCGTGTGAAGGATGAAGAATAAGCCCTAACGAAGAAGAAGAAGATGAAGGTGAAGAAGATGAAGAAGGACCACCGGCAGGGGTGTCATTGTTAATACCCACATTATTTTGCAACACTTTTCCGGATCTCAACATGGTCACAGAATTTACGTTATGATTTTGCTGTTGATATGCAACATGTGCATGACCGGGATTTGGCAGTGGTTGAGATGGGAGCTTTCCTTTTTCTCGCTCGCTCAATGCTGCATTGAGTTGTGCAATTTGTGCCTCAATAGATTTGATGTTTTGATCGTGTGAGGCACTGTTTTGCTCCAAAGATTGAATAGAAGTCTCTAATCTTACTGCAGATTGTGTAGATTGCTTTAGGAACGCATCTAGACTTCTTTCGAGCGAAGTAACCTTGTCTTTATTAGGTTGAACAAAATTGTTTGGCGGGTAAGAATTGTTAGGCACAAAATTGTTCACTTGATTAGGGTAAGGTTGTTGTTGGAAAGGTTGCTGAAATTGAGTTTGTGGAGGTGCTTGTTGTTGTGGAGGAGGAGGCCTTTGAAAATTGTTGTTTTCTTAGAATTGTTGATTTTGGTTCCAAGCGAAATTTGGGTGACTCCTCCAACCCGGATTGTATGTCGAAGAGTATGAATCGTTTCTTTGTCGTTGCTGAAATGCAGCATTGACTTGATCATGTCCTTGAGTAGATGCATTGTAAGGACACTCCTCGGTAAGATGTGATGGATCCGAACAACAAGCACAAACAGTTCGTGGAGGAACAACAGGGGCAGGAGAAGACGATGAGATTTTGGTCTCAATCGCTTCTAACTTTTTCGTAAGAGCGGCCATCTCGGCCTTCATAGCAATCGACATATCTAAGTGATGTATGCCTGCCCTAGATTGACCACTAGAAGAAGATAATGTGGTCTTGGTGCTCTCCCACTGAATTGTTTGTTCACTAAGATTCTCAAGAAACTGCCACGCTTCCTCACTAGATTTGGATAGAAAGTGACCTTGACAAATGGTTTCTAGCAACTGCTTCGTAGCCGCGTTCAATCCCTCGTATAATGTTTGGCAAAGTTGCCAACTTTCGATCCCATGATGAGGGCATTGAACGAGTAGGTCTTTAAATCTTTCAAAACACTTCCAAAATGGTTCGGAAGGAAGCTGGGAAAATTGTATAATCTCATTACGGATTCTAGCAGTTTTGTGATGAGGATAGAACTTTTTAAGAAAAGCTTTCACAAACTCGTCCCAATTTCTAATTGAATGTGATGCTATGCTGTATAGCCACTTCTCGGCTAAGTCACATAAGGTGAAAGGAATGACCCTTAGCCTTATAGCGTCATCACTTAATTGGGTAGTTTTCATCATGGCGCAAACTTTTTGGAATTTATTGATAAAAATATAGGCATCTTCAGATTCCAATCCATGAGCATATTGATGAAGTGGGGTTTTATTTCAAAATTGACCCCATTTACCGGTGGGGGTGAAAGACAGGTAGGTAAAGAGGTGCGGACAGGGTAGAAGAGATCCTGGAGCGTGACTCGTGTGGGCGCTTCAACAGGCGGGAGATTCGGGTTATTCGCACCTAACGGAGGTGGAATCATTCCCGTCGGCAAGGTGTTGTTAGGATTATATCCCGACATACCTTCGGAAGAAGAATTTGAAGGTGGAGGTAAGAAAGTGGACGGAATTTCGACTTCGTTGTCGAAAGGTTCGTCGGTCGGTACCAACGAAACACGGACTAATCGGGCGCTAGTGTCCCTAGTCCAAAGTGACATACACTAAAGGGGTAGTTTAGTCAGAAAAATGAAAGACAGAATGTGGAGGTAAGAAAACGTCAATGAGAAAAAGTGGTGTAAGTGGAGTGCAAGGATTTCTTTAGCGACAAGTTGCATGTTTTTGAAAAGATTTTTCCTTTTTTATGTGAATTTTTTTTTTTTGCAAAAAGATTTTTGAAAAGAGACTTTTGACACAAATGCAATCAACCACAAATGCACAATCAGGCCTAGATCTAGGGTCACCTAGGTCAGCTAGACAGCTCCTAACTGTTCCAAAGGGCTAGAAATAGGACCTCAAACTGCCTCTTCACCGCCAATTGCGGCCAGGTAAGTGCCAAGTAAGTGGGAGGCTCCCCGCTACAAGTAGTGGTCCTAATTAAGTAACAACTTGCCTTGACACACTTGCCTAGACACCGCAAAGTCAGGTTAGGATAAACGGTCGATGCCTATAACTAGTCCTCTGTCCTATTGAGCTCGAAGTTCTTAGGGCTGAGTCTAGTATTTTTTAATTAAGAGTGGTCAATGCAAATTCTTTAAGTGATTTCTGGGGTCCTGGGAAGTGGGATGAAATCCCCACCCAATCTGAATTGGTCAAAAGCCCTTTAAAGTCCGATTAAAATATGCAAAGCAGTAAATCATTTGCAATCAAAAAAATATATTTTTATTTTAAGCGCGGCGCAAAGAATCCTGCAGAAAATTTGTTATTGAGAAGGGAGAAATTTTATAAGCGCAAAGAAATCCTGCAGAAAATTTGACAAAAGATATATCGGGAGATTCAGAGGAGAGAGAAAGTAGATTACAGTGCAATTTTTGCTCGCTGATGTCACCACAGAGCCGCACTTCCACGGTCAAACCATGCCTACCACCGCGTTTCCGCGGTTGGAAAGAAGGTGCACTTCCCGAGACTTTTTCTCACATGCTGACTCGTCGAAACCGCCGCCCTTCCGCGGTCTAAAGCACTTTTTGCGGCGGATCCGCGGTTATTTGTGCTGTTCAGATCCTGAGAAAAATCATCCTCCTCTGTTGGCAAAATCCTATACTTTTCAGACCTATCTTTTCCTGTTTTGATCTCTGAAATTTTCTAGATCCGAGATTCTTCGCTGTTCCTGCAAAATTCAAACGATAAACCCTTCAAACAATAAAAACAAATGGTAAAATTTTTTTACTTTTTATTTTTTAGATTTTTATGATTTTTTTAAAATTTATATTAACCCGAAATTGCAAAAAAGAAATTTTTATACCATCCCCGGCAACGGCGCCATTTGATTTAGAGGGATTTTTACGATCAAAAATAATTTACCGCAATCAAGAACGGCGTCACTTTGCAGCTAGCCGGTGAGTACGGGTCGGTCCACAGGGATGATGTTAATTTCCAAAATGTTCTTACGAGCTAATTCCAATCGGTGTTGGATCTTCTAATTAAATCTAAAAACTAAGTTGTACAAGAATTAAGAAATTTGCTAGGATTAGGTCTAGGTAAAGTTTGGTAAGATTAAATTTCACACCTCTTTCAATGCCCTAAATTAAATCTTTTTAGGAGTTATAGCAATTATTAGTAAAGGGGATTAGGATGATTGGGAAGAAACGATGTTTCTTCCTCTAGATCCTTGTCCGTCCTTTCCTAATAATTGCTCTAACCTTCATGGAAGACATGCATGTCCGATCCTTTATACTACGGTTTCACCGTTACCTCGTGGGTAGGGTGTCGTAGGGAGCGGATCATGCATGCATGCATGAAGTTCTAATTATTGCAAATGATTGGGCACGAGAGAGATGAGAGATCTTCATCTCTCAAACTCTTCCCTATTCCTAACCCTAACAAGCGAGGAAATTACTCGCTCATTAAGGGATCTATTAAAAACATCATTTTTATTTTTATTTTTCTTAGATCTAATAGATTAATTACCTACTGCAGTTTAAGAAATTCTACACTAGATTAAACTAAGGCAAAAGAATAATTTATCTAGGGCAAGAATTTAATTATAGAACTAAGGCAGAAATAAAAATGAACTTACAGAATGATGCTCTCCCAACTTCAAATGAATCTGAATTTTATTTATGAAAAAGAGGCATAGCTAATATAATATTTAGAATTCCTATTTATAGAGGATAGAAAAATTAGGGTTACAATGACTCGCACATGTGTTATTACAAAATTGCCCCTAGGAAGACTAGTCGACGCACCGCCAGAGCTTCCGTGAAATTTTCCACCGACGCGTGCCATACACGGCCGCGGAACCGCCGGAGGCCTGGTTTGGCCGCGGTTCCGCGGCCAAAAGAGGGAATTGGGCTCTGCAACTTCTGGGCCTGGCTTCTTTTGACTTGTGATTCCTGTTTCTATATGTCCTTTTTTCAATTGGGCTTTTAGGTCTTCTCCAGATCTCTAGTGAACATTGTATCGGACTTTTACCGTTGCTTCGTGATGAAGTCCTGAACCTTGCGCTGTTTTGTACTGATCTCTGTGTAGGCTTGATCAAGATTCTCTGTTTGTTGGTCAAAGTCTCAATTTTGCATTATCTTTTATCTTTTTCACTGTTTTAGATCCAAGAACCTGTAACCTGTAATATGTAGCAGACATGCGTCAAAAGCACCTGTTTATTTGTAAAAAGAATAAGAATGGGGAATATAATAATACAATATTATGGTGTGAACAGCTAGCTATTTAGTTTAGAGACTCTTAGTTTATTTATTTCAGCAGTTTCATTTCTATTGATGTGAGCCTATATTGGGACGTGATTCAGATACTATTATTTAGTGGATCTTGATTCGTTTCCGCTATATGCATTTCTTGGTTTTATTTATTGTGGCAGATTGACATATGTTAGCTAGATTATATATTTTACTGTTCTTGATATCCGATTGACAGCCGTAATGTGACTGTGGAGAGATGATCCCTAACCAAAGGTAGCATGGTTGGTTCTGTCACGTGCCATGTTTACATATTTTGGGAAGCGGGGCGTGACAAAATCGAGAGAGGGGTCAACCGATTACGGATACATGGTAGACTCTGTACGACTTCGAAGGGTAGAAAGACCGTAGAGAGGTACGGGGAGCCTAACGAGGATGATCGATACCAGAGGTGATATTGGAGCGCGGCGGATATCCGGAGGATTCCGACCGCAGCTGAGTTGATATCGGGAGAGGACCGATCGGTTAGACGATACCTGTGATATCTAGATTTTTAGTGTCGATGATAGACACGAGTTTGATGAGGATTTTGAGAATGATTGATATTCTTCCTAAGTGACTTCATTTATATCGCACTTGCATTCATTACTACGCATATCATATCATATCTTGTGATTGTTCCCTGATTAAAAATCAGGAAAAACTTCAAAAAAGCGGCATCACGTGCTCACACGTGACCAATGGTCACGTGTTGGCACGTGATGGTTAAAGCAGCGGCACAAAACAGAGCACAGAAGAGGAGTCCATTCGGGGGGGTCGCGTGCTCACACGCGACCAGGTCGCGTGTCAACACGTGACTAGCTTTAAAAGCCTCACGGTTTAATAGAATTAAATTCTAAAAGGATCATTTAAATCTTTCCAAAATAGAGAAGAATTAAGGAGGACTGTTGGATTAAGAATCCAAGGGTGATTAAATATCACCAATTTATGGAAAAATCTTGGACAAGGAAAGATTTTCCCTAAATCTCACCGAAATAACAAATAGAATATCTTTGGATTAAAACAGCCAACGGTGAATAAAATTCACCTAGTAATCTAAAGGTCAGATTAATGATGAAAACAAATCAAATTTTTCAATGAGAGATTTACTAAACAAATTGATTCTTTTCCTCCTCCTATAAATAGGAGTCGAGAAGGGAGAATTAAAAAGAATGGAGAGACGGAATTTTGGAGAAAAAAACTTTGAAGAGAATTTTAGCATCTTGAAAATTCAGAAAGAAAACCCTAGGTGAGAAAAAGAAAAAGGATCCAAACTTCAGAAAAAAGAGAATTTTTTAACTCTTTTGCAAAGAACTTAGTTCTTTCTCTGGTTGAAGATCTGCAAGTGCACATCTCCCCATAAGTTGAGAATTTAATTCTCATCGGGTCGAGATCCTGCCATGCAGATCTAAAACTTAGAGGAAGAATTATGTTTGGAGAATTTAATTCTCCCAAAGTTATAGGAATTTAATTCCTCCAAGATAAAATTAGGGTTTAACCCTATCTGAGAATTCAATTCTCCAAAATTATAGGAATTTAATTCCTTCAAGATGGACAAAACTAGGGTTTAACCCTAATTGAGAATTTAATTCTCTCAAGCTCACAGAAATTTAATTCCTCTTAAAATAAAATTAGGGTTTCACCCTATGCCAGAACTTGATCCTTTACATATATGGGAATTTAATTCCCATAATAAAAAAATTAGGGTTTAACCCTACCTAAGAATATAATTCTTCCAAAGAAAATAGGAATTTAATTCCTCCAAAGTTATAGCTAGGGTTTAACCCTATGAAAAATTTAATTCTTAAAAAGATGAAGAGATCTTCAAACAGGCAAGAACCAGGGTCACGTGTCCCCACGTGACCCCTGTAAAGATCCGCAGAAAAGAACTCAGAGGCAACGCCTCACTTGCTCCACGTGACCCCTGAAGCACAGAAAGAAAAAGAAAAAGAAATAGAAGCTCTGGGCGCTCTCACGTGTTACCACGTGACCCCTTGGCAAATCAGCACACAAATACCCATCATGTGTCAGCACGTGATGCTCCAAAATCAAATATAGAAAGTATTCAATACTTTTTGCAGAACAGAATAAGGGGAATCTGGTCCCACCGTTGGGCACTCTCACGTGTCCACATGTGACCCCTTTTCTTTAGTGTTTTGACACTAATTAGAGATCTTCATTCCTGGTTTCTAACACTGATTTGTCTTAGTGTTTAACACTAATTTGAAAACCCTATTTGCAGTGTTTAACACTGATTATTTTCTAGTGTTTGACACTAAATCGAAAACTATATTTCCAGTGTTTGACACTGATTGTTCTTTTAGTGTTTAACACTAGTTTGAGAATTCTGTCTCTAGTGTTTAACACTTTTGTTATTTAGTATTTAACACTACTTTTAGCCAAATTGGCTAATCTTTCAGAGGCAAAGCCTCCCCTTCAATTGAACCTCAAAATTGAATAACATCCAGAGCTACAACAGAAATGTTATCAAGCCTCTCAAAACTTTTGTGGACTGGAACCAGACAAATGTCAAACAGTCCAACAAAGGACCAGACTTAATTGGACTTAGCCCAAGTTGGCCATAAGTCCTCAATCTAGACCTAACTGAGCCAATGGGCTCACAATATAATTAATTGGTCTTGGTTCCAAATTGGGCTACAGATCATTTAATCTACCTTGGTTCAAGGGTACATCTCTTCACTCCTTTGATATTTGTCGTTGTAATTCCTCAACGTCTTCAAAGAGGTGACGGGTCCCAACAACCATACATTTCACGGACTGTGGGGTCCTTAAACTCATGGACTATGATGTCCTTAACCTTGACCGTGATGTCTTAAAACTAATAACGGACTATGATGTCCTTAACCTTGACCGTGATGTCTTAAAACTAACAACGGACTATGATGTCCTTAACCTTGACCGTGATGTCTTAAAACTAATATCGGACTGTGGAGTCCTTAAATCCACGGACTATGATGTCCTTAACCTTGACCGCAATGTCTTAAAACTAACATTGGACCGCAATGTCCTTAAACTACCTATCGACCGCAACGTCACTAAACTAAACAATAGAGCCCCCAATTACTCTTTTGTTGGATCTAAACGATCCCGTTAAGTTGATCTTAGTATGAAATTAGACTAACGTATCCTTAACAAACGTTTAAGTTGATCTTAGTCTCAAATAAGGCTAACGTGTCCTTAAACACAACCCCCAAACCCTAATCTAAGAAAGATACGGATTTGGACTAGTCCACGCCCTACGGGCGGCAACATAACTTAGTCTCCGTATACAATCCACGGGCAACCAAACACAAAACAAACACCCACCACACAAGGTGACCATATGGAGAAGGATAAAGTTGTTACCAGCGATGCGGTAGCGTAATTAACTGCAGGGGCTTGCGCCTGCAGGGAAGAGCGTCCCCACAATCAAAAACCCCTCAAACGAGGGGGAATCTGACGAAGTCTGCTACATCGGCCGCATCCGTTTAAACCTTCGATACATGATGCCATAAATCAACTTGGCATCTTCAAAGAGGTGGATGGATAGCACCTATTAGCATCTGCCCCGAATTTCAGGCTAGACGTTCTTTCGCACCGTCTTTTGGAGAGGAACAGATTCTGGCACGCCCGGTGGGACCTTTCCCTCTTTCCACACCACACTTTGTGTGTCGTGTTCGCGAACCAATCGCGGTTCGCTAATGGTTTCCCTTAGGTTTCAAGGTACTAAGATTTGGCGTTTCGCTTGCTGCAGAAAGCAAAAGGATCAATGGCTAGCACATGCTCAAAGTGTTCCACATGTAACTGCAACCTACGCTCCGCCTCGACTGGGGGCATAACCTACGGGGCCCAAGCGGCCTCTTTGTTCACGATGCCCGTGGAGCAGATTACTCAAGCCACCACAGGGCTGTTTTTCGGGACCATGCTCCCGCCAGCGAGCTTCACCGTCCCTATACCCGTATCGGATGCTTCAAAGAAGTCGGTCCTCGATCGACTTGCTACTACCACGGCCCCTCTCAACAGGTCGCCCGATTCCAATCCCTCGGTCCTCACTAGGCTGAACTCGAGCTCCGAAGGGCCTACCAAGAAGCCCATAATACCTTAAGTGGCCATCCCAAAGAAGATAGCAATCCCTGCTCCTGAAGTCGTCAAGGCGGCTTCTCCTGCCAGAGGGTCGGTCTTTGCAAGTCTGACGGCTCCCATTCCCGCTCCCACTCAGAAATCTGTGTTTAACCGGTTGGACACGGCTTCTCAACGGACGTCAGTCTTCAAGAGATTGACACCAGTAACAGCCCCTCACCTGAACATGGGGCGCGACAAAGCCATCCCCGTCACCGAGCCAACTCCATTAGCTCGACATGCTCGACGTCACCACTGGCGCCGGATAAGGAAGGCTGGGGGCAACTCCCCCTCGAGGCTAACTCCACCAGCTCCAACGGTGTAAATTAATGTTGCTGTTCCAATCGAAAACAGCTTTGAGCTGCTGAACAGGGTACGCAGGAATTCGCCTATTGCCGTACTAAAAAGATCTCCGCCACCGGTAGAGACCGTCGTAGAAACAAAGCCGGAGCAGTCTCCTCAATGGCTGTCTTCCAAAGTCTACAAGATTTGGCGACGAGTCCGAGAATCGGTGATTGATGCGAATTTCTCCCATCAGCATAAGAAGTCGAAAGTCCGACAGGAAGAAAACCGCCCTGTTAAGCAACGGAAGACGACAGCCACCTGGGTGCCCACAGCAACGACCCCCTCAACTTCGATGGCCCATAAGAGAAGAAGGCCGGAGAAAGTCCCCACGCCTGCGGCAAATGTCAAAGGCAATGAGCCTCAACGCCCTAAGTCCGGGGGCATGGTGGTACATACCGTCTACATGGCGTCCGGGAAAGAGGATAGCCATATATCCACATGTCGTCGACCGCTTACGCGATCAGTGACTAAGGCTCAAGAGCAGCAGCAGAAGCTCAAAGAGATGATGACCACGATGGCCGCACTCATCGGGCCAAAAGAAAGACCAGAAGCATCCTCGGATCAGCGACAGGAGCAAGAAACCGATGCCGAATTCCTTCGCAGGATACTTGAAAATAATGACAGAGAGGCTGCGGAACAAGCAGCCAATATAAAACGGATGGCTCTTCTGTTTCAGGACATGGTCGGGATAATGATCCAGCCGGATCCTCCGGCCGAAGATCCTCCGATTATCCTTGAAGATGACAGAGGAGAAACGTCAAATCCACCTCAGGCTCTTTCAACAGCCAAAGAGGAAACAATCTCCAAGGCCGCCCTGGATGATTATATTGCTCAACAAATACGAGTGCACCAGGAAAATGAGGCAGCCGGCCAATTTGTCAAAACAGGGCGACCATATCCGAGCTGGTATGATCAGACAAAATACCCGCCGGGCTACACAATACCGAAATTCCATGTCTACAAGGGGACAGGCAATCCCCATCAACATGTCACCCAGTTCAGGGCTCTTTGTGGCAAAACCGGTAGCGATGATAAGCTCTTGCTTCGCCAATTCGTCGGCAGTTTATCGGAGATGGCATTTGAGTGGTATTCCGAACTTCCAAATGAGTCTGTCAAAACTTTCGCTGAAATGGAGTTGTTGTTTACCTAGAGATTCGCAAGCGCCAGCGAACGCACCCCAATAACGGCTTTGATCAATGCAAGGGTGAAGCCGGGTGAAACTTGGGTTCAATATGCAATCCGATGGCGGAACCTGTGGTCGAAGTGCGAACAGCGCATCGAAGAAGCACCAGCGGTGGGCATGTTCGTGGGCACCCGAGACCCTCATGCAACTATTTCACAGTTCATGATGTTCTTTAAACCGACCACGTTCCAGGCTTTAATCGATAAGCTAGCCCAGATGGATCAAATAGGTCACAGACCGTCTCCCCCAAAGCCAAAACGACAAGGGTAAAGGAAAGGCGACCTTCGTTGCGAACACCCAACAGCAGCCCAGTGCCCTAAAACTAGCGGATCAGCTGGAGGAGAGACGGCGCTATTACAATGAGAAAATGAAGCGTCCTTACTCATTCCCGCGGGACAAGACGAAGAGGTTGTTCGAGCTGGCTATGCGCAACAGGCTTATCAACTTGCCGAATCCCAGGCGACCGCCGCAACCCAGCGAAGTGAATAATCCTAATTATTGCCCTTACCATCAAACGGTAAGTCACCCGATCGAGGATTGCTTCGTCTTTAAAGGATGGATCGAAGATCAATACCTACAAGGCAAGTTTGCGCTGTCCGAGAAGTGGAAAATAAACCCACCACAACCGCACACTCCAAAGAAGACGGACACACCGGGAGCAACTTGTTCTTTTGTTGAAGAAGCTCCATGGGAGGTCGTGCTGTCAGCCAAAACCAAAAGGATGCTGAATTATCTCCAGACATGCCCGGCGATCAGGTGGAAGAACCCGCTAGAACCCCAGATCATCGAAGGGATGCTGAAGCCGCGCCCAACTCCAAAGATCGGTGGTGATGGCCCCAGCACTCACACCCAGCCGTTAAAATCTTCAAAGAAAAACAAGAAGAAATCCAAAAAGCCTGTAAAGCCTGACGACAAGCGCACGGACTTACAGAAACAGATTGACACGCTGGAAGAGTAAAACCAGAAGGCGTGGATTCCAATCACGCTCCAAGAGTTCCTCAGCCACATCCTCGAGGAAGAAAATGATGGATAAGACTCATCAGATGAATCTGAGAACTACGTAGCAAGTTGTCATGTGATCTCTCACTCATTGATAGATGATAAAGAGGCTCCTTGCACCGAGAAACCGGGGGCGGATCCTGAACCAGAACTTCTATGGCCGTCAGACGAGATGATCGACGCCTTCCTGAATGAGATTCGTCTGAAAAGTAAAGCCAATCGGGAGCGCGAGATGACCATATTGGAAGGAGCCAAACGCCGGCGATTAGACGAAAGAGTCGAGACACTCCCGTCAAATCAAAAGACATCCGTTGCGGATAAAAACAAATTCAAGACGAAGAAAAGGTTTGCTAAAGCCATATCAATGGGAATGAAGCTACCACCCTCTGAAGAAAACACTCTCGGTGGAGCAGAAATGCATCCTAATTACTGCTCATATCATCGAAATATTTCGCACCCCACCGAAGAGTGCGACGCTTTTAAAAGATGGTGGAAGGGATATGTTGCTCACCGGCAACATTTTAAGCGGACGAAACACAAAACTCGTCGGGAGCAGAGAAGTACGACCGAGGAGCATAAAAGAACTTCCGGCAACTGCTGTACGGTCAACGCCAAAGGATCACAGGTTCTCACCTTTGGGAGTGACTCTGATGAGGAAATGGCTTTTGGCCCTCTCTTTAAAGAATCAATCTTAGGGAAATAGGAAGAACCAAAGGCCTGTGAAAACATTCAGCTGCGCAATCGCACGCTTCCAGAAAAGAATCTCGAACCCACGAATAGAAAAGATAAGGGAAAAGAAAAGGTCTCTGAGGATATCGTCCTGGATGACCAAGTCATGAAAGAGCTGACTGCTAAGGACCCGCCAAAGTTGATCTTAGTCTAAAATTTGACTAACGTATCCTTAAAAACGTTTAAGTTGATCTTAGTCTCAAATAGGGCTAACGTGTCCTTAAACACAACCCCCAAACCCAAATCTAAGAAAGATACGGATTTGGACTAGTCCACGCCCTACGGGCGACAACATAACTTAGTCTCCGTATACAATCCACGGGCAACCAAACACAAAACAAACACCCACGACACAAGATGACCATATGGAGAAGGAGAAAGTTGTTACCACGATGCGGTAGCGTAATTAACTGCAGGGGCTTGCGCCTGCAGGGAAGAGCGTCCCCACAATCAAAAACCCCTCAAACGAGAGGGAATCTGACGAAGTCTGCTACATCGGCCGCATCCGTTTAAACCTTCGATACATGATGCCATAAATCAACTTGGCATCTTCGAAGAGGTAGACGGATAGCACCTATTAGCATATGCCCCGAATTTCAGGCTAGACGTTCTGTCGCGCCGTCTTTCAGAGGGGAACAGTGATGTATACTTTTATTCACTGAGTTGGCAACTTACCCCCGTTATGCCTTAGTTTCTTGCAGAACGGACCGCACGGACACTTATTGGAGTCGCGAACACATATCTTGGAGTTCATCGCATCATTTATCAAGATGGGTTACGCCCATAGTAACTGCCTCTTTTATATATGGTGTATCTTGTATCTAATGTCACTCGATCAGACCACATGTATATTCTTTTAACTTAGATCGAGTTTGTGACTTTATTTATATTCTTTTGGATCGAACTCGGATAGAGTCGACTAGTTAGCTTTACTTACGCGGTTAATTTATATATTTGTGTGTGATCCTTCGCCTTCGAGCGTCATATATAACTGCATGGTTGTGATTCCGCCGATTGGCGTCGAGATAGGTCCCAAGTGAATATACCGTTATATTATATATTATATACTTGATTTTATCAAAAATTATAAAGGAGGTGCTTCCGAAATTTAAAATACGAAAACATTTTCAACCCTATTTCAAAACACTTCACTTATGCTTTTAAACAACTAATTCTTTGTTAGTTATATGTATGCCCTAGAGGCCATTACTGTACATGGGATGTATATTGTAGTGGATGCTTGGACATATATAGGGAGGACTTTCTTGCTCGATATGATAGTATGCTATCTGGTTGCTCTTTATCTTAACATGTTGACTTGTATACGTGATACTGTCTTACACTAACATGTTGATAAAACTCTTAAGATGTGTACTTGACTACCAAGACTATGATGGAGATCATACTAGTGGGGCCAAGGGTAGTCCACAAGTACACCCTATGATTGTTCCTAGTCGTGGGAGTATCGAGACAGGGTATCGATACTCCAGAGTAGACTAGCGTATGCGCTTCTTGACCCATATGATGGACGATGGATGATCCCACATCCATTGGAGTTTGACATCAGAGAAGGTATACGGGTGCTCAGTGGAGACTGGGTACACTGAACGGACTCGCCGAGAACTCCTAGATGGTATTATACCTATCGTCAGATAGCAGTTCTCTGGTGACACTGGTACAGGTTAGTCTGTCGACCCGAGATCGTCATAGTGTCTTGTGTGATTTCCACCGTGCTTTGATTTCCACCATACCACGGTCAAGAGATCGTGCAAAAAGGTGGTTTTTGGGTACAGTCCCGAGTCACATGGAGGCAATGAGCGATAGGAGGGAATTCGTCTCTCCCGGTATTGGGAGTTGATGTTGCGCTATGCTCGATTGGCCATAACATGAAATCCCTGGCCAGGGTTGCTGAGATTTACTGGTAAGTGTTATCAGTAGTTTCTCAAACCGTCATGGACCTTGCATCGGCATGACTTATCAGGCTATTGGGGTCTGACGTTTTACCACCCCCAGGCTGTGATATACGACATATCTGACGAAGAGACCGGACTGTACGGTAGTGTTACTGATTGGATTCACAGGAGTATGAGCAGGCTTGGTTGTTGATCTGCTGATCGCTCAATACCCAGATGGCCGTTACGTTTAGCAGACCGCTTGCAGCTTGTGGGTGTTTGATATGATCATCACCTACTGCCGGCGTATTGACGAGTCTTTAGAGTCCTACACAGAGGTTTCATGGTTCATGCGAAACGAAGTAGGAGCACATATGTGATATGTGCGGGACCGAGATTAATGCGCGTATGTGATACCGCATTCTATTCTCGCGATATATGATATCGGTCGGTTATATGAGATATAGTCGGGATATCGGATCAAGTGCTGATTTGATAAGTTGTTACATTTGATATTAGTCGGTTGTATGTGATATAGCCGGATTATTAAATCAAAAGTTGATTTGATAATTTAATATATAATTATATATATGATATATTAATTTACATTAACTAATATTAGCTCACTTAAACATTTCTTTTTCTCACTTGTGTGCATATTGTATATATGTGATATATATTAATGTATATTATTTTGTGTCATGCTAGATGCCACATGCTACATGGGTGTATGATGTTGGGTTATGGGAGCGCCCCGGCCATCGAACCGTGGCCAAATGCGGAACAAAAATTTTCTAAAACCCGGCGCTACCATTACCCGATTTCCAAGATCGAAACCATTAACCCTAAAACTAGCAAGCAAACAAAAGGAGATAGAATTGTTATACCTAATGAACCAAGTCCTTCAGGTCTTCAACCATTTCCAAGCTCCTAGCGATGCGGATCGACTTTGGTCGCCGGTCTTCTTTCATCTCCGATGATCCACCCGAGAGAAACGGCACAAACTCCAGGTTCGCCAAGCGGACCAACCGACTCTCTAGGATTACTAGTAGTAGAGAGTGGAGGGTGTAGGATAGTGTCACTAAAATTTTCTCTCAAAATCAAATGCTCATAGAGCAACCATGGAAGATTTGGAGGTGATGAAAGCATGGAAGGCATGAGGTAAGAAAACTGGCTAAGTGTTTTGGGTGCATCCATTTTGTGTGAGCATGAGAGTAAGAGAGCACTAAGTGAATCACCAAATGAGCAAGCTTCCCCCCACCAAAAATTGTGGCCGGCCCTCTCTCTCATGCTCTCACAAAATCTCATTGCCAAATTTCATTAAACAAATCAAGACCATACCAATCTCTACATTTCCAACACATGCTTTGACTAAAAAACCATAGTCACCTTTCCACCTCATTATGAAGACAAAATGATTTTTCTAAAAAGGAAAATCAATAATGAGGTGGCTAATCTTCTAGAAGTCATTCCGTACAAATACGGAATACTTCCCGGTATATGTATCGAAATACACATACGCGTATTCGTACGAAAATACGAATAGCCAAAGAGAGAAAATAAATAGTGAGAAATAATACTAGAATACATATATATAAATACATATGTAAATTATTAAATCAAAACTTGATTTAACAATCTGGCTTAATCCTAAACCGCTAGTATTATCAACCGTCCGATTAAAGTATGTGCAGCCTGTGCACATATTCAATCGGACACCTGTATGTACCAACATACATCACCTACACCATATCGCCTAAGCCGTGAAAACCCTCTGTGTGGGACTCTAAAGACTCGTCAATACGCTGGCAGTGGGTTTAACCACAAGCACGTCTGCGGAACTAGCTGTACGTAACGGCTACCCAGGTATTGAGCAAAAGGAAGGCCGACGAGCAAACTCATCCGAACCCCTACTGAGCCTGTCAGTGACAATATTCGTACAGTCCGGTCTGTTCGTCTAAGAGTATCGCATATCGAGTCTAGGGGGGTGGATAAAGTCAGACCCCTAACAACGCGATAATTCGTGTCGGTATGAAACCCATCACTACCTGTGAAACTATCGATCCTGGATGGTACTTGACATGTCACGATCGACTCAATTGCCTAAGCAAGTGATATGTCAATCATGCACATCCCACTTCCTTTAGTCTGTAAGATACCTTTAGAGAGGGTGACTCCTTCACCTGCGGTTCACCACCATGCCAGGAGCCGTCCATTCTAAAATACTTTTAGAATACTGTCTAAGTACCCAGATTGGGACACTTCCGAAATCTAGATCTAAAACTATAGATATAGTAACCAGAATGTCTGATATAATATCCATAACCTATGTGGAGAAACTACTGTGTGACAACCACAGTATAACTGATCGTAGTATAGGAATTTCACTTCCTACTAAGTGTATGTCATCCAAAATACTAGGACACACACCTTACTACCTTCTTACCAGATCCATCTCTTATTCTGATGAAGTCAAAAACCTATGACTGTCAAATCAAAAATAGATGATCTATCTTCGCTATATCCGCTTTAGTCTATAAACAGACACAAGCTACTTTCCACTACGCTTCCGCTGCTCCCCACTACGCTTCCGCTGCTCCCACTGATTACGACAACCCTCTGGCAGAATCATATACACGTGCACTTATAAGTCTACTTTAGAATGACGCTATACTCATCCTCCTGCCGGGTCTCATAGTCTGGAACAACAGTAGTGTCAAGTCTGGGTAAACAAGAACCTCCCTGCCACCGTCCTTGAGGATACCAAAGTACCTCTCGGGCGCCTGAGGTTACCCACCATATCTGCGAAGTGGCTAATGGAATGTCCATCCTGATTTAATCTTTGGGTCCTATTAAATTTTCCGTAATCGTTTGTGGTTCTGGAATCACTTCCAGTTCTACCATACTCCCACTACTGTTTTCTGAAAAATTCCATTTTACTAAAACTGTGGCGAGTCAAGAACAATATCACTATTGATCTTCCAGATGGTAGAAAGTTGACCCTCGTCAAAGCCCGGGATAACCCACAAACAGCCATTACTGAAACGTGCCCTGAGTTTATCCGGATTCTGGTTTTAAGCATCAGCCGGACGACTCCCTATACCTTAACATCGTTAAGATATAAATTGATTCTATATATATCTAATATAGAAACAAAAGCACTAATTTAATTGGAACCAGATTCAAATCATGCAGCTGTCTCCAGTGCATGTGAACTAAATGGAGAGAGGCCGATCAGCAGTACTCAACTTAGGAGTGCGTCCAATTATGAGTAACCTGAAAGAGAAACAAGTTTCTCAAAACCATTACTATTAACTAAATACCATACACAAGTATCTACATCTTCGATGACCTTGAAGAATCCCGATACTTGCAACACCTGGTTCTCTACTTTATTCTTTTACGTATAACTTCTCAAAACTTAGACTTTGTATTTCTACGAAACATGTGTCTAAAAATGGAGAAGTCACAAGTAAACAGAATATAGTTCGAATACCAACCCCTCTGTCCTAATGGACACTGGACAACTTAAAATACTTTGTATAAGTCCCCTGAGTTGAAAAACTCAAACCCTGTGCGTCGTAGGTCGAAAACTGTACTATGGTTATGAAGACTTACACCGCTGCTGAAAACTCCTTACCTAACCATCAACTGATATAGGTAAATATCATGGATATAATTTCAAAAAGTTATATCCCACTTTATAAAAATAAATGTACGGATATATCAGTTTGAAATTGGTGCATAACAACGGATATTTAAAACCAAATACTTGCCGTCAGGCAAACAGCCTAGACGATTTCCTCAAATATCACCAATTACAACGAATTCCGATATTTTTAGGAAGATCACCTAATTCCCAATAACTTACTCCACTCATCATCTCTAAAACCATACATATGTAATAATCAAACCTGGTAAATACGTACCCTGGAGTAAAGATCTAATTAGGAAATAAGTTATCAATTAACAACGCATAGTGAAACTGAAACATTAAAATGTTTTGTAGGAGTATCCTGGTATTCTTAGTAATGCCTCTTCCATTATCCAGATTCATGACTGAAACCATATATTTCCTTGCCATCTCTCCAAACTCGTTTATTTGTCTTTAGTCGTTACCTTCTGTACACCATTGTTAGGTTTAAATGGTTTTCTTCCTTCCTTACCGTTCGGCACCAGCCTATGGTTTGGAAGAAGACTATCCAATAAGCGTAATAGGTGTACTCTCCTAATCCTAGGAGTACTCGCAACCTGAGAGAAGGTGTTGATAAAAGACAACTGAATAAACCTTATTCCTATTTCTCCTGAACCAGAATCCATCCTCGAAAAAGTTCCTTCGAGTTCGTATATAACCATACGATGGATTTATCCAATGGAATTGGATGTTCGTAGTGATACGGAGTGTTCTAGAGAAATACAAAGGTGAAGTAGGAGTGGCGATGAAAGACTTGGTTTGGTCGTGAATAGCAGTCGCATTTTACTTTGCCCTCTTTCTAATCCCTTTATTTGTCTTTACTTATTACCTTATGTACACCACACTTAGGCTAATTGGTTTTCTTCATTCCCTACCGTTCGGCACCTGCCTATGGTTTGGAAGAAGACTATCCAATAAGCGTAATAGGTGTACCGTCTACCAATCCTAGGAGCCCTCACAACCTGAGAGAAGGTAAAAGGAAAAGACAACTGAATAGTCCTATTCATTTTCTCCAGAACCAGAAACCATCCTCGACAAAGTTCCTTCGAGTTCGTATATAACCATACGATGGTTTTATCCAATGGAAGTGGATATACGTACTGATACGGGGTGTTCTGGAGAAAAGCAAAGGATAAAAGAAGGAGTGGCAATGATATATACAACTTGGACAATCCAAAAGCCAGTGTTTCTAATAAAGTTCGGTTTAACTTGTTCATTGAGTCATAGTCTAGGGTCGGGCCATGGTCGATGCCAAAGAGAGAGAGAAAAGAACCGCTCAGCGTGCACTCTAACCTAAATCAGAATTGATAATCATTTTATCTAATCTGGATGGCTCCCACTGCTTTCTCGAATTCTCCTCCAAACCTAAAAAGAGAATTAGTCGGAATCACCCGAAGAGTAATCCTACTCATCAGTTGGAATCGGGATCTAACTATCATCGCATGATAACTTGATGGAAGCCACTCAAGTCACCACACACCAGAAAGTATGCGCATGCCTGGCAAGTTTCCTGTATGTTTGAAACTCCCGATGTGATTTTTACCCCTAACGACCTATAACCTTGACGCTTGCCAACAAGTTATAGGCCACTAGTCAAGTTCAACCCGTCATTGTCCTGGATTAACTCGAACCCACCCGTACAAACCCTTGACGCTTGCCAACAAAGTTGTACGACTGTCCCGATCAATCGTATATGCATACTACAAATAAGTATTATTCAGCTACCGTACACTATGCCTTGACGCTTGCTAACAAACATAGCACGAATACTAAATAGTACTTATAAGAAATGACGGAGGGCTATGGCTGGTTTTTGGTGAAAAACCTTTAACGTAATGAACTTGATCTCCTTGAAGGAATCCAAGTGGTTTTATATAAAAATATAGTGGCGAAAATCTTTGCTAAAGAGGTCACTCCCGGTGAAGAGATCTCGGCTCTTTCCCCGTAGAATGAGGTGCAGGATATTCCAAACTGAATACCATGATGCAAAGCAAAAATTAATCGACTATAGTGAAGTTATTACGTTGACGCAAACTTCTGCCCAAGGGGTCACTCCCGATGAAGGGATCTCGGCCCTTGCCTCGTCGAATGAGGTGCTGGATATTCATAACCGAATACCACTGTGCAAAGCAAAAGCCAACGTCTGTAATGTCAGTTTTAAAAAAAAATCTTGGTTCCAACAACATTAGAATAGGTTTGTTTTATCCTTGCATTGATAAGAATCAACGCAGTCCCATCAATTAATCACACCAGAAAAGAACGAAAATAAAATGTACATATATGTCATCCGCATTCGCCACTGGGTCCCATCATCACCCGTTAGGTTACTTAACTAACGACAGAGCGGGGAATGGGCTAGCGCGGGTGCAAAACATATACAACATCTACTAGTATATATAAATATATATAACAATCGTCCCAGGCATGATAAATGCAACATCACAGAAAAGAAATAAGCATCACAGAATAATACAGATAATCTGGGAGCCCCGGGTTTCCTTTGAGCCACAACTGAAAACCCGACGTTCCCCTGGTCGTATGGATAGCCTGTGCAATGAACTCCTAGACCCCTACGGGCGCGGCAAGTTACCCGCCAAAACCAGAAGCGAGACAGCCCCCTTCAGCAAAATGAATGGACCACCCAGCACTTCACGGAATCTGGTAACTTGAGCACCCCTCCTTGGGTCAACCTATACCCCCTACGAGTGCGGCGAATAGCCCGCCAATTCTAGAGTAAGGTCCCCTGCGTCTCAACTCCATGAGATGAGGATCTGTTGCCCTCTAGAACCCGGCTATCCGTGCCCTCCTCCGCGGGGTAATCCTAGTACAGAAAAGAAAATAATATACAAGGGTGACATCGACCTCAGCTCGGTCGTACCCCAAAAGAATAATATACAAATAGGCAGTGACGACAGTACACATGTCGGACGCTCGCCCCGTAATATCAAATGTACAAATAAATCCAAACTGCACTACCATTGCACGCAAGCTATCCACCACGACAATCCGCAACAACACAGCACAACACAGAACATCAACGTGAATGTCACGTTCGCAAACCCTTCTAAAAGGACTATAGCGATTAGACAAGGTTTACCGATCAAATGACATTCACGGTCACAGATAGAAATGTAAAGTACTGAAAACACATAATTAAAATTTCGATCGACTAAACTTTCCTAAGATGGCCCCAAGTGCTAAACCAGTAGTCAAATGAATCTGGGCCAAAACTATATATCACAAAAATCATTTTTCCACCAACTAGGGCTCCAGAAAATATTTCTTCACTGTAGCCCCAAAAGGGCCGCGGAAGCGCCGCCAAATACGACATTTCGCGGCAGTTCCGCGGTGTAATTTTGGATTTAGGTAACCAAATTTTTTCTGTAGCTTTAGTTTTGCCTGCACGGATTTTTAAGCTATATAGAAACATTTTTGGAGCACTTTCAGAAATCGACAAAAAATAGGCAAATTAGAAAATTGATTTAGAAATTTTGATCGATCGAGATTTTAAGTTTGTGCAAACTAGCTAGTATGGTATAATGGGTGGCACTGATACCATTGTTGGGCTATAGGAGCGCCCCGGCCATCGAACCGTGGCCAAATGTGGAACAAAAATTTTCTAAAACCCGGCGCTACCATTACCCGATTTCCAAGATCGAAACCATTTACCCTAAAACTAGCAAGCAAACAAAAGGAGATAGAATGGTTATACCTAATGAACCAAGTCCTTTGGGTCTTCAACCATTTCCAAACTCCTAGCGATGCGGATCGACTTTGGTCGCCAGTCTTCCTTCATCTCTGATGATCCACCCAAGGGAAACGGCACAAGCTCCAGATTCGCCAAGCGGAACAACCGACTCTCCAGAATTGCTAGTGGTAGAGAGTGGGGGGTGTAGGATAGTGTCACTAAAATTTTCTCTCAAAATCAAATGCTCATAGAGCAACCATGGAAGATTTGGAGGTGATGAAAGTATGGAAGGCATGAGCTAAGAAAACTGGCTAAGTGTTTTAGGTGTATCCTTTTTGTGTGAGCATGAGAGTAAGAGAGCACTAAGTGAATCACCAAATGGGAAAGCTTCCCGCCACCAAAAATTGTGGCCGGCCCTCTCTCTCATGCCCTCACAAAATCTCATTGCCAAATTTCATTAAACAAATCAAGACCATACCAATATCTACATTTCCAACCCATGCTTTGACTAAAAAACCATAGTCACCTTTCCACCTCATTATGAAGACTAAATGATTTTTCTAAAAAGGAAAATCAATAATGAGGTGGCTAATCTTCTAGAAGTCATTCCGTACAAATACGGAATACTTCCCGGTATATGTATCGAAATACACATAAGCGTATTCGTACGAAAATACGAATAGCCAAAGAGAGAAAATAAATAGTGAGCAATAATACTAGAATACATATATATAAATACATATGTAAATTATTAAATCAAAACTTGATTTAACAATCTGGCTTAATCCTAAGCCGCTAGTATTATCAACCGTCCGATTAAAGTCTGTGCAGCCTGTGCAC
Source organism: Agapanthus africanus (assembly GCA_030015575.1). Taxonomy (NCBI): domain Eukaryota; kingdom Viridiplantae; phylum Streptophyta; class Magnoliopsida; order Asparagales; family Amaryllidaceae; genus Agapanthus; species Agapanthus africanus. The sequence continues at coordinate 749,479,417 of CM057340.1, read as the reverse complement.
ATATTCAATCGGACACCTGTATGTACCAACATACATCACCTACACCAAATCGCCTGAGCCGTGAAAACCCTATGTGTGGGACTCTAAAGACTCGTCCATACGCTGGCACTGGGTTTAACCACAAGCACGTCAGCGGAACTAGCTGTACGTAACGGCTACCCAGGTATTGAGCGAAAGGAAGGCCGACGAGCAAACTCATCCGAACCCCTACTGAGCCTGTCAGTGACAATATCCGTACAGTCCGGTCTGTTCGTCTAAGAGTATCGCATATCGAGTCTAGGAGGTGGATAAAGTCAAACACCAAACAACGCGATAATTCGTGTCAGTATGAAGCCCATCACTACCTGAGAAACTATCGATCCTGGATCGGTAGTTCTCATATACCCCGGCCGAGGATTTCTAGTGATGGCCACCCGTGCACTGTGCGACATCAACCCCCAATACCGGGAGAGACGAATCCCCGACGATCCGCTCACTGCCTCCATATGGCTCGGGACTGTACCCAACTAAAACCTGTTTGCACGACTCCTTTGAGCCGTGGTAGGGTAGTAATCAAAGCACAGTGGGAACTCACACGAGACAAATGACGAACTCAGGTCGACAGACTAACCTGTACACATGTCACCAGGGAACTGCTATCTGACTATAGGTATAATACCAACTAGCAAGTTCCCGGCGAGTCCGTCCAGTGTACTCATAACCCAATGAGCACCTGTATACTATTTTAGGTGAATAACTAACACCAATGGCTTGTGAGACCGGCCACCGCTCCTCGTCAGGGTCTAGATAAGTATACACCAGTCTACACTGGAGTATCGATGCCCAGTCTCGATACTCCTATGACCAAAGACATTTAAGGATGTGCTTATAGACCCCCAGCTCCCACGTATGTGATCGCCATCACAATGCTGGTAGTCAAGAAAGAATCCTATGGGCTCTATCAACATGTACATAATGATAAAGACAAACCAGATAACATACTATCATCTCGAGTAAGACTGTTTTATCGGTATAGGTCCTCCCTCAATCATCATGATCACCTGTCTGCGACTATGATAATTGCCTTGAGGGCACTATAGCCAACATATGAGACTTTCACCATGCTTATAATAATGTGAGGTTTTATTTATTTAATGTAATTCAATATTAGTTGGAAATTGTCATGCTTGGAAGCTTGGAGAAGCTTGAATCATCTTTGACTTAGTCTACTAGTTTTGTTTTGCTTGTAGATATTTATAAACCTAACCATTATTGTTAGCCATGGTTTATTCCCTACATGAGTTAGTGTATGACACTAACTCACCCATGGTTGTTATTCTCACCTCATGAGTTCTTCTCTTCATCACTTCATCTTCTTCCTCATGAGAAAAAGCTTCCTAGCTTTTTCTAAGGTGATGAAATATTGTGAGAAAAAGAAATCTAAAGAGAGCCCACTTCCTACTTCATCATCCTCTACTATATTAGCCATTTAGTTTAGGGTGATTGCTTCACTAATCTACCAATAGTGAAGAGGTAGCATGCATTTGAGTCTCCTCGACGTAGATCATCTTCGACCTCGAAAACTTCGAGCAATCTTGTTCATTTCTTCATGTGAACCCTCACTAGAGTTCGGGTGTTCACTATTTGGAGCGAAGGGACTACTACATGGAGCTTTAGAAGTGAAGGACTGGTCTACAAAGGTTGTATTCTTCATTCACTTAGATGTAAAGATGTTTGCATTGCTTGTATTGTTTAAATCTCTAGTTAAGATTCTAGGTTAGGGTTCTTTAGTACGAGAAAAATTTTAAAACGGCATGGACGATACCTCCCGAAACCTTGCTACCGCGCTACATAACCCTACAATGGTATCAGAGCCAAGCTAGAAATTTAAACGATGTTTGTTAGATTACGAAACCGAAACTACTCCGAAACTTGAAACCCTAAAATCCACTTTCTGTCGAATTTTAAATGGCCTCTAAAATTTTTTTTAGCAACTGCAGAATGTTGCAAGAGATATGACATGAACACAGAAGAAATTTGAACTCATTTGGCCATTTTTTGGCCGAGCACTATACTCTAAAATCCAAGAAGGCCGGCCCTGTATAGGGTTCTGAGCTTCAAATTTTTCCAGTGTTCCAGGGTCTGGGTTTTGGTGTTTCAGGTGTTGCTAGTTTTTGTTAAATTTGCATGTGATGTTGACTTTCTGCAAAAGCAATTCAGAGTGTTTCGTAGTCGTAATTCTAACATGTATTCGGGTTATTTAGACGATGTTAAAATGTTCAAACGGATATCAATAACCCAATTTTTCCCTCACTGAAATTTTCCAAGAGTTGGATTTTTCCGAGTTTAAAATTTTCAGAAAATCATGCAAGCGATTATGTGGACCCTCTAGAAGAACGATACCCAAACTCGATTTTTTTTATCGCGGAACCGTGGTCATACCCTAGGGTTTGTCGCAGTTCCATGGCGACATGAGTGAGGCATGGTTCGGCCCTTCTATGGATGGTTCATAGGAGCTGTGGCATGTTCTGGATACTTTTTGAACTCCGCTCAAGTGTTGAGCTTTTCGGGAAATTTTGGGTGTTTGTTTATTCGATCGAAAAGTTTAACTTCGTCTAGCTATCTGTGATTGTGATACAATATTTGGAATCCAAAAAATTAGTTATGAGATAACTAGTTTGAATTTTATAAATCTAGCAGTTTAGTCTCATTTGATCGGTTGCCATGAAATTTTGATGTGGATCAAAAGTCCGTCGCAATTACGTAGTTTACGCGGATACTCGTCGGGTAACTTTATTAGATAGCCACGCCTCATAGCCCCGATCAAGTGACTGTAGGAGAACCCCGTCACCAAAAGCATCCATTCGGGTGCTCGTAGCTGTGGTGTTCCGCCTTAGTGCACTTCGTCGACGGCATCGAGGGTGCGGCCGTCTACAAAAGTTTCCGACGAGCATTCGATCAGGTTATCGGGAATCTTGTTGAATTACCCGACTGGTTATTGGAAAGTATTTTCAATATCGAGACTAAAATGCGGGGTTTATAATTGTTAGGCATGTGATGTCTAAGGAATTCATTTGGTTAAGCATGAAATCCAAAGTATGTGATACACTGGGTTTAAGATGTCTAAGGTAGTTGCGGATTCCAACTGTTGTATTTTTTCACTTTCTTTTCTGCGACCGTAAGTGTAATATGTGGTGTATCGCCGGTTTCGTTGCTATATGTCAACGACAATTGGGATACGCATATTTACTTACGTTGATGTTATGTGTTGCTGTGATATGTTATATTGGATCGTTGTGTTTTGAATAGCCGGGGGTTTTTATGTGAGATGAAAGTTTTACATTTTCATTCATGTATAAGCTTGTATTTAATATTCTTTTATTAGGGCACTTCCGGGTTGAGGATGATGTCACCATTGATGTATATTATTTACTTTTCCGCATTAGGATAGACCCAAGGAGGAGAGCACAAGTAACCGGGTTCTAAAGTCCAGTGGGAGACCATCTTGAGGAGTCGAGACCGGGTCTCCTAACTCTAAAATTGGTAGGGTTGCTTGCCGCTCTCGTAGGGGTCTAGGGATGTGGGTTTGGCTATTCATCGCTACCGTGGAATCCACGTTTTTTATTGGCTTAAATAAAACACGGAATTCCAAGTATATCCAATATTTCATATGTGTTCTTCTGCTGCTGATATTTTGTGATGTGATCACTTGATATGTTATGAGACGAATGCCTATATTATATATATGATATATAATAACTATTGATGCTTTCGTTTCTTATGTGATGCTTAGGAAGCATAATTTGATGGGACTTCATTAATGAAATTAATGAAAGAAAAAGAAACCTAAAGATATTGTAGAAACTTGTTTTAAAAACTGGTAGCTCTAGTTCTTGCTTTGCATAGCGGTATTCATTTTAGAATATCCAGCACCTTAATCGATAAGGAAAGAGCCGAGATCCCTTCACCGGGAGTGACCTCTTTAGCGAAACTAGCAGATGCTACAACCCACTCGGTTTGTCTTTTGATTGCTTCTATAGTTTTTGCTTTGTATGGTGGTATTTATGAAATATCCTGCACCTTATTCGATAAGGAAAGAGCCGAGATCCCTTCACCGGGAGTGACCTCTTTAGCATAACTAGTAAAAGCCTCAAAAGCACTCCTTTTCAAAATCACTCGATTCTACAACGATATCAAGTTCATTATGCAAAAGGCTTTCATTAAAACCTGTCGTAGCCCTCCGTCATTTCAGATAAGTAGTATTTAGTATTCGTGCTATGTTTGTTGGCTTTCGTCAAGGCGTAGTGTGCGGTAGATGATTAGTATTTATCTGCTAAAGCATATGATGCGATTGGATTAGGGTAGTCGTACGGCTTTGTTGGCTTTCGTCAAGGGTCGTGCTGATGGGTTTAATTCAATCATGAATTGTACGGGTTGAACTTGACTAGCGGACTATGGTTTGTTGGTTTTCGTCAAGGTCATAGGACGCTAGGGGCAGAAGATTATCGAGAATTTCAAGTGTTGAAATTTGCAATGAGATTGCATACCTTCTATGTGATAGTTGGATCCCGATACCTGCTGCGAGTAAGAGTTACTCATGGGAGAGTTTTACACATTATAATTAGCCGATCAAGTAGGTGTCTAGAAAGGTGTTAATGGGGTTACGCCCCTGGAAAAACGAGATTTATTTTAATTAGGTTCGTGCGAAAGCACGGGGAACCTCCCTCAAATTACCGACACTGGCTTAGCCGAAAGATTGGCGAACTTGTATGGTGTAATTAATCCCGGCTAGTCATACCTTTTAGGATTTGAAGGAAGATTTGATAAAAACAGTGGGAGCCATCCTGATTAGATAAAATAATAACCAATCTAATCTTGCAAGAGCGCACGCAGAGTGTTTTCTTCTCTCTCTCTCCAGGTAGCGACCATGTCACGCCTTAATCAAGATAATAATATGGATGCATTGACCGAACCTGCTTATTATACTGAGCTGAGGAACGTTGGTTCCGCTCTATTTTATAATTGTTATAAGTCCGAGTAGGATATAGGGGAATATCCGGATTCCTATGCTACCCAATCGAAGAAAGTGCATGTTGATGCATCTTCTTCGGATGTGTTCATTACCGAGAACCGTTTCTTACTATCCTCTACGTCCTGGGTATGTGATACCGGATCAGGATCCCGCATATGTAATATGTTACATGGGCTATAGAAAGGAAGAGAACTGAGATTGGGTGATATGTCTCTAAGTGTAGAGAATGGTGCAAGTGTTGCAGCCAAACCAGTTGGCAAATATCACCTTGTATTAATACATTGATTCTGAACGAATGTTATTACATATCGAACCTGATTTACAACATTACGTCGGGTTTTTTAATGAGTTAAAGAAGGATATAATTCTGTATTGCAGGATAATGTTGTGAACATTTTCCTGAATCAAAAGTTGATTGGATCATGCACGTTATATAATAGCATATACGTTCTAAATCAAACCACCGTTCAAAGTATCTAGAACACACACAAGAGGAGTAGTTCAGAAATGAACGAATCCTTCTTGTGGCATTGTAGACTAGGTCATATCAATGCGACACGACCAGCTAAGTTACATAAGGATTAATATAAGAATCTGTTCGAATTTTCATCTTATGGTACTCCGTTTACTGGAAACAGAGAAAGAGTTACTTAACTCTTGGGACGGATACATGATGATGTATACGGTCTTATGTCTACAAATGCCAGGGTTGGTTCTTGGTACGTCATTACATTCATCGACTATCTTTTAAGATTCGGACATGTGTTCCTGTTGAAACACGAGTCTGAAACTTTTGAGAAATTCAAGAAATATAAGCAAGAAGTTGAGAACCAGATGGATAGAAGTATTAAGTCCTTCGATGTGATCGGAGAGGAGAATACTTGGGCATGGAGTTCCTGGATTTTCTAAACAGATGATAGGATTCTCTCTCAGCTAACTCCTTCGTATACACCACAACACTACGGTGTATCGGGGCGGAGGTATCGCATCCTATGAGATATGGCGCGCTTTATGATGAGTACTGCTGAGTTGCCTGTTTCCTTTTAGGAGTTATGCACTTGAGAAGCTGCATACCTATTGAATAGGGTTCCATCCAAATCAGGGCCTACCACTACATATGAGATATGGAATGGGAAGAGACCATGTCTTAAACGTGTTAAGATATGGGGTTGTCCGGCCTATGTTGAAAGGCAGAATCCGGACAAGCTCGAGGCAAGGTCAGTTCTGTAAGTTTGTTAGGATATCCCAAACATTTGCGAGGGTATATCTTCTACCTAACTGAGGAGAAAAAGGTGTTTCTATAAGTTTATCAGCATGCCACCTTTTTAGAAAAGGAATTTCTTGTGAAGAAATTAGTGGTCATGAGGTAGAACTGAAAGATGTTCCAGCTAGACAAACTAACAGCTGATGATTTGGTGAAACCAAAGAATTCAATAGTCTCCAACAAATCTCAGCCTCTCCGTGAATCTGGTAGGGTTCATCACCCACTTAAGAGATACTACGGTCTTCTCGGTGACAGTGAGAGCGAGAATTGCATCATGGTAGATGATGGCCCAATTAGGTTCAGACAGGACATCACAAGTGGAGACTTTATGAAATGGCTGAATGCTATGCGATCAAAGATGGAATCCATGTACACCAACAAAGTATGACTTTGAATGTTGCACCTGAAGGGATAAAACCCATCAGGAGCAAATAGATCTTGAGAAGATTCTTGGTGTAAATGGAAAAGTTGAGACTTTCAAAGCTATGCTTAAGTCCATCAGGATCAATACACGCATCGCGGAGTTGGAACATCTATTTTGATGTGGCAGTCAAAGAGTTTGACTTCATCAAAAAGATAGATGAACCTTGTATATACAAGAAGGTTTTAGAGAGTAAGGTTGTCTTATACGTATTGTACGTAGATGACATACTCTTGATAGGAAATGGCTTCCTATGCTACACTCGGTCAAGCTCCTCTTATCACGAGGATTCTCAAAAGAAGATATGGATGATACCTACTACATCTTATGAATTATGATCTATGATGATAGATCTAAGTGGATGTTGGGATTGTCCCAAATCCAGGTACATTAACACCATACTAAAAGGGTTTAGTATGGAAGATTCTAAGCGTGGTGGTTCGCCCACTTACTGAGGAATCACTCTCTCCAAAAAGATGTATGCCAAGACTGATTTGGAGAGAGCTCACGTGCAAGGGATACCCTATGTTTCGGCAGTAGGCTCTATCATGTATGCGATATTATGTACCAGACCAGATGTAGATGACTCACTAGATGTAGTGATTAGGAATCAATAGGATCTTGGGAGAATCACTGGAAAGCTATGGAGGACATTCTTAAGTACTTGAGAAGCACTAAATGAATGTTCTTGGTTCGAGCTTCCAGAGTGATAAGGTCGACTGAAAGTCGGTCACAGGCATTGTCTTTACCCTCAGTGGAGGGACGGTATGTTGGAAAAGTTCCAAGCTAGATACCGAGGCATACTAGACGATAAAGACAAGATATATTGCTACCAACGATACTACCAAAGTGGCTGTCTGGACATTTCTTGTTCATGAGATGAACAAGGTTCCTACCATTGAGCGTCCAATAATTGTTATTGTGACTTCAATGGAGTTGTGGCTTTGGCCTAGGAACGTCGGTTCCATCAGCGATCCAGACAAATTCTGAGGCAAGTATCACCTTATCAGGGAGATGGTTGATCTCCAAGGGGTCGAGGTAAGGAGAGTAGATTTTGAGGTTAACACGGCGGATCCACTCCCCAAGGCCTGCTTCCCCAAATACTATTTGAGAGATTTTGGGATGGTTGAGTATGAGATACTACAACTACTGCTAAATTGTTGGGTATTGGATACTACAACAGATGGCCTTAGTGCAATAGGAAATTGTTAGTTATATTTATACCCTAGAGGCCATTACTGTACATGGGATGTATATTATAGTGGATGCTTGGACATATATGGGGAGGACTTTCTTGCTCGATATAATAGTATGCTATCTGGTTGCTCTTTGTCCTAACATGTTGACTTGTATACGTGATACTGTCTTGCTCTCACATGTTGATAAAGCCCTTAGGATGTGTACTTGACTACCAGGACTATGATGGAGATCATACTAATGGGGCCAAGGGTAGTCCACAAGTACACCCTATAATTGTTCCTAGTCATGGGAGTATTGAGACAGGGCATCGATACTCTAGAGTAGACTAGCGTATGCGCTTCTTGACCCATATGATGGGAGATAGATGATCCCACATCCATTGGTGTTTGACATCAGAGAAGGTATACGGGTGCTCAGTGGAGACTGAGTACACTGAACGGACTCGCCGAGAACTCCTAGATGGTATTATACCTATCGTCAGATAGCAGTTCTCTGGTGACACTGGTACAGGTTAGTCTGTCGACCCGAGATCGTTATAAAGTCTTGTGTGATTCCCACTGTGCTTTGATTTCCACCATACCACGGTCAAGAGATCGTGCAAAAAGGTGGTTTTTGGGTACAGTCCTGAGTCACATGGAGGCAATGAGCGATAGGAGGGGATTCGTCTCTCCCGGTATTGGGAGTTGATGTTGCGCTATACTCGATTGGCCATAACATGAAATCCCTGGCCAGGGTTGCTGAGATTTACTGGTAAGTGTTATCAGCAGTTTCTCGAACCGTTATGGACCTTGCATCGGCATGACTTATCAGGCTATTGGGGTCTGACGTTTTACCACCCCCAGGCTGTGATATGCGACATATCTGATGAAAAGACCGGACTGTACGGTAGTATTACTGATTGGATTCGTAGGAGTATGGGCAGGTTTGCTTGTTGATCTTCTTATCGCTCAATACCCAGGTGGCCGTTGCGTTTAGCAGACCGCTTGCTGCTTGTGGGTGTTTGATATGATCATCACCTACTACCGGCGTATTGACGAGTCTTTAGAGTCCTACACAGAGGTTTCCTGGTTCATGCGAAACGAAGTAGGAGCACATATGTGATATGTGCGGGACCGAGATTAATGCACGTATGTGATACCGCATTCTATTCTCGCGATATGTGATATCGGTCGGTTATATGAGATATAGCCGGGATATCGGATCAAGTGCTGATTCGATAAGTTGTTACATTTGATATTAGTCTGTTGTATGTGATATAGCCGAATTATTAAATCAAGAGTTGATTTGATAATTTAATGTATAATTATATATATGATATATTAATTTACATTAACTAATATTAGCTCACTTAAACATTTCTATTTCTCACTTGTGTGCATATAGTATATATGTGATATATATTAATGTATATTATTTTGTGTCGTGCTAGATTCCATATGCTACATGGGTGTATGAGACTTTCACCATGCTAATAATAATGTGAGGTTTTATTTATTTAAAGCAATTCAATATTAGTTGGAAATTTTCATGCTTGGAAGCTTGGAGAAGCTTGAAGCATCTTTGACTTAGTCCACTAGTTTTGTTTTACTTGTAGATATTTATTAACCTAACCATTATTGTTAGCCATGGTTTATTCTCTACATGAGTTAGTGTATGACACTAACTCACCCATGGTTACTATTCTCACCTCTTGAGTTCATTCTTCTCTTCATCACTTCATCTTCTTTCTCATGAGAAAAAGCTTCCTAGCTTTTTCTAAGGTGATGAAATATTATAAGAAAAAGAAATCTAAAGAGAGCACACTTCCTACTTCATCATCCTCTACTATATTAGCCATTTAGTTTATGGTGTTTTCTTCACAAATCTACCATTAGTGAAGAGATAGCATGAGCTTGAGTCTTCTCGACGTAGATCATCTTCGGCCTCGAAGACTTCGAGCAAGTTTGTTCATTTCTTCATGTGAACCCTCACTAGAGTTCGGGTGTTCACTACTTGGAGCAAAGAGACTACTACACGGAGCTTTAGAAGTGAAGGACCGGTCTACAAAGGTTGTATTTCTCATTCACTTAGATGTAAAGATGTTTGCATTGCTTGTATTGTTTAAATCTCTAGTTAAGATTCTAGATTAGGGTTCTTTAGTACGGCAAAAATTTAAAAACGGTATGGACAATGCCTCCCGAAACCTTGCTGCCGCGCTACATAACCCTACATTCTTGTTATGAAAATTGTGTTTCATGTTAAATACCTTTGAAAACTTCACCTCCTTTATTCCAAAAAAATAAAGGTTTTTTTCTTGGTTTTTGGCTTATTTGGGTCGCGTCGACCTCTTTAAACGTCACATGATCTAAGTACCGGTCACGAGCCAAGTTGGGACGTGACACATAACAATTAATATAGCATGACAGTTCTAATATAACATGATAATATAAATAAAACTATATAAGTATGGTAATGTAACGTGAGTATAGCAACCAAATGCAGCATGGTTGTGTAGTGCATGTACAGTGAACATGAAATGAATGTAGGTGTCTTAAGAGATCTCTACAAAGGTAATTAATTGATTATGTATTTAAAAAAGTGTGTAGTAACCGCAATCAATAACGGTGTCGTGTGTAGCTAGACCGAGATGAGTACGGGTCGTCCTCAGGGATATGTGGAATCTTTCAATCTTACTTTAGACGTGTTGAAAAAGAGGAAGAATAGAGAAATAAATAATAGTAGAGAATAGTTTCTAGATCTACGTCAAAATACAGATGTAGAATACAGATCTAGTTTGAATACGGATATAGATTTTATAAGAAGAATTGTAACATCTTAGAATGTGTTTTGTGGCTAATTATATTTTAATATATGGTTTTTAATAAAAAGTTTACCAAAATGATTTCCAATTATTTTATCCTATTTAATGAATATTTTATTAGATTTTTCCTTTTATTAGATTTTTCCTAGGCTTGCACACACTTGTGCATGATAACTATGGTGCTAATTTGGAGGTTAACCATGATTAGCAACATAGTGAGCTAACCATTTTTCCCTAATCTAGTTTTAATAATTATATTAGGTGCCTTTGGGTTTAATAGTTTATGGTTGTTCTTTAAAAGAAAAATGGATTTAAATAGGGTTTTAAATTTAAATTGACTTTCTTATGTTGACCTTGATGAGAGATAGAGAGAGTGAGAATGGGGCATGATGGCTTTGCCATGCTTCATTAAATGAAGAGAGAGAGAGGAGGGGTTTTGACTTTGTCTCTCATTTCTCACTTCTCTTTTCACTCATTCTCTCATTCTCTCACACAAACACACACACACACACTATCAGCAGCCCCAGCAGCAGCACCAGCAGCAGACAGCCACAGCAACAGCAACAATATCAGCAGCTTCAGCAGCAGAGGCAGCACCATCAGCATCAGCTCCAACAACTCGAGAGGAAGCAGCAGCTCGAGCAGCAGCTGAAGCAAGCAGCAGCACCATCAGCATCAGCACCAGAAGCAACAGCAGCTTGTAGCAGCAGCAGCAGTAGCAACAGCAGGAAGCAACAGTCGCAGCAGGAGCTCCAGCTACGTGCAAGCCCTCTTCTTCCCCCATTCACTTCTTCACCTGCTTCTTAGGGTTCATTAGGGTATAATTTCTTAACCCAATCCCCTAGTTGCTAAGCTTGTGTGTTAATTAGCTCCGATTAGTGTTAAATAGTGAGTTTAGTGCTAATTATGGTGAATTATGTGGAATTTTGGTTAGAATGTGATTGTGTTAGTTAACCTAGCTTATTTTAGTGTTGTTAGGGCTACTTTAATTAAGAATGGACCCAGATTACACTAAAATACCATAGCGTTTGTGTTTTGTGCAAATTGGTGTTTTATTGCGATATTTTGGCAATCTGTGATCTGCTTTTGACCCGGGCCCTTCAGGATAAAATTGAGAAAACTGGGGCATGCACACTAGATCTATAACACACCAACAGAACACGAGCCCCTCATTCAAACTCTTGGCCGCAGATTTAATGCATCTGGCCGCAAATTGCGGCCAGGAAGGTGAGTGGGGTGTTGGGGTCTTGGATAGGGTTCTCTGCAGTGTTGTCTAGTGTTTTGGCATGCATAGTTTTGTGAGATTTGACCTGTAGGAAAATCTGGGACAATATATCGTATTGCATGTCCGTTTTGTTTGCGCGATACGTGAGTGGGTTCTGCGATCCAGCGTGTCGCGGTAGTTTTAGATGCGTATACACAAGTTTCAGCGTATCATGCACACGCGCGTTTAGTTCGCGACTCGAGTTTCTCGTTTAGTGTCGATATCGCGTTTTGCGAGATATTTGCTTATATATATAGTTTTCTTGTCTAAATTTCAGGTTTGCAGGCGGGGACTACGGACACTGCTACAGAGGGAGACAGGTGGTAGGATTCACCTAGCGTGGAGCGTAGGTGAGTAGATTTAACATCTACAGGGGAATCGCCCGCATAGCGTTATGCGTCTGGGCTAGAATTCTAATACTTGTTGCGTATTCTACGTCATTGTTAGAATTGCGCCTTACCCTATTTATTAGATACAATGGTACTGTAACTAGCAGCCATAAGACACTGCACATATTATTGACGTTTATGTTGCACGAGCACGGATTGTATGCTACACACACCGTCAATAATTGCCATGTCACACACAAACCATTATAGATATCATATTGCTTGGTTAGGGACTTTACAACATCGATTCACATTACTTATCACTTTGGACATTTAGTTACCGATATACCTTACTCATCTATTCCACTCATACCCGGAGGGGGTATACTTCATCAGTTCTTATAGGTAGATACCTATACATTGCTACACCGGTGTGTTACACACATATTCAGTTGCGGTTACATATTTACCTTTACTGATGTTACTTAGCTGTACCTTATTGGTTTCGCATACATCTGGTTTCAGCTACATATTATCATTTATATGCTCTCATTTCAGATATATCACATATATTTATTCCTGGATTTGCGCATTGTTTATTTGGATTTTACATGATGTTTTCTGGATTTGGGAACCGCGGGAGTTCATGAAATTATGCATACATTGAAAAACCCGGTTTCCTTGATATGATATTTGCGCAGCCACCATGAGATTTATTGGTTCTGATTATATACTCCATACGAGGTGTGGTTGCCGTATGAGAGTACATGGTGGGGCCCGGTATGGTTCCCCTCGGCAAGAAGATCGATGGACTTTGCCGATTGAGTCTGGAGGCGGGCGAGTACCTACCGGTGAAAGTACCAATGACTCGGCGGGGATCATGGAGATACCGTTGGGAGTCATGCACGTATGCATACGTCGAAAGGCGAGGGTCAGAGCTAGGCACTCGTGCTTTCAGGATAGCGTATGATACGTACCTATCAGGATTTCTGTGTCGATGCTTGGCACATTGTTTTCATGATATTTCCTTTAAACACCTTTGTATATATAACAGGGGATTTAGCCGTTGTTATATATACCCTTACACCAATATTAGTGGAATGGGACGCTAATATATGTGCTGTTTCCTGATTTAAAATCAGGAAAGCCTACGGAAAAGGCTTCAGAAAAGGGTCACGTGCTCACACGTGACCAGCAGTCACGTGTTGGCACGTGACATCTAAAAGCATCGGCAAGGCAAATTCAGTTTCCTAACTACATCGAAGAAAAAGGCTTCAGAAAGGGTTACGTGCTCCCACGTGACCAGGGTCACGTGTTGGCACGTGACACTCAAAAGCGGCAGACTCAATTCCCTGATTGAATCAAGGAAAAGGCTCCAGACGAGGGTCACATGCTCACACGTGACCAGGGGTCACGTGGTGGCACGTGACAGCTAAGCAGCGACCAGAAAGCAGAGCGCAGAAAGAAAGAAGAGGGCTCGTTCCAACGGGGTCACATGCCCACACGTGACCAAGGGTCACATGCCCACACGTGACCAAGGGTCACGTGCCCACACGTGACCAAGGGTCACATGGCCATACGTGACCAGCTTTCAAAGCCTATCTGTTAACAGAATTAAATTCTGAGAAAAGACCTCTTAAATCTTTCCAAAGCAACCGATTGAATTAAAGATTTAAAGGTGATTAAATATCATCTATCTATGGGAAAATCTCGAATTTGGAAAGATTTCCCCGTAAAATCTAACCGAAATAACAAAGGAGAATCTCTGGATTTAAAATCCAATGGTGAATAAAATTCACCTAATAATCCAAAGGTCCAAAACGAATGATGGATACAAATCAAATATCTCAATGAAAGATTCATCAAAAACTAATTGACTCGGCTGCTTCTCCTATAAATAGGAGCCAAGAGACACACAAAAAGGATATATATGCAGAGGGAAGAAAAGAGAGAGAGCCTTGATACTTTGGAGGAATTTGGATCTTCTGCAAAAGAAAACCCTAGGTAAGAAAGGGAAGGCTTTTTGAAAGAAAAGAGAATTTAATTCTCAACAGAGTTTAACTCTGATATAAAAACAGAAGAACATAGTTCTCTCTTTGGTGGAGGATCTGTAAAGTGCACATCTCCCCTTGAGTTGAGAATTTAATTCTCAATGGGTTGAGATCCTGTCATGCAGATCCAAAGCATAGAGAGGGAATCGAAGCACGAGAATTTAACTCTCACAGAACTATAGGAATTTAATTCCTTTAAAATAAAATTAGGGTTGACCCTGTGTTATGTGAATTTAATTCCTTCAGAATGAAAAGAATCAGGGTTTAACCCTGGTTAAGAACTTAGTTCTGTTAAAACAACAGGAATTTAATTCCCTTAATCTCATTCCCCAGAATAATTCTTTAACAGAGAGTGGGAGTTTAACTCCTTAAAGCTTATTAGGGTTTAACCCTATTCAGTTCTTCACATATATGAGGAATTTAATTCCTACAGAAAATTCAGAGTTCAACTATGTTCCAGAATATGAACCTTCAAAAGGAAGTAGGAATTTAATTTCTCTGAAATTATTGCCAGGGTTCAACCCTACGAGGAATTTAATTCCTGAAAGGGATTAACAGATCTTCTAAAAAAAACATACAGGGTCACGTGTCACCACGTGACCCTCAAAAAGATCTACAGAAAAGCCTCTTTGAGGCAGTGCCTCACGTGACCCTCGTGACCCTTGGCAGAGGCTTTAACATACTCCATTTAAACACCCGTCACGTGATGGCACGTGATGCTCCAAAAGATGCGATATTCTCAGCAGAACAAATGAAGGGAGGGCGCCCTCACGTGCTACCACGTGACCCCTCTTGCCTTAGCGTCTAACGCTAAATTGGAACCCCTGAATCCAGTGTTAAAACACTGTTTGGCCTTAGTGTTCAACACTAATCAAAGAGCTTTATTTGCAGTGTTCAACACTGATTACCTTAGTGTTTAACATTAATTTGAGATCTCTGCTGCCAGTGTTTTGATCTGTTTTAGTGTTTACCACTAATTTGAAAGCCTTGTTGCTGGTGTTTAACACCAACTATCTTTTAGTGTTAAACACTAACTTATCGATCTCATTCCCAATGTTCAACACTGATTGGTCTTTAGTGTTTAACACTAGGCATTGGCCCAATTGGCTAAATGGCCAGAGGCAAAGCCTCTCCTTCAATGGACCAACAGAGGGCCAATATTTTGGACTTAGCCCAAACTGGCCATAAGTCCTCAAATCATCTTGAACTGAGCACATCTGCTCTTTCAAACCACTCATTGGTTCAAGGGTACATCTCTGAACTCCTCTGTTAAAACAACAGGAATTTAATTCCTTTAAAATAAAATTAGGGTTGACCCTGTGTTATGGGAATTTAATTCTTTCAGAATGAAAAGAATCAGGGTTTAACCCTGGTTAAGAACTTAGTTCTGTTAAAACAACAGGAATTTAATTCCCTTAATCTCATTCCCCAGAATAATTCTTTAACAGAGAGTGGGAGTTTAACTCCTTAAAGCTTATTAGGGTTTAACACTATTCAGATCTTCACATATATGAGGAATTTAATTCCTACAGAAAATTCAGAGTTCAACTCTGTTCCAGAATATGAACCTTCAAAAGGAAGTAGGAATTTAATTCCTCTGAAATTATTGCCAGGGTTCAACCCTACGAGAAATTTAATTCCTGAAAGGGATTAACAGATCTTCTAAAAAAACATACAGGGTCACGTGTCACCATGTGACCCCCAAAAAGATCTACAGAAAAGCCCCTTTGAGGCAGTGCCTCACGTGACCCACGTGACCCTTGGCAGAGGCTTTAACATACTCCATTTAAACACCCGTCACGTGATAGCACGTGATGCTCCAAAAGATGCGATATTCTCAGCAGAACAAATGAAGGGAGGGCGCCCTCACGTGCTACCACATGACCCCTCTTGCCTTAGCGTCTAATGCTAAATTGGAACCCCTGAATCCAGTGTTAAAACACTGTTTGGCCTTAGTGTTCAACACTAATCAAAGAGCTTTATTTGCAGTGTTCAACACTGATTACCTTAGTGTTTAACATTAATTTGAGATCTCTGCTGCCAGTGTTTTGATCTGTTTTAGTGTTTACCACTAATTTGAAAGCCTTGTTGCTGGTGTTTAACACCAACTATCTTTTAGTGTTAAACACTAACTTATCGATCTCATTCCCAGTGTTCAACACTGATTGGTCTTTAGTGTTTAACACTAGGCATTGGCCCAATTGGCTAAATGGCCAGAGGCAAAGCCTCTCCTTCAATGGACCAACAGAGGGCCAATATTTTGGACTTAGCCCAAACTGGCCATAAGTCCTCAAATCATCTTGAACTGAGCACATCTGCTCTTTCAAACCACTCATTGGTTCAAGGGTACATCTCTGAACTCCTCTGATATTTGTCGTTGTAATCCTTCAACGTCTTCAGAGAGGTGACGGGTCCCGACAACCACACATCAACACGGACTGTGGGGTCCTTAAACTCACGGACTAATGCGTCCTTAAACACACCCATATGGACTGTGGGGTCCTTAAACCCATGGAATTATGCGTCCTTAAACTACAAATGGACCACCACGTCCTTAAACTGGCGATGGACCACCATGTCCCTAAACTGGTAATGGACCACTACGTCCCTAAACTGGAAATGGACCACTATGTCCCTAAACTGGAACAATAGAGCCCAAACGCTCTTTTGTCGGATCTAAACGATCCCGTTAAGTCGATCTTAGTCCCAAACTGGACTAACGTATCCTTAACAACCGTTTAAGTTGATCTTAGCTTCAAATATGGCTAACGTATCCTTAAACCTTCAAACAGACTTTAGTCCCAAATTGGACTATGGATCACCCAACTAATTTTGGTCCAAGGGTACATCTCTGAACTCCTCTGACACCTGTCGTTGTAATCCTTCAACGTCGTCAGAGAGGTGACGGGTCCCGACGGCCATACAATCAATGGACCACTATGTCCCTAAACTGGAACAATGGAGCCCAAATGCTCTTTTGTCGGATCTAAACGATCCCGTTAAGTTGATCTTAGTCTCAAGTTAGACTAACGTATCCTTAACAAACGTTTGAGTTGACCTTAGCCTCAAATATGGCTAACGTATCCTCAAACCAAACCCCCAAACCCAAATCTAAGATAATACGGATTTGGACTAGTCCACGCCCTACGGGCGACGACATAACTCGGTCTCCGTAAACAATCCACGGGCAAAAAAACATAAAATAGACACACACGACACGAAGTGACCATCTGGAGAAGGAGAAAGTTGTTACCGCGATGCGGTAGCGTAATTAACTGCAGGGGCTTGCAACTGCAGGGAAGAGCGTCCCCATAATTAAAAACCCCTCAAGCGAGGGGGAATCTGACGAAGTCTGCTATATCGGCCGCATCCGTTCAAACCTTCGATGTATGGTGCCATAAATCAACTTGGCATCTTCGGAGAGCTGAACGGATAGCACCAATTAGCATCTGCCCCGAATCTCAGTGCCAAGACATCGCAATCTTGCGCGCCGTCTTTCGGAGGGGAACAGATTCTGGCATGCCCGGTGGGACCTTTTCCTCTTTCCACTCCACACTTCATGTGTCGTGATTCGCGAACCAATCGCGGTTCGCTAATGGTTGCCCTTGGGTTTCAAGATACTAAGACTCGGCGTCTGGCTTATTGCAGAAAGCAAAGAATCGATGGCTTCTACTTGTGTGAAATGCTCCAACTGCTTGAACTGCAAATGCAACCGACGCTCCGCCTCACCTGGAGGTGTAGCATATTGACCGCAGGCTGCTTCCCTATTCACTATGCCTGTGGAGCAAGTGACCCAAGCTACTACCGGTCTATTCTTTGGGACCATGCTCCCGCCAACAAGCTTCACCGCTCCGGTGCTGACAAAGGAGGCTCCCAAGAAGTTGGTCTTTGATCGTCTTACCCCTGCCGCGGCCCCTCTCAACGGGTCGCCCAACACCAGCGCCTCGGTCTTCTCTAGATTGGGCCAAGACTCCTGTGGACCCACAATGAGGCCTACAATCCCAGAGAAGGCTGCTTCTAAGAAAGTGACCGGTCCTGCTCCTGAAGTCGTCAAAGCGGCTTTCCCTGCCACAAAGTCGGTCTTTACAAGATTGACGGCTCCAGCTCCAGCTCCCGCTCCTGCTATCCAAAGGACGTCGGTCTTTGACAGGCTAACACCAGCAACGACCCCCCACCTACACAGGGGGCAAGACGAAGCTATTCTCACCGCTGAACCAACGCCGTCCGCTCGACACGCTCGACGTCGCCACTGGCGCCGAGTAAGGAAGGCTGGGGGCAACTCCCCCTCTGGGCTAACTCCACCAGCCCCGATGGCAGAAGTTAATGCTGCTGTTCCAACTGGGAACAGCTTTGAGATGCTAAATAAGGTGCGTAGGAATTCTCCTACCGCGATGCTAAAGAGGTCTCCTCCTCCACTAAAAAAGGTTGCGGAAATAAAGCCAGAACAGCCCCGATCCCCACAACGGCTGTCTTCCAGAATCTATAAGGTTTGGCGGCAGGCCCGAGACTCGATGATCGATCCAAACTTCTCCGGCCAACACAAGAAGCTGAAAATCCAACAGGAAGCCGGTCACCAGGCTAAACCACGAAACACTGTCTAGGTGCCTGCCTCAACGGCCCCCTCAACTGCCACTGCTCATAAAAGGAGGAAGCCAGAGAAGATCCCCCAGCCTGCAACGACAGCTAAAGGCACTAAGCCCAGACGCCCTAAGTTTGGGGGCATGATGGTCCATACCGTATACATGGCGTCAAGAAAGGAAGACAGCCGTGCGTCTACGGGTCATAGACCGCTTACACGATCGGTGACCAAAGCTCAGGAGCAACAGTAAAAGCTCCAAGAAATGATGAACGCTATGGCCGCACTTACCGGGCCTAAAGAAAACCCAGAAACGTCCTCAGACGAACGCCAGGAGAAAGAAACCGACGCTGAGTTCCTTCGCCGAATATTGGAGAAGAAGGACAAAGAGGCTGCTGAACAAGCAGCCAACATACAGCGTATGGGCCTTCTCTTCCAAGATATGATAGGAATGATGATCCAACAAGACCCACCCGCTGAGGATCCCCCGATCGTCCTTGAAGACGACAGGGGGGAAACGTCAAATCTACCACCGGCCCTCTCAACGGCCAAGGAGGAGACAATCTCTAAGGCTGATTTGGTCGACTATATAGCCCAGCAAATCCGGGTTCATCACGCGACTGAGGCAGCTGGTCAAGTCGTAAAAACGGGCCGGCCGTATCCAAGCTGGTACGACCAAATCAGGTACCCGCCGGGTTACACGATTCCCAAGTTCCATGTTTACAAAGGGACCGGCAATCCCTACCAACATGTCGCCCAGTTCAGGGCCCTTTGCGGTAACACCGGCGGTGATGATAAACTGTTGCTTCGCCAGTTCGTGGGCAGCCAATCAGAAACAGCGTTCGAATGGTATTCGGAACTCCCGAACGATTCTATCAAGACGTTCGCTGAAATGGAGTTGCTATTCACTCAGCGATTCGCAAGCGCCAGCGAACGCACTCCAATAACGGTATTGATTAACGCCAGGGTAAAACCAGGCGAAACTTGGGTCCAGTATGCTATACGCTGGCGGAATTTATGGTCGAAATGCGAGCAGCGCATTGAGGAAGCGCCCGCGGTGGGCATGTTCGTAGGAACCCTAGACCCTCACGCAACTATCTCCCAGTTCATGATGTTCTTTAAGCCAACCACATTCCAGGCTCTAATCGACAAGCTGGCCCAGATGGACCAAATGGGTCATAGACTGTCTCCCCCGAAGCCAGAACCTCGGAATGACAAGGGTAAGGGAAAGGCCACCTTCGTCGCGAATGCTCAGCAGCAACCCAATGCCCCAAAGCTGACGGATCAACTGGAAGAAAGACTCCGGTATTATAATGAGAAGATGAAGCGTCCCTACTCGTTCCCACGGGACAAGACGATATGTTGCTCATCGGCAACATTTTAAGCGCATGAAACGCAAGACTCGTCTGGAACGAAGAAGTAATGCCGACGGGCACAACAGGACCACTGGCAACTGTTACATGGTTAACGCCGGAGGGTCACG
The DNA here is from genome assembly GCA_030015575.1 of Agapanthus africanus. NCBI lineage: Eukaryota > Viridiplantae > Streptophyta > Magnoliopsida > Asparagales > Amaryllidaceae > Agapanthus > Agapanthus africanus. The sequence continues at coordinate 749,459,018 of CM057340.1, read as the reverse complement.
AGTTCTCACCTTTGGGAGCGACTCTGACGAAGAAATGGCTCTGGGCTCTCTCTTTAAAGAATCCGTTTTAGGGAAAGAGGAGGAACCGGAGGCCTGCGAAAACATTCAGCTGCGCAACCGCACCCTCCCGGAAAAGAATCTCGGGCCCGCAAATAGAAAAGATAAGGGAAAGGAAAAGGTCACTGAGGATATCACTTTAGATGACCAAGTCATGAAAGAGCTGACTACCAAAGACCCTCCTAGGAAGGGTAAGGTGGACTACAATATCCTGGCGCACCTAAGGAAGCTACCTTCTCAACTTAGCATTCTCGATGCCCTCCTATTATCAAAAGAAGCGCGAGATTCACTAATTAAGGCGTTACAAGAACCTGAGCAATTCCAAGCTTTCCTCGCCACTGAAAGGATGAAAGATGAACTGGAGGAAGTGCATACGGCCGACATCACTTTCGGGGACGAAGACCTCCTTCTCGGGACGTGCGACCACAACCGTCCCCTATTTGTCTTTGGATACTGCCATGATATCAAGATAGCCAAGATCCTAGTGGATAATGGATCCTCTGTCAATCTCCTTAACGTTCGGGTGTTAAAGGGAATCTGCATGAGTGTGCAACACCTCGCTCGTGACAAAATTACCATCTCCGGTTTCGATTCACAATCGTCACGGACTCTCGGATCCGTGATACTAACATTACGCTTTGGACTACTCGTCACAGACATCAAATTCCATGTCATTGACGCCAAGACCTGCTACAACGCCTTGCTCGGTCGTCCTTGGCTACACGAGTACAACATCATCCCTTCTACACAACATCAGTGTATGAAGTAATTTAAGGATGGTTTCGAGTATACCGTAACAGGTGAGCTGAACCCATTTTCCGTGAACGAAGTCCGCAAATACGAAGATGCGAAGTACTTTTTGCCAGATTTCAAGGATACAGAAAGGTGTCGCAAGCCAGAGAACAAAGCCGCCGCCACCATCCCTGTTTTCGGGAGCGACACCGAAGAAGAAGAAGAGATAGTTTATGCTGGGCCATCTCAACGCAACAACCCGGGGACGTCCTCCCCCATGTTGGTCTTTGGAAGTGACTCGGAAGATGAGGTTAATGTCGTGTTCTCCAATCGGCTGTCAATACAAGCACCCCCTAGCGATGATCAGAGTTTGCAAATCACCATAGTGCCGCGAGAACACTACAAGGATCTCGACACACTTCAAGCTTACAATGTGCAGGACCTGCAAACGTTTTACGTCCCTCCCAAGCAAAAGGGTGAGAAGGTGATCCTATTCTACCGATCCTCAGGGTCGAAAGTAGAGAAAGAGATTTGGCATGGCGCGGATGCTACACTCGACAGGCTCCAACCCATTCGTCTGCCCAGATACTATACACATGGATTAAAGAGGCTATTGAAGCGCCAAGGAGTACCCTTAAAACAGACTGTTCGACAAGCTCGGTTCTACAACAGGATTTGGAATGTCCCTGGGACTCAACGCAAATTGCCCAACGGGAAAATGGAAACACTTGGGCTTGCATACGTGAGAGCCGGAAAACGGGAACGGGCCCAAAGTAGCTACGCTATATATACCTTTGATGAAGAAGAGGACGCCATGTCAGGAAATGCCAACCCCTCATCAAAACTAGATCCCGCGATTGAAGTGCCGAGTCCGTCGTTTGAAGAACGAATGGACAAGCTTATCAGGAAAGTGGGTCAAAAAGCTCGGGAAGACCACAACCGCGAGATGGCCATCTACGAGAAGTCCAGGACGCAACGTCTGTTTCAACAGGCTGCAAAAGACAAAGATGCTCATCCTTGTCAACCCGTTGTACGAAAGGCCCGACGCAGAGGCAGAAATAAATCAAGAAGCGGAAAGAGGAGCCGACAACAACGACGCAGGATTAGAGAGTTACGTGATCGGGTATTGCGCGGCTCGGATTTGTCCCTCATGAAGAAGATGAGTCGAGCGTACTCCTTCCCCCGAGACAAGACGGAGAGGTTACTCAAGCTCGCTATAAAACATCAACTGATCGCGCTTCCAGAGTCTAGACACCCTGAGCAAGCTAACAAGGCTTCTCATCTGAGCTATTGCTCTTATCACCGAGCCATAGGACATCCTACCGAAGACTGCTTCACCTTCAAGAACTGGGTCGAGGACCAGTACCAACAGGGCAGATTCGCTTAATCCGACGGCTGGAGGGTAACGCCGCCACAAAAGCATGAACCCAAAGCCGCAAAAGCATAACCAGATCCACCTCAACCCTGGAAGCGGATTCGCACCTGTTACACGGTTACGATATTAAAAGAAGAGCCCGAGAACATGGATGACCTTCCCTGGTGCTTTGAGAACAGTGATGATGAGGTGATCTCAGAATTTCCGCCAGCTCCGAAAAAACTGGAAGATGGCATACATACTACTGTAGATAACTTCAAGAAGATTGAGTTGGGATCGGCAGATGACCCGCGACCGACATTTGTCAGCAAGCTGCTATCTGAAGAAAGGGTGGCTGCGTTAAAGAACGTGCTTCTACGGCATAAAGACTGCTTCGCGTGGAACTATTCCGAAATGCCAGGATTGGAACCGGAGATTGCTGTGCATAAATTAGCAATATCCCCAGATGTCAAGCCAGTCAAGCAGGCGCCAAGAAGGATACGACTCGAGCTTGAAATAAGCATCAACGCCGATGTCAAGAAGCTGATAGATTCTGGATTTATCCAAGAAGTCCAGTATCCCGACTGGATCGCCAATATCGTCCCGGTAATGAAGAAAAATGGGACGGTACGCATATGCGTGGACTTCAGGGATCTCAATAAAGCCTGTCCAAAGGACGATTTCCCAGTACCAGTAACCGAGCTAATGATAGATAACACGTCCACTCACGAGGTTTTCTCCTTTATGGACGGTTCATCAGGGTACAATCAGATAAAGATGCATCCCGAAGACCAGAAGCACAACGCTTTCCGGACCCCTTTGGGTATATTCTGCTATAGGGTTATGCCCTTTGGTCTAAAGAACGCCGGCGCTACCTATCAAAGGGCCATGACAAAGATCTTCGACGACCTCATACATGACATCGTCGAGTGCTATATCGATGACCTTGTAGTAAAGTGCATGTCATATGAAGAGCATTTAAAGCATCTGGAGACTGTATTTCAACGCCTTCGGCAAAATAATTTGAAGATGAATCCCCTCAAATGCGCGTTTAGAGTCTCCTCAGGTAAATTCCTGGGATTCATCATCCGACACCGAGGTATCGAAATAGATCCATCTAAGATCAAGGCGATCATGGAAATGCCTCCGCCAAAAACCCTCAAACAGTTGCGGTCTCTCCAAGGGAAGCTCGCATACATCCGGCGGTTTATCGCCAATCTTTCAGGCAAATGCCGTCCTTACAGCCACCTGATGAAGAAGGGAACTCCATTCGTTTGGGATCACAAATGCCAAGGTGCACTAGACGAGATCAAGCAGTACCTACAGAACCCTCCGGTGTTGGCTGCGCCGGTCAAGGGAAAACCCCTCATTCTTTATACAACCACCCTCGAAGGTTCCTTAGGCGCATTGTGGGCACAAGAGAACGATCAAGGAAAAGAGAGAGCACTCTACTACTTAAGTCGAGTTCTGCTGGGGGCAGAAAACAACTACTCTCCCATTGAAAAACACTGCTTGGCGTTAATCTTCGCAATAACAAAACTCAGGCACTATGCGTTAGCGCACGAAGTCCGTCTCATCTCGAAGGTGGACCCTCTTAAATATCTGACGTCAAAGGCTATATTGACGGGTCGACTCGCTAAATGGGCTCTACTCCTGATGGAGTTCTCGATAACATATCGACCTCTCAAGGCAGTGAAAGGCCAGGCCATTGCTGACTTCCTTGCTGAGCATCCAGTACCTGCCGGCTCTCCTCTGAACTGCGATTTGCCGGATGAACCTGAATTCGATGCGATCGGCGGCGGTGATACCCGATGGGAACTCTATTTTGACGGGGCATCTTCCATGAAGAAGCGCAAACAATGTACCCCCGTAATCAAATCGGGAGTAGGCCTCATCTTCGTAACCCCACAAGGAGGGATAATGCGCTTTGCTTTCTCCTTAACGGAATCGAGGACGAACAATGAAGCCGAATACGAAGCTTTGATAGCGGGCCTCGAGATCGCCATTGACATGAGAATTGAAGACCTCTCTATATACGGGGATTCTCAACTGGTCGTTAGTCAAGTAAACGGCGACTACCAAACGTGCAAACCGGAGTTGGTGAAGTAGGGCGAAAAGGTGCAACAATTGTTGACCCAAATTCCCTCTTATTCTTTGGAGAACATACCGCGTGCGGAAAACAGCAAAGCAGACGCGCTGGCCAAACTTGCTAAAGAACTAGATGATGAGAACCTCGATGACGTCAAAATCATGGTGCAAAGCCGTCGAGTGCTCGCCCCGGCAGAAATATCTCCGGAATCATGCGAAGAAAAGGGAGCGACTGAGCAGACAATCCTACAAATAAAAGACCGTAAGAAGGCTGAGGTCTGGAGGGAAGTCTTCATAGACTACTTTAAGTCCCACCGAATGCCCGAAGGAGCGTCCTCAAGACATCAGCTCATGAAACGAGCTCTATCTTTCGCTTTCGTCAATGATACTCTGTATAAGAGGTCGTTTGATTCTCTGTGGCTGAGATGCTTAGGACCTGACGAAGCAGAAAGAGTCGTTCAGGAAGTTCACGACGGACTCTGCGGTTCTCACCAAGCAGGCCCGAAGATGAAATTGAAGATCAAACGAATGGGTTATTATTGGCCCACGATGGTCCAGGACTGCCTCGAGTATGCGAAGCAATGCCACTCATGCCAGATTCATGGAGACTTTATCCACCAACATCCGAATCCACTACACCCAACGGTGGCTAGCTGGCCATTCGAAATATGGGGGACTGACATAGTCGGCCCCATCGAGCCAGCATCGTCCCGGGGACATCGTTTCATCCTGGCGACAACTGACTACTTCTCCAAATGGGCAGAAGCAGTACCGCTGAGGGAAGTGAAGACGGAGAATATCCTCCATTTATTCAAGACGCATGTCATCTATCGGTTTAGAACCCCACGGCGAATTATCTCCGATAACGGGCCAGCCTACAGAAGCCATAAGATTAGCCACTTCGCGCAGCAGCACAATATAGACTGGAGATATTCTTCAGTTTACAATCCGCGAGCTAACGGTCTGGCCGAGGCCTTCAATAAGACCTTGACAAAGATCATAAAAAAGACGGTGTCCTGAGATAAGAAGGACTGGCATGAGAGACTGCAAGAGGCTCTTTGGGCATATCGAACTACGTGCAAGACGGCCACGAACACGACGCCATACGCACTGGTATTCGGTACGGAAGCGGTACTCCCCGTCGAGATAGAGCTGCCTTCTCTACGAGTGGTAGTCCACCACGGATTGAAAAACGAAGAAAATGCTCACCTTCGGCTTGAGGAGCTTGATGCCCTCGATGAAACCCGGCTCATAGCGCCACAAAATCTGGAGGCCCATAAAGCAAAGATGACGCGCTCGTATGAAAGATTGACCAGGCCGAGAACATTCCGCCAAGGCGAACTCGTGCTAGTGGTCAAAAGACCGATGATCCCCAATCGCGCCAAGCGGGGAAAATTCGAGCCAAACTATGAAGGCCCGTACATCATAGATAAGGTCTACCAGGGTAGGGCCTATCTACTCATGGACATGCATGGTGAAAGGCCTTTCAGGCCAATAAACGGCCGCTTCCTAAAGAAATACTACGCTTAAGGAGCCACAGCCTAGGTCAATGATAGATGACGACGACTATGTCCGCTCGCTATCTTCCTAAAGCTCAAAGCTCTATAAGTAGTAGCCGGCACTCTCCACGACGGACCGAAATGTCCTTAAACTAACGACGGACCGAAATGTCCTTAAACTAATAGCGGACCGAAACGTCCTTAAACTAATACCGCAGCATCCTTAGGCTGACGAGATAAAAAAAATAAATAAATAAAAATATAATAAATAAAAACGGTATGTCCATAAGCAAAAAGGGCACGGATGAAAACCCGAAAGGGCTCCGTGAGTAAAAACAGCAGGGCTACCGGCGAGTGTTCGTGAAAACCCGAAAGGGCGCGACCTTGTAAAAAAAAAGAAAGAGAGAGAAAATAATTAAAAAAAACGGTATGTCCACAAGCAAAAAGGGCACGGATGAAAACCCGAAAGGGCTCCGTGAGTAAAAACAGCAGGGCTACCGGCGAGTGTTTGTGAAAACCCGAAAGGGCGCAACCTCGTTAAAGGACACTTGCGGGATCCCCACGACCTTGCAAGGAGAAACCACCCGCGTGAGATCCTTACGACTCACAAAGGAGCAACACACTTAGGGATCCCCACGATTCCTAAGGAGAAAATACACTTGCGAGATCCTCACGACTCGTAAGGAGAATTCTCTTATGGGACCCTCACGGCTCATAAGATTTGAAAGTCTTAAGTCACAGAGACCTAAACCTGTGCTTAAGCAAAATCCCTCATACCCTTCGACATTGCCCTACAAGTGCCTCAATACTGACCCTTGTATACAATCCACGGGCGCGAATAAACATTTCCCCAGCAAAGTCACACCCGTGACTAGGGATATGTCCATATAATGAGCAACTCTTGTAGGTCCTCTCGACCCATAAGGAGAAAACCCTCTTGTAGGATCCTTACGACTCACAGAGGAACATACACTTAGGGATCCTCACGATTCCTAGGGAGAAAATACACCTACGAGATCCTCACGACTTGTAGGGAGAAATACCTTGGTGAGACCCTTACGGCTCATGAAGTCAAAAGCCTTGGTCGACAGGACCCTTAACCCTGTTTGCTAAGCCACCTTTGTTCAACATCGACAGAGGCAAATGATGATTCGCTCCTGGCAACATCCCAGTTGTAGCGGTGCTGATGCTGAAATCGGTGTCTAAAATCCAAGCTTGCGGCGAAAAAGCTAGCAAGCCACGCATGCATACGAAATAGCCGAAATGATGGGGCAACTTGCAATAAAAAGTAGCAAGTAAAAATGTAAGCATGAAAAATAGCCGAAATGATGGGGCAACTCGCAATAAAAAGCAGCGAGTAGAAAATAAATAAATAGCCGAAATGATTGGGCACCGCGAAAAATAGCCGAAATGATGTGGCAATCGCGACCTTCGCGATATAAAAGCTGAAACGATAGAGCATCGCGGAAAAAGAAATAAAATAAAAATAAAATTTATGCCCTACAGGTGATGTTCCATCACACCCTGTACACAATCCAAGGGTGTAAACAAAAGGGAACATACCTCCCCCCCAGGTTTCACCAAAGAAAGAAGCTAAATCTCGACGGGTCACAAGCGACCTAGAGATCATCCCAACATTCGTCTCGTAACGACAGACACAACTTCAAGCTAAGCGGAACAGCGGCAACTCCCAGTTCCATGGCTCGGTGGTATACATATCGCCAACAGTCAAACCTCCATCCCGTGAAATGCGGATACAATCAGCAAAATTACTGGTTACGTGGAACGCGGATAACGTCACTCTTTGACCCCGTGGAAAACGTCCAGAGCGGATCCTGGTCCTCGCAGAGCACGGCAGTGAACCCGTGTGAAGCATCCAGAGCGGAGCCTAGTCCTCGCCGAGCACAGCAGTGAACCCGTGTGAAGCATCTAGTGCAAAATTCCTTGTTACGTGGAACGCGGATAACGTCACTCTTTGACCCTGTGGAAAACGTCCAGAGCCGATCCTGGTCCTCGCAGAGCATGGCAGTGAACCCGTGTGAAACATCCAGAGCGGAGCCTAGTCCTCGCCGAGCACGGCAGTGAACCCGTGTGAAGCATCTAGTGCAAAATTCCTGGTTACGTGGAACGCGGATAACGTCACTCTTTGACCCCGTGGAAAACATCCAGAGCGGATCCTGGTCCTCGCAGAGCACGGCAGTGAACCCGTGTGAAGCATCTAGAGTGGAGCCTAGTCCTCGCCAAGCACGGCAGTGAACCCGTGTGAAGCATCTAGTGCAAAATTCCTGGTTACGTGGAACGCAGATAACGTCACTCTTTGACCCCGTGGAAAACGTCCAGAGCGGATCCTGGTCCTCGCAGAGCACGGCAGTGAACCCGTGTGAAGCATCCAGAGCTGAGCCTAGTCCTCGCCGAGCACGGCAGTGAACCCGTGTGAAGCATCTAGTGCAAAATTCCTGGTTACGTGGAACGCGGACAACGTCACTCTTTGACCCCGTGGAAAACGTCCAGAGCAGATCCTGGTCCTCGCAGAGCACGGCAGTGAACCCGTGCGAAGCATCCAGAGCTGAGCCTAGTCCTCGCCGAGCACAGCAGTGAACCCGTGTGAAGCATCTAGTGCAAAATTCCTGGTTACGTGGAACGCGGATAACGTCACTCTTTGACCCCGTAGAAAACGTCCAGAGCGGATCCTGGTCCTCGCAGAGCACGGCAGTGAACCCGTGTGAAGCATCCAGAGCGGAGCCTAGTCCTCGCCGAGCACGGCAGTGAACCCGTGTGAAGCATCTAGTGCAAAATTCCTGGTTACGTGGAACGCGGATAACGTCGCTCTTTGACCCCGCGGAAAACGCCCAGAGCGGAGCCTGGTCCTCGCCAAGCACGGCAATGAACCCGTGTGAAGCATCCAGAGCAAATACCGGACTGTGGAGTCCTTAAAATCCACGGGCTATGATGTCCTTAACCTCGACCGTGATGTCTTAAAACTAACGATCAACCACCCCGATTCCCTACGGATTCTGCCTTGGTTTAAGGGTACATCTCTTCACTCCTTTGATACGTGGCGTTGTAATTCCTCAACGTCTTCAAAGAGGTGACGGGACCCTGCAACCAAACATCGGACTGTGGAGTCCCTAAATCCACGGACTATGAGGTCCTTAACCTTGACCGCGACGTCTTTAAACTACGATACCTGGAGAAACCCCTGACTCCGTAAAACACGGACAAGGGTGACCACATCCAGCACTTACAAGTCCTCACGACCTGTAAGGAAGAAAAAAAAACTCTCTTGTGAGATCCCTTACGACTCTCAAGGGAAAACCCGCTTAAGAATCCTCACGATTCTTAAGAAGAACTTACACCTATGGGATCCTCTCGACCTGTAGGGGGAAAGACTCTTTATGTGACCCTCATGGCTTATAAAATGCAAAAGTCTTAGGAAGCAGATCTTAACCCTGAATCCTAAGCCATCACTGTCCTGCAAGGAGATCAAGATAGAATATCCGCAGAATACATTCAATAAAAAGGGGACACACCGTTGAGAGGAAAAATGTATCTTTTATTCATAAACCAAAATAGATACAAAGTACAATCTATGAAAGAAACAAAAAAGAAAGATACTCTCATCCATGAGTATGTGCAAAAAAAGGGGAAAAGATACAAGTCCTCAAGCCGGCGGGCGGTGCAGTAATTTTACCAGCTCATCGTTCTGTTGCTGAGCCATGGCTTCATGACGCAAGATCTCCAGAAGACGAGCCTCTGCTTGAGCTTGCTGAGCCTGATACGAAGAAATCCGAGCTTCGAGTTCTTTCTCGGTGGCTTTATGAGCCTCGACCCTTTCACGAGTGAACGTGGCAGCTTTATCGAGGGCCACCACCTCTTTTATGGACTCCTGGAGCACTCGCCAGAGTTCGTATGCTTTGTTGGCCTTGGCTGTGAGGCTGGCCTGAAGCTCGCTCAGCGCCTTAGAAGCCAATTCCCTCTTCGAGAATTTGCGGCCAAGCCTCTTCTCGCATGACGTCATGTTGGCCGCACATCGTGCTATCAAACCCCGCAACTCCGCCTTCGCAGCCACGGCTTCCGAGGAAAGGCGAGAACATTCAAGAGCGTGCAAACAAGCCTCCACCTTCCTACAGAACTTCACCTCGACCCGCACCACCTCCTCACTATGATAGGTGGTGAGAAAAGGAAGAGAACCGTTAGCTTCAGCGGCAAACGCTTCGGCTGTGGTCGCGCTACCAGCACGGAGCTCCTCGACGAAAGATGATAGGGAGACAAGGCTCAATTAGGCCAAGTGTTCTGAAGCCCGCAAAGCGTAAGGGCCGGGCGGCATCACGATGCGCGATTCCAAAGCCATGGAGACTGGCAGGGCTGTTCAAATTTGACAAATATTAGTAAAATTCTTAAGCACAGAACGAACGGGATTATAATAAAAAGTCACTCACCGACAGTCATGCAAGTAGGAGCTGAAGGTTCCCCTGGCCCTTCAACGACCTTGACCTCATCGTCGGCTTTCAAAACTATAAGAGACATCAACGTCATTTCGCGAAATAGTAACAATGCTATGGTAAAAGAAAAAATGGCGAATGACACTAACCTCGCCCGGAGTAAAGGACAATACGCTGAGGGGAGATCGCCTGCGGAGCTGCCATCTCCAATAAACGCTGAAATAACTGTCGAGGCGACAGATCAGCGATAGTGGCCGCCAGACCGCGCAATTCTGGGAAAGATAAAAGAGTTTAGACTGTGAAAGGGTTGCTAAATTAAAACGCAGAGGGTTACCTTCAACGCTCCTCCCATTCTGAGCCGGGGGGATAGCAGCTTCAACGGTCTCCGCCTTAACATCATGATTCAACAAAGGAAGGGTAGTCCCGACTACCTCTCTTCCAGCCTCTGAGCCGCCCTCAGTAAGGGTCATTGGGGCGGCGACCTCCAAAGGAGCTTCCCCCAAAGGGGCAAGCGCTCCCTGATCAAGAACCGCCGCTGGAGGCTCTACCATGAGAGGAGCAGCCTCATCAGCCCCCTCCACATCAAGCAAGGCTTCATTGAGAATTTCGGCGGGCTTTAGCTTTAATGGGCCCGTAGAGAGCTCCCCCAGCGTCGAAGATTCTGCACGATTCGAATAAGAATAATGATACATATGCATGGGCATAAATAATCGGAAAGACTACAAAAGAAGCACAACGTACCTATACGCAAAGAAGCCCTTAATATGGCTTCTTCAAGCCGTTGCTCCTTCTCAAGGAGGCGCGCTCGCCGGGGTTCGAGAGTAGATTCATGGCCGCCGGTCCATAAAGAGAGTGCGTCCGCCACGTCCTCCGAGCAGCCTGCTTCAAGGCCCTTTCCCCCCATTCCTCCAAAGGGCCTATAAATCGCCGCCGAATCCACGAGGGGTCCTCGTAAAAGATTACAGCAGGATAGGGCTTCTTCGGAACCCTGGCGTTCTGAGACGCGTCTTTGGAACGCCTTATAGCCTCAGCCAACTGTGCAGCTTCCTCAGCGGCTGAACTGGGAAAAAGTAGTTCAGCGTTTGATTCCGGTAAGGCCAACGGCTCACCTTCAAGGATGGGCTCAGACTCCGTTAAAGAGTCGAGCAAATTAGTAGCCACTAACCGAAGCTCTCATAAAGCGACGATGCATGGGGATGACAAACCAACTGAGCCAGACGCTAACAAACCCCACGAAGAATGTCTCCTCATCCATGCCGGGAGCTGCGATGGATTCGAAAGACGTCGGCGACATTATGGGAATGTAGTATTGCGGCAGATCCGATTCATTAGTTGGCAGTTTCTTCGGGCCAAACCCAAAGGGGTCTTTCATGTTTGCAAACTTCGGGGCTGTCTTTAATAAAGCGTCCTCGCGAAGGAAACGAGCAATGAAGCTCTTGAAAGTAACACCCTGCTCTTCGGATTCGGTGAATAATCGGTCGAAGATACCTAGCGCCCTGATTAAACTAGGACGCTTGTGGCGGACGGCATTCTCAGCAGACAGGCCGTCAACCGGGGCGGGCTCGGGTTCAAAAATGTACTCGTCAGAAGGCAGCAACTCCTCATACAGACTACCCCTGGTTGGCAACCCCGAAATGTCATAAAACTCTGCCAGAGAGATCGAGACCTCGCGATCTCCTAAAATGAAAGTGTTGGTGGGAAGATTCCATTGGTTCAAAAACGCCTTGACCTACCACACATCCGGGGACTTATAATGGAAGAGTGACGCGTATATTGCCTGATAAAGCCCGACTTTCTGCAGCCGCACACGATGGGCAGAAAGAATGTAGCGAGCCCAGAGAAGGTAGCCCGTAGGGTGTCGAGGAGTGAGCCCTATCTTATAAATTTGCCCCCACGGGTGGGCCTCACCCTGGCAGATACGCCGCCCCAAGATGTCTATGGCCGGGATCGGATGGTTCGGAATACCGGTCGTCGAAGGCTCGAGCCTCCCCGTTGGAGTCCAGTTGGGCATTTCCACAGCAAAAACCGTCCTCGGAGGGTCCATCGGTAAGAATGGGAAAGTGGGCTCCGTCGGTACCGCGCAAAGAAAACTCTGGCGACCCTGAATAATCTGACTATACCAAGATCCCCATTGAAGAAGGTTGGTGCAGTTCGGGTCATGGGCCCGGATCATCGCCATCGCTTCCTCATCAGATGGTGACTGAGGAAAAGCAGCCTCCGAGCGAGAAAAGGGAAAGCACGGAACAGAAGCCATCGCACCTGTAATCCAATAAAAGAAGACCGTTAAAAGCAAAGTCAGCGATATATATCCATGCATGAACATGAAGACTAGTTAAAGAAAGCAACAGCAGAGTTTCTGGGACCATTGGTTACAAAACACATGGGCCCCACAGAATCAGGATGATGGCTCATTAATAATGAGGCCAAATAGTTACAATAAAACAAAGGGAATATCCTCATTAAATAAAGAATGGTAACCCTACACATTCCCCCAACAGGATCTGTCTCGGGCTCTACAATGGATCCAACAAGATCAAAGGAATTAAATTCCCACAGAAGACATCATTACAAAGCTCCTGTTTCATTAATTGCAGAAGGACAACCTCGGGTCAAGAGACCCCAAGAAGCCTCCGTGTGAAGAAACTGAGTTCTTCATTGGAATTAAATTCCTTATTAAGAGAAGGGAATTAAATTCCCAGAAACATTTTTGGATGGAATTAAGTTCCATGGAGTTGAAACGCCATCATCATCTCCCCAAAGATCATCTAAACCCTAACAGATCTACAGTTCGAAGGTTAGGTGGTTTCCTGTTCTTATGGAAAAACTTGAAGAAAAATAGGTTCCTTGTTGAAAAAGAGTAAAAACCCTTGTTTTGGGATTTAAAATCCAAAGGAATGTGAAAATTTACTGTTTGTCCAAGAACATTACCTGAGGAAGAAGGGTCACCTGAACAGAGTTAAACTCTGAAGATTGTTTCAAGACAGAGAACTAAGCTCTGGAAGCGAGAATTAAATTCTCAAGGGAAAAAGTTCTCAAAAGAAGAAGATGAACAAAGTGAACGCTCTTCTGAAGAAACATGAGTATTTATAGGAGGTGATGGAAACATTTCATCTCCCCAAATCCCTAGAGGAATCCAACGGTCACAAAAGGTGACAGCGTTGCACTCACGTGCGGACACGTGAGAACAAAGGTGTGCGAGCATTTGTTTCCTGATTTAAAATCAGGAAAGCCTACGGAAATGGCTTCAGAAAAGGGTCACGTGCTCACACGTGACCAGCAGCCATGTGTTGGCACGTGACATCTAAAAGCATCGGCAAGGAAAATTCAGTTTCCCAACTACATCAAAGAAAAAGGCTTCAGAAAGGGTCACGTGCTCCCACGTGACCAGGGTCACGTGTTGGCACGTGACACTCAAAAGCGGCAGACTCAATTCCCTGATTGAATCAAGGAAAAGGCTCCAGACGAGGGTTACGTTGTCACACGTGACCAGGGGTCACGTGGTGGCACATGACAGCTAAGCAGCGACCAGAAAGCAGAGCGTAGAAAGAAAGAAAAGGGCTCGTTCCAAGGGGGTCACGTGCCCACACGTGACCAAGGGTCACGTGCCCACACGTGACCAAGGGTCACATGGCCACACATGACCAGCTTTCAAAGCCTATCTGTTAACAGAATTAAATTCTGAGAAAAGACCTCTTAAATCTTTCCAAAGCAACCGACTGAATTAAAGATTTAAAGGTGATTAAATATCATCTATCTATAGGAAAATCTCGAATTTGGAAAGATTTCCCCGTAAAATCTAACCGAAATAACAAAGGAGAATCTCTGGATTTAAAATCCAATGGTGAATAAAATTCACCTAATAATCCAAAAGTCCAAAACGAATGATGGATACAAATCAAATCTCTCAATGAAAGATTCATCAAAAACTAATTGACTCGGCTGCTTCTCCTATAAATAGGAGCCAAGAGACACACAAAAAGGATATATATGCAGAGGGAAGAAAAGAGAGAGAGCCTTGATACTTTGGAGGAATTTGGATCTTCTGCAAAAGAAAACCCTAGGTAAGAAAGGGAAGGCAATTTGAAAGAAAAGAGAATTTAATTCTCAACAGAGTTTAACTCTGATATAAAAACAGAAGAACATAGTTCTCTCTTTGGTGGAGGATCTGTAAAGTGCACATCTCCCCTTGAGTTGAGAATTTAATTCTCAATGGGTTGAGATCCTGCCATGCAGATCCAAAGCATAGAGAGGGAATGGAAGCACGAGAATTTAACTCTCACAGAACTATAGGAATTTAATTCCTTTAAAATAAAATTAGGGTTGACCCTGTGTTATGGGAAATTAATTCCTTCAGAATGAAAAGAATCAGGGTTTAACCCTGGTTAAGAACTTAGTTCTGTTAAAACAACAGGAATTTAATTCCCTTAATCTCATTCCCCAGAATAATTCTTTAACAGAGAGTGGGAGTTTAACTCCTTAAAGCTTATTAGGGTTTAACCCTATTCAGTTCTTCACATATATGAGGAATTTAATTCCTACAGAAAATTCAGAATTCAACTCTGTTCCAGAATATGAACCTTCAAAAGGAAGTAGGAATTTAATTCCTCTGAAATTATTGCCAGGGTTCAACCCTACGAGGAATTTAATTCCTGAAAGGGATTAACAGATCTTCTAAAAAAACATACAGGGTCACGTGTCACCACGTGACCCCCAAAAAGATCTACAGAAAAGCCCCTTTGAGGCAGTGCCTCACGTGACCCACGTGACCCTTGGCAGAGGCTTTAACATACTCCATTTAAACACCCGTCACATGATGGCACGTGATGCTCCAAAAGATGCGATATTCTCAGCAGAACAAATGAAGGGAGGGCGCCCTCACGTGCTACCACGTGACCCCTCTTGCCTTAGCGTCTAACGCTAAATTGGAACGCCTGAATCCAGTGTTAAAACACTGTTTGGCCTTAGTGTTCAACACTAATCAAAGAGCTTTATTTGCAGTGTTCAACACTGATTACCTTAGTGTTTAACATTAATTTGAGATCTCTGCTGCCAGTGTTTTGATCTGTTTAAGTGTTTACCACTAATTTGAAAGCCTTGTTGCTGGTGTTTAACACCAACTATCTTTTAGTGTTAAACACTAACTTATCGATCTCATTCCCAGTGTTCAACACTGATTGGTCTTTAGTGTTTAACACTAGGCATTAGCCCAATTGGCTAAATGGCCAGAGGCAAAGCCTCTCCTTCAATGGACCAACAGAGGGCCAATATTTTGGACTTAGCCCAAACTGGCCATAAGTCCTCAAATCATCTTGAACTGAGCACATCTGCTCTTTCAAACCACTCATTGGTTCAAGGGTACATCTCTGAACTCCTCTGATATTTGTCGTTGTAATCCTTCAACGTCTTCAGAGAGGTGACGGGTCCCGACAACCACACATCAACACGGACTGTGGGGTCCTTAAACTCATGGACTAATGCGTCCTTAAACACACCCATATGGACTGTGGGGTCCTTAAACCCATGGACTTATGCGTCCTTAAACTACAAATGGACCACCACGTCCCTAAACTGGTAATGGACCACTACGTCCCTAAACTGGAAATGGACCACTATGTCCCTAAACTGGAACAATAGAGCCCAAACGCTCTTTTGTCGGATCTAAACGATCCCGTTAAGTCGATCTTAGTCCCAAACTGGACTAACGTATCCTTAACAACCGTTTAAGTTGATCTTAGCTTCAAATATGGATAACGTATCCTTAAACCTTCAAACAGACTTTAGTCCCAAATTGGACTATGGATCACCCAACCAATTTTGGTCCAAGGGTACATCTCTGAACTCCTCTGACACCTGTCGTTGTAATCCTACAACGTCGTCAGAGAGGTGACGGGTCCCGACGGCCATACAATCAATGGACCACTATGTCCTTAAACTGGAACAATGGAGCCCAAATGCTCTTTTGTCGGATCTAAACGATCCCGTTAAGTTGATCTTAGTCTCAAGTTAGACGAACGTATCCTTAACAAACGTTTGAGTTGACCTTAGCCTCAAATATGGCTAACGTATCATCAAACCAAACCCCCAAACCCAAATTTAAGATAATACGGATTTGGACTAGTCCACGCCCTACGGGCGACGACATAACTCGGTCTCCGTAAACAATCCACGGGCAACAAAACATAAAATAGACACACACGACACGAAGTGATCATCTGTAGAAGGAGAAAGTTGTTACCGCGATGCGGTAGCGTAATTAACAGCATGGGCTTGCGCCTGCAGGGAAGAGCGTCCCCACAATCAAAAACCCCTCAAGCGAGGGGGAATCTGACGAAGTCTGCTACATCGGCCGCATCCGTTCAAACCTTCGATGTATGGTGCCATAAATCAACTTGGTATCTTCGGAGAGGTGAACGGATAGCACCAATTAGCATCTGCCCCGAATCTCAGTTCCAAGACATCGCAGTCTTGCGCGCCGTCTTACGAAGGGGAACATGTGTATTGACCCCATCATATTATTTCTGCAAATATATACCTTTACGATGTTAGAATTCTACTTGAGATTTGATTTGGGATATTAAGTGATTCATTGAGATTGGATATTGGACATACATATGGGATTACTGATTTGTACATTCGGGATATAGGAGATTACTTGATATTGTACATTGAGGAGATGTGAGACTTATATGATGTGAGAGTCCAACTTGGAGGCTGATTTGAGGAATTGGGATTTGGGTGTCTTGATGGATTGTGATCCTACTGTTCCCCTCCGAATGGCGGCGGAGACGACGTGAGGACGTCTTGCCTGAGATTCGGGGCAGATGCTATATGGTTTTATCCGTCTACCTCTCCGAAGATGCCAAGTTGATTTATGACACCGTGTATCGGAGGTTTAGACGGATGCGGCCGATGTAGCAGACTTCGTCAGATTCCCCCTCGCTAGAGGGGTTTTTGATAGTGGGGAGCTCTTCCCTGCAGGCGCAAGCCCCTGCAGTTAATTACGCTACTGCATCGCGGTAGCCACTTTCTCCTTTTCCAGAATTTCACTTCGTGTCGTGTGTGTTTGTTTTGTTTGTGGTTGCCCGTGGATTGTATACGGAGACTGAGTAATGCCGTCGCCCGTAGGACGTGGATTAGTCCAAATCCGTATTTACTTAGATTTGGGTTTGGTGTTTTTAGTTTAAGGATACGTTAGCCGTATTGAGGCTAAGATCAACTTAAACGTTCGTTAAGGATACGTTAGTCCTGTTTGAGACTAAGATCAACATAACGTGGTGATCCATTTATTATATGGCCGTCAGGACTCGTCACCTCTCTAACGTCGTTGAAGAATTACAACGATAGGTGTCAGAGGAGTTCAGAGATGTACCCTTGAACCAAAGTTGATTTGGAGTTTTATAGTCCATTTGAATGTTTAAGGGTACGTTAGCCGTATTTGGGGCTAAGATCAACTTAAACGGGACCGCTTAGGTCCGGCAAAAGAGCGTTTTGAGGCTCTATTGTTCCAGTTTAGGGACGTAGTGGTCCGTGTTCCAGTTTAGGGACGTGGTGGTCCATCGCCAGTTTAAGGACGTGGTGGTCCATCATTAGTTTAAGGACGTTTCGGTCCATCGCCAGTTTAGGGACGTGGTGGTCCATTATTAGTTTAAGGATGTTTCGGTCCTATATTAGTTTAAGGACGTCTCGGTCCACGAGTTTAAGGACCCCGCAGTCCATATTCATGTGTGGTCGTTGGGACCCGTCACCTCTCTGACGTCGTTGAAGGATTACAACGATGGGTGTCCGAGGAGTTCGGAGATGTACCCTCGAACCGGTCGTAAATTGATTTAAGAGAGCAAACTTGCTCAGTCAATTTAATTTGAGGACTTACGGCCAAAAATTGGGCTAAGTCCAGTTAAAAAAATATTCAACACTTTTATTTGTTGTTGGTCTGTTAGACCTATGCCAGGGCTTGGCCCATTTTTAAAATAATGCATTGCATTATTTTCTATTTTTATTTGGACTAGGCTCTGCCCTTTTATAAATGATGTAGAGCATCGATTTTGTTTGGGCTCTCCTCTCTTTTTTTTATTGCTTTGCAATTTATTTTGGCCTGTTGGTCTTTTTGATTTGGGCCTGGCCCTTTAGGAAATGCACTATATTTGTCAGGCGCTTTGCGCCAATTAGAGAGCGCAAGCGCTTGTAATGTTGACACGTGTCGCGCAGGCGCAGTGCGCTGCGCAAGTGCGCTGCGCTGCTGACACGTGGCGCACTTTGGTGAGTTGCGCCAATTACAGAGAGCAAAGCTCTATTTCAAAAGCGCGTAGCGCAAGTTGTTCTGTAGCTGACACGTGGTGCTCTCCCAAGAGCGCAACAGCGCAGTTTGGAAGTGCAAAGCACTAAGAATTTTTTAGATTCAAGAACAGAAGTGCAAAGCACTATTTGATTTCTTGATCTAATTTAGATCAAAGAAAAGACAAGT
Organism: Agapanthus africanus; assembly: GCA_030015575.1. NCBI lineage: Eukaryota > Viridiplantae > Streptophyta > Magnoliopsida > Asparagales > Amaryllidaceae > Agapanthus > Agapanthus africanus. The sequence continues at coordinate 749,440,385 of CM057340.1, read as the reverse complement.
TTTTCTTGTTTTTCTTATCTCAAAAAACCAAAGGTTCATAAAAGTGCAAAGCACTATTTTATTATTATTTTTTTATTTTTATTAAAGATCATTGGTCTTATTTTTAGATCTATGATCTGTTCATAAGAGAACATTCTCTTTTTTCTAAAGGTTTTTTCCTTTTTGTTCTTGAGGAGTTCTTCAGAGTTCTCTTTCTTTTCTTTTTTTTTTAGAAAATGTTGATGCCTTTGAATTGAGGCCTAGGGTCCTTTTTATAGTGCCCATGAATTAGTTAAATTTGTTAAAGAGATATTTCTCTGAGTGATTTGGGGAATTTTCCCCACCGTTGGATCTTTGATCCAAGGGCTTCTGTTTTACAGAAGAAAATCTTCTTGTTTTAATAAGAACAGAAAGATTTCTTTAAAATCTTAATTCTGTTTGGCGAAAATGCCCTAGCGCGTGACACGTGTCGCGCAGCGCACAGCGCAGCGCAACTGCGCTAGCGCATCTGCGCTGACACGTGTCGCGCAGAGCAGTGCTTGCGCAACTGAAGTGTTGTTTCCTTTAATTTTAGTTTAAATAGAGCTTTGCTCTGATTGGGCGGGCCTTCTTGGACGCTGTGCTGACGTATCAGCTCCTGACATGTGGCGCGTTGCACCCGAGATTTGAAGCGTTGCTTCAAAATTTTGAATTTTGAATTTCAACAGAGCTTTGCTCTGATTGGGGGAAACAAATGCCCCCCCCCACCGTTGTGCTCACGTGGCGCACACGTGAGTGCAGCGGTGGCAAACTCCTGATCGTTGGATCAAGGGGTGAGCTCAAGGGGCGCAAGCGCCTTATAAATAGGACCTCTGGCCCTTAGAAAAATCTCACCATTTTCTAGATTTTGATTTCCAGAGCTTTGCTCTTGCTTAGAACTCCAGAGCTTTGCTCTCGTTTCCAGAACTTTAGAGCTTTGCTCTCATTTTCCAAGTTAGAAAACTTTAGGTAAAATTAATCTTAAGTTAAATTAATTTTAATTAACCAATAGAGCTTTACTCTCACAGATCTTTTGATCTAAAGAGATCCCCATTGGGGTTTCATAAACAGAGCTTTGCTCTCAAGAACTTATAGATCTGCAGAGATTTTGTTCATGGGTTCTAACCCATGAACAGAGCTTTGCTCTTGAATCAACTGTAGATTTTTTAGATTTGAAAAATGAAGAGCTCATTATAAGTTTTCATGGATTTTTCAAAGTCCCAAAAAAATTTTAAAAAATTTTTAAGTGTTAAAATTTTCTGATGGATCTTTTCCATTATTATCACAGAGCTATGCTCTTTTAAGGAATTTTATTCTTTTGAGACCAGAATTTGACAAGTGTCATTCTGTGACAGAGCTTTGCTCTGAAAGAGGAGATTTTCTCCTTGTCTCTAAGGATTCTTTTATTATTATTATTAGTGGGAATGTTTTCCTGGGGACCAACTGACAATCTCATTCAATGATGAGGTTGTCTTATTAACTGACATATTGTCATCCAGATTTTGTGGGTCCCCCTTCGGTCTTCTACCCGCCGCACTGCTGTGTGGTGTAATTAATTAATTTTAATTTAGTTTTTAATTTAATTAATTGATTAACGTATTTTTCTTTTTTAAACGCCAAGCGTTGGAATTACAACACTAACGGCTAGATTGTTCTTTTGCAGCGATCATGTCTCTCGACACCTCATTCCCGTTTGCTCGTTCAGAGGAGGGATTTCCCGAAGCGCCCTTGGATCGTGAAGTCCTGGCCATGATTGGAGAATACGACCCGGAGTACAAGAGTCTCCACCTTTGGGGGTCGTGGTATAACCAGATCATTATGGGTCGACGCAGCTTCACATGCGCAGTGCCGTCCGAGCCCATCACGGCGATTCACTATGCTACCCCATCCTCGGTGCAGTATGCCGTGGAGTTGGTGGATTGGACATCGAAGGGCTTTCTACATCTTGCCATAGATGCGATACCGGTTCAGCGTCCCATGGTTTTGGACATCCTAGGACGCCGTATCTGTCAAGGTGAAGCACGACCCTGGGGGCAATCATGTAATTTTGGTCTGATCCCCCGCCACTCGATTGGCTATCTGCCGTGGGCCCGGTACATCCTGTCGACGAAGAAGTCGCAGTTGATAAGATTAGGACTGTACACCGCGGTCTACGTCACTCTCTTCCAGTATCCCACGCTCCCCACCTCGTGGTTCAAGGCTTTCCTGGAGCAGTGGAATATTCATACCCACACTTTCCTTGCCATGGATCGGGAAGTGTCCATCTCTTTGGAGGAGTTTACGGAGGTATCCGGCTTACCAGTCATGGGGGAACACTATGAAGAACTGCTCCCGACAGATGAGTACGTCTTCAGTGCTAAGCCGGTGGTAAGGGGGATCACGCCGAAAAACGCTGTTCAACACCAATTCCCAAGCCTGATCAAGGTGTTGAACATCTACGAGTCTCTTTTTATCGAGCATGGGAGTCGAGGAGTTAATTTTGAGGATTTCATCGCTCGTTTCCTTCGCCCAAGCGTCATCTCATCAGAAGCTACCAAGTTTGCCACCCTGGATGACCCTTTCGGTCTAGGTTTGGATAACCTGCCGGTGAAGGAGATAGACCAAAAGGGTTTTTTTCTTCCGGACTTCCCGACTATATCTTTTGCAGAAATTGCGACCCCCGGGATGGACGAGGAGGCCTTTTTCCTAGGATTTCTCGGATTATGGCTGAGTTGGTTTGCGATCCCAATGCACTCTCATCGTATGCGGCCCTCTGTTTTTTACCCAGCCCACCGGATGGCCATCGGGGTAAAGGTGGCTGTGGGGATCGCCGGCTTGGCGCACTTATACTATGGCCTCAGTCGAGCAGCGGATGCTAATGAGCCCGGGGTACTGCACGTGGTCTTCCCGATGCATTACTTTGCATCGTGGCTCGAGCTACACACGGCGGGTGTCTTCGGCATGCATAAAAGGCCCTCGTTCTTTGACAAGTGCGGTTTTCCTCGAATTATACAGCTGATCGGCGCATCAATTGTAACCCCATCACCGCGGAACGCCAGGGGCTTACTCCTTCGCCCTCATACCGTTGGAGCCGGGATGTCCTTTGTCGATAAGGTATTGACCATTGGAAAGGTGTCTACCGCTGCGACACGGCCATTACAGGATGTCTTTAAGGATGGAGCCTCAGTTTTGACGGCTCGGGAGACCCTTCACTTATATTCCATTAGACCGGGTTTCCTAGTTTTTAGGCAGAATGGTGTGGCAATTTTTATGAGCTACAACCCGTATCGTTTTGCTCAACAACTGGGCTATGATCAAGGGGTCTCCTTGGAAGCCTTCTTGCTGGAACCCGCTGCCACTGAAGAAGGGATGGAGAACGCGCTGCACCATTTCATGCGCCTGAATACGAGCTCTCATTTTTTTATCAATGCGCCGGCTTACACTCCGCGACTCCTCAATGTGTACAAAGACTGGTACAATCATGCAACAGGAGCGGTTATAAAGGAGGAAAGGCGACTGCTGGTCGATCATAAGGGTGTGCCTCCAGGTACCGATCGCAACGCTCCTTTGGTTCCTAGGACTCCAGTAGTCGCTCCTCTAAAAGAGGTTAGAACCGGGCCACCGCGTGCGCAAAGTCCTCCACGTGGATTGTCGCTCCCTGATGTCACAGATGCACCTGCAGCGCCCTGTGCTCCAGTAGAGACAGTGGTTGTATCCACGCCGGAGTCTGACGTGGGTGCGGACATCGGGACCCGCCGTCCCAAGGTGGCTGCTAAACGTAAATCGATCCCGCGTGCACCTAGGGTTGGCGGGCAAAAGAAAAAGAAGTCGCTCTTTGCTGCGGATGTCGCGTTTGGTCAGGAACCCCATGCTCCCTATGCCGAGGGCCTGAGTGAATACGAGACTAACGAGGGATTAATCATGCCACCCCCGGATGATACAGACTTGGAGGCCGCTCTCGAAACTTCAGCGTGGTTGGCAAGGCGTGACACATGGCTAGCTATGCTTGCGCAATCAGGTAACTACTAGTCACATTTTCTTTATTGCAACATATCTTCCTCATTGCCTTTGACTAACGCTTTTCTTTCTTTTCTTCCAACAAGCATTACTGATGAAGAAGCCATTGCCGCTTCTCTGAAAACTTTCCAAGTGGAGGAACGTCTTAGAGCGTCCATGGGCCTTAGTAAGTTTCGATTCATCAAGTTTTTATTCTCCTTGTGTTATGATCAATCTAACCTCTCCCTTTTTATTGCAGAAACCACAATGTCGTTCCCGCCTAGCGACGCAAATGTTCTGCCAGCTGTCGACGTTCCCGCTTCCTCTGGGCCACCGCAGGAGGTTCGTCTTGGAGAGCCGATGAGAGATCCCTTAAAGGCTCTGGAGGCATCTTTAAATGAGGTTGACGATGCTTCGATAAAGGAAGCGTCAAAGAGGTCCATTGTGACGGCCCGGGAGGAGAGGAAATGGTCGAGGCGCGAAGCAAAGGCGCCCAGGGCTGCTTTGGCCATTAGAGCGGGCCCCAGCACCGTTCCTCAAGCCGACACTCCGTCAGAAGAGTCCCCGGTCGTCCTGTCTATGGCTCAAAGACAGGCGATCCGTGCCAATAGAGAGGGTAACGACAAGTCTACCTCAGGTAATACTTCTTTCAGAATTTCGTCATAAAACTCATAAAGTTGTTGGTTCTTATATATTTTATCTTGCAGGGCCAAGTCCGACCGAGGGGGAGGCGGAGACCGTTGAACCCAAGGAAGCAGAGGAGGCGGCACCTACCGAACCCAAGCCGACGGTGGGCAACGTTGCTGAGGCTTTGGAGCCTGAGGTGGAGGTTGGGGGGTCTGTAGCCGAGAAGGTCATTGATGCCGATCCTGAAGTGGCGGCAGATGAAATGATCATCATAACCGAGCCCAGGGTAGTAGCGGACGAGGCGCTTGAGGCCGGCGACCTTGTGGTGGCGGCGGAAAAGCCGATGGAGATCGTGGAGCCCGAGGAAGTAGCGGGTGAGATGGGCACGACTCTTGGGGAAGAGTCAGCCGCTCTCTCTCAAGAGTCCGGCAATGCTCCGATCATTGCCCTCCCCGTCTACGATCTTCCGCCGTCTCCTGGCCGCGTGAGCACGACAACGGTCCCCATCGAGTCGGGTGATGAGGCCACGGGCGGTGGCCTCATGTCAATAGAAGAGGGAGTTGCCTCCGTTTCAGCCGGTAGCTCATCAGGTAAATCCCAGGTTTCTGTCTTTCTTTACCTCACAATCTTTTCTGACAAGTTCACCTTTTCGTAATGCAGGTGCAGCCAGTGTCGATGCCCCACTGCTCGAGGGAGCGCCTTCAACGACTGCCTTGGCGGTAGTTACCTCTCAACCTTCTCTCATACCCTCGAAGATGTTGGAAGGTATGGGTTTGCAATTTATTAATCTTATCTTCCAGACGCATAATTTGTGTACTAAAGTCACACTGTTGTGTCTTTCAGGAGTGCTTTTTGACCATCTCTATCAAGTGTTGCTCCCACACTTCTCCTTCCCATCTGAATTCGCCTCTCCCTCTGGTGGCGCTGGTGAGTACCGTTCCCGATTGATATCTTTGTTTTTTCAGTGGTAGAATTATTTCTAACTCTCTCTTGTCCTGACTGCAGTGTTACAAATCGAAGGGGGAGAACAAAGATCGGTTGCGCCACCGGCCCTTCCGGCCTTGCCACCTACTTCAACCGGTATAGTAAACTATCTTGTCAATGACTTTCTCCATATCTATTGAATCATCATCTAATCGCATTTTGTCTTTTTCAGCTGTCGTTCCAGTCTCGGTGCCTTTTGAGTCTCATATTGCAATACCGGGCGGCCCTTCCCAGAGACGTCCGTCCTCAAAAGGAGCGGCGAATAGTCTGCGCATGTTAAGCGACTACATCGAGGAACTCAATGTCGAGACTCCTACATCTGCTGAGGACTTCTCCACGACGGTTAACCCGATGTTGGTGATATTTGCCACCATCCATGACGAGGGCATTGTCGCCTCTTGGGTTAACCATTGTCGGGAGATTGAGGCTCGCCTCCATCAGCTGGAGTCGATGCGTCTATCCCCCGAGACTTTGGCCGTGAGCACTCAACGGGGAGCATGGCTCGAGCAAAGCACTTCTCATTTCCGTCATTTGGAACAAGAAGCAGCTTTGAGGCTGAAGGAGTGCCAAGAGTCTTCAAGCGAAACTGCTCGCCTGCGTGCTGAAGTTGAGGCAAACGCCGCTGAGGTAAAGGCCGTCTTCGAGGGCCTTCTGGAGCGCATCTCAAATAGGCTGAAACTGAAGCGGGCACTTGATGTCGCCGAGCATGACACTCCAGGCCGTGAAGCTGCTCATCAGGCCGTCAGGGATCAGCTTGCATCTGTCGCGCAGCAACGGGCCCAAGTAGAGGCGGAGTTGGCAGTGGTGGCCGATCAGGAGAAAGTGGGGAAGGAAGTGCTGCGAACAATTGCTAGAGCTATGCAGGACGCTTCCTTCTCAGTAAATCTCCTTGTATCGTTTGTACTTATACATAAAATATATATATATATATATATTTTTCATCCTTTGGCACAATGTATCCTGTACTCAATCAAGTTTATGAATAAAAGATACACATTTTCTGTAATGTCTTGTGTCATTTTTCCGCCTTTTCTTTATTTTACTATCAGCATGCCTCCTTTAGTAAACATGGTCAACAGATAATAGAGCACGCATCTTGACTTTCTTAAGAAATAGTGATGGCTTAGGCCGCAGGTTCAGATCTGCTGCCTAAGACTTTTCAACTCTATAAGCCACGAGGGTCTCATAGGGATTTTTCTCCCTACGGATCGAGAGGATCTCGTAGGTGAGTTTTTTTCTCCTTAGGAATCGTGAGGACTCCTAAGTGTGGTTTTCTCTTATAAGTCGTAAGGATCCTATAAGAGAATTTTTCCCTCTTACGAGTCGAGAGGGCCCGTAAGCGGTTGTTTCCCTCCTTGTCGAGATTCGACTTTGGAGAGTGAGACCCGTGAATAGTATGCAAGAGATCTTTTTGGATCGACTTGCAGGGTCCCATTGTTCAAGAACCAAGTTTTTTAGTCCTTGCTGCCTGAGGCTTCATCTTGCAAGTTGAGACGAATCGGGAATTTCCCGCGGAGACACTGGTTTCTCTACGAGCCGACGCGAATCAGGAGGCTCTCGTCAAGGAGTGTTTGTATCCGTGAGTCGAGGAATTTGCTAGGGATTATTTGTTTCCCAAGCGCCAAGGATTATTTGTTTCCTTGGGGTTTGAAACGAGTCGAGAATTTCCCACGGAGGCACTGGTGGCTCTGCGAGTCGACGCGGATCAGGAGGCTCTCGTCAAGGAGTGTTTGTATCCGTGAGTCGAGGAATTTGCTAGGGATTATTTGTTTCCCAAGCGCCAAGGATTATTTGTTTCCTTGGGGTTTGAAACGAGTCGAGAATTTCCCACGGAGGCACTGGTGGCTCTGCGAGTCGACGCGGATCAGGAGGCTCTCGTCAAGGAGTGTTTGTATCCGTGAGTCGAGGAATTTGCTAAGGATTATTTATTTCCCTAGCGCCAAGGATTATTTGTTTCCTTGGGGTTTGAAACGAGTCGAGAATTTCCCACGGAGGCACTGGTGGCTCTGCGAGTCAACGCGGATCAGGAGGCTCTCGTCAAGGAGTGTTTGTATCCGTGAGTCGAGCAATTTGCTAAGGATTATTTGTTTCCCTAGCGCCAAGAATTATTTGTTTCCTTGGGGTTGGAAACGAGTCGAGAATTTCCCACGGAGGCACTGGTGGCTCTGCGAGTCGACGCGGATCAGGAGGCTCTCATCAAGGAGTGTTTGTTTCCCTGAGTTGAGGTATTTGCCGAAAACACTGGTTTCTTCGGAGTTGGGATGAATCATCGAGATTTGGCTTCGTCTTCTGGCGGAGCCTGTTGGGAAAGTATGGTTCCCTCTTTGTTTACGCCCTTGGATTGTATACAGGGATCGATGTGATCTTAACTGTAGGGCCAAAGTTTTATCATCATTTTTTTTTGTTTTATCTCCGCGATGCTCTATCATTTCAGCTTTTATATCGCGAAGGTCGCGATTGCCCAATCATTTCGGCTATTTTTCGCGGTGCCCAATCATTTCGGCTATTTATTTTATTTTTACTCGCTGCTTTTTATTGCGAATTGCCCAATCATTTCGGCTATTTTGCATGCATACATTTTTACTTGCTGCTTTTATCGCAAGTTGCCCTATCATTTCGGCTATTTCGTATGCATGTGCGGCCTATTGGTTTTTCGCCGGAAACCTGAAGTTAGACACCGATTTCGGCATCAGCACCGCTACAACTGGGATATTGCCAGGAGCGAATCATTATCTGCCTTTGTCGACGTCGAACAAGGAGGGCTTAGCGAACAGGGTTAAGGTCCTGTCGACTAAGGCTTTTGACTTCATGAGCCGTAAGGGTCTCACAAAGGTGTTTCTCCCTACAAGTCGTGAGGATCTTGTAGGTGTATTTTCTCCTTAGGAATCGTGAGGATTCCTAAGTGTTTGTTCCTCTGTAAGTCGTAAGGATCCTACAGGAGGATTTTCGTCATGCGAACATATCCCCAGTCACGGATGAGACTTGGTTAAGGAAATGTTTATTCGCGCCCGTGGATTGTATACAAGGGTCAGTATTGAACCACTTATAGGGCAATATCGGAAGTCGTGGGAGTTGCTTAAGCACAGGTTTAGGTCTCTGTAACTTAAGACTTTCAACTCTTATGAGCCGTGAGGGTCCCATAAGAGAGTTCTTCTTACGAGTCGTGAGGATCTCGCAAGTGTATTTTCTCCTTAGGAATCGTGGGGATCCCTAAGTGTGTTGCTCCCTTGTAAGTCGTAAGGATCTCACGCGGGTGGTTTCTCCTTACAAGGTCGAGAGGATCTTGTAAGTGTTCTTTAACGAGGTTGCGCCCTTTCGGGTTTTCACAAACACTCGCCGGTAGCCCTGCTGTTTTTACTCACGGAGCCCTTTCGGGTTTTCATCCGTGTCTATTTTGCTTATGGACATACCGTTTTTTTTTATTCTTTTTATTTATATTTTTTTTTTTACGAGGTCGCGCCCTTTCGGGTTTTCACGAACACTCGCCGGTAGCCCTGCTGTTTTTACTCACGGAGCCCTTTCGGGTTTTCATCCGTGCCCTTTTTGCTTATGGACATACCGTTTTTTTTTATTCTTTTTATTTTTATATATTTTTGTACGAGGTCGCGCCCTTTCGGGTTTTCACGAACACTCGCCGGTAGCCCTGCTGTTTTTACTCACGGAGCCCTTTCGGGTTTTCATCCGTGCCCTTTTTGCTTATGGACATACCTTTTTTTTTATATGTTTTATTTTTATCTTGTCAGCCTAAAGATGCTGCGGTAGTAGTTTTAAGATGTTTCGGTCTGCTATTAGTTTAAGGACATTTCGGTCCGACTTTGAGAAGGTTGGTTACTGCTGATAGAGTTTGAGCTTAGGAAGATAGCGAGCGGACATAGTCATCGTCATCTATCATTGACCTAGGCTGTGGCTCATTAACCGTAGTATCTCTTTAGGAAGCGACCGTTTATTGGCCTGAAAGGCCTTTCACCGTGCATGTCCATGAGTAGATAGGCCCCAACCCTGGTAGACCTTATCTATGATGTATGGGCCTTCATAGTTTGGCTCGAATTTTCCTCGCTTGGCACGATTGGAAATCATAGGCCTTTTGACCACTAGCATGAGTTCGCCTTGGCGGAATGTCCTCGGTCGGGTCAATCTTTCATATGAGCGCGTCATCTTTGCTTTATAAGCTTCCAGATTTTGCTGTGCTATGAGCCGGGTTTCATCAAGGGCGTCAAGCTCCTCAAGCCGAAGGTGAGCGTTTTCTTCGTCAGTCAGCTTGTAGTGGACTGCCACTCATAGAGAGGGTAATTCTATCTCGAGAGGGAGTACTGCTTCTGTACCGAATACCAACGCATATGGCGTTGCGTTCGTGGCCGTTTTAAACGTAGTTCGATACGCCCAGAGAGCTTCTTGCAGTCTTTCGTGCCAGTCTTTCTTATTTCGTGACACTGTTTTCTTCATGATCTTCGTCAAGGTCTTGTTGAAGGCCTCAGCTAGACTGTTAGCTCGCGGATTATAAACTGAGGAATATCTCCAGTCTATATTATGCTGTTGCGCGAAGCGACTGATTTTGTGGCTTCTGTAGGCTGGCCCGTTATCGGAGATGATTCGTCTTGGCGTTCTAAACTGATATATGACATGCGTCTTGAAGAAATGGAGGATATTCTCCGTCTTTACTTCCCTCAGCGGTACCGCTTCTACCCACTTAGAGAAATAGTCAGTCGTCGCTAGGATGAAACGATGTCCTCTAGACGATGCTGGTTCGATGGGGCCGACTATATCAGTCCCCCACATTTCGAATGGCCAGCTAGCCACCGTTGGATGTAGTGGATTCGGATGCTGATGGATGAAGTCCCCATGAATTTGGCATGAGTGGCACTTCTTCGCATATTCGAGGCAGTCCTGAATCATCGTGGGCCAGTAGTAGCCCATCCGTTTAATCTACAACTTCATTTTTGGGCCCGCTTGGTGGGAACCGCAGAGTCCATCGTGAACTTCCTGGACGACTCTTTTCACTTCGTCAGGTCCTAAGCATCTCAGCCACAGAGAACCAAACGACCTCTTGTACAGAGTATCATTGACGAAGGCGAAAGACAGAGCTCGTTTCATGAGCTGATGTCTTGTGGACTCTTCTTCAGGCATTTGGTAGGATTTAAAGTAGTCTATGAAGACTTCTCTCCAATCCTCGGTATTTTCCCAATCTTTTACTTGCAGGGTCGTCTGCTCGCTCGCTCCTTTTTCTTCGGATGATTCCGGAGATATTTCTGTTGGGACAAGCACCCGACGGCTTTGTACCACGATTCTAGCGTCATCGAGGTTCTCTTCAGCCAGCTCTTTAGCAAGTTTGGCCAACACGTCTGCTTTGCTGTTTTCCGTGCGCGGTATGTTCTCCAAAGTATAGGAGGGAATTTGGGTCAACAGTTGTTGCACCTTTTCCCCGTACTTCACCAACTCCGGTTTGCACGTTTGGTAGTCGCCGTTTACTTGACTAACGACCAGTTGAGAATCTCCGTATATGAGGAGGTTTTCAATTCCCATGTCAATGGCGATCTCAAGACCTGCTATCAAGGCTTCATATTCGGCTTCGTTATTCGTCCTCGGCTCTGTTAAGGAGAAAGAGAAACGCATTATCCCTCCTTGTGGAGTCACGAAGATGAGGCCTACCCCCGATTTGATTATAGGGGTACTTTGTTTGCGCTTCTTCATGGAAGATGCTCCATCAAAATAAAGTTCCCATTGGGTATCACCACTGTTGATCGCGTCAAACGCATGTTCGTCTGGCAAATCGCAATTCAGAAGAGAATCGGCAGGTATCGGTGCTGAGCAAGGAAGTCGGCGATGGCTTGGCCTTTCACCGCCTTGAGAGATTGATATGTTATCGAGAACTCCATCAAGAGCAGGGCCCATTTAGCGAGTCGTCCCGTCAACATGGCCTTCAACATCAAGTATTTAAGGGGGTCCACCTTTGAAATGAGACGGACTTCGTGCGCCAACGCATAGTGCCTGAGCTTTGTTATCGCGAAAATCAACGCCAGGCAATGTTTTTCAATGGGAGAGTAGTTGCTTTCTGCCCCCAGAAGAACTCGACTCAAGTAATAGAGAGCTCTTTCTTTCCCTTGGTCATTCTCTTGCGCCAATAATGCGCCTAAGGAACCTTCGAGGGCGGTTGTATAAAGAATGAGAGGTTTTCCCTTAACCGGAGCAGCCAACACTGGCGGGTTCTGCAGGTATTGCTTGATCTCGACTAGTGCGCTTTGGCATTTTTGATCCCAGACGAACGGAGTTCCCTTCTTCATCAGGTGGCTGTAAGGACGGCACTTGCCTGAAAGGTTGGCTATAAATCGCCGTATATACGCGAGCTTCCCTTGGAGAGACCGCAGCTGTTTGAGAGTTCTTGGCGGAGGCATTTCCATGATCGCCTTGATCCTTTGACGGATCTATTTCGATACCCCGGTGTCGGACGATGAATCCTAAGAATTTGCCCGAGGAAACTCCGAATGCACACTTAAGAGGGTTCATCTTCAAGTTGTATTGCCGAAGGCGTTGAAATACGGTCTTCAGATGCTCGAGATGTTCCTCGCCTCCTTTGATAGCAAAAGAGCGTCAAGAATGCTGAGTTGTGAGGGTAGCTTCCTCAGATGCGCTAAGACGTTGTAATCCACCTTATTCTTCTTCGGGCGGGGTCCTTGGCGGCTAGCTCTTCCACCACTTGGTCATCTAAGACGATATCTTCAGAGACCTTTTCTTTCCCTTTATCTTTTCTGTTTAAGGGTCCGAGGTTCTTTTCAGGCAGCGTCCGATTACGTAGCCGGATATTTTCGCAGACCTTCGGCTCTTCTTCTTTTCCCGGAGTGGATTCTTTAAAGAGAGGGGCAAGTTCCAACTCCTCATCAGAATCGCTCCCGAATTTAGGCACTTGTGATCCACCGGTGTTAACCATGCAACAATCGCCAGCAGTTCTTTTAAGCCCTTCTGTCGTATTTCTTTGCTCCCAACGAGTTTTGCGTTTTTCTCGCTTAAAGTGTTGTCGATGAGCAACATATCCTTACCACCATCTATCAAAAGCTTTGCACTCTTGAGTGGGGTGTGAAACCTTCTGATGATATAAGCAATAGGAGGGGTGCGTTTCCACTTCACCGGTGATGTTTCCTTCAGAGGATGGTAGCTTCATGCCCATTAATATGGTCTTAGCAAACCTTTTCCTCATCTTGAATTGGCTTTTGTCCGCAGTGGGTGTACTTCGCTCCAGCGGGAGTATCTCAATTCTTTCGTCAAGGCGCTGGCGTTTGGCCCTTTCGAATATAACCTCCTCGCGCTCCCGATCAGCTCTGCTTTTTAATCGAGCTTCGTTGAGGAATTCGTCAATTTCCTCATCTGATGGCCCCAGAATTATTGATTCAGGATCTGCCCCCAGCGTTTCAGTACAAGAAGTCTCATCATCGTTCGTGAACGAATGGGAAATCATATGACAGCTCGCCACGCATTCTTCAGGATTCATCTGACGAACTTTCTCCCTCACCTTCCTCTTGAAAGACGTGGTTGAGAAACTCTTGGAATGTAATGGGAGCCCCTGCCTTCTGGTTTTATTCCTCCAGCGCGTCAATTGTTTTTGCAGGTCCGTGCGCTTGTCGCCAGGCTTCACGGGCTTCTTTGACTTCTTTTTCTTCTTCTTCGAGGATTTTGACAGCTGGTTGCGAGTGCTTGAGCCACCACCATCGGTCTTTGGAGTTGGACGTGGCTTCAACATCCCTTCAATGACCTGTGGTTCCAACGGGTTCTTCCACTTGATCGCTGGACATGTCTGAAGATCGTTTAGCATCCTCTTTGTCTTGGCTGATAATACAACCTCCCAAGGAGTTTCTTCAACGACGGAGCATGTTGCCCCCGGCGTATTCGTCCCCTTAAAGGTGTGGGGCTGCGGGGGATTCACCTTCCATTTGTCAGATAACGCGAACTTGCCCTGTCGGTACTGGTTTTCAAGCCAATTTTGAAAACGTTAGCAATCTTCGATCGGATGACCCAGTACTCGATCATAAGGACAGTAGTTGGGCTCGTTGACGTCATTTGGTTGCAATGGACGTTTTGGATCCGGCAGATTTATGAGTCTGTTGCGTAATGCCAGCTCGAATAACCTTCTCGTTTTATCGCGGGAAACGAGTAAGAACGTCTAGTCTCTCCTCAAGGGCTAAGTACGGACGCACATTATTTTGACGAGCAACCGGCTTCGAGTCGCTCGGTTGTTGTTGAGCATTAGCGACAACGATCGCTTTTCCCTTCCCCTTGTCATTTCGGGAGTCCGGCTTTGGGAGAGGAGGTTTATGGCCCATCTGATCCATCTGTGCTAGCTTGTCAATCAAGGCCTGGAAGGTAGTGATTGAGTGATTTTAGCGTGCTTGCGCTTTCTAAAAGATAGATCAAAAATATTTGTAACCGCAATCAAGAACGGCGTCGCATGAAGCTAGCCGGTGAGTACGGGTCGGTCCACAGGGATGTTGTGAATTTCCGATTCGCGCTAACGAGTTAATTCCGAAGGGTGTTCGGATTAATTATTAAATCTAAAAATCTAATTAACCTAGGGCAATTATCTAGATCTATTCTTGCTAGGGCTAGGTTTAGGGATGGTTTGGAAATGTAATTAAATCTCACCACTTTCAATACCCGAATGAAGATCTGTGAGGAGTTATGGTAATTATCAATAGAGTGGATTAGATCCGTTCGGGAAGGTGTTCCTTCCTCTAGGTTCTTGTCCTTCCTTTAGAGATCCTTACCCTAACCTCCATGGAAAACATCACACCCGGGCCTTTATACTACGGTATCACCGCTACCTCGAGGGATAGAGTGCCGTAGGGAACGGTATGTGCATGTATGCATGGAGTCCTATTGTAAATGTTTGGTGGGTAAGAAAGGGATGAGAGATCTCATCTCTCAAAATCCTTCCCAAAAGCTAAACCCTAAACAAGTTCCTTGGGCATGAAATTAAATCTACCTAGGGCAAGGAATTGAAAACTACACTAGGGCAAGAAATTAAATTACTTACAGATGCATCCCTCCAATCATCCATGCAGGGTTGTCAGATCTGAATTTCTGAATGGAGAAGAAACACCGATGCTCTCCAAAAAGGATTTCTGAATTTTTATTAAAAGGAGGCATAGAGAATTACAATCTGTAGAGTTCCTATTTATAGAGAATAGGAAACCCTAGGTTACATTTTGATCCGCATATCTAAAATTACAAATATACCCCTAGGTCAACTTTTCAGCGCCAATAAACATTTTGGTAAAAATTTCATCCACTGAATCCTCTTAATGGCCGCGGATCCGCGGCCCCAGCCATGGTTTGGCCGCGGTTCCGCGGCCCAAACAAGGAGTTGGTGCTGAAACTTTGTGGGCTTCTTCTGGTAGTTTTGGGCTACTGTTTTCTTTACTTTATTCTTCATAATAACTTCTGATTCTCTTACAGATTTCCCAGTGAATAATTGTAGCTCAGTGGACTTTTAACCGTTTCTTCGAGACGAAAACTTGGACCTTGCGTTGCCTTGTAGTTTGTGAACTGATCTTTATGTAGGCTTGATCAAGATCCTTCTATTTGTTGGTTGCAGTTCCACTTTTGCATCGTCTTTTCTCTTTTTCACTGTTTTTTTGTCCGAAAGCCTGTAACCTGTAACATGTAGCAGACATGCGTCAAAAGCACCTGTTTATTTATAAAAAGAATAAGAATGGAGAATATAATAATGCAATATTATGGTGTGAACAAATACCCCCAAACTTATCTTTTGCTCGTCCTCGAGCAAACTTATTTTTATTCACTACAATCCTAACCACACTTTCGCAGGGAAACGCGATTGCACTGAGCACGTGCAACAAGCCGTTAAACCTCTAGGTGTCCCTAGTAGGAGGAGTGTTGTCTCCTGAGGGTTTTCAGCGGATTACACCCACAAAATCCTATCAATTTGGCCCACTGACTTTTATTCTCAAATTAGGTTTTCTAACAAGGAATTCTATTATCTTTGACCCGTAAATTATCCACCCATATTCTTCACACTTCCTCATTATTTAACTTAAGATTATATATATCCTTTAGACTACTTAGCTTTCAGCATTTCTTAAGTTTTACTTCTAGGGTTCCATCTCCACTTAGAAATTTCTATCAACTCTACTAAAGATACAAGTTCTATTCTTCATTCCTTTCTCTTATCTAAACTCTAATCACATACCCCTACGTGTGTGTATAAATCACCCCTACACTTGGAAATTCAAATCAAGCAATCATACCCTTGTCCGTTGTCCAAAGTACTAATTAGTTGGTGAATTTTTAATTGAATTTTGCTTACACATCCTTCATGCGATCGTTAATACTTCTTGAGGTACCAACGACCGATTACAAGACGTGTTTGCATATTAAAGCGTAATTCCTAGTTTTTGTAACACCCAAGGCTTTAGCAGTGACTCACAAACCAGTTGGTCTAAGGCACTAGGTGATGAAGCACCCTCGCTAAATATTTTTCTATTTTTTACAGCCTTAAGTAATCACAAAAACCAGTGTCCATTTTTTTTATTCTTTATTCACACTTATATATTTTATTTTTCATTTTCATTGTACTAAGGACTTTAGACAAGAGCATTTCAAGGTCTCTTCTACTATTCCAAGTTTCAAGGTGCGTGATTGTGCAAATTGTAGGGTATACATTTTCAGAATCTAGACTTAAGTTAGGAACTATTTTTCAAACTTATACTCTAATAAGAACATCAATACTCTTCCCTCATTTTGACTTAGCCCAAGAAGGGAACCCAAAATTTGCCTGTTTCTAAATAAACTACAAGGCATATACTTTCTACCGTTAAACTTTAAGAAAGGTTATTTTTAGGGTTTTTAATTTACTAAGTCTAAAATCTAGTTGTTCCTAGCCAGTTAACCTATCTGTTAAAATCAATCAAATATGGCCAAAATTGAATACAATATTTTTATAATTTTTGAAATTTTTCAAATTTTTATGGGTTTTCAAATAAATATGCAAATGCAAAAATATGTACAAATGAATGCGAAGGAAGAAGACGTACCGAGCATACCCCCAAACTTGAATTTGACAGTGTCCTCACTGTCATGCTAAACCAAGAGGGTCAAAATACCGGCACTTCCCTGTTTATTTATTTATAATTTTTTTTATTTTTTTATTTGTTTTGAAATTTTTTTTTTTATTTTTTTATAAAAGAAAACAAAAAATATATGTACATATATACAAAGGTCCCCCCCAAACTTAAGCTTGGCCTTACACAAGCCAAAGGTTAGCACCAACGATTCAAAAATCTTATCATGGTAAAGGTATAGTCGGTGCAAGAATGGGGTGGAGATGAAAGAGATGAAAAGCACGTGAGACCGTGTGGAAAGAAGAATGGTAGAATATGGTCTCGGTGGGGGAGAAGAATGGCGAAAAGAAGAAGAAAGTGGAGTACGATCTTGAGGGTGTAAATTGAGTGAATAAATTAGCGCAATTTGTGATGACCGATGTGTTAAAAGCGATTGCGCTAACCTATCAACCTGTCGAGAAATGGGATCAAATCCCTCAAGATTCGCAAGAAAACATGGGTACGCCGAACTTGGTATTGGAGATGAAAGCGTAACGGTCATTTGTTCGGTCGGAATAATGGGAAAGACGAAAGGGAGTGAATTAGGGATAGTATCTTTCTCACCGTAGTAAACTGTTTCGAACTTGAAAGATTTCATTAATGGTTCGAAACTACTATAATCAACCGAGTCTGCTGGCTCATCTGAAAATTTAAAGGACTCAAACTCGGGCGGTGAGACTTCAACATCGTCCGAAAAAGTGAAACACTTGTAAGTGTCATCGGCTGTGAGAACTGTGTCAGATTCAAAGGAAAAGTTTTCAAGCTCACAGTCGTCAAGCGTGAAATGAGGAGTGGTCGGAACGATGGAAAAAAGGGAGGGTGATTTAGGTAAAGGTTCAAGAGGATGAATTGGAAAATCCGACACATCAAAGAAAAATGGTTCAACCTCAATATGATCCTCACTACTCTCCTCAATATTATCCTCATAATTCTCCTCAATATTTTCCTCAAAAATTTGCTTATCCATGCCAATATCATCAAAATCAAGACGCATATGAAGTTCGGGAGAAACATTTAATAACTCGGGATGATGATTTGAACATAAAATTTCAATTAAATCGACAGGTTCATCATCCGAAATATTCCCGGCGTCTATATCCTCAATCAAGTGAAAATCAATTTTCTTAGACACCTCATCAAAAGCATGGATATTTATCGATTTAGGTTCTAGATGGGAGGTGTAAAGATCGAAAGGATTAAGTGTGGTTTCACTCGAAAGGGGTTCTTCACAATTTGGCAAATCAAACACTACAAAGTCGCACAACTCGTTTTTATTTTGAACTTGTGAATCATTTAGGACATTCGATGGAAAACTGGAGTTGTGGGCTTCAATTGGGTAAGGGTAGGTTTGATTTGGAAATCCTCTCACATTCTCATTCTGTCCAACCGCCTCCTCATACATTGAAAAATTTGGGGCTAGCGGGAAACTAGCTACCGGTTCAGCAGGTTGCATTAGGGCGGCCACGGACGCTTCCACATTCCTAACCATTTTATTTG
Source organism: Agapanthus africanus (assembly GCA_030015575.1). Taxonomy (NCBI): domain Eukaryota; kingdom Viridiplantae; phylum Streptophyta; class Magnoliopsida; order Asparagales; family Amaryllidaceae; genus Agapanthus; species Agapanthus africanus. The sequence continues at coordinate 749,422,200 of CM057340.1, read as the reverse complement.
TTGCTGCGATATACGCCTCCAACGCCTCTTCCAAACTAGACTTTGGTGGTAAGGGGGTTTCAGTAAAAGATTCAAAATTGGTTGGATATGTGAAACTCCCTAATGGCTGTGAAGAAACAGTGTCTAGTGAAGGTGGAAAAGTCGGGTAGGACTGACAGGAAGTGGGTGGTAGGACAGGGGTAGGGTCAACATATGGATAAGAAGGTGAATAGTCGTGTGGATCCCTAGAACTAGATGAGTGGAGAGGGGTGAAAGATCGACTGCGAGATTGAGCAATATGCTCAGCAATGGACATCGGCCTAGGAGTGACAGATGGACTTGAAAAAGTGGTGTCAACATATGGAGGTGGTGAAGGTTGACTCGGTTGACACAAAGTGGGTTGAAAAGTCAAACTGTTTCTCCTAGACTATGTGATCTTTCAACGATTTTTTAGGCATGGAAGGATTGTCTTTAAATTGACCGAACAGATTGACATATGACGCAAAATTAGGTTCGGGATACCAAAGTTCGGCTAATGATTTATTGTGTGGGGTACCCATGTTAGAAGAAGGGGAAAGAAGGAAAGTTGGTTGGTGCAAGGATCCATTTGAGGCCAAAAATTTTGCAAGTTTCTAATAAAATTTGTCCTTTTTATTTTTATTCTTTTTCTCTTTATTTGGAAAAATTTTGTTGCAAAAAGATTTTAGAGAAAAAAAATATGCAACAACAAAATATTACTTGCAATCAATTATTATTTTAAGCATATCACAAGAATCTTTATTTGGATAAAAAAATTGTTGCAAAAAGATATTCGAGAAAAGATATGCAACAACAAAATATTTCTTGCAATCAATTTAGTTCAAGCGGGGCCCAAAAATCCTGCACAAGACTTGTTATATGGAAGAGAAATATATTTTTAAAGTGCACAAAATCCTGCAGGCATTTCCAGAAAATATATTTCAAAATATACAGAAAAGAGACAGTGGGGCTTACAGAAAAATTTGCATAAGATGTTGTCACTGTACCGCCGCCATTCCGCGGTAAAAATGTGTTTGTGCCGCGTTTTCACGGCGAGATCGTCGGCTCGAGTCCCAAAAAAAAATCTGCCGCTCTGATTCCACTAGAAGGCCGCGGTTCCGCGGCCTAAGGTGGGTTTTGGCCGCGGAATCGCGGCGGGTTGGGGGAATTGGGTCTCCAAAAAATTTTCACTGTTCTGTTATTTGATTCCCCTTCTATTTCGATCTTCTGATTTCTATTTCGCCTTCTGGAAATTTCCAGATCGTCTTTGTAAATCCTGCAAAATTAAAACAACAAAGTATCCCTTCCAAAAATAACAAAATATATATATTTTTATATTTTTTGGATTTTTTAGATTTTTATGAATTTTTTAAATTTTGATTAACCCGAAATTGCGAAAAGGAAAGTTCTACGCCATTCCCAGCAACGGCGCCATTTGATTGAGTGATTTTAGCGTGCTTGCGCTTTCTAAAAGATAGATCAAAAATATTTGTAACCGCAATCAAGAACGGCGTCGCATGAAGCTAGCCGGTGAGTACGGGTCAGTCCACAGGGATGTTGTGAATTTCCGATTCGCGCTAATGAGTTAATTCCGAAGGGTGTTCGGATTAATTATTAAATCTAAAAATCTAATTAACCTAGTGCAATTATCTAGATCTATTCTTGCTAGGGCTAGGTTTAGGGATGGTTTGGAAATGTAATTAAATCTCACCACTTTCAATACCCGAATGAAGATCTGTGAGGAGTTATGGTAATTATCAATAAAGTGGATTAGATCCGTTCGGGAAGGTGTTCCTTCCTCTAGGTTCTTGTCCTTCCTTTAGAGATCCTTACCCTAACCTCCATGGAAAACATCACACCCGGGCCTTTATACTACGGTATCACCGCTACCTCGAGGGATAGAGTGCCGTAGGGAACGGTATGTGCATGTATGCATAGAGTCCTATTGTAAATGTTTGGTGGGTAAGAAAGGGATGAGAGATCTCATCTCTCAAAATCCTTCCCAAAAGCTAAACCCTAAACAAATTCCTAGGGCATGAAATTAAATCTACCTAGGGCAAGGAATTGAAAACTACACTAGGGCAAGAAATTAAATTACTTACAGATGCATCCCTCCAATCATCCATGCAGGGTTGTCAGATCTGAATTTCTGAATGGAGAAGAAACACCGATGCTCTCCAAAAAGGATTTCTGAATTTTTATTAAAAGGAGGCATAGAGAATTACAATCTGTAGAGTTCCTATTTATAGAGAATAGGAAACCCTAGGTTACATTTTGATCCGCATATCTAAAATTACAAATATACCCTTAGGTCAACTTTTCAGCGCCAATAAACATTTTGGTAAAAATTTCATCCACTGAATCCTCTTAATGGCCGCGGATCCGCGGCCCCAGCCATGGTTTGGCCGCGGTTCCGCGGCCCAAACAAGGAGTTGGTGCTGAAACTTTGTGGGCTTCTTCTGGTAGTTTTGGGCTACTGTTTTCTTTACTTTATTCTTCATAATAACTTCTGATTCTCTTACAGATTTCCCAGTGAATAATTGTAGCTCAGTGCACTTTTAACCGTTTCTTCGAGACGAAAACTTGGACCTGGCGTTGCCTTGTAGTTTGTGAACTGATCTTTATGTAGGCTTGATCAAGATCCTTCTATTTGTTGGTTGCAGTTCCACTTTTGCATCGTCTTTTCTCTTTTTCACTGTTTTTTTGTCCAAAAGCCTGTAACCTGTAACATGTAGCAGACATGCGTCAAAAGCACCTGTTTATTTATAAAAAGAATAAGAATGGGGAATATAATAATGCAATATTATGGTGTGAACAGGTAGTCGGCTTGAAAAACATCATAAACTGCGAGATGGTTGCTTGTGGATCGAGGGTTCCCACAAACATACCCACTGTGGGAGCTTCTTCAATGCGCTGCTCGCACACCATAAGTTCCGCCACCGTATAGCGTACTGAACCCATGTCTCGCCTGGTTTTACCCTAGCGTTAATCAGTGCCGTCATCGGGGTACGTTCACTGGCGCTTGCAAAACGCTGAGTAAACAACAGCTACATCTCCGCGAAGGTCTTGATCGAGTCGTTCGGGAGCTCAGAGTACCACTCGAACGCCGTATCTGATAAACTTCCAACAAACTGGCGAAGCAACAGCTTGTCGTCACCGCCGGTGTTGCCGCAGAGTGCCCTGAACTGGGCAACGTGCTGGTGAGGATTGCCTGTCCCCTTATAGACATGGAACTTAGGAATTGTGTAACCGGGTGGGTACTTGATTTGGTCGTACCAACTTGGATATGGCCGCCCCTTTTTTACGACCTGACCCGCTGCTTCCGTCGCTTGATAGACCCGGATCTGCTGAGCTATGTATTCGTCCAGATCGGCTTTGTAGATTGTCTCTTCTTTAGCTGCTGACAGAGCTGGCGGAGGATTCGACGTCTCTCCCCTATCGTCTTCAAGGATGATCGGGGGATCTTCAGCAAGTGGATCTTGTTGAATCATCATACCCACCATATCCTGGAACAGGAGGGCCATTTTCTTTATGTTGGCTGCCTGTTCCGCAGCTTCTTTATCTTTCTTCTCCAGTACGCGACGAAGGAATTCAGCGTCAGTTTCTAGTTCTTGACGCTCGTCCGAGGACGTTTCAGGGGTTTCTTTTGGCCCTGTAAGTGCGGCCATAGCGTTCATCATCTCTTGGAGCTTCTGCTGCTGCTCCTGAGCCTTGGTCACTGACCTTGTGTGCGGTCTATGACCTGTTGATATGCGGCTATCCTCTTTACCAGACGTCATACAGACGGTATGAACTACAATGCCCCCAGACCTAGGGCGTTTGGGTTCACCTCCTTTGGTATTTACTACAGGTGTAGGGACTTTCTCTGGCCTCCTTCTCTTATGGGCCGTAGAAGTTGAAGGGGCCGTTGCTCTGGGCGCCCAAGCGGTAGTCACCTTTCGTTGCTTGACCGGGGGATTTTCTTCTTGCCGACCTTTCGACTTCTTCTGTTGGCGGGAGAAGTTAGGATCACTGACAGATTCTCGGACTCGTCGCCATGTCTTATAGATCCTGGAGGACAGCGATTGAAGAGGCTGCTCCGGCTTTTCTGCTTCAACGGCGGTTTCCACGGCGGTTTCTACCGGTGGAGGACGTCTTGCCTGAGATTCGGGGCAGATACTATATGGTTTTATCCGTCTACCTCTCCGAAGATGCCAAGTTGATTTATGACACCGTGTATCGGAGGTTTAGACGGATGCTGCCGATGTAGCAGACTTCGTCAGATTCCCCCTCGCTAGAGAGGTTTTTGATTGTGGGGACGCTCTTCCCTGCAGGCGCAAGCCCCTGCAGTTAATTACGCTACCGCATCGCGGTAGCCACTTTCTCCTTCTCCAGAATTTCACTTCGTGTCGTGTGTGTTTGTTTTGTTTGTGGTTGCCCGTGGATTGTATACGGAGACTGAGTAATGCCGTCGCCCGTAGGACGTGGATTAGTCCAAATCCGTATTTACTTAGATTTGGGTTTGGTGTTTTTAGTTTAAGGATACGTTAGCCGTATTGAGGCTAAGATCAACTTAAACGTTCGTTAAGGATACGTTAGTCCTGTTTGAGACTAAGATCAACTTAACGTGGTGATCCATTTATTATATGGCCGTCAGGACTCGTCACCTCTCTGACGTCGTTGAAGAATTACAACGATAGGTGTCAGAGGAGTTCAGAGATGTACCCTTGAACCAAAGTTGATTTGGAGTTTTATAGTCCATTTGAATGTTTAAGGGTACGTTAGCCGTATTTGGGGCTAAGATCAACTTAAACGGGACCGCTTAGGTCCGGCAAAAGAGCGTTTGGAGGCTCTATTGTTCCAGTTTAGGGACGTAGTGGTCCGTGTTCCAGTTTAGGGACGTGGTGGTCCATCGCCAGTTTAAGGACGTGGTGTTCTATCATTAGTTTAAGGACGTTTCGGTCCATCGCCAGTTTAGGAACGTGGTGGTTCATTATTAGTTTAAGGACGTTTCGGTCCTATATTAGTTTAAGGACGTCTCGGTCCACGAGTTTAAGGACCCCGCAGTCCATATTCATGTGTGGTCGTTGGGACCCGTCACCTCTCTGACGTCGTTGAAGGATTACAACGATGGGTGTCCGAGGAGTTCGGAGATGTACCCTCAAACAGATCGTAAATTGATTTAAGAGAGCAAACTTGCTCAGTCAATTTAATTTGAGGACTTACGGCCAAAAATTGGGCTAAGTCCAGTTAAAAAAATATTCAACACTTTTATTTGTTGTTGGTCTGTTAGACCTGTGCCAGGGCTTGGCCCATTTTTAAAATAATGCATTGCATTATTTTCTATTTTTATTTGGACTAGGCTCTGCCATTTTATAAATGATGCAGAGCATCCATTTTGTTTGGGCTCTCCTCTCTCTTTTTTATTGCTTTGCAATTTATTTTGGCCTGTTGGTCTTTTTGATTTGGGCCTGGCCCTTTAGGAAATGCACTGCATTTGTCAGGCGCTTTGCGCCAATTAGAGAGCGCAATCGCTTGTAGTGTTGATACGTGTCGCGCAGGCGCAGTGCGCTGCGCAAGTGCGTTGCGCTAGTGCGCTACGCTGCTGACCGTGGCGCACTCTGGTGAGTTGCGCCAATTATAGAGAGCAAACCTCTATTTCAAAAGCACGTAGCGCAAGTTGTTCTGTAGCTGACACGTGGCGCTCTCCCAAGAGCGCAACAGCGCAGTTTGGAAGTGCAAAGCACTAAGAATCTTTTAGATTCAAGAACAGAAGTGCAAAGCACTATTTGATTTCTTGATCTAATTTAGATCAAAGAAAAGACAAGTTTTTCTTGTTTTTCTTATCTCAAAGAACCAAAGGTTCATAAAAGTGCAAAGCACTATTTTATTATTATTATTATTTTTTTATTAAAGATCATTGATCTTGTTTTTAGATCTATGATCTGTTCATAAGAGAACTTTCTCTTTTTTCTAAAGGTTTTTACCTTTTTATTCTTGAGGAGTTCTTCAGAGTTCTCTTTCTCTTCTTATTTTTTTTAGAAAATGTTAATGCCTTTGAATTGAGGCCTAGGGTCCTTTTTATAGTGCCCATGAATTAGTTAAATTTGTTAAAGAGATTTTTCTCTGAGTGATTTGGGGAATTTTCCCCACCATTGGATCTTTGATCCAAGAGATTCTGTTTTACAGAAGAAAATCTTCTTGTTTTAACAAGAACAGAAAGATTTCTTTAAAATATTAATTCTATTTGGCGCAAATGCCCTAGCGCGTGACACGTGTCGCGCAGCGCACAGCACAGCGCAACTGCGCTAGCGCATCTGCGCTGACACGTGTCGCGCAGCGCGAAGTGCAGCGCAACTGCGCTAGCGCATCTGCGCTGACACGTGTCACGCAGCGCAGTGCTTGCGCAACTGAAGCGTTGCTTCCTTTAATTTTAGTTTAAATAGAGTTTTGCTCTGATTGGGCGCGCCTTCTTGGGCGCTGTGCTGACGTATCAGCGCCTGACATGTGACGCGTTGCGCCCGAGATTTGAAGCGTTGCTTCAAAATTTTGAATTTTAAATTTCAACATAGCTTTGCTTTGATTGGGGGAAACACCTACCACGATGACAGGATTCCGTGGGATGACATATTTCACTCCATACCTCATACCTATTTGTTATGCACTGTTCCACGTATTAGGAGTACATGTTAGTTGCATATCTACATTCTCATATCCCTATTGCATGGTTATTGCATACTACTGTCATGTTATTATTGCTTCACATATTGATTGTACCTGCTAGTGTACTTTCCATTATTCCGCATTCACATGACCTGTTATTGCTGTAAATTGTATATCTTAGATTCATGCTGTACGTACATTCCTGCGATTACCTGCATATGTTATCTACTATTCACGAGTTGGCAACTCACCCCCGTTGTGCCACAGGTGTTGCAGGGTGTTCCCCAGAGTAGTCGAGGCAGGCTATTCAGCTATCATCTTTTGCTACAGATACCGCATCGGCTCACAGTATACTATTTTGCTTAGGTGGGTTGCGATGATTATCTGTATTTCATATTGTACATTCGTTGTATCTTGTACTCTCCATCTACTATTATGTTATTGACTTAGAGATTTGGTGAGGACGATATTGTGTATTATTTGTGGCTTTGTTGTCTTATATACAGCTTTATCTCTATTGTCTTTATTTCTTCGCTGCGGCGTCGTATATTGGTGATGTGGATTGTTTTCCACCTTTGGGCCAGTTTTTACAAAAACGGGTGTTGCCAAAATTTTAAAGAAAGAAAGTTGGACTTTTAAAGAATTTGGGTTGTGATTTCAAATGTTTCAAAAACTGCTATTATCTTTTCTTATCTTCTTTTTTTATGGTTTAGATTTCTGGGTTTTGGCTTTCTTTTACTACGTTACGTCTTTAGGCGTTGCGTAGTATTAGGGCCGTCACGTGCCAATTTCGGGTCGTGACAAGAATGCTTGTAGGGTTCGTTCGGATTTAGTAGTCACGGATGACTAATAAAAATTACTCTTTTTATCTATTGATAGATTTAATACTAGATAGATAGTGATGAATGGGGATTAGGGTTCTTGGAAGAAATTAGGGTTTCCCCACTATTGACCCTTGTCCTTTCATTGATCTCTATTCATGTCTAGCCCTTAACAAAACAATTGTTAATCTGATCTCAAATCGTGGTCGAGACTAGCAATAAATTGGTAGCGCACCTGATAAGGATGTTAACATTTATTTTGCTAAAGTTTATAAACTTCATAAGACTTAAAAGAAGTTAAAATATTTTCTCATCCATTGTTCTACCATAATTCTACGAACCCTATCAAGTGGAGAATTACTCGCGCATGATGGAGATAGAAGAATGGATAGAGATGGAATTCATAATGTAACTAAATAATTAAACTAATTAAACTAAAGATCTACCTTTATTAATCAACTTCACAAGTACAAACTTCAAGTTTAGATTACAAGAGGAAGAAGAAGTTGCCCTCGATCTCTGCCTTGTCGGGTGTAGATGTTCCGTCGAATCTCACGCCGAACCTTGGTCCTATCTTGGATCACTTGTTCTTTGATGGTGATTAGCTTGTGTAAAACATTGATGATTTCTAAGTTTAGCCCTCGGTCCTTTATATAGCCCCAAAGCCAGAAACCATAGATCCCCAGAATTAGGGTTAGTTGTAGCAAATCCAACATGAAAATCCTAACTCCTGATTCTATGAATCAACCGCGGATTTGCCGCATATTGCTTGGTTTGGCCGTGGATCCACGGCCGTTTGGTGAGATCTTGGGTGCAAATTTCTGCGGTTTTATTCTTGTGACACGTGGAGATTTAGTTGATGTCTAGAACTTGAAAATATTTCCTGAGTCTCTGCCAGTATTGATTCTTCGATTTTCTCTAATATTTCGGCAGATATTTGATTTCCAACATCTCAACATCTCGATCTCCTAATCTGAGCCAAAGCTTGCACCATATCTCAAAGAATAATGTTAGTACTATTTGGTATTTTTGAGATATTATCATAACCAATTTGATATGATATTATATTTTAAGAATATTGATTAAGGATATTTGATATGATATGCATATTTAAATTATCAAAATATTATATATATATATATATATATTATATGCATATATTTTCCTTCATAATGTTAATTATAATATATAAGCATATGAAAATAGTATTTTTTACAGATAAACCCCCATATGTGTCATATTTATAATAAATACATTTAGATATTCAAGAAAATAAGGAAAATGTCATATCAAAAGTGCGATATTTTCGACTGAACAAATACCCCCAAACTTAATTTTGATCGTCCCGAGCAAACTACTTATTCAAGAGAGAGAGAAAAAGAAAAAGAAAAACCTAAGTAGCACACTTTCGTAGGCAACACGATTGCACTGAGCACGTGCAACAAGCCGTTAAACCTCTAGGTGTCCTTAGTAAGAGGAGTGTTGTCTCCTAAGGGTTTTCAGCGGATTACACCCACAAAATATTATAATAAAAGAAAGATAGTGAAAGTTACATACAAAGATAAGAATTATAAAAGAAAGAACTTGAAAATAAGAGTTTCCAATTACACCAGTTTTTCGGCTGTCATGAGCCCTATCTTAATGGTCGTGAAAAGATATTAGAAATCATATCATCCTTCAATAAAACATCGTCTTTAGTTTTCCGCCCTATCTTTCCTCCAAACATTGATCATATACCCCTACGTGTGTGTAAAAGACATCCCTACACTTAGAGAATTCAATTCAAGCTATCATACTCTTGTCCATCTTCGTTAGTACTTTGTAGTTGGTGAATATTTTGATGAAATTGCTCACACATCTTTCATGAAACCGTTAATACTTCTTGAGATACTAACTAACCGATTACTAAATGTGCTCGTGCATTTAGACGTAATTTCTCGTCTTGCAACACCTAAGGCTTAGCAGTGACTCCCAAACCAGTTGGTCTAAGTCACTAGGTGATAAAGCACCCTCGCTATATTTTTTTATGCTGCTTTAAGCAATTACAAAACCAGTATTCATTTTTTTTCTTCACCACTTATACTTTTTTTCATAGTAAGGCTTTTAGAAAAGAGCATTTCAAGGTATCCTCTACTATCCCAAGTTTCAAGATGTGTGTAAGTGCGTATAGTAGGGTATCAACGTTCAAATGTTTGGCATCAAAAATAGGGACTATTTTTCAGACTTATTTTTATCCTCAGATTAGCAATTTCCTTCATCTTACTAACCCTTGGGACAACGGCTCATAACTACTTACTACTAGTTTCGTTTAAGAAAATATCTAACTTTCTTGCTTTTCTCAAACTATTCCTACCTTTCGAATGTAAATTTTTCACTTTCAAACTTTCATTATCAAAAAAATTTTGTGCTTATATATAGTATAATACAAAGTAATGCATTAATAAGCACAAACCTCCTCCAAACCTGTTTACAGCAGTGTCCTCACTGATGTCATCTGTTAAGCTTAAAAAACTATAGATTTGGAAGGAAAAATTAGTAACGGGGACATGAAATAGTAAAAGTAAAATTCTCCCCCAAACTTATTTTTGGCTCACAATTTTATAAAAAAATTCTTTCAAGAGCCAAAATATCCCCCCCCCCAAACTTGAGTAAAATAGTATTATGCATTTAAAATTATTGGGGGGGTTAAAGTTATTGGTCAAAATAAAGCCTTACAAAGACCAAAAGTCAACACCAACCAATCAAAAAATTTATCGATGTAACGCACTGGTTGGTGAAAAATCAGAGATTTGAAGAAGTGGGGAGATAGGAGGCGGTATGGTTTACGTCTCGGTTGATAGAGACGAAATAATAATGGTGAACGAAAATGAGAATGTGGATGATTGGGAATGGGAAGAATGGTCACATTCTTGTATGGGATAAGAAGAAATGGTGGTGGTTCAACTTCTTCAGGTAGAGCTTGATTAATCACAAAATCCGTGTCGTTTAGGAATGCGAGTTCGTCGGTGAAAATATCTTCGAAACTTTCATCGATGGCCCGATTAAACGTTTCAATGTCAATAAGTGTCGTGCCAGAATTCAACACACTTGATTTGTCAAAAATTATGGATGTAGGAGACTCGTAAAGCTCATCTACCTCATTCTCAAAAAAGTCTAAATCAAGTAGTGTTTCTAGAATTATCGAACTCGAAATATCGGATTGTGATTTATCACACTCGCTATCATTAAAGGAAGATTAGAAGAAGAATCAGAGAAAGTGGAAGATGAAATGGGTAAACAAATTGGTGTGTCGAGTATTGCTGAACCAGATGTGGGAAATGAAGGCTGAATTTCGTTCTGCTTTTCGGTTATACATTTATCATTAACTTCAAGACGCATATGGGTTTCGGGAAGAATAGTTAAAGGTTCGAGATGATGACCACACGGGAGTGAAAGGACCTGATGAATTGGTCGGACAAACTAATCCAAAATTTCGGGTTCATCATCCAATATATCCCCAACGTCAATATCCTCAATTAAGTGAAGGTTACAAGTCTCAGACACCTCATCAAAAGCAGGGTTTTCAATCAATTGTGGTTCTAGAGTGGAGGTGTAGAGATCACAAGGGTTGGGTGTGGCTTCACTTGAAATGGACCCTTCACAATCGGGTAAATCAAGCACAACAAAGTCATACAAATCATCAGACATTCTATCTTCAATTGGTGAATCATTTTTTGTACTCGATAGATCTGTAAAACTGGAGGTGTGGATTTCAATTTGAGATGGGAAGGTTTGATTTGGAAGAGTGTACCGCTCTCTCTCACTACTCAAATTCTCAATTTGTCCTATGGCCGTATCATACGTTGGAAAATTTTGAGCTGGTTTGAAACTAGTTGCTCGTTCATTTTGTTTATTGAGAATGGCCATGCACTCATTCAATTCCTCTATGGCGCAGTGCGACGCTACCACATGTTTCCTGATTTAAAATCAGGAAAGCCTACGGAAAAGGCTTCAGAAAAGGGTCACGTGCTCACACGTGACTAGCAATCACGTGTTGGCACGTGACATCTAAAAGTATCGGCAAGGCAAATTCAGTTTCCCAACTACATCGAAGAAAAAGGCTTCAGAAAGGGTCACGTACTCCCACGTGACCAGGGTCACGTGTTGGCACGTGACACTCAAAAGCGGCAGACTCAATTCCCTGATTGAATCAAGGAAAAGGCTCCAGACGAGGGTCACGTGCTCACACGTGACCAGGGGTCACGTGGTGGCACGTGACAGCTAAGCAGCGACCAGAAAGCAGAGCGCAGAAAGAAAGAAGAGGGCTCGTTCCAGGGGGGTCACGTGCCCACACGTGACCAAGGGTCACGTGGCCACACGTGACCAGCTTTCAAAGCCTATCTGTTAACAGAATTAAATTCTGAGAAAAGACCTCTTAAATCTTTCCAAAGCAACCGATTGAATTAAAGATTTAAAGGTGATTAAATATCATCTATCTATGGGAAAATCTCGAATTTGGAAAGATTTCCCTGTAAAATCTAACCGAAATAACAAAGGAGAATCTCTGGATTTAAAATCCAATGGTGAATAAAATTCACCTAATAATCCAAAGGTCCAAAACGAATGATGGATACAAATCAAATCTCTCAATGAAAGATTCATCAAAAACTAATTGACTCGGCTGCTTCTCCTATAAATAGGAGCCAAGAGACACACAAAAAGGATATATATGCAGAGGGAAGAAAAGAGAGAGAGCCTTGATACTTTGGAAAAATTTGGATCTTCTGCAAAAGAAAACCCTAGGTAAGAAAGGGAAGGCTTTTTGAAAGAAAAGAGAATTTAATTCTCAACAGAGTTTAACTCTGATATAAAAACAGAAGAACATAGTTCTCTCTTTGGTGGAGGATCTGTAAAGTGCACATCTCCCCTTGAGTTGAGAATTTAATTCTCAATGGGTTGAGATCCTGCCATGCAGATCCAAAGCATAGAGAGGGAATGGAAGCACGAGAATTTAACTCTCACAGAACTATAGGAATTTAATTCCTTTAAAATAAAATTAGGGTTGACCCTGTGTTATGGGAATTTAATTCCTTCAGAATGAAAAGAATCAGGGTTTAACCCTGGTTAAGAACTTAGTTCTGTTAAAACAACAGGAATTTAATTCCCTTAATCTCATTCCCCAGAATAATTCTTTAACAGAGAGTGGGAGTTTAACTCCTTAAAGCTTATTAGGGTTTAACCCTATTCAGTTCTTCACATATATGAGGAATTTAATTCCTACAGAAAATTCAGAGTTCAACGCTATTCCAGAATATGAACCTTCAAAAGGAAGTAGGAATTTAATTCCTCTGAAATTATTGCCAGGGTTCAACCCTACGAGGAATTTAATTCCTGAAAGGGATTAACAGATCTTCTAAAAAAACATACAGGGTCACGTGTCACCACGTGACCCCCAAAAAGATCTACAGAAAAGCCCCTTTGAGGCAGTGCCTCACGTGACCCACGTGACCCTTGGCAGAGGCTTTAACATACTCCATTTAAACACCCGTCACGTGATGGCACGTGATGCTCCAAAAGATGCGATATTCTCAGCAGAACAAATGAAGGGAGGGCGCACTCACGTGCTACCACATGACCCCTCTTGCCTTAGCGTCTAACGCTAAATTGGAACCCCTGAATCCAGTGTTAAAACACTGTTTGGCCTTAGTGTTCAATACTAATCAAAGAGCTTTATTTGCAGTGTTCAATACTGATTACCTTAGTGTTTAACATTAATTTGAGATCTCTGCTGCCAGTGTTTTGATCTGTTTTAGTGTTTACCACTAATTTGAAAGCCTTGTTGCTGGTGTTTAACACCAACTATCTTTTAGTGTTAAACACTAACTTATCGATCTCATTCCCATTGTTCAACACTGATTGGTCTTTAGTGTTTAACACTAGGCATTGGCCCAATTGGCTAAATGGCCAGAGGCAAAGCCTCTCCTTCAATGGACCAACAGAGGGCCAATATTTTGGACTTAGCCCAAACTGGCCATAAGTCCTCAAATCATCTTGAACTGAGCACATCTGCTCTTTCAAACCACTCATTGGTTCAAGGGTACATCTCTGAACTCCTCTGATATTTGTCGTTGTAATCCTTCAACGTCTTCAGAGAGGTGACGGGTCCCGACAACCACACATCAACACGGACTGTGGGGTCCTTAAACTCACGGAATAATGCGTCCTTAAACACACCCATATGGACTGTGGGGTCCTTAAACCCATGGACTTATGCGTCCTTAAACTACAAATGGACCACCACGTCCTTAAACTGGCGATGGACCACCATGTCCCTAAACTGGTAATGGACCACTACGTCCCTAAACTGGAAATGGACCAGTATGTCCCTAAACTGGAACAATAGAGCCCAAACGCTCTTTTGTCGGATCTAAACGATTCCCTTAAGTCGATCTTAGTCCCAAACTGGACTAACGTATCCTTAACAACCGTTTAAGTTGATCTTAGCTTCAAATATGGCTAACGTATCCTTAAACCTTCAAACAGACTTTAGTCCCAAATTGGACTATGGATCACCCAACCAATTTTGGTCCAAGGGTACATCTCTGAACTCCTCTGACACCTGTCGTTGTAATCCTTCAACGTCGTCAGAGAGGTGACGGGTCCCGACGGCCATACAATCAATGGACCACTATGTCCCTAAACTGGAACAATAGAGCCCAAACGCTCTTTTGTCAGATCTAAACGATCCCGTTAAGTCGATCTTAGTCCTAAACTGGACTAACGTATCCTTAACAACCGTTTAAGTTGATCTTAGCCTCAAATATGGCTAACGTATCCTTAAACCTTCAAACAGACTGGACTATGAATCCCTCCAATCAACTTTGGTTCAAGGGTACATCTCGGAACTCCTTTGACGCCTGTCGTTGTAATTCTTCAACGCCGTTAGAGAGGTAACGGGTCCCGACGACCATACATGCAATGGACCACTATGTCCCTAAACTGGAACAATGGAGCCCAAATGCTCTTTTGTCGGATCTAAACGATCCCATTAAGTTGATCTTAGTCTCAAGTTAGACTAACGTATCCTTAACAAACGTTTGAGTTGACCTTAGCCTCAAATATGGCTAACGTATCCTCAAACCAAACCCCCAAACCCAAATCTAAGATAATACGGATTTGGACTAGTCCACGCCCTACGGGCGACGACATAACTCGGTCTCCGTAAACAATCCACGGGCAACAAAACATAAAATAGACACACACGACACGAAGTGACCATCTGGAGAAGGAGAAAGTTGTTACCGCGATGCGGTAGCGTAATTAACTGCAGGGGCTTGCGCCTGCAGGGAAGAGCGTCCCCACAATCAAAAACCCCTCAAGCGAGGGGGAATCTGACGAAGTCTGCTACATCGGCCGCATCCGTTCAAACCTTCGATGTATGGTGCCATAAATCAACTTGGCATCTTCGGAGAGCTGAACGGATAGCACCAATTAGCATCTGCCCCGAATCTCAGTGCCAAGACATCGCAGTCTTGCGCGCCGTCTTTCGGAGGGGAACAGATTCTGGCACGCCCGGTGGGACCTTTTCCTCTTTCCACTCCACACTTCGTGTGTCGTGATTCGCGAACCAATCGCGATTCACTAATGGTTGCCCTTGGGTTTCAAGATACTAAGAATCGGCGTCTGGCTTATTGCAGAAAGCAAAGAATCGATGGCTTCTACTTATGTGAAATGCTCCAACTGCTTGAACTGCAAATGCAACCGACGCTCCGCCTCACCTGGAGGTGTAGCATATGGACCGCAGGCTGCTTCCCTATTCACTATGCCTGTGGAGCAAGTGACCCAAGCTATTACCGGTCTATTCTTTGGGACCATGCTCCCGCCAACAAGCTTCACCGCTCCGGTGCTGACAAAGGAGGCTCCCAAGAAGTCGGTCTTTGATCGTCTTACCCCTACCGCGGCCCCTCTCAACGGGTCGCCCAACACCAGCGCCTCGGTCTTCTCTAGATTGCGCCAAGACTCCTGTGGACCCATAATGAGGCCTACAATCCCAGAGAAGGCTGCTTCTAAGAAAGTGACCGGTCCTGCTCCTGAAGTCGTCAAAGCGGCTTCCCCTACCACAAAGTCGGTCTTTACAAGATTGACGTCTCCAGCTCCCGCTCCTGCTATCCAAAGGACGTCGGTCTTTGACAGGCTAACACCAGCAACGACCCTCCACCTACACAGGGGGCAAGACGAAGCTATTCTCATCGCTGAACCAACGCCGTCCGCTCGACACGCTCGACGTCGCCACTGGCGCCGAGTAAGGAAGGCTGGGGGCAACTCCCCCTCTGGGCTAACTCCACCAGCCCCGATGGCAGATGTTAATGCTGCTGTTCCAACTGGGAACAGCTTTGAGATGCTAAATAAGGTGCGTAGGAATTCTCCTACCGCGATGCTAAGAGGTCTCCTCCTCCACTAAAAAAGGTTGCGGAAATAAAGCCAGAACAGCCCCGATCCCCACAACGGCTGTCTTCCAGAATCTATAAGGTTTGGCGGCAGGCCCGAGACTCGATGATGGATCCAAACTTCTCCCGCCAACACAAGAAGCTGAAAATCCAACAGGAAGCCGGTCACCAGGCTAAACCACGAAACACTGTCTGGGTGCCTGCCTCAACGGCCCCCTCAACTGCCACTGCTCATAAAAGGAGGAAGCCAGAGAAGATCCCCCAGCCTGCAACGACAGCTAAAGGCACTAAGTCCAGACGCCCTAAGTTTGGGGGCATGATGGTCCATACCGTATACATGGCGTCAGGAAAGGAAGACCACCGTACGTCTACGGGTCATAGACCGCTTACACGATCGGTGACCAAAGCTCAGGAGCAACAGCAAAAGCTCTAAGAAATGATGAACGCTATGGCCGCACTTACCGGGCCAAAAGAAAACCCAGAAACGTCCTCAGACGAACGCCAGGAGGAAGAAACCGACGCTGAGTTCCCTCGCCGAATATTGGAGAAGAAGGACAAAGAGGCTGCTGAACAAGCAGCCAACATACAGCATATGGGCCTTCTCTTCCAAGATATGATAGGAATAATGATCCAACAAGACCCACCCGCTGAGGATCCCCCGATCGTCCTTGAAGACGACAGGGGGGAAACGTCAAATCTACCACCGGCCCTCTCAACAGTCAAGGAAGAGACAATCTCTAAGGCTGATTTGTTCGACTATATAGCCCAGCAAATCCGGGTTCATCACGCGACTGAGACAGCTGGTCAAGTCGTAAAAACGGGCCGACCGTATCCAAGCTGGTACGACCAAATCAGGTACCCACCGGGTTACACAATTCCCAAGTTCCATGTTTACAAAGGGACCGGCAATCCCCACCAACATGTCGCCCAGTTCAGGGCCCTTTGCGGTAACACCGTCGGTGATGATAAACTGTTGCTTCGCCAGTTCATGGGCAGCCTATCAGAAACAGCGTTCGAATGGTATTCGGAACTCCCGAACGATTCTATCAAGACGTTCGCTGAAATGGAGTTTCTATTCACTCAGCGATTCGCAAGCGCCAGCGAACGCACTCCAATAACGGCATTGATTAACGCCAGGGTAAAACCAGGCGAAACATAGGTCCAGTATGCTATACGCCGGCGGAATTTGTGGTCGAAATGCGAGCAGCGCATTGAGGAAGCGCCCGCGATGGGCATGTTCGTAGGAACCCTAGACCCTCACGCAACTATCTCCCAGTTCATGATGTTCTTTTAGCCAACCACATTCCAGGCTCTAATCGACAAGCTGGCCCAGATGGACCAAATGGGTCATAGACCGTCTCCCCCGAAGCCAGAACCTCGGAATGACAAGGGTAAGGGAAAGGCCACCTTCGTCGCGAATGCTCAGCAGCAACCCAATGCCCCAAAGCTGACGGATCAACTGGAAGAAAGACGCCGGTATTATAATGAGAAGATGAAGTGTCCCTACTCGTTCCCACGGGACAAGACGAAGCAGCTATTCGAGCTGGCAGTACGCAACAGACTTATAAACCTACCAAATCCAAGGCGACCGCCACAACCCACTGAGGTGAATAACCCTAATTATTGCCCTTACCATCAAACGGTAAGTCATCCGATTGAGGATTGCTTCGTCTTCAAAGGGTGGATTGAAGATCAATACCTCCAGGGGAAGTTTGCACTGTCCGAAAAGTGGAAGGTGAACCCACTACAGCCGCATACTCCTAAGAAAGCAGATACACCGGGGGCAACCTGTTCCTTTATTGAAGAAGCTCCATGGGAGGTCGTGCTGTCAACTAAAACCAAAAGAATGCTGAGGGACCTTCATGCGTGCCATGCGATCGAATGGAAGGGCCCTCTTGAACCTCAAATTATTGAAGGAATGCTGAGGCCGCGCCTAACTACAAAAAGCGGTGGTGATGTCCCAAATACTCACGCCCAACCATCAAAATCTTCGAAGAAAAAGAAGAAGAAATCCAAGAAGCCCGTGAAGCCTGGAGACAAGCGCACGAACTTGCAGAAGCAAATCGACACGATGGAAGAGTACAATCAAAAGGCGCGAACTCCTGTCACGCTGCAAGAGTTCCTCAACCACATCTTTTAAGAGGAAGATGATGGAAAAAGCTCGTCGGATGAATCCGAGGGATACGTGGCGAGTTGTAACGTAATCTCCCACTCGTTTGCCGACGATGAAAAAACCCCTGGCACTAAGAAACTGGGGACAAAGCCTGAACCAGAGCGTGTGTGGCCAACAGATGAAATGATCGACACCTTTCTAGACGAGATTCTTCTAAAGAGTAAAGCGGATCAGGAGCGTGAGATGGCCGCATCGGAAGGAGCCAAATGCAGGCGACCGAACGAAAGAGTTGAAGTACCCCCGCCAGATCGAAAGGCATCCGAGGCAGACAAGAAGATATTCAAGACAAGGAAAAGGTTTGCCAAAGCCATGTCAATGGGAAGGAAGCTACCACCCTCGGAAGAAAACACGCTCAATGGGGCGGAGAGGCACCCTGATTATTGCGCATATCATCGGAAAATTTCACACCCCACGGAGGAGTGCGACGCCTTTAGGATATGGTGGCAAGGATATGTTGCTCATCGGCAACATTTTAAGCGCATGAAATGCAAGACTCGTCGGGAACGAAGAAGTACTGCCAACAGGCACAACAGGACCACTGGCAACTGTTACATGGTTAACGCCGGAGGGTCACGAGTTCTCACCTTTGGGAGCGACTCTGACGAAGAAATGGCTCTGGGCCCTCTCTTTAAAGAATCCGTTTTAGGGAAAGAGGAGGAACCGGAGGCCTGCGAAAAAATTCAGCTGCGCAACCGCCCGCTCCCGGAAAAGAATCTCGGGCCCGCAAATAGAAAAGATAAGGGAAAGAAAAAGGTCACTGAGGATATCACTTTAGATGACCAAGTCATGAAAGAGCTGACTACCAAAGACCCTCCTAGGAAGGATAAGGTGGACTACAATATCCTGGCGCACCTAAGGAAGCTACCTTCTCAACTTAGCATTCTCGATGCCCTCCTATTATCAAAAGAAGCGCGAGATTCACTAATTAAGGCGTTACAAGAACCTGAGCAATTCCAAGCTTTCCTCGCCACTGAAAGGATGAAAGATGAACTGGAGGAAGTGCATACGGCCGACATCACTTTCGGGGACGAAGACCTCCTTCTCGGGACGTGCGACCACAACCGTCCCCTATATGTCTCTGGATACTGCCATGATATCAAGATAGCCAAGATCCTAGTGGATAATGGATCCTCTGTCAATCTCCTTAACGTTCGGGTGTTAAAGGGAATCTGCATGAGTGTGCAACACCTCGCTCGTGACAAAATTACCATCTCCGGTTTCGATTCACAATCGTCACGGACTCTCGGATCCGTGATACTAACATTACGCTTTGGAATACTCGTCACAGACATCAAATTTCATGTCATTCACGCCAAGACCTGCTACAACGCCTTGCTCGGTCGTCCTTGGCTACACGAGTACAACATCATCCCTTCTACACAACATCAGTGTATGAAGTACTTTAAGGATGGTTTCGAGTATACCGTAACAGGTGAGCTGAACACAATTTCCGTGAACGAAGTCCGCAAATACGAAGATGCGAAGTACTTTTTGCCAGATTTTGAGGATACAGAAAGGTGTCGCAAGCCGGAGAACAAAGCCGCCGCCACCATCCCTGTTTTCGGGAGCGACACCGAAGAAGAAGAAGAGATAGTTTATACTGGGCCATCTCAACGCAACAACCCGGGGACGTCCTCCCCCATGTTGGTCTTCGGAAGTGACTCGGAAGATGAGGTTAATGCCTTGTTCTCCAATCGGCTGTCAATACAAGCACCCCCTAGCGATGATGAGAGTTTGCAAATCACCATGGTGCCGCGAGATTACTACAAGGATCTCGACACACTTCAAGCTTACAATGTGCAGGACCTGCAAACGTTTTACGTCCTTCCCAAGCAAAAGGGTGAGAAGGTGATCCTATTCTACCTATCCTCAGGGTCGAAAGTATAGAAAGAGATTTGGCATGGCGCGGATGCTACACTCGACAGGCTCCAACCCATCCGTCTGCCCAGATACTATACACATGGATTAAAGAAGCTATTGAAGCGCCAAGGAGTACCCTTAAAACAGACTGTTCGACAAGCTCGGTTCTACAACAGGATTTGGGATGTCCCTGGGACTCAACGCAAATTGCCCAACGGGAAAAAGGAAACACTTGGGCTTGGATACGTGAGAGCCGGAAAACGGGAACGGGCCCACAGTAGCTACGCTATATATACCTTTGATGAAGAAGAGGACGCCCTGTCAGGAAATGCCAACCCCTCATCAAAACTAGATCCCGCGATTGAAGTGCCGAGTCCGTCGTTTGAAGAACGAATGGACAAGCTTATCAGGAAAGTGGGTCAAAAAGCTCGGGAAGACCACAACCGTGAGATGGCCATCTACGAGAAGGCCAGGACGCAACGTCTGTTTCAACAGGCTGCAAAAGACAAAGATGCTCATCCTTGTCAACCCGTTGTACGAAAGGCCCGACGCAGAGGCAGAAATAAATCAAGAAGCGGAAAGAGGAGCCGACAACAACGACGCAGGATTAGAGAGTTACGTGATCGGGTATTGCGCGGCTCGGATTTGTTCCTCATGAAGAAGATGAGTCGAGCGTACTCCTTCCCCCGAGACAAGACGGAGAGGTTACTCATGCTCGCTATAAAACATCAACTGATTGCGCTTCCAGAGTCTAGACACCCTGAGCAAGCTAACAAGGCTTCTCATCTGAGCTATTGCTCTTATCACCGAGCCATAGGACATCCTACCGAAGACTGCTTCACCTTCAAGAACTGGGTCGAGGACCAGTACCAACAGGGCAGATTCGCTTAATCCGACGGCTGGAGGGTAACGCCGCCACAAAAGCATGAACCCAAAGCCGCAAAAGCAGAACCAGATCCACCTCAGCCCTGGAAGCGGATTCGCACCTGTTACACGGTTACGATATTAAAAGAAGAGCCCGAGAACATGGATGACCTTCCCTGGTGCTTTGAGAACAGCGATGATGAGGTGATCTCAGAATTTCCGCCAGCTCCGAAAGAACTGGAAGACGGCATACATACTACTGTAGATAACCTCAAGAAGATTGAGTTGGGATCGGCAGATGACCCGCGACCGACATTTGTCAGCGAGCTGCTATCTGAAGAAAGGGTGGCTGCGTTAAAGAACGTGCTTCTACGGCATAAAGACTGCTTCGCGTGGAACTATTCCGAAATGCCAGGATTGGATCCGGAGATTGCTGTGCATAAATTAGCAATATCCCCAGATGTCAAGCCAGTCAAGCAGGCGCCAAGAAGGATGCGACTCGAGCTTGAAATGAGCATCAACGCCGATGTCAAGAAGCTGATCGATTCTGGATTTATCCAAGAAGTCCAGTATCCCGACTGGATCGCCAATATCGTCCCAGTAATGAAGAAAAATGGGACGGTACGCATATCCGTGGACTTCAGGGATCTCAATAAAGCCTGTCCAAAGGACGATTTCCCAGTACCAGTAACCGAGCTAATGATAGATAACACGTCCACTCACGAGGTTTTCTCCTTTATGGACGGTTCATCAGGGTACAATCAGATAAAGATGCATCCCGAAGACCAGAAGCACACCGCTTTCCGGACCCCTTTGGGTATATTCTGCTATAGGGTTATGCCCTTTGGTCTAAAGAACGCCGGCGCTACCTATCAAAGGGCCATGACAAAGATCTTCGACGACCTCATACATGACATCGTCGAGTGCTATATCGATGACCTTGTAGTAAAGAGCATGTCATATGAAGAGCATTTAAAGCATCTGGAGACTGTATTTCAACGCCTTCGGCAATATAATTTGAAGATGAATCCCCTCAAATGCGCGTTTGGAGTCTCCTCAGGTAAATTCCTGGGATTCATCATCCGACACCGAGGTATCGAAATAGATCCATCTAAGATCAAGGCGATCATGGAAATGCCTCCGCCAAGAACCCTCAAACAGTTGCGGTCTCTCCAAGGGAAGCTCGTATACATCCGGCGGTTTATCGCCAATCTTTCAGGAAAATGCCGTCCTTACAGCCACCTGATGAAGAAGGGAACTCCATTCGTTTGGGATCACAAATGCCAAGGTGCACTAGACGAGATCAAGCAGTACCTACAGAACCCTCCGGTGTTGGCTGCGCCGGTCAAGGGAAAACCCCTCATTCTTTATACAACCGCCCTCGAAGGTTCCTTAGGCGCATTGTGGGCACAAGAGAACGATCAAGGAAAAGAGAGAGCACTCTACTACTTAAGTCGAGTTCTGCTGGGGGCAGAAAACAACTACTCTCCCATTGAAAAACACTGCTTGGCGTTAATCTTCACGATAACAAAACTCAGGCACTATGCGTTGGCGCACGAAGTCCGTCTCATCTCGAAGGTGGACCCTCTTAAATATCTGATGTCAAAGGCTATATTGACGGGTCGACTCGCTAAATGGGCTCTACTCCTGATGGAGTTCTCGATAACATATCGACCTCTCAAGGCAGTGAAAGGCCAGGCCATTGCTGACTTCCTTGCTGAGCATCCAGTACCTGCCGGCTCTCCTCTGAACTGTGATTTGCCGGATGAACATGCATTCGATGCGATCGGCGGCGGTGTTACCCGATGGGAACTCTATTTTGACGGGGCATCTTCCATGAAGAAGCGCAAAAAATGTACCCCCATAATCAAATCGGGAGTAGGCCTCATCTTCGTAACCCCATAAGGAGGGATAATGCGCTTTGCTTTCTCCTTAACGGAATCGAGGACGAACAATGAAGCCGAATACGAAGCTTTGATAGCGGGCCTCGAGATCGCCATTGACATGGGAATTGAAGACCTCTCTATATACGGAGATTCTCAACTGATCGTTAGTCAAATAAACGGCGACTACCAAACGTGCAAACCGGAGTTGGTGAAGTACGGCGAAAAGGTGCAACAATTGTTGACCCAAATTCCCTCTTATTCTTTGGAGAACATACCGCGTGCGGAAAACAGCAAAGCAGACGTGCTGGCCAAACTTGCTAAAGAACTAGCTGATGAGAACCTCGATGACGTCAAAATCACGGTGCAAAGCCGTCGAGTGCTCGCCCCGGCAGAAATATCTCCGGAATCATGCGAAGAAAAGAGAGCGACTGAGCAGACAATCCTACAAATAAAAGACCGTAAGAAGGCTGAGGACTGGAGGGAAGTCTTCATAGACTACTTTAAGTCCCACCGAATGCCCGAAGGAGCGTCCTCAAGACATCAGCTCATGAAACGAGCTCTATCTTTCGCTTTCGTCAATGATACTCTGTACAAGAGGTCGTTTGATTCTCTATAGCTGAGATGCTTAGGACCTGACGAAGCAAAAAGAGTCGTTCAGGAAGTTCACGACGGACTCTGCGGTTCTCACCAAGCAGGCCCGAAGATGAAATTGATGATCAAACGAATGGGTTATTATTGGCCCACGATGGTCCAGGACTGCCTCGAGTATGCGAAGCAATGCCACTCGTGCCAGATTCATGGAGACTTTATCCACCAACATCTGAATCCACTACACCCAACGGTGGCTAGCTGGCCATTCGAAATGTGGGGGACTGACATAGTCGGCCCCATCGAACCAGCATCGTCCCGGGGACATCGTTTCATCCTGGCGACAAACTGACTACTTCTCCAAATGGGCAGAAGCAGTACCGCTGAGGGAAGTGAAGACGGAGAATATCCTCCACTTCTTCAAGACGCACGTCATCTATCGGTTTGGAACCCCACGGCGGATTATCTCCGATAACGGGCCAGCCTACAGAAGCCATAAGATTAGCCGCTTCGCGCAGCAGCACAATATAGACTGGAGATATTCTTCAGTTTACAATCCGCGAGCTAACGGTCTGACCGAGGCCTTCAATAAGACCTTGACAAAGATCATAAAAAAGACGGTGTCCCGAAATAAGAAGGACTGGTATGAGAGACTGCAAGAGGCTCTTTGGGTATATCGAACTACGTGCAAGACGGCCACGAACACGACGCCATACACAACTGGTATTCGGTACGGAAGCGGTACTCCCTCTCGAGATAGAGCTGCCTTCTCTACGAGTGGTAGTCCACCACAGATTGACAAACGAAGAAAATGCTCACCTTCGGCTTGAGGAGCTTGATGCCCTCGATGAAACCCGGCTCATAGCGCAACAAAATCTGGAGGCCTATAAAGCAAAGATGACGCGCTCGTATGAAAGATTGACCAGGCCGAGAACATTCCGCCAAGGTGAACTCGTGCTAGTGGTCAAAAGACCGATGATCCCCAATCGCGCCAAGCGGGGAAAATTCGAGCCAAACTATGAAGGCCCGTACATCATAGATAAGGTCTACCAGGGTGGGGCCTATCTACTCATGGACATGCATGGTGAAAGGCCTTTCAGGCCAATAAACGGCCGCTTCCTAAAGAAATACTATGCTTAAGGAGCCACAGCCTAGGTCAATGATAGATGACGACGACTATGTCCGCTCGCTATCTTCCTAAAGCTCAAAGCTCTATAAGTAGTAGCCGGCTCTCTCCACGACGGACCGAAATGTCCTTAAACTAACGACGGACCGAAATGTCCTTAAACTAATAGCGGACCGAAACGTCCTTAAACTAATACCGCAGTATCGTTAGGCTAACGAGATAAAAAATATATATATATATAATAAATAAAAACGGTATGTCCATAAGCAAAAAGGGCACGGATGAAAACCCGAAAGGGCTCCGTGAGTAAAAACAGCAGGGCTACCGGCGAGTGTTCGTGAAAACCCGAAAGGGCGCGACCTTGTAAAAAAAAAGAAAGAGAGAGAAAAGAATAAAAAAAACGGTATGTCCACAAGCAAAAAGGGCACAGATGAAAACCCGAAAGGGCTCCGTGAGTAAAAACAGCAGGGCTACCGGCGAGTGTTTGTGAAAACCCGAAAGGGCGCAACCTCGTTAAAGGACACTTGCGCGATCCCCACGACCTTGCAAGGAGAAACCACCCGCGTGAGATCCTTACGACTCACAAAGGAGCAACACACTTAGGGATCCCCACGATTCCTAAGGAGAAAATACACTTGCGAGATCCTCACGACTCGTAAGGAGAATTCTCTTATGGGACCCTCACGGCTCATAAGATTTGAAAGTCTTAAGTCACAGAGACCTAAACCTGTGCTTAAGCAAAATCCCCCATACCCTTCGACATTGCCCTACAAGTGGCTCAATACTGACCCTTGTATACAATCCACGGGCGCGAATAAACATTTCCCCAGCAAAGTCACACCCGTGACTAGGGATATGTCCATATAATGAGCAACCCTTGTAGGTCCTCTCGACCCATAAGGAGAAAACCCTCTTGTAGGATCCTTACGACTCACAGAGGAACATACACTTAGGGATCCTCACGATTCCTAGGGAGAAAATACACCTACGAGATCCTCACAACTTGTAGGGAGAAATACCTTGGTGAGACCCTTACGGCTCATGAAGTCAAAAGCCTTGGTCGACAGGACCCTTAACCCTGTTTGCTAAGCCACCTTTGTTCAACATCGACAGAGGCAAATGATGATTCGCTCCTGGCAACATCCCAGTTGTAGCGGTGCTGATGCTGAAATCGGTGTCTAAAATCCAAGCTTGCAGCGAAAAAGCTAGCAAGCCACGCATGCATACGAAATAGCCGAAATGATGGGGCAACTTGCAATAAAAAGCAGCAAGTAAAAATGTATGCATGAAAAATGGCCGAAATGATGGGGCAACTCACAATAAAAAGCAGCGAGTAGAAAATAAATAAATAGCCGAAATGATTGGGCACCGCGAAAAATAGCCGAAATGATGGGGCAATCGCGACCTTCGCGATATATAAGCTGAAACGATAGAGCATCGCGGAAAAAGAAATAAAATAAAAATAAAATTTATGCCCTACAGGTGATGTTCCATCACACCCTGTACACAATCCAAGGGCGTAAACAAAAGGGAATATACCTCCCCCCCAGGTTTCACCAAAGAAAGAAGCTAAATCTCGACGGGTCACAAGCGACCTAGAGATCATCCCAACATTCGTCTCGTAACGACAGACACAACTTCAAGCTAAGTGGAACAGCGGCAACTCCCAGTTCCATGGCTCGGTGGTATACATATCGCCAACAGTCAAACCTCCATCCCGTGAAATGCGGATACAATCAGCAAAATTCCTGGTTACGTGGAACGCGGATAACGTCACTCTTTGACCCCGTGGAAAATGTCCAGAGCGGATCCTGGTCCTCGCAGAGCACGGCAGTGAACCCGTGTGAAGCATCCAGAGCGGAGCCTAGTCCTCGCCGAGCACGGCAGTGAACCCGTGTGAAGCATCTAGTGCAAAATTCCTGGTTATGTGGAACGCGGATAACGTCACTCTTTGACCCCGTGGAAAACGTCCAGAGCGGATCCTGGTCCTTGCAGAGCACGGCAGTGAACCCGTGTGAAGCATCCAGAGCGGAGCCTAGTCCTCGCCGAGCACGGCAGTGAACCCGTGTGAAGCATCTAGTGCAAAATTCCTGGTTACGTGGAACGCGAATAACGTCACTCTTTGACCCCGTGGAAAACGTCCAGAGCGGATCCTGGTCCTCGCAGAGCACGGCAGTGAACCCGTGTGAAGCATCCAGAGCGGAGCCTAGTCCTCGCCGAGCACGGCAGTGAACCCGTGTGAAGCATCTAGTGCAAAATTCCTGGTTACGTGGAACGCGGATAACGTCACTCTTTGACCCCGTGGAAAACGTCCAGAGCGGATCCTGGTCCTCGCAGAGCACGGCAGTGAACCCGTGTAAAGCATCCAGAGCGGAGCCTAGTCCTCGCCGAGCACGGCAGTGAACCCGTGTGAAGCATCTAGTGCAAAATTCCTGGTTACATGGAACGCGGATAACGTCACTCTTTGACCCCGTGGAAAACGTCCAGAGCGGATCCTGGTCCTCGCAGAGCACGGCAGTGAACCCGTGCGAAGCATCCAGAGCGGAGCCTAGTCCTCGCCGAGCACGACAGTGAACCCGTGTGAAGCATCTAGTGCAAAATTCCTGGTTACATGGAACGCGTATAACGTCACTCTTTGACCCCGTGGAAAACGTCCAGAGCGGATCCTGGTCCTCGCAGAGCACGGCAGTGAACCCGTGTGAAACATCCAGAGCGGAGCCTAGTCCTCGCCGAGCACGGCAGTGAACCCGTGTGAAGCATCTAGTGCAAAATTCCTGGTTACGTGGAACGCGGATATCGTCGCTCTTTGACCCCGCGGAAAACGCCCAGAGCGGAGCCTGGTCCTCGCCAAGCACGGCAGTGAACCCGTGTGAAGCATCCAGAGCAAATACCGGACTGTGGAGTCCTTAAAATCCACGGACTATGATGTCCTTAACCTCGACCGTGATGTCTTAAAACTAACGATCAACCACCCCGATTCCCTACGGATTCTACCTTGGTTTAAGGGTACATCTCTTCACTCCTTTGATACGTGGCGTTGTAATTCCTCAACGTCTTCAAAGAGGTGACGAGTCCCTGCAACCAAACATCGGACTGTGGAGTCCCTAAATCCATGGACTATGAGGTCCTTAACCTTGACCGCGACATCTTTAAACTACGATACCTGGAGAAACCCCTGACTCTGTAAAACACGGACAAGGGTGACCACATCCAGCACTTACAAGTCCTCACGACCTGTAAGGAAGAAAAAAAAACTCTCTTGTGAGATCCCTTACGACTCTCAAGGGAAAACCCGCTTAAGAATCCTCACGATTCTTAAGAAGAACTTACACCTATAGGATCCTCTCGACCTGTAGGGGGAAAGACTCTTTATGAGACACTCATGGCTCATAAAATGCAAAAGTCTTAGGAAGCAGATCTTAACCCTGAATCCTAAGCCATCACTGTCCTGCAAGAAGATCAAGATAGAATATCCGCAGAATACATTCAATAAAAAGGGGACACACCGTTGAGAGGAAAAATGTATCTTTTATTCAAAAACCAAAATAGATACAAAGTACAATCTATGAAAGAAACAAAAAAGAAAGATACTCTCATCCATGAGTATGTGCAAAAAAAGGGGAAAAGATACAAGTCCTCAAGCCGGCGGGCGGTGCAGTAATTTTACCAGCTCATCGTTCTGTTACTGAGCCATGGCTTCATGACGCAAGATCTCCAGAAGACGAGCCTCCGCTTGAGCTTGCTGAGCCTGATACGAAGCAAGCCGAGCTTCGAGTTCTTTCTCGGTGGCTTTATGAGCCTCAACCCTTTCACGAGTGAACGTGGCAGCTTTATCGAGAGCCACCACCTCTTTTATGGACTCCTGGAGCACTCGCCAGAGTTCGTATGCTTTGTTGGCCTTGGCTGTGAGGCTGGCCTGAAGCTCGCTCAGCGCCTTAGAAGCCAATTCCCTCTCCGAGAATTTGCGGCCAAGCCTCTTCTCGCATGACGTCATGTTGGCCGCACATCGTGCTATCAGACCCCGCAACTCCGCCTTCACAGCCACGGCTTCCGAGGAAAGGCAAGAACATTCAAGAGCGTGCAAACAAGCCTCCACCTTCCTACAGAACTCCACCCAGACCCGCACCACCTCCTCACTATGATAGGTGGCGAGAAAAGGAACAGAACCGTTAGCTTCAGCGGCAAACGCTTCGGCTGTGGTCGCGCTACCAGCACGGAGCTCCTCGACGAAAGATGATAGGGAGACAAGGCTCAATTGGGCCAAGCGTTCTAAAGCCCGCAAAGCATAAGGGCCGGGCGGCATCACGATGTGCGATTCCAAAGCCATGGAGACTGGCAGGGCTGTTCAAATTTGACAAATGTTAGTAAAATTCTTAAGCACAGAACGAACGGGATTATAATAAAATGTCACTCACCGACAGTCATGCAAGTAGGAGCTGAAGGTTCCCCTGGCCCTTCAACGACCTCGACCTCATCGTCGGCTTCCAAAACTATAAGAGACATCAACGTCATTTCGCGAAATAGTAACAATGCTATGGTAAAAGATAAAATGGCGAATGACACTAACCTCGCCCGGAGGAAAGGACAATACGCTGAGGGGAGATCGCCTGCGGAGCTGCCATCTCCAATAAACGCTGAAATGACTGTCGAGGCGACAAATCAGCGATAGTGGCCGCCAGACCGCGCAATTCTGGGAAAGATAAAAGAGTTTAGACTGTGAAAGGGTTGCTAAATTAAAACGCAGAGGGTTACCTTCAACGCTCCTCCCATTCTGAGCCGGGGGGATAGCAGCTTCAACGGTCTCCGCCGTAACATCAGGATTCAACAAAGGAAGGGTAGTCCCGACTACCTCTCTTCCAGCCTCTGAGCCGCCCTCAGTAAGGGTCATTGGGGCGGCGACCTCCAAAGTAGCTTCCCCCAAAGGGGCAAGCGCTCCCTGATCAAGAACCGCCACTGGAGGCTCTACCATGAGAGGAGCAGCCTCATCAGCCCCCTCCACATCAAGCAAGGCTACATTGAGAATTTCGGCAGGCTTTAGCTTTAATGGGCCCGTAGATAGCTCCCCCAGCGTCGAAGATTCTGCACGATTCGAATAAGAATAATGATACATATGCACGGGCATAAATAATCGGAAAGACTACAAAAGAAGCACAACGTACCTATACGCAAAGAAGCCCTTAATATGGCTTCTTCAAGTCGTTGCTCCTTCTCAAGGAGGCGCGCTCGCCGGGGTTCGAGAGTAGATTCATGGCCGCCGGTCCATAAAGAGAGTGCGTCCGCCGCGTCCTCCGAGACAGCCTGCTTCAAGGCCCTTTCCCCCCATTCCTCCAAAGGGCCTATAAATCACCGCCGAATCCACGAGGGGTCCTCGTAAAAGATTACAGCAGGATAGGGCTTCTTCGGAACCCTGGCGTTCTGAGACGCGTCTTTGGAACGCCTTATAGCCTCAGCCAACTGTGCAGCTTCCTCAGCGGCTGAACTGGGAAAAAGTAGTTCAGCGTTTGATTCCGGTAAGGCCAACGGCTCACCTTCAAGGATGGGCTCAGACTCCGTTAAAGAGTCGAGCAAATTAGTAGCCACTTTCCTTCGACGCTTGGACCCAGAACCAGTCGCCGAGGACGACCGTCTCTTTCCCTTCGAAGCCTTAGTGCGACGTTGGCCTACGTCGCCCTCAACACCCTCTGCCCGGGCCACAACTGAAGATGACACTGCCATCGTCGATGACACGGAGGTTGGTGCTGCCTCGGGTGGGGGTACTGTTACCGAAGCCCGTTTACCCCGCGACCGAATGCCCAGGGGCATACCAACTATTGGAGTAAGATCTACTCCTGACTCTCCAGGAATAATCGCAGTGCCGATATCCCTCAGGGGAAAGCGGACTGGGGCACGTGGTCGCAGCATGGCTCCCGGGGCCGGAACCTGAATAGGGGCGCCATGACCAAGAAGCACCCTTCTCTCCTCAATAATAACCGGGTTCACCCGATGGAGATACCAGCCCGTAAACGACCCCACGCATCGGGGAATGTAGTCACCATCGGGGATCATGAATTGAGAACCGGTGTTCAGCCTCACAAAGTGGTGGGCGGCATCCCGGACGGCCTCGAGCGAAGGAACCGGCGCGATTATGAAAGCTTCAAACGGGACGCCCTGATCATAGCCAAACTGCCGGGCAAAGCGATGCGGATTGTACCGCATAAAGAGAGCCGCACTGTCCTGACGAAACACCAGGTAACCCGGTCTGATTGCATATAAGCGCGCGGCTTCCCGGGGTTTCAAAGTGGGCGCGTCATCTTCGACCGGTCCCAAAGCGGCTGGGCCGAACCCGTGGAAGAAGATAAGACCCGATCATTAAATATTAATCCGCCGGCAGTAGCGTAAGGAGAAATCAACGCCCGAATAGCCCCGTATTGAGTCGGGTCAACGGCAGAAGCATCCACCAATCGCATAAGCCGAGGGAAAGTGTAGGCGTCATAGAACGCAGGCCTCTGATGCATAGCGAAAGCCCCCAACACGTGCATTTCGATCCAGTACGTGAAATAATGAAGCGAAAAGTTTACCACATCCACGCCAGGAGTAGAGGTATTAGCTGCGGTGCCCAACCCATGATAAAGGTGCGCCAAGGCTGGGATGCCGATGGCCAACCGCGTCCCCTCAGCAATACGATAAGCCGGATAGATAACCGAAGCTCTCATAAAGCGATGATGCATGGGGATGACAAACCAACTGAGCCAGACGCTAACAAACCCTACGAAGAATGTCTCCTCATCCATGCCAGGAGCTGCGATGGATTCGAAAGACGTCGGCGACATTATGGGAATGTAGTATTGCGGCAGATCCGATTCATTAGTTGGCAGTTTCTTCGGGCCAAACCCAAAGGGGTCATTCATGTTTGCAAACTTCGGGGCTGTCTTTGATAAGGCGTCCTCGCGAAGGAAACGAGCAATGAAGCTCTTGAAAGTAACACCCTGCTCTTCGGATTCGGTGAATAATCGGTCGAAGATACCTAGCGCCCTGATTAAACTAGGACGCTTGTGGCGGACGGCATTCTCAGCAGACAGGCCGTCAACCGGGGCGAGCTCGGGTTCAAAAATGTACTCGTCAGAAGGCAGCAACTCCTCATACAGACTACCCCTGGTTGGCAACCCCGAAATGTCATAAAACTCTACCAGAGAGATCGAGACCTCGCGATCTCCTAGAATGAAAGTGTTGGTGGGAAGATTCCATTGGTTCAAAAACGCCTTGACCCACCAGACATGCGGGGACTTATAATGGAAGAGTGACGCGTATATTTCCTGATAAAGCCCGACTTTCTGCAGCCGCGCACGATGGGCAGAAAGAATGTAGCGAGCCCAGAGAAGGTAGCCCGTAGGGTGTCGAGGAGTGAGCCCTATCTTATAAATTTGCCCTCATGGGTGGGCCTCACCCTGGCAGATACGCCGCCCCAAGATGTCTATGGCCGGGATCGGATGGTTCGGAATACCGGTCGTCGAAGGCTCGAGCCTCCCCGTTGGAGTCCAATTGGGCATTTCCACAGCAAAAACCGTCCTCGGAGGGTCCATCGGTAAGAATGGGAAAGTAGGCTCCGTCGGTACCGCGCAAAGAAAACTCCGGCGACCCTGAATAATCTGACTATACCAAGATCCCCATTGAAGAAGGATGGTGCAGTTTGGGTCATGGGCCCGGATCATCGCCATCGCTTCCTCATCAGATGGTGACTGAGGAAAAGCAGCCTCCAAGCGAGAAAAGGGAAAGTACGGAACAGAAGCCATCGCACCTGGAATCCAATAAAAGAAGACCGTTAAAAGCAAAGTCAGCGATATATATCCATGCATGAACATGAAGACTAGTTAAAGAAAGCAACAACAGAGTTTCTGGGACCATTGGTTACAAAACATATGAGCCCCATAGAATCAGGATGACGGCTCATTAATAATGAGGCCAAATAGTTACAATAAAACAAAGGGAATATCCTCATTAAATAAAGAATGGTAACCCTACACATTCCCCCAACAGGATCTGTCTCGGGCTCTACAATGGATCCAACAAGATCAAAGGAATTAAATTCCCACAGAAGACATCATTACAAAGCTCCTGTTTCATTAATTGCAAAAGGACAACCTCGGGTCAAGAGACCCCAAGAAGCCTCCGTGTGAAGAAACTGAGTTCTTCATTGGAATTAAATTCCTTATTAAGAGAAGGGAATTAAATTCCCAGAAACATTTTTGGATGGAATTAAGTTCCATGGAGTTGAAACGCCATCATCATCTCCCCAAAGATCATCTAAACCCTAACAGATCTACAGTTCGAAGGTTAGGTGGTTTCCTGTTCTTATGGAAAAACTTGAAGAAAAATGGGTTCCTTGTTGAAAAAGAGTAAAAACCCTTGTTTTGGGATTTAAAA
Source organism: Agapanthus africanus (assembly GCA_030015575.1). Taxonomy (NCBI): domain Eukaryota; kingdom Viridiplantae; phylum Streptophyta; class Magnoliopsida; order Asparagales; family Amaryllidaceae; genus Agapanthus; species Agapanthus africanus. The sequence goes on along the minus strand of CM057340.1, from coordinate 749,389,417 downwards.
TCCAAAGGAATGTGAAAATTTACTGTTTGTCCAAGAACATTACTTGGGGAAAAAGGGTCACCAGAACAGAGTTAAACTCTGAAGATTGTTTCAAGACAGAGAACTAAGCTCTGGAAGCGAGAATTAAATTCTCAAGGGAAAAAGTTCTCAAAAGAAGAAGATGAACAAAGTGAACGCTCTTCTGAAGAAACATGAGTATTTATAGGAGGTAATGGAAATGTTTCATCTCCCCAAATCCCCAGAGGAATCCAACGGTCACAAAAGGTGACAGCGGTGCACTCACGTGCGGACACGTGAGAACAACGCTGTGGGGGCATTTGTTTCCTGATTTAAAATCAGGAAAGCCTACGGAAAAGGCTTCAAAAAAGGGTCACGTGCTCACACGTGACCAGCAGTCACGTGTTGGCACGTGACATCTAAAAGTATCGGCAAGGCAAATTCAGTTTCCCAACTACATCGAAGAAAAAGGCTTCAGAAAGATTCACGTGCTCCCACGTGACCAGGGTCACGTGTTGGCACGTGACACTCAAAAGCGGCAGACTCAATTCCCTGATTGAATCAAGGAAAAGGCTCCAGACGAGGGTCACGTGCTCACACGTGACCAGGGGTCACGTGGTGGCACGTGACAGCTAAGCAGCGACCAGAAAGCAGAGCGCAGTAAGAAAGAAGAGGGCTCGTTCCAGGGGGGTCACGTGCCCACACGTGACCAAGGGTCACGTGGCCACACGTGACCAGCTTTCAAAGCCTATCTGTTAACAGAATTAAATTCTGAGAAAAGACCTCTTAAATCTTTCCAAAGCAACCGATTGAATTAAAGATTTAAAGGTGATTAAATATCATCTATCTATGGGAAAATCTCGAATTTGGAACGATTTCCCTGTAAAATCTAACCGAAATAACAAAGGAGAATCTCTGGATTTAAAATCCAATGGTGAATAAAATTCACCTAATAATCCAAAGGTCCAAAACGAATGATGGATACAAATCAAATCTCTCAATGAAAGATTCATCAAAAACTAATTGACTCGGCTGCTTCTCCTATAAATAGGAGCCAAGAGACACACAAAAAGGATATATATGCAGAGAGAAGAAAAGAGAGAGAGCCTTGATACTTTGGAGGAATTTGGATCCTCTGCAAAAGAAAACCCTAAGTAAGAAAGGGAAGGATTTTTGAAAGAAAAAAGAATTTAATTCTCAACAGAGTTTAACTCTGATATAAAAACAGAAGAACATAGTTCTCTCTTTGGTGGAGGATCTGTAAAGTGCACATCTCCCCTTGAGTTGAGAATTTAATTCTCAATGGGTTGAGATCCTGCCTTGCAGATCCAAAGCATAGAGAGGGAATGGAAGCACGAGAATTTAACTCTCACAGAACTATAGGAATTTAATTCCTTTAAAATAAAATTAGGGTTGACCCTGTGTTATGGGAATTTAATTCCTTCAGAATGAAAAGAATCAGGGTTTAACCCTGGTTAAGAACTTAGTTCTGTTAAAACAACAGGAATTTAATTCCCTTAATCTCATTCCCCAGAATAATTCTTTAACAGAGAGTGGGAGTTTAACTCCTTAAAGCTTATTAGGGTTTAACCCTATTCAGTTCTTCACATATATGAGGAATTTAATTCCTACAGAAAATTCAGAGTTCAACGCTATTCCAGAATATGAACATTCAAAAGGAAGTAGGAATTTAATTCCTCTGAAATTATTGCCAGGGTTCAACCTTACGAGGAATTTAATTCCTGAAAGGGATTAACAGATCTTCTAAAAAAACATACAGGGTCACGTGTCACCACGTGACCCCCAAAAAGATCTACAGAAAAGCCCCTTTGAGGCAGTGCCTCACGTGACCCACGTGACCCTTGGCAGAGGCTTTAACATACTCCATTTAAACACCCGTCACGTGATGGCACGTGATACTCCAAAAGATGCGATATTCTCAGCAGAACAAATGAAGGGAGGGCGCCCTCACGTGCTACCACGTGACCCCCCTTGCCTTAGCGTCTAACGCTAAATTGGAACCCCTGAATCCAGTGTTAAAACACTGTTTGGCCTTAGTGTTCAACACTAATCAAAGAGCTTTATTTGCAGTGTTCAACACTGATTACCGTAGTGTTTAACATTAATTTGAGATCTCTGCTGCCAGTGTTTTGATCTGTTTTAGTGTTTAACACTAATTTGAAAGCCTTGTTGCTGGTGTTTAACACCAACTATCTTTTAGTGTTAAACACTAACTTATCGATCTCATTCCCAGTGTTCAACACTGATTGGTCTTTAGTGTTTAACACTAGGCATTGGCCCAATTGGCTAAATGGCCAGAGGCAAAGCCTCTCCTTCAATGGACCAACAGAGGGCCAATATTTTGGACTTAGCCCAAACTGGCCATAAGTCCTCAAATCATCTTGAACTGAGCACATCTGCTCTTTCAAACCACTCATTGGTTCAAGGGTACATCTCTGAACTTCTCTGATATTTGTCATTGTAATCCTTCAACGTCTTCAAAGAGGTGACGGGTCCCGACAACCACACATCAACACGGACTGTGGGGTCCTTAAACTCACGGACTAATGCGTCATTAAACACACCCATATGGACTGTGGGGTCCTTAAACCCATGGACTTATGCGTCCTTAAACTACAAATGGACCACCACGTCCTTAAACTGGCGATGGACCACCATGTCCCTAAACTGGTAATGGACCACTACGTCCCTAAACTGGAAATGGACCACTATGTCCCTAAACTGGAACAATAGAGCCCAAACGCTCTTTTGTCGGATCTAAACGATTCCGTTAAGTCGATCTTAGTCCCAAACTGGACTAACGTATCCTTAACAACCGTTTAAGTTGATCTTAGCTTCAAATATGGCTAACGTATCCTTAAACCTTCAAACAGACTGTAGTCCCAAATTGGACTATGGATCACCCAACCAATTTTGGTCCAAGGGTACATCTCTGAACTCCTCTGACACCTGTCGTTGTAATCCTTCAACGTCGTCAGAGAGGTGACGGGTCCCGATGGCCATACAATCAATGGACCACTATGTCCCTAAATTGGAACAATAGAGCCCAAACGCTCTTTTGTCAGATCTAAACGATCCCGTTAAGTCGATCTTAGTCCCAAACTGGACTAACGTATCCTTAACAACCGTTTAAGTTGATCTTAGCCTCAAATATAGCTAACGTATCCTTAAACCTTCAAACAGACTGGACTATGAATCCCTCCAATCAACTTTGGTTCAAGGGTACATCTCGGAACTCCTTTGACACCTGTCGTTGTAATCCTTCAACGCCGTCAGAGAGGTAACGGGTCCCGACGACCATACATGCAATGGACCACTATGTCCCTAAACTGGAACAATGGAGCCCAAATCCTTTTTTGTCGGATCTAAACGATCCCGTTAAGTTGATCTTAGTCTCAAGTTAGACTAACATATCCTTAACAAACGTTTGAGTTGACCTTAGCCTCAAATATGGCTAACGTATCCTCAAACCAAACCCCCAAACCCAAATCTAAGATAATACGGATTTGGACTAGTCCACGCCCTACGGGCGACGACATAACTCGGTCTCCATAAACAATCCACGGGCAACAAAACATAAAATAGACACACACGACACGAAGTGACCATCTGGAGAAGGAGAAAGTTGTTACCGCGATGCGGTAGCATAATTAACTGCAGGGGCTTGCGCCTGCAGGGAAGAGCGTCCCCACAATCAAAAACCCCTCAAGCGAGGGGGAATCTGACGAAGTCTTTTTACATCGGCCGCATCCGTTCAAACCTTCGATGTATGGTGCCATAAATCAACTTGGCATCTTCGGAGAGGTGAACGGATAGCACCAATTAGCATCTGCCCCGAATCTCAGTGCCAAGACATCGCAGTCTTGCACGCCGTCTTTCGGAGGGGAACACCACATATTCTTCCACAGTCCGTTCAAGACTAGACATAGGTCGGTAAGGGATTTCAGCATAAGATTGAAATTCTTGTGGATAAATAAAACTCCCAAATGACTAATTAGAAGGAATGTCTCGAGAAGGTGTAAAAGTCGGGTATGATTGATAGGAACCGAAAGCTTGTGAAAATTGGGCATGAGTAGGATCAATATTGTGATAAGAAGAATATTGATATTGGTTGTGTGGTTGGCGACTGTCAACAGATGTCATATACTCCACAAACCGAGTAGTAAAATCTTCTTTAGAAGGTGGTGGCGTTTGTTGTCCTAACGGTTTGACCGGATTGAAACTTTGGCCGTTAGTCCTTGCTATATACTCAGCGATGGACATGCGTTTAGGAGTTCCCTCACACGCTTTAGATGGAGTATCAACAAAAGAAAATGTAGAATTTTGATGCGGTTGATAGGACCTGAAGTGAGGTGGTCAACTGTTTCTTTCCGCTTGCTTTATCTGATCTCTTAAAGACATGGTAGAGTGGGATGGTATACCGAAGAGATTACGATAATAAGAAATGTCTGGTTCTGGATAGCAAAACTCGGCAAGAGTTCTTTTATTTGGGTTACCCATTATAAGAAGGTGAAAAGAGGGAGGAGGGTGAAAAGATTTAAGCTCTATTTGGATTGTTTTGCTTTGAAAGTGGGATTTGAGGGTTGACTCAACAAATCACAAAATGCACAAGCAAACCCTAGAACTAAGGTTACCTAGGTCAAGCACTAGATCGCTCCTAAACTTCCAAAGGAGAAGCCACAGGATCAATCCTTTACCATCTCTTTATAACTCTTGTGGTCAGGTAAGTGGGAGGTATCCGCTATACGAATCACCGAAAATAACGGGCGTAATTAAGTAAGCACTTGCCTTAGACACACTTGCCTAGACACCACAAAAGAAATGCGGATAAGCGATAGATTACCCACGACCTTTCTCTGTCCTATTTGAGCGCGACGGTCGTTAGGGTCTTGATCTAGATATTTTTCAATTAATATAGGGTTATGCGGATACTCGTTTTGTGATTTGTCGGGCCTAGGAAGGGTGATGAAATCCCCACCTAATCTGAATTGTGGTCTTGCCCCTTAAAGTCCGTATTAAAATATACTAAAACAACACGCAAAATAAAACACGCAAAAAGATTTTTGAGCGGCGGTATTTTGCAAAGAATCCTGCAGAAAATATATTATTGGATTTTTCAGAGGAGAGAGAAAGATGTAGGAAAGTTACCAGAAAAGTTTGAGGGCCTAACTCCCCAAGACCGTCTCGGTTCTGCAGCCGTTTGCACACAATAGCCGTAGTTCCGCCGCGCTTTAGGTGGTTCTTTGTTTAATTTTTTTCACTGTGGCTTCCTTTTCTCCTCTGGGTCTTGATGAATGTCTCTGAATCTTTATCTTCTCGCTAAAGTGACTCCAGATTCCCTCGCAAAAATCGCACACTAATCGTTAAATATGCAAAATGCGGTTTGTTTTATTTTTATGATATAGATCGAATAAGAATTCAACACAAATAGTAAGAATAAAAAAATTACGCACGTATCCCCGGCAACGGTGCCATTTGATTGATTCTGTATTTAAAGAAGTGTGTGTAGTAACCGCAATCAATAACGGTGTCGTGTATAGCTAGACCGAGATGAGTACGGGTCGTCTCAGGGATATGTGGAATCTTTCAATCTTACTTTAGACGTGTTGAGAAAGAGGAAGAATAGAGAAATAAAGAATAGTGGAGAATAGTTTCTAGATCTACGTCAAAATACGGATGTAGAATACAGATCAAGTTTAAATATGGATATAGATTTTATAAGAAGAATACTTGTAGGGTTCGTTCGGATTCAGTAGTCATGGATGACTAATAAAGATTACTCATTTTATCTATTGATAGATTTAATACTAGATAGATAGTGATGAATGAGAATTAGGGTTCTTGGAAGAAACTAGGCTTTCCTTACTATTAACCCTTGTCCTTTCATTGATCTATATTCATGTCTAGAACTTAACAAAACAATTGTTAATCTGATCTCAAATCGCGGTCGAGACTAGCAATAAATTGGTAGCGCGCCCGATAAGAATGCTAACATTTATTTTGCTAAAGTTTATAAACTTCATAAGACTTAAAAGAAGTTAAAATATTTTCTCATCCATTGTTCTACCCTAATCCTACGAACCCTATCAAGCGGAGAATTACTCACGCATGATGGAGATAAAAGAATAGATGGAGATGGAATTGATAATGTAACTAAATAATTAAACTAATTAAACTAAAGATCTACCTTTATTAATCAACTTCATAAGTACAAACTTCAAGTTTAGATTACAAGAGGAAGAAGAAGTTGTTCTCGATCTCTGCCTTGTCGGATGTAGATATTCCGTCGAATCTCACATCGCTTTATCACGTTGAATTTTGGACCTGTCTTGGATCACTTGTTCTTTTACGGTGATTAGCTTGTGTAAAAAATTGATGATTTCTAAGTTTAGCCCTCGGTCCTTTATATAGCCCCAAAACCAGAAATCATAGATCCCCAGAATTAGGGTTAGTTGTAGCAAATCCAATCTAAAAATCCTAACTCCTGATTCAGTGAATCGACCGCGGATCTGCCGCATATTGCATGGTTTGGCCGCGGATCCGCGGCCGTTTGGTGAGATCTTGGGTGCAAATTTCTGAGGCTTTATTCTTGTGATATATGGAGATTTAGTTGATGTCTGGAACTTGAAAATTTTTCCTGAGTCTCTGCCAGTATTGATTCTTCGATTTTCTTTAATATTTCGGCAGATTTTTGATTTCCGACATCTCAACATCTCGATCTCCTGATCTGAGCCAAAGCTTGCACCATATCTCAAAGAATAATGTTAGTAATATTTGGTATTTTTGAGATATTATCCTAACCAATTTGATATGATATTATATTTTAAGAATATTGATTAAGGATATTTGATATGATATGCATATTTAAATTATCAAAATATTATATAAATATTATATGCATATATTTTCCTTCATAATGTTAATTATAATATATAAACATATGAAAATAGTATTTTTACAGATAAACGCTCATATGTGTCATATTTATAATAAACACTTTTACATATTTAATAAAATTAAGGAAAATGTCATATCAAAAGTACGATATTTTCAACTGAACAGTAATCTAACTTAATGTCAGCTCAAATATGGAGTCAATCAATCTTAAAAGTGTGCTCGAACCCAATAGGCTATAATCCAGGGGTAAAGAACTATGGGCCCAAATCAAGCGTTAGTAACGGGATTTCAACCTAATGTTGAAGTATTCCAAACTCAACAGGCTATAATGCAGGAGCAAGAAAATACGGGCCCTCATAATAGATTGCTTGGGTTAATAAACATGGATTCATGATTTAGGGGGACACCTGAGATTTCGTTGGATTCACACTTAAACTACCCTAAGACTCCGTGTATATTTAATTTATGATTAGGGTTACAAGACTTGATCAAGTCCATGAATACAAAAGGTGATGTAATATGAAAATTGAGTTCATATAGTCATGTCATTTGTATTCATGATTCGAGTCAAGTTAGTTTCAGGTATACTTTTTGAGTTCGTATATTCATATCAAGTTTCAAGTAGATAGCTCAGGTTCAAATCAAATTTGAGTTTAATTCAAGTTCTGGTTCAGGTTTCGGTTTAAGTCAAGTTCGAGTTCGAGTTTAGCTTCGTGTTTGAGTTCGATGTGATTTGATATGGCAACCACTGCACATGGCTGGCAGCATTTGTAATCTTTTCAAGGACGATTTCCAACGATAATTCATTTAATTTACTTTATCTTAACTAGATAGGCAAGCACCCACTTTCTTCGACCTCACGAGTCTCAAGAGAAATGATACCGTTTAAACCTATTTATCTAAATACGTTAGAAATGTATTTTAGATATTTTGGTGAACTTATGTAAATATCTTATTTGAAAACTCGAAGGGGATTTATGTAAAACGTTTTATTTTCAAAATAACCTCGAGGGTGTTTTTTGTGAAAAATATATTGATTTAGTAAGTATAGGTTTTAATAAAAATATATTTTAAATTAATTGGTATTTTAGTGATAAAAACTATTTTTTTAAGTTTATGGTATTTTTATGAAAAAATCTATCTTTCGGAAATTTTAGGATATTTTCTTAAAAACTTTAATATTTTTATTTTAGAGTATTTATAAAATCTGATTTCATAAATTTGTTTTTTTTTGAATTTGTGTATATTGGATTTAAGTTATTTTCATTATATTTAATTTTACTTTAAAATTCGTATTTTCTTTAAAACCGTAATTTATTCCTTTGGAAGCCGAATTCTCCGTGAGGAGTTATGCATCTCACTCTACTATCACCAGAATATACGATAATCCGCACTATCCATAAACGAGTCCCCCTAACGAGAGTTGTAAAGACGTATTTTGCAAAGGATAAAAGAATATCGATAAAACCGTATTTTAACTTGAGAGTATTTTAATGTTATTCGATTCTTTAGCAAAACGCTGCAAAATATGATATCGTGCTATGATCAAAAGTGCATGTATATGGGGTAGGTCATTACCCTGTACTAAGTTATCATGTCACAAAAATGAATTATATCTACTAGCATTGTATTAAAACGTAAATTGACATATAACGATCAAAGAGCTATTTATTAACAAGTATTGAAATTCTATTTAACTATATTTAGCAATGTCATAGAATGGAGAGTTATAGGGTACTAGGTCATGATAATGTAGTTATGATGATTTTAGATATTTGTACAAGTTAAATCTTGATTTCAATCGGTGATTAGCGAAAGGAAAAAAGTTATAATTTATTTACGTAGTTTGATGACAAAAGTTGGATTTAAGGTGAGAAGAAATAGGAGGACTTACCCGTACCACTCTTACTCGTACGAGCAAAAATAAAATGAAAAGCCTCGGTTTTAAGAATCGAGATCGATGATAAAAGGAGGATGCCGAGCTTGAGCTTTCGGCTTTCTTTCGGCAACTTGTAATATCCACGTAGTTAGAGGAAGGACAAGAACAAGGCCGAGCTTGACGGAAAAGTAGAAAGACGAGCTTGATCTTCTTGAAGAGAACTTGAAAGTTAAGATTAGTAAGAGAGTTTTGGGAGAGATAAGCTAAGAAGAAGAAGACGAGGTCTGGTTGGATATTTATAGGGAAAAATATAGGAGTAGCGAATAGGGTGAATAGGGTGTGGTAAGAAGAGAATTAAAAAATTGAATTAAAATGGGTGTAAATGGAATAGGTGAAGGTTTTTCTGTTCTATGTTCAATTACAGACGTTTTAAAGTATTGAAATGGGTAGTGGGGAGCTGAAAGGGTGCACGGGCGGAGCACGTATCCAATTGACCCTAACTTGGCCGCCGGTTTTATGGTTTGGACGGCCCCACTTCAGCCAATTGTCTCGGGGTTCGTGCCAGGATTTTAAATTAGTTTAGGCATCTTATTTATATAATTTATTTGTGTTGCAACTTTTCGTAAAACCGTCTAAAGCTTGTGCAAACTTTTGGACTCCCAAAACGTTTTGGAAGAGATATACCTAGAGAAAGAAAGCTAGGTCTGGTTGGATATTTATAGGGGGAAATAGAGGAGCAGCGAATATGGTTGTGTGTTAAGAAAAGAATTAAAAAGTTGAATTAAAAAGGATGTAATTGGAATAGGTTAAGGGTTTTTCTGTTTTCTGTTTAATTGCAGAAGTTTTAAAATATTAAATTGGATAGCGAGGAGCTGAAAGGGTGCACGGGCGGAGCACGTGCCCAATTGGCCCTAATTTTTCCAAAACGTAAAAATAAAAAAATTAAAATAATTAGGCCTAATTGGTTTCAAACACGCTGATTAAAGGATAGCAGTGGATAGTATTATCCAATGAGCTACAAGTTATTTCTTACTTTATATTAACCAAAATATCTTATAACTCATGGTCAGAATAGAAATACATTTTTATATTAATATTGAATTAACAAAAGTGTACCGGAATTTTAGAATGGTTACAAAAAACTTTGGAATTGGTCTAAATATATAGTAAGAGACACCATAACTTATTTTGCAAATTCTATGGCGATAAATTGTTTGAAATAGTCATTTAAAATTGTTTTTATACTTTAGTAATTAATGGTGCCAAATAAACTGTAACTCAATAACTTATTGATAAAATAAACTTAATATTAAAACCCTACTAATCAAAATGGTAAACTCATTATAACTCGATATCAAACTATATCGGTATTGAAACTCGGACGGTCATTACTTAGCTTAGAACTGTCCGAGATTTCAAGCCGTGTTTAAACTTTTATGTTAAAACTTCTCTTGGGTCGAACGGTGTGTAATTAAATCATACTCTTCTAGTAAAAACCCATCATAATATCAATCAAACCATATTCCTTTACTAAAAACAAAAACTTTTTCACTTCAACCCCTCGGTCTCCATGTCATTTCACCATGACCGGTGGCCCCACTTCCCTATAATTCACCGCAAGGGCCCCACCACAAGCCACAGTAAAAAAAAAAAATCTAAAACCCACAATAATTCCCCGCTAAAGAATCCCTTTATATAAATCCACCCCCTTCTTAACTCCTAACCCTCCTCTTGCTTATCCTTTACCGGCACCTCCCGGTTATCCCCACCGCCTCTGCTAACTCAGACAGCGACCTTCCTTCCACTCTCTCTCCCCGCTCACCCTCCCTCTTTCTCTCTCTCTAAATTCTCCACCCCCAAAATTTTTCAAAAAATGGACTTCGACGAGCACGACGACGATGACGACATGGCCCCACCTTCCTCCAACCCCAAAACCCCCGTGGACCCCACCACCACCACCACCCCGGGATCCTCCAGCCACCGCCCCCTCTCCAGCATCGGCGGCGGCGGCGGCGGAGCAGCAGCGAAGTACCGCGAGTGCTTGAAGAACCACGCCGTCACCATCGGCGGCCACGCCGTCGACGGATGCGGTGAGTTCATGCCCGCCGGCGAAGGCGGCTCCCTCGACGCCCTCCGCTGCGCCGCCTGCAGCTGCCACCGCAACTTCCACCGCAGGGAGACCCCCTCCTCCTCCGTCGCCTTCTCTCCCTACAACCGAACCCCCTCCGGCTACCTCCACCACCACCCCTTCCTCCAGCACCGTCCTCCCCCGCCCCTCGCCCTCCCCTCCACATCCGGCGGCGCCGCCAGCCGCGGCGACGACGAGGAGTATTCGGACCCGATGGCCGCTGCCGGAGGCGACGCTGCAGCCGCCTCCGGCAGCGGCTCCAAGAAACGACACAGGACGAAGTTCACGCAGGAGCAGAAGGAGAGGATGCTGGGGTTCGCTGAGCGAATTGGGTGGAGGATCCATAAGCACGACGAGGGCGCCGTGCAGCAGTTCTGCAACGAGACCGGGGTGAAACGTCATGTGCTCAAAGTCTGGATGCACAACAACAAGCACACCCTCGGTAAGAAACAGTAACCCTAGTGATAGCACTAGCCTGCACTAGCGGTCGTCTCATGTTTTGATGTTTTTATGTTTTATTCTTGATATGACGGAGCGATGTTGGATGTGTGAATTTATGGGGGTTCATTCGATTTGAGATCGACGACGGTGACTGTAGTTTAACTGATTCAAAGGTTTGCTGTAGGTTCATTCGTCTTTGTTCTTCTTCTTTCTTGTTGTAGCTCTGGTGATTTAACTTTGAAGGTTATGGGGCCGGGGTGTGTATAAGATGATAGGAATTGAATGACATAAAAGATATAAATTCTAGTCAAGGGTGCTTGGATTGCGAGGGAGATATTGATGATGCCATTAATGGAGGAGCAAGTAAATTCTTCCCTTGTTGAAGGAGTATTTATTTACTAATTTCTTGCTCTAATTTCTTGCTCTAATTTCTTACTAATTTACTATTTTCTTGCTAATCATTCCTTTTTTTTTCCTTTTCTTTGAGGGTTCTTGGGCTCATACAATGAATGCATGTGTAACAATTTAACTTCGTCATATCTAGTTCTTCTATAAGTCACTTGGAGCCATGATTAGAGGCTCCATGTTTGTTTGTTTTTTGCTTGTTTAGAGAGGTGACATTTCCTTATCTACTTTAGCTCTTGGAAGCTCAATCTTTGTACTACATTGTTCTCGTTGTTGCATTATAAGTTATTTCATCTACTTTTCTTTTTATTTTTGTTTGTATAATTATATAAATTCTTGCTAGCTAGCTAGATCAAATTTCGCTTGTATAAGTCGTTTAAAGATTTAACGAATTTGGATGCCATTGTGATCCCGCTTGCAAATGCAATTATATGTTTGCAAGATTTTGAGGTACTATCTTATTTTGAGATCTTGGTTCAAGGACAACACCAAGAACAAAGTGGATGCATGAGCTGATGGATCCGAGGCGCTGATGATCATCATATTGAAGAAGAAGAAAGAGGGTGAGGGACCATGAAAATAAAAAGAGAGAAAAAGAAAAGAAAAGTTACACAAGCGCTCTCTATATGTGCATACTTAAAAAGAGAGCTCCATGGAAAGGTACTCGACATTTGGGCAAAAAGGGACCCAATTGATGTTTTTTGTTTTGTCTCTATTTGGGGGGTCCCTTCAATTTTTGGTGGGGTTTTGGTGTTAAAGGCCGGGCAAAGCCTTGTGAAGCTAGTAGCAACAACTACCTCTTTGGCCTCTTTGTCTTCAATGGAAGGAGCTTGTGAACCCTAGAAATGAAAGATTGCTATCAAAGGTTGTCTTCTTGGTTTAGCTTGATTTCGCACCCACGTCCAATTTGTTCTTCCTTCCCCTTGTGTCTTGCTTGCCTCATTGAACTTGTCTCCTTTAAGGAGGGAAATTCTTAATTGGTACGTACTGCAAGGGTTTGAGCTTTGTCCTGCATCTTTCCAATTCTAGTTTAGAATAATCTTGCTCATTTGCTTCTCAATTTACTTTTCATCGAGTTTTTTTAGTGTTATGGAGTTTCCTTGTTGCATTCTCTAAGGTAAGGGAGGAGGGTTGTTTTAGATAGCATATAACCGGCTTATTAATTTGAAACAAACTCTGAATTTCGTTGGGACGTTGGTTTGTGCTTTGGTTGAAATTGTAAGAACTTCCCACTTACTCGTGTGTGCGAATTTTTTATGATCCCGTTGGGGTTTAATATTCTTGCCTCGTAGTAATTACGGCAGAGGATGTTAGAATTGTGGAGAATCTTTCTCAGACGTCGGAATAAGGAGGTTCAGATATCTGACCATACACGAAATATCCAGCAAAAGTCCAGAGCAAGCCCAGACGTCTGAAGGCCAAAGTGGAAGACATCTGTCGAAGGGCCTGAGCCGTCTCCAGAGTGAATCCAGATGTCTGACCAAGGAGTGGCAGACGTCGATCTGCTCAAGCACAGAAACCAAAACCAGAGCGTCGGTAGACGTCTGACCAAGGCATGGTCAGACGACTGCGTCGAGTCTAGACCAAGGAGCTGGAGCCAACACAGAGTATCGTCAGACGTCCGCGCGTGGGTTTTCTGTGTGAACCGAATACTTCCATATTCTATTGAATCTTAATTTAAAGAGGATTAGGGTTAGGCTATAAATAGGGTCACTCATATGGAAGCCGGAATGCCGTCTTAGATGAGCAACACTTGTACAAGAAAGCAAAGCAAGCCAATGATGACAGCGGTGCAGTATCTGAGTTCATTGAGTTAGATGAAACTCAGGTTGATGGTCATATGCCTACAGGTGCAGATCAGAAAATGGAGAAGACTATGGAGAAGACAAGCACTGCAGTATAGGATCAGGTTTAGAAGCCGATTGAAGACCAGGTTGAGCAACAAAATGTTCCAATTCTGAGAAGATCTACATGAGAGAGGAGACCACCTAAAAAATTAGTTACCGACTTCATATTGTACACTGATTCGGGAGAGCCTGAATCCCTCATGGAAGTGACGGGACAGTGCTAGCAAGCAGTGGGAGCAAGTTATGGATGAAAAGATGGATTCATTGAAAAAGAATCATACATGGGATCTGGTGAAGCTACCTAAGGGTCGTAAGGCGTTGCTGAATAGGTGGGTGTACAGAATTGAGGATGAGGCCGATGGTATGAAGTGGTGCAAAGCGTGTTTGGTAGTCAAGAGATATACGCAACAGTATGGAATAGACTATCAGGAAATATTTTCTTCAGCGGTGAAGATGATTTCAAATCGGGCTATACTCAGTATAGTACCGGTGAAAGATTTGCATTTTGAACAGCTAGATGTGAAAACCGCGTTCCTTCATGGAGATTTAGAGGAAAAAAATCTATATAATGCAGCCACCGGGATATAAGATTAAGGGAATGGAAAATATGGTTTGTAGACTACAAAAGAGTTTGTATGGCCTTAAACAAGTTCCGAGGCAGTGGTATCTCAAGTTTGATCGATTCATGTTGGAGTCAAGATTTGTGAGATGTGATTCAGATCACTGTGTTTACGTTCAGACATTTAAGGATGTAGACTATATTATTTTATCACTCTATGTGGATGATATGTTGGCAGCATGTCCGAATTTCAAGAAAATTCAAAGTCTGAAGAAGTTGATGGCTGAACAATTCTCCATGACGATTTTGAAGCAGCCAAGCAAATTCTGGGTATGAAGGTCATTAGATATAGACAGCAACGAAAGCTGTGGTTGTCACAAAAAGACTACGTGGAAAAGCTTTTGAAGCGGTTCAAAATGGACAAAGTAAAACCGGTAAGTACCCCTTTAGCGAAGCTTTTCAAACTCAGCAAAGAGTTGTGCCCAATAACTAAAGAGCAGAAAGATGACATGGCATGAGTGCCATATGTATCGGCGGTTGGGAGTTTGATGTATGCAATAGTGAGTACACAATGAAATGTTGCACAAGCAGTGAGAGTTGTAACCAGGTACATGCAAAACCCGAGGAAGGAGTATTGGGATGCAGTGAAGTGGATATTGAGATATCTCATGAGAATATCCACTCATTGCTTATGTTTCGGGGGTGATTCTTTCAATGTGCAAGGTTATATTGATGCAGACTACTCAGGCGATCGAGATAGTGGAAAAAGCACAACAGAGTACATATTCATGGTTGGGGTAACATCTGTCAGTTGGATTTCCCAGTTGCAGAAAATTGTTGCGTTGTCAATGACAGAGGAAAATACGTAGCCATCACGGAAGCCGGTAAAGAGATGATATGGTTACAAGTGTAACGACTCTGAAATCTCTGTACAGAAATTTTCTGTTAATATACAAGAAAAGAGTATTACAGTCTGAGTTTGAGTTATAAGTCACTTTTGTTAAATATAAGCAAGAAACAACTTGTACCTCACTGGTAAAGCCCCTGCACTGCTGTGACGTAGCCTGTGTGTTCGATTCCCATCAGACACGGTTTTTTTTCTGATTTTTCTTTTTAAATTTTTGGAAGCCCAAAAGGTTGTATGTGCAATACACGGGGAAATAAAAAGTTCAGAAAAATCAAACATGTGGAAAATGGTGTAAATACAGAGTTGATCTGGTAGCACAAATCTCGAAGCAGATGCCTCAAGATCGACTGGCGGAAAATGCCCATGGGTCGGTAGGGACGGGTCAGATGAGTGCAATGAACTCCGTGCTTTGCACACTCGTCTCTTCAACTTCCCTCAACTGCTCTGCACTGTTTGATTTCCCTGCAATCAAACAGAGACCTTTCATTTCACTATTTAATATCATTTTAATGCTTTTTAATCCACATTTTTAATTCCAAAACCCTAATTATCCACTATAAATACCACCTCATGCTCTAGCTCTTCACCATTCTGAAAATTCTATCAAAAACTCTCTCAAAAATTCCTAAGTGAAAGTGGAGTAAAGTGGAGTTAGCGAGCAAGCTTCTTCCGTCGAAGATCGAAACCGATTCCAGAGTTCCCGCAATGCCACGACGACACTCTTTCCTTCCTAACCCTTTCTTTAAGTTTTCCAAACCGTAAGTCCTTCCCAAGCTATCTTTCTCGTCATTGAAATTTAAGTTTAAAACTTATATCGATAAGTGGAGTTATTACCGATATTGTTTTTCTAAACTCTAGAAACTCCTTTTCCTTTATAATTTGTTCACCTAATTTTTACACAATACTTGTAACCTTAAATACTAATGTTTAGAATCAAGTTTAACCAAGAATCTCATGTGAAACAATCCTAATTAAACTTTTTCATTAAAATATCTTGAACTTTATTATCACTTCTTTTAGTTTTGTTAAAACTATATATTTAGGAAAAACTTCATAGGGTAACGTCCTACCCCTCACGTACACTTTGGATTCATAGTACGATACCTATTTCTATGTATTTTTGTTCTAAAGAATAAGTTTTACAATAAAATACCACATACTTTAAAACCGGGTTTTTTTTAAAACAGTATTTCATATTCTTTTACAATTATGCATTTACAACTCTCGTTAGGGGACCCGTTAATGGATCGTGCGGATTATCACACATTCTGAGGATAGTAGAATGAGATGCAGCACTCCTCACGGAGTATTCGATCGTGAAAAGATATAAATACGGTTTTTAAGAAAAAAGAATTTTTTAAATAAAACTAAATTTTTTAAAATTAAAATTATACAATTAAAAATCCATATTTTCATTATATTATAAAACTATATTTTTCTAAAAAATGAAAGACTAAAAATGTTAATAAAATACCCTCAAGTTACTAAAAAAACTAGTTTTCAATAAAATACCATAAACTTTTAAAAGCTAGATATTTATCATTAAAATACCTCCATACTTAAACACGTGCTCATGAAAACCCTAAGTAATATAAAACCCTCTCGAGGTTTTATTTTTAATCTATATTAATATATTTTTCATAAAACCCTATAGGGATATACAAAACAATATTTAAGGACTTTAATAAATATAAGTTTAAGCGGGATCAATTCTCATGAACCCCAGGGAGCCGGAGAAAGTGAGTGCTTGCCTATTCAGATTAGAAAACTTAACAGGAGTTATCAATGGCAATTGTCTTGTAAAAAGACACAAATCTTGTCGTCCATGTGCAGCAGTTGTCAATAATTCCCGAACCTAAGAATTCAAGAGTTAAATCAGTTTACAAGTGTCTGACTCAGTCTGAGTCCAAGCTCAAAGATGAATCCAAAATCAAACACGAATACTTGATCATGAACATGAATACTCGAATTTAAACATCAAATTCAAACATGTCTACTTGACTTGACTTGACCGAACCATGGTTATAACTTGACATGACTACTTGACTACATGATTACATTCTGAACATGAATATTTGAACATTTTGTATTCATGGCTTCGGCAAGACTTGTAAACATAATCGATACAATACATTACGCGGGGATAAAGGGATAGATTGGTACGGAACGTATATCGTGGTACGAGAGGTCACTTAAAAGACACCTACATGAATTCTTATGCCGTTGTCCCGTGGGTTATGACGGGATCTTATATTACATGTTACCATAGTCCACGGGGTAAGATGGACTCCTCTCGTATATATGAATATCTTATTTACCAAACTACAAACAACTACATTATAATAACTATTATATACCAGTAATCGGTCATATACTACTTACATATTCAATTCACTTTATATAATATCTTCTTTTTCTTCTTTTGGGACATACCGAGCGTTAGTTCGCTGACGACATTGCTTTCTATTTCTTTCTTTGCAATTTTTCTCAGGAAGACTGGACACTGAGGAGACAGAGCCGAGCCAGGAAGACTTGGACCAGCTGACAGCTCAGACGGACTACTAGTTCTTCTTGCACTTATTTTTTATATGCTATTGTTTAGGTTTTTGCTTTATAACATTGTATTTTTTCATTTCAAACGGTTGTATGTAAAGTTGAATGTAAATAAAGTTGTTGTTCATTTTATTACTTCTATCATTCTTGTTCAGTTATATATTGCTTAATTACGCTTAACGTATTTATTTCATAGTAAATATGTTGCGGCCTGCCACGTCACTATTTTCGTCTACTGGGAAATGGGGCATAACAGGTTTTGTTAGCGGCCCATGCAGGTCAGTTCTGCATGAAGTCTTAAGCAATATATCACAAGAATTATAATAATTGGTAAATATACATTCTTTACATTTCTAATTTCTTGAATCTATCCTAACCATTCATTTTCTATCAAGATAATGGATTCTCCGAAGAACACCAGTATGAACGTCAACGGCAATACCCCACCGCCTACTCTACCACCACCACCTACCGTTGCAGCTTCTATCAATGAGCAAACGTACTGCTTGAGGCTATCAAGAGCTTATTGAAGGGTCAGCAGCAGCAGACTGCTATCTTCATGCACCATCCCGAAGCCGAGACACCCGGAGTCAAGCAGTTTTGGGCACTGCACCCAAAACACTTTTTGGGAAAAGAGAGCCCACTTGAGGCAGAAGAATGGGCTCGATCGATCGAAGATGATCAGGCAGCAGCTCAAGTGCCAGATATTGCCTGGGTGAGAGTTGTTAAGATGCAACTAACAGACAATGCTAGAGTCTAGTGGAAGGTTGAGGAAAGCCGTCTCACGCAGCCAATAGAATGGAAAACGTTTCGCGATCTGTTCGATGCAAAGTTCTTCCCTGAGATTGCCCGGTTCCGAGATGGAACAACAGTTCATCCACCTACAACAAGGTTCTATATGGGTAAAATCGGTGGATGGATATGATACCGAATTCATCATGCTCAGTAGGTTCGCGGCACATTTGATCCCGACTGATGAGATTCGGGCTAGACGATTTCAACAGGGCTTAGACCCGGAGATTCGAGCGGCGTTAGCCACAGGCGATTATCCAACTCATGAACTCGCCTTGAAGGCAGCTCGCCGTTATGAAGCTGTGGTGAAGAAGAAGGGTAAGCCCTAAATAGCCGAAATCAAACGTCCTGCTATATGGATGTCGGGAGGAGCCTCTTCTAGGCCGATCTTTGCACCCAGGAGACCGAAAAGATCGTTTAACTGGTCCAATCCAGATGTTTGTTTTTACTGCAAGAGAACTAGACAACTGGCGAATGACGGCAAGCGTGCAAATGGCCTTTGTTTGGTTTGTGGCACGTCCACTCACGCCATAGGAGCATGTCTATATCGTTTCAACACAGCTCCAGCACCCAGACCCGCAATCACAGCCCCGCAGCGGCCAGCCATTCAGGCACCTGCACCCTGCCTAGCTCTCCCTGCACCAGCTCTATGTGGACCTCCTGCATAGCCTCTACGTCAATTCCATCAGGTACAGAGAAACATACCTCAAGGGCAGAGAAATGTGCCCCAAGGACAGAGGAATGTGCCTCCAGCAAGGAGGAATGTACAACGACGTCAGGCTTTTACAATGACAGTCGAGGAGGCCGAAACCACAGGAAAAGTCATCACCGGTAACTCTCAATCCTTTCAATTTTTCAATTCTTGTGTATCACTATAACTTTTCCTATATCTAAACCCAACCTCACACGACTTAGCTACTATACTAGTAGCCACCCTTTCTGCACTTGCGCTTTTCGACACCGGAGCTTAACACTGCTTCATGTCCCAATGATTCGTGAGAACGCATGCGATTACCGTGAAGCCGCTCATTTCAAGCTGGAATTTATGTTTCAGGAATGGAGTCTTGAAAGTAACTATGGGGTTTGATTAGTGTCCAGTTGTAGTTTGCGGACGAGAATTCTACGTGAATTTCAAAGTACTGGACATCCCAAATTTCGATGTTGTGTTGGGAAAGAATTGGCTGGGAGTATTCTATGCTATTATTGACTGCCGTCAAAGGAGAGTAGTATTTGAGATACCAAATCATCCGGTCTTCTATTTCAAAAGTGGGGAAAGAACTTTGGAGGCAGGAAGCTACCGTGCTAAACCGAAGGATGCAGAAATGTTCTCTCTACGGGCAGAAGAAGAAAAGCCCGAAATAGTTCGAAAGTTCGAGGATGTGTTCCCTGAAGACATATCAGGTTTTCCTCCCGATCGAGCTCTTAAGTTTAGTATTGATTTACAATCTGGTGCGCAACCTGTAATCAAAGCTCCGTACCGGTTAAGTCCAGAAGGATTGAAGGTGATCCGCATTCAGTTGGACGAACTTCTGAAGAAAGGTTGGATTCATCCCAATACTTCAACTTGGGGATCTCCGATATTATTCGTGAAGAAGAAGGAAGGTTCTTACTGGATGTGTGTAGATTATCGAGCTCTGAATAAAGTGACGATTAAGAACAAGTATCCACTACCGTGCATCGATGATCTTTTCGATTAGCTGAGTGGGCCTTGTGTACTTTCAAAGCTAGATCTTCGTTCGGGTTATCATCAGGTGAAGGTCAAAGAGTCCGACATTCCGAAGACGGCGTTTAGAACTCGCTATGGCCATTATGAGTATCTCGTAATGCCATTTGGATTGACCAATGCACCTGCCATCTTTATGAACCTGATGAACCAAGTTTTCCAAGAGTACTTAGACATGTTCGTTTTCATTTTCATCGACGACATCTTGATGTATTCAAAGAATCGGAAAGAACATGCCGAGCACTTACAGATTGTCCTGGAGATATTGCGACCACATTAGCTCTACGCCAAGTACAGCAAGTGTGAATTTTGGCTAGATCAAGTCGGATTTCTCGGACATATCATTTCAGGCAAAGGAATCTCAGTAGATCCAGCTAAAATGTCAGCAAGTGTCCGACACCAAAGACGGTGAAAGATATACGAAGTTTCTTGGGATTAGCAGGATATTACCGACGATTCATTGATGGTTTCTCAAAAATTGCAGCAAACCTGACCAAACTCACACGTAAAGATGAAGCATTCGTGTGGTCATAAGTATGTGAAAAAGCTTTTGTAGAACTCAAGTTAAGATTAACCTCTGCTCTTATTCTTGTAATACCGGATCAATCTGGAGGATTCGTTGTACATTGTGATGCGTCCGGTAAAGAATTAGGATGTGTTCTACAACGGCATGGAAAAATTGTGGATTTTGCATCAAGACAGCTAAAGATACATGAGCGCAACTATCCAACACATGATCTGGAGTTGGCAGCCGTCATCTTCGCATTTACGATTTGGCGCCACTATCTTTTAGATGAACGAGTGTATATATACACTGGCCACAAGAATCTGAAGTATGTATTTACCCAAAAGGAACTAAACATGCGGCAGAGAAGATGGGTAGAACTCATGGCGGACTTCGACATCAACCTACAGTATCATCCTGGGAAGGTGAACGTAGTTCCTGATGCACTTAGTCGCCAGCCATTAGCAATGAATCTCACCGCTCAGTGGAAGCTACAGCAAGAATTGCACGAATTGGCGATCGAAGTAATTGTGCCAAGTAACGCTTCATATTTGATAAACTTACAAGTCCAGTCCATTCTTGTCAATCAAATCAAGGTAGCTCAAGCAAATGATGCCAAGCTACAAAAGATCCGAGAACAAGTAGAAAGTGGACTTCGAACTGACTTCATCATCCACGAAGATGGATCCTTACGATATGGAAGTCGATTATGTATACCAATCGGCCCAGTTCGAGAATAGTTGATGAAAGAAACTCACCGCTCTCCTTATTCTGTACACCTTGGTATCACAAAGATATATAAAGATTTACGGCAACACTACTAGTGGCATGGAATGAAGTGTGAAGTAGTGAGGAGCGTAGCCAAGTGTTTGGTGTGTCAGCAAGTGAAAGTTGAACATCACAGAACTGCTGATCTACTTCAGCCGTTACCAATTCTAGAATGGAAATGTCAGCACATTACCATGTACTTCGTGACTGCCCTTCCTCGCAGCACGAAACGTAACGACGCGATATAGGTTATTGTGGATCGACTCACAAAGTCGGCTCACTTTATTCCATTTAGAGTTGGCCAGTCAACCGAGACGTTAGTAAAGAAGTACATAGAGGTAAGCATAAATCTAAAGTAAAATTAAACTTTCAAGATTTACCATATTTGATACCTATGAACTCATGCAGGAGATCGTGAGATTACATGGAGTGCCTGTTTGCATCGTCTTCGATCGTGATACAAAATTATGATCACAGTTTTGGCAAAATCTACAAGCTAGCTTGGGAACGAGTCTGAACTTCAGCACAGCTTATCATCCACAAACGGATGGACAGACCGAGCGAACAATTCAGATTCTAAAAGATATGCTAAGAGCTTGTATGTTAGATTTCGGAGGTTCGTGGGAAGATCACCTACACTTTGTGGAGTTTTCATATAACAACAGCTATCAGACAAGTATTGGAATGGCACCATTCGCAGCACTCTACGGACGGAAGTGTCGTTCACCACTAAATTGGAACGACGTCAGAGATCGTGAATTCCTTAGACTAGAGATGATCATGGCAACTGTGGACGTAGTTCGCACGATCAGGGAAAGAATATGCATAGCCCAAGACAGACAGAAGTATTGGGCAGATGCAAAGCGTTGACATCTGGAGTTCCAATCTGGAGACCATGTTTTCCTATAGATATCTCCAAATAGAGGAGTGATCCTCTTTGGCAAGAGGGGTAAGCTAAGTCCAAAATACATAGGATTGTTCGACATACTCGAACGAGTTGGAGAAATGGCATACAGTTTAGCACTTCCACCATCATTGGAAAGTGTGCACAACGTGTTCCACATATCCCAGCTACGACGATATGTGAGCGACCCCAGCCACATACTTGATCACTCAGAGCACACAGTACAGACTGATCATACCTGCGAGTAACAACCAGTTTAGATTCTGGACTGAAAGGTGAAGACATTACGGAACAAGGAAGTAAATTTGGTCTGAGTGATGTGGAGAAAGGATTCACCAGGAGAATCAACATGGGAACGAAAAGAAGACATGCGTACAAGATACCCTTATTTATTTGAAAATTAGTCCCTATGTAAATGTAAATTTCGAGAACGAAATTTTTATAAGGAGGGTAGAATGTAACGACTCTGAAATCTCTGTACAGAAATTTTCTGTTAATATACAAGAAAAGAGTATTACAGTCTGCGTTTAAGTTATACGTCACTTTTGTTAAATATAAGCAAGAAACAACTTGTAGCTCACTGGTAAAACCCCTGCACTGCTGTGACGTAGCCTGTGTGTTCGATTCCCATCAGACACAATTTTTTTTCTGATTTTTCTTTTAACTTTTTGGAAGCCCAAAAGTTTGCACGTGCAATACACGAAGAAATGAAAAGTTCAGAAAAATCAAACATATGGAAAATGGTGTAAATACAGAGTTGATCTGGTGGCACGAATCTTGAGGCAAATGCCTCAAGATCGACCGGCGGAAAATGCCCATGAGCCGGCGGGGATGGGTCAGATGAGTCCAATGAACTCCGTGCTTTGCACACTCATCTCTTCAACTCCCCTCAACTGCTCTGCACTGTTTGATTTCCCTGCAATCAAACAGAGGCCTTTCATTTCACCATTTAATATCATTTTAATGCTTTTTAATCCACATTTTTAATTCCCAAACCCTAATTCTCCACTATAAATACCATCTCTTGTTCTAGCTCTTCACCATTCTGAAAATTCTAGCAATAATTCTCTCAAAAGTTTCTAAGTGCAAGTGGAGTAAAGTGGAGTTAGCGAGCAAACTTCTTCCGTCGAAGATCGAAATCGATTCCGGAGCATCCGCGACGCCACGATG
The DNA here is from genome assembly GCA_030015575.1 of Agapanthus africanus. Classification (NCBI taxonomy): domain Eukaryota; kingdom Viridiplantae; phylum Streptophyta; class Magnoliopsida; order Asparagales; family Amaryllidaceae; genus Agapanthus; species Agapanthus africanus. The sequence goes on along the minus strand of CM057340.1, from coordinate 749,365,921 downwards.
ACACTCTTTCCTTCCTAACCCTTTCTTTGAGTTTTCCAAACCGTAAGTCCCTCCCAAACTCTCTTTCTCTTCATTGAAATTAAACTTTAAAATTTATATCGGTAAGTGAAGTTATTACTGATATTTTTTTTCTAAACACTAGAAATTCATTTTCCTTTATACTTTGTTCAACCTAATTTTTATACAATACTTGACCTTCAATACTAATATTTAGAAATAAGTTTAACCAAGAATCTTATGTGAAACAATCCTAATTAAACTTTTTCATTAAAATACTTTGAAATTTCTTATCACTTCTTTTAGTTTTGTTAAAACTATACCTTTAGGAAAAACTTCACGGGATAACGACCTATCCCTCACGTAATTTTGGTTTCATAGCACGATACCTATTTCTATGTATTTTTGTTCCGAAGAATAAGCTTTACAATAAAACACCACATACTTTAAAACCGGGTTTCTTTTAAAACAGTATTTCATATTTCTTTGCAATTATGCATCTACAACTCTCGTTAGGGGACCCGCTAATGAATGGTTCAGATTATCGCACATCCTGAGAATAGTAGAATAAGATGCAACACTCCTCACGGAGTATTCGATCTCAAAAAGATATAAATACGGTTTTTAAGAAAAAAGAATTCTATAAATAAAACTAATTTTTTTAAAATTAAAATTATACAATTAAAAATCCATATTTTCATTATAATATGAAACTATATTTTTCTTAAAAATAAAAGATTAAAAATGTCAATAAAATACCCTCAAGTTACTAAAAAAAACTAGTTTTCAATAAAATACCACACTTTTAAAAACTAGGTATTTATCATTAAAATACCTCCATATTTAAACACATGCTCATAAAAACCCTAAGTAATATAAAAACTCCTCGAGATTTTATTTTTAATCTATATTAATATATTTTTCACAAAACCCCCTCGGGATATACAAAACAATATTTAAGAACTTTAGTGAATATATGTTTAAGCAGGATCAATTCTCTTGAGCCCCAAGAAGCCGGAGAAAGTGAGTGCTTGCCTATTCAAGTTAGAAAACTTAATAGGAGTTATCAATGGCAATTGTCTTGTAAAAAGACACAAATCTTGCCGTCCATGTGCAGCAGTTGCCGATAATTCCCGAACCAACCTAAGTCCAAGCTCAAACCTGAATCCAAGAGTTAAATCAGTTTACAAGTGTCTGACTCAGTCTAAGTCCAAGCTCAAACCTGAATCCAAAATCAAACATGAATACTTGATCATGAACATAAATACTCGAATTCAAACATCAAATTCAAACATGTCTACTTGACTTGAGTTGACCGAACCAAGGTTATAAATTGACATGACTACTTGAATACATGATTACATCCTGAACATGAATACTTGAACATTTTGTATCCATGGTTTCGGCAAGACTTGTAAACATAATCGATATAATACATTACGCGGGGATAAAGGGGTAGATTGGTACGAAACGTATAACGTGGCACGAGAGGTCATTTAAAAGACACCTGTATAAATTCTTGTGCCGTTGTCCCGTGGGTTATGACGGGGCCTTATACTACATGTTACCATAGTTCACGGGGTAAGATGGACTCCTCTCGTATACATGAATACCTTCTTTACCAAACTACAAACGACTATGTTAAAATAACTATCATATACCAGTAATCGACCATATACTACTTACCTGTTCATTTCACTTTATATATTATCTTCTCTTTCTTCTTTTGGGACTTATCGAGCGTTAGTTTGCCGACGACATTCCTATCTGTTTTTTTCTTTGAAATGTTCGTTAGGAGAACCGGACACTGAGGAGACAAAGCCGAGCCAGGAGGACTTGGACCAGCTGACTGCTCAGCCGGACTACTAGTTCTTCTTACACTTATTTTCAGTATGTCATTGTTTAGACATTTGCTTTATATCATTGTATCATTTCATTACAAACAGTTGTATGTAAAGTTGAATGTAAATAAAGTTGATGTTCATTTTAATACTCTTGTCATTCTTGTTCAGTTATATATTGGTTAATTACGCTTAACGTATTTATTTCATAGTAAATACGTTGCGGCCTGCCACGTCACCATTTTCGTCTATTAGGAAGCGGGGCGTGACATGAAGAATTGGGTAAGAAACAGAATTTCAATATCTTATGGAGTGATAGTCAAAGTGCAATACACTTGACCAAGAACGCTGCATATCACTCTAGGACAAAGCACATCAAAGATCGCGGGAGAGAAGAATCCTGCTGATATGCTCACTAAAATTGTAGTCAGAGATAAGTTGAATCTCTGTTGAAGGTTAGTGAACCTCTCCGAAAATATTTGAACAGGAGAGTGCAGATTGCAGAATTGCGTGAAATCTACTAATTTTTTGGAAGTCAAGACGGAAGAATCTACAAGTGGGAGAATGTTATAATTGTGGAGAATTTTCCTTAGACCTCTGAACAAGAAGGTTTAGACGTTTGATCATGTACGAAGTATTGAACAAAAGTTCAGAGCAAGCCCAGACGTCTGAATACCAAAATAGCATACGTCTGTCGAAGGGTTTGAACCATCTCCATAGTGAAGCAAGGCGTCTGACCAAGCAATGGTAGACGTCTGCTCAAGCTCAGAAGCCAAAACTAGAGCGTTAGCAAACGTCTGACCAAGACGTGGTCAGACGTCTGGGCCAAGTCTAAACCAAGGAGCTGAAGCCAACACAGAGCGTCGACAGACGTCTGACGAAGTCATCATCAGATGTCTGCGTGCGGGTTTTCTGTGTGAACCGAATACTTTCCATATTCTGTTGAATCCTAATTTAAAGAGAATTAGGGTTAGGCCATAAATAGTGTCTCTCATATGGAAAAAATGCCATTAAAATTTTATAGAAAGGATGACGCCTAAGAAAGATTCGAGAAATTTGAAAAAAATCTTCTTGGTTTTGCTCTTGGTATTACTTGACTAAAGATTAGTAGAAATTTTGCAGATTCCGCTCTGCCGGAGATTAGTTATACGATGGGTGAACCTCGTAAGCAAATATTGTGTCTTTCTCTGATTTGATTATTTTATTCTTACGTTGTTATATATTTCAATGTTTTATTACGTTATGCGTGGTTGGCCGTTTATCCCGTCTATTATCTCAAAAAAAAAAAAATTCATGGCAAAGCCTTGAAAAATAAAATCATTAACAATGGCATGTAGTGTGATCTATGGTCAAAATGTAGAATGTAAAGAGGTGTGGTTTCAAATATTGGTGAAAAATGATGCAACTAGATCTTAATATATACCTGTAGGGAGTTAATTTGTCACTTAATTAGTCTGTCTAGTAAACAAAGTATAGAACCATTTTCTAATTATGTAAAATGTCCTGAATGTGACAACAATATTCTTCTCTCTATGGTGTGATTCTTTTATTCTTGTATTGTTTTATATTTCATTGTTTTATTACGTTTTGCATGATTGGCCGTTTAGTATAGTTCCGGTTATGAAAATTCTTCGAGTAGAACTTTCTGATGCCAAGTAGTTGTATTTCAACGAGGGAGAAGAATTTGCGAATGGCTAATTGAGTTTTGATTTACAGTGAGGTTTTGAATGGCTGGGGTATCCCGGGATCGAACCCGGATCTTCTCCATGGGCTATTCCAAGCCCCACCAATAGGATACTCCAAGCCCTTGGTTTTGCCATGAAGTTGTTGTGATGAGAAGGGGTCTTTTTGTTGGAAGCTTGAAACTTTATATCACCAAACTTCAAAACCACATGTGCTTGCACTCTATAGGATTGTGGAAAGCGCATTGCAAAAGCTCAAATGAGAGAACCATCCCATACAATAGAATCCCTCTTTCAAAGAAAAAAAGTTGATGTGCCTTTGCAGAAAGAAAGCTTTAGCAGGGACCTTGAGGGAGGGAGACCTAGGAGAAATTATTCGATATTGGTATATATGGTTCTCATTGTATCCGGACAAGAGATAAAAAGATAGAACTTACGATATTCTTCGGACAGCTTATTACTAACCGTGATTTTATTTCTTTCTCTCATGATCAGAGGTATGTGCATGGTCCACACACAATAAGAATTTTCCGGGGTGAGGGCCTCGAATTAATTTTGTTCGTTTTCTTTTATTTTAATAAGAAAAGGAAGACAACGAAATCTTAACAAAATGGGAGCCCAAACCAAAAGGAGAAAAGCATGCGCCCCAAATCCCATCATCACATGTTGAATGATTGGTAGGGCCCCAGGCTTTGACATTGACAAGTCACGCAGAGAAAAAAAGTCCATTAAAAAATAAATAAAATAAAAAGGAAATCAAGACATCACTCCCATGTTATAGCCATACGTTCTCAGTTGTTAGCCAAATGCCATGACAGCCTGTCTTCTTCTTTCTCTCTCCATCAATTTCTGTACGTGCATATCAAGGACGAACACAACTTACATCTCATCTACCTCCAAGATTTTAATTTTGTGAGATTCACATATGATGAAAAGCTAGAAATGTGAGCATCATGTCCTAGGTAAGAATCACTTGATGAACTATTTTATAAGGGCCTGTTTGGTTGCAGGATTATGAGTTTGGAATTGGATTTTGGATTGTGGAATCCTAGAATTCCATAATTTTGTGTTTGGTTGCAAGATTAGGATTTCTAGAATTCCTTTGTTTTTTATGGAGGGCCCACCACAAAACAAGGATTATGGAATCCTAAAAATTTTCAAGGATTTGACACTATTCATTATACTTTTAGTTGGAGCCCATACACTTTATTTATTTAACAATCCTCTCTCTCTATCTCTCTCTAAAATCCTCAAATCAAAATCTCACTTTTTTCACCAACCAAACAAAGATTACAAGGATCTACAAATCCAATACTAGGAATCCAAAACCAACCAAACAACAAATTACCAAATCTAGAAATTGCAACCGTACTATTTTGGAATCCAAATTCCATAATCCTGCAACCAAACAGCCCCTAAGCGGCACAGCCGCACAGTCTATCAAGCATATATACATTATAATTTCATATGATTTTGATATTCTTTATCCGTATCTTGTTTTGATTAAACGATCATTAAAATAATCAATAGAGCTTGTTTTTTCATGACCATAGGAATTTTTATTATTTATACGAATAACCATTTTATGGAAAAAATTATTGAAGTTTAGGGGTGGCATAGGAAGATATCAATTTACTGTAGCAAGCACCATATGGTGATCACATGGAAATTGTAGTTGCATGCATATCTTCTTTTTATCAAAGGATAATAGTCTAACAGTAGTGATCTTCTCTCTGAAATAAAAGGTTACTGATATATTCAAGCCCCAAAGCTATAGCTAGCATGCATTAGAAAAGAATATTGCCTATATATGAAGCAAAAGCACACAAAATCTTATGGGTGTTTAGGTAAGTATATATGTGCTCTGGGCTTTAGGGTTACTTTAAAGCATAGTCACAATATTCGTGAATAACTTGTGAATTTTTGAATAGCCGATTAAATCTTGCTGTTGGCAAACGATTCAAATTATCCGTGAATAATTCGTAAAATCGGCGAATAATGCACAAAAACAACGAATAATTCACAACATCAAAACCCAGCGTCTTATATTTTTATTTCTTCCTCGAAATTCTTCCCGAATACTTGCCGAATCTTTCCCGAATACTTTTCATTTTTTTCTGAATAGTTCTCCGAATCCGAATTTACGACCTCGCCGAATTAATGCCAAAGTTGTGAGCATGCTTTAAAGCACTTGAGTGGTAGGGGCCAAGCTAAAGTATTGGCAAGTGCATGCAACACTATCTTGCACTAAGTTTCCATTTTGGGATACTTTATGTAGAATGTAGACATTGTTTTCCTCCTCGAACACTAGTTTGTTTATGATCTATGGATAATTTGAAATAATCAACTGTTGTACTTATGAAGAAGTAAAGGCTAAAAAATTCTCAAGCTAATTATCCTAGTGTGAACATGATAGGTTCGAAAACAACTAATAAGATGAAGATAAGTTGATAAACAATCACACAACTAATTTGGAACTTTTCTCATAAACGACTTCTAACAGATTTCTCTCTTTAAAAACTTTCATAAAAATTTGGGCCTTAATTTAATACGGCATTGTTGTTGTTGTGTCTACCGTGTACTGTAGGGCTAGTCTTTGCAATATACAGCAGGTTCTATAAATGGGCAGGATTGGATATAACAAGGTTTTTTTTTTTGGGACCTAGACCTATCCATTTATCCAATTGGTCTATAGAGAATATAATTAGAACCAGATCAATTTATAATTAGGTCAGGCCTACCGGAACCAAATTATAAATCTTTATTTTTAAAAGACCCGTAATTTATCAAGGGTCTTGGTCTAGATGAGATCCATTGACAGGCCCAGCATGTATATAGAACATGGGTAATACAAAGGACGGGCCAACCTGCTATAAGCTAGATGGGTCCGCCCCCATCCGGGTTCTCTCTGTGTATCCAGAGACAAGTCCATATTTCCCTTTGAATATTCAATCTCTATGATTTCCAGTGAGGTGGTTAAAACTAGATCTGAGGATGTGCTTGGTAAGATGCAAGCTGGTGCTAATCCTAAATATTCGTCAAAAGTTACAGCGCATGTTTAAATGTAAAATATATCCCCTAAAATATAGAATTACCATGGTAATCAAATGACCTCATTTCATTAAGCAAGCTAGATGGTAATCCTAAATATTCATGAAAAGTTACCACACTTGTTTAGATGTAAAATATATCCCTGAGAATATAGGATTACCATAGTAATCAAATGACCTCATTTCATTAGAATCCTACTCCTCTCAAAACCAGTGTCTATCCTAGATTACCACAGAATTTTCCCACCTGACACAAGATATGCCATGACCATTTGCCGTCCGTCTCCGGTCGGTCGGCCACTCGGCGCCGTCCGCTGGTCAACGGTTGCACATACATATATTATCGGGAATGGTTAAAAAATATACCAAGCACGTTGATGTAAAAATTCTTGGATTTAGATTCTTGATCCTCACAATTTTTCATTCTACCTACATGTTTTCTCCAACAAAATTATTTCCACTAGGTTGGAAATGCTTGTGTGTGTGTATTAGAACAACATTATGTAGAAGTTGAGAAAAACACGATTTACTATGCCGACTTCATCAATTTTGTATAATTTCGGTTGAGAAAATAATGACATTACCCAATCAAGAGGTATCGGATGCGCCCAATGAAGCAAAACTAAGATTTTTTCTATAGCCCATGAGAAATTACCCTGTAATTAATGTTCTATTTCTAGGGCCCATTTATAAATGGGCCCTTACAGATCATCGTACAAATCTTTGTTAGTTAAATTGTTAAATGAAAGATAGAAATGTTAATTCTAGCACATATCGTTATATTCCTTTAATTGTGAAATTTTCAATCCAATTCAAGTGCAAACGGTTTCAAAATTGAGTTTTCTTATGACATAAGCTGAGAAACGTACGTAAAAGAAAATAATTTGTAACCGATGCAATTTTTCTTGTGTTATTTTAGAATTTTTGTCTTATCAACTGAATTTTTCAAAACACTAAAAAGTACCCCTGCACAAACTCATCGATACTCATTTCGATATTGATAAAAAGATCACGTCACTACACAAAATCATGAACTGTAAAAACAACGAAACAATATTCACGAACAAACACAGGAAAAAACAAATGAGATCTACAAATATGAAAGACACAAATGAGGAACGCCCGATGTCATGGAAACATACGCTACCAAGCACCATGTATTGACTTCAATTGTCGCATACACATAGCACCGTGAGATGCATGATAACTGATTAGATCTCATTGATTGGAAGGACTGACCTTAGCATCTTTAGCCGTGCGCAATATCCTCTATCCTCGAGAGCTTTGGGCTGGATTCTGAAGCATTATTCATATTTCTATTACTTACATGATTATTTTCAGGAAAGGTGATGATGCTCAGTACCAGGGACTCTTCAGATCATGACACATGGCAGATGACGTGTCCCAAACCTTACGAGAAAGGAACAAGAACGGTACATTGGAAGCATACCCCGGGCCTCCCTCCCGAGGATGTTCCCGATCTTCGGTGACCTTCCAGACCACTCCTAGGCTCGTCGTACAAACAACCATTGGCTCGCCTCCAAGCCCTCCTGCACGCCGAGCTTCCTTAGCCCATCTAGCTTGCCTCCATGCTATCACAGAACCAAGCTTGCTCGGCCTCCCGCTCGCCTTCGGGCCTTCCGCCGAGCTCTGCTTCCTTGGTATCACCGACCGACCAACAACACAGATCACAGGCGGCTCCGCCACGGCTCCGCGAATCTCGCCAGATGCGAGATATCCGCCGTCCACGATCCTGTATTCCACGCCATAACGTTCCCCCATTAACAAGCGTATCTTGTCATTAATGGAGGATCCAGGTGTAACGCAAGAGGCGCAACGGCCGGCGTGAATCTCGCGCCCGCCAGTCTATGACTGCCACTATATAAACTGTAGCAACCTTAAACTTTCTATACAATTTTTTTTCAAAAATACAGAAAAGAGTATTTGAGCCTGATCACAAGTTATAAGTTTGATTTGTTTTTGAACAGTAAGAAAGAGCTTGTAGCTCATTGGTAAGATCTTGCACTGCTGAACCAAAACACCAGAGTTCAAATCCGATCAGCCGCACATTATTTTTATTTAAAATTCTTTTAATCTTTTAGAAGCTCAAGAGTCTACACGTGCACAACCCGTAAAACCAAGAGTCACAGCTTAAACAAACGGGTCCACGAGTCAAGTCCAAGCGTCAGCGACACGTGGCAAGAAGATAGACCCCGACTCGCCCAACTCGGGCAGGCGGAACGGTTGACTCGGCCGGCGCCGCCGGGTCAACTCGGCCCGATCCTATTTTTTCTTCTTTTCCCTGAAACCTTTGGCCTACCCCATAACCCCTGTACTATTTAATTTCCCTGCAAATTTACAGAGCAAATTAAAACCCCATTTAATCCATTTTTTAATACAAAATTTTTAATACACCTTTTCACATCCCTAAACCCTAATTTTTCCTATAAATACCGCATCTCAAATCACCCCTCCTCACTCACAAATCACTGCCCAAAATCTCAAGAAAAAGTTCTAAGTCTTTTGTGTGCAAGTGGAGTAAGCAAAGGGCGAAACTCTAACGAACTTCCGACGACGATCCGAGAAGATTCCGGCGACGAAACGATACACCGGCGCCTCCCACTTCTTCCTTTTTCTCTCCTCTACACAATCATCCAATAATTACCTTCCCCCCCTTCTTTTTACTATTCTAAAAATTTAGAATTCTAAAACCCGACGGAAGTGGATTTAATCCGACTTCCGATTCGGTTTTTCCTTAAAAATCATATTTTTCTTAAACACAATAATACCAAACTCTTACATCATGATCATTAAATATTAACAAAACATATTGACAAGTTTCATATCAAATGAATTCATATTTTAATTTTTATAGCACTTTTACAGAAAAATACCATATAGTTTAGTTTCGACATAAATCATTATAACCCCTTGCTATAATTTTATATTGTTCACGAGGTAATGACCTATCTCCTCACAACACACATCTCTATCATAATACGATGTATTTTGGGAACATAGAATACGGAAATACGATTTTTACAAATAAATACCATAAACTACAAAACCATTTTCTATAAAAAGGGTATTTAATTTTCCATGAAATTGTACCTCTACAACCCATTTTTGGAGAGCCCTGTTTTCGGGATGGTGTGGTTTCTAGAAAGTTTGATTTTAATATCATATTTTTAGAAAATGAGATTTCTAGAAAAATAATAAATTAAAATTATTTTATATATATATATCATCAAAATATCTAATTTTGTTATAATATAAATATTCCAACTTTTCTAAATCAAAAGAATCACTTTACATGAAAATACCATACAATTCCATACAAGTTCAATACTTTACAATTAAATACCATATATTATGAAATTGGATTTTATTCACTAGAAATGTCACATTGATAAAATATACATCCATGAAAACTCTAAAATGTATAATAAAATACTTGAGGTGTATTTTGAAAATTATACAAAATTATTTTTACATAAAACCCCCTCAAGTCATACTAAATTACAATAAGGACCCTAGTAAATATAGGTTTAAGCGGGACCAGTCTCTTGAGCCTCAGAGAGTCGGAGATATGGATGCTTGCCTATTTAAGGTAGACAACTTAACAACCAGTGTTATGAACACGATAATCGTTTTTGAAAAAGACACAAATCCTGTCGTCCATGTGCAGCGGTTACCGATAGCACCAAAACATAATTCAGGGTTCAATTTCTTTTCTGATTGTCTGACTCAGACTAAGTCTCAATATAATTAATCTGACTTGAATGAGATTCAAGTATAAAACTACAATAAAGTACAATACAATATGAATCCATGAACCCATATAATCAATCTGTTCAATCTATCAATACAACTTGACTGAACCGAACCATGGATATACATCCATCTACATGATTCTCCAGTTACATCCATTTACTGATATCATGGTTTCGGCAAAGTCATCCATCTATACAATTCAATTTCCAAGACAATACAATACGAACAATACAATCAAGATATCGCGGGGTTTAAGGGGTAAATTGGTACGGAAGATGTTAGAAGTGGCACGAGACTGCAACCATTAAGACACCTAACCTGAATTCAATTGCCGTTGTACTGTGGCTGAATGGTTCCTTATATTTCGTTCACCGTAGTCTCTGGTCTATTGAGACTCATCTCGTATACACCGGCCTCTTCTGTACCAAGGCACAAACAACAGCGTTAATAATATAATACAACATTAAAAGCTACACACTCTCTCTCTGTCTATTCTTCTTCTCTCTTATCTTTGAGACTTACCGAACGATTGTATGTTGACGACATTCCTTCTCTTTTTTCTTTGGAATGTTGTCAGGTGGATCGGACTTCAGGAGACCGAGCCCCCCAGCGAGGATTTGGACCAGCTAGCTTTCGACCCAGAGCTTTAGATTCCTTGTACACATTTACATTCTGTATTTTCCATTTCTGTTATGCCTTTGTTTAGGTATCGCTTTATCCCATGTATTTACTTTTTCCATGTACTGTAAAAAGAATGTTAATAAATAAAGTTGTTGTTCAATTATATCCATTGACATTGTCTCTTATGCATTTTACTTATATTGCTTAGATACACTTAGCGTGTTTACTTCTGAGTAAATACGTAGTAGCCCGTCGCGTCCTCTGCCCATACACCGGGAAGCGGGGCGTGACATAAACCCCTCTCTCAGACGACTCAGGTAAGGCAATTTTACCCTAATAGGCCGTTACTCTGCCCAAATATCTTAACAATTGATCGTCGGAGGGTCCTCGGTAGTACAACCACCCCGGGACTTCCTTGCAGGTAGCTCGGCTCTATTCCAAATCAAGCCCACTGAGATCCACACGCATTGAGGGCAACCCTCAAATCCAATCTCAGTCATCTATCACCGCTCGTTGTAGATCAATGAAAGACAACATCTGAAGGAGATCAAGGCCTCCATCAGTTAGCGCCGTCTGTGGGAAACAAAAAAAATTCCACTCAACGAAAATTAATCTTCCGATCTCGGAGTCATGGCGAGTGATCATCGCGACGATCTAAGCTCCAGCCGCCGTCCTCCCCACAACGGAGACGCGGGTGGATCCCCTCCTCCCTCGAACGCCATTCACGCACTGTCTGCGTGGATAGATCGGCTCGCATCTATCGTGGATACGCTTGTCCATGTCCAAACGGCGGGACAAGCTCCCCAAGTCGCCGCTCCCACATCTGGGGAGCGACGCATAGGGAGAGAAGACACTGTCCGTGCCGGCGCATCCGAGCACCGCCACGCCATCTCCGGCGGCCACAGATCCCCCGTGGCGACCAATTCGATGACCCGGTGGACACCTCATAGCTCGATGCCGAGCTCTTATGAAAGAGCGCCCCGCCCTGAGGCCCATCGCGCTCCTGTCCTTCCCGAGGAGGTGTCGGTCAGCTCGCCTGCTCCCAGGCATGGCCGACGCCCTCCCCCTCAACAGGATCATGCGAACGGGACTCACCACGGTAGCTCAAAGACGACCTCGCCAGGGGACCTGAGGGAGATCATAGAACGGAACCGAAACTGCGGCCAGGCGTAAGTCGCCAGCAGCCGGGGCTATAAATCCGAATACGCTGAATTCTTGGGATACCACGACCGACTCAATGCCCTCGAAAAGAATATCGGAGGTATACATCGAGAGAGTCGCCCTTCAAGCGATGGGGCTAGATATGCCATCGACTCGCTTATGAAGTCCTTCACCGAAGAGCTGCTCGCTATCCATGTCTCCTCTAGGAACAAGCCCCCAAAGGTCTCCCTCTTCAAAGGGAAGTCCGACCCGAAAAACCATTTGGACGCGTTCACAGCAGGGATGAGTTTCTAGGACAACTCCGACAATGCGCAATGCCGTGCTTTCCCCGCCACTCTCATCCACTCTGGACGAGACTGGTTCCGAGGACTCACGTTACGCTCAATCTCTACCTTCGATGAGCTAGCTACCCATTTCCTCGGCCATTTCGTCGGGAACAGACGGCAGAAGCGGACCGTCGATCATCTTTTCACTATAAAGAGCGGGGATAAGGAATCCTTTAAGGGATACGTCACCCGCTTCTACAACGCCCTCCTTGAGGTCCCGGAGCACCGGGACGATACGGTCATCACTGCCCTTAGGTCGGGTCTTAGGCACAAGGAGTGGCTCCGCTCCTATGCATTAGCGCAACCTAAGACCATGACCGAGGTAAAAGCCTGGACCGAGCGAGAGATCCAGCTTGAGTCCGAGGTGAACGCGAACCTACCTCGGATAGACCAAACCGATCAGAAGAAGAGGACGAGAGAGGATAAAAAGAAAATTGAGCGGCCAAAGCCCTACTCCCCAAAGTTCCAGGAGTATACTCCGCTCAACATCTCCCAGATAGAGCTGTTAGAGGAGGCAAAAGGCGAAAGATTCTTCAAACTCTCCCTGGTCAACCATAAGGTGGCCAAACGGACACGAGGCCCCTATTACGCTTTCCACAGGTCATAGGGACACCCCAACGAGAACTGCAAACAACTCCGAGACTATATCGATGAGTTAATCCGCTCGGGGCACCTGGCAAGATACTTGCGGGAGAAGCGACAAGCCGACCGAGAGCAAGAGCACCACCCCCTCCTGGCAAGTTGACAGTCGGCCAAATCATGGTCATATCAATGGGAGGTGCGTCAGGGGACGACGAGACACGGCGCCCCTTGCCGGTCGAAGGGACTAGCAGCCAACCCAGGAAGAGGGTCAAAGCAGCTGAGCCCATCATCTTTACCAACGAGGACCTCCATGGGATATCCTGCCTCCCAACGACCTTCTGGTAATCACCGCACGGGTCCACCATTACGAGGCGCAAAGGATATTGGTCGACTCGGGAAGCTCGGCAGACAGCCTCTTCTACGACTGCTTCCTGCGTATGGGACTTACCCCGTCGGACCTAAGGCCGACCGCCCATATCTTGTCGGGGTTCACCAACCACTCCATCCCGGCATAAGGGATGGTCACCCTCTTGCTTAACATTGGGCAGACAGGCTACATGCATACCGTGCCTGTGGAGTTCATCGTCGCCAGAATTCCATCGACTTACAATATCCTCCTGGGACGACCAACGCTGAATTCCCTCCGGGCCCAGATATCGACCTACCACCTAGCAATCAAGTTTCCCCTCGACCAAGGAGGGATAGGTCGGGCCTACGGGAACCAGCAAACCGCGAAGATTTGCTTCACAGCGACATCTATGCCCGAGGAGAGAAACGATGACCTTGAGAGCATGGATGATTTCAGAGGATCTTTGGATACTCGGGACGAGCATAAAGAGATCCGAGGAGCCCCGGTAGAGCCGCTTACAGAGGTCCCCCTCGTCGATGGGGACAATGAACGAACCGTCTAAATCGGGTCACTATTAACGGGAGCTCGGCGCGACGACCGGGTCCACTTCCTCAGAGGAAACTCAGACGTGTTCTCCTGAGCGCCCGCCGACATGCCTGGGATCAACCCCAAAAAATATCACATAAACTCGGGGTCAACCCAGTGGTCCGACCCGTCAGGCAGAAGAAACGAAGCTTTGCCCCGATCAAGCAAAGAGCGATCGAGGACGAGGTCGACAGGCTGCTCGCAGCCAACTTCATTCGGAACGTGGTTTACTCGGAGTGGTTGGCGAATGTGGCATGGTTAAAAGGCAAGCGGGAAGTGGCGCATGTGCGTCGACTTCACTAACCTCAACAAAGCCTGTCCGAAAGATAACTATCCCCTCCCTCAGATAGATCATCTCGTCGACAGTTCGGCAGGCCACGAGCTACTCAGCTTCATGGACGCCTTCTCCGGCTACAATCTGATCCGTATGAATCCGACAGACGAAGAGCTCACCGCATTCACAACGGACCAGGGGGTAAAATGCTATAAAGTGATGCCCTTCGGCTTCAAAAATGCCGGGGCTACGTACTAACGCTTAGTCAACAGGATGTTTAAGCCTCAGATCGGCAGAAACATGGAGGTTTGCGTCGACGACATACTCATCAAATCAACCTCGTCAGATTAGTACGCCAAAGATCTGGATGAGGCTTTCGACGTCCTCAGCAAATATAATATGAAACTGAACCCCGCCAAGTGCGCGTTTGGGGTCACTAGTGGAAAGTTCCTTGGGTTCATGGTCACCCACCAAGGAATCGAAGCTAACCCGAAAAAAATCAGCACCATCCTCAACATGGCAGCGCCCAAGACCAACGTCGAAATCATGCGGCTCACGGAACGGATAGCCGCTCTGGTCGTTTCATGTCAAGATTCGGGGAAAAGTGCCTCCCGTTCTTCAAAGCTCTAAGAATGATCCCAAGGTTCGAATGGTCGGAGGAGTGTCGGATCGCCTTTGAGCAATTAAAAGCGCGCCTGGAGACTCCCCCGCTACTCACCCGGCCAGTTGAAGGAGTTGAGCTATCACTGTATCTGGAGGTGTCCGATCAATCTGCAGGTTCGGTGCTCGTCCGAGAAGTCAAGGGAGTCCAAAAGCCGGTCTACTATGTAAGCCACATCTTCAAGGATACGGAAACATGGTACCCGGCCATAGAGAAGATTGTCCTGGCACTCATCGTGGCCTCGAGAAAACTACGACACTATTTCCAGGCGCACACCATCCTCGTCCTCACCGAATGCCCTTTAGGGGTTTTTCTCGCCTCTCCCAAGTCTTCTGGTCGTTTGGAGAAATGGAGGTGGGAGTTGTCCCAATTCGGCATCAAATACCACCCGAGGTAACCTATCAAGGCACAAGTCCTGGCCGATTTGATCGTCGAATGCACTATCCCTAACAAGGAGGCAGTGCCCGTGACGGCCCTCGGATCTCAACCCTTGGTCAAAGAGAGACCCGATTCCGTCCCCGATTGGGTCCTTTATGTCGACGGGTCATCAATTGAGGAAGGCTGTGGCGCCGGCCTCATCATTCGGGGCCCGAATGAGGCAGAAATGGAGTATTCTTTGAAGCTCGGGTTCAAAGCCTCAAACAATGCAGTAGAGTACGAGGCTCTGCTCGCTGGACTATGGATCGCCTCCAGAGTAGGGCTGAAGACGATCCGAATCCGTAGCGACTCCGCTCTGGTCGTCCGCCAAGTGACTGGCCGTTTCGAAGCATGGGAGCCCCTGATGGTGAAGTACTTAGCCGAGGTAAGAAGACTACGAAAGGACTTCGACGGAGTTCAAGTGGAGCAGATCTCTCGGCACCTAAATGCTCAGGCCGACGCCCTAAGCAAGCTAGCTTCCTCCTACACGGCCAACAACAAGAGAAATATCCTCTTCGAGGTCTTGCCACGGCCCGGCGTGGAAGACAGAGCGACATCGCTCCAGGTTTACACGGCCCGGGAAGAGGACCAAGATTGGAGGAAGCCCATCGTGGAATTCTTGAAGACGGGTACGCTCCCCGGAGATCATGGGGAGGCCCGCCGCCTCCGTGCCAATCCCGCCATTTCGTCTGGAGCAATGGGAATCTCTACAAGAAATCCTTCTCTCAACCCTTACTTCGGTGCGTCGACCCCCACGAAGTCGACTATGTCCTTCACGAGGTCCACGAAAGGGTCGGCGGAACACATCAAGGGGCCCGCACCTTAGTCCAGAAGACGCTCCTCCAAGGGTACTACTGGCCGACCATTTATCATGACGCTCAAAAGCTCGTCAGAAGGTGCAAGAGTTGCCAACTCTACGGCAGCATACCCCGCCTTCCGGCTACCGAGCTGACTGCCCCGACCTCCCCATAGCTGTTTGCCTGGTAGGGAATGGACATGATAGGCCAACTCCCTACAGGTACAGGCAGGCACAAATACATCCTCGTCGTGGTAGACTACTTTGCGAAGTGGATCGAGGTCGTTCCCATCAGAAAACCGGACGCTACCACGACCATCAAGTTCCTGCAGAACAACGTAATATTCCAGTTCGGGATCCCGAGGTGTATCATTACCGACCATGGGAAGAATTTCGAAAACGAAAGAGTTAAAGGATTCTGCAGCGAATACCATATACTGATGAAGTTCACCGCAGTCGCACACCCCTAGTGCAACGGGCAAGCCGAGGTCACTAACAGGGACGTCATTCGAGGACTTCGAGCTCGCCTGGAAGGACGACAGGGTAGTTGGGTCGACGAATTACCTCGGGTCTTATGGGCCTTGCACACATCGAAGAAGACCCCCACTGGAGAGACCCCCTTCAGCCTCTGCTATGGCACCGAGGCGATGGTCCCAGCAGAAATCGGGCTGCCCAGTTACAGGGTCGAGCACTTCGACGACGAAGCAAACACCTCGGCCCTCCGTACTAATTTGGACGTCTTGTTGGAGAAGCGGGACTGGGCACAAATCAGAGCTGTCGCTTACTAACGACAGACTGCCCGCTCCTACAACACTCAGATCAAGCAGCGTGCCTTCAAGACCGAAGATTTGGTCCTAAGGCGGAACGAGTTTGTTGATCAGGGCAAATTGCAAAAGTTTTCTCCGAAGTGGGACGGCCCCTTCCTCTTCTCCGGAATTTTGCCCGGCGGGGCCTATCGCTTATAAGACGCTACGGGTCGCAAATTTCCACGGCCTTGCAACGCCGAGAAGCTCAAGTTATGCCTTTGAAAGGAATATTTATGAATGTATATTTCTTCTTTCAAAAAAGCGATGTAAAATTTTCGAAGTTCTTTTTTTTAATAACAAGAAGGAAACAATAAAGCGTCGCAAAAAGGAGAACTTTATTTATTTATGAGGTATTATAGGCTCCTCAGCCTTACAAAAAAATTATTACAACAGAGGGGGAGCGGGGTCAAGGTAGTACTCCTGGTGATACTCCCAGGAGATCTCCGCCAGTCGAGCCCTGGCTTCTGTAGCCCGCTCCTGCTGATGCTGCATACGAACCCGGGACGCCACGGAAGGGCCGGGCACTCCACCAACCGAGACATGGCTCACGATCTGTCTCTTCTAGAAGCACTCCAAAATGAGGGCCAAGGATCGGTCATGCCTGGTCTTCGAGATGAGACTGAGAACGAAGATCGTACGCACCTTCTCGAGCGCCTCGTCCAACAACTCCTCGGCAAGGGGTTGTATAACCCCGGAGATCTCCTCCAAATTGCGTACATCAGTAATTGGAGGAGGGGCGACCGACGAGAAATGAGACGGCCGATGTGGTCCTCGATGCGCTGTACCACTCCCCGGTACCTCTCCTTGGAAATAGACTGGTCATATATATAGATGTCATCGGGAGTAATGATCTCTTTGATCGCATAGATACATCCGACCATCTCGAAAAGCAATGCTGAAAAGTTGGCATCTCCTTTTCTATTTATAGCCTCCACAGAATTCCCAAGAGTCCAAATTTGCGCGCGCATGGGCGCAAATCCAGGGATTCTCTCAATTCTTCCAATACTGTACCGCCACGCAGAAAGTATCCCGTATTTCTCGGCGAAAAGAAGTCGAAGCGACGCAGATCTTCGAACGCTTCGCCTCCCCTACGTATTTCTGCCACGTGCCGCCCGCGACGGTCACTCTTCCCGATATTCACACATCTTGGAAGGTCGGGCAGAGTCTCGTAAAACCGAGCAGCTTCACTGCTCGGTCCATCCATGGCTGGTAGTTCACTACTCACCAACGCCAAGGATCAAAGCCCTTGCCAAGAGGCAACCGAGCAGCTACCCTGCTCGGTATATCCTTAGCGGGTAACTTCTTACCCATCTACGCTAAGGATCAAAGCCCTCGCCAAGAGGCAACCGAGCAGCTACCCTGCTCGATCCATCCATGGCTGGTAGTTCACTACCCACCGACGCCAAGGATCAAAGCCCTCGCCAAGAGGCAACCGAACAGCTACCCTCTTTGGTCTATCCTTAGCGGGTAACTTCTTACCCATCTACGCTAAGGATCAAAGCCCTCGCCAAGAGGCAACCGGGCAGCTACCCTGCTCGGTCTATCCTTAGCGGGTAACTTCTTACCCATCTACGCTAAGGATCAAAGCCCTCGCCAAGAGGCAACCGAGCAGCTACCTTGCTCGGTCCATCCATGGCTGGTAGTTCACTACCTACCGACGCCAAGGATCAAAGCCTCGCCAAGAGGCAACCGAACAGCAACCCTGCTCGGTCTATCCTTAGCGGGTAACTTCTTACCCATTTACGCTAAGGATCGAAGCCCTCGCCAAGAGTCAACCGAACAGCTACCATGCTCGGTCTATCCTTAGCGGGTAACTTCTTACCCATTTACGCTAAGGATCGAAGTCCTCGCCAAAAGGCAACCGAGCGGCTGCCCTGCTCGGTCTATCCATGGCTGGTAGTTCACTACCCACCGACGCCAAGGATCGAAGCCCTCGCCAAGATGCAACCGAGCAGCTACGCTGCTCGGTCTATCCTTAGCGGGTAACTTCTTACCCATCTATGCTAAGGATCAAAGCCCTCGTTAAGAGGCAACCGAGCAGCTACCCTGCTCAGTCCATCCATGGCTGGTAGTTCACTACCCACCGACGCCAAGCATCAAAGCCCTCGCCAAGAGTCAACCGAGTAGCTGCCCTGCTTGGTCCATCCTTAGCGGGTAACTTCTTACCCATCTATGCTAAGAATCAAAGCCCTCGCCCAGAGGCAACCGAGCAGCTGCCTGCTCGGTCCATCCATGGCTGGTAGCTACTACCTACCGACGCCAAGGATCGAAGCCCTCGTCTAGTGGCCACCAAGAAGCTTCCCTGCTCGGTCTATCCTTAGTGGGTAACTCCCTACCCATCTGTGCTAAGGGTCAGAAGTCCTCAACCTCGGCGACGCCGACCGATCTTAAGAGCGGTGGTCGCCGGTCCAACTCGACGTATCTTCAACGAGCGATCACCATCTCGACTTTGGGGCCATAAAGACGCCGACCTTACACCGGTCTTTGCACACTTAACAAATGACTGGATTTAACTCAAAGCGCGATCGCCAACTAAAGGACCGGCCGCTGACCTAACGTTCGTCTGGCGAGCCAAATGATACATTACCACAAAATGAAAAAGTTGCAACACAAATTCCTGAAAAAGGGCTTTATTTACAACTCAGAAGTTTCTACAATGGTATTGTGGGCTTCTCATCCTTACAAAATCGTCCGAAGGCTTACAAAATTCCAAGACGAAAACAAAAAATATACAAAAAAGAGGGCAGGGAGACTCAGGCCTCAGGGCCGGGAAGGACCTCGACGTGCTCCGCGGCCACCTCAGGAGCCGAGGCGGCTGCTTGAGGGTCGGCGCCCACCGCAGGAGCTTCGGCACCGGGAGCCGGGGTGACCACCTTCTTCCCGACGCCCCCACCAGGGGCCTTCTCCCCGGCGACGCTTCCGGTGGCATCCCCGTGCACCTCACCCTCGAGGGGGTACTCGAGCCGGAGCTTAGCATCGGGAAACTCTGGCATCAGCGCCTTGACGGAGTCGAGGCGCTGATCTAGACGAGGGCCGAGGCTTCGGCGAGGTCGGCGTAGAATTGATCCGACGTCTTGTAGATCTCCACCGCCTTCGCAGCCCGGAGGTCGGCGCGCCTCACCGCTTCCTTCATCGCCTCGTTTCCCTCTTGAGGGTCTGTCGCGTCTTCTTCTGGTTGGCGGCGACCATCCTGGCATCCTCCAACTTGGCCTCAACGGCCTTGTTGGACTCCATCAAAACCCGGATGGTCTCCCGGCAATTGGCGTTCGCCCGATACTCTGCTGCCACCCGATATTCGAGGGCGGCGATCCTCTCCTTTGCCTCGCACAGCTCCCGGCTTAAGCCCTCCTACCGCGAGGATGACTCGCCAACGATCTGCATCGCCGGAGCAATTTTCTCGTCCTCCATATTGACAACGAGGGCGTAGTGCTGGAGGACCTGAGAAAAACAAAAGAGGGGTTAAAAAAGGCACCCGATCCTGCGAACAAAAAGTACTTAATAAAAACCCAAGCGGGAGGCGGACACTGACCTGCACGGCCTCCTGGGCTATGGCCGCCATTTGGGACCTGAGGGTCCCCTGGGGGATTTTGCCCCCAGCCGACCTTTCCATTTCTGAGAGCAAGATGTCGACGACGGAAAGCCCCGAGGGTACCTCGAAGCGAAGATCCCCTTCATCCATGAAGATCGGGGAAGACGGGGAACGAGGTACCGTCTTATGGTGCCTCTTGAGGAAGGGCGCGGGAGGATCGGCCCCATCTCCCACCTCTAAACCCGGGGTCCCTACTCCCGAGCGTATTTGCGGTTCTGCGCGCGGCCGGCCTCCGAGGCCCGGGGCGTGCTTGAACGCCTGGACGGAGCAGCCTCCGGCGGAACCGGGCTCGCGGGAGGGTGTGACAGGACGGCGCCTCCGACCTTCCTCCCTTTCTTCTCGGCCATCGTAGCCCGGAATTTGGATCGGTCCATCGGCTTTGCAAAAAAAGCGAAAATACAAAGAAGGGGTTAGCAATGCCAAAAAGAATAGAAGAATACACAAGTCTAAACATGTCACCTAAGTTCCCAACTTACCCGCAAACTGAGCGGGACTGAGCCCGGCCCAACTGAGGGCCTGCTCGGACAGCAACACATCGGCCCGATGGACGGGCTCCCACTCCAACACTGCCACCGCATCGGGATTGTTCGACCGCCTCACCCGCGGGTAGTTGGCCATATGCCACTGAACAGGCACATGCCAATTCTCACCCTCGGGTGGCCCGACGAACAAGAACTACTCCTTCTATTAATGAATGGAAGAAGGGTACTGCTACGACCCCCGACCCATCCGTCCCTCCTCTGTGTTTTCTAAAAGAAACGTATACCCAGTTAGACTCGTCCGTACGAGTGCCGGGGTGATTTTTGTAGCAGAGAGAGGAAAAGAGAAGGTTCAGGTTGAAAGGGATCCCCTGCAGTCTCAACCGGACCAGGAACCCGAGGAGAATCCTCCACGAGTTCGGCACTAACTGGCTCGGGGCTAATTGAAAGCAATGCAGCGCCGCACTCACCTCGAGGGTGAAGGGCAGACGCATTCCGGCCCAAAAGGCTTCCAAGTATAAGGCAATCTCCTTACCCCGTACCTGATCTGCCCTCTCTCCTTCCCCGGCCAAGCGAAGCGAGTAGCCGGGGGGAATGTGGAAGCGAGCCCGGATTGTGGTGAGCTTATCCACATGCTTCAGGAGGGAAGGTACGTCGCGGACACTCTTGACACGCGCTTTAGGGACCGTCCCCGTTGCACAGCCTCGGGGAGCATGACTAACCCTAACTTCCCGGGAGGATTCCGACTCGGGCGAGGAAGAGGAAGAAGCAGCAGAAGACTCCCTAGACTCTATCTGAACTATTTCTACGAACTCCCCAGAGGAAGACATCTAACCTGAGCAAAAAAAGGAGTCCTCCGAGGAAAGAACGCAAGAAATCCGACCTAAGGGGAAGAGCGCCGAGCTAACACACAAAGGGCTGAGGAAATTATAGCGAAGTGTGGACCCTGGGGGATCCCACCTCTATTTATAACAGCCGGCGAACACATCCTACGACGCCGATCGTCTCCCGCCAAAACAATATTTCGCATTCAACGACCGTCAACGTTCTACCCGTCGCACACGCATTGGGCGCGTCCCGTCAAGTGCGAAGAACACCGGTGGCCCTTCACGTCAGCCAACCAGCGTCAAACACGTGGCCTGGCATTTCGGCGAACGTATGCCCGAATCGGCGCTTCCTCTTTAATGCAAGATCTCTCCCCTGATCCGCTGACGTCATCGAAAAAATACGACTAATTGCCCAGGAATCCACGCCGACGATGTCTTCAAATAAGAACTTAGCCCAGGTGACCGATCAGACCACTATCGACCCGACCCATGAATAGGTCGGTCCGAAAGTGGGGGGCTAATGATGATGCTCAGTATTGGGGACTCCCCAGATCATAACACGTGGCAGATGCCGTGTTCCAAAGCTTATGAGAAAGGAGAAAGAACGGTACATTGGAAGCATACCCAGGGCCTCCCTCCCGAGGATGTTCCCAACCTTCGGCGGAATCGCAGGTTTCGACTTTGATTGAGCAGGGAGTAATGCCCAGACCACTCCTAGGCTCGTCTTACAAACAACCATTGGCTCGCCTCCGAGCCCTCCCGCACACTGAGCTTCCTCAGCCTACCCAGATCGCCTCCGTGCTATCACAGAACCAAGCTTGCTCGACCTCCCGCTCGCCTCCGGGCCTCCCGCCGAGCTCAGATTCCTCGGTTTCACCGACCGACCAACAGCACAGATCACAGGCGTCTCCGTTACGGCTCCGCGAATCTCGCCAGACACGAGATATCTGCCATCCATGATCCCGCGTTCCACGCCATCGTGTTCTCCCCATTAACAAGCGTATCTCGTCATTAATGGGGGATCCCGCCTTTCACGCAGGCGTAACGGCCGGCGTGAATCTCGTGCCCGCCAGCCCATGGCTGCCATTATATAAACCCCTCTCTCAGACGACTCAGGTAAGGCAATTTTACCCCAATAGGCCGTTACTCTGCCCAAATATCTAGACTAACTTGATCGCCGGAGGGTCCTCGGTGGTACAACCACCCCGGGACTTCTTTGCAGGTAGCTTGACTCCATTCCAAATCAAGCCCACTGAGATCCACACGCATTGAGAGGCAACCTTTAAATCCAATCTCAACCATCCATCACCGCTCGCTGTAGATCAACGGAAGACAACATCTGAAGGAGATCAAGGCCTCCATCAAAAGGATAACAAAAGACAAAAGCTACTTAGTATAGATAGAAGTTAATAGAAGTTACAAGAAGTTAAATGTGATATGCTAGAGTAAAATTTGGTATGGCACTTCCCTCTCTCGGGAGGGTGTGGGGGTTCGATCCCCAGTGAGGGACGTGGCCACAATTTTACGCTTTCAGGGTAAATTTGTGAGTCCCTTGGATGTGTGTGATGTATCCGTGGATGTATTATATGTTGTTTGCATAGGTTAGGGCTTACATGCCAGTTCAAAACATGCGAGATGGATTTGATTTCTTGTTTGTACTAAGTTGTAACTTCATGAACAATATGATAGAAGGAAATATAAGAGTAAAAACCATGTGTTTTGACTTCATGCAAGATGAATATGTAAAGAGTACAAAGATATTTGCTTGGTCCCCCTAACTTTCTCACTGGTAGGGCTCCAAAGCGAAAGTTGCTCGATGATACAAAGATTAATTCAAAAGAGTGTATCGTTTCATTTCTTGGGATCGATTCCATCGATAGGGAATTGAGTTCCATTCTACTGCAAAAATCGTATCATTATCCTTTTCTTGATCTTGAATTGTCAAACAACATCAATTGAAGACTACATCTTAAAATCTAGTGTGTCGCCGATGTATAAAACAATTTTATGTCTACATATATAATAATACTAGCAAACGGCCCCTACGTGTTGATGAGCAGGGTGCTTGCTCAAAGGAAGCCCGATTTAAGCAAAACTAATTCTATTTTGAAAAACATGGGTTTTAAGAAGTCATATGAAGATATTGTATTCATTTAATATATGAAGAAAATTACCGTGACACAAATTCATTCCAAGACAACACAGCAAATTTAATCCAAAGATGTACAACAACGCCCAAATGTTGGCAAACAAAGAAGAATAAAGTCTTAATTAAAGATGGAAAAAAATTGAACATTCACCAAGGAATCCATCTTCAATCCTGCATAAAAATACACAAATAGTTAATTAACGATATTTGCTTTCTCTTGCCGTATATTCCAGCTCCATCCTATCACATAGTTCTAGCTCTCAGCGCGCATCCTTGGAAATGTAAATAGATCGGATACGGATATAGATATTATCATATCCGAATCATAGATACGAATAGTTATCATAAATAAAAAATATATATAATCCATATTTGGTAAAAGTCGGATGCGATAACGAAATGAACATTTTGAAAAAATACGTAATAAAATCAAAAATTACTATTTTGATTGTCGGATGCAGCATGGATATAGGTATTACCATATCATTGGCGAATGTCGATAGGTATAACAATAGTCATCGGAAATGAAAATCACTATTCGTAAATCATAATTGATAAAAATTGGATACAAATACGGAGTTATCGCTGATTATGTTTACGTGCATACTAATTGCAACATCAAATTCTCTGAGAAACGTAAAATTTATTTTGATAAAGTTCTTTACAATCCATGCTACACATCTACACGTGTATCGCACACCTAGAATGCTTGTAAATTTATAATGATATGAACATGAGAATAAATTTAGAGAATAAATATATAATTTTCGAAGTTTAGATCTTGCTAATAGCAAATAAAAAATTTAAATTATCGTTAACATTTCTCTTGATTATTTTTTTCAATTTTCTGTTAAATTTGTTCACGTGCATCACAAACAAATTAGGAAATCATCAATAATTTATGTCCACGGCCGCCCAAGCTTGCCAAAAACATAAATATGCGCATGTGATGTTACAGTGATTGAGGATGGTCATATGGTGATATTTAATTTGTGAGCGTGAGTCAGATTGGATAATGCAACATAACGAGGGGGCTTTGATAACTTTGGATTAAGCCATCCAATGAGAAAGTGTGCAGGATGCGAATCTCTTTGCCAGAAGGTAAAGCTATTCGCAAAATTGGAAAGAAAAATCTGGAAATCAAGCCGCTTAGAGTGTGTACGGCTTTCATATATATATATATATATATATATATATATATATATATATTGCTCGATATTGGCGACCTCCAAGATCAGGACACGTGGCAGATGACGTGTCCCAAGACTCGGAAGAAAGGGCCCACAGCGGCCGATCAGGCCACCCTGCGCCCGACCTGCAAGCATAAACTGGCACACCTCGGGGCCCCCTGCGAATTAGCCTCCTCGGCCCCTCAGCTCGCCCCGAGCTGCCACAAGACCAAGACTCCTCGGCCTCCTCGCTCGTCCCCGAGCCCCCGGCCGAGGCCGCCTTCCTCGTCCCTCCGACCAACTCCACCACTCACAGGCGTAACCGCCACTCCGCGAATCTCGCCTCGCGCAGATTCTACGCCAACAACATCCCACGTTCCACGCTATCACGATCCCCATTAATGGGCGATCCGCTCTCTGCGCGAGCATGAAGTCGGGAGCGTAACTGCCGGCAAGATTCTCGCGCCTGCTGCTGCGTGCCACCACCGCTATATAAACCTCCATCACAGAGGGGTCAAGTAAGCCATTTTTTACACTTACGCCGTTACTTTGCTCGGATCTCATCACTAACTTGAGCGTCGGAGGGTCCTCGGTGGTACCAAACCACCCCGGGACTTCTTTGCAGGTACTCGGTGACAGCCTCCTCATCCCACATTCTCCTTTCAAAACCCATTGAGACCCACACGCACCGAAGGATAATCGGTCAAGTTCACCTCGAGATCAACGGAAGACAACATCTGACGGAGGCCCGAGAAGGAGCTCCATCAGTTGGCGCCGTCTGTGGGAACTCTAACTCCACAAAATACAAAGTTGGCCTTCCGATCTCCGCCCGCATGGCAACCAACTCCCCTAAGGATCCAAACGCCCGCTACCGCCTCCCTCGCAACGGGGACGCGGGCGGACCCTCGCCCAAGGTCGACGGTCTCCCCGCAGGCTGCCGCCTCACAGGCTCCGGCGACCACCCGGCCAAAAAGGCTAGGGGCCGGAAGCCCATCACCTTTGGTGACGAGGATCTCCACGGCATATCTGGACCCCATAGCGACCCGCTGGTGATCGTAGCGCGAATTCACCAATACGAGGTCCACCGAATACTCATCGATTCAGGCAGCTCGGCGGACATCCTCTTCCACGACTGCTTTCTGCGAATGGGGCTGGCCCCAGCAGACTTGAGGCCGACCTCCCACGTCCTCTCGGGATTCGCCAACCACTCCGTCCCGGCGCAAGGGGTGGTCACCCTGCAGTTCACGATCGGGGAGCCTGGCCGCGCGCGTACACTGCCAGTGGACTTCATTGTGGCTAGGGTCCCCTCGGCCTACAATGTCTTCCTCGGCCGGCCAACGCTGAACTCCCTCCAGGCCCAGATCTCGACATACCACATGGCGATAAAATTCCCCCTCAACCAGGGTGGGGTGGGTAGGGCCTACGGAAGCCAACGGGTCGCGGAGGTAGGTCTGACAGAGGCATCTTCCCTCGAGCAGCACGCTGATAGCGCCGATGCGTGCGGCGGCATGGAGGGGTCCCTGGACACCCGGGACGAGCGGAAGGAGGTCCGTGGGGGCACCGGTCGAGCCGCTGACCGAGGTGCCCTTAGCGGAAGGAGACCCAGGGAAGACCGTCCAGGTCGGGTCACTCCTGACGGGAACCCAGCGGGATGACCTGACCGAGTTCCTCCGGAGCAATTCCGACGTCTTTGCCTGGGCCCCAGCTGACATGCCTGGGATCGACCCCAAAATCATCTCCCACAAGTTCGGGGTTGATCCTACAGCCCGACCCATCAGGCAGAAGAAAAGAAACTTCGCCCCGGTCAAGCAAAAGGCCATCGAAGAAGAAGTTGACCGACTCCTCGCCGCCAACTTCATCAGGAACGTGCCCTACTCGGAGTGGTTGGCCAACGTGGTCCTGGTCAAGAAGCCTAATGGGAAATGGCGTATGTGCGTCGACTTCACCGACCTCAACAAGGCCTGCCCCAAGGACAACTTCCCGCTCCCCCGCATAGACCAGCTCGTCGACAGCTCGGCCGGGCACGAGCTCCTGAGCTTCATGGACGCTTTCTCCGGCTACAACCAAATCCGCATGGACCCTGACGACGAAGACATGACCGCATTCACGACGGACCGGGGGGTGTACTGCTACAGAATGATCTAGTCAACCGCATGTTCAAGCCGCAGATCGGCAGAAATATGGAGGTCTACGTAGATGACATGCTCGTCAAGTCCGTCTCGTCGGCCGACCATGTCAAGGACCTGGGCGAGACGTTTAAGGTGCTCCGCAAGTTCAACATGAAGCTGAACCCCGCCAAGTGTGCGTTCGGAGTTACCGGAGGGAAATTCCTCGGGTTCATGGTCACTCACGGCGGAATTGAAGCTAACCCGGAGAAGATCGACGCCATCCTGAACATGACCGCACCCAGGACCAACGTCGAAATCATGCGGCTCACAGGGCGGATCGCCGCTCTGAGCCGTTTCATGTCCAGGTCGGGGGAGAAGTGCCTCCCGTTCTTCAAGGCGCTGAGGAAAATTCCAAGGTTCGAGTGGTCAGAAAATTGCCAAGCCGCCTTCGACCAACTGAAGAGGCACCTCACAACACCGCCCCTGCTCACCCGGCCCGTGGAAGGGGACGAGCTGTCGCTGTACCTGGCAGTATCCGACCAGGCAGCGGGGTCGGTGCTCGTCCGAGAAGCCGAGGGGGTGCAGAGGCCAGTGTACTATGTGAACCATGTATTCAAATACGCGGAGACGAGATACCCTGACATAGAGAAGATCGTCCTGGCCCTCGTAGTCATCTTGCGGAAGCTGCGGCACTACTTCCAAGCACACACCATCATCGTCCTCATTGAGCGCCCCTTGGGGGCTATCCTGGCATCGCCAGAATCCTCTAGCTGTCTAGAGAAATGGAGATGGGAGCTGTCTTAATTCGACACAAGGTATCGCCCGAGGCAAGCCATCAAGGCGCAGGCCCTGGCCGATTTCGTCGTTGAATGCACCATTCCTAGCAGGAAGCAGGATCCCACGCCGCCCCTCGCAGCCCGGCATCCCGACCAGGAAGGCCCTAGCTCGACCCCGGAGTGGGTAATCTACATCGACGGGTCTTCCACCGAGGAAGGCTGCGGTGCCGGCCTCATTATCCGGGGCTCGAACGAAGCCGAGATGGAGTATTCCTTGAGGCTCGGTTTCAAAGCAACGAACAACGCGGCGGAGTACGAAGCCCTCCTAGCCGGACTGCGCATGGCCGTCGGGTTGGGACTGAAGGACATCCGGGTCCGCAGCGACTCGGGCCTAGTCGTCAGCCAAGTAACCGGCCGCTTTGAGGCTCGGGAGCCCCTAATGATGAAATACCTAGACGAGGTGAGGAAGCTTCGGAAAAACTTCGACGAAGTCCAGGTGGAACAAATACCCAGACAAATGAATGCTCAAGCAGACGCCCTGAGCAAGTTGGCTTCATTATACTCGGCTAGCAACAGGCGGTCGATACGCTTCGAAACCTTGGCCCGACCCAGCGTTGGAGACGAGGCGGCGACACTCCAAGAGTACACGACACAGGAGAATGACCCAGATTGGAGGAAGCCCCTCGTGGAATTCCTGAAAGACGGCACGCTCCCGGAAGACAGAGTAGCCGCTCGCCGCCTCCGGGCCAGAGCCACCCACTTCGTCTGGAGCAACGGGAACATCTACAAGAAGGCCTTAACTCAGACCCTGCTCCGGTGCGTTGACCCCCACGAGGCCGACTACGTCCTGTGGGAAATCCATGAAGAGGTGGGCGGCGCGCACCAGGGGGCTCGAACTTTGATCCAAAAGGCATTACTTCAGGGGTACTATTGGCCCACCATGCACGAAGACGCCCTGAAGCTGGTCAGGAGGTGTAAGAGCTGCCAACTCCATGGCAGTATCCCCCGCCTCCCGGCAACCGAGCTAACGGCCCTGACGTCCCCGTGGCCATTCGCCCAATGGGTATTGGATATGATCGGCCAGTTCCCTATAGGAACTGGCGGACACAAATACGTGCTCGTCGCGGTGGACTATTTCACCAAATGGATCGAGGCCGTTCCCATCAGGAAACCGGACGCCGACACAACCATCAAGTTCCTCCAAAACAACCTGATTCACCGGTTCGGGATCCCAAGGTGCATCATCACCGACCACGGGACGAACTTCAAGAACGAGAAAGTAAGGGACTTCTGCAAAGAATACCACATCCTCATGAAGTTTGCCGCGGTCGCGCACCCCCAATGTAACGGGCAGGCCGAGGTCGCTAACCGGGACGTCCTCAGGGGCCTCCGAACCCGCCTGGAAGGGAGGCAAGGCGGTTGGGTCGAGGAACTACCCCGGGTCTTATGGGTCCTGCGCACGTCAAAAAAGACCCCAACTGGGGAAACCCCTTTCAGCCTCTGCTACGGGACCGAAACAATGGTCCCAGCGGAGATCGGGCTACCCAGCCACCGAGTCGAGCACTTTGACAATGAAGCAAACACCATGGCACTACGAACCAACCTCGACATATTGTTGGAGAAAAGGGATCGGGCCCATATCAGAGCCACCGCCTACCAACAGCAGACGGCCCGGTACAATAACGCTCGGGAAAAACACCGATCCTTCAAGGCCGGGGATCTGGTCCTGCGGTGGAACGAGTTCGTCGACCAAGGCAGGCTTCACAAATTCTCCCCAAAGTGGGAAGGTCCCTTCCTCGTCTTCGAAGCGCTCCCCGGCAGAGCCTACCGCCTGCAAGACGCGGACGTACGGAAGCTCCCTCGGCCCTACAACGCGGAGAAGCTCAAGCCATACCTATAAAGTCAAGACTAGCAAAGCACCGCACCCCGGCTACCGCCCGGGATCTCCCTTTGAAATGATGGTGTATAGCGTTGTCTAGGATTCCTATCCATACGAATAAAGAAACTTTCGAACCTTCTTTCCCGGTACGGTTCCCGCTGTACAATGAGAAGGGTATCCCAGAGACGGTCGGGCCAGAGGCTCCCTCGCTCGGCTGTCCCCAGCTTGCAGCTTCCCTGCCACAGCGCCAGGAATCAAAAGCCCTCTCAGAGGCAGTCGAGCCCGAGGTTCCCTCGCTTGGCTATCCCCGGTGGGCAGCTTCCCTGCCACAACGCCGGGGATCAAAAATTCCTCTCAGAGGCGGTCGAGCCCGAGGTTCTCTCGCTCGGCTATCCCCAGCGGGCACCTTCCCTGCCACAACGCCAGGGACTAAAGCCCTCTCAGAGGCAGTCGAGCCCGAGGTTCCCTCGCTCGGCTATCCCCGGCGGGCAGCTTCCCTGCCACAACGCCAGGGATCAAAAGCCCTCTTAGAGGCAGTCGAGCCTGAGGTTCCCTCGCTCGGCTATCTTTCAGGAAAAAAGCCTTTACCAAGAGGCACCGGGCAGTGACCCTGCCCGTCCAAGGGACCTTGGTGGGCTTCTTACAGCCTTATAGCTCTTCCCGCGCCAAGGACCAAAGTCTTCCCAGAGGCAGTCGGGTCCTCGCTCGGCTATCCCCGGCTGGTAGCTTCCTACCACCGACAGGCATCAAAGTCCTCGCTAAGAGGCACTGGGCAGTAACCCTGCTCGGTCCCCGTCCGGAAGGATCAAAAGCCCTTGCGAGAGGCAACCGAGCAGCTACCATGCTCGTCAAAATCTCTGGCTGGTAGGTCCCTACCCACGACGCCAGAGATCAGATCCCTCACCAAGAGGCAACCACGCATCCTCATGACCCGGTCATTCTTAGTGGCCCTCAGCAGCCCAAAGCCCTCGCAGCGGCAACCAAACGGCTACCTTGCCCGGCCAAGCCCGGCCGGTTGACATGTTGCCGTGCTTAAGGATCCGAGACACCCGGTGTAAGTGCACGGCGGCGTCCCGGTCGTCAATCCGACGGCCAAATGCGGAAACGGTGATAAACTTTAATTTTGCGAACTTTGCAAACCGGCACCACCGCGCACTAAACCCCGGATCGGGCCATTAAACTAGTTCTAGCTAACAACAAGATGGGAAGAGATATACCGAGTGATCCGAGTCCTCCGGTCTTCTCGTCGTCATCCCGATCTCTCGCGGAAACTCCGGTCGTCGCCTCTTCGCCGGAAAGGCACCACATCGCCTGCATCTTTTACGGGCTCCCACCTCAATACCGAGGCAACTCGGGCATGAAGCCGGCAAGTCGACATGCCCAAGATATGCTGTAGAATGTGTAGTGTAGAGGCTATGTCTCATTTTGGGGTTATGTTGCCTTTGAAAGATGATGGAGGAATCAGGAAGAAAAATGGTGCTTGCATTTTTCTAGCATCAAATGAGATCAAGAATGCCACAAGCTCAAAAAGGAAATTCTCTCATTCCCCTCACTCAAGTGGCCGGCCAATATCAATTGAGGAATGGTGGTAGAGGTGTGAACAAAATGCAAGAGGGAGGTAAGTGTAGGAGAAAGAGAAGGTGACCATATCCAAAGACAAGAAAACATCAACCATGCTTACACCTTAATCACATCAAATCACATAAATGCAAAATCATGGATGAAAGATTCTAATCCTATCATAATCAAATCATTTGCAAGAAACCCCCTCCACAAATGTTATTTGCACAAATGCAAATAACCCCCTCCATCGGAAAAGTCCGGCCGGGAAAGAACAAAGGAAAACCGGCCGGAACGGAATGCAAACTGGCAACTCCAGAAAACTGGTCCCGCAATTAATTACAGGAAAACCCCGATACTGTGCATACACACCCGCATCTGTATTCCGTCCGGATACAAATGCAAAGAGACAAAATCTACACTGTACTATACTAGGATCCGGCTTAAACCAAAGCCGGCTAGTAATATCCGTCCGATCCTGATCCGTGCAATACCGCACGTATCTGATCGAACCCTGCCATATATCTATACGGCCTCTAGTACAAACCGTCCGATCCTGATCCGTGCAATACCGCACGTATCTGATCGGACCCTGCCATATCTCCATACGGCCTCTACAGCGTTTCGCCCGAAAGCTGAGTAACTGAAAGTGTGGTGGACTCTAAAGACTCGTCAACACTATGGCTGTGGATTTAACCACTAGCACGTCAGAGGTATAAGCCAATACGTGACGGGCCACCAGCTATTGACTAAAAGGGACGTCGATGAGCGAACTCATCCTGACACCCTACAGAGCCTGTCAGTGACAATATCCGTACAGTCCGGTCCGTTCGTCTATGAGCATCGCATGTCGGGCCTAGGGGGTGGGTAAAAGTCAGACCCCCAAAAGCGGTACAAGTCGTGTCGGAGTGTAGCCCAGAACACCCTGAGATACTACTGGAATACCTACCAGTAAATCTCCTGCCTTGGCCAAGGACTTCGTGTAATGGCTCTCCTAGACACAGCGCGACCTCACCCCCAATATCGGGAGAGACGAACCCCCGAAGATCCGCTCACTGCCTCCATGTGGCTCGGGACTGTACCCAACTAAAACCTGTTTGCACGACTCCTTTGAGCCGTGGTAGGGTAGTAATCAAAGCACAGTGGGAACTCACACGAGACAAATGACGATCCCCAGGTCGATGAACTAACCTGTACACATGTCACCTGGGAACTGCTATCTGACGTCAGGTATAAGACCAACTAGCATGTTCCCGGCGAGTCCTGTCCGGTGTACTCATAACCCAATGAGCACCTGTATACATCTTAGGTGATCCAACTGACACCAGTGGCTTGTGAGACCGGCCACCGCCCCTCGTCAGGGTCTCGACTGTATACACTAGTCTACTCTGGAGAATCGATGCCCTGTCTCGAAACTCCTACGACTAGGGACCTTTTAAGGATGTGCTTATAGACCCCAGCTCCCACTTATATGATCGCCCTCATACTGCTGGTGGTCAAGCAAGAATCCTAGGGGCTCTATCAACGTGCAATAGTGACATGTCAGGTCACCTAAAGCAGTACACGATGATAAAGGTAAACCAGATAGCATACTATCATCTCGAGTAAGACTGTCCTACCGGGATAGGTCCTCCCTCAATCATTGCAATCATGTGCCTGTGATCCAATAATTGACTCTGAGGGCACTATCTCCAACAATCTCCCACTTGCACTCAAGGCTAATTATTGCGATGTCGCATACTCACAGCCCGTGTGATACCGAACACCCAACTCCTCTACTAGTCAGTCTCACAAATCCCGTTTGCGAAACTCTTGCGTTCGAGGATTAGCCTCAGTGAGTGGATCTGCCATGATGTTTCTTTCTATGTCTCTCTATATCTCAAGTTCGCGGAGAAAACCATCTCCCGAAATGAGCAATAGCTGTCTTAGAATGTCTGGATGTCTGATGGGACCCAGCTCATAAATGAACTCCAAATCCAAACTTCTCAGACTGTATCGTCAACTGAACTTAATCAGTATCCTACGCCATGCCTCCCTTAGTATTGCCTTGGATCACCTGTCCAAAATACTGCCCCTCGTCAGAAGGAAAAACTATAACTCTGACAACCTCCTTGTCGTCCATGTCACCTTGGAAGCCTGGAATGATAACTGTCTTCCAAATGAGGCTGTCGTTATCATATCCCTAGAACATCCACTTATGTTCTAAAGCTGCTTCCGATTGTTTCTCCAGGATTGGATCAATATCATCTTATTGCATCTAGTGCAAGAACAACATCTGGTGTGGTACTTGACATCTCATGATTGACTCAATTGCCTAAGCAAGTGATCTGCCAATCATGCACATCCCTCTCTACTTTAGTCTTTAGGACACCTTTAGAGAGGGTGACTCCATCACCTGCAGGTATACTACCGTGCCAGGAGTCGTCCATTCTAAATACTCTTAGAATGCTGTCTAAGTACCCTGATTGGGAAACCACCCAAATCTAGATCTAAAGCCATGGATCTAGTAACCAGTATGTCTGATATAATGTCCAAGTCCTTTGTGGAGAAACCACTGTGTGACGACCAAAATATAACCGATCGTAGTATAGGAATGTCACTTCCTACTTTGTGTATGTCATCCAAATACCAGGATATCACACCTTACTACCTTCTTAACAGATCCATCCCCTATTCTGATGACGTCAAACCTATGACTGTCACATCAGAAATAGATGATCTATCTCCGCTATATCTGCTTTAGTCTATAAATAGACATAAGCCTGATGTCCACCAATGCTTCCGCTGCTCCCACTGACTACGACAACCCTCTGGCAGAGTCATATAGACGTGCACTTCTAAAGCTAGTTTAGAACGACGCTATACTCATCCTTCTGCCGGGTCTCGCAGTCTGGAACAACAACAATGGCAAGTGTGGGTAAACAAGAACTTCCCTGTCACCGTCCTTGAGGCTACCGGAGTACCTCTCGGGTGCCTGAAGTTACCCACCGTATCTGCGGAGTGGCCAATGGAATGTCAAATCAGATTGAATCTTTAGGTTCCTTATCAAATCTTCAGTAATCGTTTGCAGTTCTGGAATCACTTCCAGTTCTACCATACTCCCACTACTGTTTTTGAAAAAATCCATTTTTAATAAAACTGTGGCGAGTCTAGAACAATATTTCTATTGATCTGCCAGATGGTAGAAAGTCAACCCTCGTCATAGCCTGGGTCAACCCACAAACAGCCATTACAGAAACGTGCCTTGAGTTGTCCAGTGTCTGGTTTTAATCATAAGCCGGACAACTCCCCGTACCTTAACATCGTTAAGATATGAACTGTTCTATATCCAATATAGGACCAGAGGCACTGATTTAATTGAACCAGATTCAAATCATGCAGCTATCTCCAGTGCATGTCAACTAAATGGAAGGAGGCCGATCAGCGTTACTCAACTTAGGAATGCTTCCAATTATGAGTAACTTGAAAAAGAAGCAAGTTCTCTTTATCATTACTATCAACTGAATACCATACACAAGTATCTACATCTTCGATCACTTTGAAGAATCCCGATACTTGCTATACCTGGTTCTCTACTCTATTCAAATACCTATAACTCCTCTAAACTTAGACCCTGTGTTTCTACGAAACACATGTCTAAGAACTAGAGAAGTTAAAAGTAAACAGAATATAGTATGAGGACCAACCCCTCTGTCCTAATGGACACTGGACAACATACAATACTCTGTATAAGTCCGCTGAGTCTAACAACTCTTTCACTGTGTGTCGTAGGTTGAAAACTGTACTTATGGTTAAGAAGAATTACACCGCTGTTTAATGCTCCTTACCTAACCATCCACTGATATAGGTAAATGTCATCGACATAATATCAAAAGGTATATCTCACTCTATGAAAATAGACGTACAGATATATCAATTTGAAATTGGTGCACAACAGCGGATATTCAAAACCAAACATTTGCCGACCGGCAAACAGCCCAGGTGATCTCCTCAAATATCACCGATTACAACGAATCCCGATATAATGAGGATGATCACCCAATTCCCAATAACTTACTCCCACTCATCATCTGTAAAACCATACAGATGTGAGAATCAAAACTGGTAAATACATACCCTGGAGCAAGTGTCTAATCGGGAAATCAGTTTTCTTTTAACAGTACACAGTTGAACTGAAACATTGAAATGTTTCGATGGGGTATTCTGGTATTCCTAGTAATGCCTCTACCATCATCCAGATTCACAACTATAACCGTATAATTCTTTGCCACTTCTCCAAATCCCTTTATATGTCTTTAGTCATTACCTTCTGCACACCCCTTAGGCCAAATGGTTTTCTTCCTTCCCTACCATTCGGCACCAGCCTATGGTTTGGAAGAAGACTATCCAATAAGCATAATGGGTGTACTGTCCTAATCCTAGGAGCACTCGCAATGCGAGAGAAGGTGAAGATAAAAGACAACCGAATAAACCTTATTCCTATTTCTCCTGGACCAGAATCCATCCCCGAACTGGAACAAGTTCCTTTCGAGTTCGTATATAACCATACGATGGAGTATCCAATAAACTGTGGATCTTCGTAGTGATACGGAGTGTCCTAGAGAAATACAAAGGTGATTTAGGATTGGCGAAGAAATATTTGGTTTGGTCGTGAATATCAGTCGCAATTTACTTTGCCCTCTTACTAATCCCTTGCTTTGTCTTAATTTTAATACCTTCTGCACACCGTTTAGGCTAATTGGTTTTCTTCATTCCCTACCGGTCGGCACCAGCCTAAGGTTTGGAAGAAGACTATCCAATTTGCGTAATAGGTGTACTATCTCCTAAACCAAGGAGTACTCACAACTTGAGAAAAGGTAAAAGGGAAAAGACAACTGAATAATCCTATCCGTTTTCTCCAGAACCGGAAACCATCCTCGAATTCCTTCGAGTTCGTATCTAACCATACGATGGTTTTGTCCAATGGAAGTGGACGTTCGTAGTAATACGGGGTGTCCTGGAGAAAAGGGTAAAAGTAGGAGTGGCAATGAGGTCTGCAACTCTGACAATCCAAAAGCCAGTGTAAAGAAGGTTCGGTCAACTTGGTCACTGAGTCATAGTCTTGGGTCGGGTCAATGGTCGCTGCCAGAGAGAGAGAGAAAAGAAACACTCAGCGTGCACTCTAACCTAGATCAGAATGGTTACCATTTTATCTAATCTGGAAACCTCCCACTGTACCTCAAATTCTCCTCCAAACCTAAAAGAAGAATTAGTCGGGAATACCCGAGGAGTAAACCAACTCATCAGTGGGAATCGGGATCCAACTCTCATCGCATGATAACGTGACGTAATCCGCTCACGTCATCACACTCCAGAAGGTATGCGCATATCTGGCAAGTTTCAGTTCTTTTGAAACTCCCGATGTGATTTTTACCCCATGCTCTTATGACATTGACTTTGGCCAACAAATCATAAGTCACATGTCAAGTTCTGCCCGTCATTCTCCAGGTTAATTTGAGCCCACCCGTACAAGCCCTTGACTTTGGCCAACAAGGCTATACGACTGCCCCAAACCAACGCATCTATCTATGCTGCATATGAATAGCCAACAACTACCAAACACTGTGCCTTGACTTTGGCCAACAAACACAGCTTGAATACTATTGACTACCCATATGAAACGACGGAGGGCTA
The DNA here is from genome assembly GCA_030015575.1 of Agapanthus africanus. Lineage (NCBI taxonomy): Eukaryota > Viridiplantae > Streptophyta > Magnoliopsida > Asparagales > Amaryllidaceae > Agapanthus > Agapanthus africanus. Next base: position 749,328,790 of record CM057340.1, on the reverse strand, counting down.
CGAATGGTTTCTGACGAAAACCTTTAACGTAATGAACTTGATATCGTTGAAGGAACGGATAGCTTTTTAGAAAATATAGTGACGAAAACCTTTACTAAAGAGGTCACTCCCGGTGAAGGGATCTCGGCTCTTTCCCCGTAGAATGGGGTGCAGGATATTCCAAATGAACACCACGATGCAAAGCAAAAGTAACCGGCTATAGTGAAGTTAGTGCCCTGACGCAAACTTCTGTCCAAGGGGTCACTCCCGGTGAAGGGATCTCGGCCTTTGCCTCGTCGACTGAGGAGCAGGATATTCCAAATGAATACCACGATGCAAAACAAAAGTGAACGTCCTTGCAATAACAGCTTTTTGAAAAGTGTTCCAACAACATCAGAATAGGTTTGTTTAACTTGCATTGATCCGAATCAATGCAGTCCCATCAATTGATCACACCACAAAGAACGAAAATATACTGACGTACGTATATGCCATCCGCATTCGCCACTGGGTCCCGTCATCACCCGTTAGGTTAGCTAACTAACGGCAGAGCGGGGACTGGACTAGCGCGGATGAAAAACATATACAACATCTACTAATATATATACCAATATATAGTATTTCGCTCAAGGCGTGAATAAAATGCAACATCACAGAAATGTACAGTATCACAGAACAATACAGATATCTGGGATCCCCGGGTTTCACAGAGCCACTACTGAAACCCGACGTTCCCCTGGTCGTGTGGATAGCCTGTGCAATGAAAACCTAGACCCCTACGGGCGCGGCAAGTCACCCGCCAAAACCTGAAGCGAGGCAGCCCCCTTCAGCACCGTGAATGGACCACCTAGCACTTCACGGAATCCGGTAACTTGGGCACCCCTCCTGGGTCAACCTGTACCCCCTACGAGTGCGGCGAATAGCCCGCCAATTCCAGACTGAAGCCCCCTCCGTCTCAATGCCCTGAGATGCGGGCCCGTTGCCCTCTAGAACCCGGCTATCCGTGCACCCCTCCGCGGGGTAACCCTAGTACAGAAAGTAAAATATACATACAACGGGTACATCGACCGCAACCTGGTCGTGCCCCAAAATAATAATACAAACAGGCAGTGACGGCAGTCCACATGTCGGACGCTCGCCCCGCAATATCAAATGTACATAATACAACAGAAACAGTACTAGCATTGCATCCAGGCTATCCCCCACGACCGATCCGCAACATCACAGCAAAACACAGAACATCAACATGAAAGTCACGTTCGCAAATCCGTCTAACCGGGCTATAGCAGTTAGACCGGATTTACCGATCGAGTGACATTCACGGTCGCAGATATAATGTAAATACTGTGAAATAATGTGTTTAAAATATCCGATCGATCAAAAATTAACAAGTGGGCCCCCAAGCAATACTGTAGCACTCACAGAAAATCTGGGCCCAATATTAATATTCCAAAACCCATAATTACAGCCCAGAAGCCCACTGGAGAATTTCGAAGCATTGATCCCACCAACCTGCGGCGGAACCGCGGCAACAAGGGGGGTTTTGCCGCGGTTCCGCGCTCGAGCTGAGGGATCATTGTCTCGAATTTTCCCAGAGTTCTTAGAACTCCCTGCACATCATTCTGAGACAACCTGAAAAATTTTTAGACTTCAAAAAATTTCGACAGAAACTGATGTGAAGGAAAAATACGGTTTTTGGAAATTTTGGTCGATCGGAAATGCAAACACATCAAACGAAGCTAGACGAAGTTAATGGCGAGGCTCTGATACCACTGTAAGTGCACGGCGGCGCCCCGGTCGTCAATACGACGGCCAAATACGGAAACGGTGATAAACTTTAATTTTGCGAACTTTGCAAACCGGCACCACCGCGCACTAAACCCCGGATCGGGCCATTAAACTAGTTCTAGCTAACAACAAGATGGGAAGAGATATACCGAGTGATCCGAGTCCTCCGGTCTTCTCGTCGTCATCCCGATCTCTTGTGGAAACTCCGGTCGTCGCCTCTTCGCCGGAAAGGCACCACATCGCCTGCATCTTTTACGGGCTCCCACCTCAATACCGAGGCAACTCGGGCATGAAGCCGGCAAGTCGACATGCCCAAGATATGCTGTAGAATGTGTAGTGTAGAGGCTATGTCTCACTTTGGGGTTATGTTGCCTTTGAAAGATGATGGAGGAATCAGGAAGAAAAATGGTGCTTGCATTTTTCTAGCATCAAATGAGATCAAGAATGCCACAAGCTCAAAAAGGAAATTCTCTCATTCCCCTCACTCAAGTGGCCGGCCAATATCAATTGAGGAATGGTGGTGGAGGTGTGAACAAAATGAAAAGGGAGGTAAGTGTAGGAGAAAGAGAAGGTGACCATATCCAAAGACAAGAAAACATCAACCATGCTTACACCTTAATCACATCAAATCACATAAATGCAAAATCATGGATGAAAGATTCTAATCCTATCATAATCAAATCATTTGCAAGAAACCCCCTCCACAAATGTTATTTGCACAAATGCAAATAACCCCCTCCATCGGAAAAGTCCGGCCGGGAAAGAACAAAGGAAAACCGGCCGGAACGGAATGCAAACTGGCAACTCCAGAAAACTGGTCCCGCAATTAATTACAGGAAAACCCCGATACTGTGCATACACACCCGCATCTGTATTCCGTCCGGATACAAATGCAAAGAGACAAAATCTACACTGTACTATACTAGGATCCGGCTTAAACCAAAGCCGGCTAGTAATATCCGTCCGATCCTGATCCGTGCAATACCGCACGTATCTGATCGAACCCTGCCATATATCTATACGGCCTCTAGTACAAACCGTCCGATCCTGATCCGTGCAATACCGCACGTATCTGATCGGACCCTGCCATATCTCCATACGGCCTCTACAGCGTTTCGCCCGAAAGCTGAGTAACTGAAAGTGTGGTGGACTCTAAAGACTCGTCAACACTATGGCTGTGGATTTAACCACTAGCACGTCAGAGGTATAAGCCAATACGTGACGGGCCACCAGCTATTGACTAAAAGGGACGTCGATGAGCGAACTCATCCTGACACCCTACAGAGCCTGTCAGTGACAATATCCGTACAGTCTGGTCCGTTCGTCTATGAGCATCGCATGTCGGGCCTAGGGGGTAGGTAAAAGTCAGACCCCTAAAAGCGGTACAAGTCGTGTCGGAGTGTAGCCCAAAACACCCTGAGATACTACTGGAATACCTACCAGTAAATCTCCTGCCTTGGCCAAGGACTTCGTGTAATGGCTCTCCTAGACACAGCGCGACCTCACCCCCAATACCGGGAGAGACGAACCCCCGAAGATCCGCTCACTGCCTCCATGTGGCTCGGGACTGTACCCAACTAAAACCTGTTTGCACGACTCCTTTGAGCCGTGGTAGGGTAGTAATCAAAGCACAGTGGGAACTCACACGAGACAAATGACGATCCCCAGGTCGATGAACTAACCTGTACACATGTCACCTGGGAACTGCTATCTGACGTCAGGTATAAGACCAACTAGCATGTTCCCGGCGAGTCCTGTCCGGTGTACTCATAACCCAATGAGCACCTGTATACATCTTAGGTGATCCAACTGACACCAGTGGCTTGTGAGACCGGCCACCGCCCTTCGTCGGGGTCTCGACTGTATACACTAGTCTACTCTGGAGAATCGATGCCCTGTCTCGAAAATCCTACGACTAGGGACCTTTTAAGGATGTGCTTATAGACCCCAGCTCCCACTTATATGATCGTCCTCATACTGCTGGTGGTCAAGCAAGAATCCTAGGGGCTCTATCAACGTGCAATAGTGACATGTCAGGTCACCTAAAGCAGTACACGATGATAAAGGTAAACCAGATAGCATACTATCATCTCGAGTAAGACTGTCCTACCGGGATAGGTCCTCCCTCAATCATTGCAATCACGTGCCTGTGATCCAATAATTGACTCTGAGGGCACTATCTCCAACACCCGGAAGGACGGCTGGTTCATCCAAATCTGGACGATCTCCCATCGATCTAGGGGGTACGTGAGGATACCTCCGAGGTATACATGAGGATACCTCCGCGGCAGCGCTTGGCACCTTCGCCGGCTGGCAAACTCGACAGGAGATCACCGGACATATGGCCAACCTTACACGGAAACACAACAACATAAGCGAGGACACCCTATGAACGTCCTTCACACAAAAAAAACAGAAGAGACAAAATACAAACCGATGAATCAAGGGTTCTTTTTTCTTTTATTGCCAAAATCAAGATCTTTACAAAGGGTACTCTGGGCCCCCCAGCCCTACAAACTGCCCGGAGGCTTACTTCGACCACTTCATCGTCGGCATCACGGCCTAAGGCCCTACCACCAAAGACTTTGCCACCAAGGGCGCGCCCGGCTTCCCTCGTCATCCCTCGCCGGAGACCTCGTCGCCGGAAGCGGAACCCGAGCGTAGAGTTCACCATCGTCGAACTCGGGAAGCTGTTCCTTCACAGCGTCCAAAGCCTTATTCCACGCAACGGCAGAGTACTCCCCGAGCTCGACGTAAAAGTGCTCCGATGCCTTATACTCGGCCACAGCTTTCTTAGCCCGAGCCTCGATAACCTGGGCCTTCAGCAGCGCCGCCTCAGCATCCCCCCTGCTTGTGTCCCTCTCCTATTCCAGTGCCGCAAAGCGTTCGGCCATGTCCGCCGGCTTCCTATCGGCATCCCGGAGAGACGCGTTCAGACGGTGAAGGGCACCCCGAGCCGCCGAGTTGGCGAGCTCCACAGCCTCCCCCCGGCCCGCCATGACGTCGGCCTTATCGCTCTCCCGGCGCAGGTCACGTTGCAAGATCTCAACCTCCGAAGGAAACGCCTCCACTGGCCTCGGGGCGTGGAACGCCCCTCGGCCTCCATGCGAATGACAAGGGTGCAGTGTTGAAGAGCCTGGCAGAAAGCCGATGAGAAACCAGGAAGCATCCGAACCAAGGAAAGGCATACCAAGGCAAATGCGCGTAGGGGGATTCGTACCTGGACCGCCCCTTGGGCCATGGCCTGTTGGATATAGTGCCCTCAGAGTCAATTATTGGATCACATGCACGTGATTGCAATGATTGAGGGAGGACCTATACCGGTAGGACAATCTTACTCAAGATGATAGTATGCTATCTGGTTTATCTTTATCATCGTGTACTGCTTTAGGTGACATTACTGATCACTATTGCACGTTGATAGAGCCCCTAGGATTCTTGCTTGACTGCCAGCAGTATGATGGCGATCATATACGTGGGAGCTGGGGTCTATAAGCACATCCTTAAAAGGTCCCTAGTCGTGGGAGTTTCGAGACAGGGCATCGATACTCCAGAGTAGACTAGTGTATACAATCAAGACCCCGACGAGGGGCGGTGGCCGGTCTCACAAGCCACTGGTGTCAGTTGGTTCACCTAAGATGTATACAGGTGCTCATTGGGTTATGAGTACACCGGACAGGACTCGCCGGGAACATGCTAGTTGGTATTATACCTAGCGTCAGATAGCAGTTCCCTGGTGACATGTGTACAGGTTAGTTCATCGACCTGGGATCGTCATTTGTCTCGTGTGAGTTCCCACTGTACTTTGATTACTACCCTACCACGGCTCAAAGGAGTCGTGCAAACAGGTTTTAGTTGGGTACAGTCCCGAACCACATGGAGGCAGTGAGCGGATCGGCAGGGGTTCGTCTCTCCCGGTATTGGGGGTGAGGTCGCGCTGTGTCTAGGAGAGCCATTACACGAAGTCCTTGGCCAAAGCAGGAGATTTGCTGGTAGGTATTCCAGTAGTATCTCAGGGTGTTCTGGGATACACTCCGACACGACTTGTACCGCTTTTGGGGGTCTGACTTTTACCAACCCCCTAGGCCCGCCATGCGATGCTCATAGACGAACGGACCGGACTGTACGGATATTGTCACTGACAGGCTCAGTAGGGTGTCAGGATGAGTTCGCTCATCGACTTCCCTTTTGGTCAATACCTGGTAGCCCGTTATGTACAGCTAGTAACTCTGACGTGCTAGTGGTTAAATCCACAGCCAAAGTATTGACGAGTCTTTAGAGTCCCCCACAGACAGTTTCTCAAGTTTCGGGCGAAACGTTGTAGAGGCCGTATGATATATGGCAGGGTTCGATCTTATACGTGCGATATTGCACGGATCATGATCGGACGGATCATACTAGTGGGCTTTGGTTTAAGCCGGATCCTAGTATTAGATTTATTGGATTACTTTAGTCTCATCGCATTCGCATTCAGTCGGAATGCGGATGCAGGTATGTATATACAGATGAGGGGTATCCTTGTGATCCGTCACGAGTTTACTTTAGATATTGTCGTATCTTTTTTATTGTTGCAAACATTTGGATTAATGTTTGTTAATGGAAATAATGAGCTAGAAATTCATCATGCAATGCATTAAATGTGACATGGAAATTTAGATGACTCATGGTCTCTTTTTTAGCAAATATGTCACATTAGTGTTTTGTTTAATGTGTTGAAATGAGATGGAGGGAGAGAGGGGCTGCCATGGTTGGTTTTATTGGTCTTGGATTTTCATGATCTCATTCTCACTCTCATTATCATACAACTCAAGAAAAGAAAAAGAATAGAAAGCCTTCTCTTCTTCTTCTTCTTCCTCTAGCTCATTATCTTCCTTTAATGGCATCATCTCTAACTTCCATCCAAACTCATGGATGCAAGAGACAAAGTGATCACAACAAACTCTACTTCAACCTTGGGTACGTCGGCTAGCACACTTCGTGCCCGAGTTGCTTCGGACGAAACGGGAGCCCGTAAAAAGACTTCTCGATGTGGTGCCATTTCCGACGAGGAGATGAAGACCGGAGATTCCGCGAGGAGATCGGGATGGTGGCCGAAGACCGAAGGACACGGATCGCTCGGTATAGCTTTCTACCCTTTCTCTAGTTAGCTAGTAGTAGGTTAATGGTCCGATCCGGGTTTTAGGTCCGCGGTAGCGCCGGTTTACAAGTTTTGAAAAAGTTTCGTTTCCGCATTTTGGCATCGGAGAGACGGCCGGGGCGCTACCGTAGACTTACATGGCCTCCAATTGATCCCTCAAGGAGCCACACAGGAGCTTTCCCCCAGCCGATTCCTTCATCCCGGCGAGCAGACCAGTGGCAACGGAAAGCCCAGACGGAACAGTGAAGACGGAGCCCCCTTCCCGCACGGGAATCCTTTCGGGGGCCTTCGACGGCGGCGCACGAGAGACCGTCCTTTTCCTCTTAGGAAGGGGCCGGCCCTCACCCTTCCTCCCGTCACCAGTCTGAGACTCGGGTAACGGCTGACGACTCCGGCCGTCGCCAGAGAAACTCCCAGATGCCGCCGACAAAATGGACGGCCCCGCCGTCGGAGGAGAATCTGGCGGAGGGCGCAAGTTGGCCGGGGGCTCGGCTACGCCACTAGCTTCCCCCCGGCGCGAGCCGCCCGAAAAGTGGGAGCGAACCATGTATCACGAAGGAGGAAGAACGCCGAGCGACAGCGACTCGAAGAAGAAGGGAGATGAAAGGTTGGGGGCCCTGGGGCGGGCCCCGCCCCCGTTTTATCACCACATCCAACGGCGCCCGTCAACTCCCGCCGAAACGACACCTCACGCCCAGCGGCTCCGATCGCTCCACGTGTCGGTCCTGCACTGGACTGCATCCAATCGGGCGCTGTAAGCCCGCGTACGTCGCACCAGCCAGTCGTCCTTTGACACGCGGACCATTGCTTCAGTCACATAGTGCACGAACCGGCACACCCTCTTTAAGGTGCGGAGACCTTGCCTTGGTTCGCTAGCAGAAAAGACAACCAATGGACCGAGGGCTTGCCCCGACGAAACCATAGAAGAGATCTCACCTCAGAAAGCCCGGCAGTCCACTCCTGACCCGACCACTAGCTGGTCGGGGCAAGAGTGGGGGGCTAATGATAGTGCTCGATATTGGCGACCTCCAAGATCAGGACACGTGGCAGATGACGTGTCCCAAGACTCGGAAGAAAGGGCCCACAGCGGCCGACCAGGCCATCCTGCGCCCGACCTGCAAGCATAAACTGGCACACCTCGGGGCCCCCTGCGAATTAGCCTCCTCGGCCCCTCAGTTCGTCCCGAGCTGCCACAAGACCAAGACTCCTCGGCCTCCTCGCTCGTCCCCGAACCCCCGGCCGAGGCCGCCTTCCTCGGCCCTCCGACTAACTCCACCACTCACAAGCGTAACCGCCGCTCCGCGAATCTCGCCACGCGCAGATTCTACGCCAACAACATCCCACGTTCCACGCTATCGCGATCCTCATTAATGGGCAATCCGCTCTCTGCGCGAGCGTAACAGCCGGCGAGATTCTCGCGCCTGCTGCTGCGTGCCACCACCGCTATATAAACCTCCATCACAGAGGGGTTAAGTAAGCCATTTTTTACACTTACGCCGTTACTCTACTCGGATCTCATCACTAACTTGAGTGTCGGAGGGTCCTCGATGGTACCAAACCATCCCGGGACTTCTTTGCAGGTACTCGGTGATAGCCTCCTCACCCCACCTTCTCCTTTCAAAACCCATTGAGACCCACACGCACCGAAGGATAATCGGTCAAGCTCACTTCGAGATCAACGGAAGACAACATCTGACGAACGCCCGAGAAGGAGCTCCATCATATATATATATATATATATATATATATATATATATATATATATAAAAGAAAGATAGCATTTTATGCATGAAAAGAGTAATCTAAGAGAGATATATATAAAAGAAAGATAGCATTTTATGCATGAAAAGAGTAATCTAAGAGATGTAGAATGTAACTTTATTAGCAAAAACAATATCAAAAAAAGGTCAGTAAAAATATTCTTCAAAATGCCTGTTAGTTGAAAGGAGCAAAGCTAATTCATAGTTAATTAAGATACTAATACAAACATGATATTGTCTTGCATCAAACTCCCTTCTAGATCTCATATAGCAGTCCCACCTGTAAGATCTTACTCGGCAGAATTCTCCAACATAACGGGGTTCACCCTAAATTTTTCCGTAAAAACCTATACAATGTATTGATAATCAGTTGTCTAAACCATCCCTGCCTATATATCCTTCCCAATACAAAGATAACTCCATCTCGCAAAGCAGTATCAAGCATCCCAATTTGGTCCCGATTTTCAGCTTTTTATTCAAGCGCGCTAACAACTGAAGTGATATATTCATCTCCATCCATACCAAGTTTGTCCATATAACCGTACTGGACTAGACATCGATACACGCCTCTAATGCCCAATCTGCCTACTAGAAATCTTTCTTTGGGGAGAAGGGACCGAACCGGTAAAGTTCTGAACGTGACAAAAACCATTACTTCACGAAGAGTGCCTACATGGTTGACATAGTGTCGGACGATCGATGGGATGCCATTGATCAAATATGTGTAGAAAAAACAAATACCTGGAACTCGAGAGACAAAGTTGCTACTGGTCACTAGTTGATCAAATCCTTGGCAGTCCATTTTTCTCTCTGCTTGCATGGTACTTGTTCTTCTTGCTTCTTCCATAGGTCCCAAGTAAGCAAAATGACAAAGAAGAAGGAAGCGATGGCGAAAGGGACCCACCTGCCCAAGGGGACTTTGGTGAGCAAGGAAGTCATGTATGTGCCTTGGATGAAGAGGAATGTTAAGAAAAAGATGGACACAAGGACAATGTTTGTGTTCCAAATGACGAGCATGCATCACCACCGTCATCATGAATGTAGTGATCATAAGCATCACCCATATAACCGCAACACCTAAATACGGTATAGAAATTTATTATATATGGAAGATTTTCAATCTACTTCTTATGGGATTTTTATTTTATTTTTTAGGAAAATGTTATCACTATACTTACCAAATGCATTTCCGATATCTGCAGCTCCCTTGAAGCCGGCTGTTAGCAAATTAAATACACACCATCCTCAGAAAATAGTTTGTCTCGGGAAAGTACACCTGACCCTCGTGGTTTTTGATTGTGTGCAGCGCATGGACACTCTTGGGAAGCAACTGAGAGCCATGGACTGCCTGATTATAGAGAAGCTTGCCGATATCATTGACTGGCTAGCAAACATTAATGGCAGCTAGCGTAGCTAAAACGAACACCGCCCAGAACAAATTAAGGCTAACTTCGGAACTGATGGGGTTCGATATCGTGACTCTCCAGATACAAACACGTGGCGTGGCAGATGACGTGTCCCAGAACTACAAGAAGGGATCAAAGACTTCGGTTAGGACCTCACCTCGGGCCTCCGACCTTCGGTTGCCTTCCAGATCACCTCCCGGCTGGCCTCCGAGTTGTCATGGTACAAAAGTGTCTCGACCTCCTGCTCTTCCCCGAGCCTCCCGCCGAGCTCATCCTCCTCGGATTCATCCTGATCGACCCGCAGCGCTGATCTCAGGCATCTACGCCACGGCTCCGCGAATCTCGCCATGCGCGAGATATCCGCCGCCCACGACCCCACGTTCCACGCCATCACGATCCCCATTAACGAGCCTGCCTCGCCATTAATGCGGGATTCCGCCTATCACGCGGGCGTGACGTCAGGGGCGTAACGGCCGGCGTGATTCTCGCGCCTGCCTACCCATTGCTGCCGCTATATAAACCCCTCTCTCGGGCGATCGAGATATGCAATTCTTTCCTTTAAGCCGCTACTCTGCCCAAATTGCACCACTAACTTGATTGTCGGAGGGTCCTCGGTGGCACAACCACCCCGGGACTTCCCCGCAGGTAGTTCGGCTCAACCTCAAATCCAAACCCATTGAGATCCACACGCCGAAGGAGACAACCTCCAGAACAGATCTCAGCCGTCCATCAGCGCTCGTAGCAGATCTACGGAAGATAACATCTGAAGGAGATCCAGACCTCCATCAGTTGGCGCCATCTGTGGAAACCTTGTTCTACTCAATGAAAGTTCATCTTTCGATCCCAACTTCATTGCGAGCGATCATCGCGATGATCTAAGCGCTAGCCGCCGTCTCCCCCACAATGGAGGCGCGAACGAATTTCCTCCCCATAACGCCATCAACGTCCTAACTGCTCGGATAGATCGACTCGCGTCCGTTGTCGATGCGTTCGTCCGTGTCCAAACGGCGAGGCAAGCTCCCCAGGTCGCCGCTCTCCCACCTCGGGACCGGGACCACCATCGCGCTACTTCCGGCGGCTACAGATCCCACAGGCAAACATATTCTATGACCCGCTGGGCGCCCCACAGTTCAACACCGAGGTCCGTCGCCAGAGCGTCCCGAGCCCTATCGCGCCCCTGTCCCTCCCGAGGAGGTGTCGGTCAGCTCGCCCGCACCCAGGCATGACCGACACCCCCTCCCTCGAAGGGGTCGCGCGGAAGGGACTCGTCACGGCAGCTCAAAGACTACCTCGCCAGGGGACCTAAGGAACCTCATCGAGAGGAATCGGGGCCGCGGCCCGACGCAGTCTCCGACAGCAAAGGCCAAAGTTCAGAATGTGCCGAGTCATCGGGGTACCACGGCCGACTCGACGCCCTCGAGAAGAAGATCGAAAGCAAGCATCGGGAAGGTCGTCATTCGAGCGACGGGGCTAAATACGCCGCCGAATCGCTCACGAAACCCTTCACCGAGGAGCTTCTTGCCGTCCATGTCTCCTTCTGGAACAAGCCCCCGAAGGTCTCACTTTTCGACGGGAAATCCGACCCGAAGGACCATCTGGACGCGTTCACGGCCGGGATGAGCTTCCAGGACTGTTCCGACGCCGCCCAATGCCGCGCTTTTCTGGCCACTCTCATCCGCTCCGAACGGGATTGGTTCCGAGGGCTCGCACCACGCTCCATCTCGACCTTCAGTGAGCTGGCCACCCAATTTCTCGGCCACTTCGTCGGGAACAGACGGCAAAAGCGGACCGCCGACCATCTCTTCATAATAAAAAGCGGGGACAAGGAGACTTTCAAAGGGTACGTCACCTGCTTCTACAACGCCCTCCTCGAGGTCTGTTCATATCATAATTTTGCATTATTATATTCCCCATTCTTATTCATTTTACAAATAAACAGGTGCTTTTGATCCATGTCTGCTACATAGTTGCAGGTTACAGGTTCTCGGAACAAAAACAGTGAAAAAGATGAAAAGACGATACAAAAGTGAGACTACGACCAACAAATGGAAAGATCTTGATCATGCTTACAGTTTGAAGACTAAACGAAGATCAATGGAAAAAGGCAGTGCAAGGTTGAAGATTTCAACACGAAGCAAGCGGTAAAAGTCCACGACTATATTCACTGTGGAAATCTGGAAGAAATCTAGAAGCTAATCTGAGAAAACAACTGAAGAAAATAGAAGGAAAAATGCAACATAAGAAACCCAGAAGAAATCAGCAACCAAGCCCCCTATACGGCCGTGGATCCGCGGCCAAACCTGCTTTCTGGCCACGGTTCTGCGGCCATTAGAAGCGCGTGTCAGTGGAAAATTTCTATGGTCGCTCGCGGTGCATTGACTAGTTCTTTTCTTAGGGGGTAAACTTGTAATTGCAGATGTGAATCGATTGTAACCCTAGGGTTTCTATGATCTATAAATAGAAACCCTAAACCTCTTTTTGAGGTATGACTCTTCTTGTGCCTCATTGTAAATCTCAAAAATTCATATCTGTAAATTTCTGTAAAGTATGAAGGGTGCATCAAATTAGAGTAAGTTTTCAATTCTTGCCCTAGTTAATTTTATTATCTGCTCTAGTATAATTTTCCTTTCTGCCCTAATTTAAATTTTATTCTCTGCCTTAGTTAGATAGTTTAGAAAATGTTTTTCAATTCCCTAATGAGTGAGTAGTCTCCTCTCTTGTTAGGGTTAGATTTGAGGAAGGCTTGAGAGATGAAGATCTCTCACTCCTTTCTTGCCCATCACACGTTTTTATAGGACTCCATGCATACATGCACACACCGCTCCCTACGGCACCCTATCCCATGAGGTAGCGGTGATACCGTAGTATAAACGATCAGTTGAGCGTGTTTTCCATGGAGGTTAGGGTAAGGATTAAGAAAGGAAGGACAAGAACCTAGAGGAAGAAACACCGTTTCTTCCTGATGGTACTAATCCATTTTATTAATTATTACCATAACACCTGATAGATCTTAAATAGGGCATAGAAAGCGGTGAGAAATATTGACTTTCCAAACTTAATCTAAACCTAACCCTAGCAAGATTTTAATCCTAGCGTAGATCAACTTTAGTTTTTAGATTTAATCAATCCGACACCAATCGGAATTAACTCGTTAGAACAATTCGAGAATACACAAAATCCCTATGGACCGACCCATACTCACCGGCTAGCTACCAAGCGACGCCATTCTTGATTGCGGTTATAAAATATTCTTTGATAAATCAAGGTCCCAGAACATCGGGACGAGACGGTCATTACGGCACTTAGGTCTGGTCTTAGGCACAAGGAGTGGATACGCTCCTTTGTATTAGCACAACCTAAGACCATGGCCGAGGTAAATGCCTGGACCGAGCGTGAGATTCAGCTCGAGTCCGAAGTGAACGCAAATCTCCCCCGGGCAGAGCAAACTGACCAGAGGAAAAGGGTGAGGGAAGAGAAAAAGAGGCTTGAGCGACCGAAGCCCTACCCCCCGAAGTTTAAGGAATACACCCCGCTCAACGTCACCCAGACGATACTGCTGGAGGAGGCTAAGGGCGAGAGGTTCTTCAAACTTCCCCCGGTCTCGTGCATGGCAGCAAAGCGTACCCGGGGCCCCTTCTGCGGCTTTCACAGATCGGAAGGCCACTCCACGGAAAATTGTAAGCAGCTCCGAGATTACATCGAGGAGCCCATCCGTTCGGGGCACCTGGCGACATACTTGCGAGACAAGCGGCAGATGGACCATGAGCAAGAGCAACGTCCCCCTCTCGGTGAGTTGACAATCGGTCAAATCATGGTCATGTCAGTGGGGGGTACGTCACGTACCTACGAGGTTCAACATCCCACGCCGGTTGTGGAGTCTAGCAGCCGTCCGAGGAAGAAGCCCAGGGATACCGAGCTGATCGTTTTCAACGACAAGGACCTCCACGGTATATCCCTACCCCACAACGACCCTCTGGTGATTACGGCTCGTGTCCATCAATACGAAGTGAAGAAAATACTGGTTGACTCAGGAAGCTCGGCCGATATACTTTTTTACAACTGCTTTCTGCGCATGGAGCTCATCCTGGCAGACCTGAGGCCGACCTCCCACGTCCTGTCAGGATTCACCAACCACTCCATCCCGGCGGAAGGGGTAATCACTCTGTGGTTTAACATCGGGGAGGCTGGCCGTACGCGAACAGTGCCTGTGGAATTCATCGTAGCGAGAGTCCCGACGGCCTACAACATCCTCCTCGGCCGCCCAACGCTGAACTGTCATGCCCCGCTTCCCAAAAGAAGGAGAAGGATGACGTGGCATAGTCCGCAACCTAACTGTATTGAAGGTGGTCTATTCGATACAGTTACGTTAAGCGTATGAATATTTAACATGCAGGATGTGTACCGAAACAAAAATAATAAAAGCGAAAGGCATTTATTTCCATTAACCAAACTTTATTACATCCCAAAAGAAAAAGTAAAATAAACTAAGTAGTTTAATTATATCGAGGAGAAACAAAAGCCCTAAACATGTGGGCAACAACAAAAATTAGATCTAGCTAATCTTCCATCGTCCAGTCTGCATAATCTTCATAAGTTGGCTTCACACCTTGATCCTCGCCATAATACTCATTCTTATCTGACGGACATTCCAAAGATAGAGGAAGAAAAGGAAGGTCCGTCAGCGAGTTATACTCGGGTAGGATTGCCTCATAAGGAAATAGGAGTATAAAAATGAACAGGTGTATATAAGAGTATGATATATGCATGCAGACATAAAGTAAGGGGTGTCAATGTTTAAAATGCACAAACTTAAGACGTTTTGAAGAGAGATATATATGAGCATGAGTATGTTGTAAGTTATATGTAGATGAGTAGTAGGAAGTATAAGTGAAGGTAAAAGTTCGTATTAGTTTGGTAAACAAGGGTCCGGATACTCGCGATTATTCCGTTGTGGCCACGGAATAACAACTGGGGAAGTGAAATGTACCGTTTCACTTCCCAGGATCATGATCGAGTAGTAGGGGGATCCGAGTTCCGAATTTCCTTGCCTAATCAAACTACCCATCCCCGTGATTCAGTATAAAGGTTTGGACGAATTAGAGTTAGCGCATATACCTCTAGGCATGGAATTTCCACATTGTATAGTCATCCATATTTTGGACTGTTCACCAGGAATATCGGGATCTTCATATTTGTATAGTCGTCCACACTTTGGACTGGTCACCCGGAATATCGGGATCTTCATATTTGTATAGTCGCCCATATATTCGACTGGTCACCCGGAATATCGGGATCTTCATATTTGTATAGTCGCCCATATATTGGACTGGTCTCCCGGAATATCAGAATCTTTATAATAAGTATTCCATACCTAGGTCCGCGCATTCTAACCCTAACCGTATCATGTTTTGTATATGTCGTGTTGTCATAAAGTGGAAATTTAAAAAGTATTGATCTCTTTTAATATGGCCTTCCACAACCACTCGTTTTATTTTCTAAAGTTCGTAAAATACTTCGTGTCATCTTAGAGAATACTTAGTAAAAAGAATAATAGTGTTTAATTATCTTTTATCACTTTTAAGAAAAACTATGAAATTTGGGATATTTATCATTTTGGAAAAAACATAATGTTTTACGGAAAAATATCCTTTCGATAAAAGGTTGGGCTGTTTATTTAAAAATCTTTTGCAATAGATTTTTATAAGGACAAGTTGCAAGAGGTTTTTATTTGAAAAACTAGACTGCTCCTAACTGTTTCAAAAGGGCAAGTTGTGAGATCCTCAAATCGTCTCTTCACCGCCAATTGTGGCCAGGTAAGCACAAGTAAGAAAAGGAGGGATCCGCTCACGAATCACCGTGAGACGGGCCATTTAAAATTACCTTCCCTACTTGTCTAGCCTAGGCACCACAAAATCTGGTTTAGATAAATGACCGATACCTACAACCTTTCCTTTGTCCTAATCTGGATTGGTGTTTATTTGAAAATTCCCTTTTAATAAGGTACTAAATATTCCTTTCGGAAAGATATTGTTATACGGATTATAATCCTTGTGGAAAATGGCCCTTCAATAAAGGTCGAGGTATTTAAATGAAATTAATAATTTTATGAAATTATAGTGTTTTAAATTCGGGGTAACGTTTTAGAAAATACGTTCGTTTTGGAAAAACCATAAGCCGTTATTTAAATTTAGTATTTTCTTCTTTAAAAAGGTTGAAGGAGGTTTAACAACATTATTGATGAAAAAGTGTAAGTAATATGTATGTATGTCGTATCTAAAATATTTATTTCACATATCTTATCTCTTATGGATATTTTAAACAAATATAATATTTTAATTAAACGAGGGTATTTTGTGGAAGTAACCTATTTCTAGATCATTTTGATAGTATAGGTAAGTGTGGGTATGTCAGAGGTGAATTGACAATTCATGGGTTATGACATTAAGCATATCAGATTTCAGGTAGTATGAGAGTGCAATATATTTTTGTGTACAGAGGAAATTAAACACCGTTTTAAAACATGGGTTAACATTATCATTATTGAGGGTACAAGGAATAGGAATGCACGAATATTATAATAACATTTTAAATAGAGGGTTGATGATTAGAAGTTGGAACTAGGTTATTGAGAATAAGAAGAAGGCGACAGAAAAAGGGGAGAGAGGCGGATCCTACCTTTGATTAGAGTTGGACGTAGACGATTGAAGACGTAGGCTGGTGCAAAACTCCTCAAAAGCTCCACGCCCGGATTTTTCCTCAGCGATTAGGTGGAGCTGTAGCGTCGGCGTCGTCGATACGAAGGCACCGGTATTTTTTTCAGAATTTTTGGAGTTCTGAGGTGTGAGAATTTTAGGTTTGAAGTGCCTATTTATAGCATTTTTTCACCAACCATAAAATCCAAAAATTCAGTTACATGAACTCTCTCAGGGCCCAGATATTGACCTTTCACTTAGCTATGAAATTCCCGCTCGACCAAGGCGGGGTAGGTCGGGCCTACGGAGACCAGTAGACGGCAAAGGTTTGCTTCACCGCGGTATCTTCGTCCGAACGGCGAACAACGACGTTGAGGCCGAGAGTGAAATCAGGGGTTCTCTGGACACTCGGGATGAGCAAAAGCAGGTCCGAGGGACCCCGGTGGAACCATTGACAGAGGTCCCCCTCGTAGAAGGGGACGTTGAACGTACCGTTCAGATCGGTTCACTTCTGACAGGGACTCAGTACGATGACTTGGTTATCTTTCTCGGAAACAACGCCGACGTCTTCGCCTGGGCTCCTACTGACATGCCTGGGATCGACCCCCAGATCATATCTCATAAACTCGGGGTGGATCCTTCGGCCTGACTCGTCAGACAGAAGAAGCGAAGTTTCGCCCCGATTAAGCAGAAAGCAATTGAGGACGAGGTAGACAGGCTCCTCGCCGCTAACTTCATTCGGAATGTGCCTTACTCCGAATGGTTGGCAAAGGTGGTTATGATGAAAAAGTCAAGCGGGAAATAGAGAATGTGCGTCGACTTCACCGACCTCAACAAGGCCTGCCCGAAAGACAACTATCCCCTCCCTCGAATAGATCAGCTCATCGACAGCTCGGCAGGCCACTAGCTACTTAGCTTCATGGATGCCTTCTCCGGCTATAATCAGATCCGAATGAATCTGGCAGACGAAGATCTCACCGCGTTCACAACGGACCGGGGGTATACTGCTACAAGGTAATGCCTTTTGGCCTCAAAAACGCCGGAGCTACGTACCAACGCTTGGTCAATCGCATGTTCAAGCCCCAGATCGGCAGGAACATGGAAGTTTATGTCGACGACATGCTCGCCAAGTTGGTCTGATCAGTCGACCAAACCAAGGATCTGGGCGAGGCCTTCGAAGTACTCCGCAAGTTCAAGATGAAGTTGAACCCCGCCAAGTGTGCATTCGGGGTCACTGGGGAAAAGTTCCTCGGTTTCAGAGTCACTCACCGCGGGATCGAAGCCAACCCGGAGAAAATCAACGCCATCCTTAACATGGCCGCGCCCAAGACTAACGTCGAGATAATGCGGCTGACAGGATGAATAGCCGCTCTGTCACGCTTCATGTCGAGGTCTGGCAAGAAGTGCCTCCCGTTCTTCAAAAATCTAAAGAAAATCCTGAGGTTGGAGTGGTCGGTGGAGTGCCAGACCGCCTTTGACCAGTTAAAGAGGCACCTTGTAACTCCACCTTTGCTCACCCGACCAGTGGAAGGGGATGAGCTATCGTTGTATCTGGCAGAATCCGACCAAGCAGCGGGTGCAGTGCTCGTCCGTAAGATCGATGGAGTCCAGAGGCCGGTATACTATGTGAGCCACGTCTTCAAAGACGCAGAAACGAGGTACCCAGCGATTGAGAAAATCGTCTTGGCGCTCATCATAGCCTCAAGGAAACTGCGACACTATTTCCAGGCTCACACCATCCTTATTCTTACCGAGCGCCCCTTGGGGCTATCCTTGCCTCACCCGAGTCCTCTGGACACCTGGAGAAGTGGAGATGGGAGTTGTCCCAGTGCGACATAAAATACCGTCCGAGGCAGGCCATCAAAGAGAAAGCCCTGGTTGATTTTGTCGTCGAGTGCACTATCCCCAGCAAGGAGCCGGAGGCAGCGTCGGTCCCCGCAGCTCAGCCCTCTGTCGATGGGAAGCCCGACTCAGTCCCTGATTGGATCCTTTATGTCGACGAGTCCTCGACCGAGGAGGGGTGTGGTGCCGGCCTCATCATTCGAGGCCCGAACGAGGAAGAAATGGAGTATTCCCTGAAACTCGGGTTCAATGCCTCAAATAACACGACGGAATACGAGGCCCTGCTGGCCGGACTACGCATAGCCTCTGGGCTGGGGATGAAAACAATTCGGATCCACAATGACTCAGCCCTAATCGTTAGCCAAGTGACCGGTCATTTCGAGGCTCGGGAACCTCTAATGGTGAAGTATCTGGCTGAGGTAAGAAGACTTCGTAAGAACGTCGATGAAGTCCAGGTAGAGCAGATCCCCAGACAGCTCAATGCCCAAGCCGAAGCCTTGAGTAAGCTGGCCTCATCCTACTCAGCCAACAATAAGCGGTCCATCCTCTTCGAGATTTTGCCACGGCCTAGCGTAGAAGACGGAACAGCAACACTCCATGTATACACAGCCCAAGAAGAAGACCGGGACTGGAGGAAGCCCCTCGTGGAATTCCTGAGGGAAGGTACGCTCCCAAAAGACCAGGGAGAAGCTCGCCGTCTCCAAGCCAAAGCCCGTCACTTCGTCTGGAGCAGCGGGAACCTCTACAAGAAGTCCTTCACTCAGCCCTTGCTCCGGTGCGTCGACCCCCACGAAGCCGACTACGTCCTCCGAGAGATCCACGAAGGGGTCGGCGACGCACACCAAGGGGCCCGCACTTTAATCCAGAAGGCATTGCTCCAGGGATACTACTGGCCAACTATTCACCAAGACGCCCGGAAGCTCGTCAGGAGGTGCAGAAGTTGCCAACTTCATGGAAGCGTACCTCGCCTTCCGGCTACTGAGATGACTGCCCTAACCTCACCATGGCCGTTCGCCCAGTAGGGAATGGACATGATAGGCCAGTTCCCTACCGGCACGGGTGGGCACATGTACGTCCTCGTCGCAGTGGATTACTTCACAAAGTGGATCGAGGCCATCCTCATCAGGAAACCGGATGCCGCCACAACAATCAAATTTCTGCAGAACAACGTCATACTCTGGTTCGGCATCTTGAGGTGTATCATCACCGACCACGGGACGAACTTCGAAAATGAAAAAGTGAAGGAATTCTGCAATGAATATTATATCCTCATGAAGTTTGCCAAGGTCACGCATCCCCAATGCAACCGGCAAGCCGAAGTCGCTAATCGGGACGTCCTCCGAGGTCTCCGGACACGCCTAGAAGGACGCCAAGGCAGTTGGGTCGAGAAGTTGCCCTGGGTCCTATGGGCCCTGCGTACGACAAAGAAAACCCCCACCGGGGAAACCCCTTTCAGTCTCTGCTACGGGACCGAGGCAATGGTCCCGGCGGAGATCGGGCTACCCAATCACCGGGTTGAACACTTCGAAGATGAAGCAAACACCTCGGCACTACGAACCAACCCGGACATCTTGTTAGAGAAACGAGATCGGGCTCAGATCAGAGCTGCCGCCTATCAACAACAGACCGCCCGCTACTACAATGCACGAGTCAAGCGTCACCTCTTCAAGGCCGGGGATCTAGTCTTAAGGCGGAATGAGTTTGTCGACCAAGGAAGGCTGCACAAATTTTCTCCAAGGTGGGACGGTCATTTCCTCGTCTCCGAGGTCCTTTCCGGCGGAGCCTACCGCTTACAAGACGCGGATGGTCGCAAGTTTCCACGACCTTACAACGCCGAGAAGATCAAACTGTACCAATAGAATGAATACCTACGAGCATGCACTTCTTCTTTCGCTAAGGCAATGTACACTTTTCTCAAGTTCTTTTTGTTTATGTAATAAGAGTGAAACAATAAGATATTGCAAAATGAAGATTTTTATTTATTCTAAAGGGTACTATGGGCTTCTCAGCCATACATTGAAATAAAAGAAAAATTACATTAGCGGGGGAAGGGGGTGCAGGAAACACTGCTCGTGGTACTCCGAGCATATTTCAGCCAACCGAGCCCTAGCTGCTTCAGCCCTTTGCCTCTGATGCCGCCCACGAATGTCAGCGTGGTGCCTCAATTAGTAGCACTCAAGGACGAGTGCCACTGAACGATCGCACCAACCCGCCGAAATCAGACCGAGGCAGCACAAGGACCTCAGCTTACCGACGACCTCGTCCTTCAGCTGTTCGGACAGAGGGTTATACAGCCCCAGCGATGCCCTCCAGATGGCGTACATTAATAGCTGGAGCAGGGGCGAGCGCCGAGGGAGAAGCCGGCCGAAGTGGTCCTCGATGCGGCCTATAACCAACTGCACCGTATCCTTGGTACAATGCTGGTCATACAGGTAAACATCTTCAAAGTTTATGATCTCTGGGATGGTAAAAGGGAAATCCTCCATCCTTACGCCTTGGCGTGGAGAAAGGAGTGCTCAACGCTCCCTCCACTTTATAGCCCCATTGCGCCCTCAGGAATCCAATGGTTGCACGTGCCATCCATAACTGTACCACCGTGTGGCGGGCGTCCCGCCTTTCTCGGCGAAATCGAAACTAGCGGCTCTTGCGCTCCGCCTTTCCCCACGCGTTAATGACACATGTCAACCACGATGGTCTCTTCCCGATGATCGAACGCCGTGGAAGATTGGACAGAGCCTCACGACTCGACAAAGCAGCTCCACTGCTCAGTCCATCCTTAGCAGGCCTCTTACGGCCCCTCCCGCGCTAAGGATCGAAGCCCTCACCAAGAGGCAACCAGGCTCGCCCTTGCTCGGTTATCCCTGGCTGGTAGTCCCCTACCACCATGACTCCAGGGATCAAGGCCCTCGCCAAGAGGCACCGGGCAATAACCCTGCTTGGCCCATCCTTAGCAGGCCCCTTACGCCCCCCCCCCCCCCCGCGCTAAGGATCAAAGCCCTCATCAAGAGGCAATCGGGCAGCAACCTTACTCGGTTATCCCTGGCTAGTATCTCCCTACCCACAACGCCAAAGATCAAAGCCCTCATCAAGAGGCAATCGGGCAGTAACCCTACTCGGTTATCCCTGACCGGTAGCTCCCCACCCAACGCCAGAGATCAAAGCCCTCGCCAAGAGGCACCGGGTAGTAACCCTGCTCGGCCCGTCCTTAAGGATCAAAGCCCTCGCCAAGAGGCACCGGGTAACAACCCTGCTCGTCCCGTCCTTAGCAGGCCCCTTATGGCCCCTTCCGCGCTAAGGATCAAAGCCCTCGTCAAGAGGCAATCGGGCAGCAACCATGCTCGGTTATCCCTGTCCGGTAGCTCCTTACCCAACGCCAGAGATCAAAGCCCTCGCCAAGAGGCACCGGGCAGTAACCCTGCTTGGCCCGTCCTTAAGGATCTAAGTCCTCGCCAATAGGCAACCGGGCTCACCCTTGCTCGGTTATCCCCGACTGGTAGTTCCCGACCCCACGATGCCAGGGATCAAAGCCCTCGCCAAGAGGCAACCGAGCAGCAACCCTGCTCGGTCCATCCTTAGCATGCTTCCCCATGCCCTCCCACTAAGGATCAAAGTTTTCACCAAGAGGCGGCTGAGCATCCACCCCGCTCGGTCATCCATGGCTGGTGTTACTACCCACCAACTCCAAGGATCCAAGCCTTCGCCAAGAGGCCATCTATGTCTAAGCGATCCCCGCCTCAACTTCGGGGCCATGAAGATACCGACCCTTCATCAGTTTTTGCACACTTGGCAAATGATCGGATTCAACTCGACGTGCGATCGCCAGATGCAGAACCGACCTGACATGAAAACTGGACCGTACAAATACAAATGTTTTCCACAAACAAAAGGAAAATATGCTCGCAAAGAACCAGCAAAAAGATTTTTTATTCACAAAAGCAGAAGTCTTTACAGGGCATTACTGGCTCCCCAGCCTTACAAAATTCCAAAACAACAAAAGAAAATAAGAAGACGAGGGGCTTCAGGCTTCAGGGGCAGGAAGGACCTCAACAAGCCGCGCCTCCACTGCGACCACCAGAGCGGCATCTTTAGGGTCGACACCACCGGCGGGAACTTCGGCGCCGGCAGCCGGGGCAACCGACTTACCCCTCGCACTCCCACTAGGGTCCAGTTTCCCTGCATCATGTCTAGAGGCGATCCCCTGCGCGTCGTCGTCGAGAGGGTACAAGGCCCGGAGCTCGGCGTCGAGGAACTCCGGCATCTGAGCCTTGACGGAGTCGAGGGCATCGTGCCAAATGACGCCCCCGGCTGTGGCAAGGTCAGCATAGAACTGATCTGACTTTTTATAGCTCTCCACCGCCTTCTGCGCCCGGTCTTTCAAAGCCTCGTTCTCTTTCCGGAGGGTGCTCGCCGTCTTCTTCATGGTAGCGACGAGCACCCTGGAGTCCTCCAACTGGGACTCGGTGGCTTGGGCGGCCTCTCAGTACCGGGCGACCTTCCTGTTCCCGGCCTCCACCCGGTCTTTAAGGGCAGCAACCCTCTCCATCGCCGCCCCCAGCTCCTGCTTTAAGTTCTCCTCCCGTAAGAAGAACTCGCCCGCGGCCCACATCACCGGAACAATCTCCTCGTCCTCCATGTGAACGACGAGGGCGACGTGCTGGAGGACCTGAAGAAAAAAGGAGGGTCAAAAGGGGGAGGGAAACACCTGACCACGCGGACAGAAATGCTGGATGAAGAACCAGGTAAAGTGCGAACACTAACATGCACGGCCTCTTGAGCTATCGCCGCCATTTGGGCCCGGAGAGTCCCTCGAGGCACCCTGCCTCCGGCCAACCTCTCCATATCCGAGAGCAGGATGTCGGCGACAGAAAGCCCTGAGGGCACCTCAAAATGAAGCTCCCCATCGTCCACAAGGATTGGGAAGGTGGGGAGCAGGGCGCCCTCCTGTGAGACCTCTTGAGGGATGGCACGAGAGAACCCTCCTCATCTCCTACCTCAGGGGCCCGAGGCTCTTACGCCCAAGCACGCTTTCAAACCGACGCACGACTAGACTCGGGGGCCCGAGGCTCGCTTGGGCACCTGGTTGAAAGGGCCACTGATTGAAAGAATTTAAAGTTAACCGCAATCAAGACGGTGTCGCTTTGCAGCTAGCCGGTTAAGCACGGGTCGATCCACAGGGAGACGGAGCGTTTTACGTTCTTGTCGTTACGAGTTAATGCGCGAGGGCGGAATTGTTCAAATCTAACCTAAGTGTTATATGCACAAGTATAAAGCTTGTTAGGAAACGATAGGATAGTATAAGCTAATGGATTCCGTATTCAAGTCCTTTGAGCCGAACTTAACCAATGAAGCTAGAGCAATCGGCAACAACGTGGATTAGGGTGATTAAGCACGGTATTCGTGGAATCCGACTTATTGACCCTTGTCCGTCCGTTCTTGTCTCTTACTTTCGCCTCCGGCCAAATCGAACGCAACCGGTCGCGGTTAGGAATCACCGTTACCTTGGTAGGGTAGGGTGCCTAACGGAGCGCTCGCGTAAAGTTTGGGAGGAGTTTCAAATGGAAAAGACGGGAAAAAGAAATGAGGAACGAAACGTTAACTTACTATATCGGTTTCTTTTCCTAACAACACCATATTAACAACCTTTCACAAAACAAACCAAAAGAAGAGCAAAAGAAAAGATAAGCAAAGAAAAGAAAAGATTACAAGTAAGTAATTAAATGACATGGAATTTAAAGAGCAAGTAAGTAAAGCATGAATGTAAAGTGCAAGAAAGTAATGCAAGTAATAAAAGAGCAAGAATGAGAACCAAAGATCACATGACACACCATGGGTCCAATAACCCAATCTTAAACTTGCAAGCTCAATTAAGAGCTTGCAAGATCAAGAAAGAGCTAAGAACTCAAGGAAAATGAAGCACAAAAGAGACTTTATTCATCTTTAAGAATGATACAACCCTTGAGATCAAATACCAACCCTTAAACCTTCAAGCTCAATGAAGAGGTTGAAAGATCAAGAGAGGGCAAGGATCTCAAGGGGAAGCTAAGCTATTTACAAGAGAAAGAGAAAAAAAATGAAGTGTTGCAAAAAGAATGACAAAATTGGACCCCTCTCCCTTGCTGCCATGATCTGTTTTTATAGGCAAGATAAGGGATTAAGCAAACAATAAACTAAAGTTCAAATGGCAGTATTGGAGACACTGTGAGAGGATCGGGCCCACAGGAGGAGGTGGGGCCGGCCAGGCCGGATTTGGCAAGGTAAGGCTCGACCAAATTCCGAGGTCTGGGTCCCGTATTTGCAGTGTGGTCTTGTGTTGTCCCCAGCATGATTCTGGTGTTGTTTGCTTACTCTGTTTTGAACTTGTGGTGCACCAAGAATTGGAGGGAAACTAGTAGCTTTGCATCACATCAACACTTTATGCAATAAATGCACCATTAATGCACATCACACCATGCCACTTGCACTAGCCCACATGCCATGGCTGCCCCCTAGGTCCATGGTCCATGTTCCAAGAGTTAGTGTGTACACATGTTATGTGTTGGACCAAAATATTGTGCACACACTTGTTTGCAAAATAACTCTTGGGATATCGGTCGGTTTGCGGTTCTGGTTGCAGTGTCAGCTCACAAATGATATATCCGTGATTTTGAATGTATTTCCAGTATTTTGTCACGGATACATGTAATCTGTATTACCGAGCAAACACCGGTTAATAGTACTGATATATACAAAAAAATAAATAATGAATGAGCGGTATTAAAATGCAATATTCTGGTATGAACAAATACCCCCAAACTTATCTTTTGCTCATCCCGAGCAAAACAAAATCATAGCCTCACTTTCGCAGGGAACGCGATTGCACTGAGCGCGTGCAACAAGCCGTTAAACCTCTAGGTGTCCTTAGTAGGAGGAGTGTTGTCTCCTGAGGGTTTTCAGCGGATACTACTCACAAAATCCCGTCAACCTAGTTTCATAAGTTAACATCGATTCTACTCCTATAGTTTAGTATCTAGGTTAGAAATTATATCATCCTAAGTTAAAAATATCCAACCCTTATGTTTCACGCCTCTAATCTATTTAACCCCAGATCCTATACGTTCCAAAAAAGTTTAGAAAGATGTTGGTATCTCCTGAGTTTTCCTACTAAAATGCGGTCTCAAATCAGGGATTTTTATCAGTTTTACTGAAAATATAAGTCTTATTCTTCATTTCTAAAACATCGATTGTATACCCCTACGTGTGTGTAAATTATTTACCCATACACTTAAGAATTCAATTCAAGCTATAGTACCCTAACACTAATGCCTAATACTACTTCTTTTCATTAATGATGGACGGTGTTGCTCACACACCTTTCATGCGACTATTAAAATTTCTTGAGGCACTAACGACCGATTACTGAATGTGTGAGCTTAAAGCGTAAATAGCAGTTTTCAGGTCTTGACTTTATTTATTTATTTTTCCTTTCTTTATTTTTTTTCTTTTTCAAGACCGGATATATTTTTCACTGATGCTCTTTTGGTGTTTAGCTTTAAATACCGTTTTTGCTTTCATACTAGGTTTTCAGGCAAGAGTATTTCTAGGTATCCTCTACTATCCCAAGTTTCAAGGTGCGTGTATGTGCAGTTATAGGGTATATACTTTCTAAATTTGGACTTAAGAATAGAAACTATTTTTCAGACTTATCTTTCAGTAAAGCTTCAATACTTTCCCTTCATCTTGACTTAACTCAAGAACTGAACTCAGAATTACCTGTTTCTCAAAAAAAACTGTAAGGACGTATAATTGTCAAGTTTAAATAGAATGAGGGTTATTTTTAGGGTTTTCAATTCTTAAGCCTAGAATTTAGTTATTTCTAACGTATCAACTAAGTTTTCGGAATAAAAATCTAAGTTACCCTATTAGCTAACTTGACGACAAAGTTTTTATATTTTGGAAAAAATTTCGATTTTTATGAGGTTTTAAAATGAGTATGCAAATGCAAAATATACAAATGAATGCGAAGGAAGAAAGCTTACCGAGCACACCCCCAAACTTAAACTTGACAGTGCCCTCACTGTCAGGCTACACCAAGAGGGTCAAAATTGTCGACGCTTCCTAAAAGAAAATTTTATACAAAACAAAACAAAACAAAAAGCAAAAATATATACACAAAAAGGTTCCCCCCAAACTTAAGTAAAACAGTGTTTCCACTGTTAAGCGTTGAAGTTCAGGATTAGAGGGAAAGAGAACAGTATTAAGCTATACAAGGCCTTACAAAGGCCAAAAGTTAGCACCAACCATTCAAAAATTTTATCGTGATAATAGTGTGGTTGGTGAAAGAAAACAGAAAGGAAAGAAATAGAGAATACGCGAGACCGTATGGAGATAGAAGTGTTATATGGTCTCGGTATATGAGAAAAAGAATGACGGAAGGGAAAAAGAAACGGAGTACGAACTTGAGGGTGAAAATGGAGTAAATCGATTAGTACAATTTGTGATGACCAATGTGTAAGAAGCGTTTGTGCTAATCTATTAACCCGTCGAGAAATTGGATCAAATCCCTCAAGATTCGTGAGAAAACATGGGTACGCCGAACTTGGTAAACCAGACACAGGAAATGAAAGTGATACGGTGTCTTACAAGGTCGGAACGATGGAAAGAATGGAGGGAAGTGATCGAGGAAGGGTATCAGTTAAGGGTTTGGGAGGGTGTACATAGTCAATGAAAGGGATAGGATGAATTGGAAAATCCGACTCATCAAGCAAAACTGGTTCATCCTCAAAACTATCCTCAATATTCTTCTCAAAATTCATTTTATCCATGCAAATTTCATCAAAATCAAGACGCATATGGAGTTCGGGAAAAACAGTCAATGACTCGAGATGATGAATTGGAGAGAAAAAATCCGCCAAATCTGTGGGTTCATCATCCAAAATATCCCAGCGTCAATATCCCCAATCAAGTGAAAATCAATTTTCTCAGACACCTCATCAAAAGCATGGATTTCAATCAATTCAGGTTCTAAGATGGAGGTGTAGAGGTCAAAAGGATTGGGTGTGGTTTCACTTGAAAGGGACCCTTCACAATCGGGTAAATCAAACACTACATGGTCGCACAACTCATTAAGCATTCTATCTTCAATTGATAATTCATTTGGGACACATGATAGACAGTCAAAAACGGAGTTGTGGGATTCAATTTGGGACGAGTAGGTTTGATTTGGAAAGGGGTGACGCTCACTCTCTTCACTCAAATTCTCAGCTTGTCCTGCCGCCTCATCATACAGACGAAAATGTGGAGCTAGTTGGAAACTAGCTACTGGATCACTGGGTTGTATGAGGACGGCCATGGACGCATTCAAATCTATCATCTGTTGGCTTGACACTACCCTAAAGTCTTCCAACGACTGTTCCAGACTAGACATGGGTTGTGAAAGAGTTTCAGTAAAAGATTCAAAGTTGTGTGGATATGTGAAACTCTCAAATGGCTGTGTAGAAGCAATGTCTAGGGAAGGTGTAAAAGTTGGGTAGGAATGGTAGGAATTGAATGGTTGTACAGGGGTAGGATCAACATTTGGATACGAAGGTGGTTGGAATTGTTGATCAAAAGAATTTGCAGTGGTGAAAGGAGTGAAAGATCGGCTACGAGATTGTTCGATATGTTCAGCAATAGACATTGGTCTTAGAGTTACAACTGGACTCTCAAAGGGGGTATCAACGTGAGAAGGTGGTGACGGTTGAAACGGTTGATACAAGGTGGATTGCGGGGTCCAGTTGTTAGTCCTAGACGCGTCTATCCGATCTTTCAAAGAAATTTTGGGCAAAGATGGATCGTTCGAGGTTCGGCCAAAGCAAGAACCGTAAGAAGAAATGTCTGGTTGAGAATACCAAAGTTCGGCAAGAGTTTTTCTAGGTGGGATACCCATGATATTATGAGAGAAAGAAGAAGAAAAAGATGGTATTTTTTTAAATTTTTTTTAAAGTTAGTTATTAACAAAAGAATGAAGTACACACACAAAAAGAATCTGGACAAAAAGAATCACGACACAAAAATACCACACACCTAACCGGTCTAGGGTTCACCTAGGTCAACTAGACCTGCTCAAGAACTTGATTGTCGAAGTAAAACTGTGTAGAGAAACGGGCTCAAGATATACTGATCACGAGGCCAAGTAAGTGCAGAGATAAGGGGAGGTTTTCCGACGCTTTCGCGAAGGTCCTTAATTAAATAACCCTTTCTCTTTTGGCGGTTTCGCCGTGAACACTTTCCTAGACACCCCATAAACAATATACCATTAAGCGGTGTTCTAAACACAGTTAACCTCTCCTAGTGAGCGCGAAGTCCTTAAGGCTTAAAGTCTAGTTTCTATTAAAAATTTGTGTGGGTAAACGTTTATGCACAGTTTCGTGATTTGTAGGCCACGGAAAAAGGTAATGAAATTCTTTACCGTATGTTGTGGGGTTCGCTTACCCTTAACTCCGTATTAATGTATGCAATGCGCAAATCAAAAATTTTGTTCAAAGAATCAAACAATCGTTTTTTATGTTAAGCACAGCACTGCAACAAATACGGGTTAGTCAAGTTTTAGCGTTTGCTAGCGAACTTGCAAAGAATCCCGCAAAGATGTTATATTGGATGCGTCGGATTTGAGAAGAAGGTGTTTAAGAAATACGTACCGTTAAGTTTTTTGGGTTAGGAAACCCCGGTTGAAGTTAAATCCGAATAGCTTGAAATGTTCGCTTGCGCGGATTAAACTACATGGATCTTTGGCACTATACTTCGTAATCACCTTAGTTTTGAATGTACACTTTACTCCCTATGATCGTAGTTCGCAAATCCGCAAAAATCTATAAATGTTGGGAAAACAACGGATATTAGTGCGGAAAAGCGATACGAATGCCCAAATACCTACACACTAAAATTTAAAAAAAGCAAACAATAAAAATGGGACATAACCAGAACAATGGAGCACAGGAAATTTTTTTGGAGCAAACAGGGGTAGTACGGCCGGCGAGCTCGGATATCAAGGGTAAGTCGCCGGTTTTTTGTTGGATTTTGGGCTCCAAATTCCTTCTATGATCTTACTGTTCTACTATCATCTCACTGGTATTGTTTATTTGTTCATTTTAGTTACAGAGTGCAAGCAGGTCCAATTTCCAGAGAACAAAATGGTTAGTTTAGTTAGTTTTTTTTTGTTTTGAAATTTTTATGTTGTTTTGAAAAATAGGGTTAGTTGTATAGATGAAATTTACAATGATTAACCCGAAATAACAAGAATTAAAACGTTACCGTCTCCCCGGCAACGGCGCCATTTGATTGAAAGAATTTAAAGTTAACCGCAATCAAGACGGTGTCGCTTTGCAGCTAGTCGGTTGAGCACGGGTCAATCCACAGGGAGATGGAGCGTTTTACGTTCTTGTCGTTACGAGTTAATGCACGAGGGCGGAATTGTTCAAATATAACCTAAGTGTTATATGCACAAGTATAAAGCTTGTTAGGAAACGATAGGATAGTGTAAGCTAATGGATTCTGTATTCAAGTCCTTTGAGCCGAACTTAACCAATGAAGCTAGAGCAATCGGCAACAATGTGGATTAGGGTGCTTAAGTACGGTATTCGTGGAATCCGACTTATTGAACCTTGTCCGTCCGTTCTTGTCTCTTGCTTTCGCCTCCGGCCAAACCGAATGCAACCGGTCGCGGTTAAGAATCACCGTTACCTTGGTAGGGTAGGGTGCCTAACGGAGCGCTTGTGTAAGGTTTGGGAGGAGTTTCAAATGGAAAAGACGGGAAAAGAAAATGAGAAACGAAACGTTAACTTACTATATCGGTTTCTTTTCCTAACAACACCATATTAACAACCTTTCACAAAACAAACCAAAATGAGAGCAAAAGAAAATATAAGCAAAGAAAAGAAAAGATTACAAGCAAGTAATTAAATGACATGGAATTTAAAGAGCAAGTAAGTAAAGCATGAATGTAAAGTGCAAGAAAGTAATGCAAGTAATAAAAGAGAAAGAAATATAAAAGAGCAAGAATGAGAACCAAAGATCACATGACACACCATAGGTCCAATAACCCAATCTTAAAGTTGCAAGCTCAATTAAAAGGTTGCATGATCAAGAAAGAGCTAAGAACTCAAGGCAAATGAAGCACAAAAGAGACTTTATTCATCTTTAAGAATGATACAACCCTTGAGATCAAATACCAACACTTAAACCTTCAAGCTCAATGAAAAGGTTGAAAGATCAAGAGAAGGCAAGGATCTCAAGGGGAAGCTAAGCTATTTATAAGAGAAAGAGAAAACAAAATGAAGTGTTGCAAAAAGAATGACAAAATTGGACCCCTCTCCCTTGCTGCCATGATCTGCTTTTATAGGCAAGATAAGGGATTAAGCAAACAATAAAATAAAGACCAAATGGTAGCATTGGAAACACTGTGAGAGGATGGGGCCCACAGGAGGAGGTGGGGCCATCCAGGCCGTATTTGGCAAGGTAGGGCTCGGCCAAATTCCGAGGTCTGGGTCCCGTATTTGCAGTGTGGTCTTGTGTTGTCCCTAGCACGACTCTGGTGTTGTTTGCTTACTCTGTTTTGAACTTGTGGTACACCAGGAATTGGAGGGAAACTAGTAGGTTTGCATCACATCAATACTTTATTCAATAAATGCACCATTAATGCACATCACACCATGCCACTTGCACCAGCCCACATGCCATGGCTGCCCCCTAGGTCCATGGTCTATGTTCCAAGAGTTAGTGTGTACACATGTTATGTGTTGGACCAAAATATTGTGCACACACTTGTAAGCAAAATAACTCTCGGGATATTGGTCGGTTTGCGGTTCTGGTTGCAGTGTCAGCTCACAAATGATATATCCGTGATTTTGAATGCATTTCCAGTATTTTGTCACGGATACCTGTAATCTGTATTACTGAGCAAACACCGGTTAATAGTACCGATATATAAAAAAAATAGATAATGAATGAGCGGTATTAAAATGCAATATTCTGGTATGAACAGCCACCGGCGGGGCTGGAACAAACGGCGGGCGAAAAGGGCCGGCGCTTTTGGACTTCTTCCCCCTCTTCGCGTCGACCACTGCCGCGCGGAACTTGCTCATATCCATGGGTCCTGCATAAGACGAAAATACGAGGAGTCAGCGATGCCAGGAAAAATAAAAAATGCACAAAGTCTAAACAGGTCGCCTGAGAGCTCCCAACTTACCCGCGTACTCGGCGGGGCAGGGCCCGGCCCAACTCAGGGCCCGTTCAGACAGCTGCACATCAACCCGAGGGAGGGGCTCTCACTTCGACACCGCCACCGCGTCGGGATCATTCGACCTCCTCACCCACGGATAGCTAGCCCTTTGCCACTAGGTAGGCACATGCCAGTCCTCACCCTCGGGCGGGGCAATAAAGAAAAACTTCTTCTTCCATTCGTGAAGGAAGAAGGCACAACGACAACCCCCAACCCGGGGGCGTCCCCACGCTGTCTTCTAAAGGAGAGGTATACCCAGCTCGGCTCGTCCCTACGAGCACCGGGATAGTTTTTGTAGCAAAGGGAAAAGAGGAGAAGGTTCAGGCTGAAAGGGATCTGACACAATCTCAACCGAACCAGGAACCCGAGGAGGATCTTCTAAGAGTTCGGCACTAACTGGCCCGGAGCACACCCGAAACAATTCAACGCCTCACTTACTTCAGGGGAGAAGGGCAGACGCACCCCGGCCCAAAAGGCCTCCAGGTACATGGCAATCTCCTTGCCCTGTGCCTGGTTCGCCCTTTCCCCCTCCTCGGCCAGACGAAGCGAATAGCCGGGAAGAATGAAGAAACCGGTCTTGATGTTGGCGAGCTCCTCCGTATGCCTTAGCGATAATCACACGCCAAGGACACCCGCGGCCTAAACTCTGGGGGCCACCCTATCTTCTCGGGTAAACTCCAGCTCAGAGGGGGAAGAGGAAGAAGTAGAAGAGGAAACTTCAGAAGACCCTCTAGACTCTACCCGCACTACGTCTACAGACTCCTCAGAAGAAGACATCTAACCTGATTGAAGAAAGGTATCCCTGGGAGATTGATAGCACGGAATCCGAACTGAGGAGAAGAGCGCTGAGCTGACACAACTAGGGACGAGGAAATTAGAAAGATGTATGGGACCAGATGGGGATCCCACCTTTATTTATAGCTGTCGGCGCAAGCATCCAACGGCTCCGATCGACTCCCACCAAAACGACGTTTCGCAACCTACGACCGACATCGTTCCACCTGTCGCACCCGCATTGGACGCGTCCCTTCGAGCGCGAGGTCGCCTGGGACACATCTCGCCAGCCAACCAACACCAGACATGTGAGCCGTCACTTCAATGGGCATACACGCGATCTGGCGCTTTCCCTTTAATGCGAGATCTCTCCCCTGATCCGCTGACGCCATAAAGAAAATACCACTTCCTTCCCGGGAATCCACGGCCGACAATATCTTTGAACGAGAACTCACCTCGGATGATCGGTCAGACCACTCTCGACCCGACCCAGGAGCGGGTCGAGACGAGAGTGGGGGGCTAATGATGGGGTTCGATATCTTGACTCGCCAGATACAGACGCGTGGCAGATGACGTGTCCCAGAACTACAAGAAGGGATCAAGGACTTCGGTTAGGACCTCACCTCAGGCCTCCGACCTGAGGGATCTCCCGACCTTCGGTGGCCTTCCAGACCATCCCCCGGCTGGCCACCGAGCTATCACGGTACAAAGGTGCCCTGGCCTCCCGCTCATCCCCGAGCCTCCCGCCGAGCTCATCCTCCTCGGGTTCATCCTGACCAACCCGCAGCGCTGATCCCAGGCACCTACGCCACGACTCTGTGAATCTCTCCATGCGCGAGATATCCACCACCCACGACCCCACGTTCCATGCCATCACGATCCCCATTAACGAGCCTGCCTCGCCATTAGTGCGGGATCCCGCCTATCACGCGGGCGTGATGTCAGGGGCGTAACGGCCGGCGTGATTCTCGCGCCTGCCTGCCCATTGCTGCCGCTATATAAACCCCTCTCTCGGACGATCGAGGTACGCAATTCTTTCCACTAAGCCGCTACTCTGCCCAAATTGCACCACTAACTTGATCGTCGGAGGGTCCTCGGTGGCACAACCACCCTGGGACTTCCCTGCAGATAGTTCGGCTCAACCTCAAATCCAAACCCATTGAGATCCATACGCTGAAGGAGACAACCTCCAGAACAGATCTCAGCCGTCAATCAGCGCTCGTAGCAGATCTACGGAAGATAACATCTGAAGGAGATCCAGACCTCCATCAGGAACAGATGAGTAGAAACCCTTGCCAATCCCATCTGGCTTCTTGATCAAATATATCGCTTGACCACCATATGCAAGGATCAGCGAAGGGTACACCACAGTCGAGAAGTGTGGAGGTCTTTATCTCCTTCAGATGTTGTCTTCCGACGATCTGCCGACAGCGCTGACGAACGGCTGAGATTGGGTTTGAGAGCTGTCTCTAGAGACGTGTGGATTTCAGTGGGTTTGGTTTGGTGAGAAGCCGAGCTACTGGTTGAGATCTTTTGCGTATGTGAGCGTTTTAAAAAGATAGATCAAAATTAAGAATATACCGCAATCAAGACGGTGTCGCTTGGTAGCTAGCCGGTTGAGTACGGGTCGGTCCACAGAGAAAACGTGTTATTTTCTTTATATTCTTACGAGTTAAGTCCTATTTTTGGTAGGTTTTGATTTTTATAAAAACTAAGATTGAATTTAATTTGGATTAAAACCTTGCTAGGGTTAGGATTAGATTAGTTTGGAAAGAGAATTATACTCACTGCTTCCTTTGCCCTAATTAAGAACTTAGGTGTTAGGGTAATAGTTAACAAAGGGGATTAGCACGACTAGGAAGAAACTATGTTTCTTCCTTTTGGTCCTTGTCCGTCCTTTCTTAACTCTTAGCCCTAACCTCTATATAAATCAACCACAACCAGTCTAAGTAGGGAATCACTGCTATCTCGTGGGATATGATGCCGTAGTGAGCGGTGTGTGTTTGATTAATATAGAGTCCTAATTTAAAGTATTATACGGGGAAGAAAGGAGTGAGAGATTTCCATCTCTCAAACCTACCCCAAACCTAACCCTAACAAGTGAGGAACTACTCACTCATTAGGGTATTAACAATGGAATTCATTTTTATGTTTTATTTTAAAAACTATCTAAGTTGCAAATAATAAAAGACAAAATAAAATAGCAGATATTAAAAGAACAGGTAAAAATGCAAGAATTAAATTCAGATAAAAAGTCTTGCTTTATTGATGCACTCTTGACGATTACAAGGGAATTGAAATTTTAGACTAGAAAAATAAAAAGAGGCATGCCCCAAAAAAGGCTGTAGGCTTTCCTATTTATAAATAGGAGAAACCATAGGGTTTACATCTGATCCACATTTAAAATTACAAGACTACCCTAAGAAAGCCGGGTCAAAGCACCGACACCCACCGACACGTGCACTGTACGGCCGCGGATCCGCGGCGGAATGCCATGTTTGGCCGTGGATCCACGGCCATATTGTAAGGTCTTGAGTTCATTTTCTCAGGGATGCTTCATGTTGCTTTTTCTTTCTATTTTCTTCACTTGGTTCTTCAGAATATTTTCTTCTCTCTTCCAGATTTCCAACAGTGCAGACTTTGTGGACTTTTACTGGAAGCTTCGCGTTGAAATTTTGAATCTTGTGCTGCCCTTGTACTTTGTGTATTGAACTGTTTGCTGATCTTCGTTTGTTCCTCAAACTGGTAGGCGGTATCTTGCAGATTCATCTATTTGTTGGTCGTAGTCTCACATTTGTAGCGTCTTTTCCTGAATTTCACTGTATTGTTCTGAGAACCTATAACCTGCAACTATTTAGCAGACATGGATCAAAAGCACCTATTTATTTGCAATATGATTAAGAATGGGGAATATAATAATGCAAAATTCTGATATGAACAAATACCCCCAAACTTATCTTTTCCTCGTCCCGAGCAAAACTAATTTTATTCTCGAAAAAATCCTAACCTCACTTTCGCAGGGAATCGCGATTGCACTGAGCTCGTGCAACAAGCCGTTAAACCTTTAGGTGTCCCTAGTCGGAGGAGTGTTGTCTCCTGAGGGTTTTCAGCGGATACTACCTACAAAATCCGATCAATTTGGCCTATTGACTTTCGTTCTTCAATTCGGTGTTCTAGCAAGAAATTCTATTATCTTCCACTCAGAAATCATCATCCCGTATTTTTCATACTCACTTATCATATAACTTAAGATCGTATATATTCTGTAAATTTACTTAGCTTTTAGCATCTTTTGAATTTACCTTCTAAGCTTCCATCTCAACTTAGGAATTTTTATCATCTCTACTGAAAATATAAGTCCTATTTTCATTCCTATCTCTCATCCAAACCACAATCATATACCCCTACGTGTGTGTATGTATCACCCCTACACTTGGAAATTCAATTCAAGCTATCATACTCTTGTCCATTGTCCAAAATACTTTTAGTTGGTGAATTTTAGATGAAATTGCTCACACATCCTTCATGCGACCGTTAATACTTCTTGAGGTACTAACGACCGATTACAAAATGTGTTTGCGCATTAAGGCGTATTTCCTCGTCTTGTAATATCTAAGGCTTTAGCAGTGAGTCCCAAACCAGTTGGTCTAAGGCACTAGGTGATAAAGCACCCTCGCTATATATTTTTTATTTTACGCAGCCTTAAGTAATTACAAAACCAGTGTTCATTTCTTTTTATATCTCTTTATTCACACTTATACTTTTATTTAATTTTTTCTCATACTAAGGATTTTAAACAAGAGCAATTCAAGGTATCATCTACTATCCCAAGTTTCAAGGTGCGTGTATGTGCGAGTTGTAGGGTATATATTTTCAGAATTTAGACTAAACGTTCGAAATTATTTTTCAGACTTACACTTCAATAAAAATTTCAATACTCTTCCCTTATTTTGACTTAACCCGAGAACTGAACTCAAAATTTGCCTATTTCTAGATAAACTACAAGGACATATATTTTCTACCGTTAAACTTTAAAAAAGGTTATTTTTAGGGTTTTTAATTTACTAAATTTAGGATCTAGTTTTTCCTAGCTAGTTAACCGTCTTGTCAAACTTAAGTCAAATATGGCCAAAATTGAATTTTCCAATTTTTATAATTTTTATAATTTTTCAATTTTTTATTTGATTTTATTTTTCAATTTTTTTATTTCCATTTTTTTATTTTTATAATTTTTTATAAAGATGAAATGCAGACTTAAACATGCAAAGAAAAAAGAGAAAAAAATATATACAAAAATTAAAATATGCAATGCAATGATAACAATTTACAAACCACCTCCTCCCCCAAACTTACCAAAAGCAGTGCCCTCACTGCTCATGCCCTCACCATCCCCTTGAACGTGAACGGGAACGTTCCTCTCTCACCAGCAGCGTAGATACGCCATGTTCAATCTCTGTCACCCGGTGATCTAAGTTGGTCACCATCCCCACCAACGTATCAATCCCCCTAGTGGCTCTTCTAAGTAGACATGCATGTTCTGCTGGGATAAGCTCTTCCTCGCTCACGGTCGAGCTGGAGCTGGGTGTCCTGGTGGGTACATGTTCAGCCGGTTCTCTTCGCGACCATACATCAGTTAGGCGGGTATAGGACGTGGATACGTCCTCAATAAGAGGCCTGATGGGTATACCTCCATGCATGTAAAACTCAAATTCCTCCACAGGGAGGAAATAGCGACACAGTTGTGTCACTAACATAGGACATGGGTAATTTGCGGCCTTTTTGCCAGCACCAATTGAATTAAGTAAAACCGTGCACATGTCAAATCTAGGGTTTCTAGTCATTAAGGTGTGCACGATATGAAGAGATGGGGTGAAAAATACTGTATTATGTGAACTGCATAAAATGTTGTTTTATGCCCAACAGCACACGGTTAATACATTGACGAAGAGGGTTCTAGCCTGTATGCCCTTCCTAGGTTCTCTCGAACAGCCATTACCCATTAAGGGTAAGTAGTCTTCAAATTGAAGGGGTTGGTCGTGAACAAGTAATCTAGGAATTAAAGTGATTTCATGGATGAAGTCCCTATCAATAATTATTTTCCTATCGCCCCAAAGTAATTTAATGAAACCGTATTGTGTTAGGCACCCTTCCTCCATGCACTCGTAAAAACGAGTGACTAGATCTGGAAGAGCGTAGGCATTGGGATGATTAAAAAATTAAAAAGTTCCACCCTCACCGTGTGATCTCATCACCAAAATAACTCCCATAAATTGTGTGTGAAAAGATTTGTGAAAAATCTCGTTCTAATTGCATGGTTGGTGCCATTCAGAAACTTCACAGATTTATAAAAAAATTTAACAGAGAGGAAGAGATGATGCAAACCTCCTCTGAAGATTTCAGAGGGCGACGCAGCAAGGGAGCGGCGGAAGTGCGGCACAAGGGAGGCTTCGGCGGCGGTTGCGCGGCGAGATGGGGAGATCTCTCCGCAAAACTTTGGAGCGGCGGCTAGGGTTTTCTGAAGTTTGGAAATTAGGGTTTGGTAAAAACATAGAGGGGTCGGGTTCTATTTATAGGGCGGAATGTTTGGTTATTTGCAAAAAGCCCCTCTTAAAAAGAGGAAATTATTTGTAAATAAAATTTTATTTTTTTTATTAAAACTGGAAATTTACAAAAAATACCCAAAAAAAATTTAAATTTTTTTATTTTTATTTTGTTTTTATATAATTACAAGTGATACATACCCCCAAACTTGTTTGAAACAGTGACTTGGCTAGATAATCGAAATTTAGGGGTAGATGGAGAAAGATCAGTCAATGTAGATCGGCTCCTGCAAAAACAGGAGCTCCTCCAAAGGGTCCGCAGTGAGGAATGGTTTAAGTCTATGTCCGTTCACTTTAAATAGTGAACCGTCCTCCGAATTTTTTAAATCGAACGCACCGTGCGGATATACGGTGCGTACCAAAAATGGCCATTTCCATCGAGATCTGAGCTTGCCGGGATGGAAATGTAACCGAGTGTCATAAAGTAAAACCTATTGACCAGGTTTGAAAGTTTTGCGCATAAGGTTTTATCGTGAAACACCTTCGTTCGGTTTTTGACGATTACAGCATTCTCGTAAGCTTCATCCCGAAGCTCATTTAATTCGTTCAACTGCAGCTTTCTATTGCTGCCCGCATCTCCTAGAGATATATTCAACTCTTTTATTGCCCAAAATGCTTTATACTCTATTTCAACTGGAAGGTGGCAAGCCTTTACATAAACAAGCCTATATGGAGACATGCCAAGATCGGTCTTATAGGCAGTTCGGAATACCCAAAGGGCATCAATAAGTTTTGACGACCAATCTTTACGGTTTTTGAAAACCGTTTTCTCCAATATCTGTTTAATCTGCCGATTTGAAATCTCGGCTTGCCCACAAGTTTGGGAATGATAGGGCGTTGACAGCTTGTGAGTAATGGAGTATTTCCACATTAAGGACTCGAAAGTCCTATTACAAAAATGAGATCCATTATCGCTGATAATCGCGTGAGGATGCCCAAAATGAGAAAAAAATGTTTTCTTTGAGAAATCTAACGACAACCTTGTTGTCCTTAGTTCGGCTGGGCACAGCCTCGACCCATTTAGAAATATAGTCAGCAGCGAGTAGAATATACATGTTCCCAAAGGAATTGGGAAATGGTCACATAAAGTCTATTCCCCAAACATCAAAAATTTCAATAACCAATATTGGTTGGAGCGGCATTTCATTTCTCCTAGATATCTGGCCCAAGTGTTGGCACCGGGAGCATGTCTTGCAGTACTCATGTGCGTCTTTAAAAAGTTGTGACCAGTAGAAGCCACACTGCAAGATCTTTTCTGCTATCTTTTTAGGGCCAAAATGCCCGCCACACGCTTGATCGTGGCAAAATGACAGCACACTCTTAAACTCATTGTCGGGGACACACCGACGAATAATTTGGTCAGGACAGTATTTGAATAGATACGGTCCATCCCAGTAAAAATGTTTTACCTGAGATAGAAATCTGAGTCTGTCCTGATTTGACCATTCGTTTGGTATAAGTCCGGTGGCCAAAATAATTTACAATATCTGTGAACCAAGGTTCGCATGACACAGTTAAGAGCAGCTCATCTGGAAAAACGTCTTTAATAGGAATTTGAAGTGTAGACGAAGAAGGAAGGCGTGAAAGATGGTCGGCGACTATATTTTCGCATCCTCTCTTGTCTCTGATGACAAGGTCAAACTCTTGTAGTAAGAGGATCCAACGTATCAGCCGAGATTTAGCATCCTTCTTCGTGAAAAGATGGCGAAGAGCTGAGTGGTCAGTGTAATCGATGACTGGAGAGCCGATGAAATAGGGCCTGAACTTTTCTAATGCAAACACAACGGCTAAGAATTCTTTTTCAGTTGTTATGTAATTTAATTGTGCCTCGTTCAAGGTTCGGCTAGCGTAATAAATTACATGCGGCGTCTTATTTATGTGCTGTTCAAGGACAACACCAATTGCGAAATTAGATGCATCGCACATAATTTCAAATGGATGCGTCCAATCAGGAGATGAAAGAATGGAAGCGGAAATAAGTGAGTTTTTCATTGACTCGAACGCCTTCATACAGCTTGAGTCGAAATCAAAAGTGGTGTTTTTGGCCAACAAAAAAGTCAAGGGTCTAGCTATCTTGCTAAAATCCTTGATGAACCGTCTATAGAAACCGGCATGGCCAAGGAAGGCCCGAATGTCTCGGACGCACTTGGGAGGAGGAAGATTGGAAATGACTGCAATCTTAGCTTTATCTACCTCAATACCATTTTGCGAGATGATATGTCCTAAGATAATACCTTCTCGTACCATAAAGTGGAATTTCTCCCAATTTAGAGTGAGGTTCTTATCCTTACACCGGGTAAGGACTGCGTCTAAATGTAGCAAACACTCGTCAAAGGAGTCGCCGAAAATGGAGAAATCATCCATAAAAATCTTTAAGAATTTTTCCACCATGTCTGAAAAAATGCCTATCATACACCGCTGGAAAGTAGTGGGTGCATTGCATAACCCAAAGGGCATACGACGGTAAGCAAACGTACCGAAAGGACAAGTGAATGTGGTCTTATCTTGGTCCTTTTCGGCGATGGGAACCTGATTATAGCCGGAGTTGCCATCCAAAAAGCAATGGTACTCATGTCCAGCCAATCGTTCTAGCATTTGGTCAATAAAAGGTAATGGAAAGTGGTCTTTCCATGTCGCGGCATTGAGTTTTCTATAATCGATGCATACTCGCCATCCAGTTTGGGTGCGAGTAGGTAGTAACTCATTGGCCTCATTAGTTATGACCGTTATGCCCGATTTCTTTGGGACAACGTGAATGGGTGTAACGACAATGTTTTCTAATACCTAATAAAATATATTTTATTTATATTTCTACTATCAAATAATTATTTACGTGTTTCTTTTATATAATAATAATTTTTAAAGTAATGTTAATAATTTTAAAGCATTGAATATGATTAAAGGAATTTTTCTAAAATCTATTTATTGTTTTATAGGCTTAAAATGTTTTAATAAAATTTTATAACGCCTTAAAATAATCTACATATTTTTATTATCAATAAAAGTAATTAATTCATAATTAAAATATTTTAAAAGATAAACTAGATATTCTATAATTTTAGTAACTAGCTAAAACCATAGGAACGGTTATATTACTTAGTTTTAGCCCAAAACTATTTTTATATTAAAGATAATAATAAAATATATTTTCTAGAATTTTTCCATAATTTTCCCATGTTTTTAACTATTTTTAACAAAATTTTCAAAGCCAAATTAATATTTTAAATAATCTGCTGTTTTATTTATTTTTATTAATTTTTATTTTAATTTTTTTAAAAGCCTTTTAACCTGGACCGTTAGATCACAAGATCCAACAGCCCAGAAACCCTGGCGGCGCCCACATGGTGGGGACCACGCGAAAGCGCATGATCCCCACACACAGCTGCGGGCGAATCGAAGCGCGACACGTGGCGACGGCGAGATCCTTGGCTGCGCGATCTCAGCCGTTAGATTCCAACGGCTGAGAATAAAGGCGACGGGCCCAATCATAAGGAAATCATTAGCAATCATGGGCCGGCGCAGATTTTGAGGATTTTTTTTTTACGTTTTTTGGATTTTTTTTGTTACCATTTGAACCCTATAAATAGACACCTTCAAACCTAAATTTCTCACACCACCGAACTCCAAAAATTCTGAAAAAAATACCGGTGCCTTCGTATCGACGCCGCCGACGCTACAGCTCCATCCAATCACAGAGGAAAAATTGGGACACGGAGCTATTGAGGATTTAGTACGAGACTACGTTTTCAACTCTTCGGCATTCGACTCAAACAAAAGGTAGGATCTGCCTCTCTCTCCTTTTCCTGTCACCTTCTTAACCTAGTTCCAACTTATAATCATCAATCCTATTTAAAAAGTTGTTATTATATTTGTGCATATCTATTCCTTATGCCCTCAATGAGATAATGTTAACCCATATTTTTAAAACGGTGTTTAAATTTCCCCTGTACACAAAATTATATTGCGCACCCATAATACCTGGAATCTGATATAACCCATGAATTGTCATTTCACCTCTGATATACCCATACTATAAAACGATCTCGAAATAGGTTACTTCCATAAGATACTCTCGTTTAATTGAAATATTATATTTATTTAAATAACTATAAGAAATAAAGATATGTGAAATAAATATTTTAGATACAGTATACGTATATTTTACTTACAAATATTTTTAAAAACCCCTCAACTTTTTAAGAGGAAAATATTAAATTTAAATAACGATATCTTTTCAAAAAGGAATATTTAGTATTTTTTTTTAAAGGTAATTTTAAAATAACACCAATCTAGGACAAAGGAAAGGTTGTAGGCATCGACCATTTATCTAAATCAGAGTTTGTGGTGTCTAGGCAAGTGTGTCTAAGATGAGTGGTTACTTAATTAGGGCCACTACTTATAGTGGAAAGCCTCCCACTCACCTGGCACTTACCTGGCCGCAATTGGCGGTGAAGAGGCGATTTGAGGACCTCATAACTTGTCCTTTTGGAATATTAGGAGCAGTCTAGATTTTCAAATAAAAACCTCTTGTAAAAGATTTTCAAATAAACACCACAACTTTTTATCAAAAGGATATTTTCTGTAAAACATTATGCTTTTCCAAAATAATAAATATCCCAAATATCATGGTTTTTTTTAGAAGTAATAAAAGATATTTAAACCTTATTATTTTAACTAAGCTTTCTTTAAAGGACACGAAATACTTTACAAAATTCTAGAAAATAAAACGAGTGGTTGTGGAAGGCCATATTAAACGAGATCAATACTTCTTTTAAATTTTCAGTTTATGATAACATGACATACGAAAAACATGATACGGTTAGGGTTAGAATGCGCGGATCTAGGTATGGAATACTTATTATGAAAATTCCGATATTCCGGGTGACCAGTCCAATATATGGGCGACTATACTAATATGAAGATCCCGATATTCCGGGTGACCAGTCCAATATATGGGCGACTATACTAATATGAAGATCCCGATATTCCAGGTGACCAGTCCAATATATGAGCGACTATACAATGTGAAAATTCCATGCCTAGAAGTATACGCACTAACTCTAATTCGTCAAAACCTTTATACTGAATCACGGGGATGGGTAGTTTGATTAGGCAAGGATAATTCGAACTCAGATTCCCTTACTACTCGATCATGATCCCGGGAAGTGAAACGGTACATTTCACTTCCCCGGTTGTTGTTCCGTGGCCACAACAGAATAATCGCGAGTATCCGGACCCTTGTTTAACAAACTAATACGAACTTTTACCTTCACCTATACTTTCTACTACTTATCTATATACAACTTACAACATACTCATGCTCATATATACCTCTCTTCAAAACGTCTTAAGTTTGTGCATTTCAAACATTTACACCCTTTAATTTATGTCTGCATGCATACATCATACTCTTATATACACATGTTCATTTTATACTCCTACTTCCTTATGAGGCAATCCTATCCGAGTATAACTCGCTGACGGACCTTCCTTTTCTTCCTCTATCTTTGGATTGCCCGTCAGATA
The DNA here is from genome assembly GCA_030015575.1 of Agapanthus africanus. Lineage (NCBI taxonomy): Eukaryota > Viridiplantae > Streptophyta > Magnoliopsida > Asparagales > Amaryllidaceae > Agapanthus > Agapanthus africanus. The sequence goes on along the minus strand of CM057340.1, from coordinate 749,285,052 downwards.
AGAATGAGTATTACAGCGAAGATCAAGGTGTGAAACCAACTTATGAAGATTATGCAGACTGGACGATGGAAGATTAGCTAGTTTTAATTTTTGTTGTTGCCCACATATTTAGGGCTTTTGTTTCTCCTTTGATGTAATTAAACTACTCAGTTTATTTTACTCTTTCTTTTGGGATGTAATAAAGTTTGTTTAATGGAAATAAAATGCCTTTTGTTTTTATTATTTTTGTTTTGGTACACATCCTGCATGTTATATATTCATACGCTTAACGTAATTATATTAAATAGACCACCTTCAATACAGTTAGGTTGCGGACTTTGCCACGTTATCCTTCACCTTCTTTTGGGAAGCGGGGTGTGACAATTGGGCTAACCCACTGGCTATCAGAGATAAGGTAAATGATACCACTATCAAGATATTTTACAATCTCCTTTTTAACAACCTCCTTCATTATAGGGTTTAGTCGTCTCTGTGGATCCCTTGCTGGCTTGGTATCATCCATCATATGAATATAATATTCAACTATTAGGGGACTAATCCCCTTGATGTCCGCCATAGTCCAGCCAAAAGCTTGCCGATTATTTTGTAAGACCGTTAAAAAGGCTTTCTCTTGCTCTGTGGCTAGAGAGGCCGAGATGATAACGAGAAGGATCTCATTCTCACCTAAGTAAGTGTATTTAAGGTGAGACGGCAATAGCTTGAGTTCGAGTTTTGGAGGCAAAACAATTGAAGGTAAAATTGGTGAAACTGTCTCAAACTCGAAGGATTCTAATAGAGGTTCGAAGCGAATGTAAGCAGCCGAGTCGGATGATTCAGCTGACTCATCCGAAAATTCAAAGGATTCGAACTCGGGTGGTGATTCTTCGAAATCGTTCGTGAAAGTGAAACACTCATAATCATTATCGGGTGTGAAAGCAGTGTCAGATTCAAGGAGGAACGTACTAGTGGCGTCAAAATTGCTGTGATCGAACAGAAATTTTTCGAGCTCACGGTCCTCCTGAGTGATCTCTTGGATTGAGCAAACATCAAGTATATTCGCATTAGGTTCGGAGGGCTGATTCCCCAACTTAAAAATGTTGAGTTCAATTGTCATGTTTCCAAAAGATAGGTTCATCAAACTATTTCGACAATTGATCACCGCATTAGAAGTTGCAAGGAATGGTCGACCGAGTATCACCGGAATTTGACACCGGGGGTTAGCTACAGGCTGTGTGTCCATAACAATGAAATCAATGGGGAATATGAAGTCCCCTACTTTAATCAACACATCCTCTAACTCACCCCTAGGATGGATGATGGATCGGTCGACCATTTGGAGAGTACAATATGTGGGTTTCAGCTCTCCAACGCCTAATTGTTCATATACTGAATAAAGAAGCAAATTCACACTGGCACCAAGATCTAAAAGTGCGCGGTTGATGTTCTTATCCCCAATAGTTATTGAAATTGTTGGACAGCCAGGGTCCTTGCGTTTTTGAGGTAAAGGTTGGGTAAGAGCATCACTTACTGCACTAGCCAAGAAAACTTTCTTGGGTACATGTGATTTCCTCTTCTTGGTGCATAAGTCCTTCAAGATTTTAGCGTAAGAAGGGACTTGTTGGATTGAATCTAAGAGAGGGATGTTAATACTAACCTGTTTAAATAACTCTACAATCTTCTCCATTTGCGGAGTTTGTTTATTGGATCTCAACCTGTTTGGAAATGGAACATTTTGAAAATTTATTGAGTCCAATGTTTGTGGAGTAGATTGCGGAGTTGGAACGAATCCTAGTGTTGATGTTTTCGTGGAGTGAGATGTGGGTCCGTTCGGATTAGTAGAAGAAGTAGAGCCTTGTGAAGAATGAAGAACTGGCTCTGAAGAAGATGAAGAAGAAGAAGAAGAAGAAGCGGCGGCCGGGGTGTCATTATTTGTGCCAACGTTGTTGTGCAATACCTTTCCAGATCTCAATGTGGTCACGGCACTCATATTATGATTTTGTTGTTCATGAGCAACATGTGCATTTTGTGTGTGACTAGGATTTGGCAGTGGTTGAGATAGATGTTTCCCCTTCTCTCGCTCACTTAGAGCAGCATTCAGTTGTGCAATTTGGGCTTCAATGGTTTTGATGCTTTGCTCATGTGATGCAGTATGTTGCACCAAAGACTGAATGGAAGACTGGATGTTGGCTGAGGATTGTGTAGATTGTTTTAAAAACGCATCCAGACTTCGTTCTAGCGAGAAAACCTTATCGTTATTTGGTTGAACAAAATTATTTTGAGAAAAAGAGTTGTTTGGTGCAAAATTGTTCATTTGATTTTGGTAAGGTTGGAGTTGGAAAGGTTGCTGATATTGAGTTTGTTGAGGGGCTTGTTATTGTGGAAGAGGCCTCTAAAAATTGTTATTGCCTTGGAATTGCTGTTGATTTTGATTCCAAGCAAAATTGGGGTGGTTCCTCCAATCAAGATTATAAGTTGAAGAGTATGGATCATTTCTTTGTCTCTGCTGAAAGGCAGTATTGACTTGATCTTGTTCTTAAGCAGGTGGGTTGTAAGGACGCTCTTCGGTCAAATAGGACGGATCCGAACAATAAGCGCAAATAGTGCGAGGGGGTAAAGCGGGGATAGGAGAAGGCGGTGAGAATTTGCTCTCAATTGCTTCTAGTTTACGTGTAATTGCGGCCATTTCAACTTTCATTGCAATTGACATGTCAAGTTGATGAACACCTGCCCTAGACTGACCGGATGAAGTAGATGAAGTGGATGAAGCGGTTTGTCTAGTGCTTTCCCATTGAAGCGTTTGTTCAGCAAGATCGTCGAGAAATTGCCAAGCTTCCTCGTCAGATTTTGTAAGGAAGTGACCTTGACAGATGGTTTCCGGCAACTGCTTAGTTGCTGGGTTCAGTCCTTTGTATAAAGTTTGGCAAAGTTTCCATCTCTCGATACCGTGGTGAGGGCACTGAACAAGAAGGTCCTTAAATCGTTCGAAACACTTTCAAAAAGGTTCGGAAGGAAGCTGGGAAAATTGATTAATTTCATTTTGAATTTTTGCGGTCTTGTGGTATGGGTAAAACTTTTTTAGAAAAGCCTTAACAAACTCTTCCCAACTTTTATGGAATGCGATGTCGTACTATATAGCCACTTTTCAGCTAGGTCACATAAAGTGAAAGGAATGACGCGTAGCCTTATAGCATCATCGGAAAGTTGGGTGGTCTTCATCATTGCGCAAACATTCTGGAATTTGTTAATGAAGATATAGGCATCTTCGGATTCCAGCCCGTGAAATTTGGGCAACATATTGATGAAGTGGGGTTTAATTTCGAAGTTATCTCCATTAGCCGGCGGAAGTGAAAGACAAGTGGGAAGTGCGGTGTGGGTTGAATAGAAAAGATCCTGGAGCGCGATTCGTTGGGGCGCTTCAACAGGAGGGTGTTGTGGATTATTCGCACCCAGTTGAGGTGGAATCAGTCCCGAAGTAGATAAGGGGTTGTTAGGATTGAATCCCGACGTCTCCTTAGAAGATGATGAATTTGAAGATGAAGGTAAAGAAGTGGAGGGAATTTCGACTTCGGAGTCGAACGCGTCGTCAGTGGGCACTAACGAGACACGGACTAAACGGACGCTAATGTCCCTAGTCCAACTGGACATACACTAAATGAGGTGTAGTATAGTCAAACGCAGAATGTGGGGGTAAGAAAACATCAATGGAGAAAATGTAGGTGTGGTTGGGTGCAATGGATTTCTAGCGACAAAATGGCAAGTTTTTGTAAAAATTTTGTGGTTTTTTTTTAATTTTTTCTTTTAGAGTTTTTTTTTTTGCAAAAGATTTTTTATAAGGAACTAAGACACACTTTCAAGCAATCACAATTTAAGCATGCACAATCAAGCCTCGAGCTAGGGTCTCCTAAGTCAACTAGACTGCTCCTAACTGGTCCAAAGGGCAAGTTGTGAGATATCTCTTGAATCGCCTCTTCACCGCCAATTATGGACAGGTAAGTACAAGTAAAGAAAGGAGGGATCCGCTCATGAATCACTGTGAGACGGGCCTTTTAAAATTATCTTTCCCACTTGTCTAGCCTAGGTACCACAAAGTCAGGTTTAGATAAACGACCGATTGCCCACAATCTTCCTCTGTCCTAATGAGCGCGACAGTCCTTAATTGGCTGAGTCTAAATATTTTTTAATTAACTCGAGAGTTGATGCATATGCTTTTTGTGATTTTTGGGGTCTTAGGAAGGGTAATGAAATCCCCACCCAATCTGGATTGGTGTTATAGCCCCTTAAAAGTCCGTTTTAAAAATGCAAAGCAGTAAACACACAAAAATCTAAAACACTTACCAAAAAAATTTTATTTTTATTTGCGGCGCAAAGAATCTTGTACAAGATTGATTTATTGGAGAGGGAGAAGAAGTTTTGCGCAAAGAACTCTGCAGGAAAATTTTTCAGAGGAGCACAGAGGGTAGAAGAGAGGATAAAATACTCACAGAAAACTTTTGGGAAGATGACGTCACGGGTTGACCGCGGTGTTAGTTATATGTATGCCCTAGAGGCCATTACTGTACATTGGATGTATATTGTAGTGGATGCTGGGACATATATAGGGAGGACTTTCTTGCCCGACATGATAGTATGCTATCTGGTTGATCTTTACCTTAACGTGTACACTGATTGTCTCTCTGTTACATGTTGGTAAAGCCCTTAGGATGTGTACTTGGCTACCTGGACTATGATGCGGATCATACTAGTGGGGACATGGTAGTCCATAAGTACATCCTTCAAAGTCCCTAGTCGTGGGTGTATCGAGACGGGGCATCGATATACCAGTGTAGACTAACGTATACCTTCTCGACCCATACAGATGGGCGATGGATGATCCCATATCCATTGGTGTTTGACATCAGAGATGATATACGGGTGCTCAGTGGAGACTGGGTACACTGGACGGACTCGCCGAGAACTCCCAGATGATATTATACCTTACGTCAGATGGCAGTTCTCTGGTGACACAGGTACAGAGTAGTCTGTTGACCCGAGATCGTCATAGAGTCTTGTGTGGTTCCCACTGTGCTTTGATTTCCACCTTACCACGTCCAAGAGGGCGTGCAAAACGGTGGCTTTTGGGTACAGTCCCGAATCACATGGAGGCAATGAGCGATAGGAAGGGATTCGTCTCTCCCGGTATAGGGAGTTGATGTTGCGCTGTGTTCGATTGGCTATAACCGGAAATCCCTGGCCAGGGTTACTGAGATTTACTGGTAAGTGTTACCAGTAGTTTCTCGAACTGTTATAGACCTCATATCGACACGACTTATCGAGCTATTGGGGTCTGATGTTTACCACCCCTAGGCGAGATATGCGACATATCAGACGGACAGACCGGACTGTACGGTAAGTGTTACTGGTTGGATTCACAGGAGTATGAGCGGGCTTGCTCGTCGACCTTCTGATCGCTCAATACCCGGATGGCCGTTACGTTTAGCAGACCGCTTACGGCTTGTGGGTGATTGATATGATCATCACCTGCTGCCGGCGTATTGACGAGTCTTTAGAGTCCTACACAGAGGTTTCCTGGCTCAAGCGAAACGAAATAGGAGCGCATATGAGATATGTGCGGGACCGAGAATAATGCGTGTATGTGATACCGTATTCCATTCTCGCGATAAATGTATCGATTGATTGTATGCGATATAACCTAGTTATCGATTCAAGAATTGATTCGATAAGCCGATACATTGAATATTAGTCGGTTATATGCGATATGACCGGGTCGTTAAATCAAGTGTTGATTTAATGATTAAATGCATAATTATATATTTGATATATTACTTTGCATTAACTAGTATTGGTTCACTTTAAATGGGTTTTCTCACTTCATTTGCACATTGTATATGTGATATAGTTTTGTGCACTTGTATGTATCATGTTTGATGATACATGATAGTTTGGTGTATGGTTTAAACCATGGTTGATCAATGGTTAGGGTTTCTTATGCTTCATTTACTTATTCTTTTATTTATTCATTGATTTGTGAAAGAAATAAAATGGTGGCCAATTTTGGATTATCCTTGAAGCTTCATGAAGCTTTGAAATGGTTGACCATTTTGTTTCTTTCTCTAACCCTAACCATACAACCTAACCTTAGTTAATTCTCTACACCTAACTAGAGTTGTATTATGATAAGTATTCATTGATTTTCTATTTTGCAAAATAACTTATCATAATATCATTTTCTTCTTCTTCTTCTTCAAGATGAAGAAGCTTGCCTCCATCAATGGCAACTAGTGAAAAAGAGTGAGAAATCCAATTCTAAAGTGAACCCACTTCCTATTTCTTCATCCTCTACCTCTTGCCAAGTAGTATAGGGTGTTTCCTTCACAAGTTTTCATGGCTTGGTGAAGGTGGAGCTTGATCTAGTGATGCCTCGACGTAGATCATCTTCGGCATCGTAGTCGATGACCTAGCCCGTCCTTTCTCCGATGAAGCCGACGCTAGAGCCCAAGATCCGATGAGTACAGCGAGGAGACTTCATCGCGGAGCGATGGAGGTGGAGAACTGGATCTACAAAGGTTGTATTTCCGTTTACTCTTAGTAAAGTAGTTTACTAGTTCTAGTTTTCACCTATATATCTAGCCAACGATCCGTATTAGGGTTTCTCGGCACCCGTAAAATTTGAAATTGGCATGGTTGATGCCTTGTGAGACCACATTAGCGTGCCTAGGAACCCTACAGTGGTATCAGAGCCTAGCTAGAGCCTTAGGCGATGCGTAGACGAAGTTTGAAACCCGATCGACCCGAAACCCTAACCCGAGAATGCTCTCTGGACTTTTTCTGAAAAAGGGGTTTTTTCCAGATTAAAAATATGCAAAAAAACCAGCAGGAATATCTAAGGGTTACTGTGAAATTCGACAGCCCAATTCCACTAAGTCGCCGCGGTTCCGCGGCACGAGCATGGCTCGTGCGGCGGTTCCGCGGCCGTACGGCCTCATTATATAAAGAATTTTGCACAGTAATTCTTAGTTTCCAATGCTGGTTTTCCTGGGAAATTTTAATATTTATTCAAGAGTTGAATTTTCTGGGTTGTATTGGGGACTCGGAGTATCGATCGGATTGTCTAATTCTGTCTGTGTGCTTTTCCGGATAATTTTTGAATATGTTAAAAAGTTCGACCGGATATAAATACCCAACTTTTCCCCTGCCGGAAAATTTCCAAGTGTTGGATTTTTCAGTGGTTTAAAGACGTTCTAAGTAGTGCAAGTAACGCGATGGTCCATCTAGAAGACAACAAACCTTAACTCGATTATGTGACCGTCTTGAACTGCCCTTTGAATCTTAGGGTTTGGGGCAGTACGGCGTGCCACATGTGAGGCGTTGGCTTGACCCTTCTACGGCTGGACCGTTGGTACTGAGGCACGAACTGAATGTTTTTAGACTTATTTCATGTGTTGAGCTGTATCGGGAAAACTTGGGTGTTCGATTGTTCGATCGGAAAGTTTAACATTTTCTATCTTATTCGGAATGTGATACAATAATTGGAATTCACAAGCAGTTATGAGATAACTGAATGAATGTTATAAACATAGCAGTTTAGTCTCACTTGATCGGTTGCCACGGAATTTTGATGCGATCAAAAGTCCGTCGCAATCACGTAGTGTACGCGGATACTCGCCGGGTAAAATTAATAAACAGCCTTGCCCCATAGCCCCGACCAAGTGACTGTAGGAGAACCCCGTCGCCGAAAGCATCCGTTCGGGTGCTCGCGGTAGCGGTGTTCCGCTTTGGTGCACTTCGTCGACTATATCGGGGGTGCGGCCGTCTACTGAAGTTTGCGACGAGCATTCGATCAGGATGACGGGATCTTGTTGAATTGCCCGACTTGATATTGAAAAGTGTTTTCGATAATGAGACTAAAATGCGGGGTTTATAATTGTTAGGCATGCGATGTCTGAGGAGCTTGCGGATTCCAACTGTTGTAGTTTTACACTTTCTTTTCTGTGACCGTAAGTGTAATATGTGATATCGCCGGTTTCGTTGCTATATGTCAACGACAATTGGGATGCGCATATTTACTTACGTTGATGACATGTGATGTTATGTGTTGCTGGATATGTTATATTGGATTGTCGTGTTTGAATAGCCGGGGTTTTTTATGTGAGATGGGTGTTTTTCATTTTCATTCATGTAAAAACTTGTATGTAATATTCTTTTATTGGGGCACTTCCAGGTTGCGGAAGATGTCACCTTTTGTATATTATTTACTTTTCCGCACTAGGATAGACCCAAGGAGAGGAGCACAAGTAACCGGGTTCTGGAGTCCAGTGGGAGACCAACTCGAGGAGTCGAGTCCGGGTCTCCTAACTCTAGAATTGGTAGGGTTGCTTGCCTTTCTCGTAGGGGTCTAGGGGTGTGGGTTTGGCTATTCATCATGACCGTGGAATCCGTGTTTTATACTGGCTCGTATTAAAAACACGGACGTCCTAGTATATCCAATATTTCATATGATTCTTCTGCTGCGATATCTGTGATGTGATCATGTGATGTTCTGTGATAGATACACTATATAATATATATGATATATTATATAGACGTTACTTATGTTTTACACCCGCGCTAGCCCTGCCCTGCTCTGCCGTTAGTTACCTAACCTAACGGTGCACGAGGGGACATCGAGGCGAATGCGGATGGCATAAGTGTACGTCGTATTTATTTATGATGTTTAGGTACTTAAATGATGGGACTTCATTAATGTGATTAATGAAAATAAAAGAAACCTAAAGATGTTGTAGAATCGAATTTCAAAATAAAACAGGTAGCTACAGTTCTTGCTTTGCACAGAGGTATATGTGATATATCCTACACCTTATTCGATGAGGAAAGGACCGAGATCCCTTCACCGGGAGTGACTCCTTTAGCAATAACTGGCAGATGCTACACACTCGGTTTGTCTTTTGATTGTTTTTAAGAGTTTTTGCTTTGCACAGTGATATATGTGATATATCCCGCACCTCATTCGACGAGAAAAGGACCGACGATCCCTTCACCGGGAGTGACTCCTTTAGCAAAACTAGAAAAACCTCAAAAGCACTCCATTTTAAAATCATTTAATTCTACAACGATATCAAGTTCATTACGCAATAGGTTTTCAGAAAAACCTGTCGTAGCCCTCCGTCATTTCAGATAAGTACTAGTTAGTATTCGTGCTACGTTTATTGACTATGTTAAGGCGTAGTGTGCGGTAGCTAATTAGTGCTTATCTGCATAAGCATATGATGCGATTGGATTAGGGTAGTCGTGCGACTTTGTTGACTATGTTAAGGGTCGTGCGGGTGGGTTTAATTCAATCAGGAAATGACGGGTTGAACTTGACTAGCACTTATGATTTGTTGACTATGTTAAGATCATATAGCTGTTAGGGGCAAAATATTATCGGGAATTTCAAGTGTTGAAATTTGCAATGAGATTGCATACCTTCTATGAGATAGTTGGATCCCGATACCCGCTGTGAGTAATTGTTACTCCTGGGAGAGTTTTACACATTACAATTAGCCAATCAAGTAGGTGTCTAGAAAGGTGTCAACGGGGTTACGCCTCTGGGAAAACGAGGTTTACATTAATTAGGTTCGTGCGAAAGCACGGGGGACCTCCCTCAAAGTACCGACACTGGCCTGGCTGAAAGATTGGCGAACTTGTAGTGTGTAATTAATCCCGGCTAGTCTTTCCTTTTAGGGTTTGAAGGAAGATTTGATAAAAAGCAGTGGGAGCCATCCTGATTAGATAAAATAATAACCAATCTATTCTTGCAAGAGCGCACGCTGAGTGTTTTCATCTCTCTCTCTCTCCAGGTAGCGACCATATCACGCCTTAATCAAGATAATAATACGGAATATTGACCGAACCCGCTTGTTATACTGAGCTGGGGAACGTTGGTCCCGCTCCAACTTATAATTGTTATAAGACAGAGCAGGAAATTGGGGAATACCAGATTTCCCGTGCCGCCCAAACGAAGAGAGTGCATGTTGATGCATCATCTTCGGGTGTGTTCATTACAGAGAACTGTTTCTCGGTATCCTTTACATCCTAGGTATATGATACCGGATCTGGATCCCAGATATGTAATCTGTTACATAGGGCTACAAAAGGGTAGAAAAACTGAGAACGGGTGATAAGTTTCATGAGACAGAAAACGGAGCAAGTGTTGCAGCCAAGTCTGTTGGTCACTGTCACCCTGTATTACCAATATATTGATTCTGAACGAATATTATTAGATACCGAACCTGATATACAAAATCATATCAATCTCTTTATTAGTAAAGAAATGATAAGATTTTGTATAGTTGGATAATGTTTTGAACATTTCCTATATCAAAGGTTGATCATTTCAGGCACGTTATCTAAAAGCATTAACGTTCTAAATCAAACTACAGTTCCTTGTATACAGAACACACACAAGAGGAAGAGTTCAGAAATGAACGAATCCTTCTTGAGGCATTGTAGATTAGGTCATATCAATGCGACCCGACTAGCTGAAGTTACATGTAGATGCATATTTAAATCAGTTTGAATCTACATCTTGTGAAACTTGCCAGTCATGTCACAAAGATATAATGACACCAGCTCCGTTTACTGAAAACAGAGAAAGAGTTATTGAACTCTTGGGATGATACATGTTGATGTATAAAGGTCCCCTGTCTACACATGCCAAGACCGGTTCTTTGTACTTCATTATATTCTCTGATGATCTCTCAAGATTCAGACATATGTTCCTGTTGAAACACAAGTCCGAACCTTTTGAGATATTCACAGAATATAAGCTAGAAGTAGAGAACCAATACGGGTATAAGTATTATGTCCTTTGATGTGATCAAGGAGGAGAATACTCGAGCACGGAATTCCTGGACTTTTCTAAAGGAGAATGAGATTCTCTCTCAGCATTACTCCTCCGTATACACCATAGCACGATGGTATATCGGGGTGGAGCAATCACACCCTATATGATAAGGTGTGCTCTATGATGAGTACTACTGAATTACCTATTTCCTTTTGGGAGTTATGCACTTGAGAAGTTGCATACCTATTGAATAGGGTTCAAATCAAATCAGTTGCCTACCACTTCATATGTGATATGGAAAGGGTAGAGCCCATCTCTTAAGCTAGTTAAGATTTGGGGTTGTCCGGCCTATGTCTGAAAAGCAAAATCCGGACATGCTCGAGGCAAGGTCTGTAATGTAGAACTGGAAAGGTTCCAGCTATACAAACTACAGCAGATGATTTGATAAAACCAAAGGATTCAATAGTTACCAACGAACCTCAGCCTCTCCGTCGATCTAGTAGGGTTCCTCACCTACCTGAGAGATACTTCGGTTTCTCTATGACAGTGGGAGCGAGGATTGCATCATGAGATGATGACCCAACTAGTTTCGAGCTGGCCATCGGGAGTGGGACTCTATAAGAATGGCTGGATGCTTAGCGATCTGAGATGGAATCCATGTACACCAACAAAGTATGGACTTTGATTGCTATATCTGAAGGGTTAAATCCCCATCAGGAGCAAGTATATCTTGAGAAGATTACTTGGTGTATATGGAAAAGTTGAGACTTTCAAAGCTAGACTTGTTAAAGCTTTTCGTCATCGACCAGGCATGGATTATGATGAAACCTTTTCTAAGTAGCTATGCTTAAGTCCATCCAGATCCTACTTGCCACGGCTACATACCATGACTACGATATCTGGCGGTTGGGTGCCATGACTGCTTTTCTAAATGATATTTTAGAAGAGAACGTCTATAAGTACACAGCCAGAGGGCTTCGTAGACAGTGGGAGCAGCGGAAACGTGTACAAGATGCTTTATAGGATAAAGCAGGTATCGCGGAGTTGGAACATCTGTTTTGATGTTTTAGTCAAAGAGTTTGACATCATCAAAATGGTAGATGAACCTTGTATAAACAAAAAGGTAGTAGGGAGTATAGTGACGATCCTTGTAGAGTACGTGGATGACATACTCTTGATAAGGAAGGAGTTTCCTATGCTATGCTCGGTCAATCTCCGCTTATCACTAGGATTCTCCAGATAGGATCAAAGTGATACCTACTAAATCCTGGGTTTTGGACCTATGAGATAGATCTAATTGGATGTTAGGAATCTCACTAGTAGTAGTAAGATGGTATCAATTGATCCTGGGGAGAATCACTGGAAGGGTTCCAGGGTGATAAGGACGACTGAATGTCAGTCACAGGCATTATCTTTACCCTCAGTAAAGGGACGGTATGTTGGAAGAGTTCCAAGCTAGATACCGTGGCATACTAGAAGATAAAGGCAGGATACATCGCTACTTAAGATGCTACCAAAGAGGATGTTTGGGTGTATATTGGTTCATGAGATGAACTATGTTCCTCCCATTGTGTGACAATGGAGTTGTGGCTTATGCCAAGGAACGCCGGTCCCATCAGTGATCCAGACATATTCTAAGGCAGTGTCACCTGATCATGGAGATGGTTGATCTCCAGGGTGATCGAGGTTAGGAGAGTAGACTCAGAGGAAAACACGGCGGATCCACTCACAAAGGCCTTTTCCTAGAGAGAGACTTTTATGGGATGGTTGAGTATGAGATACTACAACCACTGCTATCAGATGGCCCTAGTGCAAGTGGGAGATTGTTAGTTATATGAATGCCCTAGAGGCCATTACTGTACATTGGATGTATATTGTAGTGGATGCTGGGACATATATAGGGAGGACTTTCTTGCTCGACATGATAGTATGCTATCTGGTTGATCTTTACCTTAACGTGTACACTGATTGTCTCTCTGTTACATGTTGGTAAAGCCCTTAGGATGTGTACTTGACTACCTGGACTATGATGCGGATCATACTAGTGGGGACATGGTAGTCTATAAGTACATCCTTCAAAGTCCCTAGTCGTGGGTGTATCGAGACGGGGCATCGATATACCAGTGTAGACTAGCGTATACCTTCTCGACCCATACAGATGGGCGATGGATGATCCTATATCCATTGGTGTTTGACATCAGAGATGATATACGGGTGCTCAGTGGAGACTGGGTACACTGGACGGACTCACCGAGAACTCCCAGATGGTATTATACCTTACGTCAGATGGCAGTTCTCTGGTGACACTGGTACAGAGTAGTCTGTTGACCCGAGATCGTCATAGAGTCTTGTGTGGTTCCCACTGTGCTTTGATTTCCACCTTACCACGTCCAAGAAGGCGTGCAAAACGGTGGCTTTTGGGTACAGTCCCGAATCACATGGAGGCAATGAGCGATAGGAGGGGATTCGTCTCTCCCGGTATAGGGAGTTGATGTTGCGCTGTGTTCGATTGGCTATAACCGGAAATCCCTGGCCAGGGTTGCTGAGATTTACTGGTAAGTGTTACCAGTAGTTTCTCGAACTGTTATAGACCTCATATCGACACGACTTATCGAGCTATTGGGGTCTGACGTTTACCACCCCTAGGCGAGATATGCGACATATCAGACGGACAGACCGGACTGTACGGTAAGTGTTACTGGTTGGATTCACAGGAGTATGAGCGGGCTTGCTCGTCGACCTTCTGATCGCTCAATACCCGGGTGGCCGTTACGTTTAGCAGACCGCTTGCGGCTTGTGGGTGATTGATATGATCATCACCTGCTGCCGGCGTATTGACGAGTCTTTAGAGTCCTACACAGAGGTTTCCTGGCTCAAGCGAAACGAAATAGGAGCGCATATGAGATATGTGCGGGACCGAGAATAATGCGTGTATGTGATACCGTATTCCATTCTCGCGATAAATGTATCGATTGGTTGTATGCGATATAACCTAGTTATCGATTCAAGCATTGATTCGATAAGCCGATACATTGAATATTAGTCAGTTATATGCGATATGACCGGGTCGTTAAATCAAGTGTTGATTTAATGATTTAATGCATAATTATATATTTGATATATTACTTTGCATTAACTAGTATTGGTTCACTTTAAATGAGTTTTCTCACTTCATTTGCACATTGTATATGTGATATAGTTTTGTGCACTTGTATGTATCATGTTTGATGATACATGATAGTTTGGTGTATGGTTTAAACCATGGTTGGTCAATGGTTAGGGTTTCTTATGCTTCATTTACTTATTCTTTTATTTATTCATTGATTTATGAAAGAAATAAAATGGTGGCCAATTTTGGATTATCCTTGAAGCTTCATGAAGCTTTGAAATGGTTGACCATTTTGTTTCTTTCTCTAACCCTAACCATACAACCTAACCTTAGTTAATTCTCTACACCTAACTAGAGTTGGATTATGATAAGTATTCATTGATTTTCTATTTTGCAAAATAACTTATCATAATATCATTTTCTTCTTCTTCTTCTTCAAGATGAAGAAGCTTGCCTCCATCAATGGCAACTAGTGAAAAAGAGTGAGAAATCCAATTCTAAAGTGAACCCACTTCCTATTTCTTCATCCTCTACCTCTTGCCAAGTAGTATATGGTGTTTCCTTCACAAGTTTTCACGGCTTGGTGAAGGTGGAGCTTGATCTAGTGATGCCTCGACGTAGATCATCTTCGGCATCGTAGTCGATGACCTAGCCCGTCCTTTCTCCGATGAAGCCGACGCTAGAGCCCAAGATCCGATGAGTACAGCGAGGAGACTTCATCGCGGAGCCATGGAGGTGGAGAACCGGATCTACAAAGGTTGAATTTCCGTTTACTCTTAGTAAAGTAGTTTACTAGTTCTAGTTTTCGCCTATATATCTAGCCAACGATCCGTATTAGGGTTTCTCGGCACCCGTAAAATTTGAAATTGGCATGGTTGATGCCTTGTGAGACCACATTAGCGTGCCACGGAACCCTACACGCGGTTCCGTGGTCAACTGCCTATATCCGCCGCGGTTCCGCGGTGGTTCTGTTAGTTTGGATCTCTAAATTTTTCCTGTTTGCTGTTATGGTTCTCCTCTGCCTGTTCAGATCCTCTGTTTGCTGATTTGTTCACTGGGACTGCTCCAGATCTGAATCAGTTCGTCTTTTCGTTCCTGCACAATTCGCACAAAAGCATATCAAAAAATAACAAGATGATTTTTTTATTTTGTTTTTCAGTTTTTATGATTTTATTTCAATTTTAATTAAGCTGAAATTACAAAAAGAAAATAACTACCGTTATCCCCGGCAACGGCGCCATTTGATTGAGATCTTTTGCGTATGCGAGCGTTTTAAAAAGATAGATCAAAATTAAGAATATACCGCAATCAAGACGGTGTCGCTTGGTAGCTAGCCGGTTGAGTACGGGTCGGTCCACAGGGAAAACGTGTTCTTTTCTTTATGTTCTTATGAGTTAATTCCTATTTTTGGTAGGTTTTGATTTTTATAAAAACTAATATTGAATTTAATTTGGATTAAAACCTTACTAGGGTTAGGATTAGGTTAGTTTGGAAAGAGAATTCTACTCACTGCTTCCTTTACCCTAATTAAGAACTTAGGTGATAGGGTAATAGTTAATAAAGGGGATTAACACGACTAGGAAGAAACATAGTTTCTTCTTTTTGGTCCTTGTCCGTCCTTTCTCAACTCTTACCCCTAATCTCTATGTAAATCAACCACAACCGGTCTAACTAGGGAATCACCGCTATCTCGTGGGATAGGGTGCCGTAGTGAGCGGTATGTATTTGATTAATATAGAGTCCTAATTTAAAGTATTATACGAGCAAGAAAGGAGTGAGAGATTTCCATCTCTCAAACATACCCCAAACCTAACCCTAACAAGTGAGGAACTACTCACTCATTAGGGTATTAACAATGGAATTCAATTTTATGTTTTATTTTAAAAACTATCTAAGTTGCAAATAATAAAAGACAAAATAAAATAGCAGTATTAAAAGAACAGGTAAAAATGCAAGAATTAAATTTAGATAAAAAGTCTTACTTTATTGATGCACTCTTGACGATTACAAGGGAATTGGAATTTTAGACTAGAAAAATAAAAAGAGGCATGCCCCAAAAGAGACTGTAGGCTTTCCTATTTATAGATAGGAGAAACCCTAGGGTTTACATCTGATCCACATTTAAAATTACAAGACTACCCTAAGAAAGCCGGGTCAAAACACCGACACCCACCGACACGTGGACCGACACGTGCACTGCACGTCCGCGGATCCGCGGCGGAATGCCATGTTTGGCCGCAGATCCGCGGCCATATTGTAGGGTCTTGAGTTCATTTTCTCAGGGATGCTTCATGTTGCTTTTTCTTTCTGTTTTCTTCACTTGGTTCTTCAGAATCTTTTCTTCTCTCTTCCAGATTTCCAACAGTACAGACTTTGTGGACTTTTACCGGAAGCTTCGCGTTGAAATTTTGAATCTTGTGTTACCCTTGTACTTTGTGTATTGAACTGTTTGCTGATCTTCGTTTGTTCCTCAAACTGGTAGGCGGCATATTGCAGATTCATCTATTTGTTGGTCGCAGTCTTACATTTGTAGCGTCTTTTCCTGAATTTCACTGTATTGTTCTGAGAACCTGTAACCTGCAACTATTTAGCAGACATGAATCAAAAGCACCTATTTATTTGCAATATAATTAAGAATGGGGAATATAATAATGAAAAATTCTGATATGAACAACTACCTGCAAAAAAGTCCCGAGGTGGTTGTATTACTATGGACCCTCTGACGATCAAGTTAGTCGAGGTATTTGGGCAGAGTTGCGGCCTATTGGATCAGAATTGCCTTACCTAAGTCGTATGAGAGAGGGGTTTATAGAGCGGCAGCCATGGGCTAGCGGGCGTGAGATTCTTGTCGGCCGTTACACCCCTGGCGTTGCGCCCGCGAGAATGGCGGGATCCACCGTTAATGAAGGGATACGCTCGTTAATGGGGGATGCGACGGCGAGGAATGTAGGATTGTGGGACGGCCGATATCTCGCGTTTGGCGAGTTTTGCGGAGCCGTGGTGGAGACGCCTGTGATCTGCGTTCTGGGTCGCCCAATAGAATCGAGGAATCTTAGATCGGCGAGGGATCGGAGGCGAGCGGGAGGCCGAGGAAGCTCGGCGCCATGATAGCTCGGAGACAAGTTGGGGTGGCTGAGGAAGCTCAGCGTGCAGGAGGGCTCGGAGGTGAGCCATTGGTTGTTTACAGGACTCTTCAGGGAATCCTCGGAGGTCGGGTCAAAACAGCGGGAAGATAGCCTGGGGGACACCTCCAATATGCAGCCGTCACCCTATTTCTGTGTGCATCGGGACGTGTCTTCTGCCACGTGTCATGATCTGGGGAGCTCTCACTTACGAGCATCATCATTAGCCCCCCACTCTCGTCCCGACCTATTTATGGGACGGGTTGAGAGTGGTCCGATCGGTTACCCGGGCTCAGTTCGTATTTGAAGACCTCGTCGACAGGGATTCTCGAGGCAATTAGGCGTATCTTTTGATGACATCAGCGGATCAGAGAGGAGATCGTGCATTAAAGAGGGAGTGTCGACTCAATCGTACGTTCTTTGAGGCACCAAGCCACGCGTCCGACGCCGGTTAGCTGACGTGACGGGTCGCCGCTATCCCCTGCGCTTGAAAGAATGCGCCCAATGGTCATGCGATACGTGGGACGTCGCCAGCTGTCAAGCGCGAAGCGCTGATTTGGCGGGAAACGATCTGCGTTGTCGGATGCGTTTGCCAAATGCTATAAATAGAGGTGGGATACCCTCAGGGTCCACACTTCGCTATCATTTCCCCGTCGCTGCGACAGTTAGCTCAGCGCTCTTCCCTTTAGGTTGGATCTCTCGTGCTCTTTTCTCGAAGGACTCCTTCTTTGACCCAGGTTAGATGTCTTCCTCTGGGGAGTCTGTTAAGATACTCAGGGTAGAGTCTGGGAAGCCTTCCGCTACTTCTTCCTCTGAGTCGGGTTCTCCCCGGGGAGTTAGGGTAACCCGTGCTTCCCGTGGTTGTGCGACAGGGATGGTCCTCAAAGCGTGTATCAGGAGTGCTCGTGACGCGTCCTCCCTACTGAGGAATGTGGACGAGCAACAATCCGGGCTCGCTTCCATATCCCCCTTATCTATTCGCTTCGCTTGGTTAGGGAGGGAGAGAGGACGGACCAAGTGCGGGGTAAGATGATGGTCGCTTAAAGGTCAAAAGTACCCACAAACATGCCCACTGCATGCACTTCTTCGATACGTTGCTCACATTTTGACCACAAATTCTACCATCGTATTGCGTATTGAACCCATGTTTTGCCAGGTTTCACCCTGGCATTGATCAATGCCGTTATTGGGGTGCGTTCACTAGCACTCGCGAATCGCTGGGTGAATAGTAGCTCCATCTCCGCAAATGTCTTGATAGAGTCATTTGGAAGTTCAGAATACCACTCGAACGCCGTCTCCGACAGGCTGCCGACAAATTGGCGGAGTAGAAGTTTATCATCACCTCCAGTGTTGCCCCATAGAGCCCTGAACTGGGCGACATGCTGATGCGGATTTCCCGTCCCTTTATATACATGGAATTTAGGGATCGTATATCCCGGCGGGTACCTTATTTGGTCATACCATCCTGGATATGGTCGTCCAGTTTTAACAATTTGCCCAGCCGCTTCATTCGCCTGATGAGCTCGTATTTGCTGAGCAATGTAATCATCCAGAGCAGCCTTGGAAATGGTCTCCTCCTTGGCTGCTGAAAGAGCCGGAGGAGGGTTCGATGATTCCCCTATGTCATCTTCAATGATAATCGAGGGGTCTTCAGCTGGAAGTTCTGGCTGTAACATCATCCCGGCCATATCTTGGAATAGAAGAGCCATTCGTTTTATGTTGGCCTCCTGTTCCGCGTCCTCTTTTTCTTTCCTCTCAATCATTCTTCGGAGGAATTCAGTATTAGTTTCTTGTTCCCGACGCTGCTCTGAGGTCTCTGGATTTTCTTTTGGCCCAGTGAGTGCGGCCATTGATGTCAGCATCTCCTGGAGTTTCTACTGCTGTTTTTCCTGAGCCTTCGTTATCGATCGGATAAGCGGTCGATGACCCGTGGAAGCACGGATTTCCTCTCTTCCGGAAGCCATATAAACGGTATGTGTTACCATACCCCCAGACTTGGAGCGTTTAGACTCAGCGTCTTTGCGGTTTGCCGCGGTCACAGGGGCTTTCTCCGGCTTCCTTCTCTTATGATCGGTTGATGTTGAGGGAGCCGTTGCAGCGGGCACCCAGACGGATGACATCTTCTGTGGTACCACGGGATGGCTCTTTTCTTACCGAGCTTTAAGCTTCTTTGGCCGGCGAGAGTAGTCCTGGTTAATCACCGATTCCTGGACCTGTCGCCAGACTTTGTAAATTTTGGAAGAAAGCCGCTGAGGGGGCTGCTCCAACTTCTTTTCTGTAGTAATCTCCATAGGTGGAGGAGATCTCTTCAACACGGCAGTCGAAGAGTTCTTGCGAACCCTCCTAAGCAGCTCAAAACTGTTCCCAGTTGGAACAGCAGCATTGATTTCCACCATGGTAACTGGTGGAGTCAATCCGGAAGAGGAATTGCCCCCAGCCTTCCTTACTCGACGCCAGTAGTGACGTCGAGCGTGTCGTGCGGTTGGGATTGTCTCAGCTGTAGGGGTGACTTCCTCATGCCCCCTGTTTTGGCGAAGGGTTGTCGCCGGCGTCAGCCTCTTAAAGTCCGGTGTCCGTTGAGAAGTAATATCCAACCTGTTAAAGACAGACCTCTAGGAAGGGGAAGCATCTTTGAGGACTTCGCCTGGAGCAGGAGCCGGAACAGTCAGCCTTGTGAAGACCGACCCTTTGGCAGGAGAAGCCGCCTTGATGACTTCATGAGCAGGAATAGCTATCCGCTTAGGGATAACTCTTTCCGGTATCGCGGGCTTCTTCATGGGACCAAATGAGCTTTGGCCGAGTCTGTCAAAGACTGAGGCATTGGAGCCGGACGACCCGTTGAGAGGGGCCGCAGTAGTGGTAAGTCGATAAAAGACCAACTTCTTTGGGGCTTCTTGCACTGGCATTGGGGCACTAAAGTTCATGGGTGGGATCATGGTCCCAAAGAACAGCCCAGTGGTGGCCTGAGTTACTTGCTCCACTGGCACTTTGAACAGGGAGGCCGCTTGGGGCCCATAAGTCACTCTTCCGGACGGGACGGAGCGAGAGTTGCAGTTGCAGTTAGTGTAGGTTGAAGCCATTGATCTTCTGTTTTCTGCACGGAGCAAAACCAAATCTTAGTACCTCGAACCCAAAGGCAACCATATCAAACCGCGATTCGTTCGCGAACACGACATACGAAGTGTAGAGTGGAAAGAGGAAAAGGTCCCACCAGGCGTGCCAGAATCTGTTCCCCGCTGAAACACGAGGACGCGACCGCGCGGGTCCGTCTCGTCTGAATTTCGAGGCAGATGCTAATTGGTGCTATCCGTGTTCCTCTCCGAAGATGCCAAGTTGATTTATGACACCGTATATCGAAGGTTTAAACGGATGCAGTCGATGTAGCAGACTTCGTCAGATTCCCCCTCATTTGAGGGGTTTTTGATTGTGGGGACGCTCTTCCCTGCAGGCGCAAGCCCCTGCAGTTAATTACGCTACCGCGTCGCAGTAACAACTTTCTCCTTCTCCAGATGGTCACTTCGTGTAGTGGGTGTTTGTTTTGTTTTTAGTTGCCCATGGATTGTATACGGAGACTAATTTATGTTGTCGCCCGTAGGGCGTGGATTAGTCCAAATCCGTATTTTCTTAGATTTGGGTTTGGGGTTGGGTTTAAGGATACGTTAGTCTCATTTGAGACTAAGATCAACTTAAACGTTTGTTAAGGATACGTTGGTCTAATTTTAGACTAAGATCAACTTAACGGGATCGTTTAGATCCAACAAAAGAGCATTTGGACTCTATTGTTTAGTTTAGGAATATTGCGGTCGATTAGTTTAAGGACATTATGGTCCAATGTTAGTTTAAGGACATCTCGGTCCATAATTAGTTTAAGGACATTACGGTCTGTTGTTAGTTTAAGGACATCTCGGTCCATGGGTTTTAAAGGACCCCACAGTCTGAGGTTAAGGACATCATAGTCCATGGGTTTTAAAAGACCCTACAGTCCGAGGTTAAGGACATCATAGTCCATGGGCTTAAGGACCCCACAGTCCGTAGTTTAAAGACGTCATAGTCTATGAAATATATGGTTGTTGGGACCCGTCACCTCTCTAAAGACGTTGAAGGATTACAACGACATATATCAAAGGGGTTCGGAGATGTACCCTTGAACCAAAGTTGATTGGGAAATCTGTAGTCCACTTTGGGATTAAGATCAATCGATTGGATTATGAGCACATGGGCTCAGTTGAATCTGAATTGAGGACTTATGGCCAACTTGGGTTAAGTCCAATCGAGTTAAAATGTTTAACATTTGTCTTGGGCTGTTGAGCCTTTATTTGGGCTTGACCCTTTTAATAATGCTAAGCATTGCCTTGCGTTCTGGCAATATTTTGTCTTTTATTGAGTGCTGGGCATTCATCATAGCTCTGTGGCTTATTAAGGAACAATTAATGTTCTATGAGCACACACGTGAGTGATACGTGGTGCGCTTGGCGCTTTGCGCCAGTCAAAGAGCGCAGTGCGCTTCTGCCGAGTAGCGCACACGTGAGGGACACGTGTCGCACTTGGCGCTGAGCGCCAGATGATGGACGCATTGCGCCAGTTTATAAGCGCAGAGCGCTATTAGTTCAGTGGCGCATATGTAATTGACACGTGGTGCGTCTGGCGCTGAGCACCAGCCCATGAGCGCAGTGCGCTATTTCAAGAGCGCAAAGCGACACGTGTCGCGCTCGGCGCTGAGCGCCAGTCTAAAAGCGCAGAAGCGCAGTTCCAGAGCACAAAGGCGCATATGATCAATTTTATGATCTAAAAGAGAGACTTTGTCTTAAGATTCTAAGAACAAAAGTTTTTCAATCTCTTATGTTGATGAAAGGCTTTGCCTTTATGGATCTATGATCTGTGAGGAAGAGGTAAATTCTTTTTTTATTTTATGATGAGGTCCTTTTGATCTCTTTGTAAAAGACTTTTTGTCTTTGTAGATCTATGACCTGTTAAAGAAGTGAATCCTTCTTTTTAAATTAATTACGAGATGATTTCATCTCTCTGTTCATCACCATTCTTTTTTACCTTGAAGAAAGAAAATCTTCTTCTGAGAGCTTGCTCTTTTTCTTTGAATTTCTCAAAGTTTATGGGGAGGTTTCTCTCTATACTTCTGTATATGAGACTTGAAGTCTAGGGGTCTTTATATAGGGTAAGCTGATCATTTCAATCAGTTAAGGAGATCTTTTCTCCAATTAATTTGGGGAATTTCCCATCGTTGGATTTTTGATCCAAGGGCTTCTGATTTACAGAAGGTAATTTTCTTGTTTTTAACAAAGATTGGGAAATCTTCTAAACAGAATTTATTCTGTCTTTTGGTAATTTTTAATCACCATTGGATCATTAATCCAACGGTGCTCTGATTTACATAGCACAATTTTGTTATTTGGAAAGATTTTGAGAAATCTTTCCTTAACAGAATTTAATTCTGGTCAATTAATGATTTATCATTATTATTAGATCTTTGATCTAATGGTGGGGAGCTTTTAGTTCCAGCGCTAGCGCACTCGTGCTTTGCACGAGGCGCGCTGCTTAGGGCGCAGCGCACCTAGCGCTAGCGCACACATGTTTTGCACGTGGCGCGCTGCTTAGGGCGCAGCGCACTTGGCGCTGCATCTGAAGCGTTGCTTCATTTCAAAATTTAAATTTCAAACAGAGCTTTGCTCTGATTGGGGGAAACAGACCTTAAGGCCGCAACTTCGGCTACCGATGCTGGCGTGGAGCATATCGAGGTCCTCCCCGGTCCCGAAACCTGAGCCTTTCTGCCTTCTCTCTTTTTTCTGGAATTTTGTAAGCCTTCGGGAAATTTTGTAAGGCTGGGGAGCCTATAATACCTTTGTAAAAAACTCCCGAGTTGTGAATAAAACCGTTTTGCAAATTTTTGTGTGAAAATGTTTTCATTTGTGTTAGCCTGTTAGCGTTTTCCTCGCCTGACGAGCCACGTGCTAGGTCGGCGACCGGTCCTTTAGTGGGCGATCACACGTCGACTGAAGTCTAATTATCTGTCTTAAGTGTGAAAAGGCTGTTGGAGATAGTGCCCTCAGAGTCAATTATTGGATCACAGGCGCGTGATTGCAATGATTGAGGCGAGGACCTATCCCAGTAGGACAGTCTTACTCGAGATGATAGTATGCTATCTGGTTTATCTTTATCATCGTGTACTGCTTTAGGTGACCTTACGAGTCGCTATTACACGTTGATAGAGCCCCTAGGATTCTTGCTTGACTACCAGCAGTATGAGGGCGATCATATACGTGAGAGCTGGAGTCTATAAGCACATCCTTAAAAGGTCCCTAGTCGTGGGAGTTTCGAGACTGGGCATCGATACTCCAGAGTAGACTAGTGTATACAGTCGAGACCCCGTCGAGGGGCGGTGGCCGGTCTTACAAGCCACTGGTGTCAGTTGGTTCACCTAAGATGTATACAGGTGCTCATTGGGTTATGAGTACACCGGACAGGACTCGCCGGGAGCCTGCTAGTTGGGATTATACCAGACGTCAGATAGCAGTTCCCAGGTGACATGTGTACGGGTTAGTTCATCGACCTGAGATCGTCATTTGTCTCGTGTGAGTTCCCACTGTGCTTTGATTACTACCCTACCACGGCTCAAAGGAGTCGTGCAAACAGGTTTTAGTTGGGTACAGTCCCGAGCCACATGGAGGCAGTGAGCGGATCTGCAGGGGTTTGTCTCTCCCAGTATTGGGGATGAGGTCGCGCTGTGTCTAGGAGAGCCAGAACATGAAAAGTCCTTGGCCAAGGCAGGAGATTTGCTGGTAGGTATTCCAGTAGTATCTCAGGGTGTTCTGGGCTACACTCCGACACGACTTGTACCGCTATTGGGGGTCTGACTTTCACCAACCCCCTAGGCCTGCCATGCGATGCTCATAGACGAACGGACCGGACTGTACGGATATTGTCACTGACAGGCTCAGTAGGGTGTCAGGATGAGTTCGCTCGTCGACGTCCCTTTTGGTCAGTACCTGCTAGCCCGTTACGTATTGGCTAATACCTCTGACGTGCTAGTGGTTAAATCCACAGCCATAGTATTGACGAGTCTTTAGAGTCCACCACACTCAGTTACTCAAGTTTCGGGCGAAACGCTGTAGAGGCCGTATGGAGATATGGCAGGGTTCGATCAGATACGTGCGGTATTGCACGAATCGTGATCGGACGGTTTTTACTAGCCGGCTTTGGCTTAAGCCGGATCCTAGTATTAGATAGTGTAGATTTTGTCTCTTTGCATTTGTGTTCAGTGGGAATACAAATGCAGGCATGTATTTGCAGTAGCGGGGTTTTCCTGTAATTTATTACGGGATCAGTTTTCTGGAGTTGCCAGTTTGCATTCCATTCCGGGCGGTTTTCTTTTATTCCTTCACGGCCGGACTTTCCGTTGGAGGGTGTTATTTGTACATTTGCAAATAACATCTTGTGAGGGGCTTTCTTGCATTTGTGGCTATATGATGAGACTAGCATCATGATGAGATTCTTTTATGGTCTTTTCCTTGGCTTTTCTTGTGATGGTTTTGTGAAAAGATTTAGATGAGAAATGAGTGTGACCTTTTGATAATTATCTTTTTCTTTTCTCCATGATCATTTTTGATTCCTTGATCTCCACCATGGAGAAAGGGGGCCGGCCATCTTTTTGGGCAAGAGGGGAGAGATGAGAGGAAATTTCATTTGGTGTGGAAAATATATCATCTCATTTTGTTTGCTCCAAAAATCAAAAACCCTTCTCCAAAGTTCTTGATTCCTACATCCATGGCAACTTCTAAAACCCTAAAGAGACAACCCACTACACTATGTCTACAGCAAACCTTGGACGCGTCGGCTAGCCAACTTCGCGCCCGAGTTGCCTCGGTCAAGAGGTGGGAGCCCGTAAAAGATTCCGGCTACGTGGTGCCCTTTCCGACGAGGAGGTGATGGACGGAGTTTCCGCGGGAGATCGGAGTGGAGACGAAGACCGAAGGACACGGATCGCTTGGTATACTTCTCTACCCGTATTTTACTTTGCTAGTAGCTAGGTTAGTGGCCCGATCCGGGTGAAAAGTGCGCAGTGGTGCCGGTTTGCTAGTTTGCAAAGTTTTTGTTTCCGCGTTTCCGGCGTCGGATCGACGGCCGGGGTGCCGCCGCGGACTTACATTGGTATCAGAGCCACGCCATTAACCTACCTAGCTTGCTCTAGTATGTTTAATGCCTCGATCGATCAAAATCCCAAAAAACGTATTTTCACATGCTCAGTTTCTGTCGAAATTTTTTCAGCTCCAAAAATTTTTCATGTTGTCTCAGAATACTATGCATGGATATAGAAGCAATCTATGAAAATTTGGTCGCGCGATCTCTCCATACCGCCGCGGAACCGCGGCCAAACCCATGCTTGGGCCGCGGTTCCGCCGCGCTTTTGATTGATCATTTGATCAAAATTTTGCAGATTGCTCCTGAGTTGGAAATAGGGGTTTTAGGATATTCTTTTTGGGCCCAGATTTTCTGTAAGTGCTACAGTACTACTTGGGGCCTACTTGATAAAATTTGTTCGATCGGATATTTTAAACATGCTAGTTCACAGTATTTACATTATATCTGCGACCGTGAATGTCATTCGATCGGTAAATCCAGTCTATCTGCTATAGCCCTTTTAGACGGATTTGCGAACGTGACATTCACGTTGATGTTCTGTGTTGTGCTGTGTTGTTGCGGATCGGTCGTGGGGATAGCCTGGTTGCAGTGGTAGTACAGTTTTGTTTTATATGTACATTTGATATTGCGGGGCGAGCGTCCGACATGTGGACTGCCGTCACTGCCTGTTTGTATTATTCTTTTGGGGCACGACCAGGTTGCGGTCGATGTACCCCTTGTATGTATATTTTACTTTCTGTACCAGGTTTACCCCGCGGAGGGGTGCACGGACAGCCGGGTTCTAGAAGGCAACGAGCCCGCATCTCATGGCATTGAGACGGAGGGAGCTTTACTCTAGAATTGGCGGGCTGTTCGCCGCACTCGTAGGGGGTACAGGTTGGCCCAAGGAGGGGTGCCCAAGTTACCGAATTCCGTGAAGTGCTGGGTGGTCCATTCACGTTACTGAAGGGGGCTGCCTCGCTTCAGGTTTTGGCGGGTGACTTGCCGCGCCCGTAGGGGTCTAGGATTTTCATTGCACAGGCTATCCTCACGACCAGGGGAACGTCGGGTTTTCAGCAGCGGCTCTGTGAAACCCGGGGCTTCCAGATATCTGTATTGTTCTGTGATACTGTACATTTCTATGATGTTGCATTTTATCACGCCTTGAGCGAAAATTATATATTATATATATACTAGTAGATGTTGTATATCCGCACTAGTCCAGTCCCCGCTCTGTCGTTAGTTAAGTAACCTAACGGGTGATGACGGGACCCAGTGGCGAATGCGGATGGCATATACGTACGTTATTATTTTCGTTCTTTATTGGTGTGATCAATTGATGGGACTGCGTTGATTCGGATCAATGCAAGATAAACAAACCTTTTCTGATGTTGTTGGAACATTTTTTCAAAAGCTGTTATTGCAAGGGCGTTCTCTTTTGTTTTGCATCGTGGTATTCAGTTGGAATATCCTGCTCCTCAGTCGACGAGGCAAAGGCCGAGATCCCTTCATCGGGAGTGACCCCTTGGACAAAAGTTTGCGTCAGGGCAATAACTTCACTATAGCCGATTACTTTTGCTTTGCATCGTGATATTCAATTGGAATATCCTGCACCTCATTCTACGGGGAAAGAGCCGAGATCCCTTCACCGGGAGTGACCTCTTTAGCAAAGGTTTTCGTCACTATATTTTTCTAAAAAGCTATGCAGTTCCTTCAACGATATCAAGTTCATTACGTTAAAAGTTTTTCGCCAAAAACTAGACGTAGCCCTCCGTCATTTCTTACAAGTATTACTTAGTATTCGTGCTGCGTTTGTTGACTGTGTCAAGGCGTAGTGTGTGGTAGCTAAGTGGTGTTTGTTTGTAGCATATTAATGGGATTGGTTAGGACAGTCGTGCGGCCTTGTTGACTGTGTCAAGGGCTCGTACGGGTGGGTTTAATGCAATCCAGGATAATGACGGGTTGAACTTGACTAGGACTCTTTGATTTGTTGACTGTGTCGAGGTCACTTGGGTCCTAGGGATAAAAATCACATCGGGAGTTTCAAAAGAACTGAAACTTGCCAGATATGCGCATACCTTCTGGAGTGTGATAACGTGAGCGGATTCCGTCACGTTATCATGCGATGATGGTTGGATCCCGATTCCCACTGATGAGTTGGTTTACTCCTCGGGTGATCCCGGCTAATTCTTCTTTCAGGTTTGGGGAAGAATTTGACGTTACAGTGGGAGGTTTCCAGATTAGATAAAGTGATAACCATTCTGATCTAGGTTAGAGTGCACGCTGAGTGTTTCTTTTCTCTCTCTCTTTGGCAGCGACCATTGACTCGACCCTAGACTATGACTCGGTGACCAAGTTGACCGAACCTTCTTAACACTGGCTTTTGGATTGTCAGAGTTGCAGACCTCATTGCCACTCCTACTTTTACCCTTTTCTCCAGGACACCCAGTATTACTACGAACGTCCACTTCCATTGGACAAAACCATCGTATGGTTATATACGAACTCGAAGGAATTCGAGGATGGTTTCCAGTTCTGGAGAAAATGAATAGGACTATTCAGTTGTCTTTTCCTCTTACCTTCTCTCTGGTTGCGAGTACTCCTTGGTTTAGGAGATAGTACACCTATTACGCAAATTGGATAGTCTCCTTCCAAACCTTAGGCTGGTGCCGAACGGTAGGGAATGAAGAAAACCAATTAGCCTAAACGGTGTACAGAAGGTATTAAGTTAAGACAAAGAAAGGGATTAGTAAGAGGGCAAAGTAAATTGCGACCGCTATTCACGACCAAACCAAGTATTCTTCGCCAATCCTAAATCTCCTTTGTATTTCTCCAGGACACTCCGTATCACTACGAAGATCCCAAGTTTATTGGATAATCCATCGTATGGTTATATACGAACTCGAAAGGAACTTGTTCCAGTTCGGGGATGGATCCTGGTTCAGGAGAAATAGGAATTAAGTTCATTCGGTTGTCTTTTATCTTCACCTTCTCTCGCATTGCGAGTGCTCCTACGATTAGGACAGTACACCCATTATGCTTATTGGATAGTCTTCTTCCAAACCATAGGTTGGTGCCGAACGGTAGGGAAGGAAGAAAACCATTTGGCCTAAAGGGGTGTACAGAAGGTAATGACTCAAGACATATAAAGGGATTTGGAGAGATGGCAAAGAAATATACGGTTATAGTTGTGAATCTGGATAATGGAACATGCATTACTAGGAATACCAGGATACCCCATCGAAACATTTCAATGTTTTAGTTTCACTGTGTACTGTTAACAGAAAACTGATTTCCCAATTAGACACTTGCTCCAGGGTATGTATTTACCAGGTTTGATTCTCTCATCTGTATGGTTTTACAGATGATGAGTGTGAGTAAGTTATTGGGAATTAGGTGATCATCCTCATTATATCGGAATTCGTTGTAATTGGTGATATTTGAGGAAGTC
The DNA here is from genome assembly GCA_030015575.1 of Agapanthus africanus. Lineage (NCBI taxonomy): Eukaryota > Viridiplantae > Streptophyta > Magnoliopsida > Asparagales > Amaryllidaceae > Agapanthus > Agapanthus africanus. The sequence goes on along the minus strand of CM057340.1, from coordinate 749,256,439 downwards.
ACCTGGGTTGTTTGCCGGTCGGCAAATATTTGGTTTTGAATATCCGTTGTTGTGCACCAATTTCAAATTAATATATCTGTACGTCTATTTTTATAGAGTGAGACATACCTTTTTGAAATTATGTCTATGACATTTACCTATACCAGTGGATGGTTAGGTAAGGAGCATTGAACAGCGGTGTAATTCTTCTTAACCAAAAAATACAGTTTTTAACCTACGACACACAGTGAATGAGTCATTTGACTCAAGGGACTTGTACAGAGTATTGTATATTGTCCAGTGTCCATTAGGACAGAGGGGTTGGTCCTCGTACTGTATTCTGTTTACTTATGACTTTTCTAGTTCTTAGACATGTGTTTCGTAGAAACACAGGGTCTAAGTTTTGAGGAGTTATGGGTATAAAAGTAAAGTAGAGAACCAGGTATTGCAAGTATCGGGATTCTTCAAGGTGATCGAAGATGTAGATACTTGTATAAGGTATTCAGTTGATAGTAATGGTTGAGAGAACTTGCTTCTTTTTCAGGTTACTCATAATTGAAAGCATTCCTAAGTTGAGTAAGGATGATCGGCCTCCTTCCATTTAGTTGACATGCACTGGAGACAGTTGCATGATTTAAATCTGGTTCAATTAAATCAGTGCCTCTGTTTCTATATTGGATATAGAACAGTTCATATCTTGACATTGTTAAGATACGGGGAGTTGTCCGGCTTATGCTTAAAACCAGACTCTGGATAACTCAAGGCACGTTTCAGTAATGGCTGTTTGTGGGTTGACCCGGGCTATGACGAGGGTTGACTTTCTACCATCTGGAAGATCAATAGTGATATTGTTCTTGACTCGCCACAGTTTTAATAAAAATGGACTTTTTCAGAAAACAGTAGTGGGAGTATGGTAGAACTGGAAGTGATTCCAGAACCGCAAACGATTACTGAAGATTTGATAAAGAACCTAAAGATTCAATCTGGTTTGACATTCCATTGGCCACTCCGCAGATATGGTGGGTAACCTCAGGCACCCGAGAGGTACTTCGGTATGCTCAAGGACGGTGGCAGGGAGGTTCTTGTTTACCCAGACTTGACATTGCTGTTGTTCCAGACTGTGAGACCCGGCAGGAGGATGAGTATAGCGTCGTTCTAAACTAGCTTTAGAAGTGTATGCCTATATGACTCTGCCAGAGGGTTATCATAGTCAGTGGGAGCAGCGGAAGCATTGGTGGACATCAGGCTTATGTCTATTTATAGACTAAAGCAGATATAGCGGAGATAGATCATCTATTTCTGATGTGACAGTCATAGGTTTGACTTCATCAGAAAAGGGGATGGATCTGTTAAGAAGGTAGTAGGGTGTGATGTCCTGTTATTTGACGACATACACAGAGTAGGAAGTGATATTCCTATACTACGATCGGTTATATGTTGGTCGTCACACAGTGTTTTCTCCACATATGACTTGGATATTATATCAGACATTCTGGTCACTAGATCTATAGTTTTAGATCTAGATTTGGTGGTTTCCCAATCTGGGTACTTGGACAGCATTCTAAGAGTATTTAGAATGGACGACTCCTGGCACGGTAGTATACCTGCAGGTGATGGAGTCACCCTCTCTAAAGGTGTCTTACAAACTAAAGGGGAGAGGGATGTGCATGATTGGCAGATCACTTGCTTAGGCAATTGAGTCAATCGTGAGATGTCAAGTACCACACCAGATGTTGTTCTTGCAGTAGGTGCAATAAATTGATATTAATCCAATTCTGGAGAAACGATCGGAAGCAGTTTTAGAACATAAGTTGATGTTCTAAAGATATGATAACAGCATTCTCCTTCGGGAGACAGTTATCATTCCAGGCTTCCAAGGTGACCTGGATGGAAGAGTGGCTGTCAGAGTTATAGTTTTCTCTCTGACGAAGGGCAGGACAGCTGGTCCAAGCAGATACTGAGGGAAGGCATGGCGCAGGACACTGATTAAGTTCAGTTGTCGATACAGTCTAAGAAGTTTGGATTTGGAGTTCATTTATGAGCTGGGTCCCATCAGACATCCAGACATTCTAAGACAGGTATTGCTCATTTCGGGAGATGGCTTTCTCCGCGAACTAGAGATAAAGAGAGACATAGAAAGAAACACCACAGCGGATCCACTCACTGAGGCTATTCCTCGAACGCAATAGTTTCGCAAATGAGCTTTGTGAGACTAACTAGTAGAGGAGTTGGGTGTTCGGTATCACACGGGCTGTGAGTATGCGACATCGCAATAATTAGCCTTGAGTGCAAGTGGGAGATTGTTGGAGATAGTGCCCTCAGAGTCAATTATTGGATCACAGGCACGTGATTGCAATGATTGAGGCGAGGACCTATCACAGTAGGACAGTCTTACTCGAGATGATAGTATGCTATCTGGTTTATCTTTATCATCGTGTACTGCTTTAGGTGACCTTACGAGTCGCTATTACACGTTGATAGAGCCCCTAGGATTCTTGCTTGACTACCAGCAGTATGAGGGCGATCATATACGTGAGAGCTGGAGTCTATAAGCACATCCTTAAAAGGTCCCTAGTCGTGGGAGTTTCGAGACTGGGCATCGATACTCCAGAGTAGACTAGTGTATACAGTCGAGACCCCGTCGAGGGGCGGTGGCCGGTCTCACAAGCCGCTGGTGTCAGTTGGTTCACCTAAGATGTATACAGGTGCTCAGTGGGTTATGAGTACACCGGACAGGACTCGCCGGGAGCCTGCTAGTTGGGATTATACCAGACGTCAGATAGCAGTTCCCAGGTGACATGTGTACGGGTTAGTTCATCGACCTGAGATCGTCATTTGTCTCGTGTGAGTTCCCACTGTGCTTTGATTACTACCCTACCACGACTCAAAGAAGTCATGCAAACAGGTTTTAGTTGGGTACAATCCCGAGCCACATGGAGGCAGTGAGCGGATCTGCAGGGGTTCGTCTCTCCCGGTATTGGGGGTGAGGTCGCGCTGTGTCTAGGAGAGCCAGAACATGAAAAGTCCTTGGCCAAGGCAGGAGATTTGCTGGTAGGTATTCCAGTAGTATCTTAGGGTGTTCTGGGCTACACTCCGACACGACTTGTACCGCTATTGGGGGTCTGACTTTCACCAACCCCCTAGGCCCGCCATGCGATACTCATAGACGAACGGACCGGACTGTACGGATATTGTCACTGACAGGCTCAGTAGGGTGTCAGGATGAGTTCGCCCGTCGACGTTCCTTTTGGTCAGTACCTGTTAGCCCGTTACGTATTGGCTAATACCTCTGACGTGCTAGTGGTTAAATCCACAGCCATAGTATTGACGAGTCTTTAGAGTCCACCACACTCAGTTACTCAAGTTTCGAGCGAAACGCTGTAGAGGCCGTATGGAGATATGGCAGGGTTCGATCAGATACGTGCGGTATTGCACGGATCGTGATCGGACGGTTTTTACTAGCCGGCTTTGGCTTAAGCCGGATCCTAGTATTAGATAGTGTAGATTTTGTCTCTTTACATTTGTGTTCAGTGGGAATACAAATGCGGGTATGTATTTGCAGTAGCGGGGTTTTCCTGTAATTTATTACGGGATCAGTTTTCTGGAGTTGCCAGTTTGCATTCCGTTCCGGCCGGTTTTCTTTTATTCCTTCACGGCCGGACTTTCCGTTGGAGGGTGTTATTTGCACATTTGCAAATAACATCTTGTGAGGGGCTTTCTTGCATTTGTGGCTATATGATGAGACTAGCATCATGATGAGATTCTTTTATGGTCTTTTCCTTGGCTTTTCTTGTGATGGTTTTGTGAAAAGATTTAGATGAGAAATGAGTGTGACCTTTTGATAATTATCTTTTCCTTTTCTCCATGATCATTTTTGATTCCTTGATCTCCACCATGGAGAAAGGGGGCCGGCCATCTTTTTGGGCAAGAGGGGAGAGATGAGAGGAAATTTCATTTGGTGTGGAAAATATATCATCTCATTTTGTTTGCTCCAAAAATCAAAAACCCTTCTCCAAAGTTCTTGATTCCTACATCCATGGCAACTTCTAAAACCCTAAAGAGACAACCCACTACACTATGTCTACAGCAAACCTTGGACGCGTCGGCTAGCCAACTTCGCGCCCGAGTTGCCTCGGTCAAGAGGTGGGAGCCCGTAAAAGATTCCGGCTACGTGGTGCCCTTTCCGACGAGGAGGTGATGGACGGAGTTTCCGCGGGAGATCGGAGTGGAGACGAAGACCGAAGGACACGGATCGCTTGGTATACTTCTCTACCCGTATTTTACTTTGCTAGTAGCTAGGTTAATGGCCCGATCCGGGTGAAAAGTGCGCGGTGGTGCCGGTTTGCTAGTTTGCAAAGTTTTTGTTTCCGCGTTTCCAGCGTCGGATCGACGGCCGGGGCGCCGCCGCGGACTTACAAAGGCCGGTGTAAGGTTGGTGTCCTTATGGCCCCAGAGTCGAGGTGGCGATGGCTCACTTAAGGTACATCGGTTGGCTCTTTCGAGTAGAAAGGCATAGATTTGCCTATTCCTTTGAGTCGGACCGGTGACCACTTCTCTTGGACTGAGTTAGACAAGAGTTTAGTCCAGGTTGGTCAGCGTTTGCCAAGGGTGAGGTCTTCTGATCCTTGGGGTCGGCGGGTAGTAAACCACCAGCCAGGGATGGGTCGAGCAGGGAAGCTGCTCGATGGCCTCTTTAGGAAGGCTTTGGATCCTTAGCGTCGATGGGTAGTAAACTACCAGCCATGGATTGACCGAGCAGTGAAGCTGCTCGGTGGCCTCTTGGGGAGGGCTTTGATCCTTGGCGTCGATGGGCAGCAAACTACCAGACATGGATTGAACGAGCAGTGAAGCTGCTCGGTGGCCTCTTGGGAAGGGCTTTAATCCTTGGCGTCGGTGGGTAGCAAACTACCAGCCATGGATTGACCGAGCAGTGAAGATGCTCGGTGGCTTCTTGGGGAGGGCTTTGATCCTTGGCGTCGGTGGGTAGTAAACTACCAGCTATGGATTGACCGAGCAAGGAAGTTGCTCGGTGGCCTCTTGAGGAGGTCTTTGATCCTTGGCGTCGGTGGGTAGCAAACTACTAGCCATGGATTGATCGAGCAGTGAAGCTGCTCAATGGCCTCTTGAGGAGGGCTTTGATCCTTGGCGTCGGTGGGCAGCAAACTACCAGCCATGGATTGAACGAGCAGTGAAGCTGCTCGGTGGCCTCTTGGGAAGGGCTTTGATCCTTGACGTCGGTGGGTAGCAAACTACCAGCCATGGATTGACCGAGCAGTGAAACTGCTCGGTGGCTTCTTGGGGAGGGCTTTGATCCTTGGCATCGGTGGGTAGTAAACTAATAACCATGGATTGACCGGGCAGAGAAGCTGCTCGGTTTCGTGAGGTGTCGGTCGTCCTCCCTCGACGCGCAGTAATCCGGTAGAGTGACCGTCGCGGGCGACACATGGTAGAAACGCATAGGTGGGGCGAGGTGTTCCAAGATCCGCGTCGTTCTGACTACGGTTGGACGAGAAATACGGGATGCCCGCCACATAGCGGTACAGTATTAGAAGAGCCGAGAAAATCCCAGGATTCGCGCCCACGCGCGCGCAAATTTTGGCCCTTAGGGGATTCTGTAGAGGCTATAAATAGAGGCGGAGATGGGTTCCTTTCCGCATCTGTCACGCCCCGCTTCCCGGTGTACGGTGAAGTGGACGCGACGAGGTCCACTACGTATATACTTAGAAGTACATACGCTAAGCGTATCTAAGCAATATAAAAGTAAATCACAAGAGACAAGAGATATAGAAATAACAGCAACTTTATTAATAACATTCTTTTGTACAATGCATGAAAAGTAAATACAACTGAAATGAAAAGCGATGCATAAACAGTGGCATAACAGGAAATGAAAATACTGAATAGAACAAGGTACAATGTCTAGTGCTCAGGGTCTTCGTGAAACTGCTCCAAGTCTTCACCGGTGGGCTCGATCTCTGCTGGGTCCAAAGCACCTGATGACATTCAAAGAAGAAAGAAATAGAATATCGTCAGCGAACAGGTCGCTCGGTAAGTCCCAAAGATAAAGAAGAATTAGAAAAGACAGAATAAGAGGTATTTTCTAAAGAGATTGTAAAATATTGTAGAATATTGTGTTAACGTTGTTGTTTGTAGCTTGGTACAGAAGGATGCCAGTGTATACTAGAGGGGTCTCTATATGCTAGAGAGCAGGGCAAACGGAATATACAAGGAACCGTTAAGCCACGGTACAACAGTAACGGAATATAGGTTAGGTGTCTTAATCTGACCACCTCGTGCCACCTTTAACACCTTCCGTATCAATCTACCCCTTAAACCCCGTAGTGTTTTTATAGTATTGTTGTATTGAATTGTGTAAGTTGGATGACTGACCAAACCATGATATCAGTAAACAGATTGTAACTGCATAATCAGGTAAATGGTATAACGGGATAATGGATGTATATCTATGGTTTGATTCAGTCAAGTTGTATAGATTGTTAACTGGATTCTGGGATTCATATGTTCATATTGAGTTGGAATATTAAAGAATATAGATTGACTTGAATCATATTCAAGTCAGAAATAATCAGACTCAAACCCGAGTCAGACTAAAAGAAATGTAAGTCGAAGTTCTATATTTGTTAGGGTCATTATTGTAATTTATAAAACTTGAGGGGGTTTTATGTAAAAATACTTTTGTATAGTTTTTAAGATACATCTCAAGTATTTATTATTCGTCTTTATTGTTATAATGAGTGTGATTTTATTTTGTGATATTTCTAGTGAAAATATCCTAATTACATAAATAAAGGTATTAATTTGTAATATTGATTTAATTGAAATTCATGGTATTTTAATGTAACTTTTAATCTTGTAATTTTTAGGAAAAGGTGAAAACTTTATCTTATAATAAAATAGGTGTTCAAATGATAAATATACATATGTTTATACAAGAAAAAATTTTAATAAATATTTTATTTTCCAAAAATCTCATTTTTCTTAAATGTCGTATTTTAAACCTTTCGAGAGCGAATGCTCCTTGCGGAGGTCTGAATATCGCACTACTAAGCCCGAGGGTGCACGATAAACCGTACTATCCCTAACGAGTTCCCCAAAGGTGGGTTGTAGTGGCGCTTTGCAAAGATTTAATAAATACTAGTCATTTAGAAAACGGTTTTATAAAGATAAGGTATTTATTTGTAAAAGGGTATAAATTTCCGTATTTTAGATTCTAGGGTTTCCTAAGCCAACTAGCCTATTTCTAATTGGTCTAAACGACAAGTCATTAGAAGCCTCAAATCGTCTCTTCACCGCCAATTGTGGCCAGGTAAGTACAAATGAGAAAAGGAGGGATCCGCTCACGAATCGTGAGACGGGCCTTTTAAAGTTACATTTTCTCACTTGCCTAGCCTAGACACCACAAAGTCAGGTTTAGATAAACGATCGATGTCCATAACTTATCGTATTTTTCTATTAAAAGATGTTGTTTTAAAATTGTATATAATCTAGAACTTTTAGAAAAGTTTATAAAAAAATGGTATTTTAATGTAAAATCTTGTTTTATCGTATTCTAAGTTTTCAAAGTAGCGTGTTATGATTGCATATGAGTGTGTGAGGAGGTAGGTCATTACCTCGTGATCTACTTTAAGGTATAGTAAAGTTTATGGGTTAAATATGATAGATTAAACATGGTGGCATTAAAGTGAAAGAATACGGTATATTGAAAAGGCTATCATTTCATGTGTGAAAACTTGGTCAAATTAATTTTTAAGTGATTAGTAGTCAACATGAAGATGTTTAAGCATTATGGAATTAGTGATAAGTGAGATTTGATAGAAAACCGAATCGGAAATCGGGTTGTTCCGATTTCCGTCGGGTTTATAAAATCGTATTTTTATGAAAGAAAAGAAGGATAGAAAAGGGGGACTTACGGGTTTGGACAACGCTAGAGAGTGAGAGGAAGGTAGTGGGTTTGCCGGTGCGTCGAATCGTCGTTGAGAGGTCCTAGCACGATCACCGGGATTTCGCCGTCGATTTCGTCAGCGCTTCGCCTTTCGCTCGTTTTCTAACGTACCAAGTTCTCTTGGAATTTTGGGAAAGTGGACTTAGAAAAAGTGATGAGAGGGTAGAGGGTATGGGGGGTTTATATAGGGTTAGGCTAGGGTTAGGGTTTTTAATAGAAAAATATAAAAATATATAAAATCATTAAAAATTCATTAAATATAGGAGTAAATGGGATTTATTGGGCAATTTAAAACCGATCCAGGTATAATAAGTGTGCAGGAGGGTTGACCACTTCAAGACCCAACTTCTCTGTTGGTGACTTGGCCGTACGGCCAAGTCCGGCCGGTTCGCCGACCGGCGGCGCCGAGTTAGGCCGAGTCACACCACCAGAGGCCGGGGAATCTTCAGGGGTACAATTTGGTATATTTACTTTTTCATATCCAGTACATATTTTGTGAGTTATGGCGTTTTGACTGTTGACTTCCAAAAGAAACTAAAACAAAATAAATACAAAAATAATATGGGGCATGAGATTTGAACTCTGATGGCTTGGTTCAGCAGTGCAAGGTATTACCAATGAGCTGCAAGCTTCTTCTTGTAATTATAGAGTGAAATAAATACTTAAAGAGATATCAGCCGCAATAAATACTCCAAGTATACATTGAATTTAAATCAATTCGTTGTACATTAAAAATGGAGTTGTTACAGCATCGCTTTCCTGAGATGGCCGGGTGTATCTACGCGATTGAAGAGATACGACCAGTAGGTTTCCGAGGAGACATACCGGGGCGTGGTCCAACGTATCGAGAACCACTTCGGTCGTCTACTTCCTCGTCGGTCGCCCCTCCTCCAATTGCTGATGTACGCAATTTAGAGGAGGTCCCCGACGTTGTACAACCCCCTCTCCGAGGAGCTGCTGGATGAGGCGCTCGACAAGGTGCGTACGCTCTATGTCCTCAGACTCATCTCGAAGAACATGCACGACCGATTTTTAGCCCTTATTTTGGAGTGCTTCCGAAAGAGGCAGATCATAGGCTCCTGCTCGGCAGATGGGGCCCAGTGCTTCCATGGTGTCTCAGGTACGTGGGCAGCATTGCCAGGAACGGGCTGAAGAGGCCAGGACTCGGCTGGTGGAGATCTCCACGGAGTACCACCAACAGTGCTACCTTAACCCCATACCCACTCTGTTGTAATTTTAATTTTCACGTAAGGCTGATGAGCCCAAAATACCTTTGATAAATAAAGTCCTCTTTTCGCAACGTATTATCGCTTCCTTTCTGGATGCGTTCGAGTATTTTCATGAAACGAACTTTGTTACCTTTTGAACTGAGGGAGAGGGAAACACATGGGAGGAATTTCTTCTAATTCAAGAGACTTAGAAAAATATACATCGCTTTGGCAAAAAAGAAATTTATATTCATAGATACAATTTTCAAAGGTACAACTTGAGCTTCTCGGCGTTGTAGGGCCGTGGAAATTTGCAACCCGCCGCGTCTTACAAGCGATAGGCCCCGCTGGGCAGTACTTCGGAGACAAGGAATGGGTTGTCCCACTTTGGGGAAACTTGTGTAACTTGCCCTGGTCAACGAACTCGTTCCGCCTTAGGACCAAATCTCCGGTCTTGAAGGCGTGATACTTGACTCGCGCGTTATAGTAGCGGGCAGTTTGTTGTTGATAAACGGCAGTTTTGATCTGTACCTGGTCTCGCTTCTCCAACAAAATGTCCAGATTAGTCCGGAGAGCCGAGGTGTTTGCTTCGTCGTCAAAGTGCTCGACCCTATAACTGGGCAGCCCATCTCTGCTGGGATTATCACCTCGGTGCCGTAGCAGAGGCTGAAGGGGTCCCTCCAGTGGGGGTCTTCTTCGATTTGCGCAAAGCTCATAAAACTCGGGGTAATTCGTCGACCCAACTGCCCTGTCGTCCTTCCAGGCAAGCTCGAAAACCTCGAATGACATCCCGGTTAGCGACCTCGGCCTGCCCGTTGCACTGGGGATGCGCGACTGCGGCAAACTTCATCAATATATGGTATTCGCTGCAGAATCCTTTAACTTTGTCGTTTTCGAAATTCGTCCCATGGTCAGTAACGATACACCTCGAAACCCCGAAACAGAATATTATGTTGTTCTGCAGGAACTTGATGGTCGTGGTGGCGTCCGGTTTTCTGATGGGGATGGCCTCAACCCACTTAGTAAAGTAGCCCACCGCAACGAGAATGTATTTGTTCCCGCCCGTACCAGTAGGGAGTTGGCCTATCATGTCCATTCCCCACTGGGAAAACGGCCATGGGGAGGTCAGGGTCGTTAGCTCGGTAGCCGGAAGACGGGGTATGCTACCATGGAGTTGGAAGCTCTTGCATCTTTTGATGAGCTTCTAAGCGTCCTGATGGATGGTCGGCTAATAGTATCCTTGGAGTAGCGTCTTCTGGACTAAGGTGCGGGCCCCTTGATGTGCCCCGCCGACCCCTTTGTGAACCTCACAGAGGACATAGTCGGCCTCATGGGGGTCGACGCACCGAAGCAGGGGTTGAGTGAAGGCTTTCTTATAGAGGTTTCCACTGCTCCAAACGAAATGGCGGTCTTTGTCTCGGAGGCGGCGGGCTTCTCCTTGATCTTCTGGGAGCGTACCTTCCTTAAGGAATTCTACTAAGGGCTTCCTCCAATCCCGGTCTTCTTCCCGGGCAGCGTAAACTTGAAGTGCTGTCGCTCTGTCTTCCACGCTGGGCCGTGGCAAGACCTCGAAGAGGATATTTCTTTTGTTGTTGGCCGTATAGGAGGAAGCTAGTTTGCTCAGAGCGTTGGTCTGGGTGTTTAGGTGCCAGGGGATCTGCTCTACTTGAATTTCGTCGAAATCTTTTCGCAGTATCCTTACCTCGGCTAAATATTTCACCATCAGAGGCTCCCATGCCTCGAAACGGCCGGTCACCTGGCTTACGACCAGGATGGAGTCACTGCGGATTCGGATCGTCTTCAACCCCACTCCGGAGGCGATTCGTAGCCCAGCCAGAAAGGCCTCGTACTCCGTGGCGTTGTTTGGGGCCTTGAACCCGAGCTTCAAAGAATACTCCATCTCTGCCTCGTTCGGGCCTCGAATGATGAGGTCGGCACAACAACCATCCTCGGTTGATGATCCATCGACGTAAAGGACCCAATCGAGGATGGAGTCAGGCCTCTCTTCAATTGAGGGTTGAGATCCGGAGACCGGCACTGACACTGCTTCCTTGCTGGGGATAGTGCATTCAACAATAAAATCGGCCAGGACTTGTTCTTTGATAGCCTGTCTTGAGCGGTACTTGATGTCGAATTGAGATAACTCCCACCTCCACTTCTCCAAGTGACCAGAAGACTCGGGGGAGGCGAGAATAGCCCACAAAGGACGCTCAGTGACAACGAGGATGGTGTGTGCCTGGAAGTAGTGCCGTAGTTTCTTCGAGGTCATGATAAGTGCCAAGACGATCTTTTTGATGGCCGGGTACCTTGTTTCCACGTCTTTAAAGACGTGGCTTATGTAGTAGACCGGCTTTTGGACTCCTTCGGCTTCTCGGACAAGCACCGAGCTGGTAGCCTGATCGGACACAGCTAGATACAGTGATAGCTCGTCTCCCTCAATCGGTTGGGTGAGCAGTGGGGGAGTCGTCAGATGTACTTTCAGTTGCTCGAAAGCGATCTGACACTCTTCCGACCATTCGAACCTGGGGATTTTCCTCAGGGCTTTGAAGAATGGGAGGCACTTTTCCCCGAACCTTGACATGAAGCGACTCAGAGCGGCTCCTCTTCCTGTGAGCTGCATGATTTCGACATTGGTTTTTGGCGCGGCCATGTTGAGGATGGCACTGATTTTCTTCGGGTTAGCCTTGAGTAACCATGAATCCGAGGAACTTCCTACTAGTGACCCCAAACGCGCACTTGGCAGGATTCAGCTTCATTTTGTATTTGCGGAGGATGTCGAAAGTCTCACCAAGATCTTTGGTGTGCTCATCTGACGAGGTCAATTTAACGAGCATGTCATCGACATAGACCTCCATGTTCCTCCCGATCTGTGGTTTGAACATCCTGTTGGCCAAGCGTTGGTATGTAGCTCCAGCGTTTTTGAGGCCGAAGGGCATCACCTTATAGCAGTATACCCCCCGGTCCGTTGTGAATGCGGTGAGCTCCTCGTCTGCTGGATTCATACGGATCTGGTTGTAGCCGGAGAAAGCATCCATGAAGCTGAGTAACTCGTGTCCTGCTGAACTGTCGACGAGCTAATCTATCCGAGAGAGGGTATAGTTGTCTTTCGGGCAGGCCTTATTGAGGTCTGTGAAGTCGACGCACATGCGCCACTTCCCGCTCGCCTTTTTAACCATTACCACATTCGCCAGCCATTCTGAGTAGGCCATATTTCGAATGAAGTTAGCTGCGAGCAACCTGTCAACTTCGTTCTCGATCGCCTTTTGTTTGATCAGAGCGAAGCTTCGTTTCTTCTGCCTGACGACTCGGACCGTCGAGTCGATCCCGAGCTTATGTGATATTACTTAGGGGTCGATCCCAGGCATGTCAGCGGGCGCCCAAGCGAACACGTCCACATTTTCTCTGAGGAAGTGGACCATGTCGTCGCGCCGGGCCCCCGTTAAGAGTGACCTGATTTGGACGGTTCGTTCATTGTCCCCTCCGATGAGAGGGATCTCTGTTAGCGGCTCCACCGGGGCCCCTCGGATTTCTTTTTGTTCGTCCCGAGTATCCAAGGACACCCGGAAATCATCCGTGCCCTCAAGGTCGTCGCTTCGTTCCTCAGGCATAGATGTCGCTGTGAAGCAAATCTTTATTGTTTGCTGGTTCCTGTAGGCCCGTCCTATTCTGCCTTGGTCAAGTGGAAACTTGATCACGAGGTGGTAGGTCGAGATCTGGGCCCGAAGGGGGTTTAGCGTCGGGTGTCCCGGGAGGATATTGTAGGTCAATGGAATTCTGGCGACAATGAACTCCACTGGTACGGTTCGCGTACGGCCCGCCTCCTCAATGTTAAGTAGGAGGGTGACCACTCTTTCTGCCGGGATAGAGTGGTTAGTAGACCCCGACAGAATGTGGGCGGTCAGCCTCAAGTCTGACGGGCCGAGCCCCATACGTAAAAAGCAGTCGTAGAAAAGGATGTCTGCCGAGCTCCCCAAGTCGACCAGTATCCTTTGAACCTCGTAGCGGTGGACCCATGTTGTAATCACCAGGGGGTCGTTGTGAGGCAAGGATATCCCGTGGAGGTCCTCGTCCGTGAAGGTGATGGGTTCGACTGTTTTGCTCTTCTTCCAGGGCTGACTGCTAGTCCACTCGACCGGCAGGAGGCGTCGAATCTCGCTGGCTCTAGGCGCACTCCCTATTGACACGACCATGATTTGGCCAATCGTCAGCTCACCGGGAGGGGGATGGTTCTCTTACTCCCGGTTGGCTTTTTGCTTTTCTCGCAAGTACTTTGCCAGGTGCCCCAAGCGAATTAACTCCTCGATGTAGTCGCGGAGCTATTTGCAGTTCTCAGTGGGGTGTCCCTGCAACCTGTGGAAGGCGCAGTAAGGGCCTCGTGTCCGTTTGGCCGCCCTATAGGTGACCGGAGGGAGTTTGAAAAATCTCTCTCCCTTTGCCTGCTCCAACAGCTCTGTCTGGAAGATGTTGAGCGGGGTATACTCCTGAAACTTTGGGGAGTATGGATTTGGCCGGTCAATCTTCTTCTTCTTTTCTCTACCCCTCTTCTTTTGATCGGCCTAGTTGCTCCGGCGTAGGTTGGCATTTACCTCGGACTCGAGCTGGATTTCTCGCTCGGTCCAGGCCTTTACCTCGGCCATGGTCTTAGGTTGCGCTAATGCAAAGGAGCAGAGCCACTCCTTGTGCCTAAGACCCGACCTGAGGGCCGTGATGACAGTCTCGTCCCGGTGCTCTGGGACCACAAAAAGAGCGTTGTAGAAGCGGGTGGCGTATCCTTTAAAGGATTCCTTGTCCCCGCTCTTTATAGTGAAGAGGTAATCGACGGTCCGCTTCTGCCGTCTGTTCCCGACGAAATACCCGAGGAACTGGGCAGACGGGAAATAGAGTGTGGTGTGAGTCCTCGGAACCAATCTCATCCGGCACGGATGAGAGTGGCGTGGAACGCTCTGCATTGGGCAGCGTCAAAGTTGTCTTGGAAGCTCATCCCCGCCGTGAACATGTATAGGTGGTCTTTCAGGTCGGACTTTCCGTTGAAGAATGCCACCTTTGGAAGCTTGTTTCTGGAGGAGACACGGACAGCGAGCAGTTCTTCAGTGAAGGGCTTCGTAAGCGAGTCGGCGGCATACCTTGCCCCCTCGTTTGAAGGACGACTCTCACGATGTATACCTTCGATCTTATTTTCGTTGGCATCGAGGCAGTCGTGGTATCCGAGGATTCGGCGTACTCGGAATTATGGCCCCTCCCCTGGCGGCCTGCGCCTGGCTGCGATTCCGGTTCCATTCTATGAGGTTCCTCAAGTCCCCTGGCGAGGTCATCCTCGAGCTACCGTGGTGAGTGTCGTTCGCGCGACCCTGTCGAGGGAGAGGGTGCCGGCCATGCCTGGGAGCAGGCGAGCTGGCCGACACCTCCTTGGGAGGGACAGGAGCACGATGGGCCTCAGGGTGGGGTGCTCTTGCGTGAGATCTCGGCACGGAGCTGTGAGGTGCCTAGTGGATCATTAAATTGGTCGCCACGGGGGATCTGCGGCCGCCGAAAATAGCGAGGCGATGTTCTGTCGTGCCAACGTAGGCAGCGTCGTCTCCTCCTCTGTGGAGGTCACGGTCCCGAAGTGGGGGAACGGCGACCTGGGTGGCTTGCCCAGCTATCTGGACATGGACAAGGGCATCCACGATGGACGCGAGCCTGTCGATCCATGCAGACAGGGCGTGAACGGCGTTCGGGGGAGGAGAAGATCCATCCACGCCTCCGTTGTGGGGAGGACGGCGGCTGGTGCTGGGATTGTCGCGATGATCACTCGCCATCAGCTTAAGATCGGAAGATCAACTTTCGATGGATGGAACTTTTTCGGTTCCCACGGACGGCGCCAACTGATGGAGGTCTTGATATCCTTCAGATGTTGTCTTCCGACGATCTGCCGACTGTTGGGGCCAAAAATTACACGCCGGTTGATCAAGTCAAAGTCAAAGTCAACCCCAAACTAGGTGAGCCCAAGCCCAGGCCGAGTGGGCCCATGCCCAAGTCGAGCCCCACAGCCAGCCTCCCCCATGCCAAAATGAAATCATGTAATAAATAATCTTGATGTAATTTTTTTATGCATAAATGTAAGCAAAATGGGTATAAAGCCAAATTTTTGTAAAGCCCATGGCTCATGTGCAAAAGAAATGAGCACATGAGACATGGAAAGGGCAAAATTCCATTTTATAAAGCCCAAGAGGCTATATGTAAATTTGTAAGCCTATAAGAGGCAACATGATGATGAAATAAAAAAAAAGAACTTTTCCCTTCTAAAAAAAAACTAGTGTTTGTGCCTCCTTCTCCTTTCTCAAGATTCTAAAACCTTCTCCCCTTTTTAAATTAAATCAAGAGTTTAACTCTTTCCTTTTCCAAAAAGAAATAGTTTTTCACCACAAAATCCTTAAAAGGGAGCTCGGATCTTCAATCAGATCTCGAAAAGGGGAGACTTTTAAGTCTCACCCCCTTTTCTCCAAGATCCAGCCGATCAAGAGGAAGAAGAAGGAGACCCGTCTCTAAAAATCCAACTTTGGACAGATCTAAGGCTCAAAAGAAGCTCCAGGGCTAAAAAGAGAAGAGAGGGGTCCCCTTTGATCACCTCTGAAGATCTTCGGGGAGTTCAACTCCAAGACCCAAATCCTCAAAGGAGTTTAACTCCTATTCCAGATCATTTAGGAGTTTAATTCCAAATCTAAATCTTCTGGAGTTTAACCCCACTCAAAATCCCTTGGGAGTTTAACTCCTAACCCAGAGGCTAAGCCCCTTTTCCGTTGGTGTTCCCAACGGTCGTGTGCCGCGCACGTGACCCACGAGCGCCCAGCGGTTGCGTGCCGCGCACGTGACCTGCGGGCGCCCAGCGGTCGCGTGCATGGCACGTGACCCGCGGGCGATAAAGCGCCCACGTGCGCCTCATACGACTCAAGGGCGCTCCGTGCCCAGCGGTCGCGTGCAGCGCATGTGACCCGCTGGCACCAGCGGTCGCGTGCTGCACACGTGACCCGCTGGCGCCCAGCACCCACATGCCAGCACACGTGACCCGCAGGCGCCAGTGCCCATGTGCCAGGCACGTGACCCGCGGGCGCCAGTGCCCACGCGCCAGGCACGTGACCCGTGGGCGTCCAGCGTCCACGTGCTATGCACGTGACCCGTGGACGCCCAGCGCCCACGTGCCATGCACGCGTCTTTAAGACGTTTCCCTATTTTTATATGCACTCCACACTAAATATATTTCCTCCGTTAGAAAAAATTTCTGACGGGGCACTGCCCCGCACTCCGCAAGGGGGCTGCTGGCCCCCTTCACCCCCAGCCCGCTATCCGGGTAGCGGGACCTCCGTAAAAACTCTGTGGGGTCCCCGATATATCCAAAACCCCTTCAAAACGCACACTGCACACTGAGTTCGCATGACTAGTTGACCCATCAATCGGAGGTTCTCTCGCTCCAAAAGCGAGGGGTAATTAACGGTATCTTAGTCCGCGGCTGCCGGAGATTCGGATCCCTACAATTAATAAACCCCCGCAACCCTAGGCTGGGAGAATCTGTAGTATGTCTGACAAGCGCACGCGTATTCCCATCTCAATGGGGTAACGAAAAACACCCTACACCGACAGCGCTGGTGAACGGCTGAGATTAGGTTTGAGAGCTGTCTCCTGAGGCGTGTGGATCTCACTGGGTTTGGTTTGGTGAGAAGCCAAGCTACCTACAAAGAAGTCCCGGGGTGGTTGTACCACCGTGGACCATCCGATGATCAAGTTAGTCGAGATATTTATGCAGAGTAGCGGCCTATTGGATCTGAATTGGCTTACCTGAGTCGTCTGAGAGAGAGGTTTATATAACGGCAGCCATGAGCTAGTGAGCGTGAGATTCTCGCCGGCCGTTATGCCTCTGGCGTTGTGCCCGCGAGAATGGCGGGATCCACCATTAATGACGGGATACGCTCGTTAATAGAGGATGCGACGGCGTGGAACGCGGGATCGTGGGGCGGCAGATATCTCGCGTTTGGCGAGATTCGCGGAGCCGTGGTGGAGACGCCTGTGATCTGCGTTCTGGGTCACCCAATAGAACCGATGAATCTTAGATCGGCGAGGGCTTGGAGGCGAGCGGGAGGCTGAGGAGGATCGGCGCCGTGATAGCTCGAAGACGAGCTGGGAGGGCTGAGGAAGCTCAGCATGCAGGAGGGCTCGGAGGTGACCCATTGGTCGTTTATAGGACTCTTCAGGGAATTCTCAGAGGTCGAGTCGAAACAGCGGGAAGATAGCCCGGGGGACACCTCCAATGTGCAGTCGTCGCCCTGCTTCTGTATGCATCGGGATGCGTCTTCTGCCACGTGTCATGATCTGGGGAGCTCCCACTTACGAGCATCATCAAGAAGGCTATCTATATTTGAAATTTATGGAGATATTAAGTGTGTGTGTGTGAGAGAGAGAGAGAGAGAGATATTAAGTGTGTGTGTGTGTGTGTAAGGCTATCTATATGTGAAATTTATGGAGATATCAAGTGTGTGTGTGTGTGTGTGTGTGTGTAAGGCTATCTATATGTGAAATTTATGAAGATATCAAGTGTGTGTGTGTAATAAAATAGAAGTAAAAGGACTTTATTTTTTTTTTTTTATCAACTCACCTGAATTCCAAGCTTGTTGGAATGACCCAAATCGGCAAACATTGCTTCAACGCCTAGCTTACATTAATGGAAGTGTTAATTTTTCTTAAGGAAGACAATTAGGGAGCAAACAAAAAGAAAGAGCAATAAATACCGACCAGCTATCCACAGCTTGCGCCACTGCACCAGGAATCTCTCCCATCCTTTCTTTCTTGGGAAGAAAAGGTAAATGTAGTGGGCCGATAAACCTTTAAGAACCGACGGGTAGAACGTTGAAGATCAACAACAATTTAAAGATTTTCTAGAATATTTTAGGATTAACCACATGAGATATGAGAATTATCTAGATATTCAAGAGAAACTTTTAGAAATAATTAGAAGATAGGAAGCTTATGTATTAAGTATAATATATTAGAAAAGATAAAGATATGAAGTTTCTAGTTCATGGAAACTTCTAGAATAAAGCTTGAAATATATAAATATAGAGTTTTTCTAGAATGCCTATAAATAGAGGTTTACCCATAACAAGCAAATGAGAAAGCACACAAGTGCTAAGAGAGATAGAGTATGGTTGTGAGCATTATAAAAAGTTGTGTGAGTGTAAGAATGTGAGTGTCTCTTTGTAATAATAAAAGTTCGTTAATTAAGTGTTATCTTTATTCCACTTGTTCATTCTCTACATTTAGCATCAGAGTTAAGAGACTCTACAATTGGTATCATAGCTGCGATACTCTACATAGAATTTAACCATATTGTATGTCCCAATTACAACATTAAACGCGAACCATAGAAGCATGATGGGGAAGAATAAACCGCTAGCTTTCCTTGTGCCAAATCTATACTACTATATATACTAGAATTTATGCACGTGTTTAAAAAAAATTGAGAAGAGAAGAGAGAAATGTGGAGGGTTCTAGAGTCTTATTTATTTATTTATTTTTAAAAAAGGGAAGGGATGAGGTGGAGGGCTTGAAAGGTGAGAGAGATGATGTGGAAGGCTTGAGAGGTAATGATTTTTCTCATTTTTTCTATTTTTTAAGAAAAAAGGAAAAGGATGGAGCTCTAACCAAAGGTATTTGCATTATATAGAGATATATATACTGGAATTTATGCACGTGCGTTGCACGTGTTTAAAAAATTTGAGAAGAGAAGAGATAAATGTGGAGGGTTCTAGAGTATTATTTATTTATTTATTTATTTTAAAAAAAGTGGAAGGATGAGGTGGAGGGCTTGAGAGGTGAGAGATGATGTAAAGGGCTTGAGAGATGATGATTTTTCTCATTTTTTCTATTTTTCTAGAAAAAAGAAGAATGGTGGACCTCTAACCAAGAATATTTGCATTATATCTAAAAAAAAGGAGAAAAATCCTCCCCTCTCAAGCCCTCCACATCATCTCTCTCACCTCTTATGTCCTCCACATCATCATCTCTCTCTCCTTCCATAAAACAATTAATTATTTATCTAGAATTCTCCACATCATCAATCCTCTTTTTTTTAAATAAATAAAACTCTAGAACTCTCCGCATCGCTCCTCATATTTCTCTCCTTCTCAATTTTTTTAAACTAACACGTGCAACGCATGTGCATAAATTCTAGTCTCTATATATAATGCAAATAGACTTAGTTAGAAACCGCCCTCCCTTTCTTTTTTACAAATAAAGAAAAAAGAAGAAAAATTCTTCCTTCTTACGGCCTTTACATCATCATACAAAGAGACAAAAATAATTAATTATGTTTAGAAAAAACAAATCTTAAACCCTCCACATTATCAAAGAAAAAGACAAAAATAATTAAACTTCTTCATTTTTTTGAAAAATAAAGAAGGAATTTTCTAGAACTTGAGACAAAAAAAGAATTTTGTAGAAATTAGTTTAAATTTCAAATTCAATTTACATTATACTCAAATTTAAGACAAAAAAAAACTTTCTATAAGTTATTTTAATTTAATTATTTTTCAATTCTACTTTCATTTATTTATAACTATCTTCTTTTACTTAAATATGGTAAATTATATTATAATATTTTTTTGAATACTCTTAATCCAAGTTACTAAAATAACTATTTTATTCACTTATTAACATTCAAAATAATTTTACATCAAAATCATCCCATTTTATATTCATTCATGGGCTCAAGAAATTTTTTTGTACTCTAGATAGGATAAAGCTACAAAACGTGTGTCGCACACGCAAAATGCTAGTCTTTGAAAAAAGAAGAGGATGACTAATATGATTACACATATGAGGAAAACATGATCTATATTAATTTGCCATGATTAATAAAGTGATCGATACTGTAACTATATTAAGAAAAGTAAAATATTATGCAAAGTCATGGTTTACATCAAAATTATGAATTTATATATACCTTGTGTAATTCTGGGCGACCGTGATTGGATTCTTTGTGTTGCCTAAAGAACTATGACATTTCATTAACATAATGAAAATACTCTATAATTAATTAGAAACTATATGTTCTATATATGTAGAATCAAACATGCTAAGAGAAAAAGAATTATATTACCCAATACCCGATTTTGCTGCAGGAGTTAGCGCCCCATCACCTATTACCATGCAAGTTCCAAAGAATACGGCAATAATAATAAAAGTCTGTGCTGTCGAACTCTTCTCCAAAAGCTTTTTTGTCTTGGATTGAAACCTACCGACTTTGCTATGAAACACTAAGTTTTTGTCTAAATCCAGTCTTGCCGTTGGTATGATCATTTTCCGGCCCCTTGAAGTTTATATGTTGAGGCAACAAAGAATACAACACAAAAATACCCCCCCCCCCCCCACCCTTAATTCAATAAAATAAGAAATGTCATGTTTGCTGTATATATAAAGTGAAAATGAATGTATAAAGCTTGATAGCAAATTAATGGGTTTTCTCTGTATTTTAATATATAGACCAATTATTTCTAAACCTTAATAAAATATTATTCAGTTTTATGTAATATTTTTTTATAAATACACAATTCATAAATTCTTAAATTAAGCGTTAATTGCAAATATATAGCTAGCTGCTAATAAGATACATATATAAATTGGCTCTATCTATTTATGTTTTAATCTCTGAGATTTTAACAATCGTATGTGCACAACACAATTAATATTCTTATCGTAATTATATATACTCTTCTTTCTTAACCAAGCGGCAAGTCTTCAAATACTTGATCAAGGCCATCTCATCAGCCAGTCGATATATACGTACGTAACCAAGCTGCAAGTCTTCAAATACTTAATCTCTGAGATTCTTGGTATTAGCTTACCCTCGCCATAATCATCTGCTCGCAGCACGATAAAAACATACTTGATCAAGGCCGTCGTCGTCGTCAGACTCCAGAAGATCAAAATGCATATACCCAATTTGTCTTTTCCGTCCGGATCTGCCAATTTAATAGAGCTGAAAGAATTCGGAGATCACCATACACAACTCCAAGGGATTGATAATTAATCCAGCAGCAACGATTGCAAAGTTATGAATTCCTGAGAGGTTTTCGAGAAGATTAATGCATCTTTTGTCATACAATATATACGTAAACAAATTTGTTGACGAGGAATCTTGTAGGCATGGGCAAAGCTAAGCGTCCTCTGACGACGCTGAACATTCTCTTCGATCTTCTGCTTGGTTTTCCAAATCCTTCTCCTCGTTGTTGCTTTCTTTTGTAAGAAGTTAACAATACAAAGTGTAAAATAAAATAATAGAAGTTTACAATTGAGGAGAAAGAGAAATGGGGTTTAAATGGGAAGTCCTACAGTTGAAAATGTAGAGGGTAATTGTCAAAAAGCCCTTGGGCAGCTTCGGGGGTGTCTAAAAATCCCTTATTATTTTGAAATTGTTAGGAAAAGACAACTGTTCAAAATCTTTTATGAAAAAACCTCTAGGATACATTTCATTTAGTCCTTGGGTTTTTACACAAGTTTGAAGTGGGTCGGGGGCTTTTTGACAATTTACCCAAATGTAAATGATTTTCAGTTGAAACTTGTAAATCCCCAGTTTCCATATATATATATTTCCGTATTTTTTCCAGATTTCTTCTATTTTTATTTCAATTTTATATATATTTTTATTATTTTATTTTAATTCCCTATATCTAAACTCAAAATAAAAACAAAACCCTAAACCTAACACCCGACCCATACAGAACCCGACCCACGCCCGACCCGACCCGACTCCCCACGCCCCTTCTTCTTCTTCTTCTCCTTCCTTTGTTTTTCCCGCCTTTTTTCTTCTCCTCCCTTCTAACGTTCCTCCCCTCTTCTCGCGCCCGCGACGACCGTGCCCACCTCCGCGAGACCCGTGCCCCGCTCGCCAACTCCCCGGCGATCCCCTCCACCAAATCCCCTCCATCCAACGGCTTCCTCTCTCTCGTCCTCGCCGCGAGACCCGCTCCCCCACGTCCTCACCTCACCCTCATCTCAACACCGGGCCCCTCTCATTCCTTACCCATCTTGGTCACTCCCTTCGTCCACACTCATCATCACCGACAACACCCCCAGCTCGTCCTTCTTCAGCCCGAGCTCACCACCTCGCCATCTCTCTCAACCTCCAGCAACCAACCTGAACCCCGCAGCAACCACCATCTCATCGACGAGCCTCCTCCTCCGGCCATCCCCATCACCCCTCTCCTCCATGACACTGAGCCCACACCCACTGCACCCATTTTCTCCTCGTCATCCTCCCGACGCCGCCACGCCGCCTGCACTCCCCCACTCTATCGTCAACACCATCGCCGCCGCTACCCATCGCCGACGAGCACTACCTTCACCTTCACAGCAGACGACTCCCCCATCACCTCGAGCCAAGCCCAAGTCTCCTCCGTCGAGCTCCACGACTCCTCACTCGAGCACGTCCCACCTCGCTGCAACCGCCACCGGAGCTCGACACCGCTGACGCCGCCTTCATCACACTCCTCACCCGAGCCACTGCAAACCCACTGCATCGTGTCGAGCCCCCAAGTCCTCACCCTAACCATGCGAGTCGCGCGCCTATTCACTACCGAAAGACGCGACCGGGACGTTAGGACGTCTGGCCTGAATTCTATGGGAAAATGCTATTTGGGTTTATCCGTCCACATCTCCGAAGATGCCAAGATGATTTATGGCACCGTATATCGGAGGTTTGGACAGATGCGGCCGTTGTAGAAGATTTCGTCAGATTCCCCCTCGTTTGCGAGGGGTTTTTGATTGTGGGGACGCAAGCCCCTGCGGTTAATTATGTTATCGCGTAGCGATAACCAATTTCTCCTGCTCCGGAAGTTCACTTCGTGTCGTGTGTGTTTTTGTTTGTTTGGGTTGCCCGTAGATTGTATACGGATACTGGTTTCTGTCGTCGCCCGTAGGGCGCGGATTAGTCCAAATCCGTATATTTTAGATTTGGGCTTGATTTGATTTAAGAATCGTTAATCTGGTTTGAGATTAAGATCAACTTAAACATACGAGCATTTGGAGCTCGGTTGGTTTTTTTGTTAAGGATACGTTAGTCCAATTTGAGACTAAGATCTACTTAACAAGATCTTAGGATCATTTTTTTGCTTCAGATCCAACAAAAAGAGCATTGGGGCTCTGTTGTTTTAGTTTAAGAACGTTTCGGTCCGTTATCGCTATTTTGGAGGCGAAGTTCTAGTTTGAGGACATCTCGGTCAGTTGATCACTATTTTGGAGGTGAGGTTTTAGTTTAAGGGCGTCTCGATCCGTTGATCACCATTTTAGAGGTGAGATTTTAGTTTAAGGACATTATGGTCAGTTGCTAGTTTAAGGACGTTTCGGTCCATTGCTAGTTTAAGGACGTTTCGGTCCATTGTTCATCTTGCGTGCACGTGTATTTGTTACGTGACGGGATGAGCAACGATAATATGGGATGCACCCAGTTTGGGTGCGGTTTGATTTAGGATGTCCACATCAGTTTGGGAAGTGCGCCAAAAAACAATTGGTTGTTGGGGCCCGCCACCTCTCTGAAGACGTTGAGGAATTACAACGACATGAATCAGAGGTGTGGAGAGATGTACCCTTAAACCAATTCCCATATTTGAGGGAAAAGATGGTGCTGCTGTAGACCTAAGGAATAGACCTAAGGAATGTTAGTCATTTTTTAGATTAATATAATCTTAGGAGATATAGGATGAATATCATCATCAGTTGAAAGATCATTAGTCATGTTTGAGACTAAGATCAATTTGGGAAAACATGAGCACAGAGGCTCGGTCGATTTGGAGATCAAAGAAGTTTTGACCTCGGAAAAACTTAGCCAATTTGTGACTAGGTTTGGGTCTCCATAATTAACTCTACGGTGCTAAGCACTTGTAAATGTAGTACTCACGTATGCCCACGTGAGACGTTGAATCAGTGTTAAACACTGAACTTTGGAGGCGCTCACGTATGAATCACATGAGGCGCCCCAAAGTAGGTGTTCAATTGATAAAACTGCACATTTAATATGACATTTTCCTACTATTTCTATATAATGAAAGGTGTTTATTATAATATATGATACATATGAGGGTTTATCTGTAAAAATACTATTTTCATGTGTTTATATATTATAATTAACATTTGGTAGGAAAAAGTAAGCATATATTATCCATGTAACATTTGGCCCATTTAAATATGCTTACCATATTAATACCTTTGACCAATACTTAATGGTTAAGTTAATATCTCAATAAAACAAACTCTACTAAATATTATTTGTTGAGTTATTGTGCAGAATTTGCAGGGCTGAAATCAAGGGAATCAAAGTTGGTAAAACAAACCTGCCTAATTAAGAAAGTAAACTAAAGAAATCAAGGCTGGCAGTGACGAAGAGAAGATTTTCAGTTTCCAAAGATATTAAAAGATCACCATGTGTCAGATAGACAAAGCCCCAGAGAAACGACCCAACAAACACTCTATAAGGCCGCGGAACCCGCCTATTGGCCGCAGTTCCGCCGCGGATTTGAAGAGTTGGGAGTTGGGATTTTGCTGTTAGGATCTTAACTACTGGTTTCCGAATTAGGAAGCTAGGGTTCAGGCTCTGGGATTATAAATAAGGATCGAGAGCCTCTTGGAAAAATCATCACACCGACGCGATCACGAAGTCCACGATGGCTCAAGAATCCTGGTTGATCATCAACGGTTCATCTACCTCCTTAGAAGAGATCGAGAAGCAAACTAGCATTTTGTAATCATTTTCTGAGGGAACAAGTGTAATTGATCTTGTTGATTAATAAAGGTAGTTGTTTTCTTATTTTATTTCTTTGTAGTTTTTCAATATGATTTTCATCTCTATCTTTTCTCTTCCCAACATACGCGAGTAATTCTTTGTTTGTTAGGGTTTGTAGGATTAGGGTAGATCAATGGATGATGAAGATTCTTAAACTCTTTTTACGTCCTATAAAGTTTATAAACTTTACCAAAAGAATCATTAACATCCTAATCGGGCGCGCTACCAATTTATTGCTAGTCTCGACGGCGATTAGAGATTAGATTAACGATTGTTTTGGTAAAGGCTAGACATGAACAGAGATCCATGTCGAGATAGAGGTTAAGAGTGGGGAACCCTTTTCTCTCCAGGAACCCTAATCTACATGCATCACTGTCGATCTAGTTTTAAATCTATTAAAGGATAAAAGAAGTAATCTTTAATTAATTATCCATGCCTATTAAATCTTAATGAACCCTACAAGCCCCCTTCTACTATAAAACCTACATCTGTAGTTAATCTAGATCTATATTCTACATCCGTGTTTGACGTAGATCTAGAACCTACAACCATTCTTCACCATTCTTTATTCTTCCTCCTTTCTTTCTCAACACGCCTAAAGTAAGATTAAAAAATTCAACGTTTCCCTGAGGACGACCCGTACTCACCTCGGTCTAGCTACGCGCGACACCGTTCTGATTGCGGTTACACTACAAACACACTTTTTCACACCAATCAGTAGGCGCTGTTTTTTTGGTTTTATTCCCTTTTTGCATATAAGTGCTAAGCACTTGGTTCTTGTGGCGCTCACGTGTGAATACATGAGGCGCCGCAAAGTTGGGTACTGCTTTTTGGATTTTATCCCCTCTCTTTTTTTAAGTGCTAAGCGCTTGATTGGAGATCGCGTGCAAAACACGTGACTGCCCTAGGAAGTGCTCCTTGCTCCTCTTTTATGCACTCGCGTAGGAAACACGTGAGACGGTCTCAGCCACTTCTTTTTGTTCATTAGAAACACTCACGTGGAAAACACGTGAGGTCTCAGTATAGTGTTAAACACTTAACGAATTACCAAGCTGTTCTTCTGTGTTCTTGGAGATTTTGATCTCTTATTAATGACATTTCTAGTCATTAGAATTTGGGTTTGGAAGGTCTCAGATTATTATCATCGTCTAAGCGATGAGGAATCAAGTTCTCCTCTTATTCTTTGTAAGAATTAAATTATTTTTATAGGGTTAAACCCTAGTTTTCATGTGTTTTTGTAAGAATCAAATTCTTTGAACTCAATTCTTTCCCTTAGGTTTTTTGAATCTGCATGACAGAATCTCCCCGATGAGAATTAAATTCTCAACTTGTGAGGAGATCTGTGTTCCCGCCAAAAGTTTCTGCGCAAAAAAATCCAAGATATCAAATGGCAGCGATACGCTTAAGGAAAATACGAACCAGTATCTTCCGGGCTGTTTTTTGACAAACTCCCGAATGAGAAACAGCTAAATTCTGATGATATTGGAAGCATCTCGAAAACGTCTTCGATTTGATATATTATGGGCCTCATAATTCATCCGGGATCAAAAGTTATGAGCAAATATGTTATGCACTGTTCCTTGATTAAAAATCAGGAATTACCTCAATGAGGTATCACGTGTTGACACATGATAGTTAAAACGGAAATAAAAAACAAATGACTGAAGGAAATACCTCAATGAGGTATCACGTGCTCACACGTGACCAATGGTCACGTGTTGACACGTGATGGTTAAAACTGAAGCATAAATAAACGCTGAGAAAAGAACTAATTGGGGGTCACGTGCTCACACGTGACCAAGGGTCACGTGCCAGCACGTGACAGGCTTTGAAAGCCTTACAGTTTAATAGAATTAAAATTCTAAATTTCTCTAAATCTTTCCAAATAAAATTAAAATTCTAAATTTCTCTAAATCTTTCCAAATGGAAAAAGATTATGGGGACCGTTGGATTAAAAATCCAATGGTGATTAAAAATCACCAATTTATGGAAAGATTTGATACAAGGAAAGATTTCCCCTAAATCTCACCAGAAATAACAAACATAATATCTTTCAACATCGTCAGAGAGGTGACGGGTCCTGACAACCACACATAATACGGATTGTGGGGTCCTTAAACTCATGCGTACTTAAACCAGTATCCTTCCCCAAAATGGGAATGTTGGACCACCATGTCCCTAAACTGGCAATGGACCACTATGTCCCTAAACTAGAACAATATAGCTCAAATGCTCTTTTGTCGGATCTAAATGATCCTGTTAAGTTGATCTTAGTCTCAAATTAGACTAACGTATCCTTAAAAAACGTTTAAGTTGATCTTAGTCTCAAACATGGCTAACGTATCCTTAAACCAAACCCCAAACCCAAATCTAAGAAGATACGGATTTGGACTAATCCACGTCCTACGGGCGACAACATAACTTAGTCTCCGTATACAATCCACGGGCAACCACAAACAAAATAAACACCCACGACACGAAGTGACCAGCTGGAGAAGGAGAAAGTTGTTACCGCGATGCGGTAGCGTAATTAACTGCAGGGGCTTGCACCTGCAGGGAAGAGCGTCCCCACAATCAAAAACCCCTCGAACGAGGGGGAATCTGACAAAGTCTGCTACATCGGCCGCATCCGTCTAAACCTTCGATATACGGTGCCATAAATCAACTTGGCATCTTCGGAGAGGTGGACGGATAAAACCAAATAGCATCTGCCCCCAGATTCAGACAAGACGTTCAGTCTTCCCGGTTTCCGGCGGTAAACAGATTCTGGCACGCCCGGTGAGACCTTTTCCTCTTTCCACTCCACACTTCGTGTGTCGTGTTCACGAACGAATCGCGGTTTGCTATGGTTTCCTGTGGATTCGAGGTACTAAGATTTGGTGTCTTGCTCCGTGCAGAAAACAGAAGATCAATGGTTTCGAACTGCACTACCTGCAACTGCAACTCTCGCTCCGTCCTCGCTGGAGGAGTGACTTATAGGCCCCAAGCGGCTTCTCTTTTCAAGATGCCAGTGGAGCAGGTAACTCAAGTCACCACTGGACTATTCTTCGGGACCATGATCCCACCAACAAGCTTCAGCGCTCCTGTACCATCGCAAGAAGCTCCGAAGAAGCCGGTCTTTGATCGACTTACCACTGCCGCGACCCCTCTCAACGGGTCGCCCAACTTCAATACCTCAGTTTTCAACAGACTGGGCTAGAACGTCTATAAGCCCGCGATACCCGAAGCTGCCATCCCAAAGCGGATATCCATCCCGGCTCAAGCGGACGAAATCATTGGAAAGGCTCTTCCTTCCAAGAAGTCAGTTTTTACAAGGCTGGCCATTCCGGTTGCTGCTCCAGGCGAGGTCCTCAAAACTGCCCAGAGGTCTGTCTTTGACAGATTAGACATTGCTTCTCAACGGGTGTCCGTCTTCGACAGGCTAGCACCAATAACAGCCTCTCCTCAAAGCAGGGGGCATGACGAAGTCACCCTTATAGCTGAAACAACTCCATCCGCACGACACAGTCGACGTCGCCATTGGCGCCGAGTGAGGAAGGCTGGGGGCAACTCCCCCTCTGGGATAACTCCGCCAGCTCCAACGGTGGGGATCGATACTGCTGTTCCAACCGGGAACAGTTTTGAATTGCTGAACAAGGTGCGCAGAAACTCTCCTACTGCGGTGCTGAAGAGAACTCCTACACCTGTGGATAATGCCCCAAAAGTGAAGCTGGAGCATCCCCCTCAACGGCTGTCCTCTAAAATTTACAAGGTCTGGCGTCAAGTCCAAGACTCCGTAATGGATCAAGACTATCTCCGCCGACAGAAAAAGATGAAGGTTCGGCAAGAGAAGGACTACTCTGTCAAGCCAGAAAAAGCAACAGCTTGCTGGGTGCCCACTGCAATGGCTCCCTCAACGTCAGTCACTCAAAAGAAAAGGAGACCGCAAAAAGCCCCTGTGAACATGGCGAACCGTAAAAGCGTTGTGCACAAACGCCCCAAGTCTGGGGGCATGATGGTGCACACTGTTTATATGGCTTCCGGAAAGGAGGAAAGCCGTGCTTCGACGGGTCACCAACCGCTCACCCGATCCGTGACGAAAGTCCAGGAGCAGCAACAGAAGCTTCAGGAAATGATGAATGCAATGGCCGCACTTACCGGGCCAAAAGGAAGCTCGGAGGCATCATCAGAACAGCGTCACGAGCAAGAAACCGATGCTGACTTCTTACGCAGAGTCCTCGAAAAGAAGGACAAAGAAGCCGCGGAGCAAGCGGCTAACATAAAACAAATGACGCTTCTCTTCCAAGATATGGTGGGAATGATGTTACAGCCGGATCCTCCAGCCGAAGACCCTCCGATCATTATTGAAGACGATAGAGGAGAGACATCTAATCCTCCGGCCCTTTCAGCAGCCAAAGAGGAGATAATTTCCAAGGCCGCACTGGACGACTATATAGCTCAGCAAATACGAGCTCATCAGGCGAATGAAGCGGCTAGATAAATTGTTAAAACTGGACGACCCCATCCGAGCTGGTATGACCAAATCAGTTACCCGCCGGGATATACAATCCCTAAGTTCCATGTATATAAAGGGACGGGGAATCCACATCAGCATGTCGCTCAATTCAGGGCCTTATGTGGCAACACTGGAGGCGATGATAAATTGTTGCTTCGCCAATTCGTCGGCAGCTTATCGGAGACGGCCTTTGAATGGTATTCGGAGCTACCTAACGACTCTGTCAAAACATTTGCGGAGATGGAGCTATTGTTTACACAAAGATTCGCGAGTGCTAGTGAACGCACCTCGGTAACAGCACTGATCAATGCCAGGGTGAAGTCAGGCGAAACGTAGGTACAATACGCAACACGGTGGTGAAACTTATGGTCGAAGTGCGAACAACGCATCGAAGAAGCACCTGCGGTAGGCATGTTCGTGGGCACTCTTGATCCGCAAGTGACCATCTCGCAATTCATGATGTTCTTCAAGCCAACTACTTTCCAGGCCTTGATCGACAAGTTGGCCCAAATGGATCAGATGGGACATAAACCGTCTCCTCCAAAGCCAGACTCTCGAAATGAGAAAGGGAAAGCGATCGTCGTCGCCAATACTCAACAACAACTGAGCAACTCAAAGCCGGTTGTTCGCCAAAACAACGTGCGTCCACGCCCATCCCTCGAGGAGAGACTGGGACGTCCTTACTCGTTTCCTCAGAATAAAACAAGGAGACTGTTCGAGCTAGCAGTGCGCAAAAGACTCATCAATATGCCGAGTCCAAAACGTTCGTTGCAGCCAGGCGATGTTAACGATCTTAATTACTGCCCTTACCACCAAACGGTAAGCCATCCAATCGAAGATTGCTTCGTTTTCAAAGGCTGGATTGAGGACCAATACCAACAAGGCAAGTTCGCATTATCCGAAAACTGGAAGGTGAACCTACCACAACCACATGCTCCGAGAAAGATGGATATGCCGGGGGCATCATGCTCATTCATAGGGAAAGCCCCATAGACCGAAAAGTCAGTAAACTAGAGATTCGCCTCAAATACGGCGACGGTGGACCGCAATGTCCTAAAACTTGCAAATGACCGAAACGTCTTTAAACTACTACCACGGCATCCTCAGGCTGACGTGATAAAAAAAACGGTATGTCCATAAGCGAAATGGGCACGGATTAAAACCCGAAAGGGCTCCGTGAGTAAAAACAGCAGGGCTACCGGCGAGTGTTTGTGAAAACCTGAAAGGGCGCAACCTCGTTTAAAAAAAAATAAAAAAGAATAAAAAAACGGTATGTCCATAAGCAAAATGGGCACGGATGTAAACCCGAAAGGGCTCCGTGAGTAAAAATAGCATGGCTACCAGCGAGTGTTTGTGAAAACCCGAAAGGGCGCAATCTCGTTAAAAACACTTACAGGGTCCTCACGACCTTGTGAGGAGAAACCACCTGCGTGAGATCCTTACGACTCACAAGGGAGCAACACACTTAGGGATCCTCACGATTCCTGAGGAGAAATTACACTTGCGAGATCCTCACGACTCGTAAGGAGAATTCTCTTATGGGACCCTCACGGCTCATAAGATTTGAAAGTCTTAAGTTACAGAGACCTGAACCTGTTCTTAATCAACCCCCACAACCTTCGATATTGCCCTATAAGCGGCTCATACCGACCTTGTATACAATCCACGGGCACGAATAAACATTTCCCCAGCAAAGTCCCACCCGTGACTGGGGATATGTCCATATGGTGAACCCCCCTTGTGAGTCATCTCGACTTATAAGGAGAAAAGCCCTCTTGTAGGATCCTTACGACTTACAAGAGAACATGCACTTAGGAATCCTCACGATTCCTAAAGAGAAAACACACCTATGAGATCCTCACGACTTGTAGGGAGAAATACCTTTGTGAGACCCTTACGGCTCATGAAGTCAAAAGCCTTAGTCGACGGGATCCTAACCCTGTTCGCTAAGCCACCTTTGTTCAACATCAACAGAGGCAAGTGATGATTCGCTCCTGGCATTATCCCAGTTGCAGCGATGCTGATGCCTAAACCGGTATCAAATTCCAAGCCCTTTCATGGCAAATGATGATCCGCTCCTGGCAATATTCCAGTTGTAGCGATACTGATGCTGAGATTGGCGTCAGATTCCAAGTTCCACACTCGCGATAAAAAAAATCAGCGAGGCATACATGCATACGAAATAGCCGAAATGATGAGGCAACTTGCAAATAAAAATCAACAAGTAAAAAATGTATGCATGCAAAATAGCCGAAATGATTGGGCAACTCGCAATAAAAAACAGCGAGTAAAAATAAAATAAATAGCCGAAATGATTGGGCATCGCGAAAAATAGCCGAAATGATAGGGCAATCACGACCTTCGCGATATAAAAGCTGAAATGATAGAGCATCGCGGAAAGAATAAAAAAATGATGAAAGAATGAAACTTTTTGCCCTACAGGTGAAATCACATTGATCCCTGTATATAATCTAGGGGCGCAAACAAAGAGGGAACCATACCTTCCCAACAGGCTCCATCAGGAAGCGAAGCCAAAACTTGACGGTTCATGAGACAACCTAAAGACAATCTCGACATTCGTCGCAATATTGCAGTCACGGTATCAACAAACAAAGTGAAGGAAGATCCCTAGCTTCAGGGACTCGACGTCAATATTGACAGCTTAGAGATCACCAACGGCATTTCTCCTCACTCCAACCAGATGCAGACATGACGTCAACAACCGACCTCAGAGTCGCAACGAAACGGAGCCATGGCAAAGTCCCTAGTTCAAAATCTCAATGGCCACATCTACAGCCTGGAGACCAACAACGGTGTGCCTCCTCATTCCAGCAGGACACAGATGTTACACCATCAAACGGAGCCATGACATAGTCCTTAGTTCCAAATCTCGACGGTTCACAGACCTAGAAACCATCTCAGCATTCGTCTCGTTACAGCAGACGAGATGTCAACGACGGTGTTTCTCCGCAGTCCAGCAGGATGCAGATACAACGTCAACAAAAGACCTCACGGTCGAAACAAAGTGGAGCGACGGAAAAATCCCAGCTCCACCTCAGCATTCGTCTCGATACAGCAGACGAGAGATCACCAACGGCGTTCCTCAGCAGTTCAGCAGGGTGTGGATGCAACGTCAACAAACGACCTCACGGTCGAAACAAAGCGGAGCGACGGCAAAATCCCAGCTCCACCTCAGCATTCGTCTCGATACAGCAGACGAGAGATCACCAACGGCGTTCCTCAACAATCCAGCAGGATATGGATGCAGCGTCAACAAAAGACCTCACGGTCGAAACAAAGTGGAGCGATGGCAAAAACCCACCACAATCTCGACGTTCGTCTCGATACAGCAGACGAGATGTCACTACAGCTCCCTTCCTCCAACAGGATTCGGACACTCCAAAGAAAACGAAGCAAAGGCCATATTCCTAGCTTCAAAGTCTTGACGGCAACTCATATAAAACCAGAAGTACTATCGGAAATCATCCCACACCAGCGTGGAATGGTCACCACCTCGACGTTCGTCTCGATACAGTAGACGATATGTCACCCCAGCGTTCTTCTCCAGCAAGATTCAGGCGCGACAATCAAACAGCGGAGCCACGGCAAAATCCCTAGTTCCAAACCTCGAAGGTTCACCAGCAACCTAGAGACAACCGCGACATTCGTCTCGATATAGAGGACGTAATGCCAGCAAACGAAGCAAAAGCCAAATTCCTAGCTTTAGGGTCTTGACGGCAAGTCATATAAAACCTGAAAGACCACCAGAGATCATCTCACCCCAGCGTGGAGTGGTCACCACCTCGACGTTCGTCTCGATACAGCAGACAAGATGTCACCCCAGCGTTCTTCCTCCAACAGGATTCAGACACGACAAAGCAAACGAAGCAAAGGCCAAATTCCTAGCTTCAGGGTCTTGACGGCAACTCATATAAAGCCTGAAAGACAATCGGAGATCATCCCACAGCAGCGCGGAGTGGTCTCCACCTCAACGTTCATCTCGATACAGTAGACGAGATGTCACGACAGCGTTCTTCCTCCAACCGGATTCGGACGTGACAAAGCAAACGAAGCGAAGGCCAAATTCCTAGCTACAGGGTCTTAACGGCAAGTCATATAAAGCCTGAAAGACAATCGGAGATCATCTCGCACCAGTGCGGAGTGGTCACCACCTCGACGTTCGTCTCGATACAGCAGACGCAACATCACCAAAAGGAGCCACGGCAAAATCCCTAGTTCCAAACCTCGACGGTTCACCAGCAACCCAGAGACAACCGCGACATTCGTCTCGATACAGCAGACGCAATACCAGCAAACGAAACGAAGGCCAAATTCCTAGCTTCACGGTCTTAACGGCAAGTCATATAAAGCCTGAAAGACAATCGGAGATCATCTCGCACCAGTGTGGAGTGGTCACCACCTCGACGTTCGTCTCGATACAGCAGACGCAACATCACCAAAAACAGCCACGGCAAAATCCCTAGTTCCAAACCTCGACGGTTCACCAGCAACCTAGAGACAACCGCGACATTCGTCTCGATACAGCAGACGCAATGCCAGCAAACGAAGCGAAGGCCAAATTCCTACCTTCAGGGTCTTAACGGCAAGTCATATAAAGCCTGAAAGACTATCGGAGATCATCCCACACCAGCGCGGAGTGGTTATGACTCATCGGGGCTCTCCAAAATGAGCCTAATCTCAAGTAAAAAGCGGCATGGCAAAATTCCTAGCGCTTGCTCTTCTGACGGTCAAACTGTCTAAGAAGATTGCTTGAAGACGTCTTGTCCAGCCCCCGAAGAGATCAGAGACACGACAGTCGCTAGGCTACTCGAATAGCAAGATTGCCTATCGAGGGATACATCAGCCAACGTGACGGTACGACAGGCAAAACCCTAGTACCACAGATCCTAACGGACCTTTGTCGTAAAGAGCAGAGGTTAACTGTGACGTTAGGATATTCTTGCGAGAACTTCTCGATTCGTCTCGACTCGTAGGGAAAAGCCTTAGGCAATAGGGATAAAAACATGTTTCCTAAGCACTGGGGCCCTGCAAGTTGGTCCAAAACGGACTCTTGCATACTATTCAGAGGCCACACTCTCTAAAGTCGAATCTCGACAAGGAGGGAAACAACCGCTTATGGGTCCTCTCGACTTGTAAGAGGGAAAATTCTCTTGTAAGATCCTTACGACTCTCAAGAGAAAACGCACTTAAGAGTCCTCACGACCCCTAAAGAGAAAATACACCTACGAGATCCTCTCGACTCGTAGGGAGAAAAGTCTTTATGAGACCCTCACGGCTCATAAATTTGAAAAGTCTTAGGTGGCAGATCCTAACCCTGTTTCCTAAGCGATCGGTGCCCTACAAGCAGGTCAAGATAGACTATCTGCAGGCCACACTCTCCGAAGTCGAATCTCAACAAGGAAGGAAACAACCACTTACGAGTCCTCTCGACTTATAAGCGGAAAATTCTCTTGTGAGATCCTTACGACTCTCAAGAGAAAACACACTTAGGAATCCTCACGACTCCTAAGGAGAAAAGACACCTACGAGATCCTCACGACTCGTAGGAAGAAAAGTCTTTATGAGACCCTCACGGTTCGTAAAGTTGAAAAGTCTTAGGTGGCAGATCCTATTCCTGTCTCCTAAGCCATCACTGCCCTGCAAAGAGGTCAAGATGGACCATCTATGAGCCACACTTGCCAAAGCTACATGCCACGGAAATGGAGAACTTACTCATGAGCGTATAAACTACTTCACGCCAGAGTAATACATAAAGAAATAGAAGGGTGCGGCTCATGGAGTTGAGAGTTTGGAACTATATCTCTTAAGAGTCAAGATTTGAGTCAATGATAAATGACGACGCTTGTGTCCGCTCGTTATCTTCTCAGATCAAGATTCTGAAAATTATATACCAACCCGAAACTGGTCATACGCTATGCATTATTCTGCACCACTTCACCCACGTATATACTTACGCGGGCAAAGTAGTGGGGGGCATTTGTTCCCGCCAAAAATTTCTGCGCAAAAGAGTTCAAGGTATCAAATGGCAGCGATACGCTTAAGGAAAATGCGAACCAATATCTTCCGGGATGTTTTTTTACAAACTTCCGAATGAGAAACAACTAAATTCTGATGATATTGGAAGCATCTCAAAAAACCTTTCGATTTGATATATTATGGGCCTCATAATTCATCCGGAATCAAAAGTTATGAGCAAATATGTTATGCACTGTTCCTTGATTAAAAATCAGGAATTACCTCAATGAGGTATCACGTGCTCGCACGTGATCAATGGTCACGTGTTGACACGTGATAGTTAAAACAGAAATAAAAAACAAATGGCTGAAGGAAATACCTCAATGAGGTATCACGTGCTCACACGTGACCAATGGTCACGTGTTGACACGTGATGGTTAAAACTAAAGCATAAATAAACGCTGAGAAAAGAACCAATTGGGGGTCACGTGCTCACACGTGACCAAGGGTCACGTGCCAGCACGTGACAAGCTTTGAAAGCCTTACAGTTTAATAGAATTAAAATTCCAAATTTCTCTAAATCTTTCCAAATAGAATTAAAATTCTAAATTTCTCTAAATCTTTCCAAATGGAAAAGAATTATGGGGACCGTTGGATTAAAAATCCAATGGTGATTAAAGATCACCAATTTATGGAAATATTTGATATAAGGAAAGATTTCCCCTAAATCTCACCAGAAATAACAAACATAATATCTTTGGATTTAAAATCCAACGGTGAATAAAATTCACTGTGTGATCTAAAGGATCATATTAATTATGAAAACAAATCAAATCTTTCAATGAAAGATTTACTAAACAAATTGATTCTTTTCTTTCTCCTATAAATAGGAACCAAGAAGAGAAAAAAGGGAGAGAATTTCTGAGATCTTGAAATTGCAGAGAGAAAAGAAAGGAGAATTTAATTCTCAACAGAGAAAAACCCTAGGTGAGAAAAGAAAGGGGATCAAAATTTCAAAAAGATAATTTAATTCTCAAACATCTAAGAGTTTAACTCTTTTGCAAAAGAACTTAGTTCTTCCTCTGCTTAAAGATCTGCAAAGAGCACATCTCCCTATAAGTTGAGAATTTAATTCTCATCGGGTTGAGATCCTGCCATGCAGATCCGAAACTTAGAGGGGGAATTGAGTTTAGAGAATTTAATTCTCCCAAAACAAAGTTAGGGTTTAACCCTATATGAGAATTTAATTCTCCTTAACTCATAGGAATTTAATTCCTTCAAGATGGACAGAACTAGGGTTTAACCCTAATTGAGAATTTAATTCTCTCAAAATTACAGGAATTTAATTCCTCTTAAAATGAAATTAAGATTTAACCCTACATAAGAATTTAATTCTTTTACATATATAGGAATTTAATTCCTCCAAAACAAAATTAGGGTTTAACCCTACAGAGAATTTAATTCTTAAAATAAAGGGACTTGAAAGATCTCCATGCACATGAAGAATATTGGTCACGTGATGACACGTGACCCCAATCCGCAGTGATCAGAAAAGAAGGAATAAAACTAAGTCATGTGTCCCCACGTGACCCCTAAAAGATCCCCAAAAATAAAAAGGAAACAGTTTTGAGGCAATGCCTCACGTGCTCCCACGTGACCTACAAAACACAGAAAGAAAAAGCAAAGGAAGGCTTTGGGCGCTCTCACGTGATACCACGTGACCCCTCAGCAAATGCTTTAACAATTGGCGCACAAATCTCCATCACGTGCCAGCACGTGATGCTCGAAAATAAAATAAAAAGTGTTTAACACTTAATTGCAGAACGAAGAAAAGGGATCTGGTCCCACTTTTGGGCGCTCTCACGTGTCCACACGTGACCCCTCTTTCTTTAGTATTTAACACTAATTTGGGGATTATATTTCCAGTGTTTAACACTGATTGTTTCTAGTGTTTAACACTAAATTTAAGATTATATTTCCAGTGTTTAACACTGATTGTCTTTTAGTGTTTAACACTAATTTGAGAGTCTACCTCCAGTGTTTAACACTGTTGTTCTCTAGTGTTTAATACTACTTTTAGCCAAATTGGCTAATTTTCCAGAGGCAAAAGACCCTCCTCCAAATGAATCTCAAAATTGAGGAAATTAAAGACAAAATGTTGTCAGAGCCCCCAAACCTCTGTTTAGCACTGTTGAATGATGAGGGGCTGAACCTAGACAAATGTCTAATGGTCCAAAGGGCCAATATTTCAAACATAACTGGACTTAACCCAATTCTGGTCATAAGTCCTCAAATTAAATTGAATCGAGCACAACTGCTCTCCCAAATCAATTTACATCCGGTTCGAGGGTACATCTCTGAACTCCTCTAGTATTTGTCGTTGTAATCCTTCAACGTCGTCAGAGAGGTGACGGGTCCCGACAACCACACATAATACGGACTGTGGGGTCCTTAAACTCATGCATACTTAAACCAGTATCCTTCCCCAAAATGGGAATGTTGGACCACCATGTCCCTAAACTGGCAATGGACCACTATGTCCCTAAACTAGAACAATAGAGCCCAAATGCTCTTTTGTCGGATCTAAATAATCCTGTTAAGTTGATCTTAGTCTCAAATTAGACTAACGTATTTTTAACAAACGTTTAAGTTGATCTTAGTCTCAAACATGGCTAACGTATTCTTAAGCCAAACCCCAAACCTAAATCTAAGAAGATACGGATTTGGACTAATCCACATCCTACGGGCGACAATATAACTTAGTCTCTGTATACAATCCACGGGCAACCACAAACAAAATAAACACCCACGACACGAAGTGACCAGCTGGAGAAGGAGAAAGTTGTTACCGCGATGCGGTAGCGTAATTAACTGTAGGGGCTTGCGCCTGCAGGGAAGAGCGTCCCCACAATCAAAAACCCCTCGAACAAGGGGGAATCTGACAAAGTCTGCTATATCGGCCGCATCCGTCTAAACCTTTGATATACGGTGTCATAAATCAACTTGGCATTTTCGGAGAGGTGGACGGATAAAACCAAATAGCATCTGCCCCCAGATTCAGGCAACACGTTCAGTCTTCCCGGTATCCGGCGGTAAACAATCTGCTTCTGCAGATCTCAACCAGAGGAAGAACTAAGTTCTTGCATGAAGGGTTAAACCCTTAGAGAGGCAAAAGAGAGACAAGATAATCTCTGAGTTTTGTTTTCTTTTTATCTAGGATTTCAATGGAACAAGCTTTCTTCTGTGAGAATTAAGTTCTTTGTTTCTTTTGAAGCTTTTCTTTCTTCTTCTCTCTTTTTTAAAAGCTTCTGAGGGGGTTCCGTTTTTTTGCTCACTCTCCCTCCCGAGTCTTGAAGTCTTTGGTCTTTATATAGTGGAAAGAAGTTTGTTTAATTCTGAAAAAATCTCTCATTGGGAGATTCTAATTGATTTAATTGGTTTCAAAATTGATTTGGGGAATTTTTCCCGTCATTGGATCTTTGTTCCAAGAGTTTTTGTTTTACAGAATATATTTTTCTTGTTTTTTTAATAAGATTGGGGAAATATTTTCCCATATGCAGAATCTTATTCTGTAAAAATAGTGAATTTTAATCATCATTGGAATTTTAATCCAAGGATGCTCGGTTTAACAGAGCACAATCTTTATTTAGAAAGATATGGAAAATATTTTCCATCTCATAGGATCTTTGATCCACCAACTTTCTGTTTAACAGAGAATTTTCCTCCTCATTAGAAAGCTCTATGTTTAATCACCATTGGATCTTTTATCTAATGATCCCTTATTGAGTATAATTTAATTCTCCGTAGGGGGGTGCCCTCACGTGTTTTACACGTGAGGTTTATTTAGTTTGTCAGCTGTTTGATTGCAGCGCCTATATGCTTTGCATATAGG
Organism: Agapanthus africanus; assembly: GCA_030015575.1. NCBI lineage: Eukaryota > Viridiplantae > Streptophyta > Magnoliopsida > Asparagales > Amaryllidaceae > Agapanthus > Agapanthus africanus. The sequence goes on along the minus strand of CM057340.1, from coordinate 749,217,121 downwards.
CGCTCACGTGTTTAACACATGAGACTTATTTAGCCTATAGTCTGATTGCAGTACATATATGCTTTGCATATAGGCGCTCACGTGTTTAACACGTGAGGCTTATTAAGCCTGTCAGTTGTTTGATTTGCAGCGCCTATATGCATTGCATATAGGCGTCCACGTGTTTAACACGTGAGGCTTATTTAGCCTATAGTTGTTTGATTTACAGCGCCTATATGCATTGCATATAGGTGCACACACGTTTAACATGCGAGACTTGAACAGTAGGGAATTTTCCCTCTTCCTTTTTTTTATAAGGGAACAGTGTCGTAACGTCTCCGTGCCGTGATCGTGCCAGTGTCATACCTGCCATGTGGTCGTTTATCGCTAGGCTTGAGAAATCCTATCTCTTGCTACTCATGCTATCATATCTTATAGATTAATGCTAATGTTAGATCATTATAAATAGCTATGTATACATATGTGTGTGTGGGTGGATATATACATTTGTATATCTAGATAACGTTAAATCGAACACTTATACTTGAGCCATCATGATTGGTAGTAATGAATCGAACCCAACTCGGATGGTTAGCCCGTATTGATGTCGTTTAGAATTCATAAGAGACAATTGGTTGGTTAAGGGAATCTTGTGTTTTTGACCGGTTACCAAACGCTACCCTAGGCGTTAGATGCGAACTATAAACCAAAACATATCTTATTATGGCAGAACTTGCGATAGTTAGATACTTTTACTGTTTACGAATATCGTGTAGGAATTTGGATGCAAAATATCGTGTTTATAATTAAGTAAAGTCGCCCCCTAAAGGCGACGCTAAAACTGGAATGTACCGCACATTTCACGTTGGAAAATATATATTAAATTCAATACATATTGGAAAGTAATGTTCTATGATTCAAATCGAATCCGACTTGATAAACTATAACCCTATAAAGTTTACCCTTCAATGCTGATAGGCCACTATAACGAGAATTGACTGGGAATGCGGAGCTGGACCGCAGTCCGCGGCAGCATTCCACGTGGATACCTGAATTGAAGCATCTGTACATACCTACATAAAACTGAAAATGTGCGGAGTCCTACATGGTCGCGTAGATAATTTAGTTACCTAACACATGAATTTGGTTCCGTGCAGTTTCACAGTCTTTTGATATTTATTTTTTATTTTAGAATATCGACGTGTTCTGCAGTTTCTGCAGTGATATTTCTTACACCTTCACATTAAACAGGACATAACTCCTAGTACTGAAAGGCTATTATCAATCCTCTTGATGTATTGGAAACCTAACAGATAGAACTAGGTTTTATTCAACTGGGGAAACACCTGAATCTGAACAAAATCCCTAGTAAACCGCGTGCGAAGTTGGAATTCCAGTTCTGAAACTGGAATTCCAGCAATTAATCGCTAATTTAAAATGATGATAAGTCCCTAACCTGAATTCCGTTTGACATGAAACTATTTTTACTGCTTGTATAATCAAGTTTTCTTTGTACTCCTTTTATATTATTTTGATCGATTCTATACGTGTGATTTATGGTAAATTTTTCAAGTCATATGGCGTTGGGTGTCATAATTTAGTGAATATCCGTTCAGTGTATTTCTGCCTATTTTTGTGCTTGCTTTATACCTACTGCATAGTGATCGTTTATATTGAGACCTAGCGACTGTTGTGCATTGTCGATATATAAGTATTAGTGATTGTGTTGTGGCAAGTACGAGAGTGATATTGATAAGTGAAAACGTGATTGAAAGTGAAAGCGATACGTATTTGCTCACAACCTATCTAATACTTGAACACATACTATAACATGGGGAATGGGGAAATCAAGGTGGAACTGAACTCGTATTTAGCGAGGTACAGTGACTTAGTGGATGATCATTCGCTATCAGTGATACACACACACACGTTAAGTTGTGGGCCTAGCGGCACGGCTGCAGGGTTATGTCCCGGACAACAATGGACCATAGTCTCGGGCATGCACGAAACCCTTGTTAAACACGAGCATCCTTTCCACCAATTGATTTCATTGACCTAGTAATTGTTAAGTAGTGACATACACATTGCCTGGTTTACCGACATGATATTTATATCGTAATGTTCATTACTCTCATGTTCTGCATTCTGTTGCACCTTTTATGTTTAATAATATTGTATTCATCATATGTATTTATTGCTATATGTATCGTCCTGACGACCTGAGTGTGCATGCTCAGAGCACGAAGTGGACCCAGTCAAGAAGCAGGACCTGCTATTCGAGCTCGCAGAGGTCTAGACCGCAACATCAGCACCATTCCTTTTTGCTTTAAGCACATTGTTTTTCGTTGGTTAGTTGTTTCATTCTGCAAAATAAATGTATCTCGAACTATTTTTATTGTAATATAATAAAGTTGTGCACTGTGATTTCCTTTACTCTTGCATTGTTTACTGACTACCATGTAATGCTAGAAACTGAAATGTGACTACGGCGGGATTATTCCTTGACCGTAGGAGCATGGTTGGCCTTATCACCCCTCGTATTCCGTATTTTGGAAAGCAAGGCATGACAAAACTTATTCAATTAAAAGATTGGATTTTCAGTTGACAATTTACCCAGATGTGAATGATTTTCGGTTGACAATTTACCCACCAAATGTATATGTGATATGATATAATGTTAAATGTTTTAGATTTAAGATATTATCATAATTCGATTGGAATATAACATATATTAATTAATTGATATTAACAAATCCCCTTTTTTATATCAAATCTTAATTACGAGATTCCCAAAAAATAGTATGAGTAGGACTATTCCACTTTTAAGATAGAATCTACTCTTCCTATATTTTTCATATTTGGATGGGGTTTCATCGAGTGGTAAAGAAAATGCATGGGATGATGCCGTCATCATTTTTTGTGGGATGTTATCACTAACCCCTTAATTGCATCTAACCGTCAAATCGTAAATTCAACGGTGAAAAATATAGAAGGAGGAGATACAGTTTAACTCCCCTGTTGGTATCTCGCCCCTCAACAACTTGTACCATAATTTTAGCAACTGATTAGAATTTTCAATATAATGAATCTTTCTATATCTGACTTAATTACCTATTTTATAGCCTATTTTTGTGCTACCTTTCCTAACTATAATCTCCAAACTCTTATAATCTAATCCTCCCAATTTAAGTTCTTACAAACAAATCAATTAAATAAAATTTCCATTTGGCACCTTTCCAATTAAGTTTAGAGCCTAACATTTATATCTTCTGTCCATATATAATGCAAATACCTTTGGTTAGAGATCCACCCATTTTCTTTTTTCTAGAAAAATCCTCACCTCTCAATCCCTCCACATCATCTCTCTCACCTCTCAAATCCTCCATGTCATCTCTCTTTCTCTCTCTCTTCTAAAAACCAATTAATTGTTTATCTAGAAACTTCCATTTCATTTATCCCTGTATATATATAGAGAGAGAGTAACGGAGGAAAGATGTCATATGAGGGAATTTCCTTCTATGGCGTCGAAAATATACAAACTCCATCGTTTTTTCCGACGATCGGCATCCATCATCTTTATCGTTATAATCTAAGATATGGGTACACCAAATTTCATTTGATTCTACAACTTTTTCACCGTTGAATTAGTGAGTTCAAAATTAACGATTTACCGACAATAGAACTTTTTTAATTTCTAAATCAACGGTGAAAAAGTTGTAAAATCACATGAAATTTGGTATACCAACATCTTAGATGATAACGATGAAGATGATGGAGTCCGATCGTCGGAAAACACGATGGAGGGTGTATTTTTTCGACGCCATAGGAGGAAATATCCTCCTATGGCCTCTTTTCTCCATTATTCTCATATATATATGTGTGTGTGTGTGTGTGTGTGTAATGCAAATACCCTTGGTTAAAGGTCCACCCTTCTCATTTTTTTCAAGAAAAAAGGAGAAAAATCTTCACCTCTCAAGCACTCCACATCATCTCTCTTTCTCTCTCTCTCTCTTCTCACAAAAAACAATTAATTGTTTATCTAGAACCCTCCATATCATCTCTCCCAATATATATATATATATATATATATATATATATATATATATATATATATATATATATATATATAACCCTCTGCATCATCTCTCTCTCACTCTTCTCCTAAAAAATAATTAATTGTTTAATTAACATGTGCAACGCACGTGCACAAATTCTAGTTTTCTATATATAGTGCAAATACCCTGTGGTTAGAGCTCCTCCCCTTTTATTTTTTCTAGAAAAAAGGATAAAAATCCCCACCTCTCAATCACTCCACATCATCTCTCTCCCCTCATAAAAAACAATTAATTGTTTATTTAGAACTCTCCATATTATCTCTCCCAATATATATATAACCCTCTACATCATCTCTCTCTCACTCTTCTCCCAAAAAATAATTAATTGTTTAATTAACATGTGTATCGCACGTGCACAAATTCTAGTTTTCTATATATAATGCAAATACCCTTTGGTTAAAGATCCGCCCCTCTCATTTTTTCTTGAAAAAAAGATAAAAAGATAAAAATCCTCCGCTCTCCAGAACTCCACATTATCTCTCCTCTCTTTCTCTTCTCCTAAAAAACGATTAATTGTTTATCTAGAATCCTCCATAGCATCTTTCACAATACACACACACACACATATATATACACACCCTTTGGTTAGAGGTTCATCCTTTCATTTTTTATAGAAAAAAAAGGATAAAAATCCTTCCCTCTCAAGGCCTCCATATCATCTCTTCTCTCTCTCTTCTCCAAAAAACAATTAATTGTTTGTCTAGAACCTACATATCATCTCTCCCAATATATATATATATATATATATATATATAAACCACCCTTCTCCTTACCCTTCTCCTTTTTGTAGAAAAATTCTCACCTCTCCAGCCCTCCACATCATTTCTCACCTTTCAAGCCTTCCACCTCATCCTTACCCTTTTTTTAAAATAAATAAATAAATAAGACTCTAGAACCCTCCACGTCATCAAGTAAGAGGACGAAAAAAATGATGCCTTGCAATGTAAATTTATACATAAACCCTCAATATTTACAGATTCACACCTATACTCATTCTCACTTATATGAAATGTACATTTACACTTAAACTCTCATTTACAAATTTACATATATATTTTTTCTTACAAATATGAAACATTACATTTGACACGTACAACGTACGTGCAAAAGTTCTAGTCTTCTATATATAATGCAAATCCCCTTTGGTTAGAGATCCATCCCTTTCCTTTTTTCTAGGAAAAAAGAGAATCTCCTTTTTTCTAGGAAAAAAGAGAAAAATTATCACTTCTCAAGCCTCCACATCATCAACTTTAAAAAAAAAGACAAAACAAAAAATTAAAAGTTCATCTATCTCTTTTTTTCAAAATTTAAAGAAAAAAGAGAGAAAATCGCCTCCTAAAGGCTCCTCCTCACCTAAGAAAAAGACAAAAACAATAATGCATTCAAATGAAAATTTACACATACACCTTCATTATTTATAAATTTACACACAAACCCTCATTATTAATAATTTTTCATTCCCCTTAATGAAATGTTAAATTCAAATGAAAAGAAGAAAAAAGGAGAAAAATTCTCAATTCTCAGATCATCCACGTCATCTCTCTTCTCTAAAAAAATTAATTGTTTATATGTAGAACTCTCTACATCTTTCTCTCCTCCTAAAAAATATTAGAAAGCTCTACACCTCTCTCTCCTCTTTCAAAAAAATAATTAATTATTTAATTATTAGAGCCCTCACATCTCTCTCTCCTCCAAAAAAATAATTGATTTTTAAATTAACGCGTGCAACACACGTGCACAAATTGTAGTATATTCTAAACTTAATGGTAAATGGACTTGGTTAGAAGCCACCCTCTCCTTTTTATAAAAAAAACAAAGAAAAAATGAGAAAAATCCTTCATTCTTAGAGAATCCACGTCATTATACAAAGAGATAAAATTAATTAATTGTTATGTTAAAAAAACCAAATTTTAGAGCCTCCGCATCATCAAAGAAAAAGATAAATAATTAAACTTTTTTATTTTTTGAAAAACAAAGAAAAAATGAACTTTTTAGAACTTGAGACAAAAAAAAACTTTGTACAAATTAGTTTGGATTCCAAATTCAATCTGCATTCTACTCAAAGTTAAAACAAAAAAGAATTTTCTAGAATTTATTTTAATCTTATTATTTTTCAAATTCTACTTTCATTTATTTATAACTACCTTTTTTTTTACTTAAATATGATAAATAACATATTATAATATCTTTTAGAATACGTTTGATCCAAATTACTAAAATGACTATTTTATTCATTTATTAACATTCAAAATAATTTTAAACCAAAAGCCCCCATTTTATATTTATATATAGGCTCAAGAATTTTTTTTTAGACTCTAAATAGGGTAACGCCATAAACGTGCATCGCACGTGCGAAATACTAGTATATATATGTGTGAGAGAGAGAGGGGGGAAACGTGTTATCAGCTAGTAGCTAATATAAGAACTGTCGGCTAGTTTATTGCACAACCCAATCCGACCGTCATATCGATGATCCGCTTCGACCATCTTGTTTTATACATAGAGTGATCTATGTGTGTGAAATATTGATCGATTTGGCACTTTCTGTCTTCGATCAAGTGTCCCCGGTATATGACATTTTTATTGCGTTTAAAAGCCATCTACTTTTTAAATGCTAGATCCATCACTTATAATGCATTATATCGATCAAAATTTCACACACATAGATCGCTCCATGTGTAGAACAAGATGACCGGAGCGGATCGTCGATTTGACACTCGAATTGGGTTATGCAATATGTTAGCTGACGGTTCTTATATCAGCTACTAGTTGATGACTCGTTTCCTCTCTCTCTCTCTCTATATATATATATATAAGAATAATGAAGAAAAACGGTCATGTGCGGTTTTTTCGTTAGGTGGCGTTAAAATCTATATTTTCCACCATTTTATTCGATGATCGGCACACATCATCATTTTTATTATGTATGATTTGGATACAACAAATTTCATATGATTCCATCACTCAATTACTGTTGAATTAACGATGTAAAAAGTTCTATTGCCGGTAAACCGTTAATTTTGCACTCACTAAATCATTAGTGCAAAACTGATAGAATCATATAAAATTTACCGTATCCATATTTTAGATGATAAAGATAAAGATGGTGAATACCGATCGTCGAAAAAAATTATGGAGGGTGTATTTTCTCGACGCCATAAGAACCCATGGCACCTTTGCTCTGTCATCTTCTACACACACACTAATATAACTCAAATCCAAGGTTATGAGTTGGCAACTTCTCCTTATTTCAAGAGAAGGGAAAGCAAAAAAAAATATAAAAATTTCTTTAATTTATACTTCACATGCATAAGTACAAGTCAAAACACACTCTCTCTCTCTCTCAAAAGATAGGAAAAGGTTCTTTTATCTCAAAAAGCTGGAAAAGGAAAATTTACACTTAAACCCTATAACTTTCGTTATTTACATACATAATTTATTCATCTAAATTTATTATATTTTAACTCTTGCTTTCCTTGTTATTTTAAATTTCATTTGTCTTATAACTAACAATTAAGCTATTAAATAGATAACTAAGTGAATGTTTCTCTAAATAATATAGAGATTGTAAGAAAAAAATTGAAGCCTAATTAGAATTTACAATCAATCATTCCTTTATAGACATCCTTTAAAATTTCTTTTACGTGCCATAGCCTGAAGGGATAACTGTAGCCTTTTCTTTTTCTTCCCAAAATAAAAATTCCAAAAATTGGAGAAATTGCTAACAGCCTATCTAGCCTTCTCAAGGATCCACGTCATCTTTCATAAGTAGAAAAATAGCTGCCTCATTAGAAAGCCCAAGCAAATTTTCCCTCATATTTCAAATTAATTTTAAAAAAATCAAATTTCAAATCTTTTTCCAGAGAGTTCTACTCTATTTATACACCCCTCCCCCCCCACTCTCTCTCTCACACACACACAAAGAGAGAAGAAGTAGTTGTAGAACGGAATAGATGCTGACGGCGACGGTAATGAAGGGGCCATTGCCGAAGCTCGAGAAGTCAAAACTCTGCATGCGTAAGTTGCTTGAGGTTGAATCGTGGGTGTTGTATTTAGTTGGTTTGTTTTGCACTTCAAGAATGGTTTTCTTTTCTTTATTTTTTTCTTAGGTAATTTTTCATCATATCTTTGGATGAAAAATTTAAAAAACAAAATCAAATAAAGCCATTAAAATTTGACATGTAATTGCATCTCCCCTGCAAACTAGTAGTTGGTTATAATTGTTAGTTATGAAAGGAGTATTGCTTTGGCCTATAAATCTGCTCTCTAATTGGGAAGCACGTTACCAATTCATGTAATGATCAAATCCTAAAAAAACCTATATAGTTGAAAATTATAAGATAAGTAAAATAAAATTTGAAATAGAGTTGTAAGTATAAGCAAGTCAAAATAAAAAGGCTTAAACAAAAACTACTTCCCATTGTGGCAAGAAATTCCAAAAGCTCCCCAAATTACGAGATACGAGTAACAGCTAGCGCAGATCAACTCTTTTAACACAGTTAATTCACTAGCGTTTTTTGCACATGCCTTGCATGTGTGTGTGTCTGTATATATAGAAGTTAATGGAGGAAAAAGACAATAGGAGGGAATTTCCTTCTACGGCGTCGAAAAAATACATTCTCCTCCATTTTTTCCGACGATCGGCACCCACCATTTTCATCGTTATCATCTAAGATGTGGGTACACTAAATTTCATGTGATTCTACAATCTTTTCACCATTGATTTAGTGGGTTCAAAATTAACGGTTTACCGACAATAGAACTTTTTACATTTCTAAATCAACAGTGAAAAAGATGTAGAATCACATGAAATTTGGTGTACCCACATCCTAGATGATAACGATGAAGATGGTGGGTGCCGATCGGCGAAAAAAATAAAGAAAGGTGTATTTTTAAGACGTGATAGGAGGAAATTCCCTCCTATGGCATATTTCCTGGAGGGAATTTCCTCCTATGGCGTCGAAAAAACACACCCATCATCGTGTTTTCCGACGATCGAAATGCATCATCTTCATCGTTATCATCTAAGATATGGGTACACCATATTTCATGTGATTCTACAACTTTTTCACCGTTGAATTAGTGGGTTCAAAATTAACGGTTTACCGACAATAGAACTTTTTACATTGCTAAATCAACGGTGAAAAAGTTGTATAATCACATGAAATTTGGCGTACCCACATCTTAGATGATAACGATGAAAGATGATACATTCTGATCATCGGAAAACACGACGGAGGGTGTGCTTTTTCGACGCCATAGGAAGAAATTCCCTCCTACGGCCACTTTCCTCCATTATTCTTATATATATATATATATATATATATATATATATATATATATATATAAGAATAATGGAGGAAAGTGGCCGTAGGAGGGAATTTCTTCCTATGGCGTCGAAAAAACACACCCTCCGTCGTATTTTCCGACGATCCGCATCTATCATCTTCATCGTTATCATCTAAGATGTAGGTACGCCAAATTTCATGTGATTCTATAACTTTTTGACCGTTGAATTAGTGGGTTCAAAATTAACTGTCTACCGACAATAGAACTTTTTACATTGCTAAATCAACGGTGAAAAATTGTAGAATCACATGAAATTTGGTGTACCCACATCTTAGATGATAACAATGAAAATAATAGATTCCGATCGTCGGAAAACACGACGGAGGACGTACTTTTTCGACACCATAGAAGAAAATTCCCTCTTCCTGTGGCCTCTTTCCTCCATTATTCTCTCTTATTTATATATATATATATATATATATATATATATATATATATATATATAGTGGCAAAGGTAGGGATTATTCAGTTTTGAGATTGATTTGGAGAATTGGGTCTCTAATTTGCAAGATATATTCATTGAAAAAATATAAAAATCCAACCTTAAATTGTAAATGCAACTAACCCCATACATCTCTTTCAATTGCCTACTCCACAAATTTCTCTTAGTAATTAACTCTATACTGATATTTTTGATTACATAAATCTTCTTTTTAACTGCATTTAACGTGCAATGCATGTGCAAAACACCAGTGTGTGTGTATGTATGGCATCGAAAAAATACATCTTTTTTTCAACTATCGGCACCCATCATCATGTAAGACGTGGATACACTGAATTTTATGTGATTCCGTCACTTTTCCACCGTTGATTTAGTAGGTGCAAAATTAACGGTGTACTGACAATAGAACTTTTTACATTGATAATTCAACGGTAAAAATATGGTGAAATCATATGAAATTTTGTGTATCCTTATCCTAAATTATAAATGTGATGATAATGAGTGACTGAGAGTATAGATACTTGTCAGTTGTCACTAAGTTTCATGTTTAATGACTTTTAGTGATATTTGAATATTCCATTCATTTGAAGAATTCATATTGGAAATAAACTTTTATCTCTAACCTTAGTCATATAAATTAGGCATATTTTAACTCTCTTAATTTTCGGTCAACCTAGTAAGATTTAAGTGTTCGTTATTGTTTTTCATTCTGACAAATAATGAGTTTTTTCATTCTGACAAATAATGAAAACATATGACGTTAACCTAGACAATAATGAAGATATCGAAATTTTCAATATGAAGGGGAAAAAATCACAAAAATCCTTGAAGTTCAACAATAGGCAAGCATATTCGCATATTCACAGTATAAAGACTAGTATTATGTACGTGCGATACACATTATCATGAATGCATATGAATTAATTAATCGGTAATATTTTTATTTTTAAAATGATATGATTTTTTAGAGATAAAAATAGTTATCCATAACAAATGAAGATAGTTTATATCATGTAGAATTTAGATCAAGGGTAGTTTCACTTTTTTTTTCCCCTTTTTTTAAATCAATTATAGTGGTTTAATAATATTTTGACACGTTAGCAAAGTCTGCGCATAAAATTAGAGATTCAATTCCAGACAAATTTCTCACCCCCATCATTTGGCACGCAGAGAAGCTGAGTTCCACACCCAAAAATTAGACCCTCGATTTAAATTTAGCTATAGATCTAGCTGCTAATGGGTATTGCATTTCCCGGATCCGATCCGTTTCAAACCCAAATACACCAATAGGAATAGTCAAATCAGGGTCCAAACCTTTTCATTTCTCTCCTCTTTCATATTTTCATAAATTTTGCATTCCACAACACACCCCCCCCACCCCCCGCGCGCTCTCCAATGGCGAATCCCTATTATGGCTCTGGTCCTCTTCGATCCAGGTAAAAACCCTAAATTTTTCTCCAAAACCCGTCTTCTTCTTAGAATTTTTGATCAATTTTTGATCAATTTTGCAGAGAAGGGCTTACGTCGAGACCCGCGCGGAATTCAGATGAAATTCAGTTGCAAATCGATCCAATTCATGGGGATTTGGACGATCAAGTTACAGTGCTCCATCAAAAGATTCGAAAACTCAAAGGCGTTAGTACTCGCTCTGTATCTCTTTATATAATCATCTTTTTTGATTGTTTTTCTAATATAAAAATATTGCCTTTTTTTTAATGTTGGTTATGATGCTGTGTTCAAAATTAAACACGAAAAAGAATTAGAAATCCCCTGATTTAGATGAATAAGAAATTAAGAATACGAGGCATTATGTCGTATGTATAGTATTGGGGACATAAGGAGAGAAGCAATAGTTTGGAAAAAAGGGGGGGAAATAGGAAAAGCTGAAGTCTAAGTGAGGCAAAAGTTGCCATATGATACTTATTTAATCTCTTTAATAGCTTGCTTAATTATCATAATTAAGCCTTTATGGAGCTTGACAAGAAGTCGAGAAATTTGAAAAGAACTGACCATGATTTTACTACGAATTATCAGCTCGAAATCATCTTCCATGGTTGTCTAAGACAGCTGAAGTTGCATGGATTCATCATCGAGATGTATCCATATTGTATTCTTATCCATATTGGATTCGTAGTGGATACTTGAAGAACTTTATTTGACTCATCCTAAATGTGAACATGGACTAATAACTAAGGGCACTAACAATCTAAGCATCAATAGTTCATAATTTTATAATCAATACATTTTTATAACGGTTATATGTTTTTTTGCTATTATGTAATCATATATTTGAACAACAAAAGATTAGGGTATCCCAGCGAATCATGTCCCAGACTTTTTGAAAATTAAAAATTGGTGAATCTGATTTATATTGTATTATTGTGCTTTATTATTGTATTAATACCCAAATTAAAGCTACTTATAAGATATCTATAACCATGTCAGGGCATTCCAATAAACATTAACAGCATATTGTTGGCAAGGGTGTATCGATCAATCTTAAGCTCATTCAATCCAATGGAATTTCACAAATCTACGAAGACTAATTAAAATGCAAGGGTTTGACAAGAGAGAAGATCATGAGGTTTTCAACGGTGAATCATATTTAAGTATGCAAAAATTAAATAGCCAAGCATATCTTATATTCTTTCGTGAAAATTTTATAATCAGCAGTGTATATAAATATGAAGAATAAATAAACTTTCAAACTATTTGTACCTTTACCCTGAAGTACCAAACTACAACCCTAGAAGGGGGAGAATAGGGTTTTAGACAAAATTTCTAATTTGACAAGCCAATTAATCACACAACACAAAATACCAATTATTAAAAAAATTTGAATGTGACAATATAAAAGAGACATGAGATCAAACACAAACACGATGAATCAAAATGGTTCAATGTCCTACGTCTAGCACACTCCCAAATCTTATGTGCAGCCCACTCCTAAAGGCCCTGTCTTTAGGTTCTTTCAAACTTTTCACTGTCCTTATTATTTTAATTGAGTAGGAGCAAAACCTTTACAACCAGCTACTCCTAAGAGGCCACTCTTACTATCTTGTTTCTTTCAAAAAAAAATTATAATTGAATCGATAAGAATACTCTCTTATAGATAAGAGGTAATGTTATCCATAATTTCTCACTTGCTTATAAGAACGAAGAGGGGATAATAGAAAGTGTATTGTGCAAATGAAAGTTTAGATAGAAACTCTCATAAATTACTTGAGAAGAAAAATTGATATATTAATTTGTTATTTAAAGCCCTCTAAACTGGGAGAACATCAATGAGTAGTATGTATAGCGATATCAAATTAGGTGTTGAGAACTTGACTAAAATACCCATTGCAACAACTATTTTGTCAAGACAAAATAGTGAAAAAGGTGTAAAATCCGGGTTAAGAAAACTGAGGAAGATCATGGTAAATTTGTTTAGCCCAAGACAACGCTTTGTGCTCAACGGTTTTAAAATAAAACCACCGTTAGAAAATTGCCAATTGGACATGTTCTTTGCATCAACGGATCAGTGGAGAAAAGTCAAGTTGAGCTCTTTTAAAGCATAATCATGCTGGCAGTTAGGTTGCAATTATAGTCACATTTCTTTTTCTTTTAGTTTTGTTTCTTTTATATTTTAATCACATTTGTTTTAATTGATAATTAATCGAACAAATTAATAATCCAAGAAACAAGCAATTACTTTCAAATAAAACACTTACAATGATTATTTTCGTTTTCAATTTCTCTATCACATGAAATGTGAAATACATCTTTCCTCTCTTATCTCCCCGTCTTTGGTTCATATCTTCTCTTCTCAAAGATATATTGAATTGAAAGAATAAAAGAAGATTACATCCAGAAAAAGGTTCAATATTTTTTTTTATCTGTTTAGCTAATTTTATTTGTTTTTGAATTTAATTATATAAAAAGATTGCTTTAGCAATATATTTTATATAATCCAAGGTTACAATTTATTTTGTTTACACTATTAATTAATTTTAGTTGCAAAATTAAATAAAAAACTTTAATGATGTCATAAACATGAGTTATTTTTTATTTTATACACTAATTTTTCAATCCCACTTAGAAAGAATTCTAGCTCTGCCATTGGTTACAAAGATACTGAGAGTTTATTAAGTGATTTTGAAAAAACATAAACAAAATTTTGAAGCTCAATATCTGAAATTGTAAAAAGATTTTTGAGTTTATATAAATCTTATAAAATAACTAAGATTCATAAAATTGGAAAAATTTCTATTGGGAAAAAGGGACCTGCACAACCTAACCCTACACAATCAAGCTCTGTAGCATCTTTATCTCTTTACAATATATGACTAAAGTAGAAAAATAAAAACAAAACACAAGACAAATAGAAATACCCCATAAACCTAAAACTTGTCTTGTTCCATTTGGGATTTAAATTAGTTCCTCAAATTTCACATATGTGAAGTCCTAAGTTGATCCTCAAAGCCTTCTATGGATTTGACAATTTTACAATTTGTCTCCAACCTTTTATCAAACGTCTCATGATCACTCTACAAAATTGTTAGCATAGAACAATAATCAAAACTAAACCCGATGAGACCATCAAACTCTAGTTGGTTACTCGTGGGGATATTGGTAAGATGAATTTGAAGAGAAGGAAAGATGGGATATTTCTACTTCTCATGTCTTATGGGTATAAGATAAACCAAATATTATTGGACATTTTGTTCATTGTCGCATATAAATTTGATTAATTGTGGTTATGTGGTGTCTGGGCCCACAAAGAATGAACGAAAAGGTCATTTATTTTTTTTTTATAAAAAAGCTCCTTGCAATTTCGCCCATCTTCCCTACACAGTATACGGTATGTGGGCTCACATCACATGCAAGTTGTGGTTTCCGATTTTTAATTTTTCCATGTGACATACATGAAAACTTAAGGATTGGCTATCAAAAATAAACTAGATTTATCTATTCCTTAAATCATACCTAGTCAGATTTGTCTCCTATGAAATCTAGACTATAGGATGAATGATCTCAGAAAGAGAGTGTCCGGGTCTTGATGCATTCAAAGTCCATCATGTAATTAATATTTGATGACAGTCGCCAATTCGCTCTTACACGCTGGGTAAACTGATATAATACAAAATTTCACATGGTAGCAATAGGTTCAGAATAGAAGATCTCTTTTTGGAAATAGGTTATTACATGGAAGGGTTTGATTCATAACCACATTTTATTAATGCATATAGCGCCACATATTATCAGAATAATGCCAAGATATATTAGAATTGAGAATAATGTAGAAAAGAGGTCATAGGAGGAAACTTCCTTCTATGGTGTCGAAAAAGTACGACCTCCGCCATTTTCCGACAATCGACATCTATCGTCTTCGTCATTATCATCTAAGATGCGGATACATCAAATTTCATGCGATTCTACCGCTTTTTCAACGTTGAATTAGCAATGTAAAAAGTTCTAGTCGGTAAACCGTTAATTTAGTAGATGCAAAATTAACGGTTTACCGACTAGAACTTTTTACATTGCTAATTCAACGTTGAAAAAGCGGTAGAAATCGCGTGAAATTTGGTGTATCCACATCTTAAATGATAAATATGAAGATGATGTGTGCCGATCGTTGGATAAAATCGTGGAGGGCATATTTTTTAAACGCCATAGCAGAAAATTCCCTCCTACGGCACATTTCCTATATTATGCTCATTAGAATTTCATATTCACATTCAAAACTGTATTAATGTATGTAGGATATTGTTTGTGTCCTGATCAAACTTGCCACATCATTCTTTCTTATTATTTAGATATTTCTAATGTTTCCTGGATAATTTTTTTGGGCACTGTTGCCTGGATAATTTATTTGTAACTTTGTGTGCTACCAAGCTGGCATGTCTGTATGCAATTTAAGGATGTTCAAAGTTTTCCTTTTGATTTAAAACAGATATCTAACTTACCAAACCTTTCTCTACTATTGGAATGCGAATCATCTAGAGAAGTTTCTGTTCCATCCATCATACTTATTAATTTTTTTTGTTTCCTATGCATGCACATTTAAAAATTCTTCCTTTCTGCATTTAACAATGGCACTGGTTTCCCTCCTGTATGTGTTCATTTCTTGTTCATGTGTTATATTAATTATTTTATCAAATCTGGAAACTGCAGGTAGCTCAGGAGATAGGGACAGAAGCAAAGTTTCAGAATGACTTCATTACTCAATTGGTAAATCTCTGGTCCTTATCAAACATTTCCTATTATATGCTTCAATGTTTCACGTTATGAATAGCCTAGTTTATATTTACAGCTCTATTAGTTACTGGTCGTCAGTATTATTAACTGTTGAAGTCTGCTAGTTCTGATGTCTCATATTATCAAAATAGTTTAAATTGTTCTGTGCTTCTTGATATTTCACTGTAATTTCAAAGGGAAGAAAGGTTGATGCGTGTTTATTTTGATGCTTGATGTTCGTTTGTTGAGTTTTAACTTTTAAGACCTCGTCCTAGAATTTGACATGCTATCATTAATTGATTTGCTCCAAGTTGCCACTAACCTGTGCTTTTATTGAATTTGTTTGTTCTCCCTCAGAGTTTAAAAATCCATGGCAATTATACGAATCTCTATGGTTTCATTTGGTAATGGTAATAGGTGCATCTTTTTCACCCCCTTCATGAGAGTCTCTTGAACAACATTTCCACTCTACTCTTTCGACAAGCACTAAACATGGAGGAGCCGCTTGTATCGTTGCCTTGAGAGCCAACATTTGAAAGTTCTCTCTTATGCAGTCATACTATATTTCGCATTTATATTGTTATCTTTTTTTTTTAAGGAATCATTGTGGTCATTTTAGAATTTAGTTGATTGTTTGCGATCTTATCTGGTGATTAAGTTGAATGGGGTTCAAACCCCACCCCCCCCCAACCACCACCACCCCCCAAAGAAGAAGAAGAAGAAGAAGAAAAGAACCCTCCCACCCCACCCCCTAAACAAGACCAAAAAACCCTAGACTTCTACCTTACATCTACTTCTTTTATCGAACATTTATCTTTCTTTCTTTAATCAACAATGCTGGTCATTGGGCATGGACGCTATACAGTTTTCTAAATGTTATCTAGTAGATTTATTTCTTATTAGAAAACTGACTATTTAATGGGGAAACCGTCATTGTCACCCTTTGTGTTAATAGAAAAATCTTTAAAAGGGAATTTTTTTGGAATTGGCCCGTAAGCCCCACCCACGCACAGTGGTAGACCCATGAATTTTGGTGAGAGGGGGCACAATATGTAACAAGGCTCTATGAAGATTATGTTCAAAATTTTCTATCATCTAGTCACTTTTCATCGAACCAATTATTTTTCGTTTGCAAAAACACACTAAAAAAGCATTCATACATAACATGATTAAAATGATTAGTCAATGCTTTATTCCCCCCCAAAAATAAAAAATAATGATTTGGATAGTGGGAATTGAACCCACAACCTCTTGCTAGGTAATATCACGCACTACCACAAGAGCAATAACACATTTGCGTTATGTTTATGAACTCAATATATATAATATAGTGTTGCATCGATAAATCAAAGTAGATATTTCTTATTCTTTAAAATCTCAGTGGGGACACGTGCCCTCATTGGGTTGAATGCGGGTCCGTCCTGCCCACGCACACAACACACACGAGCACCCATGGGGATCCTCGAATGGGCCCCGAAAGCGTGAATTTGTGGTCACTTCCTCCCATGGGGTTCGAACCCCACACTCTGCCCAGGAGGGGAAGTGTCATACCAAGTGAGATATTGCTCATTGGTTTAGAAAGGAGTTTTGCAATGAAGAAAAGAATACCATTAGAAACCAACCTTTTTCCTATTTTTTTCTTCATCTAGGTTTCTTTTTTTCACTAGGCTTTCTCTCTAAGGCAATGATCATATCTCCTTTATGTTTTTCTATTACTTAAAGAAATGCCCTTCTTTACTGAGATCACTCCATCGGTATGGTTTGCTATTTGGGTTGCAGCTGTTGTTGAAATTTGACTTAAGATCCACAAAATGTTCAAGTATTTTCTATTTTTTGGTCTTTTTTGGAGCTGTCTTGCGAGATACTCCTTGAATCTGTACAGATCCTATAGAATCCTGCTGCGCCTTTATTGATTGGGTTGGTTCCATACCATAAAATTTCAACTATATTATCAATAAAGATCAATAAGCAAAACTTCTATCCCCATTTGATAGTAGTCTCTTAACCTGGCTTGGGCCGGTTCTTTGTTGAGATCAAGACATGGTCGGTTTCTGTATAAATACTTTTCTTGTATTCTGATCTGTACTGTTGAGCTCCAAGTAGCATGAATTCGGACACGGATACGAAATATGAAACGATTTGGATAAATTGACTCACAATTTTTCAAAAACCTAGAATACCGGATGTGTTTTAAAATCAATTACTTAAATATAAATATTTACTACATGCATATAAATATGTAAATAACAAAAAAGTACTATTTAAACAATCTTAAGCTACTCAAACATGTTATATATGCATGTTCCATACAGGTAGAATACAATATAGATTTTAGAATGTGTCAAAAAGAGCCCCTCAAATATTCTTGACGATTCCAAATTAATCCAATAGGATACGAATCTGATGCGGATCGCCCCCTCGACAACGTATTCGTGCAACATAGTTTGAGCTCTTCTTTAACCGACAACATATTGCATCTTATTTATTCATTATTGCATTGTCTCATGCATTTACATTATTAGTGTGCATCACATTTGGTAACAGAGCCTAGGTTGAGGCATTTAGGTTTTGGGATGTACGACTTTTTATCCCCCCCTGAAGCAAAAATGAAAGCATTCAATGTAAATTGTGTGTATGCTTTAGCCTCATATTGCATCGAGGGTAGTTTAGTTTGTTTAAGTTCAGGTAGATCTATGGAATCTTACTAGCATTTTAAACATGGTCTTCTTTTAACAGTTAATGGTTCATTAAAGGTTGCTAATGTATATAGCCTAGTTTAAGCCTAAATTTGGCACTCATTATGTGATTGCTCAGATTCATCACAGACTAGTTTTGATAGTTATGTTATAAAAAACCTTGAGTTTTGTGTACAAGAAAAATCTGTCTTTTCTTTATTCTATTCCTTAACTTGTTCTTGCTTTAGAATCAGGCTGTACTATCTATATAAGCTATAGATAGTATTTCTTGGAATATTCTCTTATCTAGCTTGGACTTTAGTTGGAAAATTATTATCTAGCTCTTATTTAATTCTCTCACTACATTTGGATCATGGAAAAAGTTTTATTGGCTCCTCAATATTTATCACTCCTTTATTCAATATTACTAGGCTTATACAGCCGAAAAACTCTGATCAGTCTCCTTTAAAATCTTTCTATTTTTTCTCACTAATTAGATTTTACTGGCAAAATTTGAAAAATTTCATGATTTTCTTGTGCTGTAGCATGCAAAGTATTAAAAAATAAAAAAGAATTTTTTAAAGTTAAAATTTAGCGATTTTCCTTTGGTATTGCAAAAAAATAGAAAAACAAAAAACATATATTTTTGGAAAAATTCGCAATTTTCATGTGCTATATATATAGTATCTAAAATATTAAAGGATACAAAAAATTGAGATTTTTGAAGATTTTGTGATTTTTGTGTGCTAATATTGAAAAAACAGAAGAAAATAGAAATTTTTTGAGATTTTTGAAAATTTTGCGATTTTCTTCTACGCATGTAAAATATAGAAAAGGGAAGAAAATAGAAAATATTGACACTTCGAAAATCTCGCAATTTTCGTGTGCATAGCAAACAAGTGGTATTGAAAATCCGAAGAAAATAGAATTTTTTTTGAGATTTTTGAAGATTTTGCGATTTTCGTATGCTATAATAAGCAAAATATTAAAAATAGAGAAAACAAAGATTTTTGAAAATTTCACGATTTTTTTGTGCAAGTAAAATACTGGAAAATAAGAACAAATATTAGAAATTTTCGTGTGCGTGTAAAAATTTTCGTGCACAAATAAATATTGGTAAACCGAAAAAATAGAAAATTCTGAGATTTTAGAAATTTCATGATTTTCGATTGCTGGCATGCAAAATAATGAAAATAAGGAAGAAAACAATTTTTTTTTGAGATTTTTGAAAATTTCGCAATTTTCATGTGCTATCTTGCAATATATTAAAAGGGTAAAGAAAACAGAAGAAATTTAGATTTATAAAAATTTTGCGATTGTCATTTGTTGTAGCCAGCAAATTAATAAAAAGCCATAGAAAATTATGAGATTTTTGATAATTTCCTGATTTTCATGTGCTATATATATATATAGCATATAAAAAATTGTAAAACCGAAATAAAAAAAATTGAGGTTTTTAAAATTTTGATATTTAGTGTGCTATAAGAAGCAAAACATGAAAAGCCGGAAGCTAACAGAAAATTTCAATATTTTTGAAAAGTTCGTGATCTTTGTGTGTTCGCTCAAGTATTGAAAAATTGAAAATTTCATGATTTTCGTGTGCACGTGCAAAATATTATAACTTTGAAGAAAATTAAAAATATTCAAAATTTAAAAAATTCGTAATTATCCGTGTGCTATGCAAAATATTGAAAAATCGAAGAAAATTGGAAAACTTTTGGATTTTTGAAGATATCACGATTCTTGAAAATGCTAAGCAAAACATTTAAGTTTGAGATTTTTGTAACCTACGTAATTTTCGTATGGTAGAGTGTAAAATATTGTCGATTTGAAGAAAATAAATAATTTTGGGATTTTTGCAAGCAAATTTCGCGATTATTATGCATGCAAAAATTTTAAAATACCGAAGAAACAGAAAAATGTGATATTTTTGGAAATTTCATGATTTTTGTGCCCCACACCGCGATCGAAGTTACACGACGCTGATGCCCACCCTTCCGACAAACAGTGGGTTCCGCAGTGTGACCGCCATTTCCGTCGTCACCACTTCCCCTTTATGCACGTACTATAGCCACACTTGATGCCGTCAATTTATTGAAGAGAGACAGCCGTCCAACATGTGTGTCCCATTTGCCCACGTACCACGTCATCCGGTCCTTTTTATTTTATACTCTTTTTACGAAAACGATGCTTTTCTTTTAGTTATTTCTTTTTCAAATCCGTTTCTTTTGCTTACTACTCTAATCAACCCTTAATTTACCAATTAAACTTTATTTTCTATCACATGCCCAAGTACCATCTTATTATCTCAGGACCTAATATTTCTAATAAATTCTTCGTACCTTATGATCCCTTAATAAACATCTATATTTTGAGATTTTGAGAAAGAAAACATAAAATTTTGAGATCATATAAAATATTGATAACCTGAAGAAAAATAAAAATATTTTATTTTTGAAAATCATCATATTTTATTTCTAAAATTCATGAGATTTTCTTGTGCTATAGCAAACAAAATAGTGAAATATCAAAGAAAATGGAAATTTGATATTTTTAAAATTTTGCCATATCCGTGTGCTATAGTGTGCAAAATGTTAAAAATTTGAAGAAAAGAAAATATTTTGGGATTTTTCTACATTTCATGATTCTTGTGTACTATATATATAACAAGCAAAATATCGAAAAACCAAAGAAGAAAAGAAAATTTTGAGATTTTGCCGAAGTAATTACAAGTGAATCCTTCATATATTTTACATAAGAAGTTTATAAATATGAGATATTACAATTTACATATCATATAGCAATGGACTTTTAAATTAATATGATTTTTCTTGAGTTTGGACTTCATACCGGCGCATCGCCCGGAGGCCCCTCCTATATAGAATGGGAATGTGTCAAGCCGTTTTTCTAAATGAAAGTTGTTCAATACAGTTTTGGGCTCTCCTTGGTCATTGGCCGGACCCTTTGCCAACATGTAATGACTATTAAGTACCATATTTATTTGCATATACTTCTCTATCACCTCTTCAAGACTTTTGTTCGACATTTATAAGACTTTCTTTGATATATATGAATGAGGCACACGGATTTCTAAATTTCGTGACAAAGCCTCTAGATTTTAACTTTTTTTTATTAAACATATATAAAAATAGTAAGGAAGAGCGACACTTGTTTGATCTCCTTGGTCACATGAAGTGTATTAGATATAGTATAAAAGCACAGATATGTGCATGAACGTAAATGGTTTTGTGTGTAATACGGAAGGTGGTGCTTATGGAACAATGAGTGGTGCTTCTGGCGATGAAAACCTGTGTAGCCATCACTGTTAGCAGGAGCACTGAGTTCTTCATGTTGAATTGTTGGATTTGTTAGAAGCATAAACCGAGTTAGAAAATAGTTTTGGGGCTTATGGTATTTCATCTTGCAAAGGAATAGTTATATAGTTTGTCAGGAAGCCCAATATAAATCACTGAACAACACTATGCTTATGCATGGTTTTCCAGTAACCAGTCTCCATTCAACAGTTAAGGCGACAACTATAATGTTTTGGTGTTGGCCCCTTTACAGTACTGGTTTATATGAAGATACCCATACATCATATAAATGATACTTTTTGTTTTTATATTTGTTTTTAATGAGCTATAGCCCGATTCATTAAAATATTCACTTGCATACATTTTGATGATGTTCCAATTTCATGCGCATTATGCAATACCTGTCATTTTGATTGTTTTGCTGTGTCTGTGCGTGTGTTTCTTTAAGTTCTATGCAAGATTCAATTGGTAACTTTTCTCGGAAATACAATTCTTAAAACTTTTCCATATGCTCCTTGGCTCATAAACAATAAATAGTTTGGAGATGATGTTGTTTTATTCAATTTCTTGGCATGCTTTTCTGCATTCCTACTTAAATGATATCCTTTACATCTTCAGGCATTGTTTTCATGATTTACATTTTCATGGATCCAGTTACAGAGCCGATCACGCAATTTTGTTTAGATTTTATAGACTGTACCTTGATATTTGAAGCCAAATACTTATTTTTCTGAAACCTTAAGTCAAATGACACTTTATGTGCCAGTTTATATTCTCTAAATACAGCCAATAAAGAGCCTAGACCCTTTGTTATGATGTTCTCTTTATAATTTTTTGAAAAAGAAATTCAATTAATTCTTTAATTTAAGAGTTAGACCTCGTATCTCTGGTCAATAGAAGGGGATATCTTGTTGGGTCAAACTTACTTCTTAATTCATGTAATAACGGCATACTTCATGCATACGAAATCTTGAGATTTTTCACATGAGTCCATGTGAACACTAGAAATCTGCACCTTAATCTCTTTATTTTTTATGCGGTGAACATTTATTTAGTAGTATGATTATAATATATATAATCCGGTAGCTTAACATGTTTATTTTCTTTCATAAACAGCAAATGA
The DNA here is from genome assembly GCA_030015575.1 of Agapanthus africanus. NCBI lineage: Eukaryota > Viridiplantae > Streptophyta > Magnoliopsida > Asparagales > Amaryllidaceae > Agapanthus > Agapanthus africanus. The sequence continues at coordinate 749,193,905 of CM057340.1, read as the reverse complement.
CTCTCATAAAAGCTCAAGCTGGAGTAAAGAACAACATGAGAAGGATGAACAAGAGTATCATTCAGAATGGATCGAACCATGTTTTACATGTGATCCTCTTCGCGCTCTTCTGCTTCTTTGTGGTCTATCTCTTGTCGAAGTTCTTGCGACGATGAGATTCCTACCCTTCGATTTGCTCATGTGAGATTTGTTCGGAGAGTTTGAGACTATGTATGAAGTTTGTATACGTATATTTGATGAAAGGGTACACGTCGCTGTTGCACTCCCTGGACTCAATCTAATAATGTATATAACCACGTTTAATGGTTTCTGCAATCTTGAAGTGTGTACTTAAAGCCTTATAATCAACATTGATTTTGATGATGATATATCTGTTAAGTTGTGGTAAACTATCAAATTAATTCATGGACAATTTAAATCTGCAAAGTAATTAAGCCAAGTTATATAATTTTGGTGTTTTCATTTTCTACCGCCAGTCTGCCACCTTTTATATGTTTTCATTCTAGTAGCATTAGCAACTGTGTTTTATTTCCATTCTTTTATAATGTTTTTAGTATGTTAGATGAATTTCATGCTTTATAAACTACTGGCTCTTATTTATGCTACTCCTTTTATATGCTGTAATTTTTTCGTTTATTTATTTTGATGCAATCCATTTGAGAATCAAACTGGTCACCTTTTAATCTGGAGAGACAAGATACAGTGCATGAGTTATATCCAATTGGTTATGCCCTATAGTTTGTGATATAAAGCATCACCATCACCATCTTTTTAAATTTGTAAGCCTTTTATTGTTTCCGAGCCAATTGATCTTTTGGAATTTTAGCAATATGCTTTGTATTAATAGTATCTTCTGTAGGAATACACCAACTTTCTGGCCCTCCCCCCCTCTCTCCAAATTAACAAATTGAAATGTATGATAGAATAACAGAAATCAAAATTGTTCATTATTTTAGCGAACAATTTATTGTGTAAACATTTACACATTGAATTTTGTCTCGCTTTTATTCAGACGCTACCAAACAACAATCAATTCATTTCTCAGCCAGTATCTACTTGGCCTTTGAACATTTCCCTCTCCTATGGTATCAAAGCTTAATATCAAACATCTTAGTCACAAGGGCATGCACTTTGCTTACCCTGTTCCTGAACACCACTACTCATAGATGTTTTCCTTCACCTCCTTCATCGGCCATCCATGTGGCGAAATACAACTCGTTGTGGCCGATCTTTCTATCCTTGTAAAAGGTGAAACATTCGCCGTTGTTATTGAAGGGGCACTTGTCGCCTTCTTGATCCCTCCACACCCCCTGGTGCCTCATCCCCGCCTATGCCGACATCCATTGGAAGACGTATTGCCCCACGCCAGCCAGTTCTAGCCACCCTTTAGGGTAGAACTCGAGCAAGCTGCCGTTCTTGTCCATGAATATCATGTTCATTAGTTGTGCTCCGTGGCTGGAGGCTAGGATGTCTGTCTCCCTCATAAGCTTCACCTGGAAAATTTGAGGTTCCGATTAACTTTATATGTATATACTAGATTTAGATTTAGATTTAGATGCTTTTGTATGAATAATTTTACTGAAAAGTCCAGTGAATAAAATTCAATCATTTGAAATTTATATGCATTAGACTCTTCAGTAAAATATGGAAAAGGCTACAAGGTGAAGTAGATTCACATCCAGGATGGACGGAAAATTATATTTTTATCCACTTAATTCGACATGTAAAGATCAAGAGAACCCTCATTGAAATTAAATTTGCAATCAGCCCTATTCAAGAAAGAAAATGGGAGCTAAGATAACAAAACATGAACCTGATAGCAAAATGTCAAGTTATTCCGTCGCGCAACCTTCATCACACAACCCTCCACCTTCCTGCACTCCCTCTCAAACACTCTGATCACCGCCGTCTCATTCTTGAACGCTCTCCCCGCGACTCTCAAAAACAACAAAACCCTGATCTCTCTCCCCTTGTCCCCGACACCCTGCGTAAAATCGCAATATCGCCTCACTTTGCATCTCACCATATCATAAACCTCCTCTCTCCTCTCCCTACTCAACCCCCGCTTCGTTGTGCCTATACACTACCGCCCTTTCAAAACAAACAACTCCCCCTTCACCATACTCGTCGAAATTCTCAATCCTAACATCATCGCCGATCGAAGACTTGGCCACATTTCCGACCCAATTCCCCATCTCAACTCTAAGCTCACCCCAGTGGAACGGTACCCATCACTCCGCCTTCACACAACTCATTCTCTGATGCCAAGCCACAACCGGCACTAACGCCGAAAGCCTGTGCCATAGATTGCTATAATCATAATGCGTATCCGAAACCACGGTTAATCCTTTCAGCAATGTTGCATTATAAGGGAGAGCGTTTGCTTACGCGAACGCATAAGAGTTTTTTGTACCGTCAGAGCAGTCTTGAGCAGAGAGGCATAAAATACGGTTTTTCGAGGAATCCGAAGGGAAGAATATGTGTAGAGGTCCGTTTGGTGCTTGTGTGTCGTTGATCGAGCTCATGAACCAAGTGTGGCCTTCCCTTCCATCGAGGAAGGGACGCACCTCAATTCTTTGAGGGGGTGGAAAGTTACGGATTCGCGGAGTTTGGAGAGGGTTGATGGAGAGTCGGTTTTTTCGGTTTTTCCCGGGGAGAAGAGAGAGAAGGGTTGGTTGGTTGTTTGGAGTTGGAAGAGGAGGATGAGGGTGATGAGGATTATGATCAAGAGGATGAGGGGAAGAGGTTTGTTGTTGGTTGTCGTCATTGTGAGAATGATCGATGGGGGGTTGTCTGTATTTTTGAGAGGCGATTTAATCAACAAGTTGATTAGAGAGAAGTTTAGAGAAATTTATTTTGTATTGGATGAAACAATTTGTTGACTCTGATGCTTATAATTCTTTCCATGTGGTATTTTATCTAACTTCTTGTGATAGGAATTGAAGATTTAGCCAATGAACAAAAGTTTAATATTTGCAAGTTTGCTACTTTAACCAAAATTTCAAGGCTAGTGACAACCAACAGTAGTAAAGCTTGATAGAATCTTTGCTAGTTGCTGCTTTCTACCTCTTAACATTTTGATGGAAAAACAACATAATGATTACTGCCTCTTGAATATTTAGTCGTATGGAATTAGGAAAACCGGTGCATGTAAAGAATACCGAAACTTTGGTTTGCAAGTCCCTAGCTCTATTTTAAAAACTTGACTTTGATGGACCTTTGGCTTTGGAGTTTTTTAAACTCCAAAATGAGTTTTCTTCAAGAATTTTGGAGTTTAGAAAACTTTGGTTGGATTGGAGTTTCGTCAACTCCGATTGTCTCAAATTTGGAGTTTCAATAACTGAAGTTGTTTTAACTCCAAAATCCATGCCAAAGATGTCATAGTTAGGATTAAGTTAAGTTTAGATAACTTCATGAACCCCGGTTATCGAAACATACCTCCATTCCCATATTGGAGTCAAAGTAAAAAAGTTTATTTGCCCACTTTTTTCTCTTTTCTAGTTGTTTAGTTATAGTTTTAATTTTCATTTGTAACAATTCATGATTTTTCTTTTTGAAATAAAAGATCGAATCTGCAAACAGGATCTGAACCCAAAACAGAAGAGGCTTACTAGGCTATAGCGGCACTTGCACCGATTCATGTGATGAAACAACAAGTCAATGCATGCAAGCAAGAAATTATTGCACGAAGAAGAGAAAGAGAGAAAATTTCAGGTTTCCAGCTTCCCAACAGTTCCATAGGACACATATCCCCTTCCTTTCTCCCATGCCCGAGTAGGAGCAGGATGAGTGTGATACTTTGGAGTTATAAATCAATAGTGATAGATGCCGAATTAAGCCCTTTTGATATTTGGTGAGGAAACAAATAGGAATTTAAAATTTTATCAAGATTTGTTAGCCTAAATTAGGTCAGACGGCACAGATTTTGACTTTGAACGTTGGGTGAGAAGAGTAAGACAGTCGAAAGCTAGCTGGTGCACTTGGACCTATTTTGCATTTTTCACAAGTAGATTAAAGTTTTATACACCATCCAGTCTCAACTTTCATAACTGGATAAGTCGTATAAATTTTCTCCCGTTGTCATTTGATGATACCTTGATTAATTCATTATTTTACTGCATATTGATTACACAACATCAAAATATTAATGCCTATATTCAGTAAGGAAAATTCCTTTTCTACCAGCCCGTAGAGTCTATGTAGATTGTAGACTACCCGTAGATTCTATGCAGACTGTAGACTACCAAGGATTTCATTCGAAACAAAATGGACCATCTTATCCACACTATCTATCTAAGGCACTTGCACCTTACCATCCACTATCACCAGAAATTACATGAATCCTTCTATTGAGGGTATATACTTGTTTAGCTAGAATTAGGGTTCCATGCTCTAATCCCATTTCCCAACCTCTGATAAAATCAACAAGTCTGGGATCCAAGCACAACTTCATTCTTAACAACAGCAAGTCTAAAAAAACACCCTAGTTTATTTCACTGTACAAATGGATTCACAATCCGGAGAAGATATTACAACACTGAAGGCCAACAATGAACCAAGCATAGGAAATGCGCAGCAAGTGATGTTAAAAATCAGATCGTCCTGTTTACAAAAATTTACAGGCAGGAAATTGCGCCCAAGTACTTAGTAAATTAGGTTATTGCAATAACCAATGCAGTAATTAACAGTAATGGTGCAACCTAGGGTTTCGGACGAACTAGGGAAAACCACAGCCACTTGGTTTCGGGGTTTTGGAATCAGTTACCGAGTCATTGTTGTACACTTATTGGGATCGAGTCAGAATGCTGTACATAGGTTAGCCGAAGATCGCTCTTGTTGAATTGGGTTAGGAGGAAGACAGAGCCTACTTCTTTTTGGCTCGGATATTCTCACTCGAGATATCGCAGCTGCAAGTGCATCAGCAAAATCGCATGAATCCTGCTCCTCTGACTTCTGACTCCAACTTGAAGTGTCCGTTATCGAGAGGGCGTCAAAATTTAGTCTTTGTACTAATGCTGCAGTGTCCCTGGCCTTTGGCTTTATAGGCAGTGCTTTGGTTCGGCTCTCTGTATAGAATAGAATCCATGGATGCCCTGAACACGAATAGAGTTTGATATAATTTTTGGTTAAAAGGGAAATATACTACATTGAGATATCCTATACATTCAGGGAATTGATTTAGCATTTGGGCATATAGCAGGATAACACCCCTCATATTTCAAAAGCTGGACTTTATGACCTACTTTCAAAGATGTTTGTTTTCTCCAAGTGCCCCAAATTTTGTGTAATTTTTTTCTGCCCCTTTTTCGCTTGCAACTTTTAGCAGGGTATCTCTCTCCTCCAAAAAAGTTTTGATTTTACTGGCTACTCTCAAGGATATTAAATTTCTCTCTTTTTTGGTAATATTTAGTTCCCAAACACCGTTATTTTGTGCCAAATTTTTTGCTTAAATAATTAAATACTTTCACCAAACAATGCTCTGTGAATTATTTTTAAAAAAATAAAAATAAAAAGATGCACATTGCAATGATGATAATTAAATGGGGGTAAATGCAGGTTATGAAAAGAAAGAGTGGTGGTAGGCTCCTATATGGCAAAAATGAGATGTTTCATTCAATATTGCCGGAAACAATATATGATATGGCAAAACATGAATACATACTTAGGATTTCATCAGCAGTCATTCTTGTGGAGACATCACGGCTAAGCATCCGGCTTATGAGATCACGAGCTAAGTCTGAAATAGACTCCCACAAGCCGCTGCGAAAATCAAGTTCAACTGTTTTGATGGCTTCAAATACAGCTTCCATAGAGCTGCCTTGGAATGGAAGAGAACCAACTAATAAAGCATGGAGAAGGACACCGGCACCCCAGATGTCAACTTTCTCTGAGTAATGACCCGACAAGACTTCAGGGGCAACATAGGCAGGGCTCCCAGCAATACCAGAAAGTTTCTGACCTGTGTCAAATTGATAATGTAATCATAGTTAATGATCATTATGCTAATGGGAGACAAAGATGTCGATTATTATTCTCTCTATTAAATAATGAGGGAATAATGTATCATCTTGAGTTGTAGGATAAACATGATACAGTTAATCTATCAGGTAGCCTATGATAGTTCTGACATTACCATGTGTGAAGGCTTTACAGTTTCACTCAAGAAACTGCAACTCTTTCTGCATATTATAAATTCTCTTATGTAAAATATTAGACAAGATAAAAATGAACAATGGACATACACAAATGCAAGTAATATTTTGTATCCAACATGACTAATGTGACCGCTTACAGGATGATTTGCAGAAACTCCAAAAGTGTTATGCCAATCACCCTTGACTAATAGGGGGACTCACGCTACAGACCGAGGGATCTTTCTTTGCTTTTAAGCTACGACTGCAACCACCACTTCGTTAAAAGCATAAACAAGAACCCGTACTTACAGATAAAATTTTATCTAACTATGTGCGAAGACTTGGCACTCCAAACACTACAACTCTTTCTACATATTCAATCATGATTCCACAAATACAGCCAAATGGATCAAGCGCAACCAAAGAGAGTTTCATTACATAGAGAAATTACCCCAGACCTGCAGGCATATAGAACATGTACATGAAATAAACGATCTAACAATTTAAAATTTGCAATGTAGAATATCAGTAATATGAATAAAGCTTTTTGCCACCCATCATGCTACAAGATTTTTGCTTTGAAGCAAAATCAAACAAATAATTTATTCGGATCTTGAGTGAAAAACAAGAACATGCTGAAACTGTCGAACTACAAAAATCAACCGTGTTTCACAATAATTGGTGCAGGATAGTTCTCAGATAACTCATAGCACTCTCTACAAGGGAGTACATATTGCTTGAAAAGAGATCTCAGACTAAGTGGCAAATGCCTGCGTCTACCTTTGCATGATATACCATGTTCCTCGCATTTTCTGTTAGATACACAAAAATACCTTTGCCACTATTTCCCTATCTTCACAGGGCACACGTGTTGTATGAAAATGTTAGACGTCACATTCCAACGTCACTAAGAAACTAAAGTTACCATCAGGACATTATATTTGGGTTGTAGTTGCATCCTAATTAGCTCCGAGGCTCCTCCAATGGTAACAAAAATAAGTTTCAAGAGGATTGTAGAGCTAAAAAGGCGGGTTAGCTTGCAAAGGAACTTTCTGCCTTCCCAAGAAAGTCCGCCAAAGCATTATTCTTAAATTTCAAGGATTAGCTATAGGCTGACAATAGACAATGCACGGAAGATTTAACGCTTTACGTAAAGGTAGGGACCCTTGCTGACATTTTCTGCACTAGACGCAGAAATTCTAGCAAAGACATAAGTCGCAGACCAAATTGTGACAAGCATGGATCCCAATGAAACAAATAAAGAACCGAAAAACATGCTGGTAGCCCAATAAATTGCATCTCAGATCCTTAATAACGTGTCTATTGCAGCTAACATCCTCAATAAAGATGTGATGTGAACATTTGAGAGTAGAATTTACACAAGAAACAAAGACTTGCACTATTTTGGTGGAACAGCTTCAATTATGTCCTGAATATCAATGATTGAAACACGGAGATCCAAATGTGATGCATATCAGGGTATCGAGCACAAAACTGTAAAAGAAAATTATAGACATAGGGACACAACAATGCGTGTAATTTTCTTCATATATCCATGCTCAAAATGCATAATGGTATGAGTTATATTTTATGTTTCTAACAGTTCTTTCAAATAGAAACCAAGTTATTACAAAAAAATTTGACTTCTGCCAAAAATGTGGCATAAACATACTTGCTCTAATGCATATTTCGGAGGTGTATGGAGGCTTAGACATTTGTAGGAAATGAGCATAGATACACGTGTCGCACATGCTATTTTTGTGTTAATGATAAGGGAGGCCTACACATCATAGCCGAATACTTCTATGCATCGAGTACTTTATCTAATTGATAAATTATAATTATAACTAAGCTAAACCAAGTGATAGTTGTCATCAACCAAGAAACCAACACGCACAAACCATAAATAAGGGGAAAATATGAAGTACAAAGTGAAAGTAACCAAAAAGAGAGAAAAATCTGAAGCCATAAAGAAGGTAAGGATGGGATGCTATGGTAGTAATACCTACACTACAGTGGCCCAAGCCACCAACCTTATCTGGAACCCTATCTATGAAAGTTCTAGATCAAGAAATGAACCAAATTACAAATATCCGACGGCCTTCCCATGTTGGTAAATATAGACACTTAACATAGGATGCCATCTTTAAATTCACGATTAATGACAGATTCTAGGTCTGTAGATTTGCTTGTATCCGCCAGCAAGACCAAACCGCCCATCCAGATAAACCAAATTCTTCAATGAATGATGGCTAGACAGCAATCAGTGAGCCTATTGCTTTATCACATGCAATTATACAAATCAGGCTTAGTTACACAACCATGGGAATGCAACATCCAAGACATAAGATACAGCTTGATCCTTCAATCAATATACAATAATATTTAAAATAGTCATAGCATAAAGCGTAGTGCTCCGCCATCAAATAGGAAAATGCGCAATAGTGTAACGTATAGCGTAAGCTACTAAGTTTATTATTATTTTAATTGAAAATATGAATATAGTTATACTAATGTACAAAATAGTAAATTTACTCCACAAATTAAGGAATAGTTTTTTTAAAAAATCTAAGAAACTACTAATAAGCACCAGCTATGTTACACAACTATGGGAATGCAGTTATACAAATCTGTGAGCCTATTGCTTCATCACAGGTAATTATACAAATCAGGCTTAGTTACACAACTATGGGAATGCAACATCCAAGACATAAGATGCAGATTGATCCTTCAATCAATATACAATAATATTGAAAATAGTGAGAGCGTAAAGCGTAGCGCTCTGCCATCAAATAGGAAAATGCGCAAGTACTATAACATATAGCGTAAGCTACTAATTTATTATTATTTTAATTGAAAATATGAATATAGTTATGCTAATGTACAAAATAGTATAATTACTCTACAAATTAAGGAATAATTTTTTTTAAAAAAAATTAAGGAACCACTAAGCATCAACATACCAACAATTTTTCTAATTCTTAATCCATGAGTTCACACTTCTATCCATTTTCAATAGTCCATAAGGATTATATACCCATTCATGATATAGAAGGTGACAATCAACTTAAGTATTTAGAAAACAAAATAACATAAGTAAATAACTTAAGTATTTAGAATGTCGCATGCACGTAAATGGCCTTAGATAGCGTCGAAAGATGTGGGAGATGGGCCTCAAGGTCGACGATGTGACAGAGCCTTGGATGGATGATGGTGGCCTTGGTTGGGAAGATTGGTCTAGGGGGGAAGAGGAAAAAGCGCAAGGTTGATGCCCTAAATGATTGATTTGGGTTTATGAATGCTTTTGTTTACGAGTTTAAGAGATTTTAAATGGATTTTTAAAAAAACGCTAAAAGCCCTATACTCCATAGCTTAAATAGCTTAAGTTATATGGTATAAGCTATGTAGCGTAAGCTATTTATAAAAATAGCATAAGATGCGGTGTATATGCGCCGTGTGCAATGCTATGTAGAGAAATGGTCCTTGCTACGCTATAAAAGGTAATATTTATGCTATGTAGCGTGCTATTTTCTACTATGTAGCACGCTGTTTTTTATACATTTACGTAAGATTATTAATTAGATCTCTACAAGGAAAGGATATTTGCATTAATTTGTTAGATTTTCCAACCATTATAGTGACAGCTTTAACAAGTTTGAAAAATCCACCCAATATCAGCCATCCCGCGTGGTATTTCCACAACAGCCAGTACCCACATTCACAATTTAAACCTTTGTTAGGGATTCAAATAAATTTAATACCACTTGACGTTTAGACACCACTTATCAATGTCAAATTAACCTATAGCACCAACTTAGAATCTTATAACGCAAACCTAATATTTGTATCAACCTATGGCATTTTAAACAAACACCCAGTTGTATATTAGTAATCAAGGCTCATAAAAGTTCGAACATCATTACCACTTGCAACCCTCACAGCCAATCCAAAATCAGCCAGCTTCATCTTCCCATTCGCCGTCATCAATATATTCTCCGGCTTTACATCCCTATGCACGACACCCATCTCATGGCAGTACTTTATAACCCCAACCAGATCCTTCACCAGCCTCGCTGCCCGCTGCTCTGAAAACCTCCCTTCTTTCATCGCATCCAACAACCTCCCGCCTTTGCACAATTCCATCACCAGATGGAAATTCTCCGAATCCTCAAACACCGATCTCAACATCACCACATTCGGATGCCCCGAAAGATGCTGCATTATCTCGACCTCTTTGTGCACCGACTCCTCGCCGTTCTTCTTCAGCGTCTTCACCGCGAACTCCTCGCCAGTTGCTTTACTCCGGCACAATCGAACTGATCCAAACTTCCCTCTCCCAATCGAAACGCCAAGAACGTACTCGTTCTCCAGCTTCTTCTTTCGCCCCATCGAAGTTGCCGCATCAATGCATCCGAGCTTCCGCTTGTGCCCGCGGTTAGGGGATAGCGGCGACGACGACGTCGACGGAGGCGCCGTCATCAGAATCCCGCCGTTGTCGTTGCAAGACTCCAGCCTGCACTTCTTCTTTCCGTTTCTGCCACGATCGCCGTTATCGGAAAGGTGAGATCCGATCGCTACTGAGGGCTTCGCCCCTTTCCTCTTTCGCCTAAATGACTCCATCGATCGAGAAATCAACGAGCTCTAGGGTTGGTTAGGGTTTGAATTTCATATTTCGGTGGAGATCGCTAGGGTTTCGATCCAAGAGGGGATCGATGGCGAAACCCTGGAAACCATGTGATTGGTAACGTTACCGGAACGGCACGGGAATCGAGAGCCTTCTTTGGTTGTTGATGACAGAAGAAGCAAAGACTCGAGAGCGGTCGGCGGTGGCTTTAAATCCCCGTGGGAGTAGCGTGGGTCCCATGCGGTTACGGTGGGCCGTAGGTGTAACTTAACAAGCGAAGCAGGATAGTGGCGACTGCTTTGATAGGGGCCACGTAGCGGGTATGGTTAAGGATTACGATGCGCGCGCGGGACATCAGAACGGTTCAGAGAGGGAAAAGCGCAGGGTGAGATATTATTTGGTTGCGGTCACCGTGGATGGGGATAAGGGTGCAGAGTACGGACTGATCACGTGATAAGCGTGTGATACCGTGAGCGTTCGAATTTTTTGGAATTAGAATTGGAGTGGAACAGCTAATGACAGCTTCGTTTATATTTCCTGTTTTTTTGTCAATTTTCTACACGTGGAGAACGACAGAGAGAGAGAGAGAGTGAAAGAGTCTAGAAGACGAGAATCTTATAATTTATGATTAGTTATCTTGTGCTTTTCAAAATGCAGTAAGAAGTTCAATTTTGTCACGATTAGTTATGGGCCGTTTTGAATTGAATTATTTTTTGTCAACAGGTGATTAAAAATCGCATCAAGGTAGATTCCAAGTAGATAGTGTGTTTGGATCTTTTTTTTGCTATTTAACAAGTGATTATTTTACCATGGATCTCACCATGACAAGCTTAAAATTGTATCTTTTTTCAATTAAAAATAAGCTAGGAATTTCTAATTTATTCCATAAGTAGAGCTGATCAAGTAATATACCATAATACCCCTCATCTTTTCATCCTAATTTTAAGATGGCATTAATGATACGTTCTTTTGGTCATTTTACGCTCTATAATCACTCATCTATCTTTTTATCCAAATACATTATCTACTTATAATCGATTTTCATACAAAATCATCAGAACACTAAATAACTTATTTGCCATAAGCGCTTATAAGTAAGTTTTTCACTTTTTCCAGAAATAATCACTTATGGATGATTGTGATAAATAATCACTTAAAAATAAGCTCATCTAAACAAGTCATATATATATTAGCATTTTGCACGTGTAATACATATTTATATTATAAATTAGAAGTGACATGCATGAGATCTTTTAAGAAAAACATGTCTTAAACAAATAAATAAATTATATGCATTACATATTATTCATTCTCGAATAATAGGGGCTAAACAATTATATGTATGAATGTTATAAATACTAATATTTCCTCCCTTAGTTTGGATGCATCTCTTTTTTCATTTCTTTTCTTTTCTTTCTTACGTTTTTGTGTTTTTTTAAGTAAGGAGGGGGGTTGGTTTGATTAGTGTACGCGCGCGTGTGTGGGGAGGGAGGGGGTTATGAATGAGATGGACATTTTTTGGAGTGAGAGTAAATTCAAATGATTTTATCATTATTTTGGGTTTTTCTTGAGAAAAGAAAATATGACAACTCATGCTCCTTGTGTGTCATATCATAGTAATCTCCACCATATTAGACCAAAACTCATGCTCCTTGTGTGTCATATCATAGTAATCTCCACCATATTAGACCAAAAATCTTCTATTTTTTCGATAGGAGAAAAATCATTTAGCAAACTCTAAATCTATACATTACTATACTTTCAAATATATAGTATTATTTTTTTACCATTTTCATTGAAATGCTAAAAGAGAGCAATTATTACCATGGACTTTTTTCCTCTCTCTCTCTCTCACACACACATTTATTATTCATAAAATGATAAAAGAAAAAAATCAAATACATGCTTCATCAATTTGAACAATTTATTTCAATTTATTTCAATTTTCAAGCACCCCTTAAATGTTTAATTTTTTATTTTAAATTTTTTTCATGGTTTGTCCATGACATCTAATATACATACGTGTGCATCACACGTGCAAAACGCTAGTAAAGAAGCAATAAAGATGAACTATGCATTTAAATTTTCTTTCTTTAGAAAGGATGACATGGAACTCTCTAATTCTTGCATTTAACAAAGATCACTTCTCTATTTTTTGAATTTTTTTATACGAATAATGTAATAATGACATCACCGCCCAAAAGGTTTGGATTATAAGAGTAAATATGCTGCTATTATTATTGGAAATACTAATTTAATTATTATGGTCAAATTTAAGTTTTAAATTTGAATAGTCAGTTCAAAAGGATTTTGAACTATATAAGACTGAAATTTAAGTTTTAGATAATGATATCTTGCACGTGCGATACATGTGTGAATATTTTGAACAACTAGTATACCGAAGGCATGTGTAGAAATATTTATTCTTGATATTACATGAAAATTTATAAATATATCTATAGTTTTTCTAAATTTAAATTAAATGGATGTGCTTAATGATAATATTAGAATCGAAAAATTATAAATTCATCAAAATAATAAAGATATAAGTGTTTATGTATAAATTTATAAGTCATCTCTTTTTTAGAGCTTCTTCGGTACTTCCAAGACATTATTTTAATCCGCGTATGGAATAAATCTTGACATCAAATTTGCAACCGCTAACCCATTTCTTCAACTTTTAAGCTTTGATGAGGCCTCCTTAAGAAAATTATCAAATAATTGTACTTACCCAGATTTATTTAACTTCAAAGCAGAGCATGGGAACCAGACAAGGTTGCCGCCGGTGTCCATGTAAAGATTGACGGAGGCAGAGAAATGGAGAGGGTGTGATCACTGCCGGCGGAAAGAGTCGGCGGTTGTAGGAGCGGAGGGAGGACGATGGATCTCTGGATCTCCTTCAGATGTTATCTTCCGTTGATCTGCTGCGAGCGCTGATGGATTGTTGAGATTGAGTTGGAGGGTTGACTCCTGAAGCGTGTGGATCTCAGTGGGCTTTATGTGGTTGAGGCCGAGCTACCTGCAAAGAAGTCCCGGGTGGTTGTGCCACCGAGGACCCTCCGACGATCAAGTTAGACGGGGTATTTTGGCAGAGTAATGGCCTATTGGAGTAAAATTGACTTTCCTGAGTCGTCTGAGAGAGAGGTTTATATAGTGGCAGCCATGGGCAGGCGGGCGCGAGATTCACGCCGGCCGTTACGCCCCGGCGTCACGCCCGCGTGATAGGCGCGATCCCCCATTAATGACGAGATATGCTCGTTAATGGGGGATCGTGATAGCGTGGAACGCGGGATCATGGGCGGCGGGTATTTCGTGCCTGGCAAGATTCGCGGAGCCGTGGCGGAGGTGCCTGTGATCAATGCTGCGGGTCGGTTGGTGGGACCGAGGAAGATGAGCTCGGAAGAAGGCTCGGGAACGAGCGGGATGCCGAGGCATCTTGGTTCTGTGACTGCTCGGAGGTGAGCTGGTGTAACACCCGAGCCCAATACTACTAATTTCTGTTACTGTTTGAGCATTAATGTGGTACTCTTTTCGTTTAGCCTGCCTGTTTGTCACTTACTGTAAATTTTATCCGGAAAAGGCCATTTCTGCATATAACAAATTTTAGTATCTAAAATGAAATTAAAAATATCCATCTTGGCCTACTCGACACCCCTAACCTTGTGGTAGCGTCCGTGCATCGAGTTCTCGTCCCGTTCGGTGAAACAGACGAGTTTGGACGGCTACGCACGCGTACAGGTGTCCGTCTTGGGGGTATGCTTTTTAATCATAAAACACTTAATTTTAAAATTTGGAAGCCGCTTAAAATCCTATTATTTAAATTTCGAATTTTTGGACCCGACCCGGGCACGATTTGAAAATGTTTTATTTAGCGCCAAAATCCCAAATTAATATAATATTTAAAACCATAATATATATCGTTAACAAACATATATTTCACTGTTAATATAAATTCTTTTAATATTTTTTCTTTAACCTCTAAATTTTCCTCAGCCAATCACCGAAGGCAATTTCTTCCCCTGGGCCCCACTTAATCCCTCAGATCTCTCTTTCTCTCTCTCTCTCTCCCCCTATAATCTTCCTCTCTCTCTTATTTTAAATATTTTCCCCCTCATTGTTCCTCATCACCAGAACAGAACCCCACGAGCTCGCGAAACCCAACCCCACGTAACCTTGCCGCCGCCTTGCCCTAGCTGCCGCAGCCCAACGCCGACGACACCCTCGTCGACCTCACTGCCTCCTCACCCTCACCTCACCAAGCCCTCTTCCTCCTCCGCCATCTCCTCCCTTTACCCGAGCACCACTGCACCCACGTCACCGCACTCGCCCCTCGCCGCCGATCTCCATCGTCTGCCTCGTCACCTCCTCTTCAGCACCACCCTCGTCACCTTCTTCATTTCCTCCTCTCCCCTTCATTCCCTCCTCTCCCCTTCATTCCCAACGAGACACCCGAGCGACCCCTACAACCCATCACCACCACAACCCAACACCTGAACCCAACACTGCACCCCGCCGGAGCTCGTCGCCGTCGAACTACTCACCCCGTCGCCTGCATCCCGATCACCTTCCTCTCTCTACCCCTCCTTCCCGATGAAACCCCGAGCCCCAACCATGAAACCACTCCACAACCCAAGAACCCTGCATCTCTCCCGCAACCCACTGCCATCGCCGGCATCCTCGTCGACGACGACCGGTTTTCAACATCCTCTCGATGCCTTCTTTGACCCCAGAGCACAGTGAACCCAGTCCCCTCTCTTATCTCTTCTCTCTTTTCTCTTCTTCTTCTTCTACTTCTTTCTTCTCGGTTTTCCATTTCCCGGTGATCGCCAGAGCCGTGTCGCTGCCGACAGTCCAAGCAACCCTGGGGACGTTCCCTGATGGCATGGTCGAGTCCTGGCCTTACCTGGTTCCATCCTGTGCTCGCGTGAGCACGTCGCGACAATTCACCGACGTGGGACGTACCGTGCGGATCCATTTCACTTTCTGATCGAGGCAAGTACCCCTTACTACATGTTATACAGTATAATTATACATGTATTGACATCCTAAACCTGTAAAATAAGCTTGGTACAATCGTTTTCCATTTCGGTTATAAATTGCATTATATCATTTTACGGTTAAACATGAAACTACAGTTCGCAATTTGAACCCAATAATCAAATCTACCGGTTCAATCACATTTTACTGTTAAATAGCTGGTAGCAATTATCCATGTAGTTCTGTTACATTCGGACACTCGAATGCATTTAACCTGATATAACTATATTGAACCGTCACATAAATTATTGCACCGCTAAGGGTGCTTAAACCTGTTAACATGACTAAACGGCTACATTGAATTACTGCACTCTTGTGATTGAATGAAACATGCTTATTATTTAATTCATTGCTTATTTCATGTTGTTAATACCCTGTTCGGTTATATATCTGATTGTGAGCACACCCACGATATTGTTTACATCTTGACCTGACATGGCCACATATATATATTGATACACCTGACATGGTACCGTATACTGTTGACTTGACCTGATGTACCATGACCTGACCCGTTACCTGATCCTGTGTCTAATGCCAACAAACCTGACATGTAGTCCTCATAGACCGTTCCTGTTGTCTATCCAGACAAACCTGCTTTTACCTGATCCTGTGTTGGTATTAGTTCCTGATTACTGAATACCTGACTCGACATACATAACTTGGGGGTATGGGGAAATCAAAGGTGAAACCAACTTGTAACTCAACAGTTCGATACCTGTTCTGATCAGTCTTACGGGCTAGGCCAGCCCCGGAGTGATGATGCCGACATCACTCGCCCATCCTGCTACTTGTTACTGCCTAGCGGCACGTCTCGGATTCAGCCCCGAGAACCTTGACCGTGGTCCCGGGCACGCACGGGATACTATTGAGTTACATCGACGATTCATCAATTGATTTCAAAGACTTTAGACTAGAAAACCTGATAGAACAGTTTAGTTACCCACTGCACACTACCCTGCACTGCTTGTTTCACATTATTGCTTTATTCATGTTTATTTTTGCATTGCCTGTTACATTGTTCATATTATATTACTTGTTGACATGACGCGCTGACGTCTGGGTTTTGCATGGCCCAGATTCTGTACCGCTGTCGCAGTCCGAGCAGGAGTATTTCAGCCAGCAGGCTGAGCTGTGAGTTTAGTGGTAGTTAGTTTTATTTCCTGCATTTATTTCCTGATGTGAGCCCGCATTATGGGACATACTTTCAGTTATTATATTGGATCATTTGCTTCCGCATTCATTTATTATTGACTCTTGTTATTCTGGTTTATGGACATATTTTTAGATAGTTTTATCTTGTTCTTGATATCTCTACAGCCGTAATGTGACTGTGGACGGATACTTCCTACCCACAGGTAGCATGGTTGGCTATGTCACGTGCCCAATCTAGCGTACTCTGGGAAGCGGGGCGTGACAGCTGGGGGTGGTCCGGAAGGCCACCAAAGGGCTTGAACATCCCCGGGTCGGAGGCCCGGGGTGTGCTTCCAACGTAACGGTCTTGATCCTTTCTTGTAAGCTCGGGGACACGTCATCTGCCACGTGTCATGATCTGGGGAGTCACCAATATCGAGCATCATCATTAGCCCCCAACTCTCGTCTCGGCCCATTCCTGGGTCTGGTCGAGAGTGGTCTGACCGGTTACCCAGGGTGAGCTCTTACTTGAAGATATCGTCGGTGTGTGTTCCCGGGCAATTAGTCGTATTTTCTTGATGACGTCAGCGAATCATGGGAGAGATCTCGCATTTAAGAGGAAGCGCCGGTTTGCGCGTACGTTCGTCGAAGCGGCAACCCACGTGTCTAGCGCTGGCTGGCTGACGAGACGTGCCGCAGGTGTTCCCGCGCCCGATAGGACGCACCCAATGTGAGTGCGACAGGTGGAATGTTGTCGGCCGTTGGTTGCGAAGTGTCGTTTTGGCGGGAGGCGATCGGAGCCATAGGATGTGTACGCCGGCAGCTATAAATAGAGGTGGGATCCCTATCAGGGCCCATACCTCACCATAATTTCTTCGTCCCTAGTCGTGTTAGCTCGACGCTCTCTTCCTCAGGTCGGAATTCCTTGCGTTTTCTTTTCCGAGGACTCATCCCTTTGATCAGGTTAGATGTCTTCTACCGAGAAGTCTGTAGTAACAGTCCGGGTGAAGTCTAGGGAGTCTTCTTCAGCTTCCTCTTCCACTTCTTCCTCTTCCTCTTCTGAGTCGGAGTCCCCCCGGGAAGTTAGGGTTAGTCATGCTCCCCAGAGTCGCGCGACGGGGGCGGTCCCCAGAGCGCAGGTTATGGATGCTATTGGTGCGTCATCTGTGCTGAGGCACGCGGATGAGCTCGCCACCATCCGGACTTGTTTCCACATTCCTGCCGGCTAGGGGTGTAATCGAACCGAGCTTGAACGAGTTCACCCTTGTCTAAGCTCGGCTCGTCTTAGTTTATGCTAGCTCAAGTTCGGATTGAGTTCGTCTCGAGCTGGGAAGATCTGGCTCATGTTCGGCTCGTTAGCTTACGGAGCCTTAAACGAGCCAAAGTCGAGCCCTGATTCTATTAAGCGGTCTCTAAAAAGAAAACGACAAAGAGGCGTTTGGTGGAGGCTGAAAATAGATCAATGGCCATTATAGTGGTTTAAGAAGAAAATATGAAAGTATTTTATAAGAGGCTAGATCGGAGACAACAATCATAGAGCCTAAGACTCAGTGCTTTGAAATATGAAAAGATTAAAAAAATTAATATCAAGAGCAAGTGTTGTGTTTTATATTCACCTCAGTTGCGCTTTACTGTCCCTTAATTGAATTAAGTGTTCTGAGAGTTGTATAGAATTTGCTCTATATTACATATTACTGTTTTTTTCAAACTGTTTAACCGAACCGAACTCGAGTCAATATCGAACGAGCCTGGCTGAGCTCAAGTTCGGCTCGTTTAATAAACGAGCCAGGCTTTCTGGCTCTTGTTCGGTTCATTAACAAGTGAACCTGGCTTGAACGAGCTGATACTGAGCTGAACCCTAATCGAACCTAAGCTAGCTCGTTCAATTACCACCCCTACTGCCGGCTATTCGCTTCGTCTGGCCGAGGAGGGGGAGAGGGCAGACCAGATACGGGGTAAGGAGATTGCCTTGTACCTGGAAGCCTTTTGGGCCGGGATGCGCCTGCCCTTTCCCCCGAGGTGAGTGTGGCGTTGAATTGTTTTGGGTTAGCCCCGGGCCAGTTAGTGCCGAACTCTTAGAGGATTCTCCTTGGGTTTCTGGTCCGGTTGAAATTGCGTCTAATCCCTTTCAGCTGGAGCCTTCTCGTTTCTTCTCTTTGCTACAAAAACCATCCTGGCGCTCGCAGGCGCGAGCCGAGCTGGGTATATATCTCTTTTAGAAAACAACGGAGGGACGCCGCCGGGTCGGGAGTCGTCGTAGTGCCTTCTTCCATTCATGAATGGAAGAAGAAGTTTTTGTTTGTTGGGCCGCCCGAGGGTGAGGATTGGCCTGTGCCCATCTAGTGGCACGGGGCTAGCTGCCCGCAGGTGAGTCGGTCGAATCATCCCGATGCGGTGGCGGTGTCGGAATGGGAGCCCCTCCCCCAGGCTGATGTGCTGCTGTCTGAGCGGGCCCTCAGTTAGGCCGGGCTCAGCCCCGCCCAGTTCGCGGGTAAGTTAGGAGTTTTAAGGCGACCTATTTAGACTTGTGTATTCTTTCACTTTTTCTGGCTTTGCTGACTCCTTTGTACTTTTGTTTTATGCAGAACCCATGGACTTAGGCAAATTCCGGGCAGCCCTGGTTGAATAGAAGAAGGGCAAGAAGGCCGGAGGCGCCGGCCCTTCTCGCCCGTTGTCGGCTCCGGCTCCACCGGCGGCCGCTCCGTCCAGACGCTCAAGCGCGCCCTGGGCCCCGGAGTCCAGCAAAGCGCCAAGCCGAAAACGTGCTCGGGAGCAAGAGCCCCGAGCTCCGGAGGTGGGAGGTGAGACCGGTTCTCTTGCGTCGCTCCTCAAGAGGTTTCATAGGATGGCGCCCCGCTCCCCGGCTTCCCCGATCCTCGTGGACGATGGGGAGCTTCGCTTCGAGGTGCCCTCGGGGCTTTCCGTCGCCGACAGCCTGCTCTCGGAGATAGAAAGGTCGGCCGGGGGAGAATCCCTCGGGGGACCTTCCGGGCGCAAATGACGGCCATAGCTCAAGAGGCCGTACAGGTTAGTGTTCGCACCCCACTCGGTTCTCCATTCAGTATTTTTGTTCGTGAGATTGGGTGCTCCCTTTTCTTTCTAACCCTCCTCTGTTTTTCTTTAGGTCCTCCAGCACGTCGCCCTCGTCGTCAACATGGAGGACGAGGAAATTGCCCCGGTGATGCGGGCCGTGGGTGAGTTCTCCTCGCAGGAGGAGAGCTCAAGGCAGAAGCTGGAGGTATAGATGGAGAGGGTCGCTGCTCTCGAAGACCGGGCGGCGGCCGGGAATCGGGAGATCGCCAAGTACCGAGAGGCCGCCCGAGCCGCCGAGGCTAAGTTAGAAGACTCCAGGGTGCTTGTCGCCACCCTGAAGAAGGCGGCGAGCACCCTCCGGAGGGAGAACGAGGCGGCGAAGGAGGGAATGAGGCTTGCCGAGCTGCGGGCTTGGAAGGCGGTGGAGAGCTACAAGAAGTCAGATCAGTACTACACCGACCTCGCTAGAGTCGCTACCGTCGTTTGGCACGACGCCTTTGACGCCGTCAAGGCCCTGATGCCGGAGTTCCCTGACGGCAAGCTCCGGGGTGAGTACCCCTCGGAGATGAGGCGCAGGGGAATGCCTCTGGAAACGCTGCAGGGGAAGAGGCCCCTGGTGGGAGCGCTGAGGATAAGTCGGTCTCCCCGCTCACCGGTGCCGAGGCTCCCGCTGTGGGTGCCGACCTTCAAGATGCCACTCCGGTTGTCGCCGTGGAAGCGCAGCTCATCGATGTTCTCCCCGGCCCCGAGGCCTGAACTTCCTCGTCTTCTTATTTTCTTTGCGCTAAAATTTTGTAAGCCTCCGGGCGTTTTTGTTAGGCTGGGGAGCCCATAATACCTCTGTAAAGGCTTCCGATTTCTTGTGAATAAAAAATCTTTTTGCAGTGTTCTTTGCGTGCGCATTTCCCTTTGTTTGCAGTAAACATTTTGTTTGTGCGGTACTGCTTTCCTGTTTAGTCGTTTTTCGTCTAGCGATCGCACGTCGAGTTGAATTCGACCATTTGCCAAGTGTGAAAAGACCGGTGAAAGGTCGGCATCTCCATGGCCCCGAAGTCGAGGTGGAGATCGCTTAGTAAATTGAGCAGGGAAGCTGCTCAGAGGCCTCATGATGAGGGCTTTGATCCTTGGCGTCGTTGGGCAAGGAGTTGCCTGCTAAGGATGGACCGAGCAGGGTAGCTGCTCGGTTGCCTCTTGGTGATGGCTTTTGATCCTTGGCGTCGTAGGGTAAGAAATTACCAGCCATGGATAGACCGAGCAGGGCTGCTTCCCGGTTGCCTCTTGGTGAGGGCTTTGATCCTTGGCGTCGGTGGGTAGTGAACTACCAGCCATGGATAGACCGAGCAGGGTTGCTGCCCAGTTGCCTCTTGGTGAGGGCTTTGATCCTTGGCGTCGGTGGGTAGTGAACTACAAGCCATGGATATACCGAGCAGGGTTGCTGCCCGGTTGCTTCTTGGTGAGGGCTTTGATCCTTAGTGCGGGAGGGCATTAAAAGGCCTGCTAAGGATGGACCGAGCAGGGTAGCTGCCCGGTGGCCTCTTGATGAGGGCTTTTGATCTTTGGTGTCGTAGGGTAAGAAATTACCAGCCAAGGATGGACCGAGCAGGGTAGCTACTCGGTGGGTTCGCGAGGTTCTGTCCAACCTTCCCCGGTGTGTGAACATCGGGAAGAGTGACCGTCGCGGGCGACACGTGTTATGAATGCGTAGGAGGAGGCGAAGTGTAAGAGCCGCGTCGTTCCGTTTTCGGTTCGCCGAAAAAGATGGGATATCCGCCGCATGGCGGTACAGTACTGGAAGAAACGAGCGACTGTTGGACTCTTGGGGACGCTGTCAGGCTATAAAACAAGGAGGCATGCTGATCATTCCCTTCTACATCTTCAGAACGTCAGAATGGATCAATTCCCTTTCACCATCCCCTAGATCATCTCTTTTGATGACGTGTACCTATACGACCAGCTGTACTCCGAGGAGACGCGGCGGGCGGTGATCCGGCGGGTTGAGGATCACATCGGCCGCCTGCTCCCCTGGCGATCGCCCCTTCTCCAGCTGCTCATGTACTCGATCTGGAGGGCATCGCCGGGGCTGCACAATCCCTTGTCCGAACAACTGAAGGACGAGGCGGTTGGCAAGCTGAGGTCGTTATGTTGTCTCGGCCTGATCTCGAAGAGTCGGCGGGATCGCTCGGTGGCACTCGTCCTCGAGTGTTACCAATTGAGGTATCTCGCTGATGGGTGCCTGCCCGAGGGGCTTCCTGGTCCTTCTGTGGCCACGAGGGTTCGTGGACAGCATCAGAGGCAGAGGTCTGAGGCGGCAAGGGCCCGGCTGGCGGCGATTTCCTCGGAGTATCACGAGGAATGCTTCCTGCAACCCCTTCCCCGCTGCTGTAATTTTTTTTAAATTTATTTTTTATGTAAGGCTGAGGAGCCCGTAATACCTTTTGAATAAATAGAATGATCCTTTTTGCGATGCCCTGTTGGGGTCGAAATTTACACCCCGATTGACCAACTCAAAATCAAAGTCAACCCCAAATCAAGTGGGCCCAAACCTAGGCCAAGTGGGCCAATGCCCGGGTCGAGCCCGAACATGAAGCGACCGGCCTCCCCCCGTGCCAAAATAAAAATTTTGTAATTAATAATTTTGATGTATTTCTTTTTTTATTTTTTTGAAGAAATGTAAGGAAAATGGGCATGAAGCCAAATTTTTGTAAAGCCCATGACTTATGTGCAAAAAGAAATAGCACATGAGGTATGGGATGGGCAAAATGCCATTTTTGTAAAGCCCAAAGGGCTATATATAAAGTGTATAGTCTATAAAGGCAAAGATAATGAAAATATCTCACAACTTTTTCTCTCTTCCCAAAAAGAATCCAGATCTGTGATCCTTTTCCTTTCTCAAGGTTTTAAAACCTTCTTCTTTCTTTTGAATTAAATCAAGAGTTTTACTCTTCCTTTTATAAAACTAAATAGTTTTTCACCACAAAACCCATAAAGGGGAGCTCAGATCTCCCATCAGATCTTAAAAATAAGAGATTTTTAAAATCTGATACTTCTTGTTCTTCAAGATCCAGCCAAAAGAGGAGGAAGAAGGAGACCCATCTCCTAAAAATCCCACTTTGGGAAGATCCAGAGCTCAAGGGAGAAGCCTGTTTCAGTATCTCCAAAAACATCTTAGGAGTTTAACTCCCCTCTAATTTCTCATTCGGGAGTTTAAATCCTATTTCTGGGGCTAAAAGCCCCTTTTTCTCGCCGGCGCCCGAGCGCCTAGCGCCCCAAGCGCCCAGCGCCCACGTGGCGGGCACGTGGTGTGCTAGCGCTCAAGCGCCCAGCGCCCATGTGTCGGACACGTGGTGCACTAGCGTTTAAGCGCACAGTGCCTAAGCACACAGCGCCCACGTGTCGGACACGTGGTGCGCTAGAGCCTAAGCGCACGGCGCCTAAGCGCACACGTGTCGGACACGTGGTGCGCTAGCGCGTAAGCCTATGGCGCTCGCATGCTAGGCACGTGAGGCGCTGGCCCCACGCGTCCTTTAGGCGATTTTCCCCTTTTTATATATATGTATACATGTATATATATAGATACATACACACTCCACAACACCGTCCCTGTTAGAAAAAAATTTCTAACGGGGCACTCCCCGCACCCCGCAAGGGGGCTACTAGCCCCCTTGACCCCCATCCCGCTATCTGGGTAGCGGGACCCCCGTAAAAAACTCTGCGGGGCCCCCGATATATCCAAAACCTCCTTTCAAAACACAACACAGTACACTGCACATTGAGTTCGCATGACCTGTTTGACCCGTTAATCGGAGGTTCCCTCGCTTTAAAGGCGAGGGGTAATTAACGGCAGCTTAGTCCGCGGCTGTCGGAGATTTGGATCCCCGCAATCAATAAACCCCAGCCTACCCTAGGCAGGAGGAGTCTGTAATGCGCCTGGCAAGCGCGCGCGTATTCCCATCTTAATGGGGTGACGAAAAACACCCTACAGATTCTGGCACACCCGGTGGGACTTTTCTCTCCTCCCATATTTCGGGTTAAACGTTCATGCGAACCCAATCAATATACATATGATTGCCTATACTGAAATGATGTTTTCTTTTTGTGCAGCAATCAACCTTCAACGACAATGTCTCCCAAGACGAATTCAGCTTCCAACACGACCCCGATCTCGTACGTGGTCAAGATCAATGCTCGTGTGGTTCTCCCCGCAAGCTTCAGTCGACAGTGGGAGGAACTGCCCCGCCAGTTTGGTTCCGTCATCATCTACCCTGCCAGAAGCGCTCATCTGGCAGAAATCCCGGCAAAACAGGTGGCCAAGACGGTCTCAAGGAGCAAGAGGCCGAACGTTGTGATCGCTAAGGCACCACAACCGAAACTTAAGACAGTGTCTGAACGACTCTCTGGTGCTCTAGCCGGGGGCAAGACTTCCGGTACAAAAGGCAACATCAAATGCTGCGGACGAGCTCAGGCGATGACTCCAACAAATGCACAATCGAGCGTATCTCCAAAATCCTCCATCGCCCGGTCTACGGCGTCTTCCCAAAGAGCCGAAGTCTGTCAGGTGCTTAAAGCAGAAAAGTTAAAGCAGAAGCGGCTCAGGTATCGAGCCAACAAGAGGGCCAGGACTTCGGCCAAGTGGAATTCGTGAGGTTCCAAGAGCAGGGTTACTCCGCGATGACGGCTGAGTCGGCCGTAAAAATCAGCAATTCCTTCGAGCCTCTGATGTGGGTTCAGAAAAATGCTATGACCGCCAGAATCAAGAAGACAGCGGTTCGAAAGTCGCTACAAAGAGACGTGTCTCGGCCCCAACAGAAAAATGTGACACTGTCTCTTCAAGAGTCTATCAGGTGCTCTGTGTTGCGTGAAAACAGCGGGGCAAAACCGAAAAGGAAGCGTCAGCACCATTCAAGAATCCGGCCAGGCCAGCCGCCTTCAGTCGATTGCCCGTTACCAAAACAGGAGGGTCAAGACAGCGATCCGAGAAATCAGTCGCTGATAATAAAAAGACGTTTGGATATGTTATCCATACGGTATAT
The DNA here is from genome assembly GCA_030015575.1 of Agapanthus africanus. Classification (NCBI taxonomy): domain Eukaryota; kingdom Viridiplantae; phylum Streptophyta; class Magnoliopsida; order Asparagales; family Amaryllidaceae; genus Agapanthus; species Agapanthus africanus. Next base: position 749,168,913 of record CM057340.1, on the reverse strand, counting down.
ATGGCAGGCGGACGCCCCAGCGACAACCTTCGCAGCAAAAGCAAGGATGGGGCCACCACATCCCAAGCCCAATCTGGCTTGAATGTGGTTGCCGCTTCCCAAGAACAGCCGCCTTCGCTGGATGATGAAAACCCTCTCGATGAGGACGATAGGCAGAAGAACCCTTCGGTCCAGGCAGAGTCAAGCTCGGATAGTGAGGAAGAACCAACTTTCCGCCCCAGGACCGCGGAGCAAGAGCTGCTTCAAGAGCTTCGAAAACAGCTCAAAAGAAAAGATAAAGAGATGGCCACGCTCTATTCGAAAATCGACGACCTAAGGAACGTTGTGATGCAGCTTACGGCTCAAATTGCTCGAGCGCCTCCCAATCAAGCACAAGTCGCTACTCATCAGCTGGGTGATGACAATCCAAAGCAGCCAATGCCTGTTCCTTTGGATCCAAGACTGGTCGAGCCGCACGAAAGACGGCCACATTCCGCTTCTGAGGACGCCTTGGCCCCAGATAGCACTATCCCGCTAACACAAGACCGGATAATGGATTTGGTCACCAGTAAGGTTAAAACATTAGTGGCCGGGGCTGAAGCTCAGAAAGAAATTGGCAGTAGTGGGCGGCCATACCTCGCACAGTACGATCTGATCGAGTTCCCGAGTGGCTACGTCATTCCTAAGTTCGGAAGGTTCGACGGGACGGGAAATGCGAATCAGCACGTCGCCCACTTTAAAGTGTTGTGCGGAAATACAGGGGGCAATGACGCGCTCCTTCGTCGTCAGTTTGTCAACAGCCTGACCGGTGTCGCTTTTGACTGGTACGCAAGCATACCAGACGGGTCCGTCATTAGCTTTGCTCAAATGGCGTCTCTGTTTCGGCAAAGGTTCATGAGTGTCAGTGATAAAATCTCTATTGCTGACCTTGTGAGGACCAAGCCGGGGAAGAATGAAAGAAATACCGACTTTATCGCCCGATGGCGTAATCTCACGGTCAAGTGCGAACCGCCGCTGGAGCAGGATCAGTCCGTCAGCCTTCTCATTGGGAACCTCAGCAATTGGTTGGTCCCCATTCTTGTGTACAGCAGGTCTCAAGACGTTTCAAGAGCTAACCAAGAAAGTCCAAATGCTGGAACGCTTGCAGCAAGAATCTATCCCGGACTCTCAGAGAGACAAGACTTGGAAAAGCAAGCGGGACGACAACCGTAGAAGCGGGAGTTCCAGCAGTACCAATGTCTTCAATGCATCCGACAGTGAAGAAAAGCGAAGGGCGGGCGAATCCAAAACCAACCAGTCTTGAAAGCCAGTGCTGGGAGAAGAAGGGCCTTCCTTAGAGGAGAAAAAGAACAAGGTTTACTCTTTCAGGAGGGACAAGGTCTGTAAGATATTTAAAGATACCTTGAACAACGGTTTACAATTGCCAGAGTCGAAAAGACCTCAAGAAGCAAAAATGACCGACAATCCCCTGTATTGCCCGTACCACCGAGTAGTGAGCCATGCGATCGAGGATTGCTATATCTTCAAAGATTGGGTTGAGAAGCAGTACAAGGCTGGAGAGATCGAGCTGTCCAAAAGTGTGTTGGTGAACAATCAAGTTGCAACCATCAACTTTATACAGACAGAAGCTGAAGCCTGCTCGGAGCAGACAGCCGAACCCGCTGCCCTGAGAAATTAGACCGACTCACTGCAGCCTCCTTGGAGTAAGCACATATCTAATAAGATGAAGAAGATGCTAAAGCTGCTTTAGAAAGGGCCCAGGACGGAATGGGAAGGACAGAAGAAGCCTACCAGTCCAGCTGCCAATGCGGCTCCATCAGGCTCAAAATCCAAGAAGCTCAAGAAGAAGAAAAGTGCAGATCGGCGTGAAAAAGAGTCTGCAGGGAGATCGACCATTCAAAAATATATCGATTCCCTCGAAAACTATGAATAGAAGGAAAGAACTCTGATTCAATTGAAGGAGTTCCTCCCTATAGAAGCGGCTGAAATTCTGGAGGAGTTAGAAGAAGACTCCAATGAAGAGATCCCTATAGTGACCTGCTACGCCATCCATCTGGGCAACGACTCTGAGGGGGAGCTCTGTTTTCCCGAAGAGGACGAGGAGCTCGCCACAAAGGCCAACCAAATCCAGCTCAGAAGCGGCATGGCTCTACCGCCAAATCAGGGCAACGCCCCAAAAGGGAAGGAAAAACAAGTCGCTAATGAAGAAGATGGTAGAGAACTTGCTCATGAAGATTCGAGTCCTTCCCTAGTAGACTATAATGTCTTGGCTCACCTCCGAAAGCTTCTGTCTCTCCTTAGCATCTACGATGCTTTGGTTCTATCTCAAGAGCTTAGAGATGTTCTCATTCATGCTCTACAAAATCCTGAGCGGTATCAGGCTCGCTTTGCGGAAATTAATATGAAAGAAGCTCAGTACACTTTGCAAGCCGCCGCAGTCACGTTTAAGGATGAAGACTTGCTACTGGGAACGGCTGAGCATAATCGGCTGCTTTACGTGACCGGGTACAGTGACGAAAATCGGATTAATCGCATATTGATTGATCCGGGGTCCTCAGTGAACATCATGAACTTGCAGACACTGAAGAGTTTGTCAATGGACGTCCAACACCTGTCAAGGGAAAGGATTGTCATTCAAGGCTTCAATCAAAACTGCCAGCAAGTTCTAGGGTCTATAGCTTTGCCAATCAAATTTGGGGATCTGCAAACTGAAGCTAAGATATACGTGATCGACGCTGGCACGTCTTATAAAATTCTCTTGGGACGACCATGGCTCCACGATTACGGCATCATTCTGTCAACTCTCCATCAATGCATGAAGTATACTAAAAATGGCGAAGAAAGACGCATTGACGGAGACATCCAGCCGTTCGGTGTGCATGAAGTCCGATATGAAGATTCTCGGTACTTCATGAACCACCAAAATGCTAAGCCACAACTGACAGGGGATAGAGCGGCCCCAAGACTCAAAAGAAAATCTGAGCCGGCTGTCACTTTCAATAGCAAAAACTCCCAAGTGCGCCCGTGTTTCGGTAGCGACACTGATGAGTCCGACGCTGGAAATCCGTCCTTCTGTAAAACTCGCCGTCGTTTCGGTAGCGATACGGACGAATCTGTTACTGAAGCCCCATCTAGCAGCAAAGTCCGCCCTCATCTTGGCAGCGATACTGAAGAGTCGGAGGAAGAGGACCTGCCGTGCAACAGCTGTGCAGATTGGACCCCTATGCCACAAACAAAACTACGAGAGACCTTTGAAATTGCAGAAAGGCCCCTAACTGTCACAAGGGTGCCGGAACGGATGTGTAAAGAGCTCGATGCATTGTCAGTCTCTACCGTGGACCAGCTGAAAACTTTCTACGTTCCCGGAAGGAAAAGCGGACAGAAGGGCATCCTGTTTTATGGGTTAAACCCCGTTGTGCACCCGGACGATTTGTCTGTCGCGTGCCTTCCCTATGAGAGAGGCATAAGAGCCGTCCTCAATCCCAGATACTATGCACCTGAGATGCGGGAATATTTCAAAAGGCGCGGAAGCCGGTTATATCAAACGGAGTCCGAAGCAAGGTTTTATGAAGGGCTATGGCATCCGCCCCAGGTCCGAGCACTCATTGATGGACGAATTCCAGATATATGGGGCATAGGCTTCATTCAACCGGATTCTAAGGCATGCTACATGTGTTAGTGTATATGCCCTAGAGGCCATTACTGTATCATACTAGTATGTATATTACTTGATGGATGCTTGGGATATTCACAGTTGTACAGACAATCTTGCTCAATATAGTAGTATGCTACTTGGTTTGTCTCTGCTTTAATGTGTACATGTGTGTTTATTTATTATATCACCTATACGCATTAGTAGAGCCCTTAGGATCTTTGCTTGATTACCGGCGTTGTGATGGCGATCACACTCGTGGGGGCTGGGTAATCTACAAGCACATCCTTATACACGTCCCTAGTCGTGGGAGTATCGAGATAGGGCATCGATACTCCGGAGTAGACTAGCGTATGCGCTTCTCATCCCAGCACGGGAGACGGTCTGTCCCACAGCCGTCGGTACGTCGTACTTGAGATAGTATGCGGGTGCTCGTTGGGTTACGAGTATACTGGACAGGACTCGTCGGGAACTGATGGTTGGTATTATACCTATCGTCAGTTATCAGTTCTCAGGTGACATGAGTACAGCTTAGTCCGCTGACTTGACACTGTCACTTCGCCTCGAGTGTGTTCCCACTGTTCTTTGATTGCCACCCTACCACGGCTCTACTGAGTCGTGCAAACAGGTAGTAGTTGGGAGCAGTCCCGAAGCACTTGGAGGCAGTGACGGTTAGACAGGATTCGTCTCTCCCGGTATTGGGGGTTGACATCGCGCTGTGTCTAGGAGAGCCATTACACGAGTAGTCCCTGGCCAGGGCAAGCGAGATATACTGGTAGGTTTCCAGTGTTATCTCAGGGTGTATTGGGCTTCACTCCGACACGACTTGTACCGCTATTAGGGGACTGACGTTTACCGCCCCCTAGGCCCGCCATGCGATGTATCAGACGAACAGACCGGACTGTACGGAGATTGTCACATACAGACTCAGTAGGAGTTCGGATGGGTTTACCTCATCGGCCTTCTTATCGACATCTACCTGGGGACCGTTACGTACAGCTAGTGCCGCTTGCGGTCTGTGGTTAAACCCACTGCCAGCGTAGTGTCGAGTCTTTAGAGTCCCACACAGAGAGTTTCCCTGCACTGAGCGAAACGTGTAGAGGCCGTATGGTTTTACGGCAGGGCTCCGATCACTTACGTACACTTGTGTGCGTATGGTGTTCGGGCAGGCAGTACTAGTGGGCTTTGGTTTAAGCCGGATCCTAGTATTGCACGGATGGATTTGTTTTGTCTTCTGTGCATCCGCATTCTACGGAATACGGATGCAGGTGTGTATGCACAGTTTTTCGGAGTGATAAAGGAGGAGGTGCCTCATTAGGGTTTTGGCAGTTGATTCGGTCAAAACCATTTTGAGGCGGACTCATTAGGGTTTTGACAGTTCGTTTGGTCAAAACCATTATGAGCCGCGAACTTCATTTACTAATCCTATTAGTGATAATCTTATGATGGCTAATTGCATTGACCATTTGACCCCGTTGACCTCTCTTGACTTTGTTGACCGGTTGACCGGGTTGACCATTGACTTTCAAGAGGGTTCCACACTTTTCTTTTCTTTTCCTTTTTCTTTTGGATTATGATAATGGTCATTTCAAAGTAGCCATCAACTTTATCTTGATGGGATTAGTAATGATGTTGTTTTGCATTATTTGCAACCATGGTTCTTTTCTTTTGTATCATAATATTATTCTCATTCTCTCTCTTGAAATGAGAAGCTCCATGGTTGCTAACCTTCCTCCTTCTTCTTCCTCCTCTTGACTTCTCCTTTGATCTCATGTGTTGAGAGAAAAAGGATTCCACTTGACAAACACATCCATACATATTCTCTACACATCCTAGGGCTTCTAGATTAGCAATCTCCTTGCCCTAGTTACCTCGGCTTGAGGTGGAGCTCGGTGTACATCTCTCGGGTGGATCGTCTTCGACTCAAGGAGGCCGCGGAGGTGACCAAAGTCCGGATCAACCATTGAGCAAGCAAAGAGAAGAACAACAAGAAGAGAAGAATAACAAGCAAAGAGAAGAACAACAAGAAGAGAAGGAGTTCAAGTTGAGGTATAACCCCTAACCGAGTAGATAACATCTCAAGTTAGGTTGCTAGTGTATTGTTTAGCAAAGATCTGGCTTTTACGGTCCATGTTACAAAGTTTAGAAAATTTTTTGTTTTACCATTTTCGCAACCCCGAAAGTACCGGGAGAGGTAACGTGGACCTAACAACATGATCCATATTGGGGAAGCCAGCGAAGAGTCAAATGATGAAGACGAGTTAGCCGAGCCAGAAGAGCTCCTCAAGAGCTCGAAGATGGAGGACAAGCAACCTTTGACGAGCTAACCGAGATTGACTTAGGAACGCCCGATAATCCAAGGCCGACCTACATCAGCTCACTCTTGTCGGAGGAAATGAAAGAGCAGATAATTGCCCTGCTGCATGATTTCGTCGACTGCTTCGCGTGGACATACAAAGAAATGCCTGGCCTTTCCCCTGAAGTGGCCGTGCATAAGCTGGCTATATCTCATGATGCTAAGCCAGTCAAACAAGCTCCTCGAAGAATGAGAAGGGAACTAGAAGAAAAGGTCATCGAGGAAACTAAGAAGCTCATCGATGCCGGCTTTATCAGGGAAGAGAAATATGCGGACTGGATCACATGCATAGTCCCAGTGAAGAAGAAAAATGGGCAGATCCGAGTTTGTGTCGATTTCCGGGACCTCAACAAGGCATGTCCTAAAGATGACTTCCCGCTATCGGTCATGGAAATGATGGTTGATGACACCTCAAATTATGAGCTGTTCACCTTTATGGATGGCTCGTCTGGATATAATCAGATCAAGATGTCGCCTGAGGATGAGAAACACACCACATTTCGAACCCCGATAAGAATATACTGCTACAAAGTGATGCCGTTCGGACTGAAGAATGCAGGCGCTACATATCAAAGGGCAATGACGAATATCTTTGATGACCTAATCCATAAAGTCGTCAAATGCTATGTTGATGATCTGGTCGTCAAGACTAAAGCTAAGGCCGATCACGTCCAAGATCTTAGGACCGTTCTCACCAAGCTGAGAGAGTACGACCTGAAAATGAATCCTCTGAAGTGCGCTTTTGGCGTGTCATCGGGAAAATTCCTGGGCTTTATAGTCTGACATCGGGGGATCGAAGTTGACCCATCCAAGATAAAGGCCATCATGGAAATGCTCCCTCCAAAGGATCTGATGTAGCTGAGATCTTTTCAAGTTAAGCTTGCTTATATATGGAGGTTTATCTCAAATTTATCGGGGAGATGTAGGCCCTTCTCAAAGCTCATGAAGAAAGGAGCTCCTTTTATCTGGGATGCCGAATGTCAAGAAGCGTTCGAAAGCATCAAACAGTACTTGTTGCACCCTCTAGTGCTGGTCGCTTCCCATTCCAAATAAACCGCTGATTCTCTACACTGCCGCGCTAGATGAGTCACTCGGTGCGCTCCTTGCCCAGGACAATGAGGAGGGAAAAGAGAATGCCCTCTACTACCTCAGTCGAACTTTAGTCGGGGTGGAACACAACTATTCCCCGATCGAAAAGCAATGCCTGGCTCTGATGTTTGCCGTGAAGAAGCTGAGACACTATCTGCTCGCTCATTGGGTTATACTGATCTCTAAGGTCGACCCGCTCAAACACTTAATGACCAAAGCAAGCCTAGCCGGTAGAATGTCGAGATGGGCTGTCATGCTGCTTGAGTTTGACATAGTTTATACTCCTCAGAAAGCAGTAAAAGGGCAAGCTCTTGTAGACTTCCTTACTGCTCATCCCGTGTCAGAGGGGTCACCGCTTAATTGCGAGCTATCGGATGAACAAGTGCTACACCTCGAGGAAGATGAGCCATATTGGGAGCTCTACTTCGATGGAGCCTCATCAATGAGGAGCTCCGTCAAATCAAGCATTCCGCAGATAAAAGCAGGGATAGGATTAGTGTTCATCACGCCATCGATGGGAACCCTGCAACGTTCTTTTGCTCTCACCGAGTCTCGAACAAACAATGAGGCTGAGTATGAAGCTCTGATAGCTGGTCTGGAGCTCACCATAAAAATGGAAATCCTTCGGCTACGGGTTTACGGCGACTCCCAGCTTGTCGTCAACCAAGTAAGCGGCGACTATAAGATATACAAACCCGAGTTAGCTCGGTATAGAAGCCGAGTGGTGGAACTCATGAAACGGTTCACTCACATTGAACTAATGAGAGTCCCTAAAGCGTTGAACGGAAAAGCCGACATACTCGATCGCCTAGCTAAAGAGCTAGCTGATCCTGACATGGACGAAATTCTAATCACAGTCAGAAGCCGGCAAATTCTGCCTCCAGCCTCTTTGCGTGAAGAAGAAAGCGCGGAATAGAAGAGCAGTCCTGCCGAAGAAGCTTCGATCATCCAAGATGAGCCCGATTAGAGAGAACCCTTCATAGAGTACCTCTGATACGACAAGCTGCCCGAAGGAAAATCTGCAAGGATTCAGCTGAAGAAGAGAGCTCTCCGATACGTGTTTGTAAATGACACGCTATACTGCAGGTCATATGACCAACTCTAGCTCAGGTGTCTGTCATTGGCCGAAGCCCAAAAGGTCATGAAAGAAGTTCATTCGGGCATTTGCGGTGCTCACCAATCTGGCCCTAAGATGCGACTTCAAATTAAACGGCTTGGGTATTACTGGCCCACCATGATACGGGATTGCAGAGAGCATGCAAAGAAATGTTATATCTGCCAAATTCACGGTGATTTCATTTACAAGCACCCCAATCCGTTGCATCCTACGGTGATGTCGTGGCCCTTCAAAGTCTGGGGAACCGACATAGTTGGCCCAATTGATCCTCCATTATCTAGAGGCCACCGGTTCATACTGGCCGCAACAGACTACTTCTCCAGATGGGCTGAAGCTGTCCCGCTAAAAGAAGTCAAGACAAAAGATATTCTGACATTCTTCCAGCATAATATTTTATACCGTTTCGGTACACCAAGAAGAATCATTTATGACAACGGGCCTTCTTTCAAGAGCTTCAAAGTCTCAAGGTTCGCTACACAGCACAAGATAGACTGGAGATATTCTTCCATCTATAATCCAAGAGCCAATGGGCTAGCCGAAGCCTTCAATAAAACTCTATGCAAGCTCCTGAGGAAAAATGCTTCAGCCAACAAGAGAGACTGGAATCTCAAACTTCACGAGGCGTTGTGGGCATATCGTACCACGCACCGTACTCCAACTTAGTCCACTCCATATTCATTGCTTTTCGGAGTGGAGGCGGTCCCCCCCTCGAAGTTGAAGTTCCAAGCTTAAGAATGGCCGTTCAACACGAGTTGACGAAGGAGGAAAACATGCTCCTTCGGCTTGAAGAGCTCGACGACCTCGAAGAAAAGAGGCTCGCTGTGCAGCAAAATCTAGAGCTATACCGATCCCAAATGTCACGGGCCTATGACAAGAAAACCCGTCTCCGCGCTTTCAAGAAAGGTGAATTGGTGTTGGTCCTAAAAAGACCGATCATCCCCAATCGACATGCCAAGGGAAAATTCGAGCCAAACTAGGAAGGACCAAACATCATCGAGAAAGTGTTCGACGGAGGATCCTACCAACTAATAAGTGCCAAGAGAGAAAGGCCCATGCCACCCATCAATGGTCGATATCTCAAGAAATACTACGTGTGAATGCTCCAAGTCGCAGGCGAATTGAGCACACCAGCCCTACGGTCTGGATCATACATCCTGCAAAACCGTACACAATCCACGGGCATAAATGACCCCTATCTCTCCCAAATCCTGCCGGTGAGACTACTTTTAAAGTCCTACCAGCGGCAAAAAAAAACAAAAAAAAAACAGTATGTCCACAAGCAAAACGGGTACGGATGAAAACCCGAAAGGGCTCCGTGAGTAAAAACAGCAGGACTACCGGCGAGTTTGTGAAAACCCGAAAGGGCGCAAACTTGTGAAAAGAGATGAAATACACTCGCAAAGTCCTCTCGACCTTGTGAGGAGAAAATCCCTGCGTGAGATCCTTACGACTCACAAAGGAGCAACACACTTAAGAATCCTCACGATTCCTAAGGAGAACATACACCTGCGAGATCCTCTCGACTCGTAAGGAGAAAATGCTTTTATGAGACCCTTACGACTCATAAAATTGAAAAGTCTTAAGTGATAAGGACCTAAACCTGTCTCTTAAGCCACCGCTCCCCAACGGAAAATGGCAAATGATGAGTCGCTCCTGGCGTTACGCTTCAGTGTTAGACGTGCTGATGCTGACCCAAAAAACAAATCCCAAGTCCTCCCGGGGCAGATGATGAGTTGCTCCTGGCATTATTCCAGTGCAGCAATACTGATGCCAAACAAGATCCAAATTCCAAGTCCCCAAACGGCGAATGATGAGTCGCTCCTGATATCATATTCCAGTGCAACGATGCAGACGCCAACCAAAATCCAATTTCTCAAAATTCTCCCAGTCCTACGGTTAGTCCCCCAACTTGACTACCGTATACAATCCATGGGCTCAAATAATTCTCAGCATACCCATGCCCCACCGCAATCACCAGTCCAGCGGCCGATCTCCGCCCTTAGAATTATGCTCCATTAGGAAAGACCCACTCATGTGTCCTCACGATATATGAGGAGAACAAACCTTCGTGGGATCCTTACGACTCACAAAGGAAAAACACACTTGGGAGTCCCCACGACTCCTAAGGAGAAAGTGCACCTACGAGATCCTTTCGACTCGTAAGGAGAAAATACTTTTATGAGACCCTTACGACTCATAAAATTGAAAAGCCTTAGGTGATAGGGATCTAAACCTGTCTCCTAAGCCATCGCTCCCCAACAGGAAAAGGCAAATGATGAATTGCTCCTGGCACATGTGCTTCAGTGTTAGCAACGCTGATGCCTACCTTAACCCTAAAATTCTAAACCCCAATCCAATAGACCCCTAAGTCTTTAAACTCAGAATAGATGACCTCTAAGTCATTAAACTGGGAACAGATGACCCCTAAGTCGTTAAACTGGGAATGAGGGAAATCGCCTCATGACAAATGATGATTCGCTCCTGATACTATATTCCAGTGCAGCGGTGCTGATGTCAACCCAAATCACATCGAATCAGGTCAACTTCAACCCTGACACCGTAAGAAGCGGAGCAAGTCAAATTAAGAACCGACCGTCCAAGTCGCAAAAAGGGCAGCACCGACCGTCCAAGTCGCAAAAAGGGCAGAACCGACCGTCCACGTCGCTAAAAGTGCAGCACCGACCGTCCAAATCGCAAAAAGGGCAGAACCGACCGTCCAAGTCGCAAAAAGGGCAAAACCAACCGTCCACGACGCTAAAAGGGCAGCACCGACCGTCCAAGTAGCTAAAAGGGCAGCACCGACCGTCTACGTCGCTAAAAGGACATCACAGACCGTCGAAGTCGCCAAAAGGGCAGCATCGACCGTCCAAGTCGCTAAAAGGGCAGTATCGACCGTCTAAGTCGCAAAAAGGGCAGCACCGACCGTCCAAATCGCAAAAAGGGCAGCACCGACCGTCCACGTCGCTAAAAGGGCAGCACCGACCGTCCAAGTCGCAAAAAGGGCAGCACCGACCGTCCAAATCGCTAAAATGGCAGCACCGACCGTCCAAGTCGCTAAAATAGCAGCATCGACCTCCACGTCGTTAAAACGGGAACCAGATCAAGTCGACCTCCACGCGAAAGAAGATCCATCAATTTCGTGCATACAACCCACATATGTGGTGTGCACTTATTGATGGAGGGCAATTTGTTGGGGTAGAAATTTACACCCTGGTTGACCAAGTCAAAATCAAAGCCAACCCCAAGCCAAGTGGACCCAAGCCCAGGTCAAGTGGGCCAATGCCCGGGTCGAGCCCGAACATGAAGCGACCGGCCTCCCCCCATGCTAAAATAAAAATTTTGTAATAAATAATTTTGGTGTATTTTTTTTTCTTTTTTTCTTTTTTTGAAGAAATGTAAGGAAAATGGGCATAAAGCCAAATTTTTGTAAAGCGCATGACTTATGTGCAAAAGAAATAGCACATGAGGCATGGGATGGGCAAAATGCCATTTTTGTAAAGCCCAAGGGGCTATATGTAAAGTGTATAGCCTATAAAGACAAAGATAATGAAAATATCTCACAACTTTTTCTCTCTCCCCAAAAAGAATCCAGAGCTGTGATTTTTCTCCTTCCTCAAGCTTCTAAAACCTTCTTCTTTCTTTTGAATTAAATCAAGAGTTTTACTCTTCTTTTTATAAAACTAAATAGTTTTTCACCACAAAACCTACAAAGGGGAGCTCAGATCTCTCATCAGATCTTAAAAATAAGAGATTTTTAAAATCTCATATTTCTTGTTCTTCAAGATCCAGCCAAAAAAGGAGGAAGAAGGAGACCCATCTCCTAAAAATCCCACTTTGGGAAGATCCAGAGCTCAAGGGAGAAGCCCGTTTCAGCATCTCCAAAAACATCTTAAGAGTTTAACCCCCCTATAATTTCTCTTTCGGGAGTTTAAATCCCATTTCTGGGGCTAAAAGCCCCTTTTCCTCGTCGGCGCCCGAGCGCCCCAAGCGCCCAGTGCCCACGTGCCGGGCACGTGGTGCGCTCGCGCTCGAGCGCCTAGCACACAAGCGCCCAGCGCTCACGTGTCGGACACGTGATGCGCTAGCGCCTATGCGCACAGCGCCTATGCGCACAGCGCCTATGCGCACAGCGTCTAAGCGCCCAGCGCCCACGTGTCGGACACGTGGTGCGTTGGCGCCTAAGCGCCCAGCGCTCAAGCGCCCAGCGCCTACGTATCGGACACGTGATGCGCTAGCACTTAAGCGCCCAGCGCTCGCGTGCTAGGCACGTGAGGCGCTGGCCCCACGCGTCCTTTGGGCGCTTTTCCCCTTTTTATATATATGTATACATGTATATATATATAGATACACACACACACTCTACAACATTGTCCCCGTTAGAAAAAAAATTCTAACGGGACGCTGCCCCGCACCCCGTAAGGGGGCTGCTAGCCCTCTTGACCCCCAGCCCGCTATCCGGGTAGCGGGACCCTCGTAAAAAACTCTGCGGGGCCCCCGATATATCCAAAACCCCCTTTCAAAACACAACACACATACACTGCACATTGAGTTTGCATGACCTGTTTGACCCGTTAATCAAATTACCCCTCGCTCTAAAGGCGAGGGGTAATTAGCGGCAGCTTAGTCCGCGGCTGCCGGAGATTTGGATCCCCGCAATCAATAAACCCCAGCCTACCCTAGTCAGGAGGAGTCTGTAATGCGCCTGGAAAGCGCGCGTGCATTCCCATCTCAATGGGATGACGAAAAACACCCTACATGCCCCATTGTTCCCTTTTATTATTTAAATAGAAAGAACTTTAGAAAGGTTTACATCGCTTTTATGAAAGAAGAAATATACATGCGTAGATATTCTTTTCAGAGGTACAGTTTGAGCTTCTCAGCGTTGTAAAGTCATGGAAATTTACGATCATTCGCGTCTTGTAGACGATAGTCTCCGCCGGGCAGGACCTTGGAGACGAGGAAGGGACCGTCCCATTTTGGGGAAAACTTATGCAGCTTGCCTTGATCGACAAACTCGTTTCGCCTTAGGACTAAATCTCCGTTCTTGAAGAAGCGACGCTTGACTCATGCATTGTAGTAACAGGCGGTCTGCTGTTGATAAGCGGCAACCCTGATCTGAGCCCGGTCCCGTTTCTCTAACAAGATGTCCAAGTTAGTTCGGAGGGCTGTGGTGTTCTCTTCATCGCCGAAGTGCTCGACATGGTGACTGGGGAGCCCGATCTCTGCTGGGACCATTGCCTCGGTACCGTAGCAGAAACTGAAAGGGGTCTCCCTGGTGGGGGTTTTCTTCGACGTGCGCATGGCCCATAAGACCCGGGGTAATTCCTCGACCCAACTGCCTTGGCGTCCTTTTAGGCATGTCCGAAAACCTGGAGGACGTCCCGATTAGTGACCTCGGCTTGCCCGTTGCATTGGGGATGTGCGACAGTGGCAAACTTCATGAGGATACGATATTCGCTGCAGAATTTCTTAACCTTTTCATTTTCGAAATTTTTGCCATGGTCGGTGATGATATACCTCGGGATGCCGAACCGGAGTATCACGTTGTTCTGCAGGAACTTGATAGTCGTGGTGGCGTCCGGTTTCCTGATGGGAATGGCCTCGATCCACTTCGTGAAGTAGTCCATTGCGACGAGGATGTACTTATGCCCGCCCGTACCGGTAGGGAACCGGCCTATCATATCCATTCCCCACTGGGCAAATGGCCACGGGGAGGTTAGGGTGGTTAGCTCGGTAGCAGGAAGGCGAGGTATGCTTCCATGGAGTTGGCAGCTCTTGCATCTCCTGACAAGCTTCTGGGCGTCCTGATGAATTGTCGGCCAGTAGTACCCCTGGAGCAATGCCTTCTAGATTAAGGTGCGGGCCCCTTGGTGCGTGCCGCCAACCCCTTTGTGGATCTCACGGAGGACGTAGTCGGCTTCGTGGGGGTCGACGCACCAGAGCAGGGGCTGAGTGAAGGACTTTTTGTACAGGTTCCCATCACTCCAGACAAAATGGCGGGCTTTGGCTCGGAGACGGCGGGCTTCTCCCCGATCTTCTGGGAGTGTACCTTTCCTCAGGAATTCCACGAGGGGTTTTCTCCAATCCCGGTCTTCTTCCCGGGCTGTGTACACTCGAAGCGGCGTTGCCCCGTCTTCCACGCTGGGCCGTGGCAAGACCTCGAAGAGGATGTTCCTCTTGTTGTTGGCCGTATAAGATGAATCTAGCTTACTCAAGGCGTCGGCCTGAGAGTTTAGCTGTCTGGGGATCTGCTCCACCTGGACTTCGTAGAAGTCCTTTCGCAACCTCCTTACCTCGGCCAGATACTTCACCATTAGAGGCTCTCGTGCCATGAATCGGCCGGTCACTTGGCCAATGACTAGGGCGGAGTCGCTGCGGATCTGAATCGTTTTCAGCCCTAGTCCGAAGTCTATGCGCAGTCCGGCTAGCAAGGCCTCGTATTCCGCCGTGTTATTTGAGGCTTTGAACCCGAGCTTCAGAGAATACTCCATTTTTGCCTCGTTCGGGCCCCGAATGATGAGGCCGGCACCACAGCCTTCCTCGATCGAGGATCCGTCGACGTAGAGGATCCAATCAGGGACGGAGTCGGGCTTCCCATCGACTTATGGTTGAGCTGTGGTGGCTGGCACGGATTCCGGCTCTTTGCTGGGGATGGTGCACTTGACGATAAAATCGACCAGGGTCTGTGCCTTGATAGCCTGCCTCGGGCTGTATTTTATGTCGAACTGGGACAACTCCCACCTCCATTTCTCCAAGCGGCCAGAGGACTCTGGGGAAGCGAGGATAGCCCCCAAAGGCCGCTCGGTAAGAACGAGAATGGTGTGGGCCTGGAAATAGTGCAGTAGTTTCCTTAAGGCCACGATGAGTGCCAAGGCGATCTTCTCTATGGCTGGGTACCTCATTTCTATGTCCTTGAAGACGTGGCTCACATAGTATACCGGCTTCTGGACTCCCTCGACCTCTCGGACGAGCACCGAGCTTGCAGCTTGGTCGGATACCGCCAGATATAGCGATAGCTCGTTCCCTTCCACTGGTCGGGTGAGCAGCGGGGGAGTCGCAAGGTGCCTCTTTAATTGCTCAAAGGCAGTCTGGCATTCCTCCGACCACTTGAATCTTGGTATCTTCCTTAGAGCCTTGAAGAACGGGATGCACTTCTCCCCAGACTTCGACATGAAATGACTCAGAGCGGCTACCCGCCCTGTCAGCCGCATGATTTCCATGTTAGTCTTGGGCAAGGCCATGTTGAGGATGGCGTTGATTTTTTCCGGGTTAGCTTCGATTCCACGGTGGGTGACCATGAAACCGAGGAACTTTCCACCGGTGACCCCGAATGCACACTTGGCGGGGTTCAGCTTCATCTTGTATTTGCAGAGGATGTCGAAGGCCTCGCCTAGATCCTTGGCGTGTTCGTCCGATGAGATCGATTTTACGAGCATGTCGTCGACATAAACTTCCATGTTCCTGCCGATCTGCGGCTTGAACATGCGATTGACCAAGCGTTGGTACATATCTCCGGCATTTTTAAGGCCGAAAGGCATCACCTTGTAGCAGTATACCCCTTTGTCCGTCGTGAATGCGGTAAGATCCTCGTCTGCCGGATTCATACAGATCTGGTTGTAGCCGGAGAAAGCGTCCATGAAGCTAAGTAGCTCGTGGCCTGCCGAGCTATCGACGAGCTGATCTATCCGAGAGAGGGGATAGTTGTCTTTCGGGCAGGCCTTGTTGAGGTCGGTGAAGTCGACGCACATGCGCCACTTCCCGGTTGATTCTTTGACCATGACTACGTTAGCCAACTACTCCGAGTATGGCACATTCCGAATGAAGGTTGCGGCGAGGAGCCTGTCTACCTCGTCCTCGATCGCCTTTTGCTTGATCTGGGCGAAGCTTCATTTTTTCTGCCTGACGAGCCGGACCGCAGGGTCTACCCTGAGCTTGTGAGATATGATTTTAGGGTCGATCCTGGGCATGTCGGCAGACGCCCAGGCAATCACGTCAAAGTTGTTTCTAAGGAAGTGAATCAGGTCGTCTCGCTGAGTCCCCATCAAAAGCGACCCGATCCGAACGGTTCGTTCGTCGTCCCCTTCCACGAGGGGGACCTCTGTTAGTGGCTCCATCGGGGTCCCTCGAACCTCTTTTTGCTCGTCTTGAGTGTCCAGAGAACCCTTGATTTCACCATCGCCCTCAACATCGTTGTTTGGCCGCTCAGACGTAGATGTTGCGGTGAAGCAAACCTTTGTTGTTCGTTGGTCCCCGTAGGCCCGACCTATCCCGCCTTGGTCGAGACGGAACTTCATCGCCAGGTGGTAGGTCGATATCTAGACCCGGAGGGAGTTCAGTGTCGGGCGACCGAGGAGGATGTTGTAGACCGATGGGATTCTCACAACAATAAACTCCTCAGGCACGGTGCGCGTACGTCCCGCCTCCCCGATGTTAAATTGGAGAGTGATTACCCCTTCCGCCGGGATGGAGTGGTTAGTGAACCCTGACAGGACATGGGCGGTCGACTTTAAGTCCGACGGGTTGAGTCCCATACGCAGGAAGCAGTCGTAAAAGAGAATGTCTGCCGAGCTTCCCGAGCAACCAGTATCCTCTGCACTTCGTAACGGTGGACTCGAGCTGTGATCACCAGCGGGTCGTTGTAAGGCAGGGATATACCATGGATGTCCTCATCGGTAAAAACGATTGGCTCTACTGCTTTGGCCTTCTTCCTCAGAGGGCTGCCGGTCCCCTCGATCGGCGAGGGACGCTGAGTCTCATCGGTCTTCGTCATAACCCCCCGCTGATATGGCCATGATTTGGCCGATTGTCAATTCACCGGGAGGGGGACGTTGCTCTTGTTCACGGTCCACTTGCCGCTTGTCCCGCAAGTACGTTTCCAGGTGCCCCGAGCGGATGAGCTCCTCGATGTAGTCTCGGAATTGCTTGCAGTTCTCAGTGGAGTGGCCCTGCGACCTGTGGAAGCCGCAGTAGGGGCCCTGGGTGCGCTTTTCTGCCTTATTCGAGACTGGGGGAGTTTGAAGAACCTCTCGCCCTTAGCCTCCTCCAACAGCACCGTCTGGGAGACGTTGAGCAGGGTGTACTCCTGAAACTTCGGGGAGTAGGGCTTTGGCCGCTCAATCTTCTTTTTCTCATCCCGGGCCCTTTTCTTCTGGTCAGGTTGTTCTGTCCGGGACAGGTTGGCGTTCACCTCGGACTCAAGCTGGATCTCACGTTCGGTCCAGGCCTTTACCTCAGCCATGGTCTTGGGTTGCGCTAATACAAAGGAGCGTAGCCACTCTTTGTGCTTAAGACCCGACCTAAGTGCCGTAATGACCGTTTCGTCCCGGTGTTCTGGGACCTCGAGGAGGGCGTTGTAGAAGCGGGTGACGTATCCTTTGAAGGATTCTTTTTCCCCGCTCTTTATGGTGAAGAGATAGTCGACGGTCCGCTTCTGCCGTCTGTTCCCGACGAAGTGGCCGAGGAATTGGGTGGCCAGCTCGTCGAAGGTAGAGATCGAGCACGGCGTGAGTCCTCGGAACCAGTCTTGTCCGGAGCGGATGAGAGTGGTGGGGAAAGCGTGACATTTTGCGGCATCGGAACAGTCCTGTAAACTCATCCCGGCCGTGAACGCGTCCAAATGGTCTTTCGGGTCGGACTTCCCGTCGAAGAGGGAAACCTTCGGGGGCTTGTTCCGGGAAGAGACGTGGACGGCGAGTAGCTCTTTGGTGAAGGGCTTCGTGAGCGAGTCGGCGGCATATTTAGCCCCGTCGCTCGAAGGACGACTTTCTCGATGCATGCCTTTGATTTTCTTTTCGAGGGCATCGAGTCGGCCGTGGTATCCTGATGATTCGGCATATTCTGATTTTTGGCCTCTGCTGCCGGAGACCTCTGCCTGGCCACGGCCCCGCTTCCATCGATGAGGTTCCTCAGGTACCCTGGCGAGGTCGTCTTCGAGCTGCCGTGGCGAGTCCTGTGCACGCGACCCCGTCGAGGGAGGGGGTGCCGGTCATGCCTGGGCGCAGGCGATCTGACCGACACCTCCTTGGGAGGGACATGGGCGCGATAGGGCTCGGGGCGAGGCGCTCTGGCGTAAGACCTCGGTGTTAAGCTGTGCGACGCCCAGCGGGTCATTGAATATGTTGGCCCAGGGGATCTGCGGCCGCCGGAGACAGCGAGGCGGTGTTCGGTCGTGCCAACACGGGCAGAGTCTTCTCTCCCTCTGTAGGGGTCCCGGTCCCGAGGCGGAGGAGCGGTGACCTGGAGAGCTTGCCCTGCCGTTTGGACACGGATGAGTGCATCCACGACGGACGCGAGTCGATCTATCCGAGTGGATAGGGCGTGAATGGCGTTCGGGGGAGGAGGGGATTCTCCCTCGTCTCCACTGCGGGGAGGCCGACGGCTAGTTCTTGGATCGTCGCGGTGACCGCTCGCCATGAAGTCGAGATCGGAAGATGAACTTTCGTTGAGTGGAATCAATGTTCCCACAGACGGCGCCAATTGATGGATCTCTGGATCTCCTTCAGATGTTATCTTCCGTGGATCTGCCGCGAGCGCGGATGGATGGCTGAGATTGAGTTGGAGGGTTGACTCCTGAAGCGTATGGATCTCAATGGGCTTTATGTAGTTGAGGCCGAGCTACCTGCAAAGAAGTCCCGGGATGGTTGTGCCACCGAGGACCCTCCGAAGATCAAGTTAGACGGGGTATTTTGGCAGAGTAACGGCCTATTGGAGTAAAATTGGCTTACCTGAGTCATCTGAGAGAGGGGTTTATATAGCGGCATGGGCAGGCGGGCGCAAGATTCACGCCGGCCGTTACGTCCCTGGCGTCATGCCTGTGTGATAGGCGGGATCCCCCATTAATGACGAGATATGCTCGTTAATGGGGGATCGTGACGGCGTGGACCGCGGGATTATGGGCGGCGGGTATCTCGCGCCTGGCGAGATTCGTGGAGCCATAACGGAGGCGCCTGTGATCGATACTGTGGGTCGGTCGGTGAGACCGAGGAAGATGAGCTCGGCGGGAGGCTCGGGAACGAGCAGGAGGATGAGGCATCTTGGTTCTGTGATAGCTCGGAGGCGAGCTGGGGATGGTCCGGAAGGCCACCAAAGGGCTTGAACATCCCCGGGTCGGAGGCCCGGGGTGTGCTTCCAAAGTAACGTTCTTGATCCTTTCTTGTAAGCTCGGGGACACGTCATCTGCCACGTGTCATGATCTCGGAAGTCACCGATATCGAGCATCATCAGAGGAGGATTTGTGGTGGTTATGGGTATTGATGGACTACGGGAAGTGATGGAGCTCCTTTTCGGACCTCCGTCAGATGTTGTCTTCCGTTGATCTCGCGGTGAGCTTAGCTGATTATCCTTCGTTGCGTGTGGGTCTCAATGGGTTTTTGGAGGAAGAGGTGAGGTGAGGAAGTTGTTGCCGAGTACCTGTAAAGAAGTCCCGGGGTGGTTTGGTACCACCAAGGACCCTCCGACGCTCAAGTTAGTGATGAGATCCGAGCAGAGTAACGGCTTAAAGGTGTAAAAATGGCTTACTTGACCCCTCTATGATGGGGGTTTATATAGCGGTGGAGCACGCAGCAGCGGGCGCGAGGATCTCGCCGGCGTTTACGCCCCCGACGTCATGCCCACGTAGAAAGTGGATCGCCCGTTAATGAGGATCGTGATGGCGTGGAACGTGGGGTGTTGTTGGCGCAGAATCTGCGCATGGCGAGATCCACGGAGCGGTGGTTACGCCTGTGAGCGATGGCCTCGGTCGGAGGGCCGAGGAAGACCGCCTCGGCCGGGGGCTCGGGGATGGGCGAGGACGCCGAGGAGCCCTGGCCCTGTGGCAGCTCGGCGTGAGCCACGGGACCAAGGAGGCCAATCTGCAGGGGGCCCTGAGAAGGGCCAGCTTGTGCTTGCAGGTCGGGTAAAGTGTGGCCTAGTCGGCTCCTGTGGGCCCTTTCTTCCGAGTTCCGGGGCACGTCACCTGCCACGTGTCATGATCTTGAGGGTCGCCAATATTGAGCACTATCATTAGCCCCCCACTCTTGTCCCGACCAGCTAGTGGTCGGGTCAGGAGTGATTGCCGGGCCTTCCGAGGTGGGATCCCTTCCGGGGTTTCGTCGGGACGAGTCCTCGGGCCGTCGGTTGTCTTTCCCGCCAGCGAATCAAGGCAAGATCTTTGCATTTAAAGAAGGTGCGCCGGTTCGTGCACTCTGCAATTGAAGCGACGGTCCACGTGTCGAGC
Organism: Agapanthus africanus; assembly: GCA_030015575.1. Lineage (NCBI taxonomy): Eukaryota > Viridiplantae > Streptophyta > Magnoliopsida > Asparagales > Amaryllidaceae > Agapanthus > Agapanthus africanus. The sequence goes on along the minus strand of CM057340.1, from coordinate 749,148,506 downwards.
GTCGATTAGCAGATGCGACGTATGCAGGTCTGCGACGTCTGATGGGACGCGGTCCAGTGCTGGGCTGCCACGTGGAACGATTGGGGCCGCTGGGCGCGAGGAGCCGTTTCGGCGGGAGACGATGGGCACCGTTAGATGAGGCCGTATGCAGCAATAAATATGGGTGGGGTCTACCCTAGGGCCCTTGCTCCTTCATATTTCCTCTCTCAAGCCTCAATTGCTCGGCGCTCGTCTCCCCTCTTTCGTTTTCAACCTTTGAAGAATTTCTTTTCCCAGGTTAGATGTCTTCCCCTGTAGAATCAGTAGACGTTGTAGGAGTAGATGCTAGGGTTCCTTTAGGTGTGTCCGAGTCTCCTCGGGGAGCAGGGGCTGGACCCTCTCCCCGGGGTCGTGAGGCGGGGGCCGCCTCCAGGGAGGAGGTGGCGGATGTGGCCCCCAGCACCTCGTGCTGGATGAGGCATGAGGACGAGCTCGCCAGCGCTCGGGCTCGCTTCCACATCCCCCCGCGCTACACGCTTCGTCTGGCCAAGGAGGGAGAGAGGGCAGATCAGGTACGGGGCAGGGAGATTGCCCTGTACTTGGAAGCTTTTTGGGGCGGAATGCGCCTGCCTTTCTCTCCTGAGGTCATCGCCATTTTGAACTTCTTCGGTTTGGCCCCCGGCCAGTTAGTGCCGAACTCGTGGAGGATTCTCCTCGGGTTCTTGATCCGCCTGAAGTTGCAGGCGGTTCCCTTCAGCCTTTCCCTTCTTGATTCCTGCCTCATCTTCAAGAGTCACCCCGGCGGTCGAGCGGGCGACCCGAGATGGGTTTATTTTACTTTTAGGAAGCGGCTGGGGGTCGCTGCCGGAACCGGGGTCGTGGCCTTGCCCTCCTCCATTCATGATTGGAAAAAGAAATTTTTCTTCGTTTCCCCTCCCGAGGGCGAGGACTGGCCGGTGCCCACCAAGTGGTCGAGGGAGAAGTGTCTGCCGGGGAACCTGTCCGATGACCCCGCCGCAGTGAGAGTGGCGTCATGGGAGCCTATCCCTCGACAAGACGTGCTGCTGTCCGAGAGGGTTTTGAGCTGGGCCGGGCTTAGCCCCGTCGAGTTCGTCGGTAAGTTGGCTTGCTTTTTGGGTTTACATTTTACTCGTGTTGCTGATCTGTTGGGTGTTTGTTTCATGCAGGATCCATGGACTTCGTCTCTCTCCGAGTTGCTATGCGCCAGCCGAGGCAGCTTACTAGGGCCGGGGGCGCCGGCTCTTCTCAGGCGCAGCCCGCTCCGCCCCCTACTGCCCCGGTGGAGGCGACTCGAGGATGCTCGGTGGCGGATCCCGCCCCGGGCCCCAGCAGAGCATCGGGTCGGAAGCGGGCCCTGATTCTGGAGGACACGGCTTCGGAAGAGGAGATCGGCTCTCTCTCGAAGCCGCTGAAGAGGAGTTCCCGGAGACCCTCCCGGGGCCGGTCCTCACCGACCGTAGTGGAGGAAGGGGGGCTCCGGTTCGCGGTGCCGTCGGGGCTGTCGGTCGTGGACAGCCTCCTGCACGAAATAGAGACCTCGGCCAGGGGTCGAGTTCCTGGGGGGACCCTCAGGGCCCAGCTGGCGTCGATCGCCCAGGAGTCCGTGCAGGTAAGCCCCCAGTTCATTGTGAGATTTGGTAACCTTTTCATTTTCTGATCTTTTTGTGTCTTCCCAGGTTCTCCAGCACGTGGCCCTCGCCCTCCGCGTGGAGACTGAGGTGGTAGCCCCGGCGTTGGAGGCCGCGGGTCAGCTCGCCTCGTTGCAAGAGAGCTCCAGGCGAGAGCAGGAGGCGATGTCGGCGAGGATCGCCGCCCTGGAGGGGGAGGTGGACGCCGGGAAAAGGGAGGTCACCCGGCATTGCGAGGCCGTCGTGATCGCCGAGGGCAAGCTCGAGGACTCCCAGGTGCTCGCCGGCAACCTGAAGAGGACGGTGAAGGCCCTCCGAAAGGAGCTAGGGGCGGCAGCCGAGGCGTTTAAGTCGGCTGAATCGAGGGCCGTGGCGAGCTATAAGGGGTCGAAGGATTTTTATAACGACCTGGCCGTGGCCACGACCCGCATTTGGCATGACGCCCTCGACGCCGTTAAGTCTCGGATGCCGGGGTTCGACGACGCGGATCTCCGGACTGAGTTCCCCCTCGTGGGCGCCGACGAGCAAAGGGAAGAAGTTCCCGGTGAGGAGGTGGCCGAGGACCCAGTGCCCCAAGTGGTGGAGGTCGAAGACCTCGAGGTCGCGCCCGGCCCCGAAGTGTAGAGCCCCCGTTCTCCTATCTTCAATTTGTTTTTCTTTTGAATTTTGTAAGGCTGGGGAGCGCAAAAAATACCCTTTGTAAAAAAACTTTTGTCTTTGGTAGTAGTAATAAAGTTTTTCTCAGCTCCATAGAATTGTGTTCTGCCTGTTTGTGAAGAATGCTCGTGGAATATTTTTTGCCTGTACCGTTGTGCTTTTACGCTAGGTTGGCCATCTGTCTAGCGATCGTCCGTCGAGTTGTCTGCAATCACTTGCCGACGAACGCTTCTGAGGAGGTATCTCCCTGGGCCCTGAAGTCGAGGGAAGATCGTTTAGACTTGGACAGACCTGACGCCCCTCACTGGGGTCTCGGGTCCTCCACGGCCACAGAGCATCTCTGATTCCGAGCATTGGTCACCATCCGGGGTTGACTGGGCAGGGTAGCTGCCCCGTCACCTCTTGCAAAGGCTTTATGCTTCCTGGCGCGGTGGTAGGGGAGTTGCCCACCAAGGATGGCCGAGCAGGGTAGCTGCTCGGTTGCCTCTTGCGAGGGCTTGGGTCTTTAGCGTTTGAGGGGCTGTAAGAAGCCCACTAATGATGTCCGGGCAGTGGAGCTGCGCGGCGGCCTCTGGGCAAGGGCTTTGACCTCTGGCGTCATGGGTAGGCAACTACCAGCCTGAGATGAACGAGCGGGACAGCCGCTTCTATCCTGGCGTCGCGGATAGGGAGCTACCAGCCGGAGTTTTTACCGAGCAGGGTAGTTGCTCGGTTGCCTCTTGCGAGGGCTTTGATCCTTCGGGACGGGAACCGAGCAGGGTTACTTCCCAGTGCCTCTTGGCGAGGACTTTGATCCCTGTCGGTTGTGGTAGGAAGCTACCAGCCGGGGATAGCCGAGCGAGGGCCCGACTGCCTCTGGGAGGACTTTGGTCCTTGGCGCGGGAAGAGATATAAGGCTGTAAGAAGCCTACCAAGGACCTTTGGCCGGGCAGGGTTACTGCCCGGTGCCTCTTGGCAAGGGCTTTTGTCCTGAAAGATAGCCGAGCGAGGGAACTTCGGGCTCGACTGCTTCTGAGAGGGCTTTTTGATCTCCGGCGTTGTGGCAGGGAAGCTGCCCGCTGAGGATAGCCGAGCGAGAGAACCTCGGGCTCGACTGCCTCTGAGAGGGCTTTTTGATCCCCGGTGTTGTGGCAGGGAAGCTGCCTGCTGGGGATAGCCAAGTGAGGGAACCTCGGGCTCGACTGCCTCTGAGAGGGCTTTTTGATCCCCGGCGTTGTGGCAGGGAAGCTGCCCGCTGGGGATAGCCGAGCGAGGGAACCTCGGGCTCGATTGCCTCTGAGAGGGTTTTTTGATCCCCGGCACTGCGGCAGGGAGCTGCCCACTGGGGACGACCGAGCAGGGTAGCTGCCGGGTTGAATCTTTGACGAGGTGCAGCCCGCCCGTCCAGCTGTAGGCGTGGGGAATGGGAACGGTCGGGGCGACGACGCTCGTAGCCAGTGCATTGAACGCGGGGGGAGGCGAAGCGCTAAGGGCACGCCGCTTCGACTCCACCGGAGAAGGCTCGATGGCTGCCGCGTGGCGGCGACCCCCTGGGTGAAAGCGGGCGACTGTTGGGCTACACAGTGGGCTATATAAGGCTGAAGGAGTACTGGTCCTTCACCCTTCATAAACAGGTCGCCGAGAATGCAGGACTTCCCGTTTACCATTCCTGACATCGTCCACTTTGAGGACGTGTACCTTTACGATCCGTACTACACCGAGGACACGGTGCAGCTGGTCTACGGGAGCATTGAGGACCATTTTGGCCGGCTGCTCTCCAGATGCTCCTCCCTGCTGCAGCTGCTGATGTACTCCATCTGGAGGGCATCGCCGGGGCTTTACAACCCCCTATCTGAGCTGCTCTTTGATGAGGCCGTGGGCAAGCTGCGGTCTTTGAGGCGTTTCGGCTTAATCTCCGCGAACCGGCTGGCTCGCTCAGAGGCGCTCGTCCGCGAATGCTACGAGCTGAGGCTCGGGGTCGATGCCCACGGGGGAAACCGGGAACAGAGGCTGGAACTTGCGAGGCCCCGGTTGGCAGAGATTTTTACCGAGTACCACGAGCAGTGCTCGCTGCACCCCCTTCCCCCACTGTTGTAATTTTCTTTTCTTTTTGCATGTTTGGCTGAGGAGCCCATAATACCCTTTGAATAAACAAAGCTTTTCTTTCTTTTTCGCAATGCTCTGTTGATCTTTATTAAATTAACAATGGATCCTAGGAAGAATTTACATTGCTTTAAAAGAGAGGTACAGGCTAGTAGATGACTTTATTGGCTTGGGCCGAGCTCCCTGAAGGGCTGTCGGCCCCCGCGCTTGGCATAGGGCATGTGTAACACCTGAAAATATGTTAGTGACTAATTATATTTTAATAAGTGATTTTTTTTAATAAAAGTTTACTAAATTGCTTTTCAAATATTTTATCAAAATTAATAAAGGTTTTTCTAAAATTTTTCTTAGCTTGCACAAACATGTGCATGTAAACTAGTGTTAAAATTTGGGTTGAACCATATTTAGGCAACCATGGTGGTCTAACCCCTTCTTGTTAAGCTAATTAGTTTTAGTTAAGGTTTTAGTTTAGGTTAAGAGTGAATAGGGTTTTTAGTTTTAAAATTTAAATTTCTTTTGGTTGACTTATGTTGAGAGAGAGGGCATGATGGTGGCACATGCAAGCATTTAATGAGAGAGAGAGAATAGTGGCTCTCATGGGTGCTTTCACACCTTTTTGTTTCATCCCTCATACCCTCACCTCACTCACATCTTTCCCTCTCACTCACACACACACACATCACCAACATCTGCTGCTGCACAAGCAACAACAACATCATTGCAAACAACATCAGCAGCCCCAACTTCCTATACAACACCAGCAGCAGTTGCAAAGCAGCAGCAGCAGCTCCTTGCATCCATCAACCACAGCTACAATAACAGCACACCAGCACCACAACACCACACAACACCCACTACAACACACAAGCAGCAGCAACAGCAATAACAACAGCAACAACTTCAACAACATCAACAGCAACAGCATCAGGAGCAGCAACAGCATCAGCAGCAGCTCCAGGCATGCAGCAGCAGCACCCCAACAACTCCATCCCTTCTTCTTCTTCTCCTTCTCCTCGTTTGTAAGGTTCCTAGGGGGTATACCTTCTAAACTCTTTCCATGTTTGCTTAGAGTGTGTGTTTGTTTAGCTAGTTTAGTGCTTTAATAGAGTTTTAGTGCTTGATTTATGTTGTGATGTTAGATCTAGTTAAATTAGAGTGGTTATAGCTTAATGAACCCTATTAGTGTTAGTTATTCTGTTTTAGCCTAGTAGTGTTGCTAGAATTTGCTAGATAACCTTAAATGCTAAACTTGTGTGTCGGTTTAGTTTAATTAGTGTTAATTTGTGGTTGTTAGTGCTAGATTGTGTGCTTTTGGTGATATATGTGGTGTTTAGTGTGAGCGTTATTTAAGTAAAGATAGTATTAGTTAGACTAGCTTAATTAAGTATTGTTAGGGCCAACTTAACCTAAGGAAAACCCCAGATTACACTAAAATACCCCCAGTTTTCAAACTGTGCAAAACTTAGCTTTTTGAAATCTGCTGTTACCCCTGTATGCTCAGAATGGAATTGAGTGGACTGTAGCCTACAGGTGACACCCTGACCCCACCACCAGAGCCCGACCCCACCACTCCAACCCACGGCCGCCGGAAAAATCATTCTGGCCGCAAATTGCGGCCAGACTAGGGAGATGGGTCCCAGGGTTTTTAGGGTAGGTGTCTGCTACCTTTTGTGGGTCCATGGTATATATATATATTTGTAATATTTTGACCTGGGTAAAATCTGGGACTGTATGTCGTTTTCTGGTATTTTTAGTTTGCGTGATACGCGAGAGGGTTCTGTGATTCAGCGTATCACGGTGTGTCGGGTTAAGCGTTAGGCAAATACACGCACGTTTCAGCGTATCGCACACACGCGCGTTAATTAGCGACGCGAGTTTCTCGTTTTGTTCCGATATCGCGATTTGCGAGATTTTGATTATATTTGGATTCTTGTGTAAATTCCAGATTCGCAAGCGGGTACGTCAGATGCCGCCAAGAAAGGGAAGCAGGTGGTCGGCTATACTTAGAACGCAACCAGGTGAGTAGATTTAACATCCATGGGGAAATCGCCCGTATGGCGTTAAGCGTCAGGGCGTAATAGGATGTTTAATTTTATGTGTTCATGTAGACATACTAGAGTAGCATACCTCCTGTTATATATAGAACTGGTAGTATAGAATACTGTACTGTCACTAATGGTACAAGTTGCACGAGCACGATTTATATGCTACACTCACACCGTTGGTGATTGCCATGACACTCATATTATAGGATTGCTAGAAATCATATATCGTATTGATTCCGTTTTTTTGACGTTGTCATGATTGCCGCATATTAGCATATGTTATATTCATACCATGCACACTGCATACGCTCTCTGTGCGTACCTTAATTGATATATCACTACCTGTGCACATGTACCATTTATATTTCGTCTTAGTGTATATATATATATATATATATATATATATATATATATATATATATATATATATATCTTGATATGTTTACCCTTGTGCCCCTATACATCACATATATTCATACTTGGGCACACATACATCACATACCCGTACTTGTGCCATATACATCATATATTCATACTTGGGCACACATACGTTACATACTCATACTTGTGCCATATACATCGCATATATTCATACTTGGGCACACATACGTCACATATCCATACTTGTGCCATATATATATCATCTATTCGTACTTGGGCACAGATACATCACATATTCATACTTGTGCCACATATATCATCTATTCGTACTTGGGCACATATACGTCATATGTCCACATTAGTGCACATGTACATTGCTACATTCACTTAGCGTACTGATCCTTTCGCACACCCATACCTATACTCATATTCATATGTTACATACATGGATGATATTGACTTGATTTTAAAAAAAAAAATAAGGGACCGCATATGATATTTTCCAAACTGGATCTTTTAAAAAGGGCGGTTTTCCCTTTCTTTTACTCTTGGTGTCATACATGGCATGGATTTACGCATTAGATTGATTTATGTGATTTCTGGATTTGGAAACCGGAGTACTATTTTAAGAAAATACGCACTGTTTAAAAACCCGGTTTCTCTTGATATGATATTTCAGTGCGTCCACCATTTGTTTTCTCGGTGCTAGAGCGATACATGTGAACCCGAGTCGAGGAGCTGGACGAGGCTGATTGCGGGTACATGGTGGACCCGGTATGGTACCCCGGAGCGAGAACGGATCGCTGTGCAGTAGACGGTGAGCCTGGCAGAGGGACTACTACCTACCGGTGATTGGTTAGACCTGGCGGTTATCCGGAGGATACTGACTAGAGTCGAGAGATGGATACGGGACGACTCGTACTGCCGGGGCCGAGGGCCGATACCGCAGACAGAGCCCGTGGGCTGACCCGGACTGACGGATGCCCGAGATACGAGGTTTTGCGTGTCGATGCTGGACACGGGTTTTCTTGATATTTGGGTGCCGATGTTGGGCACTCACGATTTTATGAGATTACAGGATTTGAGGGCCGATATGGATGACGGCGCCTGAGTTATATTGGGATTTGGGTGTATTGATAGACACCAGTTATTTTTTCACGTTGATATTCCGTGTAGACATTATTTTCCTATACTCAGCATTCAGTACTTGGCATCTCATCCTGTAGCTAGCATACCTGATAGAGTACACATACTTGCATATCATTGCCTACCCTGCTCATCATATATAGGGTTATTAGATTACATTGCCATGTCTGATTATCACACATCTTGCTAATTACTTAGAGATGTTATTAGATCGCACTTGTTGAATGATATTGAGCATCCAGTTCATCATATAGATGTTATCAGTGGGCATAGGTTAGAGTATCGCAGCACGTGCATACTCGCGATTACCTTTATATGTTATCTACTACTCACGAGTTGGCAACTCACCCCCGTTGTGCCACAGTGCTTGCAGGCTGCCCTTTGGAGTAGTCGCGGCTGGCTGTTTACCGCATCTTTTGACACAGATACCATTGCTGAGGTGTGTTAGCCCTTTTGCTACTAGGTGGGTTTTGTATTGTATCTGTTTACTTTCAGTTGTATATTGATGTATCTAGTATTCTCCATCTACCTTTATGTATTGACTTAGAGACAGTTGTGAGGACGACGTATGTTATTTTGTACTCTGGTGTCGAGCTCGCCGTGAGTCGACTTTATTTATGCAGTTCTATATTTCTTGCTGTCTCCATTTCATTTTTTTCTCAGTCGTACATTATCATTGTGATGCTCTATTCATTCCACATGTCATTTTACTTACATCTCGTCTTTTACCCGCTTCTCGGGACAAATTTTTATAAAGGAAATGTTGCCAAAATTATTAAACAACACTTGAACTTAAAAAGGGTTTCTACTAAATTAATTAAAGTTTCCTAAACATTTATAACTGTTTTTACAAAAATATTTTAACACTCTAAATTTAATGGTTTTGATTTCTGGGTTTCGGCTTACTTAGTCGCGTTACGCCTATAGACGTTACGTGGTTAAGTGCCGGTCACGGGCCGAACTTTGGGTCGTGACAAAGTTGGTATCAGAGCGTAGGTTTTACCTTCGGAGTGTAGGATGACCCTGGTATGATGGAGTAGGTAGCTGCAGCATGGTGGCGTGGCGTGTGTATGTTCCGCGACATACTCACGACACGGTACCCCGCCTAAGCGACCTTAGGACTTATTGATTGAAATTCCTTCTTGATGTACATTCTTGCGATTCGATTTCTTTATCCTTATCGAATCCTACTTTCCTTTCGGCCATTATGCCGCCAAAGACTACGAGGGCACAGAGAGCGGCCGTGAGGGCCGAGATGCGAGTTGACTCGTCCGAGACGAGGACTGATCCGGGTAGTACACCCGTTGCACCCAAGCAGACTGTCCCTCTTATGACAGATCAGATCGCCACACTAGGGGCTGGCATGCAGGAGATGCGCCAAACGGTGGGATCCAGCATGCAGGAGATGCGCCGGATGATAGGATCACTAGTTGAGACGCTCCGAGCGCAGCGACCAGAGGTAGCTCCACCAGTCACGGGGATCGCGATGATATCTACAGCACAGGCTGTTGCCCATGTAGCCACGGAGGTGATTACAGTATCGTTAGTAGAATTCATGAGGCTGAAGCCTCCGGTCTTCACAGGCACCGATCCAGCCGAGGACCCGCAATCTTTCATTGACGGGATGGCCCGGATATGCCGTTCGCTCAGATGCTCAGATACGAGATGGGTAGAGTTTGCGAGCTTTCGCCTGGAAGGACTTGCGCAGAAATGGTGCGAATCGGTTGAGAAGGGCAGAGCAGGAGGTCTTCCTCCTATGACCTGGACAGAGTTCGTGACGATGTTCCTTGCCCGCTTCCTTCCCCAGAGTGTTAGGGATGCTCGAGCATGCAGATTTGAGTCCTTGCGCCAGACGCCAGAGATGACCGTGGCAGAGTACGATGTGCTATTCACCGAGCTATCAGTCTATGCTCCGTACCTAGTGGCTACTGAGGAGTTGCGAGTCAAAAGATTTGTCCGAGGCTTGCTTACATCACTGTTCCTTGCGATCAGCACACAGCATTACGAGACATATGCAGCAGCCGTAGACGCAGCCCTATTAGTCGAGGCGCGCCTTGCAGAGACTTCGGCAGTTCCAGGGCCGAAGAGAGTTCGTACTGATATGCCGGCACAGAGACGGCCATTCAGGCGCCGCGACAGACATCTCGCAGGTGGCAGAGGCTCGAGACGAGGTCAGCTTTTCAGCTCTTATCCCCAGGAGGGTCAGCCAGCATCATCCGGATGTTTCCGATGCGGGAGTTCCTATCATTGTGTACGAGAGTGTCCTGAGATACCCCGTAGGGAGGCAGCCGTACCACATGTCACACTACCACCTTCACCACCTCAGAGGGCGTTGCCCATTGTACCCACAGTTGCTCCGCGTCAGACTCAAGCACAGAGAGGCCGTGGTCGCGGAGGGTTTGTTCCTAGAGGGCGAGGCGGTTGAGGCGGTCGACAGCCAGCCACCAGCAGAGTACAACCAGTTGCTAGTAGGGGACCGCCAGTTGTAGGTGGAGGACAGGCACGGGTTTTCGCGTTGACACATCAGGACGCACAGGTGTCCAATGCGGTGGTTTCAGGTACCTTATCAGTATGTTCTGTTGATGCACACGTATTGTTCGATCTCGGATCCACGCACTCGTACGTTTTCACACATTTTGTGCCGAGTTTGGGTAGAGAGTCTGGGTTGCTTGATCAGCAGCTTGTTGTGACCACTCCCGTGGGAGAGTCGTTTGTTGCTAGGCACGTGTTCCGATCCTGTATTGTCCGTATTGGCGATAGAGATTTGCCTGTCGAGTTGATCCTTCTTGAGATGTTGGGCTTCGACGTTCTTTTGGGTATGGATTGGTTAGCCACGTGCTACGCGTCTGTGGACTGCCGCGAGAAGACAGTTAGATTTTGTTTTCCCGGCGAGTCGGCTTTTGTCGTGCAGGGGGACCATGGTGCCGCCCCTCACAGATTGATTTCTTTTCTTTGCGCTGGACAGCTTTTGAGGAAGGGATGTCAGGGATTTCTAGCATATGTTTGCTACACTAGAGCCACAGAGGTTCCGTTGGATCAGGTTCCGATTGTATGTGAGTTCCCTGACGTATTCCCTGACGAGCTTCCTGGGTTACCGCCTGAGCGTGATGTTGTGTTCTGTATTGATTTGATTCCCGGCACGGGGCCTATTTCTATACCGCCTTATCGGATGGCCCCGGCGGAGCTTAGCGAGTTGAAGAGTCAGTTGCAAGATTTGTTGGACAAGGGACTCATTCGACCCAGTGTTTCTCCTTGGGGTGCTCCGGTCCTGTTTGTCAAGAAGAAGGACAGCAGTTTGCGTCTGTGTATCGACTACCGGCAGCTGAACCGGGTGACCGTGCGGAACAGATATCCGTTGCCACGCATCGATGACTTGTTCGACCAGCTTCAAGGGGCAGGATATTTTTCGAGGATCGATTTGCGATCGGGCTATCATCAGCTGCGAGTTCGACAGGAGGACATCCCGAAGACAGCTTTCCGTACGCGTTATGGCCATTATGAGTTTTTGGTGATGTCGTTCGGACTCACCAACGCGCCAGCAGCCTTCATGGACTTGATGAACCGTATATTCAGGCCGTATCTCGACTTGTTCATCATCGTATTCATTGACGATATATTGGTGTATTCCCGGAGCAGAGAGGAGCACGAGCAGCACCTGCGGATCACACTACAGACCTTGAAGGAGCACCAGCTTTATGCAAAATTCTCCAAGTGTGCGTTCTGGTTGGACAGCGTGGACTTCTTAGGTCACGTGATTACACGGGATGGTATATGTGTAGACCCGAGGAAGTTCGAGGCCGTTCAGAGTTGGCCCAGACCTACATCCGTTACTGAGATACGCAGCTTTCTAGGACTGGCCGGCTACTACAGGCGATTTGTACAGGATTTCTCCCGTATTGCTGCACCTTTGACCGGTTTGACCCGGAAGGGAGTTCCTTTCGTTTGGACGGAGGAGTGCGAGCACAGTTTCCAGCAGCTACGGACTTGTTTGACTACGGCGCCAGTGTTATCATTGCCTTCAGGATCGGGCGGATTTGTAGTCTATTGTGACGCTTCACGAGTGGGGCTAGGGTGCGTATTGATGCAGCATGGCAGGGTGATCGCTTATGCCTCCCGGCAATTGAAGAAACATGAACAGAACTACCCCACTCACGATTTGGAGATGGCTGCAGTGGTCTTTGCACTTAAGATCTGGTGACATTACCTCTATGGCGAGTCGTGCCAAATATTCACTGATCACAAGAGCCTAAAGTATATATTTCAGCAGCGAGACCTGAATCTCCGACAGCGCCGTTGGATGGAACTGGTAAAGGACTACGACTGCGAGATCTTATATCACCCGGGCAAGGCTAACGTAGTAGCAGATGCTTTGAGTAGGAGGCCCGAGGGTAGTCTAGCGTGTTTGAGTGCAGTACAGAGGCAGTCATCGGCAGATTGGCAGATATTATGCGACAGCCGAGTGCATTTCGAATTCACGCAGATCGGGGGACAGCTTGCGCACGTTCGTGCACGCCCACAGTTGCTTGACCGTATATATGAGGCACAGCGCAGGGATGACCGTTGCTCAGAGATCATGGCACAGATTGGACAGGGCAGATTCTCCGAGTTCATGATTGATGATCAGGGGATATTACGATTTGGGTCTAGACCGTGCGTACCAGATGCTGAGGGATTGCGGCGCGATATTCTTGAGGAGGCACATCGATCGGTGTACAGTGTCCATCCCGGTTCCACCAAGATGTACCATGATATGAGAGAGGTCTACTGGTGGGACGGAATGAAGAGGGACATCGCAGATTTCGTATCGAGATGCCTGACTTGTCAGCAAGTCAAGGCCGAGCACCAGAGGCCCGCAGGAGAGCTACAGCCGTTACCCATTCCGGAGTGTGAATGGGAGCAGATTTTGATGGATTTTGTAGTGGGTCTACCCAGGACTAGGCGGGGGTATGACTCCATTTGGGTGATCGTGGATCGTTTGACGAAAGCAGCTCACTTCCTGCCAGTGAAGACGACTTTCAGATTTGCTCAGTACGCCCAGATTTACATTGACGAGATTGTACGACTGCATGGGGTCCCGACGTGCATTGTGTCCGACCGAGGCACCCAGTTTACCAGCCGACTATGGCAAAGGCTCCAGGAGGCTTTAGGCACTCGCTTGAGTTTCAGCACAGCATTTCATCCGCAGACCGATGGACAGTCAGAGCGGACTATTCAGACTCTCGAGGACATGCTCCGAGCGTGCGTTTTAGACTTTGGTGGTAGCTGGGATCATCATTTACCCTTGATAGAGTTCTCCTACAGCAATAGCTTTCAGGACACTATTCAGATGACACCTTTTGAGGCTTTGTATGGGAGGAGATGTAGATCGCCCGTCTGTTAGACTGAGCTGAGCGAGAGCAGCATTTTGGGGCCACAGATCGTACAGGAGACGACCGAGAAGATACAGCTGATTCGAGACAGGATGAGGACAGCTCAGAGCAGGCAGAAATCGTATGCTGACAGGCGCCGCCGCAGATTAGAGTTCGCAGTTGGCGGTCACGTTTTTCTGAGGGTCTCTCCAATGAAGGGAGTGATGAGGTTTGGACGGAAGGGGAAGCTTAGCCCCAGATTCATAGGTCCTTTTGAGATCCTCGAGCGGGTAGGTGCAGTAACATATCGTTTGGCTCTTCCACCCAGTCTTTCGGATGTTCACCCCGTCTTCCACGTATCGATGCTACGCAGATATCTTCATGACCCTTCCCACACGATCCAGCATCAGACAGTTCAGCTTGAGCCCGACCTTTCGTTCACCGTGCAGCCAGTTGAGATATTGGATCGGCAGGTGAAGAAACTTCGATCTAGGGTTCTACCGTCGGTAAGGGTTCTTTGGCGCAGCCCGAATGGTGAGGAGATCACTTGGGAGACCGAGGGGGAGATGCGGAAGAAATTCGCTCATCTCTTTGAAGGTAGTGTAGTCATATATTTTAAATTCGGGGACGAATTTTTTTAAGGGGGGAAGACTGTAACACCTGAGAATATGTTAGTGACTAATTATATTTTAATAAGTGATTTTTTTTAATAAAAGTTTACCAAATTGCTTTTCAAATATTTTATCAAAATTAATAAAGGTTTTTCTAGAATTTTCCTAAGCTTGCACAAACATGTGCATGTAAACTAGGGTTAAAATTTGGGTTGAACCATGTTTAGGCAACCATGGTGGTCTAACCCCTTCTTGTTAAGCTAATTAGTTTTAGTTAAGGTTTTATTTTAGGTTAAGAGTGATTAGGGTTTTTAGTTTTAAAATTTAAATTTCTTTTGGTTGACTTATGTTGAGAGAGAGGGCATGATGGTGGCACATGCAAGCATTTAATGAGAGAGAGAGAGAGAATGGTGGCTCTCATGGGTGCTTTCACACCTTTTTGTTTCATCCCTCATACCCTCACCTCACTCACATCTTTCCCTCTCACTCACACACACACACACATCACCAACATCTGCTGCTGCACAAGCAACAACAACATCATTGCAAACAACATCAGCAGCCCCAACTTCCTATACAACACCAGCAGCAGTTGCAAAGCAGCAGCAGCTCCTTGCATCCATCAATCACAGCTACAATAACAGCACACCAGCACCACAACACCACACAACACCCACTACAACACACAAGCAGCAGCAACAACAATAACAACAGCAACAACTTCAACAACATCAACAGCAACAGCATCAGGAGCAGCAACAGCATCAGCAGCAGCTCTAGGCATGCAGCAGCAGCACCCCAGTAGCTCCATCCCTTCTTCTTCTTCTCCTTCTCCTCGTTTGTAAGGTTCCTAAGGGGTATACCTTCTAAACTCTTTCCATGTTTGCTAAGAGTGTGTGTTTGTTTAGCTAGTTTAGTGCTTTAATAGAGTTTTAGTGCTTGATTTATGTTGTGATGTTAGATCTAGTTAAATTAGAGTGGTTATAGCTTAATGAACCCTATTTAGTGTTAGTTATTCTGTTTTAGCCTAGTAGTGTCGCTAGAATTTGCTAGATAACCTTAAATGCTAAACTTGTGTGTCGGTTTAGTTTAATTAGTGTTAATTTGTGGTTGTTAGTGCTAGATTGTGTGCTTTTGGTGATATATGTGGTGTTTAGTGTGAGCGTTGTTTAAGTAAAGATAGTATTAGTTAGACTAGCTTAATTAAGTGTTGTTAGGGCCAAGTTAACCTAAGGAAAACCCTAGATTACACTAAAATACCCATAGTTTTCAAACTGTGCAAAACTTAGCTTTTTGAAATCTGCTGTTACCTCTGTATGCTCAGAATGGAATTGAGTGGACCGTAGCCTACAGGTGATACCCTGACCCCACCACCAGAGCCCGACCCCACCATTCCAACCCACGGCCGCCGGAAAAATCATTCTGGCCGCAAATTGCGGCCAGACTAGGGAGATGGGTCCCAGGGTTTTTAGGGTAGGTGTCTGCTACCTTTTGTGGGTCCATGGTATATATATTTGTAATATTTTGACCTGGGTAAAATCTGAGACTGTATGTCGTTTTCTGGTATTTTTAGTTTGCGTGATACACGCGATACGCTAGAGGGTTCTGTGATTCAGCGTATCGCGGCGTGTCGGGTTAAGCGTTAGGCAAATACACGCACGTTTCAGCGTATCGCACACACGCGCGTCAATTCGCGACGCGAGTTTCTCGTTTTGTTCCGATATCGCGTTTTGCGAGATTTTGATTATATTTGGATTCTTGTGTAAATTCCAGGTTCGCAGGCGGGTACGTCAGATGCCGCCAGGAAAGGGAAGCAGGTGGTCGGCTATACTTAGCACGTAACCAGGTGAGTAGATTTAACATCTACGGGGAAATCGCCCGTATGGCGTTAAGCGTCAGGGCGTAATAGGATGTTTAATTTTATGTGTTCATGTAGACATACTAGAGTAGCATACCTCCTGTTATATATAGAACTGATAGTATAGAACACTGCACTGTCACTAACGATACAAGTTGCACGAGCACGATTTATATGCTACACTCACACCGTTGGTGATTGCCATGACACTCATATTATAGGATTGCTAGAAATCATATATCGTATTGATTCCGTTTTTTTGACGTTGTCATGATTGCCGCATATTAGCATATGTTATATTCATACCATGCACACTGCATACGCTCTCTGTGTGTACCTTTGATATATCACTACCAGTGCACATGTACCCTTTATATTTCGTCTTAGTGCATATATATATATATATATAGAGAGAGAGAATAATGGAGAAAAGAGGCCATATGAGGGGATTTTCTCCTATGGCGTGGAAAAAATACAACCTCCACCATTTTTTCCGACGATCGGCCCCCATCATCTTCATCGTTATCATCTAAGATGTGGGTAAACCAAATTTCATGTGATTCTACAACTTTTTCACCGTTGATTTAGGAATGTAAAAAGTTCTATTGTCGGTAAACCGTTAATTTTGAACCCACTAAATCAACGGTGAAAAAGTTGTGGAATCACATGAAATTTGGTGTACGCACATCTTAGATGATAACGATGATGATGATCGGTGCCGATCGTCGGAAAAAATGACGGAGGTTGTATTTTTTCCACGCCATAGGAGGAAATCCCCTCCTATGGCCTCTTTCCTCCATTGATCTCATATATATATATATTGATATGTTTACCCTTGTGCCCCTATACATAACATATATTCATACTTGGGCACACATACATCATATACCCGTACTTGTGCCATATACATCATATATTCATACTTGGGCACACATACGTCACATACTCATACTTGTGCCATATACATCACATATATTCATACTTGGGCACACATACGTCACATATCCATACTTGTGCCATATATATATATCATCTATTCGTACTTGGGCACAGATACATCACATATTCATACTTGTGCCACATATATCATCTATTCGTACTTGGGCACATATACATCATATGTCCACATTAGTGCACATGTACATTGCTACATTCACTTAGCGTACTGATCCTTTCGCACACCCATACCTATACTCATATTCATATGTTACATACATGGATGATATTGACTTGATTTAAAAAAAAAAACTAAGGGACCGCATATGATATTTTCCAAACTGGATCTTTTAAAAAAGGCGGTTTTCCCTTTCTTTTACTCTTGGTGTCATACATGGCATGGATTTACGCATTAGATTGATTTATGTGATTGCTGGATTTGGAAACCGAAGTACTATTTTAAGAAAATACGCACTGTTTAAAAACCCGGTTTCCCTTGATATGATATTTCAGTGCGTCCACTATGTGTTTTCTCGGTGCTAGAGCGATACATGTGAACCCGAATCGAGGAGCTGGACGAGGCCGATTGCGGGTACATGGTGGACCCGGTATGGTACCCCGGGGCGAGAACGGATCGCTGTGCAGTAGACGGTGAGCCTGGCAGAGGGACTACTACCTACCAGTGATTGGTTAGATCTGGCGGTTATCCGGAGGATACTGACCAGAGTCGAGAGATGGATAAGGGACGACTCGTACTGCCGGGGCCGAGGGCCGATACCGCAGACAGAGCCCGTGGGCTGACCCGGACTGACGGATACCCGAGATACGAGGTTTTGCGTGTCGATGCTGGACACGAGTTTTCTTGATATTTTGGTGCCGATGTTGGGCACTCACGATTTTATGAGATTACAGGATTTGAGGGCCGATGTGGATGACGGTGCCTGAGTTATATTGGGATTTGGGTGTATTGATAGACACCAGTTATTTTTTCATGTTGATATTCCGTGTAGACATTATTTTCCTATACTCAGCATTCCGTATTTGGCATCTCATCCTGTAGCTAGCATACCTGATAGAGTACACATACTTGCATATCATTGCCTACCCTGCTCATCATATATAGGGTTATTAGATTACATTGCCATGTCTGATTATCACACATCTTGCTCATTACTTAGAGATGTTATTAGATCGCACTTGTTGCATGATATTGAGCATCCAGTTCATCATATAGATGTTACCAGTGGGCATAGGTTAGAGTATCGCAGCACGTGCATACTCGCGATTACCTTTATATGTTATCTACTACTCACGAGTTGGCAACTCACCCCCGTTGTGCCACAGTGCTTGCAGGCTGCCCTTTGGAGTAGTCGCGGCTGGCTGTTTACCGCATCTTTTGACACAGATACCATTGCTGAGGCGTGTTAGCCCTTTTGCTACTAGGTGGGTTTTGTACTGTATTTGTTTACTTTCAGTTGTATATTGATGTATCTAGTATTCTCCATCTACCTTTATGTATTGACTTAGAGACAGTTGTGAGGACGACGTATGCTATTTTGTACTCTGGTGTCGAGCTCGCTGTGAGTCGACTTTATTTATGCAGTTCTATATTTCTTGCTGTCTCCATTTCATTTTTTTCTCAGTCGTACATTATCATTGTGATGCTCTATTCATTCCACATGTCATTTTACTTACATCTCGTCTTTTACCCGTTTCTCGGGACAAATTTTTATAAAGGAAATGTTGCCAAAATTATTAAACAACACTTGAACTTAAAAAGGGTTTCTACTAAATTAATTAAAGTTTCCTAAACATTTATAACTGTTTTTACAAAAATATTTTAACACTCTAAATTTAATGGTTTTGATTTCTGGGTTTCGGCTTACTTAGTCGCGTTACGCCTATAGACGTTACGTGGTTAAGTGCCGGTCACGGGCCGAACTTTGGGTCGTGACAGCATGGGGCTCCCTGAGCTCCGGGTTGGCTGTCCGCTGAAACAAGTATGATCTGACCGATGGTCAGGTCGGCAGGAGGGTGATGCTGCTCCTGCTCGCGGTCGGTCTGCCGTTTGTCCTTCAGGTAGGCGGCGAGGTGCCCAGACCGGATGAGCTCTTCGATATAGTCTCTCAGTTGCTTGCAGTCCTCCGTGGCGTGGCCCTGTACCCGGTGGAAAGCGCAGCAGGGGCCCCGGGTTCGCTTCGCGGCCTAACGCGGGACCGAAGGGAACTTGAAGAACCCCTCGTTGGGCCTCCTCCAGCAACACCGCGAGGGAGACGTTGAGAGGGGTATACTCCTGGAATTTCGGGTGGTAGGGCTGCTAACGCTCCGGCCTCTCCTCCGAGCCCTCTTCTTCTGGTCGGGCCGTTCTGCCTGGGGAAGGTTTGCATTCACCTCGGATTCCAGCTGGACTTCGCGCTCGGTCCATGCTTTGACCTCGGCCATGGTCTTAGGTTGCACCAGCGCGAAGGAGCGTAACCATTCCTTGTGCTTCAGACCAGATCTGAGTGCCGTTATGACGGTTTCGTCTCGGTGCTCGGGCACTTCGAGAAGGGCGTTGTAGAAACGGGTAATGTAGGCCTTGAACGTTTCCTTGTCCCCACTCTTAACCGTGAAGAGGTAGTCGACCGTGCGCTTCTGTCGACGGTTCCCCACGAAATGGCCGAGGAAATGAGTAGCCAGCTCGTCGAAGGTTGAAATCGAGCGGGGCTCGAGCCCCCGGAACCAGTCCCGACCTGCGCGGATGAGGGTGGCCGGGAAGGCTCTGCACTGGGCAGCGTCGGAATAATCCTGGAAGCTCATCCCCGCAGTGAAAGCGTCCAAGTGGTCCTTCGGGTCGGTTTTCCCGTCAAACAAAGTGACCTTTGGGGGCTTGTTGCGCGAGGAGACGTGGACGGCGAGCAGTTCCTCGGTGAACGGCTTCGTGAGCGAGTCGGAGGCGTACTTAGCTCCGTCGCTCGATAGGTGAGCTTCTCGGCGCATGCCCTCGATCTTCTTCTCGAGGGCGTCGAGCCGACCGTGGTACCCTGAGGAACCGCGCCTCGGGATCCCTGGCCCCCGCTGCGGGTGACCTGCGTCTGGGAGCGGCCCCGGTTTCTCTCGATGAGGTGCCTCAGGTCCCGGGATGAGGTAGCTCTTGAGTTGCCGGGGCGGACCCCTTCTGTGTGGCCCTGCCGATGGTGGTGGGGTCGACTACGTCCATGGATAAGCGAGGTGACTGACATTTCCTCAGGGGGATAAGGGGCACGAGGAGGCTCGAGGCGAGGCGTCCTGGCTGCGGATCTCGGTGTGGAGCCTTGGGGCGCCCAGCAGGCCTCAAAGAGCGCCGGTTCGAGAGACCGGCGGCTAGGGGACGCAGCCTGTTGGTGGTCGGCCGTCCAGACAGGGACATAGCCTACTGGAGGCGGTGGAGCGGCGATCTGGGGCCGGGCGCGGGCGTTTGGACGTGAACGAAGGCCTCCACGAGGGATTGCAGGCGATCTATCCGGCCTGCGAGGGCGTTGATGACGGTCATGGGAGGAGGTTCATCCCCGCCTTCAGTGAGTAGAAGGCGGCGGCTGGTACCGGGATCCCCAGGATGGTCGTCTGTCATGAGGGTGGAGATAGAAAGGCCAACTTTGTATTTTGTGGAGTTATGTTCCCACATACGGTGCCAACTGATGGAGCTCCTTTTTGGGCCTCCGTCAGATGTTGTCTTCCGTTGATCTCGCGGTGAACTTAGCTGATTATCTTTCGTTGCGTGTGGGTCTCAATGGGTTTTTGGAAGAAGAGGTGAGATGAGGAAGTTGCTGCCGAGCACCTGCAAAGAAGTCCCGGGATGGTTTGGTACCACCAAGGACCCTCCGACGCTCAAGTTAGTGATGAGATTCGAGCAGAGTAACGGCTTAAAGGTGTAAAAATGGCTTGACCCCTCTGTGATGGGAGTTTATATAGCGGTGGAGCACGCAGCAGCGGGCGCGAGGATCTCGCCGACGGTTACGCTCCCGACGTCACGCCCGCGTTAAAAGTGGATCGCCCGTTAATGGGGATCGTGATGGCATGGAACGTGGGGTGTTGTTGGCGCAGAATCTGCGCATGGTGAGATCCGCGGAGCGGTGGTTACGCCTGTGAGCGATGACCTCGGTCGGAGGGCCGAGGAAGACCGCCTCGGCCGGGGCTCGGGGACGGGCGAGGACGCCGAGGAGCCCTGGCCCTGTGGCAGCTCGGCGTGAGCCACAGGACTGAGGAGGCCAATCTGTAGGGGGCCCTGAGGAGGGCCAGCTTGTTCTTGCGGGTTGGGTATAGGGTGGTCTAGTCGGCTCCTGTGGGCCCTTTCTTCCGAGTTCCGGGGCACGTCACCTGCCACGTGTCTTGATCTTGAGGGTCGTCAATATTGAGCACTATTAGGAAGGGAGTGTTGGAGAAGGGGAGGAGGATCGAGCTGGGCGGTGGAAGAAGAAAAGGAGGTGATGAAGAGGGAGGATATCAGTAGAAGAAGGATGATGCTCAGATTGGAATCCTTCACCAACAACCTTGCCATTTCTCATTTTTATGAACTTGACCTCTTTTTCTCAGGTTTTTTAAATCAACAACAATCGATAAAACAAGCAAAATTGACAGGTAAATTGAGAAGAATAGAAGAAAGCTCAGATGGCCCGAAGAACAGAGATGGAACAATTTAAAGGATGAAATTGAGAGAGAAGAGAGAAGAATTTTATTGAAGAAGAAGAGGTTGAAGGGCCTCAATCCTTTTACAATAATTTTCACAGATAAGTCACTCACTCTCACCCTCTCCCTTATTTATGCGTTTTTCATTTTAAAAAAGAAAACAGAAATTAACAGCTGGGCTCGATTCCTTCAGGTGCTTTCCCCACCACGAGATTCCTGTCACCTTACCAATTCTGTTATAACCCCCTCGCATGTGCCCCCTTCCTCTGGTGGGTCTCCCGGCAGTTAACTTCTTCTGCGCCTTCATACTGCTCCTCAGGTGTTTGTTGAAATGCCTCCTCTAGTTCTTTATGTCCTTTCATGATGGCTGCCCTCGGTGTTTGTTAAAAGGCTTCTCAAGTTCTGTAGTCCCTTCTGCGGTGGTTGCTCCCAGGTGAGGTTGTTTTGAAGGGGTTTTCTTCTCTTCTGTGTGTATCAACTCGTCCCTTCTTAAATTCGACCTCGTCTCGAGGTCGAGCAATGGTACATATGACCAAGAGCCACATGCTTGAATCGGTTCCAGTGAAATTGAACATGGATTGCATCTTGTTGTCTCATCTATTGCTTCATCTTGATGCGTACAGCTTGGTCTTCGGCTAAAAATCGACCTTATCTCATGATCGTAGTTCGAAAACCGCCTCACTAAGTACCAAAATATCTCCGTAAATATTTTCACCTTGTTCCAAAATTGGCTTAGAGATAACAACTTTCCCATGTCTAATTTGTGATCCATTCGAATGACAAATCTCCTTGTTAACAAATATTTTCTCCAAGTATTCTTATCCCATAAGATAACAACCAACTCTACTTCATACAAAAAATTTACTCTTTTTTCTGTAACATCACTCTTTATTGCTAAGTATAGAGGCGAATTTTCATGTGAAGGAGTAAAACCATTCATTTGCTTTAGCTCTTTTCTCATAAACCACAAGAGCTTCATTTTGAAGAACTTTGCACACATCCAAGTGGTCAATCATCAAGCATTGCTGTAATAAGCAAAATATCTTAGAAATCTTCAAGCCTTTTTTGACATCGTCAATAGATGAAGCAAAAGGGTGATGCAACGACTTCCTCATGACATACAACAACAACAACAACTGATCCTTTTATCTCAAGCATATGGGGTAGGCTACATGAACCAACATGAGAATCACGCCGGGTCCAGCACATGAATCCTCCGCCTCCACTCACTCCTATCGAACAATATACTTTCATTAAGTCCTTAGGCAACCATATCGTTTCGTATCACCTCCATCCATGTTTTCTTCGGTCTCCCTTTTGTCTTTTTGTCATTGCCCATATCGAGAGTATCTATTCGTCGAACCGGTGCTCCCATAGGTCTGCGTCGCACATGACCAAACCATCTTAGCCGGTTTTCCCACATTTTCTCATCCACAGGTGCTACACCAACTTTTGCACGAATATCCTCATTTCGCACCTTATCTTTTCTAGTGTTACCGCACATTCAACGAAGCATGCACATCTCCGCTACGTGCATTTTCTGTGTATGATGCTTCTTAGGAGCCCAACATCCTGTACTATATAATAAGGCAGGCTGAATAGCGTTCCGATAAAACTTCCCTTTCAATTTTAACGGAAAGTTACGATCACACAAAATCCCTGTTGCACTCTTCCATTTCAACCAACCAGCAGAATAAGTTAACTGTTGACTTCCTCATGACATACTTCTCCAAATCATGAACTACGTTATTTATTTATTTCTCAGTGCAATGCATAGACAATGAATGCTCTCTGATTTTAGCCTTCATTGCCATAAGAGAGCCTTGAAACATTTTCCATTCATTTTCAACCATGTTGGCCTGGAATGGATGAAAAGCAATGAAATGCAGAAGAGGATTTTGAACTTTCAATTTTAATCTGTCAGTCGAAATTTCTTCTTGTGAGGGAAATGATTGTATACTTTTGAGTTGCTTATTGGCAAATAAATGCTTGCAGCGATAAATTCCGCATGAGTTCCTCTTCCTTCTCGCAGCTTTCACCCAGCTCCTTGTCTTACTGCTTCAAAGTTTTGGTAAATGATAGTTGAGATGGTAATTGGAACGGTTTATGCTCATTTGGGGAATCCAACACCAAGTCTTTATTTTGCACTTCTTTTCTAGATGATAGGCCAATATTTTCAGATAAAGAATTGAATATAGTGCACTCAAAAGAACTTTTCACTTCATTACCCACAACAGGTTCAGCCAAAAATGGAGATGAAGCTACCAATTTAGTCTCTAGAAACGGGTTTTTATCTAAGGTGTTTCGCTGAGCATGTTGGAAGGATTCGAAAGTTGCCAAGGACTCAGTGGAATGTGAACGAGCAGGTAGTGTGCATTCCGAATTTAAACTCGGAAGGGCTGAAGAGTTGGCCTCATCTTGTGCCACATTTTTGACCTCATGCTCATAGTGGATCGCTAAGTTCATTGCCTCCATCAAGTCTTTTGGATCATGTTCTAGGACATAAAGATTGTGTTCTTCTTTAAGACCTTCCACAAAAGAGTTCAAGAATAAGTCGAAAATGAAATCTTGATTGGAACTGGTAAGGAACCTTTCGATTGGGAAGACTATGTGCACAAACTGATTTAAATAATCATCAAAAGACCCATGATCTTCGAGATGTCGCAAAGCCCAAGTTACCTCGCCAACATTAGTAGGCTGCCCTGTTACATTAGGCATTTCATCAAACATATATTTATCACTCATTACTTTATTTTCCCTATCATAAGGACTCACCCCATTCCTTTTACCAAACACTTGCTGATCACCCTTAGAATCAATACTTGCCATGGCAGTTCTATTAAGATTTTGCCTATTAACACCAACAACAGCAGGTGAGAAATATACCTTCTCTTCATTCAGCTGATAGCTGATGGTGAGAATTCCCGTTGTGGAGATCAGGACTCCATGAATGTGCAGGAGCCTTTCTAGATCCCTGAACTCCATCAGATCCAGAGAATTTTAGTTTGAGCTCCTTCATGTGCAGCATTAGCCCGTTGATGTTATCATCCATCCGATCCACCTTAGCCTCCAAGTGTTGTAGCCTCCTGAGAGCAGATCTGGTTGGATCTGGGCCCAAGATGCCATCACTTTCTTCTTCCGCAGCTGGAATGGTCCCTTCTCCTTGGTTGAGACTGGAAGTCGATTGCTCTGATACCGCTTGATACATTCCAAGTGAAGAATCACCAGTTTCTTTCGCATTTCTTATTTTCATGAATCTATATTTTTTGTTTCAGGTTTTGGAGTTGGCAGGAATTGATAAATGCAAAGCAAAATTGCAAGAAAAATAAAGAGATGAGAAGAATAGCTCAGATGGCTCGAGGAAGAAAGATAGAACAATTTCAAGGATGAAATTGAGAGAGAAGAGAGAATAATTTCATTGAAGAAAAAGAGGTTGAAGGGCCTCAATCCCTTCACAATAATTTTCACAGATAAGTCACTCTCTCCCACTCCCTCCCTTATTTATACATTTTTCATTTTAAAAAAGAAGACAAAAATTAACAGCTGGGCTCGATTCCTTCAGGTGCACTCCCCACCACGAGATTCCTGCCACGTCACCATTCTGTTATAACACCCTGGCATGCGCCCCCTTCCTCTGGTGGTCCCCCTGGCAGTTAACTTCTTCTGTGCCTTCATATTGCTCTTTAGGTGTTTGTTGAAATGCCTCCTCAAGTTTTTTATCTCCTTTCTGCTGGGTTTTGCCGATGTCCTGTCCATCTACCATGGCCGATGCGGAACAAAAACTGATTTTAAAATTTTTTGGCACAAACAAAACCCACCCTAAGATCGAAACCATAAACCTATACTAGCAAAAACAAAGAGAGCTAAACTACTAGGTTAGAATGTTATACCGAATGAACCAAGTCCTTCGGTCTTCTACCATCTTCATTTGCTTCTAGGGGCCGCGGATCGAATTTGGTTGCTGGTCTTCCTCCATCGATGGTGATCCACCCGAGGGAAACGTCGCAGGCTCCAGCCTCGCCAAGCGAGACAACCGACGCTCCAATATTGCTAGCAATGGAGAGTGGAGGTGTAGAAATGTCTCACTATATTTTTCTCTCATTTGATATGCTCAAATGAGCAACCCAAGAAGATGAAGAAGGAGGTGAGGAAACTAGTGGCATGAGCAACCAAGGAAATGGCAAAGTCTCTCCAAGAAAGAGCATGAGTGTGTGAATCAATAATGGATGTGGATGGCATGTGGAGGAAAAATGGCTAAGTCGTTTGCAACCATGCAACCAAAATATCTCATCCATTTTCCAAATAAAATATCAAGAGCCATACCTCTCTACATGCCAAGCCATGCTCATGCCAACTCACCCCTCCACCTCATTTCCAAAATGATTTTCTAAAAGGAAAATCATGTAATGAGGTGGCAATCTTTTAGAAGTAATTCCGTATAAATACGGAATACAACCTGGTATACGTATCGAAATACATATACGCGTATTCATACAAAAATACGAATAACCAAGATAGAAAATGAATAGTGAAAAATAATACTAGAATACACATATAAAAACATATAACTTATTAAATCAAAACCTGATTTAATAATTCGGCTTAATCCTAAGCCGCTTATATTATCAACCGTCCTATTAAAATTTGTGTAGCCTGTACACATATTCAATCGGACACCTGTATGTATTAACATACGTCATCTACACCATACCGCCTGAACCGTGAAAACCCTCTGTGTGGGACTCTAAAAACTCGTCAATACGCTAGTAGTGGGTTTAACCACAAGCACGTCAGCGACACTAGCTGTACGTAACGGCTACCCAGGTATTGAACGAAAGGAAGGCCGACGAGCAAACTCATCCAAACCCCTACTGAGCTTGTCCGTGACAATCTCCGTACAATCCAGTCTGTTCGTCTAAGAGTATCGCATATTGAGTCTAGGGGGTGGATAAAGTCAGACCCCTAATAACGCGATATTTCGTGTCGGTATGAAAGCCATCACCACTTGAGAAACTACTGATCCTAGATCAGTAATTCTCGACTACGTTGGCCAAGGATTTCTGGTGATGGTCAGTCGTGCACTGTGCGACATTAACCCCCAATACCGGGAGAGACGAATCTCCGACGATCCGCTTACTGCCTCCATGTGGCTCGGCACTGTACCCAACTAAAATCTGTTTGCACGACTCCTTTGAGCCGTGGTAGGCTAGCAATTAAAGCACAGTGGGAACTCACACGAGATAAATGACGATCTTAGATCGACAGACTAACCTGTACTCATGTCACCTGAGAACTGCTGTATGACAATAGGTATAATACCAATTAGCATGTTCCCGGCGAGTCCGTCCAGTATACTCATAACCCAATGAGCACCTGTATACTATCTTAGGTGACTAACTGACACCAATGGTGTGAGTTATATGTATGCCCTAGAGGCCATTACTGTACATAGGATGTATATTGTAGTGGATGCTGGGACATATATAGGGAGGACTTTCTTGCTCGACATGATAGTATGCTATCTGGTTGCTCTTTATCTTAACGTGTACACTCATTGTCTCTCTGTTACATGTTGGTAAAGCCCTTAGGATGTGTACTTGACTACCTGGACTATGATGCGGATCATACTAGTGGGGACATGGTAGTCCATAAGTACATCCTTCAAGGTCCCTAGTCATGGGTGTATCGAGACGGGGCATCGATATACCTGTGTAGACTAGCGTATACCTTCTCGACCCATACAGATGGGCGATGGATGATCCCATATCCATTGGTGTTTGACATCAGAGATGATATACGGGTGCTCAGTGGAGACTGGGTACACTGGACGGACTCGCCGAGAACTCACAGATGGTATTATACCTTACGTCAAATGGCAGTTCTCTGGTGACACTGGTACAGAGTAGTCTGTTGACCCGAGATCGTCATAGAGTCTTGTGTGATTCCCACTGTGCTTTGATTTCCACCTTACCACGTCTAAGAGGGCGTGCAAAACGGTGGTTTTTGGGTACAGTCCCGAATCACATGGAGGCAATGAGCGATAGGAGGGGATTCGTCTCTCCCGGTATAGGGAGTTGATGTTGCGCTGTGTTCGATTGGTTATAACCGGAAATCCCTGGCCAGGGTTGCTGAGATTTACTGGTAAGTGTTACCAGTAGTTTCTCGAACTGTTATAGACCTCATATCGACACGACTTATCGAGCTATTGGGGTCTGACATTTACCACCCCTAGGCGAGATATGCGACATATCAGACGACGAGACCGGACTGTACGGTAAGTGTTACTGGTTGGATTCACAAGAGTGTGAGCGGGCTTGCTCGTTGATCTTCTGATCGCTCAATACCTGGGTGGCCGTTACGTTTAGCAGACCGCTTGCGGCTTGTGGGTGTTTGATATGATCATCACCTGCTGCCGGCGTATTGACGAGTCTTTAGAGTCCTACACAGAGGTTTTCTGGCTCAAGTGAAACGAAATAGGAGCGCATATGAGATATGTGCGGGACCGAGAATAATACCAGTATGTGATACTGTATTCTATTCTCGCGATATGTGACATTGATCGGTTATATGCGATATAGCCGGGTTATCGGATCAAGTGTTGATTCGATAAGTTGTTATTATTGATATTAGTCGGTTATATGAAATATGACCGGATCATTAAGTCAAGTGTTGATTTAATGATTTAATGTATAATTATATATTTGATATATTACTTTACATTAACTAATATTGGTTCACTTAAGATGTTTTTCTCACTTGATTGTGCACATTGTATATGTGATATATTTTTGTGTACAAGATTGTATCATGTTTGATGATACATGCAAACTTGGGTATGTGTTTGTTTTAAACCATGTTCAGTTAATGGTTAGGGTTTAGGGTTTTATTTTTCTTTATTTATTCCTTTTGGCAAAAACAAAATGGGTGGCTTTCTTTGTTTTACACCAGAAGCTTCATGATACTTTGGACAAAGTCTTAGCCATTTTGTTTTTATCCTAAACCTAACCATTACCTAAACCCTAGTTTATTCTCTACATGAGTTTACTAACCCATGGTTGCTAAATGATAACCATCACTTGATTTTCTTTTTAAATTTTTTGATAATTCCTTTTTCTTTCTTCTTCTTCATCTTCTTCATGAAGAAAAAGAAAAGTTTTCTTGAAAATTGTCAAGTGATGAAATCAAGTGAGAAACCCAAATCCAAAGTGAACCCACTTCCTATTTCTTCATCCTCTACCACTTGCCATGTTGTATAGGGTGTTTTCTTCACAAGGTTCATGACCAAGTGAATATGGAGCTTGAGTTAGAGTTGCCTCGACGTAGATCATCTTCGGCATCGAAGTCAATGACCTAGCCCGCTCATTTCCCCGACGAAACCATCGCTAGAGTCCGGGATCCCGGTGATCGCAGCGAAGGGACGTCATCACGGAGCTAAAGAAGTGGTGGACCGAATCTACAAAGGTTGCATTTCCATTCACTTAGTAGTTAAGTTGTTAACTAGTTGTTGTTTCGCCTTTACCTCTAGTTATCGATCTAGCATTAGGGTTTCTCGGCACAAGAAAAATTTGATTTTGGCATGGTTGATGCCTTGTGGAACCTCTTGAGTGTGCCTAGGAACCTTACAGTGGTATCAGAGCCTAGCTAGAGCTTTAGGCGAAGTGTAGACGATATTAGAAGTCCGATCGAACCCAAAACCCTAATCCAAAACCCTTCTCTGTGCAATTTTTCAAAACTGGGTTTTTTGTGAATTAAAAATATGCAGAAAAATAAGCAGGGATTTCTAAGAGTTACTGTGCAGCACGTGGGCATAAGTCAATTAAAGCGCGGTGGAACCGCGGCACGAGCATGCCTCGTGCGGCGGTTCCGCGGCCATGTAGTCGCTTTATTCATTTCTCTTTGCACAGTAATATTCTTATAACATTCCTGATTCTTCTGGATATGTTTAACTTATACTCAACAGTTGAGTTTTCTGGGGTGTATTGGGGACTCGATGTTTCGATCGGAAAGTTTAACTTCGTCTACTTGTTTTTCCGGGATATTTTTAGAATATGTTAAAAAGTTCGACCGGATATAAATACCCGATTTTTCCCCTGTCGGGAAATTTCCAAGCGTTGGATCTTTCTGTAGTTTAAGAACGTTCTAAGTAGCGCAAGTAATGCGATGGACCCTTTAGAAGACAACAAACCTTAACTCGATTATGTGACCGTCTTGAACTGCCCTTTGAACCTTAGGGTTTGGGGCAGTACGGCGTGCCACATGTGAGGCGTTGGCTTGACCCTTCTACAGCTGGACCGTTGGTACTGAGGCATGAAGTGAATGTTTTTAAACTTATTTCATGTGTTGAGCTGTTTCGGGAAAACTTGGGTGTTTGATTGTTCGATCGAAAAGTTTAACATTTTCTATTTATCCGGAATGTGATACGATATTTGGAATCCACATGTAGTTATGAGATAACTGAATGAATGTTATAAATCTAGCAGTTTAGTCTCACTTGATCGGTTGCCACGGGATTTTGATGTGATCAAAAGTCCGTCGCAATCGCGTAGCGTATGCGGATACTCGCCGGGTAAACTTAATAGACAGCTACACCCCATAGCCCCGACCAAGTGACTGTAGGAGAACCCCGTCGCCGAAAGCATCCGTTCGGGTGCTCGCGGCAGCGGTGTTCCGCCTTGGTGCACTTCGTCGACGGTATCGTGGGTGCGGCCGTCTACTGAAGTTTGTGACGAGCATTCGATCAGGATGTCGGGAATTTTGTTGAATTGCCCGACTTGGTATTGAAAAGTGTTTTCGATAATGAGACTAAAATGCGGGGTTTATAATTGTTAGGCATGCGATATCTAAGGAATTCATTTGGTTAGGCATGCGATGTCTAAAGAGTTTGCGGATTCCAACTGTTGTAATTTTACACTTTCTTTTCTGTGACCGTAAGTGTAACATGTGATATCGCCGGTTTCGTTGCTATATATCAACGACGATTGGGATGCGCATATTTACTTACGTTGATGACATGTGATGTTATGTGTTGCTGGATATGTTATATTGGATCGTCGTGTTTGAATAGCCGGGGGGGGGGGTTTATGTGAGATGAGTGTTTTTCATTTTCATTCATGTAAAAACTTGTATGTAATATTCTTTTATTGGGGCATTTTCAGGTTGCGGAAGATGTCACCTTTTGTATATTATTTACTTTTCCGCACTAGGATAGACCCAAGGAGGAGGACACAAGTAACCAGGTTCTGGAGTCCAGTGGGAGACCAACTCGAGGAGTCGAGTCCGGGTCTCCTAACTCTAGAATTGGTAGGGTTGCTTGCCGCTCTCGTAGGGGTCTAGGGGTATGGGTTTGGCTATTCATCGCGACCGTGGAATCCGTGTTTTATACTGGCTCGTATTGAAAACACGGTCGTCCTAGTATATCCAATGTTTTATATGATTCTTCTGCTGCGATATCTGTGATGTGATCATTTGATATGTTGTGATAGATACTGTATATAGCATATATGATATATTATATAGACGTTACTTATGTTTTACACTCGCGCTAGTCCTGCCCCGCTCTGTCGTTAGTTACCTAACCTAACGGTGCAGACGGGACATCGTGGCGAATGCGGCTGGTATAAGCGTACGTTATATTTATCTGTGATGTTTAGGTGCTTAAATGATGGGATTTCATTAATGTGATTAATGGAAGAAAAGAAACCTAAAGATGTTGTGGAATCGAATTTCAAAAATAAAATAGGTAGCTACAGTTCTTGCTTTGCACAGCGGTATATATGATATATCCTGCACCTTATTCGATGAGGAAAGGGCCGACGATCCCTTCACCGGGAGTGACCCCTTTAGCAATAACTGGCAGATGCTACACACTCGGTTTGTCTTTTAATTGCTTCTATAGTTTCTGTTTTGCACAGTGATATATATGATATATCCCGCACCTCATTTGACGAGGAAAGGGCCGACGATCCCTTCACCGGGAGTGACCCCTTTAGCAAAACTAGAAAAGCCTAAAAAACACTCAATTTTAAAATCATTTGATTCTACAACGATATCAAGTTCATTACGCAATAGGTTTTCAGAAAAACCTGTCATAGCCCTCCGTCATTTCAGATAAGTCCTGCTTAGTATTCGTGCTGCGTTTGTTGACCTTGTCAAGGCGCAGTGTGCGGTAGCTGACCAGTATTTATCTGCTTATGCATATGATGCAGATTGGGTTAGGGTAGTCGTACGGCCTTGTTGACCTTGTCAAGGGTCGTGCGGGTGGGTTTAATTCAATCAAGAAATGACGGGTTGAACTTGACTTACGCTCTATGGTTTGTTGACCTTGTCAAGGTCATAGATCGTTTGGGGCAAAATTATCGGGAATTTCAAGTGTTGAAATTTGCAATGAGATTGCATACCTTCTATGAGATAGTTGGATCCCGATACCCACTGCGAGTAATTGTTACTCCTGAGAGAGTTTTACACTTTACAATTAGCCGATCTATTAGGTGCCTAGAAAGGTGTCAACGGGGTTACGCCTATGGGAAAACGAGGTTTACTGTAATTAGGTCCGTGCGAAAGTACGGGAAACCTCCCTCAAAGTACCGACACTGGCCTGGCTGAAAGATTGACGAACTTGTAGCGTGTAATTAATCCCGGCTAGTCTTTCCTTTTAGAGTTTGAAGGAAGATTTGATAAAAACAGTGGGAGCCATCCTGATTAGATAAAATAATAACCAATCTGATCTTGCAAGAGCGCACGCAGAGTGTTTTCTTCTCTTCTCTCCTGGTAGCGACCATGTCACGCCTTAATCAAGATAATAATACGGATATATTGACTGAACCCGCTTGTTATACTGAGCTGGGGAGCGTTGGTCCCGCTCCAACTTATAATTGTTATAAGACAGAGCAGGAAATAGGGGAATACCAGAATTCCTATGCCGCCCAAACGAAGAAAGTGCATATGATGCATCTCTTTCGGGTGTGTTAGTTACAAAGAACTGTTTCTCTTTATCCTCTACGTCCTCGGTATATGATACCGGATCAGGATCCCAGATATGTAATCTGTTACATAGGGCTACAGAAAGGTAGAGAACTGAGAATGGGTGACAAGTTTCATGAGACAGAAAACGGTGCAAGTGTTGCAGCCAAGTCTGTTGGTCACTGTCACCCTGATTCCAAATACATTGATTCTGAACGAATGTTATTAGATACCGAACCTGATATACAAAATCATATCAGTCTCTTTATTGGTAAAGAAATGATAAAATTTTGTATTGTTGGATAATGTTTTGAACATTTCCTATATCAAAAGTTGATCGGTTCAGGCACGTTATCTAAAAGCATTGATGTTCTAAATCAAACTACAGTTCT
This sequence comes from Agapanthus africanus, assembly GCA_030015575.1. NCBI lineage: Eukaryota > Viridiplantae > Streptophyta > Magnoliopsida > Asparagales > Amaryllidaceae > Agapanthus > Agapanthus africanus. The sequence goes on along the minus strand of CM057340.1, from coordinate 749,115,819 downwards.
TAGTATACGGAACACACACAAGAGGAAGAGTTCAGAAATGAACGAATCCTTCTTGAGGCATTGTAGACTAGGTCATATCAATGCGACCCGACTGGCTGAAGTTACATTTAGATGCATATTTAAATCAGTTTGAATTTACATCTTGTGAAACTTGCCAGTCATGTCACAAAGATAAAATGACCATAGCTCTGTTTGCTGGAAACAGAGAAAGAGTTAGTGAACTCTTGGGATAATACATGTTGATGTATGAAGGTCCCCTGTCTATATATGCCAAGACCGGTTCTTTGTACTTCATTATATTCTCTGATGATCTCTTTAGATTCAGACATATGTTCCTGTTGAAACACAAGTCCGAACCTTTTGAGATATTCACAGAATATAAGTTAGAAGTAGAGAACCAAAACGGGTATAAGTATTATGTCCTTTAATGTGATCAAGGAGAAGAATACTTGAGCACGGAATTCTTGGACTTTTCTAAAGGAGAATGAGATTCTCTCTCAGCATTACTCCTCTGTATACATCACAGCACGTCGGTGTATCGGGGCGGAGCAATCACACCCTATATGATAAGGTGTGCTCTATGATGAGTACTACTGAGTAACCTATTTCCTTTTTGGGAGTTATGCACTTGAGAAGCTGCATACCTATTGAATAGGGTACAAATCAAATCAGTAGCCTACCACTCCATATGAGATATGGTATGGAAAGAGCCCATGTCTTAAGCTAGTTAAGATTTGGGGTTGACCGACCTATGTCTAAAAGCAAAATCCGGACAAGCTCGAGGCAAGGTCTGTAATGTAGAACTGGAAAGGTTCCAGCTATACAAACTACAGCAGATGATTTGATAGAACCAAAGGATTCAATAGTTACCAACGAACCTCAGCCTCTCCGCCGCTCTAGTAGGGTTCCTCACCCACCTGAGAGATACTTCGGTTTCTCTATGACAGTGGGAGCGAGGATTGCATCATGAGATGATGACCTAACTAGTTTCGAGCTGACCATCGAGAGTAGGGACTCTGTAAGAATGGCTGGATGCTTAGTGATCTGAGATGGAATCCTTATACACCAACAAAGTATGAACTTTGGTTGCTTTATCTGAAGGGTTAAATCCCCATCAGGAGCAAGTATATCTTGAGAAGATTACTTGGTGTACATGGAAAAGTTGAGACTTTCAAAGCTAGACTTGTTAAAGGTTTGCATCGTAGACCAGTTGTGGCTAATAATGAAACCTTTTCTGGGGCCTATGCTTAAGTCAATCCAGATCCTACTTGCCACGGCTACATACCATGACTACGATATCTGATGGTTGGGTGTCATGACAACTTTTCTAAATGATGTTTTAGAAGAGGGCGTCTATAAGTACACAGCCAGAGGGCTTCGTAGACAGTGGGAGCAGCGGAAACGTGTACAAGCTGCTTTATAGGATAAAGCAGGCATCGCGGAGTTGGAACGTCTGTTTTGATGTGGTAGTCAAAGAGTTTGACTTCATCAAAATAGTAGATGAACCTTGTATATACAAAAAGGTAGTAGGGAGTATGGTGGTGATCCTCGTAGAGTACGTGGATGGCATATTCTTGATAGGGAAGGAGTTTCGTATGCTACGTTCAGTCAATCTCCGCTTATCATAAGGATTATCCATATAGGATCAATGTGATACCTACTAAATCCTAGGTTTTGGATCTATGAGATGGATCTAATTGGATATTAGCATAGTCACTAGTTGTAGTGAGATGGTATCAATTGATCCTGGGGAGAATCACTGGAAATGTTCCAGGGTGATAAGGACGACTGAAAGTCAGTCGCAGGCATTGTCTTTACCCTCAGTGGAGGGACGGTATGTTGGAAGAGTTCCAAGCTAGATATCGTGACATACTAGACGATAAAGGCTGGATACATCGCTACTTATGATGCTACCAAAGAGGCAGTCTGGATGTATATTTGTTCATGAAATGAACTTAGTTCCTCCCATTGTGTGACAATGGAGTTGTGGCTTATGCCAAGGAACGTCTGTCCCATCAGTGATCCATACATATTCTGAGGCAGTGTCACCTGATCATGGAGATGGTTGATCTCCAAGGGATCGAGGTCAGGAGAGTAGACTCAGAGGACAACACGGCGGATCCACTCACGAAGGCCTTTTCCCAGAGAGAGACTTTTATGGGATGGTTGAGTATGAGATACTACAACCACTGCTACAGATGGCCCTAGTGCAAGTGGGAGATTGTTAGTTATATGTATGCCCTAGAGGCCATTACTGTACATAGGATGTATATTGTAGTGGATGCTGGGACATATATAGGGAGGACTTTCTTGCTCGACATGATAGTATGCTATCTGGTTGCTCTTTATCTTAACGTGTACACTCATTGTCTCTCTGTTACATGTTGGTAAAGCCCTTAGGATGTGTATTTGACTACCTGGACTATGATGCGGATCATACTAGTGGGGACATGGTAGTCCATAAGTACATCCTTCAAGGTCCCTAGTCGTGGGTGTATCGAGACGGGGCATCGATATACCAGTTGTAGGGTGTTTTTCGTCACCCCATTGAGATGGGAATACGCGCGCGCTTGTCAGGCGTACTACAGATTCCCCCTGCCTAGGGTAGGCCGGGGTTTAATGATTGTGGGGATCCGAATCTCCGGCAGCCGCGGACTAAACTGCCGTTAATTACCCCTCGCCTTTGGGGCGAGGGAACCTCCGATTAACGGGTTAAACTGGTCATGCGAACCCAATGTGCGGTGTGCGTGTGTTCTGTTTTGAAAGGGGGGTTTTGGATATATCGGGAGCCACGCAGAGTTTTTACGGGGGTCCCGCTACCCGGATAGCGGGCTGGGGGTCAAGGGGGCTAGCAGCCCCCTTGCGGGGTTCAGGGCAGCGCCCCGGCCCGAAAAATTTTTGGAGGGGGAGAATGTTGCGGAGTATGTGTATGTGTACATTTGTATACAAATGTACATATATATGTATGTACATAAAAAGAGGGGGAAAAGGCATCCAAGGGATGCGTGGGGCCAGCGCCTTGAGCGCTGTGCGCTTAGGTGCTGTGCGCTCAGGCGCAAGCGCGCCACGTGTCGGCACGCGGGCGCTTTGCGCAAGAGCGCTGCGCGCAGGTGCGCAAGCGCGCGCGCGCCACGTGTCGGCACGCGGGCGCTTTGCGCACTTGCGCATGCACGCAGGTGCGCAAGCGCGCGCGCCACGTGTCGGCACGTGGGCGCTTTGCGCATGAGCGCTGCGCGCCGGCGAGGATAAGAGGCTTTTAGCCTCGAAAAAAGGTTTCTCAAAAGAGAAATCAGAGAGGAGTTGGACTCCTGAATGTGTTTTGGGGTTAATGGAAGGGGTTCTTCTTCTTCCTCCTGTTGTTTGCTGGATCTTAAAGATCAAGGGATGTGAAATGTCAAAATCTCTCCTTTTTGAGATCTGATGGCAGATCTGAGTTCCCCTTAATGGGTTTTGTGGTGGAAAACTATTTAGTTTTGAAAAAGGAAGAGTAAAACTCTTGATTTAGTTCAAGAAAAAAGAAGGTTTTGGAACCTTGAAGAAGGAAGAAAGATCTCAGATCTGAAACTTCTTTTTTTGGAGAGAGAAAAAAGTTGTTGAGATATTTCCATTATCTTTGCCTTTATAGGCCACACACTTTACACATAGCCCCTTGGGCTTCACAAAATGGCATTTTGCCTATCCCATGGCTCATGTGCCATTTCTTTTTGCACATAAGCCATGGGCTTTACAAAAATTTGGCTTTATGCCTATTTTTCTTACATTTATCCGAAAATAAAATAAAAGAAAATGCAACAAAATTATTTATTACAAAAATTTTATCTTGGCGTGAGGGAGGCCGGCCGCTTCATGTTCGGGCTCGACCCGGGCATGGGCCCACTGGATCTGGGCTTGGGCCCACTTGGCTTGGGGTTGACTTTGATTTTGACTTGGTCAACCGGGGTGTAAATTTTTACCCCAACAAATTTCCCCCCATCAATAAATGCACACCACATATGTGGGTCGTGTGCATGAAATTGATGGATCTTCTTTCACGTGGAGGCGACTTGATTTGGTTCCGGCTTTTTGGGAAGCTGGCACTGCCCTTTTTTACGACATGGACGGTCGTTGCTTGACATGTCTCCGAGACGGAGTGTCCGTGATAGACGTTTTCCCTGGCCCGGAGTTATCTGGTTCCCGCTTTGTAGGAATCCTGCGCTGCCCTTTTTGCGACTTGGACGGTCGGTGCTGCCCTTTTAGCGACTTGGACGGTCGATACTGCCCTTTTAGCGACGTGGACGGTCGGTGCTGCCCTTTTAGCGACGTGGACGGTCGGTTCTGCCCTTTTTGCGACTTGGACGGTCGGTTCTGCCCTTTTTGCGACTTGGACGGTCGGTGCTGCCCTTTTAGCGACTTGGACGGTCGGTACTGCCCTTTTAGCGACGTGGACGGTCGGTGCTGCCCTTTTAGCGACGTGGACGGTCGGTTCTGCCCTTTTTGCGACTTGGACGGTCGGTGCTGCCCTTTTTGCGACTTGGACGGTCGGTGCTGCCCTTTTAGCGACTTGGACGGTCGATGCTGCCCTTTTTGCGACGTGGACGGTCGGTGCTGCCCTTTTTGCGACTTGGACGGTCGGTGCTGCCCTTTTAGCGACGTGGACGGTCGGTGCTGCCCTTTTTGCGACTTGGACGGTCGGTTTTGCCCTTTTTGCGACTTGGACGGTCGGTGCTGCCCTTTTAGCGACGTGGACGGTCGATGCTGCCCTTTTAGCGACGTGGACGGTCGATGCTGCCATTTTAGCGACGTGGACGGTCGGTTCTGCCATTTTAGCGACGTGGACGGTCGATGCTTGATTTGACTTGCTCTGCTTCTTGCAATGTCAGGGGTAGACTTGACTTGCTCCGCTTCTTGCGGTGTCGGAGTGGAAGTTGACTTGTTGATTTTGATTTGGGTTGACATCAGCATCGCTATACTGGAATATGGTACCAGGAGCGAATCATCATCTGTCATGGAGAGGATTTTGGGATTTTGGTTTTTGTTTGGCATCTGCATTGCTGCACTGGAATAATGCCAGGAGCAACTCATCATTTGCCCTGAGAGGATTTGGGAGAAATTGGGATTGTTTTACGCCCGTGGATTGTATACGGTTTTACAGGACGTATGATCCAGACCGTAGGGCCGGAAAAATTTTGGGACTTTGTCGGCGTCTGCATCGCTGCACTGGAATATGGTACCAGGAGCGACTCATCATTCGCCGTTGGGGATTGGGATTTGGAATTTGGTTGGCGTCTGCATCGCTGCACTGGAATATGGTACCAGGAGCGACTCATCATTCGCCACTTGGGGATTGGGGAGCGATGGCTTAGGAGACAGGTTTGGATCCCTATCACCTAAGACTTTTCAATTTTATGGGCCGTGAGGGTCCCATAAAAGCATTTTCTCCCTACGAGTCGTAAGGATCCCGCAGGTGTATTTTCTCCTTAAGAGTCGTGAGGACTCCTAAGTGTGTTTTTCCTTGGTGAGTCGTAAGGATCTCACGAAGGTTTGTTCTCCTCATGCATCGTGAGGACACATGAGTGGGTCTTTCCAATGAAGCATAATTCCAAAGACGGAGACCAGCCGCGTAACTGGTGGTTACGGTAGGGCATGGGTATGCTGAGAATTATTTGAGCCCATGGATTGTATACGGTAGTCAATTTGGGGACTAGCCGTAGGGCTGAAAGAATTTTGGGAAATTGGATTTTGTTTGGCGTCTGCATTGCTGCACTGGAATAATGCCAGGAGCAACTCATCATCCGCCCTTGTTTTTTTTTTGTTGTTTTTTTTATATTTTATTTTACCGCGATTACTCTATCATTTCAGCTTTTCTTATTGCGAAGGTCGCGATCGCCCTATCATTTCGGCTATTTATTCGCGGTTGCCCCATCATTTCGGCTTTATTTTCATTTTCATTTTTACTCGCTGATTTTTATTGCGAGTTGCCCCATCATTTCGGCTTTATTTTCATTTTCATTTTTACTCGCTGATTTTTATTGCGAGTTGCCCCATCATTTCGGCTTTTCTTTATTTTTCTTTTATTTACACATTTTTTTTATTTACATTTTTTTACATTCCCAGTTTAACGACTTAGTGGTCGATTGTTCCCAGTTTAATGACGTGGTGGTCGATTGTTTTCAGAGAAAGGCAGATGCCTGAGAGAATCGGTTTCACGAAGAACTTTGGCCTCCGTTTGTATGAAATTGGCGGTTGCAGCTTGACTGTTTGTTAACACGCCTTTGGACAGTTCTATCTCTCCTGCCTTGTATTGCTTTTCGACCCAATCTTTGAAGACGAAGCAGTCCTCAATGGCATGGCCTATCACTCTGTGATAGGGGCAGTATTTGGGGTCGTCGGTCCTATTCGCTTCCTGCGGTCTTTTTGACTCTGGCAGTTGTAGACCGTTCTTCAGGGCGTCTTTGAATATTTTACGGATTTTGTCCCTTCTGAAGGAATAGACCTTATCCAGCTTCTCTTTCAGTGGAGATTCTCCCCCCTCTCCGAACATTGGCTTCCGAAGCTGGTTGGCATTAGGCCCGCTCAACCCTTGCTTATTTCGGTTAGCCGAAGCATTGAAAGATTCAGAATCGTCGGGATCTCCGCCTTTGCGATTATCGTCCTTTCGGTTTCTCCATGACCTATTGTTATTTTGGGAATCTGAGGAGGACTCCTGCTTTGAGCGCTCCAGCATCTGAACTTTCCTGGTCAGCTCTTGGAATGTTTTGAGACCCGCGGTGCATAGAAACGGGGCCATCCAATTGTTGAGATTTCCGACGAGGAGACTAACAGATTGGTCCTGCTCTATCGGTGGTTCACATTTGACGGAGATATTGCGCCATCGGGTTATAAAATCCGTGTTGCTTTCGTTGTTCTTGGGCTTGGTCCTTACGAGCTCGGCAATGGTGATCTTATCGCTGACGCTCATGAACCTTTGTCGAAACAAAGATTCCATTTGGACGAAAGTAGTAACGGAGCCATCTGGTATGCTCGCGTACCAGTCGAAAGCAACATCGGTCAGGCTATTAACGAACTGGCGGAGGAGAAGCGCATCATTGCCCCCAGTATTCCCGCAAGAGGCTTTGAAGTGGGCGATGTGTTGATTCGCATTTCCCGTCCCATCGAATCTTCCGAATTTAGGGATGACATAGCCGCTAGGAAATTCCACCAGATCATACTGAGCAGGATATGGTCTCCCACTACTGCTGATATCTTTTTGCGCTTCGGCTTCGGCCACCAATGTTTTGACTTTGCTGGCAACCAAATCCATGATTTGATCTTGAGTTAGCGGGCTACTGTCATCGGTAGCCAAGACATTTCCTGAGATAGGATGCGATTGACTTTCATGAGGTCCGCCCACTTTTGGATTTGAGGGAATAGGCGTCGGTTGCTTTGGGACACCGTTTCTCGGTTCATGAGCTGAGCCCTCCGCTTGATTGGGCGGTTGAGAGGCAAGTCGGGCCGTGAGCTGTAGGATGACATTTGTCAAGTCGTCGATCTTTGAGTAGAGCTTGGCCATCTCCTTATCTTTGCTTCTGAGCTGTTTTCGGAGCTCTTGGAGAAGTTGCTGCTCTGTGGTCTTAGGACGGAAAGTTGGCTCATCTTCGCTTTCCGAGCCTGACTCCTCATGAATTGAGGGCTCTCTCTGCCTATCAGCCTCATCGAGAGGGTTTTCATCATCCAGCGGAGGCGGTTGTTCTTGGGAAGTGGCAACCACATTAAAGCCAGATTGGATTTGAGATGTGGTATCCCCGTCCTTGCTCTTGCTGCGCGTGCCCACCACGTAGACAGTGTGGATAACACATTCAGCCATCCCCTCATCTTTGGCGGGGTAACCCTGTTCTTCGAACCTCATGAGGTTTAGCCTGGCAGTAGCCCTAGCCCTTTTGTTGGCTCTATATCTGAGCCTTTTCTCCCTCAGCTTCTCGATTTTGAAGGCTTGGCCGGCATCTGCTACCCGGGAAGCCATTGTGAGTTGATCAGAGGGGAGCTTAGAGAAGACACCCGATCGAGCAGTGGTCAAGGGCACCGCTGGAGCTTGCTCAGGACGCGTTGTAGTTGATGGCCTTGCCCCCAGCTGGGGCCAAGGAAAATCGTTCAGACACCGACTTGCGTTTGGGTTGGGGCGCCCTTGAGATCACCACATTTGGTCTCCTGCCTTTCGAGACCGGTTTGTCTGCCACCGGGGCTTGAGGAGCTGGGATGGCGCCAACTGGCCTGAACAGAATAGAGCCGAATGGTAGCAGCGGCTCCTCCCATTGTCGCCCGAGACTGGCCGGGAGGACCGTCCTGGAGTCTATCTTCATTGTGTAGGAGACGGGAGCTGAGTTCATCTTCGGAGACATTGTTGAAAGGTGATCGCTTGAAAATCCTGCATGAAAAAAAGCATTATTTTTAGTATAAATATAGGTATGTATATTGATTGAGTTCGCATGAACGCTTAACCCGAAATATGGGAGGAGAGATTGGTCCCACCGGGCGTGCCAGAACCTGTAGGGTGTTTTTCGTCACCCCATTGAGATGGGAATACGCGCGCGCTTGTCAGGCGTACTACAGATTCCTTCTGCCTAGGGTAGGCCGGGGTTTAATGATTGTGGGGATCCGAATCTCCGGCAGCCGCGGACTAAACTGCCGTTAATTACCCCTCGCCTTTGGGGCGAGGGAACCTCCGATTAACGGGTTAAACTGGTCATGCGAACCCAATGTGCGGTGTGCGTGTGTTCTGTTTTGAAAGGGGGGTTTTGGATATATCGGGAGCCACGCAGAGTTTTTACGGGGGTCCCGCTACCCGGATAGCGGGCTGGGGGTCAAGGGGGCTAGCAGCCCCTTTACGGGGTTCGGGGCAGCGCCCCGGCCCGAAAAATTTTTGGAGGGGGAGAATGTTGCGGAGTATGTGTATGTGTACATTTGTATACAAATGTACATATATATGTATGTACATAAAAAGAGGGGGAAAAGGCATCCAAGGGATGCGTGGGGCCAGCGACTTAAGCGCTGTGCGCTTAGGTGCTGTGCGCTCAGGCGCAAGCGCGCCACGTGTCGGCACGCGGGCGCTTTGCGCAAGAGCGCTGCGCGCAGGTGCGCAAGCGCGCGCGCGCCACGTGTCGGCACGCGGGCGCTTTGTGCACTGGCGCTTTGCGCCCTTGCGCAAGCGCGCGGGCCACGTGTCGGCACGCGGGAGCTTTGCGCACTTGCGCTGCGCGCTGGAGCGCAAGCGCGCGCCACGTGTCGGCACGCGGGCGCTTTGCGCATGAGCGCTGCGCGCCGGCGAGGATAAGAGGCTTTTAGCCTCGAAAAAAGGTTTCTCAAAAGAGAAATCAGAGAGGAGTTGGACTCCTGAATGTGTTTTGGGGTTAATGGAAGTGGTTCTTCTTCTTCCTCCTGTTGTTTGCTGGATCTTGAAGATCAAGGGATGTGAAATGTCAAAATCTCTCCTTTTTGAGATCTGATGGCAGATCTGAGTTCCCCTTAATGGGTTTTGTGGTGGAAAACTATTTAGTTTTGAAAAAGGAAGAGTAAAACTCTTGATTTAGTTCAAGAAAAAAGAAGGTTTTGGAACCTTGAAGAAGGAAGAAAAATCTCAGATCTGAAACTTTTTTTTTTGGAGAGAGAAAAAAGTTGTTGAGATATTTCCATTATCTTTGCCTTTATAGGCCACACACTTTACACATAGCCCCTTGGGCTTCACAAAATGGCATTTTGCCTATCCCATGGCTCATGTGCCATTTCTTTTTGCACATAAGCCATGGGCTTTACAAAAATTTGGCTTTATGCCTATTTTTCTTACATTTATCCGAAAATAAAATAAAAGAAAATGCAACAAAATTATTTATTACAAAAATTTTATCTTGGCGTGAGGGAGGCCGGCCGCTTCATGTTCGGGCTCGACCCGGGCATCGGCCCACTGGATCTGGGCTTGGGCCCACTTGGCTTGGGGTTGACTTTGATTTTGACTTGGTCAACCGGGGTGTAAATTTTTACCCCAACACCAGTGTAGACTAGCGTATACCTTCTCGACCCATACAGATGGGCGATGGATGATCCCATATCCATTGGTGTTTGACATCAGAGATGATATACGGGTGCTCAGTGGAGACTGGGTACACTGGACGGACTCGCCGAGAACTCCCAGATGGTATTATACCTTACGTCAGATGGCAGTTCACTGGTGACACTGGTACAGAGTAGTCTGTTGACCCGAGATCATCATAGAGTCTTGTGTGATTCCCACTGTGCTTTGATTTCCACCTTACCACGTCCAAGAGGGCATGCAAAACGGTGGTTTTTGGGTACAGTCCCGAATCACATGGAGGCAATGAGCGATAGGAGGGGATTCGTCTCTCCCGGTATAGGGTGTTGATGTTGCGCTGTGTTCGATTGGCTATAACCGGAAATCCCTGGCCAGGGTTGCTGAGATTTACTGGTAAGTGTTACCAGTAGTTTCTCGAACTGTTATAGACCTCATATCGACACGACTTATCGAGCTATTGGGGTCTGACGTTTACCACCCATAGGCGAGATATGCGACATATCAGACGACGAGACCGGACTGTACGGTAAGTGTTACTGGTTGGATTCACAGGAGTGTGAGCGGGCTTGCTCGTTGATCTTATGATCGCTCAATACCCGGGTGGCCGTTACGTTTAGCAGACCGCTTGCGGCTTGTGGGTGTTTGATATGATCATCACCTGCTGCCGGCGTATTGACGAGTCTTTAGAGTCCTACACAGAGGTTTCCTGGCTCAAGCGAAACGAAATAGGAGCGCATATGAGATATGTGCGGGACCGAGAATAATACCAGTATGTGATACTGTATTCTATTCTCGCGATATGTGACATTGATCGGTTATATGCGATATAGCCGGGTTATCGGATCAAGTGTTGATTCGATAAGTTGTTACTATTGATATTAGTCGGTTATATGAAATATGACCGGATCATTAAGTCAAGTGTTGATTTAATGATTTAATATATAATTATATATTTGATATATTACTTTACATTAACTAATATTGGTTCACTTAAGATGTTTTTCTCACTTGATTGTGCACATTGTATATGTGATATATTTTTGTGTACAAGATTGTATCATGTTTGATGATACATGCAAACTTGGGTATGTGTTTATTTTAAGCCATGTTTAGTTAATGGTTAGGGTTTAGGGCTTTATTTTTCTTTATTTATTCCTTTTGGCAAAAACAAAATGGGTGGCTTTTTTTGTTTTACACTAGAAGCTTCATGATACTTTGGACAAAGTCTTAGCCATTTTGTTTTTATCCTAAACCTAACCATTACCTAAACCCTAGTTTATTCTCTACATGAGTTTACTAACCCATGGTTGCTAAATGATAACCATCACTTGATTTTCTTTTTAAATTTTTTGATAATTCCTTTTTCTTTCTTCTTCTTCATCTTCTTCATGAAGAAAAAGAAAAGTTTTCTTGAAAATTGTCAAGTGATGAAATCAAGTGAGAAACCCAAATCCAAAGTGAACCCACTTCCTATTTCTTCATCCTCTACCACTTACCATGTTGTATAGGGTGTTTTCTTCATAAGGTTCATGACCAAGTGAAGATGGAGCTTGAGTTAGAGTTGCCTCGACGTAGATTATCTTCGGCATCGAAGTCAATGACCTAGCCCGCTTATTTCCCCGACGAAACCATCGCTAGAGTCCGGGATCCCGGTGATCACAGCGAAGGGACGTCATCACGGAGCTAAAGAAGTGGCGGACCGGATCTACAAAGGTTGTATTTCCATTCACTTAGTAGTTAAGTTGTTAACTAGTTGTTGTTTCGCCTTTACCTCTAGTTATCGATCTAGCATTAGGGTTTCTCGGCACAAGAAAAATTTGATTTTGGCATGGTTGATGCCTTGTGGAACCTCTTGAGTGTGCCTAGGAACCCTACAAATGGCTTGTGAGACCGGCCACCGCCCCTCGTCGAGGTCTCGATAAGTATACATTAGTCTACTCTGGAGTATCGATGCCGAGTCTCGATACTTGCTCGACTAGGGACATTTAAGGATGTGCTTATAGACCACCCAGCTCTCACATATATGATCGACATCATAATACTGGTAGTCAATCAAAAATCTTATGGGCTCTATCAACATGTAATAGTGATTTGTAATATCACCTAATACTGTACATGATGATAAAGATAAAGCAGATAGCATATTATCATCTCGAGTAAGACTGTTCTACTGGTATAGGTCCTCCCTCAATCATCACAATCGCGTGTCTGCGATTCAATAATTGATTTGAGAGCACTATAGCTAACAATTTCTCACTTGCACTTAAGGCTAATTATTGCGGTGTCGCATACTCACAGCCCGTGTGATACCGAATACCCAACTTCTCTACTAATCAGTCTCACAAAGCCTGTCTGTGAAACTATTGCGTTCGAGAAATAGCCCCAGTGAGTGGATCCGCTCCAATATTTCTATTTTTATCTCTCTATATCTCAATTTCGCGGAGAAAGACCATCTTCCGAAGTGAGCAATACCTGTCTTAGAATTTGTCTGGATATCTGATGGGACTTAGTTCACAAATGAACTTCAAATCCAACAAACTTCTTAAACTGTATCATCTACTGAATTTAATCAGTATTTTGCGCTATGCCTTCCTCAGTATCCGTTTGGACCACCCGTCCAACACACTGACTCTCAGAAAGAGGGAAAACTATAACTCTGACGGTCACTCTGTCATCCAGGTCACCTTGGAAGCCTAAAATGATAACCCCATCCCGAAGGAGCCTGCTGTTACCATATACCAAGAATATCCACTTATGTTCATAACTGCTTCCCAACATTTCTTCAGGATTGGATTAATATATATGCTTATTGCAGCCAGTGCAAAAGCAATATCTGGTGCGGTACTTGATATTTCATGATTAACTCAATTGCTTAAGCAAGTGATATGCTAATCATGTAGATCCCTCTCCTCATCAGTCTGAAAGACATCTTTTTAGAGAGGGTGACTCCATCACCTGCGGGTACACCACCACGCCAGGAGTCGTCCATTTTAAAACACTTTAGAATACTGTCAAATACCCAAATTGGGACACTTCCCAAATCTAGATCTAAAACCATATATCTAGTAATCAGAAACCCTGATATTTTATCCATATCCTATGTGGAGAAACAACCTTGTGACAACCACTGTATAACCGATCGTAGTACAGAAAGATCTCTTCCTATTAAGTGCATGTCATCCAAATACCAGGACACCACTTCCTACTGCCTTCTTATCAGGTTCATCTATTATTATGATGAAGTCAAACTCTATGACTGTCACATATAAAAAATAAACGACATATCTCCGCTATACCTGCTCTAGTCTATAAATAGATATAAGCTATTTGCCTACTACATTTCCGCTGCTCCCACTGACTACAACAACCTTCTGGCAGAGTCATATACATGTGCACTTCTAAAGCTAATTTAGAACGACATTATATTCATCCTCCTGGCAGATCTCATAGTCTAGAACAGCAGTAGTGTCAAGTTTGGGTAATCAAAAACCTCCCTGTCACCGTCTTTGAGGAGACCGAAGTACCTCTCGGGTGCCTGATGTTACCCACCAAATCTGCGGAGTGGATAATGGAATGTCGAATCCAATTGAATCTTTAGGTTCTACTAAATTTTTAGTAATCGTTTATGGTTCTGGAATCACTTCCAGTTCTACCATACTCTCACTAATGTTTTCTGAAAAGAATTCATTTTACTAAAACTGGTGGCGAGTCAAGAATAATATAACTATTGATCTTCCAGATGGTAGAATATTAAACCTCGTCAAAGCCCGGGATAACCCACAAACCGCTTACTGAAACGTGCTTAGAGTTTGTCCAGATTCTGGTTTTAAGCATCAGCCGGACTACTCCATATACCTTAACATCATTAAGATATGAATCCCTTCTATATCCATATAGAAACAAAGGCATTAATTTAGCTGGAACCATATTCAATATACATGTAGCTGTCTCCAGTGCATATCAACTAAATGGAAGGAGGCCAATCAGTATTACTCATCAAGGAATACACCTACGTATGAGTAACTTGAAAGAGAAGCAAGTTCTCAAAACTATTACTTACAATGGAATACCTAACACAAGTATCTATATCTTCGATCACCTTGAAGAATCCTGATATTTGCAACAAATGGTTCTTTACTTTATTCTTATACTTATAACTTCTCAAAATTTGGACCCTGTATTTCAATGAAATACTTGTCTAAAACTAGAGAAGTCATAAGTAAACAGAATATAATACGAGTACCAACCCCTTTGTCCTAAAGGACACCGAACAACATACAATACTCTGTATAAGTCTACTGAGTCTAATAACTCGAACCCTGTGCGTCGTAGGTTAAAAACTGTGCTATGGTTAAGAAGAATTACACCGTTGTTGAATACACCTTACCTAATCACCAACTGATATAGGTAAATATCATAGACATAATTTCAAAAAGTTATATCTCACTTTATAAAATAAACGTACAGATATATCAGTTTGAAATTGGTGCATAACAACGGATATTCAAAACCAAATATTTGCCATCAGGAAAAACCCATGTGATTTCCTCAAATATCACCAATTACAAAGAATTCCGATATATAGAGGATATAATCAGCAAATTCTCAATATCTTACTCCCACTCAGTATCTGTAACGCCATACAGATGTGAGAATCAAATCTGGTAAATACATACTCTGGAGTCAGAATCTAATTGGGAAAACAGTTTTCAATTAACACTGCATAGTGAAACTGAAATATGAAAATGTTTCGAAGGGGTAGCCGGGTATTCCAAGTAATACCTCTTCCACTATCCAGATTCATGACAGTAACCTTATATTTCCTTACTCTCACTCCAATCCCTTTATATGTCTTTACTTATTACCTTCTGTACACCACCCTTAGGCTAAATGGTTTTCTTCCTTCCCTACCTTTCGGCACCAGCCTAAGCTTTAGAAGAAGACTTAGGTGTACTCTCCTAATACCTGGAGCCCTCGCAACCCGAGAGAAAGTAAAGAGAAAAGAAGACTGAATAATCCTTATTCTATTTCTCTAGAACCAGAATCCATTCTCGAACTGGAACAAGTTTCTTCGAGTTCGTATGTAATTATATGATGGCATATCCAAGAAATGTGGATCTTCGTAGTGATACAAAGTGCTCTGGAGAAATGCAAAGGGGATGTAGGAGTGGCGATAATATACGCGGTTTCGTCGTAAATGATAGTAGTCGCAATTTTCTTTGCCCTTAATCTAATCCCTTTCTCTGTCTTTACTTATTACCTTCTGTACACTACACTTAGGCTTAAATGGTTTTCTTCCTTCCCTACCTTTCGGTGCCTATGGTTTGGAAGAAGACTATCTAATAAGCGCAATAGGTGTACTTTCAGGAGCCCTCACAATCTGAGAGAAGGTAAAGAGAAAAGACAACCGAATAATCCTATTCAATTTCTCCAGAACTGGAATCCATCCTCGAACTGGAACAAGTTCTTTCAAGTTCGTATGTAACTATACGATGGCATATCCAAGAAATGTGGATTTTTGTAGTGATACGGGGTGTTCTGGAGAAATGCAAAGGGAATGTAGGAGTGGCAATGATATATGCGACTAAATGACAATTCAAAAGTCAAAATGTTTTAAGAAGGTTTGGTTAACTTGATTCATGAGTTTTAGTCTAGGGTCGGGTCATGGTTGCTGCCAAAAAGAGAGAGAGATAAAAGAAACACCCAGCGTGCACTCTAACCTAGATCAGAATGGTTAATCACTTTATCTAATCAGGACGGCTCCCACTATTTCCTCGAATTCTCCTTCAAACCCTAAAAGGAGAATTAGTCGGGATCATCTGAAATCACCCGAGGAGTAACACCTACTTATCAGTGGGAATCGGTATCCAACTATCATCGCATGATAACTTGATGGAATCCACTCAAGTCACCACACTGCAGAAGGTATGCGCATGCCTGACAAGTTTCTTGTATATTTCAAACTCCCGATGTGATTTTTACCCCAAGCGCTTATGGTCTTGATAGAGACCAAAGTACCATAAGTCGCAAGTCAAGTTCAACCTGTCATTGTCCTGAATTAATTTAGACCCATCCGCATAAGCCCTTGATAGAGACCAAAGTGGCTATGCGACCGTCCTAAATAATCGCATCCGAAAATGCAACAGATAATTAACATTTAGCTACCGTATACTATGCCTTGATAGAGACCAACATACATAGCACGAATACTAACCACTGTTTCCCCAATTAGAGCAAAACTCTGTTCAAAATTTGAAATTTAAACTGAGGCAGCGCCTCACGTGCAAAGCACGAGAGCGGTGGCGCTGATAGCGCCAGCGCTAAGAGTCAAAGACTCTGAGGCAGCGTCTCACGTGACAAGCACAAGAGCGCCAGCGCCAGGAGTCAAAGACTCTGAGGCAGCGCCTCATGTGCAAAGCACGAGAGCGCTGGCGCCAAGCGCGCTAGCAGCAAGAGTCAAAAACTCTGATCATTGCTCACGTGCAAAGCACGAGAGCGCTAGCGCTGGAACTAAATGTTCCCCACCTTTGGATTAAATATCCAACAAAGATGACTAAAAATCATCAAGTTACCTCTGAAAATTATAGCACCGTTGGATCAAAGATCCAATGGTGATTAAAAAATCACCAAGATACAGAATAAGTTCTGTATGGGAAAATATTTCCTAATCTTGTTAAAAACAAGAAAATTGTCTTTTGTAAAACAGAAACCCTAAGATCAAAGATCCAACGGTGGGAAAATCCCCAAATCAATTAGAGAAAAGATCTTTTCAACTGATTCAACAAATCAGCCTCCACTATATAAAGGACCCAAGACTTCAAGTCTTGTACAGAGGAACCCCCTCCCCCTCCCCAAACTTTGAGAAATTTCAAAGAGAAGAGCAAGCTCTCAGAAGAAGAATTTCTTCAAGATAAATAAAATAGTGAGATCAAAGCATATCATCAAAAGAAGAAGAACTTAGTTCTTTTTCTAGATCATAGATCTATAAAACAGAGGTCTTTCATAAAAGAGATCATAACATATCATCATAAAAAGGGAGGGAGAAGAACTTAGTTCTCTTTAGATCACAGATCTATAAAACGAAGACAAAGTCTTTCACAAAAACAGAATAGATTGTAACATCTTCTATTAAAATAAGAACCTAGTTCTTAGATCTATGAGACAAAGTCTCCTATGAACAAGAATTTAATTCTCAGAGCACAAAGTTAATCAGAGCTAATGCTCAGCGCCCAGCGCTCTAAGGTTGGCGCTCAGCACTAAGCGCACCACGTGCTCCTCACATGGGCGCTATTTTATAAAGAGCGCTCTGCACTCATTGACTGGCGCTCAGCGCCAAGCGCGCCACGTGCTCCTCACGTATGCACTATCTCACAGGAAGCGTCTCAGCGCTCCAAGTCTGGCGCTCAGTGCCAAGCGCACCACGTGCTCCTCACGTGTGCGCTATCTCACAGGAAGCGCTTTAGCACTCTAAGATTGGCGCTTAGCGCCAAGCGCACCACGTGCTCCTCACGTGGGCGCTATTTTATAAAAGAGCGCTCTGCACTCATTGACTGGCGCTCAGTGCTAAGCGCACCACGTGCTCCTCACGTATGCGCTATCTCATAGGAAGCGTCTCAGCGCTCCAAGTCTGGCGCTCAGTGCCAAGCGCGCCACGTGCTCCTCACGTGTGCGCTATCTCACAGGAAGTGCTTAGCGCTCTAAGATTAGCGTTCAGCGCCAAGCGCACCACGTGCTCCTCACGTGGGCACTGAGGGAACATAAACTGTTCTTTAAATAAAGCCCCAAAACCATAATGAGGGCTCAACACTCAATAAAAGACAAAAAAAGGTTGTCAGAACCCAAATCGATGGTCAGCATTGTTAAATAAAAAATGACTTAGCCTAATTAAATATTCAACATTTTAACTGAGTGGGCCGAGCCCAAGTTGGCCACAAATCCCTAATTTAGATTAATTGAGCCCATATGCTCATAAATCTTTTTAACTGATCTTAGTCCCAAATTTGACTACAGATCTCCCAACCAATATTGGTTCAAGGGTACATCTCTTCATACCTCTGATATATGTTGTAATTCTTCAACATCTTCAGAGAGATGGAGGGTCCTAATAACCAATAACTTTTGGTGCATCTCCAAACGGTTGAACCAAAATCACACAGACTATGACGTCTTTAAACTGGACTATGATGTCTTTAAACTTTACGGACTGTGGGGTCCTTAAACTCATGGACTATAATGTCCTTAAAATTTATGGACTGTGAGGTCCTTAAACTCATAGACTATGATGTCTTTAAACTTTACAGAGTATGTCGTTTTTAAACTGGGCTATGATGTCCTTAAACTTTACGGACTGTAGGGTCCTTAAACTCATGGACTATGATGTCCTTAAACTTTATGGACTGTGAGGTCCTTAAACTCATAGACTATGATGTCTTTAAACTTTACAGACTATGGCGTCTTTAAACTGTCACGGACTATGATGTCCTTAAACCCAATGGACCGCAATGTCCTTAAACTAAAACAATAGAGTCCAAATGCTCTTTTGTTGGATCTAAATGATCCTTTTAAGTAGATCTTATTCTAAAATTTGACTAACGTATCCTTAACAAACGTTTAAGTTGATCTTAGTCTCAAAAAGAGATTAACGGTCCTTAAACCCAACCTAAAACCAAATCTAAGAAAATACGGATTTGGACTAATCCACGCCCTACGGGCGACAACATAAATTAGTCTCCGTATACAATCCACGGGCAACCAAAAATAAAACAAATATACACGACACGAAGTGACCATCTGGAGAAGGAGAAAGTGGTTACCGCGATGCGGTAGCGTAATTAACTGCAGGGGCTTGCGCCTGCAGGAAAGAATGTCCCCACAATAAAAAATCCCCTCACAATGAGGGGGAATCTGACGAAGTCTGCTACATCGGCCGTATCCGTCTAAACCTTCGATACATGGTGCCATAAATCAACTTGGTATCTTCGGAGAGGTGGACGGATAAAACCAAATAGCATCTGCCCCCAAATTCAGGCAAGACGTTTGTCTTCCCGGTTTTCGGCGGTAAACAGATTCTGGCACGCCCGGTGGGACCTTTTTCTCTTTCCACTCCACACTTCGTGTGTCGTGTTCGCGAACGAATCACGGTTTGATATGGTTGCCCTTGGATTTGAGGTACTAAGATTTGGTGTCTTGCTCCCGTCCAGATCAATGGCTTCAAGCTGCACTAACTGCAACAACTCCCACTCTGTCCTTTCTGGAGGAGTAACTTACGGGCCCCAAGCAGCCTCCATCTACACAATGCCGGTTGAACAGGTGACAGGCCACCACGGGATTGTTCTTCGGGACCATGCTCCCACCAATGAGCTTCAACGCTCCCGTGCCATCGGAAGAACTCCAAAGAAGTCGGTCTTTGATCGGTTTGCAACTACAACGGCCCCTCTCAATGGGTCGCCCAAATCCAACGCCTCATTCTTTAACAGACTGGGCCGAAACTCCAATGGGCCTGTGAAGAAGCTCGCGATACCTGAGGGGGTTATCCCGAAACGGATAGCCATCCCTCTTCCGGTAAATGAAGTCATCAGAAAGACTTCTCCTGCTAAGAGATCGGTCATCGTTTGACTGTCCCTCTAACTCCTGCTTCATGCGAGATCAGCAAAGTTGCTTCCCCTGCCCAAGGGTCAATCTTCAAAAGGCTGGGCGCTTCTTCTCCGCGGATGTCAGTCTTCAAGAGGCTAGCACCGGCAACAACCCTTCACCAGAGAAGGGGCATGATGAATCCGCCCCCATAGCTGAGCCAATGCCGTCTGCAAGGCATACTCGACGTAACCACTGGCGCCGAGTGAGGAAAGCTGGGGGCAAATCCCCTTCCGGACTGACTCCACCAACTCCGATGGTGGAAATTAACGCTGCTGTTCCAACTGGGAACAGCTTTGAACCACTTAAGAGGGTCCGCAAGAACTCTCTGACTGCCGTGCTGAAAGGATCTCCTCTAGCTGTAGAGAATGCTACAAAGACAAAGTCAGAACAGCCCCCTCAGCGACTGTCCTAAAAAATTCACAGGGTCTGGTGAAGGGTCCAAGACTCAGTAATCGACAAGGACTACACCTGTCGTTCCAAGAAAATAATGATTCAGCAAGAGGGATACCATCCCTCCGCCATGCCATAAAAGGTGTCGTCTGCACAGGTGCCTACATCAACAGCTCCCTCAAATTCAACCATCCACAAAAGGAGAAGGCCGGAGAAGATCCCTGCGTCTGTGACGAATCGCAAGGACATTGAATCCAAACGCCCCAAGTCTGGGGGCATGGTAGTGCATATTGTTTATATGGCTTCCGGAAAAGAGGAAAGCCGTGCTTCTACGGATTATCGACCGCTCACCCGATCAGTAACAAAGGCTTAGGAGCAACAACAGCAAAAGTTCCAGGAGATGCTGACAACCATGGCCGCACTCACTGGGCCAAAAGAAAGCCCGAAGACGTCGTCTGAGCAGTGTCAAGAACAAGAAACCAATGCTGAGTTTCTCCGTAGAATCCTCGAGAAGAAAGACAGAGAGGCCGCGGAACAAGCGGCCAACATAAAACGAATGGCGCTTTTATTCCAAGATATGGTCGGGATGATGATCCAACCGGATCCTCCAGGTGAAGACCCTCCAGTAATCCTTGAAGACGACAGAGGGGAGACATCGAACCCTCTTCCGGCTTGTTCAGCAGCCAAGGAAGAGGCCATCTCCAAAGCCGTCCTGGATGACTATATCGCTCAACAGATACAAGCTCATCAGGCGAGCGAAGCGGCCGACCAAATTGTTAAGACTGGACGACCCTATCCGGGTTGGTATGATCAAATAAAGTACCCGCCGGGATACACGATCCCTAAATTTCACGTATATAAGGGGACGGGCAATCCCCACCAACATGTCGCTCAGTTCAGGGCTCTATGCGGCAACACCGGAGGTGACGATAAGCTACTGCTTCGCCAATTCGTTGGAAGCTTGTCGGAGACAGCATTCGAGTGGTATTCCGAGCTCCTGAATGACTCGGTCAAGACATTTGCAGAAATGGAGTTACTGTTTACACAAAGATTCGCAAGCGCTAGAGAGCGCACCCCGATCACCGCACTAATTAACGCCAGGGTGAAGCCAGGCGAAACATGGGTTCAGTACGTGATACGGTGGCGGAACCTATGGTCGAAGTGCGAACAGCGCATAGAAGAGGCTCCTGCAGTAGGCATGTTTGTGGGAACCCTCGATCCTCAGGCGACCATATCCCAATTCATGATGTTTTTCAAGCCGACCACCTTCCAGGCCTTGATCGAAAAGCTGGCCCAAATGGACCAGATGGGCCATAGACCGTCCTCCTAAAAAACGGAGCTCCGAAATGAAAAGGGGAAAGGGAAAGCGACCTTTGTCGCCAACGCTCAACGACAGCCAAGTGAGCCAAAACCAGCTGCTCGCCAAGGCAACAAGCGGCGATCCCTCGATGAGAAGTTAAGACGTCCTTACTCATTTCCCCAGGATAAAACAAAGAGACTGTTCGAACTGGCAGTGCGCAATGAGCTCATCACTCTGCCGGATCCAAGACATCCGTCGCAACCTGGTGACGTTAACCATCCTAACTATTGTCCTTACCACAGAGTAATGGGTCACCCACTCGAAGATTGCTACGTCTTCAAAAACTGGGTTGAAGACCAATACCAACAAGGCAAATTCGTATTGTCTGAAAACTGGAAGGTAAACCCGCCACAACTACATGCTCCGAAAAAGATGGACATGCCGGGGGCATCGTGCTCATTCATAAAGGAAGTTCCATGGGAAGTTGTTCTTTCAGCAAAAACTAAAAGAATGCTAAAAGATCTTCAAACATGTTTGGCGATCAGGTGGAAAAGCCTGCAAGAGCCGGAGATCATCGATAGGATGCTGAAACCACGCCCAACATCAGGAGTTAGTAGCGATGGGCAAAACACCCAGGCCCAGCCGTCAAAGTCTTTGAAGAAAAAGAAGAAGACCAAAAAGCCCGCGCAGTCTGACGACAAGCGCACGTGTTCCCCGCTGAAAACGCGCGAAGACGCGACCGCGTAGGTTCGTCTTTCCTGAATTTCAGGGCAGATACTAATTGGTGCTATCCATCCACCTCTCCGAAGATGCCAAGTTGATTTATGACACCGTGCATTGAAGGTTTAGACGGATGCGGCCGATATAGCAGACTTCGTCAGATTCCCCCTCGTTGAGGGGTATTTTGATTGTGGGGACGCTCTCCTTGCAGGCGCAAGCCCCTACAGTTAATTACGCTACCGCATAGCGTTAACCACTTTCTTCTTCTCCAGATGGCCACTTCGTGTCGTGGGTGTTTGTTTTGTTTTTGGTTGCCCGTGGATTGTATACAGAGACTAATTTATGTTGTCTCCCGTAGGACGTGGATTAGTCCAAATCCGTATCTTCTTAGATTTGGGTTTGAGGGTTGGGTTTAAGGATACGTTAGCCTTATTTGGGACTAAGATCAACTTAAACGTATGTTAAGGATACGTTAGCCTAATTTTTAGATTAAGATCAACTTAACGAGATCGTTTAGATCTAACAAAAGAGCATTTGGACTCTATTGTTTAGTGTAGGGACAATGCGGTCGATTAGTTTAAGGACATTACAGTCCATTGTTAGTTTAAGGACATCTTGGTCCAACGTTAGTTTAAGGACATTACAGTCCAATGTTAGTTTAAGGATGTCTTGGTGCAGTGTTAGTTTAAAGACATCGCGGTCGAGGTTAAGGACATCATAGTCCGTGAGTTTAAGGACCTCACAGTCCACGTTAAGGACATCGTAGTCCATGAGTTTAAGGACCCCACAGTCCGTAGTTTAAAGACGTCATAGTCTATAAAGTTTAAGGACATCATAGTCCATGAGTTTAAGGACCCCACAGTCCGTGAAATGTGCGGTTGTCGGGACCCGTCACCTCTCTGAAGACGTTGAAGGATTGCAACGACAGATATCAGAGGAGTAAAGAGATGTACCCTCGAACCGGTGTGAGTTGGTTGAAAGATCTGTAGTCCAATTTGGGACTAAGATCTGCTAAATATTCATGAGCAGATGGGGCTCAATTAAATATAAGTTGAGGACTTATGGCCAATATTGGGCTATGGCCAATAAATGTTTAACATTTTTATTCTGGCTATTGAGCCTTTATTTGGGCTTGGCCCTTCTGACAATATTTTTATCTTGTCTTGAAGGCTGAGCATTCACTAGAGCTATGGGCTTATTAAAGAACAATTCATGTTCTGTCAGCGTGACACGTGGCACGCCAGGCGCTTTGCGCCAGTCAAAGAGCGCAGTGCGCTTCTGCCGAGTAGCGCACACATGGAGGACACGTGTTGTGCTTGGCGCTAAGCGCCAGATGATGCCAATTTATGAGCGCATTGAGCTTTCAGTTTAGTGGCGCACACGTGAGTGACACGTGGTGCGCTTGGCGCTGAGCGCCAGCCCATGAGCGCAGTGCGCTATTTCAGAAGCGCAAAGCGCAAGTTGTTAATTGGCGCATACGTGGTTGACACGTGGTGCATTTTGGCGCTGAGCGCCGGTCCAGAGAGCGCAGAAGCGCTGTTCAAGAGCGCAAGGCGCATTTCATGAGCGCAAAGCGTATTTGATCAATTTTATGATCAGGGAACAATTTCATGTTCTTTTTAAAAGAGACTTTGTCTCAAGATTTTAAGAACAACAGTTCTTATTTTGCAAGAGAGATTTTCAATCTCTTATTTTAATGAAAGGCTTTGCCTTTATAGATCAATGATCTGTGAGAAGAAATATGTTCTTCTTTTATTGTATGATGAGATCTTTTGATCTCTTTGATGAAAGACTTTTTGTCTTGTAGATCTATGATCTTTTTTAAAGAAGAGAATTCTTCTTTTTGTGAGATGATTTCATCTCTGTGTTCGTCACCATTCTTTTACCTTGAAGAAAAAATCTTCTTTTGCTGAGAGCTATGGTTCTTTTCCTTTGAATTTTTCAAAGTTTATGGGGGGGGGGGTTTCTCTATCTCAGACTTGAAGTCTTGGGGCCTTTATATAGGGCAAGCTGATTTGTTGAATCAGTTAAAGAGATCTTTCTCTGATTGATTTGGGGATGTTTCCCACCGTTGGATCTTTGATCCCAGGGCTACTGTTTTACAGAAAGCAATTTTCTTGTTTTTAACAAGATTGGAAAATCTTTCCATAACAGAATTTAATTCTGACTAATTAATGATTTATCATTATTATTAGATCTTTTGATATAACGGTGGGGAATTTTATAATTCCAGCGCTAGCGCACCCGTGCTTTGCACGTGGTGCGCTGCTTAGAGCGCAGCGCACCCGAGTTTGACACGTGGCGTGCAGCGCGCCTAGCGCTAGCAGACATATGGTGCACTGCCTTGAGCGCAGCTCAGCCTGCGCTAGCGCACCCATTTTTGACACGTGGCGCGCAGCGCGCCTAGCGCTATCGCACACATGGTGCACTGCCTAGGGCGCAGCGCTCCTGGCGCTGGATCTGACGCGTTGCTTCAATTTTTGAAATTCGAATTTCAAACAGGGCTTTGCTATGATTGGGGGAAACAAATGCCCCCCCACCGTTGCGCTCACGTGGCTCACACGTGAGTGCAGCGGTGGCAGCATCTGCGCCCTTGGATCAACTCAGAAGTTGAAGAAGCGTTTCAATACCTATAAATAAGACCTTTGGTCCTTTAGATGATGTTCATCTTCTTCTTTGAGAATTTTTATTCAGAGTATCGCTCTTCAGTTTAAGAACTTTTCAAGAGTAAAAACTCTGTTAAAATTTTAGGTAAAATTTTAAATCTTTTAATAAACTAGGGTCTTACCCTTTAACAGAGCCTTGCTCTTCATAGATCTTTAATCTAAAGAAAACCCTTTTAGGGTTTCATTAATAGAGATTTGCTCTCTTCAAATCATGAACCCATAGATCTAAGGAGATCTTGTTTTAGGGTTTCTTAACCCATGAACAGAGTTTTGCTCATAAAGAACTCATAGAGTTTGTTCATAGATCTTGAAGATCTCAGAATTCTTAATTCATAAAAAAAATTGATTTTAATTTGTTCTGATGGGTTTTTTCTATCATCAATTTTTCCAGAGCAAGGCTCTTGAGGAATTTTGATTCCCTCATGATCAGAGTTTGACAAGTGTCATTCTGTCACAGAGCATTGCTCTCAAAGGGAGATTTACTCCTTTTCCCGAGGGATCTCTCATTTAATGAGAATTTTCTTGAGGATCTCCTCATTTAATTAACAGTCTCATCAAATGATGAGGCTGTTTTATTAATTATTAATTGATGAGTTGTCATCTAGATTTTGTAGGCCACCCTTTGGTCCCTCTCCACTGCATTGCAGTGTGGTAAAAATTTTAAAGTACCAAATGTCAGAATTTAAATTAAATTATAGCACTGACAGTTGACTTTTGTCCCTTTTTGCGCAGGCGACATGTCTTTCGACACTTCCTTTCCGTTTATCCGATCAGAAGGCGGATTTCCTGAGGCGCCTGTAGACCGAGAGGTTCTCGCGCTGATCAAAGACCATGATCCAGAACACGAGAATCTTCATTTGTGGGGGACATGGTATAACCAGATCATCATGGGTATGTTATTCTGGCAAGTTTGGCCTGTAGATAATAAAGAACATTTCATCTTGAACTCTTCGAGAGGTAGTGATGGCTTAGGAAGCAGGTTCAGATCTGCTACCTAAGACTTTTCAACTTCATGAGCCGTGAGGGTCTCATAAAGACTTTTCTCCCTACGAGTCGAGAGGTTCTCGTAGGTGTATTTTCTTCTCAGGAATCGTGAGGATTCCTAAGCACGTTTTTCTTTATAAGTCGTAAGGATCTTATAAGAGAGTTTTTTTCCTTATGAGTTTAGAGGGCCCGTAAGTGTTTAATGAGATTGACGTTATTCTCATTTCACGGCGTCAGAAGTTGTTCCAGGCGTTTCCCACGGGGTCAAGGTTAACTTTGGCCATGTTTTGGATGACGTATTTCCGCACGGGGTCATGTGGATGACGTGTTTCCACGATGGGGTCATATGGATGACGTGCTTCCCCGACGGGGTCATGTGGATGACGTGCTTCCGCGACGGGGTCATTTGGATGACGTATTTCCACGACAGGGTCATTTGGATGACGTATTTTCGAGACGG
The DNA here is from genome assembly GCA_030015575.1 of Agapanthus africanus. NCBI lineage: Eukaryota > Viridiplantae > Streptophyta > Magnoliopsida > Asparagales > Amaryllidaceae > Agapanthus > Agapanthus africanus. The sequence continues at coordinate 749,089,627 of CM057340.1, read as the reverse complement.
GGTCATGTGGATGACTTATTTCCGAGACGGGGTCATGTGGATGACGTGTTTCCGCGACGGGGTTATGTGGATGACGTGTTTCCGCGACGGGGTCATTTGGATGACGTATTTCCGCGACGGGGTCATGTGGGTGACTTATTTCCGCGACGGGGTCATGTGGATGACGTGTTTCCGCGACGGGGTCATATGGATGACGTATTTCCGTGACGGGGTCATGTGGATGACGTATTTCCGAGACGGGGTCATGTGGATGACGTATTTCCGTGACGGGGTCATGTGGATGACGTATTTCCGCGACGGGGTCATGTGGGTGACTTATTTCCGCGACGGGGTCATGTGGATGACGTATTTCCGCGACGGGGTCATGTGGATGACGTATTTCCGCGACGGGGTCATGTGGGTGACTTATTTCCGCGACGGGGTCATGTGGGTGACTTATTTCCGCGACGGGGTCATGTGGATGACGTATTTTCGCGACGGGGTCATGTGGATGACGTATTTCCGTGACGGGGTCATGTGGTGGACGTATTTCCGCAACGGGGTCATGTGGTTGACGTGTTTCTGCGACGGGGTCATGTGGATGATGTATTTCCGAGACGGGGTCCGCGACGAGGTCATGTGGATGACGTGTTTCCGCGACGGGGTCATGTGGATGACGTATTTCCGCGACAGGGTCATGTGGATGACGTATTTCCGCGACGGGGTCATGTGGATGACTTATTTCCGAGACGGGGTCATGTGGATGACGTATTTCCGCGACGGGGTCATATGGATGGCGTATTTCCGCGACGGGGTCATGTGGATGACTTATTTCCGAGACGGGGTCATGTGGATGACGTATTTCCGCGACGGGGTCATGTGGATGACGTATTTCCGCGACGGGGTCATGTGGATGACGTATTTCCGAAATGGGGCCATGTGAATGACGTTGCGTTTGTTGTAATGAGACGAATATCGAAGTGGTCTCTAGGTTTTCTGTGAACCGTTGAGATTTGGTTTCTTCTTCTGATGGAGCCTGGGGAAGGAAGGTGTGGTTCCTTCTTTATTTGCGCCCCTGGATTGTATACATGGATTGATGTGATATCACCTGTAGGGCATAAATTTTTATTATAATATTTTTTTTATTTCTTTCCGCGATGCTCTATCATTTCAGCTTTTATATCGCGAAGGTCGCGATTGCCCAATCATTTCGGCTATTTTTCCGCAGCGCCTAATCATTTCGGCTATTTTTTTTACTCGCTGCTTTTTATTGCGAGTTGCCCAATCATTTCGGCTATTTTGCATGCATACATTTTTACTTGCTGATTTTGTTGCAAGTTGCCCCATCATTTCAGCTATTTCGTATGCATGTGTGGCTCGTTGGCTTTTCGCTGGAAGCTTGGAATTAGACACCGATTTCGGCATTAGCACTGGTACAACTGGGATATTGTCAAGAGCGAATCATCATTTGCTTCTGTCGATGTTGAACAAAGGTGACTTAGCAAACATGGTTAAGATCCTGTCGACTAAGGCTTTTGACTTCATGAGCCGTACGGGTCTCATAAAGGTATTTCTCCCTACAAGTCGTGAGGATCTCGTAGGTGCGTTTTCTCCTTAGGAATCGTAAGGACTCCTAAGTGTATGGCTTCTCGTAAGTCGTAAGGATCTTATAAGAGTATTTTCTCCTTAAGTCGAGAGGATTTACAAGGGTTGTTCACCATGTAGACATACCCCTAGTCACGGATGAGACTTTGTTAGGGAAATGTTTATTCGCGCCCGTGGATTGTATACAAGGGTCAGCCTTGAGCCGCTTGTAGGGCAGTGTTGGAAGTTGTGGTGGCTTCTTAAGAACAGGTTCAGATCCCTGTAGCTTAAGACTTTTGAATCTTATGAGCCGTGAGGATCTCATAAGAGGGTTCTCCTTACGAGTCGTGAGGATCTCGCAAGTGTAACTTCTCCCTAGGAATCTTGGGGATCCCTAAGTGTGTTGCTCCCTTGTGAGTCGTAAGGATCTCACGCAGGTGGTTTCTCCTCACAAGGTCGAGAGGACCTTGCAAGTGTCTCTTAACGAGATTGCGCCCTTTCGGGTTTTCACAAAACTCGTCGGTAGCCCTGCTGTTTTTACTCACGGAGCCCTCTTGGGTTTTCATCCGTGCCCATTTCGCTTATGGACATACCGTTTTCTTTTCCTTTCTTTTTTTTTTTTTAATTCTTTTCTCTTTTTTTTGTGTCAGCCTTGGGATGCTGCAGTCTACAGTAGTTTATCGACGTCTCGGTCAACAGCTAGTTTTAGGACATAGTGGTCCATCGTTAATTTAAGGACGTTTCGGTCCGTTGTTAGTTTAAGGACGTTTCGGTCCTTTGTTAGTTTAAGAACGTTTCGGTCCGTTGTTAGTTTAAGAACGTTTCGGTCCATTGTTCGGCTACTACTTATAGAGTTTGGGCTTAGGAAGATAGCGAGCGGACATAGTCGTCGTCATCTATCATTGACCTAGGCCGTGACTCGTCAGGCGTAGTATTTTCTTAGGAAGCGACCGTTTATTGGCCTGAAGGGTCTTTCACCATGCATGTCCATGAGTAGATAGGCCCTACCCTGGTAGACCTTGTCTATGATATACGGGCCTTCATAGTTCGGCTCAAATTTCCCCCGTTTGGCACGATTGGGGATCATAGGTCTTTTGACCACTAGCATGAGTTCGCCTTGGCGGAATGTTCTCGGCCTGTCAATCTTTCGTATGAGCGTGTCATCTTTGCTTTATAGGCCTCCAAATTTTGTTGCGCTATGAGCCGGGTTTCATCAAGGGCATCGAGCTCCTCAAGCCGAAGGTGAGCATTCTCTTCGTCCGTTAGCTCGTAGTGTACTGCTACTCGTAGAGAGGGTAACTCTATCTCGAGGGGGAGTACCGTCTCTGTACCGAATACCAACACGTACGTCGTTGCATTCGTGGACGCTTTGAACGTAGTTCGATACGCCCAGAGAGTTTCATGCAGTCTCTCGTGCCAGTCCTTATTTCGGGACACCGTCTTTTTCATGATCTTTGTCAAGTTCTTGTTGTAACATTTTGAAAATTTAGAAATAAATAAAATTAATTAATTTAATATTAAAATGATAAATCAAAAAGTTATTAAAGGCAAATAAGTCATTTTTATAAATTTTATGTAAAACAAATTAAATAAAAAAATTTAGTATGCAACATAAATAAGTTCTAAGGGTTTTAGTGATAATTTTAGCTCCATTTTAATAAAATGAGTGTTTTATAATAAATTAAGTTGTGAGGGGTTTTTAGGTAAAGTTTAGGATTTTTGTGCAAATGGAAAATTGTTAGGGGTGTAAATGAAAAAGTGATAGAAAACATTTAGCTCAGAATTTTATTATGAATTAAAACAAAAATTTAGAGATAATGCAAGCACACCTCTTACTTGCATGCACACACTCACCTCACACCTCCTCCTTCCATGAAATAAGCACTCTTTAAATCTTGACACCTCCTTCTACCACCTCACCCTTCCCTCTTCTCATATATAGGATATGTTCAGATCAATTACAAAAAAAAATCTGAAAATCTCTCAAAGAAAAACAAAACTAAAGAGAGAAAGAAAGAACAAGAGGAAGAAGAAGAAGAAGGAAGCTAGGTTCTAGGTTTTCATCACCATCAAGCTAGGACAAGGGGCTTAGTATCTTGGAGGGGTTATTCCAACAACTTATTGTGGATTTGAATACGGGATTTTCGGAGGCAGCGAGGAAAGGGAAAGGATTGGCAATTCCTGAATAGATTCGACGTTTTCCGGTGAGTAGACTAAACATCTACCGGGGAATTTTGTAAAGATGGCGTTTTACGCCCGTAGTTTTATTTAAATAAATGAGTTAATTGATATGCTAAATTAACAATATGCATTCATAATTCACACATACCTTGCTTAGTTGCTAGAACACTACACAAGTATCGACGAGTCATGCCACGTGCACATCTTATATGTTACACACACCTCGTCGATATTACCATGTCACTTGTACACTTAGCAAATTTCTTGTTAAAATGATTCTTATCGTATCATACACACCAATAATAGTAGTAAATTGCATCATTAATATCATGTTTAGTATCTGAGTATTTCATGTTGATATAAGAGGTAAACGTATTATTGAGGATTTATGGTTTTGAGTTTTGAATACTATTACATAAATCCAGTGATTTTCATGATTGACGTGTCATGTCCACCATAAGATGTTTTATGATTTGGTTTTATTCCGGACCGAGTGGGGGAGATATACGGTCGCGGATTTTACGTTATCCATACTGAGTGGGGGAGATATACAGTTGGATACATGGTGGACCCGGTCGAGACCGAGGGGCAGGATAGCCGCATTGAGGCGGGGGAGCCTAGCGAGGTTACTCGATACTGGATAGAGTGGTAAAAATACGGCGTATATCTAGATAATAACGACCGGTATTGTTGATTTCAGGATCATTCGAGGAATGATGTCTGTGAGAAATGGAATTTTTGTGTCGATGATGGACACGGAGAAATGAATTTTTATTGGAAACAAATGAAGCGATTTCAGTTTTGATTATGAGATTCGTATTATAGATTCATGATTTCCATAGATTATCATACATTATACTTGTTCACATTTCAGTTAGTATGATCATCATATTTACATTATTAACCGTTATATGTTAGTCATATTCACTGAGTTGGCAACTCACCCCCGTTGTGCCACAGTTCCTTGCAGGGGTAGAGTGGACGGTTAGCAGCGGTGCAGATCTACGTTTGCAGCTTTATCACATCTTTTGATAGGTGGGTTACATATATAGTAACCTTCTTTTTTGATGTTGTGTTTTGTATCTAGAAAATCTCCATCAGACCTGTATATGATTTAGAGTGAGAAATGGTTATATGTATATTGGTTGACAGTTGAGATCGTTTAGTTCTATAAATTGTTAATTCTTTTCTTTATGTCTGGGATTCGTATTGATGTCCTATATACTGAGATTTTATTTTCCGCTGTTGATATTGTTGTTCCCAACTAGGGATGCAACCAAACTTAACACCTTATACTTGTTTAATATTTAACTTTATAAACTGTGATTTTTACTAAAACTAAGTTTTCTATATAAAGAATTCCGCAAAAAGGATTCTGATCTTGGTTTTCGGCTTACTTGGACTGTGTGCATATCTTTAGATATTATACAATCTAAGTGCCGGTCACATCCAAACTTTGGGTCGTGACACTTGTTAAAAGCCTCAGCTAAACCATTGGCTCGGGGATTATAGACTGAGGAATATCTCCAGTCTATGTTATGCTGTTGTGCGAAGTGGCTGATCTTGTGGCTTCTGTAGGCTGGCCCGTTATCGGAGATGATCCGTCGCGGAGTTCCAAACCGATAAATGACGCGTGTCTTGAAGAAATGGAGGATATTCTTCGTTTTCACTTCCCTTAGCGGTACGGCTTCTGCCTATTTAGAGAAGTAATTAGTTGTCGCCAAAATGAATCGATGTCCTCTGGACGATGCTGGTTCGATGGGGCCGATTATGTCAGTCCCCCACATTTCGAACGACCAGCTAGCCACTATTGGATGTAGTGGATTTGGATGCTGATGGATGAAGTCTCCGTGAATCTGGCACGCATGGCACTGCTTCGCGTATTCGAGGCAGTCTTGGATTATCGTGGGCCAATAATAACCCATCCGTTTGATCTTCAGCTTCATGTTTGGCCCGGCTTGGTGAGAACCGCAGAGTCCGTCGTGAGTTTCTTGGACGACTTTTTTTGCCTCTTCAGGTCCCAGGCATCTTAGCCACAGAGAATCAAATGACCTTTTATACAGAGTATCATCGATGAAAGCGAAAGACAGAGCTCGTTTCATGAGCTGATGCCTTGAGGACGCATCTTCAGGTGTTCGACGGAATTTAAAGTAGTCCATAAAGACTTCTCTCCAATCCTCAGCTTCTCTCCAATCCTCAGCCTTTTCCTGGCCTTTTATTAGCAGAGCCATTCTCTCAGTTGCTTCCTTTTCTTCGGACGACTCTGGAGGTATTTCTGCTGGTGCAAGAACCCGACGGCTTTGCACAACGATCCTCACGTCATCGAGGTTTTTGTCAGCCAGTTCTTTAGCGAGCTTGGCTAATGCATCTGCTTTGCTATTTTCCGCACGCGGTATACTTTCCAAGGTGTAGGAAGGGATTCGAGTCAGCAACTGTTGTACTCTCTCACCGTACTTTACCAGCACTGGTTTGCACGTTTGATAGTCGCCGTTTACTGGGCTAACGATCAGCCGGGAGTCTCCGTATATGAGGAGGTTTTCGATTCCCATGTCGATAGCGATCTTGAGACCTGCTATCAAAGCTTCATATTCGGCTTCATTGTTCGTCCTTGGCTCTGTCAAGGAGAAGGCAAAGCGCATTATCCCTCCTTGTGGAGTCACGAAGATGAGGCCTACCCCTGATTTGATTATGGGGGTGCTTTGTTTGCGCTTTTTCATGGAAGAGGCTCCGTCGAAGTAAAGTTCCCAGCGGGTATCATTATCTCTTCTCTCTTCATCGATCGTGTTAAACGCGTGTTCGTCCGGCAATTCGCAATTCAAAGGAGAATCGGCGGGTATCGGATGATCAGCGAGGAAGTCGGCGATGGCCTGGCCTTTCACTGCCTTGAGGGGTCGATAAGTTATCGAGAACTCCATCAAGAGTAAGGCCCATTTAGCGAGTCGTCCTGTTAATATGGCCTTTGACATCAAATATTTGAGGGGATCCACTTTTGATATGAGATGGACCTCATGTGCCAACGCATAGTGTCTGAGCTTCGTTATTGCAAAGATCAATGCCAGACGGTGTTTTTCGATGGGGGAGTAGTTGCTTTCTGCCCCAGTAGAACTCGACTCAAGTAGTAGAGAGCTCTTTCTTTCCCTTGGTCGTTCTCTTGTGTCCATAGCGCGCTTAAAGAACCTTCGAGGGCTGTCGTATACAGGACGAGAGGTTTTCCTTTAATGGGAGCGGCCAGCACTGGCGGATTCTGCAGATATTGCTTGATTTCGTCCAGTGCGCTTTGGCATTTGCGATCCCAGACGAAAGGGGTTCCCTTCTTCATCAGGTGACTATAAGGACGGCACTTGCCTGAGAGATTGGCTATAAATCGCCGGATATACGCGAGCTTCCCTTGGAGAGACCGTAATTGCTTGAGAGTCCTTGGCGGAGGCATTTCCATAATCGCCTTGATCTTTGACGGATCTATCTCGATGCCTCGGTGTCGGACGATGAATCCTAGGAATTTGCCCGAGGAAACTCCGAACGCGCATTTGAGAGGGTTCATCTTCACGTTGTATTGCCGAAGGCGCTGAAATACGATCTTTAGATGCTCTAGATGTTCCTCGTATGATTTGCTTTTAACTACGAGGTCATCAATATAGCATTCGACGATTTCATGTATGAGGTCGTCGAAAATTTTCGTCATGGCCCTCTGATAGGTGGTGCCGGCGTTCTTTAGACCGAAGGGCATTACCTTGTAGCAGATATGCCCAAAGGGTCCGGAAAGCGGTATGCTTCTGGTCCTCGGGATGCATCTTTATCTGATTGTATCCTGACGAGCCGTCCATGAAGGAGAAAACTTCATGAGTGGACGTATTGTCTATCATCATCTCGGTAACCGGTACGGGAAGTCGTCCTTCGGGCAGGCTTTATTGAGATCCCGAAAGTCCACACATATGCGCACCGTCCCATTCTTCTTCATCATTGGGACGATGTTGGCGATCCAGTCAGGATACTGAACCTCTTGGATGAAGCCAGAGTCGATTAGCTTCTTGACCTCGGCGTTGATGCTCATCTCAAGCTCGAGCCGCATTCTCCTCGGTGCTTGTTTGATTGGATTGACGTCCGGAGATATCGCCAATTTGTGCACAACAATCTCTGGATCTAATCCTGGCATCTCGGAATAGTTTCATGCGAAACAGTTTCTATGCTGCATAAGCACGTCCTTTAGTGTAGCCACCCTTTCTTCAGACAGCAGCTCACTGGCGAATGTCGGTCGCGGGTCACTTGCCGTCCCCAAATCAATTTTCCTGAGGTTATCTGCAGTAGTATGTATCCCATCTTCCAGCTCCTTTGGTGCCGGTGGAAACTCTGGGATTACCTCGTCATCATCGTTTTCGAAGCACCAGGGAAGTTCACCTGTATCCTCGGGTTCCTCTTCCAACAGCGTTATCACGTGACAGGTACGAGATCGCTTCTAAGACCGATGTTGATCCGACTCTACTCTCGTGGACTTGGGTTCATGCTTCTGCGGTGGGGTTACCCTCCAGCTGCTGGATAGAGCGAATCTGCCTTGCTGATACTGGTCTTCTACCCAGTTTTTAAATGTAAAGCAGTTTTCGAGAGGATGTCCTATTGCCCCGTGATAGGAGCAATAGTCTGAGTGAGAGACTTCGCCTGCTTGCTCGGGGTGCTTGGACTCCGGGAGTGTCATCATCTGATGTTTTATGACAAGATCGAATATTTTCCTTGTCTTGTCTTGGGGAAAAGAGTATGCTCGACCCATCTTTCTTATAAGAGACGAATCCAGACTGTTCGATTCTTGATCGCGTGGCTTCTTGGACCCGCTTTGTCACTGTCGAACGCCTTTCTCATTCTTTGGTTTGTTTCTGCCTCTGTGCCGGGCCTTTTGTACAATGGGTTGACAAGGAGAAGCATTTTCATTTTTCACAGCCCGTTGAAGGAGGCGTTGCGTCCTGGCTTTCTCGTAGATGGCCATTTCGCGATTATGGTCATCTCGAACCTTTTGACCTGCTTACCTTATAAGCTTGTCCATTTGTTCTTCGAACGACGGACTGGGCATTTTCACGGTGGGAGTTCGTGCTGTTTCAGGGTTAGCATCTTCCCATAGAGCATCTCCTTCTTCATCAAAGTCATGTATGACTTAGCAGTCGCGGAGTAGCTCTTGTTTCTTGGATTGAACATACCCAAGCCCGGTCGTTTCCATTCTCCCATTAGGCAACTTTCGTTGAGTTCCGGGAACGTTCCGGATCCTGTTATAGAACCGTGCTTGTCGCGCAGTTTGCTTAAGGGGTACACCTTGGCGTCTCAGGAGTCTCTTTAGTCCGTTTGTGTAATATCTGGGCAAACGGATGGGCTGGAGCCTGTCAAGTGTAGAATCCGCACCATGCCAAATTTCTTTCTCCATTTTGGTTTCCCCGGATCGGTAGAATAGGATTGCCTTTTCACCTTTTCGCCTGGGAGGGACGTAGAATGTCTGCAGTTCTTCTACACTGTAAGTATCAAGCGCGTCTAGCTCTTTATGATGCTTTGGTGGAACTATGGCAACTTGCAAACTTTGATCATCATCAGCGAAGGCTTGTATTGATGGCCGAGCAGAGAATACGGTATTGACCTCATCTTCCCAGTCGCTGCCGAAAATCAACATAAGAGTGGACGGTCCCGGCTTGTTGCACTGGGGCGGACCCGAATAAACTATTTCTTCTTCTTCCTCGGTATCACTCCTAAAGACTGGAATAGTGGTGATAACTTTGTTCTTGTCCTCCGATTTGCGACATCTTTCTGTGTCCTTGAAATCTGGTAGGAAGTATTTTGCATCTTCGTACTTTCGGACTTCGTTCACGGAGAACGAGTTTAGTTCCCCTGTCACAGTGTACTCAAGACCATCTTTGAAATACTTCATACACTGATGTTGTGTAGAAGGGATGATATTGTACTCGTGTAACCAGGGCCGGCCGAGCAAAGCATTGTAGCAGGTCTTGGCGTCAATGACGTGAAACTTAATGTCCGTGACAAGCAGCGCAAAGCGTAGTGTCAATATTACAGACCCAAGCGTTCGTGATGACTGGGAATCAAATCCGGAAATGGTGATTTTATCGCGAGCGAGGTGTTGAACGCTCATGCAGATTTCCTTTAACACCCTTACGTTAAGGAGATTGACGGAGGACCCATTGTCGACCGGGATTTTATCTATCTTAATGTCATGACAGTATCCGGAGACATATAGGGGACGGGTGTGCTCGCATGTCCCAAGGAGAAGATCTTCATCGCCGAAGGTGATATCGGCTGTGTGTACTTCTTCCAGCTCGTCCTTCATCTTTTCTTCGGCGAGGAAAGCTTGGAATTGCTCGGGCTCTTGTAATGCCTTGATCAAAGAATCTCTTGCTTCTTTGGATAACAAAAGGGCGTCGAGAATGCTTAACTGCGAAGGTAGATTTCTCAAGTGTGCCAGAACGTTGTAGTCCACCTTACTTTTCTTTGGCGGGTCCTTGACTGTCAACTTTTCGACGGCTTGGTCATCAAGGATGATATCCTTAGGGACTTTTTCTTTTCCCTTATCTTTTCTATTTGACTCACTGTTCGAGGGCCCAAGATTCTTTTCGGGCAGCGTACGATTGCGCAGCTGAATATTTTCGCAGGTCTTCGGTTCTTCCTCTTTTCCCAAGGTGGGCTCTTTAAAGAGAGGGCCAAGAGTCATTTCTTCGTCAGAGTCGCCCCCGAAGGTGAGAACTTGCGATCCCCTGGCGTTGACCATGCGACAGTTACCAGTAGTTCTTTTATGCTCCTCGGTCGTACTTCTTTGCTTCCGATGAGTTTTGCGTTTCATCCGCTTGAAATGCTGCCGGTGAGCAACATATCCCTGCCACCATCTTTTAAAAGCGCTGCACTCTTCGGTGGGGTTTGCAATCTTTCGATGATATAAGCAGTAGCTAGGATGTGTTTCCGCTTCACCAAGAATATTTCCTTTGGAGGGTGGCAGCTTCATTCCGATCGATATGGCTTTAGCGAACCTTTTTCTCATCTTGAACCTGTTTTTATTTGCGATGGATGTACTTTTATCTGGCGGGGGTGTTTCATCCCTTTCGTCCAGTCGCCGACGTTTGGCCTTTTCAAATATAGCCATCTCACGCTCCCGATCAGCTTTACTTTTCGAAAGAGCTTCGTTCAGGAATTCATCAATCATTTCGTCCGATGGCCCTAATAGTTCTGGCTCAGGATCTGCCCCCAGTTTCTCTGTGTAAGGAGCTTCCCCATTGTCTATTGATGAGTGAGAGATCACATGGCAGCTTGCTACGTAATCTTCCGATTCATCCGACGAGTCTTCTCCATCATCTCCGTTTTCAAGGACGTGGCTGAGAAATTCTTGGAGTGTGACTGGAATCCGTGCTTTTTGATTATATTCTTCCAACGCGTCAATCTGTTTTTGTAGGTCCGTGCGCTTGTCACCAGGCTTCACGGGATTTTTGGTCTTCTTCTTCTTTTTCGAAGACTTTGATGGCTGGGTGTGAATGCTTTGGCTATCACCACTAATTTTTGGAGGGCGCGGCTTCAGCATCCCCTCGACGATCTCAGGTTCCAGTGGATTCTTCCACCTAATTTTCGGACATGTGTGGAGATCCTTCAGCATTCTTTTAGTTTTGGCTGAAAGAGCAACCTCCCATGGAGCTTCTTCTATGAAAGAACACGATGCCCCCGGTGTATCCATCTTCTTGAGAGCGTGCGGCTGAGGCGGGTTCACCTTCCAATTCTCGGATAATATGAATTTGCCCTGTTGGTATTGATCTTCTATCCAGCTTTTGAAGATGTAACAATCTTCGATCGGATGGCCCAACATTCGGTGATAAGGGCAATAGTTAGGATTGCTAATGTCGCCTGGTTGCGCTGAGCGTCCTGGTTCCGGCAGATTGATGAGCCTGTTGCGCAGTGCAAGCTCGAATAACCTCTTCGTCTTGTCTCGAGGGAACGAGTAAGGGCGTCTCATTTTATCTTCGAGAGATCGAGTTCTATTATTTTGGCGATCAACTGGTCTTAGACCACTGGGCTGCTGTTGAGCATTAGCGACGACGATCGCTTTCCCCTTTCCCTTCTCGTTCCGAGGCTCCGAATTTGGAGGAGACGGTCTATGACCCATCTGGTCCATTTGGGCCAATTTGTCGATCAAGGCTTGGAACGTGGTCGGCTTGAAGAACATCATGAATTGGGAAATAGTTGCATGAGGGTCCAGAGTGCCTATGAACATGCCCACTGCCGGTGCTTCTTCGATGCGCTGTTCGCATTTCGATCACAGATTCCGCCATCGTATTGCGTATTGAACCCACGTTTCACCTGGCTTCACCCTAGCATTGATCAATGCCGTTATTGGGGTGCGTTCACTAGCACTTGCGAATCGCTGGGTGAATAATAGCTCCATTTCTGTGAAAGTCTTGACAGAGTCGTTTGGAAGCTCAGAATACCACTCGAATGCCGTCTCCGACAAGCTGCCGACGAATTGGCAAGTAGCAATTTATCATCATCTCCGGTGTTGCCACATAGAGCCCTGAACTGGGCGTCATGCTGGTGGGGATTGCCCGTCCCCCTGTATACATGAAATTTAGGGATCGTATATCCCGGCGGGTACTTTATTTGGTCATACCAGCCTGGATATGGTCGTCCAGTTTTAATAACTTGGCCGGCCGCTTCATTTAGCTGGTGAGCTCGTATTTGCTGAGCAATGTAGTCATCCAGAGCGGCCTTGGAAATGGTTTCCACTTTGGCCACTGAAAGAGCCGGAGGAGGGTTCGATGTCTCCCCTCTATCGTCTTCAATGATGATCGGAGGGTCTTCAGTTGGAGGTTCCGGCTGTAACATCATCCCAGCCAAGTTTTGGAATAAAAGCGCCATTCGTTTAATATTGGCTGCTTATTCCGCAGGCTCTTTTTCTTTCCTCTCGAGCATTCTTCGGAGGAATTCAGTATCAGTCTCTGGACTTTCTTTAGGCCCAGTGAGTGCGGCCATTGCCGTCAGCATCTCCTGAAGTTTCTGCTGCTGTTGTTCCTGAGCCTTCGTTATCGACTGGGTAAGAGGTCGATGACCCGTAGAAGCACGGCTTTCCTCTTTTCCGGAAGCCATATAAACGGTATGCACCATCATGCCCCCAGACTTGGGGCCTTTGGGCTCAGCGTCTTTGCGGTTTTCCGCAGTTACAGGGGCATTCTCCGGCCTCCTTCTCTTGTTAACGGTTGACGTCGAATGGGCCGTTGCAGTGGGCACCCAAACAGCTGCTGCCTTTCGTGGCTTGGCAGGATGGTTCTCTTCTTGCTAAACTTTCACTTTCTTCTGTCGGCGAGGGTAATCTTGATCAATCACCGACTCCTGGACCTGTCGCCAGACTTTGTAAATTTTGGAGGACAGCCGCTGAGGGGACTGCTCCGGCTTCGTTTCTGTAGCATTCTCCACGGGTGGAGGAGATCTTTTCAGTACGGCGGTGGGTGAATTCCTGCGCACCCTGTTAAGCAGCTCGAAGCTGTTCCCAGTTGGAACAGCAGCATTGACTTCCACAGTTGGGGCTGATGGAGTTAGCCCAGAGGGGGAGTTGTCCCCAGCCTTCCTTACTCGGCGCCAGTGGCGACGTCGAGCGCGTCGAGCCGTTGGGATTGTTTCAGCATTAGGGGTGACTTCCTCATGCCCCCTGTGTTGGTCAGAAGTTGCTGGTATCAGCCTCTTAAAGACCGACGTCCGTTGAGTGGGGCGGCCAACCTATCAAAAGCAGACTTTCGCATAGGAGGAGAAGTTTTGATGACTTCGTTCGGGGCGGAAGCTGGAACAGTCAGTCTTGCAAAGACAGACCCCTTGGCAGGAGAAGTCGCTTTAACGACTATGGGCACAGGGATGGCTATCCTCTTCGGAATAACCCTTTCTGGAATTGCAGGCTTCTTCATGGGCCCACATGAACCTTGGCCCAATCTGGTGAAGACCGAGGCATTTGGTGTGGGCGATCCGTTGAGAGGGGCCGCAGCAGTTGCAAGCCGATCAAAGACCGACTTATTCGGAGCTTCTTGTAATGGTGTAGGAGTGCTGAAACTCATTGGCGGGATCATGGTCCCAAAGAATAGTCCAGTGGTGGCTTGAGTCACCTGGTCCACCGGCATTGTGAAAAGGGAGGCCGCTTGGGGCTCGTAAGTTACACCTCCAGATGAGGTGGAACGGAAGTTGCAGTTGCAGCTGGAACATTTCGAGCAAGTAGACGCCATTGATCTTTCGTTTTCTGCACGGAGCAAGACACCAAATCTTAGTACCTCGAACCCAAGGGCAACCATATCAAACCGCGATTCGTTCGCGAACACGACACACGAAGTGTGGAGTGGAAAGAGGAAAAGGTCCCACCGGGCGTGCCAGAATCTGTTCCCCGCCAAAAACGCGTGAAGACGCGACCGCGTAGGTTCGTCTTGCCTGAATTTCGGGGCAGATGCTAATTGGTGCTATTCGTCCACCTCTCCGAAGATGCCAAGTTGATTTATGACACCGTGTATTGAAGGTTTAGACGGATGCGGCCGATGTAGCAGACTTCGTCAGATTCCCCCTCGTTGAGGGGTTTTTTGATTGTGGGGAAGCTCTTCCCTGCAGGCACAAGCCCCTGCAGTTAATTACGCTACCGCATAGCGGCAACCACTTTCTCCTTCTCCAGATGGTCACTTCGTGTCGTGGGTGTTTGTTTTGTTTTTTGTTGCCCGTGGATTGTATACGGAGACTAATTTATGTTGTCGCCCGTAGGGCGTGGATTAGTCCAAATCTGTATCTTCTTAGATTTGGGTTTAGGGGTTGGGTTTAAGGATACGTTAGCCTCATTTGGGACTAAGATCAACTTAAACGTATGTTAAGGATACGTTAGCCTAATTTTTAGACTAAGATCAACTTAACGGGATCGTTTAGATCCAACAAAAGAGCATTTGGACTCTATTATTTAGTTTAGGGACATTGCGGTCGATTAGTTTAAGGACATTACGGTCCATTGTTAGTTTAAGGACATCTCGGTCCAACGTTAGTTTAAGGACATTACGGTCCAATGTTAGTTTAAGGACGTCTCGGTCCAGTGTTAGTTTAAAGACATCACGGTCGAGGTTAAGGACATCATAGTCCGTGAGTTTAAGGACCTCACAGTCCACGTTAAGGACATCGTAGTCCATGAGTTTAAGGACCCCACAGTCCGTAGTTTAAAGACGTCATAGTCTATAAAGTTTAAAGACATCATAGTCCATGAGTTTAAGGACCCCACAGTCCGTGAAATGTGCGGTTGTCGGGACCCGTCACCTCTCTGAAGACGTTGAAGGATTGCAACGACAGATATCAGAGGAGTAAAGAGATGTACCCTCGAACCGGTGTGAGTTGGTTGAAAGATCTGTAGTCCAATTTGGGACTAAGATCTGCTAAATATTCATGAGCAGATGGGGCTCAATTAAATATAAGTTGAGGACTTTTGGCCAATATTGGGCTATGGCCAATAAATGTTTAACATTTTTATTCTGGCTATTGAGCCTTTATTTGGGCTTGGCCCTTCTGACAATATTTTTATCTTGTCTTGAAGGCTGAGCATTCACTAGAGCTATGGGCTTATTAAAGAACAGTTCATGTTCTGTCAGCGCGACACGTGGCACGCCAGGCGCTTTGCGCCAGTCAAAGAGCGCAGTGCGCTTCTGCCGAGTAGCGCACACATGGAGGACACGTGTCGCGCTTGGCGCTAAGCGCCAGATGATGCTAATTTATGAGCGCATTGCGCTTTCAGTTTAGTGGCGCACACGTGAGTGACACGTGGTGCGCTTGTCGCTGAGCGCCAGCCCATGAGCCCAGTACGCTATTTCAGAAGCGCAAAGCGCAAGTTGTTAATTGGCGCATACGTAGTTGACACGTGGCGCATTTTGGCGTTGAGCGCCGGTCCAGAGAGCGCAGAAGCGCTGTTCAAGAGCGCAAGGCGCATTTCATGAGCGCAAAGCGCATTTGATCAATTTTATGATCAGGGAACAATTTCATGTTCTTTTTAAAAGAGACTTTGTCTCAAGATTTTAAGAACAACAGTTCTTATTTTGCAAGAGAGATTTTCAATCTCTTATTTTAATGAAAGGCTTTGCCTTTATAGATCAATGATCTGTGAGAAGAAATATGTTCTTCTTTTATTGTATGATGAGATTTTTTGATCTCTTTGATGAAAGACTTCTTGTCTTGTTGATCTATGATCTTTTTTAAAGAAGAGAATTCTTCTTTTTGTGAGATGATTTCATCTCTGTGTTCGTCACCATTCTTTTACCTTGAAGAAAAAATCTTCTTTTGCTGAGAGCTATGCTTCTCTTCCTTTGAATTTTTCAAAGTTTATGGGGGGGGTTCTCTATCTCAGACTTGAAGTCTTGGGGCCTTTATATAGGGCAAGCTGATTTGTTGAATCAGTTAAACAGATGTTTCTCTGATTGATTTGGGGATGTTTCCCACCGTTGGATCTTTGATCCTAGGGCTTCTGTTTTACAGAAGGCAATCTTCTTGTTTTTAACAAGATTGGGAAATTTTTCCATGACAGAATTTAATTCTGACTAATTAATGATTTATCATTATTATTAGATCTTTTGATCTAACGGTGGGGAATTTTATAATTCCAGCGCTAGCGCACCCGTGCTTTGCACGTGGTGCGCTGCTCAGAGCGCAGAGCACCTTGCGCTAGCGCATCCGAGTTTGACACGTGGCGCGCAACGCGCCTAGTGCTAGCGCACATATGGTGTACTGCCTAGGGCGCAGCGCAGCCTGTGCTAGTGCACCCGTGTTTGACACGTGGCGCGTAGCACGCCTAGCGCTAGCGCACACATGGTGCACTGCCAAGGGCGTAGCATTCCTGGCGCTGGATCTGAAGCGTTGCTTCAATTTTTGAAATTCGAATTTCAAACAGAGCTTTGCTCTGATTGGGGGAAACAGTACGGATCTGCAAAAGCATATTGACGCGCTAGAGGAATACAACCAGAAGGCGCGAACCCCAGTCACGTTTCAAGAGTTTCTCAATCACATCCTTGAAAGTGAAGATAACGACAATGATGAGGGAGACGACTCGTCATAGGAACCCGAAGATTATGTGGCAAGTTGCCACATGATCTCTCATTCGTCGCTAAGTAACAAAGAAGCTCACTTGGCGTTAAAAGATAACGTAGAGGAGCTGGGGGCAGGAGCAGCGCCAAAATCCTTGGATTATGTGACAAGGTCTATCAAGGGGAAACCTACTTGTTCATAGAGCAT
This sequence comes from Agapanthus africanus, assembly GCA_030015575.1. Classification (NCBI taxonomy): domain Eukaryota; kingdom Viridiplantae; phylum Streptophyta; class Magnoliopsida; order Asparagales; family Amaryllidaceae; genus Agapanthus; species Agapanthus africanus. Next base: position 749,072,641 of record CM057340.1, on the reverse strand, counting down.
CTGGCGAAACTTCGCCTCAAAGCTCCATGGACCGAAAATTCCGTAAACTAGAAATTTGTCTCAAATATGGCAACAATGGACTGTAATGTCCTAAAACTAGCTACTGACCGAAACGTCTGTAAACTACTATAAACCTGCAGCATCCTTAGGCCGACTCGTAAGAAAAACGGGGTATGTCCACAAGCAAAATGGGCACGGATGAAAACCCGAAAGGGCTCCGTGAGTAAAAACAGCAGGGCTACCGGCGAGTTTGTGAAAACCCGAAAGGGCGCAATCTTGTTAAAAGATACTTCTAAGGTCCTCTCAACCTTATAAGGAGAAAACTACCTGTGTGAGATCTTTATGACTCACAAAGGAGCAACACACTTAGGGATCCCCACGATTCCTAAGGAGAAATTACACTTACGAGATCCTCACGACTCGTAAGAAGAACCCTCTTATGTGACCCTCACGGCTCATAAGATTCAAAAGCCTTAAGCTACAGGGACCTGAACCTGTTCTTAAGCCATCACCTTTCCCAGATTGCCCTACAAGCGGTTTAATACCGACCTTAGTATACAATCCACGGGCACAAATAATCATTTCCTTACCGAGTCCTACCGACGACGAGGAATGCCCTCGTTTGATGAACAAACACTTGTAGGTCCTCTCGATATACAAGGAGAAAACACTCTTGCAAGATCCTTACGAATTACAAGAGAACATACACTTAAGAATTCTCACAATTCTTAAGGGAAAAACACACCTACGAGATCCTCATGACTCCTAGGGAGAAACACTTTTATGAGACACTTACGGCTCATGAAGTCAAAAGCCTTAGTCGACAGGATCTTAACCCTGTTTGCTAAGCCACCTTTTCTCGAACCGAAAAATGGCAAATGATGATTCGCTCCTGGCAATATCCCAGTTGTAGCGATGCTGATGCCTAAATCGGTATCAAATTCCAAGTCCTTTCATGGCAAATGATGAGTCGCTCCTGGCGACATTCCAGTCGCAGCGATACTGATGTAAGATTGGTATCAGATCCCGAGTTCCATATGTGCGGCAAAAGTCAGCGAGCCATAAATGCATATGAAATGGCTGAAATGATGGGGCAACTTGCAACAAAATCAGCAAGTAAAAGATATGCATACAAAAATAGCCGAAATGATTGGGCAACTCGTAATAAAAAACAGCGAATAAAAAGAAAAAAATATAGCCGAAATGATTGGGTACCGTGAAAAGACAACCGAAATGATTGGGCAATCACGACTTTCGCGATATAAAAAGCTGAAATGATAGAGCATCGCAGAAAAAAATTTGAATAAAATGAAACTTTTTGCCATGCAGGTAAGTCCATACCGACCCTTGTATACAATCCATGGGCATAAACGAAATGGGAACCACATGTCCCAACAAACTCCATCAAAGAGAGAGTCAGGCCTCAGCGGCAATATCTGCATCCCAGAAGACCAGCAACGACATTCCTCCTCATGCCAGCAGGATACAGACGCAACATCAATAAATGGAGCCATGGCAGAGTCCCCTAGTTTCAAATCTCGACGGTTCATAGACAACCTAGAGACAACCTCGACATTCGACGCAATATTGCAGACATAATGTTAACAAACGAAGCAAAGGAAGATCCCTAGCTTCAGGGTCTCGACGTCAACATCGTTAGCCTAGAGATCAACAACAGCGTTCTTCTTCCAACAGGATGCAGACGCGGCATCAACAAACAGAGCCATGGCAAAGTCCCCTAGTTCCAAATCTCGACGGTTCACAGACAACCTAGAGATTACCTCGGAGCCATGGCAGAGTCCCTAGTTCCAAGTCTTGACGGCAACATCTACAGTCTAGAGATCAACAACGGCGTTCCTCCTCATGCCAGCAGGATACAGACGCAACATCAACAAATGGAGCCATGACAGAGTCCCCTAGTTCCAAATCTCGACAGTTCATAGACAACCCAGAGACAACCTCGACATTCGTCGCAATATTGCAGACACAATGTCAACAAACGAAGCCAAGGAAAATCCCTCGCTTCAGGGTCTTGACGGCAACTCAAATGAGACCTGAAAAGACTATCGGAGATCATCCCACACCAGCGCAGAATGGTCATGACTCATCGGGGCTCCCAAACTGAGCCTAACCTCAAGTAAAAAGAGACATGGAATATCCTTAACGCTTGCTCTTTCGACGGTAATATCACTTGGAATATTACTTGAATACGTCTTGTCCAGCCCCCGAAGGGATCAGAGACACGACAGTCACGGGATTACCCGAGCAACAAGATTGCATATCGGGGAATATATCGGCCAACGCGACGGTGCGACGGGTAAAAAAAAACCCTTAGTACCACAGACCCTAACGGACTTCTATTAGCAGGAGTTAACTGTGACGTTAGGAAACCCTTGCGAGAACTTCTCGATTCGTCTCAACTTGTGAGGAAATTAGTGTCCTTGCGAGAACTTTTCGATTTGTCTCGACTCGTAGGGCAAAGCCTTAGGCAATTGGGATAAGGACCTGTTTCCTAAGCACTGGGGCCCTGCAAGTTGGTCCAAGATGGACTATTGTATACTATTCACGGGACACACTCTTTAAAGTCGAATCTCGACAAGGAGGGAAACAACCACTTACGAATCCTCTCGACTTGTAAGCGGGAAAAATTCTCTTGTGAGATCCTTATGACTCTTAAGAGAAAACACACTCAGGAATCCTCACGATTCCTAAGGAGAAAAGATACCTACGGGATCCTCTCGACTCGTAGGGTGAAAACCCTTTATGAGACCCTCACGGCTCGTAAAGTTGGAAAGTCTTAGGCGGCAGTTCTGAACCTGTTTCCTAAGCCATCGCTTCTTATCTCGATTCAGGGAAATCAGCGTCCTTGATGAGAGTATCTCGATTCGCGTCGACCCGCAAGGCAATCAGTGTCTTTACAAGAATCTCTCGATTCGTCTCGACTTGCGGGGAAATTAGTATCCCTACGCATAAAGAAAATTCTTTTATGGGATCCTTATGATTCTCAAGAGAAAACGCACTATGGAGTCCTCACGACTCCTAAGGGAAAAAGACACCTACGGGATCCTCTCGACTCGTAGGGAGAAAGGTCTTTATGAGACCCTCATGGCTCATAAAGTTGAAAAGTCTTAGGTGGCAAATCATAACCCTGTCTCTTAAGCCATCACTGCCCTGCAAGGAGGTCAAGATGGACTATCCACATGCCACACTCTTCCAAGTCGAATATCGACAGGGGGAAACAACCACTTACGAGTCCTCTCGACTTGTAAGGGAGAAAATTCTCTTGTGAGATTCTTACGACTCTCAAGAGAAAATGCACTTAGGAATCCTCACGATTCCTAAGGAGAAAATACACCTACGAGATCCTCTCGACTTGTAGGGAGAAAAATCTTTATGAGACCCTCACGGCCCATAAAATTGAAAAGTCTTAGGCAGCAGATCCGAACCTGCTTCCTAAGCCATCGCCACCCTACAAAGAGTTCAAGATGAACTGTTATCTACCGTCTACATGCCACACTTGCCAAAATTACATGCCACGGAAATGGAGATGCTACTCAAGGATAGGTAAACTACTTTGCGCCAAGTCAAAACAAAAAGGCATAACTCATGGACGTCAACCACATGCTATGTAAGGCAGTAAACAGAACATTTGATTCACATCCAGTTAAGCGTTCGAGGCATACCCACCCATGTATGTGTGAAAAGGTTTAATGCATAAAATAAACGCACAGAAAGAAAAAAATTGTTATTCATACTTCAAAAAATTTCTTACATTGATGAAAACAGTAAACAAAAACATCATTAAAATGTTTACAAGGGTAAAACACTAAATCCGGGACATGGGTTGAGAAATTCGGAAGTAAGGTCATCTAAAATGTTTCTGGTCTCTCGGACCATTCTTGTATGCATCCTCTCACGATCGCAAGCGTCAGGGTTCTCATGGATGTCATCCGTCCTCTGATAAGCAGAAATTATCGTCGTCTGTTGAAAAATTTGATGCAAGATATCAATAAGATTATCTCGCCGCTTCTTCGAGATCAGGCCCATCAGGTATAATGAATGCACCTTGTCTTCAGCGTCATCCAGTGCCTTAAGCAGCATGGCTTCGTAAAATCCAGGAAGTGCATTCCAAATCGCTCTCACGACGAGCTTCAAAAGAGCGGAGCGACGAGGAAGTAGTCGACCGTTGTATTCATTAAAGCGACTTATAATCTCAGCACATTGAGCATTTGTAAACTCCTGGTTTTGACAACGGCTTAGTGCGCGAATGTCTTCATAAGAAATAATTTCGTCAAGATCATACAGATGAGCGGCCATAGTGTCTGAAAAGGAAAATCAGTGGGAACTTAGTGGTCAGAATAATCAAGAAAATGTTTATTGAAACAGACACGGGAATTCAAACAACTCTTGATATCCTCATGGAGAAAACAAGTTCTAATTAAGACACCTAACAAATTCAAATTTGTGCAAATAAAGGAGAGATCCTAAAAGGATTCTCATTTAATAAGAGGCCCCTCGGGCCAAGGAGTTGAACTCCCTCGAGAGCAGCGCTCTGCAAAAGAGTGACATCTGTCAACTCTAATGATAAAGAGAATAAAAATTCCCCAAAAAATTCTAAAGAGCTATGCTCTGTGAAGATGATGGAGTAACCCATCAAAAACCCTAAAAAGCAAAGCTTTACTAAGTTAAAAACTCCAAGATCTCTAAGATCTATGAACAAACTCTAAGAGTTCTTCATAGAAGATGAACAGATCTATGATTTGAGAAGAGCACGACTCTGTTAATGAGTAAAACCCTAAAAACATTTAAGATCTACGTTCTGGGAAGAGCAAAGCTCTGTTAATAAGTTCAATTCTTACCAAATTTGGGCAGAGTTTTGACTCTAAGAAGTTTTTAAGGCAGAGAGCTCATCTCTGAAGGAGAATTAAATTCTCAAGAACAAGAAAACAAGAAGATGAACAAACAGTCATCTCAAGGGCCAAAAACCCTATTTATAGGCGCTGGAGCCGATCCAACTTCCAAGTTGATCCAATGGTGGAAAAGCTACCACCGCTGCACTCACGTGTGAGCCACGTGAGCGCAACGGTGGGGGGGCATTTGTTTCCCCAATCAGAGCAAAGCTCTGTTCAAAATTTGAAATTTAAACTGAGGCAGCGCCTCACGTGCAAAGCACGAGAGCGCCAGCGCTAAGAGTCAAAGACTCTGAGACAGCGCCTCACGTGCAAAGCATGAGAGCGCCAGCGCTAGGAGTCAAAGACTCTGAGGCAGCGCCTCACGTGCAAAGCTCGAGAGCGCTAGCGACAAGCGCGCTAGCACCAAGAGTCAAAAACTCCGATGCAACGCTCACGTGCAAAGCACGAGAGCGCTAGCGCTGGAACTAAATGTTCCCCACCTTTGGATCAAAGATCCAACAAAGATGACTAAAAATTATCAAGTTACCTCTGAAAATTATAGCACCATTGGATCAAAGATCCAATGGTGATTAAAAATTCACCAAGATACAGAATAAGTTCTGTATGGGAAAATATTTCCCAATCTTGTTAAAAACAAGAAGATTATCTTCTGTAAAACAGAAGCCCTAAGATCAAAGATCCAACGGTGGGGAAATCCCCAAATCAATTAGAGAAAAGATCTTTTCAACTAATTCAACAAATCAACCTCCACTATATAAAGGACCCAAGACTTCAAGTCTTGTACAGAGGAACCCCCTACAAACTTTAAGAAATTTCAAAGAGAAGAGCAAGCTCTCAGAAGAAGAATTTCTTCAAGGTAAATAAAACAGAGAGATCAAAGCATATCATCAAAAGAAGAAGAACCAAGTTCTTTTTCTAGATCATAGATCTATAAGACATAAGTCTTTCATAAAAAGAGATCATAACGTCTCATCATAAAAAGGGAGGGAGAAGAACTTAGTTCTCTTTAGATCACAGATCTATAAAACGAAGACAAAGTCTTTCACAAAAACAGAATAGATTGTAACATCTTCTATTAAAATAAGAACTTAGTTCTTAGATCTATGAGACAAAGTCTCTTATGAACAAGAATTTAATTTTCAGAGCACAAAGTTAATCAGAGCTAATGCTCAGCGCCCATCGCTCCAAGCGCTATTTCATAAAGAAGCGCCCAGAGCTCTAAGGTTGGCGCTCAGCGCCAAGCGCACCATGTGCTCCTAATGTGGGCGCTATTTTATAGAGAGCGCTCTGCACTCATTGACTGGCACTCAGCGCCAAGCGCGCCACGTGCTCCTCACATGTACGCTATCTCACAGGAAGCGTCTCAACGCTCCAAGTCTGGCACTCAGTGCCAAGTGCACCACGCGCTCCTCACGTGTGCGCTATCTCACAGGAAGCGCTTTAGCGCTCTAAGATTGACACTCAGCACCAAGCGCACCACCTGCTCCTCACGTGGGCGCTATTTTATAAAAGAGCGCTCTGCACTCATTGATTGGCGCTCAGTGCCAAGCGCACCACGTGCTCTTCACGTGTGTGCTATCTCACAGGAAGCGTCTCAGCGCTCCAAGTCTGGCGCTCAGTGCCAAGCGCGCCATGTGCTCCTCACGTGTGCGCTATCTCACAGGAAGCGCTTAGCGCTCTAAGATTGGCGCTCAGCGCCAAGCGCACCACATGCTCCTCATGTGGGCACTGAGGGAACATAAACTGTTCTTTAAATAAAGCCCCAGAGCCATAATAAAGGCTCAAACTCAATAAAAGACAAAAAAGGTTGTCAGAACCCAATCCAATGCTCAGCATTGTTAAATAAAAAAGGACTGAGCCTAATTAAATGTTCAAAATTTTAACTGAGTGGGCCGAGCCCAAGTTGGCCACAGATCCCTAATTTAGATTAATTGAGCCCATATGCTCATAAATCTTTTTAACCGATCTTAGTCCCAAACTTGACTATAAATCTCCCAACCAACATTGGTTCAAGGGTACATCTCTTCATACCTCTGATATATGTCGTTGTAATTCTTCAACGTCTTCAGAGAGATGGAGGGTCCCAATAACCAATAACTTTTGGCGCATCCCCAAACGGTTGAACCAAAATCACACAGACTATGACGTCTTTAAACTGGACTATGATGTCCTTAAACTTTACGGACTGTGGGGTCCTTAAACTCATGGACTATGATGTCGTTAAACTTTATGGACTGTGAGGTCCTTAAACTCATAGACTATGATATCTTTAAACTTTACAGACTATGTCGTCTTTAAACTGGACTATGATGTTCTTAAACTTTACGGACTGTGGGGTCCTTAAACTCATGGACTATGATATCCTTAAACTTTATGGACTGTGAGGTCCTTAAACTCATAGACTATGATGTCTTTAAACTTTACAGACTATGACGTCTTTAAACTGTCACGGACTATGATGTCCTTAAACCCAATAGACCGCAATGTCCCTAAACTAAAACAATAGAGTCCAAATGCTCTTTTGTTGGATCTAAATGATCCTGTTAAGTAGATCTTAGTCTAAAATTAGACTAACATATCCTTAACAAACGATTAAGTTGATCTTAATCTCAAATGAGCTTAATGGTCCTTAAACCCAACCCAAAACCAAATCTAAGAAAATACGGATTTGGACTAATCCATGCCCTACGGGCGACAACATAAATTAGTCTTCGTATACAATTCACGAGCAGCCAAAAATAAAACAAACATACACGACACGAAGTGACCATCTGTAGAAAGAGAAAGTGGTTACCGCGATGCGGTAGCGTAATTAACTGCAGGGGCTTGCGCCTGCAGGGAAGAGCGTCCCCACAATCAAAAACCCCTCACAATGAGGGGGGAATCTGACGAAGTCTGCTACATCGGCCGTATCCGTCTAAACCTTCGATACATGGTGCCATAAATCAACTTGGCATCTTCGGAGGGGTGGACGGATAAAACCAAATAGCATCTGCTTCCAAATTCAGGCAAGACGTTTGTCTTCCCAGTTATCGATGGTAAACAACTGCTACTTATCTGAAATGACGGAGGGCTACGACTGGTTTTTGGCAAAAAACTTTTAACGTAATGAACTTGATATTGTTGAAAGAACTCAGTGGTTTTACAAATATATAGTGCGCAAACTTTTGCTAAAGAGGTCACTCCCTGTGAAGGGATCTCAGCTCTTTCCTCATCGAATTAGGTGCAGGATATTCCAAACCGAATACCATGATGCAAAGCAAAAGAATCGATTATAGAGCAGTTATTAGAAATACGCAAACTTTCGCCCAAGAGGTCACTCCCTATGAAGGGATCTCGGCTCTTACCTCGTCGAATGAGGTGCTGGATATTCATAACTGAATATCCCTGTACAAAACAAAAGAAAACGTCTTGCAACAACAGTTTTTCAAAATTGGTTCCAACAACATCAAATAGATTTGTTTTATCATTGCATTGATCAGAATCAACGTAGTCCCATCAATTAATCCATATCACACCACAGAAAAGGAACGAAAATAAAATGTACGTATATTCCATCCGCATTCGCCACTTGGTCTCGTCATCACCCGTTAGGTTACTTAACTAACGACAGAGCGGGGGCTGGACTAGCACGGGTGCAAAACATATACAACATCTACAAGTATATATAAATATATATAACATTTTTCCCAGGCATGATATAAGCCACATCACAGAACATCTTAGCAAGCAATACAGAATGGTGGATAATCTTGGAGCCTCGGGTTTTACATGAGCCGCAAATGAGACCCGACGTTTCCTGTCGTGTGGATAGCTTGTGCAATGAAAACCTGGACCCCTACGAGTGCGGAAAGTTACCTGCCAATCTCAGAAATGAGGCAACCCCAATCAACAAAGTGAACGGGCCACCCAGCACTTCACGGAATCCGGTAACTTGAGCACCCCTCCGTGGGTCATCCTATACCCCTTACGAGTGCGGCGAATAGCCCACCAATTCTATAGTAAGGCCCCCTCCGTCTCAATGCCATGAGATGCGGGCCCGTTGCCCTCTAGAACCTGGCTATTCGTGCACTCCACCGCGGGGTAAACCTTGTATAGAAAAGAAAATATATAAAATGGAGACACCGACCTCAACCCGGTTATGCCCTAATAAAAGAATATACAATCTGGCAGAGACGACAGTCCATATTTCGGATGCTCGCCTTGCAATAACAAATATGCAAATGAATCTAAACTGTACTAACTATCATTGCACCACTGGCTATCCACCACGAAAATCCAACCACAAAATCAGCACAATCACAGAACACCAACATGAATGTCATATTCGAAAACTCGTCTAAAAGAGCATATAGCAGTTAGACGGGTTGTACCGCTCTAATGACATTCACGGTCGCAGATATATCACATGCACTGATAAACACACACTTAAAATTTCGATTGACTAAACTTTTCCTGATTGGCCCCAAATGCAAATCCAGCACTCAAACAAATCTGGGCCAAAACCATATATACCAAAAATCAAATTTCCATGTTAGAGAGTGCCACAAGAAATTTGGTGCAATTTCGCCACAAGACGGCCACAGAACCGCCGCAAATAGGGGTCTATTACGGCGCTTCCGCGGCCAATTTGATGGCTCAGTTGCCCAAATTTGTTTGTGGTCCCCTACAAATGCCTGCACGGATTTTTAAGATCCGCTGAAAGATTTTTTGAACACATTTGAAAATCGACAGCAAGCATGAAAAAATGGAATTTTGATTCGGAAAAATTTGTCGATCGATATTCTAATCTTGTGCAAACTAGCTAGTATTGGTTTATGGGTGGCTCTGATACCATGCTGGGTTTTGTCGGCACCCTGGCCATCTACCGTGGCCAATGCGGAACAAAAACTGGCGTTTAAAATTTTTGGCGCAAACAAAACCCGCTCCAAGATCGAAACCATAAACCTATACTAGCAAAAACAAAGAGAGCTAAACTACTAGGTTAGAATTTTATACCGAATGAACCAAGTCCTTTGGTCTTCTACCACCTTCATTAGCTCCTAGGGGCCGCAGATCGAATTTGGTTGCCGGTCTTCCTCCATCGATGATGATCCACCCGAGGGAAACAACGCAGGCTCCAGTCTCGCCAAGCGAGGCTGCCGGCTGTTCCCCTCCGAAGGACGGCGCACAGGACCGCGATGTCTTGATGCTGAGATTCGGGACAGATACTATTTGGTTTTATCCGTCCACTTCTCCGAAGATGCCAAGTTGATTTATGGCACCGTGTATCGGAGGTTTAGACGGATGCGGCCGATGTAGCAGACTTTGTCAGATTCCCCCTCACTTGAGGGGTTTTTGATTGTGAGGACGCTCTTCCCTGCAGGCGCAAGCCCCTGCAGTTAATTACGCTACCACATCGTGGTAACAACTTTCTCCTTCTCCAGAATTTCACTTCGTGTCGTGTGTGTTTGTTTTGTTTGTGGTCGCCCGTGGATTGTATACGGAGACTGAATAATGCCGTCGCCCGTAGGGCGTGGACTAGTCCAAATCCGTATTTACTTAGATTTGGGTTTGGTGTTTTTAGTTTAAGGATGCATTAGTCGCGTTGCGGCTAAGATCAACTTAAACGTTCGTTAAGGATACAATAGTCCTGTTTGGGGGCTAAGATCAACTTAACGTGATAATCCATTTAATATCTGGCCATCGGGACTTATCACCTCTCTAACGTCGTTGAAGGATTACAACGGCAGATGTCAGAGGAGTTCAGAGATGTACCCTTGAACCAAGATTGATTTGGAGTTTTATAGTCCGTTTGAATGTTTAAGGATACGTCAGCCGTGTTTGAGGGCTAAGATCAACTTAAACGGGATCGTTTAGATCCGGCAAAAGAGCATTTGGAGGCTCTATTGCTCCAGTTTAGGGACGTGGTGGTCCATATTCCAGTTTAGGGATGTGGTGGTCCATTATTAGTTTAAGGACGTTTCGGTCCATCGCCAGTTTAAGAACGTAATGGTCCATATTCCAGTTTAGGGACGTGGTGGTCTGTGTTCCAGTTTAGGGACGTAGTGGTCCGACATTAGTTTAAGGACGTTTCGGTCTAACATTAGTTTAAGGACGTTTCGGTCCAACATTAGTTTAAGGACGTTTCGGTCCACGAGTTTAAGGACCCCACAGTCCATATTCATGTGTGGTCGTTGGGACCCGTCGCCTCTCTGACGTCGTTGAAGAATTACAACGAGAAGTGTCAGAGGAGTTCGAAGATGTACCCTCGAACCGGAGGTAAATTGATTTGAGTGAGAGAGCATTTATGCTCAGATCAATTTAATTTAAAGACTTACGGCCAGAATTGGGCTAAGTCCAGTTGAAAATGTTCAACATTTTATTTATTTTTGGCCTGTTAGGCCTTTACTGGGGCTCTGCTCCTGTTTAATAATGTATAGCATTATTTATTTTATCAGGGCTGTGCCCACTTATATATGATGCAGAGCATCAGTCTTGCTTGGGCTCTGCCCTGTTTATTGCATTTTCAATTTTTGTTTGGGCTCTGCCCCCTTTCATTGTATTGCAATTTAATTCGGCATACTAGGCCCCTCTGATTTGGGCCTGACCCTTTAGTAAAATAAATGCATTGCATTATTCAGGCGCTTTGCGCCAGTCAAAGAGCGCAAGCGTCAGTCAAAAAGCGCAAGCGCTTATGGTGAGGACACGTGTCATGCTCTGGTGAGCGCAAGCGCAACAGCGCAGTGCGCTGCGCTAGTGCGCTGCGCTGTTGCGCTGTTGACACGTGGCGCGCTCTGGTGAGTTGCGCCAATTCCAGAGAGCGAAGCTCTATTTTAAGAGCGCATAGCGCAAATTATTCTGTAGCTGACACGTGGTACTCTCTCAAGAGCGCAACAGCGCAGTTTGGAAGTGCAAAGCACTAAGAATCTTTTAGATTCAAGGACAGAAGTGCCAAGCACTATTTTTACTTCTTGATCTAATTTAGATCAAGAAAAATAAGTTTTTCTTTTTATTTCAAGAACCAGAGGTTCATAAAAGTGCAAAGCACTATTCTTTTTATTTTTGTTGTTTTCTTGTTTTAAAGAACCAGTGGTTCATAAGAAGTGCAAAGCACTATTTATTATGTGAAGATCATTGATCTAGTTTTTAGATCAATGATCTACTAGAAGAAATTTCTTCTCCCTTGTGAAGGTTTTTACCTTTTTCTTGAAATTTTTTCTTTTTCAGAGTTCTCTCTGTTTGAAACTCTTGACTTTTTTCAAGAAAAATGTTCCTCTTTTGAATTGAGCGCTAGGGTCCTTTTTATAGTGCCCATAAATTAGTTAAATTTGTTAAAGAGATTTTTCTCTGAATGATTTGGGGAATTTTCCCACCGTTGGATCTTTGATCCAAGGGTTTCTGCTTTGCAGAAGAAAATCTTCTTGTCTTAACAAGAACAGAAAAGATTTCTTAGAATTCTGTTTGGCGCAGATGCCCCAGCGTGTGACACGTGTCGCGCAGCGCAAAGCGCAGCGCAACTGCGCTAGCGCATCTGCGCTGACATGTGTCGCGCAGTGCAGCGCTTGTGCAACTGCGCTGACACGTGTCGCGCAGCGCAGCGCAACTGCGCTAGCGCATCTGCGCTGACACGTGTCGCGCAGCGCAGTGCTTGCGCAACTGAAACGTTGCTTCCTTTAATAGAGGTTTGCTCTGATTGGGTGCGCCTTCTCGGGCGCTGCGCTGACGTATCAGCGCCTGACACGTGGCGCGTTGCGCCCGGGATTTGAAGCGTTGCTTCATAATTTGAATTTTGAATTTTCATTAGAGTTTTGCTCTGATTGGGGGAAACAAATGCCCCCCCACCGTTGCGCTTACGTGGCCCCAAACGTGAGCGCAACGGTGGCGGAATTCCAACCGCCGTGACAACTTTCGGAAGTCGAAGATGCACTTGATGCCTATAAATAGGACCTTTGGTCCCCCACAGATGCTTATCATCTTTCAGATTTTTATTTTCAAAAAACTTCAGAGCTTTGCTCTTGCCTTCAAGAACTCCAGAGCTTTGCTCTCCTTTCCAAAGTTTTTAGAAAGACTTTAGGTAAAATTGATTCTTTGATTAAATTAATTTTAATTAATCTTAACCAGCAGAGCTTTGCTCTCATAGATCTTTTGATCTAAAGAGATCCCCATTGGGGTTTCACTAGCAGAGCTTTGCTCATTTTCAAAGTTAGAAACTTTAGGTAAAATTAATGTAAATCAAATTAATTTAAATTAATCTCAGTCAAAGAGCTTTGCTCTCACAGATCTTTTGATCTAAAGAGATCCCCATTGGGGTTTCATTAAGCTTTTGTTCATGGGTTTTAATCCCTGAACAGAGCTTTGCTCTCTAGGAATTTAGCCCTCTATGTATATTATTTTTCTTCTATCGCTAATCTTCCTGTGGTATTTCCTCCAGGCATAATGGCGGTGCATCTATACAGTTTGTACGAGTTCATCACCTATGACGATATCCGCGCACAGGGTCGTCAACAAAACCAGGAGTTTACAGACGCTCAATGTGCAGAGGTCATGGGTCGTCTGAACGCAAGCGGTGGTTGGCTGCTACCTCGTCGTTCGGCTCTTTTGAAAGTCGTGCTGGGAGCAATATGGAGAGCACTTCCGGGTCTTCACGAGGCCCTGCCGCTCAATGCGCTGGATGATGCCGAGGACAAGGTGCATTCAGTGTACCTGACGGGGCTGATCTCGAAGAAACGGCGGGACAGCCTCATTGACATCCTACACCAAATCTTCCAGCAGACGACGATAGTTGCTGCTTATCGAAGGCCGGGAGGGCTTGCCGAGGATCTTGACACAGAGGAGCGCGAGAGGCTGCGTATAAGAATAATTAGAAAGGCCAGAAGAACTCTGGATGGCCTTACTTTTGAATTCCTCAATCCGTGCCCCGGATCTGAGGTTATACCGTTGTAATAATTTGAATAATGTTTCTTATTCATTGCTCTTGTGATTGTAAGAATTTTTAGCAATATGAATGGAAACCCTCCTTTTTTTTATTTCAGCTTGTCTTATTTCTCGTCCTGAGTCTTCTGCCCATGCATAAATGAATGCGTCTCGGACGCCTGATCAAATGTAAATCGGATGTTCTTTCTGTAGCTTTCTTCTTTCTCTTATTATCGGCATGCTATCTTAATAAACATGGTTGACGGATAAAAGAGCACGCATCTTGACTTTCTTAAGAAATAGCGATGGCTTAGGCCGCAGGTTCAGATCTGCTGCCTAAGACTTTTCAACTCTATGAGCCGTGAGGGTCTCATAGAGATTCTTTTCCCTACGGATCGAGAGGATCTCGTAGGTGGGCTTTCTCCTTAGGAATCGTGAGGATTCCTAAGTGTTGTTTTCTCTTACAAGTCGTAAGGATCCTATAAGAGAATTTTTCCCTCTTACGAGTCGAGAGGACCCACAAGCGGTTGTTTTCCTCCTCGTCGAAATTCGACTTTGGAGAGTGAGACCCGTGAATAGTATGCAAGAGACCATTTTGGATTGACTTGCAGGGTCCCATTGTTCAGGAAGCAAGTTTTTTAGACCCTGCTGCCTGAGGCTTCATTTGCACGTTGAGACGAATCGGGAATTTCCCGCGGAGACACAGTTTCTCTGCGAGCCGACGCGAATCAGGAGGCTCTCATCAAGGAGTGTTTGTATCCGTGAGTCGAGGAGTTTGCTAGGGATTATTTGTTTCCCGAGCGCCAAGGATTATTTGTTTCCTTGGGGTTTGAAACGAGTCGAGAATTTCCCACGGAGGCACTGGTTGCTCCGCGAGTCGACGCGGATCAGGAGGCTCTCGTCAAGGAGTGTTTGTATCCGTGAGTCGAGGAATTTGCTAGGGATTATTTGTTTCCCAAGCGCCAAGGATTATTTGTTTCTTTGGGGTTTGAAATGAGTCGAGAATTTCCCACGGAGGCACTAGTGGCTCTGCGAGTCGACGCGGATCAGGAGGCTCTCGTCAAGGAGTGTTTGTATCCGTGAGTCGAGGAATTTGCTAGGGATTATTTGTTTCCCAAGCGCCAAGGATTATTTGTTTCCTTAGGGTTTGAAACGAGTCGAGAATTTCCCACGGAGGCACTGGTGGCTCTGCGAGTCGACGCGGATCAGGAGGCTCTCGTCAAGGAGTGTTTGTATCCGTGAGTCGAGGAATTTGCTAGGGATTATTTGTTTCCCAAGCGCCAAGGATTATTTGTTTCCTTGGGGTTTGAAACGAGTCAAGAATTTCCGACGGAGGCACTGGTGGCTCTGCGAGTCGACGCGGATCAGGAGGCTCTCGTCAAGGAGTGTTTGTATCCGTGAGTCGAGGAATTTGCTAGGGATTATTTGTTTCTTCGGAGTTGGACTGAACCGTCGAGATTTGGCTTCGTCTTCTGGCGGAGCCTGTTGGGAAAGTATGGTTCCCTCTTTGTTTACGCCCTTGGATTGTATACAGGGATTGATGTGATCTTAACTGTAGGGCCAAAATTTTATCATCATTTTTTTGTTTTATCTCCGCGATGCTCTATCATTTCAGCTTTTATATCGCGAAGGTCGCGATTGCCCAATCATTTCGGCTATTTTTCGCGGTGCCCAATCATTTCGGCTATTTATTTTATTTTTACTCGCTGCTTTTTATTGTGAGTTGCCCAATCATTTCGGCTATTTTGCATGCATACATTTTTACTTGCTGCTTTTTATTGCAAGTTGCCCTATCATTTCGGCTATTTCGTATGCATGTGCGGCCTATTGGCTTTTCGTTGTAAACCGATTTCGGCATCAGCACCGCTACAACTGGAATATTACCAGGAGCGAATCATCATCTGCCTCTGTTGATGTCGAACAAAGGTGGCTTAGCGACCAGGGTTAGGGTCCTGTCGGCTAAGGCTTTTGACTTCATGAGCCGTAAGGGTTTCACGAAGTTATTTCTCCCTACAAGTTGTGAGGATCTTGTAGGTGTATTTCTCCTTAGGACTCGTGAGGATTCCTAAGTGTTCGTTTCCTCTCTAAGTCGTAAGGATCCTACATGAGGGTTTTCTCCTCATAAATCGAGAGGATTTACAAGGGTTGTTTACCATGCGAACATATCCCCAGTCACGGATGAGACTTGGTTAGGGAAATATTTATTCGCGCCCGTGGATTGTATACAAGGGTCAGTATTGAGCCACTTGTAGGGCAATATCGGAAGTTGTGGGGGTTGCTTAAGCACAGGTTTAGGTCTCTGTAACTTAAGACTTTCAAATCTTAGGGGCCGTGAGGGTCCCATAAGAGAGTTCTCCTTACGAGTCGTGAGGATCTCGCAAGTGTATTTTCTCCTTAAGAATCGTGGGGATCCCTAAGTGTGTTGCTCCCTTGTGAGTCGTAAGGATCTCACGTAGGTGGTTTCTCCTTACAAGGTCGAGAGGACCCTATAAGTGTCCTTTAACGAGGTTGCGTCCTTTCAGGTTTTCACAAACACTCGCCGGTAGCCCTGCTGTTTTTACTCACGGAGCCCTTTCGGGTTTTCATCCGTGCCCATTTTGCTTATGGACATACCGTTTCTTTTTTATTCTTTTTATTTTCTTTCTCTTTATTTTTTTACAAGGTCGCGCCCTTTCGGGTTTTCACGAACACTTGCCGGTAGCCCTGCTGTTTTTACTCACGGAGCCCTTTCGGGTTTTTATCCGTGCCCTTTTTTGCTTATGGACATACCGTTTTTTTTTATTTTATTTTTATATGTTTTTTTATCTCGTCAGCCTAAAGATGCTGCGGTAGTAGTTTAAAGACGTTTTGGTCTGCTATTAGTTTAAGGACATTTCGGTCCGTCGTTGAGAGGCGGGCTACAGCTTATAAAGCTTGAGCTTAGGAATATAGCGAGCGGACGTAGTCGTCGTCATCTATCATTGACCTAGGCTGTGGTTCATCAAGCATAGTATTTCTTTAGGAAGCGACCGTTTATCGGCCTGAAAGGCCTTTCACCGTGCATATCTATGAGTAGATAGGCCCCGCCCTGGTAGACCTTATCTATGACGTACGGGCCTTCATAGTTCGGCTCGAATTTTCCCCGCTTGGCGCGATTGGGGATCATAGGCCTTTTGACCACTAGCACAAGCTCGCCTTGGCGGAATGTCCTCGGTCGGGTCAGTCTTTCATATGAGCGCGTCATCTTTGCTTTATAGGCCTCCAGATTTTGTTGCGCTATGAGCCGTGTTTCTTCAAGGGCGTCAAGCTCCTCAAGCCGAAGGTGAGCATTTTCTTCTTCTGTCAGCTCGTAATGGACCGCCACTCGTAGAGAAGGTAACTCTATCTCGAGGGGGAGTACTGCTTCTGTCCCGAATACTAACGCATATGGTGTTGCGTTTGTGGCCGTTTTAAACGTAGTTCGATATGCCCAGAGAGCCTCTTGCAGTCTTTCGTGCCAGTCTTTCTTATTTCGCGACACTGTTTTCTTCATGATCTTCGTCAAGGTCTTGTTGAAGGCCTCAGCTAGACCGTTAGCTCGCGGATTATAAACCGAGGAATATCTCCAATCTATATTGTGTTGCTGCGCAAAGCGACTGATCTTGTGGCTTCTGTATGCTGGCCCGTTATCTGAGATGATCCGTCTTGGTGTTCCAAACTGATATATGACATGCGTCTTGAAGAAATGGAGAATATTCTCCGTCTTTACTTCCCTCAGCGGTACCGCTTCTGCCCACTTAGAGAAGTAATCGGTCGTCGCTAGGATGAAACGATGTCTTCTAGACGATGCTGGTTCGATGGGGCCGACTATATCAGTCCCCCACATTTCGAATGGCCAGCTAGCCACCGTTGGATGTAGTGGGTTCGGATGTTGATGGATGAAATCCCCATGAATTTGGCATGAGTGGCATTGCTTCGCATATTCGAGGCAGTCCTGGCTCATCGTGGGCCAATAGTAGCCCATCCGTTTGATCTTTATCTTCATCTTTGGGCCCGCTTGGTGAGAGCCGCAGAGTCCGTCGTGAACTTCCCGGACGACTTTTTCCGCTTCGTCAGGTCCTAAACATCTCAGCCACAGAGAATCAAACGACCTCTTGTACAGAGTATCATTGACAAAGGCGAAAGACAGAGCTCGTTTCATAAGCTGATGTCTTGTGGACGCTTCTTCAGGCAATCGGTGGGATTTGAAGTAATCTACGAAGACTTCTCTCCAATCCTCGGTATTTTCCCAGTCTTTTACTTGCAGGGTCATCTGCTCGCTCGCTCCTTTTTCTTCGGATGATTCCGGAGATATTTCTGCTGGGGCAAGCACCCGACGGCTTTGCACCACGATTTTAACGTCATCGAGGTTCTCGTCAGCCAGTTCTTTAGCAAGTTTGGCCAATGCGTCTGCTTTGCTGTTTTCCGCACGCGGTATGTTTTCCAAAGTGTAGGAGGGGATTTGGGTCAACAGCTGTTGCACCTTTTCACCATACTTCACCAATTCTAGTTTGCATGTCTGGTAGTCGCCGTTTACTTGACTAACGACCAGCTGGGAGTCTCCATATATGAGGAGATTTTCAATTTCCATGTCGATGGCGATCTCGAGGCCTGCTATCAGAGCTTCATATTCGGCTTCATTATTGGTCCTCGGCTCTGTTAAGGAGAAAGCGAAGCGCATTATCCCTCCTTGTGGAGTCACGAAGATGAGGCTTACCCCCGATTTGATTATAGGGGTACTTTGTTTGCGCTTCTTTACGGAAGACGCTCCGTCGAAGTAAAGCTCCCACCGGGTATTATCACCGTCGATCACATCAAACGCATGTTCGTCTGGAAGATCGCAATTCAAAGGAGAATCGGCGGGTATCGGATGTTCAGCGAGGAAGTCGGCAATGGCCTGGTCTTTGACTGCCTTGAGAGGTTGATATGTTATCGAGAATTCCATCAAGAGCAGGGCCCATTTAGCGAGTCGTCCCGTTAATATGGCTTTCGACATCAAATATTTAAGGGGGTCCACCTTCGATATGAGACGAACTTCATGTGCCAATGCATAGTGCCTGAGCTTTGTTATCGCGAAGATCAACGCCAGGCAGTGTTTCTCGATGGGGGAGTAGTTTCTTTCTGCCCCCAGAAGAACTCGAATTAAGTAGTAGAGTGCTCTTTCTTTCCCCTGGTCATTCTCTTGCGCCCATAATGCGCCTAAAGAACCTTCGAGGGCGGTTGTGTAAAGAATGAGAGGCTTTTCCTTAACCGGAGCAGCCAACACTGGCGGGTTCTTTAGGTACTGTTTAATTTTGTCTAACGCGCCTTGGCATTTGCGATCCCAGACGAACGGGGTTCCTTTCTTCATCAGGTGACTGTAAGGGCGGCACTTGCCAGAGAGGTTGGCTATAAATCGCCGAATATATGCGAGCTTTCCTTGGAGAGATCGCAACTGTTTGAGAGTTCTCGGCGGAGGCATTTCCATGATCGCTTTGATTTTTGACGGATCTATCTCAATACCTCGGTGCCGGACGATGAATCCCAGGAATTTGCCCGAGGAAACTCCGAATGCACACTTGAGCGGGTTTATCTTTAAGTTGTATTGCCGAAGGTGTTGAAATATGGTCTTCAGATGCTCGAGATGTTCCTCATATGATTTGCTTTTAACAACGAGGTCGTCGATATAGCATTCGACGATTTCATGTATAAGGTCATCGAAGATCTTTGTCATGGCCCTTTGATAAGTGGCACCGGCGTTCTTTAAACCGAAGGGCATCACCTTGTAGCAGAATATACCCAAAGGAGTCCTGAAGGCGGCGTGCTTCTGGTCTTCGGGATGCATCTTTATCTGGTTATACCCCGATGAGCCGTCCATGAAGGAGAAAATCTCATGCGTAGACGTGTTGTCTATCATTAGTTCGGTGACCGGCACTGGGAAATCATCCTTCGGGCAAGCTTTATTGAGATCTCAAAAATCCACGCATATGCGCACAGTCCCATTTTTCTTCATCACCGGGACGATGTTGGCGATCCATTCAGGGTATTGAACTTCTTGAATGAAGCCAGAGTCGATTAGCTTCTTGACCTCAGCATTGATGCTCATCTCAAGCTCGAGTCGCATTCTCCTCGGCGCCTGTTTGACTGGTTTGATGTCCGGGGATATCGCCAATCTATGCACAGCGATTTTTGGATCCAATCCCGGCATTTCGGAATAGTTCCACGCGAAGCAATCTCTATGCTGCAGAAGTACATCCTTTAACGCAGCTACCCTTTCTTCAGATAGTAACTCGCTGATGAATGTCGGTCGTGGATCGTTTGCCGCTCCCAACTCAATCTTCTTGAGGTTATCTGCAGTGGTATGGACTCCATCTTCCAGCTCTTTTGGCGCTGGTGGGAATTCTGAGCTTATTTCGTCGTTGCTGTTTTCGAAGCACCAAGGGAGCTCATCTATGTCCTCGGGCTCTTCTTTTAATATTGTAATCATGTGACAGGTGCGAATTCGCTTCCAATCCCAATGTGGAACCCGTTCTTCTTTCGTGGCCTTGGGTTCGTGCTTCTGTGGCGGCGTTACCTTCCAGTTGTCAGACAGAGCGAACTTGCCGAGCTAGTACTGATCTTCAACCCAATTCTTAAAGGTGAAGCAGTCTTCAAGCGGGTGCCCTATTACTCGATGGTAAGAGCAATAGTTTGGGCCAGAGACCTCGCTTGCTTGCTCGGGGTGCTTGGATTCCGGCAATGTAAGCAATTGATACTTTAGAGCAAGATCAAGTATCTTCTTCGTCTTGTCCCGAGGAAACGAGTACTCTCGACCCATTTTCTTCATGAGGGATAGATTAATAACGCTCAACTCCCGTTTGCGTGGCTTCTTAGCCCTGCTTTGTTGTTGTTGAGCGCCTTTTTGGGTTTCCAACTTATTTCTGCTTTTGCGCCGAGCCTTCTTTATAACAGGTTGACAAGGAGCGGCATTTTCATCCTTTACAGCTTGTTGGAGAAGGCGTTGCGTCTTGGCTTTCTCATAAATGGCCGTCTCGCGGTTGTGATCATCTCGGACTTTTTGACCAGCTTTCTTTATAAGTCTGTCCATTTGTGCCTCGAACGACGGACTGGGCTCCTTTGCATCTGGAACTTTCACTGGTTTAGGATTAGCGTCCTCCCATTGAGCATCCGCTTCTTCATCGAGGTCATACAAGACGTAACAGCTGGGCAGTAACTCTTGTTTCTTTGACCGGATGTATCCCATCCCTTTTGTTTCCATTCTCCCGTTAGGCAGTTTGCGTTGAGTTCCGGGAACGTTCCAGACCCTGTCATAGAATTTGGCCTTTCTAACAGTCTGTTTGAAGGATATTCCCTGGCGTTTCAGCAGCTTCTTCAAACCCTCTGTATAATATCTGGGAAGACGGATAGGCTGAAGCCTGTCGAGCGTAGGATCCGCGCCATGCCAGATTTCTTTTTTCACCTTGGTTTCTTCAGAGCGGTAGAACAGAATTGCTTTCTCGCTTTCTCGCCTGGGAGGGATGTAGAATGTTTGTAGCTCTTCTACGTTGTAAATATTAAGTGCATCCAGTTCTTTATGGTGTTTAAGCGGCACCATGGCGACTTGCAGACTTTGCTATTCGTCAGCGAACGTTCGTATTGAAGGCCGAGCAGAGAATACGGCGTGGACTTCATCTTCCGAGTTGCTGCCAAAGATTAACGTAGGAGCTGATGGTCCCGGCTCGTTGTGTTGGGGCGGACCCGAATAAACTATCTCCTCTTCCTCTTCAGTATCACTGCCGAAGACCGGGATGGTGGCGTTAGCTTTGTTCTCCGGCTTGTGACACTTCTCCGTGTCTTCGAAATCCGGTAAGAAGTATTTGGCGTCTTCGTATTTGCGGACCTCGTTCACAGAGAACGGGTTCAGTTCTCCCGTCACGGTATACTCGAAACCATCCTTAAAATACTTCATACACTGATGTTGTGTAGAAGGGATGATGTTGTACTCGTGTAACCATGGTCGGCCGAGCAAAGCGTTGTAGCATGTCTTGGCGTCTATGACGTGGAACTTAATGTCCGTGACGAGTAGCCCGAAGCGTAGCGTCAGTATCACAGATCCAAGAGTCTTTGACGATTGGGAGTCGAACCCGGAGATGGTGATCTTGTCCCGAGCAAGGTGCTGGACGCTCATGCAGATTTCCTTCAACACACGCACGTTGAGTAGATTAACAGACGACCCGTTATCGATCAGGATTTTGCCTATCTTCATATCATGGCAGTATCCCGAGACATAGAGATGGCGATTGTGTTCGCACGTCCCAAGTAGAAGGTCTTCATCGCCAAAAGGAACATCGGCCGTGTGCACTTCCTCCAATTCATCCTTCATCTTTTCCTCGGCTAGGCATGCTTGGAATTGTTCTGGGTCTTGGAGCGCCTTAATCAATGAATCTCTCGCCTCTTTTGATAGCAAAAGGGCGTCAAGAATGCTGAGCTGTGAGGGCAGCTTTCTCAGATGTGCTAAGACGTTGTAATCCACCTTATTCTTCTTTGGTGGGTCTTTGGCAGCTAGCTCTTCCACCACTTGGTCATCTAAGACGATATCTTCAGTGGCCTTTTCTTTCCCTTTATCTTTTTTGTTCGAGGGTTCGAGATTCTTTTCGGGCAGCGTGCGATTACGTAGCCGGATATTTTCGCAAACCTTCGGTTCTTCTTCTTTTCTCGAAGCGGACTCTTTAAAGAGAGGGGCAAGTTCTAGCTCTTCATCAGAATCACTCCCGAATGTGGGCACTTGTGATCTACCGGTGTTAACCATGCAACAATCGCCAGCAGTTCTTTTAAGCCCTTCGGTCGTATTTCTTTGCTCTCGACGAGTTTTACGCTTTTCCCGGTTAAAGCGTTGTCGATGAGCGGCGTATCCTTGCCACCATCTATCGAAAGCTTTGCACTCCTGAGTGGGGTGCGAAACCTTCTGATGATATAAGCAATAAGACGGGTGCATTTTCGCCTCACCAGTAATTTCTTCTTCGAAGGATGGTAGCTTCATGCCCATGGACATGGCCTTAGCAAACTTCTTTCTCATCTTGAATTAGCTTTTGTCGGTAGCGGAGGTGTTCAGCTCCAACGGGATCGTCTCAGCTCCTTCATCAAGTCGCTGGCGCTTGGCCCTTTCAAATATAGCCGCGTCGCGCTCCCGATCAGCTTTACTTTTCAACCGAGCTTCATTAAGGAGTGTGTCAATTACTTCATCTGATGGCCCCAGAACTTTTGGTTCAGGATCTGCCCCCAGCTTTTCGGTGCAAGGAGTCTCCTCATCATTCGTGATCGAATGGGAAATCATATGACATCTCGCCACATATTCCTCGGATTCATCCGATGAACTTTCTCCCACATCTTTTCCTTGAAAAACGTGATTAAGGAACTCTTGGAGCGTAATGGGAGTCCGTGCCTTTTGGTTGTATTCATCCAACGCGTCAATTTGCTTTTGTAAGTCCGTGCGTTTGCCGCCAGGCTTCACGGGCTTCTTAGATTTCTTCTTCTTCTTTTTCGAAGATTTTGACGGCTGGCTGCAAGTGCTTGAACCGCCACCATCGGTCTTTGGAGTTGGACGTGGCTTCAACATCCTTTCAATGACCTGCAGTTCCAACGGGTTCTTCCACTTGATTGCTGGACACGTCTGAAGATCGTTTAGCATCCTCTTTGTCTTGGTTGATAATACAACCTCCCAAGAAGCTTCTTCAATGACGGAGCATGTTGCCCCCGGCGTATTCGTCCCCTTAGAAGTGTGGGGCTGCGGGAGATTCACCTTCCATTTGTCAGACAACATGAACTTGCCCTGTCGGTACTGGTTTTCAAGCCAATTCTTGAAAACGTAGCAATCTTCGATCGGATGGCCTAGTACTCGATGATAAGGACAGTAGTTGGGCTCGTTGACGTCACTTGGTTGCAACGGACATTTTGGATCCGGCAGATTTACGAGTCTGTTGCGCAACGCCAGCTCGAATAAGCTCCTCGTTTTATCGCGGGGAAAGGAATAAGGACGTCCCATCCTATCCTCAAGGGGCACGTACGGTCGCATATTATTTTGACGAGCAACCGGCTTCGAGTCGCTCGGTTGTTGCTGAGCATTAGCGACGACGATCGCTTTTCCCTTCCCTTTGTCATTTCGGGAATCTGGCCTTGGAAGAGGGGGTTTATGGCCCATTTGATCCATTTGCGCTAGTTTGTCAATCAAGGCCTAGAAGGTAGTCGGCTTGAAAAACATCATAAACTGCGAGATGGTTGCTTGTGGATCGAGGGTTCCCACAAACATACCCACCGCGGGAGCTTCTTCAATGCGCTGCTCACACTTCGACCATAAGTTCCGCCATCGTATAGCGTACTGAACCCACGTCTCGCCGGGTTTTACCCTGGCGTTAATCAGTGCTGTCATCGGGGTACGTTCACTGGCGCTGGCAAAACGCTGAGTAAACAACAACTCCATCTCCGCGAAGGTTTTAATAGAGTCGTTCGGGAGCTCAGAGTACCATTCGAACGCCATATCCGATAAGCTTCCAACAAACTGGCGGAGCAACAGCTTGTCATCACCGCCGGTGTTGCCGCAGAGTGCCCTGAACTGGGCAACGTGCTGGTGAGGATTGCCTGTCCCCTTGTAGACATGGAACTTAGGAATTGTGTAACCGGGTGGGTACTTGATTTGATCGTACCAACTTGGATACGGCCGCCCCGTTTTTACAACCTGGCCCGCTGCTTCCGTCGCTTGATGGACCCGGATCTGCTGAGCTATGTATTCGTCCAGATCGGCTTTGGAGATTGTCTCTTCTTTAGCTGCCGACAGAGCTGGCGGAGGATTCGACGTCTCTCCCCTATCGTCTTCAAGGATGATTGGAGGATCTTCAGCAGGTGGATCTTGTTGAATCATCATACCCACCATATCCTGTAGCAGGTGGATCTTGTTGAATCATCATACCCACCATATCCTGGAACAGGAGGGCCATTTTCTTTATGTTGGCTGCTTGTTCAGCAGCTTCTTTGTCTTTCTTCTCCAGTACGTGACGAAGGAACTCAGCGTCAGTTTCTTGTTCTTGACTCTCGTCCGAGGACGTTTCAGGGGTTTCTTTTGGCCCTGTAAGTGCGGCCATAGCGTTCATCATCTCTTGGAGCTTCTGCTGCTGCTCCTGAGCCTTGGTCACTGACCTCGTGTGCGGTCTATGACCTGTTGATATGCGGCTATCTTCTTTTCCCGATGCCATGTAAATCGTATGAACTGTTATGCCCCCTGACTTGGGACGTTTAGGTTCACCATTTTTAACTTTTGCCGCTGACGCGGGAGTTTTCTCTTGCCTCCTTCTTTTGTGGGCCGTTGAGGTTGAAGGAACCGTTGAAGGGGGCAGCCTTGCAGTTGCTGTCCTCTGCTGTTCAATAGGATGGTCTTTTTCTTTTTGCACTTTCACCTTCTTTTGTCGACGAGAGTGATCTGGGTCGATCATTGAGTCTTGAACCCTTCGCCAAACCTTGTATATTCTTGAGGACAGCCGTTGAGGGGGCTGTTCTTGCCTTGTTTCTGGGACTCTCTCCGCAGGCGGAGGAGATCTTTTCAGTGTAGCGGTTGGAGCATTCTTCCGTACCCTCCTCAGCAGTTCAAAGCTGTTCCCAGTTGGAACAGCAGCGTTGACTTCCACCACTGGAGCCGGTGGAGTTAGCCCTGAGGGGGAGTTGCCCCCTGCCTTCCTCACTCGTTGCCAATGGCGACGTCGAGCACGGCGAGCCGTTGGGATTGGCTCAGAGATTGAGATAGTTTCTTTTTGCCCCCTGTCTGAATGAGGCGCCGCCGGTGTTAACCTCTTAAAGACTGAGGTTGTCTTCTGAGGGGTGATATTCAACCTGCCGAAGACGGATCCTTGAGCAGGGGCAGGAGCAGGAATCGTCAGTCTTGAAAAGACTGACTCTTTGACAGGGGAAGCCGCCTTGACGACTTCTGGGGCAGCAGTTATTGCCTTCCTCGGGACAGCCAATTTAGAGTTCTGATTTAGCCTGGTGAAAACAAAGGCTGTCGGTTTGGTAGTGAGCGACCCGTTGACAGGGGCCGTCGTAGCAGTGAGCCGGTCGAAGACCGACTTTTTGTTCACCTTCGGTGCAGGTATTGGCGTAGGGAAGCTTGTAGGTGGGATCATGGTCCCAAAGAACAGACCAGTGGTGGCTTGGGTCACCTGATCTACCGGCAGAGTGAGGAAGGAAGCCGCTTGGGGCCCATATGCTACACCTCCCGGTGAGGTAGAGCGTCCGTTGCAGTGGCACTTCAAGCAGTTGGTGCAGTTAGAGGCCATTGAATCTCGAGTTCTGCGCCAGGCAAAAGACCAAATCTTAGTAACTTGAAATCCGAAGGCAACCATTAACAAACCGCGATTGGTTCGCGAAGACGACACACGAAGTGTGGAGTGGAAAGAGGAAGAGGTCCCACCGGGCGTGCCAGAATCTGTTCCCCTCCGAAGGACGGCGCACAGGACCGCGATGTCCTGACGCTGAGATTCGGGGCAGATGCTATTTGGTTTTATCCGTCCACCTCTCCGAAGATGCCAAGTTGATTTATGGCACCGTGTATCGGAGGTTTAGACGGATGCGGCCGATGTAGCAGACTTTGTCAGATTCCCCCTCCCTTGAGGGGTTTTTGATTGTGGGGATGCTCTTCCCTGCAGGCGCAAGCCCCTGCAGTTAATTACGCTACCACATCGTGGTAACAACTTTCTCCTTCTCCAGAATTTCACTTCGTGTCGTGTGTGTTTGTTTTGTTTGTGGTTGCCCGTGGATTGTATACGGAGACTGAATAATGCCGTCGCCCGTAGGACGTGGACTAGTCCAAATCCGTATTTACTTAGATTTGGGTTTGGTGTTTTTAGTTTAAGGATGCATTAGTCGCGTTGCGGCTAAGATCAACTTAAACGTTCGTTAAGGATACAATAGTCCTGTTTGGGGGCTAAGATCAACTTAACGTGATAATCCATTTAATATCTGGCCATCGGGACTCGTCACCTCTCTAACGTCGTTGAAGGATTACAACGGCAGATGTCAGAGGAGTTCAGAGATGTACCCTTGAACCAAGGTTGATTTGGAGTTTTATAGTCCGTTTGAATGTTTAAGGATACGTCAGCCGTGTTTGAAGGCTAAGATCAACTTAAACGGGATCGTTTAGATCCGGCAAAAGAGCATTTGGAGGCTCTATTGCTCCAGTTTAGGGACGTGGTGGTCCATATTCCAGTTTAGGGACATGGTGGTCCATCGCCAGTTTAAGGACGTTTCGGTCCATCGCCAGTTTAAGGACGTAATGGTCCATATTCCAGTTTAGGGACGTGGTGGTCTGTGTTCCAGTTTAGGGACGTAGTGGTCCGACATTAGTTTAAGGACGTTTCGGTCCAACATTAGTTTAAGGACGTTTCGGTCCACGAGTTTAAGGACCCCGCAGTCCATATTCATGTGTGGTCGTTGGGACCCGTCGCCTCTCTGACGTCGTTGAAGAATTACAACGAGAAGTGTCAGAGGAGTTCGGAGATGTACCCTCGAACCGGAGGTAAATTGATTTGAGAGAGAGAGCATTTATGCTCAGATCAATTTAATTTAAAGACTTACGGCCAGAATTGGGCTAAATCCAGTTGAAAATGTTCAACATTTTATTTATTTTTGGCCTGTTAGGCCTTTACTGGGGCTCTGCTCCTGTTTAATAATGCATAGCATTATTTATTTTATCAGGGCTGTGCCCACTTATATATGATGCAGAGCATCAGTCTTGCTTGGGCTCTGCCCTGTTTATTGCATTTTCAATTTTTGTTTGGGCTCTGCCCCCTTTCATTGTATTGCTATTTAATTCGGCCTACTAGGCCCCTCTGATTTGGGCCTGGCCCTTTAGTAAAATAAATGCATTGCATTATTCAGGCGCTTTGCGCCAGTCAAAGAGCGCAAGCGTCAGTCAAAAAGCGCAAGCGCTTATGGTGAGGACACGTGTCATGCTCTGGTGAGCGCAAGCGCAACAGCGCAGTGCGCTGCGCTAGTGCGCTGCGCTGTTGCGCTGTTTACACGTGGCGCGCTCTGGTGAGTTGCGCCAATTCTAGAGAGCGAAGCTCTATTTTAAGAGCGCATAGCGCAAATTATTCTGTAGCTGACACGTGGCACTCTCTCAAGAGCGCAACAGCGCAGTTTGGAAGTGCAAAGCACTAAGAATCTTTTAGATTCAAGGACAGAAGTGCCAAGCACTATTTTTACTTCTTGATCTAATTTAGATCAAGAAAAATAAGTTTTTCTTTTTATTTCAAGAACCAGAGGTTCATAAAAGTGCAAAGCACTATTCTTTTTATTTTTGTTGTTTTCTTGTTTTGAAGAACCAGTGGTTCATAAGAAGTGCAAAGCACTATTTATTATGTGAAGATCATTGATCTAGTTTTTAGATCAATGATCTACTAGAAGAAATTTCTTCTCCCTTGTGAAGGTTTTTACCTTTTTCTTGAAATTTTTTCTTTTTCAGAGTTCTCTCTGTTTGAAACTCTTGACTTTTTTCAAGAAAAATGTTCCTCTTTTGAATTGAGGCCTAGGGTCCTTTTTATAGTGCCCATAAATTAGTTAAATTTGTTAAAGAGATCTTTCTCTGAGTGATTTGGGGAATTTTCCCACCGTTGGATCTTTGATCCAAGGGCTTCTGCTTTGCAGAAGAAAATCTTCTTGTTTTAATAAGAACAGAAAAGATTTCTTAGAATTTTAATTCTGTTTGGCGCAGATGCCCCAGCGTGTGACACGTGTCGCGCAGCGCAAAGCGCAGCGCAACTGCGCTAGCGCATCTGCGCTGACACGTGTCGCGCAGCGCAGCGATTGTGCAACTGCGCTAGCGCATCTGCGCTGACACGTGTCGCGCAGCGTCCAGCGCAGCGCAACTGCGCTAGCGCATCTGCGCTGACACGTGTCGCGCAGCGCAGTGCTTGCGCAACTGAAGCGTTGCTTCCTTTAATAGAGCTTTGCTCTGATTGGGTGCGCCTTCTCGGGTGCTGCGTTGACGTATCAGCGCTTGACACATGGCGCGTTGCGCCCGGGATTTGAAGCGTTGCTTCATAATTTGAATTTTGAATTTTCAGCAGAGCTTTGCTCTGATTGGGGGAAACACCGGCGCTCCAAGGTTGCTATCAATGGAGAGTGGAGGTGTAGAAATGTCTCACTATATTTTTCTCTCATGTGACATGCTCAAATGAGCAACCCAAGAAGATGAAGAAGGAGGTGAGGAAACTAGTGGCATGAGCAACCAAGGAAATGGATAAGTCTCTCTAAGAGAGTGTATGAGTGTGTGAATCAATAATGGATGTGGATGGCATGTGGAGAAAAAAATGGATTAGTCATTTGCAACCATGCAACCAAAATATCTCATCCATTTTCCAAATAAAATATCAAGAGCTATGCCTCTCTACATGCCAAGCCATGCTTATGCCAACTCACCCCTCCATCTCATTTCCAAAATGATTTTCTAAAAAGGAAAATCATGTAATGAGGTGGCAATCTTCTAGAAGTAATTCTGTGTAAATACGGAATACAACCTGGTATACGTATCGAAATACATATACGCATATTCGTACAAAAATACGAATAGCCAAGAGAGAAAATGAATAGTGAACAATAATACTAGAATACACATATAAAAATATATATATAAATTATTAAATCAAAACCTGATTTAATAATCCGGCTTAATCCTAAACCGCTAGTATTATCAACCGTCCTATTAAAGTCTGTGTAGCCTGTACACATTTAATCGGACACCTGTATGTACCAACATACGTCATCTATACCATATCGCCTGAACCGTGAAAATCCTCTGTGTGAGACTCTAAAGTCTCGTCAATACGCTGGCAGTGGGTTTAACCACAAGCACGTCAGCGGCACTAGCTGTACGTAATGGCTATCTAGGTATTGAGCGAAAAGAAGGCCGACGAGCAAACTCATCTAAACCCCTACTAGGCCTGTTCGTGACAATCTCCGTACAGTCTGATCTGTTCATCTAAGAGTATCGCATATCGAGTCTAGAGGGGTGGATAAAGTCAAACCCCTAATAATGTGACATTTCGTGTCGGTATAAAACCCATCACCACTTGAGAAACTACTGATCCTAGATCAGTAATTCTCGACTACATTGGCCAAGGATTTCTGGTGATGGCCACTCGTGCACTGTGCGACGTTAACCCCTAATACCGGGAGAGACGAATCCCCGACGATCCACTCACTGCCTCCATGTGGCTCTGGACTGTACCCAACTAAAACCTGTTTGCATGAATCCTTTGAGCCGTGGTAGGGTAGTAATCAAAACACTGTGGGAACTCACACGAGACAAATGACGATCTCAGGTCAACAGACTAACCTGTACTCATGTCACCTGGGAACTGCTATCTGACAATAGGTATAATACCAACTAGCATGTTCCTTGCGAGTCCGTCCGGTATACTCATAACCCAATGAGCACCTGTATACTATCTTAGGTGACTAACTGACACCAATGGCTTGTGAGACCAGCCACCGCCCCTCATCGGGGTCTCGATAAGTATACACTAGTCTACTCTGGAGTATCGATGCCGAGTCTCGATACTCTCTCGACTAGGGACATTTAAGGATGTGCTTATAGACCACCCAGTTCCCACGTATATGATCGCCATCATAATGCTGGTAGTCAAACATGAATCCTATGGGCTCTATCAACATGTAATAGTGATCTGTAATACCACCTAATGCTGTACATGATGATAAAAACAAATCAGATAGTATACTATCATCTCGAGTAAGATTGTTCTACCGGTATAGGTCTTCTCTCAATCATCACAATCGCATGCATGCGATTTAATAATTGACTTGAGGGTACTATAGCCAACACTTTCACGATGGCTGCCCCTAGGTGTTTGCTAAAAGTCTTCTCAAGTTCCTTAGTCCCTTCTGCAGTGGTTACTCCCAGGTGAGGTTGTCTTGAATGGGTTTTCTTCTCTTTTGTGTGTATCAAACGACAAATCAAATGGAGATATAGAGGTCATTTTGATGTTGTGTGGAGAGGAGAATTTGCTATGCTTTGATGTTGGGCTTGGCTAAAACTATTGGAATTTGTACTCTTTTTTTCTCTCGCAACCTAGTCCCTGCTATTGGAAGCAAAATAGCACCCCTGCTATTAGATCCTATGGTACATATGTAGGGTTCCTAGGCACACTCAAGAGGTTCAACAAGGCATCAACCATGCCAAAATCAAATTTTACAAGTGCCGAGAAACCCTAATGCGAGATCGTAAACTAGAGGTAAGGCGAAACTAAAGCAAGTTAACAACTTAACTACTAAGTGAACGGAAATACAACCTTTGTAGATCCGGTCCTCCACCTCCATAGCTCCGTGACGATGTCCCTTCGCTGCGATCATCGGATCCTAGACTCTCGCGGTGGTTTCATCGGAGAAAAGATCGGGCTAGGTCGTTGACTTCGATGCCGAAGATGATCTACGTCGAGACAACTCAAGATTAAGCTCCAACTTCACCAAGTCATGAAACTTATGAAGAAAACACCCTATACTACATGGCAAGTGGTAGAGGATGAAGAAATAGGAAGTGGGTTCACTTTGGATTTGGGTTTCTCACTTGGATTCATCACTTGAATATTTCTAGCAAAGCTATTCTTTCTTCATCAAGGAGAAGAAGAAGAAAGAAAAGGAAAAAAAATGAATTATCCAAATAGAAAATCAAGCGATGCCTTATCATAATGCAACCATGGGTTAGTAAACTCATGTAGAGAATAAACTAGGGTTTAGGTAATGGTTAGCTTTAGGAAAGAAACAAAATGGTCAAAGCTTTTCAAAGCTTTTCAAAGCTTTTCAAAGCTTCATGAAGCTTCAAGTATGAAACAAGATAAGCCACCATTTTATTTCTTGCCATAATAAATAAATAAATAAATAAATAAATAACACCTTAACCATTAACCTAAACTATGGTTTAAAGCATGCACACCCAAGTTTGCATGTATCATCAAACATGATACAATCTTGTGCACAAAAATATATCACATATACAATGTGTACAAACAAGTGAGAAAAACATCTTAAGTGAACCAATATTAGTTAATGTAAAGTAATATATCAAATATATAATTATACATTAAATCATTAAATCAACACTTGACTTAATGATCCGGTCATATTGTATATAACCGACTAATATCAATAGCAACAACTTATCGAATCACCATTTGATCCGATAACCCGGCTATATCGCATATAACCGATCAATGTCACATATCGCGAGAATATAATACAGTATCACATACTGGTATTATTCTCGGTCCCGCACATATCTCATATGCGCTCCTATTTCGTTTCGCTTGAGCCAGAAAACCTCTGTGTAGGACTCTAAAGACTCGTCAATACGCCGGCAGCAGGTGATGATCATATCAAACACTCACAAGCAGCAAGCGGTCTGCTAAACGTAACGGCCACCCGGGTATTGAGCGATCAGAAGATCAACGAGCAAGCCCGCTCACACTCCTGTGAATCCAACGAGCAACACTTACCGTACAGTCCGGTCTGTTCGTCTGATATGTCGCATATCTCGCCTAGGGGTAGTAAACGTCAGACCCCAATAGCTCGATAAGTCGTGTCGATATGAGGTCTATAACAGTTCGAGAAACTACTGGTAACACTTACCAGTAAATCTCAGCAACCCTGGCCAGGGATTTCCGGTTATAGCCAATCGAACACAGCGCAACATCAACTCCCTATACCGGGAGAGACGAATCCCCTCCTATCACTCATTGCCTTCATGTGATTCGGGACTGTACCCAAAAACCACCGTTTTGCACGCCCTCTTGGACGTGGTAAGGTGGAAATCAAAGCACAGTGGGAATCACACAAGACTCTATGACGATCTCGGGTCTACAGACTAACCTGTACCAGTGTCACCAGAGAACTGCCATCTGACGTAAGGTATAATACTATCTGGGAGTTCTCGGCGAGTCCGTCCAGTGTACCCAGTCTCCACTGAGCACCCGTATATCATCTCTGATGTCAAACACCAATGGATATGGGATCATCCATCGCCCATCTGTATGGGTCGAGAAGGTATACGCTAGTCTACTCTGGTATATCGATGCCCCGTCTCGATACACCCACGACTAGGGACCTTGAAGGATGTACTTATGGACTACCATGTCCCCACTAGTATGATCGGCATCATAGTCCAGGTAGTCAAGTACACATACTAAGGGCTTTACCAACATGTAACAGAGAGACAATCAGTGTACACGTTAAGGTAAAGAGCAACCAGATAGCATACTATCATGTCGAGCAAGAAAGTCCTCCCTATATATGTCCAAGCATCCACTACAATATACATCCTATGTATAGTAATGGCCTCTAGGGCATACATATAACTAACAATCTCCCACTTGTACTAGGGCCATCTGATAGCAGTGGTTGTAGTATCTCATACTCAACCATCCCATAAAAGTCTCTCTCTGGGAAAAGGCCTTTGTGAGTGGATCCGCCGTGTTGTCCTCTGAGTCTGTTCTCCTAACCTCGATCACCCTGGAGATCCTCCATCTCCATGATCAGGTGATACTGCCTTAGAATATGTCTGGATCGCTGATGGGACAGGAGTTCCTAGGCATAAGCCACAACTCCATTGTCTCACAATGGGAGGAACGAAGTTCATCTTATGAACTAATATACATCCAGACTGCCTCTTTGGTAGCATCTTAAGTAGCGATGTATCCAGCCTTTATCGTCTAGTATGCCACGGTATCTAGCTTGGAACTCTTCCAACATACCGTCCCTTTACTGAGGGTAAAGACAATGCCTGTGACTGGCATTCAGTCGTCCTTATCACCCTGGAACCTTTCCAGTGATTCTCCCCAGGATCTATTGATACCATCTCACTACAACTAGTGAGAATCCTAACATCCATTTAGATCTATCTCATAGATCCAAAACCCAGGATTTAGTAGGTATCACTTTGATCCTATGTGGAGAATCTTTGTGATAAGCGGAGATTGATCGAGCGTAGCATAGGAAACTCCTTCCCTATCAAGAGTATGTCATCCACGTACTTTATGAGGATCGCCACCATACTCCCTACTACCTTTTTGTATATACAAGGTTCATCTACCATTTTGATGAAGTCAAACTATTTGACTACTACATCAAAATAGATGTTCCAACTCCGCGATGCCTGCTTTATCCTATAAAGCATCTTGTACACGTTTCCGCTGCTCCCACTGTTTACAAAGCCCTCTGACTGTGTACTTATAGACTCTCTCTTCTAAAATATCATTTAGAAGAGCAGTCATGACACCCAACCGCCAGATATCGTAGTCATGGTATGTAGCCGTGGCAAGTAGGATCCGGATGGACTTAAGCATAGCCACTGGAAAAGGTTTCATTATTATCCACGCCTGGTCGATGATGAAAACCTTTAACATGTCTAGCTTTGAAAGTCTCAACTTTTTCATCTACACCAAGTAATCTTCTCAAAATATACTTTCTCCTGATGGGGATTTATCCCTTCAGATATAGCAACCAAAGTCCATACTTTGTTGGTGTATAAGGATTCCATCTCAGATCACTAAGCATCCAGCCATTCTTATAGAGTCCCTACTCTCGATGGCCTGCTCGAAACTAGTTGGGTCATCATCTCATGATGCAATCCTCGCTCCCACTGTCATCGAGAAACCGAAGTATCTCTCAGGCGGATGAGGAACCCTACTAGATTGGCGGAGAGGCTGAGGTTCGTTGGTAACTATTGAATTCTTTGGTTTTATCAAATCATCAACTGCAGTTTGTATAGCTGGAACCTTTCCAGTTCTACAGAACTGACCTTGCCTCGATCTTGTCCGGATTTTGCTTTTGATATAGGCCGGACAATCCCAAATCTTAACTTACTTAAGAGATAGGCTCTTCCTATACCGTATCTTATATGGAGTGGTAGGCACTGATTTGATTCGAACCTATTCAATAGGTATGCAACTTCATAAGTGCATAACTCCCAAAAAGAAATAGGAAACTCAGTAGTACTCATCATAGAGCACACCATATCACATAGGGTGCTATTGCTCCATCCCGATATACCATCGTGCTATGGTGTATACGGAGGAGTAATACTGAGAGAGAATCTCATTCTCCTTTAGAATAGTCCAGGAATTCTAAGCACTAGTATTCTCCTCCCTGATCACATCAAAGGACATAATACTTATACCCGTATTGGTTCTCTACTTCTAAATCATATTCTGTGAATATCTCAAAAGGTTCGGACTTGTGTTTCAACAGGAACATATGTCTGAATCTTGAGAGATCATCAGAGAACGTAATGAAGTATAAAGAACCGGTCCTGGCATGTACAGACAGGGGACCTTACATACATCATCATGTATCAGTCCCAAGATTTTACTAATTCTTTCTCTGTTTCCAATAAACAGAGCTATGGTTATCTTATCTTTATTTTTGTGACATGACTGGAAAGTTTCACAAGATGTAAATTCAAACTCTTTTAAATATGCATCTAAATGTAACTTTAGCCAGTCGGGTCGCATTGATATGACCTAGTCTACAATGCCACAAGAAGGATTCGTTCATTTCTGAACTCTTCCTCTTGTGTGTGTTCTGTATACTAAGAACTGTAGTTTGATTTAGAACGTCAATGCTTTTAGATAACGTGCCTGAATCGATCAACTTTTGATATAGGAAATGTTCAAAACATTATCCAACAATACAAAATTTTATTATTTCTTTACTAATAAAGAGACTGTTATGATTTTGTATGTCAGGTTTGGTATCTAACAGCATTTGTTCAGAATCAATGTACTGGTAATACAGGGTGACAGTGACCAACAGACTTGGCTGCAGCACTTGCACCGTTTTTTGTCTCATGAAACTTATCACCCGTTCTCAGTTCTCTACCTTATCTGTAGCCCTATGTAACATATTACATATCTGGGATCCTGATTCGGTATCAAATACCCAGGACGCAGAGGATACTGAGAAACAGTTCTTTGTAATGAACACACCCGAATGAGATGCATCATATGCACTTTCTTCGTTTGGGCGGTATAGGAATTCAGGTATTCCTCTATTTCCTGCTTTGTATTATAACAATTATAAGTTGGAGTGGGACCAACGTTCCCCAGCTCAGTATAACAAGCGGGTTCGGTCAATACATCCGTATTATTATCTTGATTAAGGCGTAATATGGTCGCTACCTGGAGAGAGAGAGAAGAAAACACTCAGCGTATGCTCTTGCAAGATCAAATTTGTTATTATTTTATCTAATCAGGATGGCTCCCATTGTTTTTATCAAATCTTCCTTCAAACCCTAAAAGGAAAGACTAGCCGGGATTAATTACACACTACAAGTTCGCCAATCTTTCAGACAGGCCAGTGTCAGTACTTTGAGGGAGGTCCCCCGTGCTTTCGCACGAACCTAATTAATGTAAACCTCGTTTTCCCAGAGGCGTAACCTCGTTAACACCTTTCTAGACACCTACTTGATCGGCTAATTGTAATGTGTAAAACTCTTCCAGGAGTAACTCTTACTCGCAGCGGGTATCGGGATCCAACTATCTCATAGAAGGTATGCAATCTCATTGCAAATTTCAACACTTGAAATTCCCGACAATTTTGCCCCAAGCCTCCTTTGACCTTGACAAAGGCCAACAAATCATAGGCTGCTAGTCAAGTTCAACCCGCCATTTCTTGATTGAATTAAACCCACCCGCACGACCCTTGACAAAGGCCAATAAGGTCGCACGACTACCCTAACCCAATCTGCATCATATGCATAAGCAGATAAGCACCAGTCAGCTACCGCACACTACGCCTTGACAAAGGCTAACAAACGCAGCACGAATACTAACTACTACTTATCTGAAATGACGGGGGGCTACGACAGGTTTTTCTGAAAACCTATTGCGTAATGAACTTGATATCGTTGTAGAATCAAATGATTTTAAAATGGAGTGTTTTTGAGGCTTTTCTAGTTTTGCTAAAGGGGTCACTCCCGGTGAAGGGATCGTCGGCCCTTTCCTCGTCGAATGAGGTGCGAGATATATTATATATATCACTGTGCAAAGCAGAAACTATAGAAGCAATCAAAAGACAAACCGAGAGTTGTAGCATCTGCCAGTTATTGCTAAAGGGGTCACTCCCGGTGAAGGGATCGTCGGCCCTTTCCTCATCGAATAAGGTGCAGGATATATCATATATACCGCTGTGCAAAGCAAGAACTGTAGCTACCTGTTTTATTTTTGAAATTCGATTCCACAACATCTTAGGTTTCTTTTTCTTTCATTAATCATATTAATGAAGTCCCATCATTTAAGCACCTAAACATCACAGATAAATATAACGTACGCTTATGCCAGCCGCATTCGCCTCGATGTCCCGTCTGCACCGTTAGGTTAGGTAACTAACGCCAGAGCGAGGCAGGGCTAGCGCGGGTGTAAAACATAAGCAACGTCTATATAATATATCATATATACTATATACAATATCTATCTGAGTAAATCACATGATCACATCACAGATAACGCAGCAGAAAATATCATATGAAATATTGGATATACTAGGACGTCCGTGTTTTCAATACGAGCCAGTATAAAACACGGATTCCACGGTCGCGATGAATAGCCAAAACCCATACCCTTAGACCCCTACGAGAGCGGCAAGCAACCCTACCAATTCTAGAGTTAGGAGACCCGGACTCGACTCCTCGAGTTGGTCTCCCACTGGACTCCAGAACCCGGTTACTTGTGCCTTCCT
The DNA here is from genome assembly GCA_030015575.1 of Agapanthus africanus. Lineage (NCBI taxonomy): Eukaryota > Viridiplantae > Streptophyta > Magnoliopsida > Asparagales > Amaryllidaceae > Agapanthus > Agapanthus africanus. The sequence continues at coordinate 749,035,091 of CM057340.1, read as the reverse complement.
CCTTGGGTCTATCCTAGTGCGGAAAAGTAAATAATATATAAAGGGTGACATCTTTCGCAACCTGAAAGTACCCCAATAAAAGAATATTACATACAAGTTTTTACATGAATGAAAATGAAAAACACTTATCTCACATAAAAACCCCCCGGCTATTCAAACACGACGATCTAATATAACATATCCAGCAACACATAACATCATATGTCATCAACGTAAGTAAATATGCGCATCCCAATTATCGTTGACATATAGCAACGAAACCGACGATATCACATATTACACTTACGGTCGCAGAAAAGAAAGTGTAAAACTACAACAGTTGGAATCTGCAACCTCTTTAGATATCGCATGCCTAAACAAATGAATTTCTTAGACATCGCATGCCTAACAATTATAAACCCCGCATTTTAGTCTCATTATCGAAAACTCTTTTCAATATCAAGTCGGGCAATTCAACAAGATTCCCGACATCCTGATCGAATGCTCGTCGCAAACTTAAGTAGACTGCTGCACCCCTGATGCCGCCGATGAAGTGCACCAAGGCGGAACACCGCTGCCGCGAGCACCCGAACGGATGCTTTCGGCGACGGGGTTCTCCTACAGTCACTTGGTCGGGGCTATGGAGTGAGGCTGTCTATTAAGTTTACCCGGCGAGTATCCGCGTACGCTACGTGATTACGATGGACTTTCGATCACATCAAAATTCCGTGGCAACCGATCAAGTGAGACTAAACTGCTAGATTTATAACATTCATTCAGTTATCTCATAACTACTTGTGAATTCCAATTATTGTATCACATTCCGGATAAATAGAAAATGTCAAACTTTCCGATCGAACACCCAAGTTTTCCCGAAACAGCTCAACACATGAAACAAGTTTAAAAACATTCACTTCATGCCTCAGTACCAACGGTCCAGCCGTAGAAGGGTCAAGCCAACGCCTCACATGTGGCACGTCGTACTGCCCCAAACCCTAAGGTTCAAAGGGCCGTTCAAGACGGTCACATAATCGAGTTAAGGTTTGTTGTCTTTTAGAGGATCCATCGCGTTACTTGCATTACTTAGAACATTCTTAAACTACGGAAAAATCCAACACTTGGAAATTTCCCGGCAGGGGAAAAAGTGGGTATTTATATCCGGTCGAACTTTTTAACAGTTTCTAAAATATCCGGAAAAACATAAACGAAGTTAAATTATCCGATCAAATTAACGAGTCCCCAATAAAACCCTAGAAAACTCAACACTTGAGTGGAATTAAAAAATTCCCATAAAAAATTGCCAAGAAAGGACCTAAAAATAAATATATGAAATTTCAGGGACTAAGTCCATATTTTGGCCGTGGAACCGCCCCAAACCCATGGTTTCGCCGCGGTTCCGCAGTCAAATTATTGACTTAGTGGACCGTACTTCAATGTAATTCTTATTTTTTCCTGATTGTTTTTCTGAGAATTTTTAATTCACAAAAATCCACTGTTTTGAAAAATGTACAGAGAAGGGTTTTGTCGGGGTTTACGGGTTCGATCGTACTTCTAACTTCGTCTACACTTCGCCTAAAGCTCTAGCTAGACTCTGATACCACTGTAGGGTTCCTAGGCACACTCAAGAGGTTCCATAAGGCATCAACCATGCCAAAATTAAATTTTACAAATGCCGAGAAACCCTAATGCGAGATCGTAAACTAGAGGTAAGGCGAAACTAAAGCAAGTTAACAACTTAACTACTAAGTGAACGGAAATACAACCTTTGTAGATCCGGTCCTCCACCTTCATAGCTCCATGATGATGTCCCTTCGCTGCGATCATCGGATCCTAGACTCTCGCGGTGGTTTCATCGGAGAAAAGATCGGGCTAGGTCGTTGACTTCGATGCTGATCTACGTCGAGGCAACTCAAGATCAAGCTCCAACTTCACCAAGTCATAAAACTTGTGAAGAAAACACCCTATACTACATGGCTAGTGGTAGAGGATGAAGAAATAGGAAGTGGGTTCACTTTGGATTTGGGTTTCTCACTTGAATTCATCACTTGAATATTTCTAGCAAAGCTATTCTTTCTTCATCAAGGAGAAGAAGAAGAAAGAAAAGGAAAAAAATGAATTATCCAAATAGAAAATCAAGTGATGCCTTATCATAATGCAACCATGGGTTAGTAAACTCATGTAGAGAATAAACTAGGGTTTAGGTAATGGTTAGGTTTGGGAAAGAAACAAAATGGTCAAAGCTTTTCAAAGCTTCATGAAGCTTCATGTATGAAACAAAATAAGCCACCATTTTATTTCTTGCCATAATAAATAAATAAATAAATAAATAAATAAATAACACCTTAACCATTAACCTAAACTATGGTTTAAAGCATGCACACCCAAATTTGCATGTATCATCAAACATGATACAATCTTGTGCACAAAAATATATCACATATACAATGTGCACAAACAAGTGAGAAAAACATCTTAAGTGAACCAATATTAGTTAATGTAAAGTAATATATCAAATATATAATTATACATTAAATCATTAAATCAACACTTGACTTAATGATCCGGTCATATTGCATATAACCGACTAATATCAATAGCAACAACTTATCGAATCAACACTTGATCCGATAACCCGGCTATATCGCATGTAATCGATCAATGTCACATATCGCGAGAATAGAATACAGTATCACATACTGGTATTATTCTCGGTCCCGCACATATCTCATATGCGCTCCTATTTCGTTTCGCTTGAGCCAGAAAACCTCTGTGTAGGACTCTAAAGACTCGTCAATACGCCGGCAGCAGGTGATGATCATATCAAACACCCACAAGCCGCAAGCGGTCTGCTAAACGTAACGGCCACACGGGTATTGACCGATCAGAAGATCAATGAGCAAGCCCGCTCACACTCTTATGAATCCAACGAGCAACACTTACCGTACAGTCCGGTCTGTTCGTCTGATATGTCGCATATCTCGCCTAGGGGTGGTAAACGTCAGACCCCAATAGCTCGATAAGTCGTGTCGATATGAGGTCTATAACAGTTCGAGAAACTACTGGTAACACTTACCAGTAAATCTCAGCAACCCTGGCCAGGGATTTCCGGTTATAGCCAATCGAACACAGCGCAACATCAACTCCCTATACCGGGAGAGACGAATCCCCTCCTATCACTCATTGCCTCCATATGATTCGGGACTGTACCCAAAAACCTTCGTTTTGCATGCCCTCTTGGACGTGGTAAGGTGGAAATCAAAGCACAGTGGGAATCACACAAGACTCTATGACGATCTCGGGTCTACAGACTAACCTGTACCAGTGTCACCAGAGAACTGCCATCTGACGTAAGGTATAATACCATCTGGGAGTTCTCGGCGAGTCCGTCCAGTGTACCCAGTCTCCACTGAGCACCCGTATATCATCTCTGATGTCAAACACCAATGGATATGGGATCATCCATCGCCCATCTGTATGGGTCGAGAAGGTATACGCTAGTCTACTCTGGTATATCGATGCCCCGTCTCGATACACCCACGACTAAGGACATTGAAGGATGTACTTATGGACTACCATGTCCCCACTAGTATGATCGGCATCATACTCCAGGTAGTCAAGTACACATCCTAAGGGCTTTACCAACATGTAACAGAGAGACAATCAGTGTACACGTTAAGGTAAAAAGCAACCAGATAGCATACTATCATGTTGAGCAAGAAAGTCCTCCCTATATATGTCCAAGCATCCACTACAATATACATCCTATATATAGTAATGGCCTCTAGGGCATACATATAACTAACAACATACTCATCCAAAATCAAAATCAACGGTTAAGATTTGTGTAAATCAAGGGGCTATGCGTATTGGTGTATCCTACGTGCTTTGCATGTAGGATGTGTAGTCGAGATGGGAGCAGAGCACCTCCGCTATTTTTTTCCTAATAGCAGGGACTCTTTTTCCCTTTGCCAATGATGAGCATGAGCTGTCTGATCAATTCATTTACAAAGATGAAATTTTCATACTATTTTATTTGTCTTTGACTCTACAATTGAATATTTTTCTTTGCCCAAACTATTTGGAATGTACTGTCTCAAACTTCTTTATTTCGCATTACAGTTACCAATTTTGACAAGAAGAATATGGGTTTGAAGAAGCATGATTGGAGATTTTACGAATTACTATTGAGAATGATGTGGAATGAGAGGGTTTTAATTTGCATGTCGTCGCAGAGCAATATGAGAGTGAGAGAGAGAGAAGGAGGGAGGGAGGGATGAGGAGGAGGTACAAAAAGAAGGAGAATGAGGAGGGACCGGGGTGATTGAAAACAGGGGTTGTTTTAATTATTTAACAGAAACCCCCTCGTGGTTTAGGGGATTATCCAAAAACCCCTTGATGGTTCTGCCGTTAGATAAAAAAAACCTATAGTTTATAATCGTTATCCAATACCCACTTCGATCGTTAAAACACACTTTTAAGTGGGCATGTGATCTTACGTGACCTATTTAATTTTTTAAAATTCCCCTTTTACCCTTCTTCTTTATTATACCAGCTTCTTCCCAAATTGATTCTCCTTCATTTCTCTGGTTTCATGATCATCGATTCGGACAACAGTGGAGAAATGTCGGCGAGCTCCTCGAGAAGAAGATCCAGCAGCCCAGCGGAGAGTTCGAGTATCGAGGACGATGTATTCTACTGCATCTGCGGCTTGAGATCACTGCTCAGGGTTGCAGCCACCGTAGAAAACTCAGGCAGGAAATTCTTTGGCTGCTACTACTGCCCTAAGAGGTGTCCATTTTTTAAGTGGGTAACTTCTGATACGAGAGGAAGAGACAGTCGAATACTTCATGATTGTGTCTTGGAGTTGGAGAGACAATTGATAATGGCTACAACGTACACTGAAGTGCGCATAGAGACGCTGTGGAAGCTCTAGATGTTCCAATTAACAGAGTAATTCCAACCACCTCATGCATAACTAATCAGGCTTGGTTGGTTATGGTATTGTTTGTAATAGTTGTGATCATGTTGTTGATTCATTTACTTGAGAGGATCAACAGGTTAATTTTTAATGTAGAATGAATGAGTGTTGTAGCAAATTTTTGTCAATCGATGATGTGTTTTGGTATGTAATTTGTTTTGGAAAGAAATGTGGATTTTCTTGTGCCAAATGTATGTAAATGGAGGATTGTGTTTACACTGTGTTTGTGTGTATGCAAAAAAGAAATGATGAGATTTTCTTGTGATGTTTATAATGTGTTTGTGTAAATGCCTATAAGTGATTATTAGCAGTTGATTTCTTCTTTTTTTGGTGTAAATACATAAGAGAGAGGGTGAGATTTTCTTCGATGAATATCTGGCTTTGTTAAAGTGGCATTTGCATCAGCATAATATGCAGCATCAGCATGGCAACATTAAACTTGAAATCTGGAGCAAATATATGGCATTATTGGTAAAAGGAGGGCATCGCCAGCAGCAATGGGAAGCAGCAGGAGCAACAACAATGGCAAGTAGCAGCCGCAACATACAAGGTAGTAAACACATATATTTGCTTGTCTCAAAGGAGCAGCATCAGCAGCATACAAAACAACACATATATGAAACATACAATATAATAAACACAGATACAAGCTTCAAGTAAAGGAACACATATGAGAATATAACTTTAGCTTGACTCAAAATAGTAAACATGCATACAACAATTTAAAAGAACACAAAAATTAGAGTACTAATGAGTACAAAACATATAACAATTCCAGAACTGACACATAATTGTTTAACAACCCAAAACAAAAAAGATAGTCTAATTGTTTAACCTCTGACAACTCAACATCATTGTCTAACAACTCCAATCACAACATTGGTTAAGAACTGACAAAAACACATTGTTTAATTAATACACACAACCAATAATCTCCTGCTCATCTTAGTAGAAAAATTTTCATTTCCATGAAAACAGAATACTACATACACCCTCTGCAATTAGCAGCTTTTGCCAAATATATCTCTTGCATTCCTATCCCTTCAAATCATCTCTTGCATTTTTCACTATTTTCCTTCTAGGTGTCAGCTACAAAACAAAACATATAGATGAACATTGAATCAGACTTGAAGCAATGAATGTATTATAGCACTCAAATTGGTGAAATGTGATAATATAGTTAGCCAAATATATCAACTGAAAATGAAATAATACAACACAAATGTAAGGATACATACCTTTGGTTGTCTTGTTTGTGATGACACTCCACTTCCACCAACACCCAAGCTTCCCATCATTCTGCTGCTACTTTGGCTGCCAATGTCTTGGACATTAGGAGTAGACCGCCCCACTGAAAATACAGATGCCTGATTTGGTGCCTGAGAGCTTGACTCTCCAAATTTACTGAAATTCAGGCAAGACGTTTGTCTTCCCGGTTTCATAAATGTGCAAAGGTCTATACAGATTCCAGCTTCAAGAAACAGATAGCAAAACTGAAAACCAAAAATCCTAAAACCCATGAGTGGCTCATGAAGCCTATAAAACATATATTCTCCACATACATTTCTTTTCTGCTCTCTTTTGACAGACACCTATTACCCTATCACGTTCATTCTTTACATAACTCACTGCATAATCTCTGACAAGTGCATCTTTCTGAAGTGCCAATCTAAACTCAGTTGCATTTGCAAACTGATCCCTCTTTGCCAATTCTATGTGATCAGTATGCTCCTCCATATCAAACTCTTTAAACCTAGCCTTAGAATTGGAATTATTGTCATCATCATCCAATGACATTAGATCATCACTATCTCCATAATCTGACTTCACCTCAACTTTAGGAAAGCCACCAATATCCAAATCAACATTTGCATTTGGAATTTCTTCATCACTTTCTTCTGATTGAACTGTGGAAGGGGCTTTACCATGTCTTCTAGTGTGTGTTTGATGCTTCTGTGTAGCCTCTGGCCCAGCTGATGTCTCAGGCATCTGTCTTGACTCATCATTATCAAGGTTTACAAAGACTGGATCAGTAGTTGGAGTTGGTTTCTTTAATTTCTGAATCCTAGGTAATCTCTTCATGATAGTTGTGGCTGACTTACTAACATAAGATCAAAAATTTATGTTACATATTAGAAAAGAAAGACAACTTCAAAATTAAAATTGAAGAGAAAAAATATATTGCATTTCCCATTAACACAAAATAATGAATGCTTACTTTCTTTCTGGAGTTAGAGTTAGAGTAGAAACAGTGGCATGGGCATCTTTCTTTGTAGACTTTGTTGCATTGGTTCTTAGTTTTAGTGGGTCAGGGATGCTTTAGATAATCTAACACAAGTTCAAAATACATAATTAAACACACAACAACATAAACACACACTAATTAAGCACACAACAAGATAATCATTTACCTCTGTTTTTCTTTAGAGGGGGGTCAGAGCAGCAGATTTCCTAGGAGAAGTTTCAGATTGTCTAGCACAACTTTCAGATCACCAATGGTTAATTTCAAATTTCAATTACCACATATTATATAATCACACAACCTGAACACTTACTTTTGTTTTTCTGTATAGGGTCTTGTCACAGCAGCATCTTTTCTAGTACCTATTTCAGATATTCTAACACCAGTTTGAGATTTCCTAGCACAAGTATAGAATTAACAAGTTTCAGATTTCCTAGGACAAGTTTCAAATTTCAATAAACACATGCTGATACTAACACACAAAATGAACACTTACTTTTGTTTTTCTGTATAGAGTGTTATCACAACAACATATTTCCTATTACCTGTTTCAGATTTCCTAACACAAGTATAGAGTTGAGCAAGTTTCAGATTTCCTATCATATACATTATTGAATTTCAATTATCATATGCTAATTAATCAAACAAAACGACACTTATTTGTGTTTTTCTTTAGAACTTGGTGTCACAGTAGCAGATTCCCTATCCCAAGTTTAGAATTGAAGAGCATGCTAACATTATTGAATTTCAATTATCACATGCTAATTAATCAAACAAAATGGCACTTGCTTATGTTTTTCTTTAGAACTTGGTGTCACAGCAGCAGATTCCCTACCACAAGTTTAGAATTGAAGAGCGGACCAACATTATTGAATTTCAATTATCACATGCTAATTAATCAAACAAAATGACACCTACTTATGTTTTTGTTTAGAACTTGGTGTCACAGTAGCATATTCCCTATCACAAGTTTAGGATTGAAGAGCATGCCAACATTATTGAATTTCAATTATCATATACTAATTAATCAAACAACATGACACTTGTGTTTTTCTTTAGAACTTGGTATCACAACAATATATTCCCTAGCACAAATTACAATTAAAGAGTATGCCGATATTTTTGAATTTCATTAATGAATACTAAATAATCAAACCAAAAGAGTCACTTACTTTTTTTGTCAAATGGTGGTGTCGAGGCAGCATATTCCCTATGACGTATTAAAATTAAAGGATTATTAGTTATTATTTAGTATTCAACCTGTAACAATACATATGAATATACGTGATGATACTTACTTTGGTGTTTCTATAAGGACTGTTGTTGTGTGCTGGGCCTCTACTGGAGACAAAATGTCACGCCCCGCTTCTCAGTAGACGGAAACGGTGACGTGGCAAGCCCGCGACATATTTATCTAGAGAAGCTCATTCCCTAAATAAATATACTAAGCGTATTGAAAAAATAATACACAATGCAAGAATAAATAGAGACTGTAAAAATTTTTCAACAAACATTTTTTTTTACATTCAACTTTCAATATTTACAAGTACATACGTTTATGATGGAAAGTAAATACAATAATAAAAATGCTTAAAAAATTGGCATACATAAGCCGAATAAAAGTGAAGGTAGGCTAATCCTATAGAGCAATCCTGTTGTAGTCCCCCTTGATGGCTTCCACTTCCTCCGTCTCGACCGTATCTGACGAATATTTCAAGAGAAGAAAAGTGGATGGAATGCCCGTCAACGAACTTGCGCTCGGTAAGCCCCAAAGATAAGTACGAGTAAAGAAAATGACAAATATAGAATATATAGATAACGAGTAAGAGTATATGTTCATGGGTGAATATGTAATATAGGTCTCTATATGGTCACTATGTTAACGTTAAGTTCCAAGTGTGAATGTCAATACAGTCGTAGAAGTATTCACGAGCTCAAGAGTGGGGCCCCAGGAGAAGGGAAACACGGGCCCATTTCATGTGTTAGCATCGGGCTCTAGACTGTGGATGAGGCAACCCGACCGATATTCGAGTAAAAATAAAAAAAGAGGTTAATACGGGACTCCTGAACCTCCGTTGGATTCACACAAGAAACTATCCCAAGCATCCTGAATATAATATATTATAACTGGTTAATATACTTACTTGATTCGATCGATTGATTAACATGTCTTGATCGAGACTATAGATTGCAAAAGGTGTAGAATGTAGTCGAGTGAGTCGAGAAATATGCGAGTCATAACAAGTGCAATCTTGATTCGAGTCAAGTTGGTTCAAGTAGATTGGGTTCGCGTTCATGTTCGAGTTCGAGTTCAAATTTATGTTCGAGTTTAGATTCGAGTTTAAGTCTTTTCATGTGAATTGATGTAAATTGTTAAAAATCTTATGTTCGGGAGAAATCGGCAACTGCTGCACATGGAAGGCAGGATTTGTGTCTTTTTTCAAGACATTTTCCATTTGATAACTCCATTAACTTGTCTAATCTGAATAGACAAGCACTTACTTTCTCCGGCTCCCCGAGCCTCAAAAGAAATGGTACCGCTTAAGCTTATATTAATCTAGAGTCCTTAATATTGTTTGTTTACATTGTTTTATTCCTCGAGGGGGTTTCATGAAAAATAAATTAATATTGTTTAAAAATAACCTCGAGGGTGATTTGTAATGGTTAGGATTTTTATGAACATTTATTTTAATTGTTAGGGTATTTTAGTGATAAAAACTTAGCTTTTAAAAGTTTATGGTATTTTTTATGAAAACCAGCTCGTTTGGTAACTTGATGGTATTTTATTAAAATTCAAATTTTTATTTTGAAAATATAGTTTCATAATATTTTTATTTGAAAATACGAATTTATAGTTTTATATAATTTTCCAAAATTTAATATTTATTTAGAAAAGTCGTATTTCTTAAAAACGTATTTTTAATTTCTTTCGAGACCGAATACTCCGTAAGAAATCTGCATCTCACTCTACTGTCCCAAAGATGTGCGATAATCCGCATCATCTATTAGCGGGTCCCCTGACGAGGGTTGTAGAGGCGTAATCGCCAAGAATTACAAAATACCGATTAAAAGAAACCCGTTTTGAAAAGGCCTGGTATTTTAATGAAAAAGTTATTCTTTAGATTAACCATATGTTTGGAATACCGTTCTATGCAACCATAGTGTGCGTGTGGGGTGGGCTGTTACCCCGTGAGGTTTTCCTAAAGGTATTTTTTAACAATTATTGAAATGAGGGTTATTCATAGATCATGGTATTTTAATGAAAAGTTCGTTATATGATTGTTTTGTTGGATATAGTGCCTTCAAAGTCAATTATTGGATCGCAGGCACGTGATTGCAATGATTGAGGAGGACCTATACCGGCAGTACAGTCTTACTCGAGATGATAGTATGCTATCTGGTTTGCCTTTATCAGTCGTGTACAGGTCCAGGTGACTGATCACTGTTACACGTTGATAGAGCCCTTAGGATCTTGCTGACTACCAACAGTATGATGGCGATCATATACGTGAGTGTTGGGTGGTCTATAACCATATCCTTAATTGTGGTCCCTAGTCGTGGGAGTTTCGAGACAGGGCATCGATTCTCCGGAGTAGACTAGTATATACAGTCGAGACCCCGACGAGGGGCGGTGGTCGGTCTCACAAGCCACTGGTGTCAGTTGGATCACCTAAGATGTATACAGGTGCTCATTGGGTTATGAGTGCACCGGACAGGACTTGCCGGGAACCTGCTAGTTGGTATTATACCTATCGTCAGATAGCAGTTCCCTGGTGACATGTGTACAGGTTAGTTCATCGACCTGAGGTCGTCATTTGTCTCGTGTGAGTTCCCACTGTGCTTTGATTTCTACCCGACCACGACTCAAAGGAGTCATGCAAACAGGTCTTTTTTGGGTACATTCCCGAGCCACATGGAGGCAAGTGAGCGGATCGGCAGGGGATTCGTCTCTCCCGGTATTGGGGGTGAGATCGCGCTGTGTCTAGGAGAGCCATTACACAAATCCTCGGCTGAGGTAGGAGATTTACTGGTAGGTACTCCAGTAGTATCTCAGGGTGTTCTGAGCTACACTCCGACACGACTTATACCGCTATTGGGGGTCTAACGTTACCAGCCCCCTAGGCCGATATGCGATACTCATAGACGAACGGACCGGACTGTATATACATTGTCACTGTTAGGCTCAGTAGGGTTCCTGGATGAGTTCGCTCATCGGCTTCCTTGAGGTCAGTACATGGGCAGCCGTTACGCACAGCTAGTGCCGCTGACGGCTTGTGGTTAAACCCACTGCCAGGTACTGACGAGTCATTAGAGTCCCCCACAGATAGTTTCCCAAGTTCGGGAGAAACGTTGTAGAGGCCGTATGGTTTTATGGCAGGGTTTGGAAAAGGCACGTGCGTTTACGCACGTGTCATATTTCGGGCAGATAATACTGGTGGGTTTTGGTTTAAGCCGGAACCGAGTATTATACTGTGTAGATATAATATCTTTGTCTCAATTGCATTTGTATTTGGTCGTAATACAAATGCGGGTATGTTTATACTGTTACAGGGTTATCCTCAAATTCATTTCGGGATTGCTTTTGGAAGTTGCCAGTTTCTAGTTTCCTGTTTTCGATCACCCGTCTTTAACATTCGGTTAAAGACGGATTTATCTTTTCTTAAGGTGAGTCATGAGTGTGTGGATGGTTCTAGAAGCTTCTAGATGGTGACTAGGCTTCATGACTCATTAGTGCATTGATTGTGCATTTATTGGATGATGACTAGGTTATTATGGTTCAATGTATGCAATTAATGATTTTGCAAGGTGTTATCTTTGACTCATGCTTTTCTTTTTGTGCTAATGGTTACCCCCCTCCTACACTCACCCCCCCACCTCTTCAAGTAGTGGCCGGCCCCTTCTTGAGTGAGAGATTTTTTTCATTTGGAAAAAAGATTATAGTTTTGATGTATGGAAATTTCATAGCTCATTTTATTCCATCACAATTCCAAAAGGCAACTTCATTAACCGTTCGTCCATAGCTTTGGACGAAATGAGACAAAGTGTTCTACTCATTCTCTACATCATTCTTGGTCATCTTTTCTAGCAAACTTGATGACCGAGTTGCCTCGGGTCAGAGGCGGGAGCCCGTTTAAAGATCCGTTGATGTGGTGCCACTTGGACGAGCAGATCGGAGATCGACGAGATCGGAGCAGCCGCAACGGAGCGTGGGATGATGGTTAAAGAACAAAGGACTCGGATCATTCGGTATAACCTTTCTACCCTCTTTATAGTTTGTTAGTTTAGCAATAATGGAAGATTCGGGTTATAGTATACGATAGCGCCAGTTAAAAGTTTTTGTTCCGCATTTGGCGTCTGAAAGACGGCCGGGGCGCTACCGTAGACTTACATGTTTCACATGAATTTTTTTAAACTAAAAACTAAATGATGCGAATAAGGTTAAGATTAGTATATGATGTTAGTTTGATCTAATTTGCTTATCACGCGGATTACAAATATCAAAAAGAAGATTATATCGGAGATAACTCCACTTTTGTCGATTTGTTTTAAAAAATTGTTTTGAGATGGAAAAGGATAGAGATGAAGGGACTTACTGGTTTGGATGGTTAACAAGAGAAAGAAGAAGCCCTCGGGGTCGTGGTTTCGTCGGAGATGCTCCGGTTGTCGAGTTTGGCTTGCTACTTCATTTGGGTGCTTAACTCTACTTGGTACTTAGAGAGTTTGAGAGAATTTTTGCTCGAAATTTCAGAAAGGGGAGAGCTAGAGCATGGGGTGGTATTTATAGTGGAGAATTAGGGCTTAGGAATTAAAAATGTGGATTAAAAGAATTAAAATGGTGTTAAATGGTTAATTGAAGAGTCTCTGTTTGATTGCAAGAAAATCAAACAGTGCAGGAGAGTTGAAGGGAGTCGAAGGGACAAGTGTGCATAGCACGTAGGCAATTGGGCACATCTCACCCGGCGGCGGCGGCTGCTAATAGGGAAGAATGGGTGGTCGGATTTCAAAGGCTTGCCTCGAGATTGTGCCACGTGTGTATATCTGTGTTTACTCCTCTTTGTGGCTGTTTAAATTTTCTGAAACTTTTCGTTTCTCCGTGAATTGCACGTGTAAATCTTGGGCTTCCGAAAAATTAAAAAAAATCTAAAAATAATTGGGTCTCTTGGGATTCGAACGCACAGGCTATGTCGCAGCAGTTACCAGTGAGCTACAAGTTGCTTCTTGCTTTTATTGAACAAATTTAACTTATAACTCTTACACAGACTGTAATACCCTTTCTGTACAATAACAAGAAATTTTTGTACAGAAATTCAGAGTTGTTACATTCTACTCTCCTTATAAAAATTTCGTTCTCAAAATTTACATAAAGACTAATCTTCGAATAGTTGAGGGTATCGTGTACGCATATCTTCTTCTTGCACCCATGTCGATTCTCCTGGCGAGTCTTTCCCCACATCACCCTGACCAAGTTTACCTCCTTGTTCCGCAATGCCTTCACTTTTCGGTCCAGAATCTCAACTGGTTGTTGCTTGCAGGTCAGGTCAGTTTATACCGTGAGTTCTGAGTGATCAAGTATATGACTGGGGTCTCTCACATATCGTCTTAGCTAGGATATATGGAATACGTTGTGCACTCTTTCCAATGAGGGTTGTAGTGCCAAACGATACACCACTTCTCCAACTCGTTCGAGCATATCGAACGGTCCTATTTACCTTGGACTTAATTTACCCCTCTTGACAAAACGGATCACTTCTCTGTTTGGAGAGATCTTTAGAAATACATGCTCTCCTGGTTGGAACTCCAGGTGTCGACACTTTGCATCTGCTCAATGTTTCTGTCGGTCTTGGGCTATGCGCATCCTTTTCCTGATCGTGCGAACCACATCTACAGTTGCTATGATCATCTCTGGTCCAAGGAGTTCATGATTTCCAACGTCGTCCCAACTTAGCGCGGAACGACATTTTCGTCCGTAGAGTGATGTAAAAGATGCCATTCTAATGCTTGCCTGGTAGCTGTTGTTGTATGAAAACTCCACTAGGTGTAGGTGATCTTCCCACGAACCTCTGAAGTCTAATATACAGGCTCTCAGTATGTCTTCCAAAATCTGAATTGTTCGCTCAGACTGTCTGTCTGTTTGTGGATGATACGCCGTGCTGAAATTCAGACTCATTCCCAGGCTAACTTGCAGACTCTGCCAAAATTGTGATCGGAATATCGTATCACGATCGGAGACGATGCAGATAGGTATCCCATGTAATCTCATGATCTCTTGCATGCGTTTATGGGTATCAAGACAAGTATGGTACATCTTGAAGGGTTAAATCTTACTTTATATTTTTACTTACCTCAATGTACTTTCTTGCCAACGTCTCGTTTGACTGGCCAACTCTGAATGGAATAAAGTGAGCCGACTTGGTGAGTCGATCCACAATAACCCAAATTGCGTCGTTACCCTTCGTGCTGCGACGGAGAGCAGTCACGAAGTCCATGGTAATGTGCTGCCATTTCCATCCTGGGATTGGTAACGGTTGAAGTAGACCACCAGTTCTGTGATGTTCAGCCTTCACTTGCTGACACACCAAACACTTGGCTACGCTTCTAGCTACTTCGCGCTTCATTCCATGCCACCAATAGTGTTGCCGTAGGTCCTTGTACATTTTCGTACCACCGGGGTGTACCGAATACGGAGAGCTGCGAGCTTCTTTCATCAATTCTTCTCGAACAGAGCCGACTGGTACACATAAACTGCTTCCATATCGCAAGGATCCATCTTCGTGGATGATGAACTCAGTTCGTAGTCTACTTTCTACTTGTTCTCGGATCTTTTGTAGCTTAGTATCATTTGCTTGAGCTGCTTTGATCTGATTGACAAGAGTGGACTGGACTTGTAAGTTCATAAAAAATGAAGCGTTACCTGGCACAACTACTTCAATCTCCAATCCATGCAGTTCTTGTCGTAGTCTCCACTGAGCGGTGAGGTTCATTACTAATGGCTGGCGACTAAGTGCATTAGGAACTACATTCACCTACCCAAGATGATACTGTAGCTTGACGTCGAAGTCCGCCATAAGTTCTAGCCATCTTCTCTGCCGCATGTTGAGTTCCTTCTGAGTAAATACATACTTAAGACTTTTGTGGTCAGTGTATATATCCACTCATTCTCCCAAAAGATAGTGGCGCTAAATCTTGAGTGCGAAGATGACGGCTGCCAATTCCAAATCATGTGTTGGATAGTTGCGCTCATGAATCTTTAGTTGTCTTGATGCAAAAGTTACAACCTTTCCATGCTGGTGTAGAACACATCTTAATTTTTTATCGGATGCATCACAATGCACAACGAATCCGCCAGATTGATCTGGTATTACAAGAATAGGTGCAGAGGTTAACCTCGACTTGAGTTCTACAAAAGCCTTTTCATATGCTTCTGACCACACGAATGCTTCGTCTTTACGTATGAGCTTGGTTAAGGGAGCTGCGATTTTTGAGAATCCTTCAATGAATCGTCTGTAGTATCCTGCTAAGCTCAACAAACTTCTTATATCTTTCGCCGTCTTTGGTGTCGGCCACTCGCTGACAGCTGACACCTTAGCTGGATCCACAGAGATTCCTTCATCTGAAACAATATGTTCGAGAAATCCGACTTGATCTAGCCAAAATTCACACTTGCTGTATTTGGCGTAGACCTGATGTTGTCGTAATGTCTTCAGGACAATCCGTAAGTGCTCGACGTGCTTTTTCCGATTCTTTGAATACATCAGGATGTCGTCGATGAAGATAACAACAAACCTGTCTAAGTACTCTCAGAAAACTTGGTTCATCAGGTTCATAAAGATGGCAGGTGCATTGGTCACTTCAAATGGCATTACGAGATATTCATAATGTCCATAACGAGTCCTAAATGCAGTCTTTGCAATGTCGGACTTCTTGACCTTCACCTGATGGTAACTCGAATGAAGATCTAGCTTTGAAAAGACACAAGATCCACTTAACTGATCCAAAAGGTCATCGATGCGCGGTAGTGGATACTTGTTCTTAATTATCACTTCATTCAAAGCTCGATAATCCACACACATCCTGTAGAAACTTTCCTTCTTCTTCATAAGTAACACCGGAGATCCCCAACTTGAAGTACTGGGTCGGATCCAACCTTTCTTTAGTAGCTCGTCCAACTGAATACGGATCTCCTTTAATCCCTCCGGATTAAATCGGTACAGAGCTTTTATTACTGATTGTGCGTCGGGTTATAAATCGATACCGAATTCAAGAGCTCTGTTCTCCGCCGAAAACAGAGAGGAGACCGCATAGGTTCGTCTTGCCTGAATTTCGAGGGCAGATGCTATTTGGTGCTATCCGTCCACCTCTCCGAAGATGCCAAGTTGATTTATGACACTATGTATCGAAGGTTTAAACGGATGCGGCCGATGTAGCAGACTTCGTCAGATTCCCCCTCATTGGAGGGGTTTTTGATTGTGGGGACGCTCTTCCCTGCAGGCACAAACCCCTGCAGTTAATTACGCTACCACATTGCGGTAACCACTTTCTCCTTCTCCAGATGGTCACTTCATGTCGTGTGTGTTTGTTTTGTTTTTGGTTGCCCGTGGATTGTATACGGAGACTAATTTATATTGTCGCCCGTAGGGCGTGGATTAGTCCAAATCCGCATCTTCTTAGATTTGGGCTTGGGGTTGGGTTTAAGGATACCTTAGTCTCATTTGAGACTAAGATCAACTTAAACGTTTGTTAAGGATACGTTAGTCTAATTTTAGACTAAGATCAATTTAATGGGATCGTTTAGATCCAACAAAAGAGCATTTGGGCTCTATTGTTTATTTTAGGGACTTTGCGGTCCATAACGAGTTTAAGGACATTGCGGTCCAAAGTTAAGGACATCATAGTCCATGGGCTTAAGGGACCCCATAGTCCGAGGTTAAGGACATCATAGTCCACGGGTTTAAGGACCCCATAGTCCGAGGTTAAGGACATCATGGTCCATGGGTTTAAGGACCCCACAGTCCGTGGAATGTTTGGTTTTCGGGACCCGTCACCTCTCTGAAGACATTGAAGGATTATAACGACAAATATCAGAGGAGTGAATAGATGTACCCTCGAACCACTATTGGTTGGGAGATCTATAGTCCAATTTGGGACTAAGATCAAAGATTTATAAGCATATGGGCTCAATTAATCTGAATTAGGGTTCTGTGGCCACTTTGGGCTCGGCCCTTTCAATTAAAATGTTAAACATTTAACAATGCTGAGCTTTGATTTGAGTTCTGACAATATTTTTGTCTTTTATGGAATGCTTAGCATTCATCATAGCTCTAGGCTTTACTTATAGAACAATTTATGTTCTTTTAGCGCACACGTGCGGAGCACGTGGCGCGCTTGACGTTTTGCGCCAGTCAAAAAGCACATAGCGCTTTTGCTGGGTAGCGCACACGTGAGGAGCACGTGGTGCGCTTGGTGTTGAGCGCCAGATTATGAGCGTATTGCGCTTGTTTATGAGCGCAAAGCGCTATTTGTTCATGAGCGCAAAGCGCTATTTGTTCAGTGGCGCATACGTGAGGAGCACGTGGTGCGCTTAGCGCTAGTGCCAGTCGCAGTGCGCTATATTTGGAGTGCTGAGGCGCTGCAGCGCTTTGCGCTAGATGTGGAGTGATTGTTCGATAGATTTATGTGTGCTTATGCGCTTTTAAAAGATAAATCAAAGAATATTAACCGCAATCAAGAACGGTGTCGCTTGGTAGCTAGCCGGTTGAGTACGGGTCGGTTCACAGGGATTTTGTGTATTTTCTAGTTGTTCTAACGAGTTAATTCCAATTGTGGTAGGTTTGATTATCAATAAAAACTAAAGTTTTATTAAGATTAAAATCTTGCTAGGGTTAGGTTTAGGTTAAGTTTGGAAAGTCAATATGTCTCACCGCTTTCTATACCCTAATTAAGAAGTATTTAGGTGTTAAGGTAATAATTAACAAAGGGGATTATCACGATCGGGAAGAAATTAGGTTTCTTCCTCTAGGTCCTTATCCGTCCTTTCTTAACTCTTACCCTAACCTCCATGGAAAACATACACAACCGGTCTTTAACTACGGTATCACCGCTACCTCGTGGGATAGGGTGCCGTAGTGAGCGGTGTGTGTATGTATGCATAGATTCCTATTTAAAATGTATAATGGGTAAGAAAGGGATGAGAGATTTTCATCTCTCAAATCTTCCCCAAACCTAACCCTAACAAGTGAGGAACTACTCACTCATTAGGAAATTGATAAAAGATTTAATTTTTATGATTTTAATTCAATAACCTAATTAACTAAACTACGGCAGATAAATAAAATTGCTATCTAATTAACTAAACTACGGCAGATAAATAAAATTGCTATCTAATTAACTAGGGCAGAAAAGAAATTAAACTAAGGCAAGGTAAAGAAAAAAAAAACTTACTTTTTATTTGATGCACTCTTCAAACATTACAGGAATTGAAATTCTTAAATTAGGAATTAAAAAGAGGCATGCTCCAAAATGAGCTGTAGGGTTCCTATTTATAGATTATAGAAACCCTAGGGTTTACATCCGATCCCTATCTACATTTACAAAACTACCCTGAGAAGCCTGGTCAACGCACCGCCACCCACCGTCAAAAATGCACCGACACGTGTTCTATATGGCCGTGGATCCGCAGCCAGAAGGCATGTTTGGCCGCGGTTCCGCGCCCATATTGTGGGTTCTTAGGCTGAAATCTTCAGTGTAGCTTCAAGTTGCATTTTCCTTCTACTTTCCTCACTTGGTTCTTTAGAATGTCTTCTAGTTTCTTCCAGATTTCCACAGTGCAGAATATTGTGGACTTTTACCGTTCGCTTTGTGTTGAAGTCTTTGTGCAATTGAACTGTTCATTGATCTTCAATTGTTCCTTAAACTGTAGGCGGCATCATAAAGATTCTTCTATTTGTTGGTCGTAGTCTCACTTTTGTAGCGTTTTTTCACTATTTACATTGTATTGTTCCGAGAACCTGTAACCTGCAACTATTTAGCAGACATGGATCAAAAGCACCTATTTATTTGCAAAATGAATAAGAATGGGGAATATAATAATGCAAAATTATGATATGAACAAATACCCCCAAACTTATCTTTTGCTCGTCCTCGAGCAAAACTAGTTTATTCTCGAAAAAACCTAACCTCACTTTCGCAGGGAAACGCGATTGCACTGAGCTCGTGCAACAAGCCGTTAAGGCTCCAGGTGTCCCTAGTAGGAGAAGTGTTGTCTCCTGAGGGTTTTCAGCGGATACTACCCACAAAATCCTATCAATTCGGCCTATTGATTTTTATTCTCCAATTCGGTTTTCTAGCAAGAAATTCTATTATCTTCAACTCAGAAATTATCAACCCGCATTTTTCACGCTTCCTTATTAATTAACTTAAGATTGTATATGTTCTGTATATTTACTTAGCTTTTAGCATCTTTTGAATTTTCCTTCTAAGGTTCCATCTCAACTTAGGAATTTTTATCATCTCTACTAAAGATGTAAGTCTTATTTTTCATTCCTATCTCTCATTGAAACCCCAATCATATACCCCTACGTATGTGTATGTATCACCCCTACACTTGGAAATTCAATTCAAGCTCTTATACTCTTGTCCATCGTCCAAAGTACTTTTAATTGGTGAATTTTTTAGATGAAATTGCTCACACATCCTTCATGCGACCGCTAATACTTCTTGAGATACTAACGACCGATTATAAAATGTGTTTTCACATTAAGGCGTAATTCCTAGTCTTGTAACATGTAAGGCTTTAGCAGTGACTCCCAAACCAGTTGGTCTAAGGCACTAGGTGATAAAGCACCCTCGCTATATATTTTTTTATTTTACGCAGCCTTAAGTAATTACAAAACCAGTGTTCATTTTTTTAATCTCTTTATTCACACTTGAATTTTCATTTTCCTTCATACTAAGGATTTTAGACAAGAGCATTTCGAGATATCCTTTACTATTCTAAGTTTCAAGGTTTGTGTTTGTGCAAGTTGTAGGGTATATATTTTCAGAATTTAGACTTAAGTTTAGGAATTATTTTTCAGACTTACACTTTAATAAAAATATCAATACTCTTCCCTTATTTTGACTTAGCCCAAGAAGTGAGCTCAAAATTTGCCTATTTCTAAGTAAATTACAAAGACATATATTTTCTACCGTTAAATTTTAATAAAGGTTATTTTTAGGGTTTTTAATTTACTAAGTCTAGGATCTAGTTTTTTCTAGCTAGTTAACCGTCTTGTCAAACTCAAGTCAATTATGGCCAAAATTGAATTTTTCAATTTTTATAATTTTTCAAATTTTTCAGTTTTTATTTGATTTTTATATTTTTATATTTTTATATTTTCATTTTTTTAATTTTTATGATTTTTTATAAAGATGCAATGCAGAATTTAAACATGCAAAAGAAAAAGAAAAATATATATACAAAAATTTAAAAAATATGCAATGCAAATGATAACTATTTACAACCACCTTCTCCTCCAAACTTATCAAAAGTAGTGCCCTCACTGCTTGTCCCCACGCTGCCCCCTTGAGCGTGAACGGGAACGCTCCTCCCTACCTAGCAGGGTTCGGATCCCTTGCTCTATTTCAGTCAAACGCCGATCATGCTCCCTTGCTATCCCCCTCAACTCGTCAATCCCCCTCACGGATCTTCTCATTAATTGTGCATGTTCTAAGGGGGTGAGCTCTCCCTCGTTCGCGGTCGAGCTGGAGCTAGGTCTTCTGGCGGGCACGTGTTCCGCCGGTTCTGTTCTTGACCAAACATTCGTCGAGCGTGTATAGGACGTAGATACGCCCTCTGTAAGTCCACGTTGCCCACCCCGATGCTTGCGGGGAGGCGAAAACGGTATAAAAATCGGATTTTTTTATCACTCAAGGCAACATGGACTAACTAAAGGAGGATCTTTGCTAAACAAAAACTAACTACAAGCTAACTAGTATTAGCTACATGGAACAATGGTTATACCTAGGGCTTTATGTCCTTCTCTCCTTGCTCCTTGGAGTGGAAGAAAGAGATCACCTTGTCGCCTTCTCTAGTCGAAGAAGGATCCACCCGAGAGCCTTAACCTTTGGCTTCAACTTCAAGCTAGAAGTAACTAAGATACTAGAAGTGCTACTCCTAGAACCTTAGATGAGAGTAGAGATTACTTTAGAGAGGTTTATCTCAAGCTCAAGTGTTTCTCAACACATGAGAGGGGAGAGCTTGAGAGAGAGGAAGAGGAGGAGAGAGAATCTATATGATAGAATGAGAGAAATAATGAACCATTCTCTCTAATATGGGTGAATTATGAAATTAGATAATTAGCTAGATAATTGTCATGGTTAATCAAGACTTGACCATTATCATTTCATATTTAATGCAAATTGCAAGGATCAAAGAGCATCTTTTATATGGAATGATGATGGTCAAAGTGTCAACCTAGGTCAACAAGTCAAGTATGGTCAAAAGGTCAACAACCCTAACCATGCACAATTATATTTAACTAATATCAATTATTCATAATACACACATAAGCATTAGGGTTAAGAAAATGACAATGGTCATTAACCCTAATCAAAGTCCTCTCCCTCTGTCTCAGTCAACTGTGCATACGCACCCGTATTCGCGATCCGAGGAACACGAATACAATGAGATAAAACCAATCCCAAATCATATACTAGGATCTGGCTTAAACCAAAGCCCGCTAGTATAAGCTGTCCGGACAGCAAACGTGCACAAGTGCGCGGATGTGAACGAACCCTGTCGCAAAACCATGCGACCTCTACTCATTTTGCTTAAAGGCGAATAACTCTCAGTGTGGGACTCTAAAGACTCGACGCTACGCTGGCAGTGGGTTTAACCACAGACCGCAAGCGGCACTAGCTGTACGTAACGGTCCCCAGGTAGATGCCGATAAGAAGACTGACGAGGTGAACTTATCTGAACTCCTACTGAGCCTGAATGTGACAGTCTCCGTACAGTTCGGTCTGTTCGTCTGATACATCGCATGGTGGGCCTAGGGGGGCGGTAAATGTCAGTCCCCTAATAGCGGTACAAGTCGTGTCGGAGTGTAGCCCAGAACACCCTGAGATAACACTGGAAACCTACCAGTATATCTCGCTTGCCCTGGCCAGGGACTACTTGTGTAATGGCTCTCCTGGACACAGCGCGATGTCAACCCCTAATACCGGGAGAGACGAATCCTGTCTAACTGTCACTGCCTCCAAGTGCTTCGGGACTGCACCCAAAAACTACCTGTTTGCACGACTCCTTTGAGCCGTGGTAGGGTAGTAATCAAAGTGCAGTGGGAACACACTCGAGGCGAAGTGACAGTGTCAAGTCAGCGGACTAAGCTGTACTCATGTCACCTGGGAACTGATAACTGACGATAGGTATAATACCAACCAATAGTTCCCGATGAGTCCTGTCCAGTGTACTCGTAACCTAACGAGCACCCACATACTATCTCAAGTACGACGTACTGACGGCTGTGGGACAGACCGTCTCCCACGCTGGGATGAGAAGCGCATACGCTAGTCTACTCCGGAGTATCGATGCCCTGTCTCGATAGTCCAACGACTAGGGACCTGTATAAGGATGTGCTTATGGATTACCCAGCCCCCACGAGTGTGACTGCCATCACAACGCTGCTAATCAAGCAAAGATCCTAAGGGCTCTACTAATATGTATAAGCGATATGCTAAAAGAAACACATGCACATATTGAAGTAGAGACAAACCAAGTAGCATACTACCATTTTGAGCAAGATTGTATATACAACTGTGAATATCCCAAGCTTCTATTAACTAATATACAAGCTAGTATGATACAATAATGGCCTCTAGGGCATATACACTAACACCCTCAATGAGAGGCCTGACGGGTATGCCTCCAACCATGTAAAATTCAAACTCCTCCACGGGGAGGAAATAGCGACACCGTTGTGTCACTAGCATGGGGCAAGGGTAGTTTGCGACTCTTTTGCCCGCACCAATTGAGTTCAGCAGCACCGTGCACATATCGAATCGAGGGTTTCTAGTCATGAGTGTGTGCACAATATGTAGTGATGGAGTGAAAAATGTGGTATTGTGGGAACTCCCAAAAATATTGTTTTGTGCCCACCGGCACACAGTTAAAACATTGGCGAAATGGGTTCTCGCTTGGATCCCCTTCCGCGGTTCCCTTGAGCAATCATTACCCATTAAGGGCATGTAATCTTCAAACTGCAGTGGTTGATCATGAACAGGTATCCTAGGGATTAAAGTGACTTCATGTATGAAGTCTCTATCAATAATAAACTCCCTATCACCCCACTGTAATTTTATAAAGCCGTATTGGGCGAGACAGCTGTCTTCCATGCACTCGTAAAAACGAGTGACTAATTCCAGAAGGGCGTAAGCGTTTGGGTGATTATATATCAAAAAATTCTAGCCCCTACGTGCTATTTCATTCGCAAAGTAACTTCCATATACCGCGTGTGAAAAAATCTGTGAAAAGTCACGCTCTAGTTGCATATTGGGTGCCATCAGATAAGCTACATATCTTAAAAATTAAAAACAGAGAGGAGTTTCAGGGATCGAACCTCCTCTGAAAATTTCAGAGGGTGACGCAGCAATGGCGCGGCGGAAGCGCGGCTGAAAGAGGGATCTGGCGGCGGTTGCGCGGCGGGAGGACGAGATCTCGCTGAAAAAATTGAAGCGGCGGCGGCTAGGGTTTGAGGAGAGCAGAAATTTTTAGGGTTTAGAAACAGAGGGTTCGGGTCTTATATATATAGGGGAAAGTGTTGGCTATTTGCAAATAAACCCTTCTAAAAAGAGGAAATTATTTGCAAATAAATTATTTATTTATTTATTTAATCTGGAAATTTACAAAAATACCCAATTTTTTTTTCAATTTTTTTTATTTTTTATGTTATTTTGTATTTATAAAATTACAAATGATACATACCCCCAAACTTATTTGAAACAATGTTTTGTCTGGATAATCGAAAATTTGGGGGTAAATGGAGGAGGATTAGTCAGTGTAGATCGGCTCCTGCAAAAAAAGGAGCTCCTCCGATGGGTCCGCAGCGAGGAACGGTTTGAGTCGATGTCCGTTTACTTTAAACAGTGCACCGTCCTCCGGGTTTTCTAGATCTACCGTACCGTGCGGATATACGGTGCGTACCATAAATGACCCTTTCCATCTAGATTTGAGCTTATCGGGATGGAAGTGTAACCGAGTGTCATAAAGCAAAACCTGTTGACTAGGTTTGAAAGTCTTGCGCATAAGGTGTTTGTCATGGAACACCTTCGTTCGGTTTTTAACAATTATCGCATTCTCATAGGCCTCATCCCTTAGCTCATCCAATTCATTCAATTGCAGCTTTCTATTACTGCCCGCATCTCCCATGGATAAGTTCAAATCTTTGATCGCCTAAAATGCCTTGTGCTCTATCTCAACAGGAAGATGGCAAGCCTTTCCATAAATAAGCCGGTATGGAGACATGCCAAGATTGGTCTTGTAGGCAGTACGGAATGCCCATAGTGCATCAATCAGTTTTGTTGACCAATCTTTACGGTTTTTGGAAACCGTTTTCTCCAAAATTTGTTTAATCTACCGATTCGAAATCTCGGCTTGCCCACAAGTTTGGGGATGATACGGTGTTGACGATTTGTGAGTAATGGAGTATTTGCGCATTACGGACTCAAAAGTCCTATTACAAAAGTGAGATCCATTATCACTTATGATCGTGCGAGGATGCCCAAACCGAGAAAAGATATTTTCTTTAAGAAATCTAACGACAACCTTGTTGTCATTAATTCGGTTAGGCACAGCCTCGACCTATTTTGAACATAGTCAACAGCCAGTAGAATATACATATTACCAAAGGAATTGGGAAGTGGTCCCATGAAGTCTATTTCCCAAACATCAAAAATATCAACAACCAAAATTGGTTGGAGCGACATTTCGTTTCTCCGAGATATCCGGCCCAAGTGTTGGCACCGGGAGCATGTCTTGCAGTATTCGTATGCATCTTTAAAAAGTCGTGGCCCATAGAAGCCACATTGCAAGATTTTTTCTGCTGTTTTCTTGGGGCCAAAATGCCCGCCACACGCTTGATCGTGGCAAAACGATAGCACACTCTTAAACTCGTTTTCGGGGACACACCGACGAATGATTTGGTCGGAACAATATTTAAAGAGATACGGTTCATCCCAGTAAAAATGTTTTACTTGGGACAGGAATCGGAGTTTGTCTTGATTCGACCAATCTTTTGGTATCAGTCCGGTGGCCAAGTAATTTACTAGATCAGCGAACCATGGTTCGCATGACACGGTTAAGAGCCGCTCATCGGGAAAAACATATTTAATAGGAATTTCAAGTGTAGGCGAAGAAGAGAGTCGTGAAAGGTGGTCGGCGACTACGTTTTCACATCCTCTCTTGTCTCTTATGACAAGGTCAAACTCTTGTAGCAAGAGGATCCAACGTATTAGCCGAGATTTAGCATCCTTCTTCGCGAAAAGATGGCGAAGAGCTGAGTGGTCCGTGTAAACAATCACTGGAGAGCCGATTAAATAGGGCCGAAATTTTTCTAGTGCAAACACAACGGCTAAAAATTCTTTTTCTGTTGTTGTGTAATTCAATTGGGCCTCATTTAATGTTCGGCTAGCGTAATAAATTACATTCGGCATCTTATTAATATGTTGTCCAAGGACAACACCAATGGCGAAATCAGATGCAGCGCACATAATTTCAAATGGATGCGTCCAGTCGGGAGATGAAAGAATGGGCGCAGAAATAAGTGAGTGTTTCAATGACTCGAACGCTTTCATGCAGGTTGAGTCAATCAAAAGTGGCGTCCTTGGCCAATAAAAGAGTCAAGGGTCTAGCTATCTTGCTAAAATCCATGATGAACCGTCTATAAAAATCGGCATGGCCAAGGAAGGCTCGGATGTCTTTGACGCACTTGGGAGGAGGAAGATTGGAAATGACTTCAATCTTGGCCTTATCAACCTCAATGCCGTTTTGCGAGATGACATGTCCTAAGACAATACCTTTTCGTACCATAAAGTGGCATTTCTCCCAATTTAAAGTGAGGTTCTTATCCCTACAGCGGGTAAGAACAACGTCTAAGTGTAGCAAACACTCATCGAAGGAGTCGCCGAAAATGGAGAAATCATCCATAAAAATCTCCAAAAATTTCTCCACCATTTCTGAAAAGATCCCCATCATACACCGCTGGAAAGTAGCGGGTGCATTGCATAACCCAAAGGGCATGCGACGGTAAGCGAATGTACCGAAAGGACAAGTAAATGTGGTCTTGTCTTGATCATTTTCGGCGATGGGAACTTGATTATATCCGGAGTAGCCATCCAAAAAACAATAAAATTCATGCCCAGCCAATCGTTCTAGCATTTGGTCAATAAAAGGTAACGGAAAGTGGTCTTTCCGTGTCGCGGCGTTGAGTTTTCTATAATCGATACAAACTCGCCATCCAGTTTGGGTGCGAGTAGGTATTAACTCATTCGCCTCATTTGTTATGACCGTTATGCCCGATTTCTTTGGGACAACGTGAATGGGGCTACCCACTGGCTATCCGAGATAGGGTAAATGATACCACTATCAAGACATTTTACAATCTCCTTTTTGACAGCCTCCTTCATTATGGGGTTGAGGCGTCTCTGTAGATCCCTTACTAGCTTGGCATCATCCATCATATGTATATGATGTTCAACTATGAGGGGACTAATCCCTTTGATGTCCGCCATAGTCCAGTCAAAAGCTTGGCGGTTATTTTGTAAGACCATTAAAAGGGCTTTCTCTTGCTCGAGAGCTAGAGATGCCGATATGAAAACAGGAAGGGTCTCATTCTCACCTAGGTAAGCGTATTTAAGGTGAGACGGCAAAAGCTTGAGTTCGATTTTTGGAGGTGAAACAATTGAGGGTAAAATTGGTGAAACTGTTTCGAACTCGAAGGATTCCAACAATGGTTCAAATCGAGTGTAAGCAACCGAGTCGGATGGTTCAACTAACTCATCCGAAAAATCAAAGGACTCAAACTCGACTGGTGAGTCTTCAAAATCGTCCAAAAAAGTAAAACACTCATAATCGTTATCCGGTGTGGAAGCTGTGTCAGATTCTAGGAGGAACGCACTAGTGGCGTCAAAACTGCTGTGATCGAACAGAAATTTTTCGAGCTCACAGTCCTCCTGCGTGATCTCGTGGATCAAGCAAACATCAAGTATACTAGGATTAGGCTCGGAGGGCTGATTTCTTAACTTAAAAATGTTGAGTTCAATTGTCATATTTCCAAAAGATAGATTCATCGAACCATTTCGACAATTGATCACCGCATCAGAAGTCGCAAGGAATGGTCAACCGAGTATCACCGGAATTTGACTCCGGGGGTTAGCTACAGGCTGTGTATCAATAACAATGAAATCAACGGGGAAAATGAAATCCCCTACTTTAATTAACACATCTTCTAACTCACCCCTAGGATGGGTGATGGATCGGTCGGCCATTTGGAGAGTACAATGTGTGGGTTTAAGCCCTCCAACGCCTAATTGTTCATATACTGAATAGGGTAGCAAATTAACACTAGCACCAAGATCTAAAAGTGCTCAATTGATGTTCTTGTCCCCAATTGTTATTGAAATTGTAGGACAGCCGGGGTCCTTATGTTTTTGGGTAAAGATTGGATAAGAGCATCACTTACAGCACTAGCCACGAAAACTTTCTTTGGTACTTGTGACTTCCTCTTCTTGGTGCATAAGTCCTTTAAGATTTTAGCGTAAGAAGGGACTTGTTGGATTACATCCAAGAGAGGTATGTTTATGCTAACCTGTTTGAATAACTCCACAATCTTCTCCATTTGTGGAGTTGGTTTATTGGATTTCAACCTGTTTGGAAATGGAACATTTTGAAAATTTGTTGAGTCCAATATTTGTGGAGAAGATTGCGGAGTTGGAACGGATCCCAGTGTTGGTGTTTTCGTGAAGTGAGATGTGGGTCCTTCGAATTAGAAGAAGTAGAGCCTTGTGAAGAATGAAGAACAGGCTCTGACGAAGAAGATGAAGATGAAGAAGATGAAGAATAAGAAGATGAAGAAGAAGCACGGCAGGGGTATATTATTGTGCAACACTCTTCCAGATCTCAACGTGGTCACAGCATTTACATTATAATTTTGTTGTTCATAAGCAACATGTGCGTTGTGTGTGTGACTGGGATTTGGCAATGGTTGAGACGGAAGCTTTCCCTTTTCTCGCTCGCTTAACGCAGCATTTAGTTGTGTAATTTGGGCCTCAATTGACTTGATGCTTTGATTATGTGAAGCACTGTTTTGTACCGAAGACTGAATGGAAGCCTCCAACCTTGCTGCGGATTGTGTAGATTGTTTTAAAAACGCATCCAAACTTCGTTCTAGCGAGGAAAGCTTATCGTTATTTGGCTGAACAAAATTGTTTTGAGGATAAGAGTTGGGCACAAAATTATTCATTTGGTTTGGGTAAGGTTGGGGTTGGAAAGGTTGCTGATATTGAGTTTGTTGAGGTGCTTGTTGTTATGGAGGAGGCCTTTGAAAGTTGTTATTACCTTGGAATTGTTGATTTTGATTCCAGGCAAAATTTGGGTGGCTCCTCCAACCAGGATTGTAAGTCGAAGAGTATGGATCATTTTTTTGTCTTTGCTGAAAGGCAGCATTGACTTGATCTTGTCCTTGAACAGGTGGGTTGTGAGGACACTCTTCAGTAAGATGGGATGGATCCGAACAACAAGCACAAACAGTGCGTGGGGGGAAAGCAGGGGCAGGAGAAGGCGATGAGAATTTGCTCTCAATTGCTTCTAGCTTTTTCGTAAGTGCAGCCATTTCGGCTTTCATTGTAATCGACATATCAAGTTGATGTATGCATGCCCTAGACTGACCTGATGAAATAGATGAGGTGGTCTTAGTGCTTTCCCACTGAAGTGTTTGTTCAGCAAGATCGTCGAGAAACTGCCAAGCTTTCTCGTTTGATTTTGTAAGAAAGTGACCTTGACAAATGGTTTCCAACAACTGCTTAGTTGCTGGGTTCAGTCCTTCGTATAAAGTTTGGCAAAGTTGCCAATTCTCGATACCGTGGTGAGGGCATTGAACAAGTAGGTCCTTAAATCTTTCAAAACACTTCCAAAAAGGTTCGGAAGGAACCTGGGAAAATTGAATAATTTCGTTGCGAATTCTCACGGTCTTGTGGTGTGGGTAAAACTTTTTAAGAAAAGCCTTAACAGACTCTTCCCAATTTTTTATCGAGCGTGATGCTGTGCTATGTAACCATATTTCGGCTAGGTCACATAAAGTGAATGGAATGACACGTAGTCTTATAGCATCATCAGAAAGTTGTATGGTCTTCATTATTGCGCAAACATTCTAGAATTTGTTAATGAAGATGTAGGCATCTTCGGATTCCAGCCCGTGAAATTTGGGCAACATATTGATGAAGTGGAGTTTAATCTCAAAATTATCTCCATTAGCCGGTGGAAGTGAAAGACAAGTGGGAAGTGCGGTGCGGATAGGGTAGAAAAGATCCTGGAGCGCGATTCGTTGGGGCACTTCAACAGATGGGTGTGGTGGGTTATTCGCACCTAGTGGAGGTGGAATCAGTCCCGCGGGTAAGGGGTTGTTAGGATTGAATCTCGACATCTCCTTAGAAGACGAAGAATATGATGATGAAGGTAAAGAAGTGGATGGAATTTCGACTTTGGAGTCGAAAGCCTCGTCAGTCGGCACTAACGAGACACGGACTAAACGGTTGCTAGTGTCCCTAGTCCAATTGGACATACACTAAAGAGGTGTAGTGTAGTCAAAAGGTGAAAACAGAAGGTGGGGTTAAGAAAACGTCAATGGAAAGAAGTGGGTGCAAGTGGGGTGCAATGGATTTCTTAGAGACAAGTGGCAAATTTTTTAAATTTTTTTCTGTTTTTTCTGATTTTTTTTATTTATATAAGGAGCTTTTTGCAAAAAGATTTTTATAAGAAGCTTAGACATAATCACAATATGCACAATCAAGCCTAGATCTAGGGTCTCCTAGGTCAACTAGACTGCTCCTAACTGTTCCAAAGGGCAAGTTGTGAGATCCTCAAATAGCCTCTTCACCGCCAATTGTGGCCAGGTAAGCACAAGTAAAGAAAGGAGGGATCCGCTCACGAATCACCGTGAGACGGACCTTTTAAAATTACCTTTCCCCACTTGTCTAGCCTAGGCACCACAAAGTCTGGTTTAGATAAACGATCGATACCTACAACTATTCCTTTGTCCTAATGAGCACGACAGTCCTTATAGGCTGGGTCTAATCTTTTTTAATTAATTCGATGGTTTATGCAAAATGCTTTTTGTGATTTTTGGGGTCCTAGGAAGGGTAATAAAATCCCCACCCAATCTGGATTGGTGTTAAAGCCCCTTAAAAGTCAGTTTAAGAATGCAAAGCAGTAAAACACAATCAAGCTACTTGCCAAAATTTTTTTTATTGCGGCGCAAAGAATCCTGCACAAGATCAAGATATTGGAGAAGGGAGAGAAGTTTTTGCGCAAAGAACCCTGCAGGAATTTTTTTCCAGAGGAGATCAGGGGGTTACAGAGAAGAAAAGAAAGCTTACAGAGATATTTTTGCTTGCTGACGTCACCACCAGGCCGCGGATCCGCCGCGGGAACGCGCCTTTGACCGCGGTTCCGCGGTTGATTTGGCGGTTCAGATCCCAAAAATTCTTCTGTTTCTCTGTCTGATTATCCACTGTTTGTTCAGATCTGCTGTTTGCTGTTTTGCTCACTGGATTTTTCCAGATCTGAATTTGTTCGTCTCTTCGATCCTGCACAATTCAAACGAAAACCATTCAAAAAATAACAAGATGATAAATTTTTATATATATTTTAAAATTTTCAGTTTTTATGATTTTTCAATTTTTTTTATATTAACCCGAAATTACAAAAAGAAAATAACTATGCCATCCCCGAAAATGGCGCCATTTGATTGTTCGATAGATTTATGTGTGCTTATGCACTTTTGAAAGATAAATCAAAGAATATTAACCGCAATCAAGAACGGTGTCGCTTGGTAGCTAGCCGGTTGAGTACGGATCGGTCCACATGGATTTTGTGTATTTTCTAGTTGTTCTAACGAGTTAATTCCAATTGTGTTAGGTTTGATTATCAATAACTACTAAAGTTTGATTATGATTAAAATCTTGCTAGGGTTAGATTTAGGTTAAGTTTGGAAAGTCAATATGTCTCACCGCTTTCTATGCCCTAATTAAGAACTATTTAGGTGTTAAGATAATAATTAACAAAGGGGATTAGCACGATCGGGAAGAAATTAGGTTTCTTCCTCTAGGTCCTTGTCCGTCCTTTCTTAACTCTTACCCCAACCTCCATGGAAAACATACACAACCGGTCTTTAACTACGGTATCACCGCTACCTCGTGGGATAGGGTGCCGTAGTGAGCGGTGTGTGTATGTATGCATAGAGTCCTATTTAAAATATATAATGGGCAAGAAAGGGGTGAGAGATTTTCATCTCTCAAACCTTCCCCAAACTTAACCCTAACAAGTGAGGAACTACTCACTCATTAGGGAATTGATAAAAGATTTCATTTTTATGATTTTAATTCAATAACCTAATTAACTAAACTACGGTAGATAAATAAAATTGCTATCTAATTAACTAGGGCAGAAAAGAAATTAAACTAAGGCAAGGTAAAGAAAAAAAAACTTACTTTTTATTTGATGCACTCTTCAAACATTACAGGAATTGAAATTCTGAAATTAGGAATTAAAATGAGGCATGCTCCAAAAAGAGCTGTAGGGTTCCTATTTATAGATTATAGAAACCCTAGGGTTTACATCCGATCCCTATCTATATTTACAAAACTACCCTGAGAAGCCTGGTCAACGCACCGCCACCCACCGTCAAAAATGCACCGACACGTGTTCTATATGGCCGTGGATCTGCGGCCAGAAGGCATGTTTGGCCGCGGTTCTGCGGCCATATTATGGGTTCTTAGGCTGAAATCTTCAGTGTAGCTTCAAGTTGCATTTTCCTTCTACTTTCCTCACTTGGTTCTTCAAAATGTCTTCTAGTTTCTTCCAGCTTTCCATAGTGCAGAATGTTGTGGACTTTACCGTTCGCTTCGTGTTGAAGTCTTTGTGCTGCCTTTGTGCAATTGAACTATTCATTGATCTTCACTTGTTCCTTAAACTGTAGGAGGCATCATAAAGATTCTTCTATTTGTTGGTCGTAGTCTCACTTTTGTAGCGTTTTTTCACCATTTACACTGTATTGTTCCGTGAACCTGTAACCTACAACTATTTAGCAGATATGGATCAAAAGCACCTATTTATTTGCAAAATGAATAAGAATGGGGAATATAATAATGCAAAATTATGATATGAACATGGAGCGCTGAGGCGCTTCTGTTAAGTAGCGCACACGTGAGGAGCACGTGGCGCGCTTGGCGCTGTGCGCCAGTCTTGAGCGCAGAGCGCTTCTTTAAATTTGGAGCGTTAGGGATCCTTTTAGATTAAGAGCACTAAGGCTCTGCGGCGCTTTGCGCTAGATGTGGAGCGCTGAAGCTCTTCTTTTATGCAACTTAGATCAGTTTGCGCCTTGAGAATTAAATTCTCTCTTTATAAGAGACTTTGTCTCAAGGTTCTAAGAACAAAGTTCTTACTTTTGTAGGAGATGTCTTAATCTCTCATTTTAATGAAAGGCTTTGCCTTTATGGATCTGTGATCAAAGAGAATTGAATTATTCTCCCCTTTTTTATTTTATAGATGTATGATCTGTGAGAAGAATTATGTTCTTTTTCTTATTTTATGGTGAGATCTTTTAATCTCTTTGTGAAAAACCTTGGTCTTATGGATCTATGATCTTAAAGAAAGAAGTGAATTCTTCTTTTTAATATGAGATGATTTCATCTCTCTGTCTATTTTTACCTTGAAGAAAATCTTCTTCTTTTACCGAGAGCTTGGCCCTTTTTTATGAGATTTCTCAAAGTTTATGGGGGGGGGTTCCTCTCTCTGCTTCTGTATCTTTTAGACTT
The DNA here is from genome assembly GCA_030015575.1 of Agapanthus africanus. NCBI lineage: Eukaryota > Viridiplantae > Streptophyta > Magnoliopsida > Asparagales > Amaryllidaceae > Agapanthus > Agapanthus africanus. The sequence continues at coordinate 749,001,828 of CM057340.1, read as the reverse complement.
GAAGTCTTAGGGCCTTTATATAGGGCGAGCTGGTTTGTTCAATCAGTTAAGGAGATCTTTTCTCCAATTGGTTTGGGGAGTTTCCCATCGTTGGATCTTTGATCCAAGGGCTTCTGATTTACAGAAGGCAATCTTCTTGTTTTTAACAAGATTGGGAAATCTTTCCATACAGAATTTATTCTGTACTTTTGGTGATTTTTAATCACCATTGGATCATTGATCCAACGACGCTCTGATTTATAGAGCACAATCTTATTGTTTGGAAAGATTTTGAGGAATCTTTCCTTAACAGAATTTAATTCTGATTAATTGATGATTTATCATCTTTATTGGATCTCTGATCTGACGGTGAGGAGCTTTTAGTTCCAGCGCCAGCACACCAGTGCTTTGCACGTGGTGCGCTGCTTAGAGCGCAACGCACTTAGCGCTAGCGCACACGTGCTTTGCACGCGGTGCGCTGCTTAGAGCGCAACGCACTTAGCGCTGCTATGAAGCATTTGCTTTATTTCAAAATTTGAATTTTGAACAGAGTTTTGCTCTGATTGGGGGAAACAAATGCCCCCCACCGTTGTGCTCACATGACCTATATGTGAGTGCGGCGGCGGCGGCATCTCGGCCCTAGGATCAACTCAGAAGTTGAAACGGCTCTCAGCGCCTATAAATATGACCCTTGGGCCCTTAAGATGATTTCTGTTCATCTTCCTTCTTTCTGAGAATTTTTATTCTCTTTTTAGAGCATAGCTCTCTATTTTAAGAACTTTCTTAAGGACAGAACTCTGTCAAAATCTTAGGTAAAGATTAAATCTTTTAACAATCTAGGGTTTCACCCATTAACAGAGCTTTGCACTTCATAGACCTTAGATCTAAAGAAAATCCTTTTAGGGTTTCATTTACAAAGCTTTGATCTCATAGATCTAAAGAGATATTTCTTAGGGTTTTTTAACCCATTAACAGAGCTTTGCACTCTTGAATAATGGAGATTTGTTAATCTCTTATGAAGAACTCTTAAGAGTTTGTTCATGGATCTTGAAGATCTCAAAATTTTAATTCATTAAAAAAATTTATTTCGATTTTTCTGATGGGTTATTCCATCATTTTTACAGAGCAAAGGCTCTTGAGGAATTTTTATTCCTTTATCATTAAAGTTTGACAGATGTCACTCTGTCATATAGCACTGCTCTCAAGGGGAGATTTACTCCTTATCCCGAGGGGTTCTCATTGAATGAGAATCAATTGAGGATTTCCTCATTTAATGACAGTCTCATCAAATGAAGATGCTGTTTTATTAATGATGCAATGTCATTTGGATTATGTGGGTCCCATTTGGTCCCTTTTCATTGCATTGCAGTGTGGTACAGATTTAAAGTACCGAGTACCGAACTTAAACTGTAGCATTGGTGGCTGAAAATTTGTTCTTTTCCGCGCAGGTACTATGTCTTTCGACACTTCGTTTCCCTTTGTCCGTTCAGAAAGCGGATTCCCTACAATGCTAGTGGATAGAGAAGTCTTCGCATTGATAAAGGATCATGACCCAGAGCACAAGAATCTTCATCTATGGGGTGGATGGTACGATCAAATTATCAGAGGCCGCCGGAGCTTTTCTTGTGCGACAACCTCGGAGCCTATCTCGGCGATCCCTTATGCAGATGTACCCCCGATAAACTATACTGTGGAGGAGGTGAATTGGACTTCAGAAGGCCTCCTTCGGCCTTCTATGGCCGCAATACCCGTACAGCCATTGGTAGCTTTGGACACTCTAGGGCGGCGCATATTTCAGGGCGAATCGCGCCCTTGGGGATAGCCATACAACATAGGACTAACTCCCCGTCACCCGGCCGGATACCTGCAGTGGGCCCGATATATCTTATCAGCGAAGAAGTCACAGCTGCTGAAGCTCGGATTGTCCCTGCGATCTACGCTTCCTTGTTCCAGTATTCTGCACCTCCTACATGGTGGATCAAGGCGTTTCTAGAGCAATGGAACATTCCGACCCACACCTTCCTCTTATTGGATTGAGAAGTCTCCATTTCCTTAGAGGAATTTGTCGAGGTCTCTGGTTTACCCATTAGGGGAGAGCATTACGAGGAGCTGCTTCCTCCGGATGAGTATATTTTTGCCACCAAATCAGTGGTAATGGGTCTTACCCCAGAGAACACCATTCAACACCAATTCCCAAGTTCAATAAAGGTGTTGAATATCTATGAGAGCCTCTTTCTCTAATCCGGAGGCCGCGGGGTTAATTTTACGGATTTTATCGCTCGTTTTCTCCATACGGAATGCGAAGTTCGCCAAACTCGACGATCCTTTTGGCTTAGGTTTGGGCAATTTGCTGACGGCGGAGGTGGATTAGAAGAATTTCTTTCTCCCCGGCACCCCGGTCGTCCCTTTTGCAGAGCTGGCAACTCCCGGGATCGACGAAGAAACGTTCTTTTTGGGGTTTCTCGGGTTATGGCTGAGCTGGTTTGAGCTTCCGATGCACCCTCACCATATGAGGCCATTCGTCTTCTACCCAGCGCATCGAATGGTTGCCGGGATACAAGTGGCCGTCGGGATCGCTGGGTTAGCCCACCAGTATCACGGCCTCAGCTTGGCAGCGGATACTACTGAGCCAGAGGTGCAGCTTGCCAACTCCTCATTGCATTATTTCACCTCATGGCTCGAGTTGCACGTGCTTGGGGTCTTCGGTATCCACAGAAGACCTTCTTTTTATGACAGATGTAAGTTCCCTCGGATAATGCGGCTAGTCGACGCATCCATCGTAAGTCCGACACCGTGGGAAGCTAAGGGTTTGCTCCTTCGTCCACGCACGGTTGGAGATGGTATGTACTTTACCGATAAAATTTTGACCGTCGGCCAGGAATCTACAAAAACGGTGCTGCCATTGCAGGACATATTTAAAGACGGGGCCTCTGTGTTGAAAGCTCGGGAGATTCTTCATCTGTTCTCCATCAGGCCGGGCTTTCTCGTATTTAGGCAGAATGATGCGACGTTGTTCATGAGATACAACCCGCATCGTTTCGCCCAGCAGCTAAGGTATAATCAAGGCGTCCCGCTTGAGGCTTTCTTGGCAGAACCGGCTGCCACTTAAGAGGGTATCCAGAGCGCGCTGCATCATTTTATGCACCTAAACACAGGGTCTAACTTTTTCATTAGTGAACCGAGCTGCGTTCCGAAGGCCCTGAATGTGTATATGGCATGGTATCAACATTCGATGGGCGCCGTCATTAGAGAGGAAAAAAGATTGCTGCTTGATCGCAAGGGTGCAGTGCCGACTGGTAATCCAAATGTTCCTCTGAAGCGACAGACCATTGTCCGTCCTCCCCTAAGGGAAGCTGCTGCGGCTGTGGCGCCACGTGATATGACTGAGCTACCGATACCCCGTGCTCCCATTGAAGCGGTGACTGTAGCGTCTCCCGAGTCTGGCGTGGGTTCAGATATCGGGACTCGTCGTCCCAAGGTGCCTACCAAGCGTAAGCTTGTGCTAGCGGCGACCAGTGCTCGCTCGCAGAAGAAGAAGAAGAAGAAGTCGATTCTTTCTGCAGACGTTGTACTCGGCCAGGAGCCTCATGCTCCTTATAGCGAGGGCCTGAGCGAATATGAGACCAACGAGGGTCTATTTATGGCACCGGATGATACCGACCTCGAAGCTGCTATTGCAGCTTCTGAGCGATTAGCAAGCCACAAAGCAGGACTGGTCATCCTCACACAATCAAGTAAACTTCAACCGTATCTTTTTGCAGTTATGTTTTTGTTATCATGTTTTGACTGACACTCCTTCTTTAACAAGCATTTCCACTGAAGAGGCTCTCGCGGCTTCCCTCAAGACTTTTGAGGAGGAAGAGAGGCTTCGTGCTTCGTTGGGCCTTGGTATATTTCGGCTCATTGTGCCTTCATTCCCCTTTCTTATGGGTAATCTGACCCTTTTTTCATCTTATCGTAGGGACTATCTCGACTCAAGTCATCCCTAGTACAGTTCCAATCCCGCAGGGTGATGCGGAGATGCTTCTAGGGCCAGCTATCGAAGTCCCGGCCTCCTCAGCATTGCCAAAAGATGCTTTACTTAAGCAACCAATGAAGGACGCCACAACGGCTTCAGAAGTAACCCCTGGCGTGGACGATGACGTCTCCTTAACGGAGGTCCTAAAAAGATCGGCTCTCACGGCCCAGGTGGAAAGGAAGCGTAGGAGGCGTGCGACAAGAGAACGTAACGCTACCTTAGCTATAGGTGCAGGCTCGAGCGCGGCTTCTCCTGTCCCTGCTTCTTCAGAGGGTGCTCTGGTTGCCCTGTCTATCGCTCATAGACAGGCGATACGCGCGGCTCGGGAGGCAGCTGAAAGGCAATCTCAAGGTAACGTAACTTTGGGTCTTTTTATTAAAGTTTGATCCTCAGATTCTCACACGTTATATTCTGCAGGGCTAAGTCCTGATGAGGAAGTGGTAGGTGAGACGGCGGCAACCACTGAGCGTGAAGTGGCCACTCTTTCTCAAGAGTCTGGAACTGCCCCAATTGCCACTCTTTCCCCTTGCGGTTCCTTTCCGTTGCCGGGCGCTGCGAGTATCACGACGGCTCTCGTGGAGTCAGGGGATGAAGCTATGGGCGGAGAAACCATTCCTATGGAGGAAGGTGAAGCAGTCGCTGCACCCAGTGATGCCCTTGTCGCGGTTTCGACCGGCGACTCACCAGGTAGATTTCAGGTCATCGCTTTCCTTTTCATTCTGCAATCCCTTTAAATCTCTTCTGACAGTATTTATCTCGTTTCTATTGTAGGTGTGGTGAGCGTTGAGGTTGCGCCACCCGAAGAAGCACCACCAGTTGCTGCTTTGACGGTTGCCGATCCTTTGCCTTCTCTCGTGTCCTCCCAAATGCTGGAAGGTACGGATTTGTGACTTATCGGTTTCGTTGTAAGCAATATATTTTATGTACTGACATTGCATTATTACACCCTTGCAGGAGTCTTTTTTGAACATCTGTATCAGGTGCTGCACCCACATTTCTCCTTCCAGTCGGAGATTGCTTCATCTAGTGGCGTTGGTGAGTACAGTCTCTAGCTAATATCTTCTCTTTTCTTTTACGGGCAGCCAAGTCGTTGCTAATTCTTCTTTGTTTTGACCACAGCACTATAGATTGAAGGATGAGATAAAAGAATAGTTGCGCCACCGGTACTCCCAGCTTTGCTACCTGCCGCAGCCGGTATAGTATACTTCATCGTTCGTGTATTTCCTCTATTTCTTGAGTCATCATTTGACTATGATTTGTTTTGCAGCGGTGACACTGACTCCAGCTTCGTTCGAGTCTCGAATCATATTGCCAGCAGGGCCCTTTTCCAGACATCCATATTCAAAAGGCGCTGTGACCAGTCTGCGTATGTTGAGCGATTACATCGAGGAGCTTGATATAGAGGCCCCTAAATTCGCTGCAGATTTTGCTGCCGAGCTTAATCTCATGCTAGCGACGCTCGTGAACTTTCATAACGAAGGCGTCGTTGAGTCTTGGGTTAATTACTGCAGGAAGATTGAAGCCTGCCTGCATGAGCTTGAGCTTAGGCGTCCTGCTCCTGAAATTCAGGCTTTGAACTCCCAGCGGGCTGCGTGGGTTAAGCAGAGCGTGTCCTTCCTCCTCCATTTCGAACAAGAAGCGACCTTAAGGCGGAAGGAACGCGAGGAGGCTTCGGATGAATCTGTCCGGCTGTGCGCCCAAGTTAAAACGAATGCCGCACAACTGAGAGCTGCTTTTGACACCTTGCAGCAATGTATCTCGGACGGGCTTTATTGAGGTGGAAGCTCGAATCTATTGAGCGGGTTACGCAGAGTCATGAAGCTGCCCAATGGGAAATCGATGAAAAGATTTCATGATGATTGCAGCAAAGGGCTCGAATTGAAGCGGAGCTGGCCACGGCGACTGATCACGAGAAGGTACTGAAAGGAGTTCGCGAGCAACTTGCTGACTTATTGAAAACGCCTCCTTCTCAGTACTTGTTTTGTATAGATTGAACACTTGTAATCTTTGAATAATATGTATCCATTTTTTATTCTTTCATATAATTCAACTTGTACTCCATTGAATTCATGAATAAAAGATACACATTTTCTGTTCTACTGTTGCTTTCTTCTCTTTGCCATGTCATTGCCATGTGGTTTTAGCAAGCGTGGCTTGTAGATAGTAAGCGACGGTCCATCTTGGACTCTTTGCATGGTAACGATGGCTTAGGAAACAGGTTCAGGTCTGCTGCCTAAGACTTCTCAATTTTATGAGCCGTGAGGGTCTCATAAAGGGTTTTCTCCATACGAGTCGAGAAGATCTTGTAAATGTATTTTCTCCTTAGGAATCGTGAGGATTCCTAAGTGTGCTTTCTCTTGAGAGTCGTAAGGATCTCACAAGAGAATCTTGTTAGTGTTTATGCCCTAGAAGGCCATTACTGTATCATACTAGTTTGTATATTACTTAATGGAAGCTTGGGATATTCACATGTATATAACAGTCTTACTAAAACATGGTAGTATGCTACTTGGTTTTTCTATCCTAATATGTGAGTATACGTATTGATAGAGCTCTTAGGATCTTGCTTGACTACCAGCGTTGTGATGGCAGTCACACTAGTGGGGGCTGGGTAGTCTACAAGCACATCCTTATTCAGGTCCCTAGTCGTTGGATTATCGAGACAAGGCATCGATACTCCGGAGTAGACTGGTGTGTACGCTTCTCATCCCAGTTGGAGAGATGGTCTGTCCCACAGCCGTCAGTACGTCGTACTGGAGATAGTATGCAGGTGTTCGTTAGGTTACGGGTACACCGGACATGACTCACAGGGAACTGTTGGTTGGTTTTATACCAGTCGTCAGTGAGCAGTTCCCAGGTGACATGAGTACAGCATAGTCCGCAGACTTGACACTGCTACTTCGCCTCGAGTGTGTCCCACTGTTCTTAGATTGCTACCCTACCACGGCTCAAAGGAGTAGTGCAAACAGGTAGCAGTTGGGTGCAGTCCCGAGCACTTGGAGGCAGTGGCGGTTAGACAGGATTCGTCTCTCCCGGTATTGGGGGTTGATATCGCGCTGTGTCAGAGAGCCATTACGCAAAGTCCCTGGCCAGGGCAAGCGAGATTTGCTGGTAGGTTCCAGTAGTTTCTCAGGGTGTAATGGGCTTCGCTCCGACACGACTTATACCGCTATTAGGGGACTAACGCTTGCCGCCCCCTAGGCCCGATATGCGATAGTCTTAGACGAACGGACCGGACTGTACGGAGATTGTCACATCAGACTCATAGGAGTTCGGATGGGTTTCCTCATCGGCTTTCTTATCGACATCTACCTGGGGACCGTTACGTACAGCTAGTGCCGCTTGCGGTCTGTGGTTAAACCCACTGCCAGCGTAGTAGTCGAGTCTCTAGAGTCCCACACAGAGAGTTTCCCTACTCCGGGCGAAACGATATAGAGATCGTATGGTTTTACGACAAGGGTTTGGACGCATACGTGTGTTGACGCACGTACGACTTTCGGACAGTTTTTACCAGTCGGCTTTGGTTTAAGCCAGTTACTGGTATCCGGTTATTGGATTTATACAGTCTAAAGTTTTTCCGTATTTTTGCGGAAAGGAGGGGCGTTCTCGTAATTGCGTGAGAAGCTTCTAGAAGGTGGTGACTAAGGGGGTTTAGGTGGCATATGCAATGAATGTGATTAGTGAGTCATATGGATGATTCATCCATGTCATTAATGCATCATAAATGCTTAATGACTCATGGAGATGAATCATCACTAGATATTATCAAGCATGGTTGTTAAATTGATTTATTTTCTTTTCTTGATAAAAGAAATGCTTGATATATATTATCATAACTCATTATTCTCACTTCATTATTATGTTCATCTTCTCTCTCCTCAAGCTCTCCCTCTTCAAACCCTAATCCTCCCCTCTCATGTGTTGAGTACAAGGATTAGTTAGACTACTTAATCCATAACCATACTCTATTTCATCTAGGTACTTTGATTAGCACTTAAAGATACCTAGTTGCCTCAAGTTTAGAGGCAAAGCTTGGAGTTTAGCTCTCGTGGTGGATCGTCTACTACTTGGAGAAGGCCGAAGAGGAGGTGGAGTTCATAAAGACGAAGGACACGGTTCTTTAGGTATAATCCCTTTACATAGTAGTTTAGAACTTCTATGTTTGTTGTTAGTTATCGTTTAGCTTTGATTCATGCGGTTAGTTGATGTTTAAGCAAAGAACAAGATCGTTTTTCATATTTCCGCCTCCCCGCAAGTCGTGGGGTGTTGCACATCGACTTACAGTGGTATCAGAGCCTCGCTAAACAATAAATAACTTACTTGCAAATTTGTATGAATTTCGAACGGAAAAAACGAAACCGGAAAAGCCCAAAATCATAAGTTTCTGTCGATTTTTAAATGAAGTCCAAAAATTTTTCAGGGATGTTCAGAAAGCTTGAAAAGACAGTAGAAGAACACCCAAGAAAATTGGGCCCCTGAATCGCCTAAAGCGCCGCGGAACCGCGGCGGATACCACCGATCCGCCGCGATTCCGCCGTCGAGTTGGCGATTCAGGAACCCAATTTTTCTGTGTTGGTTCTCTGGGATATTTGGTATTTTCTGGAATTTTTAATTTTTGCTCAGGTTTCAGATTTACAAAGAAGTATTGGAGCAAAATTAAAAGTGTTTAATCGATCGAAATTATACAGTATTTGCTTGTTGGATTATATCAGTGTTTGTATAATGTGTTCGTAAACCTCCCCTAACTGCTAGTATGTCGGTTGGCAGAGGGTTGCACATTTCTGTAATGGTTTTTACTGTTTGTGTATATGAACTGTGTTGGACTGTTGTGATGTATAGCCGGGGTTATGTGATGGGTTATTATTTAATTCATTTGATATAAATGTAATTTGTTGTAATATTATTCTGCGGGGCACATCCAGGTTGCGGTTGTAGCCACCGTTGTATTATTTCATTTTACTGTTTTTGCTCCTAGGACAGACCCAAGGTGGGGTGCACAAACTGCCGGGTGGGTAGTTTGCCGTACCCGTTGGGGTCTTGGATGGGGTAATGGCTATTCATCACAACTATGTAATCCGTCTTTTGTTGCAGGCTCAAAACAAACACGGATTGCTTGCAAATCCAATAAAGTTCATCTGTGATCTGGAATGCCTATTATTGCGTCTGACGAATGTACAATATCTATATATGATAGCTATTTAGACGTCACTTATGTTTTACACCCGCGCTAGCCCAGCCCCCGCTCTGCCGTTAGTTAAGTAACCTAACGGGTGATGACGGGACCCCGTGGCGAATGCGGATGGCATAAGAGGACGTTGTATTTTCGTTGTTTTCTGCAATGATAGGTTAATGATGGGATGCATTATTTATAATGCAAAGAAAATAAACCAAAAAGTTGAATCGTTGGAACAATTTAAAAGAAACCACTCGGTTATTTTAAAAGAGCAGAATTTTTAATTGCGGAGCTTTAACCACTCCTTTTAAAAAGCTATCAGGTTCCTTCGATCATATCAAGTTCACTACGTTCACGGTTTCGCCAAAACCAGTCGTAGCCCTCCGTCATTTCTTATGGATGGTCAGTAGTATTCAAGCTATGTTTGTTGGCTTTCGTCAAGGCATAGTGTTTGGTAGCTGCTAGGGTATTCATTTGTTGCATAGATAGATGAGTTGGTTTGGGACAGTCGTATAACCTTGTTGGCTTTCGTCAAGGGTATATACGGGTGGGTTCAAATTAACAAGATAATGATGGGCAGAACTTGACATGTGTTTTATGATTTGTTGGCTTTCGTCAAGGTCATAAGAACATGGGGCAAAAATCTATATCGGGAATTTCTAAAGAAACTGAAATTTGCAAAGAGATGCATACCATTTGGAGTTTGATGAATGTTGGTAGGATTCCTTCAACATTATCATACGATGATATTTGGATCCCGATCCTACTGTGGGTATATGCTACTTATCAGGAGATTCATCACTTAACGATCAATGCTATAAACCAAGTAGGTGTCAAGAAAGGTGTCAGCGGGGTTACGCCCCCAGAGAAAAGAGGTTATTTAATTAAGGAACTTCGCGAAAGCGTTGGAAAACCTCCCTCGAAGTACCGACACTAGCCTGGCTGAACGGTTAAGCAAGTATTGTACAGTGAGAATAGTCCTGGCTAATTCTTCTTTTATGGTTTGAGGAAGGATTCGAGAAACAGTGGGAGCCATCCAGTTTAGATAAATTAAAAACCAATCTAAACTTGCAAGAGCATCATGCTAAAGTGTTTTCTTCTCTCTCTCTCATTGCAGCGACCTTGTGACCATGACTAGGTTACATCTAGATAACAAGTTGACTGAATCTAACTTATATGACTGGCAAAGGTCTGTCCAGATGACCATTGCCTATGAAAAGCTGGACCACCCTATTACTACTCAAGATCCCGCCATCCCAGGTCCAGTTTCCACCGTCGCGGATATGGATATCCGTCAGACAAAGGAAAAGGATAAAGCGAAAGCCAAGTGCCTCGTGTTGGCTTCAGTTGATGGTATATACCAGAAGCAGCACGAGAAGATGGACTCTGTTTCCATTTTTCTCCATAACAAAGATTTATATGGAGAGCAATCTCATATCGCAAGATATGAGGCCTCGAACGATTTAATTCAAGCGAGGTCGGCTGACGGGTCATCTGTAAAGGATGACGTCCTTACAATGACTAGCTATATTAATGAGCTCAAGGACCTGGAGACCACGTTGGGAAACAGGTCATATATTGACTTATTTCCACAGTCCCTACCCTCTACCTACACCCTGAAAGAAACCAGGGAGACACAAGCTCTGCTTAATAGGGGACCTTCTTCTTCTTCATCCAAGGCGAAAGCAAAGGGTGAAAGGAAGAAGACCTCTGCAAAGCCGATATACGGTGTCAGCAAAGTAGGAGGAAAGGGAAGAGAAAAAGTTTCAGGACTTGGTATAGGTAAGGAGGGATATTCCTATAGTTATGGGAATGGACATTGGCAGAAGGATTGCAGGGCTTTGGAAGCCAGTAGCCAGGATACGAAGCATGTTATGGCTTCAGCCTCAAGTGTGTTTGTAATTGAGAACTGTTTGTCAATTAACTCTACTTCCTGGGTACTAGATACCGGAGCAGGATCTCATATCTGTAATTCGTTACATGCTTTGAGAAACCGTAAAGTTATAAGGTTAGGTGATTTGTCTCTCAGAGTTGCAAACGGAATGAGCGTGGACGCTGAATCCGTGGGAGAATATCGCCTAGGTTTGACAAGTGGGCAGATATTGATTCTGCGTAACTGTCTGTATGTACCTAGTTTGACTTGTAATATCATATCAGTGTCCTCACTTTCAAGAGAGGGATATGACTTCACATTCGTAAGCGATGTAGTTCACATCCACCTAAATCAAGTTCTGATTGGGTCCGGTACATTAGATGACGGTATATACGTATTGAATCAAGCTCAGGTTTTCAATGTCCAGAACACACTTAAAAGAAAGTCTCCAGAAATGAATCAGGCTTTCTTATGGCATTGTAGACTAGGTCACATCAATGAAACACGATTAACGAAGTTACATAGAGAAGGATATTTGAATCCGTTTGAATATCAATCTTATGCCACTTGTGAATCTTGTCTCATGGGAAAGATGACAAAGACTCCGTTTACTGGACACGGAGTAAGAGCGAGCGAGCTCTTAGGACTCGTACACAGTGACGTGTGCGGTCCGATGTCTACACATGCGCGAGGTGGTTATTCCTACTTCATTACTTTTACGGATGATTTCTCTAGGTATGGACATATCTTCTTGATGAAGCATAAATCCGAGGCCTTTGAGAAATTCCAAGAATACAAGAATGAAGTGGAAAACCAAACAGGCAAAAGTATTAAGACACTGAGATCTGATCGAGGTGGTGAATACTTAAGTGCCGAGTTCCTGGGTTATTTAAAAGAGAAAGGAATTCTCTCTCAGCTTACTCCTCCATACACACCACAACACAACGGTGTATCGGAAATAAGGAATCGAACCCTATTAGATATGGTTCGTTCCATGATGAGTAAGGCTGAGTTACCGCGATCATTCTGGGGTTATGCGCTAGAATCAGCGGCATATCTTTTGAAAAAGGTTCCAACCAAGACTGTGCCTACCACGCCATATCAGATGTGGAGTGGGAAGAAACCCTATCTTCAGTACCTGAAGACATGGGGATGTCCAGCTTTTGTAACAAAGCAACATCCGGACAAGCTCGAGGCACGCTCAGTAAAGTGTAAATTTATGGGATATCCAAAGAACTCCATGGGATATTGCTTCTACTACGCAGAGGAACAAAAGGTTTTTGTTTCTCGTCATGCCCGCTTCTTAGAAACTGAATTTTTAGAAAATCAGAAGAGTGGGAGCGCAGTAGAACTGGAAGAAATTCCAGAACCACAAGCTGTTACTGAAAGTTTGGTAGAACAAGAAGTTTCAGAAGAAAGGGACATACCAGCGCCTATACGCAGAAGTAGTAGGCAGTCTCATCCGCCCGAGAGATACTACGGTTTTCTCATAGATGGGGATCGAGAAGATTGCGTCATTGATAATGACGACCCTACTAGCTTCCAACAAGCCATTCAGAGCGGCGACTCGGTAAAATGGCTGGATGCAATGCGGACCGAAATGGAGTCCATGTACACTAACAAAGTATGGACTTTGGATACTGCTCCAGATGGGGTAAAACCCGTAGGATGCAAGTGGATCTTCAGAAAGAAGATTGGTGTAGATGGACAGGTTGAAACCTATAAGGCTAAACTTGTTGCAAAGGGTTTCCGTCAAAGACCTGGTTTAGACTATGACGAAACCTTTTCTCCAGTGGCTATGCTGAAATCCATTCGGGTCCTTCTTGCTATTGCTGCCTTCCACGATTATGAGATCTGGCAGATGGACGTAAAGACGGCCTTTCTAAATGGAAATTTAGAAGAGAGCGTCTATATGGATCAGCCAGAGGGATTCATTCAGAGTGGGAGCAGCGGTAAAGTATGCAAGCTGCTTAAGTCCATTTATGGACTAAAGCAGGCATCGCGGAGTTGGAACATCTGTTTTGATGATACTGTCAAAGAATTCGACTTTATCAAAAATCCAGATGAACCATGCATATACAGTAAGATTGTAGGGAGAGTTGTTGTATTCCTCGTCTTGTACGTGGATGACATTCTCCTAATAGGAAATGATATTCCTATGCTACAGTCAGTCAAAAGATTCTTGTCACAGAAATTCTCTATGAAGGACCTGGGTGATGCCACCTACATTCTGGGGATCCAGATCTATCGTGATAGATCAAAGAGGATGTTGGGACTTTCACAGTCCAGGTACATAGACACCATATTGAAAAGATTCAGTATGGAAGATTCTAAGTGCGGTAACCTACCGGCTTGTCACGGAATCACCCTCTCCAAAGAGATGTCTCCCAAGACTGATTTGGAAAGGGAACGCATGTCGATTATACCCTACGCTTCTGCGGTAGGCTCTATAATGTATGCGATGTTATGTACCAGACCAGATGTAGCATACGCATTGAGCGTTGTAAGCCGGTATCAGGCAAACCCAGGGGAGAATCACTGGATAGCAGTAAAGAACATTCTCAAGTACCTGAGGAGGACTAAGGAGACGTTCTTGGTTTACGGCGGAAAGGACCTCAAGATGGAGGCCTATGCTGATTCCGGCTTCCAGAGTGACAAGGATGACTCCAAGTCCATGTCGGGTTATGTCTTTACCCTCAATGGAGGAGCGGTCTGTTGGAAGAGTTCCAAGCAGGACACCGTTGCTGACTCAACGATGGAAGCGGAGTACATAGCTGCTTGCGATGCCGCAAAAGAAGCTGTCTGGATGAAGAAGTTCCTCACAGAACTTCAGGTGGTTCCTACCAGTGTTAGTCCAATACCTCTGTATTCCGACAACAACGGCGCTATAGCTTTAGCGAAGGAACCCAGGTCCCATCAGAAGTCCAGACACATCTTAAGGCGGTATCACCTGATCAGGGAGATCGTAGATCGCCGGGAGATCGAGGTAAAGAGAGTAAATACAGGGGATAACATTGCTGATCCATTCACTAAGGCCCTACCTCAGATTCAGTTCGAGAGGCTACTCGAGATCATTGGTCTTCGATACGCCAGTACATGGCCCTAGTGCAAGTGGGAGATTGTTAGTGTTTATGCCCTAGAAGGCCATTACTGTATCATACTAGTTTGTATATTACTTAATGGAAGCTTGGGATATTCACATGTATATAACAGTCTTGCTAAAACATGGTAGTATGCTACTTGGTTTTTCTATCTTAATATGTGAGTATACGTATTGATAGAGCTCTTAGGATCTTGCTTGACTACCAGCGTTGTGATGGCAGTCACACTAGTGGGGGCTGGGTAGTCTACAAGCACATCTTTATTCAGGTCCCTAGTCGTTGGATTATCGAGACAGGGCATCGATACTCCGGAGTAGACTGGTGTGTACGCTTCTCATACCAGTTGGGGAGATGGTCTGTCCCACAGCCGTCAGTACGTCGTACTGGAGATAGTATGCAGGTGCTCGTTAGGTTACGGGTACACCGGACAGGACTCACAGGGAACTGTTGGTTGGTTTTATACCAGTCGTCAGTGAGCAGTTCCCAGGTGACATGAGTACAGCATAGTCCGCAGACTTGATACTGCTACTTCGCCTCGAGTGTGTCCCACTGTTCTTAGATTGCTACCCTACCACGGCTCAAAGGAGTCATGCAAACAGGTAGCAGTTGGGTGCAGTCCCGAGCACTTGGAGGCAGTGGTGGTTAGACATGATTCGTCTCTCCCGGTATTGGGGGTTGATATTGCTCTGTGTCAGAGAGCCATTACGCAAAGTCCCTGGCCAGGGCAAGCGAGATTTGCTGGTAGGTTCCAGTAGTTTCTCAGGGTGTAATGGGCTTCGCTCCGACACGACTTATACCGCTATTAGGGGACTGACGCTTGCCGCCCCTAGGCCCGATATGCGATAGTCTTAGACGAACGGACCGGACTGTACGGAGATTGTCACATCAGACTCAGTAGGAGTTCGGATGGGTTTCCTCATCGGCCTTCTTATCGACATCTACCTGGGGACCGTTACGTACAGCTAGTGCCGCTTGCGGTCTGTGGTTAAACCCACTGCCAGCGTAGTAGTCGAGTCTCTAGAGTCCCACACAGAGAGTTTCCCTACTCCGGGCGAAACGATATAGAGGTCGTATGGTTTTACGACAAGGGTTCGGACGCATACGTGTGTTTACGCACGTACGACTTTCGGACAGTTTTTACCAGTCGGCTTTGGTTTAAGCCAGTTACTGGTATCCGGTTATTGGATTTATACAGTCTAAAGTTTTTCCGTATTTTTGCGGAAAGGAGGGGCGTTCTCATAATTGCGCGAGAAGCTTCTAGAAGGTGGTGACTAAGGGGGTTTAGGTGGCATATACAATGAATGTGATTAGTGAGTCATATGGATGATTCATCCATGTCATTAATGCATCATAAATGCTTAATGACTCATGGAGATGAATCATCACTAGATATTATCAAGCATGGTTGTTAAATTGATTTATTTTCTTTTCTTGATAAAAAGAAATGCTTGATATATATTATCATAACTCATTATTCTCACTTCATTATTATGTTCATCTTCTCTCTCCTCAAGCTCTCCCTCTTCAAACCCTAATCCTCCCCTCTCATGTGTTGAGTACAAGGATTAGTTAGACTACTTAATCCATAACCATACTCTATTTCATCTAGGTACTTTGATTAGCACTTAAAGATACCTAGTTGCCTCAAGTTTAGAGGCAAAGCTTGGAGTTTAGCTCTCGTGGTGGATCGTCTACTACTTGGAGAAGGCCGAAGAGGAGGTGGAGTTCATAAAGACGAAGGACACGGTTCTTTAGGTATAATCCCTTTACATAGTAGTTTAGAACTTCTATGTTTGTTGTTAGTTATCGTTTAGCTTCGATTCATGCGGTTAGTCGATGTTTAAGCAAAGAACAAGATCGTTTTTCATATTTCCGCCTCCCCGCAAGTCGTGGGGTGTTGCTCATCGACTTACAAATCTTCCCTCTTATAAGTCGAGAGGACTCGTAAGTGGTTGTTTCCCTCCTTGTCGAGATTCGACTTCGGAGAGTGTGGCTCATGAATAGTATGCAAGAGTCCATTTTGGACCGACTTGCAGGGCCCCAGTGCTTAGGAAACAGGTCCTTATCCCCATTGTTTAAGGTTTTTCCTTACGAGTCGAGACCAATCGAGAAGTTCTCGCAAAGACACTAATTTCCTCATGAGTCGAGACGAGTCGAGAAGTTCTCGCAAAGACACTAATTTCCTCATGAGTCGAGACGAGTCGAGAAGTTCTCGGAAGAATGTCCTAACGTCATAGTTAACCTTTGCTCTTTACAACAGAGGTCCGTTAGGGTCTGTGGTACTAGGGTTTTGCCTGTCGTACTGTCGCGTTGACTGATGTATCCCTCGATAGGCAATCTTGCTGTTCGAGTAGCCTTGCGACTGTCGTGTTTCTGATCCCTTCGGGGGCTGGACAAGACGTCTTCAAGCAATCTTCCTAGACAGTTTGACCGTCGGAAGAGCAAGCGTTAGGAATTTTGCCATGCCGCTTTTTATTTGAGGTTAGGCTCTATTTACCCCAATCAGAGCAGAGCTCTGTTCTAATTCCAAGACGGGAGACGAAGCACCTCTTTTTGTTTCCCCCAATCAGAGCAAAACTCTACTTTAAAAATTTAAACTCTAATAAATGAAGCAACGCTTCAGATCCTCTGCGCTGTGCGCAAGGCGCCACGTGTCAAAATCAGGCACGCCAGCGCAGAGAGCGCAGCACGCCCAATTAGAGAAAAGCTCTATTAAAAAACAAAAGGAAGCAACGCTTCAGTTGCGCAAGCACGGCGCTGCGCGACACGTGTCAGCGCGGTTGCGCTAGCGCAGTTGCGCAAGCATGGCGCTGCGCGACACGTGTCAGCGCGGTTGCGCTAGCGCAGTGGCGCTTTGCGCTGCGCGACACTTGTCACCGCGGTTGCGCTAGCGCAGTGGCGCTGCGCTGCTTGACACGTGTCAGCGCAGTTGCGCTAGCGCAGTTGCGCTGCGCTTTGCGCTGCGCGACACGTGGCAGCGCAGATGTGCTAACGCAGTAGCGCCGCGCTGTGTGCTACTTGACACGTGTCACGCGCTGGGGCGTTTGCGCCAAACAGAATTAAAATTCTAAAAAGATCTTTCTGTTCTTGTTAAAAACAAGAAGATTGCCTTCTGTAAAACAGAAGCCCTTGGTTCAAAGATCCAACGGTGGGGAAAATTCCCCAAATCACTCAGAGAAAGATCTCTTTAACAAATTTAACTAATTTATGGGCACTAAAAAAGGACCCTAGACTTCAATTCAAAGGCATCGACATTTTGTGAGAAATCAAAAATTTCAAATAGAGAGAACTCTGAAGAAATCTCAAGAAGAAAAAAGTAAAAGACCTTTTAGATAGAAGAATTTCTTCTGATAGATCGATGATCTTTGATAAAAAACAAAATAAAAATAGTGCTTTGTACTTATGAACCATTGGTTCTTTGGGATCAAGAAAAAACAAGAGAAACTAAATGAGATCAAAGAAAACAAACAGTGCTTTGCACTTCTTTTATGAACCTTTGGTTCTAGAATCTAAAAGATTATCAAATTATAGTGCCTAGCACTTGTAAACTGCGCTGTTGCGCTCCTGGATTGGCGCAAACCACTAGAGAGCGCCACGTGTCAGCATCTGAACCATCTGCGCTATGCGCTTTTGAAATAGAGCCTTGCTGTCTGGAATTGACGCAACTCACCAGAGCGCGACACGTGTCAGCAGCGCAAGCGCAGCGCATTGGCGCAGCGCACTGCGCTTGCGTGACACGTGTCAACACCACAAGCGCTTGCGCTCTCTGATTGGCGCAAAGCGCCTGACAAATGCAATGCATTTCCTTAAGGGCCAGGCCCAAATCAAAAAGACCTAGTAGGCCTAATTAAATTGCAAAGCAATAAATGGGCAGAGCCCAAGCAAAATAGATGCTCTGCATCATTTATAAAAGAGCAGAGCCCAACCAAAACAAAGAAAAATAATGCAGTAAAAGGGCAAGGCCCTAGTCCAATAAGCCAAAGACAAAAGAATATTGAAACTGGACTTAGCCCAATCATGGCCGTAAGTCCTCAAACTAAATTGACCGAGCACAGCCGCTCTCCTAAATCAATTTACAACCGGTTCAAGGGTACATCTCCGAGCTCCTCTGACACCTATCGTTGTAATCCTTCAACGACGTCAGAGAGGTGACGGGTCCCGACGACCACACATCAATACGGACTGCGGGGTCCTTAAACTCATGGACCGAGACGTCCTTAAACTAATATCGGACCGAAACGTCCTTAAACTAATAATGGACCACCACTTCCCTAAACCGGCGACGGACCGAAACGTTCTTAAACTAATTATGGACCACCACGTCCCTAAACTGGCGACGGACCACCACGTCCCTAAACTGGAACATGGACCATCACGTCCCTAAACTGGAACAATAGAGCCTCCAAACGCTCTTCTGTCGGATCTAAACGATCCCGCTTAAGTAGATCTTAGCCCCAAACAAGGCTAACGTATCCTTAAGCATTTCAACAGACTCCATATTCCCTAATCAACTTCGGTTCAAGGATACATCTCTGAACTCCTCTGACACCTATCGTTGTAATCCTTCAACGACGTCAGAGAGGTGACGAGTTCCGACGGCCATATATTAAATGGATCACCACGTTAAGTTGATCTTAGTCTCAAATAGGACTAACGTATCCTTAACGAACGTTTAAGTTGATCTTAGCCTCAATACGACTAACGTGTCCTTAAACTAAAAACACCAAACCCAAATCTAAGTAAATATGGATTTGGACTAATCCACGTCCTACGGGGGACGGCATAATTTAGTCTCCATATACAATCCACGGGCAACCACAAACAAAACAAACACCCACGACACGAAGTGAAATTCTGGAGAAGGAGAAAGTGGCTGCCGCGATGCGGTAGCGTAATTAACTGCAGGGGCTTGCGCCTGCAAGGAAGAGCGTCCCCACAATCAAAAACCCCTCAAGCGAGGGGGAATCTGACGAAGTCTGCTATATCGGCCGCATCCGTCTAAACCTCCGATATACGGTGCCATAAATCAACTTGGCATCTTCGGAGAGGTGGACGGATAAAACCAAATAGCATCTGCCCTGAACCTCAGGCATAGACGTCCTCATGTCTCGGCCGCCGTTCGGAGGGGAACAGGCTCAGTTTGGGGAGCCCCGATGAGTCATAACCACTCCGCGCTGGTGTGGGATGATCTCCGATAGTCTTTCAGGTTTTATATGAGTTGCCGTCCAGACCCTGAAACTAGGAATTTGGCCTTTGCTTCGTTTGCTTTGACGTGTCCGAATCCTGTTGGAGGAAGAACGCTGTGGTGACATCTCGTCTGCTGTTTCGAGACGAACGTCGAGGTGGTGACCACTTCGTGCTGGTGTGGGATGATCTCCGATAGTCTTTCAGGTTTTATATGAGTTGCCGTCAAGACCCTGAAGCTAGGAATTTGGCCTTTGTTTCGTTTGCTGGCATTGCGTCTGCTGTATCGAGACGATTGTCGCTGTTGTCTCTAGGTTGTTGGTGAACCGTCGAGATTTAGAACTAGGGACTTTGCCATGGCTCCGTTGTTTTGACCCTGGGGTGACATTGCGTCTGCTGTAACGAGACGAATGCTGAGGTGGAGCTGGGATTTTTCCATCACTCCACTTTGTTTCGTCCGTGAGGTCTTTCGTTGACGTTGCATCTGCATCCTGCTGGACTGCGAAGGAACGCTGTTGTTGACATTGCGTCTGGTGTAACGAGACGAATGCTGAGGTGGAGTTGGGATTTTGCCATCACTCCGCTTTGTTTCGACCGTGAGGTCTTTCATTGACGTTGCATCTGCATCTTGCTGGACTGCGAAAGAACGTCGTTGTTGACATTGTGTCTGGTGTAACGAGACGAATACTGAGGTGGAGTTGGGATTTTGCCGTTACTCCGCTTTGCTGATGTTGCGTCTGCTGTAACGAGACGAATGTTGACGTGGTCTCTAGGTTGTCTGTGAACTGTCGAGATTTGGAACTATGGACTATGCCGTGGCTCCGTTTGGTGATGTTGCGTCCGAGTCCCGTTGGAACGAGGAGGATCACCGTTGCTGATTTTTAGGCTGTAAATATTGCCGTTAAGATTTGGACCTAGGGATTATGCCGTGGCTCCGTTTCATTGTGTCTCTTCCGTGCCCTGCTGGCATAAGAAGGAACGCTGTTGTTGGTCTTCTGGGATGCAGATGTGACCGTCGAGACCTGAAACTAGGGACTCTGCTGTAGCTCCATGATTGATTTTCACGTTCGAACCCTGCTGGAATAAGGAGGAACGCCGTTGTGGGTCTCCAGGCTGTAGATGTAGCCTTCGAGACTTGGCTTTCTTTTTGATGGAGCTTGGTGGGAAGGTATGGTTCCCTTTTTGTTTGTGCCCCTGAATTGTATACAGGGATTGTATACAAGGAATCTATTTTGAAAATGAAAGAATTGAGGAATTGCGAGAACGTTCAACCGTGCAATCGCACGCTACTCAAAAAAAATCTCGGCCCTGTAAACAAAGGATCGAGCACAAAAGATAAAGGAAAAGAAAAAACAGTTCTCGAGGCCGACAGTCAACAGCAATCGAGTGGCCCTAGACCGTTTGTTCGCCAAAACAATCTACGACCACGCCCATCCCTCGAAGAGAGGTTGAAACGTCCTTACTCATTTCCCTAGGGTGAAACAAGGAGGCTGTTCGAAGTGGCAGTGCATAACAGGCTTATCACACCAGCTACAACTGAATAACATCAACGATCCTAATTACTGCCCTTACCACCAAGTATTGGGTCATCTGATCGAAAACTGCTACACCTTCAAAAACTGGGTTGAAGACCAACACCAGCATGGAAACTTCGCGCTGTTTGAAGACTGTAAGGTGAGCCCACCACAGCCTCATGCTCCTAAAAAGGTGGATACGCTGGGGGCATCATGCACATTCATAGAGAAAGCCCCTTAGACCGAAAAGTCAATAAACTAGATGTTCGCCTCAAATACGGCGACGGCGGACCGAAACGTCCTTAAACTAACGGCGGACCGAAACGTCTTTAAACTAATGACGGACCGAAACGTCCTTAAACTAACAGTGGACCGAAATGTCCTTAAACTAACGGCGGACCGCAATGTCCTAAAACTAGCTGACGACGAATGTCTTTAAAACTACTACCGCAGCATCCGTAGGCTGACGAGATTAAAAAAAAAAAGAAGAAAAATATAATAAATAAAAACGGTATGTCCATAAGCAAAAAGGGCACGGATGAAAACCCGAAAGGGCTCCGTGAGTAAAAACAGCAGGGCTACCGGCGAGTGTTCGTGAAAACCCGAAAGGGCGCGACCTCGTAAAAAAAAAGAGAGAATAAAAAAAAACGGTATGTCCATAAGCAAAATGGGCACGGATGAAAACCTGAAAGGGCTCCGTGAGTAAAAACAGCAGGACTACCGGCGAGTGTTTGTGAAAACCCGAAAGGGCGCAACCTCGTTAAAAGACACTTATAGGGTTCTCTCGACCTTGTAAGGAGAAACCACCCGCGTGAGATCCTTACGACTCACAAGGGGGCAACACACTTAGGTATCCTCACGATACTTAGGGAGAAATTACACTTGCGAGATCCTCACGACTCGTAAGGAGAACTCTCTTATGGGACCCTCATGGCTCATAAGATTTGAAAGTCTTAAGTTACAGAGACCTAAACCTGTGCTTAAGCAAACCCCCACAACTTCCGATATTGCCCTACAAGTGGCTCAATACTGGCCCTTGTATACAATCCATGGGCACGAATAAACATTTCCTTAATCAAGTCCCATCCGGGACTAGGGATATGTTCGCATGGTGAATAACCCTTGTAAATCCTCTCGACTTACAAGGAGAAAATCCTCTTGTAAGATCCTTACGACTTACAGAGGAACAAACACTTAGGAATCCTCACGATTCCTAAGGAGAAAATACACCTACAAGATCCTCATGACTTGTAGGGAGAAATAACTTTGTGAGACCCTTACGGCACATGAAGTCAAAAGCCTTAGTCGACAGGACCTTAACCCTGTTCGCTAAGCCATCTTTGATCGACATCGACAGAGGCAAATGATGATTCGCTCCTGGCAATACCCCAGTTGTAGCGGTGCTGATGCCGAAATCGGTGTCTAATTGCAAGATTACGGTGAAAAGCCGGTAGGCCGCACATGCATACGAAATAGCCGAAATGATGGGGCAACTTGCAATAAAAAGCAGCAAGTAAAAACGTATGCACACGAAATAGCCGAAATGATTGGGCAACTCGCAATAAAAAACAGCGAGTAAAAATAAAATAAACAGCCGAAATGATTGGGCAACTCGCAATAAAAAACAGCGAGTAAAAATAAAATAAACAGCCGAAATGATTGGGCACCGCGAAAAATAGCCGAAATGATTGGGCAATCATGACCTTCGCGATATAAAAGCTGAAATGATAGAGCATCGCGGAAAAAGAAACAAAATGAAAAATGAAATTAGTACCCTACAGGTGATGTTACATCAGACCCTGTATACAATCAAAGGGCGTAAACAAAGAAGGGATCATACTCCTCTCCCAGGTTTCATCGTAAGAAGAAGCCAAATCTCGACGGGTCGCAAATGACCTAGAGGTCATCTCAACACTCGTCTCGTAACAACGGACACAACTTCAAGCGAAGCAGAACAGCGGTAACTCCCAGTTCCATGGCTCGGCGATATACAGATCACCAAGAGTCAAACTCTCATTCCATGAAATACGGATACAATCAACAGAAGTTCCTGGATACGTGGAACGCGGATTATGTCAATTCTGACCCCGTGGAAAACGTCCAGAGTGGATCCTGGTCCTCGCAGAGCACGACAGTGAACCCGTGCGAAGCATCCAGAGCGGAGCCCAGTCCTCACCGAACACGGCAGTGAACCTGTGTGAAGCATCTAGAGCAAAATTCCTGGATACGTAGAACGCGGTTTATGTCAATCCTGACCCCGTGTGAAGCATCCATAGCAAAAATTCCTGGCTACGTGGAAAGTGGCTTATGTCAATCCTGACCCCGTGGAAAACGTCCAGAGCGGATCCTGGTCCTCGCAGAGCACGACAGTGAACCCGTGCGAAGCATCCAGAGCGGAGCCTAGTCCTCGCCGAATACGGCAGTGAACCCGTGTGAAGCATCTAGAGCAAAATTCCTGGATACGTGGAACGCGGTTTATGTCAATCCTGAACCCGTGTGAAGCATCCAGAGCAGAAGTTCCTGGATACGTGGAATGCGGCTTATGTCAATTCTGACCCCGTGGAAAACGTCCAGAGCGGATCCTGGTCCTCGCAGAGCATGATAGTGAACCCGTGCGAAGCATCCAGAGTGGAGCCTAGTCCTCGCCGAACACGGCAGTGAACCCGTGGGAAGCATCTAGAGCAAAAATTCCTGGATACGTGGAACACGGCTTATGTCAATCCTGACCCCGTATGAAGCATCTAGACCAAAATTCCTGGATACGTGGAACGCGGCTTATGTCAATCCTGACCCCGTGTGAAGCATCTAGAGCAAAATTCCTGGATACGTGGAACGTGGTTTATGTCAATCCTGACCCCGTGTGAAGCATCCAGAGCAAAAATTCCTGGCTACGTGGAAAGCGGCTTATGTCAATCCTGACCCCGTGGAAAACGTCCAGAGCGGATCCTGGTCCTCGCAGAGCATGACAGTGAACCCATGCGAAGTATCCAGAGCAGAGCCTAGTCCTCGCCGAACACGGCAGTGAACCCGTGTGAAGCATCTAGAGCAAAATTCCTGGATACGTGGAACGCGGTTTATGTCAATCCTGACCCCGTGTGAAGCATCCAGAGCAGAAGTTCCTGGATACGTGGAACGCGGCTTATGTCATTTCTGACCCCGTGGAAAACGTCCAGAGCGGATCCTGGTCCTTGCAGAGCACGACAGTGAACCCATGCGAAGCATCCAGAGTGGAGCCTAGTCCTCGCCGAACACGGCAGTGAACCCGTGTGATGCATCTAGAGCAAAATTCCTGGATACGTAGAACGCGGTTTATGTCAATCCTGACCCCGTATGAAGCATCCAGAGAAAAAATTCCTGACTACGTGGAAAGCGGCTTACGTCAATTCTGACCCCGTAGAATACGTCCAGAGTGGATCCTGGTCCTCGCAGAGCTCGACAGTGAACCCGTGCGAAGCATCCAGAGCGGAGCCTAGTCCTCGCCGAACATGGCAGTGAACCCGTGGGAAGATCTAGAGCAAAAATTCCTGGATACGTGGAACGCGGTTTATGTCAATCCTGACCCCGTATGAAGCATCCAGAGCAAAAATTCCTGGCTACGTGGAAAACGGCTTATGTCAATCCTGACCCCGTGGAAAACGTCCAGAGCGGATCCTGGTCCTCGCAGAGCACGACAGTGAACCCGTGCGAAGCATCCCGAGCGGAGCCTAGTCCTCGCCGAACACGGCAGTGAACCCGTATGAAGCATCTAGAGCAAAATTCCTGGATACGTGGAACGCGGTTTATGTCAATCCTGACCCCGTGTGAAGCATCCGGAGAAAAAATTCCTGGCTACGTGGAAAGCGGCTTACGTCAATTCTGACCCCGTGGAAAACGTCCAGAGCGGATCCTGGTCCTCGCAGAGCACGACAGTGAACCTGTGCGAAGCATCCAGAGTGGATCCTAGTCCTCGCCGAATACGGCAGTGAACCCGTGGGAATCATCTAGAGCAAAAATTCCTGGATACGTGGAACGTGGCTTATGTCAATCCTGACCCCGTGTGAAGCATCTTGAGCAAAATTCCTGGATACATGGAACGCGGTTTATGTCAATCCTGACCCCGTGTGAAGCATCCAGAGCAAAAATTCCTGGCTACGTGGAAAGCGGCTTATGTCAATTCTGACCCCGTGGAAAACGTCCAGAGCGGATCCTGGTCCTCGCAGAGCATGACAGTGAACCCGTGCGAAGCATCCAGAGCGGAGCCTAGTCCTCGCCGAACACGGCAGTGAACCCGTGGGAAGCATCCAGAGCAACTCCTGACTCCGTGAAATGCGGATAAGGACAACTTCACCCATCACTTGCGGGTCCTCACGACTCGAAAGGGAATAAATTCTCTTGAGAGATCCTTACGACTTTCAAGAGAACGCGCTTAAGAATCCTCACGATTCTTAAGGAGAAAATCCACCTACGAGATCCTCTCGATCCGTAGGGAGAAAAGTCTCTATGAGACCCTCACGGCTCATAGAGTTGAAAAGTCGTAGGCAGCAGATCTGAACCTGCGACCTAAGCCATCGCTATCTTTTGGAAAAACTAAGTTAACTGCCAATCATGATTATCAAGTCAACATGCTGATAATAAGAGAAAGTGAGAAAGCGACAAAGAGAACATCTGATTGGCATTGGATTAAGCATTCGAGACACACTCATTCATGCATGTGCAAAAGACTCAGAGCGAGAAATAAAACAAGCTGAAAGGAGAAATTTTCCATTACAAAGGATTCTTAAAATCATAAAAAAAAAACATTATTCAAATTACTACAATGGAATAACCTCAGATCCAGGGCACGGATTGAGGAATTCAAAAGTAAGAGAGTTCTCCTGGCCTTTCTAATGATTCTCGTGCGCAGCCTCTCGCGCTCCTGTGTGTCAAGATCTTCGGCAAGGCCCCCCAGTCTTCGATAAGCAGCGATTATCGTCGTCTACTGGAAAATTTGATGCAGGATGTCGATACGGCTATTGATTTGATGAATTTCTTGATTGGGATGTAAAAGCAAGTATCGAATCAATTGTTTCCTGATAACGGTTTCATTTGATCGATAACAGTATCTTGTATCAGTATTTAAAAAATTATATAAAGAAATCACAACCAAAGAATTATATTTGACCGCAATCAATTACGGTGTCAGTTGTAGATCGTAAGCGAGTGCGGATCGTCCACAGGGATTGTGCGATTCGTTTCAATGTTCGATTTGTTTGAATTGAAAAGTTAATTGCGAAGAAAAGAAAACATGATTCAAGATTTATCAAATGTTTCAAGTGTCACTATTCTTAATCAAGAATCAAGAAAATGATAAACATCAAGAATCGAGTTTCTTTGAATTCCAATCACTTAAGGGTTTCAAGATTTGAAGTAAATGCTCATAGGAATCGATTAGATTGTAGATGTGATGAAGATTCAAGAATACGATTTCTTATCCATTAGCGAATTGATACTAACTCGATGTCTATTGATCGAGGTTTAAGGATCTTGCGAAGAATTAGGGTTCTTCGTCCTATCCATTGTCCTTTCGATGAATCACATTCGCTAGATAGCTTCTTGAAGATACAATGATCGATTCTTGAATTTCTAGATCGTGCGAAAAGAATCAAGAACCCATTTCACATCAATCTAGATCATCGATCATTCTATTTTCAAGAATTTACAATTGCTATAAGACTTAAGAAAATGTTTAAAGATTCGTCAACACCATCATTCTACAATCATCTCGATTCCTCCACGAGCGGAGTTTATTCACATATCATCACAAAGAATATATTCAAGAATCGAAATGAAATCATGCTGCTAGAATTGAAATGTAAACAAGTTTAAAGAATCTTCACCTTTATTATATCAACAAGAAGTTACAACTCTCAAGAATTACAAGAGGAAGGAACATCTCTCGTTGAATCTTGCATCGCTCGGCTTCTTGAGTCTTGGATCGCTTCGACCTCGTGCTCCGATGAAGTCCGGCTTTGCTTCTAAAGGGTTGTAGAAGACTTGCTTGGCTTGAACTCCATGAATCTTGAAGTGGGTATTTGTGGATTGGATTAGGGTTAGGGTTTGGAGGTGGTTGTTGTTGGGTAGAAGAAGAACTAGGGTTTCTACTCAACAACAATGAATGAATCAATGAATGGATCAATTGAATGAATACAATTGAATGAATTCCCTTTTACAAGTGAGCCTAGGGTCCTATTTATAGATTTCCCAATCCCTAAGCCTTGAGTTTGAAATAGAAGTTCCCTCCAAAAGTTTGTTGAAAGACTTCTAGAAGTAGTTAGTTAGGCTTAGCTTAGGATTTAAGCTAGGGTTTAAGGAGAACTTTCTAGAATACAAGGCTAGTTTAGTGTAGGAACAAGGGTTTGCTGATCTGGCAGAAACTTCTGGGGATTTCTGGAAATTGATGTGTCATTCTAAGCTGTACACACTGAGGGAGGAGTTATGGTGCAAAATTTGGGTGATGAAGAGGCAAGACCACCGCGGAACCGCGGCAATAGGCGGCTCAGACCGCGGTTCCGCGGCCATTTGGGCTCCTTGGGGCTGCATATTTTCAGTGTTGGCTTCTTATGACTTCTTCTGTATTTTCTGATATGTTGAATTCCTGAATACCCTTTATATCATTACCAGATTTCAATTCCTTGAGTTGGTGTATTCTTTTAGCAGTCTTGTCCTGTAAATTTGAGCAAGCTTCTGATTTTCCTGCACGGACTTCGAAACACAAGTTGCGATATATAGAAATGATTCCATGCTATGAAATGCAGTCAATTTCCCTAGAAATGCCGGTTTTAAGGTCTAACACATGTAATCTGATATTTTGCGATAGATTTGCTAATATGTGAAATATGAATGCCGAACACTTCTATATGAATGCAAATGATGAGGAAATTGCCGGCTATAAGATGCAATATTTTCGACTAATCAGCTATCCCGCCGCTTCTTCGAGATCAGCCCCGACAGGTACACTGAATGCACCTTGTCTTCGGTATCGTCCAGTGCATTGAGCGGTAAGGCCTCGTGAAACCCCAGGAGTGCTCTCCAGATTGCTCCCAGCACGACTTTCAAGAGAGCAGAACGGCGGGGAGCAGCCAGCCGATGCGTGCGTTCAGACGACCCATGACCTCTGCACATTGGGCGTCTGTAAACTCTTGGTTTTGTTGACGGCCCTGTGCACGGATATCCTCGTAAGTAATGAACTCGTGCAGACTGTATAGATGCACCGCCATAATGCCTGTAGGAAGCAACATTGGAAGATTAGCAATGAGGAAAAGGTATAGGGAGTTAAAACTCCTCGAGAGCAATGCTCTATAGACAGGAGTGACACCTGTCAAAAATCAGTTATGAGGAGAATTTAAGGAAAATCCCCTAAGAACATTGAGAGCCTTGCTCTGGGAAAAAATGATATAATAATAATAATAGTATTAAATGCCATGAAGAACTCTTAAGAGTTCTTCTATATGATTTGGAAGGAGCAAAGCTCCATTAATTAAGAAAATCCAAGGAAAATGTTTTAGAGAGAAGAGCTCTATTAATGGAACCCTAATAGGGTTCCTTTTAGTTCTCTTTAGACCCCTTTAGAGCAAAGCTTTGCTAAGTGAAACCCTAAATGGGTCTTCTTTAGATCAGGGATCTATTGAGAGCAAGGCTCTTAAAATTGATTTAATTTAATCAAAATTAATATTTTTACCTAAAAGAACTGTAAGCCGGGGGGGGGGATTATTAGTGGGGGCAAAATATATAAGTGAAGAACTTCCCCCAAACTTATTCTTTTCACTCACCTCCATCCAAAAGAATGATGCACTGATATATAGGATATGAAGGTGAGACGGAGGAATTTTAATCCAAATAAACTGGCTCTTGTAAGAACAAGAGCTCCTCCGTGGGGTCAGTGGAAAAATACGGCTTTAGTCTATGTCCATTCACTTTGAAAAATATGCCGTTTTTAACATTTTCTACTTCTACTGCCCAGTGCGGGTATACAGACCGCACAATATAAGGTCCCTTCCACCGAGATCGGAGCTTACCCACGTGAAGGTGTAATCGTGAATCATAAAGAAGGACTTGTTGACCAGGTGAAAATGTTTTCCTCAAAATGTTTTTATCGTGAAAAACCTTAGTCCTATTCTTTACAATTACAGCGTTATCATAAGCTTCATCGCGGAGTTCGCTTTGCTCATTAAGTTGCAGCTACCGAAAGTTGCAAGCTTGGTTTAGATCAAAATTTATTTCCTTAATAGCCCACAATGCTTTATGCTCTATCTCGACGGGTAAGTGACATGCCTTCCAGAACACTATCCTATATGGAGACATCCCTAGGTCGGTTTTATATGCAGTCCTGAATGCCCAAAGAGCATCCGTCAGTTTGGCCGACCAGTCTTTTCTATTCTTAGCAACAGTTTTCTCCAGGATAAGTTTGATCTGTCTATTCGAAATTTCAGCCTGCCCGCTCGTTTGGGGATGATAGGGTGTAGAAAGTCGGTGGTTGATTGCGTATTTCCGCATCAGAGTCTCGAAAGACCTGTTGCAGAAATGTGTCCCATTATCGCTAATAATAGCGCGTGGGTGTCCAAATCACGAAAAGATATTTTCTTTTAAGAACTTAATGACAACTTTCTTGTCATTAGTGCAACATGGAATGGCTTCAACCCACTTGGAGACGTAATCAACCGCCAGCAGTATATACAAATTCCTAAAGGAGTTGGGAAAAGGACCCATAAAATCAATGCCCCAAACATCGAATAATTCAACAACCAGAATGGGTTGCTGAGGCATTTCATTTCTCCGGGAGATTCTACCCGTGTACTGACACTGTGTACAGGTTTTGCAATGCTCAAATGCGTCCTTGAATAAGGTCGGCCAATAAAATCCACACTGCAAAACCTTTTCCGCCGTCTTTTTAGGACCGAAATGACCCCCACAGGCCTGATCATGACAAAAAGAAAGAACACTCTCGAACTCTTCATTCGGGACACACCGGCGAATGATCTGATCAGGACAATATTTAAACAAGTAGGGATCATCCCAGTAAAAGTGTTTTACTTGGGATAGAAAACGGTATTTGTCCTGTTTTGACCAATCGCTCGGTATAAGTCCCGTGACAAGATAGTTCACAATATCCCTGAACCATGGTTCATTGGATACGTTCAAGATTTGTTCGTCAGGAAACGAATCATTGATCGGCAGGGTTACAGGGGAAGAAATGATGCGTGAAAAATGGTCGGCTACTACGTTTTCACATCCTTTCTTATCTTTGATAACAAGATCAAATTCTTGTAAAAGAAGGATCCAACGCATTAGTCGACCTTTTGCATCTTTCTTCGCCAGAAGATGTTTTAAAGCGGAATGGTCAGTGTACACAACTATAGGAGAGCCAATTAAGTAAGGCCTGAATTTTTCTAATGCAAATACAACCGCTAAAAGTTATTTCTCGGTGGTTGTATAATTGATTTGAGCATCATTCAGGGTCTTACTTGCATAGTATATCACGTGTGGCATCTTTTCAATGTGCTGTCCTAAGACTGCACCTACTGCAAAGTCGGATGCGTCACGCATCAGCTCAAAGGGGTAGTCCCTATTTGGAGATGATAGAACGGGGGCTGAAGTGAGTGAGTGTTTAAGTGAGTCAAAAGCTGTCTCACAGTCCGAGTCAAAGTGGAAGGTCGCATCCTTGGCCAGGAGAAGAGTTAAAGGTCTAGCAATTTTGCTAAAATCCTTAATGAATCTCCTATAAAAGCCCGCATGGCCAAGGAAAGATCGAATATCTTTGACGCTTTTGGGATGAGGGAGGTTTTAAATGACATCTATCTTAGCTCTGTCAACCTCAATGCCTTTCTGTGAAATAACATGTCCAAGTACAATTCCTTCTTGGACCATGAAATGGCATTTTTCCCAGTTCAAGGTTAAGTTCTTCTCTTTGCAACGAGTAAGAACTGCGTCAAGATTCGATAGGCAATCAGAAAAAGAGTCTCCAAAAATCGAGAAATTGTCCATAAAGATCTCCAGAAAATTCTCTACCATATCAGAGAATATCCCCATCATACACCGCTGAAAGGTAGCGGGAGCATTGCATAACCTAAAGGGCATGCGACTGTAAGCAAAGGTACCAAAAGGACAAGTAAAAGTGGTTTTATCTTGATCCTTTTTGTTGATGGGGACCTGATTATAGCCTGAGTATCCGTCCATAAAGCAATAATACTCTCGTCCTGCTAAGCGTTCTAGCATCTGATCAATGAATGGTAGAGGAAAGTGGTCTTTCCTCGTGGCAGCATTGAGTTTTCTATAATCAATACATACACGCCACCCAGTTTGGGTGCATGTCTGAATCAACTCATTTGCCTCATTGGTAATAACAGTGATGCCGGATTTCTTAGGAACGACATGTATAGGACTCACCCTTTGGCTATCGGAGATGGGGTATATAATACCATTATCTAAGCATTTGACGATCTCTTTCATCACCGCTTCCTTCATGACGGGATTTAACCGTCTCTGTGGTTCTCGGGTTGGTCTGGCATCATCCATCACATGTATATGATGTTCAACTATCAAGGGACTAATCCCTTTGATGTCCGCCATGGTCCAACCAAACGCCTCTTTATTAGATCTCAATACCGATAAAAGTGCATTATCTTGCTTTGATGCAAGAGAAGCGGAAATGATAACCGGTAAAGACTCATTCTCACCTAAATAAGCATATTTAAGATGAGAAGGTAAAATTTTGAGATCTAATTCAGGCGGAGAAATAATAGAAGGTGGGATCATCGAATGATTTTTGGAATTACAAAGAAGCTCAGAGCCTGTGAAAGA
The DNA here is from genome assembly GCA_030015575.1 of Agapanthus africanus. Classification (NCBI taxonomy): domain Eukaryota; kingdom Viridiplantae; phylum Streptophyta; class Magnoliopsida; order Asparagales; family Amaryllidaceae; genus Agapanthus; species Agapanthus africanus. The sequence continues at coordinate 748,970,171 of CM057340.1, read as the reverse complement.
TACAGACTCGGGTGGAGAAAAGTCAGGAGTGCAGGACTAAAGTGTAGGAAAAGTGTCCTCACTAAGATCATGTGTGAGATCAAGCAGAGATGTGGTAATGTCGTCGAGATCTAGAAAGCAAAGATCCTCAGCTCCACAACTATCGGGAGCGATCTCGTGGACAGAGCACACATCTAGAATATGAGCAGAGGGTTCTGATGGCTGACTTCCAACTTTGTAGATGTTTAGTTCAATGGTCATATTTCCAAATGATAAGTTCATTGAACCATTTCTACAGTTTATAACAGCATTGGAAGTGGCAAGGAAAGGACGACCCAGAATCACCGGAATTTGGCCGCGGGGTTTGCTACAGGCTGTGTATCGAGTACAATGAAGTCTACAGGGAAAACAAATTCCCCGACCTTTATCAACACATCCTCTAGTTCACCCCTTGGTTTGGTGATTGAACGGTCTGCCATTTGGAGAGTGCAGTGAGCAGGTTTCAACTCTCCAATTCCTAATTGCTCATATACAGAATATGGAAGTAGGTTAACACTTGCGCCAAGGTCTAAAAGAGCACGATTTATGTTTTTACCCCCAATAGAAATCGATATTGTAGGACATCCTGGGTCCTTTCGTTTCTTTGGTAGCTGGGGGATAAAAGCAGTGCTAATATTATTAGACATAAAGATCTTCTTCGGCACTTGAGTCTTCCTCTTCCTAGTGCACAAGTCCTTAAGAATTTTCGCATAAGCGGGGACTTGCTGAATCGCATCTAGGAGAGGGATATTGATGTTAACCTGTTTAAACATTTCTATAATTTTCTCCATATGAGGACTCGTTCTGTTTCCCCTTAACCGATTCGGGTAAGGAGCTTTCGCAATAAGCGCTAGGTCCATCATAGGAGAAGGAAGAGGGGGTAGACGAGATCCCAAAAGAGGTGTGGGGATCGTCTGTGGAGAACTAGAAGGGCTATACTGAGGTGTCGAGCCTAGTGGGAAATGGAGAATAGGCTCGCGAGAAGGTGGTGGGGTAGAAGAACAAGGATCAGAAGGAGAAGTGTGTGTGTGTGGAAAGGTCTCAGCCGGGGTGTTGATATGATTTCCAATACCATCAACTTCTTCCCCAACATGGTTGTTCAGCACTCTTCCCGATCTCAACGTTGTGACGGCATTTACATTGTAATGCCCAGGATTCTGTAGGGGTTGAGAGGGAAGTTTCCTTTTTTCTCTCGCACTCATTTCGGCTTTAAGTCGTGCGATTTCAGCTTCCATCGTTCTGATACTCTCAGCTTGGGACGCTGAGTTTTTCTTTATCTCACCGACGGAAGATCTAACCTCAGCCGAAACCTCTATGAAATTTGACAAAAGTGATTTCATGGTTTGAGTGAATTGAGAGAACTCGTCAGAACAGGTCATAGGATTAGACTGTGCAGGAGTGTTGACCTGATTTTGGAAGTTTTGTGACTGATAGGGGTGCTGAGTGAGTTGAAGGGGTTGCTGTGGTGGAGGAAGAGCCCTTTGAAATTGATTCGTATTTGGAATCGTGTTTTGAGATTGGTTTTGGTTCCAAGCAAAATTCGGGTGATTCCTCCAACCCTGATTGTACGTGGAAGAATATGGATCGTTTCTAGGTCTTTGAAATGCGGCATTAGAATGCTCGTGACCTTGAAACGCAGAGTTTAATGGACATTCTTCCGTTAAATGAGACGGATCAGAACATCACCTACAAACAGTTTTGGGGAGCGACACTGGGTTTAGGGAGGCTGCTGCAAATTTGTGTTCCATAACGTCGAGCTTCTTTTGCATTGCTGCCATTTCAGCTCGAACACCTATGGACACATCTATTTGGTGTACGCCACCCCTATTCAATGGTTGGGTTCCACTCTTCCACTGTAGTGATTTTTCAGCGAACTCTTCTAAATACTTCCAAGCTTCCCCATCATCTTTGGTCATAAAAGTACCTTGACACATGTTTTCAAGGCTCTGTTAAGTGTTTGGGTTAATGCCCTCATAAATGATTCGGCAAAGCTCCCATCTCGAGATGCCGTGATGAGGACACTGAACCAATAGATCCTTGAAACGTTCAAAGCATTTTGAAAATGGTTCAGTAGAGAGCTGGGCAAATTGATTCAGTTCGCTACGGATTCGAGCTGTCTTTTGTATTGGGTATAATTTCTTAAGGAATGCCGCTACGAATTCTTCCCAATTCGTGATTGAGTGTGCGGTGGTGTTATATAGCCACTTCTCGGCTAAATCGCACAAAGTAAATGGAAGAAGTCGTAGACTCATAGCATCCACTGAAAGTTATGACGTACCCATCATTGCGCATATGTTTTCAAATTTGGTAATGAAAACGTAAGTGTCCTCAGTCTCGAGTCCGTGGAATTTGGGTAAAAGATTGATATTCTGGGGCTTAATCTCAAAGTTATCCCCGTTGGCTGGTGGTGTGGATAAACAGGTCGAAAGAGAACCTCGAATAGGGTAGCACCTCTCCTGGAGAGAGATGCGGGGTGGATTCTGCGCACCAACGGACGGCGGCAGATTAGGGTTAAAGAAGTTTGATGGATTCGGATCCATCGGTGTGGGTGTGGTAGTGGGTAAAGGAAAGGTAAATGGAGAAATACCGACTTCGGAGTCGATAGGAGGTACGCGGACTAAACGGGCACTAGAATCCCGTGTCCAGCCTATCTTGCACTAAAATGGGTTAGTACAAGTGGCAGCGTTGACTTATAATTAGGGGTATGAATGAATGCGGTGTTTGCTTTGAAAAAGAGACGGATTTTTGAAAAAATGATGCTACAAAACAAATACAACAACAAAAAACCCTAGAATCTAGTGGTCACCTAGGTCCGGCTATAGACCGCTCCTAACTGCCAAAAGACAAGTCGCAGGATAGAATCCTCCTCTGCCTCCTTGTCCCCCTGTGGCCGGATAAGTGCCAGGTAAGTGAGAAGGTACTCCACTACGTAAGTGGTGGGTCTAATTAAAAACCACTAGCCTTAGACACACTTGCCTTAGACACCACAAGAAAACGCGGATAAGCAATGAATTACCCACGGCCTTCTTCTGTCCTAAGTGAGCGCGACGCTCCTTAGAGTCATCTGTAGATATTTTTTAGATAATGTGGGTCAATGCGGATGCAAGTTTTGCGATTTTTGGGGCCTAGGAAGGGTAATGAAATCCCCACCTAATTTGGATTTGGCCGTGCCCCTTAATATCCGTATTTAGAATGCAAACAACCAAGGAACAAAATCACGCACAAATTTACTTTTGCAATTTGCGAGCTGCGATTATTTGCAAAGAATCCTGCAGAAAATTATTAGTTGGAGCTAAAAAGAGGAGAGAGGAGAAGGTAAAAAGTTACCTGAAGCAAAAAATTTACAGAGATCCCCCAAGAATGCCGCGGTTCCGCCGCATATAGGTACTTAAACCGCGGAAACGCGGTTGAATGGTGAGATCACTCCACCAAAATTCACCAGGGAGCTTCTGTAGACTCCCTCTGCTCTCTGGTATATTCCAAATTTTTTTCCAATTTCCAGAAATCTCCAGATCTCCTTGCAATGAACCACAACAAATCGTTTAGGGTTTGCATGAATTTTGATCTCAAAAAATAACAATGGAATAAATCTTTCAATTCAACTTTAATATGAAACGAATTAGCGCGTAATCCCCGGCAACGGCGCCATTTGATTTGATGGATTTCTTGATTCGGATGTAAAAGCAAGTATCGAATCAATTGTTTCCCGATAACGGTTTCATTTGATCGATAACAGTATCTTGTATCAGTATTTAGAAAATTGTATAAAGAAATCACAACCAAAGAATTATATTTGACCGCAATCAATTACGGTGTCAGTTGTAGATCGTAAGCGAGTGCGGATCGTCTACAGGGATTGTGCGATTCGTTTCAATGTTCGATTTGTTTGAATTGAAAAGTTAATTGCGAAGAAAAGAAAACATGATTCAAGATTTATCAAATGTTTCAAGTGTCACTATTCTTAATCAAGAATCAAGAAAATGATAAACATCAAGAATCGAGTTTCTTTGAATTCCAATCACTTAAGGGTTTCAAGATTTGAAGTAAATGCTCGTAGGAATCGATTAGTTTGTAGATGTGATGAAGATTCAAGAATACGATTTCTTATCCATTAGTGAATTGATACTAACTTGATGTCGATTGATCGAGGTTTAAGGATCTTGCGAAGAATTAGGGTTCTTTGTCCTATCCTTTGTCCTTTCGATGAATCACATTCGCTAGATAGCTTCTTGAAGATACAATGATCGATTCTTGAATTTCTAGATCGTGCGAAAAGAATCAAGAACCCATTTCACATCAATCTAGATCATCAATCATTCTATTTTCAAGAATTTACAATTGCTATAAGACTTAAGAAAATGTTTAAAGATTCGTCAACACCATCATTCTACAATCATCTCGATTCCTCCACGAGCGGAGTTTATTCACACATCATCACAAAGAATATATTCAAGAATCGAAATGAAATCATGATGCTAGAATTGAAATGTAAACAAGTTTAAAGAATCTTCACCTTTATTATATCAACAAGAAGTTACAACTCTCAAGAATTCCAAGAGGAAAGAACATCGCTCGTTGAATCTTGCATCGCTCGGCTTCTTGAGTCTTGGATCGCTTCGACCTCGTGCTCCGATGAAGTCCGGCTTTGCTTCTAAAGGGTTGTAGAAGACTTGCTTGGCTTGAACTCCATGAATCTTGAAGTGGGTATTTGTGGATTGGATTAGGGTTAGGGTTTGGAGGTGGTTGTTGTTGGGTAGAAGAAGAACTAGGGTTTCTACTCAACAACAATGAATGAATCAATGAATGGATCAATTGAATGAATACAATTGAATGAATTCCCCTTTACAAGTGAGCCTAGGGTCCTATTTATAGATTTCCCAATCCCTAAGCCTTGAGTTTGAAATAGAAGTTCCCTCCAAAAGTTTGTTGAAAGACTTCTAGAAGTAGTTAGTTAGGCTTAGCTTAGGATTTAAGCTAGGGTTTAAGGAGAACTTTCTAGAATACAAGGCTAGTTTAGTGTAGGAACAAGGGTTTGCTGATCTGGCAGAAACTTCTGGGGCTTTCTGGAAATTGATGTGTCATTCTAAGCTGTACACACTGAGGGAGGAGTTATGGTGCAAAATTTGGGTGATGAAGAGGCAAGACCACCGCGGAACCGCGGCAATAGGCGGCTCAGACCGCGGTTCCGCGGCCATTTGGGCTCCTTGGGGCTGCATATTTTCAGTGTTGGCTTCTTATGACTTCTTCTGTATTTTCTGATATGTTGAATTCCTGAATACCCTTTATATCATTACCAGATTTCAATTCCTTGAGTTGGTGTATTCTTTTAGCAGTCTTGTCCTGTAAATTTGAGCAAGCTTCTGATTTTCCTGCACGGACTTCGAAACACAAGTTGCGATATATAGAAATGATTCCATGCTATGAAATGCAGTCAATTTCCCTAGAAATGCCGGTTTTAAGGTCTAACACATGTAATCTGATATTTTGCGATAGATTTGCTAATATGTGAAATATGAATGCCGAACACTTCTATATGAATGCAAATGATGAGGAAATTGCCGGCTATAAGATGCAATATTTTCGACTAATCAGCTATTCCGTCGCTTCTTCGAGATCAGCCCCGACAGGTACACTGAATGCACCTTGTCTTCGGCATCGTCCAGTGCATTGAGCGGTAAGGCCTCGTGAAACCCCGGGAGTGCTCTCCAGATTGCTCCCAGCACGACTTTCAAGAGAGCAGAACGGCGAGGGAGCAGCCGGCCGATGCGTGCGTTCAGACGACCCATGACCTCTGCACATTGGGCGTCTGTAAACTCTTGGTTTTGTTAACGGCCCTGTGCACGGATATCCTCTTAAGTAATGAACTCGTGCAGACTGTATAGATGCACCGCCATAATGCCTGAAGGAAGCAACATTGGAAGATTAGCAATGAGGAAAAGGTATAGGGAGTTAAAACTCCTCGAGAGCAATGCTCTATAGACAGGAGTGACACCTGTCAAAAATCAGTTATGAGGAGAATTTAAGGAAAATCCCCTAAGAACATTGAGAGCCTTGCTCTGGGAAAAAATGATATAATAATAATAATAATAGTATTAAATGCCATGAAGAACTCTTAAGAGTTCTTCTATATGATTTGGAAGGAGCAAAGCTCCATTAATTAAGAAAATCCAAGGAAAATCTTTTAGAGAGCAGAGCTCTATTAATGGAACCCTAATAGGGTTCCCTTTAGTTCTCTTTAGACCCCTTTAGAGCAAAACTTTGCTAAGTGAAACCCTAAATGGGTCTTCTTTAGATCAGGGATCTATTGAGAGCAAGGCTCTTAAAATTGATTTAATTTAATCAAAATTAATATTTTTACCTAAAATATTAATTTTGATCAGTGGTGTATCAGGTCATGTCAGGTGGTGCACAGTGTATCAATGGATGCACATAATAAAACTGTAGCAAGTACGGATGCACGGTAAAGTACGGATGCACTGTACAACACGGATGCACAAGTATCTATCAGGGATTACATTTACAACTCTATAACTACGTAGGATACACGTTATCAAGCATGGGGTGCTAATATAACAATAATATGAAATAATATGATATGGCATGCAGCTAAATATGCAATAAATGATACGGATGCGAACGGATATCGGAGAAAAAGTAAAACAATAATATGGATGTACAATGCAGTTAACATGTGATATTTTTATTCATATGGATGCAAAATATATAACATGGCATGTAGCAAGATAAACTTGTATGCGACTAGATATGTAATAAACGATACGGATGTAAACTGATATCGTAAAATAGTAAAACGGTAGCAGTGATGCACAATGAAATGAACATGTAATATTATTATTAATATGGATGCAAATATAATAACATAGCATGTAGCAAGATAAACTTTCCTGAACGGATCACACGACGGGGTGCTCACGCTGCATACGACATCGGGTAAATGTCGCAACGCACACACGGCACATGGGACAGGTCCAGGCAAGGCAAGAAGGTAACCACGCTAGTTGGGAACGTCCACTGAGTCGGCCTGATCGTCAGCGACGGCACAGCTCCGGCGATTACCGGAAAAAGCAAGACCGAGCACAAGAAAGAGAAGAAGAAAGAAGAAGAAGAAAAAGAAGAGATGAAGGTTGCTGCTCTGGGGTTTCTGGGACAGAGGAGAAGGCGAGGAGGTGGTTGTGATGACGAGTGCACGGAGGTGACGGGGTCGGAACTCCGACGAGGAAGCAGGTGAGGCTAGGTCGTGAGTTGTTTGGTTGTGGGGTTGTTCGGTTGAGGGTTTCTTGATGGCTGTAGGGTGAGGGTGGTGGTGATAATGTCAAGAGTCGAAGGGGGTGATGAGGATGACGGGGTACGGTCGTTGACGGGGTTCCGGCGGTGGAGGCGATGGGTGTCGGGGTTCTTGCTGTGCAGGGAAAAGATTGTCGTCGAGGAATGTTATGGTGGGTGTGCAGGGGAGAAGAGAGAGGTCGAGGAGGGGAAGTCGACGGTTAGAGGGGACGGAGGCGATGGTGAGGCGACAACGGCGGTGAGGCGACAATGATGAGGGAAGCGATGGGTTCACGTGGGTTATGGGTCTGTAGCGGGGAAAGAGAGGAGGAGAAAAGCAGGAAGACGAGGAGGTGGAGACGAGGGTGTGGGGATGGTCGACGACGATGAGGTGAACGTCGGTGACGAGGACAGAGGTGAGGTTGGGTCATGGGTTCTTGGGTTCGCCGCGTCTCGTCGTCGGGGATGCAGCGGGGAGAGACGAGCGAGATGAGGTTGAGGCTGAGAAGGGGATGGGGTCGAGGGTGAGACAAGACGGCCGAAGGCGCGGGCGAAGGCGGAGGTTCTCGCGAGAAAGAGGCGAAGGCGGGAGAAAAATGAAAATGAAGAAGAAGAGAAAGAAAGAGAGAACGTGGGTAATTAAGTATGGGTAGGTTTTAATAAAATATATATATATATATAATATAAAATATATATATATCATACAGAGAAGAGAGAGACGTGAGGAAAGATTTGTATAATATATAAAATATATTTTTTTGGTTAAAAAATATTATATAAACAGTTAAAACTAAATGAATAAAATATTAGGAAAATTTGAGTTTTCTGGCTAATACAAAAATAGTCCAAAACATGTCCGGGTCGGGTCTAAAATTACGGTTTAAAAATACCGATAATATACGTATTAATCAAAACCAAAATAGGATAACCGGGTAACGAAAATGCATACCCCCAAGAACGGATACACGTAGCGTGCACGAAGCGATCCAAACATGTCTGTTTCACTGAACGGAATGAGAACACGATATACGGATGCTACAACAGGGTTAGGGGTATCATACAGGCCATGCTAGATATTTTTAAAATATATTATTAGATTATAATTTTTTTATTAAAATGCAAATGCAAGACATAATGCAGGTATGCAAGATATAAAACATGAAAGTACACGAGTCATATAACTAGCCGGGATAAATCACAATCAGGAATCAAGATGGGTTTCCAACAAGCGGGTCAGGTTGGATGCAAATACATATTCTAATTATACTATTCGCACCCAAAACATAATAAATCAAGAATTAGCCATAAATAAAGAAATACCCAAAATAGAACTGGTATAGATGAACTAGGGTGTTACATTTTAGTTTAAGGACATCTCGGTCCGTTGATCACCATTTTTGAGGTGAAGTTTTAGTTTAAGGACGTCTCGGTCCGTTGTCGCCATTTTGGAGGCAACGGTTAGTTTAAGGGATATTTCGGTCCGTTGATCACCATTTTTGAGGTGAAGTTTTAGTTTAAGAACGTCTCGGTCCGTTGTCGCCATTTTTGGAGGCGACGATTAGTTTAAGAACATTTCAGTCCGTTGATCACCATTTTGGAGGTGAAAGTTAGTTTAAGGACGTCTCGGTCCGTTGTCGCCATTTTGGAGGCAACGGTTAGTTTGAGGACATTTCGGTCCGTTGTTCACCATTTTGGAGGCGACGGTTAGTTTAAGGACATTTCGGTCCGTTGTCGCCATTTTGGAGGCAACGGTTAGCTTAAGGACATTTCGGTCCGTTGATCATCTTGTGCGCACGTGTATTTGTTATGTGACAGGATGAGCAACGATGATATAGGATGCACCCAGTTTGGGGTGTGGTTTGATTTGGGGTGTGCACGTCAGTTTTAGCAGTGCACCAAAAAACTGTTGGTTGTCGAGACACGCCACCTCTCTGAAGACGTTGAGGAATTACAACGACATATATCAGAGGTGTAGAGAGATGTACCCTTGAACAAATTCCCGTATTTGAAGGAAAAAGGAATTGGTGCCAAACCCAGAAATCATTAGTCTTATTTTGAGACTAAGATTTCTTCGGGAGAATATGGGATGAATATCGTTTTGGATATCATCAGTTGGAAGATCAATAGTCGTATTTGGGACTAAGACCAACTTAGGCTTGGTCCACTCAGTTTTTTTCTATTGAAAAGTGCTAAGTACTTGTTTGGACTCTGTTTAATCAGTCCCCTTTTTATACAAAGAATGCTGAGCACTTATATAAGTTCTGACGCTCACATATAATCATGTAGGGCTTTCAGTCATAGGGATTTCCCAATAAGTGTTAAATACTTTACCCCCTTTGTCTTTACATGGAGTGATAGGCACTTTTTATGGTGCCCACATGCGAGGCACGTGAGGTACTAGGCGCTGCCTAGTGAGTACTAAGCACTCTTCCATTCTGTAGCATCCACGTGAGGGACACATGAGGCGCTGGGCACTGGGCGCCGCTCCTTGAGTGCTAAGCACTCTTTTCTTCTGTAACGCCCACGTGAGGGACATGTGGGGCGCTGGGCGCTGAGCGCCGTTTAGTGAGTGCTAGGCAGTCTTTTCTTTTATAGCGCCCATGTGAGGGGCACATAGGGCGTTGGGCGCTTGGTTCTTTTCTTCTTGAATGATCAACATGATCTTTATTTTGTAGATGAATTTTTGATTCTCGAGAACGAGTTCTTCCCAACGAGAATTAAATTCTCATCATATGGGAGACTTGTCTTGTGGATCTCAGATACAGAGAATGAACTCGGTTTTTTGAGAAGGGCTAAACCCTCCAGTAGGTATATTTTTTTCTATATATATATATATTTTTTATTTACCTAAAATTTCCAAGAAGAGTGCTGTTCTTCCTCGAGAATTTAATTTTCTGTTCTTTTGATGCTTTCTCTATTTTTTTATAAAGCTTATGGGGGATTCTTTTATCTCAGACTTGAAGTCTTGGGTCCTTTATATAGTAGATACAAGTTTGTTAATTAGTTTTTGAAGAAATCTCTCATTAAGAGATCCTAATTGATTTGCGGATTTTTACCCACCATTGGATCTTTGATCCAAGGGTTTCTATTTTACAGAAAAATATTGGAGAAATATTTTTCCTTGCACAGAATTTATTCTGTAAAACAGTGATTTTTTAATCACCGTTGGATTTTTAATCCAACGGTCTTCTGTTTTACAGAAGGCATAGAATTTTATTCTATGATCCAACCGAAGGTATCTTTCTTGTTTTAGAAAGATTCGAGGAATATTTCCTCTCAACAGAATATTAATTTTGAGTCTTGATGATTTATCATCTCCGTTGGATTTTTGATCCAACGACTTTGTTTAACAGAAAGCAGAATTTAATTCTACCTGGGCACCGGCGCTCACGTGTTGTGCACGTAGGCGCTAATTAGAATTTTAATTCTTTTATGTGCTTTGCACGTTGGCGCCCGCATGAGGAGCACGTGCGGCGCCATGTAAGAGTTTTTTTTTAACTCAGGCGCCCTCATGGAAGGCACGTGGGGCACTATCTCTGTAATACCCAGTTCTTTTATATTTATTTTCCGTATTCGAATAATTATTTTTGTTCAATAATTTCTTGTATAAAAATCCTAATTATTTTCCTTACAATTTATTCCCTCTATTTTTCTATTGTTTCTCTTAATTCTATATTTTTCCTATTTTATATTTTATATATTTTTTCCAAGACCCTAATTCCATTTCTTTATCCTAACATTAATTCCCTAAACAATTTAAATCGTAATAACTATTCTAACCCAAACCCAATCTCTAGGCCTCCATTTTCTCTTCCACAACAGTTTATTTCATCTCTTTCAATTCAAAATTTATTCTCCATTAAAACTCAAATCTTACCCCAATTTAATTTCATTAAATCCTAATAATTATATCTATTAATTTTTTCCATTATTCTCTCTCTCTCTCTCAAAACTCTCTATCTCCCTCTCCTGTTCACTCACCCACTCTCTCTCTCTCTCGCCTTCATTCTTCTTCCCGCCTCCATGCCCCAACCTCGCTCGAACCCACGGTCGCGCTCTGCCCTCGCCTCCACTGTCTCCCCTCGCCGCTTCCCCTCATCACCGTCCCTGCCTCTTTACCTCCTTCATGACGAGGTTCCCAACCCGAGAAAGAACCCCGCCGAAAACCCATCATCCGCAAGCTTCTCCCTCAACAAGCCACCCCCGTGCTGCTTGCCGGCCGCCTCCACGTCATCGCCGTCTGGACCATCGTAGTCAAGACGCCGAGCCCAAGCTCCTTTCCGCTGCACCCTCCACCGTAGCTGCCACCGAGCCGTCAAGTTCAACCTCCATGAGGCTAAACCCTTTTCATGGCTGCGTCGCGATCACGCCGTTCCTTTGCCATAACCGTAGATCACCGTTGTATCGCGTCGCTGCCATATAGCCATCAATACGTCGTCAGGCAAGTTCTAAGACTTGCTTACATGCTAAAATGCTTATATGTCGATATATGATTCGATAATATCTCGTGATTAGTATTAGACCGTATTCATTTAAAATAATTTGTATCTGGGTATTAATCGAGTCAAACACCTCATGTTAACGTCGTATTGGAGTTCGTAAGTTATTTCTCTTATGAATTGAACGAACAGAATGGTATTTCCGACAATAAATAACTGATTAGTTTAGGTGTTTGATACGTATTTTCGTATCAATATCCTATCTAGGGCGGCAGAAATTATTGTTACTATATTACTTTATAGACAAGGATAACTTGTAAAAAGATTGGTTCGAAAATACGGACTTAAACATCATAGAATGTCAACCTCTTTTAAATTCGTCGAATCTGAAACCTTCCGTATCTGAAATTCATGAAAATCATAGTAAATTGGATACACGCCGGAATGTGGTGTTCGAGGGTTCATATCGAAGCCGACTCGACAACCTAGAACCCCATATAATTTACATCTTGTTTATATTTTATAGCAGTGGCGAAAACTATTCGGGAGTGCGGCTCTGGACTGCAGTCCAGAGCAGCACTGGCTGTCGATACTCGAATTGAAATGCTTTCACGTTTCTGTATGAAAATGGTATTAGGCGGAACCCTATACCGTAGCGAAGATAAATCTTCTAGCTAACTATTTGGAGTAATTTCATTCGTTTTTACCATAGTTTACTATTTTAATCACATTTTAAACTATCAGTACATACGGCAGTCCTAAGCAGGGACAGAACGTATACCCCGATATTATATGATGCATAACTCCCAGTAAACTATGGGTATTATCGATTTGTATGGTGCATTGGAAACCTAACTGATAAACCTAAATATTATCCAACTGTAGTATTGCCTAATTTTGATCTCAACAGGGTGAAAACTATGTTACGAAATAGACTTTCAGTTCAGGAACTGAATTTCCAGCAGAGAACACTTAAAATGAAACGACTGTAATTTGCGAACCCGAAACCCGATTGACTTGAAACCAATTTCGTTAAACTTCCGACTGAGTTTACTTATTACTGCTTTTGTATCATTTTACCTAATTATGAACGTATGATTTAATACGATTTTTATAAGTTCATAAGACGCATAATAACTTGCATTACACATGATTTGTTTAGCGGCATAAATGCACATATTATACCCGACCGTAATACCTCTAGCGATAGTGCACGTCATTATTAAGTTTCAGTGTACAATGCATTGTCGAACGTGAATAGTATCGGTTTGGTTGTGTCAAGTACGCCAGCGAAAAATGAGTGATTCATGATAATGAACAATACAGTGAATAGTGAATAAAACCATGTTATTGATGCGTACTTGTACACAACTAGCCCATACTCATAGATAGTAAAACCTGAGGAAAAGGGGGGAAATCGAAGTGGAAGGGAAATTGTAGTTAGCGAGTTCAGTGATTTAGAAGATGATCATTCGAATAACGACTCTTATATATTAGGTTTGGACCCAGCGGTCCGGCTGACAGAGTTATGTCCCGGACGACAGTAGGCCGTAGTCTAGGGTATGTACGAGACCCTCGTTAAACATGATCACTAATTTCCACAACTCGATTTCAATGTGACTTAGAGACCGATAGAGACACAGATCATATATTGCATTTGTTTATTGACATATTGATTGCCTGCATTTATTATCTCCATCATTATTACTTTTATTTTTCTTATCTCATTAATACTATTATAATATTGCTATTGTGTCGCCTTGATGACCTGAGTATGCATGCTCAGTGGTAGAGGTGGACCCGTCTGATCTCGAGAAGACCGTGAAGATCCAGACCGGTGAACCGGTTATATTTCTCCATTGATATCTCTGGTTAGTTGCCCTCTTGTTTACTTCCATTGAGCTTAGATTCCTTTCTATCGGATAGTTTTAGTGACTGCATTCTCTTTATCCGTGTTGTATTTTACTGATTACCATATAATGCTAGAAGCCGAAATGTGACTACGGCAGGATTTTCCTAGATCGTAGGAGCATGGCTGGCCTTGTCACCCTCGTATTCCGTATTTTGAGAAGCGGGACATGACGTGGTTTTGTTGGTATCAGAGCCCCGGGTTTAGAATAAGATTGCAGTTCAATTTAGAGATCTCTTGAATCATACTTTGTTTACTTGCTTTCATTTTCATATGCTACTTTTGCATCACCACTCAAGTTCATGTTTTGAATCTTATCTACTTTATCTTTTCCTCGTGTTCTGCATCACTAGTCATCATTTTCCTTTGTATTCAACTATCTGATCATGACCCTTACTTTTCAGGCCATGGCCAACCCTGGGGCGGCACCGCTTCTCGATGAGGACACTCGGTCCTGCATTTCTTTCGACTGTATATTAGTGAGTTCAGACGACGAGGTCGATGGCCTACAGATTATTTTCGACGACAGCGAATCTGAGAACGAGGGAGTCGATGTCGCAGTTCCGGAGATCAATATGATTAATGATTCTGACGATGAAGATGAAGATCCAGAAGAAGACCCTGAAGAAGAGGATCCCAAAGAAGACCCAATAGAAGAGGATCCACAGGAAAATGCAGTGAAAGGGGATCCAGAAGAAGACCATGAAGAGGAGGATCCCGAAGAAGACTCAGTAGAAGAGGATCCACAGGAAAATGCAGTGGAAGGGGATCCAGAAGAAGACCCTGAAGGGGAGGATCCCAAAAGAGACCCGATAGAAGAGGATCCACAGGAAAATGTAGTAAAGGAGGAACCATATGAGGATCCTGAAGAGGAGAATCCTGAGGAAGACCTTATGGAAAAGAATCCAGAAAGGGCCCCGGAAGAGGCAGAGCATATGGTGGAGGATTCCGATGAGGAATCTCCTGCCGAAGAGGAAGAGCCAGGAGAAGAAAACCCTATAGGGGAAGAATCTAAAGACGAGGCTCCAGCCTAGGAGGAGTGGGAAGATGAAATCTCGAGTGAAGAGGAACTCGAGGCTGAAGAACCTCAAGCAGATATCCAGGCAAGGCACTATGGGAACAGACACCCCTATCTTAGCGCGAGAGCTTATCGCCACTTGTTGAACTTCCACAATCGCGAATGACACGACTTCATTTCCTTTCATCTGGCCAAATAAAAGCAATGTATAGTTTATGGCTACTTTTATCTTTCAAGTGTACTTTGTTAAAAAATTTCTGAATAATAAAGTTTCGGTTCGATCAAATTTTCCTAGAGTATTGTACCTTTAAAATCCATTTGATGCATTAATTGATCCTTCTTACAAAACTTCTTTCCCTTCTTGCAAGATATCACTTTTATCCTATCCTTGAACCTTGTAGTCACTTGACCCCTAGCTTAGCTGACACTGTAGTTAGCACCGCATTCCTGATTCTATTTTTCGATTAAGTCGCGTCTTATCACAATCTATACTTTGAATAGTTTACTATACTTTACTAGTATTATTTTCTATTACTGTAATTACATCCAGTGACATTTGTTATTCCAAATTTAGTTTCTCTCAATTTTGTATTTAGTTATGTTTTTCTAATTTGCGTATTATTAGCTGCTCATATTTACTTACTTGCTTTAAATACTCTACTATTTTTAAATTTCAATAGTTCTAACATACATTGTATATTTTATTTTCTAGACAATTTTTCCTACCAATGATTTTCACACTATCGTTGTTTTATTATGTAATCATATTCTTCATGCCTTTTGTTTTGATTTTATCTGCTTCAATTACCGGATTTCACTTCGAGTTATTTTCTATTCTATAATTCCTTTAACGTTTTATTGTTTGATATGATATCATTCATATATTCATTTCGCTTGTTGGTGTCCTTTTGTTTAACTCTCAAAATATATATTATCAACAGTTTATTTTTCCTTAAAATTAGATTCATCTTGAATTTTCTACATAGTATCCTCTTTCTTTCATTCTTATTTTATGCTAACAATTTCCACCATATTCGTATTGCGTTGGTCATCTATAAATGTATTTCAATTGATTTAGTATTGGCGAAATAAAGTTTTTTAGTTATTAAGCATGCTAACTCGTGTTTATTTACATGTACCTATATTACTATTATCTCCATATTCTTGTATTTTATTTCCCCGTACATTGGCACATATAGTTCAGTTCGGGCTTATACACTAATTGTTGTTAACTAGTTTGTTTACTAGCTCGCTTATTTTTCGCATTATATTTCTCTTTATATTTTACCGTATGAGTACCCTAAAATCTTTTGTAATTGCCTGATTTGTAACCCTAGTGACGTGTCTTTGGTCTTCAAGACCTATCAGTCAATCCTTTGCTATTGATCACTTCACTATTGTTACCCTGTTCTTCATCATATTTGGGTATATATAGTCTTTTACTATTACTATTTATTATTTTTGGAACTTGAAAGGTATTATTCGCTCTAAATGCTCTATTTGCTTACATGTAAATGTTTGATTTTTCTAATTGCTTTCGCATGATTTTTATAGCTTATTGTTATTTTAATTTCGAGGATAAAATTTTCTCTAAGGGAGGTTTGATGTAATACCCAGTTCCTTTATATTTATTTTTCGTATTCGAATAAATATTTTTGTTCAATAATTTCTTGTATAAAAATTCTAATTATTTTCCTTACAATTTATTCCCTCTATTTTCCTATTGTTTCTCCTAATTCTATATTTTTCCAATTTTATATTTTATATATTTTTTCCAAGACCCTAATTCCATTTCTTTATTCTAACATTAATTCCCTAAATAATTTAAATCGTAACAACTATTCTAACCCAAACACAATCTTTAGGCCCAAGCCCAATAGCCCAAACTCTCCATTTTCTCTTTCCCAACAGTTTATTTCATCTTTTTCAATGCAAAATTTATTCTCCATTGAAACTCAAATCTTACCCCAATTTAATTTCATTAAATCCTAATAATTATATCTATTAATTTTTCCATTATTCTCTGTCTCTCTCAAAACTCTCCCTCTCCCTCTCCTGCTCACTCACTCTCTCTCTCTCTCCCCTTCAGTCTTCTTCCCGCCTCCATGCCCCGGCCTCGCTCGAACCCACGGATTCGCTCTGCCCTCGCCTCCACCGTCGTCCCTCGCTGCCTCCCCTCGTCATCGTCCCTGCCTCTTCACCTCCTTCACGATGAGGTTCCCGAACCGAGCAAGAACCCCGCCGAAAACCCATCACCCGCAAGCCACTCCATCAACGAGCCACCATCGTGCTGCTCGCCGGCCGCCTCCACATCATCGCCGTCTGGACCATCGCAGTCGAGACGCCGAGCCCAAGCTCTTTTCCGCTGCACCCGCCACCGTAGCCGCTACCGAGCCGTCAAGTTCAAGCTCCACGAAGCTAAACCCTTTTCGTGGCTATATCGCGATCATGACGTGCCGTTGCCGTTTCCGTAGATCACCGCTATGCCGCGTCGCTACCATATCGCCATCAATACGTCATCAGGCAAGTTCTAAAACTTGCTTACACGCTAAAATGCTTATATGTCGATATATGATTCGATAATATCTCGTGATTAGTATTAGACCATATTCATTTAAAATAATTTGTATCTGGGTATTAATAGAGTCAAACACCTCATGTTAACGTGGTATTGGAGTTCGTAAGTTATTTCTTTTATGAATTGAACGAACAAAATGCTATTTTCGACAATAAATAACTGATTAGTTTAGGTGTTCGATACGTATTTTCATACGAATATCCTATATAGGGTGGCAGAAATTATTGTTAATAGATTACTTTAGAGACAAAGATAGAGTGTATAAAGATTGGTTCGAAAATACGGACTTAAACACCATAGAATGTCAACCTCTTTTAAATCCGTCGAATCTGAAACCTTCCGTACTTGAAATTCGCGAAAATCATAGTAAATTGGATACACGCCGGAATGTGGTTTTGGAGGGCTCATATCGAAGCCGACTCAACAAAATAGAACCCCATATAATTTACATCTTGTTTCTGTTTTATAGCAGTGGCGGAAACTATTCAGGAGTGCGGCTCTGGACTGCAGTCCAGAGCAGCACTGGCTGTCGATACTCGAATTGAAATACTTTCACGTTTCTGTATGAAAATGGTATTAGGAGGAACCGTATACCGTAGCGAAGATAAATCTTATAGATAACTATTGGGAGTGATTTCATTCGATTTTACCATCGTTTACTATTTTAAACCATCAGTATATACGGCAGTCCCAAGAAGGGACAGAACGTATACCCCGATATTATATGATGTATAACTCCCAGTAAACTATGGGTATTATCAATCCATATGGTGCGTTTGAAACCTAACTGATAAACCTAAATATTATCCAACTATAGCGTCGCCTAATTTTGATCCCAACAGGGTGAAAACTTTGGTACGAAATGGACTTTCAGTTCAGGAACTGAATTTCCAGCAGAGAACACTTAAAATGAAACAACTGTAATTTGGAAACCCGAAACCCGATTGACTTGAAACCAATTTCGTTAAACTGCCAACTGAGTTTACTTATTACCTATTTTGTATCATTTTACCTAATTCTGAACGTATGATTTAATGTGATTTTTATAAGTTCATAAGACACATAATAACTTGCATTGCACATGATTTGTTTAGCGGCATAAATGCACATATTATACCCGACCGTAATAGCTCTAGCGATAGTGTGCGTCATTATTAAATTTAAGTGTATAATGCATTATCGAACGTGAATAGTATTGGTTTGGTTGTGTCAAGTACGCCAGCGAAAAGTGAGTGATTCATGATAATAAACAATACAGTGAATAGTGAATAAAACAGTGTTATTGGTGCGTACTTGTACACATCTAGCCCATACTCATAGATAGTGAAACCTGGGGGAAAGGGGGAAATTGAAGCGGAAGGGAAATTGTATTTAGCGAGGTCAGTGATTTATAGAATGATCATTCGAACAGCGACTCTTATATATTAGGTTTGGACCCAGCGGTCTGGCTGACAGGGTTATGTCCCGGACGACAGTGGGCTGTAGTCTCGGGTATGTACGAGAATCTCGTTAAACATGATCACTCCTTTCACAACTCGATTTCAAAGTGACGTAGAGACCGATAGGGACACAGCTCATATATTGCATTTGTTTATTGACATATCGATTGCCTGCATTTATTATCTCCATCATAATTACTTTTATTTTTCTTGCCTCATTAATACTATTATAATATTGCTATTGTGTCGCCCTGACGACCTGAGCATGCATGCTCAGTAGTAGAGGTGGACCCGTCTGATCTCGAGAAGACCGTGAAGATCCAGACCGGTGAACCAGTTATATTTCTCCATTGATATCCCTGGTTAGTTGCCCTCTTGTTAACTTCCATTGAGCTCAGATTCCTTTCTATCCAATAGTTTTAGTGACTGCATTGTCTTTATCCGTGTTGTATTTTACTGATTACCATATAATGCTAGAAGCCGAAATGTGACACGGTAGGATTTTCCTAGATCGTAGGAGCATGGCTGGCCTTGTCACCCTCGTATTCCGTATTTTGGGAAGCGGGGCGTGACATGGTTTTGTTGGTATCAGAGCCCTGGGTTTAGAATAAGATTGCAGTTCAATTTAAGGATCCCTTGAATCATACTTTGTTTACTTGCTTTCACTTTCATATGCTACTTGTGCATTACCACTCGGCATCATTAGTCGTCATTTTTTTTCGTATTCCACTATCTGATCATGACCCTTACTTTCAGGCCATGGCCAACCCTAAGGTGGCACCGCTTCTCGATGAGGACACCCGTTCCTTCATTTCTTTCGACTGTATATTAGTGAGTTCAGACGATGAGGTCGATGGCCCACAGATTATTTTTGACGACAGCGAATCCGAGAACGAGGGATTCGATGTCGCTGTTCTGGAGATCAATATGATTAATGATTCTGACGATGAAGAGGAAGATCCAGAAGAAGACCCTGAAGAAGAGGATCCCGAAGAAGACCCAATAGAAGAGGATCCACAGGAAAATGCAGTGGAAGGGGATCCAGAAGAAGACCATGAAGAGGAGGATTCCGAAGAAGACCCAATAGTAGAGGATCGATAGGAAAATGCAGTGGAAGGGGATCCAGAAGAAGACCCTGAAGGGTAGGATCCCGAAGGAGACCCGATAGAAGAGGATCCACAGAAAAATGTAGTAAAGGAGGATCCATTTGAGGATCCTGAAGAGGAGCAGAGGAAGACCCTATGGAAGAGGATCCAGAAAGAGACCCAGAAGAGGCAAAGCATATGGTAGAGGATTTCGATGAGGAAGCTACCGCCGAAGAGGAAGGCCAGGAGAAGAAAACTCTATAGGGGAAGAATCTGAAGACGAACCTCGAGCGCAGGAGGAGTGGGAAGATGAAACCTTGAGTGAAGAAGAACTCGAGGCTGAAGAACCTCAAGCAGATATATAGGTAAGGCACTATGGGAACGGACACCCTTATCTTAGCGCGAGAGCTTATCGCCACTTGTTGAACTTCCACAATCGCGAATGACGCGACTTCATTTCCTTTCATCTGGCCAAATAAAAGCAATGTATAGTTTAGGGCTACTTTTATCTTTCAAGTGTATTTTGTTAAAAAAAAATTGAATAATAAAGTTTTGGTCCGATCAAATTTTTCTAGAGTATTGTACCTTTAAAATCCATTTGATACATTAATTGATCCTTCTTACAAAATTTCTTTCCCTTCTTGCAAGATATTACTTTTATCCCATCCTTGAACCTTATAGTCACTTGAACCACAGCTTATCTGACACTGTGGTTAGCACCGTATTCCTGATTCCATTTTTCGATTAGGTCGCGTCTTATCACAATCTATACTCTCGCTAGTTTACTATACCTTAATAGTATTATTTTCTATTACTGTAATTACATCCAGTGACATTTGTTATTCCAAATTTAGTTTCTCTCAATTTTGTATTTAGTTATGTTTTTCTAATTTGCGTATTATTAGCTGCTCATATTTACTTACTTGCTTTAAATACTCTACTATTTTTAAATTCCAATAGTTCTAATATACACTGTATATTTTATTTTGTAGAGGATTTTTCCTACCATTGATTTTCACACTATCGTTGTTTTATTATGTAATCATATTCTTCATGCCTTTTGTTTTGATTTTATCTGCTTCAATTACCGGGTGTCACTTCGAGTTATTTTCTATTCTATAATTCCTTTAACGTTTTATTGTTTAATATGATATTATCATTCATATATTCATTTCGCTTGTTGGTGTCCTTTTGTTTAACTCTCAAAATATATATTATCAACAGTTTATTTTTCCTTAAAATTAGATTCATCTTGAATTTTCTACATAGTATCCTCCTTCTTTCATTCTTATTTTATGCTAACAATTTCCACCATGTTCGTATTGCGTTGGTCATCTATAAACGTATTTCAATTGATTTAGTATTGGCGAAATAAAGTTTTTTAGTTATTAAGCATGCTAATTCGTGTTTATTTACATGTACCTATATTACTATTATCTCCATATTCTTGTATTTTATTTCTCCGTACATTGGCACATATAGTTCAGTCCGGGCTTATACACTAATTGTTGTTAACTAGTTTGTTTACTAGCTCGCTTATTTTTCGCTTTATATTTCTCTTTATATTTTACCGTATGAGTACCCTAAAATCTTTTGTAATTGCCTTATTTGTAACCCTAGTGATGTGTTTTTGGTCTTCAAGACCTATCAGTCAATCCTTTGCTATTGATCACTATTGTTACTCCGTTCTTCATCATATTTGGGTATATATAGTCTATTACTATTACTATTTATTATTTTTGGAACTTGAAAGGTATTATTCGCTCTAAATGCTCTATTTGCTTACATGTAAATGTTTGATTTTTCTAATTGCTTCCGCATGATTTTTATAGCTTATTGTCATTTTTATTTTGAGGACAAAATTTTCTCTAAGGGGGTATGATGTAATACCCAGTTCCTTTATATTTATTTTTCATATTCGAATAAATATTTTTGTTCAATAATTTCTTGTATAAAAATCCTAATTATTTTCCTTACAATTTATTCACTCTATTTTCCTATTGTTTCTCCTAATTCTATATATTTCCTATTTCCTATTTTATATATTTTTTCCAAGACCCTAATTCCATTTTCTTTATTTTAATATTAATTCCCTAAACAATTTAAATCGTAACAACTATTCTAACCCAAACCCAATAACTAAGCCCAAGCCCAATAGCCCAAACCCTCCATTTTCTCTTCCCCAACAGTTTATTTCATTTCTTTCAATTCAAAATTTATTCTCCATTAAAACTCATATCTTACCCCAATTTAATTTCATTAAATCCTAATAATTATATCTATCATTTTTTCCATTATTCTATCTCTCTCTCTCTCTCTCCCTCTCAAAACTCACACTCTCTCCCTCTCCTGTTCACTCTCTCTCTCTCTCTCGCCTTCATTCTTCTTCCCTCCTCCATGCCCCAGCCTCGCTCGAACCCACGGTCGCGCTCTGCCCTCGCCTCCACCGTCGCCCTTCGATCCCTCCCCTTGTCACCGTCCCTGCCTCTTCACCTCCTTCACGATGAGGTTCCCGACCCGAGCAAGAACCCCGCCGAAAACCCATCACCTACAAGCTTCTCCATCAATGAGCCACTCCCGTGCTGCTCTTCGGATGCCTCCACATCGTCGCTGTCTGGACCATCGCAGTCGAGACGCCGAGCCCAAGCTCCTTTCCGCTGCACCCGCCACCGTAGCCGCTACCGAGCCGTCAAGTTCAAGCTCCACGAGGATAAACCCTTTTCATGGCTGCGTCGCGATCACACTGTGCCGTTGCCATTGCCGTAGATCACCGCTGCTCCACATCGCTGCCATATCGCCATCAATACGTCGTCAGGCAAGTTTTAAGACTTGCATGCTAAAATGCTTATATGTCGATATATGATTCGATAATATCTCGTGATTAGTATTAGACTGTATTCATTTAAAATAATTTGTATCTGGGTATTAATCGAGTCAAACACCTCATGTTAACGTCGTATTGGAGTTCGTATGTTATTTCTCTTATGAATTGAACGAACAGAATGGTATTTCCGACAATAAATAACTGATTAGTTTAGGTGTTCGATACGTATTTTCGTACGAATATCCTATCTTGGGTGGCAGAAATTATTGTTACTAGATTACTTTAGAGACAAGGATACCGTGTAAAAAGATTGGTTCGAAAATACGAACTTACACACCATAGAATGTCAACCTCTTTTAAATCCGTCGAATCTGAAACCTTCCGTACCTGAAATTCGTGAAAATCATAGTAAATTGGATACATGCCGGAATGTGGTGTTCGAGGGCTCATATCGAAGAGGACTCGATAACCTAGAATCCCATATAATTTATATCTTGTTTCTGTTTTATATCAGTGGCGGAAACTATTCGGGAGTGCAGCTCTTGACTGCAGTCCAGAGCAGCACTGGCTGTCGATACTCAAATTGAAATGCTTTCACGTTTCTGTATGAAAATGGTATTAGATGGAACCCTATACCGTAGCGAATATAAATCTTCTAGATAACTGTTGGGAATGATTTCATTCGTTTTTACTATCGTTTACTATTTTAATCACATTTTAAACTATCAGTACATACGGCAGTCCCAAACAGGGACAGAACGTATACCCCGATATTATATGATTCATAACTCTCAGTACACTATGGGTATTATCGATCTGTCTGGTGAGTTGGAAATCTAACTGATAAACCTAAATATTATCCAACTGTAGTGTCACCTAATTTTGATCCCAACCGGATGAAAACTATGTTACGAAATGGACTTTCAGTTCAGGAACTGAATTTCCAGCAGAGAACACTTAAAATGAAACTACTGTAATTTGCGAACTCAAAACCCGATTGACTTGAAACCAATTTCATTAAACTGCCGACTGAGTTTACTTATTACCACTTTTGTATCATCTTACCTAATTCTAAACGTATGATTTAATGAGATTTTTATAAGTTCATAAGACGCATAATAACTTGCATTCACCATGATTTGTTTAGCGGCATAAATACACATATTATACCCGACCATAATACCTCTAGCGATAGTGCGCGTCATTATTAAGTTTCAGTGTACAATACATTGTCGAACGTGAATAGTATCGGTTTGGTTGTGTCAAGTACGCCAGCGAAAAGTGAGTGATTCGTGATAATGAACAATACAGTGAATAGTGAATAAAACCGTGTTATTATGCGTACTTGTACACAACTAGTCCATACTCATAGATAGTGAAACCTGGGGAAAAAGGGGGAAATCGAAGTGGAAGGAAAGTTGTATTTAGCGAGGTAAGTGATTTAGAAAATGATCATTCGAACTGCGACTTTTATATATTAAGTTTGGACCTAGCGGTCCGGCTGACAGGGTTATGTTCTGGGAGACAGTAGGCCGTAGTCTCGGGTATGTACGAGGCCCTCGTTAAACATGATCACTCCTTTCTACAACTCGATTTCAAAGTGACTTAGAGACCGATATAGACACAGATTATATATTGCATTTGTTTATTGACATATCGATTGCCTGCATTTATTATCTCCATCATTATTACTTTTATTTTTCTTGCCTCATTAATACTATTATAATATTGCTATTGTGTCGCCATGACGACCTGAGTATTCATGCTCAGTGGTAGAGGTGGACCCATCTGATCTCGAGAAGACCGTGAAGATCCAGACCGGCGAACCGGTTATATTTCTCCATTGATATCCCTAGTTAGTTGCCCTCTTGTTTACTTCCATTGATCTCAGATTCCTTTCTATCCGATAGTTTTAGTGACTGCATTCTCTTTATCTGTGTTGTATTTTACTGATTACCATATAATGCTAGAAGCCGAAATGTGACTACGGTAGGATTTTCCTAGATTGTAGGAGCATGGCTGGCCTTGTCACCCTCGTATTCCGTATTTTGGGAAGCGGAACGTGACATGGTTTTGTAATGTCGGGACTCGGTTCTTGCTCACGGAACAAAGTACCACACGGAACAAAGTTCCATGCCAAGTGTCATGTTAAGTGGGCGGGGGCCACCTCTTGAATCCGTGGGGGCCACCTCTTGAATCCGTGGGACCCACTGTAGAACAATGGGGAATCCTCGGAATATATTCCGAAAGAGGACAGTTCTGTACTATAAATGGATTGATACCACTCTTCAATACAGAGTCGCCTTTTAAGTGAACTGGTTCTACATGAGCTTGAGAACTCCGTAGTTAAGTATGTTCGAGTCAGGGAAGTTCTGGGATGGGTGACCTCCTAGGAAATGGCCTCTGGTCGGGTCCGGTTCACCACGAAGGACAAAACCGTGCGGTTTCGGCCAGAGCGAAAAATACTCTCTGTATTGGGGTGAGGCATGACAGAATGGTATCAGAGCCGATCCCTCAATAGTAGGTCTGTGGTTCGAGGACGAACCATTGTTCAAAGGTGGGGAGAATGTCAGGACCCGGTTCTTGCTTACGGAACAAAGTGCTACACGGAAAAAAGTGCCACGCCAAGTGTCATGTTAAGTGGGCGGGAGCCACCTCTTGAATCCGTGGGGGCCACTGTAGAACAATGGGGAATCTTCGGAATACATTCCGAAAGAGGACAGATCTGTAATATAAATGGAATGATACCACTCTTCAATACAGAGGCGTCTTTTAAGTGAATTGTTACTACAGGAGCTTGAGAACTCCGTAGTTAAGCGTGCTCGAGTTAGGGAAGTTCTGGGATGGGTGACCTCCTTGGAAAGTGGCCCCTGGTCGGGTCCGGTTCGCCACGAAGGACAAAACCGTGCGGCTTCGGCCAGAGCATAAAATACTTTCTGTATTGGGGTCCGGCGTGACAGCCTCTTTTAAAAAATTTTGAACAGAGTTTTGCTCTTTTATTGGGGGAAACAAATGCCCCCCACCATTGCGCTCACGTGGCTCACACGTGAGTGCAGCGGTGACATCTTTTCTACCGTTCGATCTTTTGGGGAGTTGAACCGTCTCTTAAAGTTTTATAAATAGGACCTTTAGCCCTTGAGATGGCTGTTGTTCATCTTCTTTTTATCCTTCTTCTTTTCTTGAGAATTTAATTCTCATTTCAGATCTCTGTTCAAGGAAACTCTTTTAGAGTCAAAACTCTGTTAAAATTTGGTAAGAATCATAACCATGTCTTAATGTCTAAGGAAACTCTCGAAGGAATCTCTTCATGTTTTAGGGGTTTTAACCCATTAACAGAGCTTTGCTCTTCTTTTGCAATGATCTCTTAGAGATCTAAAAAAAATTACTTGAGTAGATCGTAGATCTTAAAGATCTTTTAGGGTTTTATCCTGTTAGAAACTTTGTTTTTTGAAGGTAATTTGGAATTTAATTCCTTTTCTCAAGCGGAGTTCTGGGATGTTATCCCATTGTTCTACAGAGCTTGGCTCTGAAGAATTTCTTTTAAAGAAATTCTTTTGAGAATTTTATTCCCTTCCTAATTTTCTTGACAGATTTGAAATATGTTTGCAGAACACAGTTCTCGAGAGAGTTTAACTCCAGAGTTTTAATGATGTTTTCTCATTAAGTGAGAATCCTTTTGGATTTTATTTTTAATAAGTGGCTGCCCCATCATTGATGGGGCGTTACCTTGATTTTGTGGGACCCCCTGTCCCTTTCTTTTTTTTGAACTGCGGTGCAGTACAATTTTAGAATGTTAAAGCTTTGAACATTGTATCGATAGCCAACCCTTCTCCTTTTGTGCAGGTACTATGGCTTTTGATTCCTCCTTTCGCTACGTACGTTCGAAGTGCTCTTTTACCGAAGCGCCCGTAGATCGGGAAGTCTTCGCACTTATTAAGGATCATGACCCAGAGCAAAAATCTCTTCATCTGTGAGGGTCATTGTATAGTCAAATTATTCGGGGTCGGCGTAGTTTTACTTGCGCAGTGCCTTCGGAGCCGATCCCGGCGATCCATTATGCTGATCCGCCGCTGATGACCTTCGCAGTAGAAGAGGTCAACTAGACCTCGGAAGGTCGTCTTCAGCCTTCCATGGCCTCAATACCAGTGCAGCCGCCGATGGCCTTGGGCATTTTAGGGTGACGTATATGCCAAGGAGAGTCGCGTTCTTAGGGGCAAGTTTACATGATAGGAATGACTCCCTGTCATTCGGCCGGCTATCTACAGTGGGCCCGATACATTCTGTCGGCCAAGAAATCGCTGTTATTAAAGACCGGGTTGTATCCCGCGATCTACGCATCCCTCTTTCACTACCACGCTTCTCATGTGTGGTGGATCAAATCCTTTTTCGAACAATGGAACATCCTGACCCATGCCTTTCTCTTATCAGATCGGAAGGTTTCGATTTCATTGGAGGAGTTTGCGGAGATTTCCGGTTTACCTGTCAGAGGGGAGCACTATGAGGAGCTACTCCCCCCCGAAGAGTATGTCTTCGCCACCAAATCAGTGGTAATGGGCCTTACTCCGGAGAACGCCGTTCAACATCACTTCCCAAGCTTGATTAAGGTGTTGAACATGTACGAGAGTTTATTCCTGGAGTCTGGCGGCCACGGAGTTGGCTTCGCAGATTTCATCGCCCGCTTTCTTCGTCCGGAAGTTCTATCTAAACAGGCTGCGAAATTTGCCAAACTTGACGACCCGTTCGGGTTTGGTTCGAATAACTTGCCGACTACGGAGACGGATTTAAAGAAATTCTTTATTCCGGATACTCCAGTCGTCCCATTCGCAGAGATTGCTGCCCCGGATGTTAACGAAGAGACGTTCTTTCTGGGGTTTATTGGCTTGTAGCTGAGTTGGTTTGCGCTTCCAACGCACCCCCGCTACATGAGGCCATCTGTTTTTTATCCAGCTCATCGCATCGTCGCGGGGACGCTCGTGGCCGTTGGGATTACGGGGTTGGCTCATTTATATCATGGCCTAAGCTTAGCAGCTGACACCACTCAACTGGGGGTAAAGCCCGTGTATCTCCCATTGCACTACTTCACATCATGGATCGAGATGCACGTGCTGGGGGCCTTTGGTGTTCATAAACGACCTCGATTCTACGAAGGCTACAACTTCCCCCGGGTCATGTATCTGGTTGATGCTTCCGCTCTAGACCCATCACAGCGAGAGGCTCGACAATTGCTCCTTCATCCACGCATGATTGATGACAGTATGACCTTTGTCGATAGAGTCCTGACTATCGGAAAAGAATCTTCCAAGGGGGTCCAACCATTGCATGATACTTTCAAGGATGGGGTTTCTGCGTTGAGGGCTCAGGAGGTTATGCACCTATATTCTATCAGGTCTGGCTTCCTAGTATTTAGACAGAACGCTTCGGTGCTGATTATGAGGTACAACCCGTATCGTTTTGTCCAACAATTCGTAGCGCAACGCATCATTTTATGCGATTAAATACGGGGTCCCATTTCCTTGTCAGCGAGCCGATCTATGCGCTAAAGGCCTCGAATGCTTACGTCGCGTGGTATCAGCATGCGACATGTGCTGTTATCAGGGAGGAGATGTGGCTGCTACTCGACCATAAGGATGTCGTCCCAGCCGGTAATCCATCGGTCCCGTTGAAGCGACGGACAATCGTTCGTCCTTCTTTAAGAGAAATCACTACGGTTGTAGTCCCACAAGCTTTTCCTGATAAGCTTCGAACGGATGTTCCTGCGACTGCGGTAGTCGTGGCGTCCCCGAAATCGAGCATTTGTTCGGAGATCGGGACCCGCCGTCCGAAGAAGCCTGTCAAGCGAAAGCTTTTATCGTCGACTGTTGGTGTCAGTTCGCAGAAGAAGAAATCTTTATTCTCTGCTGACAACGTATTCAGCCAGGAGCCCCATGCTCCCTATAGTGAGATCTTGTGCGAGTATGGCACTAATGTTGGTCTGTTTGATGTGCCTGTGACTGATACCAATCTTCAGGCCACCATTGAAGCGTCGAAGCGACTAGCCCGTGAACAGGCGGTGTTAGCCTGTATTGCGGAGTCCAGTATACTTTATTTATACTCTCCTGTATATATATCCCCTCCCTTTTCTTTTGAATTTATTATGCTTTACTAACGCTCTCTTCCTTAATAGGTATTTCTGCTAAAGAGGCTCTCTCGGCTTCCCTCAAGACGTTTGAGGAGGAGGAGAGGCTCCACGCCTCCTTGGGCCTTGGTATGATTCATTTTACTACACCTTTAGTTCTTTTTATTCATGATCTGACCCTTTTCTTTATCCTATTACAGGAACCACCACAACCCAGGTTGTTCCGAGTGTAATGCCAGTCTTGGGTGGTGATGCAGAAAAGCCTTCTGAGCCACCGACCGCGGCTGAGGCTCTCCCAAGGCCACCGCAGGAGGCGTTGCTGAAGAAGCCGATGATGGATGCCACAACGAATCTGAAGGCTGAACTCGATTTGGACGACGGCGTCCCCCTGTCTGAAGTTTTAAGGAGATCAGTTCATACGGCCCAGGCTGAGAGGAAGCATAGAAAGCATACTGCGAGGGAACGCGTGAACGGGTCGCCAATTTGTTGAAAGCCCTTCCTTCCTAATTGTAACTGTATTCCCCTTTTTGCATTAATTATATCTCTTAAACATTTTGATTCATGAATAAGAATATACATTTTTTATGCGCTTATCCGTGTTCTGATGTCTTAATGTGGTGCTAATTAGTTTATTTACTCGTCTCGGAGTTTTTAGTTTATGCGCTCGCTTCGGAGCCTGTAGTTTATTCACCCATTCCAGAGTCTCTAGTTTATAGACTCATTTCGGAGTTTGTAGTTTATTCACTCATTTCGGAGTCTCTAGTTTATGGACTCATTTCGGAGTTTATAGTTTATTTACTCATTCTGGAGTCGCTAGTTTATGGACTCATTTCGGAGTTTATAGTTTATTCACTCATTTCGGAGTCTCTAATTTATAGACTTATTTCGGAGTTTGTATAATTTACCTCCCTTGGGCTTATAAGAAAACTTGTCCTAACGTTATATATAACCCTTGCTCTTTGCGACAGAGGTCCGTTAGGTTTTGTGGTAATAGGGTTTCAGTCTATGGTACCATCGCGTTGGTTGATGCATTTTCCGATATGCTGTCTTTACGTTGCTGTTCTAGTAGCCCCGCGACTGTCGTGTCTCTGATCCCTTTAGGAGCTTGACAAGACGTCTTCAAATAATCTTCTTAGGCAGTTTGACCGTCGAAAGAGCAAGCGTTAGAAATTTTGCCATGCCGCTTTTTACTTGAGATTATGTTCAGTTTGGGAGCCCCGATGAGTCATAACCACTCCGCATTGGTGTCGGATGATCTCCGATAGTCTTTCGGGTTTTATTTGAGTTACCGTCAAGACCCTGAAGCTAGGAATTTTTCCTTCACTTCCTTTTGATTTGGCTATTTTGGAGCCTTTGTTAACATTTCGTCTGCTGGAACGAGAAGAATGTCGGGATAGTCTTTAGGTTATTTTGTGAAACGTCAAGACTTAGCACTAGGAATTTTGTCATGACTCTATTTTTTTTCGACCCTGGGGTCTTTTGTTGACGTCGTTTCTGCATCCTGATGGAGTGAGAGGGAACCCCGTTGTTGACATTGCGTCTGCTGTAACGAGATGAATGTTGAGATAGTCTTTAGGTTGTCTTGTGAACCGTCAAGACTTGGAGGTAGGAATTTTGCCATGGCTCCGTTTTGTTTCGACCCTGGGGTCTTTTGTTGACGTCGCGTTAGCATCCTGCTAGAGTGAGAGGGAACGCCGTTGTTGACATTGCGTCTGCTGTAACAAGATGAATGTTGTGGTAGTCTTTAGGTTGTCTTGTGAACCGTCAATACTTGGAGCTAGGAATTTTTCCATGGCTCCGTTTTGTTTCGACCCTGGGGTCTTTTGTTGACGTCACGTCTGCATCCTGCTGGAATTAGAGGGAATGCCGCTGTTGACATTGGCATCTACTGTAACGAGATGAATGTTGAGATGGTCTTTAGGCTGTTTTGTGAACTGTCAAGACTTGGCTTTCCTTTTGACGGAGCTTGGTGGGAAAAATATGGTTCCCTTTTCATTTATGCCTATGGATTGTATATAGGGGTTGATGTGGACTCACCTGCAGGGCAAAAGTTTCATTGTTTTATTTCTTTCCGCGATACTCTATCATTTTAGCTTTTTATATCGCGAAAGTCGCGATTGCCCGATCATTTCGGCTTTTTATCGCGGTGCCCAATCATTTCAGCTATGTATATTTTTTTTATTTTTACTCGCTGTTTTTTATTGCGAGTTGCCCAATCATTTCGGCTATGTATATTTTTTATTTTTACTCACTGTTTTTTATTGCGAGTTGCCCAATCATTTCGGCTGTTTCATATGCATATATTTTTTTGCTCGCTGATTTTTTATTGCGAGTTGCCTCATCATTTCGGCTATTTCATATGCATCTACGTTTGTTGCGAGTCGGGAACTTAGATCCTGACACTAATTCTGGCATCAGTATCGTTCCGACTGGGATATTGTTAGGAGCGAATCATTATTTGCCTTGAGAGGACTTGGAATTTAATACCGATTTAGGCATCAGCATGGCTACGACTGGGATATTAACAGGAGTGAATCATCATTTGCCTTGAGAGGACTTGGAATTTGATACCGATTTAGGCATCAGCATCGCTACAACTGGGATATTATCAGGAGCGAATTATCATTTGCCTTTGCTGATTTGAACAAAGATGGCTTAGTAGAAAGGGTTAGGATCCTGTCGACTAAGGCTTTTGACTTTATGAGCCGTAGGGGTCTCATAAAGGGTTTTCTCCCTACGAGTCGAGAGGATCCTGTAGGTGTAGGTTCTCCCTAGAAGTCGTGAGGACTCCTAAGTGATATTTTCTCTTGCAAGTCGTAAGGATCTTACAAGAGTGTTTTCTTCTTATAAGTCGAGAGGACTTATAAGTGACGTTCACTATATGAGGACATTCTTCGTCATTGGTGGAACTTGGTGGGGGGAAATTGTTTATTTGTGCCCGTAGATTGTATACAAGGGCCAATATTGGACTGCCTGTAGGGCAACTTGGGGAATACGATGTCTTAAGAACAGGTCCAGGTCCCTGTAGCCTAAGGCTTTGAATCCTATGAGCCGTGAGGGTCTCATAGGGGGAGTTCTCCTTACGAGTCGAGAGGATCTCGTAAGTGAAAATTTTACGAGATTGCGCCCTTTTGGGTTTTCACAAGCTCGCCGGTAGCCCTGCTGTTTTTACTCACGGCGCCCTTTTGGGTTTTCATCCATGCTCATCTTGCTTGTGGACATACCGTTTTATTAACAACGAGATTGTGCCCTTCCGGGTTTTCACAAACTCGCTGGTAGCCCTGCCGTTTTTACTCACGGCGCCCTTCGGGTTTTCACATGTGCCCTTTCGCTTGTGGACATACCGTTTTTTTACCCATCTGTTTGCCAATGGGACTTAGGGGTGACTTCACCGCTGGAGTAGCTGTGTAGCCAGTGGTACTTGAGTTGCAACTTCTGCTGTTGAGACTTCAATTGCAACACAGATCCTAAGGGTGGATATCGCCATATTTGGGGCGATGCGCTATGTTTGAGGCGACACACTCGTTTAAGAACATTCCGGTCCACTGTTAGTTTAGGGACATCCCAGTCCAAGGCCAGTTTAAGGACGTAGTGGTCCATTGTTAGTTTAGGGACATCTCGGTCCTGTGTCGCCATATTTGAGGCGGAGTTTTAGTTTAAGGACATCTCGGTCTGTTGTTAGTTTAGGGACATCTCGGTCCATGGCCAGTTTTGAGGCGAGGTTTATTAGTTTAATGACTTTTCGGTCCGTTGTCGCCATTTTAGAGGCAAAAATTGTTTTGGATACTACTTTTAGAGTTTTGACTCAGGAAGATAGCGAGCGGACACAAGCGTCGTCATCTACCATTGACCCAAATCGTAATCCGTCAAGCATAGTATTTCTTAAGGAATCAGCCGTTTATTGGCCGGAAGGGTCTCTCGCCGTGCATATCCATGAGCAGGTAAGCTCCACCTTGGTAGACCTTGTCTATGATGTATGGGCCCTCATAGTTCAGCTCGAATTTCTCCCATTTTGCATGATTAGGGATCATAGGTCTTTTGATGACTAGCACTTGTTCGCCTCGGCGGAATGTTCTCGACCTGGTCAATTTTTGTATGACCGCGTCATCCTTGCCTTATAAGCTTCCAGATTTTGCTGCGCTATAAGGTGGGTTTCATCGAGGGCGTCGAGCTCCTCAAGCCAGAGATGAGCGTTTTCGTTATCTGTTAGCTCATATTGAACCGCTACTCGGAGAGAAGAGAGTTCTATTTCCAAAGGAAGGACTGCTTCCGTGCCGAATACCAACACGTATAGGGTCGTATTCGTGGCTGTTTTGAATGTCGTCCGGTACGCCAAGAGAGCTTCGTGCAGCCTTTCATGCCAGTCTTTTTTGCTTCTGAACACCGTTTTCTTTATAATCTTGGTCAAGGTCTTGTTGAAAGCTTCAGCTAGACCGTTGGCATGAGGATTATAGACTGAAGAGTATCTCCAGTCTATTTTATGCTGTTCTGCGAAGCGGCTGATTTTATGGCTCTTGTAGGGTGGCCCATTATCCGAGATTATTCGTCGTGTAGTGCCGAACCGGTAGATGACATGTGTCTTGAAAAAATGGAGAATATTCTCCGTCTTCACTTCCCTTAGTGGTACTGCTTCCGCCCACCTAGAAAAGTAGTCAGTCGTTGCCAGTATGAACCGGTGTCTTTTGGATGATGCTGGCTCAATGGGGCCGATTATATCGGTTCCCCACATTTTGAATGGCCAGGTAGTTGCCGTTGGGTGTAGCGGATTTGGATGTTGGTGGATGAAGTCCCTGTGAATTTGGCATGAGTGACACTGCTTTGCATATTCGAGGCAGTCCTGAATCATTGTGGGCCAATAATAGCCCATCCTTTTGATCTTCAGCTTCATCTTTGGCCCGGCCTGATGAGAACCGTAGAGTCCATCGTGAATTTCTTGAACGACTCTCCTTGCTTCTCCTGGCCCCAAGCACCTTAGCCACAAACCGTCAAGTGATCTCTTGTATAGAGTATCATTGACGAAAGCGAAAGACAAAACCCATTTCATGAGCTGATATTTTGACGACGCGTTTTCGGTCGTTCGATGGGATTTGAAGTAGTCTATGAAGACTTCCCTCCAATCCTTGACCTTTTCTTCGTCTTCTATTTGGAGGACCGCCTGTTTGGTCGTTTCTTTTCCTTCAGATGGCTCCATTGAATCCTCTGAAGATATTTCTGCTGGCGCGAGAACTCTACGGCTTTGCACGGTGATCCTTACGTCGTCAAGGTCTTCATCGGCCAATTCCTTAGCCAGCTTGGCTAATTCATCCGCCTTGCTATTTTCCGCACACGATATGCTTTCCAGGATGTAGGAGGGGATTTGTGTCAGCAGTTGCTGCACTCTCTTGCCATATTTTATCAACTCTGGCTTGCATGTCTAATAGTCGTCCTTTATTTGGCTAACGACCAATTGAGAGTCTCCATATATGAGGAGGTCTTTGATTCCTATGTCGACAGCGATCTCGAGACCTGCTATCAAAGCTTCATATTCAGCCTCGTTGTTTGTTCTTGGTTCCGTTAAGGAAAGGGGGAAACGCATTATCCCTCCATGCGGAGTCATGAAGATGAGGCCCATCCCGGTTTTGATTATAGGGGTGTTATGCTTTCGCTTCTTAATGGAAGATGCTCCATCGAAGTAGAGTTCCCATTGGACATTATTTTCTTCCTTCTCCCATTCGATTGTGTTGAACACGTGTTCGTCTGGCAATTTGCAATTTAAGAGAGAATCGGATGGTATCGGATGCTCAGCGAAAAAGTCGGCGATGGCCCGGCCTTTCACTGCTTTGAGGGGTCGATACGTTATCGAGAATTCCATCAAGAGGAGGGCCCGTTTGGCAAGCCTTCCTGTTAGTATGGCTCTTGACATCAAATATTTGAGAGGATCCACCCTTGATATGAGATGGAACTCATGTACCAAGGCACAGTGTCTGAGCTTCGTTATCGCGAAGATCAGTGCCAGGCAATGCTTTTCGATGGGGGAGTAGTTGTTTTCTGCCCCCAAGAGAACTCGACTCAAATAGTATAGAGCTCTCTCCTTCCCTTGATCATTCTCCCATGCCCATAACGCGCCTAGAGAACCTTCCAGGGCTGTTGTGTACAGGATGAGGAGCTTTCCTTTAACCGGAAAGGTCAGTACCGGCGGGTTCTGAAGGTATTGCTTGATTTCGTCCAGTGCACTTTGGCATTTATGATCCCAAACGAACGGGGTCCCCTTTTTCATTAGATGGCTGTAGGAGCGGCATTTGCCGGAGAGGTTGGCTATGAACCGCCGGATATACGCGAGCTTTCTTTGGAGAGACTGCAATTGTTTGAGAGTTATTAGCGTGGGCATTTCCATAATCGCCTTGATTTTGCCTGAGGAGACTCCAAACGCGCATTTCAGAGGATTCATCTTTAGATTGTATTTCCGAAGACACGGGAACACTATGTTCAGATGTTCCCAATGTTCATCGTACGATTTGCTTTTCACCACAAGGTCGTCAATATAACATTCGACAATCTCATGTATGAGGTCATCGAAGATCTTTGTCATGGCCCTCTGGTAGGTAGCGCCTACGTTCTTCAAATGAAGGGCATCACCTTATAGCAGAATATGCCTAGCGGAGTTCGGAAGGTGGTGTGCTTTTGGTCTTCAGGATGTATTTTTATTTGATTGTAGCCTGAAGATCCATCCATGAAAGAGAAGACCTCATGAGTGGACGTGTTATCGATCATCAGCTCGGTAACATGTACTGGGAAGTCATCCTTCAGACAATCTTTGTTAAGGTCTCGAAAGTCAACGCAGATGCGCACT
Organism: Agapanthus africanus; assembly: GCA_030015575.1. Taxonomy (NCBI): domain Eukaryota; kingdom Viridiplantae; phylum Streptophyta; class Magnoliopsida; order Asparagales; family Amaryllidaceae; genus Agapanthus; species Agapanthus africanus. The sequence continues at coordinate 748,934,633 of CM057340.1, read as the reverse complement.
GTCCCATTTTTCTTCATCTCTGGAACAATGTTGGCAATCCAGTTGTAGGGTGTTTTTCGTCACCCCATTGAGATGGGAATACGCACGCGCTTGTCAGGCGTATACTACAGATTCCCCCTGTCTAGGGTAGGCGGGGGTTTATTGATTGTGGGGATCCAAATCTCCGGCAGCCGCGGACTAAGCTGCCGTTAATTACCCCTCGCCTTTGGGGCGAGAGAACCTTCGATTAACGGGTTAAAATGGTCATGCGAACTCAATGTGCAGTGTACGTGTGTTGTGTTTTGAAAGGGGGGTTTAAATATATCGGGAGCCACGCAGAGTTTTTACGGGGGCCCCGCTACCCGGATAGCGGGCTGGGGGTCAAGGGGGCTAGCAGCCCCCTTGCGGGGTGCGGGGCAACGCCCCGTTAGAAATTTTTTTCTAACAGGGACAGTGTCGTGGAGTATGTGTTTATGTACATATGTATACATATGTATATATATACATGTATATATAAACAAAGGGGAAAAAGATATCCAAAGGATGCGTGGGGCCAGCGCCTAGGCGCTTGAGCGCAAGCGAGCCACGTGTCGGCACGTGGACGCTTTGCGCTCGAGCGCAGAGTGCTGGAGCGCAACGCGCCACGTGTCGGCACGTGGGCGCTTTGCGCTCGGACGCTGAGCGCTTGGGCGCAAGCGCGCCACGTGTCGGCATGTGGACGACTTGCGCTCGAGCACTTGCGCTGGAGCGCAAGAGCGCCACGTGTCCGCATGGGGGCGACTTGCGCTAGAGCGCTTACGCTGGAGCGCAAGCACGCCACGTGTCGGCACCGGGGCGACTTGCGCTTGAGCGCTTGCGCTTGAGCGCAAGCGCGCCACGTGTCGGCACGTGGGCGCTTTGCGCTGGAGAGCTGAGCGCTGGAGCGCAAGCGCGCCACGTGTCGGCACGCGGGCGCTCTGCGCTTGAGCGCCGGCGAGAAAAATAGGCTTTTAGCCTAAAAAAATTTCTCAGAAGAGAAATCAGAGAGGAGTTGGACTCCTGAGTGTTTTTTTTTTTTGGATTAATGGGAGGGGTTCTTTTTCTCCTCCTCTGTTAGCTGGGTCTTGAAGATCAAGAGATATGGGATTTTAAAAATCACTCCTTTTTGAGATCTAATGGAAGATCTGAGTTCCCCTTCATGGGTTTTGTGGTCAAAACTAATTTGTTTTATAAAAAGGAGAGTAGAATTCTTGATTTAATTCAAGAGAAAGAAGAAGGTTTTGGAACCTTGAAGAAAGAGAAACATCTCAGATCTGAAACTTTTTTTTTTGAGAGAGAAAAAGTTGTTTAGATATTTCATTATTTTTGCCTTTATAGGCTATACACTTTACACATAGCCCCTTGGGCTTCACAAAATGGCATTTTGCCTATCCCATGGCTCATGTGCCATTTCTTTTTACACATAAGCCATGGGCTTTACAAAAATTTGTCTTTATGCCCATAAAATGTAACAAAATTATTTATTACAAAATTTTATCTTGGCATGGGGGGAGGCCGGCCGCTTCATGTTCGGGCTCGACCCGGGCATGGGCCTACTGGATCTGGGCTTGGGCCCACTTGGCTTGGGGTTGACTTTGATTTTGACTTGGTCAACCGGGGTGTAAATTTTTACCCCAACAAATTGCCCCCCATCAATAAATGCACACCACATATGTGGGTCGTGTGCATGAAATTGATGGATCTTCTTTTACTTAGAGGCGACCTGATTTGGTTCCCGCTTTTCGGGAAGCTGGCACTACCCTTTTTACGACATGGACGGTCGTTGCTTGACATGTCTCCGAGACGGAGTGTTCGTGATAGACGTTTACCTGGCCCGGAGTAATCTGGTTCCTGCTTTGTAGGAATCCCGCGCTGCCCTTTTTACGACATGGAAGGTCAATGCTGCCCTTTTTGCGACTTGGACGGTCGATTCTGCCCTTTTAGCGACTTGGACGGTCGATTCTGCCCTTTTTACGACTTGGACGGTCGGTTCTGCCCTTTTTGCGACTTGGACTGTCGGTTCTGCCCTTTTTGCGACGTGGACGGTCGGTGCTGCCATTTTAGCGACGTGGACGGTCGGTACTCCCATTTTAGCGACGTGGACGGTCGGTTCTTCCCTTTTTGCGACTTGGACGGTCGTTGCTGCCCTTTTAGCGACTTGGACGATCGGTGCTGCCCTTTTTGCCACTTGGACGGTCGGTTCTGCCCTTTTTGCGACTTGGACGGTCGGTTCTGCCCTTTTTGCGACTTGGACGGTCGGTTCTGCCCTTTTTGCGACTTGGACGGTCGGTTCTGCCCTTTTAGCGACGTGGACGGTCGGTGCTGCCCTTTTAGCGATGTGGACGGTCGGTTCTGGGTTTGACTTGCCCCGCTTCTTGCGGTGTCAGGGATGAAGTTGACTTGTTGATTGTGATTTGGATTGACATCAGTATCGCTATACTGGAATATGGTACCAGGAGCGAATCATCATTTGCCATGAGAGGATTTGGGGATTGGTTTTGGTTTGGCATCAGCATCGCTGCACTGGAATATAGTACCAGGAGTGAATCATCATCTGCCATGAGGAGATTTCCCTCGTTCCTAGTTTAACGACTTAGGGGTCATCTGTTCCCAGTTTAACGACTTAGGGGTCATCTGTTCCCAGTTTAACGACTTAGGGGTCTATTGGATTGGAGTTTGGGATTTTGGGGTTAGGACAGGCATCAGCGTTGCTAACACTGAAGCACACGTGCCAGGAGCAATTCATCATTTGCCTATTCCTGTTGGGGGAGCGATGGCTTAGGAGACAGGTTTAGGTCCCTATCGCCTAAGGCTTTTCAATTTTATGGGCCGTGAGGATCCCATAAAAGCATTTTCTCCCTACGAGTCGTAAGGATCCCGCAGGTGTATTTTCTCTTTAGGAGTCGTGAGTACTCCTAAGCGTGTTTTTCCTCTATGAGTCGTAAGGATCCCACAAAGGTTTGTTCTCCTCATATATCGTGAAGACACATGAGTGGGTCTTATCAATGGAGCATCATTCCTAAAGCGGAGACCGGCCGCGTAACTGGTGATTACGGTGGGGCATGGGTTTGATGAGAATTATTTGAGCCCGTGGATTGTATACGATGGTCAACTTGGGGGACCCACCGTAGGGCTGGAGAATTTTGAGAAATTGGATTTTGGTTGGCGTCTGCATCGCTACACTGGAATATGGTATCAGGAGCGACTCATCATTCGCCGTTTGGGGACTTGGAATTTGGATCTTGTTTGGCATCAGCATTGCTGCACTGGAATAATGCCAGGAGCAACTCATCATTTGCCTTGGGAGGACTTGGGATTTGGGTTTTTGGTCGGCATCAGCACCGCTAACACTGAAGCGAAACGCCAGGAGCGACTCATCATTTGCCGTTGCCCGTTGGGGAACGATGGCTTAGGAGACAGGTTTGGGTCTCTATCACCTAAGGCTTTTCAATTTTATGGGCCGTGAGGGTCCCATAAAAGCATTTTCTCCATACGAGTCGTAAGGATCCCGCAGGTGTATTTTCTCCTTAGGAATCGTGAGGATTCCTAAGTGTGTTGCTCCTTTGTGAGTCGTAAGGATCTCACGCAGGGTTTTCTCCTCACAAGGTCGAGAGGACTTTGCGAGTGTATTTCATCTCCTTTCACGAGTTTGCGCCCTTTCGGGTTTTCACAAAATCACCGGTAGTCCTGCTGTTTTTACTCACGGAGCCCTTTCGGGTTTTCATCCGTGCCCATTTTGCTTGTGGACATACCGTTTATTTATTTATTTATTTATTTCTCTTTTTTTTTCTTTTTTTCTTTTTTTTGCCGCTGGTGGGACTTTAAAAGTAGTCTCACCGGCAGGATTTGGGAGAGATAGGGGTCATTTACGCCCGTGGATTGTATACGGTTTTGCAGGATGTATGATCCAGACCGTAGGGCTGATGTGCTCAATTCGCCTGCGACTTGGAGCATTCACGTATAGTATTTCTTGAGATATCGGCCATTGATGGGTGGCATGGGCCTTTCTCCCTCGGCACATTTTAGTTGGTAGGATCCTCCATCGAACACTTTCTCGATGACGTATGGTCCTTCCCAGTTTGGCTCGAATTTTCCCTTGGCATGTCGATTGGGGATGATCGGTCTTTTGAGGACCAACACCAATTCACCTTTCTTGAAAGCGCGGAGACGGGTTATCTTGTCATAGGCCCGTGACATTTGGGCTCAGTATAGCTCCAGATTTTGCTGTACCGCGAGCCTCTTTTCTTCGAGGGCATCGAGCTCTTCAAGTCGAAGGAGCACGTTTTCCTCCTCCGTCAACTCGTGCTGAACGGCCATTCTTAAGCTTGGAACTTCGACTTCGAGGGGGAGGACTCTCTTGTTGGCTGAAGCATTTTTCCTCAGGAGCTTGCATAGAGTCTTATTGAAGGCTTCGGCTAGCCCATTGGCTCTTGGATTATAGATGGAGGAATATCTCCAGTCTATCTTGTGCTGAGTAGCGAACCTTGAGACATTGAAGCTCTTGAAAGAAGGCCCATTGTCAGAAATGATTCTTCTTGGTGTACCGAAGCGGTATAGAATATTATGTTGGAAGAATGTCAGAATATCTTTTGTCTTGACTTCTTTTAGCGGGACAGCTTCAGCCCATCTGGAGAAGTAATCTGTCGCGGCCAGTATGAACCGGTGACCTTTTGATGACGGAGGATCAATTGGGCCAACAATGTCGGTGCCCCAAACTTCGAAGGGCCACGACGCCACCGTAGGATGCAACGGATTGGGATGCTTGTGAATGAAATCACCATGGATTTGGCAGATCTGACATTTCTTTGCATGTTCTCCGCAATCCCGTATCATGGTGGGCCAATAATACCCAAGCCGTTTGATTTGAAGTCGCATCTTGGGGCCAGATTGGTGAGCACCGCAAACGCCCGAGTGAACATCTTTCATGACCTTTTGGGCTTCGGCCAACGACAGACACCTGAGCCAGAGTTGGTCATATGACCTGTAGTATAACGTGTTGTTTACAAACACGTATCGGAGAGCTCTTTTCTTCAGCTGAATCCTCGCAGATTTTTCTTCGGGCAGCTTGTCGTATCGGAAGTACTCTATGAAGGGTTCTCTCCAATCGGGCTCGTCTTGGATGATCGAAGCTTCTTCGGCAGGACTGCTCTTCTGTTCCGCGCTTTCCTCTTCCCGTAGAGAGAATGGGGGTAGAATTTGTCGGCTTCTAACTGTGATCAGAATTTCGTCCATGTCAGGATCAGCCAGCTCCTTGGCTAGGCGAGCGAGTATGTCGGCTTTTCCGTTCAACGCTCTGGGGATTCTCATTAGTTCAATGTGAGTGAACCGTTTCATGAGTTCCACCGCTCGGCCTCTGTACCGAGCTAACTCGGGTTTGTATATTTTATAGTCGCCGCTTACTTGGTTGACGACGAGCTGGGAGTCACCGTAAACCCGTAGCCGACGGATTTCCATTTCTATGGCGAGTTCCAAACCAGCTATCAGAGCCTCATACTCGGCCTCATTGTTTGTGCGAGGCTCGGTGAGAGCGAAAGAACGTCGTAGGGTTCCTATTGATGGCGTGATGAACACCAATCCTATCCCTGCTTTTATCTCCGGGACGCTTGATTTACTGGAGGTCCTTATCGATGAGGCCCCATCGAAGTAGAGCTCCCAACATGGCTCATCTCCCTCGAGATGCAGCACTTGTTCGTCAGGTAACTCACAATTTAGCGGTGACCCTTCTGGTATAGGATGAGCGGCGAGGAAGTCTGCAAGAGCTTGCCCTTTCACTGCTTTCTGAGGAGTATAAACTATGTCAAACTCAAGTAACATGACAGCCCATCTTTCCATTCTGCCGGCTAGGCTCGCTCTGGTCATCAAGTGTTTGAGCGGGTCGACGTTGGAGATCAGCATAACCCGATGAGCAAGCAGATAGTGCCTCAGCTTCTTCACTGCAAATATCAGAGCCAGGCATTGCTTTTCGATTGAGGAATAGTTGTGTTCCATCCCGACTAGAGTTCGACTGAGGTAGTAGAGGGCATTTTCTTTTCCCTCCTCGTTATTCTGGGCCAGGAGCGCACCGAGTGACTCATCCAGCGCGGCAGTGTAGAGAATCAGCGGTTTAGTTGGAATGGGGGCAGCCAGCACTGGAGGGTGCAACAAGTATTGTTTGATGCTTTCGAACGCTACTCGACATTCGGCACCCCAGATAAAAGGAGCTCCTTTCTTCATGAGCTTTGAGAAGGGCCTACATCTCCCCGATAAATTTGAGATAAACCTCCGTATATAAGCAAGCTTGCCTTGAAAAGATCTTAGCTGCGTCAGACTCTTCGGAGGGGGCATATCCATGATGGCCTTTATCTTTGATGGGTCAACCTCGATCCCTCAATGTCGGACTATGAAGCCCAGGAATTTTCCCGATGACACGCCAAAAGCGCATTTCAGAGGATTCATCTTTAGGTCATATTCCCTCAGTCTGGTGAGAACGGTCCTAAGATCTTGGATATGATCGGCCTTGGCTTTAGTCTTGACGACCAGATCATCAACATAGCATTCGACGACTTTATGGATTAGGTCATTAAAGATATTAGTCATTGCCCTTTGATATGTAGCACCTGCGTTCTTCAGTCCGAATGGCATTACCTTGTAGCAATATATTCCGATCGGGGTTCGAAATGCTGTGTGCTTCTCATCCTCAGGCGACATCTTGATCTGATTATATCCAGACGAGCCATCCATAAAGGTGAACAGCTCGTAATTTGAGGTGTCATCGACCATCATTTCCATGACCGGTAGCGGGAAGTCGTCTTTAGGACATGTGTTGTTGAGGTCCCTGAAATCGACACACACTCGGATCTGCCCATTTTTCTTCTTCACTGGGACTGTGCATGCGATCCAGTCTGCATATTTCTCTTCCCTGATGAAGCCGGCATCGATGAGCTTCTTAGTTTCCTTGATGACCTTTTCTTCTAGTTCCCTTCTCATTCTTCGAGGAGCTTGTTTGACTGGCTTAGCATCAGGAGATATAACCAACTTATGTACGGCCACTTCAGGGGAAAGGCCAGGCATTTCTTTGTATGTCCACGTGAAGCAGTCGACGAACTCATGCAGCATGGCAATTATCTGCGCTTTCATTTCCTCTGACAAGAGCGAGCAGATGTAGGTCGGCCTTGGATTATCGGGCGTTCCTAAGTCAATCTCGGTTAGCTCATCAAAGGTTGCTTGTCCTCCATCTTCGTGCTCTTGAGGAGCTTCTTCTGGCTCGGCTATTTCGTCATCATCATTTGATCTTTCGCTGGCCTCACCAACATGGATCATATAGCACGCTTTGGAATCAGGTTGAACATAGCCTATGCCCCGCCTATCTGGAATTCGTCCATCGATGAGTGCTCGGACCTGAGGTGGATACCATAGCCCTTCGTAAAACTTTGCTTCGGACTCCGTTTGATATAACCAGCATCCGCACTTTTTAAAGTATTCCCGCATCTCGGGCGCATAGTATCTGGGATTGAGGACGACCCTTATGCCTCTCTCATATGGAAGGCACGCGACAGACAAATCGTCCGGGTGCACAACGGGGTTTGACCCATAAAACAGGATGCCCTTCTGTCCATTTTTCCTCCCGGGCGCGTAGAAAGTTTTCAGCTGGTCCACGGTAGAGACTGACAATGCGTCGAGCTCTTTGCACATCCGTTCCGGCACCCTTGTGATGGCCAGGGACCCTTCTGCGACTTCGAAGGTCTCTCGTAGTTTCTCTTGCTGCATGGGGGGCCAATCTGCACAGCTTTTGCACGGCAGGTCCTCTTCTTCTGACTCTTCAGTGTCACTGCCAAGATGAGGGCGGACTTTGCTGCTAGATGGGCCTTCAGTAACAGATTCGTCCATATCGCTGCCGAAGTGAGGGCGAGTTTTACGGAAGGACGGGCTTCCAGCGTCGGACTCATCAGTGTCGCTGCCGAAATGCGGGCGCACTTGGGTATTTTTGCTTTTGAAAGTGACAGCCGGCGCATATTTTCCTTTGAGTCTTGGGGCCGGTCTATCCTCAGTCAGTTGCGGCTTAGCATTTTGGTGGTTCATAAAGTACCGAGAATCTTCATATCGGACTTCATGCACACCGAACGGCTGGATGTCTCCGTCAATGCGTCTTTCTTCGCCATTTTTAGTATACTTCATGCATTGATGGAGAGTTGACGGAATGATGCCGTAATCGTGGAGCCACGGCCGCCCTAAGAGAATCTTATAAGATGTGTTGGCGTCGATCACATATATCTTAGCTTCAGTTTGTAGATCCCCGAATTTGATTGGCAGAGCTATGGACCCCAGAACTTGCTGGCAATTTTGGTTGAAGCCCTGAATGACAATCCTTTTCCTTGATAGGTGTCGGACGTCCATTGACAAACTCTTCAGCGTCCGCAAGTTCATGATGTTCATGTTAGTTATATGTATGCCCTAGAGGCCATTACTGTACATAGGATGTATATTGTAGTGGATGCTGGGACATATATAGTGAGGACTTTCTTGCTCGACATGATAGTATGCTATCTGGTTGATCTTTACCTTAACGTGTACACTGATTGTCTCTCTGTTACATGTTGGTAAAGCCCTTAGGATGTGTGCTTGACTACCTGGACTATGATGCGGATCATTGTTCATATCAGATTTTTGCATTTTCATACCGCCCAATTTTTATCACATTGCATATCCGTAGATACTCTTGAGCCGTGTTTGCTAGTCAATTGCAGGATACAGGTTCTCGGTTCCAAAACGATGAAATTCATGGAAAACACGAAAAAATCCGGGTTCTTGCCGACCACAGATAAAACACGGTCTCCGTCCCTCATCCGTATGTTGCCAGATACCAGTAGGAAGACAAAATGTCAAATCTATGCACAAGGCTCAATGGTGGCACAAGATCCAAGAGATCGACGCGGAGCTCGAGGCAATCATGACAAAATCTTGACAAAAAGTCCACCTTTCCCTCAACAGAAATTCTGGAAAATTCGTGAAGCAATTATGGGAAAATACATATACCAGAAGGATTCTCACATCAAACCAGGGTCCCACCAAAAAGATCCAGACCCAACTCATCTAAACGGCCGCGGAAGCGCGGCCAAAGGGTGGTTTTGGCCGCCCTTCCGCGGCCATCTTGGCGCCAAATGTGCAGGGTTTTGGGGGGTAGGTTTGTCTTTTCATGTATGTTCTGTTGGTTGCCCTAGGGTTTCATGTTTTGGCCTATAAATAGTCCAGAAGTTTGTGAAGGAAGGGGTCCATAATTTTGTATTTCTTTTGCTAGGTTTTAGTACATGTTCTTCTTCCTCTTCTCACCTCTTCTCCATTAAACTTGTAAGTGAGCTTTTGAGTGAAGAGTGATGAATAAAGAAGACCATTTTTATTATCATGCTTGTCTCTTTCTTTACTTGTTATAATTGTTGTAATTTTAATTGTTAAGTAGTTGTTGTTATTTCCTTGTTGTTTGTTTCTTCTCTCTTTTTCTTTATCCTTTCATACGACAATGATACTTACGCTTGATCCTCGCCAAGGTGAGGTCGCAAATAGTTAGTCGTATTCTTCTAATCTCCTTCTTTCTATCTTCCTCTTTTGTGTTGTTTTATTTTTCCGTATTATGATGTGTGAGTAGTTCATTCTTGTTAGGGTAGGATAAGGGAAGTTTGAGAGAAGGAAATCTCTCTCACTCTTTCCTTGCCCAACATCTTAAATCAACTCCCGTTAATTGAACCACAATCCGCTCCTTACGGCACCCTATCCTATATGATAGCGGTGATTCCGTAGTGAGACCGGTTGTGGTTGGATTAACCGGAGGTTATGGCTAAGAGCCAAGAACGGACGGACAAGCACCAAAAGGAAGACTTATGCGTTGGAAAGCCTAGCTTATACTCGCAAAGTCCTTCCTAGTCGTGCTAATCCCCGTTGTTGCCGATTACCGTAACACGATATTAAGAAGGGCAACGAAAGATGTGGAGACTCCTAACTCAAACTAACATAATCCTAACCCTAACATGCTCTCTTTAAATATCAACTCAACACTTAGATAACTACAAACAAAATCTGAACAACCGGACTTAACTCGTCGAAAAACACATAGAAAAAGATTCCCATCTCCCTGCGGACGACCCGTACTCAACCGGCTAGCTACGTGCGAAACCGTCTTGATTGCGGTATTTAAACTAGAACTTGAACACGCTCGTGTCCTAACAATCAAATGGCGCCATTGCCGGGGAGACGGTAGTCTATTTCTAAGTGAAATTTCGGGTTAATTTGTGAATATAAAAACAACCAAAAACCAAAAAAAATATACTTTGTAAAAATCATCTTGTTATTCTTGATTAGTTTTTGTGCAAGTGTGCAGGAAATACGAAGCTTATGATCGACGCCTAAGCCGTTGGAAATACGGAGTTCAAGTACAGTGCCAAAGACGTGGGAAGATAGACCCACATTTCGCGGCTACACCGCGACGGACAAAAACGAAGCATCCGGTCTACTGTACAAATCTGGAGCAAAAAAAGTGAGCAAGTAAAAATTCCAAACATCCAGACAACCAGAGGGGACAAAGAAAAGCATCTCCACAAAATTCCAAAGCCCAAGCCCACCATCTAGCCGCGGAACCGCGGCCTTAGTACCTGTTTGGCCGCCCTTCCGCGGCCATTTAGTGGCTTAAGGGTCCCAAATTTTCTCCTTAAGCTCCTCTGCCTCTCTCCACTCCTCTAAGCTCCACTGAATTGTGTTTTCTGCAGCCTTCTTTGCGCAAATTCTTCTCCCCCTTCCAATAAACTGTTCTTGTGCAGGATTCTATGCGCCGCAAATAAAAATTGTTTGCTGTTGATATTGTTACTGTTTTGCATTCTTTAATACGGACTTAAGGGGCTTGAAACCAATCCAGATTGGGTGGGGATTTCATCACCCTTCCCAGGACCCCAAAAATCACTAAAGCATATGCATTGTCCATTGTAAATTAAAAAATACTAGACTTCAGCCCTAAGGATTTCGCGCTCATTAGGAGAAGATAAACCTTGTTTAGAACCTTGCTTAACCGTATATTGTTTACGGGGTGTCTAGGAAAGTGTTAAAGGCGCAACCGCCGAAAGAGAAAGGGTTATTTAATTAAGGAACTTCGCGAAAGCGTTGGACAACCTCCCCTTATCTCTGCACTTACCTGGCCTCGTGATCAGTGTATTTTTAAGCTTGTTTCTCGACACTGTTTAACTTCGACAATCAAGTTCAGGAGCAGGTCTAGTAGACCTAGGTTACCCTAGATCTAGGTGTGATTGTGCATATCTTGTTTGTGATTGCTTAAGCCGTATTTCCGTACATACTTCTGTAAATCTCTTTCTAAAAACAAAATAAAAAAGAAAAAATCAAAAACTTTTATAAAAACTTGCCCTTTTGTCGCCAAATCCATTTTCACCCAACACCCTTCGCCTTTCTTCATTGACGTTTTCTTACCCTCACCTTCTTCGCTTTGACTATACTAAACTCGTTTAGTGTATGTCCGCTTGGACTCGGGACACTAGCGCCCGTCTAGTCCGCGTTACGTTAGTCACGACCGACTACGCGATCGACTCCGAAGTCGATACTCCGTCCACTCCTCTTTCACCCCTTCCTTTGCCGGCCAACTCCGACGTTGACCGGAATTCTGTTCATACATCTTCACCTTCACCATCACCTTCACCAACCTCTTCTTCCGCGATGTCGGGATTTAATCCGAACATCTCGTTGACCACCCCTGGATTGGCTCCACCTCCTATGGAGACCAATCTCCCACCACCTCCGCCTGTTGTAGCGCCGCAGCGAATTGCGCTCCAGGATCGTTTCTACCCTACCCGTTCTGCACTTCCAACCTGCCTTTCTCTTCCTCCGGCCAATGGGGACAACTTTGAAATTAAGCCCCATTTCATCAACATGCTTCCACGTTTTCATGGGCTTGAATCTGAAGATGCCTATATCTTCATTAACAAATTTCAAAACGTCTGTGCCATGATGAAAACAACCCAGCTGTCGGACGATGCTATACGTCTACGGGTCATTCCGTTCACTTTATGCGATCTCGCAGAAAAATGGCTGTATAGCACCGCTTCCCACTCAATCACCAGCTGGGACGAGTTTGTTAAAGCGTTTCTGAAAAAATTCTACCCAAATCATAAGACCGCAAGAATTCGAAATGAGATCAACCAATTCTCCCAGCTTCCTTCTGAACCCTTTTGGAAGTGCTTTGACCGATACAAAGACCTTCTTGTTCAGTGTCCTCACCACGGTATAGAGAAATGGCAACTCTGCCAAACCTTATACGAGGGACTGAACCCAGCAACGAAGCAGTTGCTGGAAACCATCTGTCAGGGCCACTTCCTATCCAAATTTGACGAGGAAGCGTGGCAGTTCTTTGACGATCTTGCGGAGCAAACGCTACAGTGGGAGAGCACCAGACCGAATCCTTCTTCTTCTTCTACCTCCACTTCTACCGGTCAGTCTAGGGTAGGAATTCACCAGCTTGATGTCTCTATTGCGATGAGAGCTGAAATGGCTGCAATAACAAAAAAGCTTGAAGCAATAGAGAGCAAATTTTCTTCTCCTACTCCTGCCCCTGTTCTCCCCCTTCGTACCATCTGCGCTTGTTGTTCCGATCCGTCCCACTTGACTGAAGAGTGTCCTTACAATCCACCCTCGCAAGGACAGGATCAGGTTAATGCATTCCAGCAAAGACCGAGGAATGATCCATACTCTTCCACCTTCAATCCCGGTTGGAGGAACCACCCCAATTTCGCCTGGAATCAGAATCAGAATCAATTCCAGGGCAACAATTTCCAAAGGGCCCCTCCACCGCAACAACAAGCGCAACAACAAACTCAGTATCAGCAGCCCTTCCAACCCCAGCCTTACCAAAACCAGACGAACAACTTTGCACCGAACAATTCCTTTCCACCAAACAACTTTGTTCCGTCGAACAACGATAAGGTTTCCTCGCTCGAGCGAAGTCTGGATGCGTTTGTTAAACAATCGACTCAATCCACCGCCAACATCCAGTCTTCGATCCAATCTTTAGTGCAACACACCGCAGCACACGGGCAGAGCATCAAGACCATCGAGGCCCAGATTGCACAGCTGAACGCGGCCTTGAGCGAGCGAGAGAAGGGGAAGCTCCCATCCCAGCCACTTCCAAACCCCGGCCACCCACTTAATGCACTTGTTGCTCTTGAACAACAAAACCATAATGTGAGTGCCGTGACCACACTGAGATCAGGGAGGGTGCTGCAAAACGACATTGGCAAGCGAATCAACGATGACACCCCGGCCGCTTCTTCTTCTGCTTCTTCTCCTTCTTCTTCTTCGTCTTCCGAGCCTATTCTCCGTTCTTCACAAGGCTCTCCCTCTTCTTCTTCTGCCCTGAACGGACCCGCTTCTCACTCCACGAAAACACCTATTCTGGGATCCGTTCCAACTCCAAAATCTCCTCCTCCAGCTTTAGACTCAACCAATTTTCAAAATGTTCCATTTCCAAACCGGTTGAGGTCTAACAAACAAAATCCACAAATTGAGAAGATTCTGGAGTTATTTAAGCAAGTTAACATTAACATTCCTCTTTTAGATGCTGTCCAACAAGTCCCATCTTACGCAAAAATCTTAAAGGACTTGTGCACGAAAAAGAGGAAGTCTCAGGTACCCAAGAAAGTTTTCTTGGCTAGTGCTGTGAGTGATGCCCTTACCCAATCTTTACCATAAAAACGGAAGGACCCTGGCTGTCCTACGATTTCAATTACTATTGGGGATAAGAACATCAACCGCGCACTATTAGATCTTGGTGCCAGTGTTAACTTGCTTCCGTATTCAGTATACGAGCAATTAGGCGTCGGAGAGCTGAAACCCACACACTGCACTCTCCAGATGGCCGACCGATCGATCACCCATCCTAGGGGTGAGCTAGAGGATGTGTTAATCAAAGTCGGGGACTTCATATTCCCCGTCGACTTCATTGTCTTAGATACACAGCCTGTAGCTAACCCCCGGAATCAAATTCCGGTGATACTCGGTCGCCCATTTCTCGCAACCTCAAATGCTGTGATCAATTGTCGCAATGGTTCAATGAACCTCTCTTTTGGAAATATGACAATTGAACTCAACATTTTTAGGTTGGGGAATCAGCCCGCCGAACCTAATGCTCATATACTGGATGTTTGCTCGATCCAGGAGATCACCCCCGAAGAGTGTGAATTCGAGGAGTTTTTGTTTGAATACGATAATCTTGACGCCACTAGTGCGTGTCTCTTCGAACCTGCTGCTGTTTCTGCGCCCGATAACGACTACGAGTGTTTCACGTTCACGAACGATCTTAGCCGCGCACAACCCGAGTTTGAATCTTTCGACTTTTCGGATGAGTTACCTGAACCATCCGACTCGGTTGCCTACACTCGTTTTGAACCTTTGCTGGAGTCCTTTGAGTTCGAGACCTTTGCACCAGTCTTGCCTTCCATCATTTCACCTCCAACGCTCGAACTCAAGCCGTTGCCGTCTCACCTTAAGTATGCTTACTTAGGTGAGAACGAGACCCTCCCTGTCATCATCTCGGCTTCTCTAGCTCCCGAGCAAGAGAAAGCCCTTCTCACGGTCTTGCACGGCAACAGGCAAGCTTTTGGCTGGTCCATGGCGGACATCAAGGGGATTAGTCCCCTCATCGTTGAGCATCACATTCATCTGATGGATGATGCCAAACCAGCCCGGGATCCACAAAGACGTCTTAATCCAGTCATGAAGGAGGCTGTGAAGAAGGAGATCGTCAAATGTCTAGATAGTGGTATCATTTACCCTATCTCTGATAGCCAGTGGGTTAGCCCCATTCACGTTGTCCCCAAGAAGTCGGGCATCACGGTCATAACCAACGAGGCGAATGAGTTAATCCCTACTCGCACCCAAACTGGGTGGCGAGTTTGCATTGATTACAGAAAACTCAACGCTGCAACGCGGAAAGACCACTTTCCGCTACCTTTCATTGACCAGATGCTGGAACGATTGGCCGGACATGAGTACTATTGTTTTCTTGATGGCTACTCTGGTTATAATCAAATTCCCATCGCCGAAAAAGACCAGGACAAGACCACTTTCACTTGTCCTTTCGGCACGTTTGCATATCGACGCATGCCCTTTGGGTTATGCAATGCGCCCGCTACCTTCCAGCGGTGTATGATGGGAATTTTCTCAGACATGGTGGAGAAATTTCTGGAGATCTTCATGGACGACTTCTCCATCTTTGGCGATTCTTTTGACGAGTGTCTGCTGCATCTCGACGCTGTCCTTACCAGATGTAAGGACAAGAATCTCACTTTGAACTGGGAGAAATGCCACTTCATGGTGCGCGAAGGTATTGTCTTAGGACATATCATCTCGCAAAATGGCATAGAGGTTGACAAAGCAAAGATTGAGGTCATTTCCAATCTGCCTCCTCCCCGATGCGTCAGAGATATCCGAGCCTTCCTTGGCCATGCCGGTTTCTATAGACGGTTTATCAAGGACTTTAGCAAGATTGCTAGGCCCTTGACGCTTTTGCTGGCCAAGGACACGCCTTTTGACTTCAACTCGAGCTGTGTGACTGCATTCGAGTCACTAAAACGCTCACTCACTTCTGCTCCCGTTCTTTCTTCTCCTGACTGGACGCACCCATTCGAGATCATGTGCGATGCATCCGACTTTGCCATCGGTGCTGTCCTTGGACAGCACATCAACAAGATGCCGCACGTAATCTATTACGCGAGCCGAACCCTGAACGACGCCCAACTTAACTATACAACAACTGAGAAGGAATTCTTAGCTGTTGTATTTGCCTTAGAAAAGTTCAGGCCCTACCTCATCGGCTCTCCAGTCATTGTCTACACTGACCACTCAGCTCTGCGCCATCTTTTTGCGAAGAAAGATGCCAAATCTCGGTTAATCCGTTGGATCCTCTTGCTTCAAGAGTTTGACCTTGTCATTAAGGACAAACGGGGATGTGAAAACGTGGTTGCCGACCATCTCTCGCGACTTCCTTCTTCGCCTTCGCTTCCAATTCCGATAAACGACGTTTTCCGGGATGAACAACTCTTGACAGTATCTTGCGAACCCTGGTTCGCAGATATTGTGAACTATTTGGCCACGGGATTGCTACCGACCGAATGGTCACGTCAGGACAGACTTCGCTTCTTATCCCAAGTAAAACACTTTTACTGGGACGAACCCTACTTGTTCAAGTACTGTCCCGACCAGATTATTCGTCGGTGTGTCCCTGATGAGGAATTCAAGAGTGTGCTGTCATTTTGCCACGACCAAGCATGTGGCGGGCATTTTGGGCCCAGAAAGACAGCCGAGAAGATCTTGCAATGTGGTTTCTACTGGCCACAACTTTTCAAAGACGCTCACGATTATTGCAAGACTTGCTCCCGGTGCCAACACATGGGCCGGATATCCCGGAGGAACGAGATGCCGCTCCAACCGATCTTGGTTGTGGAGATTTTCGATGTTTGGGGGATAGACTTCATGGGGCCGTTTCCCAACTCTTTTGGGAACTTGTACATTCTTCTAGCTGTTGATTACGTCTCTAAATGGGTCGAGGCTGTGCCCAGCCGGACTAACGACAACAAGGTTGTCGTTAGGTTCCTTAAAGAAAACATTTTCTCACGGTTTGGGCACCCCCGAGCGATCATTAGCGACAATGGAAGTCATTTCTGCAATAAGACTTTCGAGGCCTTGATGCGGAAATACTCCATTAATCATAAGCTTTCTACGCCCTACCACCCCCAAACCTGCGGGCAGGCCGAAGTTTCAAATCGGCAGATCAAGCAGATACTGGAGAAAACGGTTTCCAAGAACCGTAAGGATTGGTCTTTGAAACTCACTGATGCCCTTTGGGCATTTAGAACCGCTTATAAGACCGACCTTGGCATGTCTCCCTATCGGCTTGTGTACGGAAAAGCCTGCCACCTTCCTGTCGAAATCGAGCATCGCGCGTTTTGGGCGATAAAGGAGCTGAATCTGTCTCTGGAGGACGCGGGCAGCCATCGGAAGCTGCAGCTGAATGAACTGAGCAAGCTTAGGGATGAGGCTTACGACAACGCGGTTGTCGTTAAGAATCGAACGAAGGTGTTTCATGATAAACACCTTGTGCGCAAAACCTTCGTACCTGGTCAGCAGGTACTTCTTTACGACACCCGACTTCACTTCCATCCTGGAAAGCTCCGATCTCGCTGGAAAGGGCCGTATTTTGTGCGGACTGTATATCCGCAGGGCGCTGTGGATTTGGAAAATCCAAAGGACGGTTCACTCTTCAAAGTGAACGGACACCGATGCAAACCGTACCTTAGCGCCGAACCAACAGAGGAGCTCCTGTTCTTACAGGAGCCGGTTTACCTTGCTTGATCTTCCTCTGCCTACCTCCAAACTTCGGTTATCCGGCCAAGAACAGTGGACACTGTTCCAAATAAGTTTGGGGGTATGTACAAACCATTTTGTTTATATTTGTGTATATTCTTTTTCTTTTCTTTCAAAACAAAAACAAATAAAACTTGTGTATCGCTAACCAACAATTTTGAACCTTCAAACTACTCTCTTCATGCAATGACAGTGAGGACACTGTCCAGTTTAAGTTTGGGGGTACGCTCGGTACGCATTTCTTACCTTCGCATTCATATGTATATTTTGCATCTGCATATTAAAATCCATAAAATCCATAAAAATTTGAAAATTTTCCAAAAATATAAAAACTTTTTTGTCAAGTTAGCTTGTGGAAGAACTCTGATTCAACATTCGACGGTTTTTGTTTGATAAAATAGGAATAACTAGATCTTATGTTTGGATTTTGAAAACCTGAAAGATAACTCTCCTTTGAAGTTAACTATAGCTGATATACGTCTTTACATCACACTACACGTGTCGTGAGTTTTGGGAATTAGATGACAAGTCTTTCATGTTCAAACTTTTAAACAGATAAATGATTTTCTGAGAATCAAATAGGTTTGTTCTGAAATAAGTAATGACAAGAATAGTTTATGAAGTAAAGCGAATATGAAGGAATGTTATTGATGCCGTAATAGGAGCTAAGTCTGAAAAATAACCCATCTAAAACTTGATTGGAATGATTACACACCAAACCCACTAGACACGTCTTTTATCCAAAAAAAATATTTGAACTGCCGGTTATATCTCCGTTCGTATTAAATCATCTGATTTTCACGCCAAACTGTCTTTTGTTTTTGGACCTAGGTAACTTGAGTAATTAAGTCCGCTGGGGTGTTTCTACACCTAATGCCCTAAAACCAACTGGTTTGGGTGCATTGGCCCAAAGCTCGCTAAGAAGCCTAGAAAGTCCAGTTTAAAACAAAGTCAAGCAAGTGTTCTCTCCGAGTTAAAATTCCTAACGGTTCTTTGTGTGAGAATAATCTTGATAAAAGACAGGCTTTTAAAAAAATTTTTAACGGAGATATGAAGGTTTTACTCTTTGATAAAGACTATTGCACGTTCACAGTGGTGTGTATGAAATGAAAACAAGAAAAAGGTGGAGTGAAAAATACGACTTAGTTTCCTGTTAAGGAAGATAGAAATTCTAAAGTTGAAACCTTACTGCAAAACGAAACTTGAAAAATGCTTAACTCATTATAAAACTTATGTGATCCTTTTAAAATTGTTATCTGGGCTTTATTGTGCGACATGATGACTCTAATCGATCCTTCTGGAACTTAACGACACTATCCGCACTGCACGTAAAGACATATAAAATCTGTAGTTAAATAAGATGTGAGGTGTGAAAAATAAAGGTTCGATAGTCTAGACTAAGGATTATAGAATTGTTATTTTCTAAAACAAAACTTTAGGGTTTGAAACTTAGTCATTTTTACAAACCAACTTGACCGGATTTTGTGGGTAGTATCCGCTGAAAACCCTCAGGAGACAACACTCCTCCTACTAGGGACACCTAGAGGTTTAACGGCTTGTTGCACATGCTCAGTGCAATCGCGTTCCCTGCGAAAGTGAGGTTAGGAAATTTTTTGTGAATAAATGGACTTTGCTCGGGACGAGCAAATGATAAGTTTGGGGGTATTTGTTCATATCAGATTTTTGCATTTTCATACCGCCCAATTTTTATCACATTGCATATCCGTAGATACTCTTGAGCCGTGTTTGCTAGTCAATTGCAGGATACAGGTTCTCGGTTCCAAAACGATGAAATTCATGGAAAACACGAAAAAATACGGGTTCTTGCCGACCACAGATAAAACACGGTCTCCGTCCCTCATCCGTATGTTGCCAGACACCAGTAGGAAGACAAAATGTCAAATCTATGCACAAGGCTCAATGGTGGCACAAGATCCAAGAGATCGACGCGGAGCTCGAGGCAATCATGACAAAATCTTGACAAAAAGTCCACCTTTCCCTCAACAGAAATTCTGGAAAATTCGTGAAGCAATTATGGGAAAATACATATACCAGAAGGATTCTCACATCAAACCAGGGTCCCACCAAAAAGATCCAGACCCAACTCATCTAAACGGCCGTGGAAGCGCGGCCAAAGGGTGGTTTTGGCCGCCCTTCCGCGGCCATCTTGGCGCCAAATGTGCAGGGTTTTGGGGGGTAGGTTTGTCTTTTCATGTATGTTCTGTTGGTTGCCCTAGGGTTTCATGTTTTGGCCTATAAATAGTCCAGAAGTTTGTGAAGGAAGGGGTCCATAATTTTGTATTTCTTTTGCTAGGTTTTAGTACATGTTCTTCTTCCTCTTCTCACCTCTTCTCCATTAAACTTGTAAGTGAGCTTTTGAGTGAAGAGTGATGAATAAAGAAGACCATTTTTATTATCATGCTTGTCTCTTTCTTTACTTGTTATAATTGTTGTAATTTTAATTGTTAAGTAGTTGTTGTTATTTCCTTGTTGTTTGTTTCTTCTCTTTTTTTCTTTATCCTTTCATACGACAATGATACTTACGCTTGATCCTCGCCAAGGTGAGGTCGCAAATAGTTAGTCGTATTCTTCTAATCTCTTTCTTTCTATCTTCCTCTTTTGTGTTGTTTTATTTTTCCGTATTATGATGTGTGAGTAGTTCATTCTTGTTAGGGTAGGATAAGGGAAGTTTGAGAGAAGGAAATCTCTCTCACTCTTTCCTTGCCCAACATCTTAAATCAACTCCCGTTAATTGAACCACAATCCGCTCCTTACGGCACCCTATCCTATATGATAGCGGTGATTCCGTAGTGAGACCGGTTGTGGTTGGATTAACCGGAGGTTATGGCTAAGAGCCAAGAACGGACGGACAAGCACCAAAAGGAAGACTTATGCGTTGGAAAGCCTAGCTTATACTCGCAAAGTCCTTCCTAGTCGTGCTAATCCCCGTTGTTGCCGATTACCGTAACACGATATTAAGAAGGGCAACGAAAGATGTGGAGACTCCTAACTCAAACTAACCTAATCCTAACCCTAACATGCTCTCTTTAAATATCAACTCAACACTTAGATAACTACAAACAAAATCTGAACAACCGGACTTAACTCGTCGAAAAACACATAGAAAAAGATTCCCATCTCCCTGCGGACGACCCGTACTCAACCGGCTAGCTACGTGCGAAACCGTCTTGATTGCGGTATTTAAACTAGAACTTGAACACGCTCGTGTCCTAACAATCAATCATACTAGTGGGGACATGGTAGTCCATAAGTACATCGTTCAAAGTCCCTAGTCGAGGGTGTATCGAGACGGGGCATCGATATACCAGAGTAGACTAGCGTATACCTTCTCGACCCATACAGATGGGCGATGGATGATCCCATATCCATTGGTGTTTGACATCAGAGATGATATACGGGTGCTCAGTAGAGACTGGGTACACTGGACGGACTCGCCGAGAACTCCCAGATGGTATTATACCTCACGTCAGATGGCAGTTCTCTGGTGACACTGGTACAGAGTAGTCTGTTGACCCGAGATCGTCATAGAGTCTTGTGTGGTTCCCACTGTGCTTTGATTTCCATCTTACCACGTCCAAGAGGGCGTGCAAAACGGTGGTTTTTGGGTACAGTCCCGAATCACATGGAGGCAATGAGCGATAGGAGGGGATTCGTCTCTCCCGGTATAGGGGGTTGATGTTGCGCTGTGTTCGATTGGCTATAACAGGAAATCCCTGGCCAGGGTTGCTGAGATTTACTGGTAAGTGTTACCTGTAGTTTCTCGAAGTGTTATAGACCTCATATCGACACGACTTATCGAGCTATTGGGGTCTGACGTTTACCACCCCTAGGCGAGATATGCGACATATCAGACGATCAGACCGGACTGTACGGTAGTGTTACTGGTTGGATTCACAGGAGTGTGAGCGGGCTTGCTCGTCGATCTTCTGATCGCTCAATACCCGGGTGGCCGTTACGTTTGGCAGACCGCTTGCGGCTTGTGGGTGTTTGATATGATCATCACCTGCTGCCGGCGTATTGACGAGTCTTTAGAGTCCTACACAGAGGTTTCCTGGCTCAAGCGAAACGAAATAGGAGCGCATATGAGATATGTGCGGGACCGAGAATAATGCGTGTATGTGATACCGTATTCTATTCTCGCGATGAATGTATCGAATGGTTGTATGCGATATAACCTAGTTATCGAATCAAGGATTGATTCGATAAGCCGATACATAGGATACTAGCCGGTTATATGCGATATGACCGGATCGTTAAATCAAGTGTTGATTTAATGATTTAATGCATAAATATATATTTGATATATTACTTTGCATTAACTAGTATCGGTTCACTTTGAATGGATTTTCTCACTCGGATGTGCGCATTGCATATGCGATATGATTTTGTGCACTTGTTTGTATCATGGTTGATGATGCAAGCATGCTAGGGTTTTGTGTAATGAGTTAAACCTAGGTTAAGTAAATGATTAGGGTTTTCTTTTATTAATTCATTTATCTTTTCATTTGGATATAAAAGATAAATGAGAAGAAGAAAACAAAAGGGTTTCTTTCATGAAGCTAAGTGAAGCTTCATGAAGCTTTGACCAATCTAACCCTTTTGTCTTCATCTATCAAACCCTAACCATTCATTTAACTATGGTCAACTCTCTACACATTAACATAGTTAAATTATGATAAGAAATGATTATTCATTTTCTATTCTATTATTCTTATCATAACATTATCTTCATCTTCTTCTTCTTCCTCACAAGAAGAAAGCTCTCTTCATCAATGGTGATTGATGTTTTTGAGTGAGAAATCCAATTCTAAAGTGAACCCAACTCCTATTTCTTCATCCTCTACCTCTTGCCCAGTAGTAGAGTGTGTTTACTTCACAAGTTTCTTGACTTGGTGAAGTCGGAGCTTGATTTAGCGATGCCTCGACGTAGATCATCTTCGGCATGGACATCGATGACCTAGCCCGTCCATTCTCCGATGAAGCCGACGCTAGAGCACGGGACTTGTTATGGACAGCGAGGAGACTTCATTGCGGAGCTATGGAGGTGGAGAACCGGATCTACAAAGGTTGTATTTCCGTATCTCTTAGTTAATTGTTAACTAGTTATCTTTTTGCCTAGAAATCTAGCCAACGATCCGTACACTAGGGTTTCTCGGCACCATAATTTTTGAAATTGGCATGGTTGATGCCTTGTGAGACCTCATTAGGATGCCTAGGAACCCTACAGTTCACTGAAGACCCCGGATCAATCAATATGCGATTAATCCGATCTCCGTCGCTGTACCCGGTCACGTAAAGCGGCCGATTATGCTCAGCCGTTCCCAGTAGCAAGTCTTCATCCTTAAATGTGACTGCGACGGCATGCAGAGCGTGCTGGGCTTCTTTCATATTAATTTCCGCAAAGTGAGCCTGATACCGCTCGGGGTTTTGTAGAGCGTGAATGAGAACATCTCTAAGCTCCTTAGATAGGACCAAGGCGTCGTAGATGCTCAGGAGAGACGGAAGCTTCCGGAGATGTGCCAAGACATTATAGTCCACCGAGGAAGGACTTATGTTTTCATCAGTCGGTTCTCTGCCATCTTCTTCATTAGTGACTTGTTTTTACTTCCCTTTTGGGGCGTTGCCCTGATTTTGTGGTAGAGCCCTGCCGCTTCTGAGCTGGATTTGATTAGCCTTTGTGGCGAGCTCCTTATCTTCTTCGGGAAAATAGAGCTCATCCTCGGAGTCGCTGCCAAGATGGATAGCGTAGCAGGTCACTACTGGGATCTCTTCATTGGAGTCTTCTTCTAACTCCTCCAGAATTTCAGCCGCTTGTACAGGGAAGAACTCCTTCAATTGAATCAATGTTCTTTCCTTTTGTTCATATTCTTCGAGGGAATCGATATATTTTTGAATGGTTGATCTCCCTGCAGACTCTTTTTCGCGCTGAGCTGCACTTTTCTTCTTCTTGAACTTCTTGGATTTTAAGCCTGATGGAGCCGCATTGGCAGCTGGACTGGTAGGCTTCTTCTGCCCTTCCTATTCCGTCCTGGGTTTTTTCCGAAGTAGCTTTATCATCTTCTTCGTCTTATTAGATATGTGCGTACCCCACGGAGGCCGCGATGAGTCCGTTTCATTTCTCAGGGCAGCGGGTTCGGCTGTCTGCTCCCAGAAGGCTTCAGTTTCTGTCTGTATAAAGTTGGTGGTTGCAACTTGATTGTTCACCAACACACTTTTGGACAGCTCGATCTCTCCAGCCTTGTACTGCTTCTCGGCCCAATCTTTGAAGATATAGCAATCCTCGATCGCATGGCTCACTACTCGGTGGTACGGGCAATACAGAGGATTGTCGGTCATTTTTGCTTCTTGGGATCTTTTCGACTCCGGCAATTGGAGGCCGTTGTTCAAGGCATCTTTAAATATCTTGCGGACCTTGTCCCTTCTGAAAGAGTAAACCTTGTTCTTTTTCTCCTCTTGGGAAGGCCCATCTCCTCCCAACAATGGCTTTCGAGACCGGTTAGTTTTGGATTCGGCCGCCCTTCGCTTTTCTTCATTGTCGGACGCATTGAAGACATTGGTACTGCTAGAACTCCCTCTTCTACGGTTGTCGTCCCGCTTTCTTTTCCAAGTTTTGTCTCTCTGAGAGTCCTGCGGGGACTCTTGCTTTGAGCATTCCAGCATTTGGACTTTCTTGGTTAGCTCCTGAAATGTCTTGAGGCCCGCCGTACACAAGAATGGGACCATCCAATTGCTGAGGTTCCCAATGAGAAGGCTGACGGACTGGTCCTGCTCCAGCGGCGGTTCGCACTTGACTGTGAGATTACGCCATCGAGCGATAAAGTCGGTGTTGCTTTCATTCTTCCCCGGCTTGGTCCTCACAAGGTCGGCAATGGAGATTTTATCACTGACACTCATGAACCTTTGCCGAAACAGAGATTTCATTTGGGCAAAGGTAATGACGGACCCGTCTGGTATGCTCGCGTACCAGTCGAAAGCGACACCGGTCAGGCTGTTGACAAACTGACGAAGAAGGAGCGCGTCATTGCCCCATGTATTTCCACACGATGCTTTGAAGTGGGCGACATGCTGATTTGCATTCCCCGTTCCATCAAATCTTCCGAACTTAGGAATGACGTAGCCGCTTGGGAACTCAATCAGATCGTACTGCGCGGGATATGGCCGCCCACTACTGCCGATTTCTTTCTGAGCTTCAGCTTCGGCCACCAATGTTTTAACCTTGCTGGTGACCAAATCCATTATCCGATCCTGTGTTAGCGGGATAGTGCTATCTGGGGCCAAGGCGTCCCCAGAAGCGGAGTGTGGCCGGCTTTCATGTGGCTCGACCAGTCTTGGACCCGAAGGAACAGGGATTGGCTGCCTCGGATTGTCATCACCCGGCTGATTAGTAGCAGCTTGTGCTTGATTGGGAGGCGCTCGAGCAATTTGAGCCGTAAGCTGCATCACAACATTTGTTAGGTCATCAATTTTCGAATAGAGCTTGGCCATCTCTTTATCCTTGCTCCTGAGCTATTTTCAAAGCTCTTGAAGCAGCTCTTGCTCTGCGGTCCTGGGGCGGAAAGTCGGCTCTTCCTCGCTGTCCGAGCTTCACTCTGCATGGACCGAGAGGTCTTTCTGCCCATCTTCCTCCTCGAGAAGGTTTTCTTCATCCAACTGAGGCGACTGTTCTTGGGAAGCGTCAACCACATTCAAGCCAGATTGGGCTTGGGATGTGGTGGCCCCATCCTTGCGTTTGCTGCGAAGGTTGTCGCTGGGACGCCCGCCCGCCATATAGACCGTATGGACGACATATCCAGCTGTCTTTTTATTATCGGCGGCTGATTTCACGGATCGCTGTCTTGGCCCTCCTGTTTCGGTAGCGGGCGGTCGATTGAAAGCGGCTGGCCTAACCAGGTTCTTGAATGGTACTGGCGCTTCTTTTCTGGGTTTACCCCGCTGCTTTCGTGCGGCACAGAGTGCTTGATAGACTCTTGAAGAGACAGTGTCATACGTTTTTTGTTGGGGCCGGGACACGTCTCTTTGTGGCACTGTTCGGACCGCCGTCTTCTTGATTCTGGCTGTCATGACATTCTTCTGAACCCACTTCAGAGGCTCGAAGGAATTGCTGATTCTTACGTCCGACTCAGCCGTCGTCGTGGGGTGACCCTGCACTTGGAACTTCACAAAATTCTATTTGGCCGAAGTCCTGGCCCTCTTGTTGGCTCGATACCTGAGCCGCTTCTGCCTTAACTTTTCTGTTCTAAGCACCTGGCAGACTTCGGCTCTTTGGGAAGACGCCGTAGACCGGGCGATGGAGGATTTTGGAGATACGATCGATTGTGCACTTGTTGGAGTCATCGCCTGAGCTCGTCCGCAACATTTGATGTTGCCCCTCCTACCGGAAGTCTTGCCCCCAGCTGGAGCGCCAGAGAGCCGTTCAAACACCGTTTTAAGTTTTGTTTGTGGTGCCTTGGCGATCACAACATTCGGCCTCTTTCCCCTTGGGACCCGGCTTGGCCGCCTGCTTTGCTGGGATTTCTGCCAGATGAGCGCTTCCGGCAGGGTAGATGATGACGGAGCCAAACTGGCGGGGCGGTTCCTCCCACTGTTGACTGAGGCTTGCGGGGAGAACCACACGAGCATTGACCTTGACCACGTACGGGATCCGGGTCGCGTTGGAAGCCGAATTCATCTTGGGAGACATTGTCGTCGAAGGTTGATTGCTGCACGGAAAAAAAACAGCATTTCAGTATAGGCAATCGATATGTATATTAATTGAGTTCGCATGAACGTTTAACCCGAAATATGGGAGGAGAGACAGGGGCCCACCGGGCGTGCCAGAATTTGTAGGGTGTTTTTCGTCACCCCATTGAGATGGGAATACGCGCGCGCTTGTCAGGCGTATACTACAGATTCCTCCTGCCTAGGGTAGGCGGGGGTTTATTGATTATGGGGATCCAAATCTCCGGCAACTGCGGACTAAGCTGCCGTTAATTACCCCTCGCCTTTGGGGCGAGAGAACCTCCGATTAACGGGTTAAAATGGTCATGCGAACTCAATGTGCAGTGTACGTGTGTTGTGTTTTGAAAGGGGGGTTTAAATATATCAGGAGCCACGCAGAGTTTTTACGGGGGTCCCGCTACCCGGATAGCGGGCTGGGGGTCAAGGGGGCTAGCAGCCCCCTTGCGGGGTGCGGGGCAGCGCCCCGTTAGAAATTTTTTTCTAACAGGGACAGTGTCGTGGAGTATGTGTATATGTACATATGTATACATATGTATATATATACATGTATATATAAACAAAGGGGAAAAAGACATCCAAAGGATGCGTGGGGCCAGCGCCTAGGCGCTTGAGCGAAAGCGCGCCACGTGTCGGCACGTGGGCGCTTTGCGCTCGAGCGCAGAGTGCTGGAGCGCAACGCGCCACGTGTCGGCACGTGGGCGCTTTGCGCTCGGACGCTGAGCGCTTGGACGCAAGCGCGCCACGTGTCGGCAAGTGGACGACTTGCGCTCGAGCGCAAGAGCGTCACGTGTCAGCACGGGGGCGACTTGCGCTAGAGCGCTTACGCTGGAGCGCAAGCACGCCACGTGTCGGCACCGGGGCGACTTGCGCTCGAGCGCTTGCGCTTGAGTGCAAGCACGCCACGTGTCGGAACGTGGGCGTTTTGCGCTGGAACGCTGAGCGCTTGAGCGCAAGCGCGCCACGTGTCGGCACGCGGGCGCTCTGCGCTTGAGCGCCGGCGAGAAAAATAGGCTTTTAGCCTAAAAATATTTCTCAGAAGAGAAATCAGAGAGGAGTTGGACTCCTGAGTGTGTTTTTTTTTTTTGGATTAATGGAAGGGGTTCTTCTTCTCCTCCTCTGTTAGCTGGGTCTTGAAGATCAAGAGATATGGGATTTTAAAAATCACTCCTTTTTGAGATCTAATGGAAGATCTGAGTTCCCCTTGATGGATTTTGTGGTCAAAACTAATTTGTTTTATAAAAAGGAGAGTAGAATTCTTGATTTAATTCAAGAGAAAGAAGAAGGTTTTGGAACCCTGAAGAAAGAGAAAGATCTCAGATCTGAAACTTTTTTTTTTGAGAGAGAAAAAGTTGTTTAGATATTTCATTATCTTTGCCTTTATAGGCTATACACTTTACACATAGCCCCTTGGGCTTCACAAAATGGCATTTTGCCTATCCCATGGCTCATGTGCCGTTTCTTTTTACACATAAGCCATAGGCTTTACAAAAATTTGGCTTTATGCCCATAAAATGCAACAAAATTATTTATTATAAAATTTTATCTTGGCCTGGGGGGAGGCCGGCCGCTTCATGTTCGGGCTCGACCCGGGCATGGGCCCACTGGATCTGGGCTTGGGCCCACTTGGCTTGGGGTTGACTTTGATTTTGACTTGGTCAACCGGGGTGTAAATTTTTACCCCAACACCAGTCAGGATACTAAACTTCTTGGATGAAGCCAGAGTCAACTAGTTTCTTGACTTCGGTATTGATACTCATCTCGAGTTCAAGCCGCATTCTTCTTGGCACCTGTTTGACTGGCTTGACGTCCGACGATATAACCAGTTTATGTACCACTATTTCTGGATCTAGTCCCGGCATCGCGGAATAGTTCCATGCAAAGCAGTCTTTATATTGCATGAGTACATTTTTTAAAGTAGCCACCTTCTTTTTAGATAGCAGCTCACTGACGAACGTTGGTCTCGGATCGTTTACTGTTCCCAAGTCAATTTTCCTTAGATTGTCCGCCGTGGTGTGTATCCCATCTTCCAGCTCTTTTGGCGCCGGTGGAAACTCTGAGATCACCTCATTATCATCCTCATTTGCGAAGCATCTGGAGGGGTCATTCATATTCTCGTGGTTCCCCTCTTTTGAGAATGTTATCACGTGGCAGGTACGAGTTCGTTTCCAAGCTTGATGTTGATCTGGCCCTACTCTCGCAATATAGGTTTCTTTTGGCTCATGCTTTCGCGGTGGGGTTACCCTCTAACTGTCGGATAGAGCGAACCTGCCTTGTTGAACTGGTCTTCGATCCAGTCTTTGAAGGTGAAGCAGTCTTCAAATGTATGTCCTATTGTTCGGTGATAGGAACAATAATCCGGGCAATGGACCTCATTTATATGTTTGGGGTATCGAGGCTCTGGGAGCGTCATCATTTGATGCTTAATGACAAGTTCGAATATTTTTCTTGTCTTGTCTTGGGGGAAAGAGTATTTCCGACCCATCTTCTTAATAAAATACGGATTCCGGATGACTTTTACTCGATCGCGTGGCTTCTTGGATCCGCTTCGCTGTTTTCGAATGTCATTCTCGTTCTCCACCATGTTTTTGCCTCTGTGTCAGGCTTTTTCCTTGTCACGAGAACGTACAGCAGGCTGAGGGTGATGGACATCGTAATTTTCCTTTTCCGCAGACAGATGAATGAGACGCTGAGTCCTGGTCTTTTCTTAAATGGCCATTTCACGGTTGTGGTCATCCCGAACCTTTTGACCGGCTTCTCTTATTAGCTTGGCAACCTACTCTTCGAACGACGGACTTGACATTCGTACGGCGGGATCTCGCTCTGATTCAATGTTATGAACATTTGGAAAAACGTTCCCTTCTTTACCGAAGCCATTTATGACGCGGCAGTTGTGGAATCGCTCCCGTTTATTTTACCGAACGTATCCGAGCCCAGTCTACTCTATTCTTCCGTTGGGCATCTTTCGCTAAGTCCCAGGGACGTCCTAAATCTTGTTATAGAATTGGGCTTGTCGATCAGTTTGTTCGAGGGGTACACCTTGACATCTTAACAGCCTTTTCAGTCCCTTCGCGTAGTATCTTGGTAGATGGATTGGTTGGAGCCTGTCGAGTACAAGATCGGCACCGTGCGAGACTTCTTTTTCTATTCTGGTCTCCGTAGATTGGTAGAAGAGGACCTCTTTTTCACCTCTTCACCTGGGAGGTATGTAGAAAGTCTGTAGCTCTTGCACACTCTATGTATCAAGCGCATCGAGTTCCTTATAATGCCGAGGAGGAACCATGGTGATTTGTAAACTCTGATTGGCCTCAGTAAAGGTTTGTGTTGACGGGCGGACGGAGAACATGGCATTGGCCTCGTCCTCAGAGTCACTGCCAAAGACCAAAATAGGAGTAGATGGTCTGGACTTGTTGCCTTGGGGTTGCCCTGAGTAGACTATTTCTTCATCTTCCACGCCGTTGCTCCTAAAAATCGGGATGGTGGCGACGGGCTTCTGTTTAACCTCCGGCCTATGACACTTTTCCGTATCCTCGAAGTCTGGTTGGAAGTACTTTGCGTCTTCATATTTCTAGACTTCGTTTACCAAGAACAGGTTTAGTTCCCCCATAACAGTGTATTCCAAGCCTTCTTTGAAATATTTCATACACTGATGTTGTGTAGAAGGGATGGCGTTATGCTCGTGTAACCAAGGCCTGCCGAGCAGAGCATTATAGCAAGTCTTGGCATCAATGACGTGAAATTTGATGTCAGTGACGAGCAAGCCGAAGCATAATGTCAGAATTACGGATCCAAGCATCCACGACGACTGTGAATCGAACCCAGAGATGGTAATTTTGTCCCGAGCCAGGTGCTGAATGTTCATGCAAATCTCTTTCAGCACCTTCACGTTGAGGAGGTTGACGGAGGACCCGTCGTCAACAAGGATTTTTTCTATCTTGATGTCGTGGTTATACCCGGTGACGTATAGAGGACAGTTGTGCTCGCACGTTCCAAGGAGGAGATCCTCGTCGCTGAATGTGATGTCAGCTGTGTGAACCTCTACCAGCCCGTCCTTCATCTTCTCTTCTACAAGGAAATCTTGGAACTGATCAGGCTTTTATAATGCATTGATCAGAGAATCTCGTTCCTTTTTAGATAGGAGAAGACCATCGAATATGGTCAGTTGTGAGGGTATTTTCCTCAGATGTGCCAGGGCGTTGTAATCCACCTTATTTTTCTTGGGTGACAACTCGATCATCGAGGGCAATTTCCTCAGGGATTTTCTCTTTCCCTTTGTCTCTTTTGTTCAAACCTTTGTTTGTAGGTCCGAGGTTCTTTTCAGGAAATGTGCGGTTACGCAGTTGATTATTCTCACAGTTCTTCTCCTCCTCTTCTTTTTCGGAGGTGGAGTCCCTGAAGAGATGGCCGAGGGTCATTTCTTCCTCGGAATCGCTCCCGAAGGTAAGAACTTGGAGTTTTTCCTTTTTCAAACTGATATCAACCATATGACAGTTGCCAGTCATTTTCTCACACGAATTTGTCGCACTTTTTTGTTGTCGATGAGCTTCACGCTTCATCCTCTTGAAGTGTTGTTGATGGGCAACGTATTCTTGCCACCACCTTTTGAAGGCACTGCATTCCTCGGTGGGATGAGTAACCTTCTAATGATATAGACAGTAGTTTGGATATGAGTCCTCTCCGTTGAGGCTTATGACCCCGGGCGTGTTTCTTTTGAGAGGTTGCAGCTTTATTCCCACTGACAGGGCTTTGGTAAACCGCTTCTCTTTCTTGATTCTGCTCTTGTTTCCCGCAGGTATGCTTTGGTCTGGTTAGAGTACTTTACAACTCTTTCTTGTTGCAGCTTGTTCATCCTGACGCTGACACTTAGCTTTTTCGTATATGGTTGTTTCGTATTCTCAGTCAGCTTTGCTTTTTCGAAAGGCTTCGTTTAACAGCCTATCGATTGGGTCTTCCGACTGTTCCGGGGATTTTGGCGCCGATCCTGCCCCCAGTTCCTCTGCATTATTTTCTGACGCTGAGGGGGCTTCTTTTTCATTTAATGATGAATGGGAAACCATGTGGCAACTTTCTACATAGTCTTCGCTTTCTGATGAGTCATTTTCCCCATCGTTGCCATTCTCTTCGTTCTCAAGAATATGCTTGAGGAACTCTTCGAGGGTGACTGGTGTCCGCGCCTTTTGGTTGTACTCCTCCAGCACATCAATGTACTTTTGTATGTTTGGGTGCTTGTCATCATACTCGGCAGGTTCCACAGGCTTCTTGGTCTTCTTCTTTTTCTTCGAAAACTTTGAAGGCTCGACTTGTGGATTTTGCACTTTATCGACAGTTTTCGGTACGGGACGCGGTTTC
Source organism: Agapanthus africanus (assembly GCA_030015575.1). Lineage (NCBI taxonomy): Eukaryota > Viridiplantae > Streptophyta > Magnoliopsida > Asparagales > Amaryllidaceae > Agapanthus > Agapanthus africanus. The sequence goes on along the minus strand of CM057340.1, from coordinate 748,903,166 downwards.
AGCATTCCTTCAATGATTTCCAGTTCAAGTAGGCTTCTCCTCTTGACTGCCAGACATGCCTGGAGATCATTCAGCATTCTTTTGGTTTTAGCTGAGAGAATGACTTCCCATGGAGCTTCTTCCACGAGCGAGCATGATGCCCCCGGTGTATCCACCTTTTTAGGAGTGTGAGTCTGAGGCGGGTTTACCCTCCAGTTCTCAGAAAGCGCGAATTTCCCTTGTTAATACTGGTCCTCGACCCAGTTCTTGAAGGCATAGCAATTCTCAATTGGGTGGCTCACCATTCTGTGATAGGAGCAGTAGTTAGGGTTGTTAATGTCGCCGGTTTGTGGTGGACGCCGTGGGTCTGGTGTTCATATCAGATTTTTGCATTTTCATACCGCCCAATTTTTATCACATTGCATATCGGTAGATACTCTTGAGCCGTGTTTGCTAGTCGATTGCAGTATACAGGTTCTCGGTTCTAAAAACGGTGAAATTCATGGAAAACACGACAAAATCCGGGTTCCTGCCAACCACAGATAAAACACGGTCTCCGCTCTTCATCCGTATGTTGCCAGATACCAGTTTAGGAAGACAAAATGTCAAATCAATGTCACCTTCATGCACAAGGCTCAATGGTAGCACAAAATCCAAGAGATCTACGCGGAGCTCGAGGCAATCATGACAAAATCTTGACAAAAAGTCCACCTTTCCCTCAACAGAAATTCTGGAAAAATCGTGGAGCCAAATTGAGAAAATACATGTACCAGAATAATGTACTCATCAAACCAGGGAACCACAGAAAATTGGGAAGCCCAAATCAACTATAAGGCCGCGGATCCGCGGCCAAAGTGGGGTCCAGGCCGCGGATCCGCGGCAATAGAGTGGCGGCAGACAGAAAGTTTTCAGGGTTATTTTGGTATTTTCAGATGTGTTCTGGTGGTTGCCCTAGGGTTTCATTCTCTGGCCTATAAATAGCCCAGAAGTTTGTGAAGGAAGGGGTCCATTCTTGTATTTTCTTTTTCTAGGATTTAGTTCACTTGTTCTTCTTCTTCTCATCTCTTCTCCATTAAACTTGTAGTGAGCTTTGTGAGGGAGGAATGATAAATAAAGAAGGTCATTTTATTATCATGCTTGTCTTTATCTTTCTTTACTTGTAATTTTAATTGTTAAGTAGTTGTTGTTATTTGCTTGATTGTTTCTTTCTTCTCTCTTTTTCTTTATCATTCATACGACAATGATACTTACGCTAGATCCTCACCAAGGTGAGGTCGCAAATAGTTAGTCGTATTCTTCTAATCTCCTTCTTTCTATCTTCCTCTTTGTTTTGTTTTGTTTTTCCTATCATGAAGTGTGAGTAGTTTTATACTTGTTAGGGTAGGATAAGGGAAGTTTGAGAGAAGGAAATCTCTCTCACTCTTTCCTTGCCTAACAACTTAAATCGACTCCCGTTAATTGAACCACAATCCGCTCCTTACGGCACCCTATCCTACATGATAGCGGTGATTCCGTAGTGAGACCGGTTGTGGTTGAATTAACCGGAGGTTATGGATAAGAGCCAAGAACGGACGGACAAGCACCAAAAGGAAGACTTATGCGTTGGAAAGCCTAGCTTATACTCGCAAAGTCCTTCCTAGTCGTGCTAATCCCCGTTGTTGCCGATTACCGTAACACCGATATTAAGAGGGGCAACGAAAGATGTGGAGACTCCTAACTCAAACTAACCTAATCCTAACCCTAACAAGCTCTCTTTAAATATCAACTTAACACTTAGATAACCACAACAAAATCTGAACAACCGGACTTAACTCGTCGAAAAACACATAGAAAAAGATTCCCATCTCCCTGCGGACGACCCGTACTCAACCGGCTAGCTACATGCGAAACCATCTTTATTGCGGTATTTAAACTTAAACTTGAACACGCTCGTATCCTACCAAATCAAATGGCGCCGTTGCCGGGGAGACGGTAGTTTATTTCCTTGTGTAATTTCGGGTTAATTTGTAAGTATAAAAAAAAAACGAAAAAAAATCTATACTTTGTAAAAGAAACCATCTTGTTATTCTTGATTAGTTTTTGTGCAAGTGTGCAGGAAATACGAAGCTCAAGATCGACGCCAAAGACGTTGGAAATACGGAGTTCAAGTACAGTGCCAAAGACGTGGGAAGATAGACCCACATTTCGCGGCTACACCGCGACGGACAAAAACGAAGCATCCGGTCTACTGTACAAATCTGGAGCTGTTTCAGTGAGCAAATCCAAATTCCGGACATCCAGACAACCAGAGGAGACACACACCAGCATCTCCACAAAATTTCAAAGCCCAAGCCTACCATCTTGCCGCGGAACCACGGCCTTATCACCTGTTTGGCCGCGGAACCGCGGCCATTTAGTGGCTTCAGGGGTGCATTTTTCTTTCTGGTGAGAGTCTCTCTTCTCTCCACTCCTCTGAACTCCACTGAACTGTGTTTTCTGCAGATTTCTTTGCGCAAACTCTTCTCCCCCTTCCAATAAACTGTTCTTGTGCAGGATTCTTTGCGCCGCAAATAAAAATTGTTTGCAGTTGATTTGTTATTGTTTTGCATTCTTTAATACGGACTTAAGGGGCTTGAAACCAATCCAGATTGGGTGGGGATTTCATCACCCTTCCCAGGACCCCGGAAATCACTAAAGCATATGCATTGTCCATTGTAAATTAAAAAAATACTAGACTTCAGCCCTAAGGACTTCGCGCTCATTAGGAGAAGATAAACCTTGTTTAGAACCTCGCTTAACCGTAAATTGTTTACGGGGTGTCTAGGAAAGTGTTAAAGGCGCAACCGCCGAAAGAGAAAGGGTTATTTAATTAAGGAACTTCGCGAAAGCGTTGGGCAACCTCCCCTTATCTCTGCACTTACCTGGCCTCGTGATCAGTGTATTTTTAAGCCCGTTTCTCGACATTGTTTAACTTCGACAATCAAGTTCAGGAGCAGGTCTAGTAGACCTAGACGACCGTAGATCTAGGTGTGATTGTGCATATCTTGTTTGTGATTGCTTAAGCCGTATTTCCGTACATACTTCTGTAAATCTTTTTCTAAAAACAAAAAAAAACAAAAAAAATCAAAAACTTTTATAAAAACTTGCCCTTTTGTCGCCAAATCCATTTTCACCCACCACCCATCGCCTTTCTCAATTGACGTTTTCTTACGCTCACCTTCTCCGCTTTGACTATACTAAACTCGTTTAGTGTATGTCCGCTTGGACTCGGGACACTAGCGCCCGTCTAGTCCGCGTTACGTTAGTCGCGACCGACTACGCGATCGACTCCGAAGTCGATACTCCGTCCACTCCTCTTTCACCCCTTCCTTTGCCGGCCAACTCCGACGTTGACCGGAATTCTGTTCATACATCTTCACCTTCAGCTTCACCTTCACCAACCTCTTCTTCCGCGATGTCGGGATTTAATCCGAACATCTCTTTGACCACCCCTGGATTGGCTCCACCTCCTACGGAGACCAATCTCCCACCACCTCCGCCTGTTGTAGCGCCGCAGCGAATCGCGCTCTAGGATCGTTTCTATCCTACCCGTTCTGCACTTCCCACCTGCCTTTCTCTTCCTCCGGCCAATGGGGACAACTTTGAAATTAAGCCCCATTTCATCAACATGCTTCCACGTTTTCATGGGCTTGAATCTGAAGATGCCTATATCTTCATCAACAAATTTCAAAATGTCTGTGCCATGATGAAAACAACCCAGCTATCGGACGATGCTATACGTCTACGGGTCATTCCGTTCACTTTATGCGACCTCGCTGAAAAATGGCTGTATAGCACCGCTTCCCACTCAATCACCAGCTGGGACGAGTTTGTTAAAGCGTTTCTGAAAAAATTCTATCCAAATCATAAGACCGCAAGAATTCGAAATGAAATCAACCAATTCTCCCAGCTTCCTTCTGAACCCTTCTGGAAGTGCTTTGACCGATACAAAGACCTTCTTGTTCAGTGTCCTCACCACGGTATAGAGAAATGGCAGCTCTGCCAAACCTTATACGAGGAACTGAACCCAGCAACGAAGCAGTTGCTGGAAACCATCTGTCAGGGCCACTTCCTATCCAAATCTGACGAGGAAGCGTGGCAGTTCTTTGACGATCTTGCGGAGCAAACGCTACAGTGGGAGAGCACCAGACCGACTTCTTCTTCTTCTACCTCCACTTCTACCGGTCAGTCTAGGGTAGGAATCCACCAACTCGATGTCTCTATTGCGATGAAAGCTGAAATGGCTGCAATAACACGAAAGCTTGAAGCGATAGAGAGCAAATTTTCTGCTCCTGCCCCCACACCTGTTCTCCCCCTTCGTACCATCTGCGCTTGTTGTTCCGATCCTTACCACTTGACCGAAGAGTGTCCTTACAATCCACCCTCGCAAGGACAGGATCAGGTTAATGCTGCCTTCCAGCAAAGACCGAGGAATGATCCATACTCTTCCACCTACAATCCCGGTTGGAGGAACCACCCCAATTTCGCCTGGAATCAGAATCAGAATCAATTCCAGGGCAACAATTTCCAAAGGGCCCCTCCGCCGCAACAACAAGCGCAACAACAAACTCAGTATCAGCAGCCCTTCCAACCCCAACCTTACCAAAACCAGACGAACAACTTTGCACCCAACAACTCTTTTCCACCAAACAACTTTGTTCCGTCGAACAACGATAAGGTTTCCTCGCTCGAGCGAAGTCTGGAGGCATTTGTTAAACAATCGACTCAATCCACCGCCAACATCCAGTCTTCGATTCAATCTTTAGTGCAACACACTGCCGCACACGGGCAAAGCATCAAGACCATCGAGGCCCAGATTGCACAGCTGAACGCGGCCTTGAGCGAGCGAGAGAAGGGGAAGCTCCCGTCCCAGCCACTTCCAAATCCCGGTCACCCACATAATGCACATGTTGCTCTTGAACAACAAAACCATAATGTGAGTGCCGTGACCACACTGAGATCGGGGAGGATGCTGCAAAACAACATTGGCAAACGGATCAACGATGATGCCCCGGCCGCTGCTTCTTCTTCTTCTTCTTCTTCGTCTTCCGAGCCTATTCTCCGTTCTTCACAAGGCTCTTCCTCTTCTTCTTCTGCTCTGAACGGACCCACTTCTCACTCCACGAAAACACCTATTCTGGGATCCGTTCCAACTCCAAAATCTCCTCCTCCAGCATTAGACTCAACCAATTTTCAAAATGTTCCATTTCCAAACCGGTTGAGGTCTAACAAACAAAATCCACAAATGGAGAAGATTTTGGAGTTATTCAAGCAAGTTAACATTAACATTCCTCTTTTAGATGCTGTCCAACAAGTCCCATCTTACGCAAAAATCTTAAAGGACTTGTGCACGAAAAAGAGGAAGTCTCAGGTACCCAAGAAAGTTTTCTTGGCTAGTGCTGTGAGTGATGCCCTTACCCAATCTTTACCACAAAAACGGAAGGACCCTGGTTGTCCTACGATTTCAATTACTATTGGGGATAAGAACATCAACCGCGCACTATTAGATCTTGGTGCCAGTGTTAACTTGCTTCCATATTCAGTATACGAGCAATTAGGCATCGGAGAGTTGAAACCCACACACCGCACTCTCCAAATGGCCGACCGATCGATCACCCACCCTAGGGGTGAGCTAGAGGATGTGTTAATAAAAGTCGGGGACTTCATATTCCCCGTTGACTTCATTGTATTAGATACACAGCCTGTAGCTAACCCCCGGAATCAAATTCCGGTGATACTCGGTCGCCCATTTCTCGCAACCTCAAATGCTGTGATCAATTGTCGCAACGGTTCAATGAACCTCTCTTTTGGAAATATGACGATTGAACTCAACATTTTTAGGTTGGGGAATCAGCCCGCCGAACCTAATGCTCATATACTGGATGTCTGCTCGATCCAGGAGATCACCCCCGAAGAGTGTGAATTCGAGGAGTTTTTGTTTGAATACGATAATCTTGACGCCACTAGTGCGTGTCTCTTCGAACCTGCTGCTGTTTCTGCGCCCGATAACGACTACGAGTGTTTCACGTTCACGAACGATCTTAGCCGCGCACAACCCGAGTTTGAATCTTTCGACTTTTCGGATGAGTTACCTGAACCATCCGACTCGGTTGCCTACACTCGTTTTGAACCTTTGCTGGAGTCCTTTGAGTTCGAGACCTTTGCACCAGTCTTGCCTTCCATCATTTCACCTCCAACGCTCGAACTCAAGCCGTTGCCGTCTCACCTTAAGTATGCTTACTTAGGTGAGAACGAGACCCTCCCTGTCATCATCTCGGCTTCTCTAGCTCCCGAGCAAGAGAAAGCCCTTCTCACGGTCTTGCACGGCAACAGGCAAGCTTTTGGCTGGTCCATGGCGGACATCAAGGGGATTAGTCCCCTCATCGTTGAGCATCACATTCATCTGATGGATGATGCCAAACCAGCCCGGGATCCACAAAGACGTCTTAATCCAGTCATGAAGGAGGCTGTGAAGAAGGAGATCGTCAAATGTCTAGATAGTGGTATCATTTACCCTATCTCTGATAGCCAGTGGGTTAGCCCCATTCACGTTGTCCCCAAGAAGTCGGGCATCACGGTCATAACCAACGAGGCAAATGAGTTAATCCCTACTCGCACCCAAACTGGATGGCGAGTTTGCATTGATTACAGAAAACTCAACGCCGCAACACGGAAAGACCACTTTCCGCTACCTTTTATTGACCAGATGCTTGAACGATTGGCCGGACATGAGTACTATTGTTTTCTTGATGGCTACTCCGGCTATAATCAAATTCCCATCGCCGAAAAAGACCAGGACAAGACCACTTTCACTTGTCCTTTCGGCACGTTTGCATATCGACGCATGCCCTTTGGGTTATGCAATGCGCCCGCTACCTTCCAGCGGTGTATGATGGGAATTTTCTCAGACATGGTGGAAAAATTTCTGGAGATTTTCATGGATGACTTCTCCATCTTCGGCGACTCCTTTGACGAGTGTTTGCTGCATCTTGACGCTGTCCTTACCCGATGTAAGGACAAGAATCTCACTTTGAACTGGGAGAAATGCCACTTCATGGTGCGCGAAGGTATTGTCTTAGGACATATCATCTCGCAAAATGGCATAGAGGTTGACAAAGCAAAGATTGAGGTCATTTCCAATCTGCCTCCTCCCCGATGCGTCAGAGATATCCGAGCCTTCCTTGGCCATGCCGGTTTCTATAGACGGTTTATCAAGGACTTTAGCAAAATTGCTAGACCCTTGACGCTTTTGCTGGCCAAGGACACGCCTTTCGACTTCAACTCGAGCTGTGTGACTGCATTCGAGTCACTGAAACGCTCACTCACTTCTGCTCCCGTTCTTTCTTCACCTGACTGGACGCACCCATTCGAGATTATGTGCGATGCATCCGACTTTGCCATCGGTGCTGTCCTTGGACAGCACATCAACAAGATGCCGCACGTAATCTATTACGCGAGCCGAACCCTGAACGACGCCCAACTTAACTATACCACAACTGAGAAGGAATTCTTAGCTGTTGTATTTGCTTTAGAAAAGTTCAGGCCCTACCTCATCGGCTCTCCAGTCATTGTCTACACGGACCATTCAGCTCTGCGCCATCTTTTTGCGAAGAAAGATGCCAAATCTCGGTTAATACGTTGGATCCTCTTGCTTCAAGAGTTTGACCTTGTCATTAAGGACAAACGAGGATGTGAAAACGTAGTTGCCGACCATCTCTCACGACTTCCTTCTTCGCCTTCGCTTCCAATTCCGATCAACGACGTTTTCCCGGATGAACAACTCTTGACAGTATCGTGCGAACCCTGGTTTGCAGATATTGTGAACTATTTGGCCACGGGATTACTACCGACTGAATGGTCGAGTCAGGACAGACTTCGCTTCTTATCCCAAGTAAAACACTTTTACTGGGACGAACCTTATCTGTTCAAGTACTGTCCCGACCAGATTATTCGTCGGTGTGTCCCTGACGATGAATTCAAGAGTGTGCTGTCATTTTGCCACGATCAAGCGTGTGGCGGGCATTTTGGGCCCAGAAAGACAGCTGAGAAGATCTTGCAATGTGGTTTCTACTGGCCACAACTTTTCAAAGACGCTCACGATTATTGCAAGACTTGCTCCCGGTGCCAACACATGGGCCGGATATCCCGGAGAAACGAGATGCCGCTCCAACCAATCTTGGTTGTGGAGATTTTCGATGTTTGGGGGATAGACTTCATGGGGCCGTTTCCCAGCTCTTTTGGGAACTTGTACATCCTTCTAGCTGTTGATTACGTCTCTAAATGGGTCGAGGCTGTGCCTAGCCGGACTAACGACAACAAGGTTGTCGTTAGGTTCCTTAAAGAAAACATTTTCTCCCGGTTTGGGCACCCCCGAGCGATCATTAGCGACAATGGAAGTCATTTCTGCAATAGGACTTTCGAGGCCTTGATGCGGAAATACTCCATTATTCATAAGCTTTCTACGCCCTACCACCCCCAAACCTGCGGACAGGCCGAAGTTTCAAATCGGCAAATCAAGCAGATATTGGAGAAGACGGTTTCCAAGAACCGTAAGGATTGGTCTCTGAAACTCACTGATGCCCTTTGGGCATTTAGAACCGCTTATAAGACCGACCTTGGCATGTCTCCCTATCGGCTTGTGTACGGAAAAGCCTGCCACCTTCCTGTTGAAATCGAGCATCGCGCATTTTGGGCGATAAAGGAGCTGAATCTGTCTCTTGAGGACGCGGGCAGCCATCGGAAGCTGCAGCTGAACGAACTGAACGAGCTTAGGGATGAGGCTTACGATAACGCGGTTGTCGTTAAGAATCGAACGAAGGTGTTTCACGATAAACACCTTTTGCGCAAAACCTTCGTACCTGGTCAGCAGGTACTGCTTTACGACACCCGAATTCACTTCCATCCTGGAAAGCTGAGATCTCGCTGGAAAGGGCCGTATTTTGTGCGGAATGTGTATCCGCAGGGCGCTGTGGATTTGGAAAATCCAAAGGACGGTTCACTCTTCAAGGTAAATGGACACCGATGCAAACCGTACCTTAGCGCCGAACCAACAGACGAGCTCCTGTTCTTACAGGAGCCAGTTTACCCTGGATGATCTTCCTCTGCCTACCTCCAAACTTCGGTTATCCAGCCAAGAACAGTGGACACTGTTCCAAATAAGTTTGGGGGTAGGTACAAACCATTTTGTATCTATTTGTGTATATTCTTTTTCTTTTCTTTAAAAACAAAAACAAATAAAAATTTGTGTATCGCTAACCGACATTTTTGACCCTTCAAATGATCTTTTCATGCTACGACAGTGAGGACACTGTCCAGTTTAAGTTTGGGGGTACGCTCGGTACGCATTTCTTACCTTCGCATTCATATGTATATTTTGCATCTGCATATTAAAATCCATAAAAACCATAAAAATTTGAAAATTTTCCGAAAATATAAAAACTTTTTTGTCAAGTTAGCTTGTGGAAGAACTCTGATTCAACATTCGACGTTTTTTGTTTGAAAAAATAGGAATAACTAAATCTTATATTTGGATTTTGAAAACCTGAAAGATAACTCTCCTTTGAAGTTAACTATAGCTGATATACGTCTTTACATCACACTACACGTGTCGTAAGATTTTGGGAATTAGATGACAAGTCTTTCATGTTTAAACTTTTAAACAGATAAATGATTTTCTAAGGATCAAATAGGTTTGTTCTGAAATAAGTAATGTCAAGAATAGTTTATGAAGTAAAGCGAATATGAAGGAATATTATTGAGGCCGTAATTGGAGCTAAGTCTGAAAAATAACCCATCGGAAACTTGATTGGAATGATTACACACCAAACCCACTAAACACGTCTTTTATCCAAAAAAATAATTGAACTGCCGGTTATATCTCCGTTCGTATTAAATCATCTGATTTTCACGCCAAACTGTCTTTTGTTTTTGGACCTAGGTAACTTGAGTAATTAAGTCCGCTGGGGTGTTTCTACACCTAATGCCCTAAAACCAACTGGTTTGGGTGCATTGGCCCAAAGCTCGCTAAGAAGCCTAGAAAGTCCAGTTTTAAAACAAAGTCAAGCAAGTGTTCTCTCCGAGTTAAAATTCCTAACGGTTCTTTGTGTGAGAATAATCTTGATAAAAGACAGGCTTTTATAAAAATTTTAGCGGAGATATGAAGGTTTTATTCTATGATAAAGACTATTGCACGTTCACAGAGGTGTGTATGAAATGAAAACTAGAAAAAGGTGGAGTGAAAAATACGACTTAGTTTCCTGTTATGAAAGATAGAAAATTCTGAAGTTGAAACCTTACTGGAAAACGAAACTTGAAAAATGTTTAACTCTTTATAAAACTTATGTGATCCTTTTAAAATTGTTATCTGGGCTTTATTGTGCGACATGATGACTTTATTCGACCTTTCGGGAACTTAACGACACTATTTGCACGGCACGTAAAGACATATAAAATCTGTAGTTAAATAAGAAGCGAGGTGTGAAAAATTAAGGTTCGATAGTCTAGACTTAGGATTATAGAATTTTTATTTTCTAAAAACAAAACTTTAGGGTTTGAATCTTAGTCTTTTTACAAACCAACTTGACCGGATTTTATGGGTAGTATCCGCTGAAAACCCTCAGGAGACAACACTCCTCCTACTAGGGACACCTAGAGGTTTAACGGCTTGTTGCACATGCTCAGTGCAATCGCGTTCCCTGCGAAAGTGAGGTTAGGAAATTTTTTGTGAATAAATGGGCTTTGCTCAGGACGAGCAAATGATAAGTTTGGGGGTATTTGTTCATATCAGATTTTTGCATTTTCATACCGCCCAATTTTTATCACATTGCATATCGGTAGATACTCTTGAGCCGTGTTTGCTAGTCGATTGCAGGATACAGGTTCTCGGTTCTAAAAACGGTGAAATTCATGGAAAACACGACAAAATCCGGGTTCCTGCCAACCACAGATAAAACACGGTCTCCGCTCTTCATCCGTATGTTGCCAGATACCAGTTTAGGAAGACAAAATGTCAAATCAATGTCACCTTCATGCACAAGGCTCAATGGTAGCACAAAATCCAAGAGATCTACGCGGAGCTCGAGGCAATCATGACAAAATCTTGACAAAAAGTCCACCTTTCCCTCAACAGAAATTCTGGAAAAATCGTGGAGCCAAATTGAGAAAATACATGTACCAGAATAATGTACTCATCAAACCAGGGAACCACAGAAAATTGGGAAGCCCAAATCAACTATAAGGCCGCGGATCCGCGGCCAAAGTGGGGTCCAGGCCGCGGATCCGCGGCCATAGAGTGGCGGCAGACAGAAAGTTTTCAGGGTTATTTTGGTATTTTCAGATGTGTTCTGGTGGTTGCCCTAGGGTTTCATTCTCTGGCCTATAAATAGCCCAGAAGTTTGTGAAGGAAGGGGTCCATTCTTGTATTTTTTTTTTCTAGGATTTAGTTCACTTGTTCTTCTTCTTCTCATCTCTTCTCCATTAAACTTGTAGTGAGCTTTGTGAGGGAGGAATGATAAATAAAGAAGGTCATTTTATTATCATGCTTGTCTTTATCTTTCTTTACTTGTTGTAATTTTAATTGTTAAGTAGTTGTTGTTATTTGCTTGATTGTTTCTTTCTTCTCTCTTTTTCTTTATCATTCATACGACAATGATACTTACGCTAGATCCTCGCCAAGGTGAGGTCGCAAATAGTTAGTCGTATTCTTCTAATCTCCTTCTTTCTATCTTCCTCTTTGTTTTGTTTTGTTTTTCCTATCATGAAGTGTGAGTAGTTTTATACTTGTTAGGGTAGGATAAGGGAAGTTTGAGAGAAGGAAATCTCTCTCACTCTTTCCTTGCCCAACAACTTAAATCGACTCCCGTTAATTGAACCACAATCCGCTCCTTACGGCACCCTATCCTACATGATAGCGGTGATTCCGTAGTGAGACCGGTTGTGGTTGAATTAACCGGAGGTTATGGATAAGAGCCAAGAACGGACGGACAAGCACCAAAAGGAAGACTTATGCGTTGGAAAGCCTAGCTTATACTCGCAAAGTCCTTCCTAGTCGTGCTAATCCCCATTGTTGCCGATTACCGTAACACCGATATTAAGAGGGGCAACAAAAGATGTGGAGACTCCTAACTCAAACTAACCTAATCCTAACCCTAACAAGCTCTCTTTAAATATCAACTTAACACTTAGATAACCACAACAAAATCTGAACAACCGGACTTAACTCGTCGAAAAACACATAGAAAAAGATTCCCATCTCCCTGCGGACGACCCGTACTCAACCGGCTAGCTACATGCGAAACCGTCTTGATTGCGTTATTTAAACTTAAACTTGAACACGCTCGTATCCTACCAAATCATCTGGCAATGTGATGAGTTTGTTGTGCACTGTGGTGGACACCATGGGTCTGGCAATGTGATGAGTTTGTTGCGCACTGCCAGTTCGAACAGTCTCTTCGTCTTTTCACGGGGAAACGAGTAAGCGCGTCCTAGCCTTTCTTCGAGGGATTGGCGCGAGCGCGCGTTGTTTTGGCGAGCAACCGGTTTCGGGTCACTTGGTTGTTGTTGAGTGTTGGCAACGAAGGCTGCTTTCCCTTTACCCTTTGCATTCCGAGGGTCCATTTTTGAAGAGGAAGGCCCGTGGTCCATCTGGTCCATTTAGGCCAGCTTGTCGATCAGCGTCTGGAAGGTGGTCGGTTTAAAGAATGTTATGAACTGGGACACAGTCGCCTGACGATCGAGGGTCCATATGAACATGCCCATGGCCGGAGCTTCTTCGATGCATTGTTCGCATTTTTACCATAGGTTCCGCCACCGGATCGCGTATTGAACCCAGGTCTCTCCTGGCTTCACCCTGGCATTGATTAATTCCGTGATCGGGATACGCTCGCTTGCGCTGAAAACTAGCTACCGGGTCACTAGGTTGCATGAGGGCGGCCATGGACGCATTCAAATCCATCATCTGTTGGCTTGACGCTACCCTAAAGTCTTCCAACGATTGTTCCAGACTAGACATAGGTTGTGAAGGGGTTTCAGTAAAAGATTCAAAGTTGTTTGGATACTGAAAACTCCCAAATTGCTGTTCTGATGCAATGTCTAGGGAAGGTGCAAAATTAGGGTAGGATTGGTAGGAATTGAATGGCTGGACAGGAGTGGGATCAACATTGGGATAAGAAGGTGAATGGATTTGTTGGTCCCAAGAATTTGTAGTGGTGAAAGGAGTGAAAGATCGGCTACGAGATTGTGCAATATGTTCAGCAATAGACATAGGTCTCGGGGTTACAACTGGATTTTCAAAAGGGGTATCAACGCAAGAAGGTGTGAATGTTTGAAACGGTTGATACGAAGTGGATTGCGGGGTCCAGTTGTTCGTCCTAGACGCGTCTATCCGATCTTTCAAAGAAATTTTTGGCATGGAGGGGTCGTTTGAAGTTCGACCAAAACAAGAACCGTAAGAAGTAATGTCTGGTTGTGGGTACCAAAGTTCGGCAAGAGTTTTGCGAGGTGGAGTACCCATGATATGAAGAGAGAGTGAAAGAAAGGAAGAGAAAAGGAGGGGAAAAAGAATGTGATTTTTTTTTATTATTATTTTAGTTAGTTGTTAGCAAAAGAATGAAATATACACAAAAAAAGAATATGGACAAAAATCACGACACAAAAATACCACACACCTAATCGTTCTAGGGTTCACCTAGGTCAACTAGACCTGCTCGAGAACTTGATTGTCGAAGTAAAACTGTGTCGAGAAACAGGCTTAAAAATACACTGATCACGAGGCCAGGTAAGTGCAGAGATAAGGGGAGGTTTTCCAACGCTTTCGCGAAGTTCCTTAATTAAATAACCCTTTCTCTTTTGGCGGTTGCGCCGTTAACACTTTCCTAGACACCCCGTAAACAATATACCGTTAAGCAAGCTTCTAAATACAGTTAACTTCTCCTAGTGAGCGCGAAGTCCTTAAGGCTTAAAGTCTAGTTTCTTTTAAAATTTTGTGCGGTTAATCGTTATGCTCAAGTTCGTGATTTGTGGGCCACGGAAAAGGTGATGAAATCCTTTACCGTATGTTGTGGGGTTCGCTTGCCCTTAAGTCCGTATTAATGTATGCAATGCGCAATTCAAAAATTCTGTAAAGAATCAAACAATCGTTTTTTATTTTAAGCGCGGCGCTGCAACAAATACGGGTTAGTCAATTTTTTTTTTTTTTTAGCTTTTGCTAGCGAACATGCAAAGAATCCTGCAAAGAATAGTATATTGGAAGCGTCGGATTTGAGAAGAAGGTGTTAGTAAAATACGTACCGTTAAGTTTTGGGTTAGGAAACCCCCGTTGAATCAAATCCGGTAAGCTTGAAAGGTTCGCTTGCGCGGGTCAAACTACCCGGATCTTTGGCACTGTACTTCGTAATCACCTTAACGTTGAATGTACACTTTGCTTCCCCACTATCGCAGTTTGCAAATACGCAAAATTCTGCACACTTGCCCACAAAAATATTGTCCAAAAAAAAAACAAAAAGAATATTTTTTTTTTTTTTGGTTAAATATGTACAAAAAGAATATCAACCCGAATAACAAGAAAGAAAATACGCTACCGTCTCCCCGGCAACGGCGCCATTTGATCGCACGCTTTTGGCGTGTCGGATGAAAGAATTAAAGTTTACCGCGATCAGGACGGTGTCGCTTTGCAGCTAGCCGGTTGAGCACGGGTCGGTCCACAGGGAGATGGTGTTATCTTACCTTCTTGCTTTAGACGAGTCAATAAAGAATCTCGTATGTTTGTTTGTTCTAACCTATGTGTTTATCTGCAAGTATAAAGTTGTTAAGAAAATACGAAATTATAAGCTAAGAAATCCGTACTCAAAACCTTTGAGCCGAGTCTTGACCAATTGAAGCTAAGCAATCGGCAACAACGTGGATTAGGGGATTTAAGCGCGGTATTCGAGGAATCCGGCTTATTTACCCTTGTCCTTCCGTTCTTGTCTCTTGCCTTCGCCTCCGGCCAAACCGAACGCAACCGGTCGTGGTTAGGAATCACCGTTACCTTGTCAGGGTACAGTGCCTAACGGAGCGCTTGCGTATGGTTTGGGCGGAGTTCAAAAGGAAAATAACGGGAAAAGGAAATGAGAAGGAAATGTTAACTTATAAAACCGTATTAATTCTTAACAACAACAATAATTACAACATTCACAAAATAAACAAAAGAGAACAAAAATAAAAGAACAAAGAAAAGAAAAGATACAAGAATGAAAGTGCATGAATTTAAATGCAAGTAATAAAAGCAAGTAATAAAAGACAAGGTAATAAATTGCGAATAATAAAAAGCGATAAAAAGAATACGGAACTAGGACTCAAGACAAGCATGTGATCAATAGCCAACCCTTAAACTTGCAAACTCAATGAAGAGATTGCAAGATCAAGAGAAGGGTAGAAACCGCATGTGAAATGAAGTGCTAGTCCGTGGTAGAATACGACCCTTGAGATCAATAACTAACTCTTACCCATTCAAGCTCAATGAAGAGGTTGAATGAGCAAGAGAAAGCAAAAATCTCAAGGGGAAGAAGAAACACAAGAGAATGATACAAAGCCTTCATCTTTATTCACCTCCACAAAAAAGCTTCTCACTTACAATTTCATGGAAGAGGAATGAAGAGGAAGAAGAAGAACTATACAAAATCCTAACAAAAGAGGCTACAAAATGAATCAAAAGAATGACCCTTGGTTGAGCTGAGTTCTGCTGTATTTATAGGCAGAGAGTTGAAGTTTTAGGGCAACCAGCAGACCATAAATGAAGTACCCAAAACACCCCTGAAACACGACAGTAAGTGGGCCCCACCATGCCGCGGAAGGGCGGCCAAAACCCCTCTTTGGCCGCGCTTCCGCGGCCGTTTAGAAGAATTGGGTGCTGGGATTTCTGGTGTTTTCCTGGTTTGGTGTCCCCTGTTTTCTGGTATATGTAGTTTCTGAAATTACTTTCACATTTCTTCCAGAATTTCTGTTGAGGAAAGGTGGACTTTTTGTCAAGATTTGGAATGATTGCCTCGAGCTCCGCGTAGATCTCTTGGATCTTGTGCTACCATTGAGCCTTGTGCCTGAAAACGACATTGATTTGACATTTTGTCTTCCTAAACTGGTATCTGGCAGCATACGGATGAAGAGCGGAGACCGTGTTTATCAGTGGTTGGCAGAAACCCGGATTTTGTCGTGTTTTCCATGAATTTCACCGTTTTAGAACCGAGAACCTGTATTCTGCAAATATGTGATAAACACGGATAAAAAGCACCTACCTATAAACACACGAGCGTAAGAATGGGCGGTATAAAATGCAGTATTCTGTTATGAACAAATACCCCCAAACTTAACTTTTGCTCGTCCCGAGCAAAACCAATTATTCACAAAAATAAAATGATAACCGCACTTTCGCAGGGAACGCGATTGCACTGAGCGCGTGCAACAAGCCGTTAAACCTCTAGGTGTCCCTAGTAGGAGGAGTGTTGTCTCCTGAGGGTTTTCAGCGGATACTACCCACAAAATCCGGTCAAGCTAGTTTTGTAAAATAACTAAGATTCAAACCCCTAAAGTTTTGTTTTAGAAAATAACAATTCTATAATCCTAAGTTTAGACTATCGAACCTTTATTTTTCACACCTCGCTTCTTATTTAACTACAGATTTTATATGTCTTTACGTGCAGTGCAAAATAGTATCGTTAAGTTCCCGAAAGGTCGAATAAAGTCATTATGTCACACAATAAAGCCCAGATAACAATTTTAAAAGGATCACATAAGTTTTATAACGAGTTAAGCATTTTTCAAGTTTCGTTTTCCAGTAAGGTTTCAACTTCAGAATTTCTATCTTCCCTAACAGGAAACTAGGTCTTATTCTTCACTCCACCTTTTTCTTGTTTTCATTTCATACACACCTCTGTGAACGTGCAATAGTCTTTATCATAGAATAAAACCTTCATATCTCCGTTAAAATTTTTATAAAAGCCTGTCTTTTATCAAGATTATTCTCACACAAAGAACCGTTAGGAATTTTAACTCGGAGAGAACACTTGCTTGACTTTGTTTTTAAAACTGGACTTTCTAGGCTTCTTAGCGAGCTTTGGGCCAATGCACCCAAACCAGTTGGTTTTAGGGCATTAGGTGTAAAAACACCCCAGCGGATTTAATTACTCAAGTTACCTAGGTCCAAAAACAAAAGACAGTTTGGCGTGAAAAACATGATGATTCAATACGAACGGAGATATAACTGGTAGTTCAATTATTTTTTTGGATAAAAGACGTGTTTAGTGGATTTGGTGTGTAATCATTCCAATCAAGTTTCAGATGGGTTATTTTTCAGACTTAGTTCCAATTAAGGCATCAATAACATTCCTTCATATTCACTTACTTCATAAACTATTCTTGATATATTACTTATTTCAGAACAAACCTATTTGATCCTCAGAAAATCATTTATCTATTTAAAAGTTTTTTTTTTTTTTTTTATAAACATAAAAGACTTGTCATCTAATTTCCAAGACTCACAACACGTGTAGTGTAATGTAAAGACGTATATCAGCTATAGTTAACTTCAAAGGAGAGTTATCTTTCAGGTTTTCAAAATCCAAACATAGGATTTAGTTATCCTTATCTTTTCAAACAAAAACCGTCGAATGTTGAATCAGAGTTCTTCCACAAGCTAACTTGACAAAAAGTTTTTATATTTTTAGAAAATTTTCAGATTTTTTTGGATTTTATGGATTTAATATGCAGATGCAAAATATACATATGAATGCGAAGGAAGAAAGCTTACCGAGCACACCCCCAAACTTAAACTTGACAGTGCCCTCACTGTCAGGCTATACCAAGAGGGTCAAAATTGCCGGTGCTTCCTAAAAACAAATTATAGACAAAAACAAAAAAGGAAAACAAAAAATATATACAAAAAAAGTGTCCCCCCCAAACTTAAGTGAAACAGCGTTTCCACTGTTAAGCGATGAAGTTCAGGATTTAGGGGGGAAAGAACAGTATCAAGCTATACAAGGCCTTACACAGGCCAAAGGTGAGCACCAACCATTCAAAGATTTTATCGCTATAATGTACAGGTTGGTGGAAGAAGGCGTAGAGAAAAGAGAAGGACAATACGCGAGACCGTATGCGAAGAGAAGCGGGATACGGTCTCGGTATATGAGAGGAAGAAGAATGGCGGAAGGGAAAAAGAAGTGGAATACGAACTTGAGGGTGCAAATGGAGTGAATAGATTAGCATAATTTGTGATGAGTGATGTGTAAACAGCGATTGCGCTATTCTATTAACCCGTCGAGAGATTGGGTCAAATCCCTCAAGATTCGTAAGCAACCATGGGTACGCCGAACCTGGTAAACCAGAAATATGAAATGAGAGCGAGACGGGTTCTTGCAAGGTCGGAACGATGGAACGGATGGAGGGAAGTGGTTGAGGAAGGTTATCGGTTAAAGGTTCAGGAGGGTGTACACAGTCAGTGGAAGGGACAGGATGAATTGGAAAATCCGACTCATCAATTAAAACTGGTTCATCCTCTAAACTATCCTCAATATTCTCCTCAAAATTTAGCACATCCATGCACATTTCTTCAAAATCCAGACGCATATGAAGTTCGGGAAAAACATTTAATGACTCGGGATGATGACTTGAAGAGATAAACTCAGCCAAATCTACGGTTTCATCATCCAAAATATTCCCAGCGTCGATATCCTCAATCAAGTGAAAATCAAAATTCTCCGACACCTCAACAAAAGCATGGATATCAATTAATTCAGGTTCTAGAGTGGAGGTGTAGAGGTCAAGAGGAGTGGGTATGGTTTCACTCAAAAGGGACCCTTCACAATCGGGCAAATCAAACACTACAAAGTCGCACAACTCATTAAACATTCTATCTTCAATTGATAATTCATTTGGGATACTCGATAGACTTTCAAAACAGGAGTTGTCGGATTCAATTTGGGATGGGTAGGTTTGATTTGGAAGGGGGTATATCTCACTCTCTCCACTCAAATTCACAGCCTGTCCTGCCACTGCATCATACATTGGAAAAGTTGGAGCTAGTTGAAAACTAGCTACCGGGTCACTAGGTTGCATGAGGGCGGCCATGGACGCATTCAAATACATCATCTGTTGGCTTGACGCTACCCTAAAGTCTTCCAACGATTGTTCCAGACTAGACATAGGTTGTGAAGGGGTTTCAGTAAAAGATTCAAAGTTGTTTGGATACTGAAAACTCCCAAATTGCTGTTCTGATGCAATGTCTAGGGAAGGTGCAAAATTAGGGTAGGATTGGTAGGAATTGAATGGCTGGACAGGAGTGGGATCAACATTGGGATAAGAAGGTGAATGGATTTGTTGGTCCCAAGAATTTGTAGTGGTGAAAGGAGTGAAAGATCGGCTACGAGATTGTGCAATATGTTCAGCAATAGACATAGGTCTCGAGGTTACAACTGGATTTTCAAAAGGGGTATCAACGCAAGAAGGTGTGAATGTTTGAAACGGTTGATACGAAGTGGATTGCGGGGTCCAGTTGTTCGTCCTAGACGCGTCTATCCGATCTTTCAAAGAAATTTTTGGCATGGAGGGGTCGTTTGAAGTTCGACCAAAACAAGAACCGTAAGAAGTAATGTCTGGTTGTGGGTACCAAAGTTCGGCAAGAGTTTTGCGAGGTGGAGTACCCATGATATGAAGAGAGAGTGAAAGAAAGGAAGAGAAAAGGAGGGGAAAAAGAATGTGATTTTTTTTTTTTTTATTATTTTAGTTAGTTGTTAGCAAAAGAATGAAATATACACAAAAAAAGAATATGGACAAAAATCACGACACAAAAATACCACACACCTAATCGTTCTAGGGTTCACCTAGGTCAACTAGACCTGCTCGAGAACTTGATTGTCGAAGTAAAACTGTGTCGAGAAACAGGCTTAAAAATACACTGATCACGAGGCCAGGTAAGTGCAGAGATAAGGGGAGGTTTTCCAACGCTTTCGCGAAGTTCCTTAATTAAATAACCCTTTCTCTTTTGGCGGTTGCGCCGTTAACACTTTCCTAAACACCCCGTAAACAATATACCGTTAAGCAAGCTTCTAAATACAGTTAACTTCTCCTAGTGAGCGCGAAGTCCTTAAGGCTTAAAGTCTAGTTTCTTTTAAAATTTTGTGCGGTTAATCGTTATGCTCAAGTTCGTGATTTGTGGGCCACGGAAAAGGTGATGAAATCCTTTACCGTATGTTGTGGGGTTCGCTTGCCCTTAAGTCCGTATTAATGTATGCAATGCGCAATTCAAAAATTCTGTAAAGAATCAAACAATCGTTTTTTATTTTAAGCGCGGCGCTGCAACAAATACGGGTTAGTCAATTTTATTTTATTTTTTAGCTTTTGCTAGCGAACATGCAAAGAATCTTGCAAAGAATAGTATATTGGAAGCGTCGGATTTGAGAAGAAGGTGTTAGTAAAATACGTACCGTTAAGTTTTGGGTTAGGAAACCCCCGTTGAATCAAATCCGGTAAGCTTGAAAGGTTCGCTTGCGCGGGTCAAACTACCCGGATCTTTGGCACTGTACTTCGTAATCACCTTAACGTTGAATGTACACTTTGCTTCCCCACTATCGCAGTTTGCAAATACGCAAAATTCTGCACACTTGCCCACAAAAATATTGTCCAAAAAAAAAACAAAAAGAATATTTTTTTTTTTTTTGGTTAAATATGTACAAAAAGAATATCAACCCGAATAACAAGAAAGAAAATACGCTACCGTCTCCCCGGCAACGGCGCCATTTGATCGCACGCTTTTGGCGTGTCGGATGAAAGAATTAAAGTTTACCGCGATCAGGACGGTGTCGCTTTGCAGCTAGCCGGTTGAGCACGGGTCGGTCCACAGGGAGATGGTGTTATCTTACCTTCTTGCTTTAGACGAGTCAATAAAGAATCTCGTATGTTTGTTTGTTCTAACCTATGTGTTTATCTGCAAGTATAAAGTTGTTAAGAAAATACGAAATTATAAGCTAAGAAATCCGTACTCAAAACCTTTGAGCCGAGTCTTGACCAATTGAAGCTAAGCAATCGGCAACAACGTGGATTAGGGGATTTAAGCGCGGTATTCGAGGAATCCGGCTTATTTACCCTTGTCCTTCCGTTCTTGTCTCTTGCCTTCGCCTCCGGCCAAACCGAACGCAACCGGTCGTGGTTAGGAATCACCGTTACCTTGTCAGGGTACAGTGCCTAACGGAGCGCTTGCGTATGGTTTGGACGGAGTTCAAAAGGAAAATAACGGGAAAAGGAAATGAGAAGGAAATGTTAACTTATAAAACCGTATTAATTCTTAACAACAACAATAATTACAACATTCACAAAATAAACAAAAGAGAACAAAAATAAAAGAACAAAGAAAAGAAAAGATACAAGAATGAAAGTGCATGAATTTAAATGCAAGTAATAAAAGCAAGTAATAAAAGACAAGGTAATAAATTGCGAATAATAAAAAGCGATAAAAAGAATACGGAACTAGGACTCAAGACAAGCATGTGATCAATAGCCAACCCTTAAACTTGCAAACTCAATGAAGAGATTGCAAGATCAAGAGAAGGGTAGAAACCGCATGTGAAATGAAGTGCTAGTCCGTGGTAGAATACGACCCTTGAGATCAATAACTAACTCTTACCCATTCAAGCTCAATGAAGAGGTTGAATAAGCAAGAGAAAGCAAAAATCTCAAGGGGAAGAAGAAACACAAGAGAATGATACAAAGCCTTCATCTTTATTCACCTCCACAAAAAAGCTTCTCACTTACAATTTCATGGAAGAGGAATGAAGAGGAAGAAGAAGAACTATACAAAATCCTAACAAAAGAGGCTACAAAATGAATCAAAAGAATGACCCTTGGTTGAGCTGAGTTCTGCTGTATTTATAGGCAGAGAGTTGAAGTTCTAGGGCAACCAGCAGACCATAAATGAAGTACCCAAAACACCCCTGAAACACGACAGTAAGTGGGCCCCACCATGCCGCGGAAGGGCGGCCAAAACCCCTCTTTGGCCGCGCTTCCGCGGCCGTTTAGAAGAATTGGGTGCTGGGATTTCTGGTGTTTTCCTGGTTTGGTGTCCCCTGTTTTCTGGTATATGTAGTTTCTGAAATTACTTTCACATTTCTTCCAGAATTTCTGTTGAGGAAAGGTGGACTTTTTGTCAAGATTTGGAATGATTGCCTCGAGCTCCGCGTAGATCTCTTGGATCTTGTGCTACCATTGAGCCTTGTGCCTGAAAACGACATTGATTTGACATTTTGTCTTCCTAAACTGGTATCTGGCAGCATACGGATGAAGAGCGGAGACCGTGTTTATCAGTGGTTGGCAGAAACCCGGATTTTGTCGTGTTTTCCATGAATTTCACCGTTTTAGAACCGAGAACCTGTATTCTGCAAATATGTGATAAACACGGATAAAAAGCACCTACCTATAAACACACGAGCGTAAGAATGGGCGGTATAAAATGCAGTATTCTGTTATGAACAGTATATCGATACCCCGTCTCGATACACCCACGACTAGGGACCTTGAAGGATGTACTTATGGACTACCATGTCCCCACTAGTATGATCCGCATCATAGTACAGGTAGTCAAGTACACATCCTAAGGGCTTTACCAACATGTAACTATAAGACAATATCAAGAGACAAGTATACATGTTAAGATAAAGAGCAACCAGATAGCATACTATCATATCGAGCAAGAAAGTCCTCTCTATATATGTCCAAGCATCCAATATAATATACATCATCTGTACAATACTGGCCTCTAGGGCATACATACAACTAACAATCTCCCACTTGCACTAGGGCCAGCTGCTGTAGTATCGCATACCGAGCATCCCGAAGAGTCTCTCAAACTGTATCTGGGGAATGGCCTTCGTGAGTGGATCCGCTGTGTTGTTCTTCATGTCAACCCTCCTGACCTCGATCTCCCGGTGATCAACTATCTCCCGGATCAGGTGATACCGCCTCAAAATATGCCTGGATCTCTGATGGGACCTGGGTTCCTTGACCAAAGCCACCGCTCCATTGTTATCGCAATACAAAGGTATTGGATGCTCAATGGATGGAACCACTCCAAGTTCAGTAATGAACTTCTTGATCCAGACAGCCTCTTTGGCAGCATCGTTGGCAGCGATATATTCAGCCTCCATTATCGAGTCTGCCACGGTTTCCTGCTTAGAACTCTTCCAGCTAACCGCCCCTCCGTAGAGGGTAAAGACAAAACCCGACTGCGACTTAGAGTTGTCCTTATCACTCTGGAAGCTCGAATCGGTAAAGGACTCCACTTGGAGTTCTCCTTTACCATACACCAAGAGCATCTCTTTCGTCCTTCGTAAGTACTTGAGAATGCTCTTCACAGCTGTCCAGTGACTCTCTCTAGGATCAGCTTGATACCTACTCACTATACTTAGTGAGTATGCTACATCGGGTCTGGTACATAGCATCGCGTACATGATAGAGCCTACAGCCGAAGCATAGGGTATCCCTTGCATGCGAGCTCTCTCCAAATCAGTCTTGGGAGACATCTCTTTGGAGAGAGTGATCCCTGAGATTGTGGGTAAAAACCCACGTTTGGACTCTTCCATACTAAACCTCTTTAGTATGGTGTCAATGTACCTGGATTGGGACAATCCCAATATCCAGTTAAAGATGTTGGGTCCATTGAAGCTTCCAGATTTTGTGAAGATGCTGAAGCTCTTTCAGTTCTGTTATCCTTTTAGATCTATCTCTATAGATCATAATTCCCAATATGCAGGAGGCATCACCAAGATCTTTCATTGAGAATCTTTATGATAAGAAGAGCTTCACCGATTGCAGCATAGGAATGTCATTTCCTATCAAGAGTATGTCGTCCACGTACAATACGAGAAAGACAATCTTACTCTCTGCCACCTTCTTGTAGATATAAGGTTCATCTACGTTTTTTACGAAATCAAACTCTTTGATAACGACGTCAAAGCAGATGTTCCAACTCCGTGATGCTTGCTTCAATCCATAAATGGATTTAAGTAGCTTGCACACCTTCCCGGTGCTCTCCACTATCTACAAAGCCCTCTGGCTGAGTCATGTACACGCACTCTTCTAAATCACCGTTTAGAAAGGCGGTCTTAACATCCATTTGCCAGATTTCTTAGTCATGATATGCAGCGATGGAAAGCATGATCCGGATGGATTTAAGCATAGCCACTGGAGAAAACGTTTCATTATAGTCCACACCTGGTCTTTGACGAAAACCCTTTGCAACAAGTCTAGCTTTGAAAGTCTCCACTTTCCCATCTACACCAAGTTTTTTCTTGAAGATCCACTTGCTCCCAATGGGTTTTACCCCTTCAGGAGCAACTTCCAAAGTCCACACTTTGTTGGTGTACATGGATTCCATCTCGGACCGCATTGCATCCAGCCATTTCACTGAGTCCCCACTCGTGATGTCCTGCTCGAAGCTAGTTGGGTCATCATCAACCATGATGCAATCCTCGCTCCCACCATCCATGAGAAAACCGTAGTATCTCTCAGGTGGGTGAGAAACCCTACTAGATCGGCGGAGAGGCTGAGGTTCTTTGGGAACTACCGAATCCTCTGGTTCCACTAAATCTTCAATTGCAGTTTGTGTATCTGGAACCTCTTCCTGCTCTACCACCTTGCAACTAATTTCTTTTGCAAGAAATTCCTTTTCCAAAAAGGTGGCATATTGAGAAACAAACACTTTTTGTTCTTCAGCGAGGTAGAAAAAATATCCTTGGGAATTCTTAGGATATCCCACAAACTTGCAAAGAACTGACCGTGCCTCGAGTTTGTCTGGATTTTGCCTTTTGACATAGGCCGGACAACCCCATATCTTAACTCGTTTAAAATATGGTCTCTTCCCACTCCATATCTCATATGGTGTGGTAGGTACAGATTTAGACGGAACTTGATTCAATAGGTATGCTGCTGTCCCAAGCGCATAACCCCAGAAGGAAATAGGTAACTCAGCTGTACTCATCATCGAGCGCACCATATCTAATAGGGTGCGATTCCTCCGTTCCGATACACCGTTGTGCTGTGGTGTATATGGAGGAGTCAGCTGAGAGAGAATCCCATTCTCTTTTAGGAAGTCCAGGAATTCGTTGCTCAAGTATTCACCTCCTCGATCAGATCGTAGGATTTTAATACTTTTTCCGGTTTGGTTCTCGACTTCTTGTTTATATTCTCTAAATTTCTTAAAAGCTTCTGATTTGTATTTCATTAGGAACACATATCCGAATCTTGAGAGATCGTCAGTGAATGTAATGAAGTACGAAGAACCATCCATGGCATGTGTAGACATGGGACCGCATACATCACTATATATCAGTCCCAAAAGTTCGGTAACTCTTTCTCCGTGTCCCGTAAACGGAGTTTTAGTCATCTTGCCTTTGAGACATGACTGGCAAGTGTCATAAGATAAAAATTCGAACGGTTTCAAGTATCCATCCTTATGCAACTTAGCTAGCCGTGTCGCATTTATATGACCGAGTCTACAATACCACAAGAAGGATTCGTTCAGTTCTGAACTCTTCCTCTTGTGTGTGTTTGTTATGCTCAGAACTGTTGATTGATTTAGAACATAAATGCCATTGCATAACGTGCCTGATCCAACCAACTTTTGGTTAAGGAAAATGTTCATAACATTATCCTGTAATACAAAATTATATCCCTCTTTATTTTCCGATATAATGTTGCATATCAGGTTCGGCATGTAATAACATTCGTTCAGAACCAACGTATTACCAGTTGGCAATACAAGGTGATATTCCCCGACGGTTTTAGCTGCAACAATTGCACCATTTCCAACCCTTATGTCTTTATCACCTTCTTCAAGTTCTCTACCTTTTCTAAGCCCATGTAACTGATTATATATATGGGATCCTGACCCGGTATCTAATACTCAGGACGTAGAGCAAATGGAGAAACAGTTCTCCGTAACGAACACACCCGAAGAAAATGCATCAACATGTACTTTCTTCATACGGGTGGCATGAGAATCCTGGTATTCCCCTATATCCTGCTCAGTCTTATAACTCTTATAAGAAAGAACGGAACCAACGTTCCCCAGCACAGTATAACATGCGGGTTCGGTCAATACATCCATATTATTATCTTTATTAAGGCATGATATGGTCGCTACCTGAAGAGAGAGAGAAGAAAACACTTTAGCGTATGCTCTTGCAAGATCAGATTGGTTATTATCTTATCTAATCAGGATAGTTCCCACTGTTTTTTATCAAATCTTCCTTCAAACCCTAAAAGGAAAGACTAGCCGGGATTAATTACACCCTACAACTTCGCCAATCTTTCAGCCAGGCCAGTGTCGGTACTTTGAGGGAGGTTCCCCGTGCTTTTGCACGGACCTAATTAAAGTAAACCTCATTTTCCCAGAGGCGTAACCCCGTTGACACCTTTCTAGACACCTACTTGATCGGCTAATTGTCCTGTGTAAAACTCTCTCAGGAGTAACAATTACTCGCGGTGGGTATCGGGATCCAACTATCTCATAGGAGATATGCAATCTCATTGCAAATTTCAACACTTGAAATTCCCGATAATATTTTGCCCCTAGCAATTTATGACCTTAATATAGTCAACAAATCACAATTGATAGTCAAGTTTAACCCGTCATTTCCCGATTGAATTAAACCCACATGCACGACCCTTAACATAGTCAACAAAGTTGTACAACTACCCTAATCCAATCACATCTCATGTTTTAGCAGATAAGTACTAATTAGCTACCGCACACTACGCCTTAACATAGTCAACAAACGTAGCACGAATACAAACTAGTCTTTATCTGAAATGACGGAGGGCTACGCAGATTTTTCAGAAAATCATGAGCGTAATGAACTTGATATCGTCGTAGAATCATGTGAAATTTTGAAATGGCGTGTTTTTGAGGCTTTCATTAGTTTTGCTAAAGAGGTCACTCCCGGTGAAGAGATCTCGGCTCTTTCCTCATCGAATAAGGTGCATGACATATCATATATATCACTGTGCAAAGCAAAACTCTAAAAGCAATCAAAAGACAAACCGAGTTTTGTAGCATCTGCCAGTTTCGCTAAAGAGGTCACTCCCGGTGAAGGGATCCCGGCTCTTTCCTCATCGAATAAGGTGCATGACATATCATATATATCGCTATGCAAAGCAAAACTGTAGCTACCCTTTTTATAAAGTTTTGATTCTACATCTTTTAGGTTTCTTTTCTTTCATTAATCACATTAATGAAGTCCCATCATATAAGTCACCTAAACATCACAGATAAATACGACGTACACTTATGCCATCCGTATTCGTCTCGATGTCCCCTCGTGCACCGTTAGGTTAGGTAACTAACGGCAGAGCAGGGCAGGGCTAGCGCGGGTGTAAAACATAAGTAACGCCTATATAATATATCATATATACTATATACAGTATTTATCACAGAACATCAAATGATCACATCAGAGATATCGCAGCAGAAGAAACATATAAAACATTGGATATACTAGGACGTCCGTATTTTATTTTGAGCCTCTATAAAACACGGATTCCACGGTCGCGATGAATAGCCAAACCCACACCCCTAGACCCCTACGAGAGCGGCAAGCAACCCTACCAATTCTAGAGTTAGGAGACCCGGACTCGACTCCTCGAGTTGGTCTCCCACTGGACTCCAGAACCCGGTTACTTGTGCTCTCTTCCTTGGGTCTATCCTAGTGCGGAAAAGTAAATAATATACAAATGGTGAGATCAACCTCAACCCGGAAGTGCCCCAATAAAAGAATATTACATACATTTAAATTTTACATGAATGAAAATAAAAACTCTCATCTCACATAAAAACCCCCGGCTATTCAGAACGCGACGATCCAATATAACATATCCAGCAACACAGAACATCACATGTCATCAACGTAAGTAAATATGTGCATCCCAATTGTCGTTGACATATAGCAACGAAACCGGCGATATCACATATTACACTTACGGCCGCAGAAAAGAAAGTGTAAAACTACAACATTTGGAATCCATAATCTCTTTAGACATCGTAAATCCGAAATATCACATATTTCGTATTTCATGCCTAACCGTGTGAATTCCACATATTGTATCACATTCCAGATAAATAGACAGTATTAAACTTTTCAATCGAATAATCAAAAACCCAAGATTTCCTAAATAGCTCAACACTTGAGCGGAGTTCAAAAATTCCAGAATACGTCACAGTAGCAACGGTCCAGCCGTAGAAGGGTCAAGCCAACGCCTCACATGTGGCACGCCGTACTGCCGCAAACCCTAAGGCTCAAAGGGCAGTTCAAGACGGTCACATAATCGAGTTAAGGTTTGTTGTCTTCTAGAGGGTCCATCGCATCACATGCATGTTTTTCCGAAAGATTTAATCCCGAGAAAAATTCAACACTTGAATGTTTTTCGTGCCGGGAAAAATTGAGTTAATGATATCCGTTCGAACATTTTAATACTTTCTAAATTATCCGGAATAACATAACAAAATTAAATTCTCCGATCGAATCGATGGTTACAAAATGAACCCCTAAAAACTCAACACTTGAGACAGTTTAAAAATACCCATAAAATAGAACAATCAGATATAAGAATTACTGTGCAAACCAACTGTCAAAGTCTCACTGTACGGCCGCGGTTCCGCGGCACAAGTAGGGTATTGCCGCGGAACCGCGGTGGTCCGTACATATTACGTCACCAATTTTGCGCCGTAATTCTTAGAAATCCCTTTTGCATTTTTTAAGTATTTTTAATTCTGAAAAAACCCATATTTTGAAAAAAGTCCAGAGAGGGGTTGATTTTGACGTTGTCGGGTTCGTTCGGAGTTTTAACTTCGTTAACATATCGCCTAATGCTCTAACTAGGCTCTGATACCACTGTAGGGTTACTAGGCACACTAACAAGGCTCTACAAGGCATCGACCATGCCAAATTAAAATTTTTATGTGCCTAACGACCCTAAGCAAGATCGTATACTAGAGTTTAGGCGAAACATAAAGCAAGTAAACAACTTTACTCTAAAGGGATACGAAATACATCTTTGTAGATCGGTCCTTCACTTTATTTGCTCCTTGTTGAAGTCCCTTTGCTGCGATCGTGGATCTCCCGGACCCTTGCATGGCTTCACGGGGCGAAAGGTGCGACCTTGCTAGAAGTCTCCGAGGCCGAAGATGATCTACGTCGAGGGAATTCCGACTCAAGCTACTACTTCACTAATTTGAGAATTAGTGAAGCAAACACCCTATACAAGAGTGCTAGTCTTGTTGAGGATGGAGAAATAAGAAGTGGGTTCTCTTTGGAATTTTATATCTCACAATCTTTTGCTCTCTTTTCAAAACCCTAGTTTTCTTTCTCTTTTGTTCAATGAAGAAGATGAACAAAAGAAAGAGGAAAGGATAATGATCAAGTGTAAAGAGTAACCATGGTGAGTGAGTATCATATACTAACCCTTATAGAGACTTAACCCTAGGCTAATCTTTATGGTTGGGTTAAGAAATATCCATAGTAAAAACAAAACCAAGTTGAATTAGTCAATGCATCCACAAGCTTCTACAAGCTTCATGCATTTTCTAATCCTCCACTTGATTTTGTAATTAATTTAGATATTAAAAACCCTAAATAAAAATTAGCATAGTGTAAGTCTCATACACCCATGTATAGTGTATCATCAACCATGATACAAAAATACAACACATTTTCATATATATCATATATAGTAAAAATGTGTACATGTGAGAAAAAACCCTAAGTGAACAAGTGTTAGCAAATGTAAACTAGTATATCTAATATACAATTATACACTTAATTATTAAATCAACACTTGACTTAATAATCCGGTCATATCTCATATAACCGACTAACATTCATCATATCGACTTATCGAATCAACACTTGATTCGATAACCCGGTCATATCATATATAACCGGCCGATACAAAAAGTCGCGAGAACAAAATACGGTATCAGATACACGCATTATTCTCGGTCCCGCACATATCACATACGTGCTCCTATTTCGTTTTGCCTGAGCCAGTAAAACATCTGTGTAGGACTCTTAAGACTCGTCAATACGCCGGCAGTAGGTGATGATCACATCACGCACCCACAAGCCGTCAGCGGTACTAGCTGGACGTAACGGCTATCCGGATATTGAGCGATCAGAAGATCAGCAAGCAAGCCCGCTCCAACTCCTGTAAAAGCCAGCCGGTAACACTTCCCGTACAGTCCGGTCTCCTCGTCTGATATGTCGCATATCAAGTCTAGGGGTGGTAAACGTCAGACCCCAATAACCGATAAGTCATGCCGATGTGAGGCTCATAACGGGTCGAGAAACTACTGGTAACACTTACCAGCAAATCTCTGAATCAGTCCTGGCCAGGGACTTCCCTGTTACGGCCAATCGAGCACAGCGCAACATCAACCCCCAATACCGGGAGAGACGAAACCCCTCCTATCGCTCATTGCCTCCATGTGACTCAGGACTGTACCCAAAAACCACCATTTTGCATACCCTCATGGACGCGGTAAGGTGGAAATTAAAGCACAGTGGAAATCACACAAGACTCTATGACGATCTCGGGTCTACAGACTAACCTGCACAAGCGTCACCAGAGAACTGCCATCTGACGTGAGGTATAATACCATCTGGGAGTTCTCGGCGAGTCCGTCCAGTGTACCCAGTCTCCACTGAGCACCCTTATACCATCTGTGATGTCAAACACCAATGGATATGGGATCATCCATCGCCCATCTCATAGGTCGAGAAGCGTATACGCTAGTCTACACTGGTATATCGATGCCCCGTCTCGATACACCCACGACTAGGGACCTTGAAGGATGTACTTATGAACTACCATGTCCCCACTAGTATGATCTGCATCATAGTCCAGGTAGTCAAGTACACATCCCAAGGGCTTTACCAACATGTAACTATAAGACAATATCAAGAGACAAGTATACATGTTAAGATAAAGAGCAACCAGATAGCATACTAT
This sequence comes from Agapanthus africanus, assembly GCA_030015575.1. Lineage (NCBI taxonomy): Eukaryota > Viridiplantae > Streptophyta > Magnoliopsida > Asparagales > Amaryllidaceae > Agapanthus > Agapanthus africanus. Next base: position 748,872,149 of record CM057340.1, on the reverse strand, counting down.
CATATCGAGCAAGAAAGTCCTCTCTATATATGTCCAAGCATCTAATATAATATACATCATCTGTACAATACTGGCCTCTAGGGCATACATACAACTAACAATTTCCGTCAGACCCTGTGAATTTGGGAGGAGAGCCGTTGAGGGGACTGCTCCGGTTTTTCCTGCGTCATGTTTTCAGTAGGAAGTGGAGATTTCTTCAACACCGCGGTTGGGGAGTTCTTTCGCACCCTCCTAAGCGGTTCTAAGCCATTCCCGGTTGGAACAGCAACATCGACTTCCACCGTTGGAGCTGGTGGAGTAAGTACAGAGGGGGAGTTGTCCCCAGCTCTTCTCACCTGGCGCCAGTGGCGACGTCGAGCGTGTCTTGCAGAAGGGACCACCTCAGTTGTGTAAGCGGCTCCGTCATCCCCCCAGCTTTGATGAAGGGCTACTGTTGGTGCCAGCCTGTTGAAGACTGAGGTCCGTTGAGAGGGAACGACCAATCTTTTGAAAGCCGATTTTTTGGTAGGAGAAGTAGCTTTGACGACTTCACCTGCCAAAGGAGTTGGGAGGATAATCCGTTTTTGGATAGCTCTTTCAGGTATCTCGAGCCTCTTTGCGGGCCCACTTGAGCTTCGACTCAGCCTGTTGAAAATTGAGGTGGCAGACTTGGACGACCCGTTGAGAGGGCCGTGGTGGTTGCAAGTCGATCGAAGACCGACTTTTTGGGAGCTTCCTGTGGTGGCACTGAGGCGCTAAAACTCGCTGGCGGGAGCATGGTCCCGAAGAACAATCCAGTGGTGGCTTGAGTTACCTGCCCCACCGGTATTGAAAAGATGGAGGCCATATTGGGCCCATATGTCACTCCTCCAGTTGGGGCGGAGCAGGAGTTGCTATTGCAGTTTGTGCAGCTCGAAGCCATTGACCTTTTTCCTTCTTCTTCTGCATAGGAGCTAGATACCAAATCTTAGTACCTCAAATCTAAGGGCAACCATAGCAAACCACGATTTTTGTTCGCGAAACACGACCCACGAAGTGTGGAGTGGAAAGAGGAAAAGGTCCCACCGAACGTGCCAGAATCTGTTTACCGCCAAAAACTGGACTGAGACGTGGAGGGCGTCTTGCCTGAATTTGGGGGTAGATGCTATTTGGATTTATCAATCCACCTCTCCGAAGATGCCAAGTTGATTTATGGCACCATATATCGGAGGTTTGGATGGATGCATCCGTTGTAGCAGACTTCGTCAGATTCCCCCTCATTTACGAAGGGTTTTTGATTGTGGGGACGCTCTTCCCTGCAGGCGTAATCCCCTGCAGTTAATTACGTTACCGCATCGCGATAACCACTTTCTCCTGCTCCTGAAGTTCACTTCGTGTCATGTGTGTTTGTTTTATTTTTGGTTTGCCCGTGGATCGTATACAGAGACTAATTTATGTCGTCGCCCGTAGGGCGTGGATTAGTCCAAATCTGTATATCTTAGATTTGGATTTGTTTTATTTAAGGATCGTTAATCTGGTTTGAGATTAAGATCAACTTAAATGTATATGAGCAGTTGGGGCTCGGTTGATTTTTTGTTAAGGATACGTTAGTCCAATTTGAGAATAAGATCTACTTAATAAGGTCTTAGGATCATTTTTGCTTCAGATCCAACAAAAGAGCATTTGGGCTATGTTGTTTTAGTTTAAGGACGTTTCGTTCCGTTATCGCCATTTTGGAGGTGAAGTTTTAGTTTGAGGACATCTCTATCTGTTGAGGTGAGGTTTTAATTTAAGGACATCACGGTCCGTTGATCACCATTTTTAAGGTGAAGTTTTAGTTTAAGGACGTCTTGGTCCGTTGTCGCCATTTTGAAGGCAACAGTTAGTTTAAGGGACATTTCGGTCCGTTGATCACCATTTTTGAGGTGAAGTTTTAGTTTAAGGACGTTTCGGTCCGTTGTCGCCATTTTTGGAGGCAACGATTAGTTTAAGAACATTTCGGTTCGTTGATCGCCATTTTGGAGGTGACAGTTAGTTTAAGGACGTCTCGGTCCGTTGTTACCATTTTGGAGGCAACGGTCCGTTGTCGCAATTTTGGAGGCAACAGTTAGTTTAAGGACATTTCGGTCCGTTGATCACCATTTTGGAGGTGACAGTTAGTTTAAGGACATTTTAGTCCGTTGTCGCCATTTTGGAGGCAACGGTTAGTTTAAGGACATTTCGGTCCATTGATCATCTTGCACGCACGTGTATTTGTTACGTGACAGGATGAGCAACGATGATATGGGATGCGTTCAGTTTAGGGTGTGGTTTGATTTTGGGTGTGCACGTCAGTTTGGGCAGTGCACCAAAAAGCTGTTGGTTGTCAGGACCCACCACCTCTCTGAAGATGTTGAAGAATTACAACGACATGTATCAGAGGTATAGAGAGATGTACCCTTGAACCAATTCCCGTATTTGAGGGAAAAAGGAATTAGTGGCAAACCCAGAAATCATTAGTCATATTTTGAGACTAAGATTTCTTCGGAAGAATGTGGGATGAATATCGTTTTGGATATCATCAGTTGGAAGATCAATAGTCGTATTTGGGACTAAGATCAACTTGGGCTTGGTCCACTAAGTTTTTTCTATTGAAAAGTACTAAGTACTTGTTTGGGCTCTGTTTAATCAGCCCCCTTTTTGTACAAAGAGTGCTGAGCACTTATATAAGTTCTGACGCTCACATATAATCATGTGTGGCTTTTAGTCATGGGGATTGTCCAATAAGTGTTAAACACTTTACCCCCTTTGTCTTTACATAGAGTGATAGGCACTTTCTATGGCGCCCACGTGCGAAGCACGTGAGGCGCTAGGCGCTGCCTAGTGAGTGCTAAGCACTCTTCCATTCTGTGGCGCCCATGTGAGGGACACATGAGGCGCCAGGCGCAGTGCGCCGCTCATTGAGTGCTAACTACTCTTTTCTTCTGTAGCGCCCACGTGAGGGGCACGTGGGGCGCTGGGCGCCGTTCAGTGAGTGCTAGGCACTCTTTTCTTCTGTAGCGCCCACGTGAGGGGCACGTGGGGCGCTGGGTTCTTTTCTTCTTGAATGATCTACATGATCTTTATTTTGTAGATGAATTTTTGATTCTCGAGAACGAGTTCTTCCCAATGAGAATTAAATTCTCATCATATGGGAGACTTGTCTTGTGGATCTCAGATCCAGAGAAAGAACTCGGTTCTTTGAGAAGGGCTAAACCCTCCAGTAGGTATTATATATATATATATATATATATATTACCTAAAATTTCCAACAAAAGGGCTCTTCTTCTTCGAGAATTTAATTCTCTGTTCTTTTGAAGCTTTCTCTCTCTTTTTTTTAAAGCTTATGGTGGTGTTCTTCTTTCCCAGACTTGAAGTCTTGGGTCCTTTATATAGTAGATGCAACTTTGTTAATTAGTTTTTGAAGAAATCTCTTATTAAGAGATCCTAATTGATTTGGGGATTTTTACCCACCATTGGATCTTTGATCCAAGGGTTTCTGTTTTACAGAATAAGATTGGGGAAATATTTTCCCTTGCACAGAATTTATTCTGTAAAACGGTGATTTTTTAATCACCGTTGGATTTTTAATCCAACGGTCCTTTGTTTTACAGAAGGCATAGAATTTTATTCTATGATCCAACCGAAAGTATCTTTCTTGTCTTAAAAAGATTTGAGGAATATTTCCTCTCAACAGAGTTTTAATTCTGAGTCTTGATGATTTATCGTCTTCGTTTGATGTTTGATCCAACGGCTCTGTTTAACAGAGAGTATAATTTAATTCTACCTGGGTGCCGGCGCTCACGTGTTGTATACGTGGGCGCTAATTAGGGTTTTAATTCCTTTATGTGCTTTGCACGTTGGCGCCCGCGTGAGGAGCACGTGCGGCGTCATGTAAGAGTTTTTTTAACTCTGGCGCCGGCGCCCTTGTGGAAGGCATGTAAGGTGCTGCCTCTTTAAAAAAAAATTGAACAGAGCTTTGCTCTTTTATTGGGGAAAACAACAGCCTTCAAAGCAAGTTCATGGGTTGGGAAATCCCCTGTAGCGAGTGCAGCTTGGATTTCAGCGTCCAACCTTTGCTGAAATCGTCATGCCCGGATGTTAGTAGTGGGAAAAGGATGTGCGGCAAACCTATTACGACCTTATATTAGCAGTGTATTAAGTGAGATAAGTAGATTGAGTATGAGACTATATCTTACCAGCTGAGCATGGTAAACTCAGCATCATATTCATCTACCGACTTGACCCACATCGAGCCCTGCTGTAGATGGATGAACTGCTGCTCCATGTCAAAGCGGGCAGTCTCAGAGAAGTACTTAGTATCGAAGAGGTCTCGGAATGTTCTCCATTCTATTGGTTGCGCGAGACGGCTCTCTTCAGCCTTCCACCAAACTCTGGTGTTATCGGCCAGTTGCAACTTAGCAACTCTCACACAGGCTATATCTTGCACTTGAGCCACTGCCAGATCATCTTCGATCGCTTGAGCCCATTCTTTTGCTTCAAGCGGGCTCTTCTTACCCGAGAAGTTCTTTGGGTACATTGCCCGAAACTGCTTAACTCTGGGTGTTTCGGCATCGGGGCGGTCCATCAGGATAGCGGTCTGCTACTGCTGCTGCTGACCCTCTAATAGGCGCTTGATAGCCTCAAACAGTACCGTTTGCTCATTGATAGGAGCTGCAACGGTAGGTGGTGGTGGTAGTGTAGGCGGTGGCGTATTACCATTGACGTTTGTGTTGGTATTGTTCGGAGATTCCATCACCTTGATATAAAAGATCGATTATGATAGATTCAAGAAATTTGAAATACAAGAAATGTAAATGTTTGTTGAACTCGTTAATTCTTGTGGTATATTATTTACGACTCCATGCATAACTGACCAGCATGGGCCACCAACAAAACCTGTCACGCCCCGCTTCCCAGTAGACGGAAACGGTGATGTGGCAAGCCCGCGGCATATTTATCCAGAGAAACACATTCCTTAAATAAATATACTAAGCGTATTGAAATAATAATACACAATCCAAGAATAAATAGAGACTGTAAAAAAATTTCAACAAACATTTTTATTTACATTCAACTTTCAATATTTACAAGCACATGAGTTTATGATGGAAAGTAAATACAATAATGAAAATGCCTAAACAAGTGATATACATAAGCTGAATAAAAGTGAAGGTAGGCTAATCCTGTGGAGCAATTTTATTATAGTCCTCCTCGATGGCCTCCACTTCCTCCGTCTCAATCATATCTGACGAACATTCTAAGAGAAGAAAAGTGGGTGGAATGCCCGTCAGCGAACTTGCGCTTCCTAAAAATAAGTAAGAGTAAAGAAAATGATAAATATATAATATATAGATGACGAGTAAGTGTATATGTTCATGGGTGAATATGTACTATAGGTCTCTATATGGTCACTATGTTTACATTAAGTTCCAAGTGTGAATGTCAACGCAGCCGTAGAAGTATTCACGAGCTCAAGAGTGGGGCCACAGGAGCAAGAAAACACGGGCCCATTTCATGTGTTAGCGTTGGGCTCTAGGCTGTGGATGAGTCAACCCGACTGATATTCGAGTAAAAATAAAAAAGAGGTTAATACGGGACTCCTGAAGCTCCGTTAGATTCACACAAGAAACTATCTCAAGCACCCCGAGTATAATATATTATAACTGGTTAATATACTTACTTGATTCGATTGATTGATTAACATGTCTTGATCGAGACCATAGATTACAAAAGGTGTAGAATGTAGTCGAGTGAGTCAAGGAATATGCGAGTCATGACAAGTGCAATCTTGATTCGAGTCAAGTTGGTTCGAGTAGATTGGGTTCGAGTTCATGTTCGAGTTCGAGTTCGAGTTCAAGTTTATGTTCGAGTTTAGATTCGAGTTTAGTTCTTTTCATGTGAATTGATGTAAATTGTTAAAAATCTTATGTTCGAGAGAAATCGGCAACTACTGCATATGGACGACAGGATTTATGTCTTTTTCCAAGACATTTTCCATTTGATAACTCTATTAAGTTGTCTAACTTGAATAGGCAAGCACTTACTTTCTACGGTTCCCCGAGGCTCAAGAGAAATGGTACCGCTTAAACCTATATTAATCTAGAGTTCTTAATATTGTTTGTTTACATTGTTTTATTCCTCGAGTGGGTTTTATGAAAAATAGATTAATATTGTTTAAAAATAACCTCGAGGGTGATTTGTAATGTTTATGGTTTTCATGAACATGTATTTTAATTGTTAGGGTATTTTAGTGATAAAAATTTAGTTTTTAAAAGTTTATGGTATTTTTATGAAAATTAGCTCGTTTGGTAACTTGATGATATTTTATTAAAATTCTAAGTTTCATTTTGAAAATATAGTTTCATAATATTTTTATTTGAAAATACGAATTTATAGTTTTATATAATTTTCCAAAATTCAATATTTATTTAGAAAAGTCGTATTTCATAAAAACGTATTTTTATTTCCTTTCGAGACCGAATACTCCGTGAGGAGTTCTGCATCTCGCTCTACTGTCCCAAGAATGTGCGATAATCTGCACCATCAATTAGCAGGTCCCCTGACGAGGGTTGTAGAGGCATAATTGCCAAGGATTACAAAATATCGATTAAAAGAAACCCGGTTTGAAAAGGCGTGTATTTTAATGAAAAGTTATTCTTTAGATTAACCGTATGTTTGGAATATCGTGCTATGCAACCATAGTGTGCGTGTGGGGTGGGTCGTTACCCCGTGAGGTTTTCCTAAAGGTATTTTTTTAACAATTATTGAAATGAGGGTTATTCTAAAGATCATGGTATTTTAATAAAAAGTTCGTTATATGATTGTTTCACATGAAATTTTTTGTTAAACTAAAAACTAAATGATGCGAATAAGGTTAAGATTAGTATAGGATGTTAGTTTGATCTAATTTACTTATCACATGGATTACAAATATCAAAAAGAAGATTATATCGGAGATAGCTCCACTTTTGTCGATTTGTTTTAAAAAATTGTTTTGAGATGGAAAAAGATAGAGATGAAGGGACTTACTGGTTTGGATGGTTAACAAGTGAAAGAAGAAGCTCTCGGGGTCATGGTTTCGTCGGAGATGCTCCGGTCGTCGAGTTTGGCTTGCTACTCCACTTGGGTGCTTAACTCCACTTGGTACTTAGAGAGTTTGAGAAAATTTTTGCTAGAAATTTCAGAAAGGGGGAGAGCTAGGGCATGGGGTGGTATTTATAGTGGAGAATTAGGGTCTGGGAATTAAAAATGTGGATTAAAAGAATTAAAATGGTGTTAAATGGTGAATTGAAGAGTCTCTGTTTGATTGCAGAAAAATCAAAGAGTGCAGGGGAGTTGAAGGGAGTCGAAGGGACAAGTATGCATAACACGGAGGCAATTGGGCACATCTCACCAGTCGGCGGCGGCTAATAGGGAAGAATGGGCAGTCGGATTTCAAAGGCTAGCTTCGAGATTCATGTCATGTGTGTATATCTGTGTTTACTCCTCTTTGTACCTGTTTGATTTTTCTGAAACTTTTCGTTTCTCCTTGAATTGCACGTGTAACTCTTGGGCATCTGAAAAATTAAAAAAAATCTAAAAATAATTGGGTCTGATGGGATTCGAACGCACATGCTATGTCTGTTAGTTATATGTATGCCCTAGAGGTCATTATTGTATATGGGATGTATATTATAGTGGATGCTTGGACATATATATAGAGAGGATTTTCTTGCTCGACATGATCATATGCTATATGGTTACTTTTTATCTTAACATGTTGACGAGTATTCTTTATTGTCTTGCTCTTACATGTTGATAAAGCCCTAAGGATATGTACTTGACTACCAGAATTATGATGAGATCATACTAGTAGGGCCAGAGCGGTCCAAAAGTACATCCTTTAATCAGTTTCTAGTCGTGGGAATATCGAGACTAGGGCATCGATATTCCAGTGTAGACTAGTGTGTACGTTTCTTGTCCCTTAGAGGACGATGGTTGATCCCACAACCATTGGCGTGTGACATCAAAGATTGTACATAGGTGCTCATTGGAGAATGGGTACACCGAACATGACTCGCCGAGGACTCCTATGTGGTAGTATACTTATCGTCAGATAGCAGTCCTCTGGTGACACTGGTACAGGTTAGTCTGTAGATCCGAGATTGTCATAGAGTCTTGTGTGGCTCCCACGGTGCTTTGATTTCCTCCCTACCACAACTCAAAGGAGTCATGCAAACAGGTGGATTTTGGGTACAGTCCCGAGTCATATGGTGGCAATGAGCGATAGGAGATGTTTTGTCTCTCCCAGTATTGGGGGTTGATGTTGCACTATGCTCGATTGGCTATAACTCGAAGTTCCTGGTCAGGGCTGCTGCTGAGATTTACTGATAAGAGTTATCAATAGTTTCTCAAACCGTTATAGGCCAGACATTGGCATGACTTATCACGTTACTGGGGCCTGACATTTACCACCCCTAGACATAATATGCGACATATCAGACGAAGAGACCGGACTGTACGGTAGTGTTACTGATAGGCTTCATGGAGAGTATGGACGAGCTTGCTCGTTGATCTTCATATCGCTCAATACCCGGGTAGCCGTTACGTCCAGCTAGTACCGCTGACGGCTTGTAGGTGATTTATGTGATCATCACATACTGCTGGCATATTGACGAGTCTTTAGAGTCCTACACAGAAGATTCCTAGTTCGAGCGAAACGAAGTAGGGCACATATATTGATATGTGTGTGGGCCTGATTAAATATGAGTATGTGATACCGTATTATAATCTGGCAGTTATTTGATGTCAGTCATGTTATATGTGATATAATTGGATTATCGAATCAAGTGTTGGTTTGATAATGTGATATTCAGATTAATGATATTAGTCGGTTATATGTGATATAACCGGATTATTAGATCAAGTGTTGATTTAATAATGTGATTTATATTATATGTGATATAATTATATCTTAACTAATATCATTAGCTCACTAATTGCTTTATTTATATATATATATATATATATATATATATTAATGTATATTTGATATATATATATATATATTATTATATGAAGCATGACATGTTTTTCTATTTTGAGAAAATAAAAAAAATGAGGTGTAAATTGTGGAGATATTTGTGGAATGTGTTAGTTGTATGTATGCCCTAGAGGCCAGTATTGTACAGATGATGTATATTATATTGGATGCTTGGACATATATAGAGATGACTTTCTTGCTCGATATGATAGTATGCTATCCGGTTGCTCTTTATCTTAACATGTATACTTGTCTCTTTAAACTGTCTTATAGTTACATGTTGGTAAAGCCCTTAGGATGTGTACTTGACTACCTGGATTATGATGCAGATCATACTAGTGGGGACATGGTAGTCCATAGGTACATCCTTCAAGGTCCCTAGTCGTGGGTGTATCGAGACGGGGCATCGATATACCAGTGTAGACTAGCGTATACGCTTCTCGACCCATGAGATGGGCGATGGATGATCCCATATCCATTGGTGTTTGACATCAGAGATGGTATACGGGTGCTCAGTGGAGACTGGGTACAATGGACGGACTCGCCGAGAACTCCCAGATGGTATTATACCTCACGTCAGATGGCAGTTCTCAGGTAACACTTGTGCAGGTTAGTCTGTAGACCCGAGATCGTCATAGAGTCTTGTGTGATTCCCACTGTGCTTTGATCTCCACCTTACCACGTCCATGAGGGCGTGCAAAACGGTGGTCTTTGGGTACAGTCCCGAGTCACATGGAAGCAATGAGCGATAGGAGGGGTTTCGTCTCTCCCGGTATTGGGGGTTGATGTTGCGCTGTGCTCGATTGGCCGTAACAGGGAAGTCACTGGCCAGGGCTGATCAGAGATTTGCTGGTAAGTGTTACCAGTAGTTTCTCGACCCGTTATGAGCCTCACATCGGCACGACTTATCGGTTATTGGGGTCTGACGTTTGCCACCCCTAGACTTGATATGCGACATATCAGACGAACAGACCGGACTGTACGGTAAGTGTTACTGGTTGGATTCACAGGAGTGTGAGCGGGCTAGCTCGTCGATCTTCTGATCGCTCAATACCCGGGTGGCCGTTACGTTTAGCAGACCGCTTGCGGCTTGTGGGTGCTTGATATGATCATCATCTGCTGCCGGCGTATTGACGAGTTTTTAGAGTCCTACACAGAGGTTTCCTGGCTCAAGCGAAACGAAATAGGAGCGCATATGAGATATGTGCAGGACCGAGAATAATGCGTGTATGTGATACCGTATTCCATTCTCGCGATGAATGTATCGATTGGTTATATACGATATAACCTAGATATCGAATCAAGGATTGATTCGATAAGACGATACATAGGATACTAGTCGGTTATATGCGATATGACCGGATCGTTAAATCAAGTGTTGATTTAATGATTTAATGTATAATTATATATTTGATATATTACTTTGCATTAACTAGTATTGGTTCACTTTAAATGGATTTTCTCACTTGGATGTGCAAGTTGTATATGTGATATACTTTTGTGCACATGATTGTATCATGTTTGATGATACATGCTTATTTGGTTAAGTGTAAAGAATTAAACCATGGTTAAGTTGATGATTAGGGTTTTGCTTATTCATTTATTTATTTGTTTATTCATTTTTGATAGATAAACATGAATGGTAGCTTTGTTTGTTTTTAGTTGAAGATTCATGAAGCTTTGACTTAGTCACCATTCTTGTCTCATGCTTAACCCTAACCATTTGAACTAACCCTAGTTCATTCTCTACACTTAACTATGGTTAAGAATATGATAAGAATGAATTCTTTTTCAATTATTCTTTAACACTCATCATATTCTATCTTCTTCATCATCTTCTTCTTCAAGAAAAAGCTTGCCACCATTAATGGCATCTTGAGCAAAAGTGTGAGAAATCCAATTCTAAAGTGAACCCACCTCCTATTTCTTCACCCTCTACCTCTTGCCAAGTAGTATAGGGTGTTTTCTTCACAAGTTTCACAACTTGGTGAAGTTGGAGCTTGATCTTGTGTAATCTCGACGTAGATCATCTTCGGCATCGTAGCCGACGATTAGTCCGTTCATTTCTCCGATGAAGCCGATGCTAGAGTCCGAGATCCGACTTGGACAGCGAGAGGACGTCTACGTGGAGCTAAGGAAGTGGAGAACCGGATCTACAAAGGTTGTAGCTTCTTACTTTTAGTTAAGATGTTAACTAGTTTCACTTTTCGCCTAAAATTCTAGTTAACGATCCGTATTAGAGTTTCTCGGCACTAGTAAAATTTGAAATTGGCATGGTTGATGCCTTGTGAGACCTCTTGAGAGTGCCTAGGAACCCTACAGAATGGGCAAGGCATGGGTTTTATTATTTGTATATTAGTCTCGACTCGCTATTCAAGCATGGTTGCAATTTAGAATTGCAATTTTATTCCATGCTTGAATAAGTGAGGAAAGAGAAAGCTATTTTGAGTTTACTCTCATCATGTTCATTCTTCATGCCTTAGCCATTTTTCTTGAGCTCTTGCTTTCTCCTGCTCTCTACAATTTTCTTCACCTCACTTTCAAGTTCAAACCTTCACATGTGATGGGAATCATTGAACCTGGGAAAACCCTAGTGAGAAAAATAACACCCTACTTCACCATCTCACATTAGATTAGCAATTTGATGTGGAGTGTTGCCTTCACTAATGAGATTAGTGAAGGGTTAGCTTAAGCTAGTGGACTTCGGGTGAATCGTCTTTGGCGCGAAGATCATGAAGGAGGTTCGTTCAACTCGAAGAGGAGCCAAGTAGAGTCGCGTGGACTTCAACCCAGAGCTATTGAAGAGAAGGACTCGAACTACAAAGGTTGTATGCTCTTTTCTTCTCTTTAGTTCATCACATCATGTCACGCCCCATCCTCAGTACAGAGAGTATTGTCCGCTCTGGCCGAAGCCGCACGGTTTTGTCCTTCGGGGCGAACCGAACCCGGCCAGGGGCCACTTCCCAGGAGGTCACCCATCCCAGAACTTTCCTGGCTCGAGCACGCTTAACTACGGAGTTCTCAAGCTCCTGTAGTGATGGTTCACTTAAAAGGCGCCTCTGTATTGAAGAGTGGTATCATTCCATTTATAGTACAGATCTGCCCTCTTTCGGAATGTATTCCGAAGATTCTCCATTGTTCTAAAGTGGGTCCCACGGACTCAAGAGGTGGCCCCCACGGATTCAAGAGGTGGCCCCTTCCCACTTAATATGACACTTGGCGTGGCACTTTGTTCCGTGTGGCAGTTTGCTCCGGGAGTAAGAACCGGGTCCCGACATTCTCCCCACCTTTGAACAATGGTTCGTCCTCGAACCACAGACCTACTATTGGGAAACCAGCTCTGATACCATTCTGTCATGCCCCACCCTCAATACAAAGAGTATTGTCCGCTCTGGCCGAAACCGCACGATTTTGTCCTTCGGGGCGAACCGGACCCGGCCAGGGGCCACTTCCCAGGAGGTCACCCATCCTAGAACTTCCCTGGATCGAGTACGCTTAACTACGGAGCTCTCAAGCTCATGTAGTGCCGGTTCATTTAAAAGGCACCTCTGTATTGAAGAGTGGTATCATTCCATTTATAGTACAGATTTGCCCTCTTCAGAATGTATTCCGAAAATTCCCCATTGTTCTACAGTGGGTCCCACGGACTCAAGAGGTGGCCCCCACGGATTCAAGAGGTGGCCCCGGCCCACTTAACATGACACTTGGCATGGCACTTTGTTCCGTGTGGCACTTTTCTCCGTGAGCAAGAACCGGGTCCCGACACATCACATAGGCAAACCCTAATAATCTAGTAAAGATCTTGTTAGTCTGGCTTAGCACCAAATAAAATTTGAATTTGGTATGCTTTATGCTACTAGATCCTCATGGTGGTGCTAAGGTCGACTTTCATGGTATTAGAGACAAGCTAGAACATTAGGGTAACTTGTAGCGACGTTAGAAATCCGCCGTTTTTGTCACGCAAAAAGTGCCGATAAAAACAGTTTTCCAAAATGATATTTTGAGTTGTTTGCACACCCCGCGGGCTCACGGTTTGAACCGAGAAGCCGCGGGGTAGAGCGTACGCACCCCAGGTACACCCGGGGGGGACCGAATGGTTGGGCCCACTCCCCAAGACCACCACAAGGTGGTCTTGGCGGTGGGGACCCGAAACTGCCCCACCTTAGGCAGTTTCGGGTCTGCCTCACCCCTTGGCCACTTTGTGGTGGCCTCAGGGGTGGGATACCCCCTCTAAGCCCCCCATTCGATAGTTAATTTTGGGATCTTCGCCCCCGCCAAGATTCGGGCAGGTTTCGAGTTCATTTCGACTCCCGGATTGGCTTAAAACGATCGGTTTTGGAACTTTAGCTCACTGGATTTTCCGTGTTTTGGAAAAATTGGTTAAGTTTGCTAATTGCGTGCGGAGTTCTAATGTCGCAGTTACTTTACAAGCTTTGTGATGTGTGTGATAAAATTATTAGAATCCGGATTAATTACTTTTATGAAAACTAGTTAGTATATTGTAAACCTAGCCGTTTAGTCTCAATTGATTGATTGCCATGAAGTTTTGATTCGGATCAAAACTCCGTCGCAATTGCGTATTGTACGCGATCACTAAGTTGGGAATCTTGTTGAAATATTCGACAACCAATTGAAAAGAGTTTTCAATTTGAGACTAAAATGCAAGTTTTATAAGTTAAGCATGAAATTCAGAATATGAGATATTCCGGGTTTATGATGTCTAAGGATATTACGGATTCTAATTATTGTAGTTTTTCAATTTCTATTCTGCGACCGTAAGTGTAATATGTGCAGGGTTCCTAGGCACACTATAGAGGTCTCACAAGGCATCAACCATGCCAATTTCAAATTTTACGGTGCCGAGAAACCCTAGACTAGATCGTTGACTAGAAGTTTAGGCGATATATGAATCTAGTTAACAACATAACTAAAGATAAGAAGCTACAACCTTTGTAGATCCGGATATCCACTTCCTTGGCTCCATGTAGGCGTCCTCTCGCTGTCCATCTCGAATCCCGGACTCAATCGTCGGCTTGATCGGAGAGATGGGCGGACTAGGTCGTCGGCTTCGTGCCGAAGATGATCTACGTCGAGGCATCACAAGTTCAAGCTCCGACTTCACAAAGTTGTGAAACTTGTGAAGAAAACACCCAAAACAACTTGGCAAGAGGTAGAGGGTGAAGAAATAGGAGGTGGGTTCACTTTAGAATTGGATTCCTCACTTTAGATCTCAAGTTGCCATTGATGGCATCAAGCTTTCTATCTTGAAGAAGAAGATCAAGAAGAAGAAAGAATATGATAAGTGTTTTTCTAAAATGAAAAATAATCCAATACTTATCATAAGCTAACCATTGTAGAGTGTAGAGAATAGACCATGGTTACTTGGATGGGTTAGGGTTAAGCATGAAGACAAGAATGGTTAAGAAGTCAAAGCTTCATGAAGCTTCAACTAGAAACAAATAAAGCCACCATTCTTATCTAAATCATTTCCAAATAAATAAATGAACAAATAAATAAATAAATGAATATGCAAAACCCTAATTATCAAATTAACCATGGTTTAATCCTTTACACTTAACCACATGATCAAGTATCATCAAACATGATACAAATATGTGCACAAAAGTATATCACATATACTTCTTGCACATCAAGTGAGAAAATGCATTTAAAGTGAACCAATACTAGTTAATGCAAAGTAATATATCAAATATATAATTATACATTAAATCATTAAATCAACACTTGATTTAACGATCCGGTCATATCGCATATAACCGACTAGTATCCTATGTATCGGCTTATCGAATCAATTCTTGATTCGATATCTAGGTTATATCGAATATAACCAATCGATACATCCATCGCGGGAATGGAATACGGTATCACATACACGCATCATTCTCGGTCCTGCACATATCTCATATGCACTCCTATTTCGTTTCGCTTGAGCCAGGAAACCTCTGTGTAGGACTCTAAAGACTCGTCAATACGCCGGTAGCAGATGATGATCATATCAAGCACCCACAAGCCGCAAGCGGTCTGCTAAACGTAACGGCCATCCGGGTATTGAGCGATCAGAAGATCGACGAGCTAGCCCGCTCACACTCCTGTGAATCCAACCAGTAACACTTACCGTACAGTCCGGTCTGTTCGTCTGATATGTCGCATATCAAGTCTAGGGGTGGTATACGTCAGACCCCAATAACCGATAAGTCGTGCCGATGTGAGGCTCATAACGGGTCGAGAAACTACTGGTAACACTTACCAGCAAATCTCTGATCAGCCCTGGCCAGGAACTTCGCTGTTACGGCCAATCGAGCACAGCGCAACATCAACCCCAAATACCGGGAGAGACGAAACCCCTCCTATCGTTCATTGCATCCATGTGACTCGGGACTGTGCCTAAAGACCACCGTTTTGCACGCCCTCATGGACGTGGTAAGGTGGAGATCAAAGCACAGTGGGAATCACACAAGACTCTATGACGATCTCGGGTCTACAGACTAACCTGCACAAGTGTCACCTGAGAACGCCATCTGACGTGAGGTATAATACCATCTGGGAGTTCTCGGCGAGTCCGTCCAGTGTACCCAGTCTCCACTGAGCACCCGTATACCATCTCTGATGTCAAACACCAATGGATATGGGATCATCCATCGCCCATCTCATGGGTCGAGAAGCGTATACGCTAGTCTACACTGGTATATCGATGCCCCGTCTCGATACACCTACGACTAGGGACCTTGAAGGATGTACTTATGGACTACCATGTCCCCACTAGTATGATCTGCATCATAGTCCAGGTAGTCATGTACACATCCTAAGGGCTTTACCAACATGTAACTATAAGACAGTTTAAAGAGACAAGTGTACATGTTAAGATAAAGAGTAACCAGATAGCATACTATCATATCGAGCAAGAAAGTCATCTCTATATATGTCCAAGCATCCAATATAATATACATCATCTGTACAATACTGGCCTCTAGGGCATACATACAACTAACAATCTCCCACTTGCACTAGGGCCAGCTGCTGTAGTATCGCATACCGAGCATCCCGAAGAGTCTCTCAAACTGTATCTGGGGAATGGCCTTCGTGAGTGGATCCGCCGTGTTGTTCTTCGTGTCAACCCTCCTGACCTCGATCTCCCGGCGATCAACTATCTCCCGGATCAGGTGATACCGCCTCAGAATATGCCTGGATCGCTGATGGGACCTGGGTTCCTTGGCCAAAGCCACCGCTCCATTGTTATCACAATACAAAGGTATTGGATGCTCAATGGATGGAACCACTCCAAGTTCAGTAATGAACTTTTTGATCCAGACAGCCTCTTTGGCAGTATAGTTGGCAGCGATGTATTCAGCCTCCATCGTCGAGTCTGCCACGGTTTCCTGCTTGGAACTCTTCCAACTAACCGCCCCTCCGTAAAGGGTAAAGACAAATCCCGACTGCGACTTAGAGTCCTCCTTATCACTCTGGAAGCTCGAATCGGTAAAGGACTCCACTTGGAGTTCTCCATTACCATACACCAAGAGCATCTCTTTAGTCCTTCGTAAGTACTTGAGAATGCTCTTCACAGCTGTCCAGTGACTCTCTCCAGGATCAGCTTGATACCTGCTCACTTTACTTAGTGATTATGCTACATCGGGTCTGGTACATAGCATCGCATACATGATAGAGCCTACAGCCGAAGCATAGGGTATCCCTTGCATGCGAGCTCTCTCCAAATCAGTCTTGGGAGACATCTCTTTGGAGAGAGTGACTCCAGAGATCGTGGGCAAGATCCCACGCTTGGATTCTACCATACTAAACCTCTTTAGTATGGTGTCAATGTACCTGGATTGGGACAATCCCAATATCCGTTTGGATCTATCTCTATAGATCCTTATCCCCAATATGCAGGAGGCATCAACAAGATCTTTCATTGAGAATCTTTGTGATAAGAAGAGCTTGACCGATTGCAGCATAGGAATATCATTTCCTATCAAGAGTATGTCGTCCACGTACAATACGAGGAAGACAACCTTACTCTCTGCTACCTTCTTGTAGATACAAGGTTCATCTGGGTTTTTGACGAAATCAAACTCTTTGATAACGACGTCAAAGCAGATGTTCCAACTCCGCGATGCTTGCTTTAATCCATAAATGGATTTAAGCAGCTTGCACACCTTTCCGCTGCTCCCACTGTCTACGAAGCCCTCTGGCTGAGTCATGTACACGCACTCTTCTAAATCACCATTTAGAAAGGCGGTCTTAACATCCATTTGCCAGATTTTGTAATCATGGTATGCAGCGATGGCAAGCATGATCCGGATGGATTTAAGCATAGCCACTGGAGAAAAAGTTTCGTCATAGTCCACACCTGGTCTTTGACGAAAACCCTTTGCTACAAGTCTAGCTTTGAAAGTCTCCACTTTCCCATCTACACCAAGTTTTTTCTTGAAGATCCATTTTCTCCCAATGGGTTTTACCCCTTCAGGAGCAACTTCCAAAGTCCATACTTTGTTGGTGTACATGGATTCCATCTCGGACCGCATAGCATCCAGCCATTTCACCGAGTCCCTACTCGTGATGGCCTGCTCGAAGCTAGTTGGGTCATCCTCCTCCATGATGCAATCCTCGCTTCCACCATCCATGAGAAAACCGTAGTATCTCTCAGGTTGGCGAGGAACCCTACTAGATCGGCGGAGAGGCTGAGGTTCATTGGGAGCTGCTGAATCCTCTGGTTCCACTAAATCTTCAGTTTGAGTTTGTGTAGCCGGAATTTCTTCCAGTTCTACCATATCCCCACTAATTTCTTTTGCAAGAAATTCCTTTTCTAAAAAGGTGGCATGTCGAGAAACAAACACTTTTTGTTCCTCTGTATGGTAGAAAAGATATCTATGTGAATGTTTGGGATATCCCACAAACTTGCATAGAACTGACCGTGCCTCGAGCTTGTCCGGATTTTGCCTTTTGACATAGGCCGGGCAACCTCATATCTTAACTCGTTTAAGACATGGTCTCTTCCCACTCCATATCTCATATGGTGTGGTAGGTACAGATTTAGTTGGAACTTGATTCAATAGGTATGCTGCTGTTTCCAGCGCATATCCCCAGAAGGAAATAGGTAACTCAGCTGTGCTCATCATAGAGCGCACCATATCTAATAGGGTGCGGTTCCTCCGTTCTGATACACCATTGTGCTGTGGTGTATATGGAGGAGTCAGCTGAGAGAGAATCCCATTCTCTTTTAGGAAGTCCAGGAATTCATTGCTCAAGTATTCACCTCCTCGATCAGATCGGAGGATTTTAATACTTTTTCCGGTTTGGTTCTCAACTTCTTGTTTATATTCTCTAAATTTCTCAAAAGCTTCTGATTTTTGTTTCATCAGGAACACATACCCGAACCTAGAGAGATCGTCAGTGAATGTAATGAAGTATAAAGAACCATCCCTGGCATGTGTAGACATAGAACCGCATACATCACTATGTATCAGTCCTAAGAGTTCAGTAACTCTTTCTCCATGTCCTGTAAACGAAGTTTTGGTCATCTTGCCTTTGAGACATGACTGGCAAGTGTCATAAGATGAAAATTCAAACGGATTTAAATATCCATCCTTATGCAACTTAGCCAGTCGTGTCGCATTGATGTGACCCAGTCTACAATGCCACAAGAAGGATTCGTTCAGTTCTGAACTCTTCCTCTTGTGTGTGTTTGTTATGCTCAGAACTGTTGATTGATTTAGAACATAAATCCCATTGCACAACGTGCCTGATCCAACCAACTTTTGGTTACGGAAAATGTTCATAACATTGTCCTGTAATACAAAATTATATCCCTCTTTACTCAATAAAGAAACCGATATAATGTTGCATATCAGGTTCGTCATGTAATAGCATTCGTTTAGAACCAATGTATTACCAGTTGGTAATACAAGGTGATATTCCCCGAAAGTCTTAGCTGCAACAATTGCACCATTTCCAACTCTAATGTCTTTAACACCTTCTTCAAGTTCTCTACCTTTTCTAAGCCCATGTAACTGATTACATATATGGGATCCTGCCCCGGTATCTAATACCCAGGACGTAGGGCAAATGGAGAAACAGTTCTCTGTAACGAACACACCCGAAGAAAATGCATCATCATGTACTTTCTTCATTCGGGTGGCATGGGAATCCTGGTATTCCCCTATATCCTGTTCATTCCTATAACTCTTATAAGAAAGAACGGAACCAACGTTCCCCAGCACAGTATAACATGCGGGTTCGGTCAATACATCCAAATTATTATCTTTATTAGGGCATGAAATGGTCGCTACCTGGAGAGAGAGAGAAGAAAACACTTTAGCGTATGCTCGTGCAAGATCAGATTGGTTATTATCTTATCTAATCAGGATGGCTCCCACTGGTTTTTATCAAATCTTCCTTCAAACCCTAAAAGGAAAGACTAGCCGGGATTAATTACACACTACAAGTTCGCCAATCTTTCAGCCAGGCCAGTGTCGGTACTTTGAGGGAAGTCCCCCGTGCTTTCGCACGAACCTAATTAATGTAAACCTCGTTTTCCCAGAGGCGTAACCCCGTTGACACCTTTCTAGACACTTACTTGATCGGCTAATTGTAATGTGTAAAACTCTCCCAGGAGTAACTCTTACTCGCAGTGGGTATCGGGATCCAACTATCTCATAGAAGATATGCAATCTCATTGCAAATTTCAACACTTGAAATTCCCGATAATATTTTGCCCCTAGCGTCCTATGACCTTGACAAAGGCCAACAAATCATAGCATGCTAGCCAAGTTCAACCCGTCATTTCTTGATTGAATCAAACCCACCCGCACGGCCCTTGACAAAGGCCAACAAGGTCGTACGACTACCCTGAAACAATCTGCATCATATGCATAAGCAGATAATCACTATTCAGCTACCGCACACTACGCCTTGACAAAGGCCAACAAACGCCGCACGAATACTAAACAGTTCTTATCTGAAATGACGGAGGGCTACGACAGGTTTTTCTGAAAACCTATTGCGTAATGAACTTGATATCGTTGTAGGATCAAATGAAGTTTTAAAAATTGAGTGATTTTGAGGCTTTTCTAGTTTTGCTAAAGGGGTCACTTCCGGTGAAGGGATCGTCGGCCCTTTCCTCGTCGAATGAGGTGCGGGATATATCATATATATCACTGTGCAAAGCAGAAACTATAGAAGCAATCAAAAGTCAAACCGAGTGTGTAGCATCTGCCAGTTATTGCTAAAGGAGTCACTCCCGGTGAAGGGATCTCGGTCCTTTCCTCATCGAATAAGGTGCAGGGTATATCATATATATCACTGTGCAAAGCAAGAACTGTAGCTACCTGTTTTGTTTAAAATTTGATTCTACAACATCTTAGATTTCTTTTCTTTCATTAATCACATTAATGAAGTCCCATCATTTAAATACCTAAACATCACAGATAAATACGACGTACACTTATGCCATCCGCATTCGCCTCGATGTCCCCTCGTGCACCGTTAGGTTAGGTAACTAACGACAGAGCAGGGCAGGGCTAGCGCGGGTGTAAAACATAAGTAACGTCTATATAATATATCATATATACTATATACTGTATCTATCACAGAACAACACATGATCACATCACAGATATCGCAGCAGAAGAAACATATGAAATATTGGATATACTAGGACATCCGTGTTTTCAATATGAGCCAGTATAAAACACGGATTCCACGGTCGTGATGAATAGCCAATCCCACACCCCTAGACCCCTACGAGAGCGGCAAGCAACCCTGCCAATTCTAGGGTTAGGAGACCCGGACTCGACTCCTCGAGTTGGTCTCCCACTGAACCCCAGAACCCGATTACTTGTGCTCCCCTCCTTGGGTCTATCCTAATACGGAAAAGTAAATAATATACAAAAGGTGACATCTTCCGCAACCTGGAAGTGCCCCAATAAAAGAATATTACATACAAGTTTTTACATGAATGAAAAAGAAAAACACTCATCTCACATAAAAAAAACCTCGGCTATTCAAACACGACAATCCAATATAACATATCCAGCAACACATAACATCACATGTCATCAACGTAAGTAAATATGCGCATCCCAATTGTCGTTGACATATAGCAACGAAACCGGCGATATCACATATTACACTTACGGTCACAGAAAAGAAAGTGTAAAACTACAACAGATGGAATCCACAATCTCTTTAGACATCACATGCCTAATCAAATGAAATACTTAGACATCACATGCCTAACAGTTATAAACCCCGCATTTTAGTCTCATTATCGAAAACTCTTTTCAATATCAAATGAAACTAAATCGCTAGATTTATAACATTCATTCAGTTATCTCATAACTGTTTGTGAATTCCAATTATTGTATCCCATTCCGGATAAATAGAAAATATTAAACTTTCCGATCGAACATTCGAACACCCAAGTTTTCCCGAAACCGTCCAACACATGAAATAGGTTAAAAGACATTCACTTCATGTCTCAGTACCAACGGTCCAGCCGTAGAAGGGTCAAGCCAACGCCTCACATGTGGCACGCCGTACTGCCCCAAACCCGAAGGTTCGAAGGGCAGTTCAAGACGGTCACATAATCGAGTTAAGGTTTGTTGTCTTCTAGAGGGACCATCGCGTTACTTGCACTACTCAGAACGTCCTTAAACCACACAAAAATCCAACACTTGGATATTTTTTTTGGCAGGGGAAAAGTTGGGTATTTATATCCGGTCGGACTTTTTAACATATTCTAAAGTTATCCGGAAAAACACATAGACGAAGTTTAACAATCCGATCGAATCTACGATTCCCAATGCAACCCCAGAATACTCAACTCTTGAGTCAATTTAAAAATTCCCAGAAAACTCAGCATAATTAAATAGGAGTTACTGTGCAAACGAGGAGGGCTGACGTCATCATCAGGCCGCGGAACCGCCGCATAAGGCATGCTTATGCCGCGGTTCCGCCGCACTATGTACTGTTCATGTGAAAAAATTTGCACCGTAATTCTTAGAATTCCCTGCTGAATTTTTTAAGCATTTTTAATATGGAAAAATCCCAGATTTTAGAAAAAGTCCAGAGAGCATGTAAAAGTTAGGGTTTCGGGTTCGATCGGGTTTCAAACATCGTCTGAGCATCGCCTAAGGCTCTAGTTAGGCTCTGATACCACTGTAGGGTTCCTAGGCACACTATAGAGGTCTCACAAGGAATCAACCATGCCAATTTCAAATTTTACGGTGCCGAGAAACCCTAGACTAGATCGTTGACTAGAAGTTTAGGCGATATATGAATCTAGTTAACAACTTAACTAAAGATAAGAAGCTACAACCTTTGTAGATCCGGATATCCACTTCCTTGGCTCCACGTAGGCGTCCTCTCGCTGTCCATCTCGAATCCCAGACTCAATCGTCGGCTTGATCGGAGAGATGGGCGGACTAGGTCGTCGGCTTCGTGCCGAAGATGATCTACGTCGAGGCATCACAAGTTCAAGCTCCGACTTCACAAAGTTGTGAAACTTGTGAAGAAAACACCCAAAACAACTTGGCAAGAGGTAGAGGGTGAAGAAATAGGAGGTGGGTTCACTTTAGAATTGGATTCCTCACTTTAGATCTCAAGTTGCCATTGATGGCATCAAGCTTTCTATCTTGAAGAAGAAGATCAAGAAGAAGAAAGAATATGATAAGTGTTTTTCTAAAATGAAAAATAATCCAATACTTATCATAAGCTAACCATTGTAGAGTGTAGAGAATAGACCATGGTTACTTGGATGGGTTAGGGTTAAGCATGAAGACAAGAATGGTTAAGAAGTCAAAGCTTCATGAAGCTTCAACTAGAAACAAATAAAGCCACCATTCTTATCTAAATCATTTCCAAATAAATAAATGAACAAATAAATAAATAAATGAATATGCAAAACCCTAATTATCAAATTAACCATGGTTTAATCCTTTACACTTAACCACATGATCAAGTATCATCAAACATGATACAAATATGTGCACAAAAGTATATCACATATACTTCTTGCACATCAAGTGAGAAAATCCATTTAAAGTGAACCAATACTAGTTAATGCAAAGTAATATATCAAATATATAATTATACATTAAATCATTAAATCAACACTTGATTTAACGATCCGGTCATATCGCATATAACCGACTAGTATCCTATGTATCGGCTTATCGAATCAATTCTTGATTCGATATCTAGGTTATATCGAATATAACCAATCGATACATCCATCGCGGGAATGGAATACGGTATCACATACACGCATCATTCTCGGTCCTGCACATATCTCATATGCACTCCTATTTCGTTTCGCTTGAGCCAGGAAACCTCTGTGTAGGACTCTAAAGACTCGTTAATATGCCGGTAGCAGATGATGATCATATCAAGCACCCACAAGCCGCAAGCAGTCTGCTAAACGTAACGGCCATCCGGGTATTGAGCGATCAGAAGATCGACGAGCTAGCCCGCTCACACTCCTGTGAATCCAACCAGTAACACTTACCGTACAGTCCGGTCTGTTCGTCTGATATGTCGCATATCAAGTCTAGGGGTGGTATACGTCAGACCCCAATAACCGATAAGTCGTGCCGATGTGAGGCCCATAACGGGTCGAGAAACTACTGGTAACACTTACCAGCAAATCTCTGATCAGCCCTGGCCAGGGACTTCGCTGTTACGGCCAATCGAGCACAGCGCAACATCAACCCCCAATACCGGGAGAGACGAAACCCCTCCTATCGCTCATTGCCTCCATGTGACTCGGGACTGTGCCCAAAGACCACCGTTTTGCACGCCCTCATGGACGTGGTAAGGTGGAGATCAAAGCACAGTGGGAATCACACAAGACTCTATGACGATCTCGGGTCTACAGACTAACCTGCACAAGTGTCACCTGAGAACTGCCATCTGACGTGAGGTATAATACCATCTGGGAGTTCTCGGCGAGTCCGTCCAGTGTACCCAGTCTCCTCTGAGCACCCGTATACCATCTCTGATGTCAAACACCAATGAATATGGGATCATCCATCGCCCATCTCATGGGTCGAGAAGCGTATACGCTAGTCTACACTGGTATATCGATGCCCCGTCTCGATACACCTACGACTAGGGACCTTGAAGGATATACTTATGGACTACCATGTCCCCACTAGTATGATCTGCATCATAGTCCAGGTAGTCAAGTACACATCCTAAGGGCTTTACCAACATGTAACTATAAGACAGTTTAAAGAGACAAGTGTACATGTTAAGATAAAGAGTAACCAGATAGCATACTATCATATCGAGCAAGAAAGTCATCTCTATATATGTCCAAGCATCCAATATAATATACATCATCTGTACAATACTGGCCTCTAGGGCATACATACAACTAACAATATGTGGGGTATCCCGATCTGGTTGCTATATGTCAACGAGTTTCGGGATACACATATTTACTTATGTTGATGATATGAGATGTTATATGTTGCTGTTGATATGGTTTGTTGGATCGTCGTGAAAGAATAACCGGGGGGTTCTATGTGAGATGGGAGTTTTTGTTTTCATTCATGTAAAATCTGTATGTAATATTCTTTTATTGAGGCACTTCCGGGTTGAGGATGATGTCACCACTGTTGTATATTATTTATTTTTCTGCATTAGGATAGACCCAAGGCGGGGAGCACAAGTAATCGGGTTCTAGAGTCCAGTAGGAGACCATATCAAGGAGTTGAGACTGGGTCTCCTAACTCTAGAATTGGCAGGGTTACTTGTCGCTCTCTTAGGGGTCTAGGGATGTGGGTTTGGCTATTCATCACGACTGTGGAATCCGTGTTTTACATTATTGGCTAAATTTAAAACACGGACATCCTGGTATATCCAATATTTCATA
This sequence comes from Agapanthus africanus, assembly GCA_030015575.1. Taxonomy (NCBI): domain Eukaryota; kingdom Viridiplantae; phylum Streptophyta; class Magnoliopsida; order Asparagales; family Amaryllidaceae; genus Agapanthus; species Agapanthus africanus. Next base: position 748,847,253 of record CM057340.1, on the reverse strand, counting down.
TGTTGCTTCTGCTTGATTCTGTGATGTTGATCATATAACTGCGTGAAACGAATGTACTATTATATATATCATATATAATAAACGTTGTTTATGTTTTGCACTCGTGCTAGTCCAGCCCCCGCTCTGCCGGTAGTTAAGTAACCTAACGGTGCATGACGGGGTCCCGTGGCGAATGCGGATGGCATAAACGTACGTTCTATTTTCGTTTTATTTTTCTGTAATGTTTAGGAAACATTAATTGATGGAACTTCATTAATGAGATTAATGAAAAGAAAAAAACCAAAAGAAGTTGTAGAATCAAATTTTCAAAAAGGGTAGCTTTAGTTCTTACTTTGCATAGTGGTATTCCTTGATAAATATCCAGCAGCTCATTCGATGAGGAAAGAGCCGAGATCCCATCACCAGGAGTGACCTCTTTAGCGAAACTAGCAAATTCTACAACCAACTCGGTTTTGTCTTTTGATTGCTTCTCTAGTTCTTACTTTGCATAGTGGTATTCATGAATATCCAGCACTTCATTCGATGAGGAAAGAGCCGAGATCCCTTCACCGGAAGTGACCTCTTTAGCAAAACTAGCAAAATCCTCAAAAACACTCCTTTTAAAAAACATTAGATTCTACAACGATATAAAGTTCATTACGCTCATGGTTTTTTTAAAAACCTGCGTAGCCCTCCGTTATTTCAGATAAGTACTATTTAGTATTCGTGCTACGTTTGTTGACCTTAGTAATGGCGTAGTGTGCGGTAACTAATTAGTTCTTGTCTGCGGCATGAGATGCGATTGTATTAGGGTAGTCGTGCGGCTTTGTTGATCTTAGCCTAGGGTCACATGGGTGGGTTTAATTCAATCAAGAAATGACGGGTTGAACTTGGCTAGCACTTATGATTTGTTGACCATAGCCAAGGTCATAAGTTGCTAGGGGTAAAAACTATTATCGAGAATTTCAAGTGTTAAAATTTGCAATGAGATTGCATACCTTCTATGTGATAGTTGGATCCCGATACCCACTGCGAGTAAGAGTTACTCCTGGGAGAATTTTTCACTTTACAATTAGCCGATCAAGTAGGTGTCTAGAAAGGTGTTAATGGGGTTAAGCCTATGGGAAAACGAGGTTTATTTTAATTAGATCTATGCGAAAGCACGGGGAACCTCTCTCGGAGTATCGATACCTGCCTAGCCGAACGATTGGCAAACCTGTAGGGTGTAATTAATCCCGGCTAATCTTACCTTTTAGGGTTTGAAGGAAGATTTGATAAAAAACAGTGGGAGCCATCCTGATTAGATAAGATAATAACCAATCTAATCATACAAAGAGCGCACGCTAACGCGTTTCCATCTCTTTCTCTCTCCAGGCAGCAACCAATGTCACACCTTAATCAAGATAATAAAATGGATGTATTGACCGAACCCTCCTTTTATACAGGGCTAGGGAACGTTGGTCCCACTCCATCTTATGAGTGTCATAAGTCTGAGTAAGGGATAGGGGAATATCAGGATTCCCGCACCACCCGTACGAAGAAACGACATGTTGATGGATCTTCTTCGGGTGTGTTCGTTACTAAGAACTGTTAGTGATATATGCTCTAGAGGCCATTATTGTATCATACTGGATTATATATTACTTAATGGGAGCTTAGGATATACATGGATATAGTAACAGTCTTGCTCGAAATGATAGTATGCTACCTGGTTTGTCTCTACCTCAATGTGTGCATGTGTTTTCTTAGTATATCGCTTATACATATTGGTAGAGCCCTTAGGATCTTTGCTTGATTACCATCGTTGTGTTGGAAATCACACTAGTGGGGGCTGGGTAGTTTATAAGCACATCCTATACAGGCCCCTAGTCGTAGGATTATCGAGACGGGGGATCGATACTCCACAGTAGACTAGTGTATATGCTTCTCATCCCAGCAAGGGAGATGGTATGTCCCACAGCCATCAATATGTCGTACTGGAGATAGTATGCAGGTGCTCATTAGGTTATGAGTACAATGGACAGGACTCGTCGGGAACTGTTGGTGGGTATTATACCTATCGTCGGGTAGGAGTTCCCAGGTGACATGAGTACAGCTTAGCCCGTCGACTTGACACTGCTACTTCGCCTCGAATGTGTTCCCACTGTACTTTGATTACTACCCTACCACGGCTTAAAGGAGTCGTGCAAACAGGTAGTAGTTGGGTGCAGTCCCGAAGCACTTGGAGGCAGTGGCGGTTAGATATGATTCGTCTCTCCCGGTATTGGGGGTTGATATCGCGCTGTGTTCGGAAGGCCATTACACAAAGTCCTTGGCCAAAGCAAGCAAGATTTACTGGTAGGTACTCCAGTAGTTTCTCAGGATGTTTTGGGCTATACCCCGACACGAGTTATTGCACTATTAGGGGTCTGACGATTACCGCCCCTAGGACCGATATGTGATACTCTTAGACGAACAGACATGACTGTATAGAGATTGTCACATACAGGCTCAGTAGGAGTTCGAATGAGTTAGTTCATCGGCCTTCTTATCGATAGTTACCTGGATAGCCGTTACGTGCAGCTAGTACCGCTTGCAGCTTGTGGTTAAACCAACTGCCAGCGTAGTGTTGAGTCTTTAGAATCCCACATAGAGACTTTCCCTGCACCGGGCAAAAGGTGTAGAGGTCGTATGGTTTTACGGCAGGGCTTTGATCACGTGCGTGCACATGTGCAAATATAATGATCGGGCGGATAATACTAGTGGGCATTGGTTTAAGCTGGATCCTAGTATTATATTGATGGATTATTTTCGTCTTTTTGTATTCGTGTTCTTCGGAATACGGATGTGGGTATGTATATACGGATGAGGGGCATTCTCGTAATTTGTTGGGAAAGCTTCTAGAAGGTCAAACCTCATTAGGGTTTCTTTTCTTTATGATTAAAGATTAAACCCAAATGAGGTGGAGGAAATGAGGTGGACTTGACAAAAATTCAAGCATGACTCACTAGTTAGATATTTTTTTCTAGTATGCTTGATATTTTGAGGAGATATTTTATCCCCTCAATAATTATCTAGCATGCTTGAATATTCTATTTTTGAGCCTAGGGTTTTCTTTAGTTGCTTTCACACCTTCATCTTCCTCAAGTGACCTTCTTCATCCTCAAAACCCAAATCTTCTCATGTGTTGAGAATCCTAGGGTTCCAAGAGACAAATCACTTGATTGATGTTTTATTTTCGTATTCCTTAAATTTAAATTTACCGAAATCAAGACGGTGTCACTTGGTAGCTAGCCGGTTGAGTAAGGGTCGATCCACAGGGAGATGGTGTCCTTTTCTTTATGTTCTAACGACTTAAGTCCTAACTTTGGTAGGTTTTGTTTTAAGATCTAAGAATGAGAATAAATTTATATAAAGGCTTGCTAGGGTAAGGATTAGGTTAGTTCGAAATAGGGATTCTTTTCATTTCTTTCAATGCCCTAGTTAAGAATATAGGTGTTAGGGTAATAGTCAACAACGGGGATTAGCACGACTAGGAAGAAACTTAGTTTCTTCCTTTTGGTCCTTATCCGTCCGTTCTTGGCTCTTAGCCCCAACCTCCGGTTAATTCAACCATAACCGGTCTAACTAGAGAATCACCGCTATCATGTAGGATAGGGTACCGTAGTGAGCGGATTATGGTTGATTTAAAGAGAGTCCTTAATTAAAATTATTTGGGCAAAGAAAAGAGTGAGAGATTTCCTTCTCTCAAACCTTCCATTTCCTATCCCTAACAAGTGAGAAATTACTCACTCATTAGGAAGATAACAATAAAATTCATTTTTTTATTTTAATAGATGAACTAAATTGCAGATAATAAAAGAACGGATAAAAAATTGCAGAAATTAAAATTCAGATAAAAAGAATGCGAGATAAAAAAATTACTTTATTGATGACCTCTCAACAATGCATTACAATTGGAATTAAAATTTAGATCTAAGAATTAAAAAGAGGCACCCTGAAAGAGGTACCCTTTATTTGGCTTTGAGCTCTCCTATTTATAGATAGAAAAAACCCTAGATTACATTCTGATCCATACATGAATTTACCAAACTACCCTAAGAAAGCCGGGTCAAAGCACCGACACCTCCACCGACACGTGCACCACACGGCCGCGGTTCCACGGCAGAATAGCCTGTTTGGCCGCGGTTCCGCGGCCAATTGGTGGAGTCTTGGGTCCATCTCTTCAGGGTTGCTTTTACCTTCTGTTTTCTTCACTTGGTTCCTCAGAATCTCTTCTATTTTCTTCCAGGTTTCCAACAGTGCAGAATGATGTGGACTTTTGTCTTGAGCTTCGGGTTGAAGTCTTGAATCTTGTGCTGCCCTTATGCTTTGTGCTTTGAACTGTCTAATGATTTTCATTTGTTCCTTGAACTGGTAGGCGGCATCATATGGATTCATCTATTGTTGGTCGTAGTCTCACATTTGTAGCGACTTTTCATGAATTTCACTGTAACGATCTGAGAACCTGTAACCTGCAACTATTTAGCAGACATGGATCAAAAGCACCTATTTATATGTAATGTGATTAAGAATGGACGATATAATAATACAAAATTCTGATATGAACAAATACCCCAAACTTATCTTTTGCTCGTCCCGAGCAAAACCAATTTTTATTCTAAAAAATTCCTAACCTCACTTTCGCAGGGAACGCGATTGCACTGAGCTCGTGCAATAAGCCGTTAAATCTCTAAGTATCCCTCGTAGGAGGAGTGTTGTCTCCTGAGGGTTTTCAGCGGATACTACCCACAAAATCCGATCAATTTGGCCGTTGACTCTAATTCTTCAATTCAGTATTCTAGTAAGAAATTCTATCATCTTCAACTTAGAAATTATCAACCCATATTTTTCACCCTTCCTTTTCATTTAACTTAAGATCATATACGTTTTGCAACTTTATTAAGCTTTCAATATCTTTTGAATTTCCCTTCTAAGGTGCAATCTCAACTTAGGAATTTTTATCATCTCTACTGAAGGTATAAGCCCTATCTTTCATTCCTATCTCTTATCCAAATTCCAATTATATACCCCTACGTGTGTGTAATTATCACCCCTACACTTGGAAATTCAATTCAACCTATCATACTCTTGTCCATTTTCTCAAATACTTTTAGTTGGTGAATTTTAGATGAAATTGCTCACACATTCTTCATGCGGCCGTTAATACTTCTTGAGATACTAAACGACCGATTACAAAATGTGCTTGCGCATTTAGGCGTAATTCCTCGTCTTGCAACACCTAAGGCTTAGCAGTGACTCCCCAAACCAGTTGGTCTAAGGCACTAGGTGATAAAGCACCATCGCTATATTTTTTATTTATGCTGCCTTAAGAAATTACAAAACCGGTGTTCATTTTTTTTATCTCTTTATTTAACACTTATACTTTTATTTTATTTTCCTTCATACTAAGGATTTTAGACAAGAGCATTTCAAGGTATCCTCTACTATCCCAAGTTTCAAGATGTGTGTGAGTGTGTAAAGTAGAGTATATACTTTCAGAATTTAGACTCAAGCTTCAGAATTATTTTTCAGACTTACACTTCAAATAAAAATTTCAATACTCTTCCCTTATTTTGACTTAGCCCAAGAACTGAACTCAAAATTTGTCTATTTCTAAATAAACTGCAAGGACGCATATTTTCTACAGTTAAACTTTATGAAAGATTATTTTTAGGGTTTTTAATTTACTATGTTTAGGATCTAGTTTTTCCTAACCAGTGAACCGTCATGTTGAACTTAAGTCAAATATGGCCAAAATTGAACTTTTCAATTTTTATTTTTTAATTTTTTGATTTTTATGGGTTTTAAAATAAGTATGCAAATGCAAAAATATACATATAAATGCGAAGGAAGAAAGCTTATCGAGCACACCCCCAAACTTAAACTTGACAGTGCCCTCACTGTCAGGCTACACCAAGAGGGTCAAAATTGCCGGTACTCCTCTATTTGTTTATTTATTTTTATTTTTATTTTATTTTATTTAAATTTTTTAACAGAAAAAGAAAACAAAATATATATACACAAAAAGGTCACCCCCAAACTTAAATGAAACAGTGTTTCCACTGTTGCCATTTTTTTTAAATCTCATAAACCTGTAAACTTGGGAGGAAAAATTTATTAACGGGGACATGAAATATGATTGTGAAAATCTCCCCCAAACTTATTTTTTACCACTTTGAGTTAAAAAATTATTTTTAAGAGCCAAAATATACCCTCCCAAACTTAAGTTAAATAATGTTAAGCTTTTAAAGAGGGGGGGGTCAAAGTTACCGGTCAATGCCAAACTTTGCAAAGACTAAAAGTCAACACCAACCATTCGAAGAATTTATCAGTGAAACGTACTGGTTGGTGGAAGAACATGTTGTATGGAGCCAGGAAGAAGTGGGGAAGAGATAAGTGGTGTAAAAGAAAAGGTTTACGTCTCGATTTGTAGAGATGAAACAATAATGGTGAACGAAAACGAGAATGTGGATGATTAGGAATGGAAAGAATGGTCACATTCTTTTATGGGATAAGAAGAAATGGTGGCGGTTCGACTTCTTCAGGTGGAGGTTGATTAATCACAAAATCCGTGTCGTTTAGGAATGCGGATTTGTCGGCGAAAATATCTTCGAAACTTTCATTGATGGTCCAATTGAACGTTTCAATGTCAATAAGTGTCGCGCCAGAATTCAACACACTTGATTTTTCAAAAATTACGGAGGTAGGAAACTCGTGAAGCTCATCTACCTTATTCTCAAAAGAGTCTAAATTAAGTTGTTTTTCTAGAATTATCGAACTCAAAATATCGGATTGTGATTCATTAACACTCGCTATCATTAAAAGAAGATTAGAAGAAGAACCAGAGAAAGTGAGAGAAAGAAGTGGAATACAAACTTGAGGGTAGAAATGGAGTGTATAAATTAGCACAATTTGTAATGACCGATGTGTAAAAAGCGATTGTGCTAATCTATCAACCCACTGAGAAATGAGGTCAAATCCCTCAAGTTTCGTGAGAAAACATAGGTACGTCGAACTTGGTAAACCAAATATTGAAAATGAAAATGTAACTGTTTCTTGCAAGGTCGGAGTGAGGATGGAGGGAAGTGATTGAGGAAGGGTATCGTTAAAGATTCAGGAGGGTGTGCACAGTCAATGAAGGGGATAGAATGAATTGGAAAATCCAACTCCTCAAGTAAAACTGCTTCATCCTCAATAATTTCCTCAATACTCTCCTCAAAATTTACCTTATCCATGCAATTCTCATCAAAATCAAGACACATATGAAGTTCGGGAGAAACATTTAATGACTCGCGATGATGAATTAGAGAGAGAAACTCATCCAAATCTGTGGTTTCATCATCCAAAATATTCCAAGCGTCAATATCCTCGATCAAGTGAAAATTAAATTTCTCAGACACCTCATCAAAAGCATGGATATCAATCAATTCAGGTTCTAAGATGGAGGTGTAGAGGTCAAAAGGATTGGTGATGGTTTCACTTGAAAGGGACCCTTCACAATCAAGTAAATCAAACACTACAAAATCGCACAACTCATTAAGCGTTCTATCTTCAACTGGTGAATCATTTGGGACACTTGATAGACATTCAAAACCGGAGTTGTGGGATTCAATTAGGGACTGGTAGGTTTGACTTGGAGGGGTGTACAGCTCACTTTTTCCACTCAAATTCTCAACCTGTCCAACAGCCTCATCATACACTGGAAAATTTGGAGCTAGTTGGAAACCAGCTACCGGGTCACTAGGTTGTATGAGGGCGGCCATGGATGCATTCAAATCCATCATCTGTTGGCATGATGCTACCCTAAAGTCTTCCAACGCCTATTCTAGACTAGACATGGGTTGTGAAGGAGTTTCAGTAAAAGATTCAAAGTTGTTTGGATACTGAAAACTCCCAAATGGCTCTGTAGAAGCAATGTCTAGGGAAGGTGCGAAAGTCGGGTAGGACTGGTAGGAATTGAATGGTTGGACATGAGTAGGATCAACATTTGGATAAGAAGATGAATGGAATTGTTGATCCAAAGAATTCACAGTAGTGAAAGATCGGTTACGAGATTGTTCAATATGTTCAGCAATAGATATAGGTTTTGGAGTTACAACTGGACTCTTAAAAGGGGTATCAATATGAGAAGGGATGAATGTTTGAAACGGTTGATACGAAGTGGATTGCTGAGTCCAATTGTTTTTCCTAGAGGCGTCTATTCGATCTTTCAAAGAGATTTTCGGCATGGAGGGGTCGTTCGAAATTCGACCAAAACAAGAACCATACGAAGTAATGTCTGGTTGTGGGTACCAAAGTTCAGCAAGAGTTTTGCGAGGTGGGGTACCCATGATGTGATGAGAGAAAGGAGAAGAAAAAGAATGTGATTTTTTTTAATTTTTTAATTTTTTTTATATTTTTAAAAAAATTGTTTGTTTTTGGATTTTTGAAATTTTTGAAAGTTTTTTTTATAAAATTTTTTTGCAAGAATGTATACGGACTTACTTCAAACAATCACAGTTAAAACATGCACAATCAAACCTAGAGCTATGGTCTTCTAAGTCCACTAGACTGCTCCTAACTGTTCCAAAGTGACAAGTTGTGAGATATCCCTCAAATCGCCTCTTCACCGCCAATTGTGGCCAGGTAAACACAAATGAAGAAAGGAGGGTTCCGCTCACGAATCACTGTGAGACGGGCCTTTTAAAATTACCTTTCTCACTTGTCTAGCCTAGGCACCACAAAGTCAGGTTTAGATAAACGAATGAATGCCCACAACCTTTCTCTGTCCTAATGAGCACGACAGTCCTTAATTGGCTGAGTCTATATATTTTTTAATTAACTCAAGGGTGATGCATATACTTTTTAGTGATTTTTGGGGTCTTAGGAAGGGTAATGAATTCCCCACCCAATCTTGATTGGTGTTATAGCCCCTATGATTCCGTATTAATTATGCAAAGCAGTAACACACCAATTTTTTTTTATTTGCGGCGCAAAGAATCCTGCACAAAAACAATTATTGGATAGGAGAAAGAGAATCTGTGTAAAGAAACCTGCAGGAAAAATATTTCAGTGGAGTTCAGAGGAGAGGAAAGGAGAAAAGAGATACTTACAGATAAAATTGGGTGTTGATGTCACCATTTGACCGCGGTTCCGCGGTCAAACCCTTGCTTCTGCCATGTTTCCGCGGTAGATCAGAGAGTTTGAATCTTCTGACTTTGTCTCTGTGCTGAGTTGGTTTTCCTCTACCTGTTCAGATCTCATGTATCTGGATTTGTTCACTGAGTTTGCTCCAAGCCTGCACACTTGCACAAAAACCTTTCAAAAATAACAAGATGATTTTTATTTTTTTTATTTTTATTTTTATTTTTTTTAAAAAAAATTTCAATTTTTTCAATTTTTAATTTTTTTAATTAACCCGAAATTACACAAAGAAAGAGACTACCGTCTTCCCGGCAACGGCGCCATTTGATTGATGTTTTATTTGCGTATTCCTTAAATTTAAATTTACCGCAATCAAGATGGTGTCGCTTGGTAGTTAGCCGGTTGAGTACGGGTCGATCCATATGGAGATGGTGTCATTTTCTTTATGTTCTAACGAGTTAAGACCTAACTTTGGTAGGTTTTGTTTTATGATCTAAGAATGAGAATAATTTGATATAAAGGCTTGCTAGGATTAGGTTAGTTCGAAATAGAGATTTGATCAGTCAAAAATATTGCATCTTTTAACCGGCAATTTCCCTATCATTTGCACTCATTTAGAAGTGTTCGGTATTCATATTTCACATATTAGCAAATCAGTCGTTAAATATCAGATTTCATGTGTTAGACCTTTAAACCGGCACTTTAAGGGAAATTGACCGCATTTCATGGCACGCATCATCTCTGTATTTGCGCAACACTTGTGTCGAGATTTGTGCAGGAAATTGCAGGAGCAAAGTCAAAAGAAGCTGATCAAAAATACACCAACTCCATGTTTTCAGATCTGGTAGCAATTCAGAAGGAAATATACAAATCAACATATCAAAGAAAGGCCCACAAGTTAGCCCAAATCATCACCAAAAGTTGCAAGCCTTAAAGCCTCTAAAGCGCCGCGGAACTGCGGCGGGAGCCGGCTTGCGCCGCGGTTCCACGGCGGTTTAGTCAGATCATCCTGCCATTTTTAGTGCGTTATTCTTATCTCAGTGGCCACAGCTCAGAATGATATGTCAAATTCCAGAATTCTCTCGAAGCTTCTGCCAGATCAGCAAAGATCATTAAGCATGCTAATCCTAATTAAGCTCCTAACTAACCTCTTCTAGAAGCTCCCTCCTAACTAATCACATCTAGAAGCTTCTCCTCAACAACCTTTTGGAGGGAAATTCAAATTTCATCTAACAAACTTTTGGAGGGAAACTTAAAATTCAAATCCTAAATCTAGGGTTTTGATGGCTATAAATAGGAACCTAGATCTAAGGGTTGAGGTTGTTCATAAATAGTTCATTAGTTCCTTAATCTTTACCTCTTTCTTCATCTTCTTCCATAAGTCTAGTGACAAGGCTTGTGCGAAACCCTAACTTTAATTCCACTCCAAATTCAAGATCCCGAGTACCAATCAAGCAAGAAGCCCTTCAACCTTTTATGAGCGGAGCCGATCTTCAATCGGGCAAGTGATCCAAGCCGATCCGTGACTCACGGAGACGAGCGAAGCCAAATCGACGATCGAGTTCTTCCTCTTGTAGTTCTTGAGCGAATGTAATGAAATTGTTGATATAAATAAAATGTGAAATTCTTTAATCTTGCTTTCTTTAAATTCTTGCATCATGATTTGATCTCAATTTGTAATTGTAGTTCTTGTTGTGATGTTTGAGTAAAACTCCGCTCGTAAAGGAGTCGAGACGATCAATAGAATGATGATGTAACAAATCTTAATACGATTCTTGAGTCCTATGAGCTTTGTAAACCCTAGCAAGTTCAAGAATCGATGACCTAGTTTCGTTGCGATGCTTTCTTGATTGTGATCGCTCGAAATTAGGGATCTACGATCGTTTCTTGAATTTGCTAGAGGCTAGAATGTGAATGATATCGACGAAAGAATAAGGGATAAGATGAAACCCTAGTTTCATAAAAAAATCCCTAATTCTCGATCGATCATCATCGATCTAGTATCAATTCATCGAAGGATAAGAATATGTCATCGTAAGATTACATCACATCTATAGATCCGATCGATTCCTACGAGCCTCATTTCGATTCTTGATATTTGGTTGGAAAAATCATCAAACTATCAATTCTTGATTCTATCTTTTTCTTGTTATTAGATCTAGATTTTCTAATTCTTGAACTTCAAATACAAATCTTGAATTGTTTGTTTTCTTTTTCTTTAAAGTTTCAATTCACCTAATTCAAAAGACGAACGATTACACTTTCCATGTGGACGATCCGCACTCACTTACAATCTACATCCGACACCGTAGTTGATTGCGGTCAAATAATTTTTGGTTGTGATTTCTTTACAATTTTCCAAATACTACACAAACAAGAATTTCTTAACAATCAGGATTCTTCTCACTTCTTTCAATACCCTAGTTAAGAATATAGGTGTTAGGGTAATAGTCAACAACGGGGATTAGAACGACTAGGAAGAAACTTAGTTTCTTCTTTTTGGTCCTTGTCCGTCCGTTCTTGGCTCTTAGCCCTAACCTCCAGTTAATTCAACCATAACCGGTCTAACTAGGGAATCACCGCTATCATGTAGGATAGGGTGCCGTAATAAGCAGATTATGGTTGATTTAAAGAGAGTCCTTAATTAAAATTATTTGGGTAAAGAAAGGAGTGAGAGATTTCCTTCTCTCAAACCTTCCCTCTCATATCCCTAACAAGTGAGGAATTACTCACTCATTAAGAAGATAACAATAAAATTCATTTTTTTTATTTTAATAGATGAACTAAATTGCAGATAATAAAAGAACAGATAAAAAATTGCAGGAATTAAAATTCAGATAAAAAGAATGCGAGATAAAAAAAAATAAAACTTACTTTATTGATGACCTCTCAACAATGCATTACAATTGGAATTAAAATTTAGACCTAAGAATTAAAAAGAGGCATGCCCCAAAAGAGGCACCATGAAAGAGGCACCCTCTATTTGGCTTTGAGCTCTTCTATTTACAGATAGAAAAAACCCTAGGTTACATTCTGATCCATACATGAATTTACCAAACTACCCTAAGAAAGCCGGGTCAAAACACCGACACCTCCACCGACACGTGCACCACACGGCCACGGTTCCGCGGTAGAATAGCCTGTTTGGCCGCGGTTCCGTGGCCAATTGGTGGAGTCTTGGGTCCATCTCTTCAGGGTTGCTTCATGTTGCTTTTACCTTCTGTTTTCTTCATTTGGTTTCTCAGAATCTCTTCTATTTTCTTTCATATTTCTAATAGTGCAGAATGATGTGGACTTTTGCCTTGAGCTTCGCGTTGAAATCTTGAATCTTGTGCTGCCCTTGTGCTTTGTGCTTTGAACTGTCTAATGATTTTCATTTGTTCCTTGAACTGGTAGGCGGCATCATACGGATTCATCTATTGTTGGTCGTAGTCTCACATTTGTAGCGACTTTTCATGAATTTCACTGTAACGATCTGAGAACCTGTAACCTGCAACTATTTAGTAGACATGGATCAAAAGCACCTATTTATATATAATGTGATTAAGAATGGGCGATATAATAATGCAAAATTCTGATATGAATAGCACTCTATCTTCACACTCTACACCCTCTAGAACTTCTAGTTTAGCGAACTAGAAACCGTAGTTACCTCGGATTTGAGGTAAGAGCTCGGACTATAGACTCTCGGGTGGATCGTCTTTGACTCGAGGAGGCCATTGAGGTTGCTACGATCCGTTACGATCCTTGGAGTCGACGACGAGTGGAGGACAATAATGAAGACCCGAAGGACTTGTATCGTGAGGTATAAGTTCTATCTTTTTTGTTTACATCATACCCTAGTTAGCTAGTTAGGGTTTAGACATGATCCGTGAGCTCGAGTCCGTGTTGCGATACTTCGAAAGATCGTTTTTCACATATTCCGCCTTCCCGCGACCCCATGGGGTGCGTGACATGGACTTACAGTGGTATCAGAGCCTACTAAACCCTTACTAGCTTATTAGCAACTTATTAGAACTTCGATCGTTGGAAAACATGAAAACAAAACTCCAAATCCTTAAAGTTTCTATCGAATTTTAAAACTGCTCTAAAAATTATTTCAGAGGCATGAAAATTCACTGCAGGGAATTCTAAGAACACTATCCCTAACTTGGCTAGACTACCACGGAACCACGGCGAATCGGTGCGATTCGCCGCCGTTCCGCGGCCAAGTCAACACCGAGTCAACTCATTTTTCCACAGTTTGTCTTATTTTGGGTGTTCTGTCTTCTTGGATATTTGGTTTCTACCCAAGATATTTTGAGTGCTGGTTTGCATTTGGGGTAGACACGGAAAATAATTTTCGATCGAAATTCTAAGTTATTTTCTAATCGGATTTTATCTGTGTTGTTATATGTGTTGAACGTCTGTTAATCGTTATACGTCGATTAGTGGGGGTTGCACATATCTGTGATTTGTGATGTTGGTTTGTGTATATGAACTTGTTGGATCGTCGTGGATGAATAGCCGGGGTTGTGAGATAAGAGTTTTCTTTATCTTTCATTCGATGTAAATTGTAAAATGATGTAATATTCTTTTGCTCGGCACATCCGGGTCGAGGTTGTAGCCACCGTTGTATTATTATATTTTACTGTTTTTTGCTCCTAGGATAGACCCAAGGTGGGGTGCACAAACTACCGGGTACTTTGAAGTGCCGAGTGGCCTACTCACTTTGCTGAGGGAGGTTGCTTCACTTCAGGTATTTGGCGGGTAGTTTGCCGCACCCGTAGGGGTCTGGGGTGGGGTTTGGCTATTCATCACGACCGTGAAATCTATCTTTCGTCACAGCCTTAAACGAAATGCGGAATTCCTAGTATATCTAATATGTTCATCTATGATCTTGCATCAGACGAATGTATATATCTATATATGATATCTAGTAGGCGTTGCTTATGTTTTGCATCCGCGCTAGTCTAGCCCCCGCTCTGGTGTTAGTTAAGTAACTTAACGGTGTTAGACGGGGCCTAGTGGCATAAGTGGACGTGGTATTTTCATCCTTTTCTGTGATGATAAGTGTAAATGATGGGACTGCATTACATTAATGCAAAGCAAACAAACCAAAGCTGAATCGTTGGAACAAATTTTAAAACCACTCGGTTATTTTAAAACATGAGACTTTTAAATGCGGAGCCTAAACCACCCCTTTTAAAAGTTATCAGGTTCCTTCGATTATATCAAGTTCACTACGTTCACGGTTTCGCCAAAACCATTCATAGCCCTCCATCATTTCAGTTGAATATTCAGTAGTATTCAAGCTGTGTATTTTGACCTTCGCCAAGGCATAGTGTTTGGTAGCTGCTGGATATTTATCTGTAGTATAGATAGATGCGTTGGTTTTGGACAATCGTACTACTATTTTGGCCTTCGTCAAGGGTGTGTATGGGTGGGTTCAAATTAACCTGGACAATAACGGGTAGAACTTGACATGTGACTTATGATATGTTGGCCTTCGTCAAAGTCATAAGAGCATGGGGCAAAAATCCACATCGGAAGTTTCTAAAGAAACTGAAACTTGCTAGTGCTCCATACCATTTGGAGTGTGATAATTTTGGTAGGATTCCTTAAGGATTATTACACAATGATATTTGGATCCCGATCCTACTATGAGTATCAGCTACTCCTCGCGAGATTCTTCACTTAACGATCAATGCTATAAACCAAGTAGGCGTCTAGAATAGTATTAGCGGGGTTACGGCTCCAGGGAAAAGAGATTATTTAATTAAGGAATTTCATGACAGCGTCGTAAAACTTCCCTCGAAGTACCAACACTAGCCTGGTTGAACGGTTAATCAAGTATTGTATGGTAAGATTAATCCTGACTAATTCTTCTTTTATGGTTTGAGGAAGGATTCAAGAAACAATGGGAGCCATCCTGTTTAGATAAATTAAAAACCAATCTAAACTTGCAAGAGCATCATGCTAAGTGTTTTCTTCTCTCTCTCCTAAATTGCAGCGACCAGGTGACCTGATTAGGTTACAGATAGATAATAAAATGACTGAGTTATACTGTAGTGACTGGCAAAGGTTTGTCCAGATGTCCATTACCTATGACAAGCTGGACCACCTCATTACTACTCAAGCCCCCGCCGTCCCAGATCCAGTTTCCACCGTCGCGGATGTTGATATCCGTAAGATAAGGGAAAAAGACTATGCGATTGCCAAGTGCCTCGTGTTGGCCTCAGTTGATGGTATATACCAGAGGCAGCATGAGAAGATGGACTTAGTTTCTATCTTCCTCCATAACAATGTTTTATATGGAGAGCAATCTCGTATCTCAAGATATGAGACCTCGAAAGAATTTCTTCAAGCGAGGTTGGCTGTCGGATCATTTGTAGCTGACCACGTCCCTATAATGATTAGCTATATTAAAAGGCTCACGGACCTAGAGACCACGTTGGAGAACGAGTCGTATGCTGACTTGATTCTACAGTCCCTACCTTCTATTTACGCTCAGGGGAAGAAAGTTATACTTCCAGTTGAGGGCACCTTAAGGAAACCAGGGAGACATCCACTCTGCTTATTAGGGAATCTTCCTCTTCTGGATCTAAGGCGGATGCCAAGGGTGAGAAGAAGAAGACCTCCATAAAGATGATAGGCGGTGTCGGTAAGGTAGAAGAAAAGGGTAGGGCAAAAGTTTCGGGGTTAAACTGCAGGGAAAGAGAGATGTTCCTATTATTACGGGAAAGGGCATTGGCAGAAAGGATGCAGGGCTTGGAAAGCCAGAATCGAGGATCCGAAGCATGTTGTGGGTTCGACTTCGGGTGTGTTTTTGATTGAAAACAGTTTTTCAATTAACTCTACTTCCTGGGTATAAGATACCGGATTAAGATCTCATATCTGTAATTCATTACAGGCTTTGAGAAACCGTAGAGTTATCAGGGCAGGTGATATGACTCTCAAGGTTGCTAACGGAATGAGCGTGGACGCTATATCCATCGGGTATATCACCTAGAATTGACAAGTGGGAAGATATTGATTCTACATAGCTGTTTGTGTGTACCTAGTCTAGTTTGTAAGCGATGTGGTCCACATCCACCTAAATCAAAGTTTGATTGGGTCAGGTACACTAGAGGACAGTATATACGTATTAAATCAAGCTCAGGTTTTCAACGTCCAAAACACATTTAAAAGGAAGTCTCCAGAATTAAATAAGGCTCTCTTAAGGCATTGTAGACTGGGTCACATCAATGAAACACGTTTAATGAAGTTACATAGAGAGGGATATTTGGATCCGTTCGAATATCAGTCTTATGCAACTTATCAATCCTGTCTCATAGAAAAGATGACAAAGACTCTGTTCACTGGACACGGAGTAAGAGCGAGCGAGCTCTAAGGACTCATACATAGCGATGTGTGTAGTCTAATATCTACAGATGCACGAAGTGGTTTGTAACAACCCTAAACGTTTTGTACAACTTTTTTCAAAAATACATAAATGGGTACTTGAGCCTGAACACAAGTTATAAGTTTGATTTGCTTTTGAACAGCAAGAAAGAGCTTGTAGCTCATTGGTAAGACCTTACACTGCTGAACCAAAGCACCAGAGTTCAAATCCCATCAACCACACATTTTTTTAAATTAAATTCTTTTAATATTTTAGAAGCCCAAGAGTCTACACGTGCACTACAAGTAATAGAGTAAGTTACAGAATAAACAAACGGGTCCACGAGTCAAAATGAAGAGACGGGGACACGTGGCAGAGAGACGTGGCCCGACTCGGTCGACTCGGGTTGGCGACTCGCGCGAATCTGCCGGCACCGCCGGTCCGAATTAGTCGAAACCCTAATTTTATTGAATCCTCTGCAACCTTTGGCCTACCCCATAACCCCTGTATTATTTAAATTCCCTGCACATTTACAGAGCAAATTAAAACTCTCATTTAATCCATTTTAATACAACTTTTTAATACACATTTTCATTACCCTAAACCCTAATTTTTCCTATAAATACCACACCTAAAATCACCCCCTCCTCACTCCCAAATCCCTGCCCAGACTTTCAAGAAAATTCCCAAGACTTTTTGTGTGCAAGTGGAGTTAGCAAAGGGCGAAGCTCTGATGAACTTCCGACGACCATCCGAGAAGATTCCGACGACTAAACGACGCACCGGCACCTCCTACCTCTTCCTACTTCTCTCTTCTAGTCAAATAACCTGTTAGTCCCTTCTTCTTCTGTTCTTTATTCTAAAAACATTTAAAACTAAAACCCGAGGGAAGCGGAGTTAATCCGACTTCCGATTCGGTTTTCCTTAAAAAGTTCAATTTTTCTTAAACACAATACTACCAAATTATTATGTCATGACCATTAAAAATTAACAAAGGCAATAGAACAAGTTTGACATCAAAATAATAATCGTAGCAAGTTTTATTCCGCTTTTACATTAAAATGCCTTCATATTTCATTTCGACATACTTAAACTTTTAAAACCGTATTATCTTAGAAAACACACGAGGTAATGACCTACCTCCTCACAACACACATATGTAACATAGAACGATAGAATTTGGAAACATAGATCTGGGGAAAATACGACTTTACACATAACTACCTCCGACTTATAAAAACCTTTTCCTACAAGATATGTATTTTAACAAATCTTTACAATTGCGCCTCTACAACCCATTTCGGAAAACCCGTTCGGGATGGTGCGGATTATTGCACATTCTCGGGCTTAGTAGAGTGAGATGCAGCCTCCGCAAGGAGCATACGATCTCGAAAGATTTAAAATATGATTTTCTTTAGAAAATGTGATTTCTATTATAAATAAAACTTATATTTTTAATAAATAAATATACATATAATTAATATCAAAATATCTATTTTTAATATTTATAATATTCCACATTTCCAAAATTCAAGAAAAACATCTTATTTACAAGAAAATACCATACAATTCCAATATTACAAATAAATACCATATATTATGAAATTAGGTTTTATTCACTAGAAATATCACATTGATAAAATATATATCAATGAAAACTTTAAAGACGATAATTAAATACTTGAGGTGTATTTTGAAAATTATAAAACATTATTTTTACATAAAACCCCCTCAAGTTATACTAAATTACAATAAGGACCCTAGTAAACAAAGATTTAAGTTGGACCAGTCTCTTAAGCCTTAGGGAGTCGAAGATATGGGTTCTTGCCTATTTAAGGTAGACAACTTAACAAACGGTGTTATCAATACGGTAATTGTCTTTGAAAAAACACAAATCCTGCCGTCCATGTGCAGCAGTTACCGATAACACCAAAACCTAATTCAGGATTCAATTTTTTTCTAATTGTCTGACTCAGACCGAGTCTCAATATAATCAATCTGACTTGAATATTATTCAAGTACAAACTACAATTCAACATGAATCCATCTATTCAATCTATATTGACTGAACTGAACCATGGATATACATCCATCTACATGATTCTCCAGTTACATCCATTTTCTGATATCATGGTTTCGGCAAGTCATCTATCTATACAATTCAATTTATAAGACAATACAATACAAACAATACAAACAAGACATCGCGGGATTTATAAGGGGTAGTTTGGTACGGAAGTTGTTAGAAGTGGCACGAGACAACAACCATAAAGACACCTAACCTGAATTCAATTGTTGTTGTTCCGTGGTATTATCGATGGAGCCTTGTACTCCATATACCGTAGTCTCTGGTCTAGTGAGACTCCTCTCGTATACAATAGCATCTTCTGTACCAAGCTATAAACAACAATGTTAACATTAAATACAATATTATAACAATATACTCTCTATTCTGTCTATTCCATTCTTGTCTATTTACGGGACTTACCGAGCAATTTGTTCGCTGACGACATTCTGTTTCTTCTTCTTTGGAATGTCGTCAGGTGATTCGGACTTACTGGCGATCGAGCCCACCAGCGAGGATTTGGACCAACTAGATTTCGACCCGGAGCTCTAGTTACTTGTACATTTCATTTCAGTACTTTCCATTTCTGTTATGCCACTGTTTAGGCATTGCTTTCCATTCCATGTATTTACTTTCAGATGTATTTTAAAAAGAATGTTAATAAATAAAGTTGCTGTTCAATATATATCTATTGTCATTGTTTCTTGTGCATTTTACTTATATTGCCTAGATACGCTTAGCGTGTTTACTTCAGAGTCAATACGTAGCGGCCTCGCCGCGTCCCCTTCCCGTACACCGAGAAGCGGGGCATGACATGGTTATTCCTATTTCATTACTTTTATGGAAAACTTCTCTAGGTTAGGACATGTCTTCTTGTGAAAGCATTAATCCGAACCCTTTGAAAAATTCTGGGAAAATAAGAATGAAGTGGAAAAACAAATAGGCAAAAGTATCAAGACATTGAGATTTGATCGACGCGGTGAATACTTAAATTGCCGAGTTCCTGGATTACCTAAAAGAGTGTGGAATTCTTTCTCAGCTTACTCCTCCATACACACCATAACACAATGATGTATCGGAAAGGCGGAACAGAACCTTATTGGATATGGTTCGTTCCACGATGAGTAACGCTGAGTTATCGCAATCCTTCTGAAGTTATGCACTAAAATAGGCTACATATCTTTTGAATAAGGTTCCTGCCAAGACTGTGCCTACCACACCATATCATATGTGGAGTGGGAAGAAATCCTATCTTCAGTATCTGAAGATATAGGGATGTTCAGCTTTCGTTGAAAAGTAGTATGCGGACAAGTTCGAGACACGCTCAGTATTGTGTATGTTTGTGGGATGCCCAAAGAACTCCAAGGGGTATTTTTCCTATTACACAGATGAACAAAAGGTTTTTGTTTCTCGTCATGCCCACTTTTTAGAAAATCATTTTTTTAAAAAGGAAATAGTGGGAGCGCAATAGAACTGGAAGATATTCCAGAACCACAAACTATTACTGAAAGTATGGTAGAACTAGAGGTTTCAAAAGAACCGAACATCCCTACGCCAATCCAAAGGACTAGTAGGCAGTCTCATCTGCCCGAGAGATACTACGGTTTTCTCATAGACGGGGATTGAGAGGATTGTATCATTGACAATGATGAGCCAACTAGCTTCCAGTAAGCCATTCAGAGTAACGACTCGGTAAAATGGATGGATACAATACGGACCGAAATGGAGTCCATGTACACCAACAAAGTATGCACTTTGTACATTGCTCCAGAAGGGGTAAAACCCGAAGGCTGCAAACGGATCTTCAAAAAGAAGATTGGTGTAGATGGACAGGTTGAAACCTATAATATAAGGCTAGACTTGTTGCAAAAGGTTTTCGTCAAAGACCTGGTTTGGACTATGATGAAACCTTTTCTCCAGTGGCTATACTCAAATCCATTCAGATCCTTCTTGCCATTGCTTCCTTCCAAAATTTTGAGATCCGGCAGATGGACGTAGAGACGACTTTTCTAAATGGATAATTTAGAAGAGTGCGTCTATATGGATCAGTCAGAGGGTTTCAATCAGAATGGGAGCAGCAGGAGAGTGTGCAAGTTGCTTAAGTCCATTTATGGACTAAAGCAGGCATCGCGGAGTTGGAACATCTGTTTTGTTGAGATAGTCAAAGGATTCGATTTTATCAAAAATCCAGATGAACCATGCATTTATAGTAAGATTGTAGCAAGAACTGTGGAATTCTTCGTATGAGTACGTGGATGACATTCTCTTGATAGGAAATGACATTCATATGCTATAATCAGTCAAAGGATTCTTGTCACAGAGGTTCTCCATGAAAGACTTGGGTGATACCAACTACATTCTGGGGATCCAGATCTATCGTGATAGATCAAAGAGGATGGTGGGACTTTCACAGTCAAGGTACAACAACACCATACTGAAAATATTTAGTATGGATGATTCTAAGCACGATAGTTTACCGGCTTGTCACGGAATCACTCTCTCCAAAGAGATGTCTTCCAATACTGATTTGGAAAGGGCTCGCATCATATTTATACCCTACACTTCTGCGGCAGGCTCTATAATATATGCAATGTTTTATACCAGACCAGATGTAGCTTATGTACTTAGCGTACTAAGCCGGTATCAGTCAAACCCAGGGGAGAGGCACTGGATAGCAGTAAAGAACGTTCTCAAGTACCTGAGAAGGACTAAGGAGATGTTCTTGGTGTATGGTGGAAAAAATCCCTAGATCGAGTCCTTTGCTGACTCCAGCTTCTAGCGTGATAAGGAAGACTCCAAGTCCATATCGGGTTATTTCTTTACCCTCGGTGGAGGGGCGGTTTGTTGGAAGAGCTCCAAGCAGGACACCGTTACAAACTCAACAATGGAAACAGAGTAGTTCGCTGCATGAGATGCCGCAAAAGAGGCAGTCTGGATATGGAAGTTCTTAACTGAACTTCAGTTGGTTCCTTCTATTGTGGTCCAATACTTTAGTATTATGACAACGGCGGCGCTATAGCTTTAGGGAAGGAACCCAGGTCCTATAGAGATCCAGACATATCTTGAGGCGGTACCACCTGATCAGGGAGATCGTTGATCCCTAGGAGATCGAGGTGAGGAGAGTAGATATGGAGAACAACACTGCAGATCCACTCACAGAGGCCATCCTTCAGACAGTGTTCGAGAGGCTATTCGAGATCTTCGGTCTGCGATATGCAAGTATATGGCCTTAATGTAAGTGGGAGATTGTTAGTGATATATGTCCTAGAGGCCATTATTGTATCATACTGGAATGTATATTACTTAATGGGAGATTGTGATATACAAGGATATAGTAACAGCTTTGCTTAAAATGGTAGTATACTACCTGATTTGTTTCTACCTCAATATGGGCATGTGTTTTCTTAGCATATCTCTTATACATATTGGTAGAGCCCTTACGATCTTTGCTTG
This sequence comes from Agapanthus africanus, assembly GCA_030015575.1. Lineage (NCBI taxonomy): Eukaryota > Viridiplantae > Streptophyta > Magnoliopsida > Asparagales > Amaryllidaceae > Agapanthus > Agapanthus africanus. The sequence goes on along the minus strand of CM057340.1, from coordinate 748,825,249 downwards.
ATTACCAGCGTTGTGATGGCATTCACACTAGTGGGGGCTGAGTAGTCTATAAGCACATCCTATACATGACCCTATGTCACGACCCAAATGTGGCACGTGACCGGCACTTAAATTACGTGACATCTAAACACATCGACGCGGTTCAAGTAAGCCGAATCCCGGAATCTAAACCCTTCTAAAAATATTGGAGGTGAGTTTAAAATAGTCATTAGATTGAATCAGTTTAAATAACATTTAATTTAACTAAGTGTTTTTGAAAAAGCATCTCTGACGTTTTGAAATTCGACAGCACCTCCTTTGCATTTTATATAAACCGATACAACATAATAATATAACTAGCATCCAAACGTGAGCTAGCCTCCACGTCCAAACGACGGAGCAGCCAAACAATCTATATTAGAAGTCGACTCTAATGAGTGCGACCTCACAAATTCTAAGTCCCGATTCTAAGTCCACAATATAACATTTCTAAGTTGATGGAGTTTTCACTAGAAACAAGAATATATGAATAATCAAGTGTGAGAACGATACAATAGTAACCCACTTACCAATCAATCACCGAAAGTAATGTATGCCCAAGCCGCTGATAATCCAAGAGGTAAAACCAGCAAGAAACTGTGGCACAACGGGGATGAGTTGCCAACTCAGTGAATAGAAGTACATCTAAAATTAGAAATCGAAATGCACGACGATACCTAGGTCATAAATATAGTACTACCATAATCTGTACAAATAAAATATGATATACGTAAGTATCATAATGCGACACTGACTATCACGCAATCCCAAGTAGAATACATATATAGGCACTGTTCCCCAGATCAGTCCCAGTCTAATCCAATAAATGATTTCTAACTGTGTACCTCATGATAACAATCATATCAATATTTATATGGATGTCCAGCATCGACATCGAAATCAGAAATCTCTCGTGTCCAGTATCGACACGTAAATGCAGATACCGTCAATATCATGTCAACAGATGATCGCCACCCGATATCCCTGGCGCAGGTCGGTATCCCCTGGATATCCGCCATGCCCAATCGAACCCCGGCCAGTATCCCCTGGATATCTGCCGTGCTCGTCTCTATCTCCGGTATCGAGTATCCTCGCTAGGCTCCCCGCTTATAATGCAGCTTTCCTGCCCCTCGGTCTCGAACCGAGTCCACCATGTATCCGACTATATATCTCCCCCACTCAGTCCGGATAATAACAAGTCTGAAACCGTATAGCCCCCCTCACTCGGTTCGGAATAAAACAACCAGAAAACAGAAAGCTCATGGTGGACGCCAACTCATCATATACAAAAATATCAAGTAAAGAATGAGAATACTTGCATAGATCATTCTGATGTTATATTATATATATACATATATAACAGTGTCCCATACCACCGATATATATCATCAGGAGTAAAATATCCAGAAAATCCATAAGAATCAAATACAACATCTATAGTACTGATATTCGTAATTTACAACAGGTAATAAAGAAAGACTGCGTAATTAAATCATATAGGCATAATGATATCAATTCTAATGTGTCATGGCACTACTAATGATGTGTAGTGTAGCATACGCATCTGTGCTCGTGCAGCATGGCAATCATTAGTATTTATACAAGTGTTCTAAAAGTGTAATAGTCTACTCATATCGACATCTACATATGCAATATATCATAACGGTCCTACAGTGACATGGCAGTACCAATGAGGTGTAGTGTACATAGGTATACGTGTTTGTGTGGCATAATACTCATTGGTAGTTGTGCAGTGTTCTATTAGAGTGTTCGTATTACGGAAACGTATAACATTGATAAATATAACGCGAACATGTAAAGTAAATCTAAGCGTAACTGATAACTGCAATTACTTGTTATGAGCTATACCATTATCTTTGAAAAGGGAACGAAACGTTGGTTTTGAGATAAGGAAGCTGCCTTAGGTTAAAATCGATATTCGTTTTGGAAATTGGCACCGCATCCTGGTTTTTATCATACAAAATAGAAACGAATCGTAGTTTTTAAAAGACTATAGCTTACACAAGTATTACATTCTAAAACGGAATATAATCTAACTCTACGAGTCTAAAGGAAAAACTTGGTCGTTATTCGGCATACGAATCTCATCACTTCCAATACATATACTTTCTTATATAATACCTCATCGTACTACTGTATCTGTATCATCTCAAGTACGGCATGATTCCTTATACCAATCCATCAAACCATATCTATATAGTACGGATCTAACATCACGTACGTATCTCATTTAAAACTATGTATGAAACTATATGACAATGAAGAACATACTAGATGCGATACTATAGCAATATCTTGAGTAAATACAAAACTAACTAGATATCATAATACTATTTATAAGGTTGCGGGGGTGTTATACGCTATCCACCTGACTTCCCTAGTAGATGTAAATCTACTCACCAACTTAATAAACTTGCTGAAATCCACGCCGCTATATCCGCCAACTCCGTCTCGGAAATCCTCGAAATCGTACCTATAACCGAGCTTATGAAATATCGGTGTAAAAATCATATCAAAACTCAAAATAATGACATAAGCATTCATAGGTTAGAACCTACAGCATACTTAACCCAGAAACAATAATATGCTACTGAAATCTACGTATGAACGTCGATATTTCAGTCGCAGTACGAAATACTCAAAACCCATATCGTAATTTTGGAAATTTGATAAAACCTAAACACATCCCAAATTTAACTGTGTAAATATTTAGACACAACAAACAATACAGAAACTTATAACATACCAACACAAACCTACAGGAGAAAAACCAGCACCAAAACCCATAAGGGGGGCCGGCGTCGCCGAAATTTAGGCGCATGTCGCCGGATAGAATAGGGAATTTTGGGGCTCGGGTTTTTAAGTGGTGTCTCCTAGTGGTCTCGTTATACTTTTGGTCTTGATAGTTTTTTTAGTGATTACACCTATTGGTTTCAGATTCAATTGCAGTATGATAAATATCACACTTATCCTAGTTTATGATACTACACATACTAAACATGCTATGTGAGGATATTTCGACTATCTAACACTTATACTAACCTAAGTTAACCCTTCGCTATCCGTAACAGTAAAAAAAAGGAATCGTGTCACGAAGCATCCGTGTCGTATTTTAGAATTTTGATCCCTTTTTAGAGATTAGCTTCCAAATTTCCCATACTGAAAATTTAACTTAAATAAACAATACCAAACAGATTAATCCACATATATAGACCTAACTTAAAATCCACAGAACCCAACTCTCCAAGAAATCCAGCGAGATCGGATTTTTCCTCCTTGTCGCCGGCCAAAATCCGAGCCATGGGGTTCGTCTTCCTATGGTTTATTCTAGGTCCAGTTTATAAGATGATGTAATTGTTTGGTTAGCTTAATTTTCATCTAAACTATAGCAAATTCCAGATAGAGCCTAAACTTGTAAAAATACGATATTTACCGATATTCGATCTCTAAACTAAAACAGTTACAAAACTAAAATCCTACAGTGTTTAAAGATTATACCTACAGAGGATTGCTGAAAGATCTTCCTCCAAGATGCACAAGCTCCTAATTTCTAGCTTGAGGGTGAGGAAAATCCTTAGAACTTAGCTCTTCTCTTCACTTCTCTCTTCTTTTATTTTCTTTGTTGTTCTATGTTTTCTCTTTACTTTTCTTTTCTATGTTCTGATTAAATTTTGGTTTTTTATGAACTGAACAAGTGTGTAAAAGATAAGGGGAGTGAGCTATGAGATGTAGGAGGAGGTGTCACCAAAAAGGAGGTGGTAGTTTCATGCAAATAGGTGGTGTAGCAAGGAAAATGGTGGGGTTTTCATGCAAAGGGTGAGGTGTGTGTATGAGGTGTATATGCAAGAAGGAGGTGTTTTCATGGTGTTATGATACACCAAGAGTTTAAATTAACCTTAACCAATTTCTATCCCTTTTTGCATAACAACCCTTAAACAATTCTAATTTGCATAAAGAAACTAACCTTTTCACATAGCCCCTCATACATCATATTACACATGAACCTAAACTTTTCACTAAAACCCTTGAAATTCCTTAATGTTACATACTTAAAATTTCAATTTAATTAGTTTCACACTACTTATGAAAGTATCCTATTTTGTTTTACTAACTTTTTAAATTAACATTTTATTATCTAATTAATTAAATTAATTTATTATCTAAAATTTTCAAAATGTTACAATATCCCTCCCTTAAGAAATTCGGTCCCCGAATTTAAATTAAATCTCCTTCTTTAAACATTTTCCTTAACTCAATATGTCCAAATACAAAACAATATTCCGGGGTCCACTTCAAAACATACAGTTTTCGTGCAAATAATGGAACTCCAAAGTCCCACATGAGCTAAAACGCATCACAACGCAACCGTGTGCGTGAAACCTCAAAATATATAAAACCCACATAACTGTAACTCTAGCGGGCTCTATGAGAATTACTCCAGTTATAATGCAATTTGCCAAATACGAAAACCGTTGTGTATCCTAAGTACACGATCCATGCCATAATCGTAGTGCGTCATCGGTGCACACGATCAAGCGAAAATGTATAAATCAGATCTATAACCTATCCAATCAAGTGCAAACCACGAAAACAAAATCAACCCTAATGGGTTTGCATGTAAATCTCAAACCACACGTTACAGTGTGCATGAAAACAAAATAGCGCTAGATGCAACAGGCGTGAACGAAACGATATCCACTGCATCCCCTGTGCATGGAACAAAAGTGTATCAAATAATATTAAGTGCATCGGGGTGCACAAAATAAATTTCAAGTGCATCGGGGTGCACAAAATCAAAACGTGCAACTGGTGTGCATGAAATCATACCAAGTATACCTAGTGTATATATATATATATATATATATATATATATATATATATATAAATTCTTAACCATGTGCATCTGATGTGCATGGAAATATCAGTGTAGTGCATCCGGTGTACATAACACTCCAATCGAGTGTAGTCACCTCACACGAAAATCTCAACAAGTGCACCTGGTGTGCACAACACATAAATCAAAATGAAATCACTATACATGGAAATCTCATCAAGTGCACCTGGTGTGCACAAAACATAATATAACCTTCAAATCCTCAAAGATGAATATATCAAAATAACGAACGTTGAGTTGTCCTTTCTTCAATGTTGGAAACAAAATATTTGGATCATAAAAACGAAATTCGAACTCAAATGACATCGAAGCATATTATCTTCAATGTCGAAATGTGTTTATACCACCGGAATTGGCATAGCAAGGATTACTACTTGTCGTCTGCCACGTTCTAATGTTCTCTGTCTCTGAATTCTGGTTCTTCTTGCGGATCCCTAATACTATGGCTTTTTTATGCAATCGTCCGGTGAGGAGCAACGACCCCATTCTTCTTACTGCTGATACATCCCATCACATCTTCTTGTCCAGTAGTCCCGTATCTCGTAACGCAATATGTTGATGACGGAAATCTCTATCCTCTGCTTGTGTGCTAACAACTGATTCCGGGGTCCAATCTTATTTATTATCAACTTTCAGAAAGAACCCCTTCAAGTCTCCTGCTGATCTCAGCTATCCAGCCTGCCGGAAACTAACACTCATTTCTGAATCCACTTTCTCTTTAGTAACAATTGTCATTCCTTTTTGTTTTCCCTCCTGGAAGTGTAGTCGTACGCGTATAAGTATACGTATCAAGTCTTCAATATCACCGGTGAGGAATAACTGTCTACTGAAACTTCGCACCATTCTCCTGTTCCATAAATCTTCAATATCAACCACTTAAGGAGCGTATCACGATAATCATGCGAATTGAAAGTCCTACTCGATTGTGACTAAGCTTGGAGTCTTACCAAACTCAGGAACACGAATATGATACTTATGATACTATGTAGAAGAATCTGGCTAAGCTCACCTTCTAAAACTCGTCCTAATACATCGGAGGAAAACTTACTGCACGGTCTCTTTCTCGAGCGACTTGCATCAGGTCTGAGCAAGATCCATCGGAAGAAGCAAATAAATTTCATCGATCTCGTATCGGAGCACCACAATGGATTAAAAGTCCTAACCATCCCTCATCTGAACGGCTATGAATCCTTCTGACACATCTACACTTGTAAATATCGTCAACCATTAACTTCGTGAACTCTGGAAGCAACGTCTCAAAAACCTCAGCTATGTTCGTTACCGCTATCTGATCAGTACGCGACACCACGATCTTCGGAGAGGGGAAACATCACGCCTCAAGTCCGGCTGATCTCTAGCATTGATCCTACCATCTGGTGCGGATCCCGAAGAAACTCGCTTCCATATTAGAACTCGATCAAATATTTATAAACGGCATGTCTCTATATCACCCGAAAGTCATCCTGGTCAGTCCTTATCCCAGACAAGTCTGTTCTGACCATATTTCTAACTGCATCCCTCTAGGCTCCCATAAACATGGTGATCGCAACAATCAATATGCACTGACGAGGATAGATCAACGGAATGAATAGATGGGAGATCTCAAGATATAAATCCTAAGATAACTTAAGCGGAGTATCATATCGTAAATATGCCGCGGAACATATGTACGGTACGTCACTCTACTTAGTACCTACTCTATCAACCAAGGCCATCCTATATAACGAAAGTTCGGGTATAAGACCCCCAAGGTCAAGTCTAAGTCCTATAAGGTAAAGTCTAGGTAACAAAATGTATGCCCAGACTCTATATAGTCAAACCTAGACTCGAACAAAGGTTAAACCAAACGCTCTGATACCAACTTTGTCACGACCCAAATGTGGCACGTGACCGGCACTTAAATCACATGACATCTAAAGACGTCGACACGGTTCAAGTAAGCCGAAACCCGGAATCTAAACCCTTTTAAAAATATTGGAGGTGAGTTTAAAATAGTCATTAGATTGAATCAGTTTAAATAATATTTAATTTAACTAAATGTGTTTGAAAAAGCATCTCTGAAGTTTTGAAATTTTATATAAACAGATACAACATAATAATATAACTAGCATCCCAACATGAGGTAGCCTCCACGTCCAAACGACGGAGCAGCCAAACAATCTATATCAGAAGTCGACTCTAATGAGTGCGACCTCATAAATTCTAAGTCCCAATTCTAAGTCCACAATATACCATTTCTAAGTTGATGGAGTTTTCACTAGATACAAGAATATATGAATAATCAAGCGTGAGTACGATACAATAGTAACCCACTTACCAATCAATCACCGAAAGTAATGTGTGCCCAAGCCGCTGATAATCCAAGCGGTAAAACCTGCAAGAAACTGTGGCACAACGGGGATGAGTTGCCAACTCAGTGAATATAAGTACATCTAAAGGTAGAAATCGAAATGCACGATGATACCTAAGTTATAAATATAGTACTACCATAATCTGTACAAATATAATATGATATGCGTATGTATCATAATGCGACACTAACTGTCATGCAATTCCAAGTAGAATACATATATAGGCACTGTTCCCCGGATCAGTCCTAGTCTAATCCAATAAATGAGATCTAACTGTGTTCCTCATGATAACAATCATATCAATATATATGGATGTCCAGCATCGACATCAAAATCAGAAATCTCTCGTGTCCAGCATCGACACGTAAATGCAGATACCGTCGACACCATCTCAACAGATGATCGCCACCCGATATCCCTGGCCCCGGTCGGTATCCCCTAGATATCCGCCGTGCTCAATCGAACCCCGGCCAGTATCCCCTGGATATCTGCCGTGCTCGTCTCTATCTCCGATATCGAGTATCCTCGCTAGGCTTCCCGTCTATAATGCGGCTTTCCTGCCCCTCGGTCTCGAACCGGGTCCACCATGTATCCGACTGTATATCTCCCCTACTCAGTCCGGATAATAACAAGTCCGAAACCGTATAGCCCCCCCACTCGGTTCGGAATAAAACAATCATAAAACATAAAGCTTATGGTGGACGCCAACTCATCATATACAAAAATATCAAGTAAAGAATGAGAATACTTGCATAGATCATTCTGATGATATATTATATATACATATATAACAGTGTCCCATACCACCGATATATATCATCAGGAGTAAAATATCCAGAAAATCCATAAGAATCAAATACAACATCTATAGTACTGATATTCGTAATTTACAACAGGTAATAAAGAAAGACTGCGTAATTAAATCATATAGGCATAATGATATCAATTCTAATGTGTCATAGCACTACTAATGATGTGTAGTGTAGCATACGCATCTGTGCTCGTGCAGCATGGCAATCATTAGTATTTGTACAAGTGTTCTAAAAGTGTAATAACCTACTCATATCGACATCTACATATGCAATATATCATAACGGTCCTACAGTGACATGGCAGTACCAATGAGGTGTAGTGTAACATAGGTATACGTGTTTGTGCGGCATAATACTCATTGGTAGTTATGCAGTGTTCTATCAGAGTGTTCGTATTATGGAAACGTATAACATTGATAAATATAACGCGAACATGTAAAGTAAATCTAAGCGTAACTGATAACTGCAATTACTTGCTATGAGCTATACCATTATCTTTGAAAAGGGAAAGAAATGTTGGTTTTGAGATAAGGAAGCTGCCTTAGGTTAAAATCGATATTCGTTTTGAAAATTGGCACCGCATCCTGGTTTTTATCATATAAAAGAGAAACGAATCGTAGTTTTTAAAATACTATAGCTTACACAAGTATTACATCCTAAAACGGAATATAATCTAACTCTACGAGTCTAAAGGAAAAACTTGGCCGTTATTCGGCATACGAATCTCATCGCTTCCAATACGTATACTTTCTTATATAATACCTCATTGTACCACTGTATCTGTATCATCTCAAGTACGGCATGATTTCTCGTACTAATCCATCAAACCATATCTATATAGTACGGATCTAACATCACGTACGTATCTCATTTAAAATTATGTATGAAACTATATGCCAATGAAGAACATACTAGATGCGATACTATAGCAATATCTTGAGTAAATACTAAACTAACTAGATATCATAATACTATTTATAAGGTTACGGGGGTACTATACGCCATCCACCCGACTTCCTCAGTAGATTTAAATCTACTCACCAACTTAATAAACTTGCTGAAATCCACGCCGCTATATCCGCCAACTCCGTCTCGGAAATCCTCGAAATCGTACCTATAACCGAGGTTATGAAATATCGATGTAAAAATCGTATCAAAACTCAAAATAATGAGATAAGCATCCATAGGTTAGAACCTACAGCATACTTAACCCAGAAACAATAATATGCCACTGAAATTTACGTATGAACGTCGATGTTTCAGTCGCAGTACGAAATACTCAAAAACCATATCGTACTATCGAAAATTTGATAAAACCTAAACACATCCCAGATTTAACTGTGTAAATATTTAGACACAACAAATAATACAGAAACTTATAACATACCAACACAAAGCTACATGAGAAAAACCAACACCAAAACCCACAAAGGAGGTCGGCATCACCGGAATTTAGACGCATGTCGCCGGATAGAATACGGATTTTTGGGGCTTGGGTTTTTAAGTGGTTTCTTCTAGTGGTCTCATTATACTTTTGGTCTTGCTAGTTTTTTTTAGTGATTACACCTATTGGTTCCAGATTCAATTGCAGTATGATAAATATCACACTTATCCTAATTTATGATACTGCACATACTAAACATATTATGTGAGGATATTGCGACTATCTAACACTTATTCTAACCTAAATTAACCCTTCGCTGTCCGTAACGGTAAAAAAACAGAACCGTGTCACGAAGCATCCGTGTCGTATTTTAGAATTTTGATCCCTTTTTAGATATTAGCTTCCAGATTTCCCATACTGAAAATTTAACTTAAATAAACAATACCAAACAGATTAATCCATATATATAGACCTACCCTAAAAACCACAGAACCCAACTCTCCAAGAAATCCGGCGAGATCGGATTTTTCCTCCTTGTCGCCGGCCAAAATCCGAGCCATGGGGTTTGTCTTCCTATGGTTTATTCTAGATCCAGTTTATAAGATGATGTAATTGTTTGGTTAGGTTAATTTTCATCTAAATTATAGCAGATTCCAGACATAGCCTAAACTTGTAAAAATACGATATTTACCGATATTCGATCTCTAAATTAAAACAGTTACAAAACTAAAATCCTACAATATTTAAAGATTATACCTACAGAGGATTGCTGGAAGATCTTCCTCCAAGATGCACAAGCTCCTAATTCCTAGCTTGAGGGTGAGGAAAATCCTTAGAACTTAGCTCTTCTCTTCACTTCTTTCTTCTTTTATTTTCTTTGTTATTCTAAGTTTTCTCTTTGCTTTTCTTTTTTCTATGTTCTGATCAAATTTTGGTTTTTTATGAACTAAACAAGTGTGTAAAAGATAAGGGGAGTGAACTATGAGATGTAAGAGGAGATGTCACCAAAAAGGAGGTGGTAGTTTCATGCAAATAGGTGGTGTAGCAAGAAAAATGGTAGGGTTTTCATGCAAAGGGTGAGGTATGTGCATGGGGTGTATATGCAAGAAGGAGGTGTCTTCATGGTGTTATGATACACCAAGGGTTTAAATTAACCTTAACCAATTCCTATCCCTTTTTGCATAACAACCCTTAAACAATTCTAATTTACATAAAGAAACTAACATTTTCACATAACCCCTCATACTATATCATATTACACATGAAGCTAAACTTTTCACTAAAACCCTTGAAATTCCTTAATGTTACATACTTAAAATTTCAATTTAATTAGTTTCACACTACTTATGAAAGTGTCCTATTTTGTTTTACTAACTTTTTATATTAACATTTTATTATCTAATTAATTAAATTAATTTATTATCTAAAATTTTCAAAATGTTACACCCTAGTCGTAGGATTATCGAGACAGGGCATCGATACTCCACAGTAGACTAGTGTATACACTTCTCATCCCAGCAGAGGAGATGGTCTGTCCCACAGCCATCAGTATGCCATACTGGAGATAGTATGCAGGTGCTCATTAGGTTATGAGTACATTGGACATGACTCATCGGGAACTGTTGGTGGGTATTATACCTATCGTCGGGTAGCAGTTTTCAGATGACATGAGTACAGCTTAGTCCGTTGACTTGACACTGCTACTTCGCCTCGAGTGTGTTCCTACTCTACTTTGATTACTACTCTACCACAGCTTAAAGGAGTCGTGCAAACAGGTAGTAGTTGGGTGCAGTCCCGAAGCACTTGGAGGCAGTGGCGGTTAGATAGGATTCGTCTCTCTCGGTATTGGGGTTTGATATCGCGCTGTGTTCGGAAGGCCATTACACAAAGTCCTTGGCCAAGGCAAGCGAGATTTACTGGTAGGTACTCCAGTTGTTTCTCAGGGTGTTTTGGGTTATACTCCGATACGACTTATTGCGCTCTTAGGGGTCTGACGATTACCGCCCCCTAGGACCGATATGCGATACTCTTAGACGAACAGACCAGACTGTGCAGCGATTGTCACATACAGGCTCAATAGGAGTTCGGATGCGTTAGTTCATCGGCCTTCTTATCGACAGTTACCTGGGTAGCCGTTACGTGCAGCTAGTACCGCTTGCGGCTTGTGGTTAAACCCACTGCCAATATAGTGTCGAGTCTTTAGAGTCCCACATAGAGAGCTTCCCTGCAACGGGCAAAAGGTGTAGAGGTCGTATGGTTTTACGGCAGGGCTTCGATCACGTGTTTGCACTTTTGCACATATGATGATCGGGCGGATAATACTAGTAGGCTTTTGTTTAAGCCGGATCCTAGTATTATATTGATGGATTATTTTCGTCTCTTTGTATTCGTGTTCTTCGGAATACGGATGCGGGTATGTATATACGAATGATGGGCATTCTCGTAATTTATTGGGAAAGCTTCTAGAAGGTCAAACCTCATTAGGGTTTCTTTTCTTTATGATTAAAGATTAAACCTAAATGAGGTGGAGGAATTGAGGTGGACTTGACAAAAGATCAAGCATGACTCACTAGTTAGATATTTTTTTCTAGCTTGCTTGATATTTTGAGGAGATATTTTATCTCCTCAATAATTATCTAGCATGCTTGAATATTCTATTCTTGAGCCAAGGGTTTTCTTTAGTTGCTTTCACACATTCATCTTCCTCATGTGACCTTCTTCTTCCTCAGAACCCTAATCCTCTCATGTGTTGAGAATCTTAAGGTTCCAAGAGACAACACACTCCATCTTCACACTCTACACCATCTAGAACTTCTAGTTTAGTGAACTAGAAGCCGTAGTTACCTTGGATTTGAGGTAGGAGCTCGGATTATAGACTCTCGGGTGGATCGTCTTTGACTCGAGGAGGCCATCGAGGTTGCTACGATCCTTGGAGCTGACAACGAGTGGAGGACAGCGATGAAGACCCGAAGGACTTGTATCGTGAGGTATAAGTTCTATCTTTGTTGTTTACATCATACCATAGTTAGCTAGTTAGGGTTTAGACACGATCCGTGAGCTCGAGTCCGTGTTTCGATGCTTCGAAAGATCGTTTTTCACATATTCCGCCTCCCTGTGAGCCCGTGGGGTGCGTGACACGAACTTACATGAACTGTTTCTCAGTTTGTTCTACGTCCTGGGTATTGGATACCGGATCAGGATCCCACGAATGTAATTTATTACATGGGCTAAAGAAAGGTAGAGAACTGGGAAAGGGTGATAAATCCCTAACAGTAGGGAATGGTGCAATTGTTGCAGCCAAGGCAGTTGGCGATTATCACCTTGTATTACTAACTGGTAATACATTGATTCTGAACGACTGTTACTACGTACCAAAGATGATGTGCAACATTATATCGGTTTCTTTGCTAACTAAAGAAGGATATAATCTCACATTAGAGCATAATGTTATGAACATTTTCCAGAATCAAGTGTTGATTGGATCTGGTACGTTATGTAAAGGTATATACGTTCTTAATCAAAGTACAGTTCTTAACATACATAACACAAACAAGAAGAAAAGTTCAGAAAAGAACGAATCCTTCTTGTAGCACTGTAGACTAGGTTATATCAATGTGACAAGACTGGCTAAGTTACATATTGATGGATATTTGAATTCGTTCGAATTTTCATCTTATGAAATTTGCTAGTCATGTCCCCTGCTCAGCGACGCGCTACATCGGATCCCGGGTGTAGTGTTAAATATGCAAGGGCTTCTAGGTCATCGTCCAGAAATGGCACGCTACATCGAACCCCGGGTTTAGTGGCAAATAAACAAGGGTTTCATCGGATCCGTCTAGCTTCCTGAAACATAGGTTCCCTTACGGGTAGACTAATAGAATTAGCGGAGGTGATGATTAGGAGGAGAGTTGGTATTATGTGTTTGCAAGAAACTAAGTGGGTAAGTGAAAAGAGTAGAGTCATAGAGCTTTGGAGTTATAAGCTTTGGTATACGGGTAAAGATAAAAATCGTAATGGGGTAGGCATAATCATAGATATACGGTTGCTTGCGGATATAGTTGAGATTAGAAGAAAAGGTGATAGAATTTTACTGGTTAAGCTTATTCTAGGTGGAGAGATTCTTAATATTATTAGTGCTTATGCACCACAGATAGGTCTTGATGACGCTAGTAAGCGTCTATTCTGGGAGGATTTAGACGAGATGGTGCAAAGTATACCTAGTGGAAAGAAGTTATTTATTGGTGGTGATCTCAATGGACAAGTAGGTACCAGTCGTAGTGGGTTTGATACTATCCATGGGGGTTTTGGTTTTGGACAAAGGAATGAAGTAGGTGACTCAATTCTAGATTTTGCCTTATCTTATGATTTTATCTTAGGAAACACCTGGTTTAGGAAAAGAGAGTCCCACCTTATCACTTTTAGGAGCAGATCAAGTGCTAGTCAAATAGACTTTTTTCTGACGAAAAGAATAGATTGAGGTTGTTGTATCGACTGTAAGGTAGTGCCATGTAAAAATGTAACCACTCAACATAGACTTTTAGTTCTAGATTTTCGATTTAGAAGATGACCTAGGAATATTAGACGTAAGGTAGAGTCTATAATTAAATGGTGGCGATTGAAAGAAGGTAACCAAAAGGGTTTTATAGATTGTGTAGTCCAAGAAGCGGATTGGCAGTCAGAAGATGATTCAGACAGAACATGGAACAAAATGGTTAGTTGTACCAAGAGGGTAGCTAGAAATCTACTTGGTGAGTCGAGACGTGGTGCTCCACCATCTAAGGACACATCATGGTGGAATGAAAAAGTAAAGGCTGCTATTAAAATTAAAAGGGATTTTTATAAAGATTTGAAGAAAAGTAGAGATGTGGAGAGATTCGAGAAGTATAAAATGGCTAAAAAAGAAGTTAAGAAAGTTGTTCGGGAAGCTAAATCTAAGATCTATAAGGAGGTGTACGAGAAATTTGACACTAAAGAGGCTGAAAATGATATATACCGGATTGCTCGGATGCGGGAAAGAAAAACTAGAGACTTATGTGCGGTGAAGTGTGTCAAAAATGAAAATCAGAAGGTTTTAGTTCGAGATGAGGATATCAAAGAAAGATGGAGATATTATTTTGACAAATTGTTCAATGAGAGCTTTACTAAGAATTTGGATGGACTTGTCATTCAATCTCAAGATATAAACCGTGATTTTATGCGTAAAATAAGACTACCCGAGATTAAAGAAACTTTGAACAGAACGAGTTTAAGAAAAGCGGTCGGTCCTTCCTATTGAGATTTGGAGATGCTTAGGAGAAATAGGCGTTAAATGGCTGACAGATCTGTTTAATAAGATTTGGCAGACAAAAAATAAGCCAAATGAATGGAGAAAAAGTATCATGTACCTATCTACAAGAATAAGGGTGACATTCAAAGTCGCTCAAACTACCGTGGAATAAAATTTATGTGTCACACTATGAAACTTTGGGAGAGAGTGATTGAACACCGGCTAAGCAAGGATATTAAGATAACAGAGAACCAGTTTGGGTTCATGCCTGGACGATCGACGACAGAGGCTATTCATTTGCTTCGTCAACTTGTCGAGCGTTTTCGAGAGAG
This sequence comes from Agapanthus africanus, assembly GCA_030015575.1. NCBI lineage: Eukaryota > Viridiplantae > Streptophyta > Magnoliopsida > Asparagales > Amaryllidaceae > Agapanthus > Agapanthus africanus. The sequence goes on along the minus strand of CM057340.1, from coordinate 748,810,171 downwards.
GAGAAAAGATTTGCATATGATATTTATTGATTTATAAAAAGCGTACGACAAGGTACCTAGAGAGGTATTATGGGGGACAATGATGAAGAAGGGGGTCACCGTCAAGTATATTGACATAATCAAGGATATGTACGATGGACTAGTGGCAAATGTCAGACTTGTGGCGTCCTAACAATTGATTTTCCGATTACAATTGGTTTACATCAAGGATCTGCATTAAGTCCATTCCTGTTTACCATCGTGATGGATGAGCTTACTAGAACTATCCAAGATGAGGTACCTTGGTGTATGCTACTCGCTGATGATATTGTTCTAGTAAATGAGACGAAAGCAATGGTTAATGCCAAATTGGAATTATGGAGGCAAACATTGGAATCTCGGGGGTTCAGATTGAGCAGGTCCAAGACAGCATATATGCATTGCAAATTTAGTAAACAGAGAAGTCAAAACCATATTGGCATAAGATTGGAAGAGCAAGAGATATCACCGAGTGACCAGTTTAGATATCTGGGTTCCATCATCCAAAAGAATGGGGAGATTGATAGTGATGTTAATCAAAGGATCCAAACTGGTTGGTTGAAATGGAGGAGTGCAACAGGGATTTTGTGTGATCGTAACTTTCTGTTAAAATTGAAAGGGAGGTTTTATCGGAGCGCTATTCGACCTGCCTTATTATATGGTACAGAATGTTGTGCTCCTAAGAAGCATCATACACAGAAGATGCACGTAGTGGAGATGTGCATGCTTCTTTGGATGTGCGGTAACACTAGAAAAGATAAGATGCGAAATGAGGATATTCATGCAAAAGTTGGTGTAGCACCTGTGGAGGAGAAGATGCGGGAAAACCGGCTAAGATGGTTTGGTCATGTGCGACGCAGACCCATGGAAGCACCTGTTCGACGAATAGATACTCTCGATATGGGCAATGGCAAAAGGGCAAAGGGACACCGAAGAAAACATGGATGGAGGTGATATGAAACGATATGGTTGCCAAAGGCCTCAATGAAAGTATATTGTTCGATAGGATTGAGTGGAGGCAGAGGATTCATGTGCTGGACCCAGCATGATTCTCATGTTGGTTCATGTAGCCTACCCCATATGCTTGGGATAAAAGGCTCAGTTGTTGTTGTTGTTGTCTCAAAGGAAAGATGACCAAAACTCCGTTTACTGGACACGGAGAAAGAGCTAGTGAACTCTTGGGACTGATACATAGTGATGTATGCGGGCCTATGTCTACACATGCCAGGAATGGTTTTTTGTACTTTATTACATTCACCGATGATCTTTCAAGGTTCGGACATGTGTTCTTGTTGAAACACAAGTCTGAAACTTTTGAGAAATTCAAGGAATATAAGTGCGAAGTCGAAAACCAGACGGGCAAAAGTATTAAAATCCTACGATCTGATCGGGGAGGAGAATACTTGAGCGGGGAATTCTGAGACTATCTAAAAGAGAATAGGATTCTCTCTCAGCTTACTCCTCCGTATACACCATAGCACAATGGTGTATCGGAGCGGAGAAATCGCACCCTATTAGATATGGTGCGCTCTATGATGAGTACTGCTGAGTTACCTATTTCTTTTTGGGGACATGCGCTTGAGACATCAGCATACCTATTGAATAGATTTCCGACCAAATCAGTGTCTACCACTCCATATGAGATATGAAATGGGAAAAGACCATCTCTTAAACGAGTTAAGATATGTGGTTGTCCGGTGTCACGACCCGAAGGTACGGAACATGACCGGCACTTAAATTATGAAACGTCTAGAGGCGTAACGTAATCTAAGCAAGCCGAAGCCCAGAAATCTAAACCCTTTAAAGGAAAAAGTGTAGGAAAACAAGTTTAAAAGAAGCATCAAATTTTCTCAAAAATTTCGGCAGTCTCCTTTGTAAAAACTGGCCCCAAACGGGTACAAACAAGAATAATATATACAAGCAATAAAAAGGCATCCCTAAGCGGGAGCTAGCTCTACGCCAAAAGGCGGAAACAACCACACAATGCACTAAAATATACAACGCCGAAGGGCGAGGATCAAAACTCAAAAGAAAACCAAATCCACCAAAAACCATAATAATACAAGCGCGACTCTAAAGTCGAAATAAAAACAACTGGTCTTCTAAATCTATCAAGTAATACAAGTCTGGTTGATGGAGCTTACTAGATACAACTGAAATAATAAAAGTACAAAGGCGGTCCTGATACAATGAACCAACCTACCAAGCAAATCACCCTGAATGAAATGATGTGCCAGCAAGCTTCCAAGGAAACCTGTACATCGAAACCTGAAGAAAAATTGGGCACAACGGGGGTGAGTTGCCAACTCGTGAGTAGAAGATATCTGTGAGTAGAAATCGCATGCATGACGATCTCCTAGGTCATAATAATATACTTAACATGACAATAGTCATCTAGTAGTAGTGGCAGGGTAATAATCTATGTGTAAGTGCAATACTCAGTGCTCGTGTCAGTGCCTCAAGTAATAACATGTCATGTGTACGAGTATGCATGCATCATGAATGTAAAACAATCAATCATGAAATCTGGACATATCTGTATAAGAAAATATTAACTTTTATCATAGTAAAATTTGTATGATAATCTGAACATCATCAATGAAATCCATGGAAATCCGTGTCAAGCATCGACACAAAACATATACATCTCGATGTCTCAATATCTCAAAATCTCAATATCTCGAACTCTCAATTTCTCGGGCTCCGTAAGTCCCGATCGGCCCATATCATCAAATCTCACGACAACGGTCGGTATCCTCCGGATATCCGTCGTGCCAGACATCACCGGTAGATAGTCTTCCCCAGCCAAGCTCATCGTCATCCCCACGAAAACACTCTCGCCCCGGGGTACCGTACCGGGCCCACCATGTACCCAAGACAGTTCCTCCACTCCTCGAATCGGGTCTCGAAATCCAACAGAAAACATGAAAACTCATGGTAGACGATCCATACTGTTGGAGATAGTGCCCTCAGAGTCAATTATTGGATCACAGGCACGTGATTGCAATGATGGAGGGGAGGACCTGTCCTAGTAGGACAGTCTTACTCAAGATGATAGTATGCTATCTGGTTTATCTTTATCATCGTGTACTGCTTTAGGCGACCTTATGAGTCGCTATTACACGTTGATAGAGCCCCTAGGATTCTTGCTTGACTACCAGCAGTATGAGGGCGATCATATAAGTGAGAGCTGGAGTCTATAAGCACATCCTTAAAAGGTCCCTAGTCGTGGGGTTTTCGAGACAGGGCATCGATTCTCCAGAGTAGACTAGTGTATACAGTCTAGACCCCGACGAGGGGCGGTGGCCGGTCTCACAAGCCACTGGTGTCAGTTGGTTCACCTAAGATGTATACAGGTGCTCATTGGGTTATGAGTACACCGGACAGGACTCGCCGGGAACCTGCTAGTTGGGATTATACCAGACGTCAGATAGCAGTTCCCTGGTGACATGTATACAGGTTAGTTCATCGACCTGAGATCGTCATTTGTCTCGTGTGAGTTCCCACTGTGCTTTGATTACTACCCTACCACGGCTCAAAGGAGTCGTGCAAACAGGTTTTAGTTGGGTACAGTCCCGAGCCATATGGAGGCAGTGAGCGGATCTGCAGGGGTTCGTCTCTCCCGGTATTGGGGGTGAGGTCGCGCTGTGTCTAGGAGGGCCGGAACATGAAAAGTCCTTGGCCAAGGCAGGAGATTTGCTGGTAGGTATTCCAGTAGTATCTCAGGGTGTTCTGGGCTACACTCCGACACGACTTATACCGCTTTTAGGGGTCTGACTTTCACCAACCCCCTAGGCCCGCCATGCGATGCTCATAGACGAACGGACCGGACTGTACGGATATTGTCACTGACATGCTCAGTAGGGTGTCAAGATGAGTTCGCTCATCGACGTCCCTTTTGGTCAATACCTGGTAGCCCGTCACGTATTGGCTTATACCTCTGACGTGCTAGTGGTTAAATCCACAGCCATAGTATTGACGAGTCATTAGAGTCCACCACACTCAGTTACTCAAGTTTCGAGCGAAACGCTGTAGAGGCCATATGGAGATATGGCAGGGTTCGATCAGATACATGCGGTATTGCATGGATCGTGATCGGACGGTTTTTACTAGTCGGCTTTGGCTTAAGCCGGATTCTAGTATTAGATAGTGTAGTTTTGTCTCTTTGCATTTGTGTTCAGTGGGAATACAAATGCGGGCATGTATTTGCAGTAGCGGGGTTTTCCTGTAATTTATTACGGGATCAGTTTTCTGAAGTTGCCAGTTTGTATTCCGTTCCGGCCAGTTTTCCTTTGTTCTTTCCCAGCCGGACTTTGTCGTTGGAGGGGGTTATTTGCAAGTTTGCAAATAACTTATTGTGGAGGGGTTTCTTGCATTTTGTGGCATCATGATGAGATTCTTTTTCCATCCATTCTTTGCTTTATTTGTGATTAGAAATGAGATGAAGGTTGATATGATATTGTTATCATTGCTTTTGGATGTGGTCACCCCTTTGCTTTTACTACCATCACCTCCCTTCATGTTTCAATTTGATTATCTCCATCATTATTCCATGGGAGGGGCCGGCCACATTTTGAGGAGGATGAGAGAGAGGTTTCATTTTGATGAGGGAAAATGATTCATTCTCATTTTAGCTTTGCTTGCTTCAAAATTCCTATGCTCATTCCCTCCATCCAATGGCAACATCATAAACCCCAAAGAGACATGGCTACTACACTATTCTACAGCATCCCTTGGATGCGTCGGCTAGCCAACTTCGCGCCCGAGTTTCCTTGGTCCAGAGGTGGGAGCCCGTAAAAGACTTTGGCGATGTGGTGCCCGTTTCGACGAGGAGGTGACGGACGAAGTATCTGCGGGAGATCGGAGTGGAGACGAAGACCGAAGGACACGGATCGCTTGGTATACTTCTCTACTCTTATTTTAGTTTGCTAGTAGCTAGATCCGGGTGAAAAGTGCGCGGTGGTGCCGGTTCAATAGTTTTTGAAAGTTTTTGTTTCCGCGTTTCCGGCGTCGGATCGACGACCGGGGCGCCGCTGCGGGCTTACATTGGTATCAGAGCCACGCCATTAACCATGCCTAGCTTGCTCTAGTATGTTTAGAACTCGATCGAACAAAAATCCCCAAAAACCGTATTTTCAGTGCATTGTGTTTTTTGTCGAAATTTTTTCTGCTCTAAAAATTTTTCAGGTTGTTTCAGAATACTGTGCATGAAAATCTAAGAATTCTGTGAAAATTTGGTCGCGAGATCACTCCATACCGCCGCGGAACCGCGGCCAAACCCATGCTTGGGCCGCGGTTCCGCCGCGCTTTTACATGATCAGCATGCCAAATTTTTCCAGAGGGCGCTAGACTTGGAATTATGGGTTTTGGGATATTATTTTTGGGCCCAGATTTTCTGTAAGTGCTACAGTATTGCTTGGGGGCCCAATTGATAAAATTTGTTCGATCGGATATTTTAAACATATTAGTTCACAGTATTTACATTATATCTGCGACCGTGAATGTCACTTGATCGGTAAATCCCGTCTAACTGCTATAGCCCGGTTAGACGGATTTGCGAACGTGACATTTACGTTGATGTTCTGTGTTTTGCTGTGTTGTTGCGGATCGGTCGTGGGGATAGCCTGGATGCAATATTAGTACAGTTTTGTTTTATATGTACATTTGATATTGCGGGGCGAGCGTCCGACATGTGGACTGCCGTCACTGCCTGTTTGTATTATTCTTTTGGGGGACGACCAGGTCGAGGTCGATGTACCCGTTGTATGTATATTTTACTTTCTGTACTAGGATTACCCAGCGGAGGGGTGCACGGATAGCCGGGTTCTAGAGGGCAACAAGCCCGCATCTCATGGCGTTGAGACGGGGGGGGCTTTACTCTAGAATTAGCGGGCTGTTCGCCGCACTCGTAGGGGGTATAGGATTGACCCAGGAGGGGTGCCCAAGTTACCGGATTCCGTGAAGTGCTGGGTGGTCCATTCACATTGCTGAAGGGGGCTGCCTCGCTTCAGGTTTTGGCGGGTGACTTGCCGCGCCCATAGGGGTCTAGGATTTCATTGCACAGGCTATCCACACGACCAGGGGAACGTCGGGTTTCAGTAGCGGCTCTGTGAAACCCGGGGATCCCAGATATCTGTATTGATCTATATTGCTGTACATTTCTGTGCTGTTGCATTTTTATCACGCCTTGAGCGAAAATTATATATTATATATATACTAGTAGATGTTGTATATGTTTTGCATCCGCGCTAGTCCAGTCCCCGCTCTGTCGTTAGTTAGCTAACCTAACGGGTGATGACGGGACCCAGTGGCGAATGCGGATGGCATATACGTACGTCAGTATATTTTCGTTCTTTGTGGTGTGATCAATTGATGGGACTGCATTGATTCGGATCAATGCAAGATAAACAAACCTATTCTGATGTTGTTGGAACCTTTTTCAAAAAGCTGTTATTGCAAGGGCGTTCTCTTTTGTTTTGCATCGTGGTATTCAGTTGGAATATCCTGCTCCTCAGTCGACGAGGCAAGGGCCGAGATCCCTTCACCTGGAGTGACCCCTTGGACAAAAGTGTGCGTCAGGGCAATAACTTCACTATAGCCGATTACTTTTGCTTTGCATCGTGGTATTCAGTTGGAATATCCTGCACCTCATTCTACGGGGAAAGAGCCGAGATCCCTTCACCGGGAGTGACCTCTTTAGCGAAGGTTTTCGTCACTATATTTTTCTAAAAAGCTATCCGTTCCTTCAACGATATCAAGTTCATTACGTTAAAGGTTTTCGCCAGAAACCATTCGTAGCCCTCCATCATTTCAGTTAAATATTCGATAGTATTCAAGCTATGTATTTTGACCTCACGCCAAGGCATAGTGTTTGGTAGCTGCCGGGTATTTATCTGTTGCATAGATAGATGCGTTGGTTTGGGACAGTCGTACTACTATTTTGGCCTTCGTCAAGGGTATGTACGGGTGGGTTCAAATTAACCTGGATAATGATGGGTAGAACTTGACATGTGACTTATGATATTTTGACCTCACGCTAAGGTCATAAGAGCATGGGGTAAAAATCCACATCGGGAGTTTCAAAAGTACTGAAACTTGCCAGATATGCGCATACCGTCTGGAGTATGATAGCGTGAGCGGATTCCGTCACGTTATCATGCGATGATAGTTGGATCCCGATTCCCACTGATGAGTTGGTTTACTCCTCGGGTGATCCCGGCTAATTCTTCTTTCAGGTTTGGGGAAGAATTTGACGTTACAGTGGGAGGTTTCCAGATTAGATAAAGTGATAACCATTCTGATCTAGGTTAGAGTGCACGCCGAGTGTTTCTTTTCTCTCTCTCTTTGGCAGCGACCATTGACCCGACCCTAGACTATGACTCAGTGACCAAGTTGACCGAACCTTCTTAACACTGGCTTTTGGATTGTCAGAGTTGCAAACCTCATTGCCACTCCTACTTTTACCCTTTTCTCCAGGACACCCCGTATGACTACGAACGTCCATTTCCATTGGACAAAACCATCATATGGTTATATACGAACTCGAAGGAATTCGAGGATGGTTTCCGGTTCTGGAGAAAACGAATAGGATTATTCAGTTGTCTTTTCCTTTTGCCTTCTCTCAGGTTGCGAGTGCTCCTTGGTTTAGGAGTAGTACACTTATTACGCAAATTGGATAGTCTTCTTCCAAACCATAGGCAGGTGCCGACCGGTAGGGAATGAAGAAAGCCAATTAGCCTAAACGGTGTACAGAAGGTATTAAGTTCAGACAAAGCAAGGGATTAGTAAGAGCGCAAAGTAAATTGCGATTGCTATTCACGACCAAACCAAATATTTCTTCGCCAATCCTAAATCACCTTTGTATTTCTCCAGGACACTCCGTATCACTACGAAGATCCCAGTTTATTGGATAATCCATCGTATGATTATATACGAACTCGAAAGGAACTTATTCCAGTTCGGGGATGGATCCTGGTTCAGGAGAAATAGGAATGAAGTTCATTCAGGTGTCTTTTATCTTCACCTTCTCTCACATTGCGAGTGCTCCTAGGATTAGGAGTAGTACACCCATTATGCTTATTCGATAGTCTTCTTCCAAACCATAGGCTGGTGCCGAACGGTAGGGAAGGAAGAAAACCATTTGGCCTAAAGGGGTGTGCAGAAGGTAATGACTAAAGACATATAAAGGGATTTGGAAAGGTGGCAAAGAATTATACGGTTATAGTTGTGAATCTGGATAATGGAAGAGGCATTATTAGGAATACCAGGATACCCCATCGAAACATTTCAATGTTTCAGTTTCACTGTGTACCGTTAAAAGAAAACTGATTTTCCAATTAGACACTTTCTCCAGGGTATGTATTTACCAGGTATGATTCTCACATCTGTATGGTTTTACAGATGATGAGTGGAAGTAGGTTATTGGGAATTAGGTGACCATCCTCATTATATCGGGATTCGTTGTAATTGGTGATATTTGAGGAAGTCACCTGGGTTGTTTGCCGGACGGCAAATATTTGGTTTTGAATATCCGTTGTTATGCACCAATTTCAAATTGATATATCTGTACGTCTATTTTAATAGAGTGAGATATACCTTTTGAAATTATGTCTATGACATTTACCTATATCAGTGGATGGTTAGGTAAGGAGCATTGAACAGCGGTGTAATTCTTCTTAACCATATGTACAGTTTTCAACCTACGACACACAGTGAATGAGTCACCAGACTCAGGAGACTTATACAGAGTATTGTATATTGTCCAGTGTCCATTAGGACAGAGGGGTTGGTCCTCGTACTATATTCTGTTTACTTATGACTTCTTTAGTTCTTAGACAGGTGTTTCGTAGAAACACAAGGTCAAAGTTTTGAGAAGTTATAGGTATAAGAATAGAGTAGAGAACCAGGTATTGCAAGTATCGGGATTCTTCAAAGTGATCGAAGATGTAGATACTTGTATATGGTATTCCGTTGATAGTAATGGTTAAGAGAACTTGCTTCTCTTTCAGGTTACTCATAATTGGAAGTATTCCTAAGTTGAGTAACACTGATCGGCCTCCTTCCATTTAGTTAACATGCACTGGAGACAGCTGCATGATTTGAATCTGGTTCAATTAAATCAGTGCCTCTGTTTCTATATTGGATATAGAACAGTTCATATCTTGACATTGTTAAGGTACGGGGAGTTGTCCGGCTTATGCTTAAAATCAGAATCCGGATAACTCAAGGCACGTTTCTGTAATGGCTGTTTGTGGGTTGACCCGGGCTATGACGAGGGTTGACTTTCTACCATCTGGAAGATCAATAGTGATATTGTTCTTGACTCGCCACAGTTTTAATAAAAATGGATTTTTTCAGAAAACAGTAGTGGGAGTATGGTAGAACTGGAAGTGATTCCAGAACCGCAAACGATTACTCAAGATTTGATAAGAACTTAAAGATTCAATCTGGTTTGACATTCCATTGGCCACTCCGCAGATATGGTGGGTAACCTCAGGCGCTCGAGAGGTACTTCGGTATGCTCAAGGACGGTGACAGGGAGGTTCTTGTTTACCCAGACTTACCATTGCTGTTGTTCCAGACTGTGAGACCCGGCAGGAGGATGAGTATAGCGTCGTTCTGAACTAGCTTTAGAAGTGTACGTCTATATGACTCTGCCAGAGGGTTGTCATAGTCAGTGGGAGCAGCGGAATCATTGGTGGACATCAGGCTTATGTCTATTTATAGACTAGAGCAGATATAGCGGAGATAGATCATCTATTTCTGATATGACAGTCATAGGTTTGACTTCATCAGAATAGGGGATGGATCTGTTGAGAAGGTAGTAGGGTATGATGTCCTGGTATTTGATGACATACACAGAGTAGGAAGTGATATTCCTATACTACGATCGGTTATTCTTTGGTTGTCACACAGTGGTTTCTCCACATAGGACTTGGATATTATATCAGACATTCTGGTTACTAGATCTATGGTTTTAGATCTAGATTTGGGTAGTTTCCCAATCTGGGTACTTTGACAGCATTCTATGAGTATTTAGAATGGACGACTCCTGGCATGGTGGTGTACCTGCAGGTGATGGAGTCACCCTCTCTAAAGGTGTCTTACAGACTAAAGGGGAGAGGGATACGCATGATTGACAGATCACTTGCTTAGGCAATTGAGTAATCATGACATGTCAAGTACCATACCAGATGTTGTTTTTGCAGTAGATGCAATAAGTTGATATTGATCCAATCCTGGAGAAACAGTCGGAAGCAGTCTTAGAGCATAAGTTGATGTTCTAGGGATATGATAACAGCATTCTCCTTCGGGAGACAGTTATCATTCCAGGCTTCCAAGATGACCTGGATGACAGAGTGGCTGTCAGAGTTATAGTTTTCTCTCTGATGGGGGGCGGTATTTTGGACAGATGGTCCAGGTGGATACTGAGGGAAGGCATGGCGCAGGATACTGATTATGTTCAGTTGACGATACGGTCTAAGAAGTTTGGATTTGGAGTTCATTTATGAGCTAGGTCCCATCAGACATCCAGACATTCTAAGAAAGGTATTGCTCATTTCGGGAGATGGTTTTCTCCGCGAACATGGGATATAGAGAGACATAGAAAGAAACATCACAGCGGATCCACTCACTGAGGCTATTCCTCGAACGCAATAGTTTCGCAAACGAGCTTTGTGAGACTGACTAGTAGAGGAGTTGGGTGTTCGGTATCACACGGGCTGTGAGTATGCGACATCGCAATAATTAGCCTTGAGTGCAAGTGGGAGATTGTTGGAGATAGTGCCCTCAGAGTCAATTATTGGATCACAGGCACGTGATTGCAATGATTGAAGGGAGGACCTGTCCTAGTAGGACAGTCTTACTCAAGATGATAGTATGCTATCTGGTTTATCTTTATCATCGTGTACTGCTTTAGGCGACCTTATGAGTCGCTATTACACGTTGATAGAGCCCCTAGGATTCTTGCTTGACTACCAGCAGTATGAGGGCGATCATATAAGTGAGAGCTGGAGTCTATAAGCACATCCTTAAAAGGTCCCTAGTCGTGGGGTTTTCGAGACAGGGCATCGATTCTCCAGAGTAGACTTGTGTATACAGTCGAGACCCCGACGAGGGGCGGTGGCCGGTCTCACAAGCCACTGGTGTCAGTTGGTTCACCTAAGATGTATACAGGTGCTCATTGGGTTATGAGTACACCGGACAGGACTCGCCGGAACCTGCTAGTTGGGATTATACCAGACGTCAGATAGCAGTTCCCTGGTGACATGTGTACAGGTTAGTTCATCGACCTGAGATCGTCATTTGTCTCGTGTGAGTTCCCACTGTGCTTTGATTACTACCCTACCACGGCTCAAAGGAGTCGTGCAAACAGGTTTTAGTTAGGTACAGTCCCGAGCCACATGGAGGCAGTGAGCGGATCTGCAGGGGTTCGTCTCTCCCGGTATTGGGGGTGAGGTCGCGCTGTGTCTAGGAGGGCCGGAACATGAAAAGTCCTTGGCCAAGGCAGGAGATTTACTGGTAGGTATTCCAGTAGTATCTCAGGGTGTTCTGGGCTACACTCCGACACGACTTGTACCGCTTTTGGGGGTCTGACTTTCACCAACCCCCTAGGCCCGCCATGCGATGCTCATAGACGAACGGACCGGACTGTACGGATATTGTCACTGACAGGCTCAGTAGGGTGTCAGGATGAGTTCGCTCATCGACGTCCCTTTTGGTCAATACCTGGTAGCCCGTCACGTATTGGCTTATACCTCTGACGTGCTAGTGGTTAAATCCACAGCCATAGTATTGACGAGTCTTTAGAGTCCACCACACTCAGTTACTCAAGTTTCGGGCGAAACGCTGTAGAGGACGTATGGAGATATGGCAGGGTTCGATCAGATACGTGCGGTATTGCATGGATTGTGATCGGACGGTTTTTACTAGTCGGCTTTGGCTTAAGCCGGATTCTAGTATTAGATAGTGTAGTTTTGTCTCTTTGCATTTGTGTTCAGTGGGAATACAAATGCGGGCATGTATTTGCAGTAGCGGGGTTTTCCTGTAATTTATTACGGGATCAGTTTTCTGAAGTTGCCAGTTTGTATTCCGTTCCGGCCAGTTTTCCTTTGTTCTTTCCCAGCCGGACTTTGTCGTTGGAGGGGGTTATTTGCAAGTTTGCAAATAACTTATTGTGGAGGGGTTTCTTGCATTTTGTGGCATCATGATGAGATTCTTTTTCCATCCATTCTTTGCTTTATTTGTGATTAGAAATGAGATGAAGGTTGATATGATATTGTTATCATTGCTTTTGGATGTGGTCACCCCTTTGCTTTTACTACCATCACCTCCCTTCATGTTTCAATTTGATTATCTCCATCATTATTCCATGGGAGGGGCCGGCCACATTTTGAGGAGGATGAGAGAGAGGTTTCATTTTGATGAGGGAAAATGATTCATTCTCATTTTAGCTTTGCTTGCTTCAAAATTCCTATGCTCATTCCCTCCATCCAATAGCAACATCATAAACCCCAAAGAGACATGGCTACTACACTATTCTACAGCATCCCTTGGACGCGTCGGCTAGCCAACTTCGCGCCCGAGTTGCCTTGGTCCAGAGGTGGGAGCCCGTAAAAGACTTTGGCGATGTGGTGCCCGTTTCGACGAGGAGGTGACAGACGAAGTATCCGCGGGCGATCGGAGTGGAGACGAAGACCGAAGGACACTGATCGCTTGGTATACTTCTCTACTCTTATTTTAGTTTGCTAGTAGCTAGGTTAATGGCCCGATCCGGGTGAAAAGTGCGCGGTGGTGCCGGTTCAATAGTTTTTGAAAGTTTTTGTTTCCGCGTTTCCGGCGTCGGATCGACGACCGGGGCGCCGCCGCGGGCTTACACATACATCACGAGAAAACCGCAACTTACATTTTAAAAAATGATAATAATAACTTTTATTAAATTCTTGCGGTTTTCCCCTAAAATCTAGAAATCTCATAAAAATCCAAAATCCCAAAACCATGAGTAAGTAAATAATGAGTATTGGCATAAGCCCCACAATACTGCATGATAATATGAATATGTGAATGCATGAAATGTCTAAGTAATAAATGCAATGTCTAAACTAGCACATGGGAGTAATCACACAATTTTATATTGGACTAGCATTTAGCTGATTATATCAATAAAAAGATAATATGTTTTAAAGTGTACGTGACATGGCAATTACCGATGATGATGTGTATGAGCCGGCAAATAAGTGTACGTGGATCATGCGCATCATCGGTAATGGCGTTGGTGTCCTAACAGGCAGAGTTTCATAATAGCTAAAGAAACATATGTATGAACATGCAATGCGATGAATACAACATGAACATAACGGTGAATGTGTAGTAAACGCACAACTAGAGAATACATGCTAATTACGAGTTATACAGTTTGTTGTTTGAAAAAGCACGAATCGTGGTTTTTAGAAAATTAGGGGCTACCGGGTTTTTAAGAAAATATATGTCCTTTGAAAAATCCGTAGTATCCCTCAGGCTGTCTTTAAAAATGCGCACGATTCGTTAGTTTTGAAAATAAGTATGACTCGAGCCTAAACTAAGATCTACCTAACCAACTAGGAACTAACTAAAGACACTAGTCAAAAGGTAAGAAGAATCCTCCTAAAGTCTGAGTCGATATCTCTAGTAGTCGGCGATCCAGCCTCAATAGCGTCACGTACGTAGTACGACTTTCTCGAGTCAAGAGTGCGGATCAATCATCACATCTATGCCTCGTACGGTAAAATCCATCGTACGACATCCCAAAATCGGGGTACGGGTCAACTATCACATGTATACATCATCGTTCGTATAATATCATCATCAAACAATATCATGATCAAGGGTACTGTACTATAATCTTATACATCCCAATATCATCAATCATATATCATCGTCTGTGTAAATATATATCGTCAAATGATCCACTAAAATATCATGGCATATATCATATCGTGATTAAGTCACATATTACAATCCGGGTTCTATTCTAGAGTCTCGTACATTTCAGTGTCATCATCTCCTATTATCGTTTATGTATAAATATACACTTTCTCATATCACATGTATATGTTGTGTGTGTGTGTGTGTACCTACACACATTCCAATACACACACAAACACACACACACACACACCCCAAGTCAAGTTTATGTGTGTGCGTGTGTGTGTGTCTACATGAAACCTACGAATTCCCTCCAAGGCAATCATTCTCTGGTTAAGTCTTTCTAAATCAGTCTAATCCAACCTAAAGTCTTCAATAGTACCCTACTCGCCAAGAATTTAAGGTCACATCCGACTTCCTAATAACAGTACGTAATATCGTTATTCTACGTTTGCGGGGGTGCTATACGCCATCCACCCGACTTCCCCCGTAGATATATGTTCATATCATAATTTTGCATTATTACTTTCCCCATTCTTAGTCATTTTACAAATAAACAAGTGCTTTTGACCCATGTCTGCTACATAGTTGCAGGTTACAGGTTCTCGGAATAAAAACAGTGAAAAAGATGAAAAGACGATACAAAAGTGAGACTACGACCAACAAATGGAAGAATCTTGATCAAGCTTACAGTTGGAGAATAAACGAAGATCAGTGAACAAGTCCACAAAGTACAAAGGCAGCGCAAGGTTCAAGATTTCGACACGAAACAAGCGGTAAAAGTTCACAACTTTATTCACTGTGGAAATCTGGAAGAAATATAGAAGACAAACTGAGAAACCAAGTAAAGAAACAAGAAGCCAAAAGCAGCAGAAAGAACCCCAGGAAAATTCAGCCAGCAAGCCTTCAAGATGGCCGCGGAACCGCGGCCAAACCAAGCTTATGGCCGTGGATCCACAGCAATATGGAGCGCGTGTCGGTGCTAAAAAGTGTCGGTGTGACGGTGCGTTGACTAGTTTTCTTAGGGGTATACTTGTAATTGCAGATGTGAGTCGATTTTAACCCTAGGGTTTCTATGTTCTATAAATAGAAACCCTAAAACCTCTTTTAGGTTATGCCTCTTCTTGTGCCTCATTGTATTTATCCAAATTCAGAATTCAATTCCTATAAATGTTGGAAGAGAGCATCAAATAAAAATTAGAGTAAGTTTTCTTTTTATTGCCCTAGTTAAATTTTCTTTCCTGCCCTATTATAGATTTTTCATTATCTGCCCTAGTATAACTTTTATTATCTGCCCTAGTTAATTAGTTTAGAACATGTTTTTCAATTCCCTAATGAGTGAGTAGTTCCTCACTTGTTAGGGTTAGGAATAGGGAAGGCTTGAGAGATGAAGATCTCTCACCCCTTTCTTTCCCATCACATCTTTTTATAGGAATCCATGCATACATACACACACCACTCCCTACGGCACCCTATCCCACGAGGTGTAGGGTTCCTAGGCACACTAATGAGGTCTCACAAGGCATCAACCATGCCAATTTCAAAAATCACAAGTGCCGAGAAACCCTAATACGGATCGTTAACTAGAATTTTAGGCGAAACAAGCAACTAGTTAACAACTTAACTATATGATAAACGGAAATACAACCTTTGTAGATCCGGCTCTCCACTTCCTTAGCTCCATGTAGACGTCCCTCCGCTGTACAAATCGGATCTTGGACTCTAGTGTCGGCTCCATCGGAGAAATGGGCGGGCTAGGTCATCAACTACGATGCCGAAGATGATCTACGTCGAGGCATCACAAGATCAAGCTCCCACTTCACCAAGTTATGAAACTTGTGAAGAAAACACCCTATACTACTTGGCAAGAGGTAGAGGATGAAGAAATAGGAAGTGGGTTCACTTTAGAATTGGATTTCTCACTCTTTTCATCAAATCACCATTGTTGGTAGCAAGCTTCTTCATCTTGAAGAAGAAGAAGAAGAAGAAAAATATATTATCATAAGTATATCTAAAATAAGAAATAATATGATACTTATCATAATGGTAACCATAGTTAGGTGTAGAGAATAAATCATGGTTAGGTTGAATGGTTAGGGTTAAGCATGAGACAAAGATGGTGGACTTGTTCAAAGCTTCAAGAAGCTTCAACAAGCAAACAAAGAAAGCCACCATTTTTCCCTTTGCCAAAATGAATGAATAAATAAATAAATAAGCAAATAAATCAAGTGAAACCCTAACCATTGACCAACCATGGTTTAAACCAAAAATACACCCAAACTAACATGTATCATCAAACATGATACAATCAAGTGCACAAAAATATATCACATATACAATGTGCACAACAAGTGAGAAAATTCATTTAAAGTGAACAAATACTAGTTAATGTAAAGTAATATATCAAATATATAATTATACATTAAATCATTAAATCAACACTTGATTTAACGATCCGGTCATATCGCATATGACCGACTAATATCCAATGTATCGGCTTATCGAATCAATCCTCGATTCGATAACTAGGTTATATCGCATACAACCAATCGATACTTTTATCGCGAGAATAGAATACGGTATCATATACACGCATTATTCTCGGTCCCGCACATATCTCATATGCGCTCCTATTTCGTTTCGCTTGAGCCAGGAAACCTCTGTGTAGGACTCTAAAGACTCGTCAATACGCCGGCAGCAGGTGATGATCATATCAAGCACCCACAAGCCGCAAGCGGTCTGCTAAACGTAACGGCCACCCGGGTATTGAGCGATCAAAAGATCGACGAGCAAGCCCGCTCACACTCCTGTGAATCCAACCAGTAACACTTACCGTACAGTCCGGTCTCGTCGTCTGATATGTCGCATATCTCGCCTAGGGGTGGTAAACGTCAGACCCCAGCAGCTCGATAAGTCATATCGATATGAGGTCTATAACAATTCGAGAAACTACTGGTAACACTTACCAGTAAATCTCAGCAACCCTGGCCAGGGATTTCCGGTTATAGCCAATCGAACACAGCGCAACATCAACTCCCTATACCGGGAGAGACGAATCCCCTCCTATCGCTCATTGCCTCCATGTGATTCGGGACTGTACCCAAAAACCACCGTTTTGCACGCCCTCTTGGACGTGATAAGGTGGAAATCAAAGCACAGTGGGAATCACACAAGACTCTATGACGATCTCGGGTCAACAGACTACTCTGTACCAGTGTCACCAGAGAACTGCCATCTGACGTAAGGTATAATACCATCTGGGAGTTCTCGGCGAGTCCGTCCAGTGTACCCAGTCTTCACTGAGCACCCGTATATCATCTCTGATGTCAAACACCAATGGATATGGGATCATCCATCGCCCATCTGTATGGGTCGAGAAGTTATACGCTAGTCTACTCTGGTATATTGATGCCCCGTCTCGATACACCCACGACTAGGGACCTTGAAGGATGTACTTATGGACTACCATGTCCCCACTAGTATGATCTGCATCATAGTCCAGGTAGTCAAGTACACATCCTAAGGGCTTTACCAACATGTAACAGAGAGACAATCAATGTACACGTTAAGGTAAAGAGTAACCAGATAGCATACTATCATGTCGAGCAAGAAAGTCCTCCCTATATATGTCCCAGCATCCACTACAATATACATCCAATGTACAGTAATGGCCTCTAGGGCATACATATAACTAACAATCTCCCACTTGCACTAAGGCCATCTGATAGCAGTGGTTGTAGTATCTCATACTCAACCATCCCATAAAAGTCTCTCTCTGGGAAAAGGCCTTTCGTGAGTGGATCTGCCGTGTTGTCCTCTGAGTCTACTCTCCTAACCTCGATCCCCTGGAGGTCAACCATCTCCACGATCAGGTGACACTTCCTTAGAATATGTCTGGATCACTGATGGGACGGACGTTCCTTGGCATAAGCCACAACTCCATTGTCACACAATGGAAGGAACTAAGTTCATCTCATGAACTAATATACACCCAGACAACCTCTTTGGTAGCATCTTAAGTAGCGATGTATCCAGCCTTAATCGTCTAGTATGCCACGGTATCTAGTTTGGAACTCTTCCAACATACCGTCCCTTTACCGAGGGTAAAGACAATGCCTGTGACTGACATTCAGTCATCCTTATCACCCTGGAACCCTTCCAGTGATTCTCCCCAGGATCGATTGATACTATCTCACTACATCTAGTGAATATCCTAACATCCAATTACATCTATCTCATAGATGAAAACTCAGGATTTAGGAGGTATCGTTTTGATCTTACATGGAGAATCCTTGTGATAAGCGGAGATTGACTGAGCGTAGCATAGGAAACTCCTTCCCTATCAAGAGTATGTCATCCACGTACTCTACGAGGATCATTACCATACTCCCTACTACCTTTTTGTATATACAAGGTTCATCTACCATTTTGATGAAGTCAAACTCTTTGACTACCATATCAAAACAGATGTTCCAACTCCGCGATGCCTGCTTTATCCTATAAAGCATCTTGCACACGTTTCCGCTGCTCCCACTGTCTACGAAGCCCTCTGGCTGTGTACTTATAGACGCTCTCTTCTAAAACATCATTTAGAAAAGCAGTTATGACACCCAACCGCCAGATATTTTAGTCATGGTATGTAGCCGTGACAAGTAGGATCTGAATGGACTTAAGCATAGATCCTTAGAAAAGGTTTCATCATGATCCATACCTGGTTAATGATGCAAACCTTTAACAAGTCTAGCTTTGAAAGTCTCAACTTTTCCATGTACACCAAGTAATCTTCTCAAGATATACTTGCTCCTGATGGGGATTTAACCCTTCAGATAAAGCAACCAAAGTCCATACTTTGTTGGTGTATAAGGATTCCATCTCAGATCACTAAGCATCCAGCCATTCTTACAGAGTCTCACTCCTGATGGCCAGCTCGAAACTAGTTGGGTCATCATCTCATGATGCAATCCTCGCTCCCACTTTCATAGAGAAACCGAAATATCTCTCAGGTGGGTGAGGAACCCTACTAGATCGGCGGAGAGGCTGAGGTTCGTTGGAATCTACTGAATCCTTTGGTTCTACCAAATCATCTGCTGTTATTTGTATAGCTGGAACCTTTCCAGTTGTACATAACAGACCTTGCCTCGAGCTTGTCCGGATTATGCTTTTAGACATAGGCTGGACAACCCCAAATCTTAAGCATCTTAAGACATGGGCTCTTCCCTTTCCATACCACATATGAAGTGGTAGGCAACTGGTTTGATTTGAACCCTATTCAATAGGTATGCAACTTCTCAAGTGCATAACTCCCAAAAAGGAAACAGGTAACTCAGTAGTACTCATCATAGAGCGCACTATATCGAATAGGGTGCAACTGCTCCACCCCGATATACCATCGTGCTATGGTGTATACGGAGGAGTAATGCTGAGAAAGAATCACATTCTCCTTTAGAATAGTCCAGGAATTCCGTACTCAAGTATTCTCCTCCTTGATCTCATCAAAGGACATAATACTTATACCCGTATTGGTTCTCTACTTCTAGCTTATATTCTGTGAATATCTCAAAAGGTTCGGACTTGTGTTTCAACAGGAACATATGTCTGAATCTAAAGAGATCATCAGAGAATGTAATGAAGTACAAAGAACCGGTCTTGGCATATGTAGACAGGGGACCTTACATACATCAACATGTATTATCCCAAGAGTTCACCAACTCTTTCTCTGTTTCCAATAAACAGAGCTGGTGTCATTATATCTTTGTGACATGACTGGCAAGTTTCACAAGATGTAGATTCAAACTGATTTAAATATGCATCTTCATGTAACTTCAGCTAGTCGAGTCGCATTGATATGACCTAGTCTACAATGCCTCAAGAAGGATTCGTTCATTTCTGAACTCTTCCTCTTTTGTGTGTTCAGTAGACTAAAGAACTGTAGTTTGATTTAGAACATCAATGCTTTTAGATAACGTGCCTGAACCGATCAACTTTTGATATAGGAAATGTTCAAAACATTATCCAACAATACAAAATTATATCCTTTCTTTACTAATAAAGAGACTGATATGATTTTGTATATCAGGTTCGGTATCTAATAACATTCGTTCAGAATCAATGTATTTGGAATACAGGGTGACAGTGACCAACAGACTTGGCTGCAACACTTGCCCCGTTTTCTGCCTCATGAAACTTATCACCCGTTCTCAGTTCTCTACCTTTCTGTAGCCCTATGTAACAGATTACATATCTGGGATCCTGATCTGGTATCACATACCCAGGACGTAGAGGATACAGAGAAACAGTTCTTTGTAATGAACACACCCGAAGATGATGCATCAGCATGCACTCTCTTCGTTTGGGCGGCATATGAATTCTGGTATTCCCTAATTTCCTGCTCTGTCTTATAACAATTATAAGTTGGAGCGGGACCAACGTTCCCCAGCTCAGTATAACAATCGGGTTCGGTCAATATTCCGTATTATTATCTTGATTAAGGCGTGACATAGTCGCAACCAGGAGAGAGAGAAGAAAACACTCAGCGTACGCTTTTACAAGATTAGATTGGTTATCAATTTATCTAATCAGGATGTCTCCCACAGTTTTAGTCAAATCTTCCTTCAAACCGTAAAAGGAAAGACTAGCCGGGATTAATTACACACTTCAAGTTCGCCAATCTTTCAGCCAGGCCAGTGTCGGTACTTTGAGGGAGGTTCCCCGTGCTTTCGCACGGACCTAATTAATGTAAACCTCGTTTTCCCAGAGGCGTAACCCCGTTGACACCTTTCTAGACACCTACTTGATCGGCTAATTGTAATGTGTAAAACTCTCCCAGGAGTAACTCTTACTCGCAGCGGGTATCGGGATCCAACTATCTCATAGAAAGTATGCAATCTCATTGCAAATTTCAACACTTGAAATTCCCGATAATTTTGCCCCTAACCTCCTATGACCTTGACAAAGGCCAACAAACCATAGGATGCCAGTCAAGTTCAACCCGTCATTTCCTGATTGAACTAAACCCACCCGCACGACCCTTGACAAAGGCTAACAAGGTCGCACGACTACCCTAAACCAATCTGCATCATATGCATAAGCAGATAAGCACCAGTTAGCTACCGCACACTGCGCCTTGACAAAGGCCAACAAATGCAGCACGAATACTAACTACTACTTATCTGAAATGACGGAGGGCTACGACAGGTTTTTCTGAAAACCTATTGCGTAATGAACTTGATATCGTTGTGGAATCAAATGATTTTAAAATGGAGTGTTTTTGAGGCTTTTCTAGTTTTGCTAAAGGAGTCACTCCCAGTGAAGGGATCGTCGGTCCTTTCCTCGTCGAATGAGGTGCGGGATATATCATATATATCACTGTGCAAAGCAAAAACTATAGAAGCAATCAAAAGACAAACCGAGTGTGTAGCATCTGCCAGTTATTGCTGAAGGAGTCACTCCCAGTGAAGGGATCTCGATCCTTTCCTTATCGAATAAGGTGCAGGATATATCATATATATCTCTGTGCAAAGCAAGAACTGTAGCTACCTTTTTTATTTTGAAATTCGATTCTACAACATCTTTAGGTTTCTTTTACTTTCATTAATCATATTAATGAAGTCCCATCATTTAAATACCTAAACATCACAGATAAATACGACGTACACTTATGCCATCCGCATTCGTCTCGATGTCCCCTCGTGAACCGTTAGGTTAGGTAACTAACGACAGAGCGGGGCAGGGCTAGCGCGGGTGTAAAACATAAGTAACGCCTATATAATATATCATATATACTATATACAGTATCCATCACAGAACATATCACATGATCACATCATAGATATCGCAGCAGAAGAATCATATGAAATATTGGATATACTAGGACGTCCGTGTTTTCAGTACGAGCCAGTATAAAACACGGATTCCACGGTCACGATGAATAGCCAAACCCACACCCCTAGACCCCTACGAGTGCGGCAAGCAACCCTACCAATTCTAGAGTTAGGAGACCCGGACTTGACTCCTCGAGTTGGTCTCCCACTAGACTCCAGAATCCGGTTACTTGTGCTCCCCTCCTTGGGTCTATCCTAGTGCGGAAAAGTAAATAATATACAAAAGGTGACATCTTCCGCAACCTGGAAGTGCCCCAATAAAAGAATATTACATACAAGTTTTTACATGAATGAAAAAGAAAAACACTCATCTCACATAAAAAAAAACCCCGGCTATTCAAACACGACGATCCAATATAACATATCCAGCAACACATAACATCACATGTCATCAACGTAAGTAAACATGCGTATCCCAATTGTCGTTGACATATAGCAACGAAACCGGCGATATCACATATTACACTTACGGTCATAGAAAAGAAAGTGTAAAACTACAACAGTTGGAATCCGCAACTTGCATAGACATCGCATGCCTAATCAAATGAACTCCTTAGACATCGCATGCCTAACAATTATAAACCCCGCATTTTAGTCTCATTATCGAAAACTCTTTTCAATATCAAGTCGGGCAATTCAACAAGATTCCCGACATTCTGATCGAATACTCGTCGCAAACTTCAGTAGACGGCCGCACCCCCGATGCCGTCGACGAAGTGCACCAAGGCGGAACACCGCTTCCGCGAGCACCCGAACGGATGCTTTCGGCGACGGGGTTCTCCTACAGTCACTTGGTCGGGGCTAAAGGGTGTAGCTGTCTATTAAGTTTATCGGCAAATATCCGCGTACGCTACGTGATTGCGACGGACTTTTGATCACATCAAAATTCCGTGGCAACCGATAAAGTGAGACTAAACTGCTATGTTTATAACATTCATTCAGTTATCTCATAATAACTTGTGAATTCCAATTATTGTATCACATTCCGGATAAATTGAAAATGTTAAACTTTCCGATCGAACATTCGAACACCCAAGTTTTCCCGATACAGATCAACACATGAAACAAGTTTATAAACATCCAGTTCATGCCTTAGTACCGACGGTCCAGCCGTAGAAGGGTCAAGCCAACGCCTCATATGTGGCACGCCGTACTGCCCCAAACCCGAAGGTTCAAAGGGCAGTTCAAGACGGTCACATAATCGAGTTAAGATTTGTTGTCTTCTAGAGGGTCCATCGCGTTACTTGCACTACTTAGAACGTTATTAAACTACGGAAAGATCCAACACTTGGAAATTTCCCGACAGGTGAAAAGGTGGGTATTTATATCCGGTCGAACTTTTTTAACATATTCTAAAATTTACCCGGAAAAACACATAGACAAAGTTTGATAATCCGATCGAATATACGAACCCCCAATACAACCCAGAAAACTCAACTCTTGAGTAAAAATTAAAAATTCCCAGAAAATACAGCACCCAAATATAGGAATTACTGTGCAAAGACCAACTGAAGAAAAGACAAAATGGCCGCGGAACCGCCGCATTAGCCATGCTAATGCCGCGGTTCCGCCGCTCTTTAAGGGAATCATGGGTACGGGCTTCACAGTAATTCTTACAATTCCCTGCTGAATTTTCTGCATATTTTTAATGTGGAAAAATCCCCGAAATTAAAAAATGTACAGAGAGCATTTTTTGGGTTAGGGTTTTGGTTCGATCGGACTTCTAACTCCGTCTATGCATCGCCTAAGGCTCTAGCTAGGCTCTGATACCACTGTAGAGTTCCTAGGCACACTAATGAGGTCTCACAAGGCATCAACCATGCCAATTTCAAAAATTACAAGTGCCGAGAAACCCTAATACGGATCGTTAACTAGAATTTTAGGCGAAACAAGCAACTAGTTAACAACTTAACTATATGATAAACGGAAATACAACCTTTGTAGATCCGGCTCTCCACTTCCTTAGCTCCACGTAGACGTCCCTCTGCTGTACAAATCGGATCTTGGACTCTAGTGTCGGCTCCATCGGAGAAATGGGCGGGCTAGGTCATCAACTACGATGCCGAAGATGATCTACGTCGAGGCATCACAAGATCAAGCTCCCACTTCACCAAGTTATGAAACTTGTGAAGAAAACACCCTATACTACTTGGCAAGAGGTAGAGGATGAAGAAATAGGAAGTGGGTTCACTTTAGAATTGGATTTCTCACTCTTTTCATCAAATCACCATTGTCGGTAGCAAGCTTCTTCATCTTGAAGAAGAAGAAGAAGAAAAATATATTATCATAAGTATATCTAAAATAAGAAATAATATGATACTTATCATAATGGTAACCATAGTTAGGTGTAGAGAATAAATCATGGTTAGGTTGAATGGTTAGGGTTAAGCATGAGACAAAGATGGTGGACTTGTTCAAAGCTTCAACAAGCTTCAACAAGCAAACAAAGAAAACCACCATTTTTCCCTTTGCCAAAATGAATGAATAAATAAATAAATAAGCAAATAAATCAAGTGAAACCCTAACCATTGACCAACCATGGTTTAAACCAAACATACACCCAAACTAACATGTATCATCAAACATGATACAATCAAGTGCACAAAAATATATCACATATACAATGTGCACAACAAGTGAGAAAATCCATTTAAAGTGAACAAATACTAGTTAATGTAAAGTAATATATCAAATATATAATTATACATTAAATCATTAAATCAACACTTGATTTAACGATCCGGTCATATCGCATATGACCGACTAATATCCAATGTATCGGCTTATCGAATCAATCCTCGATTCGATAACTAGGTTATATCGCATACAACCAATCGATACTTTTATCGCGAGAATAGAATACGGTATCATATACACGCATTATTCTCGGTCCCGCACATATCTCATATGCGCTCCTATTTCGTTTCGCTTGAGCCAGGAAACCTCTGTGTAGGACTCTAAAGACTCGTCAATATGCCGGCAGCAGGTGATGATCATATCAAGCACCCACAAGCCGCAAGCGGTCTGCTAAACGTAACGGCCACCCGGGTATTGAGCGATCAAAAGATCGATGAGCAAGCCCGCTCACACTCCTATGAATCCAACCAGTAACACTTACCGTACAGTCCGGTCTCGTCGTCTGATATGTCGCATATCTCGCCTAGGGGTGGTAAATGTCAGACCCCAGCAGCTCGATAAGTCGTGTCGATATGAGGTCTATAACAATTCGAGAAACTACTGGTAACACTTACCAGTAAATCTCAGCAACCCTGGCCAGGGATTTCCGGTTATAGCCAATCGAACACAGCGCAACATCAACTCCCTATACCGGGAGAGACGAATCCCCTCCTATCGCTCATTGCCTCCATGTGATTCGGGACTGTACCCAAAAACCACCATTTTGCACGCCCTCTTGGACGTGGTAAGGTGGAAATCAAAGCACAGTGGGAATCACACAAGACTCTATGACGATCTCGGGTCAACAGACTACTCTGTACCAGTGTCACCAGAGAACTGCCATCTGACGTAAGGTATAATACCATCTGGGAGTTCTCGGCGAGTCCGTCCAGTGTACCCAGTCTTCACTGAGCACCCATGTATCATCTCTGATGTCAAACACCAATGGATATGGGATCATCCATCGCCCATCTGTATGGGTCGAGAAGGTATACGCTAGTCTACTCTGGTATATTGATGCCCCGTCTCGATACACCCATGACTAGGGACCTTGAAGGATGTACTTATGGACTACCATGTCCCCACTAGTATAATATGCATCATAGTCCAGGTAGTCAAGTACACATCCTAAGGGCTTTACCAACATGTAACAGAGAGACAATCAATGTACACGTTAAGGTAAAGAGTAACCAGATAGCATACTATCATGTCGAGCAAGAAAGTCCTCCCTATATATGTCCCAGCATCCACTACAATATACATCCAATGTACAGTAATGGCCTCTAGGGCATACATATAACTAACACGAGGTAGCGGTGATACCGTAGTTTAAAAGACCAGTTGCGTATGTTTTCCATGGAGGTTAGGGTAAGAATTAAGAAAGGAAGGACAAGAACCTAGAGGAAGAAACATCGTTTCTTCCCGATGGTACTAATCCACTTTATTAATTATTACCATAAAACCTCATAGATCTTAATTAGGGCATAGAAAGCGGTGAGGAATATTAACTTTCCAAACTTAACCTAAACCTAACCCTAGCAAGATTTTAATCCTAGTCTAGATCAAACTTAGTTTTTAGATTTAATCAATCCAACACCGTTTGGAATTAACTCGTTAGAACAAATTGAGAATACACAAAATCCCTGTGGACCGACCCTTACTCACCGGCTAGCTACCAAGCGACGCCGTTCTTGATTGCGGTAATTAATTCTTTGATCCCAAAATCCATCATTCAAATCAATATACATCTACTCACCTGGTCCTCGCTCATCGAAATCGATGTCGCCATCCTCCTCTTCATCGTCCAAAGTCCACATGACAGTGTTTACCCCAATCAGAGCAAAGCTCTGTTCAA
This sequence comes from Agapanthus africanus, assembly GCA_030015575.1. Taxonomy (NCBI): domain Eukaryota; kingdom Viridiplantae; phylum Streptophyta; class Magnoliopsida; order Asparagales; family Amaryllidaceae; genus Agapanthus; species Agapanthus africanus. Next base: position 748,783,840 of record CM057340.1, on the reverse strand, counting down.
ATTCCAAGGCGGGAGAAGAAGCAACGCTTCATCTTCCCCCAATCAGAAATAAAGCTTTGCTTTGAAAATTTGACTTTAATTTTGAAGCAACGCTTCAGATCCCGTGCGCTGCGCGCAACGCGCCACGTGGCAGAAGTTGACACGGCAGCACAACGCCCAAGACAGTACGTCCAATCAGAGCAAGGCTCTATAAAAAACATAAGCAACGTTCAACTGCGCAAGCGCACGGCTGCGTGACACGTGTCTGCGCAGTTGCGCAAGCACAACTGCGCAAGCGCACGGCAGCGCGACACGTGTCTGCGCAGTTGCGCAAGCATAACTGCGCAAGCGCACGGCTGCGCGACACGTGTCTGCGCAGTTGCGCAAGCGCACCGCTGCGCGACACGTGTCTGCGCAGTTGCGCAAGCGCTGTTGCGCAAGTGCCTCACTGCGCGACACGTGTCTGAGCAGTTGAGTTGCGCAACAACAGAGTGAAGATTTAAGGATATTTTTCTGTTCTTGTTTAAACAAGAAGATTTCTTCTGTAAAACAGGGGCCTTTGGATCAAAGATCCGACGGTGGGGAAAATTCCCCAAATCACTCAGAAAACATCTTTTTAACAAATTTAACTGATTTTTGAGCACTATAAAAAGGACCCCAGTCCCCATTTCAAAGAGATAGACAATTGGATTAAAAAAAAAAAGAAGAAGAGAACTTCTTGAGAACACAAAGAAGAAGGTAAAAACCTTTGAATTAAGAGAAAATTCTCTTAAGAATAGATCATTGATCTAAAAGACAAAATCAGTGATCTTCAATAAATAAATAAATAAATAAAAATAATAAAAAAATAGTGCCTTGCACTTGCTAGAGAACCTCTGGTTCTCTGAGATAGAAAGAAAGAAAAGATTTTTCTTCTTTTCTTTGATCTAAATCTAGATCAAGAAATTAAAAAGTGCCCTGCACTTCTTTCCTTGAATCTAAAAGATTCTTGGTGCTTTGCACAAATGCAATGCATTACTTGAAGGGCCAGGCCCAAATCAAAAAGGCCTAGCAGGCCAAAATAAATTGCAAAGCAATAAAAGGGCTGAGCCCAAACAAAATTGATGCTCTGCATCATTCATAAAGAACAGAGCTCAAAACAAATTGATGCCCTGCATCTTTTCTGGGCAAAGCCCAAATAAAAATAAAAGGAAATGCAAAAGCAATGTTGGACATTTTTTTTACTGGACTTAGCCCAATCGTGGCCATAAGTCCTTAAATTAAATTGGCTGAGCAAAATGGCTCTCCTAAATCAATCTACATCCGGTTCGAGGGTACATCTCCGAACTCCTTTGACATCCATCGTTGTAATTCCTCAACGACGTCAAAGAGGTGATGGTTCCCAACGGCCACACACCCAATACCGGACCGAAACGTCCCTAAACTAACAGTGGACCGAAACGTCCCTAAACTAACATCGGACCGAAACGTTCTTAAACTAATATCGGACCGAAACGTCCCTAAACTAACATCGGACCGAAACGTCCATAAACTAAGATCGGACCGAAACGTCCCTAAACTAATAATGGACCGAAACGTCCATAAACTAATATCGGACCGAAACGTCCCTAAAACTAATATCGGACCGAAACGTCCCTAAACTAATATCGGACCACCACGTCCCTAAACTGGCACAATAGAGCCCAAATGCTCTTTTATCGGATCTAAACGGTCCCGTTAAGTTGATCTTAGTCTCAAACTGGACTAACGTATCCTTAACAAACGTTTAAGTTGATCTTAGCCCCAAACACGGCTAACGTATCCTTAAATATTCAAATGGATTATAAAACTCCCAATCAACTCTGGTTCGAGGGTACATCTCCGAGCTCCTTTGATACATGTCGTTGTAATCCTTCAACGACGTCAAAGAGGTGACGAGTCCCGATGGCCATACATTAAATTAATCACTACGTTGAGTTGATCTTAGTCTAAAACAGGACTAACGTATCCTTGATGAACGTTTAAGTTGATCTTAGCCGCAATGCGACTAATGCATCCTTAAACTGAAAACACCAAACCCAAATCTAAGTAAATACGGATTTGGACTAATCCACGTCCTACGGGCGACGGCATTACTCAGTCTCCGTATACAATCCACGGGCAACCACAAACAAAACAAACACCCACGACACGAAGTGAAATTCTGGAGAAGGAGAAAGTTGTTACCGCGAAGCGGTAGCGTAATTAACTGCAGGGGCTTGCGCCTGCAGGGAAGAGCGTCCCCACAATCAAAAACCCCTCTAGCGAGGGGGAATCTGACAAAGTCTGCTACATCGGCCGCATCCGTCTAAACCTCCGATACACGGTGCCATAAATCAACTTGGCATCTTCGGAGAGGTGGACGGATAAAACCAAATAGCATCTGCCCCGAATCTCAGCGTCAGGCCATCGCGGTCCTGTGCGCCGCCTTTCGGAGGGGAACAGATTCTGGCACGCCCGGTGGGACCTCTTCCTCTTTCCACTCCACACTTCGTGTGTCGTGTTCGTGAACAAATCGCGGTTTGCTATGGTTGCCTGTGGATTCAAGGTACTAAGATTTGGTGTCTTGCTCCGTGCAGAAAACAGAAGATCGATGGCTTCGAACTGCACCGCCTGCAGCAACAACTCTCGCTCCGTCATTGCTGGAGGAGTGACTTATGGGCCCCAAGCGGCCTCCTTTTTCAAAATGCCGGTGGAGCAGGTGGCTCGAGCCACCACTGGACTATTTTTTGGGACCATGCTCCCACCAATGAGCTTCAACGCCCCAATGACATTGCAAGAAGCTCCAAAGAAGTCGGTTTTCGATCGACTTACCACTGCCGCGACCCCTCTCAATAGGTCGTCCAACTCCACTGCTTCAGTTTTTAACGGACTAGGCCAGAGCTCTAACAGGCTCATGAAGAAGCCTGCCATACCAGAAGGCGTTATCCCGAAGCGGATAGCCATTCCAACTCCCATTCCTGGCAAAATCACCAAGGTTGCTTCCCATGTTCAGAAGTCCGCTTCTGACAAGTTGGCCGTCCCCGTTAAACGGACATCAATCTTTAAAAAGCTGGTACCAGTATATTCTGACCAACACAGGGGGCATGAGGAGATCACCCTTATAGCTGAAACAACTCCATCAGCACGACACGCTCGACGTCGCCACTGGCGTCGAGTAAGGAAGGCTGGGGGCAACTCCCCCTCTGGGATAACTCCGTCAGCTCCGATGGTGAGGATCGATGCTGTTGTTCCAACCAAGAACAGCTTTGAACTGCTCAACAAGGTGCGCAGAAACTCTCCTACTGCGATGTTGAAACGAACTCCTTCACCTGTGGAGAATACTCCATAGAAGAAGCTAGAGCAGCCCCCTCAACGGCTGTCCTCTAAAATTTACAAAGTCTGGCGACAGGTCCAAAAGTCGGTGATCGATCAAGACTGCCTCCGACGACAGAAAAAGATGAAGGTTCGGCAGGGGAAGGATTACTCTGTCAAACCACAAAAAGCAAAAGCTACTTGGGTGCCCACTACAACGGCTCCCTTAACTCCAATCACTCAAAAAAGGAGGCCACAAAAAGCCCCTGTGAACATGGCGAAGCATAAAAGCGCTGAACACAAACGCCCCAAGTCTGGGGGCATGGTGGTGCACACTGTTTATATGACTTCTGGAAAGGATGAAAGCCGCACTTCTACGAGCCACCGACCGCTCACCCGATCCGTGACGAAAGCCCAGGAGCAACAACAAAAGCTTCAGGAAATGATGACTACAATGGCTGCACTCACTGAGCCAAAAGAAAGATCTGAAATGTCTTCGGATGAGCGTCAAGAACAAGAAACCGACGCTGACTTTTACGCAGAGTCCTCGAAAAGAGGGACAAAGAAGCTGCAGAGCAAGCGGCTAACATAAAACAGATGGCGCTCCTCTTCCAAGATATGGTAGGGATGATGTTACAGCCGGACCCTCCTGCTGAAGATCCTCCGATCGTCCTGGAAGACGACAGGGGAGAAACGTCAAATCATCCGCCGGCTCTGTCAACAGCCAAGGAGGAAGCAATCTCCAAAGTTGACCTAGACGAATATATAGCTCAGCAGATCCGGGTTCATCAGGCGAATGAAGCGGCTGGGCAAATTGTTAGAACCGGACGACCGTATCCGGGCTGGTATGACCAAATCAGTTACCCGCCAGGATATACGATCCCTAAATTCCACGTATATAAAGGGACAGGGAATCCGCATCAGCATGTCGCTCAATTCAGGGCCTTATGCGGCAATACTGGAGGCGATGACAAATTGTTGCTACGTCAATTCGTCGGCAGCTTAGCAGAAACAGCCTTTGAATGGTATTCGGAGCTACCTAACGACTCTGTCAAAACATTTGCAGAGATGGAACTGCTGTTTACACAAAGATTCGTGAGTGCTAGTGAACGCACCCCGATAACAGCACTAATAAATGCCAGGATAAGGCCAAGCGAAACGTGGGTTCAATACACAACACGATGGCGGAACCTATGGTCGAAATGCGAACAACGCATAGAAGAGGCACCTGCGGTAGGCATGTTTGTGGGAACTCTCGATCCGCAGACGACCATCTCGCAATTCATGATGTTCTTCAGGCCGACCACCTTCCAGGCCTTGATCGACAAATTAGCCCAAATGGACCAGATGGGCCATAAGCCGTCTCCTCCAAGACCCGAACCCCGAAATGAGAAAGGAAAAGCGATCATCGTCGCCAATGCTCAACAACAGTCGAGCAACTCAAAGCCGGTCGTTCGCCAAAACAACGTGCGTCCACGCCCATCCCTCGAAGAGAGGCTAGGACGTCCTTACTCGTTTCCTCAGAATAAAACGAGAAGACTGTTTAAGCTGGCAGTGCGTAACAGACTCATCAATCTGCCGAGTCCAAAGCGTCTGTCGCAGCCAGGCGATCTTAATAATCCCAATTATTGCCCTTACCACCAAACGGTAAGTCACCCGATTGAGGATTGTTTCGTCTTTAAGGGATGGATCAAGGATCAATACCTGCAAGGAAAGTTCGCGCTGTCTGAAAGCTGGAAGGTAAACCCACCACAGCCGCACTCTCCAAAGAAAACGGACACGCCGGGGGCAGCTTGTTCTTTAGTCAAGGATGAAAACAATGGAGAAAACTCATCGGATGAATCCGAAGACTACGCAGCGACTTGTCATATGATTTCTCATTCACTGACGGATGATAAAGAGGCTCCTTGCGCTGAGAAACCAATGGCGAATCCTGAGCCGGAGATTCTACAGCCATCAGACGAGTTGATCGATGTCTTCCTAAGTGAAATTCGTCTGAAAGCAAAAGCCAATCAAGAACGTGAAATGGCCATACTAGAAAGAACCAAGGTATTCCCGTCAAATCAAAAGCCATACACTGCGGGTAAAAACAAATTCGAGACGAGGAAACGGTTCGCCAAAGCTCTATCAGTAGGAATGAAGCTACCGCCCTCTGAAGAAAAATCTTTCTCTGAGGTAGAGATGCACCCTAACTTCTGTTTATATCATCAGAAGATCATACATCCTACCGAAGACTGCAAGTCCTTTAACTGTTGGTGGCAAGGGTATGTCGCTCAAAAGCAACACTTCGACAGGACAAAGTGTGAAGCTTGTGGACATCGGAAAAATGCGATATATGAGCGCAAAGGAGCCGCCGCAAACTGTCATATAGCCGACTTCAAGGGATCACAAATTATCACCTTTGAAAGCGACTCTGACGAAGAAGCTATCCCCAACTCTTCCCTCGGGGAATCTATTTCAAAAATAGAGGAATTGAGAAGCTGCGAGAACGTTCAGCCATGCAATCGTATGCTACTCGGAAAAAAAAATCCCGACCCCGTAAGCAAGGGACCGAACAAGAAGAACAAAGGAAAAGGAAAAACGGCCCTCGTCGCCAGCGCTCAACAACAATCAGGTGACCCTAGACCAGTTGCTCGCCAAAGCAACAAGCGGCAATCCCTCCAAGAAAAGTTGAAACGTCCTTACTCGTTTCCGCAAGATAAAACAAGGGGACTGTTCGAGCTGGCAGTGTGCAACAGACTCATCAATCTGCCGGCTCCAAAACGTCCGTTGCGGCCAGGCGATGTTAATAATCCTAACTATTTCCCTTACCACCAAACAGTAGGTCACCTGATCGAGGACTGCTACGTCTTCAAAAACTGGGTTGAAGACCAATACCAACAGGGCAAGTTTGCGCTGTCTGAGAACTGGAAAGTGAGTCCGCCACAACCGCACGCTCCGAAGAAGATGGATACGCCGAGGGCATCATGTTCATTCATGGAGAAAGACTCATAGACCGAAAAGTCAATAAACTAGATATTCGCCTCAAATACGGCGACAACGGACCGAAACGTCCTTAAACTAACAACGGACCGAGATGTCCTTAAACTAATGATGGACCGCAATGTCCTAAAACTTGCAAATGACCGAAATGTTTTTAAACTACTACCGCAGCATTTTCAGGCTGACGAGAATATAAAAAAAAACAAAAAAAACAAAAAAAAACTGTATGTCCATAAGCAAAATGGGCACGGATGAAAACCCGAAAGGGCTCCGTGAGTAAAAACAGCAGGACTACCGGCGAGTGTTCATGAAAACCCGAAAGGGTGCGACCTCGTTAATAAAAAAAAAAAAGAGAGAAGAAGAAAATAAAGGAAAAAAAACGGTATGTCCATAAGCAAAACGGGCATGGAGGAAAAACCCGAAAGGGCTCCGTGAGTAAAAACAGCAGGGCTACCGGCGAGTGTTCGTGAAAACCCGAAAGGGCGCGACCTCGTAAAAAAAAAATAAAAAATAAAAAGAATAAAAAGAATAAAAAAAAACGGTATGTCCATAAGCAAAATGGGCACGGATGAAAACCCGAAAGGGCTCCGTGAGTAAAAACAGCAGGGCTACCGGCGAGTGTTTGTGAAAACCCGAAAGGGCGCAACCTCATTAAGAAACACTTATAGGGTCCTCTCGACCCTGTAAGGAGAAACCACCCGCGTGAGAGCCTTACGACTCACAAGGGAGCAACACTCTTAGGGATCCTCACGATTCCTAAGGAGAAATTACACTTACGAGATCCTCATGACTCGTAAGGAGAACTCTCTTATGGGACCCTCACGGCTCATAAGATTTGAAAGTTTTAAGTTACAGAAACCTTAACCTGTTCTTAAGCAACCCCCATAACCTTCGATATTGCCCTACAAGTGGCTCATATTGACCCTTGTATACAATCCACGGGCACGAATAAATATTTCCCTAACAAAGTCCCATCCGTGACTAGGGATATGCTTGTACAGCAAACAACACTTGTAAGTCCTCTCGACTTATAAGGAGAAAACCCTTTTGTAAGATCCTTACGACTTACAAGAGAACATGAACTTAGGAATCCTCACGATTCCCAAGGAGAAAACACACCTACAAGATCCTCACGACTTGTAGGGAGAAATACCTTTGTGAGACCCTTACGGCTCATGAAGTCAAAAGCCTTAGCCGACAGGACCCTTAATCCTGTTTACTAAGCCACCTTTGTTCGGGATCGAAAGAGGCAAATGATGATTCGCTCCTGGCAATATTCCAGTTGTAGCGATACTGATGCCTAAATCGGTATCAAATTCCAAGTCCTTTCATGGCAGATGCGCTCCTGGCAATATTCCAGTTGTAGCGATACTGATGCCTAAATCGGTATCAAATTCCAAGTCCTTTCATGGCAGATGATGATTCGCTCCTGGCAATATCCCAGTTGCAGCGATGCTGATGCCTAGACCGGTATCAAATTCCAAGTCCTTTTACGGCAAATGATGATTCGCTCCTGGAAATATTCCAGTCGCAGCGATGCTGATGCCAAGATTGGTATCAGATCCCAAATCCCCTACTCGCAAAAAAATAAAAAAAAATATATATATATATATATATATATATATATATGCATACGAAATAGCCGAAATGATGGGGCAGCTTGCAAACAAAATCAGCAAGTAAAAATGTATGCATGCAAAATAGCCGAAATGGTTGGGCAACTCGCAATAAAAAGCAGCGAGTAAAAAGAAAAATAGCCGAAATGATTGTGCACCGCGAAAAATAGCCGAAATGATTGGGCAATCGTGATTTTCGCGATATAAAAAGCTAAAATGATAGAGCATCGCGGAAAGAATAAAAAAAAATGAAAAAATGAACCTTTTTGCCCTACAGGTGAAATCACATCGATCCCTGTATGCAATCCAGGGGCACAGATAAAAAGGGAACAATACCTTCCCAACAGGCTCCACCAGAAAGCGAAGCCAAATCTCGACGGTTCATAGATAATCTAGAGACCATCTCGACATTTGTCGCAATATTACAGACACAATGTCAACAAATGAAGCAAAGGAAGGTCCCTAACTTCAGGGTCTCGACGTCAATATCGACAACTTAAAGATCACCAACGGCGTTTCTCCTCACTCCAACTAGATGCAGACATAACGTCAACAACTGACCTCAGAATCGCAACGAAACGGAACCATGACAAAGTCCCTAGTTCCAAATCTCAATGGCCACGTCTACAGCCTAGAGACCAACAACGGTGTGCCTCCTCATTCCAACAGGACACAGATGTTACACCATTAAGCGGAGCGATGGCAAAATCCCAGCTTCACCTCTGCATTCGTCTCGATACAGTAGACGCAATGTCAACAACAGCGTTCCTCCACAGTCCAGCTGGAGGCAGATGCAATGTCAACAAAAGACCTCACGGTCGAAACAAAGCGGAGTAACGGCAAAATCCTAACTCCACCTTAGCATTCGTCTCGTTACAACAGACGCAATGTCAACAAAGGCGTTCCTTCGCAGCCCAGCAGGGTGTACATGCAAAGTTAACAAAAGACCCCATGGTCGAAACAAAGCGGAGTGATGGCAAAATCCCAGCTCCACCTCAGCATTCGTCTCAATACACCAGACGCAGTGTAAGCAAACGAAGCGAAGGCCACATTCCTAGCTTCAACGTCTTTACGGTAACTCACATAAAACCGGAAAGACAATCGGAGATCATCTCGCATCAGCACAGAGTGGTCACCACCTTGACGTTCGTCTCGATACAGCAGACGAAATGTCAACCCCAGCGTTCTTCCTCCAACAGGATTTGGACACACCAGAGCAAACGAAGTGAAGGCCACATTCCTAACTTCGACGTCTTGACGGTAACTTATATAAAACCGGAAAGACAATCGGAGATCATCTCGCACCAGCACAGAATGGTCACCACCTCGACGTCCGTCTCGATACAGCAGACGAGATGTCACCCTAACGTTCGTCTCGACACAGCAGACGCAACGTCATCAAACAAACGGAGCCACGGCAAAATCCCTAGTTCCCACCGCAACATTCGTCTCGATACAGCAGACGCAATGCCAGCAAACGAAGCAAAGGCCAAATTCCTAGCTTCAGGGTCTTGACGGCAACTCATATAAAACCCGAAAGACTATCGGGGATCATCCCACACCAGCGCGGAGTGGTTATAACTCATCGGGGCTCTCCAAAATGAGCCTAACCTCAAGTAAAAAGCGGCATGGCAAATTCCTAGCGCTTGCTCTTCCGACGGTCAAACTGCCAAGGAGGATTGCTTGAAGACGTCTTGTCCAGCCCCCGAAGGGATCAGAGACACGGCAGTCGCAGGGCTACTCGAACAGCACGATTGCCTATCGAGGACTATATCAGCTTATGCGACGGTACGATGGCCAAAACCCTAAGTACCACCAACCTTAACGGGCTTCTGTCGTAAAGAGCAGAGGTTAAATGCGACGTTAAGATGTTCTTGCGAGAAACGTTCGATTCGTCTCGACTTGTGAAAAATTGTCGAGGCGGCTCGACTCGTGGGATGAAGCCTTAGGCAGTGGGCATAAAAGAAGCCTGTTTCCTAAGCATTGGGACCCTGCGAGTTGGCCCAAAACGGTCTCTTGCATACCATCCACGGGTCTCTCTCTCCAACATCGAACTTCGACAAGGAGGGAAACAACCGCTTACAAGTCCTCTCGACTCGTAAGAGGGGAAAATTCTCTTGTAGGATCCTTACGACTTACAAGAGAAAACCATACTTAGGAATCCTCACGATTCCTAAGGAGAAAAATCCACCTATGAGATCCTCTCGATCCGTAGGGAGAAAAGCCTCTATGAGACCCTCACGGCTCATAGAATTGAAAAGTCTTAGGCGGTAAACCTGAACCTGCGGCCTAAGCCATCGCTACTTCCTGAGGAAGTCGGAATACTCTTTTTAGACATCCATCAACCATGGTTATTAAGACAGCCTACTGACATTAAAAGAAAGAAGATGACAAAGAATATCCGTTCTACATTTGATCTGGCGTTCATGACGCATTCATTTATGCACGGGCAGAAAACTCAGGACGAGAAATAAGAGAAGCTGAAATAAAAAGTTTCCATTCATATTGGAAAAAATTCTTACAATTATGAAAAGCAGTAAAAGGAAAATATTATTACAATGGAATGACTTCAGATCCGGGGCAGGGATTGAGGAATTCAAAAGTAAGGCCGTCCAAAGTTCTTCTGGCCTTTCTAATTATTCTTATGCGCAGCCTCTCGCTCTCCTCGGTGTCGATATCATCGGCAAGCCCTTCCGGCCTTCGATAAGCAGCAACGATCGTCGTCTGCTGAAAGATTTGATGTAGGATGTCAACGAGGTTGTTTCGCCGTTTCTTCGAAATTAGCCTCGTCAGGTACACTGAATGCACCTTGTCTTCGGCATCATCTAGCGCATTGAGTGGTAAGGCCTCGTGAAGACCTGGGAGTGCTCTCCATATTGCCCCCAGCACGACTTTCAAAAGGGCCGAACGACGAGGTAGCAGCCAGCCATCGCTGGCATTCAGGCGATCCATGACCTCTGCACATTGAGCGTCCGTAAACTCCTGGTTCTGTTGATGGCCCTGTACACGGATATCCTCATAAGTGATGAACTCGTGCAAGCTGTATAGACGCACCGCCATAATACCTGAAGAAAACAATACAGGGATATTAACAAACAAGACAATACAGAAAGTTAAAAGTTAAACTCCTTGAGAGCAATGCTCTGCAGACAGGAGCGACACCAGTCAAAATCAGTTATGAGGAGAATTTGAGGAAAATTCCCTGAGAATATTGAGAGCTCCGCTCTGAAAAAAATGATATAATAATAATAATATTCTCAAATGCCATATAATTTGGGAGGAGCAAAGCTCCATTAATTAAGAAGATATAAGAAAAATCTTTTATAGAGCAAAGCTCTATTAATGGAACCCTAACAGGATTCTCCTGAGTTCTCTTTGGACCTCTTTAGAGCAAAGCTCTGCTAAATGAAACCCTAAATGGGTTTTCTTTAGATCAGGGATCTATGGAGAGCAAAGCTCTATTAATCAGTTTTAATTTAATTTAATTTTATTTTATTTACCTACGATGGTTATGAACTCTGGAGTTCTTGAAAAAAAAAATCAAGAGCAAGGCTCTGAAAATTCTTAAGCAAGAGCAAGGCTCTGAGTCAAAATTCTTGAAGTGGTAAAGAATTTTTTGAGGACCAAAGGTCCTATTTATAGGCATCAATCGCCTCTTCAACTGCAGAAAGGTGCTGCGACGGTTCGGATTCTGCCACCGTTGCGCTTGCGTTTGGAGGCCACGTAAGCGCAGCGGTGGGGGGGCATTTGTTTACCCCAATCAGAGCAAAGCTCTGTTCAAATTCCAAGGCGGGAGAAGAAGCAACGCTTCATCTTCCCCCAATCAGAAATAAAGCTTTGCTTTGAAAATTTAACTTTAATTTTGAAGCAACGCTTCAGATCCCGTGCGCTGCGCGCAACGCGCCACTTGTCAGAAGTTGACACGGCAGCACAACGCCCAAGACAGTACGTCCAATCAGAGCAAGGCTCTTTAAAAAACATAAGCAACGTTCAACTGCGCAAGCGCACGGCAGCGCGACACGTGTCTGCGCAGTTGCGCAAGCACAAGTGCGCAAGCGCGCGGCAACGCGACACGTGTCTGCGCAGTTGCGCAAGCATAACTGGGCAAGCGCACCGTTGCGCGACACGTGTCTGCGCAGTTGCGCAAGCACAACTGCGCAAGCGCACCGCTGCGCGACACGTGTCTGCGCAGTTGCGCAAGCGCTGTTGCGCAAGTGCCTCACTGCGCGACACGTGTCACACGCTGGTGAGTTGCGCAACAACAGAGTGAAGATTTAAGGATATTTTTCTGTTCTTGTTTAAACAAGAAGATTTCTTCTGTAAAACAGGGGCCTTTGGATCAAAGATCCGACGGTGGGGAAAATTCCCCAAATCACTCAGAAAAGATCTTTTTAACAAATTTAACTGATTTTTGAGCACTATAAAAAGGACCCCAGACCCCATTTCAAAGAGATAGACAATTGGATTAAAAAAAAAAGAAGAAGAGAACTTCTTGAGAACACAAAGAAGAAGGTAAAAACATTTGAATTAAGAGAAAATTCTCTTAAGAATAGATCATTGATCTAAAAGACAAAATCAGTGATCTTCAATAAATAAATAAATAAATAAAAATAATAAAAAAATAGTGTCTTGCACTTGCTAGAGAACCTCTGGTTCTCTGAGATAGAAAGAAAGAAAAGATTTTTCTTCTTTTCTTTGATCTAAATCTAGATCAAGAAATTAAAAAGTGCCCTGCACTTCTTTCCTTGAATCTAAAAGATTCTTGGTGCTTTGCACAAATGCAATGCATTACTTGAAGGGCCAGGCCCAAATCAAAAAGGCCTAGCAGGCCAAAATAAATTGCAAAGCAATAAAAGGGCTGAGCCCAAACAAAATTGATGCTCTGCATCATTCATAAAGAACAGAGCTCAAAACAAATTGATGCCCTGCATCTTTTCTGGGCAAAGCCCAAATAAAAATAAAAGGAAATGCAAAAGCAATGTTGGAAATTTTTTTTACTGGACTTAGCCCAATCGTGGCCATAAGTCCTTAAATTAAATTGGCTGAGCAAAATGGCTCTCCTAAATCAATCTACATCCGGTTCGAGGGTACATCTCCGAACTCCTTTGACATCCATCGTTGTAATTCCTCAACGACGTCAAAGAGGTGACGGGTCCCAACGGCCACACACCCAATACCGGACCGAAACGTCCCTAAACTAACATTGGACCGAAACGTCCATAAACAAATATTAGACCGAAACGTCCCTAAACTAACATCGGACCGAAACGTCCCTAAACTAACATCGGACCGAAACGTCCCTAAACTAACATCGGACCGAAACGTCCCTAAACTAATATCGGACCACCACGTCCCTAAACTGGCACAATATAGCCCAAATGCTCTTTTATCGGATCTAAACGGTCCCGTTAAGTTGATCTTAGTCTCAAACTGGACTAACGTATCCTTAACAAACGTTTAAGTTGATCTTAGCCCCAAACACGGCTAACGTATCCTTAAATATTCAAATGGATTATAAAACTCCCAATCAACTCTGGTTCGAGGGTACATCTCCGAGCTCCTTTGATACATGTCGTTGTAATCCTTCAACGACGTCAAAGAGGTGACGAGTCCCGATGGCCATACATTAAATTAATCACTACGTTGAGTTGATCTTAGTCTAAAACAGGACTAACGTATCCTTGACGAACGTTTAAGTTGATCTTAGCCGCAATGCGACTAATGCATCCTTAAACTGAAAACACCAAACCCAAATCTAAGTAAATACGGATTTGGACTAATCCACGTCCTACGGGCGACGGCATTACTCAGTCTCCGTATACAATCCACGGGCAACCACAAACAAAACAAACACCCACGACACGAAGTGAAATTCTGGAGAAGGAGAAAATTGTTACCGCGAAGCGGTAGCGTAATTAACTGCAGGGGCTTGTGCCTGCAGGGAAGAGCGTCCCCACAATCAAAAACCCCTCTAGCGAGGGGGAATCTGACAAAGTCTGCTACATCGGCCGCATCCGTCTAAACCTCCGATACACGGTGCCATAAATCAACTTGGCATTTTCGGAGAGGTGGACGGATAAAACCAAATAGAATCTGCCCCGAATCTCAGCGTCAGGCTATCGCGGTCCTGTGCGCCGCCTTTCGGAGGGGAACAGACAGGTACCTCACTAAACATGAGATCAAACATGAAAATCATAGCCTCCAAAGTGCTAACTTTGCTCCAAGATCTATGCTAGATAGGCCAAAGAATAATGGGTAGAGATTGGATTGTGAATTTAAGCTTTTATTTGGGATTTTTGTTGAATTTTTGGAGATTTTTGATGCAAAGTAAGATGGGGGAAATTTTGGGCAGCCATGGTAAATTTTGGCCAGAGCTAGGTGAGAGGGAAGAGAGAAAAAGAAGTGTGTGGAGGTGTGTAGAGACTTCTCAATTTATTACCTCACTTAAGTCTTTTCATAAGTTAATTAATTTTATTTATTTTCTTAATTCTATTTGACCTAGAAAAGTCTAGAAATTTGAAGACAAATCAAGAAGAGAAGAGTATGCTACAAACTAAATTCTAGTGTGTCATGGCTCACTTTTGTAAAATTAACCCACTCCAATTTATAATGTGCACCCATTTAATGTATAATTAAAAGCTTATGTTAATATTAAAAATAATTACTTAAGGAAAAATATTTAGGTAAACTAATAATTTATAAGTGACTAAATAAATACCAAATTCTAGCAATTATATAGTTAAAATAGGCATATTTAAATCTATATTGAAAAATAATTGTAGTTGAGTTTTACAGAAAATACGGTTTATTTTACCGATTATCAGAAAATTCACCTAAATGATTTTATTTATTTAATTATTTATTTATTTATTTTTAAAACGTTACATCCGGCCTATGTTAAAAAGCAAAATCCGGACAAACTCGAGGGAAGGTCTGTCTTGTGCAAATTTGTGGGATATCCAAAGAATTCCTATTGATATATCTTCTACTATACTGAGGAACAAAAAGTGTTTGTTGCTCAACATGCCACCTTTTTGGAAAATAAATTTCTTTTGAAAAAAATTAGTGGCAATGAGGTAGAACTGGAAGAAGTTCCAGTAGCACAAACTATAACTGACGATTTGGTGGAACCGGAGGATCCAATAGTACCCAACGAACCCCAACCACTCCGCAGATCTAATAGGGTTCCTCACCCACCCGAGAGATACTACGGTTTTCTTATAGACGGTAAGAGCGAGGAATGCATCATGGAAGATGATGACCCTACTAGTTTCGAGCAGCCCATCACAAGTGGAGACTCTGTGAAATTGCTGGATGCTATGAGATTCGAGATGGAATCCATATACACCAACCAAGTATGGACTTTGGAAGTTGCTCCTGAAGGGGTAAAACCTATTGGAGTAAGTGAGTCTTCAAAAAAGAGATAGGTATAGATGGAAAAGTTGAGACTTTCAAAGATAAACTTGTAGCAAATGATTTTTGTCAACGACCTGGCGTCGGCTATGATGAAACCTTTTCTCCTGTCGCTATGATTAAGTCCATCAGGATCCTACTTGCCATTGCTGCATACCATGACTACGAAGTCCCTGGCCAGGGCTGCTGCTGAGATTTACTGATAAGAGTTATCAGTAGTTTTTCAAACCGTTATAGGCCAGACATCGGTATGACTTATCACGTTACTGGGGCCTGACGTTTACCACTCCTAAACATGATATGCGACATATCAGACGAAGAGACCGGACTGTACGGTAGTGTTACTGATAAGCTTCATCGAGAGTATGGACGAGCTTGCTTATTGATCTTCATATCGCTCAACACCCGGGTAGCCGTTACGTCCAGCTAGTACCGCTGACGGCTTGTAGGTGATTGATGTGATCATTACCTACTGCTGGCGTATTGACGAGTCTTTAGAGTCCCACACAGAAGATTCCTGGTTCGAGCGAAACGAAGTAGGACACATATGTTGATATGTACGTGGGCCTGATTAAATATGAGTATGTGATACCGTATTATAATCTGGAAGTTATTTGATGTCGGTCAGGTTATATGTGATATAACCGGATTATCGAATCAAGTATTGGTTTGATAATGTGATATTCAGATTAATGATATTAGTCGGTTATATATGATATTACGGATTATTAGATCAAGTGTTGATTTAATAATGTGATATATATTATATGTGATATAGTTATATCTTAACTAATATCATTAGCTCACTAATTGCTTTATATATATATATATATATATATATATATATATATATATATATATATATATATATATTAATGTATATTTGATATATATAAATATATATATTATTATATGAAGCATGACATGTTTTTCTATTTTGAGAAAATAGAAAAATGAGTTGTAAATTGTGGAGATATTTGTGGAATAGGCAAGGCATGGGTTTTATTATTTGTATATTAGTCTTGACTCGCTATTCAAGCATGGTTGCAATTTAGAATTGCAATTTTATTCCATACTTGAATAAGTGAGGAAAGAGAGAGCCATTTTGAGTTTACTCTCATCATTTTCATTCTTCATGCCTTAGCCATTTTTATTGAGCTCTTGGTTCCTCTTGCTATTTACAATTTTCTTCACCCCACTTCTAAGTTCAAACCCTCACATGTGATGTGAATCATTGAACTTGTGAAAACCCTAGTGAGCAAAATAAACCCCTACTTCACCATCTCACATTAGATTAGCAATTTGATGTGGAGTGTTTCCTTCACTAATAAGATTAGTGAAGGGTTAGCTTGAGCTTGTGGATTTCGGGTGGATCTTCTTTGACGCAAAGATCACGTAGGAGTTCGTTCAACTCGAAGAGGAGTCTAGTAGAGTCGCGTGGACTTCAACCCAGAGCTATTGAAGAGAAGGACTCAAACTACAAAGGTTGTATGCTCTTTTCTTATCTTTAGTTCATCACATCATAAAGGCAAACCCTAATAATCTAGTAAATATCTTGTTAGTCTAGCTTAGCACCTAATAAAATTTGAATTTGGCATGCTTGATGCTACTAGAACCTCATGGTGGTGCTAAGGTCGACTTTCAGTGTCGCAGCAGTGTAGAGGTTTTACCAGTGAGCTACAAGTTGCTTCTTGTTTTTATTGAACAAATTTAACCTATAACTCTTACACAGGCTGTAATACCCTTTTCTGCACAATAACAAGAAATTTTTGTGCAGGAAATTCAGAGTCATTACATTCTACCCTCCTTATAAAAATTTCATCATTGAAATTTACATAAAGGACTAATTTTCGAATAGCTGAGGGTATCGTGTACGCATATCGTCTTCTCGCTCCCATGTCGATTCTCCTGGCAAGTCTTTTCCCCACATCACCCGGACCAAGTTTACCTCCTTGTTCCGCAATGACTTCACTTTTCGGTCCAGGATCTCAACGGGTTGTTGCTCGCAGGTCAAGTCAGTTTGTACCGTGTGCTCTAAGTGATCAAGTATATGACTGGGGTCGCCCATATATCATCTTAGCTGGGATTTATGGAATACGTTGTGCACTCCTTCCAATGAGGGTGGTAGTGCCAAGCGATACGCCACTTCTCCAACTCGTTCGAGTATGTCGAACGGTCCTATGTACCTTGGACTTAATTTACCCCGCTTTTCAAAACGGATCAATCCTCTATTTGGAGAGATCTTCAGGAATACATGCTCTCATGGTTGGAACTCTAGCTGTCGACGCTTTGCATCTGCCCAATGTTTCTGTCGATCTTGGGCTATGCGCATCCTTTCCCTGATCGTGCGAACCACATATACAATTGCTACGATCATCTCTGGTCCAAGGAGTTCACGATCTCCAACGTCGTCCCTACTCAGCGAGGAACAATATTTTCGTCCGTAGAGTTCTGCAAAAGATGCCATTCCAATGCTTGCCTGGTAGCTGTTGTTATATGAAAACTCCACTAGGTGTAGGTGATCTTTCCACGAACCTCTGAAGTCTAACATACAGGCTCTCAGCATGTCTTCCAGAATCTGAATTGTTCGCTCGGACTGTCTGCCTGTTTGTGGATGATAAGCCATGCTGAAATTCATACTCATTCCCAGGCTAGCTTGCAGACTCTGCTAAAATTGTGATCGGAATCTCGTATCACGATCGGAGACGATGCAGATAGGTACCCCATGTAATCTCACGATCTCCTGCATGAGTTTATGGGTATCAAGACAAGTATGGTATATCTTGAAGGGTTAAATCTTACTTTAGATTTTTACTCACCTCCACGTACTTCCTTGCTAATGTCTCGGTTAACTGGCCAACTCTGAATGGAATAAAGTGAGCCGACTTGGTGAGTCGATCCACAATAAGCCAAATTGCGTCGTTACCTTTCGTGCTGCGAGGGAGAGCAGTCATGAAGTCCATGGTAATGTGCTGCCATTTCCATTCTGGGATTGGTAACGGTAGAAGTAATATGATATAATTAGGTTTCGGCATGCAACTAGATATGTGATTGTCAGTATGGACACGAACGGATATCGAAAAACGGTAAAACTATAATGTTTGATGCATAATTAAAACACATGTATTATTTTTATTCATAAGGATATAAATATATTAGCATAGCATCTTGCAAGATAAACTTGCCTGATCGGATCTCACAATGGGATATGCACGTCACGTTCAACGTCGAATAAACGTTGCGATGCAACTACGCACGCACAGGACTGGACTTGGCTAATCAATGACGTGACTACGCTGGACAACGATAATGACTGGGTTGTCCGGATCGTCGGTGACGTGCGCGGCTCCGGCGACGGCCAAGAAAGCAAGAAAAATATAAAGAAAGAAAAGAGAAGAAGGAGAAGAAGAGGGATTGGGGTGTTTGGCTGCTGGTGATCGAGCTCTGGGTGCTGAGGACAGAAGATGGGTGACGGCGACGATGGGTAGCCGTCGGCGATGGGTAACAACGATGGGTTGGGTTTCTGCAGTGGTCGCTGGGGGTTTGCGGGGATTTTGGGTCGTGGGTTCTAGTGGTGAAGGAGAGAGGGATGAGAGGAGGTGATGGAGGTGGTGTGGTGATGAGGATGACGAGGGGTAAGGTCGATGAGGAGGTCGGCGGCGAAGGCGGGCGGTTCTTGGGTTGCAGGGGTTTGGTCATGGGTTGAGGGTTCTTGGGTGAGGGCTTGGGAAGAGGGAGAAGTGGAGGAGGTGGAGAAGGTCGAGTAGACGAGGTTGTGATAAAGATGAGGTTGGGAAGTCGGCGGCGAAGGCGAAGCATGGGTTAAGGTTAGGGTTAGGGTTTCATCGCGAGAGAAATAAGAAGAACGGAGAAATAGAGGAAGAGAGATACATGCATATATTAATTAATTAACCCCAATAATTTAACAACCCCTCATCTCTCTTCCTCTATTTCTCTGTTCTTCTTCTTTCTCTCATGACGAAGCCCTAGCCCTAACCTGCGCTTTGCCTTCGCTGCTGACCTCCTAACCTTATCTTTATCACAACCTCGTCTACTTGACCTCCTCCACCTCTTCCACTTCTCCCTCTTCCTGAGCCTTCACCCAAGAATCCGCAACCCACGACCAAACCCCTGCAACCCAAGAACCGCATGCCTTCGCCGCCGACCTCCTCGTCGACCTTACCCCGTCACCCTCATCACCACACCACCTCCATCACTTCCTCTCATCCCTCTCTCCTTCACCGCCAGAACCCATGACCCAAAATCCCTGCAAACCTCCGGCGACCACTGCAGAAACCCAACCCATCGCCGACGGCTACCCATCGTCGCTGTTCAGTTGAGAATATTGCACTTTGGTATGATTATTTTCCTTACATTTCTTAAATATTTAAAGGTGTTTATTATAAATATAGAAAATATTTGGATTTATCTGCAAAATACTATTTACCATATGTTTATATATTATAATTAATATTATAAAGGAAAATATATGCATTTTATATTTATATAATATTTTGGTAATTGAAAATATGCATATCATATCAAATATTCTAATCACAATTCTTAAAAGATATAATATCATACAAATGGTTAGAATAATATTTCAAAATATATGCATAATATTTTAGTAATTAAAAGATGCATAGCATATCAAATATTCTTAATCATGTTTTTTAAAGATTTATTACCATATAAAGTGAAAAGCATATTAAATATTCTTAATCAGTTTCTTAAAGATGTATTACCATATAAAGTAATTAAGATACTCTCTTTAATTTAATAATATTACTAACATTATTTATGGAGATTTTGTGCAATATTTAGCTCAAGTCAAGAGATCAAGATGTTCAAGATGTCAGGATAAAAAATCTGCCAAAATCATAAAATCAATACTGACAGAGACTCAGAATCCAGGCATGGAAATCACCATATTAGGCAATCACCATATTAGGTAACTTGGTTTTCTGATTTGAGAGCTATATAAAGGACCGAGGGCTAAACTTAGAGGGCATCACCTTTACCACAAAGCAAATCACCGTCAAAGAATAAGTAATCCATGACAGGTCCACGATTCGACGTGATAGGGCGACGTGAAAATCGACGGAGCATCTACTTCCTACGGGGCAGAGATCGAGAGAAACTTCTTCCTCTTGTAATCTATATTCGTAGGATTTGTACTTGTGAAGTTGATTAATAAAGATAGATCATTTTGTTTAATTATTTATTTTCTGTATTATTTCTGCATTATGATTTCTTTAACTATCCTTTCTTCTTCTATTCCCAACATGCGCGAGTAATTCTCCGCTTATTAGGGTTCGTAAGATTAGGGTAGATCAATGGATGATTAAAATCTTTTAACTCTTTTTACGTCCTATAAAGTTTATAAACTTTATCAAAAGAATTGTTAACATCCTAATCGGGGGTGCTATCAATTCATTGGTAGCCACGACCGCGATTTGAGATTAGATTAACAATTATTTTGGTAAAGGCTAGACATGAACGGAGATCTATGTAAAGATAGGGGTTAAGAGTGGGAACCCTATTCCCTCCGAAAACCCTAAATCTACATGCATCACCATAGATCTAGTTTTAAATCTATTAAAAGATAAAAGGAGTAATTTTTAATTAATCATCCATGACTACTAAATCTTAACGAACCCTACAAGCCTTTTTTCTTATATAATTTACATCCGTAATTAATTTAGATCTTAAATAAACTATTCACCTTTCTTCTTTTATTTTATTCAACTCGTCTAAAGTAAGATTAAAATTTCCACGCATCCCTGCGGACGACCCGTACTCATCTCGGCTAGCTACAAGCGATACCGTTATTGATTGCGGTTATTCTACAAACACTTTTTCACAATCAATCAGTCGCCGTCACCCATTCTTTGTCCTCAGCACCCAGAGCTCGATCACCAGCAGCCAAACACCCTAATCCCTCTTCTTCTCCTTCTTCTTTTTTCTTTATTTCTCTTTTTCTTGCTTTCTTGGCCGTCGCCAGAGCCGCGCACGTCGCCGACGATCCGGACGATCAAGTCATTGTCGTTGTCCAGCGTAGTCATGTCATTGATTAGCCAAGTCCAGTCCTGTGCGCGCGTGGTTGCATCGCGATGTTTATCCGACGTCGAATGTGACATAAATACCTCGTCGTGAGATCCGATCAGGCAAGTTTATCTTGCAACATGCTATGTTAATATATTTATATCCTTATGAATAAAAATATTACATGTGTTTTAATTATGCATCAAACATTATAGTTTTACCATTTTTCGATATCCGTTCGTGTCCGTACTGACAATCGCATATCTAGTTGCATGCTGGAACCTAATTATATCATATTACTTCTATATCAGTGCAACATGCTATCTAGTTGTATCATACACAGGCATGAATACGTATACAGGTTATTACAGATAGATACATATGCATCCTGATATCTGTCGTGCTTACCGTATTTAGATATTCGTTACAGTTTCACATTTGGATATCTATCTGATATATATGCATCACATGACATGTTCACGACACACTACTTGACTCATTACTTGGATCTAGTTACTAATACCAACAATCCTGACTTGTCGTCCTGACGGACGTTACTTGTTGTCTGCATAGACGAAAACCTGTACCTGCTTGATCCTGTGTTGGCATTAGATCTATATTGGCAATACCTGACTTGAACACTAACCTGAGGGTAAAAAGGAAATAAAAAATGTAACCGAAACGTAACTCAAAAGGCTATTATTACATGTTTTCCGTTTTTTTGGGCGTTACAGAATAATCCTGTTTACCATTTTTCCGGGCGTTACGGAATAATCCTGTTTGCCGTTTTTCAGGGCGTTACGGAATAAATCTTGTTATCGTGGTCCCATGGGGAATGAATGGGGCATAGACTATTGGGTTATGATGAAGATTACATTAATTTATTTCAAAGACTTTTAGAATAGATAACTAGAAGCACAGTTTTAGGTTACACATCACACATCACTTACATACACATACCTCACGATTATATCTATATTATTTATTTATATTCATGTTTACCTATATCGTTACATCCTGGTTATTACTGCTATTTTGATATTATGACGCACTGACATCTGAGTTTTGCATGGCCCAGTTTCATTATCTTTATCGCAGGCTGAACAGGAGTACTTTACCTGTCAAGCCAAGCAGTGAGGAATTAAACATGTGTTGTTTAAAGATGTTTAGTTTATTTATTTTCCGCAGCTTTATTTCTTGATGTGAGCCCATATTGGGACGTATTTTCGGATGTTGTTTATTGGATATTGAATCATTTCCCCTTATACATTTTCTTGACTCTTTTTATTGTGTCAAATGGACATGTACTAGATAGATTTTATATTTTACTGTTCTTGATATCCTATAGACAGCCGTAATGTGACTATGGAGGGATGATTCTTATCCATAGGTAGCTTGGTTGGCTCTGTCACGTGCCGTAGTTCGCGCACTCTGTGAAGCGGGGCGTGACATTCGTACCATCGGGGTGTACCGAATACGGAGAGCTGTGAGATTCTTTCATCAATTCTTCTCGAACAGAGCCGATTGGTACATATAAACGGCTTCCAAATTGCAAGGATCCATTTTCCTGGATCATGAAGTCAGTTCGTAGTCCACTTTCTACTTGTTCTCGGATCTTTTGTAGCTTGGCATAATTTGCTTGAGCTGTCTTGATCTGATTGACAAGAGTGGACTGGACTTGTAAGTTCATCAAAAATGAAGCGTTATCTGGCACTACTACTTCAATCTCCAATCCATGAAATTCTTGTCGTAGTCTCCACTGAGTGGTGAGGTTCATTGCTAATGTCGGGGACTAAGTGCATCAGGAACTACATTCACCTTCCCAGGATGATACTGTAGGTTGACGTCGAAGTCCGCCATGAGTTCTAGCCATCTTTTTTGCCGCATGTTGAGTACCTTCTGAGTAAATACATACTTAAGACTTTTGTGGTCAGTGTATATATCCACTCCAGATCATGTATTGGATAGTCGCGCTCATGAATCTTTAGTTGTCTTGATGCAAAAGCTAAAACCTTTCCATGATGGTGTAGAACACATCCTAATTCTTTACCGGATGCATCACAATGCACAATGAATCCGCCTGATTGATCCGGTATTATAAGAATAGATGCAGAGGTTAACCTCGACTTGAGTTCTACAAAAGCCTTTTCGCATGCTTCTGACCACACGAATGCTTCATCTTTACATGTGAGCTTGGTTAGGGGTGCTGCGATTTTTGAGAATCCTTCAATGAATCGTCTGTAGTATCCTGCTAAGCCCAACAAACTTCTTATATCTTTCACCGTCTTTAGTGTCGGCCACTCGCTGACAGCTGACATCTTAACTGGATCTACAAATATTCATTCGCCTGAAATAATATGTCCGAGAAATCCGACTTGATCTAACCAAAATTCACACTTGCTGTATTTTGCGTAGAGCGGATGTTGTCGTAATGTCTCCAGGACAATCCGTAAGTTCTCGGCGCGTTCTTTCCGATTCTTTGAATACACCAGGATGTCGTCGATGAAGATAACAATAAATCTGTCTAAGTACTCTCGGAAAACTTGGTTCATCAGGTTCATAAAGATGACAAGTGCATTGGTCACTTCAAATGGCATTACGAGATATTCATAATGGCCATAACGAGTTCTAAATGCCGTCTTTGGAATGTCGGACTTCTTGACCTTCACCTGATGGTAACTCGAACGAAGATTTAGTTTTGAAAAGACACAAGATCCACTTAACTGATCGAAAAGGTCATCGATGCACAGTAGTGGATACTTATTCTTAATTTTCACTTCGTTTAAAGCTCGACAATCCACACATATCATGTAAGAACCTTCCTTCTTCTTCACAAGTAACACCGGAGATCCCCAACTTGAAGTACTGGGTCGGATCTAACCCTTCTTTAATAGCTCGTCCAACTGAATATGGATATCCTTTAATCCCTCCGGACTTAATCTACACGGATCTTTTATTACTGGTTGTGCGCCGGGTTGTAAATCGATACTGAATTCAAGAGCTCGATCGGGAGGCAAACCTGATATATCTTCCGAGAATACATCTTCGAACTCTCGAACTACCTCGGGTTTCGATCCTTTCACTTGCAACGCTGCAACCACTGCCTTCTTTGGTTTTGCTCTATAGATGCTAGGCTCCAAGGTCCGGTCTCCGATTTTGAAGTAGAACACTGGGTGATCTGGTATTTCAAACACTATCCTCTTTTAGCGACAGTCGATGGTAGCAAAAAAAGTTCCCAGCCAGTCCATTCCCAAGACTATGTCGAAATTCGGTATGTCCAACACCTTGAAGTCTGCATAGAATTCTCGACTGCAAACGACCACTGGACACATATCGTTTCCTAAAGTTGTTTTTAGAACTTCGTTCTCTGAACTGACATTCCCCAAGAGACACAAGATAATTAAACACGTGCATTTACGGAACTTAGACTTGAACAAGGGGGTGTTAGACCCGAGCTTTCGTTTCATAGGCTGACCCTGATTGATGGAGTAGGTAGCTTGAGTAGAGTGACGTACCGTACGTATGTTCCGTGGCATATTTACGATATGATACTCCACTTAAGTGACCTAAGGATGTACATATCTTGAGACTAGTGATTCTCTTCGTTCCTTTGATTTTACATCCATTGAGATACTTGATTTTATTCGCTTCCATGATCATACTCTCAGTGATTTTACTCCTCCTTATGATCATGTATCCATTTTGGGATCTGTTGACTCCTTATAGCCCTTTGATCTTTTCGTCGATACTTGATTGAGGTTCCTGTCACCATGGTTTGAGCGCAGATTGAGCTGCTGCTAGTGATGCGGTCAGGGTGAGCTCGTCATGGACGAGGACTGACCATCGTGTTTTCTGGTGACATGGGAACGTATCGATGTAGTGTTGTATTGTTGTGACCCCTCGTATGAGATGAGTGTGCGGTTGTGTACCGGATGATCAGGCCATTGTTAGAGGCTGGCTGCTGTGAGAGGACTGTTGAGGTACGGCATACCTCAGAGTTGTGATGTCGTCTACCGTACAGACAAATGACCCAGTTGTTGCTAAGATTGATGTGATGTTGCTTCCAGAGCTTTCGAGCTGAGATCGCTGGAGCTTTCAGGAAGAAAGGCGACAGGTGATAGCTAGTCTATCCTGAGTTGTGATACGAAGGTGAATCATCTGATTGATGCGCCGACGCAGGCCCAGTTGAGTTGAAGATTGCCAGTGAAGAGAGTCTTACTCAGGTCTAGAGTAGACCGACCTAGAGATGACCGTTGATGTATCGTCTATCCTTGAGGATTGGGGGTATTGTTTAGCATGCGGACGAAGGGTGTTCACATGTCATCTGGGCGGAGTTGAATGGTTCGAATGAATTTCAGAAAACCAATTTTTCCAAGTTTAAAGTATTCGGAAGTACATGCAAGTGCTTCTGTGGACCCTCTAGAAGAATTAAACCCTAACTCGACGTGATGACTATGAAACCGATTTTGAACCTTAGGGTTTGCGACAGTTTAGCGGTGCCATCAGAGAGGCTTGGGTCTGCCCATCTACGGTCGGTCCATAGATACTGTGGCATATACCGAATATTCTTAAACCGTGCTCAGATGTTGAGCTCTCGGAAAATTTTAGGATATTTGATAACTCGATCGAAAAGTTTAACACCGTCCGGATATCCTGTGATAGGAGATCGGCAACAAGACCAGCTTCGGATAGAGGACCTCATCCAGGTGTGTTGTGAGTTGATCGAGAACGGATGAATATTGAGTATTCCTTCGATTGTTGGGATGGGTTCCCTAGGACGTGTTCGGCTAGATATCTTCGATAGAGTGATGAAGATACCGTGTTCAAAGTTCGAGTCCGTGTGAGAGACTCCGGATTGACTATAGCCGAGAACATTTGCGGTACGCAGATAGCATGATGTGATGTCAAGTGGACGATAATGAAGACGAGTGGAGCAAGAGGTTCGTACGAGACGTTAACGAGCTGTTGTTACTCCCCGTTGAGATTAGAGATCGGATGTGTAAAGAGGCGTTGAGATACGGCCAGTTTCCGAGGAAAAGTTGTGCTGAGAACGCAGATCTCCAGAGAACGAGAAAAATTATGTAAGAGTACCAGCCTCCGTATAGTTCGGTGTAGGCGAGATCGGAAGAGACCTTGAGCCGGTTCCTTCCATGACACTGCTGCAATAAGATTTGCACCGAGGATCAGATGTGTTACGTGTATTCTGAGGACCCAGAGACAGAGGACGCCAGACCGTTGGCAGGAGGCGAGCGGATGTTCTTGCTCTGCCAGTTTGGGCGCACCAACTTTTTCTTCGACATTGTAGGAGGAGTACCTCAATGTCATTTGTTGCGATTTGCATTGTGATCCGAATATCACGCTTATATCGCTTGGATTTTATGTTTCATGATATTTTGTGCACCATGGCTGCACCTACTGGGTATTTACATTTTGTGCATAGTTGTTGCACTGGATATACGTTTTACACACTGTTGTATTGGTTCGTGATTTGTGCATATCTATTTGCACTTGATATTGATTTTGTGCCTTAACTGCACATGTTTATGATTTCGTGGATTTCATACAGTGGATTTGATATGTGCGTGTGGTACGCACTCGATTTGATTTTAGCACTCGGTATAGCTCATATGTGCTCGCAGTGCATTGATACGTGTTTTGTGCACGCAGTTGTATACTTTTATGATTTTTATACACCTTGGTACGCTCGTGTGGTTTTCATACGCATTTGAGTTATTGATGATATTTCGTGCACGGGATGCACAGGATTTGATATTTCGTGCACTGGATACACAGGATTGTTATTTCGTGCATTGGTTGCACTCGATTTATACCTTTGAACATTCATTTTACCGGATTTGTGTTTTCGTGCGCGTGCATACTTGATGTTCGTTTTCGTGCATGCTACTACACTTTATGCTTATTACGGACCTGACGCGCTTGGGTCGGATTTTGCGCATATTAGGCGCTTGATTTAGATTTTTATTCGTGCATTTGGGATGCACTTGATTCAGATTGTATTTGTGCACACCGGATGCACTCGATTGGGATTTTCATTCGTACATGACAATTGCACTAGTTGAGATTTTCATGCACTATAGATGCACTAGATGTTGTTGTCGTGCACACCTGTTGCACTGGACAGATGCTTTTGTGCATACCAGTTGCACTTAGTTTTACTTTCGTGCATATTGGCACTTGTATTTGGATTTGATTTCCGTGCGCACCAGATGCACATGATTGTTGGATACACCTTTTGAGGCTGATTTTGCTTTTGAGCACTTTGTTTTCATGATGAGGCCCTATACTTTATAGTACCCTAACAGGACTGATCCGAGGACGGTACCTGTGTACTTTGCATGTATAAAAAGTTTACCAAGAGCTTTTCATAAAGGAGCTATAATCTCGCTATTTCTTACGTGTCTGCGAGTGACACGAACGTTTACAAATAAACCTTTTGGGATGTTTCAAAAAGGCGGGACGCATATTTTGGCAAAACATGTATGCTAGTATATTATTACTTTAACAATGAGTGTCCGCCACTTGTGCCGTGAGTTACGCATTACGCGTCAATTCAGAAAGGATTTTGCATATGATTTATTCGGTATTTAGAGCTTTTTCAAGGATGCGTACTATATATATGTGCATTATAGTATTTGCTTCATGTATATTGGATTTCAGTAGCGGATTTCGAGATCTGTATCTCCATTGTGACTCCGATGATATGCGTGCAAATCTGATGATTTGCGTGACGCTTGACGGAGATCGGTTTTGAGTTTAGTACTCATTTTTCCGGCGCGCAGGATGCGCTGTGGTTTTTTGTTTCTTCCGTTATTTCGGAGCCCCGTTGATTTAGCTGTTTATTGCAATCTTTTAGCATTTGGGAGTTTAAATTTAAATTTAAATTTAAATTCGAGGACCGAATTTCTTTAAGGGGGGAAGATTGTAACATTTCTGAAATCGTTATACGAATTTTTCCGTTTTAGGGTAAAATAGTCGGTATTTTCCGTTTTAACCGATTTTGATCAAGCTTCTGTATAAACTTTCCGGCACCTAGTTTAGCTAAAATAAATCTAGTGCGCGAACTTTGGGGGTCAATGGAAAGTTTTGGTTCAAATAGAATTTTTCTCTAATAAAATATTATTTTAAGTGATAAATTATACACGTAAATTATGGTAATTACTTCTAATGAGAATCATTACTAAGATAATCACAAGATTTGGTTTAGAACCTTCTCTTTAAATATCATGATATTTTGGAGACAAAAGGAATTAATTTTTAAAAGAAAAGAAAAGGAATGAAAAGCTGGCAAAAAGGACTTTAAAGCATTAATTAGCATTTATTGCTATTTTTAGCTAGATTTTTCTTCACCATTTTTCACAAAACCCCCCACCCTTGCTCATGGCCGAACCTTATGCTTGCTGCCCTCTCTCTTTGCACACTCCATTTCACTTCAAAAAGCTTCACAAAAATTGTTCAAAAATCCACAAATAATTCCACAAATTCATAAATAAATTCATACCCATTAATTCTTAAGCCAAATCTAGCATGGATCTTCATGAAAAAGCATCATTTTGGAGGGTTAATTTTGGTGATGTTGCAAAAATTAAGATCTTGTTTATGAGGTATAAATCCTAACCCTAATCCTAATTTGTTGCTTAATTCTTTAAGCTTGCTTAATTAAGTGTTTATTATAGCTTTAAAGTTTATGTTTAAATTAATTCATGATAATAATTGTCTAATCAAGTTAGGATTTTGATGTGCTTATGTTGTTAAGCAAGATGTGTAGATTTGGAAAAGTTAAGTATTTTGTGGAAATGATAATTGTTATTTTTTTCTAATCGCCTATTAAGCTTAATCGCAAACTAGGTTTTTCTAACTCATTTTTGGGAAATATTTAAAATATGAAAGTGGTTTGGATGGCTTAGTTAAGCTATTATATGATATTTGAAATCGCTAGAATTGTTAAATTTCTAGGCTTGTGCTAAATTGAGAGAAAATTATATAAGTTGCTTACTAGCTTTTCAGTAAAATTTGGCGTGGGTTTTAAATGAAATTGGAGTTGACGTAAATATTGATACCTACGATATTTATTGTGTTTGTAAATGCGTATTGATATTATTGGGTTTTAGTGTGGCGGTTTTCATGTATAACGATCCTATTTAGGGTTTCGGCTACGTTTTCCGATATTTGGATTATTGGTTTTGAGTTTGGATGTTGTATTTGGTCGTTTGATGTTTGTACGTCAAAGACAAGGGTAGTTGATTATTTTGCATGTGTAGGCTATAGGTTCTAACCTATGAGCGCACCGCGTGCCGTATTTTGGATTTCGGAATTTGGTGTTAATAGCTTTATGAATTCGTATTGATTGTAGGTACCTTCGCGTGGATTCCGAGACGACGAAGCACATCGACTACGGCTAAGCGAGGAGTTTAGCAGGTGAGTAGATTTATATCTACCGGAGAAGTCGGGTGGATGGCGTATAGCACCCCTGCAAATATTGGATTGAAAGATCGTTTGATTATTATATCCTGATAAATGATAGGCGACTGATATGATTTTAGGACTTGCAAAAGATAATATGATAGAAGTGGACATTAGTGAACATATTGGTTTAGGAGAATATGAAATGATAAGTGAATCATGATGAGTAATATTTGAAAGAGAACAAGCGTGATGTTTATACTAATGTGTTGCGAGATATTAGTGTAATGAACGGGTATATGATGTGATATGATGACTTAGTGTGATAGGTCGTTATATGGATTCGAGTCGATATGTAATGGTTGATACCTTTGTGGGTCCCCTGATACGAAATTGACATGGATGTGACCTGAGAGATAGGTATATATTTTTATGGATAATGATTGCATAATGAGTGATATGCCGTACGAGACTTAGATCCATACCCCGATGTTGTATAGGTTGATAGAATCCCTATTTGTTAATGTTGTACATTAGGTTACCGTACGCGGTGACTTTTACCTGTTGATTTATCCATACCCCTGATTAGAGGATGTCGTACGATGGATTGTACCGTACGTGATATTGTAAGGCTGGATGCCGATTGATGGATTCACAGACCCGGTCTTATTGATATGTATACCCCATAGCATTTGATTCATTATATGCATTATGCTGCATTCATGCTATTCTCATTGCATTTCTTATACCTGTGCTAGTGCACCTACACCATTATCGATGATGCGTATGTTACATATACACAGATTTGCCGGCTCACAAACTTCTTCATCGATAATTGCTATGTCACTTACACAGTAGAATTGTTATATCATGTTATGATATACTACCATGTTCATATCACTATGCTAGGTTGCACGATATATTGACATGTACACCCACATACTTTGCAACAGCTACATGTACATCATGCATACATACTGACATGTACACCCACATATCTCGCTACAGTTGCATATACCCCTAGGTGGTATTGCATTGACATGTAATATTGAGACGTTGACTATTGCGCCATTGCACTTATGAAATGCATCATACATACTTGATTACATGTAGATACTTATACCTTACTACAGTTACATGTACACTTCATATGATGCTGCACTTGATTTCAGAGAATTTGGGAACCGCATGATTTATTTTAAAGCTGGATTCATTTAAAAGAGCGGTTTTCCCTTAATATGCTCATATTGTTGTTTTATGTTGTTTAAGGATTTTTACTTAAGTTTCTAAATGTTGTAAATGTTTTCTTTACTTACTTCTATTGTAAGGTTTAGATTTCTGGGTTTCAGCTTACTTAGGTTATGTTACGCCTGTAGACGTTGCGTAATTTAAGTGCTGGTCACGAGCTAATATTTTGGGTCGTGACAAAGTTGGTATCAGAGCGCTAGGTTTAACCTTAGTTCGAATCTAGGTTTGACTATGTGGGGTCTAGGACGGATATAATTAGAACCTAGGCTTGACCTTACGGAACTTAGACTTGAACAAGGGGGTGTTAGACCCGAGCTTTCGTTTCATAGGCTGACCCTGATTGATGGAGTATGTAGCTTGAGTAGAGTGACGTACCGTACGTATGTTCCGCGGCATATTTACGATACGATACTCCACTTAAGTGACCTTAGGATGTACATATCTTGAGACTGGAGATTCTTTTCATTCCTTTGATTTTACACCCATTGAGATACTTGATTTTATTTGCTTCCATGATCATACTCTCAGTGATTTTACTCCTCCTTATGATCATGTATCCATTTTGGGATCTGTTGACTCTTTTCAGCCCTTTGATCTTTTCGTCGATACTTGATTGAGGTTCCTGTCACCATGGTTTGAGCGCAGATTGAGCTGCTGCTGGTGATGCGTTCAGGGTGAGCTCATCGTGGACGAGGACTGACCATCGTGTTTTCTGGTGACATGGGAACGTATCGATGTAGTGTTATATTGTTGTGACCCCTCGTGTGAGACGAGTGTGCGGTTGTGTACCGGATGATCAGGCCATTGTTAGAGGCTGCCTGTTGTGAGAGGACTGTTGAGGTACGGCATACCTCAGAGTTGTGATGTCGTCTACCGTGCAGACAAATGACCCAGATGTTTCTGTGATTGATGTGATGTCGCTTCCAAAGCTTTCGATCTGAGATCGCTGGAGCTTTCAGGCAGAGAGGCGACAGGTGATAGCTAGTCTATCTTGAGTTAAGATACGAAGGTGATTCGTCTGATTGATGCGCCGACGCAGGCCCAGTTGAGTTGAAGATTGCCAGTGAGGAGAGTCTTACTCAGGTCTAGAGTAGACCGACCCAGAGATGACCGTTGATATATCGTCTATACTTGAGGATTGGGGGCATTGTTTAGAATGCAGACGAAGGATGTTCACATGTCGTCTGGGCAGAGTTGAAAGGTTCGAACGAATGTCAGAAAACCCATTTTTCCAAGTTTAAAGTATTCGGAAGGACATGCAAGTGCTTCTGTGGACCCTCTAGAAGAATGAAACCCTAACTCGACGTGATGACCATGAAACCGCTTTTGAACCTTAGGGTTTGCGGCAGTTTAGCGGTGCCATCAGCGAGGCTTGGGTCTGCCCTTCTACGGTCGGTCCATAGATACTGTGGCATATACCGAATATTCTTAAACCGTGCTTAGATGTTGAGCTCTCGGAAAATTTTGGGACATTTGATGACTCGATCGAAAAGTTTAACGTCGTCCGGATATCCTGTGATAGGAGATCAGCAACATGACCAGCTTCGGATAGAGGACCTCACCCAGGTATGTTGTGAGTTGATCGAGAACGGACAAATATTGAGTATTCCTCCGATTGTTGGGACGGGTTCCCTAGGACGTGTTCGGCTAGATATCTTCGATAGAGTGATGAAGATACCGTGTTCGTAGTTCGACTCCGTGTGAGAGACTCCGGATTGACTGTAGCCGAGAATATTTGCGGTACGCAGATAGCATGATGCGATGTCAAGTGGACGATAATGAAGACGAGTGGAGCAAGAGGTTTGTGCGGGACGTTAACGAGCTGTTGTTACTCCCCATTGAGATTAGAGATCGGATGTGTACAGAAGCATTGTGATACGGCCAGTTTCCGAGGAAAAGTTGTGCTGAGAATGCAGATGTCCAGAGAACGAGAAAGATTATGTAAGAGTACCGGCCTCCGTATAATTCGGTGTAGGCGAGATCGGAAGAGACCTTGAGCCGGTTCCTTCCATGACACTGCTGCAATAAGATTTGCACCGAGGATCAGATGTGTTACGTGTATTCTGAGGACCCAGAGACAGAGGACGCCAGACCGTTGGCAGGAGGCGAGCGGATGTTCTTGCTCTGCCAGTTTGGGCGCACCGACTTTTTCTTCGATATTGTAGGAGGTGTACCTCAATGTCATTTGTTGCGATTTGCGTTGTGATCCGAGTATCACGCTTATATCGCTTGGATTTTGTGTTTCATGATATTTTGTGCACCATGGCTGCACCTACTGGGTATTTACATTTTGTGCATAGTTGTTGCACTGGATATACGTTTTACAAACTGTTATATTGGTTCGTGATTTGTGCATATCTATTTGCACTTGATATTGATTTTGTGCCTTAACTGCATATGTTTATGATTTCGTGGATTTCATACAGTTGATTTGATATATGTGTGTGGTACGCACTCGATTTGATTTTAGCACTCGGTATAGCTCATATGTGCTTGCAGTGCATTGATACGTGTTTTGTGCACGCAGTTGCACACTTTTATGATTTTTATACACCTTGGTACGCTCGTGTGGTTTTCATACGCATTTGAGTTATTGATGATATTTCTTGCATGGGATGAACAGCATTTGATATTTCGTGCACTGGATGCGCAGGATTGTTATTTCGTGCATTAGTTGCACTTGATTTATACCTTTGAGCATTCATTTTACCGGATTTGTGTTTTCGTGCGCGTGCATACTTGATGTTCGTTTTCGTGCATGCTACTACACTTAATGCTTATTACGGACCTGACGCGCTTGGGTCGGATTTTGCGCATATTAGGCGCTTGATTTAGATTTTTATTCGTGCATATAGGATGCACTTGATTCAGATTGTATTTGTGCACACTGGATGCACTCGATTGGGATTTTCGTTCGTACATGACAGTTGCACTAGTTGAGATTTTCGTGCACTATAGATGCACTGGATGTTGTTGTCGTGCACACCTGTTGCACTGGACAGATGCTTTTGTGCATACCGGTTGTATTTAGTTTTGCTTTCGTGCATATTGGCACTTGTATTTGGATTTGATTTTCGTGTGCACCAGACGCACGTGATTGTTGGATACGCCTTTTGAGGCTGATTTTGCTTTTGAGCACTTTGTTTTCATGATGAGGCCCTATACTTTGTAGTACCCTAACAGGACTGATCCGAGGACGGTACCTGTGTACTTTGCATGCATAAAAAGTTTACCTAGAGGTTTTCAAAAAGGAGCATAGTCTCGCTATTTCTTACGTGTCTGCGAGTGACACGAACGTTTACAAATAAACCTTTTGGGATGTTTCAAAAAGGCGGGACGCATATTTTGGCAAAACATGTATGCTAGTATATTATTAGTTTAACAATGAGCGTCTGCCACTTGTGCCGTGAGTTACGCATTACGCGGCAATTCAGAAAGGATTTTGCATATGATTTATTCGGTATTTAGAGCTTTTTCAAGGATGCGTACTATATATATGTGCATTATAGTATTTGCTTAGTGTATATTGGATTTCAGTAGCGGATTTCGAGATCTGTATCTCCATTGTGACTCCGATGATATGCGTGCAAGTCTGATGATTTACGTAACGCTTGACGGAGATCGGTTTTGAGTTTAGTACTCATTTTTCCGGGACGCAGGATGCGTTGTGGTTTTCTGTTTCTTCCGTTATTTCGGAGCCCCGTTGATTTAGCTGTTTATTGCAATCTTTTAGCATTTGGGAGTTTAAATTTAAATTTAAATTCGGGGACCGAATTTCTTTAAGGGGGAAAGATTGTAACATTTCTGAAATCGTTATACGAATTTTTCCATTTTAGGGTAAAATAGTCGGTATTTTCCGTTTTAACTGATTTTGATCAAGCTTCCGTATAAACTTTCCGGCACCTAATTTAGCTAAAATAAAGCTGGTGCGTGAACTTTGGGGGTCAATGGGAAGTTTTGGTTCAAATAAAATTTTTTCCTAATAAAATATTATTTTAAGTGGTAAATTATACACGTAAATTGTGGTAATTAGTTCTAATGAGAATCATTGCTAAGATAATCACAAGATTTGGTTTAGAACCTTATCTTTAAATATCATGATATTTTGGAGACAAAAGGAATTAATTTTTAAAAGAAAAGAAAAGGAATGAAAAGCTGGCAAAAAGGACTTTAAAGCATTGATTAGCATTTATTGCTATTTTTAGCTAGATTTTTCTTCACCATTTTTCACAAAACCCCCCACCCTTGCTCATGGCCGAACCTTATGCTTGCTGCCCTCTCTCTTTGCACACTCCATTTCACTTCAAAAAGCTTCACAAAAATTGTTCAAAAATCCACAAATAATTACACAAATTCATAAATAAATTCATACCCATTAATTCTTAAGTCAAATCTAGCATGGATCTTCATGAAAAAGCATCATTTTGGAGGGTTAATTTTGGTGATATTGCAAAAATTGAGATCTTGTTTATGAGGCATAAATCCTAACCCTAATCCTAATTTGTTGCTTAATTCTTTAAGCTTGCTTAATTAAGTGTTTATTATAACTTTAAAGTTTATGTTTAAATTAATTCATGATAATAATTGTGAAATCAAGTTAGGATTTTGATGTGCTTATGTTGTTAAGCAAGATGTGTAGATTTGGAAAAGTTAAGTATTTTGTGGAAATGATAATTGTTATTTTTTCCTAATCGCCTATTAAGCTTAATGGCAAACTAGGTTTTTCTAACTTATTTTTGGGAAAGATTAAAAATATGAAAGTGATTTGGATAGCTTGGTTAAACTATTATATGATGTTTGAAATCGCTAGAATTGTTAAATTTCTAGGCTTGTGCTAAATTGAGAGAAAATGATATAAGCTGCTTACTAGCTTTTCGGTAAAATTTGGCGTGGGTTTTAAATGAAATTGGAGTTGACGTAAATATTAATACCTACGATATTTATTGTGTTTGTAAATGCGTATTGGTATTATTGGGTTTTAATGTGGCGGTTTTCATGTATAGCGACCCTATTTAGGGTTTCGGCTGCGTTTTCCGATATTTGGATTATTGGTTTTGAGTTTGGATGTTGTATTTGGTCGTTGGATGTTTGTACGTCAACGACAAAGGTAGTTGATTGTTTTGCATGTGTAGGCTATAGGTTCTAACCTATGAGCGCACCGCGTGCCGTATTTTGGATTTCGGAATTTGGTGTTAATAGCTTTGCGAATTCGTATTGATTGTAGGTATCTTCGCGTGGATTCCGAGACGACGAAGCGCATCGATTACGGCTAAGCGAGGAGTTTAGCAGGTGAGTAGATTTATATCTACCGGGGAAGTCGGGTGGATGGCGTATAGCGCCCCCGCAAATATTGGATTGAAAGATCGTTTGATTATTATATCCTGATAAATAATAGGCGACTGATATGATTTTAGGACTTGCAAAAGATAATATGATAGAAGTGGACATTAGTGAACATATTGGTTTAGGAGAGTATGAAATGATAAGTGAATCGTGATGAGTAATATTTGAAAGAGAACAAGTGTGATATTTATACTAATGTGTTGCGAGATATTAGTGTAATGAACGGGTATACGATGTGATATGATGACTTAGTGTGATAGATCGTTATATGGATTCGAGTCGATATGTGATGGTTGATACCTTTGTAGGTCCCCTGATACGAGATTGGCATGGATGTGACCTGAGAGATAGGTATATATTTTTATGGATAATGATTGCATAATGAGTGATATGCCGTACGAGACTTAGATCCGTACCCCGATGTTGTATAGGTTGGTAGAATCCCTATTTGTTAATGTTGTACGTTAGGTTACCGTACGCGTTGACTTCTACCTGTTGATTTATCCACACCCCTGATTAGAGGATGTCGTACGATGGATTGTACCGTACGTGATATTATGAGGCTGGATGCCGATTGATAGATTCACCGACCCGGTCTTATTGATATGTATACCCTATAGCATTTGATTCATTATATGCATTATGCTGCATTCATGCTATTCTCATTGCATTTCTTATACCTGTGCTAGTACACCTACACTATTATCGATGATGCGTATGTTACACATACACAGATTTGACGGCTCACACACTTCTTCATCGATAATTGCCATGTCACTTACACAGTAGAATTGCTATATCATGTTATGATATACTGCCATGTTCATATCACTATGCTAGGTTGCACGATATATTGAAATGTACACCCATATATTTTGCAACAGCTACATGTACATCATGTATACATACTGACATGTACACTCACATATCTCGCTATAGTTGCATATACCCCTAGGTGGTATTACATTGACATGTGATATTGAGACGTTGACTATTGCGCCATTGCACTTGTGAAATGCATCATACATACTTGATTACATATAGATACTTATACCTTGCTACAGTTACATGTACACTTCATATGATGCTGCACTTGATTTCGGAGAATTTGGGAACCGCATGATATATTTTAAAGCTGGATTCATTTAAAAGAGTGGTTTTTCCTTAATATGCTCATATTGTTGTTTTATATTGCATATATCAGTTTTTTATGGATTTACGCATTGAGATATGGATTTCATGTGATTTATGGATTTAAGACCATGGTGGTATTTCAAGAAATTATGTGTTGTTTGAAAACCCGGTTTCTCTTGATATGAAATTTCAGTGCGTCCACCATGTGATTTATCGGTTCTGAGATTGGCATGTGAAGCCCGATTCGAGGAGCAGGAGGCACCGTCTGCGGGTATATGGTGGACTCGGTATAGTACCCCGGGGCGAGTGGTGACTTCGTGGTGTAGACGATAAGCCTGACAGGGGGACCACTACCTACCGATGATAGTTTTTGGACTCGGCGGTTATCGTGGGGATACTGACCGGAGTGATGTACGGACATGATATCAGGGCCAGTCGTGGTGACAGCGCCTGAGTTATGAGGATTTACGTGTCGATGTTAGACACGGGTATTCATGATGTTTCGGGTGTCGGTGATAGACCCCCAGGTTTCCATGATTGTGATGTGGTATTGATGGACACACATTCTTTGATATCCTCATATTTACCTGCATATGCTTTTATGATATTTACATGCAGGAGTTGTTGTGTCAGTGGTTGACACGTGGACGAGATCCACTGCATACATGCATTGATTTTATTGTTGGACGAGATCCACCTGCATACATGCATTGATTCATTGTTGGGTGATATACACTTGTTGTTAGGCATTTATATTGTGTTGGCACATATGCAGATACGGTTACCCTAGATATCATAGTATTACCTTTATGATATAGTTGATCTAGGAATCGTTGTTTATTTCGA
This sequence comes from Agapanthus africanus, assembly GCA_030015575.1. Taxonomy (NCBI): domain Eukaryota; kingdom Viridiplantae; phylum Streptophyta; class Magnoliopsida; order Asparagales; family Amaryllidaceae; genus Agapanthus; species Agapanthus africanus. The sequence continues at coordinate 748,745,501 of CM057340.1, read as the reverse complement.
TTTCTACCTGTTGATGTTTTCTACTCACGAGTTGGCAACTCACCCCCGTTGTGCTACAGTTCATGCAGGTTGTCCGCTTGGATCAGTAGCGGCATCGCTGGCACACAGCTTGCTTTTGGGTGATTTGTTTTGGTAGGTGGTACATGTTGGATCGTGCCCCTCCCGTACTTGTTATTCATGTTGTATCTAGTCACTCCATCAAATCAGAAACTAGTAATTGTATATGTTGCAGACTTAGAAGACTTGTAGTTGCGAGACTTGAGCAATGGGTTTTTATGTTCGCTTTTGGGGTTGATGTCTTGCTTTACTTTATTTCTTATTGTGGATCTTCGCCATTGTGCGTCGTATACTTGTTATTTATACTTGTGGTGTTGTTTCCGTCGTTGGGCGTGTTTTGCTCCCGTTTGGGATGCTTTCATTATATTCTTTGTTGTACCCGTTTTCGGGGCTAGTTTTTACAAAGGAGGTGCTGCCGAAATTTTTATGAAAACCAAGGAAAAGGGTTAAGTGAAGTTTTAAGGATTTTTACTTAAGTTTCTAAATGTTGTAAATGTTTTCTTTACTTATTTCTATTGTAAGGTTTAGATTTCTGGGTTTCGGCTTACTTAGGTTACGTTACGTCTGTAGACGTTGCGTAATTTAAGTGCCGGTCACGAGCTAATATTTTGGATCGTGACAAAACAACTGCGCTAATATTATAATAAAACATTATAAAAAACTATACTCTCTCTGTCTATTCTACTTCTCTCTCATCTTTGGGACTTACCGAGCGATTGTTCGCTGACGACATTCCTTTTTCTCTTCTTCTTTGGAATATTGTCAGGAAGACCCGATGCTGAGGAATATGAGACCAGTCAGGAGCATTTGGAGCAGGCCCCTGAGAAGTACACCAAAGACTCAGAGCTGTAGTCACTTGTACTTATTCCATTTTTATTTCTGTTATGCCACTGTTTAGGCATTGCTTTCATTCCATGTTTTTACTTTTCATTGTATTGTAAAAAGAATGTTAATAAATAAAGTTGTTGTTCATTTATATCTTGTCTCTTGTGTACATTACATTTTATATTGCTTAGATACACTTAGCATGTTTACTTCTGAGTAAATACGTAGCGGCCTCGTCACGTCCTCTGCCCGTATACTGGGAAGCGAGGTGTGACTCTGGGTACACTGAAAAGGACCCGCCGAGAACTCCTAGATGGTATTATACCTAACGTCAGATAGCAGTTCTCTGGTGACACTGGTACATGTTAGACTATAGACCCAAGATCGTCATAGAGTCTTGTGTGATTCCCACTGTTCTTTGATTTCCACCTTACCATTTTAAAGAGAGAGCGGAAAATGGTGGTTTTTGGGTACAGTCCTGAGTCATATGGAGGCAATGAGCGATAGGAGGGATTTCGTCTCTCCCGGTATTAGAGGTTGATGTTGCGCTGTGCTCGATTGGCTATAACAGGAAGTCCCTGGCCAGGGCTGATGATGAGATTTGCTGGTAAGTGTTATCAATAGTTTCTCGACCCGTTATGAGCCTCATGTCGGCATGACTTATCAAGTTATTGGGGTCTGACGTGTACCACCCCCAGACTAGATATGTGATATATCAGACGAAGAGACCGGACTGTACAGTGGTGTTACTTATTGGATTCACGGGAGTATGAACAAGCTTGCTTGTTGATCTTCTGATCGCTCAATACCCGTGTAGACGTTACGTCCAGCTAGTACCGCTGACGGCTTATGGGTAACTGATATGATCATTACCTATTGCCGGCGTATTGACGAGTCTTTAGAGTCCTACACAGAGGTTTCCTGGCTCAAGCGAAACGAAGTAGGGCACATATGTGATATGTGCAGGACCGAGATTAATACGTGTATGTGATACCGTATTCTAATATCGCGATATGTGATATCGGTCGGTTATATGCGATATAGCCGGGTTATTGAATCAAGTGTTGATTCAATAAGTTGATATATATGATATTAGTCGGTTGTAGGCGATACAGTCGGGTTATTAAATCAAGTGTTGATTTAATAATTTAATGTATGATTATATATTTGATATATTATTATACATTAACTAATATTAGCTCACTTAAGAATTTCTTTTTCTCACTTGTACATTTAATATATATGTGATATATATTAATGTATTATTTTCTTTGTATCATGCTTGATGATACATTATACATGGGTGTATGAGACTCATATCATACTAAAGATTATTAGGGTAATTAATTATTAAAGGAAAATACAAAATTAGGTGGAAAATCTCATGGTTGAATAAGCTTGGAGAAGCTTGTGGAAACCATTGACTTAGTCCACTAATTTTGTTTTACTCTAGATATTTATTAACCTAACCATTATCTTTAGCCTTGGTTAAGTCTCTACATGAGTTAATATATGATATTTTCTCACCCATGGTTGCTATTTGATTCATTGATCATTCTTGAGCTTCTTCTTCATCTCCTTCTTGCTCTCTAGCTTGGAGTGAGGTGAAGAAAGATAGTGAGAAAAATTATTCTAAAGTGAGAAAAATTCCTACTTCATCAATCTAAACTAGACTAGCCATTTGGTATAGGTTGGTTGCTTCACTAATTCTCAATTGGTGAAGAGGTAGCTTGAGTTGGAGATTCCTCGATGTAGATCATTTTCGGCCTCGAAGATCTTTGAGCAAGCTCATTCCTTTCGACTAGTGGAGCCTAACGAGAGTCCGGGAGACCACTACTTAGAGCGAAGAGACTATTACACGGAACTTTAGAAGTGAAGGACCGGTCTACAAAGGTTGTATTCCTTGTTCACTTAGTGTAAAGTTGTTTACATGTTAGCTAAACCCTAATTCTCTAGTTAGATCCTCGGTGATGGGTTTCTTAGCACTCTAGATTTTTTAAAATTGCATGCTAGATGCCTTACAAAATATAGCGAGGATGCTAAGGAACCCAGCACTTTGAATGGTACTCGGAGCTCCCAAATGACTTCGTAAAGACATTCACAGAGATGGAACTGCTGTTCACACAGCGGTTCGCTAGTGCGAGCGAGCGCACTCCAATCATGACATTAATCAATGCCAGGGTAAAGCCAGGAGAAACTTGGGCCCAATACGCGATTCGGTGGTGGAACCTATGGTCTAAGTGCGAACAGCGTATTGAAGAATCTCCTGCTGTGGGCATGTTCATCGGGACTCTTGATCCTCAAACGACTGCGTCCCAGTTCATAACATTCTTCAAATCAACCGCCTTCCAGGCTCTGATTGATAAACTGGCCCAAATGGACCAGATGGGGCAATGGGCCCTCCTCCTCAAATAAGGACTCTCGAAATAACAAGGGCGAAGGGAAAGCGGCCTTTGTTGCCAACACGCCATAACAACCGAGTGGCCTAAAACCGGCTGCTCGCCAAAACAATGCGTGTACGCGCTAATCCTTAGAGGAAAGACTAGGACGCGCTTACTCGTTTCCCTGCGATAAGACGAGGAAACTATTCGAATTGGCAATGCGTAATAAACTCATCACATTGCCAGACTGCTCTGTCCACCGCAACCCGGCGACGTCAACAACCCTAACTACCTCTCCTATCACAGAATGGTGAGCCACCCAATTGAGGATTGCTATGTCTTCAAGAACTGGGTCGAGGACCAGTATCAACAGGGGAAATTCGCGTTGTCTGATAACTGGAGGGTAAACCGACTACAGAAGCACACTCCCAAAAAGGTGGACGCGCCGGGGGCATCATGCTCACTCGTAGAAGAAACTCTATGGGAAGTTGTTCTTTCAGCAAAAAAACAAAAGAATGTTGAAGGATCTACAGGCATGTCTAACAGTCAGGTGGAAAAGCCCACTTGAACCCGAAATCATCGAAGGGATGCTGAAACCATGTCCCGCACCAAAAGTTGTTGACAAAGGGAAAAATCCTCACGTCAAGCCCCCGAAGTCTTCAAAGAAAAAGAAGAAAACCAATAAGCCTATGCAGCCTGCCGAGTATGACGACAAGCTCACAGATCTGCAAAAATACATTGACGCGCTGGAAGAATATAACCAGAAGGCATGGACACCGGCCACACTCGAAGAGTTCCTCAAGCATATTCTTGAGAACAAAGATAGTGACAACAATGAGGAAAATGACTCATCAGGAGATACCGATGACTGTGTAGCAAGTTGCCACATGGTCTCCCATTCGTTGTTAAATGACGAAGAAACTTATTCACACCAGAGTATTGCATTTAACACCGCCCATTCTTCTGCTCGTTTGTTTATAGGCATGTGCTTTTGATCCGTGTTTGCTACATATTTACAGGTTACAGGTTTCTAGTCCAAAATAATGCAAATCATACAAAATCTCCACAGTTATGCCAAAATCCAGAACATCTGCCATAGACAGATAAAATCCGGGTTCCAGTCATCTGCATCCGTCCAGTGCCGCTTACCAGTTCAAGAGACAAGACGAAAAATAGTGGTCATTCGAGTCTCGATCAATCACAGAGCATGAGAGGGTGATATCGGCTGTGCGTACTTCTTCCAGCTCGTCCTTCATCTTTTCTTCGGCGAGAAAGGTTTGGAACTGCTCGGGCTCTTACAGTGCCTTGATTAAAGAATCTCTCGCCTCTTTGGATAGCAGAAGGGCGTCGAGAATGCTTAACTGCGAAGGTAGTTTTCTCAAGTATGCCAGAACGTTGTAGTCCACCTTACTTTTCTTTGGCGGGTCCTTGGTTGTCAGCTTTTCGACGGCTCGGTCATCAAGGATGATGTCCTCAGGGACTTTTTCTTTTCCCTTATCTTTTCTATTTGACCCATTGTTCGAGGGCCCAAGATTCTTTTCGGGCAGCGTACGATTGCGCAGCTGGATATTTTCACAGGTCTTCGGTTCTTCCTCTCTTCCCAAGGTGGACTCTTTAAAGAGAGGGCCAAGAGTCATTTCTTCGTCAGAGTCGCTCCCGAAGGTGAGGATTTGCGATCCCCCGGTGTTGACCATGCGACAGTTGCTGGCAGTTCTTTTATACTCCTCGGACGTATTTCTTTGCTCCCGACGAGTTTTGCGTTTCATCCGCTTGAAATGTTGCTGGTGAGCAACGTATCCTTGCCACCATCTTTTAAAAGCGTTGCACTCTTCGGTGGGGTGCGCAATCTTTCGATGATATAGGCAGTAGCTAGGATGTGTTTCTTCTTCACCAAAGGCGTTCGCTTCGGAGGATGGTAGCTTCATTCCCATTGATATGGCTTTAGCGAACCTCTTCCTCATCTTGAACCTATTTTTATTTGCAGTGGGGGTACTTTGATCTGGTGGAAGTGTTTCAACCCTTTCGTCCAGTCGCCAGCGTTTGGCCTTTTCAAATATGGCCATCTCACGCTCCCGATCAGCTTTGCTTTTAAGAAGAGCTGTGTTCAGGAATGCATCAATTGTTTCATCTGATGGCCCCAGAAGTTTTGGCTCAGGACCTGCCCCTAGTTTCTTTGGGCAAGGAACCTCTTCATCGTCTATCGACGAGTGAGAGATCACATGGCAACTTGCCACATGATTGTTAGGATACGGTCGTGTTCAAGTTCAAGTTTAAATACCGCAATCAAGACGGTTTCGCACGTAGCTAGCCGGTTGAGTACGGGTCGTCCGCAGGGAGATGGGAATCTTTTTCTATGTGTTTTTCGACGAGTTAAGTCCGGTTGTTCAGATTTTGTTGTGGTTATCTAAGTGTTAAGTTGATATTTAAAGAGAGCTTGTTAGGGTTAGGATTAGGTTAGTTTGAGTTAGGAGTCTCCACATCTTTCGTTGCCCCTCTTAATATCGGTGTTACGGTAATCGGCAACAACGGGGATTAGCACGACTAGGAAGGACTTTGCGAGTATAAGCTAGGCTTTCCAACGCATAAGTCTTCCTTTTGGTGCTTGTCCGTCCGTTCTTGGCTCTTATCCATAACCTCCGGTTAATTCAACCACAACCGGTCTCACTACGGAATCACCGCTGTCATGTAGGATAGGGTGCCGTAAGGAGCGGATTGTGGTTCAATTAACGGGAGTCGATTTAAGTTGTTGGGCAAGGAAAGAGTGAGAGAGATTTCCTTCTCTCAAACTTCCCTTATCCTACCCTAACAAGTATAAAACTACTCACACTTCATGATAAGGAAAAACAAACCAAAACAAAAGAGGAAGATAGAAAGAAGGAGATTAGAAGAATACGACTAACTGTTTGCGACCTCACCTTGGCGAGGATCGAGCGTAAGTATCATTGTCGTATGTAAGGATAAAGAAAAAAGAGAAGAAAGAAACAACAAGGAAATAACAACAACTACTTAACAATTAAAATTACAACACATTACAACAAGTAAAGAAAGAGACAAGCATGATAATAAAAATGGTCTTCTTTATTCATCACTCTTCACTCAAAAGATCACTACAAGTTTAATGGAGAAGAGGTGAGAAGAGGAAGAAGAACAACACTAAAACTAGGCAAAATGAGAATACAAAAAATTGGACCCTTTCCTTCACAAAGTTCTGGGCTATTTATAGGCCAGAAAATGAAACCCTAGTGCAACTACCAGAACCCAAACAGAATGACAAAAATACCCCCCTTTGCATTTTTCTTTTGGAGCCAGAATGGCCGCGGAACCGCGGCCTAGACCCCCCTTTGGCCGCGGTTCCACGGCCTTGTTGTCGAGTTGGGCTTTGGGCTTTTTGGTGGTGGCCTGATCTGATGAGTACTTCATTCTGGTATATGTATTTTCTCATAATTGCTTCACGAATTTTCCAGAATTTCTGTTGAGGGAAAGGTGGACTTTTTGTCAAGATTTTGTCATGATTGTCTCGAGCTCCGCGTAGATCTCTTGGATCTTGTGCTACCATTGAGCCTTGTGCATAGATTTGACATTTTGTCTTCCTACTGGTATCTGGCAACATACGGATGAGGGACGGAGACCGTGTTTTATCTGTGGTCGGCAAGAACCCGGATTTTTTCGTGTTTTCCATGAATTTCACCGTTTTGGAACCGAGGACCTGTATCCTGCAATTGACTAGCAAACACGGCTCAAGAGTATCTACGGATATGCAATGTGATAAAAATTGGGCGGTATGAAAATGCAAAAATCTGATATGAACAAATACCCCCAAACTTATCATTTGCTCGTCCCGAGCAAAGTCCATTTATTCACAAAAAATTTCCTAACCTCACTTTCGCAGGGAACGCGATTGCACTGAGCATGTGCAACAAGCCGTTAAACCTCTAGGTGTCCCTAGTAGGAGGAGTGTTGTCTCCTGAGGGTTTTCAGCGGATACTACCCACAAAATCCGGTCAAGTTGGTTTGTAAAAAGACTAAGATTCAAACCCTAAAGTTTTGTTTTTAGAAAATAAAAATTCTATAATCCTAAGTCTAGACTATCGAACCTTAATTTTTCACACCTCGCTTCTTATTTAACTACAGATTTTATATGTCTTTACGTGCAGTGCAAATAGTGTCGTTAAGTTCCCGAAAGGTCGAATAAAGTCATCATGTCGCACAATAAAGCCCAGATAACAATTTTTAAAGGATCACATAAGTTTTATAAAGAGTTAAGCATTTTTCAAGTTTCGTTTTCCAGTAAGGTTTCAACTTCAGAATTTTCTATCTTCCATAACAGGAAACTAAGTCGTATTTTTCACTCCACCTTTTTCTAGTTTTCATTTCATACACACCTCTGTGAACGTGCAATAGTCTTTATCATAGAATAAAACCTTCATATCTCCACTAAAATTTTTATAAAAGCCTGTCTTTTATCAAGATTATTCTCACACACAAAGAACCGTTAGGAATTTTAACTCGGAGAGAACACTTGCTTGACTTTGTTTTAAAATTGGACTTTCTAGGCTTCTTAGCGAGCTTTGGGCCAATGCACCCAAACCAGTTGGTTTTAGGGCATTAGGTGTAGAAACACCCCAGCGGACTTAATTACTCAAGTTACCTAGGTCCAAAAACAAAAGACAGTTTGGCGTGAAAATCAGATGATTTAATACGAACGGAGATATAACCGGCAGTTCAATTATTTTTTTGGATAAAAGACGTGTTTAGTGGGTTTGGTGTGTAATCATTCCAATCAAGTTTCCGATGGGTTATTTTTCCGACTTAGCTCCAATTACGGCATCAATAACATTCCTTCATATTCGATTTACTTCATAAACTATTCTTGACATTACTTATTTCAGAACAAACCTATTTGATTCTCAGAAAATCATTTATCTGTTTAAAAGTTTAAACATGAAAGACTTGTCATCTAATTCCCAAAATCTTACGACACGTGTAGTGTGATGTAAAGACGTATATCAGCTATAGTTAACTTCAAAGGAGAGTTATCTTTCAGGTTTTCAAAATCCAAACATAAGATTTAGTTATTCCTATTTTTTCAAACAAAAACCGTCGAATGTTGAATCAGAGTTCTTCCACAAGCTAACTTGACAAAAAAGTTTTTATATTTTTGGAAAATTTTCAAATTTTTATGGTTTTTATGGATTTTAATATGCAGATGCAAAATATACATATGAATGCGAAGGTAAGAAATGCGTACCGAGCGTACCCCCAAACTTAAACTGGACAGTGTCCTCACTGTCGTAGCATGAAAAGATCATTTGAAGGGTCAAAAATGTCGGTTAGCGATACACAAATTTTTATTTGTTTTTGTTTTTAAAGAAAAGAAAAAGAATATACACAAATAGATACAAAATGGTTTGTACCTACCCCCAAACTTATTTGGAACAGTGTCCACTGTTCTTGGCTGGATAACCGAAGTTTGGAGGTAGGCAGAGGAAGATCATTCAGGGTAAACCGGCTCCTGTAAGAACAGGAGCTCCTCTGTTGGTTCGGCGCTAAGGTACGGTTTGCATCGGTGTCCGTTTACTTTGAAAAGTTAACCGTCCTTTGGATTCTCCAAATCCACAGCGCCCTGCGGATACACATTCCGCACAAAATACGGCCCTTTCCAGCGAGATCTGAGCTTTCCAGGATGGAAGTGAAGTCGGGTGTCGTAAAGCAGTACCTGCTGACCAGGTACGAAGGTTTTGCGCATAAGGTGTTTATCGTGAAACACCTTCGTTCGATTCTTAAGGACAACCGCGTTATCGTAAGCCTCATCCCTAAGCTCGTTCAGTTCGTTCAGCTGCAGCTTCCGATGGCTGCCCGCGTCCTCAAGAGACAGATTCAGCTCCTTTATCGCCCAAAATGCGCGATGCTCGATTTCGACAGGAAGGTGGCAGGCTTTTCCGTACATAAGCCGATAGGGAGACATGCCAAGGTCGGTCTTATAAGCGGTTCTAAATGCCCAAAGGGCATCAGTGAGTTTCAGAGACCAATCCTTACGGTTCTTGGAAACCGTCTTCTCCAGTATCTGCTTGATTTGCCGATTTGAAACTTCGGCCTGCCCGCAGGTTTGGGGGTGGTAGGGCGTAGAGAGCTTATGATTAATGGAGTATTTCCGCATCAAGGCTTCGAAAGTTTTATTGCAGAAATGACTTCCATTGTCGCTAATGATCGCTCGGGGGTGCCCAAACCGGGAGAAAATGTTTTCTTTAAGGAACCTAACGACAACCTTGTTGTCGTTAGTCCGGCTAGGCACAGCCTCGACCCATTTAGAGACGTAATCAACAGCTAGAAGGATGTACAAGTTCCCAAAAGAGCTGGGAAACGGCCCCATGAAGTCTATCCCCCAAACATTGAAAATCTCCACAACCAAGATCGGTTGGAGCGGCATCTCGTTCCTCCGGGATATCCGGCCCATGTGTTGGCACCGGGAGCAAGTCTTGCAATAGTTGTGAGCGTCTTTGAAAAGTTGTGGCCAGTAGAAACCACATTGCAAGATCTTCTCAGCTGTCTTTCTGGGCCCAAAATGCCCGTCACACGCTTGATCGTGGCAAAATGACAGCACACTCTTGAATTCATCGTCAGGGACACACCGACGAATAATCTGGTCGGGACAGTACTTGAACAAGTAGGGTTCATCCCAGTAAAAGTGTTTTACTTGGGATAAGAAGCGAAGTCTGTCCTGACTCGACCATTCAGTCGGTAGTAATCCCGTGGCCAAATAGTTCACAATATCTGCGAACCAGGGTTCGCACGATACTGTCAAGAGTTGTTCATCCGGGAAAACGTCGTTGATCGGAATTGGAAGCGAAGGCGAAGAAGGAAGTCGTGAGAGATGGTCGGCAACTACGTTTTCACATCCTCTTTTGTCCTTAATGACAAGGTCAAACTCTTGAAGCAAGAGGATCCAACGTATTAACCGAGATTTGGCATCTTTCTTCGCAAAAAGATGGCGCAGAGCTGAATGGTCCGTGTAGACAATGACTGGAGAGCCGATGAGGTAGGGCCTGAACTTTTCTAAAGCAAATACAACAGCTAAGAATTCCTTCTCAGTTGTTGTATAGTTGAGTTGGGCGTCGTTCAGGGTTCGGCTCGCGTAATAGATTACGTGCGGCATCTTGTTGATGTGCTGTCCAAGGACAGCACCGATGGCAAAGTCGGATGCATCGCACATAATCTCGAATGGGTGCGTCCAGTCAGGTGAAGAAAGAACGGGAGCAGAAGTGAGTGAGCGTTTCAGTGACTCGAATGCAGTCACACAGCTCGAGTTGAAGTCGAAAGGCGTGTCCTTGGCCAGCAAAAGCGTCAAGGTCCTAGCAATCTTGCTAAAGTCCTTGATAAACCGTCTATAGAAACCGGCATGGCCAAGGAAGGCTCGGATATCTCTGACGCATCGGGGAGGAGGCAGATTGGAAATGACCTCAATCTTTGCTTTGTCAACCTCTATGCCATTTTGCGAGATGATATGTCCTAAGACAATACCTTCGCGCACCATGAAGTGGCATTTCTCCCAGTTCAAAGTGAGATTCTTGTCCTTACATCGGGTAAGGACAGCGTCAAGATGCAGCAAACACTCGTCAAAGGAGTCGCCGAAGATGGAGAAGTCATCCATGAAAATCTCCAGAAATTTTTCCACCATGTCCGAGAAAATTCCCATCATACACCGCTGGAAGGTAGCGGGCGCATTGCATAACCCAAAGGGCATGCGTTGATATGCAAACGTGCCGAAAGGACAAGTGAAAGTGGTCTTGTCCTGGTCTTTTTCGGCGATGGGAATTTGATTATAGCCAGAGTAGCCATCAAGAAAACAATAGTACTCATGTCCGGCCAATCGTTCAAGCATCTGGTCAATGAAAGGTAGCGGAAAGTGGTCTTTCCGCGTTGCGGCGTTGAGTTTTCTGTAATCAATGCAAACTCGCCACCCAGTTTGGGTGCGAGTAGGGATTAACCCGTTCGCCTCGTTAGTGATGACCGTGATGCCCGACTTTTTGGGGACAACGTGAATGGGGCTAACCCACTGGCTATCAGAGATAGGGTAAGTGATACCACTATCTAGACATTTGACGATCTCCTTCTTCACAGCCTCCTTCATGACTGGATTAAGACGTCTTTGTGGATCCCGGGCTGGTTTGGCATCATCCATCAGATGAATGTGATGCTCAACGATGAGGGGACTAATCCCCTTGATATCCGCCATGGACCAGCCAAAAGCTTGCCTGTTGCTGTGCAAGACCGCGAGAAGGGCTTTCTCTTGCTCTGGAGCTAGAGAAGCCGAAATGATGATAGGGAGGGTCTCGTTCTCACCTAAGTAAGCATACTTAAGGTGAGACGGCAACGGCTTGAGTTCGAGCGTTGGAGGTGAAATGATGGAAGGCAAGACTGGTGCAAAGGTCTCGAACTCAAATGACTCCAGCAAAGGTTCAAAGCGAGTGTAGGCAACCGAGTTGGATGGTTCAGGTAACTCATCCGGAAAGTCGAAAGATTCAAACTCGGGTTGTGCGCGGCTAAGATCGTTCGAAAACGTGAAACACTCGTAGTCGTTGTCGGGCGCAGAAACAGCAGCAGGTTCGAAGAGAAACGCACTAGTGGCGTCGAGATTATCGTGTTCAAACAGAAACTCCTCGAATTCACACTCTTCGGGGGTGATCTCCTGGATCGAGCAGACATCCAGTATATGAGCATTAGGTTCGGCGGGCTGATTCCCCAACCTAAAAATGTTGAGTTCAATCGTCATATTTCCAAAAGAGAGGTTCATTGAACCGTTGCGACAATTGATCACAGCATTTGAGGTTGCGAGAAATGGGCGACCGAGTATCACCGGAATTTGATTCCGGGGGTTAGCTACAGGCTGTGTATCTAATACAATGAAGTCAACGGGGAATATGAAGTCCCCGACTTTTATTAACACATCCTCTAGCTCACCCCTAGGGTGGGTGATCGATCGGTCGGCCATTTGGAGAGTGCAGTGTGTGGGTTTCAACTCTCCGACGCCTAATTGCTCGTATACTGAATATGGAAGCAAGTTAACACTGGCACCAAGATCTAATAGTGCGCGGTTGATGTTCTTATCCCCAATAGTAATTGAAATCGTAGGACAGCCAGGGTCCTTCCGTTTTTGTGGTAAAGATTGGGTAAGGGCATCACTCACAGCACTAGCCAAGAAAACTTTCTTGGGTACCTGAGACTTCCTCTTTTTCGTGCACAAGTCCTTTAAGATTTTTGCGTAAGATGGGACTTGTTGGACAGCATCTAAAAGAGGAATGTTAATGTTAACTTGCTTGAATAACTCCAAAATCTTCTCCATTTGTGGATTTTGTTTGTTAGACCTCAACCGGTTTGGAAATGGAACATTTTGAAAATTGGTTGAATCTAATACTGGAGGAGGAGATTTTGGAGTTGGAACGGATCCCAGAATAGGTGTTTTCATGGAGTGAGAAGTGGGTCCGTTCAGAGCAGAAGAAGAAGAGGGAGAGCCTTGTGAAGAACGGAGAATAGGCTCGGAAGACGAAGAAGAAGAAGGAGAAGAAGAAGAAGCAGCGGCCGGGGCATCATCGTTGATCCGTTTGCCAATGTTGTTTTGCAGCATCCTCCCCGATCTCAGTGTGGTCACGGCACTCACATTATGGTTTTGTTGTTCAAGAGCAACATGTGCATTATGTGGGTGACCGGGATTTGGAAGTGGCTGGGACGGGAGCTTCCCCTTCTCTCGCTCGCTCAAGGCCGCGTTCAGCTGTGCAATCTGGGCCTCGATGGTCTTGATGCTTTGCCCGTGTGCGGCAGTGTGTTGCACTAAAGATTGAATCGAAGACTGGATGTTGGCGGTGGATTGAGTCGATTGTTTAACTAATGCCTCCAGACTTCGCTCGAGCGAGGAAACCTTATCGTTGTTCGACGGAACAAAGTTGTTTGGTGGAAAAGAGTTGTTGGGTGCAAAGTTGTTCGTCTGGTTTTGGTAAGGTTGGGGTTGGAAGGGCTGCTGATACTGAGTTTGTTGTTGCGCTTGTTGTTGCGGCGGAGGGGCCCTTTGGAAATTGTTGCCCTGGAATTGATTCTGATTCTGATTCCAGGCAAAATTGGGATGGTTCCTCCAACCGGGATTATAGGTGGAAGAGTATGGATCATTCCTCGGTCTTTGCTGGAAGGCAGCATTAACCTGATCCTGTCCTTGCGGGGGTGGATTGTAAGGACACTCTTCGGTCAAGTGGGACGGATCGGAACAACAAGCGCAGATGGTACGAAGGGGGAGAACAGGGGCAGGGGCAGGAGCAGAAAATTTGCTCTCTATCGCTTCAAGCTTTCTTGTTATAGCAGCCATTTCAGCTTTCATCGCAATAGAGACATCGAGTTGGTGGATTCCTACCCTAGACTGACCGGTAGAAGTGGAGGTAGAAGAAGAAGAAGTCGGTCTGGTGCTCTCCCACTGTAGCGTTTGCTCCGCAAGATCGTCAAAGAACTGCCACGCTTCCTCGTCAGATTTCGATAGGAAGTGGCCCTGACAGATGGTTTCCAGCAACTGCTTCGTTGCTGGGTTCAGTCCCTCGTATAAGGTTTGGCAGAGCTGCCATTTCTCTATACCGTGGTGAGGACACTGAACAAGAAGGTCTTTGTATCGGTCAAAGCACTTCCAGAAGGGTTCAGAAGGAAGCTGGGAGAATTGGTTGATTTCATTTCGAATTCTTGCGGTCTTATGATTTGGATAGAATTTTTTCAGAAACGCTTTAACAAACTCGTCCCAGCTGGTGATTGAGTGGGAAGCGGTGCTATACAGCCATTTTTCAGCGAGATCGCATAAAGTGAACGGAATGACCCGTAGACGTATAGCATCGTCCGACAGCTGGGTTGTTTTCATCATGGCACAGACATTTTGAAATTTGTTGATGAAGATATAGGCATCTTCAGATTCAAGCCCATGAAAACGTGGAAGCATGTTGATGAAATAGGGCTTAATTTCAAAGTTGTCCCCATTGGCCAGAGGAAGAGAAAGGCAGGTGGGAAGTGCAGAACGGGTGGGGTAGAAATGATCCTGGAGCGCAATTCGCTGCGGCGCTACAACAGGCGGAGGTGGTGGAATATTGGTCTCCGTAGGAGGTGGAGCCAATCCAGGGGTGGTCAAAAAGATGTTCGGATTAAATCCCGACATCGCGGAAGAAGAGGTTGGTGAAGGTGAAGGTGAAGGTGAAGGTGAAGATGTACGAACAGAATTCCGGTCAACGTCGGAGTTGGCCGGCAAAGGAAGGGGTGAAAGAGGAGTGGACGGAGTATCGACTTCGGAGTCGATCGCGTAGTCGGTCGCGACTAACGTAACGCGGACTAGACGGGCGCTAGTGTCCCGAGTCCAAGCGGACATACACTAAACGAGTTTAGTATAGTCAAAGCGGAGAAGGTGAGGGTAAGAAAACGTCAATGGAGAAAGGCGATGGGTGGTGGGTGAAAATGGATTTGGTGACAAAAGGGCAAGTTTTTATAAAAGTTTTTGATTTTTTCTTCTTTTTTTTGTTTTTAGAAAAAGATTTACAGAAGTATGTACGGAAATACGGCTTAAGCAATCACAAACAAGATATGCACAATCACACCTAGATCTAGGGTAACCTAGGTCTACTAGACCTGCTCCTGAACTTGATTGTCGAAGTTAAACAATGTCGAGAAACGGGCTTAAAAATACACTGATCACGAGGCCAGGTAAGTGCAGAGATAAGGGGAGGTTGTCCAACGCTTTCGCGAAGTTCCTTAATTAAATAACCCTTTCTCTTTCGGCGGTTGCGCCTTTAACACTTTCCTAGACACCCCGTAAACAATATACGGTTAAGCAAGGTTCTAAACAAGGTTTATCTTCTCCTAATGAGCGCGAAGTCCTTAGGGCTGAAGTCTAGTATTTTTTAATTTACAATGGACAATGCATATGCTTTAGTGATTTCCGGGGTCCTGGGAAGGGTGATGAAATCCACACCCAATCTGGATTGGTTTCAAGCCCCTTAAGTCCGTATTAAAGAATGCAAAGCAGTAACAAATCAACTGCAAACAATTTTTATTTTGCGGCGCAAAGAATCCTGCACAAGAACAGTTTATTGGAAGGGGGAGAAGAATTTGCGCAAAGAAGGCTGCAGAAAACACAGTTTATTGGAGTCCAGAGGAGTGGAGAGAAGAGAGAGACTCACCAGAGAGAAGTTGGTGCTCTGAAGCCACCAAATGGCCTCGGATCCGCGGCCTAAGCTTCCTTATGCCGCGTTTCCGCGGCTATATGGTGGGATTGGAGCCTCAAACTTTTTGTGTGGGCTTCTGTGCTTGTTCTCTGCTTGTCTGGATGTTCTGAATCTTTAGTTGCTTACTGGACCTGCTCCAGATCTCGACAGTAAACCGTTTGTTCCGTTTTGGTCCGTCGCGGTGTAGCCGCGAAATGTGGGTCTATCTTCCCACGTCTTTGGCACTGTACTTGAACTCCGTATTTTTACCGTCTTGGTCACCGAACTCGAACCTTGTATTTTCCTGCAAACTTGCACAAAAACTAATCAAAAAATAACAAGATGATTTTTTTTTACAAAGTGTATTTTTTTTGTTGTTTTTCGGTTGTTTTTATATTCACAAATTAACCCGAAATTACACAAGGAAATAAACTACCGTCTCCCCGGCAACGGCGCCATTTGATTGTTAGGATACGGTCGTGTTCAAGTTCAAGTTTAAATACCGCAATCAAGACGGTTTCGCACGTAGCTAGCCGGTTGAGTACGGGTCGTCCGCTGGGAGATGGGAATCTTTTTCTATGTGTTTTTCGACGAGTTAAGTCCGGTTGTTCAGATTTTGTTGTGGTTATCTAAGTGTTAAGTTGATATTTAAAGAGAGCTTGTTAGGGTTAGGATTAGGTTAGTTTGAGTTAGGAGTCTCCACATCTTTCGTTGCCCCTCTTAATATCGGTGTTACGGTAATCGGCAACAACGGGGATTAGCACGACTAGGAAGGACTTTGCGAGTATAAGCTAGGCTTTCCAACGCATAAGTCTTCCTTTTGGTGCTTGTCCGTCCGTTCTTGGCTCTTATCCATAACCTCCGGTTAATTCAACCACAACCGGTCTCACTACGGAATCACCGCTATCATGTAGGATAGGGTGCCGTAAGGAGCGGATTGTGGTTCAATTAACGGGAGTCGATTTAAGTTGTTGGGCAAGGAAAGAGTGAGAGAGATTTCCTTCTCTCAAACTTCCCTTATCCTACCCTAACAAGTATAAAACTACTCACACTTCATGATAAGGAAAAACAAACCAAAACAAAAGAGGAAGATAGAAAGAAGGAGATTAGAAGAATACGACTAACTGTTTGCGACCTCACCTTGGCGAGGATCGAGCGTAAGTATCATTGTCGTATGTAAGGATAAAGAAAAAAGAGAAGAAAGAAACAACAAGGAAATAACAACAACTACTTAACAATTAAAATTACAACACATTACAACAAGTAAAGAAAGAGACAAGCATGATAATAAAAATGGTCTTCTTTATTCATCACTCTTCACTCAAAAGCTCACTACAAGTTTAATGGAGAAGAGGTGAGAAGAGGAAGAAGAACAACACTAAAACTAGGCAAAATGAGAATACAAAAAATTGGACCCTTTCCTTCACAAAGTTCTGGGCTATTTATAGGCCAGAAAATGAAACCCTAGTGCAACTACCAGAACCCAAACAGAATGACAAAAATACCCCCCTTTGCATTTTTCTTTTGGCGCCAGAACGGCCGCGGAACCGCGGCCTAGACCCCCCTTTGGCCGCGGTTCCGCGGCCTTGTTGTCGAGTTGGGCTTTGGGCTTTTTGGTGGTGGCCTGATCTGATGAGTACTTCATTCTGGTATATGTATTTTCTCATAATTGCTTCACGAATTTTCCAGAATTTCTGTTGAGGGAAAGGTGGACTTTTTGTCAAGATTTTGTCATGATTGTCTCGAGCTCCGCGTAGATCTCTTGGATCTTGTGCTACCATTGAGCCTTGTGCATAGATTTGACATTTTGTCTTCCTACTGGTATCTGGCAACATACGGATGAGGGACGGAGACCGTGTTTTATCTGTGGTCGGCAAGAACCCGGATTTTTTCGTGTTTTCCATGAATTTCACCGTTTTGGAGCCGAGGACCTGTATCCTGCAATTGACTAGCAAACACGGCTCAAGAGTATCTACGGATATGCAATGTGATAAAAATTGGGCGGTATGAAAATGCAAAAATCTGATATGAACACCACATAATCCTCAGATTCATCCGACGAGTCTTCTCCATTATCGTCATCTGCGTCCTCAAAGACGTGGCTGAGGAACTCTTGAAGTGTAACCGGAGTCCGCATCTTCTGGTTATACTCCTCCAGCGTGTCAATCTGCTTTTGCAGGTCCGTGCGCTTGTCTCCAGGTTTCACGGGCTTCTTGGATTTCTTCTACTTTTTCGAAGATTTCGACTGCTGGGTGTGCGAGCTTTGGCTATCACCACTGATTTTTGGAGCTGGACACGGTTTCAGCATCCCCTCGATAATCTCAGGTTCCAGTGGATTTTTTCACCTGATCGCCGGGCACATTTGGAGATCCTTCAGCATTCTTTTCGTCTTAGCCGAAAGAGAGACCTCCCATGGAGCTTCTTCTACGAAAGAGCATGATGCCCCCGGTGTATCCGTTTTCTTGGGAGTGTGTGGCCGAGGCGGGTTCACCTTCCAATTCTCAGATAATACAAATTTTCCCTGCTGGTATTGATCTTCTATCCAGCTTTTGAAGATGTAACAATCCTTGATCGGATGGCCCAACATTCGGTAATAAGGGCAGTAGTTAGGATTGCTAATGTCGCCTGGTTGTGCTGGACGTCTTGGCTCTGGCAGAGTAATGAGCCTGTTGCGGAGTGCAAGCTCGAATAACCTCTTCGTCTTGTCTCGAGGGAACGAGTAAGGGCAACTCATTTTATCTTCGAGAGATCGAGTTCTGTTATTTTGGCGATCAACTGGTCTTGGGCCGCCGGGCTGCTATTGAGCATTGGCAGCGACGATCGCTTTCCCCTTTCCCTTTTCATTTCGAGAGTCCAGCTTTGGAGGAGACGGTCTATGACCCATCTGGTCCATTTAGGCCAGTTTGTCGATCAAGGCCGCCGGTGCTTCTTCGATGGGTTGTTCGCATTTTGACCACAGATTCCTCCATCGTATCGCGTATTGGACTCACGTCTCACCTGGCTTCACTCTGGCATTGATCAATGCTGTTATCGGGGTGCGTTCACTAGCACTCGCGAATCGCTGGGTGAATAACAGCTCCATTTCCGCAAAAGTCTTGACGGAGTCGTTTGGAAGTTCGGAGTACCATTCGAAGGCCGTCTCCGACAAGCTGCCGACGAATTGACGGAGCAAAAGCTTATCATCGCCTCCGGTGTTGCCGCAAAGAGCTCTGAACTGGGCGACGTGCTGGTGAGGATTGCCTGTCCCCTTGTACACATGGAATTTGGGGATTGTGTATCCCGGCGGGTATTTTATTTGGTCATACCAGCTTGGATACGGTCGCCCAGTTTTAACGACTTGGCCGGCCGCTTCATTCGTCTGGTGAGCTCATATTTGCTGAGCTATATAGTCATCCAGTGCGACCTTGGAAATGGTTTCCTCCTTGGCTGATGAAAGAGCCGGAGGAGGATTAGATGTTTCCCCTCTATCGTCCTCAACAATGATCGGAGGGTCTTCAGCTGGAGGATCCGGCTATAACATCATCCCTACCATGTCTTGGAAGAGAAGCGCCATTTGTTTTATGTTGACAGCTTGTTCTGCTGCTTCTCTGTCCTTCTTTTCGAGGACTCTGCGTAAAAAGTCAGCATCGGTTTCTTGTTCGTGACGCTGTTCTGATGATGCCTCCGGGCTTTCCTTTGGCCTGGTGAGTATGGCCATTTGCGTCAGCATTTCTTGAAGCTTTTGTTGTTGCTCCTGGGCTTTGGTCACGGATCGGGTGAGCGGTCGGTGACCCATCGAAGCGCGGCTTTCCTCTTTCCCGGAAGCCATGTAAATAGTATGGACCGTTATGTCTTGAGAGGGCCATTGCAGCGGGCACCCAGGTAGCTGTCGTCCTTTGTAGCCTGCCAGGACGGTTCTCTTCCTGCTGAACCTTCATCTTCTTCTGTCGACGGGGATAGTCTTGATCAATCACCGACTTTTGGACCCATCGCCACACTTTGTAAACTTTGGAAGAAAGCCGCTGAGAGGGCTGATCCGGCTTTATTCCTGTAACATTCTCCATGGGTGGAGGGGATCTTTTCAGTACGGTGGTAGGAGAGTTCCTGCGCACCTTGTTTAGCAATTCAAAGCTGTTCCCGATTCGAACAGCAGTATTGACTTCCACCGTTGGGGCTGGTGGAGTTAGCCCGGAGAGGGAGTTGCCCCCAGTCTTCCTCACTTGGCGCCAGTGGTGACGTCGAGCGTATCGAGCCGATGGTGTTGGTTCGGTGATGTGGATGGCTTTATCGTTCCCCATGTTCAGATGAGGCGTTGCTGGCACTAACCTCTTGAAGACCGAGTTCCATCCAGCAGCAGTGTATAGCCTGTCAAATACAGACTTTTGAGCAGGGGCGGGAGTGGGAGCTAGAACAGTCAGTCTTGCAAAGACCGACCCTTTGATAGGAGAAGCCGCCTTGACGACTTCAGGAGCAGGGATGGCTATCCTCTTCGGAATAACCTTTTCTGGGATTGCAAGCTTCATTATGGGCCCACATGAATTTTGGCCCAATCTGGCGAAGACTGAGGCGTTAAAGCTGGACGACCCATTTAGAGGGGCCGCGGTAGTAGCAAGCCGATCAAAGACCGACTTCTTGGGAGCTTCTGGTGTTGGTACAGGGGTGCTGAAGCTCATCGGTGGGAGCATAGTCCCAAAGAACAATCCGGTGGTGGCCTGAGTCACTTGGTCCACCGGCATCCTTAACAAGGAGGCCACTTGGGGCCCGTAGGCTATGCCTCCAGATGAGGCAGAGCGCGAGTTGCAACCTGGTTTTATTTTAAGAACGAGTGATTGCCCTTCTCCGACCCTTACTGCCCAACCGGAGAGCGGACAGCTGCAGTTGGAACACTTCTCGCAAGTGGATGCCATTGATGTTTCGCTTTCTACGCCAAGCAAGAAACAAAATCTTAATACCTCGAACCCAAGGGCAACCATATCAAACCGCGATTCGTTCGCGAACACGACACACGAAGTGTGGAGTGGAAATATGAAAAGGTCCCACCGGGCGTGCCAGAATCTATTTACCGCCGGAAACCGGGAAGACGAACGTCTTGCCTGAAATTCGGGGCAGATGCTAATTGGTGCTATCCATCCACTTCTCCGAAGATGCCAAGTTGATTTATGGCACCATGTATCGAAGGTTTAAACGGATGCGGCCGATGTAGCAGACTTCGTCAGATTCCCCCTCGTTTGAGGGGTTTTTGATTGTGGTGACGCTCTTCCCTGCAGGCGCAAGCCCCTGCAGTTAATTACGCTACCGCATCGCGGTAACAACTTTCTCCTTCTCCAGATGGTCACTTCGTGTCGTGGGTATTTGTTCTTGTGTTTGGTTGCCCATGGATTGTATATGGAGACTAATTTATGTTGTCGCCCGTAGAGCGTGGATTAGTCCAAATCCGTATCTTCTTAGATTTGGGTTTGGGGGTTGGGTTAAAGAATACGTTAGCCTCGTTTGGGACTAAGATCGACTTGAACGTTTGTTAAGAATACGTTAGTCTAATTTCTAGACTAAGATCAACTTAACAGGATCATTTAGATCCAACAAGAAAGCATTCGGCCTTTGTTGTTTAGTTTAGGGACATTGCGGTCGATTAGTTTAAGGACATTACGGTCCAATGTTAGTTTAAGGACATTACGGTCCATGGGTTTAAAGGGACCCCACAGCCCAGGTTAAGGACATCGTAGTCCATGAATTTAAGGACCCCACAGTCCGGTTTAGAGACATCGTAGTCTATGAAGTTTAAGGACATCGTAGTCCATGAGTTTAAGGACCCCACAGTCCGGTTTAGAGACATCGTAATCTATGAAGTTTAAAGACATCATAGTCCATGAGTTTAAGGACCCCACAGTCCGTAGAAATGTGTGGTTTTCGGGACCCGTCACCTCTCTGAAGACGTTGAAGGATTACAACGACAAATATCAGAGAAGTAAAGAGATGTACCCTCAAACCGGATGTAGATTGATTGGAAAATCTATAGCCCAGTTTGGGATTAAGATTTGTTGAATATTCGTGAGCAGATGGGCTCAGTTGAATATAAGTTGAGGACTTACGGCCAATGTTGGGCTAAGTTCAATTAAAATGTTTAACATTTTATCGCTCTGGTTGTTGAGCCTTTATTTGGGCTTGGCCCTTTTAATAATGCTAAGCATTGGGTTCTGACATCTTTTGTCTTGTATTGAATGCATAGCATTCATCAGAACAATGTGTGTTCTCACAGTGCGCCACGTGGCGCGCCAGGCGCTTTGCGTCAATCAACGAGCGCATAGCGCTTCTGCCAAATAGCGCACACGAAGATGACACGTGTCGCGCTTAGCGCTAAGCGCCAGTTTATTAGCGCATTGCACTTTTAATTTATGAGAGCTTTGTGCTGGTTTAATGGCGCACCAGTGAGTGACACGTAGCGCGCTTGGCGCTGAGCGCCGGTTCATGGGCGCAGTACGCTATCTTAGAAGCGCAAAGCGCAAACTGTGTCTATAGTTGCCACGTGGTATGCTTTGGCACTGAGCGCCTGTCCAATGAGCGCAAAAGCGTAGTTCATGAGTGCAAGGCACTTTTCAATAGTGCAAAGCGCATTTGATCAAACTTATGATCAGAGAACAAGTTTATGTTCTTCTTTTAAAGGAGGCCTTGCCTCAAGGTTCAAGAACAAAAGTTTTTATTTATAAAAAGGGCACTGCCTTTGTAGATCAATGATCTGTGAATGAAGTAAATACTTCTTCTTTTTTTTGTTTTTATAATAAGATCTTTTGATCTCTTTTATATCAAAGACCTTGGTCTTTTGTAGATCTATGATCTTTTTTAGAAGATAGTTCTTCTTTTTATGAGATGATTTCATCTCTGTGTTCAAGAATCATGCTCTTTACCTTGAAGAAAATGATCTTCTTTCGCTAAAAGCTTGCTTTTCTTTCTTTTCGAGTTTTTCTCAAAGTTTGTAGGGGTTTTTTTTTATATCAGACTTTAGGTCTTGGGGACTTTATATAGGGCAAATTGATTTGATAAATCAGTTAAAGAGATCTTTCTCTAATTGATTTGGGAATACTTCCCACCGTTGGATCTTTACTCCAAAGGCTTCTGTTTTGCAGAAGATAATCTTCTTGATTTAATAAGATCGGAAAGATCTTTCCATAACAGAATTTTAATTCTAATTGATTAATGACTTATTATTATTAGATCTTTTGATCTGATGGTGGGGAATTCTTAATTCCAGCGCTGGCGCACCTTGCGCTAGCTCACCTACGTTTGACACGTAGCGCGGAGCGCAGCACAACTGCGCTAGCGTACCGTGTCTGACACGTGGCGCGCAGCGCAGAGCGCTGGATCTGAAGCGTTGCTTCAACTTTTGAATTTTTAAATAGAGCTTTACTCTGATTGGGAGGCGCTGCCTAGGGCGCAGCGCACCTGGCGCTAGCGTATCCGTGTCTGACACGTGGCGCGCAGCGTGCCTAGCGCTGAATCTGAAGCGTTGCCTCAATTTTTGAAATTCGAATTTCAAACAGAGCTTTGCTCTGATTGGGGGAAACAACGGTTCTCCATCAGATTATAACACCACCCTGCTGCCATCCGCCGGTGCGCAGAATCCACCGTGCATTTCTTTCCAAGAGAGATGCTATCCTATACGCTGTCCCCTTCCTACATGTTTATCTATTCCACCAGCTAATGGGGATAATTTTGAAATTAAACCCCACTTTATCAACCTGTTACCCAAATTTCACGGGCTCGAGTCTGAAGACGCATACGTTTTTATCACTAAATTCGAAAACGTATGCGCAATGATGGGTACGTCACAACTGTCTGTGGATGCTATGCGCTTGCGTCTTCTCCCTTTCACTTTGTGTGATTTAACCGAAAAATGGCTTTATAACACAGCCGAATACTCCATTACCAATTGGGACGAATTCGTGATAGCATTCCTTAAGAAATTTTACCCCAATCATAAGACCGCCCGTGTTCGGAGCGAAATCAACCAGTTTACCCAGCTTCCCAATGAACCATTTTGGAAATGCTTTGAACGGTTCAAGGATCTGCTTATCCAATGTCCTCATCATGGAATAAATAGATGGGATCTGTGCCGAATTATATATGAAGGCATTAATCCAGTAACAAAGCAGATGCTTGAAACCATGTGTCAATGCAATTTCATGTCTAAAGATGATGGTGAAGCCTGGAAATATCTGGAAGATCTCGCTGAAAACACTTTGCAGTAAGAAAGCGTTAAACCACCTTTATCTGGAGGAGGCATCCATCAGCTCGATATTTCCATCGCAGTAAAACCGAAATAGCAGCAATACAAAAGAAACTCGATGCTATGGAGAACAAATTCTCATCAATCTCCCTAATCCTGGTTCCGCTCCCCAAGACCATGTGTGGTTGCTGTTCCGATACATCTCATTTGACGGAAGAATGTCCTTTAAATTCTTCGTTTCAAGGTCACGAGTAAACTAATGCTGATTTTCAGCAATGACCTAGAAACGGTCCTTATTCTTCCTCATACAATCAAGGATGGAGAAATCATCCTAATTTTTCTTAGAGCCAAAAGCAAACCAACCAAAATCAAAACCAGTTCCAAAGCAATTATCAAAGACCTCCTCCGAAGCAACAGCAACCACCACTACAAAGCCAGCACCCCTTTCAATCACAACCTTTTCAGAATCCGGCCAATAATTCTTTCCAAACGACCGGTACCGAAAACTCATCTGCGCTTGAACGAAGCGTGGATATGTTTATTAAACACTCTATACAGTCGACGGATGAAATCAAGTCTTCTATCCAAACTTTAACACAGACCACCAACTCCCACGGTGAAAGTATAAAATTGATAGAAGCACAACTTGCACAAATAAATACCGCGATGAGCGCGAGAGAAAAAGGAAAACTTTCATCTCAACCCGTACCGAATCCTGGCCACTCACAAAATCATAATGTGAGTGTCGTTACCACGTTGAGATCAGGAAGAGTGTTGAACAATCAAATGGGTGAACAGATTGATAATGAGAAATCAATTGAAACCCCGGCTTCCACTTCTTGCCATATTTCGTCTAGTCTCCCACCTTCTTCCAAGCCTATTCTCCATTTTTCCCAAGGCTCGAACACTTCGCCCACTTCCTCGAATCTACCTAAAACGATCCACACTCCAATTCTAGGATCGATTCCATCCCCATAAACTTCTCCACAAATGTTGGACCCAAAACTTATTGATAAAGCTCCATTTCCAAACAGGTTGAGGGCCAACAAACCTAACGCACAAATGGAGAAGGTTGTGGAAATGTTTAAGTAAGTTAACATAAATATCCCTCTCCTAGATGCTATTCAACAAGTTCCGTCTTATGCGAAAATCCTTAAGGACTTGTGCACTAGGAAGAGAAAAACTCAAGTGCCGAAAAAGGTATTCATGACAAGTAACGTGAGCACAGCTTTCACCCAACAATTGCCTAAGAAACGTAAGGATCCCGGTTGTCCTATAATATCTATAACTATTAGGGGGGAAAGCATCAATCGTGCTCTACTCGACCTTGGCGCTAGTGTTAACTTGCTCCCATATTCTATCTATGAGCAGTTAGGTATTGGAGAGTTAAAACCTGCCCACTGCACTCTCCAGATAGCAGATCGATCTATCACCCAACCTAGGTGTGAGCTAGAGGATATGTTGATCAAAATCGGGGAATTCATATTCCATGTGGACTTTATAGTTTTGGATACACAGCCTGTGGCGAACCCATGGAATCAAATCCCGGTGATACTTGGCCGACCTTTTCTTAGCTACTTCCAATGCTGTCATTAATTATCGTAACGGTTCTATGAACTTATCCTTCGAGATGATGACAATTGAGCTTAATATTTATAAGCTAGGAAGTCAGCCATCCGAACCTTCTGCTAATATAATTGATGTCTGTTCTGTCAACGAGATAGTTCCCGATAGCTGTAAAATTGAGGAACTTTGCTATAATGATCTCGACGACACTAGTGCATTAGTGTTTGATCTAGCAAATTATTATAGTGAGGATACTTTCGACGAGTCCACCCTCGAGTTCAAATCTTTTGACTCGTCGCAAAAGTCAGTAGCGCTTTCCGAGTCAATATCCTATGCAAGTTATGAACCTCTTGGGGAGTCCGAATATCATTCCCTTACCCCTCCTTCTATCGTCTCCCCTCCGACTCTAAATCTCAAACCACTACCTTCTTATCTTAAATATGCATATTTAGGTAAGAATGAGTCTTTACCCGTAATAATATCCGCTTCTCTAGCTTTAGAGCAAGAGAACGCTCTTTTGACGGTATTGAGATCGAATCGGCAAGCATTTGGTTGGACAATGGCTGACATCAAAGGGATTAGTCCCTTAATTGTTGAACATCATATACATTTGATGGATGAAGCCAAACCAACCCGAGACCCACAAAGACGATTAAACCCCGTCATGAAGGAGGCGGTAAAGAAAGAAATCTTCAAGTGCTTAGATAGTGGTATAATTTACCCAATATCTGATAGCCAATAGGTAAGTCCTATTCATGTAGTCCCTAAAAAGTCTGGCATCACAGTCATAACTAATGAGGCTAATGAGTTGATCCAAACACACACCCAAACGGGATGGCTCGTATGTATTGATTATAGGAAACTCAATGCCGCAATGAGGAAAGATCACTTCCCTATACCTTTCATTGACCAGATGTTGGAGCGATTAGCTGGACACGAATACTATTGTTTCTTGGACGGATACTCTGGCTATAACCAGATCCCCATCGCCGAAAAGGATCAAGATAAAACAACATTTACTTGTCCTTTCGGTACTTTTGCTTATAGACGCATACCCTTTGGGTTATGCAACGCTCCCGCTACATTCCAGCAGTGTATGATGGGGATATTCTCAGACATGGTTAAGAATTTTCTGGAGATATTTATGGACGATTTCTCCATATTTGGGGACTCTTTTAAGGAATGCCTACGTCATCTTGATGTAGTTCTTACCCGCTGTAAGGATAAGAACTTAACTTTGAATTGGGAAAAATGTCATTTCATGGTCCAAGAAGGTATTGTCCTTGAACATATCATTTCACAAAAAGGCATTGAGGTAGACAGAGCTAAAATAGATGTCATCCATAACCTTCATCATCCCAAATGCGTCAAAGATATACGATCTTTCCTTGGTCATGCAGTATTTTATAGGAGATTCATTATGGACTTTAGCAAAATTGCTAGACGCTTAACTCTTCTCTTGGCCAAGAATACAATATTTCACTTCGATTTGTACTGTGAGGCTGCTTTTGAATCACTTAAAAACTTCCTCACTATAGCCCCCGTTCTGTCATCTCCTGATTGGAACCGCCCGTTCGAGCTTATGTGTGATGCATCGGATTTTGCTATTGGTGCAGTCTTAGGGCAGCACATTGATAAGATGCCACATGTAATTTATTATGCAACTAAGACCTTGAATGATGCTCAAATTAATTATACAACGACCAAGAAAGAACTCTTGGCAATTGTATTTGCATTAGAAAAATTCAGGCCTTACTTGATTGGCTCGCCGATAGTGGTTTACACCGATCACTCCGCCCTAAAACATCTTTTATCGAAGAAGGATGCTAAGGCCAGGTTAATACGTTGGATCCTGTTGTTACAAGAATTTGATCTTGTCATCCAAGACAAGAGTGGATGTGAAAACGTAGTAGCCGACCATCTTTCACGCATCTCTTCTTCACCTACGGTGACCTTGCCAATAAATGATTTCTTTCCTGACTAACCGCTCTTGACTGTATCCTGTGAACCCTGGTTCGTGGATATTATGAATTATCTAGCAACGGGACTTATTCCTAGCGATTGGTCGAAACAAGACAAACTTCGATTTCTATCCCAAGTAAAACACTTTTACTGGGATGAACCTTATTTGTTTAAGTATTGTTCCGACCAAATCATTCGCAGATGCATCCCTAATAAAGAATTCAAGAGTGTATTGTCTTTTTGTCATGATCAAGTATGTGGTGGTCACTTTGGTCCACGTAAAACGGCGGAGAAAGTTTTGCAATGTGGTTTTCATTGGCCAACATTATTTAAAGATGCTTATGATCATTGCAAAACTTGTCATCGGTGTCAACACATGGGTCGGATTTCATGAAAAAATGAGATGCCGCTCCAACCTATCTTGGTTGTAGAAATATTTGATGTTTGGGGTATTGATTTTATAGACCCTTTACCCAATTCGTTTGGGAACTTATATATCCTGTTAACGGTTGATTACGTCTCGAAATGGGTGAAAGCAATACTGTGTCGCACTAATGACAACAAGGTTGTTATTAAGTTTCTTAAAGAAAATATCTTTTCGTGATCCGGGCACCCTCGCGCTATAATTACCGACAACGGGACGTATTTCTGTAATCGGTCTTTCGAGGCTTTGATGCGGAAATATTCGATCAACCACAAACTTTCTACGCCCTATCATCCCCAAACGAGCAGGCAAGCTGGGATTTCTAATAAGCAGATCAAACAAATTTTGGAGAAGACGGTTTCTAAAAACCGTAAAGATTGGTCAACCAAATTGACGGATGCTCTTTAGGCATTTCGTACCGCTTATAAGACCAATCTTGGTATGTATCCATACCGCTTAGTGTTTGGACAGGCTTGCCATCTTCCTGTCGAGATCGAGCATAAAGTAGTGTGGGCTATTAAAAATCTTAACTTCGATTTTGATCAAGCCTGCAGCTATAGGAAGCTGCAATTAAATGAGCTAAGCGAACTCCGCAATGAAGCTTACGCTAATGCGGTTATAGTAAAGAACCGGACTAAAGTGTTCCACGATAAAAACCTTTATAGAAAAACCTTCACGCCGGGACAACAAGTCCTTCTTTACGATTCCCGTCTCCATCTTCATCCAGGTAAGCTGAGATCTCGTTGGAAAGGACCTTTTGTGGTGCGGTATGTATATCCGCACGGGGTGGTAGAAATTGAAAATATTAAAAACGGTTCAATTTTTAAAGTAAATGGGTATAGATTGAAACCGTATTTTTCCGCTGACCCCACAGAGGAGCTCCTGTTTTTACAGAAGCCGCTTTATCATAACTAAATTTCCTCCGCCTCACCACCATGTTTCGGTAACATTTTCTCGTTTTAAGAATGAAGGTGAGTGAAAAAGGACTTAACTGAATATCTGTGCGTGCCAAAGTACAAGTTTGGGGTAGTTTTCATTTAACTATTATTTTACTCCTCTTAATTTCTCTCTCTAAGTTTATAGGTCTATGCATTCAAAGATGACATCAGTGAGGACACTGCTGAAAACAGGTTTGGGGGGAAGGTTTGTATTCACTAAATTATCTTTTGGCATTTGGCACTATACAAAATTTCTTTTATATAATAAAAGAGTAGAAAGTGAAGAATTACATATGAAAGATAGGAATAGTTTAAGAAAAACAAGAAAGCTAGATGTTTTCTTAGACGAAACTAGTAATAAGTAGTTATGAGCCGTTGTACCAAGGGTTAGTAAGATAAAGGAAGTCACTAATCTGAGGATAAAAATAAGTCTGAAAAATAGTCTCTATTCTTGAGGCCAAACATTTGAACGTTGATACCCTACTATACGCACTTACACACATCTTGAAACTTGGGATAGTAGAGGATACCTTGAAATGCCCTTGTCTAAAAGACTTAGTATGAAGAAAAAAAATGTATATAAATATAAGTGGTGAAGAAGAAGAAAAAAAATGAACACTAGTTTTGTAATTGCTTAAGGCAGTATAAAAAAATTATAACGAGGGTGCTTTATCACCTTGTGCCTTAGACCAACTGGTTTGGGAGACACTGCTAAGCCTTAGGTGTTGCGGAACGAGGAATTACGCCTAAATGCGCAAGCACATTTTGTAATTGGTCGGTTAGTACCTCAAGAAGTATTAACGATCGCATGAAAAATGTGTGAGCAATTTTATCGAAAATATTCACCAATTATAAAGTACTTTGGAAGATGGACAAGAGTATGATAGCTTGAATTGAAATCTAACTGTAGGGATATCTTTTACACACATGTAATGTTTGGAAGAAAGATAGGAAGGAAGACTAAAGGCGATGTTTTATTGAGGGATGATGTGATTTCTAATATTTTTTCATGATCATTAAGATAGGGCTCATGACAACCGAAAAACTGGTGTAGTTGGAAACTCTTATTTTCAAGTTCTTTCTTTTATAGTTCTTATCTTTATATATAACTTTCACCATCTTTCTTTTATTATAGGATTTTATGGGTGTAACCCGCTGAAAACCTTCACGAGACAACACTCCTCTTACTAGGGACACCTAGAGGTTTAACGGCTTGTTGCACGTACTCAGTGCAATCGTGTTGCCTACGAAAGTGTGCTACTTAGTTTTTTTTTATTTTTTCATTTTCTCCTTCTCTTGAATAACTAGTTTGCTCGGGACGATCAAAGTTAAGTTTGGGGATATTTGTTCGGTCGAAAATATCGTGCATTTGATATGACATTTTCCTTACTATTTTTATATAATAAAAGGTGTTTATTATAAATATGACACATATGAGGGTTTATCTGTAAAAATACTATTTTCATATATTTATATATTATAATTAACATTATAAAGGAAAATGTAAGCATATAATATCTATATAATATTTGGTCCATTTAAATATGCATACCATATCAAATATCATTAACCAATTCTCTTAAACTATAATATCATATCAAATGGTTAGGATAATATCTCAATAAAAACAAATTCTACTAACATTAGTTATTGAGATATTGTGCAGAAATTATATCAGGACTGGAATCAGGAAAATCCGAGCAAGCAAGATCAAATCTGCCGAAATATTCAAGTGAATCAAAGAAATCAATTCTGGCAGTGATTTAGAGAAGATTTCCAAACTCCATATATTCAAAAGATCACCACATGTCAACTAGATGAAGATCCAGAATTTTGATCCAAATATCACACTAAGATGCTACCCAACCGCGGCCAAATGCCCATTATTGCGGCGTATCCGCGGTCTCTATAAGGATTTGAGATTTGAGATTTGGTGGGTACGATCTTAACAACTAGTTACCCTATTAGGAAACTAGGGATTCTGGGTATGAGACTATTTAAAGGACCGAGAGCCCCTCTTGGAAAAATCATCAAACCCACGAGATCACAAAGTCCAAGATGGCTCAAGAATCCAGGTTGATCATCAGCTGTTCATCTACCTCCTTAAGAAGAGATCGAGAAGCAAACTAGGGTTTTGTAATCACTTTCTAAAGGAACAAAATATAATTGATCAAGTTGATTAATAAAGGTAGTTGTTTTATTCTTATTGCATTTTATTTTTTTTATTTACATCATGATCTCTATCCGTTCTTTTATCTCATCATGTGCGAGTAATTCTCCGCTTGATAGGGTTCGTAGGATTAGGGTAGATCAATGGATGATTAAAATCCTTTAACTCCTTTTACGTCCTATAAAGTTTATAAACTTTATCAAAAGAATAGTTAACATCCTAATCGGGTGCGCTATCAATTCATTGATATTCACGACCACGATTAGAGATTAGATTAACAATTGTTTTGATAAAGGCTAGACATGAATGGAGATCCATGTCAAGATAGGGGTTAAGAGTGGGAACCCTTTTCCCTCCAGAAACCCTAATCTACATGCATCACTATCGATCTAGTTTTAAATCTATTAAAGGATAAAAGGAGTAATATTTAATTAATCATCCATGACTACTAAATCTTAACGAACCCTACAAGCCCCCTTCTAATATAAAACCTACATCCGTAGTTAATCTAGATCTATATCCTACACCGTGATTGACGTAGATCTAGAATCTACAACCATTCTCCACTATTCATTATTCTTCCTCATTTCCTAATCAACACGTCTAAAGTAAGATTAAAAGATTCAACGTTTCCCTGAGGACGACCCGTATTCATCTCGGTCTAGCTACACGCAACACCGTTATTGATTGCGGTTAACTACAAACGCTTCTTTAAATACACAACCAATCAGTAATTCACCTGGGGCGAGTCGGCATAATGAATGGCGGAAATTGGCTCTGAAGGCACCGCACAAGAGAAACTGCGCCGACCCCGAATAATTTGGTTGTACCACAACCCCCATAAGTGAAGAGACTTCTGCTCCATGTCATAATCTTTAATCAGTGCAAAAACTTCCCGATCCACGGGCGCGTCGGCGTATACACTCTCTGGGCAAATAAATGGGAAAGAAGAGTCAAAAGACATGTACCTGCGCGAAAAGAAACGAAGGTTAGATATCAATACTACATTACAAATTCTGACATTTGGTACTTTAAATTTGTACCATACTGCAATGCAGGAAAAAGGGACCGAGGGGGACTCACAAAATCAAAGTGACGGCTCATCATTGATGAGACAGTCAATCATTAAGGAGGAAATCCTAAAAAGATTCTCATTTAATGAGAAACTCATTGGGCCAAGTAGTTAAACTCCCTCGAGAGCAGTGCTCTGCAAACAGAAATTATATCTGTCAACTTTAATTATGAGAGGAATAAAAATTCCCCAAAATTTCCAAGAGCCATGCTCTGTGAAAACGATGGAGTAGTCCATCAGAACCCTAAAAAGCAAACCTTTTTGCAGAGTAAAAACTCCAAGATCTTTAAGATCTACAAAATGAACTCTAAGAGTTCTTCATAGAGATGAACAGTGTTCTAATTAATGGGTTAAGTAACCCTAAAACCCCATTTTAAGATCTACGGTCTGAGAAGAGCAAAGCTCTGTTAATGGGTTCGATCCTTACCAAATTTGGGCAGAGTTCTAACTCTAAAAGGGATTTCCTTGGGCAGAGATCTAAGCTCTGAAGGGAGAATTAAATTCTCAGAAACAAGAAAGAAAGAAGATGAACAGAAGTCATCTTAAGGGCCAAAGGCTCTACTTATAGGCGCTGGAAGACGATCCAACTTCCAAGATGATCCAGCGGTGGAAAGGTTGCCACCGCTGCACTCACGTGTGAGCCACGTGAGTGCAACGGTAGGGGGGCATTTGTTTCCCCAATAAGAGAGTAAGGCTTTGTTCAAAATTTGAATTGAGGCAGCGCCTCACGTGCAAAGCATGAGAGCGCCAGCGCCAAGAGTTAAAAACTCTGAGGCAGCGCCTCACGTGCAAAGCACGAGAGCGCCAGCGCCAAGTGTTAAAAACTCTGAGGCAGCGCCAAGAGTTAAAAACTCTGAGGCAGCGCCTCACGTGCAAAGCATGAGAGCGCTGACGCCAGAACTAAAAGTTCTCCACCCTTGGATCAAAAATCCAAGGAAGATGATAAATCATCAAATTACAGAATTAAATTCTGTTGAGGAAATATTCCTCGAATCTTCCTAAAATAAGAAAGGTTAATCTCTGTAAAACAGAGCACCGTTGGATTAAAGATCCAATGGTGATTAAAAATCACCAAGATACAGAATAAGCTCTCTATGGGAAAATATTTTCCCAATCTTGTTGAGAACAAGAAAAATATTTTCTGTAAAACAGAAGGCCTAGGATCAATGATCCAACGGTGGATAAGATCCCCAAATCAATTAGAGATCTCTCAATGAGAGATTTCCTTAACTAAATCAACAAATCAGCCTCCACCATATAAGGCTAGACTTTCGAGATCTGTGCATGTGGAAAGGTGCTAACCTAATAAGGCTAGACTTGTTGTAAAGAGTTTCATCAAATACCTGTTGTGGATTGTGATGTGACTTTAACATCAGTGCCTATGATAAAGTCTATATGGATATGTTTTGGCATTGATGAAGTTTATAGCTATGATATCTGGCAGGTGGGTGACTATAACGTCTTTCCAAATGGGATTTTGAAAGTGTTCGTATATATAACTCTGCCAGAGGGTTATCGTAGTCGGTGGGAGCAGTGGAAGGTGTGCAAAATGCTTATGTCTATTCGTAGACTAAAGAAAGGATAGAGGAGACAGATCATCGGTTTTGATGTAACAGTCAAGGTGATTGATTTTATCAAAACAAAAGATGAACCTAGTAAGAAGGATGTGGGGGGGTACTGTCCTGGATTTAAATGACATACTCCAGATAGGAAATGATGTTCCTATACTACAATCAGTCAGACTTTGGTTGTCACAAATTGTTTTCTCCACGTTGGATATGGATAGTATATCAGGAGTTCTAGTGACAAGATCTATGATTTTAGATCTAGATTTAGGAAGTTTCCCAAATCGGGTACTTAGACAGCATTCTAAAATTATTTTAGAATGGACGACTCCTAGCGTGGTGGTGTACTCACAGGTGATGGAGTCACCCTCTCTAAAAGGATGTCTTATGGACTGATGAGGAGAGGGACCGGTATGAATGACACATCATTTGCTTAGGCAATTGAGTCAATCATACAAAATCTTGTACAACGCCAGATATTGCTTTTTGCACTAGTTGCAACAAGAATATATTAATCCAATCCTCGAGAAACAAAAGGAAGCAGTAAAGATCATTAGAGGATGTTCTTGGTATTTAATAACGGCAGCCTCCTCCGAGAGGCGGTTATCGGTTATGGCTTCCAAGGTGACCTGGATGATAGAGATGCTGTCAAGTTTTGAGTTTATTCCCTTCTGAGGATCGGTGTATTGGATGGTGTTCCAAGAAGGATATTGAGGTAATCATGGTGCGGGATGCCGGTTATAACTCAACAGAGGATACAGCCCAAGAAGTTTTTTGGCTAGGAGTTGTTCATTGATGAACTTGGTCCCATCAGGTATCCAGACGAATGTCACGAATTCGTCTCTCCTGATATAAGGAGTCGATGTCGTGCTGTGTTCGGTTGGCTATCACTAGAAATCCATGGCCACGGTAAGGGAGATTTACTGATAGTTGATTAGTAGTATCTCAGTTAGTGATGAGCTTTACTCAGACACGACTTATCGGGTTAGTAGGAGTCTGATGTTATCCACCCCCTAGACCCGATATGCAATACTCTTTGACGAAGAGATCGGACTGTACGGAGATTGTCATATTCAGGCTCAGTAAAGTAAGGACGCACTTGATTGTCGACCCCCCTTTTCGACAACTAGTTGGGTATCCATTATGTACAGCTAGTGCCGCTGACGTGCTTATGGTTAAACCCACTGCCAGTGTATTGTCGAGTCTTTAAAGTCCCACAGAGAGGATTTTTCTGGTTCAGGCAACAGATGTAGGAGCCGTACGGTGGTACGTATAGGGGTCGGATTAAATACGTGTACGCGGTATACGGATTTTAATTGGACAGTTGATAATACTAACCGGCTTAGGATTAAGCCGGATTATTAAATCAGGTTTCGATTTAATAATTTATATATGTATTTTGATACATGTATTTTAGTATTATTGTTCACTATTTATTTTCTTTCTTTGGTGTTATCCGTATTTTTATACGAATACGCGCATATGTAGCGATACATATACCAGGTGAAATATTTCTTATTTATACGGCAATTCTTCTAGAAGAAGGACACCTCATATTTTATTTTCTATTGTGGAAATTAAAAAGGGAAATGAGGTGGCAAATGGAGACAATGAAGTATGGGTCCAAACATGGTAGAAAAGCATAGCTTCATTTTAAAAATGGTTTCTCATTTGGTTGCACTATTTGTGCATGGTTCATTTTGGTGTAGCCATTTTTTTTTACTTAATGACTTGATGATTCTTTTGCTTCCTCTTGACTTGAGCTCCATTGCTCATAGTTCATGCTTCATCTTCTTCATCTTCTTCTTCTTCTTGCTCCCATGTTTGAGCAAGATCTTAGAGAGAAAAATTTAGTGGAGTATTCTTACATCGCCGGCCATCCAAACCTATCGACTTTGGATCGTCGATTTGAGCCTCCTCCGCGTTCCCTTGGGTGGATCGTCTTCGGTAAGGGTGGTCAATCCTCAAGCGTGATCCCGGCGGCTACAAGCTTGGAGGGGCTTCCACAATTGGGTGGATACGCGACAAAGGTTGTATTTCTTCAAACCTTAGATCTTTTAGTTTTCTAGTTTATGGTGTTTGGATCGAATTCCTGGGTTTGTGCGTCCGGTGCCCATAAAAAGTTTTTGTTTTCGCTTCCGCCTCGGCCGCGGCCTCCGCGGCGCGGGCGCCGGATCCCAACAGTATTTACTATGAAATAAATACGTTAAGCGTAATTAAGCAATATATAAAAATGAATAAGAATGACAAGAGAATAAAATGAAACAGCAACTTTATTTACATTCAACTTTACATACAACTGTTTGAAATAAAAGATACAGTAAGCTAGTCTAAGTCCTCCTGGCTCGGCTCTATCTCCTTAGAATCCGGTCCTCCTGATGAACATTCCAGGGAATAAAACAGAAAGGAATGTCATCAGCGAACCAACGCCCGGTAAGTCCCAAAAGAAGAAAGAGAAGATAGTATATAATATGAAGTGAACGAGTAAAGTTGTATGTGATCGTTCACAGGTATAGAATAGTTATTCTAACATGGTTATTTATAGTTGATAAAGAAGATATTCATGTATACGAGAGGAGTCCATCTTACCCCATGGACTATAGTAACATGTGGTACAAGGTCCCGTCATAACCCACGGGACAACGGCACGTGAATTCATGTAGGTGTCTTTTAAGTGACCTCTCGTGTCTCGATATACGTTCCGTACCAATCTACATCTCTATCCCTGCGTAATGTATTGCATAGATTATGTTTACAGGTCTTGGCCGAAACCATGGATATAAAATGTTCCGGTTCATGTTCAGAATGTAATCATGTATTCAAGTAGTCATGTCAAGTTCATGTCAAGTTATAACCATGGTTCGGTCAAGTCGAGCCAAGTTTGCAAGTTTGAGTTTGTTATTAATTTCAAGTGTTCAAGTTCATGATCAAGTAATCGAGTTCGTGTTTGATTTTAGATTCAGGTTTGAGTTTGGACTCAGATTGAGTCAGACACTTGTAAACTGATTTAACTCTTGAATTCTTAGGTTCGGGAGTCATCGGCAACTGCTGACATGGACGACAGGATTTGTGTCTTTTTCCAAGAAAATTGCCATTGATAACTCCTGTTAAGTTTTCTAAGCTGAATAGGCAAGCACTTACTTTCTCCGGCTCCCTGAAGCTCAAGAGAATTGATCCCGCATAAATCTATATTTACTAGAAACCTTAAAATATAATTTTGTATATCTCGAGGGGGTTTATGAAAAATATTTTTAATATAGTTAAAAATAAAACCTCGAGGGTGATTTGTATTGCTTAGTATTTTCATGAAGATGTATTTTAAGTATTGTGGTATTTTCATGATAAATACTTAGCTTTTAAAAGATTATGGTATTTTATTGAAAACTAGCCCTTTTTAGTAACTTGATGGTATTTTATTAATATTTTTTAATCCTTCATTTTTATAAAAATATAGTTTCATAATATAATAAAAATATGGATTTATAATTTTATATAATTTAAAAAAAATTAGTTTTATTTAGAAAATTCGTTTTTCTTAAAACCCGTATTTAATATCCTTTCGAGATCGAATACTCCGTGAGGAGTACTGCATCTCGCTGTACCATCCCCAGGATGTGCGATAATCCACACCATCCATTAGAGTGTCCCCTAACGAGGGTTGTAAATGCATAATTGCAAAGGAATACGCAATACCGCTTTAAAAGAAACCCCGTTTTTAAAGTATGTGGTATTTTATTGTAAAGATTATTCTTCGAAACAAATATACATACAAATAGGCATCGTGCTATGAAACCAAATTATACGTGTGGGGTAGGTCGTTACCCCGTGAAGTTTTTCCTAAAAGTATAGTTTTAACGAAAAGAGGTGATAATAAAGTTTAAGATATTTTAATGAAAAAGTTCAATTATGGTTGTTTCACATGAGATTCTTGGTTAAACTTGATTCTAAATATTGGTATTTAAAGTT
Source organism: Agapanthus africanus (assembly GCA_030015575.1). Classification (NCBI taxonomy): domain Eukaryota; kingdom Viridiplantae; phylum Streptophyta; class Magnoliopsida; order Asparagales; family Amaryllidaceae; genus Agapanthus; species Agapanthus africanus. Next base: position 748,708,160 of record CM057340.1, on the reverse strand, counting down.
ACAAGTAATGTGGTAAAGTTAGATTGATCAATATATAAAGAAAAATGAGAGTTTCTAGGGTTTAGAAAAGAGTATTGGTAATAACTCCACTTTACCGATATAAGATTTAAAGATGAATTTCAATGAAAATGAGGAGAGTTGGGAGGGACTTACGGTTTGAATATATCAAGAAGAGATTAAGGAAGAGAGGATGAACTTTGTGGTGTCATGGAAGCTCCCGAATCGGTTTCGATTTTCGACGGAAGAAGCTTGCTCGCTAACTCCACTTTACTCCACTTGCACTTAGGAACTTTTGAGAGAATTTTTGCTAGAATTTTCTGAATGGTGTTGAGCTAAACTATGGGGTGGTATTTATAGTGGAGAATTAGAATTTGGGAATTAAAATTTTGGATTTAAAAGCATTAAAATGGTGTTAATTGGTGAAATGAAAGGTCTCTGTTTGATTACAATGAAATCAAACAGTACAGAGGAGTTAAGAGTGGCTGAAGAGACGAGTGTGCAAGGCACAGAGCTCATTCCAACCGTCCCCGCCGGCCCTAGGGCATGTTTGGCCGGTCGGCTCTGAGGCAAATGCCTCAAGATTTGTGTCACCTAATTAATTTTGTGTTTACACAATTTTTCACATGTTTGATCTTTCTTAACTTTTCATTTCCCCATGTATTGCACGTGCAACCTTTTGGGCTTCTAAAAAGTTAAAAAGAAAAATCAGAAAAAAATAATTGTGTCTGATGGGAATCGAACACACAGGCTACGTTACAGCAGTTCAAAGGCTTTACCAGTGAGCTACAAGTGGTTTCTTGTTTTTATTTAACAAAAGTGACTTATAACTCAAACTCAGGCTGTAATACTCTTTTCTTGTATATTAACAGGAAAATTTCTGTACAGAGATTTCAGAGTCGTTACATTCTATCCTCCTTATAAAAAATTTCATCCTCGAAATTTACATAGGACTAATTTTCAAATAGGCAAGAGTATCTTGCACGCATATATTCTTCTCGTTCCCATGTTGATTCTCGTGGCGAATCATTTCTCCGTATTATTCGGACCAAGTTTACTTCCTTATTTCGCAATGTCTTCACCTTTCGGTTTAGGATCTCAACTGGTTGTTGCTCGCAGATTAGGTCAGCCTGTACTGTGAGCTCTGAGTGATCAAGTATGTGGCTGGGTTCTCTCATATATCGTCGTAGTTGGGATATGTGGAACACGTTGTGAACAGCTTCCAATGAGGGTGGCAGTGCTAAACGGTAAGCCACTTCTCCAACTCGTTTGAGTATGTCAAACGGTCCTATGTATCTTGGACTTAGCTTACCCCTCTTACCAAAATAGATCACTTCTCTGTTCGGAGAGATCTTTAGGAATACATGGTCTCCAGGTTGGAACTCCAGATGTCGACGCTTTGCATCTGCCCAATGTTTCTGTCGGTCTTGGGCTATGCGCATTTTTTCCTTGATCGTGTGAACTACGTCCACTGTTACCACGATCATCTCTGGGTCAAGGAGTTCACGATCTCCAACACCGTCCCAACTTAACGATGAATGACACTTCCGTCCGTAGAGTGCTGCGAATGGTGACATTCTAATGCTTGCCTGATAGCTGTTGTTGTATGAAAACTCCACAAGGTGTAGTTGATCTTCCCACGAACCTCCAAAGTCTAACATACAGGCTCTTAGCATATCTTCCAGAATCTGAATTGTTCGCTCGGACTGTCTGTCCGTTTGTGGATGATACGTCGTGCTGAAGTTCAGACTCGTTCCTAGGCTAGCTTGCAGACTCTGCCAAAATTATGATCGGAATCTTGTATCACGATCGGAGACGATGCAAACAGGTACTCCATGTATTCTCACGATCTCCTGCATGAGTTCATGGGTATCAAATATGGTACATTTTGAAGGTTTAAATCTTACTTTAGATTTATGCTCACCTTCATGCACTTCTTTGCTAACGTCTCAGTTGACTGGCCAACTCGAAATGGAATAAAGTGAGTCTATCCACAATAACCCAAATTGCATCGTTACCCTTCGTGCTGCGAGGAAGGGCAGTCACGAAGTCCATGGTAATGTGCTGCCATTTCCATTCTGGGATTGGTAACAGCTGAAGTAGATCAGCAGTTCTGTGATGTTCAGCCTTCACTTGCTGACACACCAAACACTTTGCTATGCTTCTAGCTACTTCACGCTTCATTCCATGCCACCAGTAGTATTGCCGTAGATCCTTGTACATCTTTATACCACCGGGGTGTACCGAATACGGAGAGCTGTGAGCTTCTTTTATCAACTCTTCTCGAACAGGGCCGATTGGTACACATAATTGACTTCCATGTCGCAAGGATCCATCTTCGTGGATGATGAAGTCAGTTCGAAGTCCACTTTCTACTTGTTCTCGGATCTTTTGTAGCTTGGCATCGTTTGCTTGAGCTGCCTTGATCTTATTGACAAGAGTGGACTGGACTTATAAGTTCATCAAATATGAAGCGTTACCTGGCATAACTACTTCGATCTCTAATCTGTGCAATTCTTGCTGTAACTTCCACTGAGCGGTGAGGTTCATTACTAATGGCTGGCGACTAAGTGCATCAGGAACTATATTCACCTTCCCAGGATGATGTTGTAGGTTGATGTCAAAGTCCGCCATGAGTTCTAACCATCTTCTATGCGTCATGTTTAGTTCCTTCTGAGTAAATACATATTTCAGACTCTCGTGGTCAGTGTATATATCCACTCGTTCACCCAAAAAATAGTGGCGCCAAATCTTAAGTGCGAAGATGACGGCAACCAACTCCAGATCATATATTGGATAGTTGTACTCATGAACCTTTAGTTGTCTTGATGCAAAAGCCACAGCTTTTCCATGCTAGTGTAGAACACATCCTTCTTTACCGGACGCATCACAATGCACAACGAATCCTCCAGATTGATCTGGTATTATAAGGATAGGATCAGAGGTTAATCTCGACTTGAGTTCTACAAAAACTTTTTCATATGCTTCTGACCACACGAATGCTTCATCTTTACATGTGAGCTTGGTCAGGGGTACTGCAATCTTTGAGAAGCCTTCAATGAATCGTCGGTAGTATCCTGCTAATCCCATGAAACTTTGTATATCTTTTACCATCTTTGGTGTCGGCCACTTGCTGACAGCCGACACCTTAGCTGGATCTATAGAGATTCCTTCGCCTGAAACAATATGTCCGAGAAATATGACTTGATCTAGCCAAAATTCACACTTGTTTTACTTGGCGTAGAGCTGATGTTGTCGTAATATCTCCAGGACAATCTGTAAGTGCTCGGCGTGTTCTTTCTGATTCTTTGAATACACCGGGATGTCGGCGATGAAGATGACAACAAACCTGTCTAAGTACTCTCGGAAAACTTGGTTCATCAGGTTCATAAAGATGGCAGGTGCATTGGTCACTCCAAATGGCATTACGAGATATTCATAATGACCATATCGAGTCCTAAATGCCGTCTTCAGAATGTCGGACTCTTTGACCTTCACCTGATGATAACCTGAACGAAGATCTAGCTTTGAAAAGACACAAGACACATTTAACTGATCGAAAAGGTCAACGAGGCACGGTAGTGGATACTTGTTCTTAATTGACACTTCGTTCAGAGCTCGAAAATCCAAACGCATCCTGTATGAACCTTCCTTCTTCTTCACGAGTAATACCGGAGATCACCAACTTAAAGAACTGAGTCAGATCCAACCTTTCTTTAGCAGTTCGTCCAACTGAATACGGATCTCCTTCAATCCTTCTGGACTTAACCGGTACGAAGCTTTGATTACAGGTTATGCACCAGGTTGTAAATCAATACTAAACTCAAGAGCTCGATCGGGTGGCAAACTTGATATATCTTCAAGGAACGCATCCACGAACTCTCGAACTATTTCGGGCTTTTCTTCTTCTACCGGTAGAGAAAATACTTCTGCGTTCTTCGGTTTAGCACGGTATTTTCCTGGCTCCAAAGTTCTATCTCCACTTTTGAAATAGAAGACTGGGTGATCTGGTATCTCAAATATTACCCTCCTTTGACGACAGTCAATAGTAGTATAGAATACTCCCAGCCAATCCATTCCCAACACAATATCGAAATTTGGAATGCCCGGTACTTTGAAATTTGCATAGAATTCTCGCCCGCAAACTAAAACTGGAAACTGATCAAACCCCATAGTAGCTTTCAAGACTCCATTCCCGAAACTGACATTCCAGCTTGAAATGAGTGACTTCACAGGAATCGCATGCATTCTCGCGAATCGTTGGGACATGAAGCAGTGTGAAGCTCTAGTATCGAAAAGTGCGAGTGCAGGAAGGGTGGCTACTAGTATAGTACCTAAGTTGTATGAGATTGGGTTTAGATATAGAAAAAGTATAGTGATACACAAGGATTTAAAAGATTTGAAAGGATTGGTAATTACCAGTGAAGACCTATCCAGTGGTTTCGGCCTCCTCGACCGTCATTGTAAAATCCTGACGTCTTGGTACATTCCTCCTTGCCGGAGGCACATTCCTCTGTCCTTGAGGCACGTTTCTCTGCCCTTGAGGCACGTTTCTCTGTGCCTGATGGAATTGATGTCGAGGTTGTGCAGGTGGTCTACGTGGAGCTAGTGCAGGAGAGCTAGGCGGGATGCAGGTGCCTGAATGGCTAGCCGCTGCGGGACTGTGATTGCGGGTCTGGGTGCTGGTGCTGTGTTAAAACGATATGGGCATGCTCTTATAGAGCGAGTAAATACGCCACAAACCAAACACAGGCCATTTGCATTCCTACATTCCTTCGCCAGGTATCCAGTTCTCTTGCAGTAGAAACAGAAATCTGGACTGGACCGGTTAAATGATCCTCCCGGTCTCCTGGGTGCAAAGGTCGGCCTAGAAGAGACTCTTCCTGTCATCTGTGCGGCAGGGCATTTGATTCCAGCTGTTTGGGGCTTACCATTCTTCTTGACTATAGCTTCGTAACGACAAGCTGCTTTCATGGCGAGTTCATGAGTCGGGTAATCGTCTATAGCTAATGCCACCTGAATCTCCGGGTCTAAGCCCTGTTGGAATCGTCTAGCCCGAATCTCATCGGTCGGGACCAAATGTGCCGCAAACCTGCTAAGCATGATGAATTCAGTATCATATTCATCCACTGATTTTACCCACATAGAACCTTGTTATAGGTGGATGAACTATTGTTCCATATCGAAACGAGCAGTCTCAGGAAAGAACTTCGCATCGAACAGATTGCGAAACGTCTTCTACTCAATTGGCTGTGTGAGTCGTCTTTCCTCGGCCTTCCACCAGATTCTTGCATTGTCGGTCAGTTGCAACTTAGCAACTCTTATCCAGGCAACATATGGCACTTGAGCCGCTGCCAGATCATTTTCAATCGCTTGAACTCATTCTTCTGCCTTAAGTGGACTCTATTTTCCCGAGAAGTGTTTTGGGTGCAGTGCCTGATTCCGGGTGCCTCGGCTTCGGGGCGGTGCATAAGGATAGCAGTTTGTTGCTGCTGACCCTCCAATAGGCTCTTAATGGCCTCAAGCAGTACCGTTTGCTCATTGATAGCAGTCCGTCTTACTCGTTCACTTCACATTATATACTATCTTCAAACCTTGCATCTTTTAGTTTTCTAGTTTATGGTGTTTGGATCGAATTCCTGGGTTTGCGCGTCCGGTGCCCGCAAAAAGTTTTTGTTTTCGCTTCCGCCTCGGCCGCGGCCTCTGCGGGCGGGCGCCGGATCCCAACAGTATTTACTATAAAATAAATACGTTAAGCGTAATTAAGAAATATATAAAAATGAACAAGAATGACAAGAGAATAAAATGAAACATCAATTTTATTTACATTCAACTTTACATACAACTATTTGAAATAAAAGATACAACAATAAAAAAACAAATGCCTAAACAATGGCATACTGAAAGTAAGTGCAGAGGAACTAGTAGTCAGGCTGAGCGGTAAGCTGGTCCAAGTCCTCCTGGCTCGTCTCTATCTCCTCAGAGCCCGTTCCTCCTGACGAACATTCCAGGGAAAGAAATAGAAAGGAATGTCATCAGCGAACTAACGCTCGAGAAGTCCCAAAAAAATAAAAAGAAGATAGTATATAATGTGAAGTGAATGAGTAAAGTTGTATATGATCGTTCACAGGTGTAGAATAGTTATTCTAACGTGGTTATTTGTAGTTTGATAAAGAAGGTATTCATGTATACGAGAGGAGTCCATCTTATCCCGTGGACTATGGTAACATGTAGTATAAGGTCACGTCATAACCCACGGGACAACGTCACATGAATTCATGTAGATATCTTTTAAGTGACCTCTCGTGCCACGATATACGTTCTGTACCAATCTATCCCTTTATCCACGCGTAATGTACTGCATAGATTATGTTTACAGGTCTTGGCCGAAACCATGGATATAAAATGTTCCGGTTCATGTTCAGGATGTAATCACGTATTCAAGTAGTCATGTCAAGTTCATGTCAGGCTATAACCATGGTTCGGTCAAGTCGAGTCTTTGCAAGTTTGAGTTTGATATTGATTTCGAGTGTTCAAGTTCATGATCAAGTATTCGAGTTCGTGTTTGATTTTGGATTCAGGTTTAAGTTTGGACTCAGATTGAGTCAAACACTTGTAAATAGATCGGCAACTGCTGCATATGGACGGCAGGATTTGTGTCTTTTTCCAAGACAATTGCCATTGATAACTCCTATTACGTTTTCTATCCTGAATAAGCAAGCACTCACTTTCTCCGGCTCCGTGAGGCTCAAAAGAATTGATCCCGCTTAAATCCATATTTACTAGAATTCTTAAAATATTATTTTGTATATCTCGAGGGGGGTTTATAAAAAATATTTTTAATATAGTTAAAAATAAAATCTCGAGGGTGATTTGTATTACTTAGGGTTTTCATGAAGATGTATTTTAAGTATTGTAGTATTTTCATGATAAATACTTAGCTTTTAAAAGTTAATGATATTTTATTGAAAACTAGCCCTTTTTAGTAACTTGATGGTATTTTATTAACATTTTTTAATTTTTCATTTTTATAAAAATATAGTTTCATAATATAATGAAAATATGGATTTATAATTTTAAAAAATTAGTTTTATTTAGAAAATTCGTTTTTCTTAAAAACCGTATTTTATATCCTTTCGAGATCGAATACTCCGTGAGAAGTGCTACATTTTGCTCTACTATCCCCAGGATGTGCGATAATCTACCCCATCCATTAGCGGGTCCTCTAACGAGGGTTGTACATGCATAATTGCAAAGGAATACGCAATACCGCTTTAAAAGAAACCCGGTTTTTAGAGGTCCTACAGATGTCTACCCTATTTCAGCAAAAGAATCAGTGTGGCATCGTCAAAGCAAAAAAACGAAGCGACGGCATATTCCTAGCTTCGGGTCATGACGACAACTCATATAAAGCCCAAAAGGCCATTGGAGATCATCCCACCCCAGAAGGGTGCGGTAATGACTCATCGGGATCCCAAATTGAGCATAACCTCAAGTAAAAAGCGTTATGACAAATTCCTAACAATTGCTCTTCTGACGGTAATATAACCTAAGAGGATCACTTGAAGACGTCTTGTCCATCTCCCGAAGGGATCAGAGACACGACAGTCGCGGGGCTACTCGAACAGCGACTTAAAAACTGTGTTCCCGCCAAAATCTTCGGCCAAGAGCTATTTGTTCCTGTTTACACCGGTTTAAGTTTCATTTACAGATATGTGTGAAATCGGGCTCATCCATATACGCACATGCATGCATCAGAGGAAGAACAGGAGTTAGAAAGGGAGCACTTGGTGGTCAACGACAAAAAGAAAGTATTTAATTGAACATTTTATTCTATAGGAAATAGATCACCAAACATGGGATCGAAAGTACAGAGATTCACAAATCTATGGATAAAATTCTCTAATTCCCCCTCCACCTTCTCCACCATATCAAAGCGGCGATCTTCACGAGGAGTCGCTCCCCATCGGTCAGCTCCATGCCCATCAGCGAAGGCAGACATAACGACCCGCTGAGCTCGTATCTGGCTTAGCAGCTGAACAGAGCGATCCCTCAGAGCTGTGGTAATCAAAAGTGCCTTATGAAAGCACTCGATCTTGTCCTCCGCGGTATCGAGCATTGCCGGAGTCATCTCCGCTGGATGAGAAGGGATATCGTCGAGCACGGACAAGAAGACCATCCGAAGCTAAATGGAGCCGATGGAGAGAGGAGATCCTCTACGTGTCAAGAGATCGCACAGCACCATATCGCATTGGTCATCCATAAGAGCAGGGTTCACTAAGCGTGCAGCAAAACGAGGAACAATTTCCTCAATTGGCACCTCTCATGGCTACCGGCGAGCATGTGGACGATTACAAGCCATAACTCTTCTCTGTTAAAATAATTCTCTGAAAGTGAAAGAGAAGAAAAGTATTGCTTCAGATTATGAAGGCAGACATTTAAGTCTAGACACAGAAAATGTTGTGCGTGATGGAACTAATTCCAAGCATTTGACTTAGGAAAAGCAAAGAAAGAAGACGAAAAGACGCCTTCAGTAAAGAGACAGTGCCTCATGTGCCTCGCACGAGGGCGCCGGCGCCAAGAGTTAAAAACTCTGAGGAAGCGTCTCACGTGCCTTGCATGAGGACGCCAGTGCCAAGAGTTAAAAACTCTGAGGCAGCACCTCACGTGCCCTGCACGAGGGCCCTGGCTCCAGAACTAAAAGTTCTCTTTCGTTGGATCAAAGACCCAACGGAGATTATAAATCATCAAAACACAAAATTAAATTCTGATTGAGGAAATACTCCTCAAATCTTTCTAAACAAGAAAGATTACGCTCTGTAAAACAGAGCACCGTTGGATTAAAGATCCAATGGTGAGTAAAAATCACCAAGCTACAGAATAAGCTCTGTAGGGGAAAACATTTTCCCTAATCTTTCTAAACAAGAAAGATTACGCTCAGTAAAACAGAGCACTGTTAGATTAAAGATCCAATAATGATTAAAAATCACCAAGCTAAAGAATAAGTTCTGTATGGGAAAATATTTCCCCGATCTTTCTAAACAAGAAAGATTATGCTCTGTAAAAAGGAGCACCGTTGGATTAAAGATCCAATGGTAATTAAAAATCACCAAGATATAGAATAAGCTCTGTATGGGGAAAATATTTTCCCAATTATTCTAAACAAGAAAGATTATGCTCTGTAAAACAGAGCACCGTTGGATTAGAGATCCAATGGTGATTATAAATCACCAAATTACAGAATAAGCTCTGTATGGAAAATATTTTCCAATCTTGTTAAAAACAAGAAAAATATCTTCTGTAAAGCAGAAGTCCTTGGATCAAAAGATCTAACGGTGGATAAAATCCCTAAATCAATTAAGGATCTCTCAATGAGAGATTTCTTTAACTAAATCAGCAAACTTGCCTCCACTATATAAAGGCCCCAAGACTTCAAGTCTTAAAGAGGGGAAACCCCCCATAAACTTCAAGTTCAAAAAGAAGAGCAAGCAAAAAAGAGTTTTAAGAGAAAAGAAGGAAGAAGAACTTTCTTCAAGGTAAATAGAGATCGTAGTATCTCATCTGCATACCCAAGGATTTAACTCTCAAAAAAGAACATAGTTCTTTCCCTAGATCTAAGATCCATGAAACAAGTCTCCCAAAAATGAGAATTTAATTCTCATGGGGATGAATTTGTTCTTGGGGATTGAAGATCCAGGGGAGAACAAAGAATCGAACTCTTCAGAAAAATACACAAAGAAAGAGACAGCGCCAAGCGCCTCACGTGCCCCTCACGTGGGCGCTGCTCAATAAAGAGTGCCTAGCACTCAGTGGTTGGCGCCAAGCGCCTCACGTGCCCCTCACGTAGGCGCTGCTTAATAAAGAGTGCCTAGCACTCAGTGGTTGGCGCCCAGCGCCAAGCGCCCCACGTGCCCCTCATGTGGGCGCTGCTTAATAAAGAGTGCCTAGCACTCAATGGTTGGCGCCAAGCGCCTCACATGCCCCTCATGTGGACGTTGCTTAATAAAGAGTGCTCTGCACTCAGTGGTTGGCGCCCAGCGTCGAGCACCCCACGTGCCCCTCACGTAAGCACTGTTTAACATAAAGCGCTCTGTAAATAGAGCCCAGCACCATAAAGAGTGTTTAATACTCCATAAAAAAAACAAAAAATAGGGTGAGCATCAGAGCCCATATCAATGCTCGACATTGTTGCACAGAAAAGGGACCGATCCAAAATAAGTGTTTAACACTTTATTCAAAAACTGAGTGGGCTGAGTCCAAGTTGACCAAAAGTCCCTAATTCAGATCAACCGAGCCCATGTGCTCACAATTTTTCTAAATTGGTATTAGTCCCAAACCCAACTACAGATTTCCCAACTGAAATTGGTTCAAGGGTACATCTCCCCACACCTCTAATATATGTCGTTGTAATTCTTCAACGATATCAGAGAGGTGGAGGGTCCCGACAACCAATAGCTCTTGGATGCACTCTCAAACCCATGAGCATATCCCAATGGACCGTAATGTCCTTAAACTAGCTATGGACCGCAACGTCCTTAAACTAAACCCTCACCTTAAAAATGGTGATCTGTGGACCGAAATGTCCTTAAACTAACAACGGACCACAATGTCCTTAAACTAGTTATGGACCGCAATGTCCTTAAACTAGCCATGGACCGTAATGTCCTTAAACTAGCTGTGGACCGTAACGTCCCTAAACTAAAACGATAAAGCCCAAATGCACTTTCGTTGGATCAAAAATGATCCCAAACCCCCGTTAAATAAATCTTTGTCCAATATCGGATTAACGTATCCTTAACAAATATTTAAGTCAATCTTAATCTCAAATAAGGTTAATGATCCTTAAATCAAACCAAACCCAAATCTAAGAAAATACAGATTTGGACTAATCCATGCCCTACGGGCGACAACACAAATTAGTCTCCGTATACAATCCACGGGCAACCAAAAAAAATAAAACAAACACATACGATATGAAGTGACCTTCTGGAGCAGGAGAAAGTGGTTATCGCTACGTAGTAACGTAACTAACTACAGGGGCTTGCGCTTGCGGGGAAGAGCATCCCCACAATCAAAAAACCCCTTACAACGAGAGGGAATCTGACGAAGTCTGCTACAACGGCCGCATCCGTCCAAACCTCTGATGCACGGTGCCATAAATCAGTTTGGCATTTTCGGAGAGGTGGACGGATAAAACCAAATAGCATCTTCCCTCAAATGCAGGCAAGACGTTTGTCTTTCCGGTAAACAGATCCTGGGATGCCCAGTGGGACCTTTTCCTCTTTCCACTCCATACTTCGTGTGTCGTGTTCGCGAACGAATCGCGGTTTAATATGGTTGCCTCTGGATTCGAGGTACTAAGATTTGGTGTCTTGCTCCATGCAGAAGAGAAGATAGCATCGATGGGTTCCAACTGCACCAATTACAACAGCAACTCCCACTCCGTTCCTGCTGGAGGAGTGACTTATGGGCCCCAAGCGGCCTCCATCTTCGCAATGCCAGTGGAACAAGTGACTCAGGCCACCACTGGACTATTCTTCAGAACCATGCTCCCGCCAATGAGCTTCAATGCCATTACAAGAAGCCCCAAAGAAGTCGGTCTTCGATTGGCTTGCAAATACCACGGCCCCTCTCAACGAGTCATCCAAGTCTGCCGCCTCAGTCTTCGATAGGCTGAGCCAAAACTCCACTGGGCCCGTAAAAGGACCCGCAATACCTGAAAGGGTTATCCCGAAGCGGATAGCCATTATCCCGAAGCGGATAGCCATTCCAGCTCCGGTAAACGAAGTCATCAAAGGGGCTTATCCTTTTAAGGGATCGGTCCTCACAAGACTGGTCGTTCCAACTCTTGATATGGGTGTAGTCATTACAAGTGCTTCCCCTATTCGAAAGTCGGTCTTCGACAGGTTAGACTTTCCCTCTCAACGGACGTCAGTCTTCGACAGGTTGGTACCAAAAGCAACCTCTCATCAAAGCAAGGGGCATGATGAAGCCACTCCCGTAACTGAGGTGATCCCATCCGCAAGACATGCTCGACGTCGCCATTGGCGTCGAGTGAGAAAAGCTGGGGGCAACTCTCCTTCTGGACTTACCCCAGCAGCTCCAACGGTGGAAACTGACGCTGATGTTCCAACTGGGAAAATCTTCGAACTACTCAGGAGGGTGCGCAAGAACTCTCCAACCGACATACTGAAGAAGTCTCCTCCGCCTGTCGAAAAAACAACACAGGTAAAGCTGGAACAGCCTTCTCAGCGGTTGTCCTCCAAGATCCACAGAGTTTGGAGGAAAGTCCAAGACTCTGTAATTGACAAAGATTGCTCTCGCCGGCTGAAGAAGACGAAGGCTCGACAAAAGGAGGACCATCTAACCGCCATACCACAAAAGGTATCATCTGTATGGGTGCCTGCCGCAACGGCCCCCTCAACCTCGACCTCCCACAAAAAGAGAAGGCCTGAGAATCTCCCACCACTGGCGGCAAACATCAAAGGCAGTGGACCCAAACGCCCCAAGTCTGGGGGCATGGTTGTGCATACCGTCTACATGGCATCCGGAAAAGAGAATAGTCGTGCTTCCGTGAGTCATCGACCACTTACACGGTCTATAACGAAAGCTCAGAAGCAACAACAAAAGCTCCAGGAAACGTTAACAAGAATGGATGCACTTACTGGGAAGAAAGAAAGCCCGGAAGGATCGTCGGAACAACGTCAGAAGCAAGAAACCGACACCGAATTCCTATGGAGGGTGCTTGAAAAGAAAGAAAAAGAGGCCGCGGAACAAGCGGCTAATATAAAACAAATAACGCTTTTGTTCCAAGACATGGTGGGGATGATGATCCAACCAGATCCTCCGGCCAAAGACCCTCCAATAATCATTGAAGACGACAGAGGGAAGACATCAAACCCTCCTCCGGCTTTATCAGTAGCCAGGGAGGAGACGGTCTCCAAAGCTACCCTTGATGACTACATAGCTCAGCAAATACGGGCTCATCAAGCGAACGAAGCGGCAGGACAAGTCGTCAGAACTGGGTGATCTTATCCAGGCTGGTACGACCAAATTAAACACCTGCCAGGATATAAGATCCCCAAATTCCATGTGTATAAGGGGACGGGAAATCCGCACCAACACGTTACTCAATTCAGAGCTCTATGCGGCAATACTGGAAGCGATGACAAACAATTGCTTCGCCAATTTGTCGGCAGCTTGGCAGAGACGGCATTTGAATGGTGTTTCCCCAATCAGAGCAAAGCTCTGTTTCCAAGATTAGAAATGAAGCGACGCTTCCCCCAATCAGAGCAAAGCTCTGTTCAAATTCCAAGACTGGAAATGAAGCGACGCTTCTGCTTCCCCCAATCAGAGCAAGGCTCTGTTTAAAAATTTAAGAGTCAAAAATTGAAGCAACGCTTCAGATCCTGCGCTCTGCGCTGCTCGCCACGTGTCTGACACTGGTGCGCTGGCGCAGTTGCGTTGCGCTCTGCGCTGCGCGCCACGTGTCGAGCACGAGTGCGCTCGTGCAAGGCGCGCTGCGCGCCACGTGTCAAAACACGAATGCGCTAGCGCAATTATGCTGCGCACCCCAAATTAGAGCAAAGCTCTGTTTCCAAGATTGGAAAGCGAAGCAACGCTTCATGATTATAGCAAATTAAATTATACAGCGCATAAACATCTTACAGAGGAATAAAAAATAATTAAAAACAGGGGAACACTTAACAGATAATAAAATACTAAATTAAAACATCTTATTATTATTATTGTTTATTATTACATTTAAAAAAGATCAACAAACAAGGGATCAGTGGCACAAGGGTTAACAAAACAATAAACAAAACTTTCTAACTCGCTCGCCGCCTTCACCAGCACATCAAAACGACAATTTTCACGAGGAGTGGCTCCCCACCGATTGGCGCCGTGTTCATCCGCAAAAGCAGACATGATAGCCCGCCGGGCTCTTATTTGGCTCAATAGGTGAACCGAGCAATCTTTCAGAGCCTGAGTAATCAGGCATGCCTCATGAAAACACTCGAGCTTGTCTTCAGCCGCATCGAGCATCGCCAGGGTCATCTCCGCTGGGTGAGGGGGGATGTCATCAAGCACGGCAAGAAGAATCATCCAGAGCCAGGTGGATCCCATTGGAAGAGGGGACCCCTTACGGATCACAAGTTCATACTTCACCGCATCGCACTCGGCATTCGTGAGAGAATGATCCACCAAGCGCGCAGCAAACCGAGGAACAATGTCCTCAATGGGCACTTCCCACGGCTGTCTACGAGCATGGGGGCGGTTACAAGCCATAGTTGAGAAAGTTCTTTGGAGATGAGAAAAGGAAGAAGCTTTGCTTCGAGTTATAAAGACGAAGCACAGAAAATTTTGTGCACAATGGAACTATTTCCAAGATTGGGAAATGAAAGATTCTTGGAAATATAAGTTTGACTTAAAAAGAAAGGTGAAAAGACACCTCTGTTGAAGCAACGCTTCAGATCCAGCGCTCTGCTGAAGCAACGCTTCAGATCCAGCGCGCTACATGCCACGTGTCAAGTACGAGTGCGCTAGCGCAGTTGCGCTGTGCTCTGCGCTGCACGCCACGTGTCGAACGTAGGTGCGCCAGCGCTGAAATTAAAATTCCCACCGTTAGATCAAAGGATCTAATAATAATGATAAATCATTAATTAACCAGAATTAAATTCTGTTAAGGAAAGATTTCTCAAAATCTTTCCAAACAACAAGATTGTGCTTTAAGCATCGCTGGATCAATGATCTAATGGTAAATAATGAATTACCAAAAAACAGAACAAATTCTGCATAGAAAGATTTCTCGATCTTATTAAAAAACAAGAAGATTATCTTCTGTCAAATAGAAGCCTTAGGATCAAAGATCCAACGATGGGAAGTATTCCTCAATCAATCAAGAGAAAGATCTCTCAAAACCGATTTAACAAATCATTCGGCCCTATATAAAGGACCCTAGACTTTGAGTCAAAAGAAAGAAGGAGAAAAAGAGAGAGAGAAAAAAAAAGAAAAACCCTCTGCAAACTTTGAGCAAAACTCAAAGAGAAAGAAAGGCAAGCCTTTAGAAAAAAGAAGATCATTTCTTCAAAGGTAAAGAATTAATTCTTGAACAACAGAGATGAAACCACCTCGTAAAAAGAAGAAACGTCTTCTAAAAAGATCTTAGATCTATAAAAAAGACCAAGGTATTTGAATAAAAAGAAAAGATCAAGATCTAATCATAAAAATATAAAAAGAAGTATTTTTACTTCACAGATCTTCTGATCTATAAAGGCAGAGCCTTTTATAAAAACAAGAACTTTTGTTCTTGGATCTTGAGGCAAGGCCTCCTTTGAAGAACATAAATTTGTTCTTTGATCTTCAAATTGATCAAAATGCGCTTTGCGCTATTAGACAATGCTTTGCGCTATTAGACAATGCTTTGGATCGGCGCTCCTTGGATCGGCGCTCAGCGCCAAAACATGCCACGTGTCAACCATAGACACGATCTGCGCTTTGCGCTCCTGAAAACAGCGCACTGCGCTCTTGGGTTGGCGCTCAGCGCCAAGCGCGCCACGTGTCACTCACTGGCGCACACATAAACTAGTGCAGCGCACTCATAAATTAAAAGCGCAGTGCGCTAACAAACTAGCGCTTAGCGCTAAGCGACACGTGTCCTCCTCGTGTGCGCCAACCGACAGAAGCGCAACGCGCTCTTTAATTGGCGCAAAGCGCCTGATGCGCCACGTGATGCACTGTCAGGACAACACTTTGTTCCTGATAAATGCTATGCATTATTAAAAGGGCAGAGCCCAAACAAAGGCCTAACAGGCAGAACAAAAATAAAATGTTAAACATTTTTTAACGGGACTTAGCCCAATTCTGGCCATAAGTCCTCAATTTAAATTGAACTGAGCTCATCTGCTCCTCCAATCAATTTACACCCGGTTCGAGGGTACATCTCTTTACTCCTCTGATATCTGTCGTTGTAATCCCCCAACGTCGTCAGAGAGGTAACGGGTCCCAACGACCACACATTGCTGTGGACTCTGGGGTCCTTAAACTCATGGACTATGATGTCCTCAACCTCGACCGTGATGTCTTAAAACTAACAACGGACTGTGGGGTCCTTAAACTCATGGACTATGATGTCCTTAACCTCGACCGTGATGTCTTAAAACTAACATCGGACTATGATGTCCTTAACGTTGACCGTGATGTCTTAAAACTAACATCGGACTATGAGGTCCTTAAACTCACGGACTATGATATCTTTAACCTCGACCGCGATGTCTTAAAACTAACACCGGACTGTGAGGTCCTTAAACTCACGGACTATGATGTCCTTAACCTCGACCGCGATGTCTTAAAACTAACATTGGACCGTAATGTTCTTAAACTAATTATCGACCGCAATGTCACTAAACTAAGCAATAGAGCCCAATTTCTCTCTTATTGGATCTAAATGATCCCGTTAAGTTGATCTTAGTCTATAATTAGACTGACTTGTCCTTAACAAACGTTTAAGTTGATCTTAGCCTCAAATAAGGCTAACGTATCCTTAAACACAACCCCCCCAAACCCAAATCTAAGAAAGATACGAATTTGGACTAGCCCACGCCCTACGGGCGACAACATAACCTAGTCTCCGTATACAATCCACGGGCAACCAAATACAAAACAAACACCCACGACACGAAGTGACCATATGGAGAAGGAGAAAGTTGTTACCGCGATGCGGTAGCGTAATTAACTGCAGGGGCTTGCGCCTGCAGGGAAGAGCGTCCCCGCAATCAAAACCCCTCAAACGAGGGGGAATCTGACGAAGTCTGCTACATTGGCCGCATCCGTTTAAACCTTCGATACATCGTGCCATAAATCAACTTGGCATCTTCGAAGAGGTGGACGGATAGCACCAATTAGCATCTGCCCCCATATTCCGGCAAGACGTCCAGTCTTCCCGGCTTCCGGCGGTGAACAGATTCTGGCACGCCCGGTGGGACCTTTTCCTCTTTCCACTCCACACTTCGTATGTCGTGTTCGCGAACCAATCACGGTTTGCCAATGGTTGCCCTTGGGTTTTGAGGTACTAAGATTTGGCGTTTTGCTTGGTGCAGAAAGCAAAGGATCAATGGCGTTCACCTGCTCAAAGTGTTCCACATGCAACTGCAACCCACGTTCTGCCTCAACTGGGGGTATGGCCTACGGGCCCCAAGCGGCTTCCCTATTCACGATGCCCGTGGAATAGGTTACTCAAGCCACCACAGGGTTGTTTTTCGGGACCATGCTCCCGCCAACGAGCTTCACCGTACCCGTGCCCGTACCAGAAGCTCCCAAGAAGTCGGTCTTTGATCGGCTTACAGCTACTGCGGCCCTTCTCAACGGGTCGTCCAGCACCGGCGCCTCGGTCTTCTCCAGATTGGGCCAAAATTCCTGTAGGCCCACAATGAATCCTGCAATCCCAGAAAAGGCTACTCCGAAGAGAGTAGCCAACCCTGCTCCTGAAGTCGTCAAGGCGGCTTCTCCTGCCAAGGAGTCGGTCTTTATAAGACTGACTGCCCCAACTTCCACTCCTGCTCCTGCTACTCAAAGGACATCAGTCTTTAACAGGCTGACACCAGCAACAGCCCCTCACCTGAACAGGGGGCAAGACAAAGCCATCCCCGTCACCGAGCCAACTCCAACAGCTCGACACGCTCAACGTCACCACTGGCGCCGAGTAAGGAAGGCCGGGGGCAACTCCCCCTCTGGGCTAATTCCACCAGCCCCAACGGCGGAAATTTAATGCTGCTGTTCCAACCGGGAACAGTTTCGAGCTGCTGAATAAGGTGCACAGGAATTCTCCTACCGCCGTACTGAAAAGATCTCCTCCTCCGGTGGAGAATGTTGTAGAAGCAAAGCTAGAACAGTCCCCTCAATGGCTGTCTTCTAAAATCTACAAGGTGTGGCGACAAGTCCGCGAGTCGATAGTTGATCAAGATTACCCTTGCCGACAGAAAAGGATGAAGGTTCAACAAGAAGAAAGCCATCCTGCCAAACCACGAAAAGCTACTTGGGTGCCCACTGCGACGGCCCCCTCAACTTCGACCGCTCATAAGAAGAAGAAGCCGGAGAAGATCCCCATGCCTGCAAAAAATGTCAAAGGCACTGAGCCCAAATGCCCTAAGTCTGGGGGCACAACGGTCCATACTATTTATATGGCATCCGGGAAAGAGGATAGCCGCGCTTCTACGGGCCACCGACCACTCACCCGATCCATCACAAGGGCTCAGGGACAGCAACAGCAGAAGCTTCAGGAGATGCTGGCTGCCATGGCCGCACTCACCGGGCCCAAAGAAAGCCCGGAGGCGTCATCGGAGCAGCGTTATGAACAAGAAACCAATGCTGACTTCCTTCGCAGAATCCTCGAAAAGAAGGACAAAGAAGCCGCGGAGCAAGTGGCTAACATAAAGCGAATGGCACTTCTCTTCCAAGATATGGTCGGGATGATGATACAGCCGAATCCTCCAGCCAAAGACCCTCCGATCATTATTGAAGATGACAGAAGAGAAACATCGAATCCTCTGCCGGCTCTGTCAACAGCCAAAGAGGAAACAATCTCTAAAGCTGCCCTGGATGGCTTATTGCTCAGCAAATAAGAGTTCACCGGGCAAATGAGGCGGCTGGCCAAGTTGTGAAAACTGGGCGACCATACCCAAGCTGGTATGATCAGATAAAGTACCTTCCGGGCTACACGAACCCCAAATTCCACGTATATAAGAGGAAAGGCAATCCTCACCAGCACGTCGCCCAGTTCAGAGCTCTGTGCGGCAACACCGGGGGCGATGATAAGCTTTTGCTCCGTCAATTCGTCGGCAGCTTGTCAGAAACGGCGTTTGAGTGGTATTCCGAACTTCCAAACGACTCCGTCAAAACTTTCGTAGAGATGGAGTTGTTATTCACCCAGCGATTCGCGAGTGCTAGTGAACGCACTCCAATAACGGCATTGATCAATGCAAGGGTGAAGCCGGGCGAAACTTGGGTTCAATACGCAATCCGATGGCGGAATCTGTGGTCGAAGTGTGAGCAGCGCATCGAAGAGGCACCAGCAGTGAGTATGTTCATGGGCACCCTAGACCCTCATGCAACTATTTCACAGTTCATGATGTTCTTCAAACCAACCACATTCCAGGATTTAATCGACAAGCTAGCCCGGATGGATCAGATGGGTCACAGACCGTCTCTCCCGAAGCCGGAACCACGGAACGAAAAGGGTAAGGG
Organism: Agapanthus africanus; assembly: GCA_030015575.1. Lineage (NCBI taxonomy): Eukaryota > Viridiplantae > Streptophyta > Magnoliopsida > Asparagales > Amaryllidaceae > Agapanthus > Agapanthus africanus. The sequence goes on along the minus strand of CM057340.1, from coordinate 748,688,921 downwards.
GAAGGCGACTTTCGTTGCGAACACCCAACAGCAGCCCAATGCTCCAAGACTAACGGATCAATTGGAGGAGAGACGGCGCTATTACAATGAGAAAATGAAGCAACCTTACTCATTCCCGTGGGATAAAATGAAGAGGCTGTTCAAGCTGGCAATGCGCAACAGGCTTATCAATTTGCCGAATCCAAGGCGACCATCGCAACCCGGCGAAGTGAATAATCCCAATTATTGCCCTTACCACCAAACGGTAAGCCATCCAATCGAAGATTGTTTCGTCTTTAAGGGATGGATCGAGAATCAGTACCTACAAGACAAGTTTGCACTGTCTGAGAAGTGGAAGGTAAACCCACCACAACCGCACACTCCTAAGAAGACGGACACACCGGGGGCAACGTGCTCTTTTGTTGAAGAAGCCCCATGGGAGATGGCTCTTTCGGCCAAAACCAAAAGGATGTTGAATGATCTCCAGACATGCCCGGCGATCAGGTGGAAGAATCCGCTGGAACCCCAGATCATCGAAAGGATGCTGAAGCCGCGCCCAATTCCGAAAATTGGTGGCGATATCCAAAGTGTTCATACCCAGCCGTCGAAATCTTCAAAGAAGAAAAAGAAATCCAAGAAGCACGTGAAGCCTGATGACAAGGGCACGGACCTTCAGAAACAGATCGATGTGCTGGAAGAGTATAACCAGAAGGCGCGGACTCCAATCACGCTCTAAGAGTTCCTCGGCCACGTCCTTGAAAACGGAGATGATGGAAAATACTCGTCAGATGAATCTGAGGATTATGTAGCAGGTTGCCATATGATCTCTCACTCGTCGATAGATGATGAGGAAGCTCCTTGCACTAAGAAACTGGGGGCAAATCCTGAACCGGAGCTTCTAGAGCCATCAGATGAGATGATCGACGCATTCCTAAATGAAGCTCTTCTGAAAAGAAAAGCTGATCGGGAGCGCGAGATGGCCATATTTAAAAAGGCCAAGCGTCGGCGACTGGACGAAAGAGTCAAGACACATCCGCCGAATTAAGGGACATCCGTCGCGAATAAAAACAAGTTCAAAACGAGGAAAAGGTTTGCTAAAGCCATATCGATGGGAATAAGGCTACCACCCTCCGAAGGAAACACTGTCGGTGAAGCAGAGATGCATCCTAGCTACTGCTCATATCATCGAAAGATTTCGCACCCTACTGAAGAGTGCGACGCTTTTAAAAGATGGTGGCAGGGATATGTTGCTCATCGGCAACATTTTAAGCGGATGAAACGCAAAACTCGTCGGGAGCAAAGAAGTGCGACCGAGGAGCATAAAAGAACTACCGGTAACTGTCGCACGATCAACACCGGGGGATCGCAAGTTCTCACTTTTGGGAGCGACTCTGACGAGGAAATGGCTCTTGGCCCTTTCTTTAAAGAATCCACCTTGGGGAAAGAAGAAGAACTGAAGACCTGTGAAAACATTCAGTTGTGCAACCGTACGCTTCTAGAAAAGAATCTCAGACCCACGAATAGAAAAGATAAGGGAAAAGAAAAGGTCTCTGAGGATATCGCCCTAGATGACCAAGTCATGAAAGAGCTGACTGCCAAGGACCCGCCAAAGAAGAACAAGGTGGACTACAACGTTCTGGCACACTTGAGGAAGTTACCTTCGCAGCTCAGCGTTCTCGACGCCCTTTTACTATCCAAAGAAGCGAGAGATTCATTGATCAAGGCGCTACAAGAACCAAAACGATTCTAAGCTTTTCTCGCCGAAGAAAAGATGAAGGACGAGCTGGAGGAAGTACACACATCCGATATCACCTTCGGCGATGAAGACCTCCTCCTTGGGACGTGCGAGCATAACCGTCCCATCTATGTCTCAGGGTACTGCCACGATATAAAAATAGGCAAAATCCTGGTCGACAATGGGTCTTCTGTTAATCTCATCAACGTGCGAGTGTTGAAGGAAATCTGCATGAGCGTCCAGCATCTCGCTCGTGATAAAATCACCATCTCCGGTTTTGACTCCCAGTCATCACGGACTCTCGGGTCTGTGATACTGACGCTGCGCTTCGGACTGCTTGTCACAGACATTAAATTTCATGTCATTGACGCCAAGACATGCTATAATGCTTTGCTCGGTCGGCCTTGGTTACACGAGTACAACGTCATCCCTTCTACACAACATCAGTGTATGAAATACTTTAAGGATGGTCTTGAGTGTACCGTAACAGGAGAACTGAACCCTTTCTCCGTGAACGAAGTCCGCAAGTATGAAGATGCAAAATACTTCTTTCCAGATTTCGAGGACACGGAGAGATGTTACAAACCGGAGAACAAAGCTATCACCACCATTCCGGTCTTTGGGAGTGATACTGAGGAAGAGGAAGAGATAGTTTATTCAGGCCCACCCCAGTACAACAAGCCGGGATCGTCCGCTCCTATGTTGATCTTTGGCAGCGACTCAGAAGACGAGGTCCATGCTATATTCTCCGCTCGGCCACCAATACAAGCATTCGCTGGTGATAATCAGAGTTTGCAAATTACCATGATTCCGCGGGAGCACTACAAAGATCTCGACGCACTTGAAGCTTATAACGTGCAAGAGCTCCAAACATTTTACGTCCCTCCCAGACGAAAAGGTGAACAGGCAATCCTATTCTACCGATCCACGGAAACAAGAGTGGAGAAAGAAGTTTGGAATGGCGCAGATTCTATACTTGACAGGCTCCAACCCATCCGTCTGCCTAGATATTACACAGAAAACTTGAAAAGGCTATTGAAGCGCCAAGAGATACCCTTCAAACAGACAGCTCGAAAAGCTAAGTTCTATGACAGGATCTGGAACGTTCCCGGAACTCAGCGCAAGTTGCCCAATGGGAGAATGGAAACGATCGGGCTTGGATATATTCGGTCTAAGAAACGGGAGCTACTCCGCGACTGCTACGTCATACATGACTTTGATGAAGAAGGGGATACTCAATGGGAGAATGCTAACCCTGAGCCAGAAAGAGCCCCCGACGTGAAAATGCCCAGTCCGTCATTCGAAGAACAAATGGACAAGCTTATAAGGGAAGCTGGTCAAAAGGTTCGAGACGACCACAATCGCGAAATGGCCATCTACGAGAAAGCCAGTACGCAACGCCTTCTTCAACAGGCTGCGAAAGATGAAAATGCCCCTCCCTGTCAACCTGTTGTACAAAAGGCCCGACGCAGAAGCAGGAATAAGTCAAAGAGCGGAAAAGGCGTTCGACAGCGACAAAGCGGGACCAAGAAGTCACGCGATCGGGGATCGAGTGGTCCGGATTTGTCCCTTATGAAGAAGATGAGTCGAGCATACTCTTTTCCTCAAGACAAGACAAAGAAGATACCTGACCTTGCCATAAGACATCAAATGCTTACGCTCCCGGAGTCCAAGCACCCCGAGCAAGCTAACGAGGTCTCTCATCCAGACTATTGCTCTTAGCACCGGGCAATAGGACACCCTCTCAAAGACTGCTTCACCTTCAAGAACTGAGTCGAAGACCGATATCATCTTGGCAAGTTCGCTCTATCCGACAGTTGGAGGATAACTCCGCCGCAGAAGCATGAACCCAAATCCATGAGGGTAGACCCAGATCCACATCGGTCTTGGAAGCGAGCTCGTACTTGTCATATGTAATGATATCAAAAGAAGAACCCGAGAATATGGATGATCTCCCCTGGTGCTTCGAAAACAATGATGACGAGGTGATCTCAGAGTTTCCACCGGCGCCAAAAGAGCTGGAAGATGGAATACATACCACTGCAGATAACCTCAAGAAAATTGATTTGGGGACGACAAGTGACCCGCGACCGACATTCGTCAATGAGTTGCTGTCTGAAGAAAGGGTGGCTACACTAAAAGACGTACTTATGCAGCATAAAGATTTCTTCGCATGGAACTATTCCGAGATGCCAGGACTAGATCTAGAGATTGTTGTCCACAAACTGACAATATCCCCGGACGCCAAGCCAATCAAACAAGCACCGAGAAGAATGCAGCTCGAGCTTGAGACGAGCATTAACGCCGAAGTCAAGAAGCTGATCGACTCTGGCTTCATCCAAGAGGTTCAGTATCCTGACTGGATCGCCAACATCGTCCCGGTGATGAAGAAAAATGGGACAGTGCGCATCTGCGTAGACTTTCGGGATCTCAATAAAGCCTGCCCGAAAGACGACTTCCCGGTACCGGTCACCGAGCTAATGATAGACAATACATCCATCCACGAAGTCTTCTCCTTCATGGACGGATCGTCAGGATATAATCAGATAAAGATGCATCCCAAAGACCAGAAACACACCGCTTTCCGGACCCCTTTGGGTATATTCTGCTACAAGGTGATGCCCTTCGGTCTAAAGAACGCCGGTGCCACCTATCAGAGGGCCATGACGAAGATCTTCGATGACCTCATACATGAAATCGTCGAATGCTATATCGACGACCTCGTGGTGAAAAGAAAATCATACGAGGAACATCTCGAGCATCTAAAGATCGTATTTCAACACCTTCGGCAATACAACTTGAAGATGAACCCTCTCAAATGCGCATTCGAAGTTTCCTCGGGCAAATTCATAGGATTCATTTTCCGACACCGAGGCATCGAGATAAATCCGTCAAAGATTAAAGCAATAATGGAAATGCCTCCGCTAAGGACTCTTAAACAATTGTGATCTCTCCAGGGAAAGCTCGCGTATATCCGGCGGTTTATAGCCAATCTCTCTGGCAAGTGTCGTCCTTATAGTCACCCGATGAAGAAGGGAACCCCATTCGTCTGGGATTACAAATGCCAAGGCGCGCTGGACGAAATCAAGCAGTATCTGCAGAACCCGCCAGTGTTGGCTGCTCCGGTCAAGGGACAGCCCCTTATTCTTTACACAACAGCTCTTGAAGGTTCCTTAGGCGCATTATGGGCACAAGAGAACGACCAAGAAAAAGAAAGAGCTCTCTACTACTTGAGCCGAGTTCTCCTGAGGGCAGAAAGCAATTATTCTCCCATCGAAAAACACTGCCTGGCATTGATCTTCGCGATAACGAAACTTCGGCACTATGAATTGGCGCATGAAGTCCGTCTCATATCGAAAGTGGACCCTCTCAAATATTTGATGTCAAAGGCTATATTGACGGGGCGAATCACTAAATGGGCCCTGCTCTTTATGGAGTTCTCGATAACCTATCAGCCTCTTAAGGCAGTGAAGGGACAGGCCATTGCCGACTTCCTCGCTGAGTATCCAATACCTGCCGATTCTCCCTTGAACTGCTAATTGCCAGACGAACATGCGTTTGACACGATCGACGGAAGTGATATCCGATGGGAACTCTACTTCGATGGAGCGTCTTCCATGAAGAAGCGCAAGCAAAGCACCCCTATAATCAAATCAGGGGTAGGCCTCATTTTCGTAACTCCACAAGGAGAGATAATGCGCTTTGTCTTCTCCTTAACAGAGCCGAGGACGAACAATGAAGCTGAATACGAAGCTTTGATAGTAGGTCTTGAGATCGCTATTGACATGGGAATTAAAAACCTCCTCATATACGGAGACTCCCAACTGGTCGTTAGTCAAGTAAACGGCGACTATCAGACGTGCAAACCAGAACTGGTGAAGTACGGCCAGAGGGTACAACAGCTGCTGACCCAAATACCTTCCTATACCTTGGAAAGCATACCGCGTGCGGAAAATAGCAAAGCGGATGCACTAGCTAAGCTCGCTAAAGAATTGGCCGATGAGAATCTCGATGACGTAAGAATTGTGGTACAAAGCCGTCGGGTCCTCGCACCGGCAGAAATATCTCCGGAATCATCCGAGGAAAAGGAAGCGACCGAGCAAACGGCCCTGCAAATAAAAGACCAAGAAATGGTTGAGGACTGGAGAGAAGTCTTTATAGACTACTTCAAATCCCATCGAACGCCTGAAGATGCGTCCTCAAAACATCAGCTCATGAAGCGAGCCTTATCTTTTACCTTCGTCAATGACACTGTGTACAAGAGGTCATTTGATTCTCTGTGGTTAAGATGTCTGGGACCTGAAGAAGCAAAAAGAGTCGTCCAAGAAGTTCACGACGGACTCTGCGGTTCTCACCAAGCAGGCCCGAAGATGAAGTTGAAGATTAAACGGATGGGCTACTACTGGCCCACGATGATCCAGGACTGCCTCGAATACGAGAAACAATGCCACTCGTGCCAGATCCATGGCGACTTTATCCACTAGCATCCAAATCCACTACATCCAACGGTGGCTAGCTAGCCGTTCGAAATGTGGGGAACTGACATAATCGGCCCCATCGAACCAGCATCATCCAGAGGACATCGATTCATTTTGGCGACAACTGATTACTTCTCCAAATGGGCAGAAGCAGTACCGCTGAAGGAAGTGAAGACGGAGAATATCTTCCATTTCTTCAAGACACAAGTATTTTATCGGTTCGGAACTCCGAGACGGATCATATCCGATAACGGGCCAACCTACAGAAGCCACAAAATCAGCCGCTTCGCACAACAACATAATATAGACTGGAGATATCATCAGTCTATAATCCCCGAGCTAACGGTCTAGCTGAGGCTTTCAACAAGACCTTGACAAAGATCGTGAAAAAGACGGTGTCCCGAAATAAGAAGGACCGGCACGAGAGACTGCAAGAAGCTCTCTGGGCGTATCGGACTACGTTCAAAACGGCCACGAACACAACTCCATACGCATTGGTATTCGGTACAGAAGCGGTACTCCCCCTCGAGATAGAGCTACCCTCTTTACGAGTGGTAGTTCATTATGAGCTAACGGACGAAGAGAATGCTCATCTTCGACTTGAGGAGCTCGATGCCCTTGATAAAACCCGGCTCCTGGCGCAGCAACATCTGGAAGCTTATAGAGCAAAGATGACGCGCTCATATGAAAGATTGACCAGGCCGAGGACATTCCGCCAAGGCGAACTCGTGCTAGTGGTCAAAAGACCCATGATCCCAAATCGTGCTAAACGAGGGAAATTCGAGCCGAACTATGAAGGCCCGTACAACATAGACAAGGTCTACCAGGGTGGAGCCTATCTACTCATGGACATGCATGGAGAAAGGCCCTTCAGGCCAATAAATGGTCGCTTCCTGAAGAAATACTACGCCTAACAAGTCACGGCCTAGGTAAATGATAGATGACGACGACTATGTCAGCTCGCTATCTTCCTAAGCCCAAACTCTATAAGTATGTTTCCCCCAATCAGAGAAAAGCTCTGTTTGAATTTCAAAAATTCAAAAATTGAAGCAACGCTTCAAATCCCGTGTGCTGCGCCCAACGTGCCACGTGTCAGAAGTTGATACGTCAGCGCAGCACCCAAGGCAGCGCGTCCAATCAAAGCAAGGCTCTATTTAAAACAAAAATTAAAGGAAGCAATACTTCAGTTGCGCAAGCGCTGCGCTGCGCGACACGTGTCAGCGCAGTTGCGCAAGCGCTGTGCTGCGCGACACGTATCAGCACAGTTGCGCTGTGCGCTGCGCCACACGTGTCAGCGCAGTTGCGAAGCGCTGTGCGCTGCGTGATACGTGTCAGCGCAGTTGCGATGCGCTGTGCGCTGCGCGACACGTGTCAGCGCAGTTGCGCAAGCACAGTTGCGCTGCGCTGTGCGCTGCGCGACACGTGTCAAGCGCTGGTGCATCTGCGCCAAACAGAATTAAAATTCTAGTAAGATTTTTCTGTTCTTGTTAAAACAAAAAGATTGTCTTCTGTAAAACAGAAGCCCTTGGATCAAAGATCCAACGGTGGGGAAAATTCCCCAAATCACTCAGAGAAAAATCTCTTTAACAAATTTAACAAATTAATGGGCACTATATAAAGGCCCCTAGACCCCAATTCAAAAATCATCAACATCAAGATCAAAAGAGAAATAAAAACTCAGAAACAGAGAGAACTCTGAAGAATTGTGAGAAGAACTCAAGAAAAGAAAAAAGGTAAAAACCCCTATAAAAAAAGAATTTCTTCTGAATAGATCATTGATCTAAGAACAAGATCAATGATCTTCAATAAAAAAAATAAAAAATAAATAATAACAGTGCCTTGCACTTTTTTATGAACCATTGGTTCTGGAATATTAAAGATTCTTTTCTTGAATCCAAAATTGGATTAAGTTATTGAACAGTGCCCTGCACTTGCAAAGTCTGCACTGTTGCGCTCCTGGGTTGGCGCAAGCCACCAGAGAGCGCCACGTGTCAGCTCGAAGACCACTTGCGCTATGCGCTTTAAAGATAGAGTATTGCTCTCTGGATTTGGCGCACCTCACCAGAGCGCGCCACGTGTCAGCGGCGCTCACCAGAGCGAGACACGTGTCACTTCCACATGCGCTTACGCTCAATAATTGGCGCAAAGCGCCTGACAAGCCACTGTCAGATAATTAATGCACTGCAGAAGGGCCAAGCCCAATTAAAAAAGGCCCAGGCCAAATTAATGCAATGCATTATTTTAAAGAAGGGCAGAGCCCAAATAAAAACAGATGCTGTGCATCATTTATAAAGGAACAGAGCCCAAATCAAAAAGGCCTAGCAGGCCAAAATAAAATGCAGTGCATTATTAAACAGGGGCAAAGCCCTAGCACAGGCCTAATAGGCCGGAAATAAAAATGTTGAATATTCTCAATTGGACTTAGCCCAATCATGGCCGTAAGTCTTCAAATTAAATTAACTGAGCAAGACTGCCCTCTTAAATCAATTTACATCAGGTTCAAGGGTACATCTCCGAACTCCTCTGACACCTATCGTTGTAATCCTTCAACGACGTCAGAGAGGTGACGGGTCCCGACAACCACATATCGGTATGGACTGCGGGGTCCTTAAACTCGTGGACCGAAATGTCCTTAAACTAATATTCGTCCCAAAATGGGAATGTTGGACCGAAATGTCCTTAAACTAATGTTCGTCCCCAAATGTGAATGATGGACCACCATGTCCCTAAACTGGCAATGGACCGCAATGTTCTTAAACTACCTATGGACCACCATGTCCCTAAACTAGAAATCGACCGCAACGTCACTAAACTAAACAATAGAGCCAATTGCTCTCTTGTCGGATCCAAACGATCCCGTTAAGTTGATCTTAGTCTGGAGATTAGGGTAACGTATCCTTAACAAACGTTTAAGTTGATCTTAGCCTTAAATAGGGCTAACGTATCCTTAAACCAAAACACCAAATCCAAATCTAAGAAAATACGGATTTGGACTAATCCACATCCTACGGGCGACGACATAAATTAGTCTCCGTATACAATCCACGGGCAACCACAAACAAAATAAACACCCATGACACGAAGTGAAATTCTGGAGAAGGAGAAAGTTGTTACCGTGATGCGGTAGCGTAATTAACTGCAGGGGCTTACGCATGCAGGGAAGAGCGTCCCCACAATCAAAAACCCCTCAAGCAAGGGGGAATCTGACGAAGTCTGCTGCGTCAGCCGCATCCGTCTAAACCTCCGATACACGGTGCCATAAATCAACTTGGCATCTTCGGAAAGGTGGACGGATAAAACAAAATAGCATCTGCCCCGAATCTCAGGCAAGACGTCTTCACGTCGTCGCCATCTTTCGGAGGGGAACAGATTCTGGCACGCCCGGTGGGACCTTTTTCTCTTTCCACTCCACACTTCGTGTGTCGTGTTCGCGAAAGAATCGTGGTTTGTTAATGGTTGCCTTTGGGTTTCAAGTTACTAAGATTTGGTCTTTTGCCTGGCGCAGAAATCAAGTATCAATGGCCTCCAATTGCTCGAGCTGTTCAAAGTGCCAATGCAACCGACGCTCCACCTCACCTGGAGGTGTAGCTTATGGGCCTCAAGCAGCCTCCATCCTTGCCATGCCGGTAGAACAGGTGACCCAGGCCACCACCGGCCTGTTTTTCGGGACCATGATCCCGCCTGCAAGCTTCACCATGCCAGTGCCCGCACCAGAAGCGAACAAGAAGTCGATCTTCGATCGGCTCACTGCTACAACGGCCCCTTTCGACGGGTCGTCCAATATCAAACCGGCAGCCTCTGTCTTTGCCAGGCTGAGCCAGAACTTTGATGGGCCCGCCAAGAAGCCCATGAACCCTGAAATGGCCGTCCCGAGGAAGAGAGCCACCCCTACTCCTGAAGTCGTCAAGACGGCTTCTCCTATTAAAGAGTCAGTCTTTTCAAGGCTGACTATTCCGGCTCCTGCTCCTACTCGAGGATCTGTCTTTGACAGATTAAACATCGCCACTCAAAGGACAACATCAGTCTTTAAGAGGCTGACACCAGCAGCACCTCATTCGGACAGGGGGCAAGATGAAGCTGTCCCTATCGCTGAGCCAATCCCAACGGCTCATCATGCTCGACGTCGCCACTGGCGCCGAGTAAGGAAGGCTGGGGGCAACTCCCCCTCGGGGCTAACTCCACCTGCTCCAGTTGTGGAAGTTAATGTTGCTGTTCCAACTGGAAACAGCTTTGAACTGCTAAGGAGGGTACGCAAGAACTCTCCAACTGCCACACTAAAAGGATCTCCTCCACCTGCGGAGAGGGTTACAGAAACAAAGCTGGAGCAGCCCCCTCAACGGCTGTCTTCCAAAATTTATAAGGTCTGGCGGAGGGTTCAAGATTCCGTAATTGATCCAGATCACTCTCGCCAGCAGAAGTGGGTGAAAGTGCAAGAAGAAAAGAATCGTCCCGTCAAACAGCAGACGACGACAACCGCCAGGGTGCCCGCTGCAACGACCCCTTCAACTTCAACGGCCTACAAGAGAAGGAGGCCAGAGAAAATTCCCACGCCCGCGGCAAATGCCAAAGGCGGTGAGCCTAAATGCCCTAAGTCCGGGGGCATCGTGGTCCATACTGTATACATGGCATCTGGTAAAGAGGACAGCCGTGCATCTACAGGTCATAGACCGCTTACACGGTCAGTGACCAGAGCTCAGGAGCAACAGCAGAAGCTCCAAGAAATGATGAACGTGATGGCCGCACTCACTGGGCCAAAAGAAAGCCCCGAAGCATCCTCTGATCAATGCCAAGAGCAAGAAACTGACGCTGAATTCCTTCGTCGGATATTGGAGAGGAAGGATAAAGAGGCTGCTGAACAAGCAGCCAATATAAAACGAATGGCCCTCCTGTTCCAGGACATGGTGGGAATGATGATCCAACAAAATCCTCCTGCTGAAGATCCTCCAATCGTCCTTGAAGACGATAGGGGAGAAACGTCAAATCCTCCACCAGCTCTGTCAACAGCCAAGGAGGAGACAATCTCCAAAGCTGACTTGGACGAATATATAGCTCAGCAGATACGGGTTCATCAGGCGACTAAGACAGCCGGCCAAGTTGTCAAGACGGGGCGACCGTATCCAAGCTGGTACGATCAGATCAAGTACCCGCTGGGCTATACAATACCGAAATTCCATGTCTATAAGGGGACGGGCAATCCCCACCAGCATGTTGTCCAGTTCAGGGCGCTTTGCGGCAACACCGGCGGTGATGATAAATTGTTGCTTCGCCAGTTCGTTAGTAGCTTATCAGATATAGCATTCGAGTGGTACTCCGAGCTCCCAAACGACTCTATCAAGACCTTCGCGGAGATGGAGCTGCTGTTTACCCAGCGTTTCGCAAGCGCCAGCGAACGCACCCCGATAACGGCATTGATTAATGCCAGGGTGAAGCCGGGCGAGACATGGGTCCAATATGCTATACGGTGGCGGAACTTGTGGTCAAAATGCGAGCAACGCATTGAAGAGGCTCCGGCAGTAGGGATGTTTATGGGAACTCTTGATCCGCAGGCGACCATATCCCAATTCATGATGTTCTTCAAGCCGACTACCTTCCAGGCCCTGATCGATAAGCTAGCTCAGATGGATCAGATGGGCCATAGACCTCCCCCTCCAAAGCCGGACTCTCGAAATGAGAAGGGGAAGGGAAAAGCAATTGTTGTCGCTAATGCTCAACAACAGCCGAGCAACTTGAAACCGGCTGTCCGTCAAAATAATATGCGTCCACACCTGTCCCTCGAGGAGAGGCTGGGACGTCCTTACTCGTTTCCCCAAGATAAAACGAGAATATTGTTCGAGCTGGCCTTGCGCAACCGACTCATAAATCTGCCGGATCCCAGACGTCCGTCGCAGCCAAACGACGTCAATGATCCCAATTAATGTCCTTATCATCGAGTACTGGGTCATCCGATCGAGGACTGCTACATTTTCAAAAATTGGATTGAGGACCAGTACCAACATGGCAAGTTCGCGTTGTCTAAAAGATGGAAGGTGAACCCGCCACAACCTCAGACCTCTAAAAAGGTGAATATGCCGGGGGCAACATGCTCTCTCGTTGAAGAAGCTCCATGGGAGGTCGTACTATCAGCTAAAACAAAGAGGATGCTGAACGGTCTTCAAACATGCCCAGCGATCAAGTGGAAGAACCCGTTGGAACCTCAGATCATTGAAGGGATGTTGAAGCCGCGTCCAACTCCAAAGACCAACGGTGGTGGCCCAAGCACTCACAACCAGCCGTCAAAATCTTCAAAGAAGAAGAAAAAGAAATCCAAGAAGCCCGTGAAGCCAGGCGACAAGCGCACAGACTTACAAAAATAAATTGAAGCGCTGGAGGAATACAACCAGAAAGCACGGACTCCCATTACACTCCAAGAGTTCCTCAACCACGTCTTTCAAGAGGAAGATGAAGGAGACAGCTCGTCAGATGAATCTGAAGAATACGTGGTGAGCTGTCATATGATTTCCCATTCGTTTAAAGACGATGAGGCAACTCCTTGCACTGAAAAGTTGGGGGCAGATCCTAAACCGGAAATTCTGGGGCCATCAGATGAAACAATTGACGCATTCCTCAAAGAAGCTCTATTGAAAAGTAAAGCTGATCGGGAACGCGAGACGATCACATTTGAAAGGGCCAAATGCCGGCGACTAGACGAAATAGTTGAAGCACTCCCGCCGAATCAAAGTACGTCCATCGCAGATAAAAGCAAATTCAAGATGAGGAAAAGGTTTGCTAAGGCCATATCCATGGGTATGAAGCTACCATCCTCTGAAGGAAGCATTACTGGTGAAGCGGAAATGCACCCTTCCTACTACTTGTATCATCGAAAGATTTCGTACCCCACTGAAGAGTGCAGAGCTTTCGATAAATGGTGGCAGGGATATGTTGCTCACCAATAACATTTTAAGCGGGAGAAGCGCAAAACCCGTCGGGAGCGGAAAGGTACGACCGAGGAGCTTAATAGAACTACCGGCAATTGTCGTATGGTTAACACCGGGGGATCACAGGTGCTCACATTCGGGAGCAATTCTGATGAGGAGCTGGCTCTTAGCCCCCTCTTTAAAGAGTCCACCTCGGGAAAAGAAGAAGAGCAGAAGGTCTGTGAAAATATTCAGCTGCGTAATCGGACGCTACCCGAAAAGAATCTCGGACCCTCAAACAAGAAAGATAAAGGGAAAGAAAAAGTCTCTGAGGATATTACCCTAGATGACCAAGTCATGAAAGAGCTAGCCGCCAAGGACCCGCCGAAGAAAAATAAGGTGGATTACAACATTCTAGCGCATCTGAGGAAGCTACCCTCGCAGCTCAGCATTCTTGACGCCCTTTTACTATCAAAAGAGGCGAGAGATTCATTAATCAAGGCACTACAAGAGCCGGAGCAATTCCAAGCCTTCCTCGCCGAAGAGAGGATGAAGGATGAACTGGAAGAAGTGCACACAGCCGATGTCACGTTTGGCGATGAAGACCTCCTCCTTGGTACGTGCGACCACAACCGTCCCTTGTACGTCTCAGGGTATTGCCATGATATAAAGATAGGCAAAATCTTGGTTGACAATGGGTCTTCCGTTAATCTCCTTAATGTGCGGGTGTTAAAGGAAATCTGCATGAGCGTCCAGCACCTTGCTCGGGACAAGATCACCATCTCCGGGTTCGACTCCCAATCATCAAGAACTCTTGGGTCTGTGATACTGACGCTACGCTTTGGGCTACTCGTCACGGACATCAAGTTCCACGTCATAGACGCCAAGACATGCTATAATGCTCTGCTCGGCTGGCCATGGTTACACGAGTATAACATCATTCCTTCTACACAGTATCAGTGTATGAAATATTTTAGGGATGGTCTCGAGTATACCGTGAAGGGAGAACTGAACCCTTTCTCCGTGAACGAGGTCCGCAAATATGAAGATGCCAAATACTTTTTACCGGATTTTGAAGACACGGAGAGGTGTCACAAGCCGGAGAACAAAGCTAACGCTACCATCCCTGTCTTCGGGAGTGATACCGAGGAGGAGGAGGAGATAGTTTATTCGGGTCCGCCCCAATACAACAAGCCAGGACCATCTGCTCCTACGTTGATCTTTGGTAGTGACTCAGAAGATGAGGTCCATGCTGTATTTTCCGCTCGACCTTCAATACAAACATCCGCTGGCGAAGAGCAAAGCCTGCAAATCGCTATGGTTCCACTTAAATATCGTAAAGAACTGGATGCGCTCGATACCTACAGTGTAGAGGAGCTACGGACGTTCTATGTCCCTCCCAGGCGAGAAGGCGAAAAGGCAATTCTATTCTACCGCTCTGAAGAAACTAAAGTGGAGAAAGAAATCTGGTATGGCACAGATCCTATGCTTGACAGGTTTCAGCCCATCCGTCTACCCAGATATTATACAGAAGGCTTGAAGAGGCTGTTGAAACGCCAGGGGATATCCTTCAAACAGACCGCTCGAAAAGCCAAGTTCTATGATAGGGTCTGGAACGTCCCCGGAACTCAGCACAAGTTGCCTAGTGGGAGGATGGAAACAATCGGGCTCGGATACATTCGGTCCAAGAAATGAAAGCTACTTCGTGATTGCTACGTCATACATGACTTCAACGAAGAAACGGATGCTCAATGGGAGGACGCTAATCCTGAACTTGTAAAAGTTCCTGAAGCAAAAGTGCCCAGTCCGTCGTTCGAAGAACAAATGGACAAGCTTATAAGGGAAGCTAGTTAAAAAGTCCGAGACGAGCATAACCGCGAAATGGCCATCTATGAGAAAGCCAAAACGCAACGCCTCCTCCAACAGGCCGTGAAAGATGAAAATGCCACTCCCCGTCAACCGGTCATAAAAAAGGCTCGACACAGAGGCAGAAACAAGTCAAAAAGCGAAAAAGATGCTCAACAGCAACAAAGCGGGATTAAGAAGCCGCGCAAGCGGGAATCGAGCGGATCTGATCTATCCCTTATGAATAAGATGAGTCGAGCGTACTCTTTTCCTCGGGACAAGACGAAGAAGATACTTGACCGAGCTATAAAATACCAGATGCTTACACTGCCGGAGTCCGAGCACCCTGAGCAAGCAGGCGAAGTCTCACACCCAAACTATTACTCTTATCATCGAATAATAGGGCATTCTCTCGAAGACTGCTTCACCTTCAAGAATTGGGCCGAAGATCAGTATCAGCTCGGCAAGTTCGCTCTGTCTGACAATTGGAGGGTAACGCCGCCACAGAAGCACGAACCCAAAGCCACGAAAGCAGAACCAGATTCGCATCGGTCTTCGAAGCGAGCTCGTACTTGTCACATGATAACAATATCAAAAGAAGATCCCGAGAACATGGATGACCTTCCCTGGTGCTTCGAAAACAACAACGATGAGGTGATCTCAGAATTTCCACCGGCACCGAAAAAGCTGGAAGATGGAATACATACTACTGCAGATAACCTCAAGAAAATTGAGTTGGGGGCGGCGAACGACCCGCGACCGACATTCGTTAGCGAGCTGCTATCTGAAGAAAGGGTGGCCGCGTTAAAATACGTGCTTATGCAGCATAGAGATTTCTTCGTATGGAACTATTCTGAAATGCCAGGACTAGATCCAGAAATTGCCGTGCATAAATTGGCGATATCCCCAGACGTCAAGCCAGTCAAACAGGCGCCGAGAAGAATGCGGCTCAAGCTCGAGATGAGTATCAACACCGAGGTCAAGAAGTTAATCGATTCTGGGTTTATCCAGGAAGTTCAATATCCTGACTGGATTGCCAACATCGTCCCGGTGATGAAGAAAAATGGGACAGTGCGCATATGCGTGGACTTCCGGGATCTCAATAAAGCCTGCCCGAAGGACGATTTCCCAGTGCCAGTCACCGAACTGATGATAGATAACACGTCCACTCACGAAGTCTTCTCCTTCATGGACGGCTCATCAGGGTATAATCAGATAAAGATGCATCCCGAAGACCAGAAGCATACCGCTTTCCGGACCCCTTTGGGTATATTTTGCTACAAGGTGATGCCCTTCGGTCTAAAGAACGCCGGCGCCACCTATCAGAAGGCCATGACAAAGATCTTCGATGACCTTATACATGAAATCGTCGAATGTTATATCGACGACCTCGTGGTTAAAAGCAAATCATACGAGGAACACCTCAAGCATCTGAAGACCGTATTTCAACGCCTTCAACAATACAACTTGAAGATGAACCCCCTCAAGTGTGCATTCGGAGTTTCCTCGGGCAAATTCCTAGGATTCATCATCCGACACCGAGGTATCGAGATAGATCCGTCAAAGATCAAGGCGATCATGGAAATGCCTCCGCCAAGAACTCTCAAGCAACTTCGGTCTCTCCAAGGGAAGCTCGCATACATTCGGCGATTTATAGCCAATCTTTCAGGCAAGTGTCGCCCTTACAGTCACCTGATGAAGAAGGGAGCCCCTTTCGTCTGGGATCACAAGTGCCATAGCGCGCTGGACGAAATCAAGCAATATCTGCATAACCCTCCAGTGTTAGCTGCTCCGGTCAAGGGAAGGCCCCTCATTCTCTATACGACCGCCCTCGAAGGTTCCTTAGGCGCTTTATGGGCGCAAGAGAACGACCAAGGGAAAGAAAGAGCACTCTACTATTTGAGTCGGGTTCTACTGGGGGCAGAAAGCAACTATTCCCCCATCGAAAAACACTGCCTAACGTTGATATTCGCGATAACAAAGCTCAGGCACTATGCGTTGGCGCATGAAGTCCGTCTCATTTCGAAGGTGGACCCCCTTAAATATTTAATGTCGAAGGCTATATTGACAGGGAGACTCGCTAAATGGGCCTTACTCTTAATGGAGTTTTCGATAACCTATCAGCCTCTTAAAGCAGTGAAAGGCCAGGCCATCTCCAACTTCCTCGCTGAGCATCCGATACCGGCTGATTCCCCTTTGAATTGCGAGCTACCAGACGAACATGCGTTTGACGCGATCGACGGTAGTGATACCCGATGGGAACTCTATTTCGATGGAGCGTCTTCCATGAAGAAGCACAAACAAAGCACCCCTATAATTAAATCAGGGGTAGGCCTCATCTTCGTAACTCCACAATGAGGGATAATGCGCTTTGCTTTCTCCTTAACAGAGCCGAGGACGAATAATGAAGCCGAGTATGAAGCTTTGATAGCAGGCCTCGAGATCGCCATCGACATGGGAATTGAAAACCTCCTCATATACGGAGACTCCCAACTGGTCGTTAGTCAAGTAAATGGCGACTACCAGACGTGCAAACCAGAGTTGGTGAAGTACGGCGAAAAGGTGCAACAACTCTTGACTCAAATTCCTTCCTGCACTTTGGAAAACATACCGCGCGCGGAAAACAGCAAAGCGGACGCATTAGCCAAGCTCGCTAAAGAACTGGCTGACGAGAATCTCGATGACGTCAGAATTGTGGTACAAAGTCGTCGGGTGCTTGCCCCAGCAGAAATATCTCCGGAATCATCCGAAGAAAAGGGAGCGACTGAGCAGATGACCCTGCAAATAAAAGACCGGGAAAAGGCTGAAGATTGGAGAGAAGTCTTTATAGACTACTTCAAATACCGTCGAACGCCCGAAGATGCGTCTTCAAGACATCAGCTTATGAAATGAGCTCTGTCTTTCGCCTTCGTCAATGATACTCTGTACAAGAGGTCGTTTGATTCTCTGTGGTTGAGATGCCTGGGACCTGACGAGGCGAGAAGAGTCATTCAGGAAGTTCACGATGGACTCTGTGGTTCTCACCAAGCGGGCCCGAAGATGAAGTTGAAGATTAAACGGATAGGCTACTATTGGCCCACGATGATTCAGGACTGCCTCGAATATGCGAAGCATTGCCACTCATGCCAAATCCATGGAGACTTCATCCACCAGCATCCAAATCCACTACATCCAACGGTGGCTAGCTGGCCGTTCGAAATGTGGGGAACTGACATAGTCGGCCCCATCGAACCAGCATCGTCTAGAGGACATCGTTTCATCTTGGCGACGACTGACTACTTCTCCAAATGGGCAGAAGCAGTGCCATTAAGGGAGGTAAAGACGGAGAATATCCTCCATTTCTTCAAGACGCACGTCATATATCGGTTTGGAACTCCGAGACGGATCATCTCCGATAACGGGCCAGCCTACAGAAGCCACAAGATCAGTCGCTTCGCGCAACAACATAATATAGACTGGAGATATTCCTCAGTTTATAATCCGCGAGCTAACGGTCTAGCTGAGGCCTTCAACAAGACCTTGACAAAGATCGTGAAGAAGACAGTGTCCCGAAATAAAAAGGACTGGCACGAGAGACTGCAAGAAGCTCTCTGAGCGTATCGAACTACGTTCAAAACGGCCACAAACACAACGCCGTACGCATTAGTCTTCGGTATAGAAGCAGTACTCCCTTTTGAGATAGAGCTACCTTCTCTACGAGTGGCAGTCCACTGCGAGCTGACGGACGAAGAAAATGCTCACCTTCGGCTTGAGGAGCTTGATGCCCTTGATGAAACCCGGCTCATAGCGCAACAAAATCTAGAAGCTTATAAAGCAAAGATGACGCGCTCATACGAAAGATTGACCCGGCCAAGGACATTCCGCCAAGGCGAACTCATGCTAGTTGTCAAAAGACCTATGATCCCCAATCACGCTAAGCGGGGAAAATTCAATCCGAACTATGAAGGCCCGTACATCATAGACAAGGTCTACCAGGGTGGAGCCTATCTACTCATGGATATGCACGGTGAAAGGCCTTTCAGGCCGATAAACGGTCGCTTCCTGAAGAAATACTACGCTTGATGAGCCACAGCCTAGGTCAATAATAGATGACGACGACTATGTCCGCTCGCTATCTCCCTAAGCTCAAGCTCTGTAAGTAGTAGCCGGCCTTCTCCTGAATGGACTGAAACGTCTTTAAACTAATGACGGACCGAAACGTCCTTAAACTAATGACGGACCGAAACGTCCTTAAACTAATAACGGACCACTACGTCCTAAAACTGGATAATAGACCGAAACGTCCTTAAACTAACGACGGACCGAAACGTTCTTAAACTAACGACGGACCGAAACGTCCTTAAACTACTACCGCAGCATCCTTAGGCTGACGAGATGAATGAAGAGAAAAAGAAAAAGAAAAAAATATAAATATAATAAAAAAAAATAAAAACGGTATGTCCATAAGCAAAAAGGGCACGGATGAAAACCCGAAGGGGCTCCGTGAGTAAAAACAGCAGGGCTACCGGCGAGTATTCGTGAAAACCCGAAAGGGCGCGACCTCGTAAAAAATAAAATAAAAAAATAAAAATAAAAAGAATAAAAATAAAGGGGTATGTCCATAAGCAAAAGGGCACGGATGAAAACCCGAAAGGGCTCCGTGAGTAAAAACAGCAGGACTACCGGCAAGTGTTTGTGAAAACCCGAAAGGACGCAACCTCGTGAAAGGACACTTACAGGGTCCTCTCGACCTTGTAAGGAGAAACCACCCGCGTGAGATCCTTACGACTCACAAGGGAGCAACACACTTAGAGATCCTCACGATTCTTAAGGAGAAAATACACTTGCGAGATCCTCACGACTCGTAAGGAGAACTCTCTTATGGGACCCTCACGGCACATAGGATTTGAAAGTCTTAAGTTACAGAGACCTAAACCTGTGCTTAAGCAACCCCCACAACCTTCGATATTGCCCTACAAGTGGCTCAATACTGACCCTTGTATACAATCCACGGGCACGAATAAACATTTCCCTAACAAAGTCTCACCCGTGGCTAGGGATATGTCCATATGGTGAACAACCCTTATAAGTGCTCTTGACTGATAAGGAGAAAACCCCTTTGTAAGATCCTTACGACTTACAGAGGAACATACACTTAGGAATCCTCACGATTCCTAAGGAAAAAATACACCTACAAAATCCTCACGACTTGTAGGGAGAAATACCTTTGTGAGACCCTTACGGCTCATGAAGTCAAAAGCCTTAGTCGACAGGACCCTAACCCTGTTCACTAAGCCACCTTTGTTCGACATCGACAGAGGCAAATGATGATTCGCTCCTGGCAACATCCCAGTTGTAGCGGTGCTAATGCCGAAATCGGTGTCTAATTTCAGGTTTGCGGCGAAAAGCCAGTAGGCCGCACATGCATATGAAATAGCCGAAATGATGGGGCGACTTGCAATAAAAAGCAGCAAGTAAAAACGTATGCATACGAAATAGCCGAAATGATGGGGCAACTCGCAATAAAAGCATCGAGTAAAAATAAAATAAACAGCCGAAATGATTGGGCACCGCGAAAAATAGCCGAAATGATTGGGCAATTGCGACCTTCGCGATATAAAAGCTGAAATGATAGAGCATCGCGGAAAAACAACAATAAAAAAAATGATGATGAAACTTTCGCCCTACAGGTGATATCACATCGATCCCTGTATACAATCCAAGGGCACAAACAAAGAGGGAACCATACCTTCCCAACAGGCTCCGCCAGAAAGCGAAGCCAAATCTCGACGGTTCACCAACAGCCTAGAGACAACCGTGACATTCGTCTCGATACAGCAGACGCAGTGGCAGCAAACGAAGCGAAGGTCAAATTCCTAGCTTTACGATTTTGACGGTAACTTATATAAAACCTGAAAGACCGCCACAGATCAGTTCAACTTCGAGGAAACCAGTGTCTTCAGCAAAATCCTTCGACTCAGGGAAACCAGTGTCCTTGACAAGAACATCCTGATTCGCATCGACCCGCAGAGAAACTAGCGTCTTTGTAGGAACACCTCGACTCGTTTCAACCCTAGGGAAACCAGTGTCCCTGGCAAATACCTCAATTCAGGGAAACCAACGTCCTTGATGAAAGCCTCCTGATTCGCGTCGGCCCGCAGAGAAACCAGTGTCTCCGCAGGAATACTCCGATTTGTTTCAACCCCGAAGAAACCAGTGTCTTCGGCAAAATCCTTCGACTCAGGAAAACCAGTGTGCTTGACGAGAACATCTTGATTCGCGTCGACCCGCAGAGAAACTAGCGTCTTTGCAGGAACACCTCGACTCGTTTCAAACCCAAGGAAACCAGTGTCCTTGGCAAATACCTCAATTCAGGGAAACTAGCGTCCTTGATGAGAGCCTCCTGATTCGCGTCGACCAGCAGAGAAACTAGCGTCTTTGCAGGAATACTCCGATTCGTTTCAACCCTTTAGAAACCAGTGTCTTCGGCAAAATCCTTCGACTCAGGGAAACCAGTGTTCTTGACGAGAAAATCCTGATTCGCGTCGACCCGCAAGGAAACTAGCGTCTTTGCAGGAATACATCGATTCGTTTCAACCCCAGGGAAACCAGTGTCCTTGGCAAATACCTCAATTCAGGGAAACTAGCGTCCTTAATGAGAGCCTCCTGATTCGCGTCGGCCCGCAGAGAAACCAGTGTCTCCGCAGGAATACTCCGATTCATTTCAACCCCGAGGAAACCAGTGACTTCGGCAAAATCCTTCGACTCAGGGAAACCAGTGTCCTTGACGAGAAAATCCTGATTCACGTCGACCCGCAAAGAAACTAGCGTCTTTGCAGGAATACATCGATTCGTTTCAACCCCAGGGAAACCAGTGTCCTTGGCAAATACCTCAATTCAGGGAAACTAGCGTCCTTGATGAGAGCCTCCTGATTCGCGTCGGCCCGCAGAGAAACCAGTGTCTCCGCAGGAATACTCCGATTCATTTCAACCCCGAAGAAACCATTGTCTTCGGCAAAATCCTTCGACTCAGGGAAACCAGTGTCCTTGACGAGAACTCCTTGATCCGCGTCGACCCGCAGAGAAACTAGCGTCTTTGCAGGAATACATCGATTCGTTTCAATCCCAGGGAAACCAGTGTCCTTGGAAAATACCTCAATTCAGGGAAACTAGCGTCCTTGATGAGAGACTCCTGATTCACGTCAGCCCGCAGAGAAACCAGTGTCTCCGCAGGAATACTCCGATTCGTTTCAACCCCGAAGAAACCAGTGTCTTCGGCAAAATACTTCAACTCAGGGAAATTAGTGTCCCTGACGAGAGCCGCTCGATTCGTCTCGACTCGTGAAGAAACTAGTGTCTTCGCGAGGACTTCCCGATTCGTCTCAATTTGCAAGATAAAGCCTTAGGCAGCAGGGATTAAAAAACTTGTTTCCTAAGCACTGGGACCCTGCAAGTCGGCTTAAAACGGTCTCTTGTATACTATTCATGGGTCTCACTCTCCAAAGTTGAATCTCGACAAGGAGGGAAACAACCGCTTACGAGTCCTCTCGACTCGTAAGAGGGAAAATTCTCTTATAAGATCCTTACGACTTATAAGAGAAAACGCACTTAGGAATCCTCACGATTCCTAAGGAGAAAAGCCACCTATGAGATCCTCTCGATCCGTAGGGAGAAAAATCTCTATGAGACCCTCACGGCTCATAGAGTTGAAAGGTCTTAGGCAGCAGATCTGAACCTGCGGCCTAAGCCATCGCTATCTCTTGAAGGAACCAAGATGCTTACTCTATTATCTGTCAACCATGTTTATCAAGACAGCATGCTGATAATAAGAGAAAGGGAGAAAGCAAAAGAGCATACAAGACATTGCAAAGAAAAAATGTGTATCTTTATTTATAAATTCAATCAAGTACAAGGTGAATCGTACAAAAGAATAAAGAATGGATACATCTTATTCGAAAAAGAAATTTTTTTTTTTTACAATTATATTGATACAAGGGCAGCTACTGGGAAGGAAGCATCTTAAATAGCCCTATCAGTTGTTCACGCACTTCCTTCCATGCCTTTACCTGATCGGCCACCACCGCCAGTTCCGCCTCCACTTGAGCCCGCTGCTGCAAGAAGGATGCAAGCTGCTCCCCGGCGGCCTGCTGAGCTGCTTCACGGCCTTGGGCGTCACGCTCGGCGGCATCAAGCTTCCGCTTCAAGTTTAGTCCATTGGAGATGCGCTCCAGAAGGCCCTCGAAAATAGCCTTCACCTGGGCAGCGTTCGCCTCAACCTCAGCGCGCAGACGAGCCGTCTCGTTCGAGGTCTCTTGGCATTCCCTCAGCCTTAAAGCCGCTTCTTGTTCCAGGTGATGGAAGTAGGAAGCGCTTTGCTCGATCCACACTGCTCTTTGATTGCTTGCGGCTAAGGTCTCAAGAGCAGGGCGCATAAACTCCGACTGATGCAGGCGGACCTCGATTTCCCTGCAGTGATTAACCCAAACCTCGACGACGCTTCTATCATGAAAATTCATGAGCGCCGCCAACATTGGGTTAACCTCTGCAGCGAAATCCGCGGCAGAGGGGAGAGCGTCTGCGTCAAGCTCCTCGACGTATCCGCTCAGCATACCCAAGCTCATTACGGCACCCTTTGAAGACGGGCGTCTCAAAAAGGGGCCTGCCGGCATTGTGACACGAGACTCAAAGGGCGCCGGGATCGGAACGACAGCTGAAGAAAAAAAAATACGATTAGATGACGGTTCAAGAAATACAAAAAAAGGTCATCGATGCGATAGTTTACTATACCAGCTGTAGCAGGCGGCAAGGCCGGGAAGGCCGGTGGTGTGACCGATCTTTCACCTCCTCCTTTGATTTGTAGCACTGCAATCAAGACAAAAAGAGTCAGAAATAATTCCATTACTAGAAAAAAGAAGAAAGACATCAATTGGAAACTATACTCACCAACGCCACCGGAGGAAGAGGTGAGTTCAGATGGAAAGGAGAAGTGCGGGCGCAACACCTGATAGAGATGATCAAAAAGCACTCCTGAAAAGACGCAATAGTACAACATTAGTACATAAATTATGCGGCCGAAAGATAAAACTAATGGGTTGCAAATCCATACCTTCCAACATCTGTGATGGTACAAGGGAAGACTAAGAGGTGACCACCGCCAAAGCAGTAGTTGACGGCCCTCCCTCGAGCAATGGAGTATCGGCACTGGCCGCACCTGCATTAAAAACAAATATAAACTTGTCAGAAAAGGTTGCAAGATAAAATAAAAGGGGGCGATAACCCGAAATTTACCTGATGAGCTGCCAACCGAAACGGAGGCATCTCCCTCCTCCATCGATACGAGTCCACCTCCCGTGGCCTCATCACCGGACTCGACAGGGGCTGTCGTCGTGCTTGCACGACCGGGAGACGGCGGAAGACCGTAGACGGGGAGAGCAATAATTGGAGCATTGCCAGACTCTTGAGAAAGAGCGGCTGGCTTTTCCCCGGGAGTCATGCCCATCTCACCCGCTACTCCTTCGGGCTCGGCGGTCGCCGTTGTCTCGTCCGCCTTTACCATGAGATCACCAGTCTCAGGTGCTCCGTCCGCCGCTGCTCCAGGCTCAGTTATAGCGGTCGTCTCATTTGCCGCCACCTCAGGCTCGGCATCAACGACCATCTCTAGTGCAACTCCCTCAGCTCCCAGCTCAGTTTCAGCGACCCCGGCGATGTTGCCCACCGTCGGCTCGGGTTCAGTCGGTACCTCTTCTTCTGTCCCCTTAGGTTCGACGGTTTCCGCCTCCCCCTCGGTTGGACTTGGTCCTGCAGGACAAGATATATAAGAACCGACAAGTTTATAATTCTTACAAACAAATCTTAAAAGATACATTACCTGAAGAGGACTTATCATTAGCCTCCCGAACTACACGCGCCACTTGCCTGCGAACTGTAGACAAGGAGACCGGGGGCTCCTCCGAGGGAGTATCAGCATGAGGAACGGTGCTTGGACCCGCTCCCACGGCCAAAGCAGCCCTGCATGCCTTCGCCTCGCGCCTTAGCCGCTTTCTCTCCTCCTGAGCCGTTGAGACAGACCTCTTCAAAGCCTCCTTCATTGAGACGTCCTCGTCTGTGAACAGGGATGCCTCCAAATCCTTCAAGGCATCCCTCGTCGAATTGTCGAGTTGAGGCTCTCGCGGCAACCCTGAGGAGACCGGGACTTCAGTAGTTAGTCCAGGAAGAGTCTCTGCGTCACTTTGGGAGACCAGCATTGTGGTTCCTGTGATAAGAAAAAGAAAGGGTTACATCGACCATAACAAAAAGAGAATAAAAGACTTAATGAATCGAAATGTACCGAGGCCTAAGGATGCTCTGAGTCGTTCTTCCTCTTGAAAAGTTTTGAGGGAAGCAGCGATGGCTTCTTCAGTGGTGATGCCTGTTTGAAGAAAAGAAAGGAAAAGCGTTAGTCAAAGACAATAATAAAAGTACGATGCAATAAAAAAATGCAACTAATAATTACCCGATTGTGCAAGCTTAGCTAACCATGCGTCGCGCCTCGCCAATCGCTCTGAAGCTGCGATGGCGGCCCCCAGATCAGTGTCATCTGGCGGCATGACCAATCCTTTATTGGTCCCATACTCGCCCAAGACCTCGCTATAGGGAGCATGAGGTTCCTGACCGAGTACAATGTCAGTTGAGAAAAGCGACTTCTTTTTCCTCTTCTGCCCGCCAGCCTTGGGTGCACCCAAGATCAACTTGCGCTTTGCAGGCACCTTAGGACGGCGGGTCCCGATATCCGCACCCACACCGGACTCCGGCGATACCACATTTACCATCTCCGCTGGAGCACGGGGCGCTGGCGACGCATCCAAAGTATCAGGAGGCGGCAATCCGCGTGGAGGGCTCAACACACGCGGTGGCACAACTCCAGCATCTTTTAGCGAAGGAATGATCGGAGTCCTTGGCTTCAAGGGAGCCTTGCAATCGCCGCCGGGAGGCGTACCCTTGCGATCAACCAGCATGCGCTTCTCCATATAGATAACTGGGCCCATTGCATGCACATACCAAGCCACGTACGCGTTGAGAACATTGGGAACGCAGTTTGGCTCGCTGATGAAGAAATAGGAGCCCGTGTTAAGCAGCATGAAATGGTGCATCGCACTCCTTATCCCCTCTCGGCTGGCCGCGGGCTCTTCCAAGAATGCTTCCATCGGGATCCCCTGGTGATAGCTTGATTGCTGAGCGAACCGGTGAGGGTTATACCTCATGAAGAGCGCTGTCTCATTTTGCCTAAACACCAGGCAGCCCGGCCGAATGGAATAGAGGTGGAGGATCTCCCGAGCTTTCAATATGGAGGCCCCATCCTTAAAATCATCGCGCAGCGGCACTACCGACTTGGTGGTCTCTGAGCCTATAGTTATGACTTTATCCAAAAATGAAACCTTCGCTCCAACCAGGTGCGGACGAAGGAGCAGCCCCCTAGCCTCCCGCGGAGACGCAACCATGATCGAGGCACCGACCAGCCGCATGACTCTTGGAAGTCTGCACTTCTCAAAAAACGGAGGGATCTTATGGGCACCGAACACCCCGTGCACATGCATTTCCATCCAAGAGGTGAAGTAGTGCATCGGGAAGTTAGCAGGCTGCACCCCAGGCTCATTAGCGTCCGCCGCTACGCTAAGTCCGTTATAAAGGTGAGCCAGCCCGGCGATTCCTACTGTCAACTGCAGACCAGCCACCATCCGATGCGCTGGGTAGAAAACAGATGGCCGCATGTGGCGCGGATGCATGGGGAGCGCAAAGCTGCACAGCCACAATCCCAAGAACCCTACAAAAAAGGTCTCCTCGTCCATGCCCGGGACTGCGATTTCTGACAAGGGCATGACGGCGGCGCCGGGGAGATAAAAGTCCTTGTGATCATCCTCTGATGTGGGTCGGCGGTCCAAGCCGAAGCCAAAAGGGTCATCAAGCTGGGCGAACTTATCGCTCCGCTCCGATAGGAACTCCGGCCGAACAAAGCGGGCGATAAAATCTGCGAAACTGACTCCCCGAGTGCCCGATTCCAGATAGAGCCCTTCATAGATCTCCAGCACCTTCACCAAGCCCGGAAATTGGTGCTGAATAGCGTTCTCCGGCGTCAGATCAAACACCAATGGCTTGGTGGCAAAGACGTATTCGTCAGGAGGAAGCAGCTCCTCGTAATGCTCCCCCCTCATCGGCAGACCCGAGATTTCAGCAAACTCCTCCAAGGAGATAGAGACTTCCCTGTCCGTCATCAGGAAGGTGTGGGTGGGGATATTCCATTGCTCGATAAAAGCCTTAACCCACCACGTTGGAGGAGAGGGATACTCAAAGAGCGAGATGTAGATGGCCGAATATAAACCAATCTTCATCAGATGAGTCCTCTTCGCCGATAAGATGTACCGGGCCCACTGCAAATATCCGGCGGGCGGTCGTGGGATCAATCCAATGTTATAGGCCTGTCCCCAAGGGCGTGCTTCACCCTGACAGATTCGCCTTCCCAAAATGTCTATTGCCGGCGGCAGCGGCACGGGAATAGCACCAATTGCAGGCTGGAGGAGGTCATCCAAGTTCCAATTTTTGACCTCCACGGCATACTTCACCGGGGGTTCATCCGCATAGGGGATCGAAAATATGGGCTCGGACGGCGTAGCGGAACCAAAGCTTCGGCGACCCTGGATGATCTCGTTATACCACCTACCCCACAGATGAAGGTTCTTGTGCTCGGGGTCATGAGCCTTGATGAGAGTGAGCACCTCTCGGTCCACTGGTGCCTGGGGAAATTCTCCCTCCGAGCGAACAAACGGGAATGATAGGTCAGCAGGCATGTTTCCTGTGGAGGGAAAAAAACTAGCCGTCAGTGTTGTAATTCCAACGCTCGGCATTTTAAAATTTATGCTACATTACGATGCAGTGGGTAGGAGACCAAATGGGGACCCACAAAATCTGGATGACAGTGCATCATTTAATAAGACAGCCCCATCATTGGATGAGACTGTCAATTAATGAAGAGATCCCCAAGAGAATATTCTCATTAATAAAAAATCCCTAGAGACAAGGAGAAAATCTCCTCTTTCAGAGCAAAACTCTGTCACAGAGTGACATTTGTCAAACTCTGGTCTCAAGGGAATAAAATTTCCTAAAAAATAAAATTTCCTAAAAAAAAAGAGCCTAGCTCTATAATAATAATGGAAAGATCCATCAAAAGAAAATTTTAACTCCTAAAGATTAAAAATTTGGAGTCTTAAAAAATCCATGGAAACTTATAAAAAGTCCTCCATTTTTTTAGATCTACGTTTAATCCATGAGCAAAGCTCTGTTCATGGGTTAAGACCCATGAACAAGATCTATGTAGATCTATGAACTTCTGAGAGCAAGGCTCTGTTGATGAAACCCCAAAAGGGTTTTCTTTATATCAAAGATCTATAAGAGCAAGGCTCTGTTAATTAAATTTAATTTAATTTAATTTAATTTAAATTTTACCTAAGTTGTTCTAAAAATCTGAACTCTGGAGTTCTTGGAAAGAAACGAGAGCAAGGCTCTAAAATTCTTAAACAAGGGCAAGACTCTGAAAATTCAAGTTCTTGAAAAATGGTAAAACATTTACGAAGGACCAAGGGACCTATTTATAGGCGCCTGCGCCCCTTCAACTCACCCGTTGATCCAACAGCCAAGATCTTGCCATCGCTGCACTCACGTGCGCGCCACGTGAGCGCAACGGTGGGGGGGCATTTGTTTCCCCCAATCAGAGCAAATCTCTGTTTGAATTTCAAAAATTCAAAAATTGAAGCAACGCTTCAAATCCCGTGCGCTGCGCGCAATGCGCCACGTGTCAGAAGTTGATACGTCAGCGCAGCGCCCAAGGCAGCTCACCCAATCAGAGCAAGGCTCTACTTAAAACAAAAATTAAAGGAAGCAATGCTTCAGTTGTGCAAGCGCTGCGCTGCGCGACACGTGTCAGCGCAGTTGCGCAAGCGCTGCGCTGCGCGACACGTGTCAGCGCAGTTGCGCAAACGCAGTTGCGCTGTGCGTTGCGCGACACGTGTCAAGCGCTGGTGTATCTGCGCCAAACAGAATTAAAATTCTAGTAAGATCTTTCTGTTCTTGTTAAAATAAGAAGATTGTCTTCTGTAAAACAGAAGCCCTTGGATCAAAGATCCAACGGTGGGGAAAATTCCCCAAATCACTCAGAGAAAAATCTCTTTAACAAATTTAACAAATTAATGGGCACTATATAAAGGCCCCTAGACCCCAATTCAAAAATCATCAACATCAAAATCAAAAGAGAAATAAGAACTCAGAAACAGAGAGAACTCTGAAGAATTGTGAGAAGAACTCAAGAAAAGAAAAAAGGTAAAAACCCCTATAAAAAAAGAATTTCTTCTGAATAGATCATTGATCTAATAACAAGATCAATGATCTTCAATAAAAAAATAAAAAAATAATAATAACAGTGCCTTGCACTTTCTTATGAACCATTGGTTCTGGAATATTAAAGATTCTTTTCTTGAATCCAAAATTGGATCAAGTTATTGAACAGTGACCTGCACTTGCAAAATCTGCACTGTTGCGCTCCTGGGTTGGCGCAAGCCACCAGAGAGCGCCACGTGTCAGCTCCAAGACCACTTGCGCTATGCGCTTTTAAGATAGAGCATTGCTCTCTGGATTTGGCGCAACTCACCAGACGCGCCACGTGTCAGCGGCGCAACAACGCAGCGCACTGCGCTTGCGCTCACCAGAGCGTGACACGTGTCACATCCACATGCGCTTACGCTCAATAATTAGCGCAAAGCGCCTGACAAGCCAGTGTCAGATAATTAATACACTGCAGAAGGGCCAAGCCCAATTAAAAAAGGCCTAACAGGCCAAATTAAATGCAATGTATTATTTTAAAGAAGGGCAGAGCCCAAATAAAAACAGATGCTGTACATCATTTATAAAGGGACAGAGCCCAAATCAAAAAGGCCTAGCAGGCCAAAATAAAATGCAGTGCATTATTAAACAGGGGTAAAGCCCTAGCACAGGCCTAATAGGCCGGAAATAAAAATGTTGAATATTCTCAACTGGACTTAACCCAATCATGGCCGTAAGCCCTCAAATTAAATTGACTGAGAATGACTGCTCTCTTAAATCAATTTACATCCGGTTCAAGGGTACATCTCTGAACTCCTCTGACACCTATCGTTGTAATCCTTCAACGACGTCAGAGAGGTGACGGGTCCCGACAACCACATATCGATATGGACTGCGGGGTCCTTAAACTCGTGGACCGAAACGTCCTTAAACTAATATTCGTCCCAAAATGGGAATGTTGGACC
The DNA here is from genome assembly GCA_030015575.1 of Agapanthus africanus. Taxonomy (NCBI): domain Eukaryota; kingdom Viridiplantae; phylum Streptophyta; class Magnoliopsida; order Asparagales; family Amaryllidaceae; genus Agapanthus; species Agapanthus africanus. The sequence continues at coordinate 748,658,701 of CM057340.1, read as the reverse complement.
GAAATGTCCTTAAACTAATGTTCGTCCCCAAATGGGAATGATGGACCACCATGTCCCTAAACTGGCAATGGACCGCAATGTCCTTAAACTACCTATGGACCACCATGTCCCTAAACTGAAAATCGACCGCAACGTCATTAAACTAAACAATAGAGCCAATTGCTCTCTTGTCGGATCCAAACGATCCCGTTAAGTTGATCTTAGTCTGGAGATTGAGCTAACGTATCCTTAACAAACGTTTAAGTTGATCTTAGCCTTAAATAGGGCTAACGTATCCTTAAACCAAAACACCAAACCCCAATCTAAGAAAATACGAATTTGGACTAATCCACGTCCTACGGGCGACGACATAAATTAGTCTCCGTATACAATCCATGGGCAACCACAAAAAAAATAAACACCCACGACACGAAGTGAAATTCTGGAGAAGGAGAAAGTTGTTACCGCGATGCGGTAGTGTAATTAACTGTAGGGGCTTGCGCCTGCAGGGAAGAGCGTCCCCACAATCAAAATCCCCTCAAGCAAGGGGGAATCTGACGAAGTCTGCTACGTCGGCCGCATCTGTCTAAACCTCCGATACACGGTGCTATAAATCAACTTGGCATCTTCGGAGAGGTGGACGGATAAAACCAAATAGCATCTGCCCCGAATCTCAGGCAAGACGTCTTCATATCGTCGCCGTCTTTCGGAAGGGAACAAAGTAGTAATCGGATTACTTTACAACGGACCGAAACGTCCTTAAACTAACAACGGACCGAAATGTCCTTAAACTAACAACGGACCGAAACGTCCTTAAACTAATAATGGACCACTATGTCCTAAAACTAGCTGTTGACCGAGACATCGATCAACTACGGTGGATTGCAGCATCTCAAAGCTGATAAAAAAAAGAAAAATAAATAAATAAAACGGTATGTCCATAAGCAAAATGGGCACGGATGAAAACCCGAAAGGGCTCTGTGAGTAAAAACAGCAGGGCTACCGGCGAGTTTTGTGAAAACCCGAAAGGGTGCAATCTCGTTAGGAAAAAAATAATATATATAAAAAAATAATAATAAAAGGGTATGTCCATAAGCAAAATGGCATGGATGAAAACCCGAAAGGGCTCCGTGAGTAAAAACAGCAGGGCTACCGGCGAGTGTTTGTGAAAACCCGAAAGGGCGCAAGCTTGTTAAAAGACACTTGCAGGGTCCCCTCGACCTTGTGAGGAGAAACCACCCGCGTGAAATCTTTACGACTCACAAGGGAGCAACACACTTAGGGATCCCCACGATTCCTAAGGAGAAATTACACTTGCGAGATCCTCACGACTCGTAAGGAGAATCCTCTAATGAGACCCTCTCGGCTCATAAGATTCAAAAGTCTTAAGTTACAGGGATCTGAACCTGTTCTTAAGCAGCCCCCACAACCTCCAATACTGCCCTACAAGCGGCTCAATGCTGACCCTTGTATACAATCCACGGGCGCGAATAAACGATTCCCTAACGAAGTCCCACCCGTGACTAGGGATATGTTCGCACGGTGAACAACCCTTGTGAGTCCCCTCGACTTATAAGGAGACAACTCTCTTGTAAGATCCTTACGACTTACAAGAAGCCATACACTTAGGAGTCCTCACGATTTCTAAGGAGAAAATGCACCTATGAGATCCTCATGATTTGTAGGACGAAATACCTTTATGAGACCCTTATGGCTCATAAAGTCAAAAGCCTTAGTCGACAGGATCCTAACTCTGTTCACTAAGCCACCATTGTCTGATATCGACAGAAGCAAATGATGATTCGCTACTGGCAATATCCCAGTTGTAGCGATGCTGATGCCGAAATCGGTGTCTAAATCCCAAGCTTGCGGCAAAGAGCTAGCAAGCCTCACATGCATACCAAATAGCCGAAATGATGGGGCAACTTGCAACAGAAGCAGCAAGTAAAAAATGTATGCATGCAAAATAGCCGAAATGATTGGGCAACTCGCAATAAAAAGCAGCGAGTAAAAATAAAATAAATAGCCGAAATGATGGGGCAATCGCGACCTTCGCGATATAAAAAGCTGAAATGATAGAGCATCGCGGAAAGAAATAAAATAAAAAATATATATATAATGAAATTTATGCCCTACAGGTGATATCATGTCAATCCCTGTATATAATCCAGGGGCGCAAACAAAAAAGGAATCACACCTTTCCTCCCCAGGTTTCATCAGAAGAAGAAGCCAAATCTCAACGGTTCAAAGATAGCCTGGAGATCATCTCAACATTCGTCTCATTACAACACACACAACGTCAAGCAAAGCGGAACAGCGGCAACTCCCAGTTCCATGACTCGACGGTACACAGATAACCGAGAGTCAAACCCTGACTCCGTGAAATGCGGATAAAGTCAACCCTTCCTGGCTATATGGAACGCGGATTATGTCACTTCTGACCCCGTGGGAAACGTCCAGAGCGGATCCTGGTCCTCGCAGAGCACGGCAGTAAACCCGTGTAAAGCATCCAAAGCGGAGCCTGGTCCTCGCCGAACACGGCAGTGAACCCGTGGGAAGCATCCAGAGCAAAATTCCTAGCTACATGGAACGCGGATTATGTCACTTCTGACCCCGTGGAAAACGTCCAGAGCTGATCCTGGTCCTCGCAGTGAACCCGTGTGAAGAATCCAGAGCGGAGCCTGGTCCTCGCAGAACACGGCAGTGAACCCGTGGGAAGCATCCAGAGCAAAATTCCTGGCTACGTGGAACGCGGATTATGTCACTTCTGACCCCGTGGAAAACGTCCAAAGCGGATCCTGGTCCTCGCAGAGCACGGCAGTGAACCCGTGTGAAGCATCCAGAGGAGTGCCTGGTCCTCGCCGAACACGGCAATAAACCCGTGGGAAGCATCCAGAGCAAAATTCCTGGCTACGTGGAACGCGGATTATGTCACTTCTGACCCAGTGGAAAACGTCCAGAGCGGATCCTGGTCCTCACAGATCACGGCAGTGAACCCGTGTGAAGCATCCAGAGCGGAGCCTGGTCCTCGCAGAACACGGTAGTGAACCCGTAGGAAGCATCCAGAGCAAAATTCCTGGCTACGTGGAACGCGGATTATGTCACTTCTGACCCCGTGGAAAACGTCCAGAGCGGATCCTGGTCCTCGCAGAGCACGGCAGTGAACCCGTGTGAAGCATCCAGAGCGGAGCCTGGTCCTCGCAGAACACGGCAGTGAACCCATGGGAAGCATCCAGAGAAAAATTCCTGGCTACGTAGAATGCGGATTATGTCACTTCTGACCCCGTGGAAAACGTCCAGAGCGGATCCTGGTCCTCGCAGAGCATGGCAGTGAACCCGTGTGAAGCATCTAGAGTGGAGCCTGGTCCTCGCCGAACACGGCAGTGAACCCGTGGGAAGCATCCAGAGCAAAATTCCTGGCTATGTGGAACGCGGATTATGTCACTTATGACCCCGTGGAAAACGTCCAGAGCAGATCCTGGTCCTCGCAGAGCACAGCAGTGAACCCGTGTGAAGCATTCAGAGCGGAGCCTGGTCCTCGCCGAACACGGCAGTGATCCCATGCGAAGCATCCAGAGCAAACAACGGACTATGGAGTCCTTAAATCCACGGACTATGATGTCCTTAACCTCGACCGTGATGTCTTAAAACTAACATCGGACTGTGAGGTCCTTAAACTCTCGGACTATGATGTCCTTAACCTCGACCGTGATGTCTTAAAACTAACAATAGACCGTAATGTCCTTAAACTAATTTTACCTTGGTTCAAGGGTACATCTCTTCACTCCTTTGATATTTGTCGTTATAATTCCTCAATGTCTTCAAAGAGGTGACGGGTCCCGACAACCACACATTTCACGGACTGTGGGGTCCTTAAATCCACGGACTGTGGGGTCCTTAAATCCACGAACTATGATGTCCTTAAACTAACATCGGACTGTGAGGTCCTTAAACTCATGGACTATGATGTCCTTAACCTCGACCGTAATGTCTTAAAACTAACATCGGACTGTGGAGTCCTTAAATCCACGGACTATGATGTCCTTAACCTTGACCGTGATGTCTTAAAACTAACATTGGACTGTAGAGTCCTTAAATCTACGGACTATGATGTCCTTAACCTCGACCATGATGTCTTAAAACTAACATTGGACTATAAGGTCCTTAAACTCATGGACTATGATGTCCTTAATCTTGACCGTGATGTCTTAAAACTAACGACGGACTGCCGAGTCCTTAAATCCACGGACTATAATGTCCTTAACCTCGACCGTGATGTCTTAAAACTAACGACGGACTGTGGAGTCCTTAAATCCACGGACTATGATGTCCTTAATCTCGACCGCGATGTCTTTAAACTACGGTATCGTGGAAAACATCCAGAGCGGAGCCTGGTCCTCGCCAAACACAGCAGTGAATCCGTGGGAAGCATCCAGAGCAACCCTTAACTCCGTAAAATGCGGATAAGAACAACTTCACCCATCACCTGCGGGTCCTCACGACTCATAAGGAAGTAAATTCTCTTGTGAGATCCTTACGACTTTCAAGAGAAAACGCCCTTGGGAATCCTCACGATTCTTAAGGAGAAATTACACCTACGGGATCCTCTCGACCGGTAGGGAGAAAATTCTTTATGAGACCCTCACGGCTTATAAAGTTGAAAAGTCTTAGGTGACAGATTCTAACCCTGTCTTCTAAGCCACCACTGCCCTACAAAGAATCCAAGATTGACAGCTATATGCTACCTACAGATCGCACTTGCTAAAATCATATGGCAACAACACGGCAAAGAGAAGAAAGCGACAAGGAGAATAGCCGATCTGCATTTAATTAAGCGTTTGAGGCACACCCATTCATGCATGTGCAAAAGATTCAGAACATGAAATAAAATACGCTAAAATGAGAAATTTGCCATTCATATTGCAAAAAGATTCTTACAATTATAAAAACAATAAACAAAGACATTATCAAAGTAATTACAATGGCAAAACCTCAGATCCAGGGTATGGATTGAGGAACTCAAAAGTGACCTTGTCCAGAATTTTCCAGGCCTGGCGAACCATCCTAGTGTGCTTTCTTTCACAATCGCAAGCGTCGGGATCTCCACGGATGTCCTCCACCCTCCGATAGGCAGCAAGTATGGCAGACTGCTGAAAAGCCTGGTGCAGGAGGTCGACAAGATTGTCCCGCCTTCTCTTTGAGATTAGGCCCATCAGATACACCGAGTGCACCTTATCCTCGGCGGTATCCAATGCCCTAAGCGGCACGCCGGTAAAGAATAGGGGAAGCGCTTCCCAGATCGCTCCTACAATAAGCTTCAGAAGAGGGGAACGCCGAGGAAGCAGTTGACCATTGTATGCGTCAAAGCGACTCATAATTTCGGTACACTCGGCGTTTGTGAATTCTCGATTCTGAGAACGGCCGAGTGAGCGGATGTCTCCGTAAAAGATAATCTCGTCGAGATCATACATGTGAACGTCCATTGTTTCTGTAAAAGAAAATCAACAAAATTATCAGAAAGACTGATTAAGCAATTTCTTATTCAAAACAGGCACAGGAAGTTAAACTCCTCGAGAGCAATGCTCTACAGACAGGAGTGACACCTGTCAAAATCAATTATGAGGGGAAGTTAAAGAAATCCCCCGAGAACATTGAGAGCTTTGCTCTAAGAAGATGATATAATTCATCAAAAATAAAATTCCATCTTTAATCTTCAAGATCCATGAAAAACTCTCAAGAGTTCTCCTATATGGTTTGAAAGGAGCAAAGCTCCGTTAATGAATTAAGAAATCACAAGAAAAATCCTTTTAGAGGGAAGAGCTCTATTAATGGAACCCTGATAGGGTTCTTTTTAGTTCTCTTTAGCTCTCTTTAGACCTATGGAGCAAAGCTCTGCTAGTGAAATCCTAAATGGGCATTCTTTAGATCAAAGATCTATTAAGAGCAAGGCTCTGGTAATGGGTAAAAACCTTAATTTCTTAAAATTAATTTGATTTTACCTAAGTTTAGAAAGAGTTCTAACTCTTGAAAGTTCTTGAACGGAAGAGCAAAGCTCTGAATAAAAATTCTTATGAAGAAGATGGAAATCATCTGAGGACCAAAGGTCCTATTTATAGGCATTAAGAGCCGTTTCAACTCCCCAAAAGTTGATCCAATGACTGAGATGCTACCACCGCCGCACTCACGTTTGGGGCCACGTAAGCGCAACGATTGGGGGGCATTTGTTTCCCTAATCAGAGCAAAGCTCTGTTTCCAAGATTGGAAATGAAGCGACGCTTCCCCCAATCAAAGCAAAGCTCTGTTCAAATTCCAAGACTGGAAATGAAGCGACGCTTCTGCTTCCCCCAATCAGAACAAGGCTCTGTTTAGAAATTTAAGAGTCAAAAATTGAAGCAACGCTTCAGATCCTGCGCTCTGCGCTGCGCGCCACGTGTCTGACACAGGTGCGCTAGCGCAGTTGCGCTGCGCATTGCGCTACTCGCCACGTGTCTGACACTGGTGCGCTAGCGCAGTTGCGCTGCGCTCTGCGCTGCGGGCCACGTGTCGAGCACTAGTGCGCTCGCGCTAGGCGCGCTGCGCGCCATGTGTCAAAACACGAATGCGCTAGCGCTAGCGCAATTGCGCTGCGCACCCCAAATTAGACCAAAGCTCTGTTTCCAAGATTGGAAAGTGAAGCAACGCTTCATGATTATAGCAAATTAAATTATGCAGCGCATAAACATCTTACAGAGGAATAACAAAGAATTAAAAACAGGGGAACACTTAACAGATAATAAAATACTAAATTAAAACATCTTTTCATTATTATTGTTTATTATTACATTTAAAAAAGATCACCAAACAAGGGATCAGTGGCATAAGGGTGAACAAAACAATAAACAAAATTTTCTAACTCTCTCGCCGCCTTCTCCAGCACATCAAAACGACGATTTTCACGAGGAGTGGCTCCCCACTGATTGGCGCCTGTTCATCCGCAAAAGCAGACATGATAGCCCGCCGGGCTCTTATTTGGCTCAATAGGTGAACCAAGCAATCTTTCAGAGCCTGAGTAATCAGGCACGCCTCATGAAAACACTCGAGCTTGTCTTCAGCCGCATCGAGCATCGCCAGGGTCGTCTCCGCTGGGTGAGGGGGGATGTAATCAAGCACGGCAAGAAGAATCATCCAGAGCCAGATGGATCCCATTGGAAGAGGGGACCCCTTACGAATCACAAGTTCATACTTCACCGCATCGTACTCGGCATCCGTGAGAGAAGGATCCACCAAGCGCGCAGCAAACCAAGGAACAATGTCCTCAATGGGCACTTTCCACGAATGTCTACGAGCATGGGGGCGGTTACAAGCCATAGTTGAGAAAGTTCTTTGGAGATGAGAAAAGGAAGAAGCTTTGCTTCGAGTTATAAAGACGAAGCACAGAAAATTTTGTGCACAATGGAACTATTTCCAAGATTGGGAAATGAAAGATTCTCGGAAATATAAGTTTGACTTAAAAAGGAAGGTGAAAAGACACCTCTGTTGAAGCAACGCTTCAGATCCAGCACTCTGCTGAAGCAACGCTTCAGATCCAGCGCTCTGCGCGCTGCGTGCCACGTGTCAAGTACGAGTGCGCTAGCGCAGTTGCGTTGCGCTCTGCGCTGCACGCCACGTGTCGAACGTAGGTGCGCCAGCGCTGAAATTAAAATTCACACCGTTAGATCAAAGGATCTAATAATAATAATAAATCATTAATTAACCAGAATTAAATTCTGTTAAGGAAAGATTTTTCAAAATCTTTCCAAACAACAAGATTGTGCTTTAAGCACCGCTGGATCAATGATCCAATGGTAAATAATGAATTACCAAAAAAACAGAACAAATTCTGCATGGAAAGATTTCTCAATCTTATTAAAAAATAAGAAGATTATCTTCTGTCAAACAGAAGCCTTAGGATCAAAGATCCAACGATGGGAAGTATTCCCCAATCAATCAAGAGAAAGATCTCTCAAAACCGATTTAACAAATCATTCGGCCCTATATAAAGGACCCTTGACTTCGAGTCAAAAGAAAGAAGGAGAAAAAGAGAGAGAGAAAAGAAAAACCCACTGCAAAATTTGAGCAAAACTCAAATAGAAAGAAAGGCAAGCCTTTAGAAAAAAGAAGATCATTTCTTCAAAGGTAAAGAATTAATTTTGAACAATAGAGATGAAACCACCTCGTAAAAAGAAGAAACGTCTTCTAAAAAAATCTTAGATCTATAAAAAAGACCAAGGTCTTTGAATAAAAAGAAAAGATCGAGATCTAATCATAAAAATATAAAAAAAAAAGTATTTTTACTTCACAGATCTTCTGATCTATAAAGGCAGAGCCTTTTATAAAAACAAGAACTTTTGTTCTTGGATCTAGAGGCAAGGCCTCCTTTGAAGAACATAAATTTGTTCTTTGATCTTCAAATTGATCAAAATGCGCTTTGCGCTATTAGACAGTGCTTTGCACTCATGAACTGCGCCCTGGCGCTTCTTGGATCGGCGCTCAGTGCCAAAACATGCCACGTGTCAACCATACACACGATCTGCGCTTTGCGCTCCTGAAAACAACACACTGCGCTCTTGGGTTGGCGCTCAGCGCCAAGCGCGCCACGTGTCACTCACTGGCGCACACATAAACTAGCGCAGCGCGCTCATAAATTAAAAGCGCAGTGCCCTAACAAACTAGCGCTTAGCGCTAAGCGACACATGTCCTCCTCGTGTGCGCCAACCGACAGAAGCACAACGCGCTCTTTAATTGGCGCAAAGCGCCTGATGCGCCACGTGGCGCACTGTCAGGACACCACTTTGTTCCTGATAAATGCTATGCATTATTAAAAGGGCAGAGCCCAAACAAAGGCCTAACAGGCAGAAAAAAAATAAAATGTTAAACATTTTTTTTAACGGGACTTAACCCAATTCTGGCCATAAGTCCTCAATTTAAATTGAACTGAGCTCATCTGCTCCTCCAATCAATTTACACCCGGTTCGAAGGTACATCTCTTTACTCTTCTGATATCTGTCGTTGTAATCCCTCAATGTCGTCAGAGAGGTAACGGGTCCCAACGACCACACATTGCTATGGACTGTGGGATCCTTAAACTCATGGACTATGATGTCCTTAACCTCGACCGTGATGTCTTAAAACTAACAACGGACTGTGGGGTCCTTAAACTCATGGACTATGATGTCCTTAACCTCGACCGTGATGTCTTAAAACTAACATCGGACTGTGGAGTCCTTAAATCCACGGACTATGATGTCCTTAACCTTGACCGTGATGTCTTAAAACTAACATCGGACTGTGAGGTTCTTAAACTCACGGACTATGATGTCCTTAACCTCGACCGCGATGTCTTAAAACTAACACCGGACTGTGAGGTCCTTAAACTCACGGACTATGAGGTCCTTAACCTCGACCGCGATGTCTTAAAACTAACATTGGACCGTAATGTCCTTAAACTAATTATCGACCGCAATGTCACTAAACTAAGCAATAGAGCCCAATTGCTCTCTTGTCGGATCTAAACGATCCCGTTAAGTTGATCTTAGTCTAGAATTAGACTAACGTGTCCTTAACAAACGTTTAAGTTGATCTTAGCCTCAAATAAGGCTAACCTATCCTTAAACACAACCCTCCCAAACCCAAATCTAAGAAAGATACGGATTTGGACTAGTCCACGCCCTACGGGCGACAACATAACCTAGTCTCTGTATACAACCCATGGGCAACCAAACACAAAACAAACACCCACGACACGAAGTGGCCATATGGAGAAGGAAAAAGTTGTTACCGCGATGCGGTAGCGTAATTAACTGCAGGGGCTTGGGACTGCAGGGAAGAGCGTCCCCACAATCAAAAACCCCTCAAACGAGGAGGAATCTGACGAAGTCTGCTACATCGGCCGCATCCGTTTAAACCTTCGATACATTGTGCCATAAATTAACTTGGCATCTTCGGAAAGGTGGACGGATAGCACCAATTAGCATCTGCCCCCAGATTCAGGCAAGACGTCCAGTCTTCCCGACTGCCGGCGGTGAACAAATGGTACTCCGAGCTCCCAAATGACTCTGTCAAGACATTTAGGGAGATGGAACTACTATTCACACAGCGGTTCGCAAGCGCAAGCGAGCGCACCCCAATCACGGTGTTAATCAACGCCAGAGTGAAGCCGGGAGAAACCTAGGTTCAGTACGCAATTCGGTGGTGGAATCTATGGTTGAAGTGTGAACAGCGCATAGAAGAAGCTCCTGCTGTGGGCATGTTCGTAGGGACCCTTGATCCTCAGGCAACTATATCCCAATTTATGATGTTCTTCAAGCCGACCACCTTCCAGGCCTTGATCGGCAAACTAGCCCAAATGGAGCAGATGGGCCATAGGCCGTCCTCTTCAAAGACAGATCTTCAGAATGAAAAGGGGAAAGGGAAAGCGACCTTCGTCGCCAATGCTCAATAACAATCGAGTGACCCGAAACTGATTATTCGCCAAAACAGCAGACCGCAAGCCCTCGAAGAGAAGTTGAGACGTCCTTACTCGTTTCCCCGGGATAAAACGAGGAGACTATTCGAACTAGCGGTGCGCAACAGGCTCATCACTTTGCCGGATCCGAGACGCCCACTGTAATCAGGCAACGTCAACAATCCTAATTACTGCCCCTACCACCGAATAGTAGGCCACCCAATCGAAGATTGCTACGTCTTTAAAAACTGGGTCGAAGACCGGTACCAGCAAGGCAAGTTCACGCTGTTCGAAAACTGAAAAGTGAACCCGCTGCACCAGCACGCTCATAAAAAGGTGCACGCCGGAGGCATCATGCTCATTTATAGAAGAAGCCCCGTGGGAAGTGGTCCTTTCAGCTAAAAATAAAAGAATGCTGAAGGATCTTCAAGCATGTCCGGCGATTAGGTGGAAAAGCCCACTGGAGCCTGAAATTATTAACGGAATGCTGAAACCATGCCCAACGCCAAAAGTTGGTAACGATGGACAAAACCTCCAGGCTAAGCCTCCGAAGTCTTCAAAGAAAAAGAAGAAGGCCAAGATGCCCGTCCAGCTCGACGGCAATCGTACGGGTCTGCAGAAATACATCGACGCACTGGAGGAATACAACCAAAAAGCGCGGACCCCAGTCACATTGGAAGAATTCCTCAAGCATATTCTTGAGAACGGAGACAGTGATATTAATGAAGGAGACGACTCGTCAGAAGAACCCGAGGAGTATCTAGAGAGCTGCCACACGATCTCTCACTCGTCAGTAAACGGCAAAGAAGCTCCTGACGTAGAGAAACTGAGGGTAGATCCAGAACCAAAACCTATGGAACCGTCAGATGATCTCATCGATAAGCTGCTGAACGAAGCTCTTCAAAAGAGCAAAGCTGATCGAGAACGTGAAGTGGCCATTTACGAAAAGGCCAAGCGTCGATGTCAGGCCAAAAAAGCTCCGGTGATGAGAAACTATAAAGTACCTCAACCGGATCAAAATGCCCTTGCCACCAGCAGGAGCAGAATCAAGATAAGGAAGCAGTTCGCCAAAACTCTGTCAATGGGAATGAAGCTGCCACCTTCCAAAGAAGATACTTCCGGGAATACGTGCCCCGACAAACTGGATGTCCATCCGAAATACTGCTTGTATTATCGGAGGGTCACGCACCCTACCGAAGAGTGCAATGCCTTCAAGAAGTGGTGGCAAGGATACGTTGCCCACCGACAACACTTCAAGCGGATAAAGCGCAAAGACCGTCGGGAGCAGAGAAGCACGGCAGACGAGCGTGAAGGAACAGCCAGTAACTGTCATATGGTTGATGCTACCTCGACAAGAGCTAAACCTCAAGTTCTTACCTTCGGGAGCGATTCTGACGAAGAAATAGCCCTCGGCCCTCTCTTCAAGGAATCTACCTCTGAAAAAGAAGAGGAAATGAAGTACTGTGAGAACATTCAGCTGCGTAACCGTACGTTGTCTGAAAAGAATCTCGGACCTTCAGACAAAGGTTCGGGCAAAAGGGACAAAGGGAAGGAAAAAGTCCCTGAGGAGATTGCCCTCGATGATAGAGTCGTTGAAGAGCTCACAGCCAAGGACCCGCCCAAGAAGAACAAGGTGGATTACAATGTTCTGGCACATCTGAGGAAGATACCTTCACAATTGAGTATTTTGGATGCCCTTCTCCTATCTAAAGAAGCACGAGGTTCCCTGATCAAGGCGTTACAAGAGCCCGACCAGTTTCAAGCCTTCCTGACAGAAGAAAGGATGAATGACGAGCTGGAAGAAGTCTACACGGCTGATATCACCTTCAGCGATGAAGACCTCCTTCTAGGAACGTGCGATCACAACCGTCCGCTATATGTAACCGGGTATTATCACGATATCAAGATAGGGAAGATCCTGGTCGACAACGGGTCCTCCGTCAACCTTCTCAATGTAAGGGTGTTGAAGAAGATTTACATGAACGTGCAACACCTGGCTCGGGATAAAATTACCATCTCCGGTTTTGACTCCCAATCATCACAAATTCTCGGGTCTGTAATACTGACATTAAGCTTCGGGCTGCTCATCACTGATATCAAGTTCCATGTTATTGACGCCAAGACTTGCTACAACGTTTTGCTCGGCAGGACTTGGTTACATGAGTACAACGTCATCCCTTCTACACAACATCAGTATATGAAGTGCTTCAAGGACGGCCTCGAGTACACAGTTACAGGGGAGCTGAATCCATTCTCCGTAAATGAAGTTCGCAAATACGAAGACGCCAAATACTTCTTACCAGACTTTGAAGACATGGAAAGATGTCGCAAACCGGAAATGAACAAAAGGCCATCGCCACTATCCCGATATTCGGGAGCGATACCGAAAAAGATGAGGAGATGTTCTACTCGGGACAACCCCAAGGCAATAGGCCAGGACCATCTACCCCTATGCTGGTCATTGGCAGTGACTCTGAGGACGATGCCAACGCAGTGTTTCCGTCCGCCCGTCAATACAGACATTTGCTGGAGCTGACCAGAGTTTACAGATTACCATGGTCCTACAGCGGCATTACAAAGAACTTGATGCACTTGGTACGTATAGCGTGCAAGAGCTGCAGACCTTCTACGTCCCTCCTAAGCAAAGGGGTGAGAAGGCGATCCTTTTCTACCAATCCACGGAGACTAAAGTGAGAAAGAAGTATGGCACGGTACCGAACCTGCGCTAGACAGTCTTCAACCAATCCATCTGCCCAGATACTACATAGAGGGACTGAAAAGACTATTAAGACGCCATGGCGTACCCTTCAAACAGACTGCTCGACAAGCCCAGTTCTATAACAAGATTTGGGACGTTCCCGGGACTCAACGAAAGATGCCCAATGAGATAATAGAGACGAATGGCCTTGGATACGTTCGGTCCAAGAAACGGGAGCGATTCCATGGCTGCCATGTCATAAATAACTCCGGTAGAGAAGCGAATACATTTCCAGATAATGTTGATGTCGAACCAGAGCAAGATCTCGCCGTACGAATATCAAGTCTGTTATTCGAAGAACAGATTGACAAGCTAATAAGAGAAGTAGGTCAAAGGGTTTGGGATGACCACAGCCGCGAAATGGCCATTTACGAAAAAGCCCGGACGCAACGTATCATTCAGCAGGCTACGGAGGATGACGATCCTTTTCACCCCCAACCCGCTATGCGCTCTCGCGGCAAGAAAAAAGTCCGACGCAGAAGCAATGACAAGATAGAGAATGGGGACGGCGTTCAAAGACAGCGAAGCGGATCCAAGAAGCCACGCGGGCGAGGAAATGTCGACTGGAACCCGTCTTTTATGAAGAAGATGGGTCGGGAGTACTCTTTCCCTCAAAACAAGACAAGGAAAATATTCAACCTTGTCATGAAGTATCAAATGATGACGCTCCCAGAGTCTCGATACCCCGAACAAATAAACGAGATCCATCATCCGGATTATTGCTCCTACCACCAAGTAGTGGGACATCCTCTTGAAGACTGCTTCACTTTCAAAACTGGGTTGAAGATTAGTATCAGCAAGGCAGGTTTGCTCTATCCGACAGTTGGAGAGTAGCCCCGTCACGAAAGCATGAGCCGAGAGCAACCTACACTGCGAGGGAAAGTCTAGGTCAGCATCGAGCTTGGAAACGAGCTCGTACCTGCCATATGATAACATTCTCAAAAGAGGAAGAGCATGAGAATATGGATGACCTCTCCCAATACTTCGCAAATGAAGATGAGAACGAGCTGATTTCATAATTTCCACCGGCGCCAAAAGAGCTGGAAGATGGAATACATACCACAGCAGACAGCCTGAGAAAAATCGACTTGGGGACGGCAAACGAGCCAAGACCAACGTTCGTCAGTGAGCTGCTATCTGAGAAACAGGTAGCCACGTTAAAGGACGTGCTTATGCAGTATAAAGACTGTTTCGCACGGAACTATTCCGAGATGCCGGGATTAAATCCAGAGATAGTTGTGCATAAACTGGCGATATCGCCGGACGTCAAGCCAGTCAAACAGGCGCCAAGAAGAATGTGGCTCAAGATTGAGATGAGTATCAATGCCAAAGTTAAGAAGCTAATCGACTCCGGCTTCATCCATGAAGTTCAATATCCTGACTGGATCGCCAATATCGTTCCGGTAATGAAGAAAAATGGGATAGTACGCATCTGAGTAGATTTTCGGGATCTCAACAAAGCTTGTTCGAAAGATGACTTCCCAGTGCCTGTCACCGAGTTGATGATCGATAACACATCCACCCATGAAGTCTTCTCCTTCATGGACGGATCCTCAGGGTACAACCAAATCAAGATGCATCGTGAAAACCAAAAGCACACTGCTTTCCGGACTCCGCTGGGCATATTCTGCTACAAAGTGATGCCATTCGGTCTGAAGAACGCTGGCGCCACCTACCAGAGGGTCATGACAAAGATCTTTGATGACCTCATACACGAGATTGTTGAATGTTAGATTGACGACCTCGTGGTGAAAAGTAAATCGTACGAGGAGCACTAGGAGCATCTGAAGATAGTGTTCCAGAGCCTTCGGAAATACAACCTGAAGATGAACCCTCTGAAATGCGCGTTTGGAGTTTTCTCGGGAAAATTCCTAGGATTCATCGTACGACGCCGGGGCATCGAAATAGACCCGTCAAAGATCAAGGCGATTATGGAAATGCTTTCGCCAGGAACTCTCAAGCAATTACGGTCTCTCCAAGGAAAGCTCGCGTATATCCGGCGGTTCATAGCTAACCTCTCTGGCAAATGCCGCCCCTACAATCATCTAATGAAGAAAGGGATCCCGTTCGTTTGGGATCGTAAATGCCAAAACGCACTGGACGAAATCAAGCAATATCTGCAAAACCCGCAGGTACTGACCGCGCCGGTCAAGGGAAAGCCCCTCCTCCTGTACACAACAGCCCTTGAAGGTTCTTTAGGCGCGTTATGGGCACAGGAGAATGGCCAGGGGAAGGAGAGAGCTCTCTACTATTTGAGTCGAGTTCTCATGGGGGCAGAAAATAATTACTCCCCCATCGAAAAGTATTGCCAGGCACTGATCATCGCGGTAACGAAGCTCCAACATTGTGCCTTGGCACATGAGGTTCATCACATATCAAAGGTGGACCTCTCAAATATTTGATGTCGAAAGCCATATTAACAGGAAGACTTGCTAAATGGGCCCTCCTCTTGATAGAGTTCTCGATAGTATATCGACCCCTCAAGGCAATAAAAAACCAGGCCATCGTCGATTTTCTCGCTGAGCATCCGATACCTGCCGACTCTCCCTTGAACTGCGAGTTGCCGGAAGAACACGCGTTCGATGCAATTAACAGGGAGAAAGAAGGGAATGATACCCGATGGGAACTCTACTTCGATGTAGCGTCCTTCTTGAAGAAGCGAAAGCAAAACACCCCCATGATTAAAGCCGGGGTAGGCCTTATCTTCGTGACTCCACAAGGAGGGATTATGCATTTTGCCCTTTCCTTAACAGAGCCAAGAACAAACAATGAAGCTGAGTATGAATCTTTGATAGCAGGTCTCGAGATTGCTGTCAACATGGGGATCGAAAACCTCCTCATATATGGAGACTCCTGATTTATCTCAAAAACTATCTATTACCGCAATCAAGAACGGCGTCGCATGAAGCTAGCCGGTGAGTACGGGTCGATCCACAGGGATGTTGTGAATCTCCTAGTCGCGCTAACGAGTTAATTCCGAAGGGTGTTCGGATTGGTTATTAAATCTAAAAACCTAAATTATTCTATCTACGATTATCTAGATCTATTCTTGCTAGGATTAGGTTTAGGGATGGTTTGGAAATGCAGGTAAATCTCAACGCTTTCTATACCCGAATGAAGATCTATGAGGAGTTATGGTAATTATCAATAAAGAGGATTAGATCCATTCGGGAAGGTGTTCCTTCCTCTAGGTTCTTGTCCTTCCTTTAGAGATCCTTACCCTAACCTCCATGGAAAACGCGCGCAACCGGGCCTTTACACTACGGTGTCATCGTTACCTCAAGGGGTAGGATCCGTAGGGCGCGGTGTGCGCGCGTATGCATGGAGTCCTATTGTAAATATATGATGGGTAAGAAAGGGATGAGAGATCTCGTCTCTCAAAATTCTTCCCCAAAGCTAACTCTAAACAAGTTCCTAGGACATGAAATTAAATCTACCTAGGGCAAAGAATTGAAATCTAAATTAGAGCAAGGAATTAAATCTACTTACAGATGCATTTCTCCAATCATCAATGCAGGTTTGTCAGATCTGAATTTCTGAATTGAAGAGAAGCACCAATGCTTTCCAAAAAGAATTTCTGAATTTTTATTAAAAGGAGGCATAAGAATTTACAATGATTAGAGTTCCTATTTATAGAGAATAGGAAACCCTAGGTTACATTTTGATCCGCATGTCTACAATTACAAATATACCCCTAGGAAATCTTTTCAGAGCCGCCACAGCATATGGTAAAATTTTCACCGCGTACGGGCACTAGACGGCCGTGGAACCGCGGCATGGGTAGGCCTTGGACCGCGGTTCCGCGGCCCTTTGGTGAGTTCAGCTCACCATCTTTCCTGGGCTGCATTATGGTTATTTGGGCTTGTTATTTCTTCAGTTCATTTCTCTGTTTGGCTTCTTATTCTTCTCCAGATCTTTCAGTGAAAAACTTGTAGCGATCTTTTAACCGTTTGCCTTGACATTTTGGACCTTGCACTGTTCTTCGTCTAGGCTTGACTAGGATCCTTTTATTTGTTGGTCAAAAGTCCCTTTTTCTGTCGTCTTGTATCTTTTTCACTGTTTTCGCTCTAAAAACGAGTAACCTGTAACATGTAGCAGACATGGGTCAAAAGCACCTGTTTATTTATAAAAATAATAAGAATGGGGAATATAATAATACAATATTATGGTGTGAACAAATACCCCCAAACTTATCTTTTGCTCGTCCTCGAGCAAAATTATTTTTATTCACTAAAATCCTAACCACACTTTCGCAGGGAAACGCGATTGCACTGAGCTCGTGCAACAAGTCGTTAAACCTCTAGGTGTCCCTAGTAGGAGGAGTGTTGTCTCCTGAGGGTTTTCAGCGGATACTACCCACAAAATCCTATCAATGAGGCTTTTCGACTTTTATTCTCCAATTAGATTTTCTAACAAGGAATTCTATTATCGTCGACCCGTAAATTATCCACCCATATTCTTCACACTTCCTCATCATTTAACTTAAGATCATATATGTTCTGCAGACCTACTTAGCTTTCAGCATTTCTTAAGTTTTCCTTCTAAGGTTTCATCTCCACTCAGGAATTTCTATCAACTCTACTAAAGATACAAGTTATATTCTTCACCCCTTTCTCTCATCTAAACTCCAATCACATATCCCCACGTGTGTGTATAAATTATCCCTACACTTGGAAATTCAAATCAAGCAATCATGCCCTTGTCCGTTGTCCAAAGCACGTCTTAATAGGTGAATTTTTAATTGAATTTTGCTTACACATCCTTCATGCGACTGTTCTTGAGGTACCAACGACCGATTACAAAATGCGTTTGCACTTTTAAAGTGTAATTCCTAGTCTGGAAACACCCAAGGCTTTTAGCAGTGACTCCCAAACCAGTTGGTCTAAGGCACTAGGTGATGAAGCACCCTCGCTAAATATTTTTCTATTTTGGCATCCTTAAGTAATCACAAAAACCAGTGTTCATTTTTTTATTCTTTATTCACACTTGTATTTTTTTTATTTTCATTGTACTAAGGACTTTAGACAAGAGCATTTCAAGGTCTTTTCTACTATTCCAAGTTTCAAGGTGCTTGATTGTGCAAATTGTAGGCTATACATTTTCAGAATCTAGACTTAAGCTAGAAACTATTTTTCAAACTTATACTCTAATAAGAACATCAATACTTTTCCTTTGTTTCGACTTAGCCCAAGAAGTGAACCCAAAATTTGCCTATTTCTAAATAAACTATAAGGCATATACTTTCAACCATTAAACTTTAAGAAAGGTTATTTTTAGGGTTTTTAATTTACTAAGTCTAAGATATAGTTATTCCTAGCCAGTTAACCTATTTGTCAAACTCAAGTCAATTAGCCAAAATTGAATACATTAATTTTTATAATTTTTGAAATTTTTCAATTTTTATGGGTTTTCAAATAAATATGCAATTGCAAAAATATGTACAAATGAATGCGAAGGAAGAAGACATACCGATCATAGCCCCAAAGTTGAACTTGACAGTGTCCTCACTGTCATACTAAACCAAGAGGGTCAAAATGTCGGCACTCCCCTGTTTATTTATTTACAATTTTTTTTTATTTTTTTAATGTTTTGAATTTTTTTTTTTTATAGAAAAAGAAAACAAAAATATATATACAAATATACAACAAGGTTCCCCCCAAACTTAAGCTTGGCCTTACACAAGCCAAATGTTAGCACCAACCATTCAAAAATCTTCTCATGGTAATGGCTAAGTTGGTGAAATAATAGGGTGTAGAAGAAAGAAATGAGAAACACGCGAGACCGTGTGGAAAGAAGAATGGTAGAATATGGTCTCGGTGGAGGAGCAGAATGGCGAAAAGGAGAAAGAAGGGTCGCGCGATCTTGAGGGTGTAAATCGAGTGAATAAATTAGCGCAATTTGTGATGACCGATGTGTTAAAAGTGATTGCGCTAACCTATCAACTCGTCGAGAAATGGGATCAAATCCCTCAAGATTCGCAAGAAAACCTGGGTACGCTGAACTTGGTATAGGAGATGAAGGCGTAACAGTCTCTTGTACGGTCGAAACAATGGGAAACACGAAAGAGAGTGAATTAGGGATAGTCTCATTCTCACCATAGTAAACTGTCTCGAACTTGAAAGATTCCATTAATGGTTCGAAACTACTGTAAGCAACTGAGTCTGATGGTTCAACTAACTCATCTGAAAATGTAAAGGACTCAAACTCGGGCGGGGAGACATCAACATCGTCCGAAAAAAAGAAACACTCGTAGGTGTTATCGTCTGTGAGAACTGTGTCGGATTCAAAGGAAAAAATTTCAAGCTCACAGTTTTCAAGCGTGGTCGGAACGATGGAACGGAGGGAGGGTGATTTAGTTAAAGGTTCAAGAGGATGAATTGGAAAATCAGACACATCAAACAAAAATGGTTCAACCTCAATATGATCCTCAAAACTCTCCTCAATACTATCCTTATAATTCTTCTCAATATTTATCTCATCCTTGCCATTATCATCAAAATAAAGACGCATATGAGATTTGGGAGAAACATTTAATAACTCGGGATGATGATTTGAACATAAAATTTCAATTAAATCGATGGGTTCATCATCCGAAATATTCCCGGCGTCTATATCCTCAATCAAGTGAAAATTAATTTCTTTAGACACCTCATCAAAAGCATGGATATTTATCGATTTAGGTTCTAGATGTGAGGTGTAAAGATCGAAAGGATTAGGTGCGGTTTCACTCGAAAGGGGTTCCTCACAATTTGGCAAATCAAACACTACAAAATCACACAACTCGTTTTTATTTTGAACTAGTGAATCATTTAGGACATTCGATGGAAAACTGGAGTTGTGGGCTTCAATTGGGTAAGGGTAGGTTTGATTTTGAAATCCTCTCTCATTCTCACTCTGTCCAACCGTCTCCTTATACATTAAAAAATGTTGAGCTAGCGGGAAACTAGCTACCGCTTCAGTAGGTTGCATAAGGGCGGCTAAGGACGCTTCCATATTCCTAGTCATTTTATTTGTTGCTGCAATGTACGCTTCCAACGACTCTTCCAAACTTGACTTAGGTGGTGAGGGGGTTTCGGTGAAAGATTCGAAATTGGTTAGATATGTGAAACTCCCTAATGGCTGTGTAGAAATAGTGTCTAGTGAGGGTGGTTGGGTCGGGTAAGACTGGTAGGAAGTGGGTGGTTGGGCAGGGGTAGGGTCAACATGTGGATAAAAAGGTGAAAAGTCGTATGGATCCCTAGAACTAGATGAGTGGAGAGGGGTGAAAGATCGGCTACGAGATTGAGCAATATGCTCAGCAATGGACATCGGTTTAGAAGTTACAGCAGGACTTGAAAAAGTGGTATCAACATATGGAGGTGGTAAAGGTTGACTTGGTTGACACAAAGTGGATTGAAAAGTCGAACTGTTTCTCCTAGACGCTTCTATTTGATCTTTCAAAGATATTTTAGGCATGGAAGGATCGTTTTTAAATTGACCGAACAAATTGACATATGACGCAAAATTAGGTTCGGGATACCAAAGTTTGGCTAATGATTTATTATGTGGGGTACCCATGTTGTAAGAAAAGGGGAAAGAAGGAAAGTTTATTGTGTGCAAGGATTTATTTGCGGCTAAAAATTTTGCAAGTTTCTATAAAATATTTGTCCTTTTTATTTTCATTCTTTTTCTCTTTATTTGGAAAAATTTTGTTGCAAAAAGATTTTAGAGAAAAGATATGCAACAGCAAAATATTTTATAGAAAATATATGCAACAGCAAAATATTACTTGCAATCTAATTTCATTTCAAGCAAGGCACAAAAATCCTGCACAAGATCGTTATTTGGAAGGGAAAAAAAATTTGAGCGTAAAGAAATCCTGCAGACAAATTTACAGAAGATATATCAAGATTTGCAGAGGAGGAGAGAGAAAACTCACAGAAATTTGCAGTGGCAGAACTTTTTTTTTTTTTACCGCGCTTCTGCCTTTTTTTCTGGCAACCGATCTGTCGCCACCACCGCGGAACCACCGCGAAGTGCCGCCTCCGACCGCGGATCCGCCGCGGGTTAGCGCCTTCGGCGGTTTTTTTTTTTTTTTTTTTTTGCGCTCACCAGATCGCTGCTGTTCTTCTTGTTGACTCGGTCCTCCAAATTTTTTCTGTTCCTCTGTTGTTGCAATCTTCTGGTGATAGGATCGTCTATTTGCTTTTTTGATCTCTGGAGATTTCCAGATCCGAACTTGATTGTAGATCCTGCAAATTCAAACAACAAAGTACCCTTTCTAAAAATAACAGATGATATATTTTTATATTTTTTGGATTTTTCAGATTTTGATGATTTTTTTTTATTAAGATTAACCCGAAATTGCATAAACGAAATAATACGCCATCCCCGGCAACGGCGCCATTTGATTTAATGATTTAGCGTGCTTACGCTTTCTAAAAGATAGATCAAAAATATTTGTAACCGCAATCAAGAACGGCGTCGCATGAAACTAGCCGGTGAGTACGGGTCGGTCCACAAGGATGTTGTGAATCACCTAATCGCGCTAACGAGTTAATTCCGAAGGTTGTTCGGATTGATTATTAAATCTAAAAACCTAATTAATCTATATCTAAGTCTTGCTAGGGTTAGGTCCAGGTTAAGTTTGGAAAGTCTATAAATCTCACCGCTTTCTATACCCATATGAAGATCTAATTAGGTGTTATGATAAATATTAATAAAAGGGATTAGGATGATTGGGAAGATTGTTCTTCCTATAGATCCTTGTCCTTCCTTTCTTAATCTTTACCCTAACTTCCATGGAAAACGCGCGCAA
Source organism: Agapanthus africanus (assembly GCA_030015575.1). NCBI lineage: Eukaryota > Viridiplantae > Streptophyta > Magnoliopsida > Asparagales > Amaryllidaceae > Agapanthus > Agapanthus africanus. The sequence goes on along the minus strand of CM057340.1, from coordinate 748,636,705 downwards.
CCGGGCCTTTATACTATGGTATCACCGCTACCTCGAGGGATAGGGTCCCGTAGGGAGCGATATGTGCATGTATGCATAGAGTCCTATGAAAATATATGATGGGCAAGAAAGGGGATGAGAGATCTTCGTCTCTCAAACCTTCCCCAGATCTAACCCTAACAAGCGAGGAGACTACTCACTCATTAGGGAATTAAAATACATTTATCTAGGGCAGAGAATAAAAGATTAACTAAGGCAAGGAATTAAATTTATCTAGGGCAAGAATAGAAAATTAACTTAGGGCAGAAAATAAAGAACTTACAACTTGATGCTCTCCAAAAGAATTCTGAAATTTATTAATGAAGGGAGGCATGAAAAGAATACAATGATTTGGGCTTCTATTTATAGAAAATAGAAACCCTAGGTTACAATTGATTCGCATGTCTATATTTACCAAAATATCCTTAGGAAGACCTAGTCAAAGTAGACTTCCAAGCTTTGGTAAAATTTTATGTCTGGAAATTTTTGAACTGATTCTAGGCTTCTTGGGCTTTTTATTTCTTTGGATCTTTATTCAATTTGGCTTTTCTATTTCTTCCAGATCTCCAATGAATAATTGCGGTGGACTTTTAACCGTTCACTTTGTAATCTTGGACCTTGCATTGCCTTGTACTTTGTGAATTTTATTTTTGATGTAGGCTTGATCAAGAGTCTTCTGTTTGTTGGTCAAAGTCCACTTTTGCATCGTCTTTTCATCGTTTTCACTGTTTTCGCTCCAAAAACCTGTAACCTGTAATATGTAGCAGACATGCGTCAGCACCTGTTTATTTATAAAAAGAATAAGAATGGGGAATATAATAATACAATATTATAGTGTGAACAACTCCCAGCTGGTCGTTAGCCAAGTAAATAGCGACTACCAGACGTGTAAGCCAGAACTAATCAGGTATGGTGAAAGAGTGCAGCAATTGCTGACGCAAATCCCCTCCTACACCCTGGAAAGCATACCGCGTGCGGAAAATAGCAAGGCGGATGCGTTAGCCAAGCTCGCTAAAGAACTGGCCGATGAAAACCTCGATGGAGTAAAGATCATTGTGCAAAGTCACCGGATTCTCGCACCAGCAGAAATATCTTCGAAGACGTCTAAAGGAAAGGAAGCAACCGAACGAGGGGCCTTCCAATTGGAGGACGAAGAAGGGGCGAAGGATTGGAGAGAAGTCTTCATAGACTAATTCAAATCCCATCGAACGCCCGAAGACACGTCGTCAAGACATCAGCTCATGAAGCAAGCCCTGTCTTTCGCTTTCGTCAATGGTACTCTTTATAAGAGATCGTTCTATTGTCTATGGCTGAGATGCCTGGAACCAGAAGAAGCAAGAAGGGTCGTTCAAGAAACTCATGACGGACTCTGTGGTTCCCATCAAGCTAGGCCAAAGATGAAACTGAAGATCAAAAGAATGGGTTACTATTGGTCCTCGATGATTCGGGACTGCCTTGAATATGCGAAGCAGTGTCACTCATGCCAAATTCATGGGGACTTCATCCACCAGCATCCGAATCCGCTACACCCAACATTGGCTAGCTGGCTATTCGAGATGTAGGGAATCAATGTAATCGGGCCCATCGAGCCAGCATCATCCAAGGGACATCGGTTTATACTAGCAACAACCGATTACTTCTCTTAATAGGCAGAAGCAATACCGTTAAGAGAGGTGAAGACGGAGAACATCCTCCATTTCTTCAAGACACGTGTTATCTACCGGTTCGGCACTCCGCGACGGATCATCTCGGATAATGGGCCGGCCTACAGGAGCCATAAGATCAGCCTCTTCGCACAGCAACATAAAATAGATTGGAGATGTTCTTCAGTTTATAATCCCCGAGCTAACGGTCTAGCTGAGGCTTTCAACAAGACCATGACAAAGATCATACAGAAAACGGTGTCCAGAAATAAAAAGGACTGGCACGAGAGATTGCATGAAGCACTCTAGGCCTATCGGACTACGTTCAAGACGGCCACGAACATAACGCCATTTGCGTTAGTATTCGGCACGGAAGCGGTACTTCCCTTGGAAATAGAGCTACCCTCTCTATGAGTGGCGGTTTGGTACGAACTGACGGATGAAGAAAATGCCTATCTTCGACTTGAGGAGCTCGATACCCTCAATGAAACTCGTCTCATGGCGCAGCAAAACCTAGAAGCTTACAAAGCAAGGATGACGCGCTCATACGAAAGATTGACTAGGCCGAGAACATTCCGCCAAGGCGAACTCGTGCTAGTCGTAAAAAGACCTATGATCCCCAACTGTGCCAAACGGGGGAAATTCGAGCCAAACTATGAAGGTCCATATATCATAGACAAGGTCTACCAGGGTGGGGCCTACTTGCTCATGGATATGCATGGCGTAAGACCTTTCCGGCCAATAAACGGCCGGTTCCTTAAGAAATACTACGCTTGACAAGTCACGGCTGAGGTTAATGATGGATGACGACGCTCGTGTCCGCTCGCTATCTCCCTGGGTCCAAACTCTATAAGTAGTATCTAGCGAAATCTCGCCTCCAAAAAACAATGGACCGTAATGTCCTTAAACTAACAACTGACCGCAACGTTTTTAAACTAGCTGTGGACCGAAATGTCTTTAAACTAACAATGGACCGTGATGTCCTTAAACTAACAATGGACCGCAACTTCCTTAAACTAGCTGTGGACCGAGATGTCTTTAAACTAACAATGGACCGAGATGTCCTTTAAAAACTAACATTGGACCGAGATGTCCTTAAACTAACAATGGACCGAGATGTCCTTAAACTAATAACGGACCGAGATGTCCCTAAACTAACAACGTCGCCTCAAACACGGCGATAATGGAGTGCAAGTCCACAAGTCCCTACGGTGAGGACTGCAACTCAAATCCCACCGACGAATGGATGGATCACATGCGGCGAAACTGTTCTCGAGAGCTTCATCGTGCAAAAAAAAAAGGTGCGTCCGCAAGCGAAATGGGCACGGATGAAAACCCGAAAGGGCGCCGTGAGTAAAAACAGTAGGGCTACCGGCGAGTTTGTGAAAACCCGAAAGGGCGCAATCTCATTAAAATAAAGACACCTGCAAGGTCCTCTTGACCTTGTGAGGAGAAAATACCTACGTGAGATCCTTACGACTCACAAGGGAGCAACACACTTAGGGATCCCTACGATTCCTAAGGAAAAATTGCACTTACGAGATCTTCACGACTCGTAAGGAGAATTCCCCCTATGAGACCCTCATGGCTCGTAGGATTCAAAAAGCCTTAAGTTACAGGGACCTGAACCTGTTCTTAAGCCATCACATCCCCCGGTTTGCCCTACAAGCGGGTTCAATATTGACCCTTATATACAATCCACGAGCACAAATAAACGTTTCCCCCACCAAGTTCCACCAACGGCGCGAAATTTCCCCATACAGTGAACGACATTTATAAGTCCCCTCGACTTATAAGGAGAAAATACTCTTATAAGATCCTCACGACTTATAAGAAAACACACACTTAAGAATCCTCACGATTCCTAAGGAGAAAATGAACCTACGAGTTCCTCACGGCTCGTAGGGAGAAACACCTTTATGAGACCCCTACGGCTCATAAAGTCAAAAGCCTTAGTCGACAGAATCCAACCCTGTTTGCTAAGCTACCTTTGTTTGAACCGACAAAGGCAAATGATGATTCGCTCCTGGCAATGTCCCAGTGGTAGCGATGCTGATGCCTAAATCGGTATTAAATTCCAAGTCCTTTCACGGCAAATGATGATTCGCTCCTGGAAATATTCCAATCGCAGTGATATTGATGCTTAGATTGGTATCAGGTCTTAAGTTCCATACTCGCAGCAAAAAATCAGCGAGCCAAAAATGCATATGAAATAGCCGAAATGATAGGGCAACTCGCAACAAAGATCAGCGAGTAAAATATATACATATAAAAATAGCCGAAATGATTGGACAACTCGCAATAAAAAGCAGCGAGTAAAGAAACATAAAAACAGCCGAAATGATTAGGCACCGCGAAAAAATAGCCGAAATGATTGGGCAATCGCGACTTTCGCGATATAAAAAGCTGAAATGATAGATCATCACGGAAAGAAAGAAAAAAATGGAAAAAAAATGAAACTTTGCCTTGCAAGTGAGATCACATTGACTCCTGTATACAGTCCATGGACACAAACAAAAAGGGGACCACATTGTCCCACCAGGCTTTGTCAAAGGGGAATCCAGATCTCGATAGCTACACCTACAGACTAGAAATCAATAATGGCGCTCCTTCTCGTTCCAACCAGAAGCAGATACGACGTCAACAAACAGAGCCATGGCAAAGTCCCCTGGTTCCAAATCTCGACGGTTCACAGACAACCTAGAGACTACTACGGAGCCACGGTAAAGTCCCCTAGTTCCAAATCTCGACGGTTCACAGATAACCCAGAGACTACCTTGGAGCCATAGCAAAGTCCCCTAGTTCCAAATCTCGACGTTTCACAGACAACCTAGAGATTATCTCGAAACCATAGCAAAATCCCTAGTTCCAAGTCTTGACGGCTATATCTACAGCCTAGAGATCAACAACGGCGTTCTCCCTCCCTCCAGCGGGATACAAGCGCGACATCAACAAAAGGAGCTACGGTGAAGTCCCCTGGTTCCAAACCTCGACGGTTCACAGATAACCCAGAGACAACCTCGACATTCGTCGCAATATTGCAGACACAATGTCAACAAACGAAGCCAAGGAAAACCCCTCGCTTCAGGGTCTTGACGGCAACTCAAATGAGACTTGAAAAGACTATCGGAGATCGTCCCACTACAGCGCGGAGTAGTCATGACTCATCGGGGCTCCCAAACTGAGCCTAACCTCAAGTAAAAAACGACATGGAATATCCCTAACGCTTGCTCTTTCGACGGTAATATTACCTGGAAGATTACTTAAAGACGTCTTGTCCAACCCCCAAAGGGATCAGAGACACGACAGTCGCGAGGCTGCCCGAACAGCAAGATTGCATATCGGGAAAATATAGGCCAACGCGACGGTGCGACGGGTAAAAAACCCTAGTACCACAGACCCTAACGGACTTCTATTAGCAAGAGTTAACTGTGATGTTAGGACACCCTTGCGAGAACTTCTCGATTCGTCTCGACTCGTGAGGAAATTAGTGTCCTTGCGAGAACTTCTCGATTCGTCTCGACTCGTAGGGAAAAGCCTTAGGAAATAAGGGATAAGGATCTGTTTCCTAAGTACTGGGGCCCTGCAGTCGGTCTAAGATGGACTATTGCATACTATTCACAGACCACACTCTCCAAAGTCGAATCTCGACAAGGAGGGAAACAACCACTTACGAGTCCTCTCGACTTGTAAGCGGAAAAAATTCTCTTGTGAGATCCTTACGACTCTCAAGAGAAAATGCACTTAGGAGTCCTCACGACTCCTAAGGAGAAAAGACACCTACGGGATCCTCTCGACTCATAGAGAGAAAACCCTTTATGAGACCCTCGCGGCTCATAAAGTTGAAAAGTCTTAGGCGGCAGATCTGAACCTGTCTTCTAAACCATCGCTGCCCTACAAGGATATTAGGATGGACTATCTACGGGCCACACTCTCCAAAGTCAAATATCGATAAGGAGGGAAACAACCATTTACGAGTCCTCTCGACTTGTAAGGGGAAAATTCTCTTGTGAGATCCCTACGACTCTCAAGAGAAAACGCACTTAGAAGTCCCCATGACACCTAAGAAGAAAACACACCTGCGGGATCCTCACGACTCGTAGGGAGAAAAGTCTTTATGAGACCCTCACGGCTTATAAAGATGAAAAGTCTTAGGTGGCAGATCCGAACCTGTTTCCTAATCCATTGCTGCCCTGCAAGGGAGCCCAAGATGGACTATTGCATACTATCTACGGGCCACACTCTCCGAAGTTGAATATCTACAAGGAGAGAAAAAACCACTTACGAGTCCACTCGACTTATAAGGGGAAAATTCTCTTGTGAGATCTTTACGACTCTCAAGAGAAAACGAACTCAGGAGTCCTCATAACTCCTAAGGAGAAAATACACCTACGGGATCCTCTCGACTCGTTGGGAGAAAAGTCTTTATGAAACCCTCACGGCTCATGAAGTTGAAAAGTCTTAGGCAGCAGATCCAAACCTGTTTCCTAAGCCATCGCTGCCCTATAAGGAGGTCAAGATAGATTATCTACGGTCCACATTTGCCAAAGCCACATTCGCCGATGAAATAAAGAAGCTACTTACGGATCCTCACGATTCGTAAGGAAAAATACCTGAGTGAGATTCTTACGACTCATGGAGGCGATGAACACTTAGAAATCCTCACGATTTCTGGGGAGAAAATACATCTCCGGGATCCTCTCGACTCATAGGGAGAAAAAACCTTCTTGAGACCCTTACGGCTCATGAAGATGGAAAAAGTCTTAGACTACAAGGACCCTAAACTTGTCTCCTAAGCCCTCAATATTATAGCCATGCATAACTCTGCACTACTTCACCCATGTACATACTTACGTGGGCAAAGTAGTGGGGGGTATTTGTTCCCGGCAAAATCTTCTGCCAAGAGCTATTTGTTCCTGTTTACACCGATTTAAGTTTCATTTATAGATATGTGCGAAATCGGGCTCATCCATATATGCACATGCATACATCAGAGGAAGAACAGGAGTTAGAAAGGGAGCACTTGGTGGTCAACGACAAAAAGAAAGCATTTAATTGAATATTTTATTCTACAGGAAATAGATCACCAAATATGGGATCAAAAGTACAGGGATTCACAAAACTATGGATAAAATTCTCTAATTCCCCCTCCGCCTTCTCCACCATATCAAAGCGGCGATCTTCACGAGGAGTCACTCTTCATCGGTCAGCTCCATGCCCATCAGCGAAGGCAGACATAACGACCGCCTGAGCTCGTATCTGGCTTAGCAGCTGAACAGAGCGATCCCTCAGAGCTGTGGTAATCAAAAGTGCCTCGTGAAAGCACTCGATCTTGTCCTCCGCGGCGTCGAGCATTGCCGGAGTCATCTCCGCTGGATGAGGAGGGATATCATCGAGCACGGACAAGAAGACCATCCGAAGCCAAATGGAGCCGATGGGGAGAGGAGATCCTCAACGTGTCAAGAGCTCGTACAGCACCATATCGCATTGGTCATCCATAAGAGGAGGGTTCACCAAGTGTGCAGCAAAACGAGGAACAATTTCCTCAATAGGCACCTCCCATGACTGCCGGCGAGCATGTGGACGATTACAAGCCATAGCTCTTCTCTGTTAAAATAATTCTCTGAAAGTGAAAGAGAAGAGAAGCATTGCTTCAGATTATGAAGGGAGACATTTAAGTCTAGGCACAGAAAATGTTGTGCATGATGGAACTGTTTCCAAGCATTTAACTTAGGAAAAGCAAAGAAAGAATACGAAAAGACACCTTCAGTAAAGAGGCAGCGCCTTACGTGCCTCGCACGAGGGCGCCGGCACCAAGAGTTAAAAACTCTGAGGCAGCGCCTCACGTGCCTTGCACGAGGGCGCCAGCGCCAAGAGTTAAAAACTCCGAGATAGCGCCTCACGTGCCCCGCACGAGGGCGCTGGCGCCAGAACTAAAAGTTCTCTTTCGTTGGATCAAAGATTCAACGGAGATGATAAATCATCAAAACACGGGATTAAATTCTGATTGAGGAAATACTCCTCAAATCTTTCTAAACAAGAAAAATTATGCTTTGTAAAACAGAGCACCGTTGGATTAAAGATCCAATGGTGATTAAAAATCACCAAGCTACAAAATAAGCTCTGTATGGGAAAATATTTCCCCAATCTTTCTAAACAAGAAAGATTGTGCTCTGTAAAAAGGAGCACCGTTGGATTAAAGATACAATGGTGATTAAAAATTACCAAGATACAGAATAAGCTCTATATGGGAAAATATTTTCCCAATCTTTCTAAATAAGAAAGATTACGCTCTGTAAAATAGAGCACCGTTGGATTAGAGATTCAATGGTGATTAAAAATCACCAAATTACAGAATAAGCTCTGTATGGAAAATATTTTCCAATCTTGTTAAAAACAAGAAAAATATCTTCTGTAAAGCAGAAGACCTTGGATTAAAGATCCAGCGGTGGATAAAATCCGCAAATCAATTCAGGATCTCTCAATGAGAGATTTCATTAACTAAATCAGCAAACTTGCCTCCACTATATAAAGGCCCCAAGACTTCAAGCCTTAAAGAGAGGAAACTCCCCCCTAAACTTCAAGTTCAAAAAGAAGAGCAAGCAAAAAAGAGCTTTAAGAGAGAAGAAGGAAGAAGAAATTTCTTCAAGGTAAATAGAGATCGTAGTATCTCATCTGCATACCCTAGGGTTTAACCCTCATAAAAGAACATAGTTATTTCCCTAGATCTAAGATCCATAAGACAAGTCTTCCACAAACGAGAATTTAATTCTCATGGGGATGAATTTGTCCTTGGGGATTGAAGATCCAGGAGAGAACAAAGAATCGAACTCTTCAGAAAAATACATAAAGAAAGAGACAGCGCCAAGCGCCTCACATGCCCCTCATGTGGGCACTGCTCTATAAAGAGTGCCTAGCACTCAGTGGTTGGCGCCCAGCGCCAAGCGCCTCACGTGCCCCTCACGTGGGCGCTGCTCAATAAAGAGTGCCTAGCACTCAGTGGTTGGCGCCCAGCGCCATGCGCCTGATTGATAAGGATTTTACGATCAAAAATATAATTACCGCAATCAGAAATGGCGTCGCTTTGCAGCTAGCCGGTGAGTGCGGGTCGATCCACAGAGACGGGTAAATTCCTTTAGTGTGTCTTAACGAGTTGATTCTATTTGTCGTTTTGGTTTTATAAAAATCTAGATCTAAAACTTAATTAATCTAATTTAAATTCTTGCTAGGGTTAGGCTTAGAGGAAGTTTTGGAGATTGATGTTTCCTTCACCGCTTTCAATGCCGTATTTTAGATCCATTAGGTGTTATAGTAATTATCGATAAAGTGGATACGACTCTTTTGGGAAGATGTTTTCTTCCTCTAGATTCGTATCCTTCCTTTATCGTTAATTACCCTAACCCCCATGGAAAACGCGCGCAACCGGCCCTTTATACTGCGGTTCACCGTTACCACGAAGGGTAGGGTGCCGCAGGGAGCGGTTGTGCGCGCATGCATGGAGTTCTTAATGGGTTAGGCATTGAAAGGGGTGAGAGATCTCATCTCTCAACCCTTTCCCTAAGGCTAACCCTAACAAGCGAGGAGACTACTCGCTCATTAGGGGATGAAAAGACATTATAATTAAAGAATAAAATACTTACTAATGGTGATGGCTCCCTCCAAGCGATAAAGAACAGATCTGAATGTCACGTCCAGAATTTCTGAATTTTTATTTATTGAAAAGAGGCATACAATTTTTAGATCTAAGATTACAATTTATAGGAAAATAGAAAAACCTAGGGTTACAGGCTCTCGCACTTGCGCAATTACAGATTTGACCCCTGAAAATCCTAACATCTACACCGACGCACCGACGCACCAAAATTCCACCGACACGTGTATCATATGGCCGCGGATCCACGGCGCCAGCATGGGTTTGGCCGCGGATCCGCGGCCAAACTGTAGACTTGGGCTGTGTGCTTTTTCGGCTTGGTTCAGTGTCTCTTTGGGCTTCTGTTTCCATATGTAGTTTCTCTGTTGGCTTCTTATTCTCTTCCAGATAATTCAGTGAATACTTGTAGCGATCTTTTACCCGTTCACATAACATTTTGGACCTTGTACTGTTCTTCGTCTAGGCTTGACTAGGATCGGTCTGCTTGTTGGTCAAAAGTCCCTTTTTCTGTTGTTTTGTGTCTTTTTCACTGTATTTACTCCAGAAACCTGTATCCTGTAATATGCAACAAACGTGCGTCAAGAGTACCTGTTTATTTATAAAAATGATAAGAATAGGGGAATGATAAATGCAATATTATAGTCTGAACAAATACCCCCAAACTTACCTTTTGCTCGTCCTCGAGCAAACTTATTATTTATTCACTAAAATCCTAACCGCACTTTCGCAGGGAAACGCGATTGCACTGAGCACGTGCAACAAGCCGTTAAACCTCTAGGTGTCCCTAGTAGGAGGAGTGTTGTCTCCTGAGGGTTTTCAGCGGATTACACCCACAAAATCCTATCAACTCGGCCCCTAGACTTTTGTTCTCCAATTAAGTTTTCTAATAAGGAATTCTATTATCTTCTACTTGTAAATTATCCACCCATATTCTTCACGCTTCCTCATTGTTTAACTTAAGATTATATATGTTGTGTAGACCTACTTAGCTTTCGGCATTTCCTAAGTTTTCCTTCTAGGGTTCCATCTCCACTTAGGAATTTTTATCAACTCTACTAAAGATACAAGTTCTATTCTTTATTCCTTTTTCTCATCTAAATTCCAATCACATATCCCTACGTGTGTGTATAGATCACCCCTACACTTGGAAATTCAAATTAAGCAATCAACCCCTTGTCCGTTGTCCAAAGTACTAGTTTGTGAATTTAAATGAAATCTGCTTACACATCCTTCATGCGACCGTTAATACTTCTTGAGGTACCAACGACCGATTACAAAACGCGTTTGCACTTTAAAGCATACTTCCTAGTCTTTGCAACACCTAAGGCTTTAACAGTGACTCCCAAACCAGTTGGTCTAAGGCACTAGGTGATGAAGCACCCTCGCTAAATATTTTTCTATTTTTGCAGCCTTAAGTAATCACAAAAACCAGTGTCCATTTTTTTTTCTTTATTCACACTTTTTTCATACTAAGGACTTTAGACAAGAGCCTTTCAAGGTCTCTTCTACTATTCCAAGTTTCAAGGTGCATGATTGTGCAATTTGTAGGGTATACGTTTTCAGAATCTAGACTTAAGTTAGGAACTATTTTTCAAACTTATACTCTAATAAGAACATCAATACTCTTCCCTCATTTTGACTTAGCCCAAGAAGTGAACCCAAAATTTGCCTATTTCTAAATAAACTACAAGGCATATACTTTCTACTGTTAAACTTTAAGGAAGGTTATTTTTAGGGTTTTTAATTCACTAAGTCTAAGATCTAGTTGTTCCTAACCAGTTAACCTATTAGTCAAACTCAAGTCAATTAGCCAAAATTGAATACAAATATTTTTATAATTTTTGAAATTTTTCAATTTTTATGGGTTTTCAAATAAATATGTAAATGCAAAAATATGTACAAATGAATGCGAAGGAAGAAGACATACGAAGCATACCCCCAAACTTGAACTTGACAGTGTCCTCACTGTCATGCTAAACCAAGAGGGTCAAAATACCGATACTCCCCTGTTTATTTATTTATAGTTTTTTCTTTATTGTCAAGAAAACAAAAATATATACAAAAAGGCCCTCCCCCAAACTTCATTTAAACTATGTTAGACAATACTGCCAAACCTTGCATCGGCCAAAAGTCAACACCAACCAGTTGAAAATTTTATCAGTAAAGAATATAGGGTGGTGGAAAAATAAGTTGTGGTGGTCCGCAAAGAATTGGGAAAGATAGAAGTAGTGGTATGGGAGGTGTGGAGGTAAATATACAGGTGATGGTGATGCATCGAAACGAGAATGTAAATGATCAGCAATCAGTGGAGTGTTGGCATTCTCGTACCTTATTAAAAGAAATGGGGGTATTTCAACTTCTAAAGGAGGAGGTTGACTCACCACAATACCCCCAAGATGTTCCTGTGGGTCCTCTATTGACATGGCATCATCCATCAATTGTGTATGATATTCACTTATGAGGGAACTTATCTCCTCGATGTCCGCCATCGTCCAACTGAAAACTTGCCGCCTATCTTGTAAGACTTTTAAAATAGCGTTCTCTTGCTCGAAGGCTAGAGAGGCTGATATGATAATGGGAAAAGTCTCATTCTCACCTATGTAAGCATATCTAAGGTGAGACGGCAAGGGCGTGAGTTCGAATTTCTGAGGCGAAAGAATCATTGCGGAATCTACCTCGAACTCAAAGGACTCCAACACAGGTTCGAAATCACTGCAAACAACCGATTCGGATGGTTCGACTGACTCATCCAAAAATTCAAACGACTCATATTCGGGCTGTGAGTCGTCGTCATCCAAAAAAGTGAAACATTCATAATCAACATCGGTTGTGTCAACGGTGGTAGGCTCAAGGAGGGACGCACTAGTGGCGTCAAAACTGTTTTCATCAAATAGAAATCCTTCAAGCTCGCAGTCCTCCTGCGTGATTTCGTGAATAGAGCAAACTTCTCGTGTACTACTTTTAGGTACGGGGGGCAGACTTCCCATCTTATAAATATTGAACTCACTAGACCTCTTTCCGAAGGATAGGGTCATGGAGCCATTGCGACAATTTATTACGGCATTGGAAGTGGCCAAAAATGGTCGACCAAGAATCACCGGAATTTGGTTTATTGGGTTAGCAACAGGTTGTGTATCCATAACGATAAAATCAACGGGGAATATGAATTCCCCGACTTTAATCAACACATCCTCTAGCTGACCCCTTGGATAGGTGATTGATCGATCAGCCATTTGGAGAGTGCAACGGGTTTCAACTCTCCAACCCCTAATTGTTCGTACACGGAGTAGGGAATCAGGTTAACACTAGCCCCAAGATCTAAAAGTGCTTGATTAATTTTCTTATCCCCAATTGTAATTGAAATCGTAGGACAGCCGGGGTCCTTTCGTTTTTGGGGTAAGGTTTGATGGTGGTTAATTGCATTGCTCACTGCACTAGCCACTAGCACTTTCTTGGGTACTTGAGATGCTTTTCTCTTTGAAGTGCATAATCCCTTTAAGATTTTCGCGTATGAAGGGACTTGTTGGATAGCATCCAAGAGAGGTATATTTATGCTAACCTGCTTAAATATCTCCACAATCTTCTCCACTTGTGTATTTGGTTTATTAGGACTCAACCTGTTTGGAAATGGTGCATTTTGAAAAATAGTTGAGTCAAAAGTTTGTGGAGCAGACTGTGGATTAGGAACGGATCCCGGTGTAGATATGTTCGTGTTGTGAGAAATGGGTCCGTTCGAGTCAGAAGAAGTAGAGCCGTGTGAAGGGTGGAGAATAGGCTCTAAAGAAAAAGGTGAAGAAGGAAGTGAAGAAAATGAAGAAGGGGAAGAAGAACCACCGGCGGGGATGTCATCACTAGTTTCCACATTATTTTGCAACTCTCTTCCGGATCTCAACGTGGTCACCGCATTTACATTGTGATTGTGATATGCGTTTTGTGGGTGGCCGGGATTGGGCAATGGTTTAGATGGAAGCTTTCCCTTTTCTCTCTCGCTCAACGCAGCAGTTAATTGTGCAATTTGTGCCTCAATAGATTTGATACTTTGATCGTGTGAGGCATTGTTATTCATTAAAGACTGCACATAACTTTCAAATCTTGCTGCGGATTCTGTAGTTTGCTTGAGAAATGTTTCAAGACTTTTCTCGAGCGAGCTAACCTTATCATCATTAGGTTGAACCAAATTGTTCGTTTGATTTGTATAAGGTTGTTGTTGGAAAGGTTGCTGGTTTTGAGTTTGTAAGGGTGCTTGTTGTTGTTGTGGAGGAGGTCTTTGAAAATTATTGTTCCCTTGGACTTGTTGATTTTGGTTCCAAGCGAAATTCGGGTGACTCCTCCACCCTTGATTGTATGTCGAAGAGTAAGGATCATTTCTTTGTCGTTGCTGAAATGCAGCATTGACTTGATCCTGTCCTTGAATAGGTGCATTATAAGGACACTCTTCGGTTAAATGCGATGGGTTAGAACAACAAGCACAAACAGTTCGTGTGGGTAGAGTAGGGGCAGGAGAAGACGATGAGATTTTGGTCTCAATGGCTTCTAGCTTTTTCATAAGTGAGGCCATCTCGGCCTTCATAGCTATCGACATATCTATTTGATGTATGCCTACCCTAGATTGACCACTAGAAGAAGATGATGTGGTCTTGGTACTCTCCCATTGAATTGTTTGCTCACTTAGGTCCTCAAGAAACTGCCAAGCTTCGTCGCTAGACTTGGAGAGAAAATGACCTTGACATATTGTTTCTAGCAACTGCTTCGTTGCTGCGTTCAATCCCTCGTATAATGTTCGGCAAAGTTGCCAATTTTCTATCCCATGATGAGGGCATTGAACAAGTAGGTCTTTAAATCTCTCGAAGCACTTCCAAAATGGTTCGGAAGGAAGCTGTGAAAATTGTATGATTTCGTTTCTGATTCTAGCAGTTTTGTGGTGAGGATAGAACTTTTTCAGAAAAGCTCTCACAAACTCGTCCCAATTTCTAATGGAGTGTGATGCGGTGCTGTATAGCCACTTCTCGGCTAGGTCACATAAGGTAAAAGGAATGACCCTTAGCCTTATTGCGTCATCACTTAATTGGGTTGTCTTCATCATGCTGCAAACGTTTTGGAATTTATTAATGAAAATATATGCATCTTCGGATTCCAAACCATGAAACTTAGGCAGCATATTGATGAAGTGTGGTTTTATTTCAAAATTATCCCCATTCGCCGGTGGGGGTGAAAGACATGTGGGTAAAGAAGTGCGGACGGGGTAGAAGAGATCCTGGAGCGCAACTCGTGCGGGCGCTACAACAGGCGGAAGATTCGGGTTATTCGCACCTGGCGGAGGTGGAATCATTCCCGTCGGCAAGGTATCGTTGGGGTTGAATCCCGACATACCTTCGAAAGAAGAATTTGAATATGGAGGTAAGGAAGTGGACGGAAGATCGACGAAGGGTTCGTCGAAGGGTTCTTTGGTCGGTACCAACGAAACACGGACTAATCGGGCGTTAGTATCCCTAGTCCAAAATGACATACACTAAAGGGTAGTGCAGTCAGAAAAAAGAGAAAAACAGAATGTAGGGGTAAGATAACGTCAGTGAGAAGAAGTGGTGGAAGTGAGTTTGCAAGTTTTCTTTAGCGGCAAGTTGCAAGTTTTTAAAAGATTTTTCTTTTTCTTTTTCTTTTATTTATGTGAAGGTTTTGCAAAGAGGTTTTTGAAAACGGACTCGTGACACAAAAGTATCAACCACACATGCACAATCAGGCCTAGATCTAGGGTCGCCTAGGTCTGCTAGACAGCTCCTAACTAGGGCTAGAAATAGACCTCAAACCGCCTCTTCACGGACAAATACGGCCAGGTAAGTGGGAAGGAACCACCACTACAGTGGGCCTAATTAAAAACCACTAGCCTAGACACCGCAATGTCGGTTAGGATAAACGGCTGATGCCTACCCTAGTCCTTTTCCTATTGAGCTCGCTGTCCTTAGGTCTGAGTCTAATCTTTTTTTAATTAAAGGTGGTCGATGCAAAATACTTAGGTGTTTTCTGGGGTCCTGGGAAGGGTGATGAAATCCCCACCCAATCTGAGTTTGGTCAATTAGCCCCTTAGAGTCCGATTAAAATATGCAAAACAACAAAATCACTTGCAATCAGAATTTTTTAGCGCGGCGCAAAAAAACCTGCAGAAAATCTGTTATTTAGAAGGGGGAGAAAGATTTTTTAGCGCAAAGAACCCTACAGAAAACTTTTTACAGAGAGATATATTGTAGGTTGCAGAGGGGAGAGAGAGAAATCAAACCAGAAAAATTTGGTTCGCTGACGTGGCACAGGGAGCGCGGAAGCGCGGCGGGAGCCCTGTTTACGCGGCGGAAGCGCAGTCCTTTGGTGGGATCGTGCTCTGGAAAAATTTATGTGGTTCTGCACTTTCAATTGCTCTCTGTTCTTATGTACCAAATTTTTATTTGCCCTCTGTAAAATTCCAGATCCTTGATTCTTCGCTGTTCCTGCAAGATCCAAAAATACACCCTTCAAACAGATCAAATTTGATTATTTTTTTATATTTTTTTTATATTTTCAGATTTTTATAATTTTTTAAAATTTATATCAACCCGAAAATTCACAAAAAAGAAAGATTACGCCGTCCCCGGCAACGGCGCCATTTGATTGATAAGGATTTTACGATCAAAAATATAATTACCGCAATCAGAAACGGCGTCGCTTTGCAGCTAGCCGGTGAGTGCGGGTCGATCCACAGAGACGGGTAAATTCCTTTAGTGTGTCTTAACGAGTTGATTCTATTTGTCGTTTTGGTTTTATAAAAATCTAGATCTAAAACTTAATTAATCTAATTTAAATTCTTGCTAGGGTTAGGCTTAGAGGAAGTTTTGGAGATTGATGTTTCCTTCACCGCTTTCAATGCCGTATTTTAGATCCATTAGGTGTTATAGTAATTATCGATAAAGTGGATACGACTCTTTTGGGAAGATATTTTCTTCCTCTAGATTCGTATCCTTCCTTTATCGTTAATTACCCTAACCCCCATGGAAAACGCGCGCAACCGGCCCTTTATACTGCGGTTCAC
This sequence comes from Agapanthus africanus, assembly GCA_030015575.1. Classification (NCBI taxonomy): domain Eukaryota; kingdom Viridiplantae; phylum Streptophyta; class Magnoliopsida; order Asparagales; family Amaryllidaceae; genus Agapanthus; species Agapanthus africanus. Next base: position 748,620,339 of record CM057340.1, on the reverse strand, counting down.
CGTTACCTCGAAGGGTAGGGTGCCGCAGGGAGCGGTTGTGCGCGCATGCATGGAGTTCTTAATGGGTTAGGCATTGAAAGGGGTGAGAGATCTCATCTCTCAACCCTTTCCCTAAGGCTAACCCTAACAAGCGAGGAGACTACTCGCTCATTAGGGGATGAAAAGACATTATAATTAAAGAATAAAATACTTACTAATGGTGATGGCTCCCTCCAAGCGATAAAGAACAGATCTGAATGTCACGTCCAGAATTTCTGAATTTTTATTTATTGAAAAGAGGCATAAAATTTTTAGATCTAAGATTACAATTTATAGGAAAATAGAAAACCTAGGGTTACAGGCTCTCGCACTTGCGCAATTACAGATTTGACCCCTGAAAATCCTAACATCTGCACCGACGCACCGACGCACCAAAATTCCACCGACACGTGTATCATATGGCCGCGGATCCGCGGCGCCAGCATGGGTTTGGCCGCGGATCCGCGGCCAAACTGTAGACTTGGGCTGTGTGCTTTTTCGGCTTGGTTCAGTGTCTCTTTGGGCTTCTGTTTCCATATGTAGTTTCTCTGTTGGCTTCTTATTCTCTTCCAGATAATTCAGTGAATACTTGTAGCGATCTTTTACCCGTTCACATGACATTTTGGACCTTGTACTGTTCTTCGTCTAGGCTTGACTAGGATCGGTCTGCTTGTTGGTCAAAAGTCCCTTTTTCTGTTGTTTTGTGTCTTTTTCACTGTATTTGCTCCAGAAACCTGTATCCTGTAATATGCAACAAACGTGCGTCAAGAGTACCTGTTTATTTATAAAAATGATAAGAATAGGGGAATGATAAATGCAATATTATAGTCTGAACAGCGCCTCACGTGCCCCTCACGTGGGCACTGCTCAATAAAGAGTGCCTAACACTCAGTGGTTGGCATCCAACGCCAAGCGCCCCACATGGACGCTGCTTAATAAAGAGTTCCTAGCACTCAGTGGTTAGCGTCCAGCGCTAAGCGCCTCACGTGGGCGCTGCTTAATAAAGAGTGCTCTGCACTCAGTGGTTGGCGCCCAGCGCCGAGCGCCCCACGTGCCCCTCACATGGGCATTATTTAACATAAAGCGCTCAGAAAATAGAGCCCAGCGCCATAAAGAGTGTTTAACACTCCATAAAAAAACAAAAAATAGGGTGAGCGTCAAATCCCATATCAATGCTCGGCATTGTTGCACAGAAAAGGGACCGAGCCCAAACAAGTGTTTAACACTTTATTCAAAAACTGAGTGGGCTGAGTCTAAGTTGACCAAAAGTTCCTAATTCAGATCAACCGAGCCTATGTGCTCACAATTTTTCTAAATTGCTCTTAGTCCCAAATCCAACTACAGATCTCCCAACTGACATTGGTTCAAGGGTACATCTCCTCACACCTCTGATATATGTCGTTGTAATTCTTCAACGATATCAGAGAGGTGGAGGGTCCCGACAACCAACAGCTCTTGGACGCACTCTCAAACCCATGAGCATATCCCAATGGACCGTAATGTTCTTAAACTAGCTATGGACCGTAATGTTCTTAAACTAGCTATGGACCGCAACGTCCTTAAACTAAACCCTCACCTCAAAAATGGTGATCTGTGGACCGAAATGTCCTCAAACTAACAACGAACCGCAATATCTGTCACGTCCCGCTTCCCAGAGTATGCTAAGATAGGCACGTGACATGGCCAACCATGCTACCTGTGGATAGGAAATATCCTTCCACGGTCACATTACGGCTGTAGAGATATCAAGAACAATAATAAACTATCTAATACATGTCCATAAGCCAGAATAAAACGAGTCAAGAATAAAATAATGCGGAAGCAAAAGATCCAATACAAGATAAACTGGAATGTACGTCTCATAATGCGGGCTCACATCAGGAATGAAAATACCGAAAGTAAAAGAACTAACTACTAACAAGTCCTCACTGCTCAGCCTGCTGACTGAAATACTCCTGCTCGGCCTGTAGCGAAGGTAAAGAATCTGGGCCATGCAGAACCCAGACGTCAGTGCGTCATAACATCAAGCAATAATATAAACAGGGGTAACAAGACATGCAGGTATGATCATAAATGGTAAAACAGGTGTAACAGCAATATAAATCAGGACAGTGAAGGGTAGTGTGCAGTGAGTAATCTAAACTGGTCTACTGTGTTAACTACTCTCAAGTATTTGAAATCAATTTGATGAATCATTGATGTAACTCAATAGTATCCCGTGCGTGCCCGGGATCACGGTCTATGACTCTCGGGCTGAATCCGAGACGTGCCGCAAGGCAGTAAAGGATAGTAGGTAATGACGAGTGATGTCAGCAGCATCACCCCGGGGCTGGCCTAGCCCGTAAGACTGATCAGAAAAGGTGTCGAACTATCGAGTTACAAGTCAGGTTTCATCATTGATTTCCCCATACCCCCAAGTTATGTGTTCAAATCAGGTATTGATAAATCTGGAGCTAATGCCAACACAGGATCAGGCAGGTACAGGTTTGTCTGGATAGACAACAGGAAATGTCCGTAGGGACAACAGGTCAGGTTTGTTGGCATTAGTAACAAGATCAGGTAACAGGTATGTTCCCCTCCGAAAGATGGGACGAAGAAGCGATGTACGTCTAGCCTGAATTTCGGGGCAGATGCTAATTGGTGCTATCCGTCCACCTCTCCGAAGATGCCAAGTTGATTTATGGTACCATGTATCGAAGGTTTAAACGGATGCGGCCGATGTAGCAGACTTCGTCAGATTCCCCCTCATTTGAGGGGTTTTTGATTGTGGGGACGCTCTTCCCTGCAGGCGCAATCCCCTGCAGTTAATTACGCTACCGCGTCACGGTAACAACTTTCTCCTTCTCCATATGGTCACTTCGTGTCGTGGATGTTTGTTTTGTGTTTGGTTGCCCGTGGATTGTATACGGAGACTAAGTTATGTTGTCGCCCGTAGGGCGTGGACTAGTCCAAATCCGTATCTTTCTTAGATTTGGGTTTGGGGGTTGGGTTTAAGGATACGTTAGCCTCATTTAAGACTAAAATCAACTTAAACGTTTATTAAGGATACGTTAGTCTAAATTTAGACTAAGATCAACTTAACGGGATCGTTTAGATCCAACAAGAGAGCAATTAGGTTCTATTGTTTAGTTTAGTGACATTGCAGTCGATAATTAGTTTAAGGACATTACGGTCCATTGTTAGTTTTAAGACATCGCGGTCAAGGTTAAGGACATCATAGTCCGTGAGTTTAGGGACCTCACAGTCCGGTGTTAGTTTTAAGACATCACGGTCGAGGTTAAGGACATCATAGTCCGTGAGTTTAACGACCCCACAGTCCGATATTAGTTTTAAGACATCACGGTCGAGGTTAAGGACATCATAGTCCGTGAGTTTAAGGACCTCACAGTCCAATGTTAGTTTTAAAACATCACGGTCGAGGTTAAGGACATCATAGTCCGTGGATTTAAGGACTCCACAGTCCGATATTAGTTTTAAGACATCACGGTCGAGGTTAAGGACATCATAGTCCATAAGTTTAAAGACCCCACAGTCCGTAGCAATGTGTGGTTGTTGGGACCCGTCACCTCTTTGAAGACGTTGAGGAATTACAACGACAAATATCAAAGGAGTGAAGAGATGTACCCTTGAACCGGGGTGATTTGATTGAAAGAGCAGGTGTGTTCGCCTCAAAATAAGTTGAGGACTTATGGCCAGAATTGGGCTAAGTTCAATTAAAATGTTTTAACATTTTATTTTTGTTCTGGCTATTAGGCCTTTGTTTGGGCTCTGCCCTTTTAATAAGCATTGGGCTCAGACACTTTTTGTATTATATTGAATGCATAGTATTTATCAGAACAATGTATGCTCTGATAGCGCGCCACATGGCGCACTAGGCGCTTTGCGCCAGTCAAAGAGCGCGTTGCGCTTCTGTTGGTTAGCGCACACGAGGAGAATACGTGTCGCTTGGCGCTAAGCACTAGTTTGTTAGCGCGTTGCGCTTTTAATTTATGAGCGCGCTACGCTATTTTATGGGTGCGCTAGTGAGTGACACGTGGCGCGCTTGGCGCTAAGCACCAACCCAAGAGCGCAGTGCGCTGTTTTCAGGAGCGCAAAGCGCAGATCGTGTCTATGGGTTGACACGTGACATGTTATGGCGCTGAGCGCCAGTCCAAAGAGCGCAAAGGCGCAGTTCATGAGTGCAAGGCACTTTTCAATAGCGCAAAGCGCATCTGATTGATTTTAAGATCACAGAACAACTTTTATGTTCTTCTAAGGAGGCTTTGCCTCGAGATTCAAGAACAACAGTTCTTGTTTTTGATAAAAAGCTCTGCCTTTATAGATCAAAAGATCTGTGAATGAAGTAAAATACTTCGTTTTATATTTTTATGATTAGATCTTTTGATCTTTTCTTTTTAATCAAAGAGCTTAGTCTTTTATATAGATCTAAGTTCTCTTTAGAAGATGGTTCTTCTTTTTACGAGACGATTTCATCCCTCTTGTTCAAGAATTAATTCTTTACCTTTAAAGATGAAGAAATGATCTTCTTTCTTTCAAAGACTTGCCTTTCTTTCTCTTTGAGTTTTTTCTCAAAGCTTGCAGAGGGTTTTTTTTTCTCTCTCTCTTATGCCTCCCCTTCTGTATATGAGACTTGAAGTCTAGGGGCCTTTATATAGGGCCAATTGATTTGTTAAATCAGTTTAAGCGATCTTTCTCTGATCGATTTGGGAATATTTCCCACCGTCGGATCTTTGATCCTAAGGCTTCTGTTTTACAGAAGATAATCTTCTTGTTTTTCAATAAAATTGAGAAATCTTTCTATGCAGAATTTGTTCTGTTTTGGTAATTCATTATTTACCATTGGATCATTGATCCAGCGGTGCTTAAAGCATAATCTTGTTGTTTGGAAAGATTTTTAGAAATCTTTCCTTAACAGAATTTAATTCTGGTTAATTAATGATTTATCATCATTATTATATCCTTTGATCCAACGGTGGGAATTTTTAATTCCAGCGCTGGCGCACCTACGTTAGGCACGTGGTGCGCAGCGCACCTGTGCTTGACACGTGGCGCGCAGCGCAGAGCGCTGGATCTGAAGCGTTGCTTCAGCAGAGCGCTGGATCTGAAGCGTTGCTTCAACAGAGGTGTTTTTTCTCCTTCCTTTTTAAGTCAAACTTATATTCCCTAAAATCTTTCATTTCCCGAATTTTGGAAATAGTTCCATTGTGCACAAAATTTTCTGTGCCTGGTCTTTATAACTCGAAGCAAAACTTCTTTCTTTTCTCATCTCCAAAGAACCCTCTCAACTATGGCTTGTAACCGCCCCCATGCTCGTAGACAGCCGTGGGAAGTGCCCATTCAAGACCTTATTCCTCGTTTTGCTGCGCGTTTGGTGGATCCTTCTCTCACGGATGAGCAGTGCGATGCTGCACTGCACGATCTTTTGACTCGTGTGGGGTCTCCCCTTCCCCCACACTGTATTTGGTTTCGGATGATCCTTGCGTCTGTGCTCGCCGATCTTCCTCCTCCTTCAGCAGAGATGTCCTCGGCAGTGTTCGATACTGCCGAAGTCAAGGTTGAGTGCTTCTTCGAGGCGCACTTAATCACTCAAGCCCTGAGAGATTGCTCCATCCACTTGCTGAGCCAGATACGGGCTCGTCGGGTTGTCATCACCACTTTCTCCGAGGAGTGCGGCGCCGATCGTTAGATGGCTACCCCTCGGGAGGATTGCCGCTTTGACATGGTGGAGAAGACGGAAAGGGAACTGGATAATCTTATCTTTAGCTTTGTGAACCCCTGTCCTTTTGATCCCATGTTTGGTGATCTTTTTTAAATGTAATAATAATAATAATAATAATAAAAAGATGTTTTAATTTAGTATTTTATTATCTGTTAAGTGTTCTTTTGTTTTTAATTCTTTGTTATTCCTCTGTAAGATGTTTATGCGCTGCATAATTTAATTCGCTATAATCATGTGCAAGTAATTCTTGTAAGGATGAAGCACTTCTGGCGCCCAGCGCTCTCGTGCTTTGCACGTGGGTGTTGTTTCAGAGTCTTTGACTCTTATCGTAAGCGCCTTTGATGTTAGTACCTTTCATGAAGCGTTGCTTCGCTTTCCAATCTTGGAAACAGAGCTTTGCTCTAATTTGGGGTGCGCAGCGCAATTGCGCTAGCGCTAGCGCGTTCGTGTTTTGACACGTGGTGCGCAGCGCGCCTAGCGTTAGCGCACTCGTGTTGGACACGTGGCGCGCAGCGCAAAGTGCAGCGCAACTGCGCTAACGCACCAGGGTTAGACACGTGGCGAGCAGCGCAACGTGCCGCGCAACTGTGTTAAACACGTGGCGCGCAGCGTAGAGCGCGGGATCTGAAGCGTTGCTTCATTTCCAGTCTTGGAATTTGAACAAAGCTTTGCTTTGATTGGGGGAAGCAGAAGCGTCGCTTCATTTCCAATCTTGGAATTTGAACAGAGCTTTGCTCTGATTGGGGAAACAAGGTAAAGCCATGGTACATCAGGTCAAGTCAGGTAATATATAGGTATCATGTCATGTCAAGAAGTGCACGGTATCACGTCGTGTCAAGTAATAGGTGTATCAAGTCATGTCAGGAAGTGCACGGTATCATGTCGTGTCAAGTAATAGGTGGATCAAGTCATGTCAGGGGTGCACAACATGTCACGTGGGTGCTCATAATCAAACTAAAATAAGCATGGGTATACAAAACAAGTATGGGGTACTAATGGAACAATAAAATGGAACATTGTAATGTGGTATGCAAAAGGTACAGATTAAAACTTATGGATGCACGGTTATCGATTTGAGTTAGGGTTATGGTTCCAACACTAATTAAATACACTTTATCAAATACGGAATGTAAAAATCTCATTATTATGGGTTAAATGATCTAGGGATGCAATTATATATAATAGGTTAAATGGATGCAAACGGGTGTCCGATAGGGTAGAAACTATTAAAAGGGTACTATGGGCTATGCAAATAATTATTATGTGATTTAGACATGGACGTGGATACCACGTATGGTAAACTAAAATGCAACATAGTATGTTTCAAGTTCTGAATCTAAAATGATATAAATGGACATCGAAGTGTTAAAATGAAACAAATGGCCTTAGATTTAATTTATAGGTTTAACATGCAATTAAATACGTATAAAATAATATAAGTAGCATGTAGCAAGTTTTACTTGCCTCGACGGATCCAGAAACGGATATACGGAACGTCATACGTCAGCGGAAAAAGTCGCGACGCGCGCACGGTACACGGAACGAATCCAAACAACGTACAAGGGGATCACACGGGTCAGATATGCTCGCTGGGTCGTCGGGATCGTCGACGGCATGGCCGGATTCCGGCAAACAAAGACAACAGTGAACATATTTAATGGAAAAAATGCATGGGAAAAGAAAAGAGAAGAATGGAAGGAGGAAAGAGAAGATTGAGAAGAGGAGGCTTACTGTGGTCGGCAAAGAGGGTCGTGAGGGTGTCGACGGAGCTCCGGCGAACAAACTGCAGAGGACAGCGGTCAAAAAATAAACAGAAGAAAGAAAATAAAAGAAAGGAATAAGAAAGGAAAGAAGAAGGAGGAAGGGGGTGTGCTCGGCTCACCGTTGCGTCGATCTGGGACGATGGACGACGACGAGATCACTCCGGTGATCGTCGCGGTGAACCGGTGTGCAGGGCTCGGCTGTGCTCTCGGGTGTGCTCGGTTGCGCGTGCAGGGGCTCGGGGAAAGAGAGAGTGAAGGCGAAGGTGATGATGGTGAGGAGGCGATGAGGTCAGGGAGGCGTCGTCGGGCTGTGGGCGACGGCGAGAAGGAGGCGGCGGCTAGGGTTTCAGGTTATGGGTTCGTTTGAGAAAAAAGAAAGGAGGAAGAAAGAAATATATACAGAAGGGGAGAGAGAGAAAGAATTTAGCGAGAGGAGAGAGAGATTCTGAGAGAGAGAGGGAGGGAGGGAGAGAGAGATTGAGAGGAGAGAGAGAGGGGAGGAGAGATAAATTTGTATCGTAGTGGGGAGAGAGAAAGAGAGAAGAGATAGAGAAGAGAGATGAGGGCTCGGTGGTAGGGCCCAGCGCAGGAAAGAGGGATTTCATTGGCTCGTGGGAAAGAGAATTGGTTTAAAAAAAAATTTAAAAGATTTTATATTTTATAAAACTAAAGGATTCGTTCAGTTACCAAATCTTTAAAGGAAAATTTAAAAAAAATAATAAATTTGAATTTAGGTGGATACAAAAATATTTCAAAATACGTCCGGGTCGGGTCTAAAATTTTAGATTTAAAATACGAAAATTAAATGCAGCTTCCAAATTTCAAAATGAAAGACTAGGTAACAAAAAATGCATACCCCCAAGAACGGACGCACGTATGTGCGCGTAGCTATCCAAACACGTCTGTTTCACTGAACAGGACGAGAACACGATGCGCGGACGCTACCACGGGGTTAGGGGTATCATGCAGGCTATGAAATGCAATTTTAATTTATTTTACGCGATCTAAAATGTTATATGATAAAATGTGCGATGTCAGATGAAAAGTCAATATGCAGTCTACATTAAATGCACGTGTCTATTTAACAAGCCAGGGTAGTCTATAAATATGAATCAACCAGTTCAAGCAAGCGGATTGGGTCAAATGCAATATAAAAGTAAACTACCATTCGCATCCAAACATGATAAATCAATAAAATACCACAGACAAACAAATACGGAAACAGAAATTGGTATAACTGAACTTGGTTATTACAATGTCCTTAAACTAGCTATGGACCGCAATATTCTTAAACTAGCGATGGACCGTAATTTCCTTAAACTAGCTGTGGACCATAACGTCCCTAAACTAAAACGATAAAGCCCAAATGCTCTTTCGTTGGATAAAAAATGATCCTGAACCCCCGTTAAGTAGATCTTAGTCCAACATCGGATTAACGTATCCTTAACAAATATTTAAGTCGATATTAATCTCAAACAAGGTTAACGATTCTTAAATCAAACCAAACCTAGATCTAAGAAAATACGGATTTGGACTAATCCACGCCCTACGGGCGACAACACAAATTAGTTTCCGTATACAATCCATGGGCAATCAAAAAAAAAATAAAACAAACACACACGACACGAAGTGACCTTCTGGAACAGGAGAAAGCGGTTATCACTACGCGGTAACGTAATTAACTGCAAGGGCTTGCGCCTGCAGGGAAGAGCGTCCCCACAATCAAAAAACCCCTCACAACGAGGGGGAATCTGACGAAATCTGCTACAACGGCCGCATCCGTCCAAACCTCCAATGCACGGTGCCATAAATCAGCTTGGCATCTTCGGAGAGGTGGACGGATAAAACCAAATAGCATCTGCCCCCAAATGCAGGCAAGATGTTTGTCTTTCCCGGATTTCGGCGGTAAACAGACTATATATCGAGGAATATATCAGCCAACGCGACGGTACCACGAACTAAAACCCTAGTACCACAAACCTAACGGAACTCTGTCGTAAAAGAAATGGGGGTTATCTACATACAACGTTAGGACAAGTTTACCTGTAAACGCAAGGGAGGTAAACTAAAGATACTCCGAAATGAGTGAATAAACTACAAACTCCGAGATGAGTACATAAACTAGAGACTCCGAAATGAGTGAATAATCTAGAAACTCCGAAATGAATACATAAATTAGAAACTCCGAAACGAGTGGATAAACTACAAATTCCGAAATGAGTACATAAACTATTTCGCGCCGAATCAAGGCAATCAAGCAAAGGAAAGTGCAAATTCAAAAAAAATAGGACTTATCATTTATACTTCAGAAAAGATTACACGGTGATGATGATGATAAAAAAAACGCTACTACATCATCTGAGGTCTACAATGGCAAGACGCTAAACTCCGGACATGAATTCTCAAACTCAAAAGCAAGTTTGAGCAGTGCGCCTTCAGCTTCATCGACCATCTTTTTGTGCATCTTCTCTCGGATGCAAGCATCAGGGCCACCACTGATGTCCTCTACCCTCTGATATGCCGATACTATTGCTTTCTGCTGAAAGACGCGGTGCAAAATGGCGACGAGATTATCTCTCCATTTCTTTGAGATCAACCCCATCAAGTACACTGAATGTACCTTATCCACAGCATCATCGAGCACTTGAAGCGGCATAACCTCAAAGCGTCCGGGTATAGCTTCCCAGATCGACCCAACGATGATCTTCAAGAGGGCAGGACAGCGGGAAAGTAATCGACCATTGTAATTATCGAATTGACGCATCAACGCGTCGCATTGGGCTTCAGTAAACTCCTGACCTTGGCAGCGGCCTTAGATGCGAATCTCCTCATAAAGATAATCTCTTCAAGATTATACAGACGACCAGCCATAGTATCTAAAAAAATGGAGAGTTAGCGATTAGCATATTAAAATCACTACAGCGGGCCCCACAAAATCAAGGTGATGGCTCATCAATGATGAGGCATGTGCCCATTGTGAGAATCTGAAATGATTCTCATTCAATAAATAGTGCCCATTAAACAGTGGAGTTAAAAACTCCCAATATTCCTAAAAAGGCAGGCTCTTTAAAACAAACGGCAGATTAAAATTTGTGAAAAAATAGAAGGGATTAAAACCCCAAAAATAAAAAAATAATAATAATAAAACATATAAGGACGGTAAAAGGAATAAAATTCCCAAAGTTCTTAAGATCCAAATCAGAGCCAAGCTCTGCAAAAAACGGAATTAAATTCCCCTAAACAGTGGGATCAAATCCCAGAAATCCCCATGGGAAATAAAATGGAATTAAATTCCAGAGAACCCTCCAAGATTGGAGCCAATAATAGGGTAAAACCCTAAGATCTTTAAGATCCACAGTCTACCTAAATAAAACTTTTTTTAAAAGATCTCTAAGAGATCATTTCAAGAAAAAGAGCCAAGCTCTGTTAATGGGTTAAAAATCCAAAACAAAAAAGAGTTTCTTTTAAGAGTTACAAAGTTGGTCAAAATCCTTACCAATTTTCTTAAATAGAGTTCAACTCTAAGAGTTTCTTTGGGCAGAGATCTAAGCTCTGAGAAGAGAATTAAATTCTCAAGGAAGAAGAAAGAAGATGACGAAACAACAGTCATCTCAAGGGTCAAAGGCCCTATTTATAAGATGTGAAGGGATGGTTCAACTCCCTAGGAAATCAAACGGTGGAAAAAGTGGCACCGTTGCACCCACGTGTGAGCTACGTGGGAACAACGGTAGGGGGCATTTGTTCCTCCAAAAATAAAAAAAAATACATATAGAAAGAGCAAAGCTCTGTTGAAAGCTAATGGGGCAGCGCCTGACGTGTTTCTCACGAGGGCGCCAACACCTGCACCAATTTTGTGGTGGCGCCGCATGTGCTCCGCACGCCGGCGCCAATGTGCAAAACATAGAAACACTTTCTGAATAAGAATTAAATTCTTATATGGTACCGCATGTGCTCATCACGCGGACGCCAATATGCAAAGCACAGGAGTACCCTTCATAAGAATTAAACTTTTAAGTGGCGCCCACGTGCACAACACGTGAGCGTTAGTGCCCACGTGCACAACACGTGAGCACCAGCATCTAAGTCAAGATCAATAGAATTAAATTCCACATGAGAATTTGGGATTCTCTCTATTAAACAGAGCCGTTGGATCAAAAATCCAATGAAAATGATAAATCATCAAAATATAGAATTAAATTCTATTAGGAGAAAATATCTCCCAAATCTTTCTAAATAAAAAAGATACTCTCGGTTAGATCAATGATCAAATAATAGAATACAATTCTATTTTGAGAATATATTCACTCAATCTTTCTAAACAAAAAAAAACTGCTCTCTGTAAAACAGAAAACCCTTGGATTAAAAATCTAATGGTGATTAAAAATCACCATTTTATAGAATAAATTCTGTATATGGGAAAATATTTCCCCAATCTTGTTAAAAACATGATAACATATTCTGTAAAACAGAGAACTCTTGGATTAAAAATCCAATAGTGATTAAAAATCACCATTTTACAGAATAAATTCTGTATATGGGAAAATATTTCCCCAATCTTGTTAAAAACAAGAAAACATATTCTATAAAACAGAAACTCTTGGATCAAAAATCCAACGGTGGGTAAAATTTCCCAACTCAATTTTGAGACCAAATAAATCAATTGGAATCTCTCGATGAGAGATTTTTTCAAAACCAATTAACAATTTGCCTCCACTATATAAAAGACCCGAGACTTCAAGTCTCAAGAGGAGGAACCCCCATAAGCTTCTGGCAAAAAAATACAGAAAGTTTTCAAAACAACAGAGAATTTAATTCTCAAAAAGGAAGACTTCCCTTTAAAAAAAACCTAGGTAAAGAAGACACGGAGATCAAAATATCTCTTTTACCTATTTTAAGAGTTTAACCATTCTCAAAAAACTTAGTTCTTTCTCTGGATCAGAGATCCACAAGACAAGTCTCCCACAAGTTGAGAATTTAATTCTCATCGGAAAGATCGTGTTTTTAAGAATCAAAAATTCAGAAAAGAATTAGGTTCAAAAGAAAAAGAAAAAGAAAAAGAACCTATAAAAGAACTTAGTTCTTTAAAAAAAAACCTGATCTCAGATCTTCAAAAACGAAGATCTTGGTGATCATTAATGGTCAAAATGCCATTAACAAAGATTTAATCTCTAAAAAAGGAAAAAAGACTAGCGCCTCATGTGTTTCCCACGTGGGCGCCCTTTTAACAACGCCTCATATGAAAAACACGCGGACGCCCAAAGCAGAAGGCCAGCGCCTTATGTGAAACACACGTGGGCGTTGAATAAAAGTGCTTAGCACTCCATATATAATCAAAACGGCTAAGTTCTTAGCACAGATTGGGCAGCGCCCAGCACCTCACGTGCTCCTCACGTAGGCGCCACAGAAAAAGTGCTTTGCACTTCATATACAGCCAAAATGGCTGAGTGCTTAGCATCGATTGGACAACACCCAGCGCCGCACGTGGACGCCATATAAAAAGTGCTTAGCACTTTATATACAGCCGAAATGGCTGAGTGCTTAGCAATGATTGGGCATCGCCCATAATTGAATGCTTCACATGATATCTATGTGAGAGTCAGGACATCAAATAAATGCTTAGCACTCTTGTATAAAAAAAAGGGGCTGAACAAACAGAGCCTAAATAAGTGCTTAGCACTTCTGAACAGAACAAAAGAAGACTGAGTAAGCCCAAATAGATTAAGTCTCTCTTGCAACTGAGCCTAAATGTTTTAGATCTTAATAAATTTAATGATCCTCAAAAATATTGCTAAGTTGATCTTAGTCTCAAACAGGACTAGTGTATCCTTAGTTTAAAATAGATTGAGCCCAAATGCTCATACATTTAAATTGATCTTAATCCCAAACTAGATTAACGGTCCTTAAATAAAACAAGATATTTTTGAACCAAAGGAATACATAACCTAAGTTCAAAACCCCGTCAAGCAAATCCTTGACCCAAGCCCAAATATAAAATATACGGATTTGGACTGATCTGCACCCTACGGGCGACGACATAAACTAGTCTCCGTATACAATTCACGGGCAACCAAAATAAACAAAAATACACATGATATGAAGTGAACCGCTGGAGCAGGAGAAAATGGTTATCGCAGCGCGATAGCGTAATTAACTGCAGGGGCTTGCGCCTGCAGGGAAGAGCGTCCCCACAATCAAAAATACCTCACAAATGGGGAATCTGATAAAGTCTGCTACAACGGTCGCATCTGTCCAAACCTTCGATATATGGTATCATAAATCAACTTGGTATTTTCGGAGAGGTGGATGACGAAGTCCAAATAGCGTTTGCCCCCAAATTCAGGCCGGACGTCCCAACGTCTCGACCACTGTCTTTCGGCGGTGAACAATGTTCAGCCTTCACTTGCGGACACACCAAACACTTGGCTACGCTTCTAGCTATTTCACGCTTCATTCCATACCACCAGTAGTGTTGCCGTATGTCCTTATACATCTTTGTACCACCGGGGTATACCGAATACGGAGAGCTGTGAGCTTCTTTCATCAATTCTTTTCGAACAGAGCCGACCGATACACATAAAAGGCTTCCATATCGCAAGGATCCATTTTCTTAGATAATGAAATCAGTTCGTAGTCACTTTTTAGTTGTTCTCGGATCTTTTATAGCTTAGCATCATTTGCTTGAGCTGTCCTGATCTGATTGAAAAGAGTGGACTGAACTTGTAAGTTCATAAAAAATAAAGCGTTATCTGGCACAACTATTTCAATCTCCAATCCATGCAGTTCTTGCCGTTGTCTCCACTGAACGGTGAGCTTCATTGCTAATGGCTGGCAACTAAGTGTATCAGGAACTACATTCACCTTTTCAGGATGATACCGTAGGTTGATGTCGAAATCCGCCATGAGTTCTAGCTATCTTCTCTACCGCATGTTGAGTTCCTTTTGTGTAAATATATATTTAAGACTTTTGTGCTCAGTGTATATATCCACTCGTTCTCTCAAAAGATAGTGGCGCCAAATCTTAAGTGCGAAAATGACGGCCGCCAATTCCAGATCATGTGTTGGATGGTTGCGCTCATGAATCTTTAGTTGTCTTGATACAAAAGCAACAAACTTTCCATACTGGTGTAGAACACATCCTAATCCTTACAATTTTTGTATGATGAATTTATTTATTAATTTAAGTACTTTAATCGAACTTGTAAAATAATAATGACGTAACAATTTAATTATGTGCATTACACTTGTAAAATAATAATGACGTGGCATTTAATTACGTATATTGCACATAAAACAATGATATTTTTTGTTTGATTTTTCTGAATAAATAAAAAGCCACTGTAGGGTGTTTTTCGTCACCCCATTGAGATGGGAATACGCGTGCGCTTGTCAGGCGTACTACAGATTCCCCCTGCCTAGGATAGACCGAGGTTTATTGATTGTGGGGATCCGAATCTCCGGCAGCCGCGGACTAAACTGCCGTTAATTACCCCTCGCCGTTGAAGCTAGGGAACCTCCGATTGACGGGTTAAGCTGGTTATGCGAACTCAATGTGCAGTGTGCGTGTGATGTGTTTTGAAAGGGGGGTTTTGGATATGTCGGGAGCCACGCAGAGTTTTTACGGGGGGCCCGCTACCCGGATAGCGGGCTGGGGGTCAAGGGGGCTAGCAGGCCCCTTGCGGGGTGCGGTGCAGCGCCCCGTTAAAATTTTTTTTCTAACAGGGACAGTGTCGTGGAGTATGTGCGTGTGTACATATGTATACATATGTATATGTATGTGTGTGTGTGTATGGATATATATAAAAAAAAGAGGAGGAAAGGGCATCCAAGGGATGCGTGGGGCCAGCACCTGGAGCGCTGTGCGCTTAGGCGCAAGCGCGCCACGTGTCGGCACGTGGGTGCTTTACGCTCGAGCGCTGGGTGCTGGAGCGCAAGCGCGCCACGTGTCGGCACGTGGACGCTTTGCGCTCGAGTGCCGGGCGCCTGAGCGCAAGCACGCCACGTGTCGGCACGTGGACGCTTTGCGCTTGAGCGCAGGGCGCTGGCGAGAAAAAGGGACTTTTAGTCCCAGGAATAGGATTTAGAGTGGAGTTAAACTCCTAAAAATGCTTTGGTTGAGAAAATGGGTTCTTCTTCTTCCTCCTCTGTTGGCTGGATCTTGAAGATCAAGAGATGTGAGATCTCAAAATCTCTCCTTTTTGGGATCTAAAGACAGATCCAAGTTCCCCTTTGTGGGTTTGGTGGTGAAAAACTGTTTTGTTTTTGAAAAGGAAGAGTAAAACTCTTGATTTAATTCAGAAGAAAGAAGAAAGTTTGAGATCTTCAAAAAAGGGAAAGAAATACAAACCCTGGGTTTTTGAGAGAATGAAAGTATTCTTTCTTTATTCATCATCATTTTGCCTTATATAGGCTTACATATTTACATATAGCCCCTTGGACTTTGCAAAAATGGCATTTTGCCCATCACATGGCTCATGTGCCATTTCTTTTTGCACATAAACCATGGGTTTACAAAAAATTGGCTTTATGCCCATTTTGCATGCATTCATGCACAAAAATTACATCAAAATTATTTGTTACATGATTTTTTTATTTTGGTATGGCGGAAGGCCGGACGCTTCGTGTTCGGGCTCGACCTGGGCATTGGCCCACTTGCTTGGGCTTGGACCCACCTGGCTTGGGGTTGACCTTGACTTTGACTTGGTCAACCGGGATGCAAATTTTGACTTCAACAGCCACGTTAACAATCAATTTCAAAATTAGATGACCCTCTTCCTATTGCCCTATAACAGTAGAGATAAGATATTATTTTGTTATTAAAACTATCATTGTCTTTAAAACTAATCAAATTGTTTTGTAAGAAAGTTTTTCACGTTCAAAATATGCAATTTATAATTTTAATATGGAAATTTAATTATTTTTAAAAAATATTTAAACAAAATTTTACATTGGTTAGGTTTACAGATCCTGCAGCAACTCATCATGTTTCTATTTCATTATAATAATTTTAAAGATTTCAACCCTTTAAGTGGATCAATCTCAAATTTTTGTACTGTTTTTTATGGTTGTTAATCTAATGTATATACATAACATTTGATACAAAACTTATATAGGCATAGGTGGATTGCACTTGCTATATACTAAGAGAAATAGATACATTCTTAAAATCTAGTGTTTTCTTTTTTTACCTTTTTGTGGGTGACCAAAAGGAAGGCAAATACTCGTGGCATTTCGTTAAATAGAAGGTTTCAACGAAGCCAGCACAAAGCTAAAGCGGTAAGTGAAGTGTAACGGAGTAAACACCGAAAAATATTTTGCCGTTTCGACCGGTTCCTTTCCTTTTCTTTATTTTACCCTTAGCATTTTGGACACGTACGAATGCACATAATTAAATTAATATGGAATGTAAAACGAGATTTTAAATATTTTCCTTACTAATCTATTTTATCTATAAGCTCTGAAAAGATTTGAAAATTCTGTTTCTTAATAACCTTGTATAAAAGCTATGAGAAATTTTTCGCCGCACCTTCGATCAACCCGAGAAATAAATTAACAATTCGATTCCAAGAACCCTAGTTGCATTATTATAGTAGAGATTTCAAAAAAAGAGTTGCCACTTTTTTTTTTGTTGCAAAGAAGCTTATTAAGACCTAACAACGCTCACTACGCACCAATTGTATTAAGACGCCGGAAGTGTCATCTCTATCTCTATTATTATAATGCTAAAAGGAGTAGGTTTCAAAATTGAAAATCCAAATTCAACGACCTCACTATAAATTTTTCAATTTTTTTTCTAGCGAAAAAAGATAAAAAGAAGATTTTGCCAACTAATCCTTCTCTCTCTCGACTAACTAATACTGGTATCCATTCCAATAACAACTCCATAAATCTATGTCAATAACCAGCGTGCGAAATACTAGTCTCGTTAAACAGGAGACAACGACCCCAACATTTGCTAGAGAGTTTAATCAAGGTTAGTGGGCCTAGTACGGTAAAAGTTCAAAATCAAGGATAGCAGGCCTAGTGGGCCGTTTTAGGGAGGACAGCGAATCTAATCCCAAATCGAAATGCAGAGCACCTACAGAGTCTCTTCCCCGCTGGAAGAAGACAAGAACTCGAGCCCAAAACAAAAACAACGAACTCTCAGAGCCATTTCATCAAACACCATCGATGACGTCTCTTTCGTTTCGCCCCACGGCCAAAACCCTACCAAAAACCCTAGCAAAACCCTCGCTCTTCTCTCAATTCTCTCGCCCCTTTCGTCTCTTGATGCCCAAACCCCCTCCCTCTTGTTCGATCTCATCAGCTCTCTCGTCGCAAACCCTCGATCTCAAAGGCCGCCATCGAGATGAGATATTTGAATTAGCTAAAGAATCTCTATCTAATTGTTTGTCTGAAACTCATCTTGATGCTACGGTGCCTGGGCTCAAGTCGATTGCCAAGGGGAAGGTACTTCTCTACTAATTGGTTGGTTTTTGAGAATTTTTTTAAAAGGAAAAAATTGTAAATTTTTTTGGGACTTTGTAGGTGAGGGATATTTATGAAGGGAAGGATCATTTGGTTTTGGTGACTACTGATCGGCAGAGCGCATTTGATCGTGTTCTTGCTTCGATTCCGTTCAAAGGACAGGTTTGTGCTCATATATTTCTCCTCATCACTGAATTATGGCTTGTATTAATTTTTTTCTCTAGAAATTGTGACGTTGTTCAATCAAAGGTATCAGCTTTTGAAAGTTTTAGGCCCTGTTTGGGAATGGAGTTAAGTTTAGATAGCCAGAACTCCAAAATCCTAATTATGCCATGTTTGGCATGAATTTCGGAGTTTAGAAAAGTTCTGTTATCTAGACTCCAAAGTTGATCATGCTTTACTAAACTCCAATCCAACCTAAGTTTTTAGCCCTAAGTGGAGGTAGGTAGATGCAAATTGTGGTTTGCAAGCTCCAAACTCCAAAAATGGAGTTTACAAAACTTTGATCAGATTGGAGTTGAGATAACTCCAGTTATCTCAACTTTTGAGCCGAGATAATTGCAGTTATCTCAACTCCAAAATGATTACCAAACAAGGTAAAGTTAGGATTTTGGAGTTTAGTTTTGCTAGCTTTATGAAACTACAGCTTCGAAAACTTAACTCCATTCCCAAACAGGTCCTTCTAGACTCATGAAAGAAAGCACCCGTTTTGGAGTTTAGATAACTCTACAGCAACATTTTGGAGTTTAGGAAACTCCAAAGCCAAACACCGATCAAAGTTGAGTTTTAAAAATAGATGTAGGGCTTTGCAAACTAGAGTTTGCATAGACTATACCTCTACTTAAATAAACTTCAGTTTTCTTGACTCCATACCAAAACAAGATGTTAAAGTTTTTCTTTTTACTGTGATAACAGTTTGCTATTCTTTAGCTTATTATAGTGCTAAAATTTGTGAATTTTTCATGTGGGTGAAACTTTGCCCTTCTAAAGAAAACGTCTTTTGAAAATTTACTGCTAGGTTATTCTCGTTTAAAAAAAATAAATTAAATTCCGAAGGTATTTTCATGCATGAGCTATAAATCGCAATCCCCTCCCCCTCGTGTAAAGAAGGATCAAATGTTCAGCTTTGCCTTGTCAAGTTTTCATAAGTTTTGCCAAAGAATTCAAACCACTGCTGGCAAATGCATACGTCCATTGCTCTATACCATAACCAGTGCATCTAGTGCTTTAAGCATTTATGGAATTCATCATGTATACAGGGGAGATTTGAGAAGTATAAATAGCTAAAAAAGAAGTTAAAAGGGTTGTTCAGGGAGCTAAAGCTAAGGTCTATAAGGAGGTGCACGAGAAGTTGGACACTAAGGAGGCTGAAAAATGATATATATAGGATTGCTCGGATACGAGAAAGAAAGACCTGAGAGTTATGTACGGTGAAATATGTCAAAAATGAAGATCAAAAGGTTTTAGTTCGAGATGGGGATATCAAGAAAAAGTGGAGAGATTATTTTGACAAATTGTTTAATTTGAGCTTTACTAAAGATTGTATGGATTTGTCATTCAATCTCAAGATATAAATCATGATTTCATGCATAGAATAAGAATGCCTGAAATTAAAGAGTTTTTGAAGAGAATGAAATCAAGAAAAGCGGCTGGTCCAGACGGAATTCTTATCGAGATTTGGAGATATTTAGGAGAGAGAGGCGTTAGATGGCCGACAGACCTATTTGATAAGATTTGGTAGAACAAAAAGATACTAAATGAGTGGAGGAAAAGTAGCATTGTACCTATCTACGAGAATAAGGATGACATTCAAACTTTCTCAGACTACCGTAAAATAAAACTTATGTGTCACACCATGAAGCTTTGGAAAAGTGATTGAACATAGACTAAGAAAAGATGTTATGATAACAGAGAAGCAGTTTGGATTTATACCTGGACGATCGACGACAAAAGCTATTCATTTGTTTCTTCAACTTGTCGAGCGTTTTCGAGAGAGGAGAAAAGATTTGTATATGACATTGACTTGGAAGATACCTAGAGAGGTATTATGGAGACAATGATGAAGAAGAGAGTCCCAGTCAAGTACCTTGACATAATCAAGGACATGTACGATAGATTAGTGACAAATATCAGAACTTACGATGAGTGATTTTTCGATTACAATTGGCTTGCATCAAGGATCAACATTAAGTCCATTATTGTTTACCATCGTAATGGATGATCTTACTAGAACTATCCAGGATGAGGTACATTGGTGTATGTTATTCGCTGATGATATTGTTCTGGTAAATGACACGAAAGCAAGGGTTAATGCCAAATTGGAGTTATGGAGGCAAACGTTGGAATCTCATGGGTTCGGATTGAGCGGGTCCAAGTCAGCATATATGCAATGTAAATTTAGTAAATAGAGAAGTCGAGACCACAATGGTATAATACTGGATGGACGAAAGATATCACCGAGCGGTCAGTTTAGATATCTAGGTTCTATCATCCAAAAAGATGGGGAGATCGATAGCGATGTCAACCAAATGATCCAAGCTGGTTGGTTGAAATGGAGAGGTACAACCGGGATTTTGTGCGATCGTAACTTTCTGTTAAGCTTGAAAGGAAAGTTTTATCGGAGCGCTATTCGGCCTGTCTTATTATATGATACAAAATACTGGGCTCCTAAGAAGTATCATACACAGAAGATGCACGTAGCGGAGATATGCATACTTCGTTGGATGTGTGGTAACACTAGAAAATATAAGATGCAAAATGAGAATATTCGTGCGAAAGTTGGTGTGGTACTTGTGGAGGAGAAGATGCGGGAAAACCGACTAAGATGGTTTGGTCATGTACGGCGTAGACTTATGGAAGCACCGGTTTGACGGATGTATCTCTCAAAATAAGCAATGTCAAAAGGTTGTAAGGGAGACCAAAGAAAACGTGGTATGAAAAGATATGGTTGCCAAAGGCCTCAATGAAAGTATATTGTTCGATAGGAGTGAGTGGAGGCGGAGGATTTATGTGCTAGACCCAGTGTGATTCTCATGTTGGTTCGTGTAGCCTACCCCATATTCCTTGGATAAAAGACTCAGTTGCCCTTGTATCATGTATACAAGGGAATTGTAAATTTCTTCTTGTTCCCTTGTATAGTTTTAACACTTGATTTGTTGCATTCCATTTCTCTATCCTTACATTTTTTTTCTCAATATTATGCTAGCATTTAAATTCAGGACATGATTATTTTTGTTGCCCCTATCGATCAGCGAGGTATACATTGATACTAAGACTTCTGTACTTTGTTTGCAGGTTCTTAACGAGACAAGTTTATGGTGGTTCAATAAGACTGAACACATAACCCCAAATGCAGTGATTTGTGTTCCTGATAAAAATGTTACGATTGCTAAGAAATGTTCAGTTTTCCCTGTTGAATTTGTTGGTGAGTTATTACTAGTTTGCCCTAGTATGTTTCATATATTGCACTCTTATAAGAGTAGATGCAAACAATATATGACAGCAAAACCATGAATGAGAACCTGAGACTCAGTAGGAAATTTACTAGACTGAATTTATTACTCATCTCTAATGTCGATGTCCAAAACATATTTGTTGCTTGTGTACATTGCCTCAAGAATTAGAGTGCCAGACAAAATACTCATTTTCTTGTTGATGTCCCGATTAAGACAACCAACTTTCATGCATTGTATACACAAAGTTCCTTATTTTTTTCTCACCATTGTACAAATGCATCTCATATGAATGGAATAGCCTAGGAAACTTCTGGGTTTTATCAGGAAATATATATTGATACCTTGTTGTGTCTTGGCTCGATAGTGAGAATTCTGAATTATTGCATGGAGTTGTTAATCACTTCAGTAAAACTAATTTATCAAATTTTTTTGGTGAAGACACATTGCTTTGTAGACACATAATTTAAGATTTAACTGTCTTATTGTCTGTTTTGGGAATTATATGAATCCAAGATGAGGGGCCTCTTGGATATTTGGATGTGTTGGATAAAATGGACGCATCATGGATTTTGATATTCTATTTTCCTTTGTGTACTTAATATAAAGTTCATAAATTTAAAAAAGTTGTAGGGTTACATAGACAGAACACTTGGCTGTATGGATTGAAGGTATGGCTATTTACTAGGTGTTGTTTGATCTTGGAGGTTGTCTCCTAAGTTTTCAAATTGCTTGGGTCACTTTCTTATTTCTGGGGTAAATAATAATTTGGCAACACAACTGATGATTGGTTTCAACTATTCTTAAAGCATAAGATTGGTTAGATAAACTCTGGTTCCTCATTTTCTTTCTTTTTTCTTTCTTTCTTTCTTTCTTTTGTTTTTGGGTGGGGTGGGGGGTGGGGGAGGCTAAATAGTGACAATGTTAGGTTACAAGAAAATTATACAAGACCAACATTGTAAGAGGAAGTAAATAAATACATAAAGTTAAAGGGCTTTATGCTTGGGAAATTGCTCATTGACAATGTTATAGCACTGGAAGTGGATGAATTTTAGGTGACCTTTGCTCTTAAATTGATGATCCAGTCCAGCCTATGTCCTAGAATATGGTATTTAGTAAAGTTGGGTATACTTCTTGCTAATTTTACAAGAAGATATCATACCTAATATTTGCTGCAAAAATTTTCAGTCTTGGGTTGAAACTGCACTAGGTTGGAGGTGAATATTTAAGGTTTTACGATGTCTTTTGTCCATTGTTGCCCCTCTTTTACCTGCATCACTTGTTTATGAGTATGGCTTCTCATAGTTTGATTCCCATATAATAATGTTATAGTTGGATGCACATTGCAGTTAGAGGCTTTGTGACTGGCAGCACGGATACCTCACTATGGACAGTTTACAACAAGGGTTCAAGATGCTATTGTGGCAATGATCTTCCTGATGGTACCTCCTTCATATGCTACCTCACAGTTGTCACTTATTTTGTTGTATAATGCTTATGTGTTTCTCTCTATAAACTATAGGCATGATAAAGAATCAAAAACTATCTTCAAATATACTCACACCAACAACAAAAGCTGCGGATCATGATGTTCCGGTGTCTCCTGATGAGGTCAGTTGCAGTGCATCCTCCTAGATAATTTCTTAATTTCCTACGTTTGTCATTAACTCTTTGAATACTTCATGTTCATAAATCATTAGATAGTTTCAAACTCTTATGCAAATGGTTAACATCATATGAAATAAGACAAGATAAAGCTTCATCGGTTTTGCATTTTGAACCATTGCTTATAGATTACCAAATGCATCATATGAAATAAGACAAGATAAAGCTTCGTCGGTTTTGCATTTTGAACCGTTGCTTATAGATTACCAAATGTCTATATTCAGTCAAAACTCGTACTCTTTAAATTGGATGATACGACATGATTACTTCTTGTCAAGATTTAGATTATTTAAGGTTGTGGGGGCATTTATATATATTTTATCTATGAGTGTACACGGGCTTTGATATAAATGGGTTACAACAATAAGATTCAAGCCATGTTGAGGTATGACCCGTTTTATGTTTTATACCCATGTGTTTCTTTTGTTGTTTTCAATATGGGACTATCTTTAAAATCCTATCATTTGTTTTTTTTACTTTCAACACTTCCCCCCACGTGCAACCATCACTTTTTTCTTTGGTGTGGATGTCATGTGGAAAGTGCAACACTTAGTAGTATTGTCGATTCAAGTTTGGATCAAATCATTGGCTCTGATACCATGTCAAGATTTAGATTATATAAAGTTGTGGGGGGTGTTTATATATATTTTATCTATGAGTGTACACGAGCTTTTATATAAGTGGGTTACAACAATAAGACTCAAGCCTTGTTGAGACGTGACCCATTTTATGTTTGGTTTTTTGTTGTTTCCAATGTGGGACTATCTTTGAAGTCCCATCATTTGTTTTTTTTTATAACTTTTAACGCTTCTCTTTAATTTCCTATCTCATTGTTGGTTGATTACCCAAAATTATTCCTCCTTGATTAGTACTTATAAACATGGTCTGAAGCCTCAGCTGTTTCCGATCCGAGACAGCCGATTGCAATTCCAAAAATCCGAGTTCCGATATTGAGATTTTGAACCTTGGTATTGGATTCAACCGGTTATTCTGGTTTTAGAGTTATGTTTACTAATCGGTTTTTGGTTTATTCGACATCATTAATTTACTAATATGATGTCAAAAGGTTTATTAGTTCTCTATATAACATATTTAAAATACATTCTGACATCCTTAATTACTAAGGAATGTGTCAAATCGTGTTTGGTTTTTTTTTTTTTGATTAAAACTTTTTCCTAGTTTCTTAAAATTTCGTTTGGGTAATTTCGTTTACCCAAACGATATGAAATCCAATAGTATCCAGACTGAGATGGCCAATATTGCCGAGTGGCCTATCCCAATCTTAAAAATGATCGTCCAATAACGGTACCGATACTGGGACTTTAAACCAAGTTGGAACCTAGTGCTTCCAAACCATGTTAATAAGAACCACTTTACCCAAAAGGTTACGATAATATGTCATGGGATTCCGATATTACAACTCCTCCAAGATCATATCATGAACATTCACTGTTGTTAAAACCCCATATACCTTTTTGAAGGATCACCTTAGCAAAAGCAACCATGAGGCACTTTGCTTTTGCTTAAAACGGTATTGTAAAAAGCCTTTGAGCTCCTTTAGCGGCTTGAAGCAGGTTTTGATCCACTTATGTGGTTGAATTCCCGCTTAAACCCCTATTTTTAGCATGTAAATATAGGATGAAGAGCTTTTCCTGTTAAAAATTTGCAAATTATCATAGTAAACGATGGTACAGTTGAATCTTATTGTTGTCATTAACCTATAACACTATCTTTTTAGACCATATATTATGATATTCTTGTTTATTGTTGTCTTAAAATGATCCAGTATATTATTATTATTTCACAACACCTTTATAAAAATTATTAAAGAAAAACGTTTTTTTTTGTTTCTAAATGTTTTTATTTGTCTAATGCTAACATCATAGTTATTAATTATTAATTATAAAAGTCTTGGTGCTTTTTTTGCGTTGGAGCCATGCTAAGCCTAAGCCTTGCCCTTTTACTTTTCACAACATTGTGAGTGTCTTACAGTACTTTTTTTGAATGTTCTTGGAATAACCTTGTAAAGAGTTGATTTTGTTAAGTCACGGATGGAATCTTCCGTAGAGTGATTTTTTCTCTACTTGTACGAGCAATGGTGAATTTCATGCTACCAAAAAACCTTATTTGTACTTCCTTAGTTATTGATGGATTCATATCTCTTGACCTTTGTCTTTTTATTGTATATTCGTCTTCTAAAGGAATGCATGTTTTACCTCTTTGAGGAAAAAGATTATGCATCATTCCAATACTTTATGATGATTCCTCAAATGGTTTATCATCATGTATTCATGTGAGGCTTGATCACTGAAATCCTTTTGAACGCCACAAATTTAAACCTTGCTGTTGTCTTCTGATGTTTGAGATGATGTAAACTTCATTTTAGAGAGCATAGCTAGTTGCATGCAGACAAATTTAGCCTTGCAAAAAATCAGTGAAGCATCCTTACATGAATTGCGATGCTATATTTAGTTTGCAATGATTGTTTTATTCCTAGTTAGCTATCTGGTGTCTTGACCATGCATACAATCACTTCTAGAACATGTTGCAGTTACAGATGTGATTGCTTAATGTAACTTTTTCCCTGTCCCAGATATTTGAACTTGGTTTGATGACTAATGATGAGTATGCTGAAGTAAGCAGAAAAGCGTTGGACTTGTTTGCATATGGACAGGTGGGTAATTATTTTCTTCTTGGTTAGTATCCGATGTCATGCTTCTATGGTGTTTCACAGCTGTTCCTCTATACAACAGGGAATCAATGTTTGCCCCTTAATTAGTTTCTCAGATTCTTCTTCTTTTAGCTTTGCTTTCTATTGTATACATGAATAAAAACGGATGCAGGTACATGTGCTTATCAGCTATCTGTTGATATATCACGCAATATATTGTCATGTAACCAAGATTTTGGTTACTATTTATTTCATAGTTTCTTGTGTTAAAAAAATGTCTGATGTGACTGGCCTCTATCACGATTTGTTACTTGCAGCAAGTTGCTTTGGAGAATGGACTAATTTTGGTAGATACCAAATATGAATTTGGAAAGGATGTCGATGGTACCATAAGATTGATCGATGAGGTTTGATGTCTTTTATCTTGCAATGATATCACTATCTACTTTTGTTTGTATTGGTTCTGTCCTTTTCTATATAGTTTGCAATAACTTTATCTGCTATCAAGCATCATGTTCTAAAATTTTCATGTGTTGTTGATGTTAGCTACTTTTCATTTTACAGTTCGTGTTTGGGATCCCTCCTCCCCCCCCCCCCCCCCCCCCCCCGCCCCCAAAAAAAAAAATCTTTTCTAATTGAATCAAGGAACATGCTTTGTCATGGAATGCAGTTGATATCATGTGTCGCATTTGTCTTAAATGTTTAGACTCTACTAAGTAATCTGGAATCCTTTTCACTGCTTATTCATATCAATGCCATATTTCCGTACGTTGCTTATAGACACTTTTGGGCATGGTTGCAAGAATTGATAGTGAGGACCAATCCAAAACAAGGCTGAATAAACATGGGTTTTTGGTTAATGACTAATTGTTTTTTTATATTAAGTAACTATAAAGAGACCTTACATAATGAAACCAACCACCAATTTATACGTGGGGTCAAGAATGAAGACAAAGGACAAAATTATGGCCTTTGTTGCTTTGCTCTTGACAATTTTTTTTGTCTCCCTTTTTTTGTCTCCCTTCGAATCTCTCTTTCTAATGGCGGTGATACGGAAATCATAGATTTTGAGAGTGTATCATAGTTGATGTGGCAATTTAAATAGAGACAATCAATGTTTGTAGATTACTGAGAGGTTGGACTAATAACGTTCGTAAATGAGCTGCGGTCGTGCTGATTCAACCAGGCACGTCCATTTAGCAAATTCCAGTGACTATTTTATCCTTCTGGCAAGGGATGATAATTGGTTGTGTCTAGTGCTACTTTATTCAAATCACAAATCATAACTTTTGAATTTTTAATTTCAAATTAAAACCCCAATTGAGATGGGTTGAAACTGCTGGCCCTAAAGGAGGTAGCGAATTTTAAACTGAATATTGAAAATGGAACCTAGATGGAACTTGAAAGGTGAAATTTAATTACTGATCTTTCCAGACCCTAATTCCTTTTCTTTTCCCAGATCATTCATGTTTTATTGAAATTGAAAATGGAACCTAGATAGTTTGAAATTTTAGGGGAAAAGCCACTGAGATGAAATACATACAGAACAAGTCCTAAGGACAATGGCATGACAAATACTTAAAATAGTAGGATACAGGAGCATGCCTAACAAACCCAGGCATACACATAGACAGACATATAACACACCAAAACACCTAGTGATCATTGCCATATTGATTAGCAGTGAGTAGGATGCCTTTATTCAAATTAGAAACATAAAGACCTGTTGATTAAAAACTGCAGATTTAAATTTTGAAGTGAGAGTGAGCGGCTCAGGCATGGCATCTCTTAGGTTTACATGCTCAGTGGACCCCATTTTGATGAGTACAGGTTTAAATCATATCGATAATGGCAATGAACTTCATCTAATTGGTTCTTCATCATTCCTGTCCTACATTGATGCAATCTTCCTTGATAGAAAAGCCTTCCTCTCTCAGCTTCATTACGTTGTTAATTATCATCAATTGTTTATCATTATTCGAGGTATGTAATTAAGATGCCTGCTATCCGAGAGGATCCTTATTCCTTAGGATAACAAGTTTGACATATATAGGGAGAATAAAAAGACAGCATACACAAGTGGAGCCTGCAAAAAGGCCTTTTTTCAATTTACAAGAGTGAAATCGAAAGAGGCATACCAATGTTCATAGTTCACAAATATTTTTTTTCAAGTTTGGGGTTGTAGCTTGGATAGGGAATAAAATGAACAAAAAAGAAAAGACTTCAATATAATTTAATTAACAAAGAAGAAGACTTTAATATGGGAGGTTCAATTTAATTTTTGGTAACATGGGCATGCGGATATGAAGATAAAGTAACTAAAGCATTCATATGATTTAGTAAATGCAAGTAACTAGCAAGAGTTGTGATGAAGATAGCACTAAAGATACTCTTTTATGCTTACTCATTATTTTCTGTTCTATGTCTCTAGGTGCATACCCCTGATTCCAGCAGATACTGGATCGCTAGTTCTTACCAGAAGCGCTTCAATGCTGGTCTAGAGCCTGAAAATGTTGATAAGGTCTGTGATAATTGATTGATTTAATAATATAATATTTTATAAAGCATTTATAAATTCGGATCAAATAACATGATATGAGTTGAATGTGCGCTTTCTTGCTAACTAGTTACTTAGTACACTGGTATTTATCCAAATCTTCTATATTTATAGGAATTCTTGAGGCTCTGGTTCATGAATCACTGCAATCCATATGTAGATAAGGTACACATTCTTTTTCAACTTATATATTCATTCATCCGGATGTGATCTGTTGACGCTGTGGTTTGAACTTTAAGGTTCTTCCTGAGGCTCCTGATGAACTTGTTTGTGAACTTGCATGGCGGTATGTCGTCTTCCTTTTTTATTTTACAACACAATTTATTATTTTTTTTATTGTTGTTACTCACGTCTACTCTTTACAACAACAATTGAGCCTTTTATCCCAAGCATATGGGGTAGGCTACATGAACCAACATACGAATCATGCTGGGTCCAGCACATGAATCCTCCGCCTCCACTCACTCCTATCGAACAATATACTTTCATTGAGGCCTTTGATAAGCATATCTTTTCGTATCACCACCATTCATGTTTTCTTCGGTCTCCCTTTCGTCTTTTTGACATTGCCTATATCGAGAGTATCCATTCGTCGAACCGGGACTTTCATATGTCTGCATCGTACATGACCAAACTATCGTAGTCGGATTTCCCGCATCTTCTCCTCCACAGGTGCTACACCAACTTTTGCACGAATATCCTCATTTCGCACCTTATCTTTTCTAGTTTTACCACATATCCAACGAAGCATGCATATCTCCGCTATGTGTATCTTTTGTGTATGATATTTTTTAGGAGCCCAGCATTCTGTACCATATAATAAGGCAGGCCGAATAGCGCTCCGATAAAACTTTCCTCTCACCCTTAACGGAAAGTTACGATTGCACAGAATCTCTGTTGCACTCCTCTATTTCAACCAACCAGTTTGGATCTTTTGATTAACACCGTTGTCGATCTTCCTATCCTTTTGGATGATGGAACCTAGATATCTAAACTGATTACTCAGTGATATCTATTGCCCTTCCAGTGTTATACCAATGTGGTCTCGACTTCTCTGTTTGCTAAATTTGCAATGCATGTATGCTGTCTTGGACCTGCTCAATCTGAACCCCTGAAATTCCAACATTTGCCTCCATAATTCCAATTTGGTATTAACCCCTCCTTTCGTCTCATTTACTAGAACAATATCGTCAGCGAATAACATACACCAAGGTATCTCATCTTGGATAGTTTTAATAAGCCCATCCATCACAATGGTAAACAGGAATAGACTTAATGCAGATCCTTGATATAAACCATTTGTAATTGGAAAATCACTCGTTAGGCCGCCGCAAGTTCTGATATCTACCACTACTCCATCATGCATGTCCTTGATTATGTCAATGTACTTGACGGGAACCCCCATTCTCCATCATTGTCTCATAATATCTCTCTAGATACCTTGTCGTACGGTTTCTCTAAATCGATAAATGCCATATGCAAATCTCTTCTCCTCTCTCAAAAACGCTCGATAAGTTGACGAAGCAAATGAATAGCCTCTGTCGTCGATCGTGCACGTATGAACCCAAACTGGTTCTCTTTTATCTTAACATCCTTTCTTAGCCTGTGTTCAATCACTCTCTCCCAAATCTTCATGGTGTGACATAAATTTTATTCCATGGTATTTTGAGCAATTTTGAATGTCACCCTTGTTTTTGTAGATGGGTACAATGATACTTTTTCTCCACTCATTTGGCATCTTTTTAATCTGCCAAATCTTATTAAACAGATCTGTCAACTATTTAACGTCTATTTCTCCTAAACATCTCCAAATCTCGATAGAAATCACGTCTGGACCAACCGCTTTTCTTGATCGCGTTCTCTTCAAAACCTCTTTAATCTTAGATATTCTTATTTTACGCATGAAATCAGGGTTTATATCTTGAGATTGAATGACAAATCCATCCAAATTCTTAGTAAAACTCTTATTGAACAATTTGTCAAAATAATCTTCACCTTTCTTTGATTTCCTCATCTCGAACTAAAACCTTTTGATCTTCATCTTTGACACACTTCACCGCACATAAGTCTCTGGTCTTCTTTTCCCGCATCCGAGCAATCCAGTATATATCATTTTCAGCCATCTTAGTGTCCAACTTCTCGTACACCTCCTTATAAACCTTAATTTTAGTTTCCCGAACAACTTTCTTAACTCCCTTTGAAACCATTTTATGCTTCTCAAATCTCTTTGCATCTCTAATTTTTTTTCAAATCTTTATAAGAATCTCTCTTGATTTTAATTGCAGTTTTTACTTTTTCGTTTCACCATGATATGTTCTTAGATGGTAGAGCACCACCTCTCCATCTTGATAGAACTAGCCATCTTGTTTTATATTCTGTCTGAATTATTTTCAGACTGCCAATTCGCCTCTTGAACTACACGATCTATAAAAGTCTTTTGGATACCTTCCTTCAATCGCCACCACTTAATTCTAGGCTCTACCTTACGTCTAATCTTCCTATGTCATCTTCTAAATCGAAAATTTAGAACTAAAAGTCTATATTGAGTGGTTACACTCACCTGACACTACCTTACAGTCGATACAACAAGCTCTATCAATTTTTCTCATCAAAAAAAGTCTATTTGACTTGCACTTGATCCGCCTCTAAAGGTAATAAGGTGACTCTTCTTTTCTAAACCAAGTGTTTGTTAAGATCAAGTTATAAAACAAGACAAAATTTAGAATCAAACTACCTGCTTCATTCTTTTATCCAAAACCAAAACCTCCATGGATAGCATTAAACCCACTACAACTAGTACTTACATGTTTATTAAGAACACCACCAATAAATAACTTCTCTTCACTGGGTATCTTTTGCACCATCTTGTCTAAATCCTTTCATAATAGACGCTTACTAGCGTCATCAAGACCTATCTGTGGTGTATAGGCACTAATAATATTAAGGATCATCCCATCTAGAATAAGCTTAACCAGTAAAATTCTATCACATTTTCTCCTAATCTCAACTACATTCTCAAACAACCGTCTATTTATGATTACGCCTATCCCATTACGATTTTTATCGCTATCCGTATACCAAATCCTATAACCCCAAGACTCTATGACTCAATCATTTTCACCTACCTACTTAGTTTCTTGCAAACAAATAATACCAACTCTCCTTCTAATCATCACCTCCACTAATTCTTTTAGTCTACCCGTAAGGGAACTTATGTTCCAAGAAACTAGACGGATTACCCCTGTTTATTTGTCACTACATCCGGGGTCTGATGTAGCGCGCCACTTCCGAACGACGACCTAGAAGTTCTTACAAACTTAACACTACACCCGGAATCCGAAATAGCGTGTCGCTGAGTAGGAGACACCTCAACGATATTCTTATTATGGTTCATGTCATAAAATGTGACAAAGTTTTACGTTGGCTGTCACAAGCCTACCACAACCCTCATCCTTTCTCATCCAGACTTGGGACCGGCAACGGTGGGTTTTCACGTCTACTCTTTGGTTCTTTATTTTAATATATTGGCCATCACCATGTAAAAATTAATTAATGTGCATAAATCATATACAGAATGTTGAACTTGGCTGAATAAAGTAGTGGATGCACACAAATACCAATACATATATTTTCGACAATTAATGACACACATTTCTCACCAGTTTGTACCTTTGAGATACCGACGTTTCAAAAATTTGAAGTGATGCATAAAACGAGTACTTCACCTGCAATTTGGATTCCCTACATGGGTTCTCTGAATCTCCTTTGATCATCCATTTTTCTCTTGGATAAATCCCAACTGCACGACAATGACGGATGATAGAGAGAAATCTTGGATGATTTTTTGAGTGGAGCCATGTAGAAAGTACTGCACAGTTGGGAGTTAGTTATAGATGACAAAAAAGAAAGGGATATGAGAATCTAATTCCCTTTACGCGATCTCATAATATTTCATGACAATTGGATAATGAGCAGCGTAGTATAACATTTCTATAAATCTGATTTTTGCGATATTATGTATGACAGGTATATTTTCCTTTTCGAAACAATCACAAATTCAAAGTTTGAAATACCAAGCATGGAGGTAAATTCAACTACAAACTTAAATCATTTGGTGATATTGCTGATATAGCTACCTAAATATTGTATCATTTTACAGGAGCCAATACATGATCGTATATCAAGAAATGTTTCAGAGGCCTTATCAAGCTTTTAATCAACGGTTGATCATACATCAAGAGTTTTTATTGCACCCGGCGGATCAAAAGGCGGAATTTTTAAAACCCTGATGGGTCATATTTACCCTCACAGCTCAAATCTCTTATTTATAGAATAAGATTATGTTTTCATAGAGCTCTTAATTCTGTAAGCTATGTATCAATCTCTGCTGTGACTATTTATTTTAAATGTCTTCATTATAGAATAAGTTTGGGGAAAACATATGATATGGGTGAAAAAGTTCACTGTTTACTGAGCTGAGCTACAATGAAAGACTTGGGTCTATTCATTTCTGTGTATTGTCCATAATGTTGGTGAGTGTACTTTTGGGGAAAACTAGACATGTTCTTATTTGAATATCTTAAAGGGTTGTTTGGAATGAAGGGATCGATATATAAACTTTATCCCTGGATTTTCTTTTGTTACAGGTGAGTCATGTTTATGATGGATTTTGTGGAGAATTGGAATATTCTCTACTGTTTTAATGCATGCAAAAAGAACGGGCATGTTGCGCTTCCCATTTCAATGAAGAGGGAGTTTGAAAGAGATAATTTTTTTGTAATTCTTATATAATCCACGTCAGCAAAGATTTTCAAAATTAAATATTGAACAGACTAAAAAATATGAGATTAATGGAGCTGAGCTTAGCTAAATTGATTGTCCAAGATATGTAAAAGGAGGAAGAGGTCCTTATCCAACTAAAAAATATATAATTTAAAAACAATGAAGCCCATCCACTTTACTTTTCCAGCTCCATTTATCTCAAAAAATAAGGATTGAGTAAGTAACTATCCCAGCTCTTTAGAAAAATGATTCAAATAAAAAATAGGTATTGCAGCAATAACAATTATAATCTTGCCTATATATACCGTACAGTAATTTTTATGTATTCGCAGGCACGTGCAAAAAAATAGCAAGTTAGAAAGTATAATGGTGTGCAATGACGTATATTATCACAGAAAAAGTTTTACCAATATTTAACTAAATTAACTTTTCTCGATTAAAATTTTCGTTTGATCTGATTTGGAGATAAATAATTATTTAGGTTTTTCTTGCAACTCGGAACATATTAAAAAATAATAATTTCAATTACTCATATGTTCTTCGCAGTTGAAAAACGGGCTAAAATATGTTTAAAAAAGAATAAAAGAAATTAAAAAGTCAACAAAATCACTACTTAGTCTCGTCCCTGTCCGTGTCAACTGTGCCAATTCTTTCCATCATACAACTGCTTTATGCACAAGAAATAAGTTTGAATTCTTTAGTCAAATTATAATCACGCATGAACCTTCCATGATCTAATCAAAAAACAAATAAAAATCCACACCTATTCTCTATATAAAATCATCATCTCCTCTACTTAATTAATTACCTCAATTACACGAATAATAATCCAATCCTCAACAAAATGGCTGCAGACAAAGTGAAAGTTTTTGGCATGTGGGCAAGCCCTTTTGCACTAAGGGTAGAGTGGGCTCTCAAGCTCAAGGGAGTTGAGTATGAGTACATTAATGAAGACTTGCCTCACAACAAGAGCAAAGAGCTGCTTCATTACAATCCCATCACTAAGAAGATCCCCGTGCTCGTGCACGGAGAAAAGGCGGTGGCCGAATCTTTGGTGATCGTGGAATACGTCGACGAGGCTTGGAATGACGGGTATGGTATCATGCCCGAGGATCCCTACGAGCGGGCGCAGGCTCGATTCTGGGCTAAGTTTGCAGAAGACGAGGTAGTTTATATAATTTCGAAAACTAAAAGTTATTTTCAAATAAATAATCTATACGTCATATGCCTTGCCGTCGTTTAATACATCTTGGACTCCTTTCGCTTTCTTTTGTTCCAGTGCTTTCCTGCGATTTTCGACGTATACTTCAAAACCGGGGAAGAGCTGCAAAAAGCGGTCGTAAATGCTCAAGAGAGCTTAAAAACTCTGGAGCAGGCTCTCAATGGGAAGAAATTCTTCGGAGGCGAAAAAATCGGATATGTGGACATTGCAGTTGGTTGGATGCCTTATTGGCTACGAATGACCGAGGATATCGCCGGAGTTAGCGTCGTGAACAGCGAGAGCTTGCCGTTGATGAATGGTTGGTTCGATGAGTTCTTGGATGTGGATGTGGTCAAGACGAGCTTGCCTCCTAAGGAGAAGATGTATGAGATCAATAGGGCTCGTAGACAACAACTTATTTCAGGAGAACTCAGCTATAAAATTAAGTGATACATGACTTGGTTGCAATTAGTGTGTTGAAAACATTTGAGATTAGTATCTTTGATGTGCTAATTAAGAAAATAAGAGGGGCTTATTTTATGTTTGTGAAAAATATAAGTATATATGAATTTCTGCTTTTGATTTGAATAAATAAAGATCAAGATTCTGCATTAGCTATTATTAGATATATAAGAGATGTTCCTCTTACGATGTCCTCTTACGATGTTTGTTATGGGAATTTCCACTCACCATTTTGGTAATGATGTGCATTGAACTTGTGAGCTACCAATCAAAAAAAAGCATAACCAGTTAAATCTCCTTAAAAAATCTTTTATGTTGAGAATTTTCTTTTCTTTTTCTTTTTCTTTTTCTTTTTCTTCTTTTTTCCAGGGAAAGAAAGGACCAATTATTCCACATGTTCTCGATCCAATGAATAGTCAAGAACTAGATATAGAAATTCCTCATAAAATCTATCAAAGTACTGAACATCAATCGGCTATCAAAAAACCGGTCCAACATATTCGGATATGGTAATGCTCATATGCGCTCTTTATCCATTATGGATGCACCTCAAACTCCAAAGCCAAAGGCTTAGAAATGGAATCAACTATCACCTTAGGCAACACCTGCCTCTTATCTGTATCCTCTCAAGTCTCAAACATTGGAGGGTTCAGTAATCTACCATGCATTCACTTTCTCTGTCAATTAGCTCTCCTGTTCGAAGCATTAAACAAGGTTTTTGCTATATATCACCTCCAAAATTGACCAATTTCAAAAATTAATTAAATTAAATTTCCCATTTTCCATATATCACCTCCCAAAACAAAATTTATAAGTTATCCAAATATGTCCTGTGGGTTAATGTTTGGATGGAATATTCTCTAATCATGAGAAGGTTTTATTTTATATACGCACCACTAAAATTCTCATATTTTTAAAATCAACCATCAAAAAACAGTATTTTAAAAATAACCACCAAAATCTTTAACCTAACTAAATACAACCAACTAGACGATTTGAGTGTTAACGCTGTTTCGTTTAACCGTTAAGGGAGGCAAAATGATTGTTTTGCCCCTCCAACGGCTATATCTTCTCTTTTAAAACAAACGAATAGAGAAAATTAGTGAAAATTAAACCCTCCCCATCATCCATCTTATACGCAAATAAGAAAAATTAGACTAAACTCATTATAAATTAGAGAAATAGAAAAAATTATACCCAACATCTCCCTAATTTTTCCCGTAAAATTTGGGATCCTAGAGCATCTGCTACAATCAACCACACTTAGATCAAAAGATAAAGCAAAGAAAATGGATTCATCAATGTTGTTTATGCACTCCACAATCTCCAGCTTCACAACCATCTCATCCCACATCCTCCCTTCTCTCTTGCTCTCCACTCCTTCCTCTCCCAGTAACACTCTCCACTCCTCTGCCCTCTTCTTTGTCGTTGCCTTTTTAATTCATCGAGAGGAGAGCGCAAGAAGACATTTCGGTAGGTATCTTTTAGGGTTTTGGTTGGATGAACTTGGAATTTATAAGGCAGAGGGGAATATTTAGGACAATTAGTCACTTAATTTAAGCATGGTTAATGTTGAATCATGGTTACACTAACAGAAGGGTGTATTTAGTTTACGGTAAGGTTTTAGTGTTTGTTTTTAAAAATACCGTTTGTTTTTTATAGTTGTTTTTAAAATATAAGATTTTTAGTGGTTGTAAATGAAAAAAAAAATCCCTTAGGACTACTTAATCATCATTCAGTGTCTTTGCATCTTCAACCTCAATTAGGACTATTTATCATGCTATGATTCCATCGTATTAAATTGAACTGAACGATTTTATCTAAATTCGATGTTTGTGAAAAGAAGAGCAAGGTTAGCGATGACGAGAGGGATAAAGTACAGCTTTAACTTTGTAAGACGATTTAGAGTTTTGGAGAGGGCCGTTGTCTAGAAAAAGTGATATGAGAAGTAGGAAGCTTGAGAGAGGAGAACGAGATGGCTATGAGCTTAACCAGAGTTTTCAACATAAACCTGCAATTCTTGTTAAACTAATCCAACGGGGTGAAATTTTGATAGTAAAGACTAAAAGAGGATGATATATGGAATATTTTAGTTTTGGGAATGATTTTCAGAAATACCTAAGTTTTAACGAGATATATATAAAAAGCCCTTGAAAATAAATATGCTCAATTTTTTATTTTTATTTTTATTTTTATTTTTTCTACGGCAGTAAGCATTTGGATAAAAAGGTGTGGACACTGGATACGTTGGAAATTGCTCCACATATTCGGTCGAAAAATCCTCCTTGTCACTGAAAATGGAGGGACCGTCCAGCTAGTAAAAGAATATCTTTGCCACTCAAGCTAAAAGACCATTTGGCGCATGCTCAATTTTTTTTTGACTGTTGAATCTTTTATATGTCAAATTGCAACCACCCACCACAGCAAACAATTTGAACAAGTCTATGTAAGGAAATTAAAAAGAGTTGCAGTTTAAACCTTCTTATTTCTACTAGAAATTACTCTTTTTTATAAAAAATCTGGTTGAAAAATCTTGATAGTATCAAATCAACCCAAACATTTCTACAAGCCCACAAGACCCATGCTGGTCAACTCTTTTGGCCCAACCCGGACACGCAACAATGACATTCTCAAACATTAACCAAAGGAGAATAGGAGAAATTCAACTCAACGAGCATTACTCTCCTCTCATTTAGTCTACATAGACTCTCAACATCAAATCCTTTGCATCTTCTTTCTCCATTCAAACACCCCTCCATCTATAAATACCAACATATATCATTAAAATCTTCAAGAAACACACTCAAATCTTATCACCAATACCAAATAGTAATATGGCAGAAGCCGGTCTAAAGCTCTATGGCACAAAACTTAGTCCGTTCGTGCTTCGCATCGAATGGGCTCTCAAACTCAAAGGCATCGAATACGAGTACGCAAACGAAGACCTCAAAAACAAGAGCCCTCAACTTGTCAAATACAACCCGATATACAAAAAAGTACCTGTTTTAATTCATAATGGAAAGCCAATTTGCGAGTCGACAGTGATTCTTGAGTATATTGAAGAAACATGGAAGGATCATGGCCCGTCCATTCTTCCTTCGGATCCACATCAGAAGGCTGTAGCTCGATTCTGGGCTAAATTTTCCGAAGAAAAGGTTAGATTCTTTGTGGTTTACTTTATATAATGGCTAAATTGCACTAAACAGCCTCAACTCTCATTGTTTTTCACTAAACCGCAATAATGTTTCTTTTATTATTATTACATCAACTTTCCATAAACTTTGGCAATAACATAACTTACTTCGCTAAAATACCCTTAAATGTAGCACTTCAAGGGAGCTCACCATAAAGAAAATTTTTGAAGTAGTTAAACGAAAAACCGCAATAGATACAGGTAATGTAGTTTTAATTTAGCCTATAATAATTGTTTGCTTGTTATCAAAATCAGCTGCTAAGCATTACTCTTTACCTTTTCCAGTGCTTGAAAGGCAGTTTTGAACTGTTCTCAAAGACCGGCGACGAACTGCTCAAAGCAGTACATGGCTTCCAAGAGAATCTCAAAATTCTTGAAGGATATCTTCACGACAGAAAGTTTTTTGGAGGCGAGACTATTGGGCTTGTGGATATCGTCACGGGCTGGATTCCCACTTGGGCGCAGATCATGGAAGAGATTTTTGAGGTAAAGATTGTCGATGAAGAGAAGCTTCCATTGATTAAGGCATGGGTTGATAGTATATTGGAGCTGGGGCTTGTGAAGGAGAGCATGCCTCCTCTTGATAAAGTGAAGTCTCATATGAAAAACATAAGAGAGTGCCTTCTTGCTGGTCGGCTCGCTGCTTAGAATAGATATTACAGTATCATATGTATTAAGATATGACGTGTATAACCCCTATATTCTAGATTTTTCCCACATGTATTCTAGAAGCTTCAATTGACTTGCATATATACATGTAAATCAGGTATATTGAAATTATCAATAAATAAAATCTTCCACCAAAAGTATTATGGTATATCAGAGCAACTAATTACAAAACCCCAACCCTGATTCCCTCATCTTCCTTCAACCGCCGCCGCCGCCGCCGCCGCCGATCAGATCTTGAGCCCCACCATCGCCTCGGCCATCAAGCTGCGCCGCCGTTGAGACGATCGTGTCTCGGAGCTCCGCCGCGTCCTCGATCGTTCACCGATCCACGACCAGCGCCACCAAAAACTTCTCCGCCGACGCCATCGTCGGCGACAGAGGCTTCGAGATCTTCTACAGGGCCTGCCTCTTCAACAGCTCTCCTCCGACGCCGTCTTCCACAGCCTCCGCGAGTTTCGCGCCGCCGGGATCGAAACCCTCACCCTCCGATCTCCCTCGTCGCCGTTGTCGTCCAGGCCATCCACCGCGACCTCTGATCGACCCCCTGCCCTCTGATCAACCCAAGCCACGATCCCCCTGCCCAAAACTCAAAGCTCCGATCCACCTACCCTCTGATCGCCCTCAGACCTCTTTCGATCGACCCCAGGCAAATCAACTCGTTATTTGATCAAGTTACTCGGGCTAATTCTAATTCCAATTTTAGGTTTTTTTTTTGGCGAAGGAAAAAAAATATGAACAAGCAAGGTCTATATAACTTTCCGGCAACCGGTATTCAACTCGCCGGAGTTGAAAATTATACGGCCTGGACATTAACCATGCAGTATAATCTTCGCGCTTTTGCGCCATGGGATCGTTGATGGCTCTCTGACGTGCCCTACTCAACCCGTTGTGTCTTCATTTACCACTACACCGACATCTGATACATCGTCCGTTAGCTTAGTTGATTCGTCACTTACATATCAACAGTGGATTCGTACAGATCAGCAGATCATGGCATATATCATGCGCTCAGTCTCAGTTTCCATCCGCCTCTCCATTGGTAGACTTTCTACCTAACGTGAACAATGGACAGCCTTCTCTCGGATGTTTGTGCAGACAGGAGCCACATGAGAGTGTCAGCTGTATCAGGCTCTTTACGATGCACGTCAAGATGATCGATCTATTTAGGATTTTTTTAATTCCACCTCTTATGATGTGCAGGATACTTGCAGCAGCGAGCGGATTGGGACAGGCCGTAGAGTGGACGGCTTGTATCAGTAGGAGCAGCTTCATCTTCCATCCTCATCACCTATTGGTTTTAGTTATTCCACCTCCACACTTTGGCATAAACGGTTAGGGCATCTTTCTAATCCTTGTCTCAAAACATTAGTTGATTCAGGAGTCTTAAGGTCGTTTCCTTTTCATGCTCAAAATAATCGTACTAGTTGTCGACTTGCAAAACAGTCTGCATTGCCTTTTTCATTGCATAATAATATTGCTGCCGAACCTTTTAATTTAGTGCATTCTGATATTTGGGGTCCTGCACCCATTGCATCTCTATCAGGTTATAAATACTATGTGAGATTTATAGATAATTTCTTACGTTACACTTGGGTATATCTCATGCGTTCTCATGCCGACTTGTTCGATATATGCAGAGATTTTACAAACATGATTTATACTCGGTTCATAAAAGAATTAAAATATTTAGATCTAATAATGCATGCGAATACGTCTCTCACTCGATGCAAAATCTTTTTAAATCTCATGGAACCTTATCTCAACAATCCTGTCCTCATACCCTGAACAAAATGGTGTTGCCGAGCGCAAACATCGTCATATTCTTGAAACCACGCATGCTCTAATGTCAACAGCCTCCACTCCACGAACCTTTTCTTTTTCCTAACCTTTGTCCATACTCTCATCTTCACTCAATCTTATTTGACTATTCCAAACTTCGAGTTTTTGGATATGTATACTTTGTTCTCCTACCATCTCATGAGAGGTACAAGTTATTTGCCCGTTCCGCACGTTGTGTTATGTTAGGATACAGTCCAAGTCATAAAAGATATCGCTGTTATGATCCTGTTAGTCGTAGGCTTCACATATCTCGTCATATTACTTTCTTTGATAATGTATACTATCATTCCTCAACTAGCGAGTCCGACTTATCCTTTCTTGATAATTCCATGTCCTTATTGCCTCACCCCTCGTACACACCACTTCCACCGAATCCACCACTATCGCCAGAAGCTATCTCCACTGATGCAGACCCGTCTACTGCCGCTCCGGACACCACTCTGTCAGTCTCTGTGCCGCTATCACCAACACCGTCGCCGTCGCCATCCCTATCACCACATCCTCCACCACCACGTCGCAATCCACCTCGTAATCACCATCCTCCACTCCGTTATACCTGTCTGACAAATTCTAACTCGCCACAGTTTGTTTCTTTTCTTGCTGCAATTCACTCCTTGCAGGAACCTAAGTTATACACTGAAGCAGTTCAGTACCCCGAATGGCAGAAAGCCATACAGGAGGAACTACAAGCCTTTCAGCGCACTCACACATGAGATCTCGTTCCAATACCCCGAGGTGAAACTAATTAGTTGTAAATGTGTCACGCCCCGCTTCCCAAAATACGGAAAACGAGGGATGACTAGGCCAGCCATGCTCCTACGGTCAAGGAATAATCCCGCCGTAGTCACACTTCGGCTTCTAGCATTACATGATAATCAGTAAACAAAGCACAACAGTAAAGGACATACATCACTAAATTATTACATTAAAATCCATTGTTCACAGCTCACAAATAAACAAGAAGTGTTACTAACCAAGTTCAAGTACAAGATCTCTTTATGGAAAACAGAAAGGAAGAAAAGTACTCCAGACTAGATCTCTGTCAGCTCGAAAGGTAAATCCGACTCCTGCGCTGGTTCTTCCACGAGATCTGAGCATGCATACTCAGGTCGTTAGAGCGACGTAATAGCAATGTTATTATAATGATGTGAAACAGGTAAATAAGGTAACAACAGTGAAAGAAAAATGCGGGTAATCACTATGTCACTAAATGATGCAAAATATGATCTGTGTCCCTATCGGTCTCTAAGTCATGTTTGAAATCGTATAGTGCAAAGGAGGATCATGTTTAACAGGAGTCTCGTACATATCCGAGACAACGGCCCACATGCCCGGGACATAACCCTGTCAGCCGGATCGCTAGATCCTACATAATATATATATCACTGCTCGAATGATCATCCTCTAAAACACGGTCCCGCTAAATACGATACTCTTTCCACTTCGATTTCCCCTTTTTCCTCAGGTTTACACTATTAATGATTTTGATTTAGTCATGTACAAGTGTACCAATGGCACGGTTTTATCACTGTTCACTGTATTAATCACTGTCACGAATCATTCACTTTCCATTGGTGTACTTGACACTCCTAAACCAATATCATTCACGCACGATAATGCAATATCCACTGAATACTAACACGCACTAGCACTATTTATATGGCATTTAGGTAAGGTATGTGTATGTATGCCGTTAAGAGGTCGTATATATTATGAACCAATATGCATGTCATAAACTTACAAAAATTGCAGTAATTCATATGTTCCGAATTCAACGAAATGATACAAATACGATAATAAGTACACTCTGTCAGCAGTTCATCAAAATTGGTTTCAGTTCAATCGGGTTTTCGGTATTCAAGTTACAGCCGTTTCATTTTAAGTGCTCGCTGCAGGAAATTCAGTTTCTGAACTGAACGTCCGTTTTGCGACACGAATTTCACCCAGTTGGGATCAGAATTTAGCGACGCTACAGTTGAATAAAATCTAGGGTTTCCAATAGGGTGTTCAACGCAACTGACGGATTCTCAATCGCGTCTGTATGTCAAAAGTTATGCACCGTTCAACACTAGTATGTCAATTCTGATTCTGTTTTGGACTGTTATACGTCCTGTTCTTTTAAATCACAGATTAAATAGCAACCGACGATAGAATGGAATGAAACCACTTATGTTATTTAGCTAACAGATTCACCTTTAATAAACTGCAGAGTTCCACAACATACGAGTTCAGGAAAAGAGGTGGTACACATTCCGGGACAGCAAACAGTAATCAAAGTCGCTCTGGACTGCAGTCTAGAACCGCACTCCGACCCAATTATCGTCACAATTTCAGTACAGAGACCATTAGAAAATTGCATAGGGTTACAGTTCGTCGAGTCGGCCTCGATTTGAGCCCTCGAACGCATCATTTCAGTATGTACATAATTTATGGTGATTTTAATAATTCTCAGATGCGGGAAATTTTCAGTTTTACGGGTGTATTTGGGGGTGTTCGTTTTAGGCATTAACAGTCGTATTTTCCAGTGAAATTTATCCACAAGGTTCACTGCCCTACGGGCCAGACTATGCAAATGAGTTCCGTCAAATTAAGTGAAGATTTCCATTGGGATCTTACATCGAACTGTTGTGTCATACAATTTATCGGGAATTGTAAATATGGAATTTATACGATTTGAGTTTGTAACACGAATAAATTAGCATGTAGCAAGTAAAGTACTTGCCTGGAGATGTTTTGGCAATGCACAACAGCGGCAACGTGTAAAGACCTTGGCTCGCATTTCGGTTTGGTCGTCGGAGTTGTCCGGGGATGGCTCGTGTTCGCTGGAAGTGGAGGGGGTGCTCAGTGGATCTCAGGGGGTGCGCTGGGGTCGACGACGGTCGGCGGAGTCGCTCCGGCAATGGGCAACAGTGAGGGTGCTTAGATGTGTGTGGTGGGTTTTGTGGCTTTGGAGAGAAAGAGAGAGTAGGTAGTGGGGCCTGGGGCTTGTCGTGATGGTGATGATGCTGAGGAGAAGAGGATGTAGAGGTCGACGACATGATGGGGAGATCGCCGGCATGAGGGTGTAGGGTGGCCGAGCTCGGGTGTGCAGGGTGTTGGTGTGCAGGGGAGCTTGGCAGGGATGCTCGGTTGATGGAGGAGGAGGCTGCAGTGGTGGTGGTGTTGGTAGGGGAGAAACGAGGGAGGAGGACGAGGTGGTATGGTCGTCGGCGGCGGCGTCGTCGTCGGTGTAGGGATGGAGGCAGTGGGTTCTTGGGGAGAGAGAGAATTTGAGAGAGAGTATGAGGAGTTGAGAGTAAGTGAGGGATAAAGGAATAAGGGTTAGCGAGGGTTTGAGGTAGAGGAGACCGCGAGTCATGGGGCAACGGCACGCGACGTGGCCGCGAGCGCCGGCGCGAGAAGCGGATCGGAGAAAAGAGTGAGCGGGAAAAGAAAGAGACGTTGGGGAAAAGAAGAGGAAGTAGCGGGTCGGATTGGTTAGCTGCGGGCGTGGGTTTGGGAAGAGACGGACTGGGCCGGGTTTTAAATAAATCCCATTTTATTCTAACGTGGGCTGAGGAGGGAGTGGGCTGAGGGAATAAGGCTTGGGCTGAAGAAAAGAATGGGTGGGCTGAGAGTTAAAAAAAATGGAAATTTAATTCAGTTGGTTTTGGGCTTGCTTAGGTTTGTATATAGTAATATAGTTTTGGTTTTTATTTTAGGTTTTGATTTTTAATTGGTTTTAGAAAAACGAATACTACAACTTACGTACTAATCTTCACACAAAATAATGATACGGGAAAAATGGGATAATATTCGGGAACTTGGGAAAATAGGGAAAACTTTATTGAAGGAAACGGGGATTTACAAAATGGATCTTTAAAATCAAAACCAA
This sequence comes from Agapanthus africanus, assembly GCA_030015575.1. NCBI lineage: Eukaryota > Viridiplantae > Streptophyta > Magnoliopsida > Asparagales > Amaryllidaceae > Agapanthus > Agapanthus africanus. Next base: position 748,576,010 of record CM057340.1, on the reverse strand, counting down.
ATCGGATGGCTCGAAAGAGAGATACAAAGCTAGGCTTGTAGCCCGTGGGTTTAGTTAGAATTACAGCATTGATTATGAGGAGACTTTTGCACCGGTCACCAAAATCACTTCTATTCGCACTCTTATCGCAGTAGCTGTCGTCCGCCACTGGGAATTGTACCGGATGGATATTAAGAATGCATTCCTTAATAGCGAGCTTACTGAGACAGTCTATATGCAGCCCCACTAGGAATTGTACCGGATGGATATTAAGAATGCATTCCTTAATAGCGAGCTTACTGAGACAGTCTATATGCAGCCACTTCCTGGAATTGATGTTCCGCCCTCGCATGTATGTCGTCTGCGGCGTGCTATCTATGGTCTCAAACAAGCACCCAAGGCGTGGTTTGAACGACTTCGACAGTCTATCCTTTTTATTGGGTTTACAGAGCTCTCTGGCTGATTATGCTATGTTTTATCGTGCATCCTCTCATGAACAGGCTATCCTTTTATTATATGTTGATGACATGATTATTACTGATGATGATCTGCATACCATCCGGTTTCTCAACCAACACCTTCAGTCTCAGTTTGAAATGAAGGATCTTGAATCTTTTCGCTACTTTCTTAAGATAGAGATTGCTTACTCTTCCCGTGGATATCTTTTATTACAACAGAAGTATATCTGTGATCTCCTCAGTCGTGCTACGCTTACTGACTCCTCGATTGCATCATCTTCCGCTGTCACTACTCCTATGGAGCTTCATCTCAAACTTCAAAAATCGGATGGTGATCCCTTACCCAATCCTACAAGATATCGTAAACTCGTTGGAGCACTTATTTATCTGTCGGTCACTCGACCGGATATCTCTCATGCCGTGCATACTCTCAGTCAGTTTATGTCGGCACCGACGAATGTCCACCATGCTGCATTTATTCGCATTCTCTGGTATTTTCACGACCCTGTCACTCATTCTCTTTTGTTTCCGTCTGATTTGACGTTGAATCTACGGGCCTTCTCCGATGCTGGCTGGGCCGATGACCCTGATACTCGACGTTCTACCATAGAATATTGTGTCTTCCTCGGTTCCTCACTGATTTCTTGGCAGAGTAAACAACAGGAAACAGTCTCTAGATCCAATACTGAGGCTGAATATCATGCTATAGCGGACACTACTCTTGAGATTCGTTGGCTCTGTCACCTTCAGGACATGGATGTTCTCCTTTCATTTCCGATTATGTTGCATTGTGACAACCACAGTGCCATTCAGATTGCTACCAATCCGGTTTTCCATGAGCGTGCGAAGCATATTGAGGTTGATTGTCATATTGTACGACAGGAGTATTCCTCTTGACACCTTTCGCTACCCTATGTCGCTTTCAAAGATCAGCTTGCCGATATTTTCACGAAGGCTCGGACTGCTGTTAAGGCTCGGACTACTGCTCAACAGCAGTACTTCTTATCCAAACTCTCGGTATATGATCCTCCGTGTGTTTGAAAAGGGTATTAAGATATGGCGTGTATAGCCCGTGTATTCTAAATTTTCCCCTCATGTATTCTAGAATCTTCCATTGACTTGTGTATATACATGTATATCAATTATATTGAAATTATCAATAAATAAAAAAATTCTCCAAAATATTAATGTGTATTTTGATTAATTGTTTATTTATTTTAGTAATCTCCCATTAGTAAAAATCAAATCCATCATCTTCTGTATTGAGAAACATGGAATGCCTAAATTTTCACATGCATCAGCTGAGTAGTGACAGCATCTGCAGAGAAGCAACCCTACTGTCATTATCGACCAGCTGGCTTCAGCCCTGAGCCTCCAGCATCTGCCAAAATAATAGGAGCCGTTTATTTTACTCGAAAATGTGAGGAACTCGGGTAATAATGAGCATCTTAGTCCAATATGATACATTCTCAAGCATCAACTTTGCTTTTAAGAGGGGAAACCCTGACGATCGGTCCATGGTAAAATCATAACACTATTACCCTCTGACCAACAACAGAAGGCTTGATAAGTAAAATGATAGAAGATATGGTACGCCATCTAGAATCTTTATAGACTCGGGTTCATAATCATCTGAGCCTTTTCGAGTTAGAATCAGCTTCTTTATTTACTGTATGGCTATGCATCACCTCAAAAAACGAGTACAATTCGGTTCCAAAGGATGACGCTGTGGCTCTCTAGGTTTTTTAACAATATCGATCAATGTCTTGGTCTCCTCATCCAATTCAATCTTCTCTTTTTCAATCGTTGCAACAATATCAAATGCTCCTGCCTCAGCCTTAACCGCGTGCTCTGAGAGCCGACTTGTCCAAAGGCAAGCTCATGATACCTAAACCATGCAAAACCTTTATGTAGCTTCTCATCTCCTCAACATTTCCCTGCTCGAAATGCTCTGCAAATGCCAACGTGATTTTCAAAGGCGGCCTCCATATACAATCTTTCAATTTACTGATTCCCTTCTTCATAGCTTCCACTGCTTTATCCATTTGCTTCGAATTCACCCAACCATCCATTAATATCTCCCAAGTCTTATAATTCGGAGATCCACCATTCTCCATAGTATGCATGTGCAAATCTTCTGCTTTATTCATCCATCCGTTCCTCACCTAAAGCACCCAAAAGGACATTAGAAACCCTTACATCATAATTATTACATTGCTGCTCCCATTCTCTGAAAATCCTCTCAGCCTCTTTGATATCACCAATTTTGATCAAACATCGCATCACAGACATATAATTAACACATGTAATCCTTGTCGGAACCTTTTTAATCAATTCCCAAACCCTTAAGACCACGGCTTTATCTTTTAAAGCAGCGTAGCTTGTTGTAATAAAAGAGTAGGCTAACCTATTCTTTAAAGATAATTTCGTTTCAGCAATTTTCAAGGCAGCAGAGGCTTCGTTGATACGACCGGCTTTCAAATAGATATTGGCTCTGGTGACATAAGTGCTCCTGCCCAACTCGACATTATTGTTGTTATTCATCTCATTATAAACAAATTCAACTACAAAAAGGCCAGAAACTTAACTAGTGGCGTTCAACCAAAGGCTATATGAAACACTATTTAAAGGAATTTTACTAAGCTTCATATGTCTTATAACAGAAAGTACCCTGCTGTTCGAATTGATTGGTGGCTTTATATAGTTTCATCATTTCATTGAAAAGATGAGGATCGACGGCTAGTCCTGAATCAAGAAACCTCTGCATTAGTGACTCAGCTTTGCTTAGATCCCTGCTCATTACATAAGAATGCAGAAGTGGAAAAGCTGCGGCTTTTTGTGAAGAACTTGAAGGTAGTTTATCGAAATTTGCCTCGGCTTCGGATAAATTTTGCACTTTGGTGATTAGCTCGAGCGTAATGGCATGATTGAGTGCTCTTAGTTGAAAACTTCCCTGAGACTCCATCCATGTCATTATCTGCAGCACCGACCTTCAATTGTATCATAACTTTCATACATAACCGTGCAAGTATTAAGTACAGATGTACAGATAGATAAGCACAAAACAACGGTGAATATTCTTCAATTTCAAAGCAAAGAACAAATTTACACATCCATTGGTATCAAAGCAAACTATGAGAAATGGTAGGGCCGATCATATAATGATAATTGTTCAAGTTAAAAAAGAGGAGAAAAGAGAGATTTATTATGTGACCAAAGATCTCTTTATATAAGAAATACAATTACTTGATGTCCAAACATAATGGTACGGTATACTCTAATAACAATATAGTTTAAACTATTCCAACACTCCCATCAAGCTGGAGAATAGATATCGGTGATGCACAGTTTGGACAATAGATGAACGAATGCAGGTCTTGGAAAAGCTTTCGTCAAAATATCTGCAATATTTGTATGAGTAGAAATATGATGGAGATTAACTTTTTTCAACAACTTTCTCCTGAATAAAATGACAATCTACTTCAACGTGTTTTACGCGTTCATGAAACACTATGAATTGCAGCTTTATTGCCACAGAACAAGCATGCTGGTATTGTAGAACTAACACCAAGATCTTGAAAGATGAGAGCCATGACAATTTTGAAACGGCGTGGTTCATAGCCCTGTATTCAGGCTCGGCCGATGAGCGTGCAACACGTTACTTTTTGCTGCGCCAAGTAATTAGATTCCCCGCAAAGAAAACACAAAATTCACTCGTGGAGCGACAGTCATCCACGGATCCAGCAAAATCGATATCAGCATAAGCTACAAGAGACAAATTATAACAGGGTTTATAAAGAAAATCTTTCTCTAATGCATACTTCAAATAACGGAGAATGCGCTCAACGGCCTGAAGATAGGAAATTACAGACGCTTGCATAAACTGGCTCACTGTGTTGACTGCACTGGACGAGTAACCGTGAGATATATCATCTTTCCAACTAACCGTCGATACCGACCTGGATCGAAAAGTGGTTAGTCATCAGGTGAGCTAATACGAGAAAGCTTTACCGTTGTATCCATAAGAGTATCAACAGAACGACAGCCAAAAAATCATGTTTTTTTAAGAAGATCAAGAGTATACTTCCGCTGTGAGCAAAATAATGATCTCTTATTTTGAGACACATTTATACCAAGAAAGTACCGTAGAAGACCAAGATCTTTGGTATGAAAATGTGAGGTCAAATGAGTTTTGACCTTAGATATACTTTCGGAATCATCTCCAGTGATGATTATGTCATCAATATAAACAAGGAGAATAACCATTCCTTCTTTTAGTCAATGTGTAAAAAAAGATGGATCTGCCGGGATTCTTGTGAAATATATATATATATATTTAGGACCATATTGAATTTATCGAACCATACCCGAGGAGATTGTATTAGCCCATAAATTGGTTTTTTTAAGATAACATACCCCCCTCACGCTCGAAACCAAGAGGCTGCTGCTGCATATAAACCGTCTCGGAAAGATCGCCACTAAGTAATGGATTCTTGACGTCTAGCTAATGTAGAAGCCAATCACGGGTAACCGTAAGAGAGATCAAGACACGAATAGTGGTGAGTTTGGCCACAGGAGAAAAAGTCTCGGCATAGTCTACACCATATTGCTGAGTATAGCCTTTGGCAACAAGAAGAGCTTTCAAACGAGATACACTGCCATCAGGATTATTTTTGACAGTAAAGACCCACCGGCAACCAACCACCTTTTTCTGTGAAGGAAGGCTGACCAGATTCTAAGTGTGATTAAACCTTAGCGTCTGCAATTCTTCCATCATAGCCCTATACCAATCTGGATGACTCTTAGCTTCCTGAACAGACTTAGGAAGGAAAACAGCAGACAAAGAAGAGACAAACTAACATAGATGGAGTAAGACGATGATATGAAATAAATGAAGCAAGAGGATGAAAAGTAGAGCATATTCTTTACCTTTGCGAAGAGCAATTGGTAAGTCGTCGGACAAACAATCAGAATGAGGGAGAGCTGAAGGCTCATCAACTTCCGGCCATATACTTGGAGGAGGAGCTTCAATATCTGTTGTTGAATCTACCACTGCTTTTTTCAACGACTATAGACATGCGTAATCGGAAGAGGATGAGGAATTTCAACAGTAGTAGATTCGATTTGAATTGGTTGGTCATCTAGAGGTACAGGAAGTGATGGTGGTGGTGATGCTGTTACGAGAGGACTTTCCGCTGGGGTAAAAGGGCTGATCCAGAAGAAGTGATATCAAGAGAGACTACGACAGTGGATGTAGAAGGAAGCAGACAAACGTAACCTTTTTGAGTCGTAGAATAACCAACAAATATATGTTTGACAGCCCTAGAATCCAATTTATTGCGAGTTAATCGATAATTATGAACGTAGCAAACACATCCAAATTCTTTGGGGAGAAGGGAAAGATGGTCTTGGTCGAGATATAAAATAGATAACAATATTTGGTTTTGAAGAATCGTGGAAGGCATGCGATTAATAAAAAAAAATGCAGTAAGGCAAAATTCCAAAGGCATTTTCAGACATGCATGTTAAGCATAATAGACCGAGCAATGTCAAATAAATGTCGGTTTTTTCTTTCAGCAATGACATTTTGTTGTGGTGTGTGAGCAGGAAGTTTGATGAATAATCCCATAGGATTGGCAAAAAGTTTGAAAAATACGGCCCATGTATTCTTTTGTATTATCGGTTCTTAGAGTTTTAATAGGACTACTAAACTGATTAAGCACTTCATTAATAAATATTTTAAACACATGTGGTATTTTAAATCGATCATGTAAAAGAAACAATCATGTCATTCTAGAGTGGTCATTAATAAAGGTGAGAAAATAGTTATAGCCAAATATGTTAGTAGGCTTGTAAAGACCCCAAATATCAGAATAGACTGCCTCAAATATCGAAGAACTATAGGTATTAACTGAAAGAAAAGATGAATGAAAATGTTTTCCCAAAATACATGACTCGCATGAAAAATTAGATAAAGAGAAATCGGGTACATAATACATAGCATAAGAAGAGGCGGATATCTAAGACGTCGATGCTAGCACATAGTAGAAACAACAGTGAATGCGGAAGGTGGCACAGGCCATTAACTGTTAGGATGCTAAGCCCTCTAGTAAGGTTTAAAACGCGGTGGAAACGATAATTTTAAAAATCTAGAGAGCAATAGCATCCCAACCAACGAATCAAATCAAAAAACTAAATTTGCAACTAAACTAATAAGCTAAAAAAACCAGAGTTGGGAGACTACAACCTTTGTAGCGCGTTAACCACCTTTTTTTGGACTCCGGCTAGTCTCCACGAAGCCCGGAACAAGCTTTCTCGATGACCACCTCGCCGAAAATGATCCACCTTGAGATAACTTCAATACAAGCTATAGCTTCAAATTGATCTCGTCAAAATGAAGTAACCCACTCAGTAAACTTGCTAAGGATGATTAGTAGGAGATGTAGAATAATTAACTCACTTAATTTTCCTCTTTTCTTTTCATTCCTCACTTAAAGAAAATCAAAAGAAGAAGCGATGGTGATGAGATGAGAGTTAAAAGATGATAAGGTTAAAAATGTACTAAAAACAAAATTGAGTCATAACCAAAACAAGTCACCAATTCTACAACCATCTAAAATGCATAACTCATTTTCATTTCTTCCATATAATTCTCATACTCCCATCTGTAATGTATCATACATATCACAATATTTATATCAAATATAAATATTATTAAAAAGAAAAAAATAATAAAGTGAGCATGATATTAGTTAATATATAAATATATCAATATATAAATATATATTTAATTATTAAATCAACACTTGATTTAATAATCCAATTATATCATATATATACCGGCTAATATCATTAAACACCCGATTAAAATACTTGTATCAAATACGCGTGTTTAATCGAACTCCTGCACGTATCCCTATACGTGCCCTACATCGTTTCGCATGTGTTGGAAAATCTCTGTGTGTGACTCTAAAGACTCGATAATACGCCGCCAGCAGGTTATGATCATATTCTTAGCCCACAAGCACGTCAGCGGTACTAGCTGCATGTAACGACTACCCAGATATTGATCTAAAGAATGTCAACGAGCAAACTCATCTAAACCCTGCAAAGTCTATCAGTGACATTACCGTACAGTCCGATCTCTTCGTCTAAAAGTATTGCATATCGGATTTAGGGTTTGGAATCTGTCAGACCCTAATAACTCGATAAGTCATACGACAGAGGACTCATAACCAACCGAAGATACAACTGATAACACTAATCAGTTTATCTCCACTGCGATAGCCATCGACTTGTGGTTGTAGTCATATTCTGCACAACGCGACATCAACTCCCTATATCGGGAGAGACGAATTCCCTCGACCGCTCACTGCCTCCACGTATTTCGGAACTATATCCAACAAAAACTTGTTTGCACGACTCCTTTGAGTCGTGGTAGAATAAAAGTCTAAGTACAATGGGAGCATACATGAGACACTATAACGATCTCAGATCCTAGGGACTACCATGTACTCATATCACCAGATAACTGCTACCTGACATTGGTATATTACCAACTAGGAGTTCTCGGTGAGTATGTCCGGTGTAACTCATCCAATAAGCATGTGTATACAATCATCGATGTCAAACACAAATAGCTGCAGGATCAACTATCGCCCTCGAACCAGATCAGAAAACATACACACTAGTCTAAACTGAAGTGCCGATACCCAGTCTCGATACTCCTACGATTAAAGACATTTAAGGATGTGATTATCGACTACACATGCCCCACTAGTATGATCTCTATCATCATCCTGATAGTCAAGCAAAATCCTAGGGGTTTATCTCATGTTTAAACGATACGTGATTGTGAATAAAATACATCACATGAAAGATAAAGATAAACTAGATAGCATCATATCATCTCGAGTAAGATTATTCTCTCGTATAGGTTCTCCTTCAATTACAATAATTGCGCACCTATATCCAACATTAACTTCTTTACCCCCATTAATCTGCTCCTTTGTCTGGTTGTCCTGGATCACAAAGTGCTTAGAAAAGAAAGTAATTGAACGGTTGAAATCATTGGTAAGGCGACGAACATACAAAAGATTTGTACGAAATGAAGGAATAACTAGAACATTTTTAAGCGGTAAGGAAGATATCACATCAATATTGGTACAACCACTAACATGAAGAACATCTCTATTGGCAATGGAAATGAAATTATGCGAAGTGGAACACAGAGTTAGAAGCAGTATGAGTCATGTGGTCTGAAACCCCAGAATTCAGGATCCAAGTGTTTGACTGAGATGGTAGAGATATACCTGATGTGGTTAAGTTGGTAGTAGAGATATGAGAGAAAATACGTTGCAGATGCAATAAGTCTTTAGGAGAGATTTGTGAGAATAATGATGCTGGCGGTTAAGTCGTTGTGGATAGAGGAGCCGTACTCTGTCGAGTAATAGGAGTCTGATACGGACAGCCATACTTCTCCCAGCATAATTTATCTGTATGATTGGTACGACCGCAATGAGGGCAATAAAGGGAAATACGACGACGTCCGCGAAGATTAAGCTTGGTTTCCGTCATATTGAGTATCGCACGCAAATAGAGCAAGCAATAGAAAGTGTAGATTTAGCACATAAAACATAAAGAGCGAGAGAAAGATGTTAGGATTTACTTAAGCCAATTTCCGATCATTATAGATAGGGGAAAATTTTAGACGAGGGTGATCGATCTGCCGAGGTGAGCGACAGGCGAGGGAGGAGATCGAGGAGAGAGTCGCAAGCGAGGGGCGAGCGTCGCAGGCGAGGGTCAGACCTGAGCGGCACATGTGAGGGTCAGAGCGGCGCATGCGGGGAGATTCAGGCTTTGAGCAGTTGAGGGCGCGGCGCTGGAGACGAGGAAGAGGCCGATCTGGAGGTGAGGATAAGGCAGCACGATCTAGAGGCGAGGTAATTTTAATTTTTTTTAATAGAGGATTAAGGTTAGAGTTTAGGAGACCTGTTCTGATACCATGTTCAATTTAAAAGAGGAGAAAAGAGAGAAATTTATTATGTAACCAAATGTCTCTTTATATTGGGATTACAATTACTTGATGTCTAAGTATTATGGTACGGTGTACCCTAATAACAATATAATCTAAACTATTCCAACAATAATATAAATGCAATTTGATGACACAGAAAAGCAAACTAATTTACTGGAGTTCAAAATATCTTTGAGAGACCAAGTGAAAACAGTGAATATAGTCACTATAGTGCAAATAGTAATTAAAAACTATGTGAATATCAAGATACAGGACTTGTTAAAAAATTCATAAGCCAAAAGCAAGGCTGTTTAACATGCAACAAATTGCAAGGTTTGCTTAGATTACAGAGTGCCAAGGCTCTGGCAGAGTTCACAATCCCTCTGTAGCATTAGCACTCGAAAAGCCTCTGCTTCCTCAGCTAAACCGGTCTTAACAAAACCATTCAACAGAAGGTTGCAAGCAGATGCATCAAAGTCGATGACTTTTGATTGCATCCACTCGTCAACAACTTCTCCAGCTTCTTTCAATTTCCCGAGCACAAGATACGAAGAAAGAACGCATAAATAATTTCTGCTAGTCATTTTCTGGGTGGTCATTTGCAAAGACTTCCATATTTCTCTTATTCCTTCTATATTCCCAAGACCAGAGTATAGCATGATAAGGAAATCGTAAGTTATCCATTCTCTCTGGTTAATCTTTTTCTCAGCATCAACAAGAGAATTATCTGAATTTACAAGATTACCAATAGTAACATATATGTCAGCCAACTTCATATAAGTTCTCCAACCCTCGTTACACTCTGAATCTTCAGACATTTCATCCAGAATCTTGCTTACACCTTCAACATCAAAAGTAGCAGCAGAAGCACTTATCCTTAGATTATAGGTAAATAAATCTGGCGAAACTTCCTTGTTTTTGAGTTCTTCAACAACTAAGGGGACCTTTTCAAGCTGCCCAGCTGAAATATAGAGAGTCATCATCTCGTTATAAGTTAAAGAATTTGAGGCGAGATTTAATTCCTTCATTCTATCAAAAAGGCTCTCAGCCTTTTCTATTAGTTTTGCTTTAGCATAAGCATGGAGGAGCGCAGTATATACTTCAGAGGTTTTTGCAGCAGTCGGGATCCCTTGAAAGAATTCTTCAGCAGCATTTATGCCAAAAACTTTAGTTATCAAATCTATCCGCATTGCATAGTCACTTTCTAGTAACTCGTATTCCTGATTGGATTTCATCCACTCTGATATCTGCACATTTACAAATAGTCTTAAGAATCTAACCATTTATACTACATTTTTGGTTGTTTATTGGAGAACAAGCATGTGGGATTGTAGAATCAAGGGAGCATGGTTTTTCCTATGACAACAACCCTACATGGTCCTATGGAAAATGTTAAAAGCATGTACATCAACTGATAATGCCATCATCAAATGAGGTTCAGGCTCATGCTTTTTATATCTTTCATTTGAGAAAAAGGGTGCTGCTGTTCATTTATCTATTTTTTGCTATATATGTAAAACTTGTATGACACATCTAAAGCAAGTACCGGGTCCAGTTGGATTTTTCTGACCATAACCAGCAAAATTTTGACTCAATATATTGACAGATCACCCTATCAGGGTTGAGTTTTAGAAAGGATCGAGTTGCTAATATTGCTCGAGTTTTGACTTTCAGTAGATAAAAACTTTTATGGACCACAAGCTACCTGGCACCTATCAGGTTTTGGTATTCAAGATTGGGTTTTGACAAATATAAAAACAAAACGAGACTTCTAAGGAGAAAGCATTTCCTAATAGTTTGAACCTTTTTATTTGAAGACATCATAAGGACCGGGTATGAATTGTGTCGCTGTTACTTTGTATACAAGCAAGAGTTGTGTATTCGGCATATCTGACCTAAACTAATTAAATCTAAGCCAATTCAAAATGAACTGCATTTGCCCAGAGTAAAAATTACAAAAGTGAACCCCAATCCCAAAAAAAAAAAGAACCTACCTCGAACAAAGTGATTAGTAAAATATATTATCCAAATTTAATGACAGTACATTCTTGTCAAAATTAATTGCTAATACGATGATGATGATGATGATGATGATGATGATGACATTGGGGGTTTCCTAAAGATTATATAGATGTGCTTCTGATCAACGCAAATATCAAAATATGTTACTAGGTGATTGATTATATGTAATTTCATATAGAAGATCAAAGGCCGCGGCACTACAACGATTACATATTTTATCTTTGAACTTAAAACATAGAAACAATTTTAAACGCAAGTAAATCATATTAAGTTTCAAGAACTGTATTTGAGATTTGTTTAAGATTTTCTTAAAGGAAGAGGTTTGATTAGGTTTTCTTTTGTCAATTACACACAGTAGATATATCTCGTAATCTACAATTAACTTTAATATATTTAGGTTCCAACTTGTTCGGGTTAAACTTGGGGTTGACTCGACTAAAGATTAGGACAAAGTCGGATCAATGTTTTCCTAGATCTATTCCATACCTACTAAGAAATCCAAGAAATAATTGGGACCGGATAAAGCATATCGAACCTGAAATATCATTTAGGTTAGGTATTAAATGCATACCCTACATATGTATCACCAAAAATTGTTCAAAGCCAATAGGAATGGTATTTATCTAAAATTCCAACCATCCACTTCCATTAATCTTAATGGCTGTGTAAAATTTTGATATTTAGAAAACTCAACTCAAGTTAAATGGCATAGCAATATGGATGGCTTTTCTACATCAACTACGATAAAATAATGTAGCTCAATCACCTTAGTCGTTGAGCAAAAACACTCAACATCATGATATTACACGTTATTCCATTTCCTTTTCAGCTATAGTCTTTCAGCCCGCTTACAAACTAAATTTCCAAAATAACAAAAACAAAAGGATGAATAAGATCTCCTCGGTTTGTTATCCTCGGCTTCATTATTATTGGAAAAAACCTTATTTCAACCCATTTTTTACCACCTATTTCCAAACTAGTACGCACAAAACTTTTGTAAAGCCTCCTAATTTTCTTACAATATGTAATGTTTCAAAATTTTAAATCTCCAACAAACGCTACCAAATCAAATAAGAATAAAGTCAGCTCTGGCCATTATTGTAACATTCAGGGGTGGATCCTTGTTAGAGCCAAGGTTGTAAAAAACGGAGATGCTAGGCGATTGGGGTATCACCTAGCGCTTAGGCGTGTGCTTAAACGCCGCCTAGGCAATCTTAGAATTTTTAGTTATATGTTCAGGAGTGGAGAGGTCTTTTAATTAGGAAAATGATAGATTTTGGGATATAATTCGGTTTGCTACATTTTTTGTCAAGGGACGACAAAAACATACCAATTTCAACCAAGTGTAATAAAAAAGTCAAATAATTAAGTGGGCTCAACCGTCTAAACGCCTGCGTAGTCCCCCATCTGGACGTGATTGACCGCTTAGGCGACGCCTAAGCTATCATCACAGAGGTCCAACCTGCTTGAGCACAAAAGCCGATTAATTCAACAGCTTAATGAAAAGAAAAGTGGTCTTGTATCGCATCCGCTTAAGCGGCCGTCTAGACCGCTTTGGCAAATTTCGCTCAAGTATTTTGCAACTTATAATATAGATATAAGTTATAAATACTTTAAAATTTAAGATGGTGTTTCAATATAGGTTTGAAATAAAGTTTTTAAGTTATCTGAGCGCATACGTTTTGAGTCTTTTCAACACCACTTTTCTAACATATTTTTTTCTTGTTTGATATGCATTGCAATATTTTGTCATACTAAACACCATAATGCATTTTAAATTGCTTTTGGAATATGTTCCATTATGCTCTTGGCTATTGTTTACCCTCTTTATATCTTCTAACGACTAAACGTTAAGAGAATGGCATAGTATAAACAAAACAAATTTAAAAGTTTGTGAGTTTGACCAGAAAATCCTGGGGTTCAAGACTTCCGATAAACGCAAGCATTTATCGTTAATTATACCTTATTGTCTTAAGAATTAACCTAGACAGGATAGCTTATTAGACACTGCTTTAAATCACATCACATCATGTATATACTTGCAAAGGAAGAAACATAGAGCAAAATAGATTTCATTGATATCATTTATATTACAAATTTGGACACAAATACATTCTTTGACTTTTTGTACAATTTGTTTTCTATCAGGTACATGAATAAAGAGATTTGCACAAGTAATAGATATGAGGAATCATCATTTTCAAAAATTTGGCGAAAGAGCCGACCATTCGAGTAGCCACCTAATCTCTCAAAGGGGGACCCGACCATTCGGGTGGGGAGCTGACCATCGACTATCTCCATCATCAAATGGGCAGCCGATATCAAAAATATATTTTTGATGTTTGTATTATTCTACTTATATGTTCTCTGTATTGAAAGTTTCATACGTTTATTTATTAATTTCAATATTTGATGTAAACAATATCATAAATCATTTCTCTGTGTTGGGTTTTGTTTGAAATAAATATGAAAATAGTATCGCTGTTATTTCAAGAATTTGATTTCTGGAAAATAGAATTTAAAGTCCATTTCCAATTGACGAATCCATAGGATGTTAACCTATGATTCATTCGTGAAGAATAATGAAATTTTCTTTCATTTCCTTGTATTTGTTGGGAGCATGGATTTATCATCCATATCCTTAAGATATTAAAGAAGCACGGGATTAGCCGTATTCTTTAATCATTTAATGTCCTTTATTATAAGTTGAATGAAAACAAGAGTCATGAATTTAATCATACTCTTTTCATGTTTTCATTTAAAGAAAATATGCATAAATTACGAGGGAGAAAGAATCAGATTTCTTTCTTGTTCTCGACCAACTTCGTTAAATAAGAGGGAATAAGAAGGAAATTTAGGGAAGAAAGAGAGTCAAAATATCTTATTCCTACATTCTTTTCTCTCTTCCTTTTCACTTGTTTTCTCTCGATCTCTATTTCTCTCTTCCAAAAAATCCAGTCCCTTTATTGGTTTAAGGAGGGGGAATACATACCCCTTCTAGGCATGGAGGAGTGGTTTTTCAACCACTCCTTGACATTAGGGCAAGTGAGGAGTTGAAATAACTCCCCATAACCGTCTCGGTTGCCTTAAATAGGGCATCCGAACCCACTTGAGGAAGACCCTCGGGTGCCTCTTAAGAGGCAGCCGAGGGGTTCGGCTAACCCCCAATAAGGAAATCGACCTCTCTGCTTTACTTCATCTTTTTCACTTTTATTAAAACAATCTTTTAGAAGTATTTTCATCGTCAACAGCTATATTGTGGTATATAGTTGAGTGTAATTCCATATAGCAAATATATCATCTTTACCTCTTTAGACTTCTTCATAGTTTATGAGAATTTGGATGGTGCCAGCTAGCCATCTGGGATTATGATAATATCCTCTCTTGTCATGGTTTTCTGAACTATAAATTTGATACTTATTTGGAGAGGGTTGACATCAAGTCGACGGCCACTCATAAAACTTTTTCAAATCATTACCGGAGCTTTGTATCATAGCCGACTCCTTTGGGATGGAAAATTTAACGGTTGACGAACAAAATGGTAAGTTATTTTGATTGTTTTATACTTAGATGAAAACCCTTGTTATAATATGTTGCATTTCCACCTCATTAGTTGCAGACTATAATTGCGGAATATAATTGAAATCATGGTTTGAATTCAAACAGGCATGCGTCATTTAAATTCACTAGCTTTACTTCTCTTGAAGTAAACTTCTTCTAGAGAAAACTTCTTCTAACAAGTAAGTATTTTTCGTCCAACGTGCTACGCCATTCATAACATTTGGACCTCGTCGATTCCTTAACACAAGCAAAATTCTAAATTTTCCACAAAAACACCATGCTTGTGTGTATTAACTCACTAATGAACTAAGATTTCTTCAAATCTATTGCAAACTGAAACAATTAAACGATTTCGATCAAATTCCCAAACAAATCTCAAACCTCGAGGGCGTGCTTGTACCGCTTGGATCTCGTCAAGTCCCTAGTGATCTGACGAAGCTCCGATTGCGTCACCTGCTTCCCTTCACCGACCCATTTGTCGAGCGCCGCCGTGGCACTCCGCTTGGGGAGCCGGAGCCTAAAGATCCGAGACCGCAGATCGTCGTTCGGATTCGGGTGCGGGGTTTCGGGTTCGGATTCGGGATCGGGTTCGGGTTGGAAGGAGAGGGAGAAGCTGATTGGGGTGCCAGAGGAGAAGCAGCGGAGGTTTCTGATGGAGAAGCGCTTCAAGAGAGTGGAGAGTGACATCTTTTCTGAGGTGAAGGGGGTTTAGGGCTTGGGGATTTATTTGCTGGTGGGTTGCAGGGCTGTTCATCGGGTTGGGTTAAACGGGTAAAATTGTTGTTCTAAACCCGTCCGAAGTTGATGGATTCAAAATCCGAACACGTCTATGTTTGAGTAGGGTTTTTTTTAAAATACTTTATAGCACACCTGCAACCCGGACCAGCAACCCACCCGACCCATCCACTTAATAAATACTTGAGCCATTAATAGATTTAACTCTATGGCTAAGATTAAAACCCTATACTTATGCAAGTAGTATAAACCTATCTTCACTTTTCATATCTAAAGTTTAATTTTGTTGTGTTCTTTTCTAGTCTTCTTTTCATCTTCTTATATTAAATACCAAATTTTTTTAGTACTTGATCATGTGATCAAGTAGAAAAAGCTAGGATTTTAACTTATAAGATCTAGGGATGATAGAAAACTTCGGTTTCCAAGATAAGGAGGTCGGAGAAAGTTAAGGTTTTATGGTGCATTATTTTATTCCATATAAATTAAACATCAAATTTAATATGTGAAACCCGTTATTACCCAAAACCATGTTTAACTCGTCCGAAATAATTAAACCCGGATTCAGACCTAAAGCCTATTGGGTTCAGGGTCAGGTTTATCCATCTATTATAACAGACGGTTTTAAAACTGCTAGAAAACCCATCCGTCTTAGCAGGTTCAAGTTTATTCATTGTCCAAAAGCCGTCCAATTCTACCCGTGCACAACCGTAGTGGTAGGAATGGGCATGGACCAGTGCTTTGATTCATATGATCTTCCGTGCCTCCTAGTCATTATCAATCTCCTCTAGATGTCGTAAAAAATTTAGGATGCATTTTTATATTATTCTATTCAGTTTTAGCACTATTGGATCATCCAGCAATCAGTAGAACCGGTTGAACTGGTTTATTCTTCATTTCTCTCATTAAAATCAACAAAAGTAAATATTTTGTATTATCTAAGAACGGCTATGTTCACCGCCGGAAGATGGACCGAGACGTTGAGACATCTGGCCTGCATTCTGGATACAAATGCTATTTGGATTTATCTGTCCAGCTCTCCGAAAATACCAAGTTGATTTATGGCACCGTATATCAGAGATTTGGACGGACACGACCGTTGTAGCAGACCTTATCAGATTCCCCCTCGTTTGCGAGGGGTTTTTGATAGTGGGGACGCTCTTCCCTGCAGACGCAAGCCCCTGCAGTTAATTACATTACCGCATCGCGATAACCACTTTCTCCTGTTCCGGAAGTTCACTTCGTGTCGTGTGTATATTTGTTTTTATTTTGGGTTGCCCGCGGATTGTATACGGAAACTAATTTATATCGTCGCCCATAGGACGTGGATTAGTCCAAATCCGTATATTCTTAGTTTTGGCTTTGGGTTGATTTAAGAACCGTTATTCTGGTTTGAGATTAAGATCGACTTCAACATACGAGCATTTGGACTCGATTATTTTAGTTTAAGAACATCCCGGTTCATTATCGCCATATTTGAGGCGGAGTTTCAGTTTAGGGACGCGGTCCATTATTGCCGTATTTGGGACCGAATATTAGTTTAAGAACATTTCAGTCTTTTTTTGTCGTATTTGAGACGGAATTTCTAGTTTAGGAACTTTTCGGTCCATTATCACCGTATTTGGGGGCGAATATTAGTTTAAGCACATTTCGGTCCGTTATCGCCATTTTGTAGGCGAATATTAGTTTTAAGGACATTTCGGTCCATTATCGCCATTTCGGAGGCGGATATTAGTTTAAAGACCTTTCGGTCCAACAATCAACTTGCGCGCACGTGTATTTGTTACGTGACGAATTGAACGTTGTTGATATGGAATGTGCCCAATTTGGGGTACGATCCGATTTGAGGTGTGCATGTCAATTTGAAAGTGCATCAATATGGGATGAAAGGAGTTGTTGGTCGTCGGGACCCGCCACCTCTCTGAAGACGTTGAAGAATTACAACGATATATATCAGAGGTGTGAAGAGATGTACTTTTGAACCAAATCTCGTATCTGAGGGAGAAGGGTTATGGTGGCCTTAAGAATTTTTTTAAGGATACGTTAGTCCAATTTGAAAGTAAGATCTGCTTAACAACATTTCAGAATCTTCCTTATTTAAGACCAGCAACAGAGCATTTGGACTCATTTGCAAGCCTTTAGCAACTTAGCCAATTTGGGCCTTAGTATGCTTAGTCTCCCCTCTTTTTTTGAAAAAAGTGCTAAGCACTTGTTTGGGCTCTGTTTAATCGGCCCCTTTTTTTAATGTGAAAAGTGCTGAGCACTTATATGAATTCTGACGTCCACATATGATCCCGTGGAGCTTTCAGTCATAGGGATTGCCCAACAAGTGTTGAACACTTTACTCCTTTTGTCTTTATATAGAGTGCTGAGCACTTTTTATGGCGTCCACATTGGGAACACGTGAGGCGCTGGGCGCTGTCCAATAAGTGTTGAACACTCAGCCGTTTTAGGCTGTTTATAGAGTGCTAGGCACTCTTTTCTTCTCTTTTGCGGCGCATACGTGGGGAGCACATGCGGCGCTGGGGTGCTAGACACTACCTAATGAGTGCTAAGCACTCTTTCCTTCTGTGGCGCCCACGTGAGTAACACGTGCGGCGCTAAGCGCTGCCCAGCGAGTGCTAAGCACTCTTCTGTGGCGCGCACATGAGGGACACATGCGGCGCTTGGAGCTGAGCGCAGCCCAGCGAGTGCTAAGCACTCCTTTCTGTGGCGCCCACGTGAGGAACACGTGCGGCGCTAAACGCTGGGCGCTGCCCAATGAGTGCTAAGCACTCTTCTATGGCGCCCACGTGAGGGACACGTGCAGCGCTGGGCGCTTTTCTCTTCTGCTGATAGCATTTTTGCCTATTAATGATCGATAGGATCTTTGTTTTGCAGATCTAGGATCTTTGTTTTGCAGATTTAGGATCAAGCTTTCATTTTAAGAACTAAGTTCTTTTACGAGAACTGGGTTTCTCTTATATGCTTTGTTTTGAGGAATTTAATTCCTAGTTCCTTTCTGAGTTTTTTATTCTCAAGAACAAATTTCACTCGATGAGAATTAAATTCCCAACTTGTGGGAGACCTGTCTTGTGGATCTCAGATCCAGAAAAAAAACTAAGTTCTTCGAGAAAGGTTAGACCCTTAGATATGCAAATGAGATATTTTTATCTCTGTTTTTTTTCCTTTACCTAAAGTCTTTAAGGGAGATCTTCTTCCTTGAGAATTTAATTCTTTATTCCTTTTTGAAGCTTTCTGTTTTTGTTTTTAGAATCCTATGGGGGTTCCTCCTTTCCAGACTTAAAGTCTTCGGTCCTTTATATAGTGGAGGCAAATTTGTTAATTAGTTTTAAAGAAATCTCTCATTAAGAGATCCCAATCAATTTGAGGAATTTTACCCACCATTGGATTTTTGATCCAAGGGTTTCTGTTTTACATAACATATTTTCTTATTTCTAACAAGATTGGGGAAATATTTTCCATATGCAGAGTTTTATTCTGTGAAATGGTGATTTTTAATTGTTGGTTATATGTATGCCCTAGAGTCCATTATTGTATATATGATGTATATTATAGTGGATGCTTGGACATATATAGAGAGGACTTTCTTGCTCGACATGATAGTAAGCTATCTGGTTACTCTTTGTCTAAACATGTAGACTTGTATTGTGATACTGTCTTGCTCTTATATGTTGATAAAACCCTTAGGATGCGTACTTGACTACCAGGACTATGATGGAGATCATACTAGTGGGGCCAGGGTAGTCTATAAGTACATTTTTTAATTGTTCCTAGTCGAGGGTGTATCGAGACATGGCATCGATATTCCAGAGTAGACTAGCGTATACACTTCTTGACGCATATGATGGGCGATGGATGATCTTACATAAGTTGGTGTTTGACATCAAAGACGGTATACGGGTGCTCAGTGGAGACTGGGT
Source organism: Agapanthus africanus (assembly GCA_030015575.1). Classification (NCBI taxonomy): domain Eukaryota; kingdom Viridiplantae; phylum Streptophyta; class Magnoliopsida; order Asparagales; family Amaryllidaceae; genus Agapanthus; species Agapanthus africanus. The sequence goes on along the minus strand of CM057340.1, from coordinate 748,556,319 downwards.
ACACTGAACGGACTCGCCGAGAACTCCTAATTGGTATTATACCTATTTTCAGATAGCAGTTCTCTGGTGACACTGGTACATGTTAGTCTGTAGACCAGAGATCGTCATAGAGTCTTGTGTGATTCCCATTGTGCTTTGATTTCCACCTTACCACGTTCAAGAGAACGTGCAAAACGGTGGTTTTTGGGTACAGTCCCGAGTCACATGAAGGCAATGAGAGATAGGAGGGGATTCGTCTCTCCCGGTACTGGGGGTTGATGTTGCGCTGTGCTCGATTGGTTATAACAGGAAGTCCCTGGCCAGGGCTGATACGGAGATTTACTGGTAAGTGTTATCAGTAGTTTCTCGACCCGTTATGAGCCTCACATTGGCACGACTTATCGGTTAGTGGGGTCTGACGTTTACCACCCTAGACTAGATATGCGACATATCAGACGAAGAGACCGGACTGTACGGTAGTGTTACTGACAGGCTTTACAGGAGTATGAGCAGGCTTACTTGTTGATCTTCTATTCGCTCAATACCCGGGTAGCCGTTACGTCCAGCTAGTACCGCTGAAGTCTTGTGGGTGACTGATATGATCATCACGTACTGACGGCGTATTGACGAGTCTTTAGAGTCCTACACAGAGGTTTGCTGGCTCAAGGAAAACGAAGTAGGAGCACATATGTATATGTGCGGGACCAAGATTAATTCGTGTATGTGATACCGTATTCTATTCTCGCGATATATGATATCGGACGGTTATATGTGATATAGCTGGATTATCAAATCAAGTGTTGATTCGATAAGTTGATACATATGATATTAGTCGGTTATGTGTGATATAGCCGGATTATTGAATCAAGTATTGATTTAATAATTTAATGTATAATTATATATTTGATATATTAATTTACATTAACTAATATTAGTTCACTTGTGTATTTCTTTTTCTCACATGTGCACACTTAATATATATGTGATATATATTAATTGTGTTTCTTTTTATGCTATGCTTGATTATACATGCAACATGGGTGTATGAGACTCACACCATGCTCATGATAATGAGGGGTTTATTTATTTAATATAAATCAATTAATTAGAAGGAAATTAAGCCTATGGTTGAAGTTTTGGGAAGCTTGTGGAACCATTGATCCACTAATTTTGTTTTGCCTTAGATATTTATTAACCTAACCATTATCTAAAACCATGGTTATATCTCTACAAGAGTTATATGAGATATTTCTCACCCATGGTTGCCATTCTCTCATGATTCATTATTCACAACATTATTTTTCTTCAACTTCTTCTTCATCAAGAGAGCTCTCTAGGTTTTGGAGAGGTGAAGAAAATTAGTGAGAAAATTAATTCTAAAGTGAGCAAAAATCCTATTTCATCATCCTCTACTAGATTAGCCATTTTGTTTAGGCCTAATTAGTGAAGAGGTAGCTTGGGTTGGTGTCTCCTCGACGTGGATTATCTTCGGCCTCGAAAACTTCGTGCAAGCTTGTTCCTTTCATCTTTTGGAGACATTCTAGAGTCCGGAAGATCACTACTTGGAGCGAAGCGACTACTACATGGAACTATTGAAGTGAAGAACCGGTCTATAAAGGTTGTATTCCATGTTCACTTAGATGTGAAGTTGTTTAAATGTTGTATTGTCTAATTCTCTAGTTAAGATTCTAGGGTTAGGGTTGTTTAGTAAGGCAATTTTTTGAAAATGGCGTGGACGATACCTTTCAAAACCTTGCTGTCTTGCTAGGCCTTCCTACAGTGGTATCAGAGCCAAGCTAGAGAATTAGATGATGTTTGTTGAATTACGAAATCAAAACAACTTCGAAACATCGAAACTAAAAATCTAGTTTCTGTCGAATTTTAAAAGTCTTCAAAAAAATTTTTAAGCAACTGCAGAATGTCACATGAGATGTAACATGGACACCACAGAAACCTGAGCCCTCCTCGCCGGAATTTGGCCGGCCACATGCCCAGAAAAATCGGCCCCATCGGTTTTTTAGTAGGATCCTGGCTTCAATTTTTTGTGGTGTTCCAGTCTCTGGGTTTTGGTGTTTCAGGTGTTGCTTGTTTTTATTGAAATTGCATATGATGTTAACTTTTTGTAAAGGCAATTCGGAGTGTTTCTTAGTCGTAATTCTAATATCGTTTCACGTTTTTTTAGACGACGTTAAAAAGTTTGAACGAATATCAAATACCCAATTTTCTCCCTCGCTGGAAATTTTCCAAAAGTTGGATTTTTCCAAATTAAAGAACATTAAAAAATCATGCAAGTAATTCTATGGACCCTTTAGAAGAATGAAACCCTAACTCGATTCTATGACCGTCGGAACCGCCACCAAACCTTAAGGTTTGCGGTAGTTCCACGGTGCCATAGGTGAGGCAAGGGTTGGCCCTTCTACGGTTGGTCCATAGGTACCGTGACATATTATGAGTATTTTTAAACCGTGCTCAAGTGTTGAGCTCTTTGTGAAATTTTGGGTGTTTGTTGATTTGATCGGAATGTTTAATATCGTCTAGCTATCTATGGAATGTGATACAATATTTGGAATTTGAAAGGTTAGGCATGAAATCCGAAATATGTGATATTTCGGGTTTATGATGTCTAAGGAGGTTGCAAATTCCAAATGTTGTAGTTTGACATTTTCTTTTCTGCGACCGTAAGTGTAATATGTAGTGTATCGCCGGTTTCGTTGTTATATGTCAACAACAATTGAGATACGCATATTTACTTACGTTGATGACATGTGATGTTATGTGCTGCTGGGATATGTTATATTGGATCGTCATGTTTTGAATAGCCGGGGGTTTTTGTGTGAGATGAGAGTTTTTTCATTTTTATTCATGTAAAAACTTGTATGTAATATTCTTTTATTGGGGCACTTCCAGGTTGAGGATGATGTCACCATTGTTGTATATTATTTACTTTTCCGCATTAGGATAGATCCAAGGTGGGGAGCACAACTAACCGAGTTCTAGAGTCCAGTGGGAGACCATCTCGAGGAGTCGAGTCCGGGTCTCCTAACTCTAGAATTGGTAGGGTTGCTTGCCGCTCTCATAGGGGTCTAGAGATGTGGGTTTGGCTATTCATCGCGACCGTGGAATCCGTGTTTTTTACAGGCCTAATATAAAATACGGATCTTCTAGTATATCCAATATTTCATATGTTGACTTCTGCTGCTGATATTCTGTGATGTGATCACTTTATATGCTTGAGACGAATGCTTTATTATTATATATATAATATATAATAAACGTTGCTTATATTTTGCACCCGCGCTAGTCCTGCCCCGCTATGGCGTTAGTTAAGTAACCTAACGGTGTATAACGGGACACTGTAACAAATGCGGATGGTATAAGCGTACGTTGTATCTTCGTTTCTTCTGTGATGTTTAGGAAGCATAAATGATGGGACTTCATTAATGAGATTAATGAAAAGAAAAGAAACCTAAAAATGTTGTAGAATCAAATTTTCAAAAAGGGCAGCTCTACCTTTTGCTTTGCACAGCGGTATTCCTTGTAGAATATCCAGCATCTCATTCGATGAGGAAAGAGCCGAGATCCCTTCACCGGGAGTGACCTTTTTAGCAAAAGCTAGCAGATGCTACAACCTACTCGGTTTTGTCTTTTGATTACTTCTATAGTTCTTGTTTTGCATAGCGGTATTCCTTGAAGAATATCCAGCACCTCATTCGATGAGGAAAGAGCCGAGATCCCTTCACCGGGAGTCACCCATTTAGCAAAACTAGTAAAAGCCTAAAAAACACTCCTTTTCAAAATCACTCGATTCTGCAACGATATCAAGTTCATTACGCAAAAGGTTTTCTTAAAAACCTGTTGTAGCTCTCCATCATTTCAGATAAGTGCTACTTAGTATTCGTGCTACGTTTGTTGACTATGTTAAAGCGTAGTGTGCGGTAGCTGATTAGTGCTTATCTGCTAAAGCATGAGATGCGATTGGATTAAGGTAGTCATATAATTGGTAGGGATTCTGCGTGTTCAAGTTTAGTTAATTACCGCAATCAAAACGGTTTCTCTTGTAGCTAGCCGGTTGAGTACGGGTCGTCCGAAGGGAGATGGGAATCTTTTTCTGTGTGCTTTAACGAGTTAAGTCCAATTTTCCAGATTTGTTTGTGATTATCTAAGTGTTAAAATGATATGTAAAGAGAGCTTGTTAGGGTTAGGATTAGGTTAGTTTGAGTTAGGAGTCGCTCACTTCTTTCGTTGCCACTCTTAATATCGGTGTTACGGTAATCGGCAACAACGGGGATTAGTATGACTAGGAAGGAACTTGCGAGTATAAGCTAGGCTTTCCAACGCTTAAGTTCTTCCTTTTGGTGCTTGTCCGTCCGTTCTTAGCTCTTAGCCATAACCTCCGGTCAATTCAACCACAACCGGTCTCACTACAGAATCACCGCTATCATGTAGGATAGGGTGCCGAAGGGAGCGGATTGTGGTTCAATTAACGGGAGTCGATTTAAGATGTTGGGTAAGGAAAGAGTGAGAGAGATTTCCTTCTCTCAAACTTCACTTATCCTACCCTAACAAGTATGGAAACTACTCACACATCATAACGAAAAGAAAAGAAAACAAAAGAGGAAGATAGAAAAAAAGAGATTAGAAGATAACAACTAGCTATTTGCGACCTCACCTTGGCAAGGATCAAGCGTAAGCATCATGGTTGTTTTAAGGATAAAGAAAAAGAGAAAGAAAGAAACAACAAGAAATAACAACAACTAAGTTAACAAATGAAAATTACAAGCATTTAACATAAGAGCAAGACAAGTATGATAATAAAATGAATTTCTTTATTCATCATTCTTCACTCACAAAAGCTCACTACAAGTTTTTCAATGGAGAAGAGATGAGAAGAGGAAGAAGAACAAGTATTCTAAAACCTAGAAAATACAAGATTATCCCCCATTGGCTTCACAAGGTTCTGGGCTATTTATAGGCAGGGAGAAGGAAATCTAGGGCAACAATCAGAACAAATATGAAAAGACCAATCTGCCCCTGAAAGCCCAGCTTCTGTTGCCACAGTACGGCCGCGGTTCCGCGGCCTAAGCCTGCTATTGCCGCGGAACCGCTGCGTTTTGGGGGAATTGGCTTCTCGTCTTTTCTGTGATTCTTAGTGTTGATGTTTGGGTCATTTTGGTACACTTTGTTTCTCAGAATCTCTCCACATTTCTTCCAGATTTGCAGCATGTCAAAAGGTGATTTGATGTGGATCTTTTTGTCATGATTTCCTCGAGCTCCGCGTAGATTTCTTGGATCTTGTGTTGCCATTGAGCCTTGTGCATGAAAATGACATCGATTTGCCATTTTGTCTCTTAAACTGGTGTGCGGCAACAGACGGATAAAGAGCGGAGATCCGTGTTTTATCTGTGGTTGGCAGGAACCCGGGTTTTGTCGTGTTTTTTCCATGAATTTCACCGTTTAGAGCCGAGAACCTGTATCCTGCAATTGACTAGCAAACACGGCTCAAGAGTACCTACCGATATGCAATGTGATAAAAATTGGGCGGTATAAAAATGCAAAAATCTGATATGAACAAATACCCCCAAACTTATCATTTGCTCGTCCCGAGTAAAGCCAATTTATTCACAAAAAATTTCCTAACCTCACTTTCGCAGGGAATGCGATTGCACTGAGCATGTGCAACAAGCCGTTAAACCTCTAGGTGTCAAAGCTAGTTTTGCAAAATAACTATGATTCAAACCCTAAAGTTTTGTTTCAGAAAATAACAATTCTATGATCCCAAGTCTAGATTATCAAACCCTTATTTTTCACACCTCGCTTCTTATTTAACTACAGATTTTATATGTCTTTACGTGCAGTGCAAACAGGGTCGTTAAGTTTCCAGAAGGATCGATTTACGTCATCATGTCACACAATAAAGCCCAGATAAAAATTTTGAAAGGATCACATAAGTTTTATAAAGAGTTAAGCATTTTTCAAGTTTCGTTTTCCAGTAAAGTTTCAACTTCAGAATTTCTATCTTCCTTAACAGGAAACTAGGTCTTATTTTTCACTCCACTTTTTTCTTGTTTTCATTTCATACACACATCTGTGAACGTGCAATAGTCTTTATCATCGAATAAAACCTTCATATCTCCGCTAAATTTTTTTTTTTATAAAAGACTGTCTTTTATCAAGATTATTCTCACACAAAGAACCGTTAGGAATTTTAACTCGGAAAGAACACTTGCTTGACTTTGTTTTAATCTGGACTTTCTAGGCTTCTTAGCGAGCTTTGGGCCAATGCACCCAAACCAGTTGGCTTTAGGGCATTAGGTGTAGAAACACCCCAGCGGACTTAATTACTCAAGTTACCTAGGTCCAAAAACAAAAGACAGTTTGGCGTGAAAATCATGATGATTCAATACGAACGGAGACATAACCGGCAGTTCAATTATTTTTTGGATAAAAGACGTGTTTAGTGGGTTCGGTGTGTAGTCATTCCAATCAAGTTTCAGATGGGTTATTTTTCAGACTTAGTTCCAATTAAGGCATTAATAACATTCCTTCATATTCACTTCACTTCATAAACTATTCTTGACATTACTTATTTCAGAACAAACCTATTTGATTCTCAGAAAATCATTTATCCATTTAAAAGTTTTTTAGACATAAAAGACTTGTCATCTAATTTCCAAAACTCACGACACGTGTAGTGTGATGTAAAGACGTATATCAGCCATAGTTAACTTCAAAGGAGAGTTATCTTTCAGGTTTTCAAAATCTAAAAATAAGATTTAGTTATTCTTATTTTATCAAACAAAACCGTCGAAATGTTGAATCAGAGTCCTCCCACTAGCTAACTTGACAAAAAGTTTTTATGTTTTTAGAAAATTTTCTGATTTTTATGGATTTTATGGATTTTAATATGCAGATGCAAAATATACATATGAATGCGAAGGTAAGAAATACGTACCGAGCGTACCCCCAAACTTAAACTGGACAGTGTCCTCACTGTCATTGTATGAAGAGAACATTTGAAGGGTCAAAATTGTTGGTTAGATATACACAATTTTTTTTTAAATGTTTTTGGTTTTAAGAAAAAGAAAAAGAAAAAGAATATCCACAAAAATGGTATATACATACCCCCAAACTTATTTGGAACAGTGTCCACTTGTTCTTGGCTGGATAACCGAAGTTTGGAGGTAGGCAGAGGAAGATTATGCAGTGTAAACGGCTCCTGTAAGAACAGGAGCTCCTCTGATGGTTCGGCGCTAAGGTACGGTTTTAGTCGGTGTCCGTTCACTTTGAAAAATGAACCGTCCTTTGGATTCTCCAAATCCACAGCGCCATGCGGATACACATTCCGCACAAAATACGGCCCTTTCCAGCGAGATCTGAGCTTTCCTGGATGTAAGTGTAGCCGGGTGTCGTAAAGCAGTACCTGCTGACCAGGTACGAAAGTTTTGCGCAAAAGGTGTTTATCGTGAAACACCTTCGTTCGGTTCTTAACGACAACCGCGTTCTCGTAAGCCTCATCCCTAAGCTCGCTCAATTCATTCAACTGCAGCTTCCGATGGCTGCCCGCATCTTCTAGAGACAGATTCAGCTCCTTTATCGCCCAAAATGCGCGATGCTCTATTTCGACTGGTAGGTGGCAAGCTTTTCCATACACAAGCCGATAGGGAGACATGCCTAGATCGGTCTTATAAGTGGTTCGAAAGGCCCAAAGGGCATCAGTGAGTTTCAGCGACCAATCCTTACGGTTTTTGGAAACCGTCTTCTCCAGTATCTGCTTGATTTGCCGATTTGAAACTTCGGCCTGCCCGCAGGTTTGGGGGTGGTAGGGCGTAGATAGCTTATGATTAATGGAATATTTCCGCATCAAGGCCTCGAAAGTCTTATTGCAGAAATGAGTTCCATTGTCGCTAATGATCGCTCGGGGGTGCCCAAAACGGAAGAAAATGTTTTCTTTAAAAAACCTAACGACAACCTTGTTGTCGTTAGTCCGGCTGGGCACAGCCTCGACCCACTTAGAGACGTAATCAACAGCGAGAAGGATGTACAAGTTCCCAAAAGAGCTGGGAAACGGCCCCATGAAATCTATCCCCCAAACATCGAAAATCTCCACAACCAAGATTGGTTGGAGCGGCATCTCGTTCCTCCGGGATATCCGGCCCAAGTGTTGGCACCGGGAGCAAGTCTTGCAATAGTCATGAGCGTCTTTGAAGAGTTGTGGCCAGTAGAAACCACATTGCAAGATCTTTTCAGCTGTCTTTCTGGGGCCAAAATGCCCGCCACACGCTTGATCATGGTAAAATGACAGCACACTCTTGAATTCCTCGTTAGGGACACACCGACGAATAATCTGGTCGGGACAGTACTTGAACAAATAGGGTTCGTTCCAGTAAAAGTGTTTTACTTGGGATAAGAAGCGAAGTCTGTCCTGACTTGACCATTCAGTCGGTAGTAAATCCGTGGCCAAATAGTTCACAATATCTGCAAACCAGGGTTCGCAAGATACTGTCAAGAGCTGTTCATCCGGGAAAACGTCGTTGATCGGAATTGGAAGCGAAGGCGAAGAAGGAAGTCGTGAGAGATGGTCGGCAACTACGTTTTCACATCCTCGTTTGTCCTTAATGACAAGGTCAAACTCTTGAAGCAAGAGGATCCAACGTATTAGCCGAGATTTTGCATCTTTCTTCGCAAAAAGATGGCGCAGAGCAGAATGGTCTGTGTAGACAATGACTGGAGAGCCGATGAGGTAGGGCCTGAACTTTTCTAAAGCAAATACAACAGCCAAGAATTCCTCCTCAGTTGTTGTATAATAGAGTTGGGCGTCGTTCAGGGTTCGGCTCGCATAATAGATTACGTGCGGCATCTTGTTTATGTGTTGTCCAAGGACAGCACCAATGGCAAAGTTGGATGCATCGCACATAATCTCAAATGGGTGCGTCCAGTCAGGCGAAGAAAGAACGGGAGCAGAAGTGAGTGAGCTTTTCAATGACTCGAATGCAGTTACACAGCTCGAGTTGAAGTCGAATGGCGTATCCTTGGCCAGCAAAAGAGTCAAGGGCCTAGCAATCTTGCTAAAGTCCTTGATGAACCGTCTATAGAAACCGGCATGGCCAAGGAAGGCTCGGATATCTCTGACGCATCGGGGAGGAGGGAGATTGGAAATGACCTCAATCTTCGCTTTGTCGACCTCTATGCCATTTTGCGAGATGATATGTCCTAAGACAATACCTTCGCGCACCATGAAGTGGCACTTCTCCCAATTCAAAGTGAGATTCTTGTCCTTACATCGGGTAAGGACAGCGTCAAGATGCAGCAAACACTTGTTGAAGGAATCGCCGAAGATGGAGAAATCGTCCATGAAGATCTCCAGAAATTTTTCCACCATGTCTGAAAAGATTCCCATCATACACCGCTGGAAGGTAGCGGGCGCATTGCATAACCCAAAGGGCATGCGACGATATGCAAACGTGCCGAAAGGACAAGTGAATGTGGTCTTGTCCTGGTCTTTTTTGGCGATGGGAATCTGATTATAGCCGGAGTAGCCATCAAGAAAGCAGTAGTACTCGTGTCCGGCCAATCGTTCAAGCATTTTGTCAATGAAAGGTAGCGGAAAGTGGTCCTTCCGCGTTGCGGCGTTGAGTTTTCTGTAATCGATGCATACTCGCCACCCAGTTTGGGTGCGAGTAGGGATTAACTCGTTCGCCTCGTTGGTTATGACCGTTATACCTGATTTCTTGGGGACAACGTGAATGGGGCTAACCCACTGGCTATCAGAGATAGGGTAAATGATACCACTATCCAGACATTTTATGATCTCCTTCTTCACAGCCTCTTTCATGACTGGATTGAGACGTCTTTGTGGATCCCGGGCTGGTTTGGCATCATCCATCAGATGAATGTGATGTTCAACGATCAGGGGACTAATCCCCTTGATGTCCGCCATGGACCAGCCAAAAGCTTGCCTGTTGCAGTGCAAGACCGCGAGAAGGGCTTTCTCTTGCTCTGGAGCTAGAGAAGCCGAGATGATGACAGGGAGGGTCTCATTCTCACCTAAGTAAGCGTACTTAAGGTGAGACGGCAAAGGCTTGAGTTCGAGCGTTGGAGGTGAAACGATGGAAGGCAAGATTGGTGAAGCGGTCTCGAACTCAAAAGATTCCAGCAAAGGTTCAAAACGAGTGTAAGCGACCGAGTCGGATGGTTCAGGTAACTCATCCGGAAATTCGAAGGATTCAAACTCGGGTTGCGAGCGGCTAAGATCGTTCAAGAACGTAAAACACTCGTAGTCGTTGTCGGGCGCAGAAACAGCAGCAGGTTCGAGGAGGAACGCACTGTGGCGTTAAGGTTATCATGATCGAACAGAAACTCCTCGAATTCACACTCTTCAGGGGTGATCTCCTGGATCGAGCAGACGTCCAGTATATGAGCATTAGGTTCGGAGGGATGATTCCCCAACCTAAAAATGTTGAGCTCAATTGTCATGTTTCCAAAAGAGAGGTTCATCGAACCATTGCGACAATTGATCACAGCATTTGAGGTTGCAAGGAATGGGCGACCGAGTATCACCGGAATTTGATTCCGGGGGTTAGCTACAGGCTGTATGTCTAATACAATGAAGTCAACGGGGAATATGAAGTCTCCGACTTTGATTAACACATCCTCTAGCTCACCCCTAGGATGGGTGATCGATCGGTCGGCCATTTGGAGAGTACAGTGTGTGGGTTTCAGCTCTCCTACGCCTAATTGCTCGTATACTGAGTATGGAAGCAGGTTAACACTGGCACCAAGATCTAATAGTGCGCGGTTGATGTTCTTATCCCCAATGGTAATAGAAATCGTAGGACAGCCAGGGTCCTTCCGTTTTTATGGTAAAGATTGGGTAAGAGCATCACTCACAGCACTAGCCAAGAAAACTTTCTTTGGTACCTGAGACTTCCTCTTTTTCGTGCACAAGTCCTTTAAGATTTTCGCGTAGGATGGGACTTGTTGGGCGGCATCTAAAAGAGGAATGTTAATGTTAACCTGCTTAAATAACTCCAGAATCTTCTCCATTTGAGGATTTTGTTTATTAGACCTCAACCGGTTTGGAAATGGGACGTTTTTAAAATTGGTTGAGTCTAATGCTTGTGGAAGAGATTGTGGAGTTGGAACGGATCCTAGAACATGTGTTTTCGTGGAGTGAGAAGTGGGTCCGTTCAGAGCAGAAGAAGAGGAAGGAGAGCCTGTTGAAGAGCGGAGAATAGGCTCAGAAGACGACGAAGCAGGAGAAGAAGAAGAAGAAGAAGCGGCCGGGGTGTCATCGTTGATCCGTGTGCCAATGTTGTTTTGCAGAATCCTTCCCGATCTCAATGTGGTTACGGCACTCACATTATGGTTCTGTTGTTCAAGAGCAACATGTACATTCTGTGGGTGACCGGGATTTGGGAGTGGCTGGGACGGGAGCTTCCCCTTCTCTCGCTCGCTTAAGGCCGCATTCAGCTGTGCAATCTGGGCCTCGATGGTTTTGATGCTTTGCCCGTGTGCGGCAATGTGTTGCACTAAGGATTGAATGGAAGACTGGATGTTGGCAGTGGATTGTGTCGATTGTTTAACGAACGCCTCCAGACTTCGTTCGAGCGAGGAAAGCTTATCGTTGTTTGACGGAACAAAGTTGTTTGGTGGAAAAGAATTGTTGGGTGCAAAGTTGTTCGTCTGATTTTGAAAAGGTTGGGGTTGGAAGGGCTGCTGAAATTGATGTTGAGTTTGTTGTTGCGCTTGTTGTTGCGGCGGAGGGGGCCTTTGGAAATTGTTGCCTTGGAATTGATTCTGATTCTGATTCCAGGCGAAATTGGGGTGGTTCCTCCAACCGGGATTGTAGGTGGAAGAGTATGGATCATTCCTCGGTCTTTGCTGGAATGCAACATTAACCTGATCCTGTCCCTGCGATGGTGGATTGTAAGGACACTCTTCGGTTAAGTGAGAAGGATCGGAACAACAAGCGCAAATGGTGCGAAGGGGGAGAACAGGGGTAGGAGCAGGAGAAGAAAATTTGCTCTCTATCGCTTCAAGCTTTCTCGTTATCGCAACCATTTCAGCTTTCATCGCAATAGAGACGTCAAGTTGGTGAATTCCTACCCTAGACTGACCGGTAGAAGTGGAGGTAGAAGAAGAAGAAGTCGGTCTGGTGCTCTCCCATTGTAGCGTTTGCTCCGCAAGGTCGTCAAAGAATTGCCATGCTTCCTCGTCAGATTTCGATAGGAAGTGGCCCTGACAGATGGTTTCCAACAACTGCTTCGTTGCTGGGTTCAGACCCTCGTATAAGGTTTGGCAAAGTTGCCATTTCTCTATACCGTGGTGAGGACACTGAACAAGAAGGTCTTTGTACCGGTCAAAGCACTTCCAGAAGGGTTCAGAAGGAAGCTGAGAGAATTGGTTGATTTCATTGCGAATCCTTACGGTTTTATGATTCGGATAGAATTTCTTTAGAAACGCTTTTACAAACTTGTCCCAACTGGTTATGGAATGGGAAGCGGTGCTATACAGCAATTTTTCAGCAAGATCGCATAAAGTGAACGGAATGACCCGTAGACGTATAGCATCGTCCGACAGTTGGGTAGTTTTCATCATGGCACAAACGTTTTGAAATTTATTGATGAAGATATAGGCATCTTCAGATTCAAGCCCATGAAATCGTGGAAGTATGTTGATGAAGTGGGGCTTAATTTCAAAATTATCCCCATTGGCCGGTGGAAGAGAAAGGCAGGTGGGAAGTGCAGAACGGGTGGGATAGAAACGATCCTGGAGCGCGATTCGCTACGGCGCTACAACAGGCGGTGGTGGTGGGTTATTGGTCTCCGTATGAGGTGGAGCCAATCCAGGGGTAGTCAAAGAGATGTTCGGATTAAATCCTAACATCGTGGAAGAAGAGGTTGGTGATGGTGAAGGTGAAGATGTATGAACAGAGTTCCGGTCAACGTCGGAGTTGGCCGGTAAAGGTAAAGGTGAAAGAGGAGTGGACGGAGTTTCGACATCTGAGTCGATCGTGTAGTCGGTAGCGACTAACGTAACGCGGACTAGGCGGGTGCTAGTGTCCCGAGTCCAAGCGGACATACACTAAACGAGTTTAGTATAGTCAAAGCGGAGAAGGTGAGGGTAAGAAAACGTCAATGGAGAAAGGCGATGGGTGGTGGGTGAAAAATGGATTTTGGCGACAAAGGGCAAGTTTTTATAAAAGTTTTTGATTTTTTCCTTTTTTTCTTTTAGAAAGAGCTTTACAGAAATATGTACGGACTTACGGCTTTAAGCAATCACAAACAAGATATGCACAATCTCACCTAGATCTAGGGTCGCCTAGGTCTGCTAGACAGCTCCTAACTGTTCCAGAGGGCTAGAAATAGGACCTCAAACCGCCTCTTCTCCGTCAATTGCGACCAGGTAAGTGCCAGGTAAGTGGGAGATTGTCCAACGCTTTCGCGAAGTTCCTTAATTAAATAACCACTTGCCTTCGACACACTTGCCTAGACACCGCAAAAGTCAGATAGGATAAACGGCCGATGCCTGTAACTAGTCCTCTGTCCTATTGAGCGCGAAGTCCTTAGGGCTGAGTCTAGTATTTTTTAATTTAACAATGGTCAATGCACATGCTTTTTGTGATTTTTGGGGTCCTGGGAAGGGTGATGAAATCCCCACCCAATCTGAATTGGTTTCAAGCCCCTTAAGTCCGTATTAATGAATGCAAAGCGGTAACAAATCAACTGCAAACAATTTTTATTTTTAGCGCGGCGCAAAGAATCCTGCACAAGAACAGTTTATTGGAAGGGGAAAGAGAATTTGCGCAAAGAATGCTGCAGAAAACACAGTTTATTGGAAGTCCAGAGGAGTGGGGAGAGATAAAGAAACACTCACAGAAGTTTTGGAACCCTGAAGCCTCCAAATGGCCGCGGTTCTGCGGCCTAAGCCTCCTTATGCCGCGGTTCCGCGGCGGAATGATGGGTTTGGGCTTCTGAAAAAATTGGCTGTGCTCTGTTGGGTGTCCTCTGCTTGTCTGGATGTGCTGAATATTTATTTACTCACTGTATCTGCTCCAGAATCTTTCAGTAGACCGTTTGCTTCGTTTTGATCCGTCGCTGTGTAGCCGCGAAATGTGGGTCTATCTTCCCACGTCTTTGGCACTGAACTCGAACTACGTATTATCCTGCACACTTGCACAAAAACTAATCAAAAATAACAAGATGGGTTTTTTTTTTAACAATGTATATTTTTTTGTTTTGTTTTTCGGTTAGATTTATATTCACAAGTTAACCCGAAATTACACAAAGAAATAAACTACCGTCTCCCCGGCAACAGCGCCATTTGATTGGTAGGGATTCTGCATGTTCAAGTTTAGTTAATTACCGCAATCAAAACGGTTTCGCTTGTAGCTAGCCGGTTGAGTACGGGTCGTCCACAGGGAGATGGGAATCTTTTTCTATGTGTTTTAACGAGTTAAGTCCAATTTTAATTCTGAATTAAAAGTTGATTGGATCAGGCTCGTTAAATAATGGTATATACGTTCTAAATCAAACCACAGTTCTTAACGTACAAAACACACACAAGAGGAAGAATTCAAAAATGAACGAATCCTTCTTGTGGCATTGTAGACTAGGTTATATCAATGCGACACGACTAGCTAAGTTACATAAGGATGGATATTTGAATCTGTTCGAATTATCATCTTATGAAACTTGCCAGTCATGTCTCAAAGGAAAGATGACCAAAACTCCGTTTACTGGACATGGAGAGAGAGTTACGAAACTCTTGGGACTGATATATAGTGATGTATGCGGTCCCATGTCTACACATGCCAGGAATGGTTTCTCGTACTTCATTACATTCACTGACGATCTCTCAAGATACGGACATGTGTTCCTGATGAAACACAAGTCTGAAGCTTTTGAGAAATTCAAAGAATATAAGCATGGAGTTGAGAACCAGACGGGTAAAAGTTTTAAAATCCTTCGATCTGATCAGGGAGGAGAATACTTGAGCAATGAGTTCCTGGACTATTTAAAAGAGAATGAGATTCTCTCTCATCTTACTCCTCCGTATACACCACAGCACAACGGTGTATCGGAGCGGAGGAATCACACCCTATTGGATATGGTGCACTCTATGATGAGCACCGCTGAGTTGCCTATTTCCTTTTGGGGTTATGCGCTTGAGACAGCAGCATACCTATTGAATCAAGTTTCATCTAAATCTGTACCTACCACACCATATGAGATATGGAGTGGGAAGAGACCATATCTTAAACGAGTTAAGATATGAGGTTGTCCGGCCTATGCCAAGAGGCAAAATCCGGACAAACTAAAGGCACGATCGGTTCTTTGCAAGTTTGTGGGATATCCAAAGAATTCACAAGGATATATTTTCTACCACGCTGAGGAACAAAAGGTGTTTGTTTCTCAATATACCACCTTTTTAGAAAAGAAATTTCTTGTAAAAGAAATTAGTGGCGAAGAGGTAGAGCTGGAAGAAGTTCCAGCGGCACAAACTACAACTAATGATTTATTGGAATCAGAGAATTTAGTAGCACCCAACGAACTTTAGCCTCTCCGCCAATCTAGTAGGTTTCCTCATCCACCTAAGAGATACTACGGTTTTCTCATTGATGGTGGGAGCGAGGATTATATCATGGAAGATGATGACCCAACTAGTTTCGAGCAGGAAATCATGAGTGGGGACTCTATGAAATGGTTGGATGCAATGCGATCTGAGGAATTCATGTACACCAACAAAGTATGGACTTTGGAAGTTGCTCCCGAAGGGGTAAAACCCATTGAGAGCAAATGGATCTTTAAGAAGAAATTTGGTGTAGATGGAAAAGTTGAGACTTTCAAAGTTAGACTTGTTGCAAAAGGTTTTCGTCAACGACCATGTATGGATTATGATGAAACCCTTTCTCCAGTGGCTAAGCTTAAGTCCATCCGGATCCTGCTTTCCATCGCTACGTACCATGACTACGAAATCTAGCAAATGGATATTAAGACCGCCTTTCTAAATGGTGATTTAGAAGAGAGCGTGTACATGACTCAGCCAGAGGGCTTCGTAGACAGTGGGAGTAGCGGAAAGATGTGCAAGCTGCTTAAATCCATCTACGGGTTAAAGCAGGCATCGCGGAGTTGGAACATCTGTTTTGATGTGGTAGTCAAAGAGTTTGACTTCATCAAAAACGTAGATGAACCTTATATATACAAGAAGGTGGCAGAGAGTAAGGTCGTCTTCCTCGTATTGTATGTGGATGACATACTCTTGATAGAAAATGATGTTCCTATGCTGCACTCGGTCAAGCTTTTCTTATCACAAAGATTCTCAATGAAAGATCTAGATGATGCCTCCTACATCTTGAGGATTAAGATCTATAGAGATAGATCTAAACGGATACTGGGATTGTCCCAATTCAGGTACATTGACACCATACTAAAAAGCTTTAGTATGGAAGATTCCAAGTGTGGGAATTTACCCACGATCTCAGAACTCACTCTCTCCAAAGAGATGTCTCTTAAGACTAATTTGGAGAGAGCTCGCATGCAAGGGATACCCTATGCTTCGGAAGTAGGCTCTATCATGTACGCAATGTTATGTACCAGACCCGATGTAGCATACTCACTAAGTGTAGAGAGTAGGTATCAAGCAGATCCAGGAGAGAATCACTGGACAGCTATGAAGAACATTCTCAATTACTTGAGAAGGACTAAATAAATGTTCTTGGTGTATGGTAACGTTGAACTCCAAGTTGATTCCTTTACCGATTCGAGCTCCTAGAGTGATAAGGACAACTCTAAGTCGGTCTCGGGATTTGTCTTCACCCTCAATGGAGGGGCGGTTTGTTGGAAGAGTTCCAAGCAGGAAACCATGGCAGACTCGACGATGGAGGCTGAATACATCGCTGCCAACGATGCTGCCAAAGAAGCTGTCAAAATGAAGAAGTTCATAAACGAACTTGGAGTGCTTCCATCCATCGAGCATCCAATACCTTTGTATTATGATAACAATGGAGCAGCGGTTTTGGCCAAGAAACCGAGGTCCCATCAGCGATCCAGGCATATTCTGAGGCCGTATTACCTGATCCGGGAAATAGTTGATCGCCGGGAGATCGAGGTCAGGAGAGTTGACACAAAGAACAACACGGTGGATCCACTCACGAAGGCCATACCTCAGATACAATTCGAGAGACTCTTCGGGATGTTGGGTATGAGATACTACAACATCTGGCCTTAGTGCAAGTGGGAGATTGTTAGTTATATGCCCTAGAGGTCATTATTGTACATATGATGTATATTATAGTGGATGCTTAGACATATATAGAGAGGACTTTCTTGCTCGACATGGTAGTATGCTATCTGGTTGCTCTTTGTCTAAACATGCAGACTTGTATTATGATACCGTCTTGCTCTCACATGTTGATAAAGCCCTTAGGATGTGTACTTGACTACCAGGACTATGACGGAGATCATACTAGTGAGGCCAGGATAGTCCACAAGTACATCCTTTAATTGTTCCTAGTCGAGGGTGTATCGAGACATGGCATCGATATTCCAGAGTAGACTAGCGTATACGCTTCTTGACCCATATGATGGGCGATGGATGATCCCACATCCATTGGTGTTTGACATCAAAGATGGTATATGGGTGCTCAATGGAGACTAGGCATACTGAACGGACTCGCCGAGAACTCTTAGTTGGTATTATACCTATCGTCAGATATCAGTTCTCTGGTGACACCGATACATGTTAGTCTGTAGACTCGAGATCGTCATAGAGTCTTGTGTGATTCCCACTGTGCTTTGATTTCCACCTTACCACGTTCAAGAGAACGTTCAAAACGGTGGTTTTTGGGTACAGTCCCGAGTCATATGGAGGCAATTAGCGATAGGAGGGGATTCGCCTCTCCCAATATTGGGGGTTGATGTTGCGTTGTGCTCGATTGGTTATAACAGGAAGTCGCTGGCCAGGGTTGATAAGGAGATTTACTGGTAAGTGTTATCTGTAGTTTCTCGACCTATTATGAGCCTCACATCGGCACGACTTATCAGTTACTGGGGTCTGACGTTTACCACCCCTAAACTAGATATGCGATATATCAGACGAAGAGACCGGACTGTACGGTAGTGTACCGACAGGATTACAGGAGTATGAGTAGGCTTGCTTGTTGATCTTCTGATCGCTCAATACCCGGGTAGCCGTTACGTCCAGCTAGTACCGCTAACGGCTTGTGGGTGACTGGTATGATCATTACCTACTGCCGGCGTATTGACGAGTTTTTAGAGTCCTACACAGAATTTTCCTGGCTCAGGAGAAACGAAGTAGGAGCACATATGTGATATGTGCGGGACCGAGATTAATACGTGTATGTGATACCATATTCTATTATCGTGATATGTGATATCGGACGGTTATATGTGATATAGCCGGGTTATCGAATCAAGTGTTGATTCGATAAGTTGAGACATATGATATTAGTCGGTTATATATGATATAGCTGGATTATTGAATCAAGTGTTGATTTAATAATTTAATGTATAATTATATATTTGATATATTAATTTATATTAACTAATATTAGCTCACTTGTGCATTTCTTTTTCTCACATGTGCACACTTAATATATATGTGATATGTATTAATTGTGTTTCTTTTTGTGTCATGCTTGATTATATATGCAACATGGGTGTATGAGACTCACACCATGCTCATAATAATGAGGGGTTTATTTATTTAATGTAAATCAATTAATTAGTGGGAAATTAAGCCCATGGTTGAAGCTTGGGGAAGCTTGTGGAACCATTGATCCACTAATTTTGTTTTGCCTTAGATATTTATTAACCTAACTATTATCTAAAACCATGGTTATGTCTCTACAAGAGTTATATGAGATATTTCTCACCCATGGTTGCCATTCTCTCATGATTCATTATTCACAACATTATTTTTCTTCATCTTCTTCTTCATCAAGAGAGCTCACTAGGTTTTGGAGAGGTGAAGAAAATTAGTGAGAAAATTAATTCTAAAGTGAGCAAAAATCCTATTTCATCATTCTCTACTAGATTAGCCATTTAGTTTAGGGTGTTAGCTTCACTAATCCCTAATTCGTGAAGAGGTAGCTTGGGTTGGTGTCTTCTCGACGTAAATCATTTTCGGCCTTGAAGACTTCGTGCAAGTTTGTTCCTTTCATCTTGTGGAGCCATTCTAGAGTCCGGAAGATCACTACTTGGAGCGAAGCGACTACTACACGGAGCTATTGAAGTGAAGGACCGGTTTACAAAGGTTGTATTCCATGTTCACTTAGATGTAAAGTTGTTTACATGTTGTATTGTCTAATTCTCTAGTTAAGATTCTAGGGTTAGGGTTGTTTAGCAAGGCAATTTTTTGAAAATGGCATGGACGATGCCTCCCGAAACCTTACTGTCTTACTAGGCATTCCTACATTAATCACCATTGGATTTTTAATCCAAGGGTTATCTGCTTTACAGAGGCCAATCTTTCTTGTTTCGAAAGATTGAGGGAATATATCCCAAAAATAGAATTTTATTCTATGATTCAATTTGGAGAATGTTTTCTCTCGACAGAATTTAATTCTGTATTTTTGATGATTTATCATCTCTGTTGGATCTTTGATCCAACGGCTCTGTTTAACAGAAAGTAGAATTTAATTCTACCTGGGCGCCGTCGCTCATGCGTTGTGTACGTGAGACGCCACTTGAGAGTTTTAATTCTTTTTATACTTTGCACACTGGCGCCCGCGTGTAGAGCACGTGCGACGCCATATGAGAGTTTTAACTCTTATTTTTAATCTAATGGATTGTTTTGTGCTTTGCGCACTTGCGCCCGCATGAGGAGCACATGAGGCGCTGCCTAATTAATTTTGAACAGAGCTTTTCTCTTTTATTGGGGGAAATAAATACCCCCCACTGTTGCGGTCACGTGGCTCTCACATGAGTGCAGCAGTGGCACCTTTTCCACCGTCCGATCTTCTGAAAAGTTGAACCGTCTTCTTATGTTTTATAAATAGAGCCTTTCGCCCTTGAGATGACTGCTGTTTCCTTCATCGTCTTGAGTCTTCTTTCTTCCTTGAGAATTTAATTCCCTCTCCTGAGCTTAGATCTATGTTTTTAAAGAAACTTTTAGAGTCTTACTCTGTTTCAAGAATCTTGGTAAGGATTCTGACCATTTTTCCCTTGAAAGAGACTCTTTTGTCTTGGATTTCTTTCAACCCATTAACAAAGCTTTGCTATTCTCTTGTAATGATATCTTAGAAATCTAAAACTTTTACTTGAGTAGACCATAGGTCTTAAAGTTCTTTTAGGGTTTTACCCTGTTACTAATCTTAATTTTTGAAGGCTGTTTGGAATTTAATTCCACGTCCCGAGCGAATTTCTGGGATTTTCTCCCATTTTTCTACAGAGCTTGGTTTTGAGAAAGATTTTTTTAAAGGAATTCTTTTGGGAATTTTATTCCCTTTCTTATTTTCTTTGCAGATTTGAAATCTGTTTGCAAAACACATTTCTCGAGGGAGATTAACTCCATAGTTCAATGAGATTTTCTCATTAAATCCTTTTGGATTCTTTCAATGAGTGACTGCCTCATCATTGATGGGGTGTTATCTTGATTTTGTGGGGCCCCCTTGTCTCTTTCTCTTTGAACTGTGATGCAGTACAATTTTAGGTGTAAAAGAATGTTAAAGTCTTGAACATTGTGTCGATAATTAACTCCTCCCCTTTTTTTGTGCAGGTACTATGGCTTCCGATTCCTCCTTCCCCTTCGTTCGCTCGGAGAGTGCTTTTGCCGACGCACCTACAGATCGGGAAGTCTTCACACTTATTCAAGACTATGACCTAGAGCAAAAGTTTCTTCATCTGTGGGGGTCATGGTACAGTCAAATTATCTGGGGTCGGCGCAGTTTTACTTGCGCAGCGCCTTCGGAACTGATCCCCGCGATCCATTACGCTGACCCACCTCAGGTAACTTACATAGTAGAAGAGGTCAACTGGATCTTGGAAGGTCGTCTTCAGCCTTCCATAGCGTCAATACCAGTGCAATCGCCGATAGCCTTAGACATTTTAGGGCGATGCATATGCAAAGGAGAGTCACGTCCTTAGGGGCAGGTTTACATGATATGAATGACTCCCCGTCATTCGGCTGACTATCTACGGTGGGCCCGATATATCCCGTCGGCCAAGAAATTGCTGCTATTGAAGATCGGGCTGTATCCTGTGATCTATGCGTCCCTCTTTCACTACCACACTCCTCATGTGTGGTGGGTCAAATATTTCCTGGAACAATGGAACATCCCGACTCATACCTTTCTCTTATCAGATCGGGAGGTTTCAATCTCATTGGAGGAGTTTGCGGAGATATCTGGATTACCCATCAGAGGGGAACATTATGAGGAGATACTTTCCCCCGACGAGTATATCTTTGCCACCAAATCAGTGGTAATGGGTCTTACTCCGGAGAATGCCGTTCAACATCAGTTCCCGAGCTTGATTAAGCTGTTGAACATGTACGAGAGCTTATTCATAGTGTTTGGTGGGCACGGAGTTAGCTTCGCAGATTTCATCGCCTGCTTTCTTCATCCAGAGGCTCTATCTAAACAAGCCGCGAAGTTCACCAAACTCGACGACCTGTTTGGATTTGGTTCGGACAACTTGCCAACTGTGGAGGCGGATTTAAAGAAATTCTTTATTCCAGATACTCCAGTTATCCCTTTCGCAGATATTTCCGCCGCAGACATTGACGAGGAGATGTTCTTTATAGGGTTTATCGGCTTGTGGCTGAGTTGGTTCGCGCTTTCAACACACTCCCGCTACATTAGACCATCTGTTTTTATCCGGCTCATCGCATCACCGCGGGGACGCGCATGGCCGTTGGGGTCGCGGGACTAGCTCATTTATATCATGGTTTGAGCTTAGCAGCCGACACTACTTAGCCGGGAGTAAAGCCCGCAAATCTCCTATTGAACTACCTCACCTCTTGGATCGAGATGCACGTGCTGGGTGCTTTCAGTGTTCATAAACGAACCCGATCTTACGAAGGCTACAATTTTCCCCGGGTCATGAGCTTAGTCGACGCTTCTGTTCAAGACCCAACACAGCGGGAGGCTCGGCGATTGCTCCTTCGCCCATGCATGGTTGGGGACAACATGACCTTTGTTGATAAAGTCATAACCATCGACAAAGAATCTTCCAAAGTGATCCAACCAATGCATGATGATTTTAAGGACGGGGCTTCTTTGTTGAGAGCTTGAGAGGTTGTACACCTGTATTCTATCAGGATAGGTTTTCTGGTATTTAGACAGAACGCCTCAGTGCTGTTTATGAGGTATAACCCGCATCGTTTTGCCCAAAAATTGGGTTACAACCAAGGAGTTCCTCTCGAGGCATTCCTGATTGATCCGGTTGCTACGGAAGAGGGCATCCATAGTGCGATGCATCATTTCATGCGGTTAAATACGGGGTCTCATTTCCTCATCAGCGAGCCGAGTTGTATTCCAAAGGCTTCGAATACTTACGTTGCTTGGTACCAGCATGTGACGGGTGCTGTCATCTGGGAGGAGAGGCGGCTGCTGCTTGACCATAAGGATGCTGTCCCAGCCAGTAATCCAGTGGTCCCACTGAAGCGACGGGCGGCCATGCTCCCTTCTTTGAGAGAGATCGCTGCGGTTATAGCCCTGCGCACTTTTCCTCGTAAGCCTTGACCAGATGTTCCTGTGATAGCGGTAACCGTAGTGTCTCCGGAATCGGGCATTGGTTTGGAGATCTGGACCCGCCGTCCGAAGAAGCCTGTTAAGTGAAACATTTTATCATCGGCTGTTGGTGTCATTTCACAGAAGAAAAAGAAATCCTTATTTTCTGCTGAAGTCGTGTTCGGCCATGAGCCCTATGCCCCCTATAGCGAGGGCTTGTGCGAGTATGGCCCCAATGTCGGTCTATTCGACGCGCATACGACTGATACTGATCTTCAGGCTGCCATTGAAGCTTCCAAACGCCTGGCCCATGAACAGGCGGCGTTAGCCTATATTGCGGAGTCCGGTATACTTCATTTATACTCTCCTGTATATATCCCCTCCCTTTTTTTTGAATTTATTATGCTTCACCAACGCTCTCTTCTTTAATAGGTATTTCCGCTGAAGAGGATCTCTCGGCTTCCCTCAAGATGTTTGGGGAGGAGGAGAGGCTCCGCGCCTCCTTGGGCCTTGGTATGATCTGTTTCACTACACCTTTATATTTTTAATTCATGATCTGACCCTTTTCTTTATCCTATTACAGGAACCACCATAACTCAGGTTGTTCCGAATGTAATGCCAACCCTGGGTGGTGATGCAAAAAAGCCTTCAGAGCCACCGATTACGGCTGATGGCTTACCAAGGCCACTGCAGGAGGCGTTGCTGAAGCAGCCGATGATGGATGCCACAGTGGATCCAGAGGTCGAGCTCGATTTGGACGATGATGTCCCCCTATCAGAAGTTTTGAGATGATCGATTCATACAACCCAGGCTGAGAGGAAGCGTAGAAAGCACGCTGCGAGGGAACGTCATGCTCTTTTGGCTGCGGGAACGGGTTCGAGTAATGCTCAACCCTCTAGTATTCCTATGGTGGACGTCCCTTCTGCCCTGTCTACTGCCCATAGACAGGTTGCGCGTGCGGTCCGAGAAGAGATTGAACGACTACTTCAAGGTAGAACAACGCACGGTTCTTAGTAATAGCCTTTTTCTTGTATCATAACACACGCATTTTTAACAGGACCAAATTTAGGTTATGGTGTGGCAGGTGAAGTGCCGGTGACTAAAGAGCCTGAAGTGGCCAACTTTTCTCTAGAATCTGGGAACGTTCCGACTGCCGCTTCTTCTCCCTGTGGATCCTTGATATTGACGGGTGATGCAAGCATTACGACGACCTTTATCGAGTCAGGGGATGAAGGTGTGGATGCTGAATCTACTTTCCCAATGGAAACCGAAGAAGCCGTCACAACTGGTGACGCTTCGGGCACTGTCTCGGTTTCTACCTTGTCAGGTACTCCATGGGTTATTATCTTTGAGTTTTAATCCCACTAGACATCTCTAATGATATCTCCTTTGTTCTGAGAATAGGCGCGGTAAACCCTGATACTGTACTGGCTGAAGAATTACCGCCGGTCATTGCCCTGACCGTGACGGTTCCTCTTTCTATCCTCTCTTCTGCGTCTCCCTGAATTTTGGAAGGTAAATATTTCTCATTTATTTGCTTCACTGTAGATTCTATTTCCTTGCATTAACCATATATTATTGCAATCCTGCAGGAGTGCTCTTTGATCACTTACACCAAGTGTTAAGCCCTCATTTTGCCTTTCAATCGAAATCCGTTCCCCCTTCCGGCATTGGTTAGTATATTGTCGCTTAGTGTATCTTCTTTCCATGAGTAAGCTTTCTGTTGCTAAGCTTTCCTCATATTGAACACAGTATCACGGCTCGAGGGAGGGAGCGAAGGAATAGCCGAGCCTCATGTGCTCCCTGTCTTGCCACTTTCAACAGCTGGTATGGTAGATCTTGTCCATCAGCTTTCTTCTTTATTTTTCAAGTTGAAATTTGACCCTTATTCGTATGTGATTTGTTTTGCAGCGACTATACCGGCTTCAGTCCCTTTTGAGTCTCGCATTCCCATGCCTACGGGATCTTTTGCTAAGCGTCAATCTTCCAAGGGCGCAGTGACTAGCACGCGGATGTTGAGCGAATTTATCGAAGATCTTGATGCCGAGGCTCTCACCTCTGCTGCGGATTTCGCTGACGAAGTCAATCCTATGCTAGCGATGCTTATGAATTTTCATAATGAAGATTTCGTCGACTTTTGGGTCGACTATTATAAGAGGATCAAGGCTTGTCTGCATAAGATCGAGCACAAGCGTCTCGCTCCTGAAGTATTAACCTTGAAGGCTCAGTGGGTCGCGTGGATCAAGCAAAGTGCCGATTTCATTCAGTAGTTTGAACAAAAGTTGATCCTGAAGCGAAAGGAGCATGAGACGGATTCTGGCGAATCCATCCAATTGCGCACCTAGATCGAAGCGAATACCGCACAGCTGTAAGTTATTTTCGGAAAACTCCAACAATGTATTTTTGATGGGCTGGCGCTGAGTCAGAAGGTCGACTTTACCGAGCGGGGCATGCAAGATTGCGAAGTTGCCACGCAGGAAATCGCTGAGAAGCTCTCATCATGCTTGCAACAGCGGGCTCAAATTAAAGCGGGGTTGGCCGCAGTAGTAGCATGCGAGGAGGAGCTACGGGGAGCGCGTGAGCGGGTTGCCAATTTTTTGAAAGCCCCGCCTTCTTAACAATTGTAATTGTATTCCCCCTTTTGTATTAATTGTATCTCCTAAACACTTTGATTCGTGAATAAGAATATACACTTTTTTTTGCATGTGCTTGTCTGTGTTTTGATGTCTTAACGTGGCGCTAATTAGTTTACTTGCTCGTTTCGGAGTCCGTAGTTTATTCACTCGTTTCGGAGTCTCTAGTTTATGTACTCATTTCGGAGTCTCTAGTTTATTCACTCATTTCGGAGTTTGTAGTTTATGGACTCATTTCGGATTTATTTAGTTTATTCACTCGTTTCGGAATTTGTAGTTTATGGACTCATTTCGGAGTTTGTTTAGTTTATGGACTCATTTCGGAGTTTGTTTAGTTTACCTCCCTTGGGTTTACAGGCAAACTTGTCCTAACGTTGTATATAGATAACCTCCATTCTTTACGATAGAGGTCCGTTAGGTTTTGGGGTCCTAGGGTTTTGATCCGTGGTACCGTCGCGTTGGCTGATGTATTTCTCGATATGCGGTCTTTAAGCCGTTGTTCGAGTAGCCCCGCGACTGTCGTGTCTCTGATCCCTTCGGGGGCTGAACAAGACGTCTTCAAGTAATCCCCTTAGGCTATATGACCATTGAAAGAGAAAGCATTAAGAATTTGCCATGTCGCTTTTTACTTGAGGTTAGGCTCAATTTGGAGCCCCGATGAGTCATAACCACTCCGCGCTGGTGTGGGATGATCTCTGATAGTCTCTGAGGCTTTATATGAGTTGCCGTCGAGACCCGATTTTTTGTTTTCACGATGCCATTTCGTTTCTTTGCTGAAGTATGGTAGACATCTATAGGACCTCTATGCTGTATGTATTGCATTTGAAGTCCGGAGCTGGGAATATGCCTTTACTCCAATTTAATTTAGCTCGTTGGAGCTTTTGTTGACGTCGCGTCTGCACCCTGATGAAATGAGAAGGAACGCCGGAGTAGTCTTTAAGTTATATATGAACCATCAATACTTGGAGTTAGGAGTTTGACATTGCTCCATTTTGATTTGGCTCGTTGGAACTTTTATTGACGTTGTGTCTGCACCTTGATGGGATGAGAGGAAACGTCGGGGTGGTCTCTAGGTTATATATAAACTGTCAAGACTTGGAGCTAGGAATTTGCCATGGCTCCTTTTTTTTGTTCGACCCTTGGGTCTTTGTTGACGAAGCGTCTGCACCGAGAAGGAACGTCAGGCTGATCTCTAGGCTGTAGATGTCGCCATCAAGATCTGGTTCTCCCTTTGACGGAGCCTGGTGGGAAAACATGGTTTCCTTTTTCATTTATGCCCATGGATTGTATACAGGAGTCAGTGTAAACTCACCTGCAGAGCAAAAAGGTTTCGTTTTCATTTGTTTTATTTCTTTCCGCGATGCTCTATCTTTTCAGCTTTTGATATCACGAAAGTTGCGATTGCCCAATCATTTCGGCTATTTTCGCGGTGCCCAATCATTTCGACTATTTTCTTTTTTTTACTCGCTGCTTTTTATTGCGAGTTGCCTAAACATTTCGGCTATTTTCTTTTATTTTTTACCCGCTGCTTTTTATTGCGAGTTGTCCAAACATTTCGGCTGTTTTTATATGCATATTTTTACTCACTAATTTTTATTGTGAGTTGCCCATCATTTCGGCTATTCCATATGCATATTTTTGTTTACTACTCGTTGCTGTTTTTATTGTGAGTTTGGGATCTGATACCAACCTTGGCATCAGCATCGCTACGACTGGAATGTTGCCAGGAGCGAATCATCATTTGCCGTGAAAGGACTTGGAGTTTGACACCTGTTTAGGAATCAATATCGCTACAACTAGAATATTGCCATGAGCGAATCATTATTTGCCTTTGTCGATTTGAACAAAAATGGCTTAGCAAACAGGGTTAGGATCCTGTCGACTAAGGCTTTTTGACTTTATGAGCCGTAAGGGTCTCAAAAAGGTATTTCTCCCTACAAGTCGTGAGGATCTCGTAAGTGTATGTTCTCCTTAGAAGTCATGAGGACTCCTAAGTGGTATTTTCTCTTGCAAGTCATAAGAATCTTATAAGAGCGTTTTCTCCTCATAAGTCGAGAGGACTTACAAGTGTCGTTCACTATATAGGGATATTTCTTATCATTGGTGGAACTTGGTGAGAGAGTGATTATTTATGCCCGTGGATTGTATACAAGGGTCAATATTAGACCACTTGTAGGGCATGTTGGGGAAAGTGAGGGCTGAAGAGCAGGTTTAGATCCCCGTAGCTTAAGGCTTTTGAACCCTGTGAGCCGTGAGGATCTTATGGGGGAAGTTCTTCTTACAAGTCGTAGAGATCTCGTAAGTGTATAATAAAAACTTTTTTTACGAGATTGCGCCTATTCAGGTTTTCACAAACTCACCGGCAATCCTGCTGTTTTTACTCATGGCACCTTCTCGGGTTTTCATCCGTGCCCATTTTGCTTATGGACGTACCATTATTTTTTACTACGAGATTGCACCCTTTCGGGTTTCCACAAACTCGCTGGCAGTCCTGCTGTTTTTACTCACGGCGCCCTCTCGGGTTTGTTGGATATATGTATGCCCTAGAGGCCATTATATGTATAGTGGATGCTTGGACATATATATATATATATATATGTATATAGATGACTTTCTTGCTCAACATGATAGTATACTATCTGGTTTACATGTTTATTTGATCATGCGTCTTACTCATTTGGTACATATTGATAAAGCCCTTAGGATATATATATGATGAAGATCATACTAGTGGGACATGTATAGTTTATAAGAATATCCTTTAACTGTTCCTAGTCGTGGGTGTATCGAGACGGGGCATCGATATTCTAGACTAGACTAGCGTATACCATTCTTGTCCCATGTGATGGGCGAAGGATGATCCCATATCCATCTGGTGCGGTGACACCAAAGATTGTATGTGGGTGCTCAGTAGATACTGGGTACACTGAACGGACCCGCCGAGAACTCCTATGTGGTATTATATCTATCGTCGGATAGCAGTTCTCAGGTGACACTGGTACAGATTAGTCTGTAGACCCAAGATCGTCATAGAGTCTTGTGTGTCCTCCCACTGTACTTTGATCTCCACCCTACCACGGCTCTACTGAGTCGTGCAAACAGGTGGACTTTGGGTACAGTCCCGAGGAACATGGAGGCAATGAGCAATAGGAGGGGTTTCGTCTCTCCCGGTATTGGGGGTTGATGTTGCGCTATGCTCGATTGGCTATAACAGGAAGTCCCTGGCCAGGGCTGCTGAGATTTACTGATAAGTGTTATCAGCAGTTTCTTGATCTGTTATGAGCCAAACACCGGCATAACTTATTGAGTTATTGGGGTCAACGATTCCATCCCTATACTCGATATGCAGCATATCTGACGAGGAGACCGGACTGTATGGTAAGTGTTGCCAGCTGGCTCGACGGGAGTTTTGACAGCTTCGATGGTTTTCTTCTGATCGCTCAATACCCGGGTGGCCGTTACGTTTAGCTGACCGCTTATGGCTTGTAGGTGTTTTGATATGATCATCACCTACTGCCGGCGTATTGATGAGTCTTAGAGTCCCACAAAGGAGTTTCCTAGCTCAGACGAAATGATGTGGTGTGCATATGAGATATACACGGGGACCCGATTAAATACCTATATGTGATACCGTACATTAATCGGGCATTTTTCTATTAGTCGGGTCGTATGTGATATAACCGGTTTGTTAAATCAAGTGTTGATTTAACATTTGACTTTTAGCTTATTTCTTTATTAAACCCTTTTCTATTTTGTATGCATGCATGTATGCATATGTTTATGACGATGCACATGATGATGTGCATGCACACATACATGCATACATTGTATCATGGTTGATGATACATATGTGGTGGCAATGCAAGACTCACATGGAAGTATTTATCTATATAATTATTTTTGAGTTAATGTAAATAGAATTAATTCATGGTTGTGATTTATTCTTCACTTAACCTTGCATTAACCATGAGTTAATTTTCTATGGCTCTCATTGCTCCAATATAAATATCTAGAGATTTATTAACCCATGGTTTGAAGTGAGAAGGATTTAATATATATATATATATATATATATATATATATATATATATATATTCATTCTCATTATTATGATTATCTCTTGAGCTCATGCTTTGCCATTATCATCTTCTTCTTCATTCTCTTGCTCTCTTGAGTTTTCCATAGAGTGAGCTAGTAAAAAAGAAAGGGTTTTGAATAAAGAATACAAACCACATCATCATTCTACACATCTCTAGCCCATTTGTGTAGGGTGTTTGCTACACTTCTTTCAAAGATCAAGTAAAGCAAGGAGCTTTGGGCAAAGGGACTTCGGGTGGATCATCATGAACTAGGAAGACCTCTATCGATCCGTTCAAACTCTCAAAGTGCCAAGGAGTCACCAAGGGAAGTCTACAAAGGTTATAATCTCTTCACTCAGTGTTAAATTGCTTCTTGCATGTGATGCTAATTGATTGTTACCCTAAGATTCTAGTTAAGATCCTAGGTTAGTTTACTTAACACCTCATAAAATTTAATTATGGCATGTTTGATGCTTCTAAACCCTAGATGAGATGGTGAGGAAACCCAACAATGGTATCAGAGCTACTAGACATGAGATGTCAACCCATGGGGGGTTCTCACCGTGTGACAGTGTGGCGAAGTATAGGCTCTTACCCCCGGGTGTCCTGAGACCGGAAAGTGTTCCGGCGGGTTGTAGTCCTCGCGAGGGGGAATGCGTAAAAAGTAGCTGCTGAGGGACCCATAGGTGCCACGGCGACCCAATTGGATGGGGTGTCTGCCTGACCTACAATGGTATCAGAGCCAAGCTAGAGCTTTAGTGTAACCTAGACGACGTTAAAAACCTCGAACGAACGAAATTCGATACCCAAAACATGCTCACTGGAAATTTTTCAAAAAGTTGGATTTTTTCACATTAAAAATACTCAGAAAATCATGCAGGGTATTGTATGGGCCCACAAGAAGAACGAAGCCCGAACTTAACTTAACGACCGCGGAATAGCGGCCGAAAAGCTCTTTTTGCGGCGGTTCCGCGGCGCCGTTGGTGAGGCGTGGACTGTGCCTTCTTGTGCTGGCCTGTATGTGCTAATAGCAGTCTCTGGTATTTTTAAAATTGGTCAAGTGTTGAACTTTCTGAGAATTCTTTGGGTGATTGATAGTTCGATCGAATGTTTTAACTGCGCCTAGTATATGTGAATGTGATATAATAATTGGAATCTACAAATTTGTTTGTTGCGTGTAAATCTAACATTTCGGTCTCGGGTATGATCGGAAATCTTGTTGAATTATCCGACATATTTTTGAAAAGGTGTTTTCTTAAATGAGACCTAAATGCGAGCTTTTCATTGTTGGACATGAAATCTTTGATATGTGATGTCCTGGGTTTGTGATGTCTAAGGGCAGTTACGATTCCAATTGTTGCAGTTTTTCATTTCTTTTCTGCGACCGTAAGCGAAGTATGTGGTGTATTGCCGGTTTCGTTGCTATACATCAACGACAATCGGGGTACGCATACTTACTTACGTTGATGATATGTGATATTATGTGTTGCTGAGATATGATATGCAGGATTGTCGTGATGAATAGCCGGGGGTTTTATTTGAGTCGAGAGTTTTATTTTCATTCATATAAAAATCAATTGTATGTAATATTCTTTCATTTGGGGCACTTCCGGGTTGAGGATGTTGTCACCATCATTGCATATTATTTATTTTTCCGCATTAGGATAGACCCAAGGAGGGGAGCACAAATGACCGGGTTCTAGGGTTCAGTGGGAGGCCATCTCGAGGAGTCGAGACCGGGTCTCCTAAACTCTAGAATTGGTAGGGTCACTTGCTTCTCTCGTAGGGGTCTTGGGGTGTGGGCTTGGCTATTCATCGTGACCGTGGAATCCGTATTTTCTATTGTTGGCGAAATACAAAATACGGACATTCTAGATATCCTTTTATTTTCATATGTGCTTCTGCTGTTGATATTCTGTGATGTGATTACTTAATATCTGAGACGAATGGATTATTATATATATATGATATATAATAAACGTTGCTTATATTTTACACCCGCGCTAGTCCCGCCCCGCTATGCCGTTAGTTAAGTAACCTAACGGTGCATAACGGGACATTGTGGCGAATGCGGATGGTATAAGTGTACGTTCTATTTTCGTTTCTTTTCTGTGATGGCTTAGAAACTTAAATGATGGGACTATATTAATAAGATTAATGTACAGAAAAAAGAAACCGAAAGATGTTGTAGAATCAGATTTGAAACACACTCGGTTTTTTTTATGAAAAATGCAAGTTTCAAAAGATACGGAGCTTAAGCCACTCCTTTTTCTAAGCTGTTTTGATTCTACAAAGAGATTAAGTTCAAAACGTTAAAGGTTTTCATAAAAACCATCCGCAACCCTCCGTCATTTTAGGAAGCAGAGTACTTAGTATTCGTGCTACGTATGTTGATTATAGTCAAGGCGTAGTGTGCGGTAGCTAAGTGATTTCTTCCTACAAAGCATATGATACGATCGGTTAGGACATTCATGTGATTATGTTGATCATAGTCAAGGGTCATATGGGTGGGTCTAGTTAATCACGAAATAATGGGTAGAACTTAACTAGTGCTTATGATATGTTGACCATAGCCAAGGTCATAAGCAGTTAGGGGTAAAAACCATATCGGGAGTTTCAAGAGTTGAAATTTGCAATGAGATTGCATACCTTCTATATGATAGATGGATCCCGATCCCACTGTGAGTAAGTGTTACTCCCAGGAGAGTTTTGCACTTTACAATTAGCTAATCCAGTAGGTGTCTAGAAATGTGTCAACGGGGTTTGACCTCTGGGAAAATGAGGTTTATTTTAATTAGGTCCGTACGAAAGCACGGGGAACCTCTCTCAAAGTACCGACACTGGTCTGGCTGAATGGTTAGCGAAATTGTAGAATGTAATTAATCATGGCTAGTTTTCTTTTAAGGTTTTGAAAGAAAATTTGATAAAAGCAGTGGGAGACATCAATTAGATAAGATAATAACCAATCTAATTCTTTGCAAGAGCATTTCGCTGAGTGTATTCTTTTCTCTCTCTTAATAGCAGATATCTGATGACGGGACTTAAGCTTCTTTTAGAGAAAAACAAACTGACAGAACAGAATTATAAAGAATGGTTGAGGAACTTGAACATTGAACTCACATATGATAAAGTATCATATGTCCTCACTACCAAAGCCCCACCCGTCCCAGGTCCTGAATCATCTGTTTCGGATAGAGAGATCCGAAAAACATGGGATATTGATTGCAACACGGCCAAATGCCTCGCGCTTGCTTCTATGGACAGTATCCATCAGAAACAACACAAGAAGATGGATGTTCAATCCATCTTTCTTCATACAAAGGAGTTGTATGAAGAGCAATCTCGGACTTTACGATACGAGACATCTTGAAAGTTGTTTCAGATGCGGATGGCCCCTAGCACATCAGTAGGAGAACATGTTCTGAAGATGATTGGTCTTATAGAAGAACTTGAGGAACTGGGATGGACCATGGATAATGAGCAATATACAGATATTGTTCTGCAGTCTTCCTCCCTCCCCCGCCTTTGCTCCGTTCATTGTGAATTTCAATATGAACGATTTGGAGAAATCATTGCCTGAACTTCTCAATATGTTGAGAAGTGCAGAGAGCACGCTTAAGACAGTGACAACTCTTGCTCTGTTATATGGGGCATCTTCCTCTTCCATCTCAAAGGCCAAGGCCAAGGGAAAGAAGAAGAAGAAACCCATCAAACCGAATGGTGGAGTTCAAAAGGCGAAGGGGAAAGACAAATCCGGGGTCGCGGGAAGTGGAAAAGGAGAATGTTTTTACTGCCACAAATCGGGACATTGGAAACGCAACTGTGCCGTGTATCTTGCTGATCTCAAGAAGAAGAAGCATGCTGATGCTTCCGCTTCAGGTGTGTTTGTAACTGAAAATTATTTTTCTATAAACTCTGCATCTTGGGTATTAGATACCGGTTCTGGTTCTCACATCTGAAATTGTATGCAGGGATTGAAAAACAGTAGAGTTTTGAAGACTGGAGACCATACTCTGCGGGTTGGAAATGGTTCCAATGTACATGATGTATCCATAGGAGAGTATCATCTGGGGTTGCTTTCGGGTTGTATTTTGGTTTTGAACCCTTGTTATTTTGTACCTAGTATGCTATGTAATATAATATCTGTTTCTTTGTTAGACAATGAAGGATATCATTTTGTGTTGCAGAATAATGTTATGAACATTAACTTGAATCAACAGTTGATTGGATATGGTACACTAAATAACAGCATTTACATCCAGAACCAACACACAGTTTTCAATATACAACATACTAATAAAAGAAAGTTTTTAGATATAAATGAATTTTTTCTTTGGCATTGTAGACTTGGTCATATTAATGAAACAAGACTAATCAAGGTACATAAAGATGGATATTTGAATCCTTTTGAATATAAATCTTATGCGACTTGTCAGTCCTGTATCAAAGGTAAAATGACCAAAACTCCGTTTACTGGACACGGAGAAAGAGCTATGGAACTCTTAAGCCTCATACATAGTGATGTATGTGGACCAATGTCTACACATACTAGAAACGGTTTTTCATACTTCATTACTTTTACTGATGATTTCTCAAGATTCAAACACGTGTTTTTATTAAAGCATAAATCCGAAGCTTTCAAGAAATTCAAGGAGTACAAACTTGAAGTAGAAAAACAAACAGGCTTGAGCATCAAGAAACTTCAATCAGATCGAGGTGGAGAGTATTTAAGTACAGAGTTTTCAGACTTCTTAAAAGAGAATGTGATTCTCTCTTAGCTCACTCCCCCTTACATACCACAACACAACGGTGTGTCAGAGCAGAGGAATCGTACCCTACTAGATATGGTACGATCCATGATGGGTGATGCTGAGTTACCGCTTTCCTTTTGGGGGCATGCATTGGAGACAACAATGTATCTGTTAAACAGGGTTCCAACCAAGACCGTGTCTACCACTCCATATGAGATATGGTGTAGAAAGAGACCATCTCTTAAAAGAGTTAGGATATGGGATTGTCCGGCTTTTGTCAAAAAGCAGAATCTGGATAAACTCGAGACACGATCGGTCATGCGTAAATTTGTGGGATATCCAAAACATTCATATGGATATCTATTTTATCACAAAGAGGAACAAAAGGTGTTTGTTTCTCAATATGCCATATTTTTGGAAAATGAAATTTTTACAAATAGTATTGATGGTAATGCGGTAGAACTAGAAGAGGTTCTAGAGACACAAATTGCTCATGGCGAATTGGTTGAAACTGATGTTGCAGTAGAACTTCAAGAACCTCAGCCGCTCCGGAGATCTAGTAGAACTTCTCGCCCATCGGAGAGATACTATGGGTTTCTCATTGATGGTGATAGAGAAGATTGCATCATGGATGATGATGACCCTACTAGTTTTCAGCAAGCTATCACGAGTGGTGACTCAGTGAAGTGGCCGGAAGCCATGAGATCCGAAATGGAGTCCATGTACACCAACAAAGTATGGACTTTGGACGTTGCACCTCCTAGGATAAAACCCGTAGGGTGCAAATGGATCTTTAAGAGAAATATTGGTGTAGATGGACTGGTGGAGACCTTTAAAGCAAGGCTTGTAGCGAAAGGTTTTCATCAAAGACCAGGATTGGACTATGATGAAACTTTCTCTCCGGTAGCAATGCTTAAATCCATTCGGATCCTACTTGCTATTGCTTTTCACTACGACTATGAAATCTTACAGATGGACGTAAAAACTGTATTTCTAAATGGTGATTTAGAAGAATGCGTTTAAATGGATCAGCCAGAGGGCTTCATTGACAGTGGGAGCAGCGGGAAAGCATGTAGGTTGCTTAAATCCATTTATGGATTAAAGCAGGCCTCATGCAGCTAGAACATCTGCTTTGATGATACAATCAAAGAGTTTGATTTTGTCAAAAATGTAGATGAGCCATGCATTTATAAGAAGATTGTTGGGAGTACTGTCACATCCCTCATATTGTACGTGGATGACATTCTCTTGATAGGAAATGATATTCCTATACTACAATCGGTCAAACTATTCTTATTACAAAGGTTCTCCATGAAGGACTTGGATGATGCCTCATGCATTTTGGGCATAAGGATCTATAGAGATAGATCCAAAAGGTTATTAGGATTGTCCTAATCAAAGTACATTGACATCATCCTAAAAAGGTTTAGTATGGAAGATTCTAAGTGTGGTGCCTTGCCCGCTTGTCATGGAATCACTCTCTCCAAGGACTTCTGTCCGAAGACTGATGAAGAGAGAGCTCGCATGAGCATTATACCCTACGCTTCAGCCGTAGAATCTATAATATATGTGATGTTATGTACTCGCCCTGATATAGCTTATGCACTAGCTGTAGTAAGCAGGTATCAATCCAACCCAGGAGAGAAACATTGGATAACAGTGAAGAACATTCTTAAGTACTTGCGAAGGACTAAAGAACTGTTCTTGGTGTATGGTAACGGAGATCTCCAAATGGAGGCCTTTACCGATTCCGGCTTTCAAAGTGATAAGGATGACAGCAAATCTATCTCAGGGTTTGTATTTACCCTTAATGGAGGGGCAGTTAGTTGGAAAAGTTCCAAACAGGATATCGTCGCAGAATCCGCGATGGAAGCTGAGTATATTGCTGCAAATGATGCTGCCAAGGAAGCCGTCTGGATGAGGAAGTTCATCGCGGAACCAGGAGTAGTTCCATTCATTATTGATCCAATACCATTGTATTGTGATAATAATGGAGCTATGGCGTTAGCCAAAGAACCGAGGTCCCATCAGAAGTCCAGACACATCCTGAGGCGATATCATTTGATCCGGGAGATAGTAGATCGCCATGAAATCGAGATTCGGAGAGTAGATACAAAAAATAACACCGCGGATCTACTCACCAAGGCCCTTCCACAGCCGCAACATGAGCGACTTTTTGAGATGTTGGGTATGAGATACACCAATAATTGGCCTTAGTGCAAGTGGGAGATTGTTGGATATATGTATGCCCTACAGGCCATTAGATGTATAGTGGATGCTTGGACATATATATATGTATATAGATGACTTTCTTGCTCGACATGATAGTATGTTGTCTGGTTTATTTTATCTTTACATGTTCATTTGATCATGCATCTTACTCATTTAGTACA
Source organism: Agapanthus africanus (assembly GCA_030015575.1). Taxonomy (NCBI): domain Eukaryota; kingdom Viridiplantae; phylum Streptophyta; class Magnoliopsida; order Asparagales; family Amaryllidaceae; genus Agapanthus; species Agapanthus africanus. The sequence continues at coordinate 748,519,791 of CM057340.1, read as the reverse complement.
TGTTGATAAAACCCATAGGATATATGCTTGACTACTGGGACTATGATGAAGATCATACTAGTGGGACATGTATAGTTTATAAGCATATCCTTTAACTGTTCTTAGTCGTGGCTGTATCGAGATGGGGCATCGATATTCCAGAGTAGACTAGCGTATACCATTCTTGTCCCATGTGATGGGCGATGGATGATCCCATATCCATCTGGTGTAGTGACACCAAAGATTGTATGTGGGTGCTCAGTGGAGACTGGGTACACTGAACGGACCCGCTGAGAACTCTTATGTGGTATTATATCTATCGCCGAATAGCAGTTCTCAGGTGACACTAGTACAAGTTAGTCTGTAGACCCAAAATCATCATAGAGACTTGTGTGTCCTCCCACTGTACTTTGATCTCCACCCTACCGCGATTCTACTGAGTCGTGCAAACATGTGGGCTTTGGGTACAGTCCCGAGGCACATGAAGGCAATGAGCGATAGGCGGGGTTTCGTCTCTCCCGGTATTGGGGGTTGATGTTATGCTATGCTCAATTGGCTATAACAGGAAGTCTCTGGTCAGGGCTGCTGAGATTTACTGATAAGTGTTATCAGTAGTTTCTTGATCTGTTATGAGCCATACACCGGCATGACTTATTGAGTTATTGGGGTCGATGATTCCATCCCTAGACTCGATATGCAGCATATCTGACGAAGAGACCGGACAGTACGGTAAGTGTTGCCAGTTGGCTCGACGGGAGTTTTGACAGCTTCGCTGGTTTTCTTCTGATTGCTCAATACCCGGGTGGCCATTACGTTTAGCTGACCGTTTGCGGTTTATAGGTGTTTGATATGATCATCACCTACTGCCGGCGTATTGACGAGTCTTAGAGTCCCACAAAGGAGTTTCCTAGCTCAGACGAAATGATATGGTGTGCATATGAGATATGCGCGGGGACCCGATTAAATGCGTATATATGATACCATACATTAATCAGTCGGGTTGTATGTGATATGACCGGTTTGTTAAATCATATGTTGATTTAACATTTGACTTTTAGCTTATTTCTTTATTAAACCCTTTTCTATTTTGTATGCATTCATGTATGCATATGTTTATGATGATGCACATGATGATGTGTATGCATACATACATGCATACATTGTATCATGGTTGATGATACATAAGTGGTGGCAATGCAAAACTCATATGGAAGTATTTATCTATATAATTATTTTTGAGTTAATGTAAATAGAATTAATTTATGGTTGAGATTTATTCTTCATTCTTCACTTAACCTTGCATTACCATGAGTTAATTTTTTATGGCTCTCATTGCTCCAAAAATAAATATCTAGATATTTATTAACCCATGGTTTGAAGTGAGAAGGATTTAATATATATATATATATATATATATATATATATATATATATATATATTCATTCTCATTATTATGATTATCTCTTGAGCTCATGCTTTGCCATTATCATCTTCTTCCTCATTCTCTTGCTCTTGTGAGTTTTCCATAGAGCGAGCTAGTAAAAAAGAAAGGGTTTTGAATAGAGAATACAAACCACATCATCATTCTACACATCTCTAGCCCATTTGTGTAGGGCGTTTGCTCACTTCTTTCAAAGATCAAGTAAAGCAAGGAGCTTTGGGCAAAGGGATTTCGGGTGGATCATCGTGGACTAGGAAGACCTTTATCGATCCGTTTCAAACTCTCAAAGTGCCAAGGAGTCACCAAGGGAAGTCTACAAAGGTTGTAATCTCTTCACTTAGTGTTAAATTGCTTCTTACATGTGATGCTTATTGACTGTTACCCTAAGATTTTAGTTAAGATCCTAGGTTAGTTTACTTAGCACCTCATAAAATTTAATTATGGCATGTGTGATGCTTCCAAACCCTAGATGAGGTGGTGAGGAAACCCTACTGGGTTTTCATCCATACCCATTTTTCTTGTGGACGTACCTTTTTTCTTTATTATGACCCATCTGTTTGTCAGCGGGACTTGGGGGTGACTTCATTGCTGAAGTAGCTGTGTAGCCAATAGGACTTGAGTTGCAACCCTCACCGTTGAGGCTTCGATTGCAATATAGATCTCAAGGGTAGAGATTGCCGTTTTGGAGACGACATGCTAGTTTAGGGACATTTCGGTCCATTATCGCCATTTTTGGGACGATGTTCTAGTTTAAGGACCTCTCGGTCCGATGTCGCCATATTTGAGGAGAGGTTCTAGTTTAAGGATATCTCGGTCCGGTATCACCGTTTTTTTAGACGAAATTTTAGTTTAAGGACATCTCAGTCCGATGTCGCCATATTTGAGGCGACCGGTTTTCTTTACATACTATTCAGAGTTTCTGACTCAGGAAGATAGCGAGCGGACACAAGTGTCATCATCTACCATTGACCTAAGTCATGACTCGTCAAGCATAGTATATTTTAAGGAATCGTCCATTTATCGGCCGTAAGGGTCTTTCGTCATATATATCCATGAGCAGGTAGGCTCCACCTTGGTAGACCTTGTCTATGATGTACGGGCCTTCATAGTTCGGCTCGAATTTCCCCCATTTTTCATGGTTGGGGATCATAGGTCTTTTGACGACTAGCACGAGTTCGCCTTGGCTGAATGTTTTTGGCCTAGTCAGTTTTTCATATGATCGCGTCATCCTTGCCTTATAAGCTTCCAAGTTTTGCTGCGCTATAAGGCGAGTTTCATCGAGGGCGTCGAGCTCCTCAAGCCGGAGATGAGCATTTTCTTCATCTGTCAGCTCATATTGAACCGCTACTCGTAAAGAAGGGAGCTCCACTTCTAGGGGAAGCACTGCTTCCATGCCGAATAGCAACGTGTATGGTGTTGTATTCGTTGTTGTTTTGAACGTCGTTCGGTACGCCCAGAGAGCTTCATGCAGCCTTTCGTGCCGGTCTTTTTTGTTTCTGAACACCGTTTTCTTTATAATCTTCGTCAGGGACTTGTTGAAAGCTTCAGCTAGACCGTTGGCACGATGATTGTAAACCGAAGAGTATCTCCAATCTATTTTATGCTGCTGTGCGAAGTGACTGATTTTATGACTTCTATAACCTGGTCCATTATCCGAGATAATTCGTCGCGGAGTGACGAATCGATAGATTACATGTGTCCTGAAGAAATGAAGGATATTCTCCGTCTTCACATCCCTTAGTGGTACTGCTTCTGCCCATTTGGAGAAGTAGTCGGTCGTTGCCAGTATGAACCAATGTTCTTTGGATGATGCTGGTTCAATGGGGTCGATTATATCGGTTCCCCACATTTCGAACGGCCAGCTAGCTACTGTTGGGTGTAGCGGGTTTGGATGCTGGTGGATGAAGTCCCCGTGAATTTGGCATGAGTGACACTGCCTCGCATATTCAAGGTAGTCCTGAATCATTGTGGGCCAATAATAACCCATTCTTTTGATCTTCAGCTTCATTTTTAGCCCAGCTTAATAAGAACCGCAGAGTCCGTCATGAGTTTTTTGGAAGACTCTGTGCTTCTTCTGGTCCCAGGCATCTTAGCCACAGGCAGTCGAACGATCTCTTGTATAGAGTATCATTGACGAAGGCAAAAGACAGAGCTCGTTTCATGACCTGATGTCTAGATGACACAGTTTTGGGCGTTCGTTGGGATTTGAAGTAGTCTATGGAGACTTCCCTCCAATTCTTGACCTTTTCATCATCCTCTATTTGGAGAGCTGCTTATTTGATCGTTTTTTCCCTTCAGATGGCTCTGTTAAATCCTTCGAAGATATTTCTGCTGGCGTGAGAACCCTGCGGCTTTGCACGATGATCCTTACGTCATCGAGGTCTTCGTCGGCCAATTCCTTGGCCAGCTTGGCCAATGCACCCGCCTTGTTATTTTCTGCACGTGGTATACTCTCCAGGATGTAGGAGGAGATTTGTGTCAGCAATTGCTGCACTCTTTCACCGTACGTTATCAGCTCTGGCTTGCATGCCTGATAGTCGCCATTTACTTGGCTAACGATCAGCTGGGAGTCTCCATATATGAGGAGGTATTTGATTCCCATGTCGACAGCAATCTTGAGACCTGCTATCAAAGCTTCATATTCAGCTTCATTATTAGTCCTTGGCTCTGTTAATGAGAAGGCGTAGCGCAGTATCCCTCCTTGTGGAGTCATGAAGATAAGGCCCACCCTGGATTTGATTATGGGGGTGTTTTGCTTTCGCCTCTTTATGGACGATGGTAAAGTTCCCATCGGGAATCATTTTCTTCTTTCTCTCCTTCGATGGTGTTGAACGCATGTTCATCCGGCAACTCACAATTTAGGGGGTGTCAGCTGGTATCGGATGCTCTGCAAGAAAGTCGACAATGGCCCGGCCTTTCACTACTTTGAGAGACCGATACGTTATCGAGAACTCCATCAGGAGGAGGGCCCATTGGCAAGCCTTCCTGTTAGTATGTCTCTTGACATTAGATATTTGAGAGGATCCACCTTTGATATGAGATGGACCTCATGTGCCAAGGCGTAATGCCTGAGCTTCGTTATCGCGAAGATCAGTGCCAGGCAATACTTTACGATGGGGGAGTAGTTATTTTCTGCCCCCAGAAGAACTCGACACAAACAGTACAAGGCTCTCTCCTTTCCCTGGTCGTTCTCTTGTGTACATAGCGCGCCTAGAGAACCTTTAAGGGCTATTGTATACAGGATGAGGGGTTTTCCCTTGACCGGAGCGGTCAGTATTAGCGGATTTTGGAGGTATTATTTGATTTCGTCCAGCGCATTTTGGCACTTTCGATCCCAGACGAACGGGGTTCCCTTCTTCATCAGATGACTACAGGGACAACATTTTCCGGAAAGGTTGGCTATGAACCACCAGATATACATGAGTTTTCCTTGGAGAGACCGCAGTTGTTTGAGGGTTCTCGGCGTGGGCAACTCCATAATCTCCCTATCTTCGAGGGATCGATTTCGATACCTCGGTGACGTATGATGAATCTCAATAATTTTCCTAAGAAAACTCCAAACGCGCATTTTAGAGGATTCATCTTCAGATTATACTTCCGAAAACGTTGGAATACTATTTTCAGATGTTCCCAATGTTCCTCATAAGACTTTCTCTTCACCACCAGGTCATCGATGTAGCATTCGACAATCTCATGGATGATGTCATCGAAGATCTTCGTCATGGCCCTTTGGTAGGTAGCGCCAGCGTTCTTGAGACCGAAGGGCACCACTTTATAGCAGAAAATGCCCAATGGGGTCTAGAAGGCGGTATGCTTTTGGTCTTCAGGATGCATTTTTATTTGATTGTATCCTAAAGATCCATCCATGAAGGAGAAGACCTCATGGGTAGACGCGTTATCAACCACCAGCTTGGTAACAGGTACAGGAAAGTCATCCTTCGGGCAAGCTTTGTTGAGGTCCCGAAAGTCCACGCAGATGCACACCGTCCCATTTTTCTTCATCACCGGAACGATGTTAGCGATCCAATCAGGATATTGGACTTTTTGGATGAAACCAGAGTTAATTAGTTTCTTGACTTCAGCGTTGATACTCATCTCTAGTTCGAGCCGCATTCTTCTTGGTGCATGTTTGACTGGCTTTATGTTCGGCGATATGGCCAGCTTATGTACTGCCACCTTTGGATCTAGACCCGGCATTTCGGAATAGTTCCATGCGAAGCAATCTTTATACCGCATGAGCACGTCATTTAACATAGCAACCTGTTTTTTAGATAGCAGTTCACTGATGAACGTTGGCCTCGGATCATTTTCGTTCCTATGTCAATTTTTCTTATGTTGTCTGCCGTGGTGTATATCCCATCTTCCAGCTCTTTTGGTGCCGGTGAAAATTCTGAGATCACCTCATCCTTGTCTTCATTTGTGAAGCACCTGAAAAGGTCATCCGTAGCCTTATGCCCTTCCCCTTCTGAAAGTGTTATTACATGGCAGGTACGAGTCTGCTTCCATTCTTGATGTTAGGCAGGTCCTATCCTTGCGATATAGGTTTTCTTTGGCTCATGATTTTGCGGTGGGGTTACCCTCCAGCTGTCGGATAAAGCGAACATGCCTTATTGATATTGGTCTTCAATCCAGTTTTTGAATGTGAAGCAGTCTTTAAGGGGATAGCCAATTGCTCAGTGATAGGAGCAATAATCTGGATGATGGACCTCATTCATTTGTTCGAGGTACCGAGACTTCGGTAGTGCCATCATTTGGTGCTTCATGACAAGGTTTAGTATTTTCCTTGTCTTGTCTTAAGGGAAAGAGTATTTCCGGCCCATCTTCTTCATAAAGGATGGGTTCCAGCTGGCTTTTCCTCGAGTGTACTGCTTCTTAGATTCGTTTTGCTGTTTTCGGGCGTTGTTTGCTTTCTTCGCCTTGTTTTTGCTTCTATTTCGGGATTTTCCTTCGAGGCGAGAACGTACATCTGGCTGAGAATGAAGGATATTGTAGTCTTCTTTCTCCGCGGATTGTTGGTTGAGGCATTGTGTCCTAGCCTTTTCATAAATAGCCATTTTGCGACTGTAGTCATCCCGAACCTTTTGACAGGCCTCTTTTATTAGCTGGTCAACCTGTTCTTCAAACGATGGGCTCAACGTTCTTAGAGCGGGATCTCGTTCTGTTTCAACGTCACAGCTATTTGGAAGAGCGTTTCTTTCTTTACTAGAGCCGTTTATAGCGACAACTGTGGAAATGGTCTCGTTTCCTGGACCGAACGTATCCGAGCCCGGTTGTCTCCATCCTCCCGTTAGGCATCTTTAGCTGAGTCCTAGGAATATCTTAAATCTTTTTGTAGAATTAGGCTTGTCGAACAATTTGTTCGAGTGGTACACCTTGGCATCTTAACAGCCTTCTCAATCCATCCGAGTAGTACCTTGGGAGACAGATTGGTTGAAACCCGTCGGGCGCAAAATCGGCACCATGCCAGACTTCTTTTTCTACTTTGGACTCCGTCGATTGGTAGAAGAGGATCGTCTTTTCACCTTTTCACCTGGGAGGTACATAGAAAGTCTGTAGTTCTTATACGCTGTATGTATTGAGCGCATCGAGTTCCTTATAATGCCGAGACGAAACCATGGTGACTTGTAAACTCTGATCAGCTCCAATAACGATTTGTGCTAACGGGCGAACGGAGAACACGGCGTTGGCTTCATCCTCAGAGTCACTGCCAAAGACCAAAATAGGAGTAGATGGTCCAGACCTGTTGCTTTAGGGTTTCCCCGAGTTGACTATTTCTTCATCTACCTCGGTGTCGCTCCTAAAGATTGGGACGGTGGCGATGGGCTTCAGTTTATCCTCCGGCTTATGGCACCTCTCTGTATCTTCGAAGTCTGGTAGGAAGTACTTTGCGTCTTCATATTTCCGGACTTTGTTTACCGATAACGGGTTTAGCTCCTCCGTGATGGTGTATTCCAAACCATCTTTGAAATACTTCATACATTGATGTTGTGTAGAAGGGATGACATTGTACTCATGCACCCAGGGCCTGCCGAGCAAAGTGTTATAGAAAGTCTTGGCGTCAATGACGTGAAATTTTATGTCAGTGATGAGCAATCCGAAGCGTAATGTCAGCATTACGAACCCCAGCGTCCGTGACGACTGTAAGTCAAACCCAGAGATGGTAATTTTGTCTCGGGCTAAGTGCTGAACGTTCATGCAGATCTCCTTCAGCACTTTCACGTTGAGAAGGTTGACGGAGGATCCCTTGTCAATAAGGATTTTTCCTATCTTGATGTCGTGGCAATACCCAGTGACGTATAGAGGACGGTTGTACTCGCACGTTCCGAGGAGGAGATCCCCATCGCTGAATGTGATGCTAGCTATATGAACCTTTGCCAGCTCGTCCTTCATCTTTTCTTCACCTAAGAAAGCTTGGAATTGATTAGGCTCTTGCAATGCCTTGATCAGGGAATCTTGTGCCTCTTTGGACAAGAGGAGAGCATTCAGTATGCTCAATTGCGAGGGCATTTTCCTCAGATGTGCTAAGACATTGTAATCTACCTTATTTTTCTTAAGCGGATCCTTGCCTGCGAGCTCTTTGACAACTCGATCATCGAGGGCAATTTCCTCAAGAATTTTCTTTTTCCCTTTGTCTCTTTTGCTCGAAACTTTGTCTATAAGTCCGAGGTTCTTTTTAGGCAGTGTGCGGGTACGCAGCTAAATATTCTCGCTGTTCTTCTCCTCCTCTTCTTTTTCGGCGGTGGAATCCCTAAAGAGAGGGCTGAGAGTTGTTTCTTCCTCAGAATCGCTCCCAAAGGTGAGAACTTAGAGTTTTGCCTTTTCCGAACTGGTATTAACTATATAACAGTTTCCAGTCATTTTCTCACGCGCATTTGTCGCACTTTTTCACGTTCGACGAGCTTCACGCTTCATCCTTTTAAAGTGTTGTTGATGGGCAACGTATTCTTGCCACCACTTTTTGAAGGCACTGCATTCTTCGGTGGGATGAGTAATCCTCCAATGATATAGGCAGTAGTTCGGATATAAGTCCTCTCCGTTGAGGCTTATGACACCGGGCATGTTTCTTTTAAGAGGTGGCGGCTTCATTCCCACTAACAGGGCTTTGGCGAACCGTTTCTCTGTCTTGATTCTGCTCTTGTTTGCCACATGTGTGCTTTGGTCTGGTCGGAGTACTTTACGACTCCTCCTTGCCGCAGCTTGTTCATCCTAACGCTGATGCTTAACCTTTTCGTATATGGCTGTTTCGCGTTCTCGGTCAGCTTTGATTTTTCGAAAGGCTTCATTTAACATCCTATCGATTGGGTCTTCCGACAGTTCCGGAGATTTTGGCGTCGATCCTGTCCCTAGTTCCTCGGCATTGTTTTCTGACGCTGAGGGGGCTTCTTCGTCATTTAATGACGAATGGGAAACCATGTGGCAACTTGCTACATAGTCTTCGGTTTCTGATGAGTCATTTTCCTCATTGTTGTCACTCTCTTCGTTCTCAAGAATATGCTTGAGAAACTCTTCGAGGGTGACTGGTGTCCGTGCCTTCTGGTTGTACTCCTCCAGCGCGTCAATGTACTTTTGTATATTTGTGCGCTTGTTGTCATACTCGGCAGGCTGCACAGGCTTCTTGGTCTTCTTCATTTTCTTCGAAGACTTTGAAGGCTTGACTTGGGGATTTTGCCCTTTGTCGACAGTTTTCGGTACAAGACGTGGTTTCAGCATCCCTTCAATGATTTCCGGTTCAAGTGGGCTTCTCCACCTGACTGCCGGACATACATGGAGATCCTTCAACATTCTTTTGGTTTTAGCTGAGAGAACGAATTCCCATGGATCTTCTTCCACGAGCGAGCATGATGCCTCCAGTGCATCCACCTTTTTGGGAGTGTGCTTCTGTGGCCGGTTCACCCTCCAGTTCTCAGACAGCGCGAATTTCCCCTGTTGATACTGGTTTTCGACCCAGTTCTTAAAGACGTAGCAATCCTCAATTGGGTGGCTCACCATTCTGTGATAGGAGCAGTAGTTAGGGTTGATGTCGCCGGGTTGCGGTGGACGTCGTGGGTCTAGCAATGTGATGAGTTTGTTGCGCACTGCCAGCTTGAACAGTCTCCTTGTCTTGTTATGGGGAAACGAGTAAGCGCGTCGTAGCCTTTCTTCCAGGGATAGGTGCGGACGCATGTTGTTTTGGTGAGCAACCGGTTTCGGCTCACTTGGTTGCTGTTGAGTGTTGGCAACGAAGGCCGTTTTCCCATTACCCTTGGCATTTCGAGGGTTCATTTTTTAGGAGGAAGGCCTGTGGCCCATCTGATCCATTTAGGCCAGCTTGTCGATCAGGGCCTGGAAGGTACTCGGCTTGAAGAACGTCATGAACTGGGACACAGTCGTTTGCGGATCTAGGGTCCCGATGAAAATGCCCACGGTAGGGGATCCTTCGATGCGTTGTTCGCACTTTGACCATAGGTTCCGCCACCGGATCACGTATTGGACCCAGGTTTCTCCCGGCTTTACCCTGGCATTGATTAATGCCATGATCGGGGTGCGCTCTCTTGCTCTGGCAAACCGCTGTATGAACAGAAGTTCCATTTCTATGAATGTTCTCATGGAGTCATTTGGGAAATCCGAGTACCATTCAAAAGCCGTTTCTGACAAGTTGCCAACGAACTGGCGAAACAACAGTTTGTCGTCGTCTCTAGTGTTGCCTCACAAAGCTCTGAACTGAGCGACGTGCTGGTGTGGATTGCCTGTCCCCTTGTACACATGGAATTTAGGGATCGTATATCCCGGAGGGTACTTGATTTGATCATACCAGCCTGGATACGGTCATCCAGTTCTGACGATTTGGCCAGCCGCTTCATTCGCTTGATGAGCCCGTATTTGTTGAGCTATATAGTCATCAAGAGCATTCTTAGAGATTGTTTCCTCCATAGCTGTTGATAGAGCTGGAAGAGGGTTTGATGTTTCCCCTCTGCCATCCTCGACGATTATCGGTGGATCTTCGGCTGGAGGTTCTGGCTGGATCATCATTCCAACCATTTCCTGGAACAGAAGAGCCATCTGCTTTATGTTAGCAGCTTGTTCCGTGGCCTCCTTATCCTTCCTTTCAAGCACCCTTCACAGGAACTCTGTATTGGTCTCCTGCTTTTGACTCTGTTCAGATGCCGATTCTGGGCTTTCTTTCTACCCGGTAAGTGCTGACATTTTGATCAGCATTTCCTAGAGCTTTTGTTGTTGCTCCTAAGCTTTTGTTAACGACCGAGTTTGTGGTCGATGAGCCACAAAAGCACGGCTTTCCTTTTTTTCGAAAGCCATGTAAACCGTGTGTACAATCATGCCCCCAGACTAGGGGCGTTTGGGTCCAGCGCCTTTGGAATTTGCCACTGGTGGTGGGATTTTCGCCGGCCTCATCCTTTTGTGGGAGGTCAAAGTTGAAGGAGTCGTTGTAACAGGCACCCGTGTGGAAGGCACCCCTCGCTGTATGATGGAGGGATAGTCTTTCTCTTACCGAACCTTCATTTTCTTCAGTCGGCGAGAGTAGTCTTTGTCGATTACAGAGTCTTGGACTTTCCGCCAGACCCTGTGAATTTGGGAGGAGAGCCATTGGTGGGACTACTCTGGTTTTGTCTGCATTATGCCGGGAGATTTCTTAAGCACCGCGGTTGGAGAGTTCTTTCTCACCTTCCTAAGCAGATTAAAGTTGTTCCCGGTTGGAACAGTAGCCATTGGAGCCGGCGGAGTGAATCCAAAGGGGAGTTGCCCCTATCTTTTCTCACTCGGTGCCAGTGGCGACGTCAAGCGTGTCTTGCAGACGGGACCGCCTCAGTTTTGGAAGCGGCTGTGGCTTGCCCCTAGTTTTGTTGAGGAGCTCCAGCAATTGTCAGCCTGTTAAAGACCTACGTCCTTGGCAAGATTTGATTGGAGACGGTCAGCCTCTCAAAGACCGATCGTCTGACTGGTGAAGCACTTTTGACGGCTTCATTAGCCCCTTCGGGAATCATGGGCATCTTTGTAGGCCCGCTTGAGCTTTGGCTCATCCTATTAAAGACTGAGACCCCCTTTTTGGATGGCTCGTTGAGAGGAGCTGTTGCGGTCGTCAGTCGGTGGAAGACCGACTTCTTGGGAACATTGGGTTACGGCGTTGGGGCACCGATGCTCATTGGTGGGAGCATGGTCCTGAAGAACAATCCAGTAGTGGCTTATGTTACTTGCCCCTGTTCTTTTATAAAAAGGGAAGGGAAAATTCCCCACTAATGGAAGCATCACGTGTAAGCACGTGATCGTCGATCCCTTATAAAGAGACTCGGAGAGGGAAAGGAAAAACTTCCTACTAGTGGAGCATCACGTGCAAGCACGTGATGCATCTGTATACAGAGTAAGCGGCTCCACTTAGTAAGAGGCAATTAAAACCTCACGTGCAAGCACGTGACCGTCTTTCACACAAAACGTGTAGGTCCCAGTTATAAAATAAACAAAGAGCAAAGAAGCTCACATGTTACCACGTGATGCCTTCTCTCTGTTTGGACTGCTGCATATAAACGAACCAAGTTAATTCTGTAAAGGGCCACGTGCTGCACGTGAGAGGTCTTAGATGCCTTCTGAGCCGATTGGTGGGCTTAACCTCGTGGAGTCACGTGCTGTACGTTAGGGCTTCTAATGCTTTTTGAGCCGATAGAATTAAATTCTAAATAAAAAGGATCAGAACCCTATTTTGGAAATATTTTCCACAATCTTTCTAAACAAGAAAGATTGTGCTCTGTAAATCAGAGCACCGATTGGATCAAAGATCCAATGGTGATTAAAAATCACCAAGATACAGAATAAGTTCTGTATGAAAAAATATTTTTCCAATCTTGTTAAAAAAAACAGAAAAAATGTCTTCTGTAAAACAGAAGTTCTTGGATCAAAGATCCAACGGTGGATAAATTCCCCAAATCAATTAAGAAATCTCTCAATTAGAGATTTCCTCAACTGAATCAACAAATTAGCCTCCACTATAAAAGGCTCCAAGACTTCAAGTCCAAAAAAAGAGGCCCCCCATAAACTGCAAGTTCAAAAAGAAAAGAAGAAACTCTAGGTAAGAAGGAAAAAAAACACAGAGAACATCTTAATTCTTCTTCGTCTCCACAAGAATTTAACTTTTCCAAAGAACTTAGTTCTTTCTTCTGGTAAAAAGATCTGCAGAAGCAGATCTCCCCACAAGTTGAGAATTTAATTCTCATCGGGGAGATTCTGCCATGCAGATCCAAAACCTAGGAGAAGATATGAGTTCAGAGAATTTAATTCTCGCAAAAGGCATACAGGAATTTAATTCCTCTGATAAAACTAGGGTTTAACCCTTCATATAAGAACTTAGTTCTTTCTTCTGGTGAGAGATCTGCAGAAGCAGATCTCCTCACAAGTTGAGAATTTAATTCTCGTCAGGAAAACTCTGTCATGCAGATCCACAACCTAAGAGAAGAACTAAGTCCAAGGAATTAAATCCTTATAAAAATATATAATTAGGGATTTGAGAAAGAATTCCATGCATATTGATGATCACGTGTTCACACGTGACCACCTGTGATGAACTCAAAAGAGAGACTGAAATGGATCACGTATTCATACGTGACCCTCCTTCACTAATAATGCTTAGCACTTATAAAGCAAAAGGGAATAAACCCAAAGAGACAGTGCCAACATTCAAGCGCGTCACGTGACCCTACGTGAGCGCCTCGGATTTTTAGTGTTTAACACTACTTTAAAGTCACACGCGGGAGCACGTGAGCGCTGAACATATACTAATGTTTAACGCTATGAGAGTCCAATATTAGCCAAACTGAGACCAAATCTCCTGAGGACAATCAATTGAGCCCTTCATGCTCAGGGTCCCCCAAACCAAACTCAGTCCCAAAGATAGCTAATGAGCTCCTAACAGATGGCATCTAAAATGATGTTCATCCCATGCCCCCTCAGTCGGGACATTGGTTCAAGAGTACATCTCTCCACACCTCTGATACATGTCATTGTAATTCTTCAACGTCTTCAGGGAGGTGGCGGGTCCCGACAACGAACAACTTTTTGGTACATTTCCAAACCCATGGATAAACCCCTATGAACCACAACGTCCCTAAACTAAATGGCTATGATGTCCTTAAACTCTATATACTATGACGTCTTTAAACTCGATGGACCGCAACGTCCCTAAACTAAACTCTATGGATTATGATGTCCTTAAACCCAATGGACCGCAACGTCCCTAAACTAAGACGATAGAGCCCAAATACTCTTTCGTTGGATTAAATGATCCTAAAACCTTGTTAAGTAGATCTTAGTCTAAAATTAGACTAACGTATCCTTAATAAACATTTAAGTTGATCTTAATCTCAAACGAGGTTAATGATCCTTAAATCAAACCAAACCTAAATCTAAGAAAATACAGATTTGGACTAATCCCTGCCCTACGGGCGACAACATAAATTAGTCTCCGTATACAATCCACGGGCAACCAAAAAGAAAACAAACACACACGACACAAAGTGCACATCTGGTGCAGGAGAAAGTGGTTATCGCTACGCGGTAACGTAATTAACTGCAGGGGCTTACGCATGCAGGGAAGAGCGTCCCCCACAATCAAAAACCCCTCATAATGAGGGGGAATCTGATGAAGTCTGCTACAACGGCCGCATCTGTCCAAACCTCCGATACACGGTGCTATAAATCAACTTGGCATTTTCGGAGAGGTGGATGGATAAAACCCAATGGCATATGCCCCCAAATTCAGGCAAGACGACCTACGCGGTTTCGTCTCTGTTTTCGGCGGTAAACAGATTCTGGCACGCCCGGTGGGACCTTTTTCTCTTTCCACTCCACACTTCATGTGTCGTGTTCGCGAATGAATCGCGGTTTAATATGGTTTCTTGTGGATTCGAGGTACTAAAATTTGGTGTCTTGCTCCCATGCAGAGAAAAGAAGATCAATGGCTTTCAGCTGCACTAACTACAACAGCAACTCCCACTCCGTCCTCACCGAAGGAGTGACCTATGGGCCCCAAGCGGCCTCCATCTTCGCCATGCCAGTGGAACATGTGACTCAGGCCACCACTGGACTGTTCTTTGGGACCATGATCCCACCAACAAGCTTCAGCGTCCCGACGTTGGCCCAAGAAGCTCCGAAGAAGTCGGTCTTCGATCGGCTTACAACTACCACGACCCCTCTCAACGGGTCATCCAATTCCAACGTCTCAGTCTTCAACCGGCTAAGCCAAAGCTCCAGTGGGCCTGTAAAGAGGCTCGCGATATCAGAGAAGGCTATCCCAAAAAGGATAGTCCTCTCGATTCCTACTGTGGGTGAAGTCATTACAAGTGCTTACCCTACCCGAAAGTCAGTCTTCGACAGGTTGGACGTTTCTTCTCAGCGGACGTCAGTCTTCGGTAGGTTGGCACAAACAACAGCCCTTCACCAGAACAGGGGGCATGATGAAGCCACCCCCATAACTGAGCCAGTCCCATCTGCGAGACATGCTCGACATCGCCACTGGCCCCGAGTGAGGAAAACTGGGGGCAACGCTCCCTCTGGACTGACTCCACCAGCTCCAATGGTGGAAATTGACGTTGCTATTCCAACTGCGAACAGCTTTGAGCTGCTCAGGAGGGTGCGCAATAACTTTCCAACTACCGTGTTGAAAAGATCTCCTCCACATGTGGAGAATTTTATAAAGGCGAAGCCGGAACAGCCTCCTCAGCGGCTGTCCTCCAAAATCCATAGGGTCTGGCGGGAAGTCCAAGACTCTGTGATTGACAAAAATTATTCCCACCGAGCAAAGAAAATGAAGGCCCGGCAAGTGGAGGATCATCCCGTCGTCATACCACGAAAAATATCGTTTGCAACAGCCCCCTCAACTTCGACTGCCCATAAAAGGAGAAGGCCGGAGAAGATCCCCGTGTCTACTATAAATCTCAAAGGCGCTGAATCTAAACGCCCCAAGTCTGGGGGCATGGTAGTGCACACCGTCTGCATGGCTTCCGGAAAAAAGGAAAGCCGTACTTCTACGGGTCATCGACCACTTACGCGATCTGTAACAAAGGCTCAGGAGTAACAATAGAAACTCCAGGAGATGATGACAAAGATGGTCGCACTCACCGGGCAGAAGGAAAGTCCGGAAGCTTCGTCGGATCAACGCCAGGAGTAGGAAACCAACACCGAGTTCCTACGAAGAATGCTCGACAAAAAAGATAAAGAGGCCACGGAATAAGCGGCTAACATAAAACAGATGGCGCTCTTGTTCCAAGATATGGTGGGCATGATGATCCAGCTGGACCCTCCAGCCGAAGATCCACCAATAATCATTGAAGATGATAGAGAGGAGACATCAAACCCTCTTCCGGCTTTATCAGCAGCCAGGGAGGAGACGATCTCAAAAGCTGTGCTTGATGACTACATAGCTCAATAAATACGGGCTCATCAGGCAAATGAAACTACGGGCCAAGTCGTCAGAACTGGGCGACCCTATCCAACTGGTACGATCAAATTAAGTACCCGCCAGGATACACGATCCCTAATTTTCACGTGTATAAGGGGACAGACAACCCTCATCAGCACGTCGCTCAGTTCAGGGCTCTATGCGGTAATACTGGAGGTGACGACAAACTGCTGCTTCGCCAGTTTGTCGGCAGCCTAGCGGAGACGGCATTTGAATGGTACTCGGAGCTTCCGAATGACTCCATCAAAACGTTCATAGAAATGGAGTTGCTATTCACCCAGCATTTCACGAGCGCCAGCGAACGCACCCCGATCACGGCATTGATCAATGCCAGGGTGAAGCCAGGAGAGACTTAGGTTCAGTATGCGATTCGGTGACGGAACCTGTGGTCGAGATGCGAATAACACATAGAAGAAGCTCCCGCCGTGGGCATATTCATGGGGACCCTGGATCCGCAGGCAACTATATCCCAATTTATGATGTTTTTCAAGCCGACCACTTTCCAAGCCTTGATCGACAAGCTGACCCAAATGGACTAGATGGGCCATAGACCGCCTTCCTCGAAAATGGAGCTTCGAAATGAAAAAGGCAAAGGAAAAGCGACCTTCATTGCCAACGCTCAGCAACAGCCGAGTGATCCGAAACCAGCTGCTCGCCAAGGCAACAAACTGTAATTCCTCGACGAGAAGTTGAGACGTCCTTACTCGTTTCCCCGGGATAAAATGAGGAGACTATTCGAACTAGTGGTGCGCAACAGGCTCATCACCCTGCCGGATCCGAAACGCCCACTGCAGCCTGGGCGACGTCAACAATCCCAATTGTTGCCCTTACTACCGAATATTGGGCCATCCAATCAAAGATTGCTTCGTCTTCAAAAACTGCATTGAGGACCAGTACCAACAAGGCAAATTCACACTGTCTGAAAACTGGAGGGTAAACCCTCCACAACCGTACGCTCCTAAAAAGGTCGACACGCCGGGGGCATCATGCTCATTCATAGAGGAAGCTCCATGGGAAGTTGTTCTTTCGGTGAAAACTAAAAGAATGCTGAAAGATCTTCAAGCATGTTCGGCGATCAGGTGGAAAAGCCCGCTAGAGCCAGAAATCATTGAAGGGATGCTGAAACCGCGCCCAACACCGAGAATTGGTAACGAAGGGCAAAACACCCAGGCCCAGCCGTCGAAGTCTTCGAAGAAAAAGAAGAAGACCAAGAAGCCCGCGCAGCCTGACGACAAGCGTACGGATCTGCAAAAGCATATTGACACACTGGAGGAATACAACAAGAAGGCGTGAACCCTAGTCACGCTCCAAGAGTTTCTTAACCATATCCTTGAAAGTGGAGATAACGACAATAATGAGAGAGATGACTCTTTAGAGGAACCCGAAGATTATGTGGCAAGTTGCCACATGATCTCTCATTCATCGCTAAATAACGAAGAAGCCCACTCGGCGTTAAAAGATAATAAAGAGGAGCTGGGGGCAGGATCGGTGCCAAAATCATTGGAACCGTCAGACAAGATGATCGACATACCGCTGAACGAAGCCCGTCAGAAGAGCAAAGCTGATCGCGAGTGTGAAATGGCCATATTCGAAAGGGCCAGGCGTCGGCATCAAGTTGAAGAAATCATGGTAGGGATAAGTCACAAAGCACCCCATCCAGATCAAAGCACGCCCGAAGCAAACAAAAGAAGGCTTAAGACAAGAAAATGGTTCGCTAAAGCCTTGTCAATGGGAATGAAGCTGCCATCTCCCAAAGGAAATACTCCTGGCGGTATACGTCTTGACGAAGCGTGTAACGAAATGTCGGGACCCGGTTCTTGTTCACGGAACAAAGTACCACACGGAACAAAGTGCCACGCCAATTGTCATTCCAAAGGGGAGGGGGCCACCTCTTGAATCTGTGGGGGCCACCTCTAGAATCCGTGGGCCCCACTGTAGAATAATGGAGAATCTTCGGAACACATTCCGAAAGAGGACCGAACTGCATCATAAATGTAATGACACCACCCTCAATTACAGAGGCGTCTTTTAAGTGAACCGGCACTACAGGAGCTTGAGAACTCCGTAGTTAAGCGTGCTCGAGCCAGGGAAGTTCTGGGATGGGTGACCTCCTGGGAAGTAGCCCCTGGTCGGGTCCGGTTCGCTCTAAAGGGAAAAAACCGTGCGGTTTCGGCCAAAGCAGACAATACCATCTGTACTGGGGCTTGTGGGGCATTACATTTATGGTGGCCCATGTAGGTCTCTCAGTAGTAGGTCTGTGGTTCGAGGACGAACCATTATTCAAAGGTGGGGAGAATGTCGGGACCCGGTTCTTGTTCGCGGAACAAAGTGCCACACGGAACAAAGTGCCACGCTAATTGTCATTCCAAGAGGGCGGGGGCCACCTCTTGAATCCGTAGGGGCCACCTCTTGAATCCGTGGGACCCACTGTAGAACAATGGAGAATCGTCGGAACACATTCCGAAAGAGTACCGAACTGCATTATAAATGTAATGACACCACCCTCAATTATAGAGGTGTCTTTTAAGTGAACTGGCACTACAGGAACTTGAGAACTCCGTAGTTAAGCGTGCTCGAGCCAGGGAAGTTTTGGGATGGGTGACCTCCTGGGAAGTGGCCCCTGATCGGGTCCGGTTCGCTCTAAAGGGAAAAACCCTGCGGTTTCGGCCAAAGCGGACAATACCATGTGTACTGGGGTATGGGGTGTTACAAAGCGGATGTACATCCTAGCTACTGCTTATACCATCAAAGGATTGCGCACCCTACCGAAGAATGCATAGCCTTTAAAAAGTGGTGGCAGGGATTTGTTGCTCACCGACAACACTTCAAGCGGATGAAGCGCAAAACTCGTCGGGAGCAGAGAAGCATGACAGATGAGTACAAAAGAATTGCCGGCAACTGTCACATGGTTGATTCCGGGGGATCGCAAATTCTCACCTTCGGAAACGATTCTGACGAAGAAATAGCCCTCGTCCCTCTCTTCAAGGAATCCACCTCTGGAAAAGAGGAAGAGATATGTGAGAACATTCAGTTGCGTAATCTTACGTTGCCTGAAAAGAATCTCGGACCTACAAACAAGAGATCGAACAAAAAGATAAGCGGAATGAAATAGTCCCTGAGGATATCACCCTCGATGATCGAGTCGTCGAAGAGCTGGCAGCCAAGGACCCGCCTAAGAAAAGCAAAGTGGATTACAATGTTCTGGAAGATACCCTCACAACTGAGCATACTGGATGCTCTCCTCCTGCCCAAAGTGGCACGGGATTCTCTGATCAAGGCATTGCAAGAGCCTGAGAAGTTTCAAGCTTTCCTTGCCAAATAAAAGATGAAGGACGAGTTGGAAGAAGTGCACACCGCTGACATCACTTTCGGCGACGAAGATCTCCTCCTCGGAACGTGCGAGCACAACCATCCCCTGTATGTCACTGGGTACTGCCACGACATCAAGATAGGGAAGATCTTAGCTGACAACGGGTGCTCTGTCAACCTCCTAAATGTGAGGGTGCTAAAAGAAATCTGCATGAGTGTTCAGCACCTTGATCGGGATAAAATCACCATCTCCGGGTTCGACTCCCAGTCATCACGGATGCTTGGGTCTGTAATACTGACGTTACGCTTTAGGCTGCTCGTCACTGATATCAAGTTTCATGTTATTGACGCCAAGACCTGCTACAATACTTTGCTCGGCAGGCCTTGGTTACACGAGTACAATATCATCCTTTCTACACAATATCAGTGTATGAAGTATTTCAAAGATGGTCTCGAGTATACTGTGACGGGGGAACTTAACCCATTCTCCGTAAATGAAGTCCGAAAGTACGAAGATGCGAAGTATTTCCTATCAGACTTTGAAGACACGGAAAGATGCACAAACCGGAGAATAAGCAAAAAGCTATCACCACTATTCCGGTCTTCGGGAGCGATACCGAGGAGGAAGAGGAGATAGTCTATTCAGGGCCGCCCTAATGCAACAGGCTGGGACCATCTACCCCTATTCTGGTCTTTGGCAATGACTCTGAAGACGAAGTCAACGCAGTGTTCTCGGTCCGTCCATCAATGCAGGTCCTCACTAGAGATGATCAGAGTTTGCAAATCGCCATGGTTCCACGGCAGCACTACAGGGAGCTTAATGCGCTTGAGACATATAGTTTGCAAGAGCTGCAGACATTCTACGTCCCTCCCAGGCGAAAAGGTGAAAAGGCGATCCTATTCTATCGATCTACGGAGACCAAAGTCGAAAGAGAAGTCTGGCATGGTACCGATTCTGCGCTTGACATGCTCCAACTAATCCGTCTGCCCAGATACTACGCAGAGAGATTGAAAAGGTTATTGAGATGCTAAGGCGTACCCTTTAAGAAAACCGCGCGACAGGCCCAATTCTACAATAGGATCTGGAACGTCCCCGGAACTCAGCGAAAATTGCCCAACGGAAAAATGGAAACGATCGGGCTTGGATATGTCCAGTTTAAGAAATGGGAGCAGTTCTATGGCTGCCATGTCATAAAGGACCTTGATGAAGAAGAGGATACTCTTTTAAAAGACGCTGACGCTGAACCAGAATGCGGTCCTGCCATAACAGTGCCAAGTCCATCATTTGAGGAACAGATGGACAAGCTAGTACGGGAAGCGAGTCAAAAGGTTCGGAACAATTACAGCCGCGAAATGGCCATTT
The DNA here is from genome assembly GCA_030015575.1 of Agapanthus africanus. Classification (NCBI taxonomy): domain Eukaryota; kingdom Viridiplantae; phylum Streptophyta; class Magnoliopsida; order Asparagales; family Amaryllidaceae; genus Agapanthus; species Agapanthus africanus. Next base: position 748,499,259 of record CM057340.1, on the reverse strand, counting down.
ACGAGAAAACCAAGACGCAATGTCTCCTTCAACAGGCTACGGAGGATGACAATGCCCTCCGCCGTCAGCCCGCTATGCATTCCCAAGACAAGAAAAAGGCCCGACGCGGAGGCAAAAACAAGTTAAAGAACGAGAAAAACGTTCGACAACGGTAAAACGGATCCAAAAGGCCACGCGATCGAGAAAATGTCAGCTGGAACCCGTCGCTTATGAAAAAGATGGATCGAGTATATTCTTTCCCTCGAGACAAGACAAGGAGAATCTTCGACCTCGTCATGAAACATCAAATGATGACACTCCCGGAGGCTCGACACCCCGATCAAGCAAACGGGGTTCATCACCCAGATTATTGCTCCTATCACCGAGCGATAGGACATCCTCTAGAAGACTACTTCACCTTCAAAAACTGGGTCGAAGACCAATATCAACTCGGCAGATTCGCTCTATCCAACAGTTGGAGGGTAGCCCCACCACAAAGGCATGTGCCAAAAGCAACGTATATGTCGAGAGTAGAACCAGATCAACATCGATCTTGGAAACGATCTCGTACCTGTCTGATAACACTGTCAGAAGAAGGAGTGCCCAAGAATATGAATGACCTCTCCTGGTGCTTTGAAAATGAAGATGAAGATGAATTGATCTCAGAATTTCCACCAGCGCCAAAAGAGTTGGAAGATAGAATACATACCACTGCGGACAACCTAAGGAAAATCGACTTAGGGACGACAAACGACCCGTGGCCAACGTTCGTCAATGAGCTGCTGTCTAAAGAACAGGTGGCTACGCTAAAAGACGCGCTCTTGCAGTATAAAGACTGCTTCGTATGGAACTATTCCAAGATGCCGGGGCTAGTTCCAGAAATAGCGGTGCATAAATTGGCGATATCTCCGGACGTCAAGCCAGTCAAACAAGCACTAAGAAGAATACGGCTCGAATTTGAATTGAGTATCAACGCCGAAGTCAAGAAGCTAATCGATTCTGGCTTCATCCAAGAAGTTCAATACCCCGATTGGTTCGCCAACATTATCCCAGTAATGGAGAAAAATGGGACGGTGCGCATCTGATTGGATTTTCGGGATCTCAACAAAGCTTGTCCGAAGGATGATTTTCCCGTGCCGGTTACTGAGCTAATGATAAATAACACGTCCACTCATGAAGTCTTCTCCTTCATGGACGGATCATCGGGGTACAATCAAATAAAGATACATCCCGAAGACCAGAAGCCATAACGCCAAGAGAAGTGAAGACGGAGAATATCCTCCATTTCTTCAAGTTGCACGTCATCTATCGGTTCGGCACTCCCTGATGGATTATCTCCGAGAACGGGCCGGCCTACAGAAGTCACAGAATCAGCCGCTTCGCACAGCAGCATATCATAGACTGGAGACACTCTTCGGTCTATAATCCCCGAGCTAACGGTTGTTCCCCTCCGAAAGACGGCAACGACGTGAAGAAGTCTTGCCTAAGATTCGGGGCAGATGCTATATGGTTTTATCCGTCTACCTCTCCGAAGATGCCAAGTTGATTTATGGCACCGTGTATCGAAGGTTTAGACGGATGCGACCGATGTAGCAGATTTCGTCAGATTCCCCATCGCTAGAGGGGTTTTTGATTGTGGGGACCCTCTTCCTTGCAGGCGCAAGCCCCTGCAGTTAATTATGCTACCGCATCGCGGTAGCCACTTTCTCCCTCTCCAGAATTTCACTTCGTGTCGTGTGTGTTTGTTTTGTTTGTGGTTGCCCGTGGATTGTATACGGAGACTATTTATTTCGTCGCCCGTTGGACGTGGATTAGTCCAAATCCGTATTTTCTGGGATTTGGGTTTTGGGTTTTGGTTTAAGGACACGTTAGCCATTTTTGAGGCTAAGATCAACTTAAACGTTCGTTAAGGATACGCTAGTCTAATTTGAGACTAAGATCAACTTAACGAAAGAGCAATTTAGGGCTCTATTGTTCCAGTTTAAGGACATAGTGGTCCATTTAACATATGGCCGTCGGGACCCGTCACCTCTCTGACGACGTTGAAGGATTACAACGACAGGTGTCAGAGGAGTTCAGAGATGCACCCTTGAACCAAAGTTTATTGGGGGTCTTATAGTCCAATTTGGGACTAAAGTCTGTTTGAATATTTAAGGATACGTTAGCCATATTTGAGGCTAAGATCAACTTAAATGGGATCGTTTAGATCCGACAAAAGAGCGTTTGGAGGCTCTATTGTTCTAGTTTAGGGACGTAGTGGTCCATAAGTAGTTTAAGGACATTGCGGTCCATTGCCAGTTTAGGGACATGATGGTCCATGTTCCAGTTTAGGGATATGGTGGTCCATAGGTAGTTTAAGGACGCTTAAGTCCGTGGGTTTAAGGACCCCACAGTCCGTGTTTTAGTTTAAGGACGCATAAGTCCGCGGGTTTAAGGACCCCACAGTCCGTGTTTTAGTTTAAGGACGCATGAGTCCATGAGTTTAAGGACCCCACAGTCCGTGTTGATGTATGGTTGTCGGGACACGTCACCTCTCTGACGTCGTTGAAGGATTACAACGATAGGTGTCAGAGGAGTTCGGAGATGTACCCTTGAACCGGATGTAAATTGATTTAGGAGAGCAGTCTTACTCAGTCAATTTAATTTGAGAACTTACGGCCATGATTGGGCTAAGTCCAGTTGAGAATATTCAACGTTTTTTATCTTTGGCCTATTAGGCTTGTGCTAGGGCTTTGCCCCTGTTTAATAATGCACTGCATTTTATTTTGGTCTGCTAGGCCTTTCTGATTTAGGCTCTGTCCCTTTATAAATGATGCAGAGCATCTATTTAGACTCTGCCCTTATTTAAAATAATGCATTGTATTTAATTTGGCCTGTTAGGCCTTTTTTAATTGGGCTTATCTCTTTTGTAAATAATGTAGCGCATTAATTGTCTGACAGTGGTCATGTGGCCTGTCAGGCGCTTTGCACTAATTAATAAGCGCAAGCGCTCATGGAAGCGACATGTGTCGCACTTGGTAAGCGCAAGCGCAACAGCGCAGTGTGCTGTATCAGTGCGCTGCGCTGTTGTGTTGTTGACACGTGGCACTCCCTGATGGCTTGCGCCAACCCAGGAGCGCAACAGTGCAGTTTTTGCAAGTGCAGGGCACTGTTTTTATCTTTGGATCAATTTTAGTTCGAAGAAAGCAAGTTTTTCTTATTTTCAAAGAACCAGTGGTTCATAAGGAAGTGCAAGGTGTTCATATCAGATTTTTGCATTTTCATACCGCCCAATTTTTATCACATTGCATGTCGGTAGATACTCTTGAGCCGTGTTTGCTAGTCAATTGCAGGATACAGGTTCCCGGTTCTCAAACGGAGAAATTCATGGAAAAGACGAAAAAAATCCGGGTTCTTGCCGACCACAGATAAAACACGGTCTCCGTCCCTCATCCGTTTGTTACCAGATACCAGTAGGAAGACAAAATGTCAAATCTATGCACAAGGCTCAATGGTGGCACAAGATCCAAGAGATCTACGCGGAGCTCGAGGCAATCATGACAAAATCTTGACAAAAAGTCCACCTTTCCCTCAACAGAAATTCTGGAAAATTCGTGAAGAAATTATGGGAAAACACATATACCAGATTGAAGCTCACAGCAAACCAGGGTCCCACAAAAAAACCCTAGACCCAATTCCTCTATACGGCCGCGGAAGGGCGGCCAAAGGGGGGTATTGGCCACGCTTCCGCGGCCGTTCTGGCGCCAGAAAATTAGGGTTTTCAGGGGGTGTTTTGTAATTTCATATGGGCCAGTATTTTTGCCCTAGTTTCTCATTTTACAGCCTATAAATACCCCAGAATTCTGTGAAGGAGGGGGTCCATAATCTTGTATTTCTTTTGCTAGGTTTTAGTTACATGTTCTTCTTCCTCTTCTCACCTCTTCTCCATTAAACTTGTAAGTGAGCTTTTGAGTGAAGAGTGATGAATAAAGAAGACCATTTTTATTATCATGCTTGTCTCTTTCTTTACTTGTTATAATTGTTGTAATTTTAATTGTTAAGTAGTTGTTGTTATTTCCTTGTTGTTTGTTTCTTCTCTCTTTTTCTTTATCCTTACATACGACAATGATACTTACGCTTGATCCTCGCCAAGGTGAGGTCGCAAACAGTTAGTCGTATTCATCTAATCCCCTTCTTTCTATCTTCCTCTTTTGTGTTGTTTTATTTTTTTTCCGTATTATGATGTGTGAGTAGTTCATTCTTGTTAGGGTAGGATAAGGGAAGTTTGAGAGAAGGAAATCTCTCTCACTCTTTCCTTGCCCAACAGCTTAAATCGACTCCCGTTAACCCAACCACAATCCGCTCCTTACGGCACCCTATCCTACATGATAGCGGTGATTCCGTAGTGAGACCGGTTGTGGTTGGATTAACCGGAGGTTATGGCTAAGAGCCAAGAACGGACGGACAAGCACCAAAAGGAAGACTTATGCGTTGGAAAGCCTAGCTTATACTCGCAAAGTCCTTCCTAGTCGTGCTAATCCCCGTTGTTGCCGATTACCGTAACACGATATTAAGAAGGGCAACGAAAGATGTGGAGACTCCTAACTCAAACTAACCTAATCCTAACCCTAACAAGCTCTCTTTAAATATCAACTAAACACTTAGATAACTACAAACAAAATCTGAACAACCGTACTTAACTCGTCGAAAAACACATAGAAAAAGATTCCCATCTCCCTGCGGACGACCCGTACTCAACCGGCTAGCTACGTGCGAAACCGTCTTGATTGCGGTATTTAGAACTAAACTTGACACGCTCGTATCCTAACAATCACAAGGCACTATTATTATTTATTTTTCTTTTTATTTAAGATCATTGATCTTATTCTTAGATTAATAATTTGTTCATAAGAGAATTTTCTCTTTTTCTAAAGGTTTTTTACCTTTTTGTTCTTGAGGAATTCTCTCAAATTCTTGATGATGGTCTTGATCATTTTGAATTGAGGTCTATGGTCCTTTATATAGTGCCCATAAATTAGTTAAATTTGTTAAAAAGATGTTTCTCTGAGTGATTTGGGGAATTTTCCCCACCGTTGGATCTTTGATCCAAGGGCTTCTGTTTTACAGAAGAAAATCTTCTTGTTTTAAAAAGAACAGAAAGATTTCTTTAAAATTTTAATTCTGTTTGGCGCAAATGCCACAGCGCGTGACACGTGTCACGCAGCGCACAGCGCAGCGCAACTGCGCCTGCGCAACTGCGCTGACACGTGTCGCGCAGCACAACTGCGCCAGCACAACTGCGCTTGACACGTGTCGCGCAGCGCTTGCGCAGCTGTGCTGACACGTGTCGCTCAGCGCAGCGCTTGCGCAGCTGCGCTGACACGTGTCGCACAGCGCAGCGCTTGCGCAACTGCGCTGACACGTGTCGCGCAGCGCAGCGCTTGCGCAACTGAAGCTTTGCTTCCTTTAATTTTTTTTATTTTTTAATAGAGCCTTACTCTGATTGGGCGCACTGCCTTGGGCGCTGCGCTGACGTATCAGCTTCTAACACGTGGCGCGCAGCGCACGGGATTTGAAGCGTTGCTTCACAATTTGAATTTTTGAAATTCAAACAGAGCCTTGCTCTGATTGGGGGAAACAAATGCCCCCCACCGTTGCGCTCACGTGGCGCGCACGTGAGTGCAGCGGTGGCAAGATCCCAACCGTTGGATCAATGGGTGATCTGAAGGGGCGCATGCGCCTATAAATAGGACTCTTGGCCCTTGGTAATTTTTTACCACTTTCAAGCATTTTGATTTTCAGAGCCTTTCTCTTGCTTAAGAATTTTAGAGCCTTGCTCTTGTTTCTTTCTAAGAACTTCAAAGTTCAGAACTTAGAATCATCTTAGGTAAAAAAATTTTAAATTAAATCAAATTAAATTTAATTAATAGAGCCTTGCTCTCATAGATCTTTGATCTAAAGAAAACCCTTTTGGGGTTTCATCAACAGAGCCTTGCTCTAAAAAACTTATAGATCTACAGAGATCTTGTTCATGGGTTTTAACCCATGAACAGAGCTTTGCTCTTGGATCAAATGTAGATCTTTTAGATCTGAAAAATGAAGAACTTTTTATAAGTTTTCATGGATTTTTCAAGATTCCAAAATTTTTAATTCTTTTAAGTGTTAAAATTTTTTGATGGATCTTTCCATTATTACCACAGAGCTATGCTCTTTCAAGAAATCTTATTCCCCTGAGACCAGAGTTTAACAAATGTTACTCTGTGACAGAGCAAATGAGCTTTGCTCTGAAAACGGAGATTTTCTCCTTGTCTTTAGGGATTTCCCATTAATGAGAATATTCTCTTGGGGATCTTTTCATTAATTGACAGCCTCACCCAATGATGGGGCTGTCTTATTAAATGATGCACTGTCATCCAGATTTTGTGGGTCCCCATTTGGTCCCCTACCCCACTGCATTGCAGCGTGGTAATTTTTTTTTAAAAAAATGTCAAGCGTTGGAATTACAACACTGACGGCTAATTAAATTCTTTTTCTTTTTTGTCCCTCCGCAGGAAACATGTCTGGTAATTTGTCTTTCCCGTTTGTTCGCTCGGAGGGAGGGTTTCCCCAGGCACCGGTGGACCGAGTGGTGCTCGCTCTCATAAAGGACCATGACCCCGAGCATAAGAACCTTCACCTATGAGGTAGGTGGTACAATGAGATCATCCAGGGTCGCCGAAGTTTCAGTTCCGCCACGCCATCTGAGCCGATATTTTCGATTACTTATGCAGATGAACCCCTGGTGAAGTATGCCATGGAGGTTAAGAATTAGAATTCAGATGACCTCCTCCAGCCTGCAATTGGTGCTATTCCCGTGCAGCCGCCGCCGGCAATAGACATTTTAGGAAGGCGAATCTGTCAGGGCGAAGCACGCCCTTAGGGACAGGCCTATAATATTGGATTAGTCCCGCGACCGCCCTCCGGATATTTGCAGTGGGCCCGGTATATTTTATCGGCGAAAAGGACCCATTTGACGAAGATTGGTTCGTATTCGTCCATCTACGTCTCGCTCTTCGAATATCTCTCTCCTCCAAAGTGGTGGATCAAGGCCTTTATCGAACAGTGGAATATCCCCACCCACACCTTCCTGATGACGGACAGGGAGGTCTCTATCTCCTTGGAGGAGTTTGCTGAAGTCTCGGGTCTGCCGATGAGGGGGAGAATTATGAGGAGCTGCTTCCTCCCGATGAATACATCTTTGCCACCAAGCCGCTGGTGTTTGACCTGACGCCGGAGAATGCTATTCAGCACCAGTTCCCGGGCTTGGTGAAGATGTTAGAGATCTATGAAGGACTCTATTTGGAATCGGGCGTCCGGGGCTCAGTTTTGCAGATTTTATTGCCCGCTTCGTTCGACCAGAGTTCCTATCGGAGCGGAGCGAGAAGTTCGACCAGCTCGATGACCCTTTTGGGTTCGGTTTAGATCGCCGACCCATATCGGAGGATGACCACAAAGACTTTTATCTCCTCGGTGCCGCCGTCGTCCCTTTTTCAGAAATTGCCGTCCCAGACATGGATGAAGAGACCTTTTTTGTAGGGTTCCTGGGCTTGTGGCTGTGCAGCTTTGCTCTTCTTATGCACCCACGCCATATGCGGCCAACTGTTTTCTACCCAGCGCATTGGATGGTGGCTGGTTTGAAGTTGTCAGTAGGAATCGCCGGGCTGGCTTATCTTTATAATGGACTTAGCGTAGCGGCGGACGCTAGTGAGCCTGGGGTGCAACCCGCCAAATTCCCGATGCACTACTTTACCTCTTGGATGGAAATGCACGTGCACGGGGTGTTTGGCGCCCATAAGATTCCTCCTTTTTTTGAGAAATGCAGACTCCCGAGGGTCATACGGTTGGTCGGGGCTTCGATCGTAGTTGCACCTCCACGGGAGGCTAGGGGGTTGCTCCTTCGACCACACCTGGTCGGGGCGAAGACTTCTTTCTTGGATAAGGTCATAACAATAGGCTCAGAGACTACCAAGTCGGTAGTGTCGCTACGCGATGATTTTAAAGACGGGGCTTCTATATTGAAGGCTCGGGAAATCCTCCATCTCTACTCCATTCGGCCGGGCTACCTAGTGTTCAGGCAGAATGAGACAACACTCTTTATGAGGTATAACCCACACCGGTTTGCTCAGCAATCGAGTTACAACCAAGGGATCCCGATGGAAGCTTTCTTGGAAAAGCCCGTGGTTAGCCGAGAGGGGATAAAGAACGCAATGCACCACTTCATGCGGCTTAACACGGGTTCCTATTTCTTTATCAGCGAGCCGAGTTGCGTCCCCAAGGTCCTCAACGCGTATGTGGCTTGGTACGCGCATGCTATGGGTCTAGTCATTCTTATGGAAAAGCGCATGCTAGTTGACCGCAAGGGTGCACCTCCCGGTGGCGATCGCAAGGCTCCCCTGAAGCCGAGGACCCCGGTCATTCCTCCATTGAAAGGTGCTGGAGTTGGACCTCCGCGCGTGTTGAGCCCTCCGTGCGGATTGCCGCCTCGCGATACTGTGGATGCGCAGGCGCGGATATCGGGACCCGCCGCCCCAAGGTGCCTGCCAAGCGCAAATTGATCCCAGGTGCATCCAGAGCTGGCGGGCAAAAGAAGAAGAAGTCGCTCCTCTCCCTCGACGCGATCCTCGGTTTAGAGCCTGAAGCCCCTCTCACCGAAAGAATAAGTGAATATGGTAGCAACAAGAGCTTCTTGGTAGACCCCGCGGACACTGACCTGGCGGCCGCCATTGCGGCTTCCGAGCGATCAACGAGGCTTGAAGCGTGGTTGAGTAAACTCGCTGAGTCAGGTAATTATTAGCTGCTTTCTTCATCATTTTATCGCATTTTTTTATCATTATTTTTGACTAATACTTTCCCCCATTTTTCAACAGGTGTCACTATCGAAGAAGTTATTGCTGCCTCTTTAAAAACCTTCTAGGAGGAGGAGGAGAAGCGCGCTTTAATGGGCGTTGGTACGTCCCACCATTAAAAAAAATTTTGTTATCTTTCTGATGGTCAACCTAACCTTCTTCCTTCGTTTCTTTGCAGGGGCTGCGCCAGCTGATGTGGGGACTCTCTCCGGATCCTCTACTGAAGTCCCAACTTCCTTGGGGCTGCTGCGGGAGCCTCGACTCGACAAGTCGACGAGGGATGCCCTGAAGAATTTGGAGGCATCCCTGTACACGGACGGGGACGCCTCAATGAAAGAGGCTCTGGTGAGGTCCGTCTCAACGGCTCGGGAGGAGAGGAAGCGGCTGAGGCGCGAGGCGAAGGCGCGCAAGGCCGCTTTGGCCACGGGAGCGGGTCCAACCACCCTTATTCTCTCTGCTTCTCCTTCTGAAGAGCTCCCCGTCGCCCTATCCACTGCTCATAGACAAGTGGCGCGTGCAGTTCGGAGTATTAACGATTAGTCCACTTCAGGTAATATTTCTTTCAGAATCTTGTTGTAAGAATTATAAAGCCGTCGGTTCTTATATATTCTATCCTGCAGGGCCAAGTCCGACTGAGGGGGAGGCGGAGACCGTCGAGCCCAAGGAAACTGAGGAAGAGGCACCGGCCGAACCCGAGCCGACGGTGGGCAACGTCGTCAAGGTTACCGAGCCTGAGCTGGAGGTTGAGGGATCGGCACCCGAGAAGGTCGTTGATGCCGAGCCTGAGGTGGCAGCAGATGAAATGACCGTTATAACTGAGCCCATGGTAGTGGCGGACGAGGCGCTTTAGGCTGGCGACCTTATGGTGACGGCGGATGAGACGATGGAGACCGCTGAGCCCGAAGAAGTAGCGGGTGAGATGGGCACGACTCTTGGGGAAGAGACAGCCGCTCTTTCTCAAGAGTCCGGCAATGCTCCGATCATTGCCCTCCCCGTCTACGATCTTCCGCCGTCTCCTGATTGCGCGAGCACGACGACGGCCCCCATTGAGTCGGGTGATGAGGCTACGGGCGGTGGCCTCATGTCGATGGAGGAGGGAGTCGCCTCCGTTTTGGCCGGCAGCTCATCAGGTAAATCCCAAGTTACTGTCTTTTTTTTATCTTACAATCCTTTCTGACAAGTTCACCTTTGTTCGTAACGCAGGTGCAGCCAGCGCCGATGCCCCATTGCTCGAGGGAGCGCCTTCAACTACTGTCTTGGCGGTGGTCACCTCTCAGCCCTCTCTCATACCATCGAAGATGTTGGAAGGTATGGGTTTGCAACTTATTAATCTTATCTTTCAGACGTATAATTTGTGTACTAAAGTCGTACTGTTGTGTCTTTCAGGAGTGCTTTTTGACCATCTCTATCAGGTGTTGCTCCCACACTTCTCTTTCCCATCTGAACTCGCTTCACCCTCTAGTGGCGCTGGTGAGTATAGTTTCCGATTGATATCTTTCTTTTTCAGTGATGAAATTATTTCTGACCTTTTCTCGTCCTGATTGTAGTGCTGCAAATCGAAAGGGGAGACGAAAGATCGGTCGTGCCACCGGCCTTTCCGACCTCGCCACCTGCTTCAACTAGTATAGTAGACTATCTCATCAATGACTTTTTCCATATTTCTTGAACCGTTATCTAATCACATTTTGTCTTTTCAGCTGTCGTTCCGGTCTCGGCGCCTTTTGAGTCTCACATTACAATGCCGGTAGGCCCTTCCCTGAGATGTCCGTCCTCGAAAGGTGCCGCGAATAGTCTGCGCATGTTGAGCGACTACGTCGAGGAACTCGACGTCGAGACTCCTACGTCTGCTGCAGATTTCGCTACGACGGTTAACCCGATGCTGGCGATACTCGTAAATTTCCATGACGAGGGCATCGTTGCGTCTTGGGTTAATCATTGCAGGGAGATCGAGGCTCGCTTGCATCAGCTGGAGTCGATGCGTCCTGCCCCTGAGGTTTTGGCTGTGAGTAGTCAACGGGCAGCATGGCTCGAGCAAAGCACTTCTCATTTCCAGCATTTGGAACAAGAAGCAGCTTTAAGGCTGAAGGAGTGTCAGGAGTCTTCAAGAGAAACTGCTCGCCTACGTGCTGAAGTTGAGGCAAACACTGCTGAGGTAAAGGCTGTCTTCGAGGGCTTTCTGGAGCGTATCTCAAATGGGCTGAACCTGAAGCAGAAACTTAACGCTGCCGAGCTTAATGCCCTAGGCCGCGAAGCCACTCATCAGGTCGTCGGGGAGCAGCTTGCATCTTTCTTGCAGCAAAGGGCTCAGGTGGAGGTAGAACTGGCGGTGGTGGCAGATCAGGAAAAGGCATGGAAGGAAGTGCGTGAACAATTGCTAAAGCTATGCAAGACGCTTCCTTCCCAGTAGTTCTCCTTGTATCCATATACTTGTAAAAAAAAAAATTTCTTTTTCGAATAACATGTATCCATTCTTTATTCTTTTAAACTACTTCTTTGAGTTAATGAATAAAGATACACATTTTTTTTCTCTGCAATGTCTTGTATGCTCTTTCGCTTTCTCCCTTTCTCCTATTATCAGCATGTTGGCTTGATAAACATAATTGGCAGATAACTTAGTTTTTCCAAAAGATAGCGATGGCTTAGGCCGCAGGTTCAGATCTGCCGCCTAAGACTTTTCAACTCTATGAGCCGTGAGGATCTCATAGAGACTTTTCTCCCTACGGATCGAGAGGATCTGGTAGGTGGATTTTCTCCTTAGGAATCGTGAGGATTCCTAAGTGTGTTTTCTCTTATAAGTCGTAAGGATCCTATAAGAGAATTTTTCCCTCTTACGAGTCGAGAGGACCTGTAAGCGGTTATTTCCCTCCTTGTCGAGATTCGAGTTTTGAGAGTGAGACCCGTGGATAGTATGCAAGAGACCGTTTTGGGCCAACTTGCAGGATCCCAGTGCTTAGGAAGCAAGCCTTTTAATCCTTACTGCCTAAGAATTCATCTTACGAGTCGAGCCGCATCAAAAAGTTCTCGCAAAGACATCAATTTCTTCACAAGTCGAGACGAGTCGAGCATTTCTCGCAAGAACATCCTAACGTCACAGTTAACCTCTGCTCTTTACGACAGAAGTCCGTTAGGGTCTGTGGTACTTAGGGTTTTGGCCGTCGTACCGTCGCATAAGCTGATGTATTCCTCGATAGGCAATCGTGCTGTTTGAGTAGCCCTCTGATCCCTTCGTCTCTGATCCCTTCGGGGGCTGGACAAGACGTCTTCAAGCAATCTTCCTAGGCAGTTTGACCGTCGGAAGAGCAAGCGTTAGGAATTTGCCATGCCGCTTTTTACTTGAGGTTAGGCTCATTTTGGCGAGCCCCGATGAGTCATAACCACTCCGCGCTAGTGTGGGATGATCTCCGATAGTCTTTCAGGTTTTATGTGAGTTGCCGTCAAGACCCTGAAGCTAGGAATTTGGCCTTTGCTTTGTTTTGCTGGCATCGCGTCTGCTGTATCGAGACGAATGTCGCGGTTGTCTTTAGGTCGCTGATGAACCGTTGAGGTTTGGAACTAGGGATTTTGCCGTGGCTCCGTTTGTTTGATTATCGCATCTGAATCCTGCTGGAGGGAGAATGCTGGGGTGACAACTCGTCTGCTGTATCGAAACGAACGTCGGGGTGAAGCTGGAATTTTGCCGTGGCTCCGTTTGTTTGATTGTCGCGTCTGATCCCTACTGGAGGGAGAACGCTGGGGTGACAACTTGTCTGCTGTATCGAAACGAACGTCGGGGTGGAGCTGGAATTTCGCCGTGGCCCCGTTTGTTTGATTGTCGCTTCTGATCCCTGCTGGAGGGAGAACGCTGGGGTGACATCTCGTCTGCTGTGTCGAGACGAATGCCGAGGTGGAGCTGGGATTTTGCCATGGCTCCGTTTGTTTCGATCGCGAGGTCTTTTGTTGGCGTTGTATCTGCGTCTTGATGGACTGCGAAGGAATGCCGTTGTCAACATATCATCTGCTGTATCAAGACGGTTGCTGAGGTGGTATCTGGGTTGTCTGTGAATCGTCGAGATTTGGCTTCGCTTTCTGGTGGAGCCTGTTGGGAAGGTATGGTTCTCTCTTTCTTTGTGCCCCTGGATCGTATACAGGGATCGATGTGATCTTACCTGTAGGGCGAAAGTTTCATATATATTTTATTTCCGCGATGCTCTATCATTTCAGCTTTTATATCGTGAAAGTCGCGATTGCCCAATCATTTCGGTTATTTTTCGCGGTGCCCAATCATTTCGGCTATATTTTTTTTTATTTTCACTCGCTGTTTTTTATTGCGAGTTGCCTTATCCTTTCGGCTATTTCGCATGCATACTTTTCTTTACTCGCTGCTTTTTATTACAAGTTGCCCCATCCTTTCGGCTATTTTGTATGCATGTGCGGCCTACTGGCTTTTTGCCGTAAACCCGAAATTAGACACCGATTTCGGCATCAGCACCGCTACAACTGGGATATTTCCAGGAGCGAATCATCATTTGCCTCTGTCGATGTCGAACAAAGGTGGCTTAGCGAACAGGGGTAAGGTCCTGTCGACTAAGGCTTTTGACTTCATGAGCCGTAAGGTTCTCACAAAGGTATTTCTCTCTACAAGTCGTGAGGATCTCGTAGGTGTGTTTTCTCCTTAAGAATCGTAAGGATTCATAAGTGTATGTTCCTTTGTAAGTCGTAAGGATCCTACAAGAAGGTTTTCTCCTTGTAAGTCGAGAGGACTTATAAAGGTTGTTCATCATGAGTACATATCCCCAGTCACGGATGGGACATGGTTAGGGAAATGTTTATTCGCGCCTGTGGATTGTATACAAGGGTCAGAATTGAGCCACTTGTAGGGCCGTATCGAAATTCGTGGGGGTTGCTTAAGAACAGGTTTAGGTCTCTGTAGCATAAGACTTTCAAATCTTATGAGCCGTGAGGGTCCCATAAGCGAGTTTTTCCTTACGAGTCGTGAGGATCTCGCAAGTGTAATTTCTCCTTAGGAATCGTGAGGATTCCTAAGTGTGTTGCTTCCTTGTGAATCGTAAGGATCTCACGCGGGTGGTTTCTCCTTACAAGGTCGAGAGGATCTCGTAAATGCCTTTTAACGAGGTTGCGCCCTTTCGGGTTTTCACAAACACTCGCCGGTAGCCCTGCCGTTTTTACTCACGGAGCCCTTTCGGGTTTTCATCCGCGCCCATTTTGCTTATGGACATACCGTTTTTTTATTCTTTTTATTTTCTTCTTCTTCTTTTTTTACAAGGTCGCGCCCTTTTGGGTTTTCACGAACACTCGCCGGTAGCCCTGCCGTTTTTACTCACGGAGCCCTTTCGGGTTTTCATCCGTGCCCATTTTGCTTATGGACATACCGTTTTTATTATTTTTTTTATTATATTTATATATTTTTTCTTTTTTTTATTCATCTCGTCAGCCTAAGGATACTGCGGTAGTAGTTTAAGGACGTTTCGATCCGTCATTAGTTTAAGGACGTTTCGGTCCGTTATTAGTTTAAGGACGTTTCGGTCCGTCGTCGCCGTATTTGAGGCGAATCTCTAGTTTACTGACTTTTCGGTCTATGGGGCTTTCTCTATGACTGAGCATGATGCCCCCGGTGTATCCATCTTTCTCGGAGCGTGCGGTTGTGGCGGGTTCACCTTCCAGCTTTTAGACAGCGCGAACTTACCCCGTCGGTATTGGTTTTCAACCCAGTTTTTGAAGACGTAGCAATCCTTGATCAGGTGACCCACCGTTTGGTGGTAAGGGCAATAATTAGGATTATTAACATGGCCTGACCGCAACGGATGTTTTAGACTTGGCAGATTGATGAGTCTGTCGCGTACTGCCAGCTCGAACAGTCCCCTTGTTTTATCTTGCGGAAACGAGTAAGGACGTTTCAACTTTTCCTGGAGGGGTTGCCGCTTGTTGTTTCGGCAAACAACCGGTCTAGGGCCACTCGATTGCTGTTGAGTATTGGTTACGAGGGCTGTTTTCCCCTTCCCTTTATCCTTTTTGCTCGATCCTTTGTTTGCGGGGCCGAATTTTTTTCCGAGTAGCGTGCGATTACATGGCTGAACGTTCTTGCAACTTTTCATCTTTGAAATGGATTCCTTGAGGAGAGGGTTGAGGGCAGCTTCTTCGTCAGAGTCGCTTCCAAAGGTGATAATTTGCGATCCCTTGGAGTCGGCTATATGACAGTCGTTGGCAGCTTTTTTGCGCTCATCTATCGCATTTTTTCGATGTCTACAAGCTTCGCACTTTGTCCTGTTGAAGTGTTGCTTTTGAGCGACATATCCTTGCCACCAACACTTAAACGAGTCGCAGTCTTCGGTAGGATGTATGATCTTCTGATGATATAAGCAGAAGTTGGGATGCATCTCTACTCCATCGAGAGTATTTTCTTCAGAGGGTGGTAGCTTCGTTCCCACTGATAGGGCTTTGGCGAACCTTTTCCTCGTCTTGAATTTGTTTTTATCCGCAGCGGATGACTTTTGATTTGACGGAAGTGCCTCGACTCTTTGGTCTAGTAGTCGGTGTTTGGCTCCTTCCAGTATGGCCATTTCACACTCTTGATTGGCTTTAACTTTCATACGAATCTCATTCAGGAAAGCATCGATCAACTCGTCTGACGACTGCGGAATTTCTGGTTTAGGGTTCGCCCTCGGTTTCTCGGCGCAAGGAGCCTCTTCATCATCTGCCAATGAGTGAGAGATCACATGACAAGTCGCTATGCACTCTTCGGGTTCACTCGATGAGTCTTCTCCATCGTTTTCGCCCTCGACAAAGGAACAAGTTGCCCCCGGCGTGTCCATCTTCTTTAGAGAGTGCGGCTGTGGTGGGTTCACCTTCCAGCTTTCAGACAGCGCGAACTTGCCTCGTAGGTATTGATCCTCGATCCATCCCTTAAAGACGAAACAATTCTCGATCGGGTGACTTACCGTTTGGTAGTAAGGGCAATAATTGGGATTAATAAGATCACCTGGCTGCGATAGACGCTTTGGACTCGGCAGATTGATGAGTCTGTTGCGCACTGCCAGCTCGAACAATCTTCTCGTTTTATTTTGAGGAAACGAGTAAGGACGTCCTAGTCTCTCTTCGAGGGATGGGCGTGGACGCACGTTGTTTTGGCGAACGACCGGTTTTGAGTTGCTCGGCTGTTGTTGAGCATTGGCGATGACGATCGCTTTCCCTTTCCGTTTCTCATTTCGAGAATCGGGTTTTGGAGGAGACGGCCCATGGCCCATCTGGTCCATTTGGGCTAATTTGTCGATTAAGGCCTGGAAGGTGGTCGGCCTGAAGAACATCATGAATTGCGAGATGGTCGCTTGCGGATCAAGAGTGCCTACAAACATGCCTACCGCAGGTGCCTCTTCTATGCGTTGTTCGCATTTTGACCATAGGTTCCGTCATCGTGTTGCGTATTGGACCCATGTTTCGCCTGGCCTTATCCTGGCATTTATCAGTGCTGTAATCGAGGTGCGTTCACTAGCACTCGCGAACCTTTGTGTGAACAATAGCTCCATCTCTGCAAATGTTTTGACAGAGTCGTTAGGTAGCTCCGAATACCATTCAAAGGCTGTTTCTGCTAAGCTGCCGACGAATTGGCGAAGCAGCAGTTTGTCGTCGCCTCCGGTGTTGCCGCATAAGGCCCTGAATTGAGCGACATGCTGATGTGGATTCCCTGCCCCTTTATATACGTGGAACTTAGGGATCGTATATCCTGGCGGGTAACTGATTTGGTCGTACCAGCTCGGATACGGTCGCCCCATTTTTACGACCTGACCGGCTGCTTCGGTCGCCTGATGAACCCGGATCTGCTGAGCTATATATTCGTCCAGGTCAGCTTTGGAGATTGCCTCCTCTTTGGCTGTTGACAGAGCCAGTGGAGGATTTGACGTTTCTCCCCTATCGTCTTCGAGGACAAACGGGGGATCTTCAGCAGGAGGGTCTTGTTGAATCATCATACCCACCATGTCTTGGAACAAGAGGGCCCTGTAGGGTTCCTAGGCACCCTAATAAGGTCTCACAAGGCATCGAACATGCCAATATATAAAAATTATGGGTGCCGAGAAACCCGACTACGGATCGTTTGCTAGAAAACTAGGCGAAAATATAACCTAGTTAACACTTAACTAAGGGATACGGACATACAACCTTTGTAGATCCGTTTGTCCACCTTCATAGCTCCGCAACGAAGTCCTCTCCGCTGTCCAAAAAGAATCCGGGCTCTAGCGTCGACTTCATCGGAGAATAAGCGAGCTAGGTCGTCGATGTCCATGCCGAAGATGATCTACGTCGAGGCATCGCTAAATCAAGCTCCGACTTCATCAAGTCAAGAAACTTGTGAAGAAAACACACTCTACTACTTGGCAAGAGGTAGAGGATGAAGAAATAGGAGGTGGGTAGACTTTAGAATTGGATTTCTCACTCATTTCCATCACTTGCCATTGATGGGGCAAGCTTTCTTCACTTGAAGAAATGGAAGAAGAAGAAAGTATATTTTGTTAATTATGAAAAGAATAATAATCTCATTCTTATCATAACTTTAACCTAAGTTAAGTGTAGAGAATTGACCAAGGTTAAAGGAATGGTTAGGGTTTAGGAGATGAGACAAAAATGGTTGCATCATAAAAGCTTCATGAAGCTTCAAGTGCAAACAAAATAAGCCACCATTTTTCTCTCATTTCTTTTCCTTTTTCCAAAAATAAAAAGACTAATTAATGAATAAGTAAAACCCTTAACCATTTAAATAACTTTGGTTAAATTCTTTACACATAACCTAGCAATCATGCATCATCAAACATGATACAATAAAGTGCACAAAATCATATCGCATATGCAATGCGCACACCCGAGTGAGAAAATCCATTTTAAAGTGAACCGATACTAGTTGATGCAAAGTAATATATCAAATATATAATTATACATTAAATCATTAAATCAACACTTGATTTAACGATCCGGTCATATCGCATATAACCGACTAGTATCATTAGTAACAACTTATCGAATCAACACTTGATCCGATAACCCGGCTATATCGCATATAACCGATCAATATGACATCGCGAGAATCGAATATAGTATCACATACTGGTATTATTCTCGGTCCCGCACATATCTCATATGCGCTCCTATTTCGTTTCGCTTGAGCCAGGAAACCTCTGTGTAGGACTCTAAAGACTCGTCAATACGCCGGCAGCAGGTGATGATCATATCAAGCACCCACAAGCCGCAAGCGGTCTGCTAAACGTAACGGCCACCCGGGTATTGAGCGATCTGAAGATCGACGAGCAAGCCCGCTCACACTCCAGTGAATCCGACCAGTAACACTACCGTACAGTCCGGTCTGATCGTCTGATATGTCGCATATCTCGCCTAGGGGTGGTAAACGTCAGACCCCAATAGTTCGATAAGTCGTGTCGATATGAGGCTCATAACGGGTCGAGAAACTACTGGTAACACTTACCAGCAATTCTCTGATCAGCCCAGGCCAGGGACTTCCTGTTATAGCCAATCGAACACAGCGCAACATCAACCCCCTATACCGGGAGAGACGAATCCCCTCCTATCGCTCATTGCCTCCATGTGACTCGGGACTGTACCCAAAAACCACCGTTTTGCACGCCCTCTTGGACGTGGTAAGATGGAAATCAAAGCACAGTGGGAACCACACAAGACTCTATGACGATCTCGGGTCAACAGACTACTCTGTACCAGTGTCACCAGAGAACTGCCATCTGACGTGAGGTATAATACCATCTGGGAGTTCTCGGCGAGTCCGTCCAGTGTACCCAGTCTCTACTGAGCACCCGTATATCATCTCTGATGTCAAACACCAATGGATATGGGATCATCCATCGCCCATCTGTATGGGTCGAGAAGGTACACGCTAGTCTACTCTGGTATATCGATGCCCCGTCTCGATACACCCACGACTAGGGACTTTGAAGGATGTACTTATGGACTACCATGTCCCCACTAGTATGATCCGCATCATAGTCCAGGTAGTCAAGTACAGATCCTAAGGGCTTTACCAACATGTAATAGAGAGACAATCAGTATACACGTTAAGGTAAAGGTCAACCAGATAGCATACTATCATGTCGAGCAAGAAAGTCCTCCCTATATATGTCCCAGCATCCACTACAATATACATCCTATGTATAGTAATGGCCTCTAGGGCATACACATAACTAACAAGGGCCATTTTCTTTATGCTGGCTGCTTGTTCCGCAGCCTCTTTATCCTTCTTCTCCAATATCCGGTGAAGAAACTTAGCGTCAGTTTCTTGTTCTTGACGCTCATCCGAGGACGTTTCAGGGCTTTCTTTTGGCCCAGTGAGTGCGGCCATCACGTTCATCATCTCCTGGAGCTTTTGCTGTTGCTCCTGAGCTTTGGTCACGGATCGGGTAAGCGGTCGGTGACCCGTCGAAGCGCGGCTTTCCTCCTTTCCAGAAGCCATATAAATAGTGTGCACCACCATGCCCTCAGACTTGGAGCGTTTGTGTTCAGCGCTTTTACGGTGTGCCTTGTTCACAGGGGCTTTTTGCGGCCTCCTTCTCTTTTGAGTGATTGGCGTTGAGGGTGTCGCTGCAGTAGACACCCGAGTAGCCGTTGCTTCTTCTGGCCTGACAGAGTAGTCTTTCTCCTGCCGAACCTCCGTCTTTTTCTGTCGGTGGAGATAGTTTTCATCAATCACCGACTCCTGGACCTGTCGCCAGACCTTGTAAATTTTAGAGGACAGCCGTTGAGGGGGCTGCTCTAGCTGCTTCTCTGGAATATTCTTCACAGGTGAAGGAGTTCGCTTCAGCACCACAGTAGGAGAGTTTCTGCGCACCGTGTTTAGCAATTCAAAGCTGTTCCCAGTTGGAATAGCAGCATCGGTCCACACCGTTGGAGCTGGCGGAGTTATCCCAGAGGGGGAGTTGCCCCCAGCCTTTCTCACTCGGCGCCAGTGGCGACGTCGAGCATGTCTTGTGGATGGAGTTGTTTCAGCTATACGGGTGGCTTCGTCATGCCCCCTGCTTTGAGGAGAGACTGTTATTGGTGCTAGCCTATTAAAGACTGACACCTGTTGAGAAGCGATGTCTAATCTGTCAAAGGCAGATCTCTGGGCAGGGGAAGCAGCTTTGAGGACCTCGCCTGAAGTAGCAACCGGAATGGCCAGCCTTGTAAAAACTGACTTCTTGGAAGGATGAGCTTTTCCAATGATTTTGTCTGCTTGAGCCGGGGTGGCTCTCCGCTTTGGGATGGCAACTTCGGGTGCCGCATGCTTATAGACGTTTTGGCCCAGCCTGTTGAGAACTGAGGTAGTGGAGTTGGGCGGCCCGTTGAGAGGAGCTGCGGCAGTGGTAAGTCGATCAAAGACCGACTTCTTTGGGGCTTCTTGCAATGTCATGGTGGCATTGAAGCTCAACGGTGGGAGCATGGTCCTGAAGAATAGTCCAGTGGTGGCTTGAGTTACCTGCTCCACTGTATCTTGAAAAGAGAGGCCGCTTGGGGCCCGTAAGTCACTCCTCCAGCAGGGACGGAGTGAGAGTTGCAGTTGCAGGTGGTGCAGTTTGAAACCATTGATCTTCTGTTTTCTGCACGGAGCAAGACACCGAATCTTAGTACCTCGAATCCACAGGCAACCATAGCAAACCGCGATTTGTTCGCGAACACGACACACGAAGTGTGGAGTGGAAAGAGGAAAAGGTCCCACCGGGCATGCCAGAATCTGTTCCCCTCCGAAAGACGGCGACGACGTGAAGACGTCTTGCCTGAGATTCGGGGCAGATGCTATATGGTTTTATCCGTCTACCTCTCCGAAGATGCCAAGTTGATTTATGGCACTGTGTATCGGAGGTTTAGACAGATGCGACCGATGTAGCAGACTTCGTCAGATTCCCCCTCGTTAGAGGGGTTTTTGATTGTGGGGACGCTCTTCCCTGCAGGCGCAAGCCCCTGCAGTTAATTATGCTACCGCATCGCGGTAGCCACTTTCTCCTTCTCTAGAATTTCACTTCGTGTCGTGTGTGTTTGTTTTGTTTGTGGTTGCCCATGGATTGTATACGGAGACTATTTATTTCGTCGCCCGTAGGACGTGGATTAGTCCAAATCCGTATTTTCTTAGATTTGGGTTTTGGGTTTTGGTTTAAAAACACTTTAGCCATTTTTGAGGCTAAGATCAACTTAAACGTTCGTTAAAAATACGTTAGTCTGATTTGAGACTAAGATCAACTTAACGGAAGAGTATTTTAGGGCTCTATTGTTCCAGTTTAAGAACATAGTGGTCCATTTAATATATGGCCGTCGGGACCCGTCACCTCTCTGACGACGTTGAAGGATTACAACGACAGGTGTCAGAGGAGTTCAGAGATGTACCCTTGAACCAAAGTTGATTGGGGGTCTTATAGTCCAATTTAGGACTAAAGTCTGTTTGAATATTTAAGGATACGTTAGCCATATTTGAGGCTAAGATCAACTTAAATGGGATCGTTTAGATCCGACAAAAGAGCGTTTGGGGGCTCTATTGTTCTAGTTTAGGGACGTAGTGGTCCATAGGTAGTTTAAGGACATTGCGGTCCATTGCCAGTTTAGGGACATGATGGTCCATTTTCCAGTTTAGGGACATGGTGGTCCATAGGTAGTTTAAGGACGCTTAAGTCCGTGGGTTTAAGGACCCCACAGTCCGTGTTTTAGTTTAAGGACGCATAAGTCCGCGGGTTTAAGGACCCCACAGTCCGTGTTTTAGTTTAAGGACGCATGAGTCCATGAGTTTAAGGACCCCACAGTCCGTGTTGATGTATGGTTGTCGGGACCCGTCGCCTCTCTGACGTCGTTGAAGGATTACAACGATAGGTGTCAGAGGAGTTCGGAGATGTACCCTTGAACCGGATGTAAATTGATTTAGGAGAGTAGTCTTGCTCATTCAATTTAATTTGAGGACTTACGGCCATGATTGGGCTAAGTCCAGTTGAGAATATTCAACGTTTTTTATCTTTGGCCCATTAGGCCTGTGCTAGGGCTTTGCCCCTGTTTAATAATGCACTGCATTTTATTTTGGCCTGCTAGGCCTTTTTGATTTGGGCTCTGTCCCTTTATAAATGATACAGAACATCTGTTTGGACTCTGCCCTTCTTTAAAATAATGCATTGCATTTAATTTGGCCCGTTAGGCCTTTTTTAATTGGGCTTGTCCCTTCTGTAAATAATGTAGCGCATTAATTGTCTGACAGTGGTCATGTGGCCTGTCAGGCGCTTTGCGCTAATTAATGAGCGCAAGCGCTCGTGGAAGCGACACGTGTCGCACTTGGTAAGCGCAAGCGCAACAGCGCAGTGTGCTGTGTCAGTGCGCTGCGTTGTTGTGTTGTTGACATGTGGCACTCCCTGATGGCTTGCGCCAACCCAGGAGCGCAACAGTGCAGTTTTTGCAAGTGCATGGCACTGTTTTTATCTTTGGATCAATTTTAGATCGAAGAAAACAAGTTTTTCTTGTTTTCAAAGAACCAGTGGTTCATAAGGAAGTGCAAGGCACTATTATTATTTATTTTTCTTTTTATTTAAGATCATTGATCTTGTTCTTAGATCAATAATCTGTTCATAAGAGAATTTTCTCTTTTTCTAAAGGTTTTTTACCTTTTTGTTCTTGAGGAATTCTCTCAAATTCTTGATGATGGTCTTGATCATTTTGAATTGAGGTCTATGGTCATTTATATAGTGCCCATAAATTAGTTAAATTTGTTAAAAAGATGTTTCTCTGAGTGATTTGGGGAATTTTCCCCACCGTTGGATCTTTGATCCAAGGGCTTCTGTTTTACAGAAGAAAATCTTCTTGTTTTAACAAGAACAGAAAGATTTCTTTAAAATTTTAATTCTGTTTGGCGCAAATGCCCCAGCGCGTGACACGTGTCACGCAGCGCACAGCGCAGCGCAACTGCGCCTGCGCAACTGCGCTGACACGTGTCGCGCAGCGCACAACGCAGCGCACCTGCGCTTGACACGTGTCGCACAGCGCAGCGCTACTGCGCTAGCACAGCTGCGCTGGCACGTGTCGCGCAGCGCAGCGCTTGCGCAACTGCGCTTGCGCAGCTGCGCTGCCACGTGTTGCGCAGCGCAGCGCTTGCGCAACTGAAGCTTTGCTTCTTTTAATTTTTTTGTTTTTTAATAGAGCCTTGCTCTGATTGGGCGCATTGCTTTGGGCGCTGCGCTGACGTATCAGCTTCTGACATGTGGCGCGCAGCGCGTAGCGCACGGGATTTGAAGCGTTGCTTCAAAATTTGAATTTTTGAAATTCAAACAGAGCCTTGCTCTGATTGGGGGAAACAACGGTCTATCCGAGACTTTCAACAAAACCTTGACAAAGATCATAAAGAAGACGGTGTCCAAAAATTAAAAGGACTGGCATGAGAGACTGCATGAAACTCTTTAGGCGTATCGAACTACGTTCAAAACGGCTACGAATACAACGCCGTATGCATTGGTATTTGGCACGGAAGCAGTACTCCCCTCGGAGATAGAGCTACCCTCCCTACGAGTAGCGGTTCATTACGAACTAACAGATGAAGAGAATGCTCATCTTTGGCTTGAAGAGCTAGACGTCCTCGATGAAACTCGTCTCATGGCGCAACAAAACCTTGAAGCTTACAAAGCAAAGATGACACGCTCATACGAAAGATTGACTAGGCCGAGAACATTTCGCCAAGGCGAACACGTGCTAGTGGTCAAGAGACCTATGATCCCTAATCGTGCCAAACGGGAGAAATTCGAGCCAAACTATGAGGGGTCGTACATCATAGACAAAGTATACCAAGATGGGGCTTACTTGCTCATGGATATGCATGGCGAAAGACCCTTCAGGACAATAAACGGCCGGTTCCTGAAAAAATACTACGCCTGACGAGACACGGCCCACGTCAATGATAGATGACGACGCCTATGTTAGCTCGCCATCTTCCCAAGCCGAAACTCTATAAGTAGTATCCAGCGAAACCTTGCCTAAAAATCGCAACGGAGCGAAACGTCCTTAAACTAGCAATGGACCTCAATGTCCTGAAACTAGCTACGGAACGTAATGTCCTTAATCTACTACAAACCGCAGCATCCTTAGGCTGACACAAAAAAAGGTACATCCATAAGCAAGATGGGCACGGATGAAAACCCGAAAGGGCTCCGTGAGTAAAAACAGCAAGGCTACCGGCGATGTTTGTGAAAACCCGAAAGGGCGCAGGCTCGTAAAAAATTCATGCACACTTGCAAGGTCCTCTCGACCTTGTAAGGAGTAAATACCTGCGTGAGATCCTTACGACTCACAAGGGTGCAATACACTTAGGGATCCCCATGATTCCTGAGGAGAAATTACACTTACGAGATCCTCACGACTCGTAAGGAGAACCACTTATGATACCCTCACGGCTCATAAAATTCAAAAGCCTTAAGCTACAGGGATCTGAACCTGTTCTTAAGCCATCACATTTCCCAGACTGCCCTACAAACGGTTCATTATCGACCCTTGTATACAATCCACGGGCACAAATAAACGTCTCCCCCCACCAAGTTCCACCAATGGCACGAAATGTCCTCATGTGGTGAACGACACTTCTAAGTCCTCTTGACTTATAAAGAGAAAACACATTTGTAAGATCTTTATAACTTACAAGAGAAAACGCACTTAAGAATTCTCACGATTTCTAAGGAGAAAACACACCTACGAGATCCTCACGACTCGTAGGAAGAAACACTTTTATGAGACCCTTACGGCTCATGAAGTCAAAAGCCTTAGTCGACAGGATCCTAACCCTGTTTGCCAAGCCACCTTTGTTCGAATCAACAGAGGCAAATGATGATTCGCTCCTGGCAATGTCCCAGTGGTAGCGATGCTGATGCCTAAATCGGTATCAAATTTCAAGTCCTTTCACGGCAATTGATGATTCGCTCCTGGCAATATTCCAGTCGCAGCGATGCTGATACTAAGATTGGCATCAGATTCCAAGTTCCATACTCGCAGCAAAAAGTCAGCAAGCTATAAATACATATAAAATAGCCGAAATGATAGGGCAACTTGCAACAAAATCAGAAAGTAAAAGATATGCATACAAAAATAGCCGAAATGATTGGGCAACTCGCAATAAAAAGCAGAGAGTAAAAAGAAAAATAGCCGAAATGATCGGGCACCGCAAAAAATAGCCGAAATGATTGGGCAATCGCGACTTTCATGATATAAAAAGCTGAAATGATAGAGCATCATGGAAAGGAAAATGAATAAATGAAACTCTTGCCCTGCAGGTAATTCCATATTGACCCCTGTATACAATCCATGGGCATAAACGAAATGGGAACTACATTTCCCCACCGGATTGCGTCAAAGGGAAGTCAAATCTCGATGGTCACATCTACAACCTGGAGACCGACAACGGCGTTCCTCCTCATCCCAGCAGGATACGGACGCGACACCGCTAATCGGTGCCACAATGAAGTCCCTAGTTCTAAGACTCCACGATTCACAAACAAGCTAGAGTCAACCCCGACACCGCAAGAAGCGGATCAAGTCAACCCCGACACCGCAGGAAGCGGAGCAAGTCAACCCCGACACCGCAGGAAGCGGAGCAAGTCAACCCCGACACCGCAGAAAGCGGAGCAACTCAAACCCGACACTGCAGGAACCAGAGCAAGTCAAACCCGACACTGCAGGAACTAGAGCAAGTCAAACCCGACACCGCAGGAACCAGAGCAAGTCAAACCCGACACCCCAGGAAGCGGAGCAAGTCAAACCCGACACCCCAGGAAGCGGAGCAAGTCAACCCCGACACCGCAGGAAGCGGAGCAAGTCAAACCCGACACCCCAGGAAGCGGAGCAAGTCAAACCCGACACCCCAGGAAGCGGAGCAAGTCAACCCCGACACCGCAGGAAGCGGAGCAAGTCAACCCCGACACCGCAGGAAGCGGAGCAAGTCAACCAATGGCCTCCCCGCCGGAACAACGCTTCGACCCGGAAATAAGTCAATCAATGACTTTCCCGCCGTAACAATGCTCCGTCTCGGAAACAAGTCAACCAACGACCTTCCCGCCGGATCAATGCTTCGTCTCGGAATCAAGTCAACTCACGAATATCTCGATTCAGGGAAATAAGTGTCCTTGGCGAGAACCTCTCGATTCATTTTGACCCGCAAGGAAATCAGTGTCTTTGCAGGAATCTCTCGATTCGTCTCGACTTCAGGAAAATTAGTGTCCTTGGCGAGAATCTCTCGATTCGTTTCGACCCACAAGGAAATCAGTGTCTTTGCAGGAATCTCTCGATTCGTCTTGACCCCCAGAGAAATTAGTGTCCCCGCGCATAAAAAGAAAATTCTCTTGTGAGATTCTTACGACTCTTAAGAGAAAACACACTTAGGAATTCTCACGAATCCTAGAGAGAAAATACATCTACAGGATCCCCTCGACTCGCAGGGAGAAAAGTATTTATGGGGCTCTCATGGCCCATAAAGTTGAAAAGTATTAAGTGGCAGATCCTTGCCCTGTCTCCTAAGCCATCACTGCCCTGCAAAGAGATCAAGATAGACTATCTACAAGATGCATTTGCTAAGGAGACATGACAGTATGACTGCATGTGCATTTAAATGGAAATGGTGTCTAAAACGTGCTGATTTATGTACAACATTACGATAGCGCTCGCACTTCAAAGAAAACTCCTAAAGGCGAAGTAGAAAGATCATGTACAGAGGCGCAATACACGCACGAATATATGGTTAACCGAAAACATTCAACAAGAAAACATTCGACAGTCAATAATAAGAAAAATACACCGATATAAATATATTACTCAACAGGGAAAAGATCACCAAATATGGAATCAGAGATACAGGGGTTAACAAAACAAAACAAAACACAATGTTCTCCAATTCCCTCTCTGACCTCTCCACCATGTCGAAGTGACGGGCTTCACGAGGGGTTGATCCCCACCGATTAGCACCATACTCATCAGTGAAAGCAGACATGATAGCCCGTCGGGCTCTTATCTGACTTAGTAAATGAACCGAGCGATCCTTCAGAGCCTGGGTAATTAAGCGTGCCTCGTGGAAACACTCAAGTTTATCCTCCGCCATATTAAGAACTGCCGGGGTCATCTCTGCCGGATGAGGAGGAATATCAGCGAGCAAGGATAGAAAGATCATCCGGAGCCAAATGGAGCCCATAGGAAGAGGAGAGTCCCTACGAGTCATGAGCTCATACATCACCGCGTCACATTGAGCGTCGGTAAAAAGGGGATCTACTAGCCACGCAGTAAGGCGAGGAATCATTTCCTCGATGGGCACCTCTCATGGCCGCCGACAAGCGTGAGGGCGATTGCAGGCCATAGCTCTGGGTTTGTTTGAGTTCTGTTAATAAACTCTTTGAAGAGAAGAAGGAAGATGCAGCCTCAGGTTATGAAGAGATAAAGAGACGCATTCAAAGCTATGCACAAAAAACATCGTGTATGGTGGAGCTATTCCCAAGGTCGGAAAAAAGGGGGCATGGGAAAAGAAAAGGGCGACTCATGGAAATCAGAGTAGGAAGGCGAAACGACCTCATCAGCAGAGCCCCACGTGCATGGCAGGTGAGCACCAGCCTTGATCCCTTTTGAAAACTAAAACGGCACCGTACGTGCATAACACGTGAGCATAGGCGCTAGTGCAGGATTAAAATCCCCAGCGGTGCCTCATGCGCAAAACACGTGAACACCAACAACAATATAACAACACCACATACAGAACACATGTAAACACAAAAAGAAAGGAGGGTAAACATGAAGTTTTGTCATTCATACTCTAAGAACTTGTACATGGTGTAAAAATAAAAGAAAATGTTTACAATGGTTGTAACAACTCCAATTTTTGTATACATAAATTTGATTTAAATTTGAACTATACTTGGAGTATTTAATGTTGCTGATATCACTTTAAGTATCTATTTTCCTACAATAATTACAAGAAGGAGCTTGTAGCTCATTGGTAACACCTTGCACTGCTGAACCAAGCCACCAGAGTTTGAATACCATGCCCCACATTATTTTTAGATTATTATTCTTTTAAAATTCTTGGAAGCCCAACAGTCCACAGGCCATAACACCCAAAAGTTGAACTGAACCCTAAAAAGTGAGTATACCAGAGCCTACGTCAGACGAATCCACGCCCGACGACCACCGGGCTCGGCCGGCCGAATCGGCCGGCGCCGCCGACCGGACTCGGCCGGACGGCCGAGTCCCCAAAATGAAATTTGTGGCTTTTTGCATTCCATAACCCCCTGTATACACCATTTTATTAGATCGGTTTCTGAATGATAATTACACCCTATTTACTACAAATTTTAATGATTTTTCTATTATTTTTACAAATTTTTTTAAAATAAAAACCTTTCACCTACCCTACCCTAGCTACCCTATAAATAGACCCCCTACCCTCTACCCTCTCATCCCAAAACACTAGGTTTACTCTCTTGAAATTTTCACAAGAAGGGTGTGCTTTGAAACCGAGTTCACGGTGAAGCGCTGACGGAATTCCGGCGACGTTCTTTGAAACAACCGGCGACGAAACAACGCCTCGGCCACTCACCTAGTTCCTCTATACTCTTTAGTATAGATCGAAGCCCGTAAGTCCCGTTCTTTTCTTCTTTGTACTTCTCAAAAATACGAACTTATGAAACCCGACGGAAATCGGAACAAACCGATTTCCGATTCGGTTTTTCTACAAAATCTCACTTGTCACTAATTCCATAATACCTAAACATATTCATGATGACTATTAATCACATAACAATTAATTTGGACAAAGTTTCTCACATGAAATGATAGTTTTTTTGTAATATCGTATTCTTTTTCACATTAATACCATAATGTTTATTTTTCTTTTTCTAATCAATTCAATCATTCCTAAACATCTTCATCTTGACCACTAAACTTGTAAAAATCAATTTGAATGAGTTTTCACACATGAAATGATAACTTTTGCAAATACCGTATTCTTTCACTTAAATACCCTCATGTTTAGTTTATCATATTTAACCCCTAAACTTCACTATACCTTAAAATAGATCACGAGGTAATGACCTACCTCCACACACACGCAAATACAACCCTAATTGATATCATCAAAACTTAGAATATGAAAATACAAGACTTTACATTAAAATAGCATTTTCTTTATAAACCTTTTCTGAAAGTTCTAAGTTGTATAAAATTTTAAAACAAAATCTTTTAAAAGAAAAATACGATTTGTCATGGACATCGATCGTTTATCTAAACCTGAATTTGTGGTGTTTAGGCAGTGTGTCTAAGGCAAGTGGTTACTTAATTAGGGCCACTATTTGTAGTGGAGAGCCTCCCACTTACCTGGCACTTACCTGGCCGCAATTGGCGGTGAAGAGGCGATTTGAGGTTTCTAATGAATTGTCGTTTAGACCTTTAGAAATAGGCTAGTTGGCTTAGGAAACCCTAGAAACTAAAATACGGAAATTCACATCCTTTTACAAATAAATACCTTATCTTTATAAAACCGTTTTCTAAATGATTAGTATTTATTAAATCCTTGCAAAGCGCCACTACAACCCACCTTTGGAGAATTCGTTAGGGATTGTACGGTTTATCGTGCACCCTCGAGCTTAGTAGTGCGAGATTCAGACCTCCGCAAGGAGCATTCGGTCTCGAAAGGTTTAAAATACGACATTTAAGAAAAATGAGATTTTTGGAAATAAAATATTTATATAAAATTATTCATGTATTAACATATGTATATTTATCATTTAAACACCTATTTTATTATAAGATAAAGTTTCCACCTTTTCCTAAAAATTACAAGATTAAAAGTTACATTAAAATACCATGAATTTCAAATAAATCAATATTATAAATTAATACTTTTATTAAGATATATTCACTAGAATAACACAAATAAAATTTACACTCATTATAACTATAAAGACGAATAATAAATACTTGAGGTGTGTCTTGAAAACTATACAAAAGTATTTTTACATAAACCCCCTCAAGTTTTATAAATTACAATAAGGACCCTAACAATTATAGAACTTCAAATTACTTTTCTTTTAGTCTGACTCGGGTTTGAGTCTGACTATTTCTGACTGGAATATGATTCAAGTCAATCTATATTTTTTAATCCAACTCAATATGAACACATGAATCCCTGAATCCAGTTAACAATCTATTCAACTTGACTGAATCAAACCATGGATATACATCCATTATTCCGTTATTCCAATTACCTGATACAATCCGTTTACTGATATCATGGTTTTGATCAGTCATCCAACTTACATAAAACAATACAACAATACTGTTAAAACACTACGGGGTTTAAGGGGTAGATTGGTACGGAAGGTGTTAAAGGTGGTACGAGGTGGTCAGATTAAGACACCTAACCTATATTCCGTTGTTGTTATACCGTGGCTTAACGGTTCCTTGTACTTACCGTTTGCCCTGGTCTCTAGCATATAGAGACCCCCTCGTATACACTGGTATTCTTCTGTACCAAGTTACAAACAACAGCGTTGACATAACATTACAACAATAATTTACACTTTAAAATGTATCTTCTTATTCTGTCTTCTCTACTTCTCTCTTACCTTTGGGACTTACCCAGCGATCTGTTCGCTGACGACATTCTGTTTCTCTCTTCTTTGAATGTCGTCAGGTATTTTGGACCCGGCAGAAGTTGAGCCATCGCAAGAAGACTTGGAGCAGTTTACTGAGGACCCTGCACTGTAGTATCATTGTACACTTTTCTTTTCAGTACTTTTTCATTTCCTGTTATGCCACTGTTTAGGCATCTTTATTTCAGTTGTATTTCCTTTTCATGTATTGTACAAAGAATGTTAATAAATAAAAGTTGTTGTTCTTTTTATACTCTTGTCTCTTGTTTATTTATTTCTATATTGCTTAGATACGCTTAGCGTATGTACTTCTGAGTACATACGTAGCGGACCTCGCCACGTCCCCTTCACCGTACACTGGGAAGCGGGGCGTGATAGGTTTTGTTGGTGGCCCATGCAGGTCAGAGCTGTATGAATCCCTGTCATGCAGTTCTGGTCCGCGTGAACAACCTAAGCAATATAACACAAGAACCAGCAACTAAAACATTCTTTACAATTCATGTTCCTTGAATATTGCAAATTTCTATTCCTTGAATCTTATCATTTCATGTATTTGAATCTGTCCTAACCCAAATTTTTCTTCAAGGTTATGGATTCCCCGAACAACACCAGCACCAACGTCAACAACACCCCTTCAGCACTACCTCTTACACCAGCTGTTCCTGCACCACCCACCGAGCAAACAATGCTATTTGAGGCGATCCGCAGTCTTCTCGAGGGACAGCAACAACTTTTGAACCGTCCTGAGACCGATGCGCCGGGAGTAAAGCAATTCAGGGCTTTACACCCCAAGCAGTTCTCTGGTAAAGGAAGCCCTCTTGAAGCGGAAGAATGGGCACAAAGCATCGAAGACGATCTGGCAGCAGCTCAAGTGCCAGACAACGCTTGGGTCCGTGTAGCAAAACTACAGCTCACGGATAATGCTCGCAACTGGTGGAAGGCGGAAGAAAGCCGTCTGGTACAGCCGATTGAATGGAAAACGTTTCGCGAGAAGTTCGACGCGAAATACTTCCCTGTGACTGCCAGGTTTGTAATGGAGCAGCAGTTTATTCATCTACAACAGGGTTCAATGTGGGATAAATCAGTAGATGAATACGATGCTGAATTCACCATGTTAAGCCGGTAAGATATGTCACAATAGTTCAATTTTTAAATATCACATACTACACAGCTAACACAATCTTTAAACAGATTCGCGGCACACTTGATACCGACGGACGAGATCAGAGCCCGTCGCTTTCAACAAGATTTGGACACAGAGATTAAGGCTGCTCTAGCCACAGGAAAATTTCTGACTCATGAGGATGCTCTAGAAGCTGCCCGCAGTTATGAAGCAGTGATAAAAGAGAGGGGCAGACCCCAGTCTGCAGGAGTCAAACGCCTTGCCAACCAGATGGTAGGTGGAGCCTCATCCAGACTACCTTTCATGCCAAGGCGACCCGGAGTACCAACCCATCGTCCTAGCCCAGCCTTTTGCACCTACTGCAAGAGAACTGGACATATAATGAAGGACTGCCGTCGAGCCAACCGCCTTTGCTTAGTCTGCGGCTCAGCTACTCACGATATTGGGTCTTGTCCCCAAAGACAGAACCCAGTTGCTGCACCCAGGCCAGCAATTACCTATCCGCAGCGACCGGCTCTTCAGGCACCTGCTCCCAGACCTGCACTACCTGCACTACCCAGAAGACCACAAGCTGCACCACCTCCTCGTCAGTTCCATCAAGCTCAAAGGAACGTTCCGAGGAATGCTCCTTAGGCCAGGAGGAATGTACCAAGGCGCCAGGCTTTCACGATGTCCGTGGAAGGAGCTGATGCCACTGGCCAAGTCATCACTGGTAAACCTTTCTTTTCAAACTTTGCTTTTCTATCCGCTACTTAGTCACATATTTCTTATACCTAAAACAAATCCCACATACCTTAGGTACAATCTTAGTATCCTCAATCCCTGCACTTGCACTTTTTGATACTGGAGCATCACATTGCTTTATGTCGCAACGGTTTGTCCGAACCCATGCGATTCCAGTTTCACCGCTTGTATCCAGCTGGAATGTCAGTTCCGGAAATGGCGTTCTAAAGGCAACTATGGGATACAACATGTGTCCAGTCGTCGTCTGCAGTCGAAAGTTTTATGCTGACTTCAAGGTGCTGGACATACCGAACTTCAATGTGGTTCTAGGAATGGACTGGCTTGGAACCTTTTATGCTACCATCGACTGTCGTCAAAGGAGGGTAGTATTCGAGATTCCGGACCATCCGGTCTTCTATTTTAAAAGCGGAGACCGTACACTAGAGCCAAGTACCTACAAAGCGAAGCCAAGAGAAGCAGTAGTTGCAATAGCTTATGCTGAGGAAGAATCAAGACCAGATGTGGTTCGAGAGTTCGACGATGTATTTCCTGACGATATATCAGGTTTGCCTCCCGATCGAGCTCTTGAATTCAGTATTGATTTAGTACCAGGAGCACAACCGGTGATCAAAGCACCTTATAGACTAAGTCCGGAAGGATTGAAGGAAGTCCGAACACAGTTGGACGAATTACTGGCGAAAGGATGGATTCGTCCCAGCACTTCAAGTTGGGGAGCACCTGTACTACTGGTAAAGAAGAAGGAAGGTTCATACAGAATGTGCATCGATTATAGGGCCTTGAACGAAGTCACTATAAAGAACAAGTATCCACTCCCGCGCATCGATGATTTATTTGATCAACTAAGTGGATCTTGTGTTTTCTCTAAATTGGATCTTCGTTCAGGTTATCATCAAGTGAAAGTCAAGGAAGCTGATATTCACAAAACAGCTTTCAGAACTCGATATGGACATTACGAATTTCTAGTAATGCCAATTGGAGTGATCAACGCACCCGCGATCTTCATGAATCTTATGAATCAAGTTTTCCGGGAGTACTTAGACAGGTTTGTTGTCATTTTCATCGACGACATCCTGGTGTATTCTAAGAGTCGGAAAGAGCATGCAGAAGATCTACGAATTGTCCTGAAAACTCTTCGACAACATCAACTTTATGCCAAGTACAGCAAGTGCGAGTTTTGGCTAAATCAAGTTGGTTTTCTTGGACATATCGTATCAGGAGAAGGAATCTCTGTGGATCCAGCGAAAGTTTCGGCAGTTAGCGAATGGCCTACACCAAAGTCGGTGAAGGATATTCGAAGTTTCTTGGGTTTAGTTGGATATTACAGAAGGTTTATTGAAGGCTTTTCGAAAATAGCAACGCCCCTGACCAAGCTCACACGTAAAGATGAAGAATTTGTGTGGTCAGAAGCATGCGAGCAAGTTTTCGTAGAACTCAAGTCAAGATTGACATCTGCACCTATTCTCGTAATACCGGATCAATCTGGAGGATTCAAAGTGCATTGCGATGCATCCGGTAAGGGATTAGGATGTGTTCTACATCAACATGGTAAGGTTGTGGCTTATGCTTCAAGACAACTGAAGACTCGTGAGCGCAATTATCCGACGCATGATCTGGAGTTGGCAGCCGTCATCTTTGCTCTCAAAATTTGGCGCCACTACTTACTTGGTGAACGAGTGAACATCTATACAGATCATAAGAGCTTAAAGTATGTGTTTACTCAGAAGGAGTTGAATATGCGGCAGAGAAGATGGTTAGAACTCATGGCGGACTTTGACATCAACTTGCAATATCACCCAGAGAAGGTGAATGTAGTACCTGATGCTCTTAGTCGCCAACCATTAGCAATGAATCTCACCGATCAGTGGAAGCTTCACCAAGACTTATATCAGATGGAGATTGAAGTAGTCATGCCAGGTAATGCTTCAAGTTTGATGAATCTACAAGTTCAATCAACCATTGTCAATCAGATCAAAGCAGCTCATGCCAGCGATGTAAGTTGCAAAAGATCAGAGAACAAGTGGAGAATGGACTCAGAACAGATTTCATCATCCATGAAGATGGATCTTTGAGAAACGGCAGCAGATTGTGTGTACCAAAAGGTCCTGTTCGGGAAGAGTTAATGAAAGAAGCTCACAGCTCTCCCTATTCAATACATCCTGGAGGTACTAAAATGTACAAAGGTCTACGTCAGAATTATTGGTGGCATGGAATGAAGCGTGAAGTAGCCAGAAGCGTCGCAAAATGCTTGGTGTGTCAGCAAGTAAAGGCTGCACATCACAGGACAGCTGGACTACTTCAACCGTTACCAATCCCAGAATGGAAGTGGCAGCACATCACAATGGACTTTGTAACTGCTCTTCCTCGCAGCACAAAGGGTAACGATGCGATATGGGTCATTGTGGATCGACTCACAAAGTCGGCTCACTTCATCCCATTTCGAGTTGGCCAATCAACTGAGACATTAGCAAAGAAGTACATGGAGGTAATAATCTAATTAAGATTTAAACACTTCATAATGTACTATCTCTGATACCCATGAACTCATACAAGAAATTGTGAGACTTCATGTAGTACCGGTCTGCATTGTCTCCGATCGTGACACCAGGTTCCGATCGCAATTTTGGCAGAGTCTGCAAGCAAGCTTGGGAACAAGTCTGAACTTCAGCACGGCTTATCATCCACAAACAGATGGTCAGTCAGAACGAACTATTCAGATCTTGGAAGATATGCTCAGAGCATGTATGCTAGACTTCAAAGGATCGTGGGAAGATCACGTACATCTTGTGGAGTTTTCGTACAACAACAGCTACCAAGCAAGCATAGGAATGGCACCTTTTGCAGTATTGTATGGAAGGAAGTGTCATCGCCATTAAGTTGGGACGACATCGGAGATAGGGAACTTCTTGGACCGGAGATGATAATAGCAACTGTTGATGTGGTTCGTACTATCAGGGAAAGGATGCGCATAGCCTATGATCGACAGAAACACTGGGCTGATGCAAAGAGACGACACTTGGAGTTCCAGCCAGGAGACCATGTATTCTTGAAGATATCTCCGAACCGCGGAGTGATCCGATTTGGAAGACGGGGTAAATTGAGTCCGAGATACATTGGACCGTTCGACATACTCGAACGAGTCGGTGAAGTGGCATACCGATTAGCGCTTCCACCCTCATTAGAAGGAGTGCATAACGTGTTCCACATATCGCAACTCAGAAGGTATGAGAGTGACCCCAGCCATGTACTTGATCATTCCGAGCTCACTATACAGCCCGACCTGTCTTGTGAGCAACAACCTGTGGAAATCCTGGACAGGAAAGTGAAGACACTTCGGAACAAGGAAGTTAACTTGGTCCGGGTAATGTGGAGAAAAGACACTCCAGGAGAATCCACGTGGGAAAGGGAAGATGAAATGCGTGCAAGATATCCTCACCTTTTTGTAAACTAGTCCTCAAATAAACGTTGTAAATTTCGAGGATGAAATTTTTGTAAGGAGGATAGATTGTAACAACTCTAATTTTTGTATACATAAATTTGATTTAAATTTGAAGTATATTTGGAGTATTTAATGTTGCTGATATCACTTTAAGTATCTATTTTCCTATAATAATTACAAGAAGGAGCTTGTAGCTCATTGGTAACACCTTGCACTGCTGAACCAAGCCACCAGATTTCGAATCCCTTGCCCCATATTATTTTTAGATTATTTTTCTTTTAAAATTCTTGGAAGCCCAACAGTCCACAGGCCATAACTCCCAAAAGTTGAACTGAACCCTAAAAAGTGAGTATACCAGAGCCTACGCCAGACGAATCCACGCTCGACGACCATCGGACTCGGCCGGACGGCCGAGTCCCCAAAATGAAATTTGTGGCTTTTTTCATTCCATAACCCCCTGTATACACCATTTTATTAGATCAGTTTCTGAATGATAATTACACCCTATTTACTACAAATTTTAATGATTTTTCTATTATTTTTACAATTTTTTTTAAAATAAAAACCTTTCACCTACCCTACCCTAGCTACCCTATAAATAGACCCCCTACCCTTTACCCTCTCATCCCAAAACACTAGGTTTACTCTCTTGAAATTTTCATAAGAAGAGTGTGCTTTGAAACCGAGTTCACGGCGAAGCGCTGACGGAATTCCGGCGACGTTCTTTGAAACAACCGGCGACGAAACAACGCCTCGGCCACTCACCTAGTTCCTCTATACTCTTTAGTATAGATCGAAGCCCGTAAGTCCCGTTCTTTTCTTCTTTCTACTTCTCAAAAATACGAACTTATGAAACCCGACGGAAATCGGAATAAACCGATTTCCGATTCGGTTTTTCTACAAAATCTCACTTGGCACTAATTCCATAATACCTAAACATATTCATGATGACTATTAATCACATAACAATTAATTTGGACAAAGTTTCTCACATGAAATGATAGCTTTTTTGTAATATCGTATTCTTTTTCACATTAATACCATAATGTTTATTTTTCTTCTTCTAATCAATTCAATCATTCCTAAATATGTTCATCTTGACCACTAAACTTGTAAAAATCAATTTGAATGAGTTTTCACACATGAAATGATAACTTTTGCAAATACCGTATTCTTTCACTTAAATACTCTCATGTTTAGTTTATCATATTTAACCCCTAAAATCACTATACCTTAAAATAGATCACGAGGTAATGACCTACCTCCACACACACGCAAATACAACCCTAATTGGTATCATCAAAACTTAGAATACGAAAATACAAGACTTTACATTAAAATACCATTTTCTTTATAAATCTTTTCTGAAAGTTCTAAGTTGTATACAATTTTAAAACAAAATCTTTTAAAAGGAAAATACGATTTGTCATGGACATCGATCGTTTATCTAAACCTGACTTTGTGGTGTCTAGGCAAGTGTGTCTAAGGCAAGTGGTTACTTAATTAGGGCCACTACTTATAGTGGAGAGCCTCCCACTTACCTGGCACTTACCTGGCCGCAATTGGCGGTGAAGAGACGATTTGAGGCTTGTAATGACTTGTCGTTTAGACCTTTAGAAATAGGCTAGTTGGCTTAAGAAACCCTAGAAACTAAAATACGGAAATTCACATCCTTTTACAAATAAATACCTTATCTTTATAAAACCGTTTTCTAAATGATTAGTATTTATTAAATCCTTGCAAAGCGCCACTACAACCCACCTTTGGGGAACTCGTTAGGGATTGTACGATTTATCATGCACCCTCGAGCTTAGTAGTGTGAGATTCAGACCTCCGCAAGGAGCATTCGGTCTCGAAAGGTTTAAAATACGACATTTAAGAAAAATGAGATTTTTGGAAAATAAAATATTTATATAAAATTATTCATGTATTAACATATGTATATTTATCATTTAAACACCTATTTTATTATAAGATAAAGTTTCCATCTTTTCCTAAAAATTACAAGATTAAAAGTTACATTAAAATACCATGAATTTCAAATAAATAAATATTATAAATTAATACTTTTATTAAAATATATTCACTAGAATAACACAAATTAAATTTACACTCATTATAACTATAAAGATGACTAATAAATACTTGAGGTGTGTCTTGAAAACTATACAAAAGTATTTTTGCATAAAACCCCCTCAAGTTTTATAAATTACAATAAGGACCCTAACAATTATAGAACTTCAAATTACTTT
The DNA here is from genome assembly GCA_030015575.1 of Agapanthus africanus. Lineage (NCBI taxonomy): Eukaryota > Viridiplantae > Streptophyta > Magnoliopsida > Asparagales > Amaryllidaceae > Agapanthus > Agapanthus africanus. Next base: position 748,461,241 of record CM057340.1, on the reverse strand, counting down.
TCTTTTAGTCTGAATCGGGTTTGAGTCTGATTATTTCTGACTGGAATATGATTCAAGTCAATCTATATTTTTTAATCCAACTCAATATGAACACATGAATCCCTTAATCCAGTTAACAATCTATTCAACTTGACTGAATCAAACCATGGATATACATCCATTATTCCGTTATTCCAATTACCTGATACAATCTGTTTACTGATATCATGGTTTTGATCAGTCATCCAACTTACATAAAACAATACAACAATACTGTTAAAACACTACGGGGTTTAAGGGGTAGATTGGTACGGAAGGTGTTAAAGGTGGCACGAGGTGGTCAGATTAAGACACCTAATTTATATTCCGTTGCTGTTGTACCGTGACTTAACGGTTCCTTGTACTTTCTGTTTGCCCTGGTCTCTAGCATATAGAGACCCCCTCGTATACACTGGCATTTTTCTGTACCAAGCTACAAACAACAGCGTTGACATAACATTACAACAATAGTTTACACTTTAAAATGTATCTTCTTATTCTGTCTTCTCTACTTCTCTCTTACCTTTGGGACTTATCGAGCGATCTGTTCGCTGACGACATTCTGTTTCTCTCTTCTTTGAATGTCGTCAGGTGTTTTGGACCCGGCAGAGGTTGAGCCATCGCAAGAAGACTTGGAGCAGTTTATTGAGAACCCTGCACTGTAGTATCATTGTACACTTTTCTTTTCAGTACTTTTTCATTTCCTGTTATGCCACTGTTTAGGCATCTTTATTTTAGTTGTATTTGCTTTTCATGTATTGTACAAAGAATGTTAATAAATAAAAGTTGTTGTTTTTTTTATACTCTTGTCTCTTGTGTATTTATTTCTATATTGCTTAGATACGCTTAGTGTATGTACTTCTGAGTACATACGTAGCGGACCTCGCCGCGTCCCCTTCGCCGTACACTGGGAAGCGGGGCGTGACAATGGTAAAATATTAAACCCTGGACATGGATTGAGAAATTCAGAAGTAAGGCCGTTTAAAATGCTTCAGGCCTCTCTGACCATTTTCGTGTGCATCCTCTCACGAATGCAAGCGTCAGGATCCTCGCTGATGTTGTTCGTCCTCTGATAGGCAGAGATTATAGTCTTCTGTTGGAAAATTTGATGCAGGATATCAACAAGATTATCTCGCCGCCTCTTTGAGATTAGGCCCATCAGATATACTGAGTGCACCTTGTCTTCGGCATCATCCAGTGCCCTAAGCGGCATGGCTTTGTAAAATCCAGGAAGTGCTTCCCAAATCGCTCCCACAATGATCTTCAAAAGAGCGGAGCGATGAGAAAGTAGTCGACCGTTGTATTTATTGAAGCGACTCATAATCTCAGCGCATTAGGCGTCTGTAAACTCCTGGTTTTGACAACAGCCTTGTACGCGAATGTCTTCATAAGAAATAATTTCGTCAAGATCATACAGATGAGCGGCTATAGTGTCTGAAAAGAAAAATCAGTGAAAGTTTGGTGATCAAACTGATCAAGAAAATGCTTATTGAAACGGACATGAGATTTTAAACAACTCTTGACATCCTCATAAAAAAATTGTTAAAACATCCAACAAATTAAAAAAAATGTGCAACCATATGAAATGTGCTCAAGAACATCAACGAAGGAAATTACCGAAGGGTCCTATTGATCTTCAGAGCAAAGCTCTTCAGTGAGGAATTAAATTCCTTTTATGCGGTGGAATTAAATTCCAGAAACCCCTGTAAAGAGGAAATCAAGAGGAATGCCCAAAGTGTTGAGAGTTACTACTCAAAAATCACATCTTTAGATCTCTAAGAGATGGGTTTTAGAGGAGAGCAAAGCTCTTATGATGGATTTAAAATCCAGAGGTTTTCTTTAAAGAAAAATGTTTTTATGATATTCAAGATCTTTACTTAAAAGGGTCTATTTTTCCAAACAGAGTTTAACTCTGGAATTGCAATGGCAGAGAACTAAGTTTTGAAGAAGAGAATTAAATTCTCAAAGAAAGTAAAGAAGGAAGAAGATGAAGGAACGAAGGCGTTGCAGAGACGAGACCCCTACATTTATAAGACATGATGGGGAACGGTTCATCTTCCCCGTTCCCTAAGCAGATCCAACGGCTATAAAGGTGACAGCGTTGCACTCACGTGCAAGACACGTGAGAACAACGATGTGGGGGCATTTGTTCCCTTATAAAAAGGGAAGGGAAAATTCCCCACTAATGGAAACATCACGTATAAGCAGGTGATCGTCGATCCCTTATAAAAAGACTCAGAGAGGGAAAGGAAAAACTTCCCGCAAGTGGAGCATCACGTGCAAGCACGTGATGCATCTGTATACAGAGTAAGCGGCTCCACTTAGTAAGCGACAATTAAAGCCTTACGTGCAAGCACGTAATCGTCTTTCACACAAAACATGTAGGACCCAGTTATAAAACAAACAAAGAGCAAAGAAGCTCACATGTTACCACGTGATGCCTTCCCTCTGTTTGGGCTGCTGTATACAAACGAACCAAGTTAATTCAGTGAAGGGTCACGTGCTGCATGTGAGAGGTCTCAGATGCCTTCTGAGCCGATTGGTGGGCTTAATTTCGTGGAGTCACGTGCTGCACGTGAGGGCTTCTAATGCCTTCTGAGCCGATAGAATTAAATTCTAAATAAAAAGGATCAGAACCCTATTTTGGAAATATTTTCCACAATCTTTCTAAACAAGAAAAATTGTGCTATGTAAATCAGAGCACCGATTGGATCAAAGATCCAATGGTGATTAAAAATCACCAAGATACAGAATAAGTTCTGTATGGGAAAAATATTTTTCTAATCTTGTTAAAAAAACAGAAAAAATGTCTTCTGTAAAACAAAAGTCCTTGGATCAAAGATCCAACGGTGGATAAATTCTCCAAATCAATTAAGAAATCTCTCAATGAGAGATTTTCTCAACTGAATCAACAAATTAGCCCCCACTATATAAAGGCCCCAAGACTTCAAGTCTAAAAAAAAAGAGGCCCCCTATAAACAGCAAGTTCAAAAAGAAAAGAAGAAACCCTAGGTAAGAAGGGAAAAAAAACCCACAGAGAACATCTTACTTCTTCTTCGTCTCCATAAGAGTTTAACTCTTCCAAAGAACTTAGTTCTTTCTTCTGGTAAAAACATCTGCAGAAGCAGATCTCTCCACAAGTTGAGAATTTAATTCTCATCGGGGAGATTCTTCCATGCTGATCCAAAAACTAGGAGAAGATCTGAGTTCAGAGAATTTAATTCTCCCAAAAGGCATATAGAAATTTAATTTCTCTGATAAAACTAGGATTTAACCATTCATATAAGAACTTAGTTCTTTCTTCTGGTGAGAGATCTGAAGAAGCAGATCTCCCCACAAGTTGAGAATTTAATTCTCATCAGGGAAACTCTGTCATGCAGATCCACAAACTAAGAGAAGAACTAAGTCCAAGGAACTAAATCCTTACAAAAATATATAATAAGGGATTTGAGAAAGAATTCCATGCATATTGATGATCACGTGTTCACACGTGACCACCTGTGATAAACTCAAAAGAGAGACTGAAATGGATCGCGTGTTCACACGTGACCCCTTCACTGATAGTGCTTAGCACTTATAAAGCAAAAGGGAATAAACCCAAAGAGACAGCGCCAACTTTCAAGCGCCTCACGTGACCCCATGTGAGAACCTTAAAATTTAGTGTTTTCTACTTCAAGCACCTCACGTGACCCCACGTGAGCACCTCGGATATTTAGTGTTTAACACTACTTTAAAGCCGCACGCGGGAGCACGTGAGCGCTGAACATATACTAGTGTTTAACACTATGAGAGGCTAATATTAGCCAAACTTAGACTAAATCTCCCGAGGACAATCAATTGAGCCTCTCATGCTCAGGGTCCCCCAAACCGATCTCAGTCCCAAAGATAGCTAATGAGCTCCTAACAGATGGCATCTAAAATGATGTTCATCCCATCCCCCTTCAGTCGGGACATTGGTTTAAGGGTATATCTCTCCACACCTCTGATACAGGTCATTGTAATTCTTCAACGTCTTCAGGGAGGTGGCGGGTCCCGACAACCAACAACTTTTTGGTACATTTCCAAACCCATGGATAAACCCCTATGGACCGCAACTTTCCTAAACCAAATGGATTATGATGTCCTTAAACTCCATAGACTATAACGTCTTTAAACCCAATGGACCGCAACGTCCCTAAACTAAACTCTATGGACTATGATGTCCTTAAACCTAATGGACCGCAACATCCCTAAACTAAGACGATAGAGTCCAAATACTCTTTCGTTGGATCTAAATGATCCTAAAAGCTTGTTAAGTAGATCTTAGTCTAAAATTAGACTAACATATCCTTAACAATCATTTAAGTTGATCTTAATCTCAAACGAGATTAACGATCCTTAAATCAAACCAAACCCAAATCTAAGAAAATACGGATTTGGACTAATCCCCATCTTACGGGCGACAATATAAATTAGTCTCCGTATACAATCCACGAGCAACCAAAAAGAAAACAAATGCACACGACACGAAGTGAATATCTGGAGCAGGAGAAAGTGGTTATCGCTACACGGTAACGTAATTAACTACAGGGGCTTACGCTTGCAGAGAAGAGCATCCCCACAATCAAAATCCCTCATAATGAGGGGGAATCTGACGAAGTCTGCTACAACGACCGTATCTGTCCAAACCTCCGATACATGGTGCCATAAATCAACTTGGTATATTTGGAGAGGTGGATGGATAAAACCCAATAACATCTGCCTCAAATTCAGGCAAGACGACCTACGTGGTTTCGTTTATTTTTTCGGTGGTAAACAGCCATACCGGCATTGAAAAAATGGAGGTCGTGTTGGGCCTATAAGTCACTCCTCCAGTTGGGGCGGAGCGCGAGTTGCTGTTACAGGTTGTGCAGCTGGAAGCCATTGATCTTTTTCTTCTTCTTCCTGCATAAGAACAAGACACTAAATCTTAGTACCTCGAATCCAAGGGCAACGATAGTGAACCGCGATTTTGTTCGTGAAACACGACACACGAAGTATGGAGTGAAAAGAGGAAAAGTCCTACCGGGCGTGCCAAAATCTATTCACCGCCGGAAGATGGACCGGGACGTCGAGACGTCTGGCCTGAATTCTGGGGCAGATGCTATTTGGATTTATCCATCCACCTCTCCGAAAATTCCAAGTTGATTTATGGCACCGTATATCGGAGGTTTGGACGGACGCGACCGTTGTAGCAGACTTTATCAGATTCCTCCTCGTTTGCGAGGGTTTTTTTTATTGTGGGGATGCTCTTCCCTGCAAGCTTAAGCCCCCTGCAGTTAATTACGTTACCGCATCGTGATAACCACTTTCTCCTGTTCCGGAGGTTCACTTTGTGTCGTGTGTATGTTTATTTTTATTTTGGGTTGCCCATGGATTATATATGGAGACTACTTTATGTCGTCGTCCGTAGGGCGTGAATTAGTCCAAATCCGTATATTCTTAGATTTGGGTTTGGCTTGATTTAAGGACCGTTAATCTGGTTTGAGATTAAGATCGACTTAAATATACGATCATTTGGGTTCGATTATTTTAGTTTAAGGACATCCCGGTCCATTATCGCCATATTTGAGGTGAAGTTTTAGTTTAGGGACGTTTCGGTCCATTATCGCCGTATTTAAGGGCGAATATTAGTTTAAGGACATTTCGGTCCTTTGTCGCCGTATTTGAAGTGGAATTTCTAGTATAGGGACTTTTTAGTCCATTATTGCCGTATTTGGGGGCGAATATTAGTTTAAGCATATTTCGGTCCGTTATCACCATTTTGGAGGCGAATATTAGTTTTAAGGACGTTTCGGTCTATTATCGCCGTTTTGGAGGCGAATATTCGTTTAAAGATGTTTCGGTCCAACATTCAACTTGCGTGCACGTATATTTGTTACGTGACGAAGTGAACGTTGTTGATATGGAATGTACCCAATGCTCCCCTCCGAATACGGAGACGCGACCGCGTAGGTTCGTCTTGCCTGAAATTCGGGGCAGATGCTAATTGGTACTATCCGTCCACCTCTCCAAAGATGTCAAGTTGATTTATGGCACCATGTATCGAAGGTTTAAATGGATGCGTCCAATGTAGCAGACTTCGTCTGATTCCCCCTCGTTTGAGGGGTTTTTGATTGTGGGGACGCTCTTCCCTGCAGGTGCAAGTCCCTGCAGTTAATTACGCTACCGCATCATGGTAACAACTTTCTTCTTCTCCAGATGGTCACTTCGTGTCGTGGGCGTTTGTTTTGTGTTTGGTTGCCCGTGGATTGTATACGGAGACTAATTTATGTTGTCGCCCGTAGGGCGTAGACTAGTCTAAATCCGTGTTTTTCTTAGATTTGGGTTTGGGGGGTTGGGTTTAAGGATACGTTAGCCTTATTTGAGGCTAAGATCAACTTAAACGTTTGTTAAGGATACGTTAGTCTCATTTTAGACTAAGATCAACTTAGCGGGATCGTTTAGATCCAACAAGAGAGCAAATGGGCTCTATTGTTTAGTTTAGTGACATTGCGGTCGATTAGTTTAAGGACATTGCGGTCCATCGTTAGTTTAAGGACATCTCGGTCCAATATTAGTTTAAAGATATCGCGGTCGAGGTTAAGGACATCATAGTCCATGGGTTTAAGGACCCCACAGTCCAATATTAGTTTAAAGACATCACGGTCGAGGTTAAGGACATTATAGTCCGTGGGTTTAAGGACCCCACATTCCAATGTTAATTTAAGGACATCGCGGTCGAGGTTAAGGACATCATAGTCTGTGGGTTTAAGGACCCCACAGTCCAATGTTAGTTTAAAGACATCACGGTCAAGGATAAGGACATCATAGTCCATAGGTTTAAGGACCCCACAGTCCAATATAAGTTTAAAGATATCACGGTCAAGGTTAAGAAAATCATAGTCCATGGGTTTAAGGATCCCACAGTCCAATGTTAGTTTAAAGACATCACGGTCGCGATTAAGGATATCATACTCCATGGGTTTAAGGACCCCACAGTCCAATGTTAGTTTAAAGACATCACGGTCGAGGTTAAGGACATCATAGTCCATGGGTTTAAGGACCCCACAGTCTGATGTTAGTTTAAAGACATTACGGTCGAGGTTAAGGACATCATAGTCCGTGAGTTTAAGGACCCCACGGTTCAATGTTAGTTTAAAGACATCACGGTCAAGGTTAAGGACATCATAGTCCATGAGTTTAAGGACCCCACAGTCCATGAAATGTGTGCTTGTCGGGACCCGTCACCTCTCTGAAGACGTTGAAGGATTACAACGACAAATATCAGAGGAGTGAAGAGATGTACCCTCAAACCAAAGTAGATTAAGTGATCTTTTGTCCAATTTGGAACTAAGATCAATTAATTAAATTATGAGCACACTGACTCAGTTAAGTCTGAATTGAGAACTTATGGCCAACTTGGGCTAAGTCCAATTAAGTTTGAAATATTGGCCCTTTGTTGGACCATTACACATTTGTCTGGGTTCAGCCCCTCATCATTTAGCAATGCTAAATAAGAGTTTGAGGGCTCTGATAATATTTCTATTTTTGACTGAGCATTAAACATTGTAGCTCTGAATTTTACTCAATTTTGAGATTCAGTTGAACGGGAGTCTTTTGCCTCTGGAAAATCAGCCAATTTGGCTAAAAGTAGTATTAAACACTAGAGAACGGTAGTGTTAAACACTAGAAATAAAGCTCTCAAATTAGTGTTTAAACACTAGAAAACAGCAGTGTTAAACACTGGAAATAAGATTCTCAAATTAGTGTTAAACACTAAAAGACAATCGGTGTTAAACACTGGCAAAAAAGCTCTCGAATTAGTGTTAAACACTAAAAAAATACAGTGTTAAACATTGGAAATAATATTCTCAAATTAGTGTTAAACACTAAAAGATAATCAGTGTTAAACACTGGAAATAAAGCTCTCGAATTAGTGTTAAACATTAAAGAAAAAGGGGTCACGTGCGGGCGCCCAAAAGTGGGGTCAGATCTCCTCACTTTGTTCTGCAAATAAGTGTTAAACACTTTTAATTTTTAGCCATCACGTGTGGGCACGTGATAGGCATTCATGCACTGATTTGTTAAGACATTTATTAGGGGTCACGTGTTAACACGTGAGAGCGCCCAAATCCCATATTTCCTTTGCTTTTATTCTCTTTCTCTTGGAGGTCACGTGGGAGCACGTGAGGCATTGCCTCAAAGGTTTTTCCTTTTTATGTTTGGGAATTTTTTCAATGGTCACGTGGGGCCACGTGACCTTAGTTCTTTGCATGCGCGGAGATCTTTTAAGTCTCCCTATTTTTAAGAATTAAATTCTCTGTAGGGTTAAACCCTAATTATGATTTTGGAGGAACTAAATTCCTGTTGTAAAAGAATTAAATTCTTATGTAGGGTTAAACCCTAATTGCCTTTTAGGGGAATTAAATTCCCATATATGTAAAAGAATTAAATTCTTGTATAGGGTTAAACCCTAATTTCATTTTAGGAGGAATCAAGTTCCTGTAAATTTGAGAGAATTAAATTCTCAATTAGGGTTAAACCCTAGTTTTGTTCATCTTGAAAGAATTAAATTCCTATAATTTTAGGAGAATTAAATTCTCATATAGGGTTAAACCCTAGTTTCATCTTGGAGGAATTAAATTCCTGTGAATTTAGGAGAATTAAATTCTCTAAACTCAATTCTCCCTCTAAGTTTTGGATCTACATGGCAAAATCTCAACCCGATGAGAATTAAATTCTCAACCTATGGGGAGATTTGCTTCTGCAGACTTTCAACCAGAGGAAAAACTAAGTTCTTTTGCAGAAGAGTTAAACTCTTAAATTGAGAATTAAATTCTCTTTTTTGTTTTATGAACCTTTGATCCCTTTCTCTTTTCTCACCTAGGGTTTCTTTCTTGAGAATTAAATTCTCCTTTCTCTTCTCTCTGCTATTTGCCTTTTGGAAAATTTCAAGATCCCAAAATTCTATATCTCTCTTCTCTTCTTAGCTCCTATTTATAGGAGAAGGAAAAGAATCAATTTTTTTTGTAAATCTCTCATTGAAAGATTTTGTTTGTTTTTTCATAACTAATATGATCTTTTAGATTACTTAATGAATTTTATTCACCATTGGATTTTTAATCCAAAAGATATTCTGTTTGTTATTCTTGGTAAATTTTAGGGAAATCTTTCCTTGTCTAAAATCTTTTCATAAATTGGTTATTTTTAATCACGCTTGGATTTTTAATCCAACGGTTCCCCATAATCTCTTTTTTTATTTGGAAAGATTTAGAGAAATACTTTCCTAGTTTGGGTTTTTGATTCTCTTTTAATTAGAATTTAATTCTATTAATTCAAAAGGCTTTTAAAGCCCATCACGTGTTAGCACGTGACCCCCTGATTAAGTATTTGACCAGAATTTAATTCTGTTGCTTTAAAGAACTCAGGAATTATCACGTGTCAGCACGTGACCCATGGTCACGTGTTGGCACGTGATGCCCCATTGGGGGTTTTTCCTTGTTATTTTATTATACCTTTAATTCTTTTCAGTGGGTTTAAACTCTCATCATGTGTTGGCATGTGACCCCACTGATTAATTATTTCAAATTATTTATTTTATTCAGTGCTTGCAGGCTTTGCCTGTAAATGGTCACGTGTGGGCATGTGATGCCCGGTTACGTGTGAGCACATGATACCTCATAACTTTTGATCCCAGATGAATTATAAGGTCCATAATATATCAAATCGAAGGATTTTTCGAGAAACTTTCGATACCATCAAAATTTATCCGTTTCTCATTCGGGAGTTTGTCAAAATGCAGCCCGGAAATTACTGGTTCGTATTTTCTTCCCTAGATTACACGTGCATAACATATTTGCTCATAACTTTTGATCCCGGATGAATTATGAAGCCCATAATATATCAAATCGATGGATTTTTCGAGACGCTTTCGATAACATCAGAATTTAGCCATTTCTAATTCAGGAGTTTGTCAAAATACAGCCCGGAAAATACTGATTCACATTTTCTTAAACGTATCACTGCTATTTGATATCTTGGGCTTTTTTGCGCAAATTTTTTTTTGGGTGGGAACATATGCCCCCCCACTATTTTGCCCATGTAAGTATATACGTGGGTGAAGTAGTGCAGAGTAATTCATAGCGTATGACCAGTTTTGGGTTGGTATATAATCTTCAGGATCTTGATCTGAGAAGATAACAAGCGGACGCAAGCGTCGTCATTTATCATTGACTCAAATCTCGACTCTTAAAGGATATAGTTCCAAACCCTGAGGTCCATGAGCCACACCCTACTGTTTCTTTATATCATACTCTGGCGTGAAGTAGTTTATATGCTCATAAGTAACTTCTCCATTTCAGTGGCATGTAGCTTTGGCAAGTGTGGCCTATAGATGGTAGATAACAGTTCATCTTGAACTCTTTATAAGGTAGCGATGGTTTAGGAAACATGGTTAGGATCTGTTGCCTAAGAGTTTCCAACTTTATGAGCTGTGAGGGTCTCACGATGGCTTTTCTCCCTATGAGTTGTGAGGATCTCGTAGGTGTTTTTTTCCTTAGGAGTCGTGAGAACTCCTAAGTGTGTTTTCTCTTGAGAATCATAAGGATCCCATAAGAGAATTTTCTTTATGCGTAGGGACACTAATTTTCCCGCAAGTTTAGACGAATCGAGAGATTCTCGCAAACACACTGATTTCCTTGCGGGTCGAAACGAATCGAGAGGTTCTCGCCAAGGACGTTGATTTTCCCTGAATCGAGATAAGAAGTGATGGCTTGGGAAACAGGTTCAGATTTGTTGCCTAAGACTTTTCAACTTTATGAGCCGTGAGGGTCTCATAAAGATTTTTTCTCCCTACGAGTCGAGAGGATTTCGTAGGTGTATTTTCTCCTTAGGAATCGTGAGGATTCCTAATTGTGTTTCCTCTTGAGAGTCGTAAGGATCTCACAGGAGAATTTTCTTCCTTATAAGTCGAGAGGACTCGTAAGTGATTGATGAGTTGACCTACTCCTGAGTTAAAACATTGCTTCAACAGAGAGGTCGATGGTTGACTTTGGTTTGTCTGTGCATCGCCGAGTCATGGAACTGGGAACTTTGCCGCGGCTCCGCTTTGCTGACGTCGTATATTCATGCAGAGACACTGATTTCTCTGCGGATCGGCGCGAATCGAGATGTTCTCGTCAAGGACATTGATTTCCCTAAGTCGAGATTTTTTCCAAGGACACTGATTTCCCTGGAGTCGAAACGAATCCAGGTTTTTTTGCAAAGACGCTGATTTCTCTGTGGGCCAACGCGGATCGAGGTGCTCTCGTCAAGGACGTTGATTTTCCTGAATCGAGGTTTTGCTAAGGACACTAATTTCCCTGGAGTTGAAACGAATCGAGATATTCCTGCAAAGACACTGATTTCTCTATCGGTCGACGCGAACCGAGGTGCTCTCGTCAAGGACGCTGATTTCCCTGAATTGAGGTTTTTGCCAAGGACACTGATTTTCCTGGAGTCGAAACGAATCTAGGTATTCCTGCAAAGACACTGATTTCTCTGCGGGCCGATGCGAATCGAGATGCTCTTGTCAAAGACACTGATTTCCCTGAATTGAGGTTTTCCCCAAAGACACTGATTTCCCTGGGGTTGAGACGAATCGAGGTATTCTTGCAAAGACGCTGATTTCTATGCGGGTCGACGCGAATCGAGATGCTCTCGTTAAGGACGCTGATTTCCCTGAATCGAGGAGGTTGCCAAGGACACTGATTTCCCTGGGGTTGAGACGAATCGAGATATTCCCGTAAAGACGCTGATTTCTCTGCGGGTCGACGCGAATCAATATGCCCTCATCAAGGACGCTGATTTCCCTGAATCGAGGGGGTTGCCAAGGACACTGATTTCCCTGGGGTTGAGACGAATCGAGATATTCCTGCAAAGACGCTGATTTATCTGCGAGTCGACGCGAATCAAGATGCTCTCGCCAAGGACGCTGATTTCCCTGACTCGAGGTTTTTGCCAAGGACGTTGATTTCCTCGGAGTTGAAACGAATCGAGGTATTCCTGCAAAGACGCTGATTTCTCTATGGGTCGACGCGAATCGAGATGCTCTCGTCAAGGATGCTGATTTCCCTAAATCGAGGTTTTTACCAAGGACACTGATTTCCCTGGGGTTGAGATGAATCGAGGTATTTCTGCAAAGACACTGATTTCTTTGTGGGTCGACGCAAATCGAGGTGATCTCGTCAAGGACGCTGATTTTCCTGAATCCAGATTTTTTCTATGGATACTGATTTCCCTGGGGGTTGGTTGACTTGTTTCCGAGACGGAGCGTTGATCCGGCAGGGAGGTCATTGGTTGACTCTAGGTTGTCTGTGGACCGTAGAGTCTTGGAACTAAGGACTTTGCCGTAGCTCCGTTTGGTGATGCTACGTCCGAATCCTGTTGGAATGAGGAAGATCACCGTTGCTGATTTTTAGGCTATAGATGTTGCCGTTAAGGTTTGGAACTAGGGACTTCGCCATGGCTCTGCTTCGTTGCAACTCTGAGGTCGGTTGTTGACGTCACGTCTGCATCTGGTTGGAGTGAGGAGAAACGCAGTTGGTGATCTCTAGGCTGTCGGTGAACCGTCGAGATTTGGAACTAGAGGACTTTGCCATGGTTCCATTATTTTGACCCTGGGGTCGTTTGTTGACTTCGCATCTGCATCCTGGTTGGAGTGAGAAGAAACGCCGTTGGTGATCTCTAGGCTGTCTATGAACCGTCGAGATTTGGAACTAAGGGACTTTGCCATGGTTCCGTTGTTTTGACCCTGGGGTCGTTTGTTGACGTCGCATCTGCATCCTGCTGAAGTAAGGAGAAACGCCGTTGGTGATCTCTTGGCTGTCTGTGAACCGTCGAGATTTGGAACTAGGGGACTTTATCGTATCTCCGTTGTTTTGACCCTGGGGTCGTTTGTTGACGTCGCATTTGCATCCTGCTGGAGTAAGGAGAAACGCCGTTGGTGATTTCTAGACTGTCTGTGAACCGTTGAGATTTGGAACTAGGGGACTTTGTCATGGCTCCGTTTGTTGATATTGCGTCTGCATCCGATTGGAGGGAGGAAGAACGCCGGTGTTGATCTCTAAGCTGTCGATGTTGACGTCGAGACCCTGAAGCTAGGGATCTTCCTTCACTTCGTTTGTTGACATTGTGTCTGCAATACTACGACGAATGTCGAGATTGTCTTTAAGTTGTCTATGAACCGTCGAGATTTGACTTCGCTTCGACGAAGCCCGGTGGGACGATATGGTTCCCTTCTTGTTTGCGTCCATGGATTGTATACAGGGGTCACTGTGACCTCACCTGCAGGGCAAAAAGTTTCATTCTTTCATTTCATTCATCTTTTTTTAATTCTTTCTCATTTCAGCTTTTTATATCGCAAAAATCGCGATTGCCCAATCATTTCGACTATTTTTCGCGGTGCCCAATCATTTCGGCTATTTGTTTTATTTTTACTCGCTGCTTTTTATTGCGAGTTGCCTAATCATTTCGGCTATTTTGTATGCATACATTTTTACTTGCTAATTTTGTTGCAAGTTGCCTCATCATTTCGGCTATTTCATATGCGTTTTTGGCTCGCTGATTGTTTATCGCGAGTGTGGAACTTGGAATCTGGTGCCAATCTCAGGATCAGTATCGCTACAACTGGAATATTGCCAGGAGCGAATCATCATTTGCCATGAAAGGACTTGGAATTTGATACTGATTTAGGCATCAGCATCGTTACAACTGGGATGTTGCCAGGAGCGAACCATCATTTGCCTTTGTCGATGTCGAACAAAGGTGGCTTAGCAAACAGGGTTAGGATCATGTTGACTAAGGCTTTTTGACTTTACGACCCGTAAGGGTCTCATAAAAGTATTTCTCCCTACAAGTCGTGAGGATCCCGTAGGTGTGTTTTCTCCTTAAGAACTGTGAGGATTTTTAAGTGTGTGTTCTCTTATAAGTCGTAAGGATCTTACAAGAGTGTTTTCTCCTTGCAAGTTGAGAGGACCTACAAGTGTTTGTTCACCGTGTGAGCATATCCCTAGTCGCCGGTGGGACTCTGTTAGGAAAATTTTCATTCGTGCCCGTGGATTGTATACAAGGGTCAATATTGAACCACTTATAGGGAAAAATTGGAGATTGTGATGGCTTAAGAACAGGTTCAGATCCCTGTAACTTAAGGCTTTTGAACCCTATGAGCCGTGAGGGTCTCAAAGGGGAATTCTCCTTACGAGTCGTGAGGATCTCGTAAGTGTAATTTCTCCTTAGGAATCGTGGGGATCCCTAAGTGTGTTGCTCCTTTGTGAGTCGTAAGGATCTCACGCAGGTATTTTCTCCTCACAAGGTCGAGAGGACCTTGCAAGTGTCTTTTAATGAGATTGCGCCCTTTCAGGTTTTCACAAAACTCGTCGGTAGCCTTGCTGTTTTTACTCACGGAGCCCTTTCGGGTTTTCATCCGTGCCCATCTTGCTTGTGGACATACCTCTTTTTTTTTACTACGTCAGCCTAGGGATGCCGCGGGTTTGTAATAGTTTAAAGACGTTTCAGTCATAGGTCCGAGATTTTTCGGGCAACGTACGATTACGAAGCTAGATTTTCTCGCAAATCTTCGCATCTTTTGTGTCGGAGGTGGATTCCTTGAAGAGAGGGTTGAGAGCGATTTCTTCGTCAGAGTCGCTTCTAAAGGTGATAACTTGCGATCTCTTGATGTTGACTATGTGACAGTTGCCAGCAGCTCTTTTGCGCTCATCTGTCGTGCTTTTATGTTCCCGATGAGCCTTGCGCTTCATTCATTGAACGTGTTATCGGTGGGCAACATATCCCCGCCACTAGTTTTTAAAGGCGATGCAGTCCTCTGTAGGGTGTGCAATCCTCTGATGGTATAAGCAGAAGTTAGGATGTATGTCCGCTTCATCAAGATGTATACTGCCAGGAGGATTTCCTCTGAAAGAGGGCAACTTCATTCCTATTGACAGGGCCCTAGCGAATCGTTTCCTTATTTTAAGCTTGCTTTTGCTGGCGATAGGGATGCTTTGACCCAGTTGGGGTGCCTCGACCTTTTCATTCAGTCATCGGTGTTTGGCTTTTTCGAATATAGCCAGTTCGCGCTCTCGATTGGCTTTGCTTTTCTGACAGGCTTCGTTCAGTAGCAAGTCGATCATCTTGTCAGACGATTCCAAGGGTTTTGGTTTCGATCCTGCCCCCAGCTTTTTTATGCCGTCTTTTATCGCCGAGTGAGCTTCTTCGTTAGTTAACACCGAATAAGAGATCATGTGGCAACTTGCCACATAGTCTTCAGATTCTTCTGACGAGTCATCCCCATCGTTATTGTCGTTATCTCCGCTCTCAAGGATATTGTTGAGAAATTCTTGGAGTGTGATCAGGGTCCACGTCTTCTGGTTATATTCATCCAGCACATCAATATGTTTTTACAGATCCGTGCGCTTGTCATCAAACTGCGCGGGCTTTTTGTTTTTCTTTTTTTTCTTCGAAGACTTTTACGGCTGGGCCTGAATGTTTTGTCCACCATCACTGTTAACTCCCAATATTGGGTGTGGTTTCAGCATCCCCACGATAGTCTCCGGCTCAAGCGGGCTTTTCCACCTGACCGCCGGGCATATTTGAAGATCTTTCAGCATTCTTTTAGTTTTTGTTAAAAGAACAACTTCCCATGGAGCTTCTTCTATAAAAGAGAACGATGCCCTCGGTGTGTCCACCCTTTTAGGAGTATGCTGTTGTGGCGAATTCACCTTCCAGTTTTCAGATAGCGCGAACTTGCCCTGTTAGTATTGGTTTTCAACCAAGTTTTTGAAGACGTAGTAGTCTTCGATCAGATGGCCCAATACTCGGTGGTAGGGGCAGTAATTGGGATCGTTGACGCCGTTTGGTTGCGGTGGGTGTCTCGACTCCGGTAGAGTAATGAGCCCATTGCGCACTGCTAGTTTCAACAGTTTCCTTATTTTATCCTGAGGAAATGAGTAAGGACGTCTCAACTTCTCATCAAGGGATTGCCGCTTGTTGCTTTGGCGAACAACCGGTCTCGGGCCACTCGGTTGTTGTTGAGCATTGGCGACGAAGGTTGCTTTCCCTTTCCCCTTCTCATTCCGAGGATCCTCTTTGAGGAGGATGGTCTATGGCCCATCTGGTCCATTTAGGCCAGCTTGTCGATCAAGGCCTGGAAGGTGGTCGGCTTGAAGAACATCATGAACTGGGAAATCGTTGCCTGAGGGTCCAGAGTGCCTACGAACATGCCCATCGCTGGCGCTTCCTCAATGTGCTGTTCTCACTTTGACCACAGATTTCGCCATCGGATTGCGTATTGAACCCAAGTTTCGCCCGGCTTCACCCTTGCATTGATCAACGCCGTTATTGGGGTGCGTTCACTAGCACTCGCGAATCGCTGGGTGAATAACAACTCCATTTCAGCGAAAGTCTTGACGGAGTCGTTTGGAAGCTCGGAGTACCACTCAAATGCCGTCTCCGATAAGCTGCCGACGAATTGGCGGAGCAAAAGCTTGTCATCACCCCCGGTATTACTACATAGAGCCCTGAACTGGGCGACATGTTGATGCGGATTTCATGTCCCTTTATATACATGAAACTTAGGGATGGTATATCCCGGTGGGTACTTTATCTGGTCATACCAGTCTGGATATGGTCGCCCAGTTTTAAAAACTTGGCCGGACGCTTCATTCGCCTGGTGAGCTCGTATTTGCTGAGCAATGTAGTCATCCAAAGCGGCTTTAGAAATGGTTTCCTCTTTGGCTGCTGAAAGAGCCGGAGGAGGATTCGACGTTTCCCCTTTGTCATCTTCAATAATGATCAGAGGGTCTTCGGCTGGAGGATCCGGCTGTAACATCATCCCGACCATGTCTTGGAAGAGAAGCGCCATTCGCTTTATATTATCCGCCTGTTCTACGGATTCTTTATCCTTTTTTTCGAGGACTCTTCGAAGGAAGTCAACATCGGTTTCTTGTTCATGACGCTGCTCTGATGATGCCTCCGGGCTTTCTTTTGGTCCGGTGAGTGCAACCATTGCAGTCAGCATCTCCTGAAGTTTCTGCTGTTGTTGTTCTTGAGCCCTTGTTATTGATCGGTTAAGCGGTCGATGGTCTGTTGAAGTGCGACTTTCGTCTTTCCCAGAAGCCATGTAAACAGTGTATACCATCATGCCCCCAGACTTGGAGCGTTTGGGCTCAGTGTCTTTACGATTTGCTGCAGTCACAGTGGCTTTCTTTGGCTTCCTCCCCTTTTGAGCAGTTGAAGTCGAGGGGGGTGTCGCAGCGGGCACTCAGACAGCTGTTGCCTTTTATGGCCTAGCAAGACGGTTCTCTTCTTGTTGAACCTTCGCCTTTTTCTGTCGGCGAGGGTAATCTTGATCAACTACTAAGTTCCGAACCTGCCGCCAGACTTTATAGATTTTGGAGGATAGCCGCTGAGGGGACTGTTCTGGCATTGCTTCCGCAACGTTCTCCATGGATGGAGGAGATCTTTTCAGTACGGCGGTAGGAGTTCCTACGCACCTTGTTCAGCAACTCGAAACTGTTCCCTGTTAGAACAGTAGCATTGACTTCCACCGTTGGGGCTGGTAGAGTTAGCCCAAAGGGAGAGTTGCCCCCAGCTTTCTTTACCCGGCGCCAATGGCAACGTCGAGCGTGTCGAGCTGTCGGGATGGTTTCAGCTTGATGGGTGACTTCGTCATGCCCCCTGTTCTGGTGAGGCATTGCCGGTATCAGCCTCTGGAAGACCGATGTCCATTGAGTAGTAGTGTTTAATCTGTCAAAAACAGACCTTGGAGCAGGAGCGGGAGCGGGCATGGAAGCCGGGATAGTCAGTCTTGTAAAGACCGACCCCTTGGCAGGAGAAGCTGCCTTGACGAATTCAGGAGCAGGGTTGGTTACTCTCTTCGGAGCAACCTTTTCTTGAGTTGCAGGCTTCATCATGGGCCCACAGGAATTCTGGCCCAATCTGGAGAAAACCGAATTGCTGGAGCTGGACGACCCGTTGAGGGGGGCCGCAGTAGTAGCAAGACGATCGAAGACCGACTTCTTGGGAGCTTCTGGTGTTGGTACGGGAGTGCTGAAGCTCATCGGTGGGAGCATAGTCCCGAAAAACAATCAGGTGGTGGCCTGAGTCACCTGGTCCACCGGCATCGTGAACAGAGAAGCCGCTTGGGGCCCATAAGCTACGCCTCCAGATGAGGCGGAGCGCGAGTTATAGTTGCAGGTGGAACACTTCATGCAAGTGAACGCCATTGATCCTTCGCTTTCTGCACCAAGCAAAACGCCAAATCTCAGTACCTTGAATCCAAGGGCAACCATTAGTAAACCGCGATTCGTTCGCGAACATGACACACGAAGTGTGGAGTGGAAAGAGGAAAAGGTCCCACCGGGCGTGCCAGAATCTGTTCCCCTCCGAAAGACGCGGTGGAGACGCGGCGAATGTCTCCGCAGGTGGAGACGCTCTTCCCTGCAGGCGCAAGCCCCTGCAGTTAATTACGCTACCGCATCGCGGTAACAACTTTCTCTTTCTCCATATGGTCACTTCGTGTCGTGGGTGTTTGTTTTGTTTGTGATTGCCCGTGGATTGTATACGGAGACTAATTTATGTTGTCGCCCGTAGGGCGTGGACTAGTCCAAATCCGTATCTTTCTTAGATTTGGGTTTGGGGGTTGGGTTTAAGGATACGTTAGCCTCATTTGAGACTACGATCAACTTAAATATTTGTTAAGGATACGTTAGTCTCATTTTAGACTAAGATCAACTTAACGGAATCGTTTAGATCCAACAAGAGAGCAATTGGGCTCTATTGTTTAGTTTAGTGACATTGCGGTCGATTAGTTTAAGGACATTGCGGTCCATCGTTAGTTTAAGGACATCTCGATCCAATGTTAGTTTAAAGACATCGCGGTCGAGGTTAAGGACATCATAGTCCATGGGTTTAAGGATCCCACAGTCCAATGTTAGTTTAAAGACATCACGGCCGAGGTTAAGGACATTATAGTCCGTGGGTTTAAGTAGTTTAAAGACATCACGGTCAAGGTTAAGGGCATCATAGTCCATTGGTTTAAGGACCCCACAGTCCAATGTTAGTTTAAAAACATCACGGTCAAGGTTAAGGACATCACAGTCCATGGGTTTAAGGACCAGACAGTCCGATGTTAGTTTAAAAACATCACGGTCGAGGTTAAGGACATCATAGTCCATGGGTTTAAGGACCCCACAGTCTGATGTTAGTTTAAAGACATCACGGTCAAGGTTAAGAACATCATAGTCCATGTGTTTAAGGTCCCACAGTCCATGAAATGTGTGGTTGTCGGGACCCGTCACCTCTCTGAAGACGTTGAAGGATTACAACGACAAATATCAGAGGAGTGAAGAGATGTACCCTTAAACCAAAGTGGATTAAATGATCTGTAGTCCAATTTGGAACTAAGATCAATTAATTAAATTATGAGCACACTGGCTCAGTTAAGTCTGAATTGAGGACTTATGGCCAACTTGGGCTAAGTCCAATTAAGTTTGAAATATTGGCCTTTTGTTGGACCATTAGATATTTGTCTAGGTTCAGCCCCTCATCATTTAGCAATGCTAAACAAGAGTTTGAGGGCTCTGATAATATTTCTATCTTTGACTGAGCATTAAACATTGTAGCTCTGAATTTTACTCAATTTTGAGATTCAGTTGAAGGGGAGTCTTTTGCCTCTGGAAAATTAGCCAATTTGGCTAAAAGTAGTGTTAAATACTAGAGAACGGTAGTGTTAAACACTAGAAATAAAGCTCTCAAATTAGTGTTTAAACACTAGAAAACAACAGTGTTAAACACTGGAAATAAGATTCTCAAATTAGTGTTAAACACTAAAAGACAATCAGTGTTAAACACTGGCAATAAAGCTCTCGAATTAGTGTTAAACACTAAAAAAACAACAGTGTTAAACACTGGAAATAAGATTCTCAAATTAGTGTTAAACACTAAAAGATAATCAGTGTTAAACATTGGAAATAAAGCTCTCAAATTAGTGTTAAACACTAAAGAAAAAGGGGTCACGTGGGGACACGTGAGGACGCCCAAAGGTGGGGCCAGATCTCCTCACTTTGTTCTACAAATAAGTGTTAAACACTTTTAATTTTTAGCCATCATGTGTGGGCACGTGATAGGCATTCATGCACTGATTTGTTAAGACATTTATTAGGGGTCACGTGTTAACACGTGAGAGCGCCCAAAGCCCACATTTCCTTTGCTTTTATTCTCTTTGTTTTGGAGGTCACGTGGGAGCACGTGAGGCATTGCCTCAAAGCTTTTTCCTTTTCATTTTTGGGGATCTTTTTAGGGGTCACGTGGGGCCACGTGACCTTAGATCTTTGCATACGTGGAGATCTTTTAAGTATCCATATTTTTAAGAATTAAATTCTCTGTAGGGTTGAACCCTAATTATGATTTTGGAGGAATTAAATTCCTATTGTGAAAGAATTAAATTCTTATGTAGGGTTAAACCCTAATTTCCTTTTAGGGGAATTAAATTCCCATATATGTAAAAGAATTAAATTCTTGTATAGGGTTAAACCCTAATTTTATTTTAGGAGGAATCAAGTTCCTGTAAATTTGAGAGAATTAAATTCTCAATTAGGCTTAAACCTTAGTTTTGTTCATCTTGAAGGAATTAAATTCCTATAATTTTAGGAGAATTAAATTCTCATATAGGGTTAAACCCTAGTTTCATCTTGGAGGAATTAAATTCCTGTGAATTTAGGAGAATTAAATTCTCTAAACCCAATTCTCCCTCTAAGTTTTGGATCTGCATGGAAGAATCTCAACCCGATGAGAATTAAATTCTCAACCTATGGGGAAATTTGCTTCTGCAGATCTTCAACCAGAGAAAGAACTAAGTTCTTTTCCAGAAAAGTTAAACTCTTAAATTGAGAATTAAATTATCTTTTTTGTTTTATGAAGCTTTGATCCCTTTCTCTTTTCTCACCTAGGGTTTTCTTTCTTGAGAATTAAATTCTCCTTTCTCTTCTTTCTGCTAATTGCCTTTTGGAAAATTTCAAGATCCCAAAATTCTATTTCCCTCTTCTCTTCTTAGCTCCTATTTATAGGAGAAGGAAAAGAATCAATTTGTTTAGTAAATCTCTCATTGAAAGATTTTGTTTGTTTTTTCATAACTAATATGATCTTTTAGATTACTTAGTGAATTTTATTCACCATTGGATTTTTAATCCAAAAGATATTCTGTTTGTTATTCTTGGTAAATTTTAGGGAAATCTTTCCTTGTCTAAAATCTTTCCATAAATTGGTGATTTTTAATCACCCTTAGATTTTAATCCAACAGTTCCCTATAATCTCTTTTTTTGTTTGGAAAGATTTAGAGAAATACTTTCCTAGTTAGGGTTTTTGATTCTCTTTTAATTAGAATTTAATTCTATTAATTCAGAAGGCTTTTAAAGCCGATCACGTGTTAGCACGTGACACCCTGATTAAGCATTTGACCAGAATTTATTTCTGTTGCGTTAAAGAACTCAGGAATTATCACGTGTCAGCACGTGACCCATGGTCACGTGTTGGCACGTGATGCCCCATTGGGGTTTTTCCTTGTTATTTTATTATACCTTTAATTCTTTTCAGTGGGTTTAAAGACCCATCACGTGTTGGCACGTGACCCCACTGATTAATTATTTCCGATTATTTATTTTATTCAGTGCTTGTAGGCTTTGCCTGTAAATGGTCACGTATGGGCACGTGATGCCCGGTTACGTGTGGGCACGTGATGCCTCATAATTTTTGATCCCGGATAAATTATGAGGCCCATAATATATCAAATCGAAGGATTTTTCGAGACACTTTCGATACCATCAGAATTTAGCTATTTCTCATTCGGGAGTTTGTTAAAATGCAGCCCGGAAAATACTGGTTCGTATTTTCTTCCTTAGATTACACGTGCATAGCATATTTGCTCATAACTTTTGACCCCGGATGAATTATGAAGCCCATAATATATCAAATCAATGGATTTTTCGAGGCGCTTTCGATACCATCAGAATTTAGCCGTTTTTCATTTGGGGGTTTGTCAAAATACAGCCCGGAAAATACTGGTTCACATTTTCTTAAACGTATCGCTGCCATTTGATACCTTGGGCTCTTTTGCGCAAATTTTTTTTGGTGGGAACACCCAATTTGAAGTATGATCTGATTTAAGGTGTGCACGTCAATTTGGAAGTGCATCAATATGGGATGAAAGGAGTTGTTGGTCGTCGGGACCCGCCACCTCTATGAAGACGTTGAAGAATTACAACGGCATATATCAGAGATGTGAAGAGATGTACCCTTGAACCAAATCCTGTATTTGAGGGAGAAGGGTTATAGTGGCCTTAAGAATTTTTGTTAAGGATACGTTAGTCTAATTTGAGACTAAGATCCACTTAACAACATTTCAGGATATTCCTTATTTAAGACCAGCAACATAGCATTTGGACTCAGTTTCAAGACTTTAGCAATTTAGCCAATTTGGACTTTAGTCTGCTTAGTCTCCTATCTTTTTTTGAAAAAAAGTGCTAAGCACTTGTTTTTGCTCTATATAATCAGTCCCCTTTTTATGCAAAAAGTGCCGAACACTTATATGAGTTCTGACGCCCACATATGATCCCGTGGAGCTTTCAGTCATAGGGATTGCCCAACAAATGTTGAACACTTTACTCCTTTTGTCTTTATATGGAGTGCTATGCATTCTTTATGGCATCCATATAGGGAACACGTGAGGTGCTGCCCAATAAGTGTTGAACACTCAACCGTTTTGGGCTGTTTATAAAGTGCTAAGCACTCTTTTCTTCTCTTTTGCGGCGCACACGTAGGGAGCACGTGCGGCGGTGGGGCGCTAGGCACTACCTAGTGAGTGCTAAGCACTCTTCCCTTCTGTGGTGCCCACGTTAGGAACACGTGCGGCGTTGCCCGGTGAGTGCCGAGCACTCGTCTGTGGCGCCCACATGAGGGACACATGCGGCGCTCGGCACTGCCCAGTGACTGCTAAGCACTCCTCTCTGTGGCGTCCACGTGAAGAACATGTGCGGCGCTAAACGCTGGGCGCTGCCTAGTGAGTGCTGAGTACTCTTCTGTAGCGCCCACGTGAAGGACACGTGTGGCGCTGGGCGTTTTTCTCTTCTGCTGATAGCATTTTTGTCCATTAACGATCGATAGGATCTTTGTTTTGCAGCTCTAGGATCAAGCTTTCATTTTAAGAACCAAGGTTTTTTACGATAACTGGGTTTCTCTTATATGCTTTGTTTTGAGGAATTCAATTCCTAGTTCCTTTCTGAGTCTTTGATTCTCAAGAACAAATTCCTCCCGATGAGAATTAAATTCTCAACTTGTGGATCTCAGATCCGGAGAAAGAACTAAGTTCTTCGAGAAGGGTTAGATCCTTAGATACACAAATAAGATGTTTTTATCTCTGTTTTTTTTCCTTTACCTAGAGTCTTTAAGGGAGATCTTCTTCCTCGAGAATTTAATTCTCTATTCTTTTTTGAAACTTTCTATTTTTGTTTTTAGAAGCCTATGGGGGGGGGTCTTTCATTCCAGACTTGAAGTCTTCGGTCTTTTATATAGTGGAGGCAAGTTTGTTAATTAGTTTTAAAGAAATCTCTCATTAAGAGATCCCAATCAATTTGGGGAATTTTACCCATCATTGGATCTTTGATCCAAGGGTTTCTATTTTACAGAACATATTTTCTTGTTTCTAACAAGATTGGGGAAATATTTTCCATATGCAGAGTTCTATTCTGTGAAATTGTGATTTTTAATCACCATTGGATTTTTAATCCAAGGGTTTTCTGCTTTACAGAGAGCAATCTTTCTTGTTTTGAAAAATTGAGGGAATATATCCCAAAAATAGAATTTTATTCTATGATCCAATTAGGGGAATGTTTTCTCTCGATGGAATTTAATTCTGCATTTTTGATGATTTATCATCTCCGTTGGATCTTTGATCCAACGGCTCTGTTTAACAGAGAGTAGAATTTAATTTTACCGGGGCGTCGGCGCTCATGCGTTGTGCACGTGAGGCACCACTTGAGAGTTTTAATTCTTTTTGTGCTTTGCACACTGGCGCCCGCGTGAGGAGCATGTGCGGCGCTATATGAGAGTTTTAACTCTTATTTTTATTCTAATAGATTTTTTTGTGCTTTGCACACTGGCGCTCGCGTGAGGATCACATGAGGCGCTGCCTCATTAATTTTGAATAGAGCTTTGCTCTTTTATTTGGGGAAACAGGCTACCACTCCAATCCATCCTCAACCTATCTTCTCTCTTCTCTCTCTCTCGCTGGCTATTTATTTCTTTCAAACCATCAAAACTTATCGGCCATTCACGCCAACTCTACGTCAGAAGAATTTTCTTTCTATGACGTTTTGATGAGCTCAATCGAACTTTGACAAGATTCGCCGCTAATTGACTCTCTTTGCCGATGCATCTTTGATGTCCCTGACTGCGACAAAGCGGTATCCATCGACTATGTCGAAGGGTAGAAACTATGTTTTCATGCAAAGAATGCGAAGGTGAACAAAGGATGAAAACAGTCTTAGAGGGAGGTAAATAAGGCTTTATGGCAAACATAGAGTAATTTTGCGAAACACGGAAATTATGCAGCGGAATAAAGAATCAGAGTCTAAAGTACAAATACTATCACAACACAGATTCACAGAAACAACACAGAATCACAGAAAAAGTAAATGGACACAGAGGATTTTTATCGAGATTCACCAACCCTGTGGCTAATTCCCGCCTAAGAACTCCTACTCAGGATTCAACACACTATCCAGTAACTCTTTATGGGTGGAGAAACCTAGACCTTTTCTCAGGCTCAGATCTGAACCTTTACAATTGCAGGCTGTTAATCACTTAGATTTTTTTTCCAGGCTCAAGTCCAAACCTTCATAACGTGAAGACCTTAGACCTTTCTTCACTAGGTTGTATAAGAAAAGATTTTACAATCTTAATAAACCAACTCTAACAATCTTAATAATCTCAAAAGATAAATCAATGTTTTGATTTAAGGAAATGAGGGATTGTATTTTGGAGATTAACAAAAGTTTAAAAACAAATTCGAAGAAATTTTCAAGTTTAAACAAGTTTAAAAACAATCGTTTCTTCGAAACTTTTAGAGATCTTTCTTTTGTATTAAGAATAGAAAACTCTAATAGCTCTAGAAAGATCTCCTCTCTGAAAAAGAGTAGTAAAAAACTTGAAAACAAGATAGGCAGATTTTTCACCAAAACTTGAGAATAAAAACGTTAAAAAAAGAATTGGTTTTAAAACTTGAGAAAATGAGTCCTATATATAGAATTATAAAATTAGACGGTTGGGACAGTTATTACGACTGTCCCAAAAAGATAGGATAGTTAGTGGCAGTTTATAACCGTTAGAAATTCAAAAATCCCACCAAAATTCAAATTTGAAAAATTTCAAAAATCTGTAATGGACGTCCATCATAGATATCTATATCTAATATTTTCAGATACAGGACTTTGAATTTTAAAAGAAAATTTAAAATAAATTTTGGTGTTTGAGAATTGAAATACAAATTTTGATTCTAACCATTTGAGATCAATTTGATCCTAGACTCAAATAAAATAGAAAGGTCTTGAATGTCTTCGACGTGTGGCTTCTCCGTTTATATCCTTTGAATACGTATAGAGCGCGTCTGACTTTTGAATGTCTTGAGATGTCAATTACAATATTGAGTGTCCTTATACTTGAATAATATCAGTCGTGTAGCATTTTGATTAATCTGACGTGATTAGTAATCATATAGTATATTTGAAATATGGTTTTGCAAAATTAATCAAAACACAAAGAGATTCATATGCTAACAATCTCCCTCTTTTTGATATTTTACAAAACACACATAAAATAATTTGAAAATATATTCATATGCTCCCCCTTAATATATGCTCATTATTTCTCCCCATTTTTGGAAATATCAAAAAGTTGTAAGCATGGAGAAGAAATACGAAAAACAAAGAAGTATATGAATGATTTTTTTAAAACGTGATAATAATAAAGTTCTTAAAGATGAATAATAACTACTTAGAGTTAAGCATACAAATGACATAACTTCAAATACTAAATAAGTTTCTAATACAAACCACACATAAATCTAGACAAGTGCAAATACAAGCAAATGCATAATCCTAATACATAAAATCTAAATAATAAAAGAAATACGCATCATCATCTGGCTGTGGAGGCTAATCGATATCCATGTGAGGGTGATAATGAAATGGAGGCGGTGGAGGATATGAAGTGTGAGCGTACTGATAATCGAAGTGGTAACGGAGATAAGCTTGTGTTTCATCTAGACGGATGTTGAGATTGTCAAAACGATTGTTGATATTGAGATTCAAATCATCAAATCGTTGGAAAAAACGGTTTTTAAATTCTTGAAAATTGTAATGAAGTGGTTGTTGTGGTTCGGGTGCCGGAGGAGAATGTGGTGGAGATTGATGTGGAGGTGTAGAGAGTTTTTTGTCACCCTATTGAGATATAAATGCGCGTCACTTGTCAGGCGTCGTACAGATTCCCCATGTCTAAGGTAGGCTGGGGTTTATTGATTGTGGAGATCCTAATCTCCAGCAGCCGCGGGCTAAGCTTCTGTTAATTACCCCTCGCTTTTGAAGCGAAAGAACTTCCGATTGACGGGTCAAACTAGTCATGCGAACTCAATATGAGGTATTAGTATTTATCAAAAAAAAAGCATAGGGGTATATTCATTTAAATTTTTTTATTTATTCCATTTGTGATAAAAGATTTTTTTTTTCAAAGAAACACATTTTTTAAAAATTAATTTATTTTTAATTTAATTTTGTTTTTTTATTCAATTTTTGTTTATTATTATTTAGTTTTTTTTTTAAAAGAGGGAAGCTCCAATTGCACCTTCATGTGAGCGGAGTAGGGGCTCCCACTTAGTGGGTGCCTTCCCTCCCCTCATGTGAGAGGGGAGTGGGAGCTCCTCCCTCACTTGTGGGAGCCTTCCCACCCATCACGTGAGAGGGGAGTGGGAGCTCCTCCCTCACGTGAGGAAAAGAGGAGCTCCTCCCCCACGCGGGTGGGAGCACCCACTTAGTGAGAGATCCCTCCTCACGTGAGAGAAAAGAAACTAGTTCACACCAGAATATTACATTTAATACCGTTCATTCTTCTGCTCATTTATTTATAAATAGGTGTTTTTGATCCGTGTTTACTACATAATTACAGATTGCAGGTTTTCAGTCCAGAATAAACGCAAATCATGCAAAATCTCCACAGTTATGCAAAATCCAGAACATTTGCCAAAAACAGATAAAATCCGGATTCCGTTCATCCACATCCATTAAGTGCTGTTTACCAGTTCAAGAGACATGATGAAAAACAGCGGTCATTCGTGTCTCGGACAAATATAGAGCATGAGAAAGGCATCACAAAGATTAAGGAGTGCGCGAAGCTCGAGAGAGATCAAGATAAAAAAGATTAAAAGAGTAGCCATTTTGGACTGTTGAAAGTCTGAAGATATTTTGGAACAATTTTGCAATTTGGAACCTGTCAAATAGAAAAACAAAGCAACATAAGAAAGCCCAAGAAAAACGATGCGCCAACTCTTCCAAACGACCACGAAACCACGGTCAATAGGGCTTTTGGGAGGCGGAACCGCGGCCACGCCATATCATCTCCCGACCAAATTTTAATTGTAGTTTAGTAAATATATATGCGCTCAGAATATAGTCATAGGATTTCATTTCTCTACATATAAATACTCCAATTTTGAGTCAAACCAAGGATATTTTTCTTTACTTAGATTTAGTGTAGTTCTTCTTCTTCTTCTATTCTCTATTGAAATTGTAGTGAGAGCTTTTTGAATGGAAAATTAATGAAGATGAAGGTTTTTCTTTAACTTGTCTCTTTATTTTCTTGTACCGTAATTTTAATTCCTAGTGTAACTTTATTATCTGTTGTTACGTAGTTGTTGGTTTTCTTTTCTTGTTTTGTTTTTCTTCTTTTCTAAACCGTATTTTCAAGCCATGATACTCAATGGAGGCTCTTGCTTAGGTGAGGGCCCAAATAGTTGATGTAACACCCAGTACCTATTATACAGTCATATACGAATTTAAATAAACTTTATTTATTCTAATTTATTTCTATGTATTTTACATTCATTTTATATTTCCTCACATTGGCCAAATTATGTTATTTTTATTACTTGTTATTAATAACGTTGATTTGTCACAAATTTTTATTATATTGCATTTTAAAAACATACTTATTAATTTCCTAAGCCTACCCTTTTATTATAACCAATTTCTATAAATCTATTTCCTAATTATAATAATTTTATCCCTAACCTATTGAAACCCTAATCCAGCACCTTGTATTTTTATCCGTATTTTAAATAGATATTTTCCTATTTTCTTTTCTTTTTATTAAGCCCAAATCCCCATTTCTTCCTCCTCCTCCATTTATCTTCCCTACCATACAAAATCCTATACCCATGATTTTCCCCCTTCATGTTTTGATTCTGTATTAATGATGGATATTTTGGTTTTAAATGGTAATCAATTTGTATTAATCATTTCCTTTATAACCACACTTTAATACCTCCTTAAATCCTTTTATTTTCCCATTAACATCAAGTCAATTCTCTCTTAAATCTCATTTACATCCCTTATTAATTTCCAGTAAACCAATTTAAATCCTATTCCATCTAATCTAAACAGATACTTTCTCACCTTTCAAATTCAAAAACTATTCTCATTTATTCCTTATTAATCAAAATCAATCTTCTCATTATATCCTATTAATTTCATTAAATCCCGAATTAAAACCTATTTATTTTATATTAATTTTTATACCGCTCTCTCTTTCTCCTCTCTCTCTCCTGTCCACTCTCTCTCCTCTCGATCACTTACCTCCCTCTCACCTCTGCCGCCTAACCCATAACCCCGTGACGAACCCATCATCGAGTAACCCATGCACCCGTCGCCTCCGATCCCCGAACTCGTCGCCGTCGACCTCCACACCATCGTCACCGCCTCCATCTCCTTCTCTTCTTCCTCTTCTCCCTTTCTTTTCCCGAGCTTCCCACCATAACCCTGACTGCACAACCCGAACACAAACCGGAGCCCTAGCCTAACCCTAGCCCCTCACCGTCGTTCGCCTTCATCCCATGCCTTCACCACTTCGCCATCACCACGATCTTCCCTCTCTCCTCCCTCCATCACCCGCAACTCAGCCACCACCCTTTCCTCCAACCTCTGCAACTCCGACCACGGCCAACGCCGCCACCGAGGTCGCCGCCACCTCCTCACCACTGCCACCTCGACACCTCTACACCGTCAATTCACCCTTCGTCGCAACAGCTTGTCTCCCTTTCACTTCCAAACCCGGCCACCTTGTTAACGCTGTCGCCATTGACTGGGCCACTGCACCTCGCTGCCACAATAGCCGTTCGGGCTCCTTCTAGCAGCCGTCGTCACCATAGTCATCACTGTCGCCATAATCGTTGCCATCATCGAAGCCAAGTCGAGCCGGACATTTCGTCAAGCTCTTATAAACGTCGCAATCTCTGCTGTTCCAGTCGCTGTCGTCGCCTTCCCTTGAGACCACCACCAGTGACCATCGCCAAGCTCGAACCCAAGCTCCTTTTCGCTGCACCTGCCACCGTAGCCGCTGCCGAGCCGTCAAGTTCAAGCTCCAACGAGGCTAAACCCTTGTCATGTTTGTGTCGTGATCGCGCCGTTCCATTGCCGTTGCCGTAGATCACCGCTGTTGCCGCGTCACTGCCGTATCATCATCCATATGTCGTCAGGCAAGTTCAAATACTTGCTTACATGCTATACTATGTTTATTTCGATTGAGTATGAACTATATTGAAAATTACTATTGCAATTTAATAATGAGCTGTATCTTAATCTTAGTACTAATGTTTGAGATATAATCAAGTCGAGAAGCTAGTGATAACATTGTGAGAAAATTGTAGAATCAAATACTGTTTATTGGTTGAAACAAACGAGCGCTTTGGTAGCGAATCAAATGTTTATCATAGGTGCTCGATGCAAACCCTAAGCTAAAACCATATTAAAATGGTGGAACTTAGGTGTAATGGATTACTTTAGTGATAATGAAAACTATGTAAAGATTTGGGTCAAAATACGGACCCTAACACTATGAAATACCATCCCCATTTAGATCCGCCAAATCTGAAACTTCCCATACATGCAACTTGTGAAAATCATTGTAAATTATATACAAACCATAATAGTGTGTTTGAGGGCTCGTATAGAAGCCGACTCGACAATATAGAACCCCATATAATTTATATTTTGTTTCTATTTTAAAGCGGTGACAAAAACTGTTCGAGAGTGCAGTTCTGGACTGTCGTCCAGAGCAGCACTGCTTGTTGACATTTGAAATGAAATGCTTTTATAACTCTATGTGAAAATGGTATTATGAGGAACCCTATACCCTTGCAAATATTAATCTGTTAGCTAACTATCAGAGGTGGTTTCATTCATTTTTACCATAGTTTGCTATTTTAATCATATTTTAAATAATCAGTACATACTGCAGTCCTAAGCAGGGACAGAACGTATATCCCGATATTAAATAATGTATAACTCCCAGCACACAATGGATATTGTCAATTAGTCTAGTGCGTTGGAAACTTGACTGATAAACCTAAATATCATCGAACTGTAGTGTCACCTAA
The DNA here is from genome assembly GCA_030015575.1 of Agapanthus africanus. Lineage (NCBI taxonomy): Eukaryota > Viridiplantae > Streptophyta > Magnoliopsida > Asparagales > Amaryllidaceae > Agapanthus > Agapanthus africanus. Next base: position 748,430,493 of record CM057340.1, on the reverse strand, counting down.
TTATGATCCCAACAGGGTGAAAACTGTGTTACGAAATAGACCTTCAGTTCAGGAATTGAATTTCCAGCAGAGAACACTTAAAAAGAAATGACTGTAATTCGCAAATTCGAAACTCGATCGACTTGAAACCAATTTCGTTGAATTGATGATTAAGTTTACTTTTTACCCCTTTTGCATCATTTCGCTTAACTCTGATCGTACAAGTTAATGTGATTTTTCTAAATTCCTAAGATGCGTAATGACTTGTATTGCATATGATTTGTTTAGCGGCATAATTCACATATTTACCCAACTGCGATACCTCTAGCGATAGTGATCATTCTTATTAATTCTCAGTGTATAATTCATTGTCGAACGTGAATGGTATCAGTTTTGATGTGTCGAGTACGCCGGTAAAAATGAATGATTCGTGATAGTGAACAATATAGTGAATAGTGAATAAAGCAGTGTTATTGATGCATACTTGTACACAACTAGACCATACTCATAGATAGTGAAACCTGGGGAAAAAAGGGAAATCAAAATGGAAAGGAACTTGTATTTAGCGAGGTCAGTGATTTAGAGGATGATCATTCGAACATCGACTCTTATATATATTAGGTTTGGACCTAGCGGTCCGGCTGACAGGGTTATGTCCAGGGAAACAGTGGGCCGCAGTCTCGGGTACGTACGAGACCCTCGTTAAACATGATCATTCCTTTCTGTAACTCGATTTCAAAAGTGACTTAGAGACCAATAGAGACATAGATTATACATTGCATTGATTATTTGACATATCGATTATCTGCATATATTATCTCCACCGTTTTTATATTTATTTCTTGCCTCATTATTATTAACATAATATTGCTATGGTGTCGTCCTGATGACCTGAGTATGCATGTTCAGTGATAGAAATGGATTCGCCTGATCTCAAGAAGACCGCGGAGATCGAGACTTGTGAACCAGTTGTATCTTTCTCTTGATATCCCTGGTTAGTTGCCCTCTTATTTGCTTCCATTGCGCTCAGTTTCCTTTATATTCGATTGTTTTAGTGACTGCATTCTCTTTATCCGTGTTGTATTGTACTGATTACCACATAATATTAGAAGCCGAAATGTGACTACGGTAGGATTTTCCTTAATCGTAGGAGCATGGCTGGCCTAGTCACCCTCGTATTCCGTATTTTGGGAAGCGAGGCGTGACATGGTTTCGTTGGTATCAGAACGCCGGGTTTAGAATAAGATTGCAGTTCAATTTAGTTCCTTTCTTTCACTTCCATATACTACTTATGCATCACCACTCAAGTTCATGTTTTTGAATCTTATCTACCTTACCGTTTCCTCATGTTCTACATCATTAGTTGTTATTTTCCTTCTTGTTCCACTATCTGATCATGACGTTTACTTTTCAGGCCATGGCCAACCATGGGGTAGCACCGCTTATCGATGAGGACACTCGGTCATGCATTTCTTTCGACTGTATATTAGTGAGTTCAGACAACGAGGTCGATGACCCACAGGTTATTTTTGACGACAACGAATCCGAGGACGAGAAGTCGATGTCGCAGCTCCAGAGATCAATATAATCAATAATTCTGACGATGAAGAAGAGGATCCCGAAAAAGACCCGATAGAAGGGGATCCACAGGAAAATGCAATAAAGGAGGACTCAGAAAAAGACCCTGAAGAGGAGGATCCCGAAGAAGACCCGATAGAAGGGGATCCACAGGAAAATGCAGTAGAGAGGGATCCAGAAGAAGACCCTGAAAAGGAAGATCCCAAAGAAGACCCGATAGAAGGGGATCCACAGGAAAATACAGTAGAGGAGGATCCAAATAAGAATCCTGAAGAGGAGGATCCAGATGAAGACCCTATGGAAGAGGATCCAGAAAGAGACCCCGAAAAGGTGGAGCATATGGAGGAGGATTCCGATGAGGAAGTTCCCACCGGAAAGGAAGAGCTAGGAGGAGAAAATCCTATAAGAAAGGAGTCTGATGACAAAGCTCTAGCCGAGGAGGAGTCGAAGGATGAAGTCTTAAGTGAGGAAGAACTCGAGGCCGAAGAACCTCAAGCAGCCGTCCCTGCAAGGAACTATGGGGATGAACGCCCCTATCTTAGCGCGAGAACTTATCGTAACTTTTCGAACTTCCACAATCGCGACTGACGAGACTTATTTTTCTTTTCTTCGGGCCAAATAAAAACGATGTATAGTTTAGGGCCACGTTCATCTCTCAATTGTACTCTGTCAAAATTTTCAAAATAACAAAAGTTTAGTTTCGATCAAATTTGCTAAGAGTACTGTACCTTTAAGGTCCACTTGATGCATTGATTATTCCTTCTTATAAAATTTCTTTCCCTTTTGCAAGTTATTATTATTATCTCATTCTTGAATCTTGTAGTAACCTGACCCCCCCAGCTTCTTTGACACCATAGTTAGCACCGCATTCCCGACTCTATTCTTCGATTAGGTCGTATCTTACTGAAACCCATGCCCTAGATAATCTACTATACATTACTAGTATTATTTTCTATTACCGTAATTACATTTAGTGACATTTGTTATTCCAAATTTCGTTCTCTCTTTATTTTGTATTTAGTTATGTTTTTCTAATTTGCGTATTAATAACTACTTTTGTTTTACTTACTTATTTTTTATACTCTACTATTTCCAAATTTCCAATGGTTCTAATTTACACTATATATTTTATTTTCTAGTGAATTTTTCCTACTAATGATTTTCATACTACCATACTTTTATTATGTAATCCTACCTTTTATGTTTTTGTTTTGATTTCATCTGCTTCCATTTACTAGATGTCACTTCAAGTTATTTCTATTCTAAAATTCCATTAACGTTTTATTTTTTATTAACATGCATATTCATTTCGGTTGTATATTATCAACGGTTTGGTTTTTTTTAAAAAAAAATTGTTATGTCTCGATTTTCTACATAATATACTCTACTCTTCCCTTGAGCTTATTTATATCTTCCCTCATACGTTTTCTTACTACTTTTCATTAAATTTACTTATCCTTATAAAGACTTTATTCTTTTATGACATTCGATTTTCATACCACTTCCTCAAATTTCTTCTCAAACTTATTTGTGACCACTGTGCATTAAAATTTTTATTACTATGTTTCCTGTATATATATTATGATTATCGTATTTCTATAATTACTGCCACTTATTTTACTCAACCATTCTACGTTATGGATTCATATTTTATTTATCTGTATACTGTGTGTGCTAAAAGTTTTCTATTACTTACGGTTTTCTAATGTTTTGTTGATTACTTTCAATATTTTCTTCATACGAATATAGTAAGTTACGTATTGCTTTATTTTCTCATTATTTTTATGTTAATGAAGTTGTTATCAAATTTAAGGTTCATTTCTTTCTGTTTTAATTCACTGATATAGTTATATATTGAATATATTTTGTTTTGTAAATTACAAACAAGCTGGATCATTTTTCTTTTGTTTCGTGTTATTGTTTCTAGTTTACTTTTCACCTTTGTGACAAGCGTGTTTATTTTGTTCACTTTTCCTATACTTCATGTTATGCTCTATTCTGAGGAGTATTCTCAAGTTATATCTTCCAGTACTCGTTATATATTTTGAATTAACTATAGTTCCATGAGACTTTTAAATTATTACTTTGAAATAAATTGTTATGTCCTTATTCTTAGGTATAACCATTTCTTTTAGTTGTTCTATTCTTTACGTATAACTGTCTCATCTAACTTCTTTTGCTAAAAGTTACTATACAGTGTTTCCAAATAACATCGTTTGAGTCTTCTCGGTTTTTGTTTTAATTTCGAGAACGAAATTTTTATTTAAGTAGGGTATAATGTAACACCTAGTACATATTATACAGTCAAATACGAATTTAAATAAACTTTATTTTTTCTAATTTATTTCTTTGTATTTTACATTCATTTTATATTTCCTCACATTGGCCAAATTATATTATTTTTATTACTTGTTATTAATAAGGTTGATTTGTCACAAATTTTTATTATATTGCATTTTAAAAACATACTTATTAATTTCCTAAGCCTACCCTTTTATTATAACCAATTTCTATAATTCTATTTCCTAATTATAATAATTTTATCCCTAACCTATTGAAACCCTAATCTAGCACCTTGTATTTTTATCCGTATTTTAAATAGATATTTTCCTATTTTTTCTTTTCTTTTTATTAAGCCAAAATCCCCTTTTCTTCCTCCTCCTCCATTTATCTTCCATACCGTACAAAATCCTATACCCACGATTTTTCTCCTTCATATTTTGATTCTGTATTAATGATGGGTATTTTGGTTTTAAATGGTAATCAATTTGCATTAATCATTTCCTTTATAACCACACTTTAATACCTCCTTAAATCCTTTTATTTTCCCATTAACATCAAGTCAATTCCCTCTTAAATCTCATTTACATCCCTTATTAATTTCCAGTAAACCAATTTAAATCCTATTCTATTTGATCTAAACAGATACTTTCTCACCTTTCAAATTCAAAAACTATTCTCATTTATTCCTTATTAATCAAAATCAATCTTCTCATTATATCCTATTAATTTCATTAAATCCCTAATTAAAACCTAATTATTATATATTAATTTTTAAACCTCTCTCTTTCCCGTCCACTCTCTCTCCTCTCGATCACTCACCTCCCTCTCTCCTCTGCCGCCTAACCCACAACCCCGCGATGAACCCATCATCGAGCACCCATGCACCCGTCGCCTCCGATCCCAGACCTCGTCGCCGTCGACCTCCACACCCCCGTCACCGTCTCAATCTCTTTCTCTTCTTCCTCTTCTTTTTCCGAGCCTCCCACCATAACCCCGACTGCACAACCCGAACCCAAACCGGAGCCCTAGCCTAACCTTAGCCCCTCACCGCCGATCGCCTTCATCCCCTGCCATCACCACTTCGCCATCACCACGAACTTCCCTCTCTCCTCCCTCCATTAACTGCAAATCAGCCACCACCCTTTCCTCCAACCTCTGCAACTCCGACCACGACCCAACGCCGCCGTCGAGATCGCCACCACCTCCTCACCACTGCCACTTCGACACCTCTGCACCGTCACTTCACCCTTCGCCGCAACAGCTTGCTTCCCTCTCACTTCCAAACCCGACCACCTTGTTGACGATGTCGCCGTAACATCCGTTTAGGCTCCCTCTAGCAGCCGTTGTCGCCATAGTCATCACTGTTGCCATCATCGAAGCAAAGTTGAGCCGGGCATTTCTGCGAGCGCTTATAAACGTCGTAATCTCCGCTGTTCCAGTCGCTGTCGTCGCCTTCCCTTGAGACCACCACCAATGACCATCGCCAAGCCCGAGCCCAAGCTCCTTTCTGCTGCACCCGCCATCATAGCCGCTGCCGAGCCGTCAAGTTCAAGCTCCAACGAGGCTAAACCCTTATCGTGCTTGCGCCGTGATTGCGCCGTGCTGTTGCCGTTGCCGTAGATCACCGCTGTTGCCGCGTCGCTGCTGTATCGTCATCGATACGTCGTCAGGAAAGTTCAAATACTTGCTTACATGCTATACTATATTTGTTTCGATTGCGTACGAACTATATTGAAAATTACTATTGCAATTTAATAATGAGCTGTATCTTAATCTTAGTACTAATGTTTGAGATATAATCAAGTCGAGAAGCTAGTTATAACGTTGTGAGAAAATTGTAGAATCAAATACTGTTTATTGGTTGAAACAAACGGGCGCTTCGGTTGCGAATCAAATGTTTATCATAGGTGCTCGATGCAAACCCTAAGATAAAACCATATTAAAATGGCAGAACTTATTTTTAATGGACTACTTTAGTGATAATGAAAATTATGTAAAGAGTTGGGTCGAAAATACGGACCCTAACACTGTGAAATGTCATCCCCATTTAGATCCGCCAAATCTGAAACTTCTTGTACATGCAACTTGTTAAAATCATAATAATTAGATACACACCGGAATATTTTGTTCGAGAGCTCGTATCGAAGACGAATCGACAACCTATAACCTTATATAATTTATATTTTGTTTCTATTTTAAAGCGGTGACGAAAACTGTTAGGGAGTGAGGCTGTGGACTGCAGTCTAGAGCAAGACTGCTTGTCGACACTTAAAATGAAATGCTTTTACAACTCTGTGTAAAAATGGTATTATGCGAAACCCTATACCGTTATGAATATTAATCTGTTAGATAACTATTGGAGGTGGTTTCATTCATTTTCACCATCATTTGCTATTTTAATCATATTTTAAATCATCAGTACATACTGCAGTCCCAAGCAGAGACAGAACATATATCCCGATATTAAAAAATGTATAACTCCCAGTACAAAAAGGATATTGTCGATCCGTATGGTGTTTTGGAAACCTAAATGATATATATAAATATCATCGAACTGTAGTGTCACCTAATTATGATCCCAATAAGGTTAAAACTGTGTTACGAAATGGACCTTTAGTTCAGGAACTGAATTTCCAGCAGAGAACATTTAAAAAGAAATGACCGTAATTTGCAAATTCGAAACCCGATCGACTTGAAACTAATTTCTTTGAATTTCTGATTAAGTTTACTTTTTACCCCTTTTGCATAATTTTGCTTAATTCTGATCTTATGGGTTAATGTGATTTTTCTAAGTTCCTAAGACGCGTAATGACTTGTATTGCATATGATTTGTTTAGAGGCATAATTCACATATTTACCCAACTGTGATACCTCTAGCGATAGTGATCATTCTTATTAATTCTCAGTGTATAATTCATTGTCGAACGTGAATGTATCAGTTTTGATGTGTCGAGTACGCCGGTAAAAGTGAATGATTCGTGATAGTGAACAATACAGTGAATGGTGAATAAAGCAGTGTTATTGATGCGTACTTGTACACAACTAGCCCATACTCATAGATAGTGAAACCTGGGGAAAAAGGGGAAATCGAAGTGGAAAGGAACTTTTATTTAGCGATGTCAGTGATTTAGAGGATGATCATTCGAACAACGACTCTTATATATATTAGGTTTGGACCTAGCGGTCCGGCTGACAGAGTTATGTCCCGGGCAACAGTGGACCACAGTCTCGAGTACGTATGAGTCCCTCGTTAAACATGATCATTCCTTTCCGTAACTCGATTTCAAAAGTGACTTAGAAACCGATAGAGACATAGATTATACATTGCATTGATTATTTGACATATCGATTATTTGCATATATTATCTCCACCGTTATTACATTTATTTCTTGCCTCGTCATTATTAACATAATATTGCTATGGTGTCGCCCTGATGACCTGAGTATGCATGTTCAATGATAGAAGTGGATTCGCCTGATCTTGCGAAGACCCTGGAGATTCAGACTAGTGAACCGGTTGTATCTTTCCCTTGATATCCCTGCACTACTACAATATGGGGTTGCCTCTACGGACTCAGGAATCCGTAGGGGCAACTATTTCTTTCCCCTACGGATTTATCCGTAGGTCCCCATCGTTGTCCCTACGGTGCCTTACGTTCTAATTTAAAAATATTAAATAGTAATTTGTTGTTTGGTCCTACGGAGCCGCAAACGTTGGACCTACGGTTATGTCTGTAGGGGCATATAAATAGGTTATTAATAAAATAAGCACAGAAAAGTCATTCATCGTTCCTAAAAATTCTCTCTCTCACTCTCCCGCGCCTCGTCGCCACCGCTCTCCGCGCCTCATCGCCACCTTCGTCGGTCGTTCCCAAAACTTCCTCATCGACTTCCTCGTCACCACCTTCCGCGACTCGTCGCCGATCGTCGTCGACCACCGATTTCTGTCGTCTCCTCCACCGCCCTGTTAGTAATTAAATCTCAAATTATTTATAATTTTGACGATGTTAGGTCTAGGTTTTAGGGTCCGGGTAGGGGTGAGGGTTAGGCATCGGCATCGGCATCAAGTTCGGTTTAGGTTAGGGTTAGGGTTCGGTTGGGGTTGGGGTTCGGTTGGGGTTGGGGTTGGGGTTGGGGCTGGGCTGGGGCTGGGGCTAGGGTTCGGTTGGGGTTTGGGCTTGGCTGGGGCTGGGGCTAGGGTTCGGCTGGGCTGGGGCTGGGCTGGGGCTGGGGCTAGGGTTCGGTTGGGGTTGGGGCTGGGCTGGGGCTGGGGCTAGGGTTCGGTTGGGGTGGGGCTGGGGCTAGGGCTAGGGCTTGGGCTTCATCACCTGATATAGCGAAATACAAAGCGTACTTCAATACACCCGACCTCATTGAGTTTCCTATTGCAGTTCCCGGTCAAACGGCATATGCATATTTTTATTCGCCATCAAATCCCAATTATCAAGCTACCGAGGACGAAATGCCACCTTTGTTAGTCGAGAGTCATGGTAATAGACTTGTCATTATAGATCATAGTCAATTGTTTTTCTTATCATTTTCTTGATCCAGATGCTAATCAACTTGTTAGTTACTGTTTTCATGACGTATTTGTCTATATTTATTGACAATGGCCTTTCTTTTGGATGAACATGTTTTTTTGATGCATGTTTCAGTAATGTGAATTCATATGCTGCGTATAACGCTTTATAATATCAGTATCCTACATTTGTAGTTTTAATTGTTGATTGTTATAGATGAATGCCATTGCAATAATAGTTTTTGGTTGATATATTAATTTTTCAAATATTTGCATGTATGTATTCATGCCTGCCTGCATATATGTATATATGAGGATAATGGGTATATTATTAGGTTGCCGTAGGAGAAAATTTTCCTTCATATGGCTGTCAAAAGTCAATCCTTAATCTCTTTGTGGATGATCAGTTCTATCAATCTTGATCTCAATGGTTTAAAATCATGTTACACATACAACAAGAATACACAACAAACTCATCATTAGAGAGTGATTCAAGATGTTCAAGTTAAAACAAATATATGATACTCGATAATAATATGAAACTTTCATATTCTCATCGATACTCATATATGAAACTAAAAGCGCCACTTAGCCCCCGTCTATCGGTTAACATATGTTCGATGGTCGTCGTGACATAGAACTATACTAAGGTTGTTAAATATCGGACGGTATAGCTCGATACTAACAACCGTCGTATAGTCTATGTGACGAGAAAATTCAATCGTATGATAACCGATAGATTTGTTCCATGTAGACAAGTTAGGAATGTATAAAGCAAACACCTTCATTCACTTATGTTTTCATCCGTTTCGAGATATTTCGTCGGTACCTTTCCGCTGGTTCTCTGTGTACAAAGATAGATTAGATGTTCATTTCAACGTTATTTCACAGCTTTGAAATGATTATATATTCTATTACAGTGTACTCGGAGAATAGCGGGGAGGTGTTGCCGAAATTTACTCGAAACGGTTGAAAGCACAAGCGAATGGGTGTTCACTCTATACATTCTTAATGGGATAGAAGCCTTACCCCCGACAACCGGAACACACACATACAACAAGAATACACAACAAACGCATAATTAGAGAGTGATTTAAGATGTTCAAGTTAAACCAATATATGATACTCGATGATAATATGAAACCTTCATATTTTCATCGATACTCATATATGAAACTAAAAGCGCCACTTAGTCCCCGTCTATCGGTTAACATACATTCGATGTGCGTCGTGACATAGAACTATACGAAGGCTGTTAAATATCGGACGGTATAGCTCGTTACTAACAACCGTCATATATTCTATGTGACGAGAAGATTCAATCGTATGATAACCGATAGATTTGTCCCGTGTGGACAAGTTAGGAATGTATAAAGCAAACACCTTCATTCACTTGTGTTTTCATCCGTTTCGAGATATTTCGTCGGCACCTTTCCGCTGGTTCTCCGTGTACAAAGATAGATTAGATGTTCATTTCAACGTTGTTTCATAGTTTTGAAATGATTATCTATTCTATTACAGTGTACTCGGAGAACAGCGGGGAGGTGCTGCCAAAATTTACTCGAAACGGTTGAAAGCACAAGCGAATGGGTGTTCGCTCTATATATTCTTAATGGGATAGAAGTCTTACCCCCGACAGCCGGAACATACATATACAATAAGAATACACAACAAACACATAATTAGAGAGTGATTCAAGATGTTCAAGTTAAAACCAATATATGATACTCGATGATAATATGAAACCTTCATATTCTCATCGATACTCATATATGAAACTAAAAGCGCCACTTAGTCCCCGTCTATCGGTTAACATACGTTCGATAATTTATTCTTTTCAACGACAAACGCACACACAAAACATATACACGGATTTTCTCCTTTGTCAGTAACTATCCCGTTCTTAGATTTCTCAATATAGTCACCATAACCTACAATTTATATGTTATACAGTCTAACATGGCCCATGAGTACGTCAGAGTTAAGGACTGGATGTATGTGGATTGGCAACAACGTATGCAACCTAAGTTTGTCGCAGGAGTTGCTGCTTTTATTGAATTTGCACGTGTACATAATAAGATCATAATAGAGAAGATTCTCTGCCCGTGCGATAGATATGGCAATAAGTACTGGCAGAAGGTAGAATTGGCAGAGCTTCATATTGTAAAATATGGGTTTACTAGACTTTATACAACTTGGAAATATCACGGGGAAAGAGAAGAACGCAGTAATGCGGCAGAAGAAGAAGGAGAACACGATAATGCGGCAGGAGAAGAAGGAGAATTCGGTAATGCGGCAGAAGGAGAAGACGGTAATTTATTTCCATCAGAAGAAATAGAGGATATGGTAGAGGCTGCCCTAGGTGAATCTATTCGTACCGAAGATGACATTCCTTCCGGTCAAAGACCGCGTGCGGATAAATATGAAAATTTCATGAATGATGCAAGAAAAGCAATTTATGAGAATGCGAAGTATTCCACCCTCTCATGGTTCGTCCAACTTTTCCAGATTAAGTGCCTAAATGGATGGAGCAACAATTCATTCACAATGCTTCTTTCGTTCTTGAAAGATTCTATACCCCCGGGAAATAACGTGCCCGACAGCTGGTACGGAGCCCAGAAGATGATGTATGATTTGGGTCTAAAGTGCGAGAAGATTCAAGCATGTCCTAAAAATTGCATGTTGTACCGGAAAGAGAATTCAGATTTGAAAGAGTGTCCAACATGCGGAGAGACCAGGTATAAGCCAAAAGATTCTGATAAGAAGCCTGATATACCGTCAAGATAACACGATACTTTCCCATAACACAGAGGCTACAGAGTTATTCAGGTGCAAGAAAACAGCCGAGGCAATGATTTGGCATCATTGTGCTCCTCCAAGTGAAGATGGAAAAATGAGTCATCCAAGAGATTCATCGGCATGGAAGGATTTCGATAAGAGGCACGCAATATTCAGGAGCGATCCTCGCAATATCCGGCTCGGACTGGCTAGTGATGGCTTCTGCCCATTCAATTATATGGCTGGAAGTCACAGCACATGGCCCGTTGTAATGATAATTTATAATCTGTCGCCTTGGTTGGCTATGGACCAATCATATTTTATGATGCCTCTTCTTATCGACGGACCAAACTCACCGGGAACCAATATCGACATCTATCTCCGACCTCTGATCGAGGAGTTGAAATCTTTGTTCATTGATGGTGTAGAGACATACGATGCAAACACAAATACAACCTTCATACTGCGTGCGGTTTTAATGTGGACAATTAATGACTTTCCTGCGTATAGAATGCTATCAGGTTGGTCCGTACATGGTCACAAAGCATGTCCTCATTGCCATCAACACACAACATCGAAATTCTTGAATTTTAGCAGGAAGGTTTGTTATTGCGGCCATCGACGTTTCCTGCTTCCAGACCACCCCTATAGGTTAGACACAGTTCACTTTGATGGTCATCAGGAGCTTCTTGGACCTCCATCCCCATTATCCGGAGAGGACGTGACTGCTCAATGGGATGGTTACAATAATGTGACCTTCGGGATGGATCCGACGAAACATGTCAAATCACCATTTTGGAACAAGTTAAGCATTTTCTTCGAGCTTTCGTACCGGTCAACAAATTTAGTGCGTCATTGTCTGGACGTCATGCATATAGAGAAGGGAGTATCAGAGCACATACTCAACTTGCTTTTTTTGTAAAGATGGGAAATCGAAAGACAACCTGAATGCTCGGATGGATCTACAGGAGTGGGGAATAAGAAGTGAATTGCACCCTAGACCGGTAGCGGGTAAACCAGGCAAGTTTGTACTTCCTAATGCCGCTTATCATATGTCACAACCGGAGAAGAAAAGATTCCTGTAGGTGTTGCATGATTTGAAAGTTCCCACAGGTTTCTCAGGATCATTCAGCAAGAAAATAAAAATTGTGAAAGGTAAGATCGATGGGATGAAAAGTCATGATCACCATGTTATCGTGGAGCACCTTCTTCCATTAGCCCTCAGGACTTCTCTCCCCGAATCGGTTGGTCTAGTAATCAACGACTTATGTTGTTTTTTCAGAGAGTTGTGTGCTAAAACACTGGAGGTTGTGACGCTGGATAAACTAGAAAATTCTATTGCGTTGATACTTTGCAAGTTTGAGCGTATTTTCATACCGTCATTCTTCGATATCATAATACACTTGACGGTTCATCTTACAACTGAGGCTAAATTAGCCGGACCGGTACAATATCGATGGATGTATCCCGTCGAGAGGTACGTGTAATTTTTCGTTTCGCGCAATTTTTAAAATTATTGTTGTCCTGTATGCCCGTATTTATTTATTCAACATATTTTCATTAGGTACCTCTACACTCTTAAGAAGTATATACGCAATAAAAATCGACCAGAGAGTTCTATCATGCAAAGTTATCTTTTTGATGAAGTAACCACATTTTGTTCCCGCTATCTGGACGAGAACATTGAGACGAGACTTAACCGGCCTCGAAGAATTCAAGACGGGCCATATGGTAAAGCCGATTATAAGAGGGTAGACACTATATTTATCAACAAAATATACCGGTTTATCTTGCTTAATTGCGCATATCTTGAACAAATTAGAGAGTAAGTTTTTTTTGGATTAATTGTTATATTTGTATTTGTATGTGTATGAAATGATATAATATTAATGTCACCATTATTTGTCGAAAACAGAATTCATTTTAACGAGATACGTGAGGGGCATCTGATTGATAGGATAGTAGCGTGTTCAAGTTCTAGTTTAAATACCGCAATCAAGACGGTTTCACACGTAGCTAGCCGGTTGAGTACGGGTCGTCCGCAAGGAGATGGGAATCTTTTTCTATGTGTTTTTCGACGAGTTAAGTCCGGTTGTTCAGATTTTGTTTGTAGTTATCTAAGTGTTGAGTTGATATTTAAAGAGAGCTTGTTAGGGTTAGGATTAGGTTAGTTTGAGTTAGGAGTCTCCACATCTTTCGTTGCCCCACTTAATATCGGTGTTACGGTAATCGGCAACAACGGGGATTAGCACGACTAGGAAGGAACTTGCGAGTATAAGCTAGGCTTTCCAACGCATAGTCCTTCCTTTTGGTGCTTGTCCGTCCGTTCTTGGCTCTTATCCATAACCTCCGGTTAATTCAACCACAACCGGTCTCACTACGGAATCACCGCTATCATGTAGGATAGGGTGCCGTAAGGAGCGGGTTGTGGTTGGGTTAACGGGAGTTGATTTAAGTTGTTGGGCAAGGAAAGAGTGAGAGAGATTTCCTTCTCTCAAACTTCCCTTATCCTACCCTAACAAGTATAGAACTACTCACACTTTATAATACGGAAAAAATAAAACAACACAAAAGAGGAAGATAGAAAGAAAGAGATTAGAAGAATACGACTAACTGTTTGCGACCTCACCTTGGCGAGGATCAAGCGTAAGTATCATTGTCGTATGCAAGGATAAAGAAAAAGAGAGAAGAAACAAATAACAAGGAAATAACAACAACTACTTAACAATTAAAATTACAACAATTATAACAAGTAAAGAAAGAGACAAGCATGATAATAAAAATGGTCTTCTTTATTCATCACTCTTCACTCAAAAGCTCACTTACAAGTTTAATGGAGAAGAGGTGAGAAGAGGAAGAAGAACATGTACTAAAACCTAGCAAAGAAAAATACAAGATTATGGACCCTCTCCTTCACAGAATTCTGGGGTATTTATAGGCTGGAAAATGAGAAACTAGGGCAACAATACGGGCCCATATGAAATTACCAACCTACCCCCCCAAAGCCCTGCACACTTGGCGCCAGAACGGCCGCGGAAGCGCGGCCAATACCCCCCTTTGGCCGCTCTTCCGCGGCCGTTTAGATGAATTGTTCCTCTGTATTTTTGGTGGTCCCCTGGTCTTCAGTGTACCTAATTTTGGTATATGTATTTTCTCAATTTGGCACCACGATTTTTCCAGAATTTCTGTTGAAGGAAAGGTGGACTTTTTGTTAAGATTTTGTCATGATTGTCTCGAGCTCCGCGTAGATCTCTTGGATCTTGTGCCACCATTGAGCCTTGTGCCTGAAAACGACATTGATTTGACATTTTGTCTTCCTAAACCGGTATCTGGCAGCATACGGATGAAGAGCGGAGACCGTGTTTTATCTGTGGTTGGCAGGAACCGGATTTTTGTCGTGTTTTCCATGAATTTCTCCGTTTGAGAACCGGGAACCTGTATCCTGCAATTGACTAGCAAACACGGCTCAAGAGTATCTACCGACATGCAATGTGATAAAAATTGGGCGGTATAAAAATGCAAAAATCTGATATGAACAAATACCCCCAAACTTATCATTTGCTCGTCCCGAGCAAAGTCCATTTATTCACAAAAATTTCCTAACCTCACTTTCGCAGGGAACGCGATTGCACTGAGCATGTGCAACAAGCCGTTAAACCTCTAGGTGTCCCTAGTAGGAGGAGTGTTGTCTCCTGAGGGTTTTCAGCGGATACTACCCACAAAATCCGGTCAAGTTGGTTTGTAAAAATGACTAAGTTTCAAACCCTAAAGTTTTGTTTTAGAAAATAACAATTCTATAATCCTTAGTCTAGACTATCGAACTTTTATTTTTCACACCTCACATCTTATTTAACTACAGATTTTATATGTCTTTACGTGCAGTGCGGATAGTGTCGTTAAGTTCCAGAAGGATCGATTAGAGTCATCATGTCGCACAATAAAGCCCAGATAACAATTTTAAAAGGATCACATAAGTTTTATAATGAGTTAAGCATTTTTCAAGTTTCGTTTTGCAGTAAGGTTTCAACTTTAGAATTTCTATCTTCCTTAACAGGAAATTAAGTCGTATTTTTCACTCCACCTTTTTCTTGTTTTCATTTCATACACACCACTGTGAACGTGCAATAGTCTTTATCAAAGAGTAAAACCTTCATATCTCCGTTAAAATTTTTTTTTTAAAAGCCTGTCTTTTATCAAGATTATTCTCACACAAAGAACCGTTAGGAATTTTAACTCGGAGAGAACACTTGCTTGACTTTGTTTTAAACTGGACTTTCTAGGCTTCTTAGCGAGCTTTGGGCCAATGCACCCAAACCAGTTGGTTTTAGGGCATTAGGTGTAGAAACACCCCAGCGGACTTAATTACTCAAGTTACCTAGGTCCAAAAACAAAAGACAGTTTGGCGTGAAAATCAGATGATTTAATACGAACGGAGATATAACCGGCAGTTCAAATATTTTTTTGGATAAAAGACGTGTCTAGTGGGTTTGGTGTGTAATCATTCCAATCAAGTTTTAGATGGGTTATTTTTCAGACTTAGCTCCTATTATGGCATCAATAACATTCCTTCATATTCGCTTTACTTCATAAACTATTCTTGTCATTACTTATTTCAGAACAAACCTATTTGATTCTCAGAAAATCATTTATCTGTTTAAAAGTTTGAACATGAAAGACTTGTCATCTAATTCCCAAAACTCACGACACGTGTAGTGTGATGTAAAGATGTATATCAGCTATAGTTAACTTCAAAGGAGAGTTATCTTTCAGGTTTTCAAAATCCAAACATAAGATCTAGTTATTCCTATTTTATCAAACAAAAACCGTCGAATGTTGAATCAGAGTTCTTCCACAAGCTAACTTGACAAAAAAGTTTTTATATTTTTGGAAAATTTTCAAATTTTTATGGATTTTATGGATTTTAATAAGCAGATGCAAAATATACATATGAATGCGAAGGTAAGAAATGCGTACCGAGCGTACCCCCAAACTTAAACTGGACAGTGTCCTCACTGTCATTGCATGAAGAGAGTAGTTTGAAGGCTCAAAATTGTTGGTTAGCGATACACAATTTTTATTTGTTTTTGTTTTAAAAGAAAAGAAAAAGAATATACACAAATATAAACAAAATGGTTTGTACATACCCCCAAACTTATTTGGAACAGTGTCCACTGTTCGTGGCTGGATAACCGAAGTTTGGAGGTAGGCAGAGGAAGATCAAGCAAGGTAAACCGGCTCCTGTAAGAACAGGAGCTCCTCTGTTGGTTCGGCGCTAAGGTACGGTTTGCATCGGTGTCCGTTCACTTTGAAGAGTGAACCGTCCTTTGGATTTTCCAAATCCACAGCGCCCTGCGGATACACAGTCCGCACAAAATACGGCCCTTTCCAGCGAGATCGGAGCTTTCCAGGATGGAAGTGAAGTCGGGTGTCGTAAAGAAGTACCTGCTGACCAGGTACGAAGGTTTTGCGCACAAGGTGTTTATCATGAAACACCTTCGTTCGATTCTTAACGACAACCGCGTTGTCGTAAGCCTCATCCCTAAGCTCGCTCAGTTCGTTCAGCTGCAGCTTCCGATGGCTGCCCGCGTCCTCCAGAGACAGATTCAGCTCCTTTATTGCCCAAAACGCGCGATGCTCGATTTCGACAGGAAGGTGGCAGGCTTTTCCGTACACAAGCCGATAGGGAGACATGCCAAGGTCGGTCTTATAAGCGGTTCTAAATGCCCAAAGGGCATCAGTGAGTTTCAAAGACCAATCCTTACGGTTCTTGGAGACCGTTTTCTCCAGTATCTGCTTGATTTGCCGATTTGAAACTTCGGCCTGCCCGCAGGTTTGGGGGTGGTAGGGCGTAGAAAGCTTATGATTAATGGAGTATTTCCGCATCAAGGCCTCGAAAGTCCTATTGCAGAAATGACTTCCATTGTCGCTAATGATCGCTCGGGGGTGCCCAAACCGTGAGAAAATGTTTTCTTTAAGGAACCTAACGACAACCTTGTTGTCGTTAGTCCGGCTGGGCACAGCCTCGACCCATTTAGAGACGTAATCAACAGCTAGAAGAATGTACAAGTTCCCAAAAGAGTTGGGAAACGGCCCCATGAAGTCTATCCCCCAAACATCGAAAATCTCCACAACCAAGATCGGTTGGAGCGGCATCTCGTTCCTCCGGGATATCCGGCCCATGTGTTGGCACCGGGAGCAAGTCTTGCAATAATCGTGAGCGTCTTTGAAAAGTTGTGGCCAGTAGAAACCACATTGCAAGATCTTCTCAGCTGTCTTCCTGGGCCCAAAATGCCCGCCACATGCTTGGTCATGGCAAAATGACAGCACACTCTTGAATTCCTCATCAGGGACACACCGACGAATAATCTGGTCGGGACAGTACTTGAACAAGTAGGGTTCGTCCCAGTAAAAGTGTTTTACTTGGGATAAGAAGCGAAGTCTGTCCTGACGTGACCATTCGGTCGGTAGCAATCCCGTGGCCAAATAGTTCACAATATCTGCGAACCAGGGTTCGCAAGATACTGTCAAGAGTTGTTCATCCGGGAAAACGTCATTGATCGGTATTGGAAGCGAAGGCGAAGAAGGAAGTCGTGAGAGATGGTCGGCAACCACGTTTTCACATCCTCGTTTGTCCTTAATGACAAGGTCAAACTCTTGAAGCAAGAGGATCCAACGTATTAACCGAGATTTGGCATCTTTCTTCGCAAAAAGATGGCGCAGAGCTGAATGGTCCGTGTAGACAATGACTGGAGAGCCGATGAGGTAGGGCCTGAACTTTTCTAAAGCAAATACAACAGCTAAGAATTCCTTCTCAGTTGTTGTATAGTTAAGTTGGGCGTCGTTCAGGGTCCGGCTCGCGTAATAGATCACGTGCGGCATCTTGTTGATGTGCTGTCCAAGGACAGCACCGATGGCAAAGTCGGATGCATCGCACATAATCTCGAATGGGTGCGTCCAGTCAGGGGAAGAGAGAACGGGAGCAGAAGTGAGTGAGTGTTTCAATGATTCAAAAGCAGCCGCATAGCCCGAGTTGAAATCGAAAGGCGTGTCCTTGGCCAGCAAAAGCGTCAAGGGTCTAGCAATCTTGCTAAAGTCCTTGATAAACCGTCTATAAAAACCGGCATGGCCAAGGAAGGCTCGGATATCTCTGACGCATCGGGGAGGAGGCAGATTGGAAATGACCTCAATCTTTGCTTTGTCAACCTCTATGCCATTTTGCGAGATGATATGTCCTAAGACAATACCTTCGCGCACCATGAAGTGGCATTTCTCCCAGTTCAAAGTGAGATTCTTGTCCTTACATCTGGTAAGGACAGCGTCGAGATGCAGCAGACACTCGTCAAAAGAATCGCCAAAGATGGAGAAGTCGTCCATGAAGATCTCCAGAAATTTCTCCACCATGTCTGAGAAAATTCCCATCATACACCGCTGGAAGGTAGCGGGCGCATTGCATAACCCAAAGGGCATGCGTCGATATGCAAACGTGCCGAAAGGACAAGTGAAAGTGGTCTTGTCCTGGTCTTTTTCGGCGATGGGAATTTGATTATAGCCAGAGTAGCCATCAAGAAAACAATAGTACTCATGTCCGGCCAATCGTTCAAGCATCTGGTCAATGAAGGGTAGCGGAAAGTGGTCTTTCCGCGTTGCGGCGTTGAGTTTTCTGTAATCAATGCAAACTCGCCACCCGGTTTGGGTGCGAGTAGGGATTAACTCATTCGCCTCGTTGGTTATGACCGTGATGCCCGACTTCTTGGGGACAACGTGAATGGGGCTAACCCACTGGCTATCAGAGATAGGGTAAATGATACCACTATCTAGACATTTGACGATCTCCTTCTTCACAGCCTCCTTCATGACTGGATTAAGACGTCTTTGTGGATCCCAGGCTGGTTTGGCATCATCCATCAGATGAATGTGATGCTCAACGATGAGGGGACTAATCCCCTTGATGTCCGCCATGGACCAGCCAAAAGCTTGCATGTTGCCGTGCAAGACCGTGAGAAGGGCTTTCTCTTGCTCGGGAGCTAGAGAAGCCGAGATGATGACAGGGAGGGTCTCGTTCTCACCTAAGTAAGCATACTTAAGGTGAGACGGCAACGGCTTGAGTTCGAGCGTTGGAGGTGAAATGATGGAAGGCAAGACTGGTGCAAAGGTCTCGAACTCAAAGGACTCCAGCAAAGGTTCCAAACGAGTGTAGGCAACCGAGTCGGATGGTTCAGGTAACTCATCCGAAAAGTCGAAAGATTCAAACTCGGGTTGTGCTCGGCTAAGATCGTTCGTGAACGTGAAACACTCGTAGTCGTTATCGGGCGCAGAAACAGCAGCAGGTTCGAAGAGACACGCACTAGTGGCGTCAAGATTATCGTATTCAAACAAAAACTCCTCGAATTCACACTCTTCGGGGGTGATCTCCTGGATCGAGCAAACATCCAGTATATGAGCATTAGGTTCGGCGGGCTGATTCCCCAACCTAAAAATGTTGAGTTCAATTGTCATATTTCCAAAAGAGAGGTTCATTGAACCATTGCGACAATTGATCACAGCATTTGAGGTTGCGAGAAATGGGCGACCGAGTATCACCGGAATTTGATTCCGGGGGTTAGCTACAGGCTGTGTATCTAAGACAATGAAGTCGACGGGGAATATGAAGTCCCCGACTTTGATTAACACATCCTCTAGCTCACCCCTAGGATGGGTGATCGATCGGTCGGCCATCTGGAGAGTGCAGTGTGTGGGTTTCAGCTCTCCGACGCCTAATTGCTCGTATACTGAATACGGAAGCAAGTTAACACTGGCACCAAGATCTAATAGTGCGCGGTTGATGTTCTTATCCCCAATAGTAATTGAAATCGTAGGACAGCCAGGGTCCTTCCGTTTTTGTGGTAAAGATTGGGTAAGGGCATCACTCACAGCACTAGCCAAGAAAACTTTCTTGGGTACCTGAGACTTCCTCTTTTTCGTGCACAAGTCCTTTAAGATTTTCGCGTAAGAAGGGACTTGTTGGACAGCATCCAAAAGAGGAATGTTAATGTTAACTTGCTTGAATAACTCCAAAATCTTCTCCATTTGTGGATTTTGTTTGTTAGACCTCAACCGGTTTGGAAATGGAACATTTTGAAAATTGGTTGAGTCTAATGCTGGAGGAGGAGATTTTGGAGTTGGAACGGATCCTAGAATAGGTGTTTTCGTGGAGTGAGAAGCGGGTCCGTTTAGAGAAGAAGAGGAAGGAGAGCCTTGTGAAGAACGGAGAATAGGCTCGGAAGACGAAGAAGAAGAAGCAGGAGAAGAAGAAGAAGAAGAAGCGGCCGGGGTGTCATCGTTGATTTGCTTGCCAATGTTGTTTTGCAGCACCCTCCCTGATCTCAGTGTGGTCACGGCACTCACATTATGGTTTTGTTGTTCAAGAGCAACATGTGCATTATGTGGGTGGCCGGGATTTGGAAGTGGCTGGGACGGGAGCTTCCCCTTCTCTCGCTCGCTCAAGGCCGCGTTCAGCTGTGCAATCTGGGCCTCGATGGTCTTGATGCTCTGCCCGTGTGCGGCGGTGTGTTGCACTAAAGATTGGATCGAAGACTGGATGTTGGCGGTGGATTGAGTCGATTGTTTAACAAACTCATCCAGACTTCGCTCGAGCGAGGAAACCTTATCGTTGTTCGACGGAACAAAGTTGTTTGGTGGAAAGGAACTGTTCGGTGCAAAGTTGTTCGTCTGGTTTTGGTAAGGCTGGGGTTGGAAGGGCTGCTGATACTGAGTTTGTTGTTGCGCTTGTTGTTGCGGTGGAGGGGCCCTTTGGAAATTGTTGCCCTGGAATTGATTCTGATTCTGATTCCAGGCGAAATTGGGGTGGTTCCTCCAACCGGGATTGAAGGTGGAAGAGTATGGATCATTCCTCGGTCTTTGCTGGAATGCATTAACCTGATCCTGTCCTTGCGAGGGTGGATTGTAAGGACACTCTTCAGTCAAGTGGGACGGATCGGAACAACAAGCGCAGATGGTACGAAGGGGGAGAACAGGGGCAGGAGTAGGAGAAGAAAATTTGCTCTCTATTGCTTCAAGCTTTTTTGTTATTGCAACCATTTCAGCTCTCATCGCAATAGAGACATCAAGCTGGTGAATTCCTACCCTAGACTGACCGGTAGAAGTGGAGGTAGAAGAAGAAGAAGAAGTCGGTCTGGTGCTCTCCCACTGTAGCGTTTGCTCCGCAAGATCGTCAAAGAACTGCCACGCTTCCTCGTCAGATTTGGATAGGAAGTGGCCCTGACAGATGGTTTCCAGCAACTGCTTCGTTGCTGGGTTCAGTCCCTCGTATAAGGTTTGGCAGAGTTGCCATTTCTCTATACCGTGGTGAGGACACTGAACAAGAAGGTCTTTGTATCGGTCAAAGCACTTCCAAAAGGGTTCAGAAGGAAGCTGGGAGAATTGGTTGATCTCATTTCGAATTCTTGCGGTCTTATGATTTGGGTAGAATTTTTTCAGAAACGCTTTAACAAACTCGTCCCAGCTGGTGATTGAGTGGGAAGCGGTGCTATACAGCCATTTTTCTGCGAGATCGCATAAAGTGAACGGAATGACCCGTAGACGTATAGCATCGTCCGACAGCTGGGTTGTTTTCATCATGGCACAGACGTTTTGAAATTTGTTAATGAAGATATAGGCATCTTCAGATTCAAGCCCATGAAAACGTGGAAGCATGTTGATGAAATGGGGCTTAATTTCAAAGTTGTCCCCATTGGCCGGAGGAAGAGAAAGGCAGGTTGGAAGTGCAGAACGGGTAGGGTAGAAACGATCCTGGAGCGCAATTCGCTGCGGCGCTACAACAGGCGGAGGTGGTGGGAGATTGGTCTCCATAGGAGGTGGAGCCAATCCAGGGGTGGTCAACGAGATGTTCGGATTAAATCCCGACATCGCGGAAGAAGAGGTTGGTGAAGGTGAAGGTGAAGGTGAAGGTGAAGATGTATGAACAGAATTCCGGTCAACGTCGGAGTTGGCCGGCAAAGGAAGGGGTGAAAGAGGAGTGGACGGAGTATCGACTTCGGAGTCGATCGCGTAGTCGGTCGCGACTAACGTAACGCGGACTAGACGGGCGCTAGTGTCCCGAGTCCAAGCGGACATACACTAAACGAGTTTAGTATAGTCAAAGCGGAGAAGGTGAGGGTAAGAAAACGTCAATGAAGAAAGGCGATGGGTGTTGGGTAAAAATGGATTTGGCGTCAAAAGGGCAAGTTTTTATAAAAGTTTTTGATTTTTTCTTTTTTATTTTGTTTTTAGAAAGAGATTTACAGAAGTAGGTACGGAAATACGGCTTAAGCAATCACAAACAAGATATGCACAATCACACCTAGATCTAGGGTAACCTAGGTCTACTAGACCTGCTCCTGAACTTGATTGTCGAAGTTAAACAGTGTCGAGAAACAGGCTTAAAAATACACTGATCACGAGGCCAGGTAAGTGCAGAGATAAGGGGAGGTTGTCCAACGCTTTCGCGAAGTTCCTTAATTAAATAACCCTTTCTCTTTCGGCGGTTGCGCCTTTAACACTTTCCTAGACACCCCGTAAACAATATACGGTTAAGCAAGGTTCTAAACAAGGTTTATCTTCTCCTAATGAGCGCGAAGTCCTTAGGGCTGAAGTCTAGTATTTTTTAATTACAATGGACAATGCATATGCTTTAGTGATTTTTGGGGTCCTGGGAAGGGTGATGAAATCCCCACCCAATCTGGATTGGTTTCAACCCCTTAAGTCCGTATTAAAGAATGCAAAACAGTAACAATATCAACAGCAAACAATTTTTATTTGCGGCGCAAAGAATCCTGCACAAGAACAGTTTATTGGAAGGGGGAGAAGAATTTGCGCAAAGAAGGCTGCAGAAAACACAATTCAGTGGAGCTTAGAGGAGTGGAGAGAGGCAGAGGAGCTTACAGAGAGAATTTGGGACCCTTAAGCCACTAAATGGCCGCGGAAGGGCGGCCAAACAGGTACTAAGGCCGCGGTTCCGCGGCTAGATGGTGGGCTTGGGCTTTGGAATTTTGTGGAGATGCTGTTCTTTGTCCCCTCTGGTTGTCTGGATGTTTGGAATTTTTACTTGCTCACTGTTTTTGCTCCAGATTTGTACAGTAGACCGGATGCTTCGTTTTTGTCCGTCGCGGTGTAGCCGCGAAATGTGGGTCTATCTTCCCACGTCTTTGGCACTGTACTTGAACTCCGTATTTCCAACGTCTTTGGCGTCGATCTTGAGCTTCGTATTTCCTGCACGCTTGCACAAAAACTAATCAAGAATAACAAGATGGTTTCTACAAAGTATAGTTTTTTTTTTTGGTTTTTTGGTTGTTTTTATATTCACAAATTAACCCGAAATTTCACTTAGAAATAGACTACCGTCTCCCCGGCAACGGCGCCATTTGATTGATAGGATAGTAGCGTGTTCAAGTTCTAGTTTAAATACCGCAATCAAGACGGTTTCGCACGTAGCTAGCCGGTTGAGTACGGGTCGTCCGCAGGGAGATGGGAATCTTTTTCTATGTGTTTTTCGACGAGTTAAGTCCGGTTGTTCAGATTTTGTTTGTAGTTATCTAAGTGTTGAGTTGATATTTAAAGAGAGCTTGTTAGGGTTAGGATTAGGTTAGTTTGAGTTAGGAGTCTCCACATCTTTCGTTGCCCCACTTAATATCGGTGTTACGGTAATCGGCAACAACGGGGATTAGCACGACTAGGAAGGAACTTGCGAGTATAAGCTAGGCTTTCCAACGCATAGTCCTTCCTTTTGGTGCTTGTCCGTCCGTTCTTGGCTCTTATCCATAACCTCCGGTTAATTCAACCACAACCGGTCTCACTACGGAATCACCGCTATCATGTAGGATAGGGTGCCGTAAGGAGCGGGTTGTGGTTGGGTTAACGGGAGTTGATTTAAGTTGTTGGGCAAGGAAAGAGTGAGAGAGATTTCCTTCTCTCAAACTTCCCTTATCCTACCCTAACAAGTATAGAACTACTCACACTTTATAATACGGAAAAAATAAAACAACACAAAAGAGGAAGATAGAAAGAAAGAGATTAGAAGAATACGACTAACTGTTTGCGACCTCACCTTGGCGAGGATCAAGCGTAAGTATCATTGTCGTATGCAAGGATAAAGAAAAAGAGAGAAGAAACAAATAACAAGGAAATAACAACAACTACTTAACAATTAAAATTACAACAATTATAACAAGTAAAGAAAGAGACAAGCATGATAATAAAAATGGTCTTCTTTATTCATCACTCTTCACTCAAAAGCTCACTTACAAGTTTAATGGAGAAGAGGTGAGAAGAGGAAGAAGAACATGTACTAAAACCTAGCAAAGAAAAATACAAGATTATGGACCCTCTCCTTCACAGAATTCTGGGGTATTTATAGGCTGGAAAATGAGAAACTAGGGCAACAATACGGGCCCATATGAAATTACCAACCTACCCCCCCAAAGCCCTGCACACTTGGCGCCAGAACGGCCGCGGAAGCGCGGCCAATACCCCCCTTTGGCCGCTCTTCCGCGGCCGTTTAGATGAATTGTTCCTCTGTATTTTTGGTGGTCCCCTGGTCTTCAGTGTACCTAATTTTGGTATATGTATTTTCTCAATTTGGCACCACGATTTTTCCAGAATTTCTGTTGAAGGAAAGGTGGACTTTTTGTTAAGATTTTGTCATGATTGTCTCGAGCTCCGCGTAGATCTCTTGGATCTTGTGCCACCATTGAGCCTTGTGCCTGAAAACGACATTGATTTGACATTTTGTCTTCCTAAACCGGTATCTGGCAGCATACGGATGAAGAGCGGAGACCGTGTTTTATCTGTGGTTGGCAGGAACCGGATTTTTGTCGTGTTTTCCATGAATTTCTCCGTTTGAGAACCGGGAACCTGTATCCTGCAATTGACTAGCAAACACGGCTCAAGAGTATCTACCGACATGCAATGTGATAAAAATTGGGCGGTATAAAAATGCAAAAATCTGATATGAACAGCATCCTAATTGGAACGAAGAACGGTTGGAAAAGTATCATCAGGATAATTTTTGTGATTGGGTCACAGATCATGTAAGTTATTCGAATAACATTTTATTGCTATCAGTTTTAATCTAAACTTATATCGTTATGTATTTATCGTAAAATTTATTTTGTTAGATCCACGATCCGAACTTGTCTGCATCATTTGAGAGTGATTCAAGATGTTTAGCTCAATTTCCTAGTATGGAGGTTGCATATTACAAAGGATTCGGTGTTCTTGGATACAAATTCGAAGTTAAGGACATAGAAATATCTAGAACCACTCAGAATAGTGGGATTGCGACTGTAGAATCAGACGGTGTGATTTATTATGGGTACTTAAATTGTATACTCGGCATCCACTATCCCGGACGATCAGAACCCTTTTATATATTCCAGTATACTTGGTACGATACGCGAACCAATACGGATAAGTGGAGAAGCAATCTTGGGATTTGGAAAGATGAATATGGATTGACCAGTGTGAACACACTTCGATTTTACGGTCAGAAAGATCCTTTTATTTTTCCGAACCAAGCGTTCCAAGTATACTACTCACAGTGTTTGAAGCATCCGAGATGGAGTGTTGTATGCCAATAGAAACCCATGGATGTCTACGATGTCCCAGAATTTGAGGACAGCGATGAGGATGAAGAAGAGAGAAGGCTTAGAGTGCTCCGACCGTCTGTTTCGAAGGACGGGTTGTCTTCGGCCGATCATGAAGTTACGTGGGTTAGAAATGACATCGACGATGAAATCCAAGTAGATATGTATAATGCGCCCACGAAACGAAAAAGATTATCAGTAATGTTATATTATTACTTCACATTTTATGATCTATACATATATAGTCAATACTTTTAATGATTGTCTAATGCGTCCACGAACCGTTTATCTAGCTTTAATGACGATGACGGGAGCAGCGAGGGGCGGCAGGAGCTCCAGCCGCGGCACAGGCAGAGGCAGAGGTGGTTGCAGAGCGGTTCTGCGGCCCGGAGAGCTGCGTAGGGAGCTTCAGAGGGCCGGTCTTGCACCCAGATCAGAAACCCCTTCGGATGCCTCCTTCCGTGTGGACTTTGCCACACCTCCAGGTATATTGCACGCATATCCATTTTGAATGTAATATTATAGATATTCATGCATGTTCATGTCAAAATTACTTATATTGTCAATGTTTGATTGTCTAGTTGTTGGTGATACGTACACATCAGGGACAGAGGCCACTCCCGCTCCTCCAGGTATGTTCATATATCATATAGTGCCATGTATATTGATTTAGAAAGCTATATCATAAATATACACACATTCCTTTTACTCTTACTTAGATAGTAATTTTTATTATTGTCTAGCTGTAGGTAGTGACACCACCGCACCTGCGGGTATGTTTATATATCCTATAGTGCATGCATATTGATTTAAAATGTTATATTATTGATCTACACATTCTTTTTGCAATTACTTATATAATCTATTTTTAATTGTCTAATTATAGGTGGTGCGTCCACATCTGTCGCAGGGGCCACTCCTGCCACTTCCGTACCCTCCGTATTGTCTGTAAGTTAGTATGAATAAATATAAAATATTTATTCATTTTACATATCCTCTATAGAATAAATATGAACTTCATGGAAATTTAGCATCAATGATTATTTTCTAGTTGGAGGGGATGCATCCGCATCCGGGACACCGGCCATTCCTCACCGGAGGAACTATCGTCCCGCTCGTGCTGCTGCCCGGGCCCAGGCTCGTGCTTTAGTCACCGGAAGTATCTATCACACTTCAATTTTCGTTTAACCTTGATTTCTTAATACAACTTTGTCTTAATATTGATTGTTTTAATATTTCTTGCAGATGCAGGGCCTCCCCATCCCCAGAGGGGGACTCGAGGCTCGAATCAGTCCCATAGGCTGAGGCCTGACAGAGCTAGGGGGAGGCAGCATTCCCCCTCTTTTTTACCCTTAATTATCGCTATACCGGTCCTCATGCCGAGAGGTTCGGCCGGTATATGGGGGATGAGAGCCGGCTCGTGAAGAACTATCCACTTCACGTTGAGTGGGGCGAGCAGCACCGGCGCTCATTCGCCCTCTTCTTTGATTAGGCTTGGGTATTAATATATATTTTCATTTGATTTATCCAATATATTTATTATTAACACTTGCAATCTAATAACAATGTTTTTTTTGTATTTTCAGTTGGATTACGATTTTCAGCCTGTACCCGACCCTGATCACCCTGGGAGGGTGCTCGACCTTTATGCTCTATACAATGGCCTGATGAAGAACATGCAGACCAAGGTCCGATACAACAGGAATGAGCTGAAGGCCGACTGCTACTCCCTGTGGATGGCGACCTCCGAGGCAGAGAGAGCGGCCCTCCTATCTACTCCGGCCTTTGCGAGAGTCGACGTAGAGACATGGCTTCTATTGTGCGAATATTTCGACTCTCAACGCAAATAGGTATGTATTTTAAATGTAATTCATTGTTTAGTATATAATTTATTTTTTTGTGTTCCTTAATTAGAAAACTAAATATGAATATGTTGTGCAGAAACAGGCCGCTTAAAATACAGAGAATAGGAAGTCGGCGAAGAAGGGTCGCCTCACTTATACAGGTGGCTCGAGGAATATTACTCGAGCCATGGAGTTATCGGTAAATTACAATAGATCGGCATTTGTGATATAATGCAATATTAAGAGTTATTTTCTAATATATCTAATATTAAGAGTTTTTTTCTAATATTACAGACAGCTCAGACCCTAGCGCAAGGTGGTACACCGAGCGTGCTGTCCGCATATCTTGCCGTCCACGGCACCTCGACAGATCCCGCCACGGGCGCGCTTCGATACCCCGACGTCGCTACCCAGGAGTATTGCGTAAGTGTTAATATTTATTCAACCCCTATTTGAAATTTTAGTTTTGGAAGGTTCAAATTTAAATGATATACTTATATTTTACTGGTTAATGTGGGTGTAGGAGCGGGTGGTTGAGCAGGCCGAGGCATCGGGGATTGATTTTACCGGACAGAGCGATCCGAAGCTGCTGACCCCAGTCCTAGACGCCGCACACGGAGGGCACCATGGAAGTTGGGAGAGAGACCGGGGACTGGGCCTTAGCAGGGCCCATATGAGGTTGGACTCCACCCCGGCGGTTACTTCCTCCGTTTCCAGTGAGCGACGTGTCCAGCAGGAACTGGAGAGCTTGAAGGCCACCGTTCAGGAGTTGAAGGAGATGCTGGTATGTATACTACTTAATAGTAAAATATCATGTCATATTATAGATATCAACATATCCAATATTAGTACGTAGCCTGAGCTTATTTGGTTGTAGACTTAGCATTGATTAATCATACATACATATCTAATTAAAATAAACTACGGTTTTCCAAACTAGATATCCAAATGGGGTTTCGAAATAACTTGATAATGATACGAATTCGAATAATACACAGTTCTTACTCGCTTATTACACACGTTAGGTCCAGACGCGACAGGATACATCGGCCGAGCCTCCACATGCATCTTCTCCGGCTGCGGCTCCGCAAGCCACTATATCGGCTGCGGTTCCGCAGACAGCTCCTATAGCTCCACCGCCCGCTCAGACTCCCGCAGCCGCGGCTCCGCAAGTCACTACCTCGACGGCGGCTGCGCATACCACATCGCCAGCTCCACAGCCCGCTCAGACTCCCGCATGCTCCGCATTGCATGATTTATTGACCGAGGAGCAGGCGCGCCAGATTCTGGCGTTTATCAGAGGTGGAGCTGGACCGAGCTAGGGTAGCATTTTGATTCTTATATTTTAAACATGTATTTATTTATATGATACATATTGTACTACATTTTGGACGATATTGATATTGGTGGTGTTTGCGTGTTTATATTTATATCATATTCTGCCTTTTGGTTTCTTTTGTATATTATATGCGTGAGATGTGATTATGAATACTGCGATATATGTTCTGTGCGATGATTAATTTTATATTTGATCGATGTATATATTATTGTGCACAGGGCGAGAAAAAAATAGGCAGCCCTTTTTTTTAAAAAAAAACCTGATAATATATACCTACGGATTAATCCATAAGGCCCAACGTTGCCTCTACAGATTAATCCATAGGGGCAAAATATCAGGATAACTGATATTTTCCCCTATGATCTCAGTATCAAGGGGTTAAGCTTGCTCCTACGGATATATCTGTAGGGGCAAACAAATGCCCCTACACAGTTATCCGTAGGGGCAAAATATCAGGAATCCTGATATTTTGCCCCTATGGATGTGTACCTACGCATTTATCCGTAGGGGCTACTACTTGGCCCTACGGATTCATCCGTAAGTACACCTAATCTATTTTATAAAACCGTAAATAAAATAAATTTTTTGCCCCTACGGCCTATTCCGTAGGGCAAACTGGACCTACACATAACTCCGTAGGGGCAAATTTAGTCCGTAGGGGCAAGTTCAAGGCTTCGACTTGCACCTACGGCGTTTGTACCTACAGGGTATTTTCTTGTCCCTACGGATATATCCGTAGGGGCAGTGGTTTGCTCTTACGGATAAATCCATAGGGGCAACCCTTATTTGTAGTAGTGTTGGTTAGTTGCCATCTTGTTTACTTCTATTGCGCTCCGTTTCCTTTATATCCGATAATTTTAGCGACTGCATTCTCTTTATCCGTGTTGTATTTTACTGATTACCACACAATGCTAGAAGCCAAAATGTGACAATGGCAGGATTTTCCTTGATCGTAGGAGTATGGCTGGCCTAGTCACCCTCGTATTCCGTATTTTGGGAAGCAGGACGTGACAGTTAGCTTGTTATCATTTGTTAAAACCGTATTTTTTTCCATTCTTTCTTCTCCACTTCTTGTTTCATTTTCTTTTAATGTGTGAATAATTTACACACTTGTTAGGGCTAAGAAAGATTAGTATGAGAGATAGAAAAATACCTTGTGCTTCTCTTTGCCAAACAGTTTGGAATGAATCTAAACAAAATAAACCCAACCCCCTCACTTAGGCGCACTATAAGTGACATATAGCCGTGACCTAAGTCGAGAATTCCTTTAGGCGCACTACAACGCGACATGTAGTTGTGATCTAATTGGAGACTTGGTTGTGTTTGTTAGGTCTAAGGTTGGAATTAAGAGTATGTAGTGGACGGACAAGGGGCATTAGGAATGAATTTAGCGTTGGAAAACTTTCTTAAACTCGCAAATCTCATTCTTATGTCCTCATAATCCCCTGCTACTTCTGATTATTCCAACATCATTTCAAGAATGGTAAAAGACAAGCACAAAACTAATTCTAACTCTACTAACCAACGCTAACTCTAACAAGTTTACTTGAACATAAAATACAAACACTTAGGAAAGAATTGAACATACATATAAATTTTCATTAAATCGTCTAAAACAAAAAAGAAACATATAACATCTCCCAGTAGATGACCCGTACTCAACCGGCTAGCTGCCAAGCGACACTATCTTGATTGCGGTAAGTAAAACAAATAGTAGAATGCATAGCATATCGCGGCGTTTCGCTATCAATCAAATGGCGCCGTTGCCGGGGAGACGGTAATGTATTTCTTTTTTTGTTATTCAGGTTAATTTATGTATAGATACAACAAAAAAATCCAAAAATAAAAACCAACTTGTTATTTTTGATATTTTTGTGCAAGTGTGCAACCAAATCTGGAGCAAGTACAGTGATCTAATCATGAAACAGGGGCTTGGAAACAGAAGAGAAGAAAGATGAGAGTGCATAAAGAAAGTTTGAAGCTCCAAATCCACCATTCCACTATGCATCCGCAGTCAAAGTAGGGTTTAGGTGGCGGTTCCGCGGCTGATCTTTAGCTTCTGAG
This sequence comes from Agapanthus africanus, assembly GCA_030015575.1. Lineage (NCBI taxonomy): Eukaryota > Viridiplantae > Streptophyta > Magnoliopsida > Asparagales > Amaryllidaceae > Agapanthus > Agapanthus africanus. The sequence goes on along the minus strand of CM057340.1, from coordinate 748,399,491 downwards.
CCCCAAATTTTTTGTACCTCTTCTCCTTCTCAAAGAACCTCTATAAACTCTACTGAATTGTATTTTCTGCAGATTTCTTTGCATAAATTGCGCCGCGGCCAAATAATTTTTTTTATTGTTTTAGAATTTGTTTGTTTTTTACTTTGCATATAATAATACGGATATTAAGGGGCTATAACACCAATTAAGATTGGGTGGGGATTTCATCACCCTTCCTAAGACCCCACAAATCACAAAAAGTATACACATTATCTTGAGTTAAAAAAAATATTTAGACCAAATCTATAAGGACTTGTCGCGCTCATTTAGGACAAATGAAGGTTGCGGGGAATCGGTCGTTTATCTAAACTTACCTTTATGGTGCCTAGGCTAGATAAGTGAGGAGGTAATTTTAAAAGGCCCGTCTCATGGTGATTCTTGAGCGGAACCCTCCTTACCTCAGTTGTGCTTACCTGGCCACAATTGGCAGTGAAGAGGCGATTCGAGGGTTATCCTGCAACTTATCACTTGAATGTTTAAGAGCGGTCTAGTTGAACTTTGAAAACTCTAGCTCTAGATGTTGTTAGTGCATATTGTGATTGTGATTGTGCTTCTTTAAAGTTTAGTCCCATAATTCCGTATTTTTCAAAAACCAAAACAAACAATTTAAAAAATCCAAAAATAAAAAAGAGTAAAAAATAAAAAAAACTTATAAAAATGCGCCCACCTTCCACCCTCCCTACCTTTCACTCTTTTCCTATCATGGGTACCCAAAACGATCAACTCTTGCCGAATTTTGGTACCCACAACCAGACATTTCTTCATACGGTTCTTGCTTTGGTCGAACTTCAAACGGTCTATCCATACCCAAAATTTCTTTGAGAGATTGAATAGACGCGTCTAGAACCAACAATTGGATATTGCAATCCACTTCGTATCAACCGTTTCAACCTCTCACACTTTCTTACGTTGATACCCCTTCTGAGAGTCATGTTGTAACTCCGAAACCCATGTCCATTGCTGACACAATTGAACAAACTCGTAGCCGATCTTTCACTCATTTTACCACTCCAAATTCGTTAGGACAACAATTCCAATCACCTTCTTAACAAGATGTTGATCCTTCTACGCATCATTTCAATTCCTATCAATTCTACCGGACTTTTACACCTTCTCTAGATATTTCTTCCGAACAGCCATTTGGGCGTTTCACTTATCCACACGAATTTGAATCTTTTACTGAAACCCCTTCACAACCCATGTCTAGTCTTGAACAGTCATTAGAAAAATTTCGGGTAGCGTCGTGCCGACACATGGAGGATTCGAATGTGTCCATGGTTGCCCTCATACAATCTAACAAACCAGCAACTAGTTCCCAACTAGCTCAGTATTTCCCAATATATGATGTGGCGATAAGACAATTTAAGGATTTGAGTAGTGAGAGTAAGAAAATCACCCTTTCAAATCAAACCTACCTACTCCCAATTGATTTTCACAGCTCTAGTTTCGAAAGTCTATCGAGTGCCCCAAATGATTCACCAATTGAAGATAGAATGTTTGATGAGTTGTGTGACTCTATAGTGTTTGGTTTACCCGATTGTGAAGGGTCCATTTTAAATGAAACCATAGCCAATCTCTTTGATTTCTATACCTCCACTATATATTTTTGACGAGGTGTCTGAGAAATTAGACTTTCACTTGATTGAGGATATCAGCGCAGAGAATATTTTGTATGATGAACCCATAATTTTGGATGAGTTTTTCTCACAGATTCATCATGTCCTTTCACATCCATGTGGGAATCATCTCGAACCGTTAACTGTTTTTTCCCGAACCCCATATGCGTCTGGAATTTGTTGATGAAGAATGTATGGAAGAGCTAAATTTTGATGAGAATTTTGAGGAAGAACCAGTTTTTCTAGATGAGTCGGATTTTCCAATTCATCCCGTCCCTTCTATCGACTGTGACCATTCTCCTAAACGTTTAACCGATATCATTTCTCGATCACTTCGCTTCTTCCTTTCCATTGTTTACACTTTGCAAGCTATCATATCAACTTCCTTTCCTACATCTGGTTCACCAAGTTTGGTCGGCCAATGTTTTCTTGCGAATCTTGAGAGGTTTGACCCGATTTCTCAACGTGTTGATAGATTAGTATAATCTATTTTTACATTTCGATCATTACAAACTATACTAATTTATTCAATCTATTTCCACCCTTAAGTTCGTATTCCATTTCTTTCTCCCCTTCTTTCTTCTTCTCATTTACAGAGACCGTATCCCATTTTTGCCCACACACGGTCTTATGTATTCTTCATTTCTTTTCTCTACGCGTTTTTTTCCAACCGTTGCATTATCACGATAAAAATTTTGAATGGTTGGTATTAACTTTTGGTCTGTGTAAGGCCTTATATAGATTGAAATTGTTCTTTCCCCCTAACTTTGAACATCACCGCTTAAACAGTGGAAACACTGTTTCACTTAAGTTTGGGAGGCCTTTTTGTGTATATATATATTTTTTTGTTTTTTCTTTTATAAAAAAATATTTAAAAACACGATAGCACCGACAAATTTTGACCCCTCCATAATTTTGACCCTCTTGGTGTAGCATGACAGTGAACACACTGTTAAGTTTAAGTTTGGGGTGTGCTGATTGATGTGTAAAAGTGTTTTTGTAAAGTAACCGCAATCAATAATGGTGTCGCGAGTAGCTAGTCGAGATAAGTACGAGTCGTCCGTAGGGATGCGTGGAACTTTTAATCTTTCTTTAGACGTGTTGATTAGAAATAGGGGAGAGTGATTCTAGATTTATGCTGAACACGGATATAGAATATATAAGAAGATGGCTTGTAGGGTTCGTTAGAATTTAGTAGTAATGGATGATTAAATAAAGATGACTTCTTTTATCTTTTAATAGATTTAAAACTAGATCGATAGTGATGAATGAAGATTATGGTTTTTGGAGGGAATAAGGTTCCCACTCTTAACCCTTATCTTTTCATTAACCTCTATTCATGTCTAGCCTCTACTAAAACAATTTTTAATCTGATCTTAAATCGCGGTCGGAACTATTAATAAATTGATAGCGCACCCGATTAGAATGTTAACGATTCTTTTGATAAAGTTTACAAACTTTATAAGATGTAAAAGAAGTTAAGAGATTTTATCATCCATTGATCTACCCTAATCCTACGAACCCTAACAAGCTAGGAATTACTCATGTATGGTCTGAGAAGAAGAAGAAAGGATAGAGAAGGAAATCATAATGCAGAATTTAAACCCAGAAAGTAAATACGAAATAATTAAGCAAATGATCTACCTTTATTAATCAACATTACAAGTACAAATCCTTCGAATTTAGATTACAAGAAGAAGTTGCTCTCGATCTCTGCCTTGTAGAAAGTAGATGTTCCGTCGATATTCATGTCACTCTATCACGTCGAATCGCGGACCTGTCGTGGATCTCTTGTTTTTTTACGGTGATTTGCTTCGTGTTAAAGGTGATGATTTCTAATTTTAGTCATCGGTCCTTTATATAGCCCTCAAATCAGAAACCCTATATCTCATAGGTTTATATATGCAATCAAAATCCAACTCCTAAATTTTCAGATCCTACGGTTATCAAATGGCCATGGATCCGTCGCGAAATGTGCCTTATAGCTACGGTTGGGCGGAGGTTTGGGAGAGTTAGGGTTCCAAACTTCTGGGTCCTTCTCATGTTGACACATGGAGAGATTTTTTCCATGCCTGGATTTTTCAAATATTTACTGAGTCTCTGCTAGTATTGATTCTACGATTTTATTGGCAGATTTTTGATCCAGACATCTTGAATATCTCAATTTCCTAACCTGAGCTAAATCTGCATAATATCTCCATGAATAATTTTAGTAATATTTGTTATATTAGAGATATGATCTTAATCATTTTATATGCTATTAAATCTTTAAAAATATTGGTTAAGAATATTTGATATCATATGCATATTTAAATTATCGAAATATCTTATAAATATTATATGCATATATTTCCTTCATAATGTTAATTATAATATATAAACATATGGTAAAGAATAAATTTTCAGATAAACCCACATATGTTCTAAATTTATAATAAACACTTTTAAATATTTAAGAAAAGTAAGGAAAATGTTATATCAAATGTGCAATATTTTCGACTGAACAAATACCTCTAAATTTAACTTTGATCGTCTCGAGCAAACTAGTTATTCAAGAGAGAGAGAAAAGAACAAGAAAAACCCAGCACACTTTTGTAGGAAATCGCGATTGCACTGAGCATGTGCAACAAGCAGTTAAACCTCTAGGTGTCCCTAGTAGGAGGAGTGTTGTCTCTTAAGGGTTTTCAGCGGATTACACCCACAAAATCCCATAATAAAAGAAAGATGGTGAAAGCTATATAAAAAGATAAGGATTTATAAAAGAAAGAACTTGAAAATAAGAGTTTCCAACTACACCAGCTTTTCAGTTGTTATGAGCCCTATCTTAATGGTCATGAAAAGATATTAGAAATCGCATCATCCCTCAATAAAATATCGCCTTTAGTCTTCCTCCCTACGTTTCATCCAAATATTGATCATATACCTCTACGTGTGTGTAAAATATATCCCTACACTTAGAGAATTCAATTCAAACTATCATACTCTTGTCCATCTTCCTTAATACTTTTTTAGTCGGTGAATATTTTCGATGGAATTGCTCACACATTCTTCATGTGATCGTTAATACTTCTTGAGATACTAACCGACCGATTACCAAATGTGCTTGCTCATTTAGGCGTAATATTCTTGTCTTGCAACACCTAAGACTTAGCAGTGGATCCCAAACCAGTTGGTCTAAGGCACTAGGTGATAAAGCACCCATGCAAAAAAAAATTATTGCTGCCTTAAGCAATTACAAAACCAGTGTTCATTTTTCTACGCCATTTTTTTTATATTTTTATTTTTCCTCATATCAAGGGTTTTAGACAAGAGAATTTCAAGGTATCCTCTACTATCCCAAGTTTCAAGATGTGAGCAAGTGCGTATAGTAGGGTATCAAAGTTCAAATGTTTGGACTCAAGAATATGAACTATTTTTCAGATTCAGATTTATCCTTAGATTAGTAATTTCCTTCATCTTACTGACCTTTGGGACAATGGCTCATGGCTACTTATTACTAGTTTCATTTAAGAAAATATCTAATTTTCTTGCTTTTCTTAAATTCTTTCAGTATTATCATATGTAATTTTTCACTTTCAAACTTTCATTATCAAAAAATTTTGTGCTTATATTTATAATAATGCAAAATAATTCATGAATAAGTACAAACCTCCCCCAAACCTGTTTGCAGAATGTCCTCACTGATGTCATATGTTAAGCTAAAAAAACTGTAGACTTTGGAGGAAAAGTTAGTAACGGGGACAAAAAATAATGACAGTGAAATCCTCCCCCAAACTTATTTTTGGCTCACAATTTTGTAAAAATTTATTTTCAAAAGCCAATAATATATGTATCCCCCCCTCAAACTTGAGTAAAACAGTATTAAGCATTTTAAAATTATATAAAGGGGGGTAAACTTATTAGTCAATATAAAAATTTACAAAGACCAAAAGTCAACACCAACAATTCAAAAATTTTATTAATGTAACAATATAGTTGGTGGAAGATCATAAATTTGAAGAAATGGGGAGATAGGAGGTGGAATCGATCGGGTTTACGTCTCGGTTGGTAAAGACGGAACAGTGATGGAGAACGAAAACGAGAATGTGAATAATTAGGAATGGGTAGAATAGTCACATTCTCGTATGGGATAAGAAGAAATGGCGGTGGTTCAACTTCTTCGGGTGGAGGTTGATTTATCACAACATCCGTGTCGTTTAGGAATACGAGTTCGTCGGCGAAAATATCTTCGAAACTTTCATCGATGATCTGAGTGAACGTTTCAATGTCAATCTGTTTCGCGCCTGAATTCAACACACTTGATTTGTCAGAAATTATGGCGGTAGAAAACTTAAAAAGCTCATCTACCTTATTCTCAAATGAGTCTAAATCAAGTTGTCTTTCTAGAATTTTTGAACTCGAAATATCAGAGTGTGATTTATCAAAACTCGATAGAATTAAAGGAAGATTATAAGAAGGACCAAAGAAAATCGGTGATGAAATGGGTAAACAAATTTGTGTGTCGAGCATTGTTGAACCAGATGTGGGAAATGAAGGTCGAATATCGTTCTTCTTTTCGGTCATGCATTTATCATCAATTTCCAGACGCATATGGGGTTCGGGAAAAACAGTTAAAGGTTCGAAATGATGTCCACACGGAAGTGAAAGTACCTGATGAATTGGTGAGAAAAACCCATCCAAAACCGTGGGTTCATCATCCAAAATATTCCCAGCGTCAATATCCACAATCAAGTAAAAGTTAAAATTCTCAGACACCTCATCAAAAGCATGATTTTTAATCAATTTTGGTTCTAGAGTGGAGGTGTAAAGATCAAAAGGATTGGGTGTGGTTTCACTTGAAATAGACCCTTCACAATCGGGTAAATCAAACACTACAAAGTCGCACAACTCATCAAACATTCTATCTTCAATTAGTGAATCATTTGGTGTACTTGATAGATTTGTAAAACTGGAGTTGTGGATTTCAATTTGGGATGGGGAGGTTTGATTTGGAAGGGTGTACTGCTCTCTCTCACTACTCAAATTCTCAATTCGTCCTATTGCTGTATCATACATTGGAAAATTTTGAGCTAGTTGGAAACTAGTTGCTCGTTCGTTGGGTTGTATGTGAGCGGCCATGGATGCATTCAATTCATCTATCTGACGGCACGACGCTACCCGAAATTCTTCTAATAACCGTTCAATATTAGACATGGGTTGGAAAGGGATTTCAGGAGAAGATTGAAATTCTTGTGGATAGGTGAAACTCCCAAATGACTGTTCAGAAGAAGTGTCTAGAAAAGGTGTAAAAGTCGGGTAGGATTGATAGGAATCGAATAGTTATGAAAAATGGACAGGAGTAGGATCAACATTGTGATAAGTAGAATATTGAGATTGGTTGGTTGGTTGACGACTGGCAACAGATGTCATATATGCCGCAAAACGAGTAGCGATACTTTCATCAGGAAATGATGGTGTTTGTTGTCCTAACGGTTTAACAGAATTGAAACTGACTTTCAGCCCTCGCAATATGCTCAGCGATGGACATGCGTTTAGAAGTTCCCTCACTCGCTTTAAACAGATTATCATCATAAGAAGATGTAGAATTTTGATGCGGTTGATAAGACCTGGAGTGAGGTGTCCAACTGTTTCATTCCGCTTGCTCTATCATATCTATTAAAGACATGGTAGAGTCGGATTTTTGACCGAAGCAATTACGAAAATAAGAAATATCTGGTTCTGGATAACAAAACTCGGCAAGAGTTCGTCTGTTTGGGTTACCCATTATAAGAAGGTGAAAAAAAGAGAGGGTGAAATGGTAATGATTTAAGCACTATTTGGATTGTTTTGTTTTGAAAGAAGGACTTGAGGGTTGACTCAACAAATCACAAAATGCACAAACAAATCTAAAACTAAGGTCACCCAGGTCAAGCACTAGATCGCTTCTAGACTTCCAAAGGACAAGCCATAGGATCAATCCTCTACCACCTCTTTATTACTCTTGTGGTCAGGTAAGTGTCAGGTAAGTGGGAGGTATCTGCTATACGAATCACCGAAATAGCGGGCCTAATTAAATAACCATTTTCCTTAGTCACACTTGTCTTAGACACCACAAAAGAAATGCGGATAAGCGATAGATTACCCACTACTTTCCTCTGTCCTAATTTGAGCGCGACAGTCCTTAGGGCTTGGTCTATATATTTTTTATTAATGTAGGTTTATACGCATGCACGTTTGCGATTTGTAAGGCATAGGAAGGGTGATAAAATCCCTACCTAATCTGAATTTTAGTTATTGCCCCTAAAAAGTCCGATTAAAAAAATGCAAAAACAACCCGAAACCAAAACACGCAGAAAGATTTTTAAGCGGTGATATTTTGCGAAGAATCCTGCATAAAATTAAATTATTGGATTTCTAGAGGAGAGAGAAAGATATATAGAAGATACCAGAGGATTTTTAAGACCTAATTCCTCCAAACTGCAGCCTTTCCACCGCGAAAACAACCTTATTGCCGCGGTTCCGCGGCACTATGGAGGGGTCTTCTGCCAATTTTTTCTACAGTTCCTCCTTTGCTCCTCTGGTCTTCTCTGAAAGTCTCTGAATCTCAATTTTCTCGTTCTAGTGACTCCAGATTCCCTCGCAAAAAGTCACACAATAATCGTTAAATAAGCAAGGTGCGGTTTCGGTTTTTATTTTATAGATCGGATAAGAATTCAACCCGAATAGCAAGAAAAAAAATTACGCACGTATCCCCGACAACGGCGCCATTTGATTGATGTGTAAAAGTGATTTTATAAAGTAACAAAAATCAATAATGGTGTCACGAGTAGCTAGCCGAGATGAGTACGGGTCTTCCGCAGTGATGCATTGAACTTTTAATCTTACTTTAGACGAGTTGATTAGAAATAGGGGAGAGTGATTCTAGATCTATGTTGAACACGGATGTAGAATATATAAAAAGAGGGCTTGTAGGGTTCGTTAGAATTTAGTAATAATGGATGATTAAATAAAGATGACTCATTTTATTTTTTAATAGATTTAAAACTAGATCGATAGTGCTGAATGAAGATTAGGGTTTTTGGAGGGAATATGGTTCCTACTCTTAACTCTTATCTTTTTATTGATCTCTATTCATGTCTAAACTCTACCAAAACAATTGTTAATCTAATCTCAAATCGCGATCGGGACTATCAATAAATTAATAGCGCGCCCGATTAGAATGTTAACGATTCTTTTGATAAAGTTTATAAACTTTATAAGATGTAAAAAAAAGTTAAGGGATTTTATCATCTATTGATCTACCTTAATCCTACGAACTCTAGCAAGTTAGGAATTACCCACGCATGGTCTGAGAAGAAGAAGAAAGGATAGAGAAGGAAATTATAAAGCAGAATTTTAATGCAAAAAGTAAATGCGAAATAATTAAGCAAAAGATCTACCTTTATTAATCAACATTACAAGTACAAATCCTTCGAATTTAGATTACAAGAAGAAGTTGCTCTCGATCTCTGCCTCGTAGAAAGTAGATGTTCCGTCGATATTCACGTCGCTCTATCACGTCAAATCGCGGACCTGTCGTGAATCTCTTGTTCTTTGACGGTGATTTGCTTTGTGTTAAATGTGATGATTTCTAACTTTAGCTTTCAGTCCTTTATATAGCGCTCAAATCAGAAACCCTAGATCTCATAGGTTTATATATTCAATCATGGTCCAACTCCTAAATTTTCAGATCCTACGGTCATCAAATGGCTGCGGATCCGCCGCGAATTGTGCCTTATGGCCGCGGTTGGGTGATGGTTTGGGAGAGTTAGGGTTCCAAACTTCTGGGGCCGTCTCATGTTGACACGTGGAGATTTTTTCCATGTGTGGATTCTTCAAATATTTACTGAGTCTCTACCAGTATTGATTCTACGATTTTATTGGCAGATTTTGATCCTGACATCTAGAATATCTCGATTTCCTGACCAGAGCTAAATCTACACAATATCTCCATGAATAATGTTAGTAATATTTGTTATATTAGAGATATAATCTTAATCATTTTATATGGTAATAAATCTTTAAAAAATTTGATTAAGAATATTTGATATGATATGCATATTTAAATTATCAAAATATCTTATAAATATTATATGCATATATTTTCCTTCATAATGTTAATTATAATATATAAACATATGGTAAAGAGTAAATTTTCAGATAAACCCACATATGTTCTAAATTTATAATAAACACCTTTAAATATTTAAGAAAAGTAAAGAAATGTTATATCAAGTGTGCAATATTTTCGACTGAACATGTGCTCGGTAAGCTTTCTATCTCTGCATTCATGTGTATATTTTGTATTTGCATACTTATTTAAAAACCCATAAAAACAGAAAAAAATTCCAAAAATATAAAAGCTTTATCGTCAAGTTATCTAATAGGGTAACTTAGATTTTTATTCCGAAAATTTAGTTTGATAGGTTAGAAATAACTAAATCCTAGGTTTCGAAAACCCTACAAATAACCCTCCTTCAGTTTAATCTTGGTAAATATACGTCCTTACAGTTTTTTAGAGGTAAGTAATTTTGAGTTCAGTTCTTAAATTAAGTTAAGATGAAGGGAAAATATTGAAAGCTTTATAGATGGATAAGTCTGAAAAATAGTTACTATTCTTGAGTCCAAATTTAGAAAGCATATACCCTACAAATCGCACTTACACGGACCTTGAAACTTGGGATAATAGAGAATGCCTAGAAATACTCTTGTGTGAAAGTCTAGTATAAAAGAAAAAATGGTATTTAAAGCTAACCACCAAAAGAGTATCATTGAAAAATATATCCAGTCTTGAAAAGAAAAAAAGAGAAAGAAAAGAGAAAATAAATTACAAGACCTGAAAACTGCTATTTACGCTTTAATAAACTCACGCATTCAGTAATCGGCTGATTAGTGACTCAAGTAGCAGTAATAGTCGCTTTAAAGGTGTGTGAGCAAATCCGTCCATCATTAATGAAAAAATTCGTATTATGTATTAGGACAAGGGTATTATAGCTTGAATTGAATTTTTAAGTGTAGGGGTGAAATTTACACACACATGGGGGTATACAATCGATATTTGGAGGAGAGGTAGGAATGAAAAATAAGTCTTATGTTTTCCGTAAAGATGATAAAAATTCCGGATTGGAGACTGCGCTTTAGAAGGGAAACTCAAGAGAAACTGAGATCTTTATAAACTATCAAAACATATAGTATCTTAGGTTGAATAAATATGAGGTGTGAAAAATAAGGGATGGATATTTCTAATTTAGGATGATAGAATTTCTAACTTAAATGCTAAACCGTAGGATTAAAATTAAGGTTAACTTATGAAATTAGATTGACGGGATTTTGTGGGTAGTATCCGCTGAAAACCCTCAGGAGACAACACTCCTACTAGGGACACCTAAAGATTTAATGGCTTGTTGCACACGCTAAGTGCAACCGTGATGCCTACGAAAGTGAGTTGGGACTTTTTGAGAATAAATGGTTTTGCTCAGGACAAGTAAAAGATAAGTTTGGGGGTATTTGTTCATACCAGAATATTGCATTTAATACCGCACATTCTTCTGCTCGTTTATTTATAGGTAGGTGATTTTGATCCCTGTTTGCTGTATTATTATAGGTTACAGATTCCCAGTCCAGAATAAACGCAAATCACGCAAAATCTACACAGTTATTCCAAAATCTAGAACATTTGAAAAAAACAGATAAAATCCGGATTCCGGTCATTCACACCCGTCAAGTGCCGCTTACCGGTTCAAGAGACAAGACAAATAACAGCGGCCATTCATGTCTCAGACAAACATAAAGCATGAGGAGGGCAACACAAAGATCAAGGGGTGCGCGGAGCTCGAGGGAGATTAAGATAAAAAAGATTAAAAGAGTAGCCATTTTGGACTGTTGAAAGTCTGAAAATATTTTGGAACTATTTTTCAATTTGAAACCTGTCAAACAGAAGAACAAAGCAACACGAGAAAACCTAAGAAAAACGATACGCGAACTCCTCTAAAGAACCGCAGAACCGTGACCAATAGGGCTTTTGGGTGGCGGAACCGCGGCTACGCCAAGTCATCTCCCGACCAAATTTTGGGTGTAGTTTTGTAATTGTATATGGGCTCAGAATATGGCCTTAGGGTTCATTCCTCTGCCTATAAATTCTCCAGTTTTGAGCCAAACCAAGAATGCTTTTCTTTACTTAGATTTAGTGTAGTTTAGTGTAGTTTTTCTTCTTCTTCTTCTTCTTCTTCTTCTTCTATTCTCTATTGAAATTGTAGTGAGAGCTTTTTGAGTGGAAGATTAATAAAAATGGGGTTTTTTCTTTAACTTGTATCTTTATTTTCTTGTATTGTAATTTTAATTTCTAGTGTAACTTTATTATTTGTTGTTAAGCAGCTGTTGGTTTACTTTTCTTGTTTTGTTTTTCTTCTCTTCTAAACCGTATTTTCAAGTCATGATACTCAATGGAGTCTCTTGCTTAGGTGAGGGGCTAAGTAGTTAGCTTATTATCATTTGTTAAAACCGTATTTTTTCCATTCTTTCTTCTCCTCTTCTTGTTTCATTTTTCTTTTAATGTGTGAATAATTTACACACTTGTTAGGGCGAAGAAAGGTTAATATGAGGGATGGAAAAATCCCTTATGCTTCTCTTCGCAAAACAGGTTGAAATGAATCTAGACCAAACAAACCCAACCCCTTCACTTGGGCGTGCTATAAATGACATATAGCCGCGACCTAAGTCAAGAATTCCATTAGGCGCATTACAACGTAACATGTAGTTGTGACCTAATTGGAGACTTGGTTATGTATATTTGGTCTAGGGTTGGAAATAAGAGCATGAAGCGGACGGACAAGGGGCATTAAGAATGGATCTAGCGTTGGAAAGCTTGCTTAAACTCGTAAATACCATTCCTACATCCTCCTAATCCCCGCTGCTTCCGATTATTCCAGTATTATTTCAAGAATGGCAAAACACAAGTACAAGACTAATTCTAACTCTACTAACCAACGCTGACCCTAACAAATTTATTTGAAAATAAAATACAAACACTTAGAATAGAATTGAACATACATATATATTTTCATTAACTCGTCTAAAATAAGAATGAAACACATACTATCTCCCAGTGGACGACCCGTACTCAGCCGGCTAGCTACCAAGCGACACCGTCTTGATTGCGGCAAGTAGAACAAATAGAACAAGTAGAATGCATAGCATATCGAGGTGTTCCGCTATCAATCAAATGGCCCCGTTGCCGGGGAGACGGTAACGTATTTCTTTTTTTGTTATTCGGGTTAATTTTGTGTATAGATACAATAAAAAATCCAAAAATAAAAATAAAAACCATCTTATTATTTTTAATATTTTTTGTGCAAGCGTGCAAGCAAATCTGGAGCAAGTACAGTGATCTAATCATGAAACAAAGGCTTGGAAACATAAGAGAAGAAAGATGAGACTGCACAAAGAAAGTTTGAAGCTCCAAATCCACCATTCCACTATGCATCCGTGGTCAAAGTAGGGTTTAGGCGGCGGTTCCGCGGCCGATCTTTAGCTTCTGAGCCCCAAATTTTTTGTACCTCTTCTCTTTTTCCAAGAACCTCTACAAAATCCACTGAATTGTATTTTCTGCAGATTTCTTTACTTAAATTGCGCCGCCGCCAAATAAATTTTTTGTTTGTTTTAGATTTTGTTTGTTTATTGCTTTGCATATAACAATACGGATATTAAGGGATTATAACACCAATTAAGATCGGGTGGTGATTTCATCACCCTTCTTAACACCCCACAAATCACAAAAAGCATATGCATTATCTTGAGTTAATAAAAAATATATAGACCAAACCTATAAGTACTTGTCGCGCTTATTTAGGAAAAGTGAAGGTTGCGGGGAATCGGTCGTTTATCTAAATTTGACTTTGTGGTGCCTAGGCTAGAAAAGTGAGGAGGTAATTTTAAAAGGCCCGTCTCATGGTGATTTGTAAGCGGAACATTCCTTACCTCACTTGTGCTTACCTGGCCAGAATTGGCAGTGAAGAGGTGATTCGAGGGTTATCCTACAACTTGTCGCTTGGAAGTCTAGGAGCGGTCTAGTTAGACTTTGAAGATCTAGCTCTAGGTGTTGTTTGTGTATATTGTGATTATGATTGTGCTTCTTTAAAGTTTAGTCCCATAATTCCGTATTTTTCAAAAACCAAAACAAACAATTTCAAAAATAGAAAAATAAAAAAAGTAAAAAATAAAAAAATTTATAAAAATGCGCCAACCTTCCACCCTCCCCACCTTTCACTCTTTTCCTATCATGGGTACCCCAAAACGACCAACTCTTGCCGAATTTTGGTACCATCAACCAGTCATTTCTTCATACGGTTCTTGCTTTAGTCGAACTTCAAACAGTCCATCCATGCCCAAAATTTCTTTGAGAGATCAAATAAATGCGTCTAGGACCAACAATTGGACATCGCAATCCATTTCGTATCAACCGTTTCAACCTCTCACACCTTCTTATGTTGATACCCCTTCTGAGAGTCATGTTGTGACCTCGAAACCAATGTCCATTGCTGACAAAATTGAACAATCTCGCAGCTGATTTTTCGCTCCTTTCACCACTCCAAATTCGTTAGGACAACAATTCCAATCACCTTCTTATCATGATGTTGATCCTTCTATGCATCCTTTCAATTCCTATCAATTTTACCCGATTTTACACCTTCTCTAGACATTTATTCTGAACAGCCATTTGGGTGTTTCACTTATCCATATGAATTTGAATCTTTTACTGAAACCCATTCACAACCAATGTCTAGTCTTGAACTGACATTGGAAGAATTTCGGGTAGCGTCGTGCCAACAGATGGAGGATTTGAGTGCGTCCATAGCTGCCCTTATACAATCTAACGAACCAGTAGCTAGTTCCCAACTAGCTCAGCATTTCCTAGTGTATGATGTGGTGATAGGACAATTTGAAGATTTGAGTAGTGAGAGTGAGCAAACCACCCTTTCAAATCAAACCTATCCACTCCCAATTGAATTCTACGGCTCTAGTTTCGAAAGTCTATCGAGTGCCCCAAATAATTCACCAATTGAAGATAGAATGTTTGATAAGTTGTGTGACTCTGTAGTGTTTGATTTATTGATTGTGAAGGGTACATTTCAAGTGAAACCATAACTAATCTCTTTGATCTCTACACCTCCACTCTATAACCACAACTGATTGAAAACCATACTTTTGATGAGGTGTCTGAGAAATTTGACTTTCACTTGATTGAGAATATCGACGCTGAGAATATTTTGGATGATGAACCCACAATTTTGGATGAGTTTTTCTCGCTAATTTATCATGTCCTTTCATATCCGTGTGGGCATCATCCCGAACCGTTAACTATTTTTGCCCGAAGCCCATATGCATCTAGAATTTGTTGATGAAGAATGCATGGATGAGCCGAATTTTGAGGAGAATTTTAAGAATATTATTGAGGATGAACCAGTTTTTCTAGATGAGTCGGATTTTCTAATCCATCCTGTCTCTTCTATTGACTGTGACCATTCTCCTAAACGTTTAACCGATATCATTTCTCGATCACTTCCCTCCTTCTGTAACGTTTTGAAAATCGTTTTGGTGAAATTTCGGAAAATCGGTAAGATAAGGGGGTTTTCTGCAAAAAAGTCAAAATACAAATATCTTTATTTTAAAATTAAATATACATATTTTAGCTATGTAAGTGCTAGTATTTGGTGTTTATTGAGCCACTGGTGAAATTTCAAATTTTCTGAAATTTTTTCCGAAATTAATTATTTTAATATTATTTTAAGCCGTCACTAATACATTTAATTAGGGAAAATTACAAACTGGAATGAGTTGAAATAAATTTTGTGCATCATATCACATTAAGCAAAATTTTAACAAGTGGTTTTTGAATTAAAATGAAGTTGTTAAACGGTATTAGAAAATATCGAAGAAAAGAGGCTTATTTGGTAAATTTAGTGTAAATACAAATTTGAATGGGTCAATTACACACATATGAGCCATGACCGCTAAAATTTAATTGTAACATAATTTTTTTAACAAGTTAACTCCAAGTTCTAGTAGGTTCTAGGGTTGCAATTATGGAAAATTAAAATAAAGTAAAATGGGAATAGAAAGGGGTTTATTTGCAAAAGACACATGTATGTTTTCATTAGCCTAGAACATTCCACACACACACACACATTAACCCACTCCTTTGCTGGCCGAATTCTGCAGCAGGGAACCTTTCATGTTTCCATCTCTTTTTTCTACTCTAAATTATCACAAATTCATCCCAAAATCCAAGCTAAATCTTACAATTTCAAAACCAATTCTTCTCCAATTTTTCCTTAGCCTATTCATGAATGGATCTTGGTGTATGAAATCATTTTGGATGGATGTTTCAAGTTAGATTTCAAGAAAATTTTGAGGTAAAATTTTCTTAACCTAATGGCTAATTTGTTGTTAGTTGTGCTAATCTTTTCTTTTTGAAGTGTTAATTCGGATGTAATTACTAGTTTATGAAATTCTAGAATTTGGGTTGTGACCTAATTAGGGTTTTCATTTGTGGGTAGTGATCTAAAATTGTAGCTTAACATATTAGAATATGTTAAACAGTCTAGTAGCAAATTTGCTAGTTATGGCATTTAATTGTTTAATTAGGTTATTTTTGTAAACTAGATTTTTGCAAATCATGTAAATAAGTTAGATAAAATTAGAATTAGGGGTTTTATTATTAGAATGTAGTGTTAGTGTGTTGATTAACTTGTTAAGTGAGGGTTAAACATAACTAGTTGCCAAATTCTAGCTTTCACTTGAAAATTTTCACAATATTGCTATGTTATTAAACTAGGTTTTGAAGATTAGTTTAAAATGAGGAATTTAAAAATAAAGTTAGGCTTTTAGAACATCCTTACGGTTTCAAGGAGTGGTTTAACGATTTAAGTTATGCACAATCAAGTTTGGAAGTGAAATTGTGTAGTTTTGCTTAAAAATACCGAAATCGGGCAAGTTTACAAACTAGAATTTCAATTTAATGCAAATTAGGGTGTTAAAAATATAGTGGTGGTTTATATAGTCTAGTTATGCTAATTAATGAATATTATAACCATTAGTTTCTTTTAAACATCAAGTTTTGAAGTAAAACGGTAAATTGGCGTTTTCGGATTTTACGGAATCGAACGATTTGATCGATTTTTAGGGTTTCGATGATTTAAATCATATTTTATATTATAAATAATGGGTTTTAAAACTATGAGTTATTTGTTGATGTTTATCTCGATCAATCGGCGTTTGTACGTCGATATCGAGCGATATTTGGTTCTTTTGCATGAGCGGGACATAGGTTTTAACCTATGCGCGTTTCGTGCGTCGTTTTGATGTTTTTCGTGATTCAGTTTACGATACTACATATGTTTGCGTATAGGTACCCCTCTCATGGACTGCGGGCGATGAAGAAGAGGATGGTGACACCGTCTTCGGCAGACAAGGACCAGGTGAGTAGATGTATATCTACGGGGGGAAGTCAGGTGGATGGCGTTTAGCACCCCCACAAGCGTAGAATAGGAATAAGTATTTATTGTCATTAGGAAGCCAGACGTGACATTAGAATTTCGGTGAGTAGGACCCTAGTACTGACCTTAGGTTGGATTAGATTGATTTTGAAAGACCTTACCCGAGGATGAATATCTTGGAGGAGATTCGTAGGTTTCAGGTAAATACACACACGCACACACTGAGACTCGACGTGATGTATACGTGTATGTATATATATATATATATAGGACTAGGTGTAGGTATATATATATACACAATACGTATATGTGATACAAGGATGTGATATGATACACGGGGATGAAACAATGTAACTGGGCTGATGCCGTAATTCTTGGCTACACAGTCGTGTTATGATGTTAGCGGATCATTAGAAAATGAGATAATGAATTTGTATACATGAACAATAATAAAGGGTGGTGATGATATTGAAGTATATGAGACTCTAAAATAGAACCCGGACCGTAAACTGTGCCTGAAATTCTGATATGATATATGTGTAACTCGATTACGATATCATATAGGTGTGACTTGATTACGATATGATCTAAGTGTGACTTAATCATAATATGATACATATACATGATATTTCTGAGGATAAATTAACGATGTATATTTATGCTAGCTGATATATGATTGATGTATGCGATTATAGTATAGCACCTTGATCTTGATATGTGTTGATGATAATATTATACGAATGATGAGACACGTAGGTGATACTTGACCCGTATCCCGATATTGGGATGTCGTACGATGGATTTTACCGTACGAGGCATAGATGTGATGATTGATCCGCACTCTTGATTCGAGGAAGCCGTACTATGTACGTGACGCTATTGAGGCTGGATCGCCGACTATTAGAGATATGGACTCAGACTTTAGGTGTACTTTTATTTCCTATTGACTAGTTTCTTAGGTTTAGTTCCTTCGGAGGTTAGATGGATACTAGTTTAGGCTCGAGTCATATAGTTATAGTTATACTTGTATATCACAGATGAGTGGTTATTACACATCCGTCTTTACATTCATACCGTAATCATAATGTTGTATGTTCATACACATGTTTCTATAATCAGTATTAAACTCTGCCTGTTAGGACACCAGCACCATTACCGATGATGTGCATATTCCGCGTACACTTATTTGCCGGCTCACACACATCATCATCGGTAATTGCTATGTCACGTACACTTTAGATCATATTATCTTTTATGGATACAATCAGCTAACAGCTAGATCGATATAATATTGTGATTACTCTCTGGTGTTAGTATAGACATGGTATTTATTACTTAGATATTTCATGCATTCGCATTTTCATGTTATCATGCAGTATTATGGGGCATATGCCGACACTTATCATATACTTACTCATGATTTTGGGATTTTGGATTTTTATGAGATTTCTGGATTTTTGGGAAAAACCGCAAGAATATATAAAAAACTTCTCTCTCTCTCCTCCTCTCTTTTTAAAACATAAGATGCGGTTTTCTTGTGATGTATGTGTCGTCCACCATGAGATTTCATGTTTTCTGTTGGATTTCGAGACCCGATTCGAGGAGTGGATGAACCGTTTCGGGTACATGGTGGGCCCGGTATGGTATCCCGGGACAAGAAGATCGAGTTGTGGATGATGAGCCTGGCAAGAAAGGACTACCTACCGGTGATGTCTGGCACGACAGATATCCGGAGGATACCGACCGTTGTCATGAGATTTGATGATATGGGCCGATTCGGACTGACGGAGCCCGAGATATTGAGACTATGAGACATTGAGATTATGAGGTATTGATACTTGAGATTTACATGTTTTGTGTCGATACTTGACACGGATTTCCATGGATTTCATCGTTGGTATTTCAGACTTCTATACACATTTCACCATGATAAAAGCTAAAGATTTCTCATACAGATATATCTAGATTTCAGAATTTGTTATTTTACATTCATGGTGCATGCATACTCATTCTCATGACATAGTACTATATAAGGCACTGACACGAGTACGGAGCATTTGCACTTACACGTAGCTTATTATGCTGTCTTTACTTGATGATTAGTTGTGTATTAGTATATTATTATGACCTAGGACAGGGTCGTGCATTCGATTTCTTTTCGCAGATATTTTCTACTCACGAGTTGGCAACTCACCCCCGTTGTGCCAAATTCTATTACAGGTTCGATGTACAGGTTTTTCCTGGCAGCTTGCTGGCACATCTTTTCATTCAGGGTGATTTGCACGGTAGGTTGGTTCGCTTGTATCTGGACCGCCATTGTACTTTTATTATTCATTTGTATCTAGAAAGCTCCATCAACCAAACTTGTATTACTTGATAGTTTACTGGACCATTTATTTGTTTCGACCTTAGAGACGCGCTTGTATTATTATGATATCTGGTGGTTTTGTTTTCTTTTGAGTTTTGAGCCTCACCCTTTGGCGTTGTATACTATTGTGCATTGGTGTGGTTGTTTCCGCCTTTTTGGCGTAGAGCTAGCCTTTGTTTGGGGATGCTTTTTATTGTTTGTGTATATTATACTTGTTGTACCCGTTGGGGCCAGTTTTTTACAAAGGAAACTCTGCCGAATTTTTTGGGAAAATTGGCTGATACTTTTAAACTTGTTTTCTTCATATTTTCTTTTACTTCTTCTTCTTTTTATGGTTTAGATTTCTGGGCTTCGGCTTACGTAGGTTACGTTGCGCCTCTAGACACTTCGTAATCTAAGTGCCGGTCACGTTCCGTACTTTCGGGTCGTGACAAAGTTGGTATCAGAGCGCTAGGTTTAACCTTGTATAAGTCTAGGTGACCCTTGGTTGATGGAGTAGGCGACTTAGGTTGAGTGACGTACCGTGGGTATGATCCGCGGCATACTTACGATACGCTACTCTTCTTAAGTAGCATTAAGATGTATATTTGTTTGCACCGTATTTCATTCGTTCCTTTGATCTATCTTCGTCGATATCGGAGGGTGGGTTCTGTTATCACGGGCGCACGGGCAAAGGGAGTTGCGGCTCGAATGCGGAAATCATTAGGGTATTGGTTATTCTTTAGGATTGAAGTATTGTTTAGCATGCGGACGAAGGGTATTCACATGCTGTCCAGGCAAAGTTAAAGGGTTCGAACGATTATCAGAAAACCCATTTTCCCAAGTTTAAGGTATTCGGAAGAACATGCAGGTATTTCGATGGACCCTCTAGAAGAATGAAACCCTAACTCGACATAATGACCACGAGAACGCCCTTGAACGTTAGGGTTTACGGCAGTTCCGCGGCGCCATTAGTGAGGCTTGGGTTTGCCCTTCTACGGCTGGACCATCGATGCTGGGGTATGTACCGGATATTTTTAAACTGTACTTGAGTGTTGAGCTCTCGGGGAATTATGGGATTTTGATGGATCGATCGAAAAGTTTAATATAGTCCGGATATCAGGTGAAGGGATCGACTACGTGGGAGACTCTAGATATGAGTATTGCCGTTGGTAGCGCAGTCAGCACACCTTTGAAGAGACGAGTTCGAAACAATCAACACCAGAGGAAAGGGGGAAAGAGGCGCACATTGATGATAGTGTTTACGATTGTGATTTGGTGATTTGAATTTCATATTTTCGTTGATTGGATTTTGGTATTTTGAGGACTTTGTTCTACGATTGGTATTTCTTATGTGTACCTTCATTACATTCTATTTGTGTTTCATATATCAGTTGTATTGATGTTGTTTAGTACATACCCAGTGCACTTGATTTGGTTTTAATACATTTTGAGATTTTGATTTGATTTAGTGCATATGTTTACACATGATTTTGACATATGCTTGACCTAGTTTTCATGCATTTTCGTATTATGATTTCGATTTTGATATTCGGTGTATGTTTTCGTGCACCATGTGCACCTGATTGAGATTCTTGCGCACATTCGGTGCACTTGATGCGATTTTGTGCACACCAGATGCACTAAATCGGGGTTTTGTGCAGATTAGATGCACCTGATATTAGAGTCGTGCACGCCCGTTGCACTTGACAGAAGTTTTTGGTGCACACCTGTTGCACTCAGTTTTGTTTTTGTGTGTATTCGTGGCATCTGTATTTGGTTTCGATTTCAGTGCGCACTGGATACACATGATATTTTTATGATGTGATTGGGATTGATTTTAGTTTGGGCATTATGTTTTTATAATCATTACTATTTGATTTAGTAACCATGCGGGACGTGTATGTTAAATAAAAGATATATATATATATATATATATATATATATATATAGCTATTTTTTTAAAAAATAAACGTCCGCTACTTATGTCGTGAAACGTGCGTCACACGACGATTTTCAAAAAGGGTTTTTGCATGCTTCTTTATTCAGATGTTTGGACGATTTTACTACGATGCGCACTATATAAAAGTATTAGTTTTGATGTATATTATGTTGGCTTTCATATTGGGTTTTGATATTTTATATTCGCCATAACTCCGATGATTGCGTTATGCGTGACGGAGTTGATTTTAGTTATGTATTGATGATTTCGGAGCCCCGACGACTTGATGGTTTTGCTTGGATGTTTTAGTGTTTGGGGAAAGTTTTAATTTAAATTCGGAGACCGAATTTCTTTAAGGGGGGAAGATTGTAACGTTTTGAAAATCGTTTTGGTGAAATTTCGGAAAATCGGTAAGATAAGGGGGTTTTCTGCAAAAAAGTCAAAATACAAATATCTTTATTTTAAAATTAAATATACATATTTTAGCTATGTAAGTGCTAGTATTTGGTGTTTATTGAGCCACTGGTGAAATTTCAAATTTTCTGAAGTTTTTTCCGAAATTAATTATTTTAATATTATTTTAAGCCGTCACTAATACATTTAATTAGGGAAAATTACAAACTGGAATGAGTTGAAATAAATTTTGTGCATCATATCACATTAAGCAAAATTTTAACAAGTGGTTTTTGAATTAAAATGAAGTTGTTAAACGGTATTAGAAAATATCGAAGAAAAGAGGCTTATTTGGTAAATTTAGTGTAAATACAAATTTGAATGGGTCAATTACACACATATGAGCCATGACCGCTAAAATTTAATTGTAACATAATTTTTTTAACAAGTTAACTCCAAGTTCTAGTAGGTTCTAGGGTTGCAACTATGGAAAATTAAAATAAAGTAAAATGGGAATAGAAAGGGGTTTATTTGCAAAAGACACATGTATATTTTCATTAGCCTAGAACATTCCACACACACACACATCAACCCACTCCTTTGCTGGCCGAATTCTGCAGCAGGGAACCTTTCATGTTTCCATCTCTTTTTCTACTCTAAATTATCACAAATTCATCCCAAAATCCAAGCTAAATCTTACAATTTCAAAACCAATTCTTCTCCAATTTTTCCTTAGCCTATTCATGAATGGATCTTGGTGTATGAAACCATTTTGGATGGATGTTTCAAGTTAGATTTTAAGAAAATTTTGAGGTAAAATTTTCTTAACCTAATGGCTAATTTGTTGTTAGTTGTGCTAATCTTTTCTTTTTGAAGTGTTAATTCGGTTGTAATTACTAGTTTATGAAATTCTAGAATTTGGGTTGTGATCTAATTAGGGTTTTCATTTGTGGGTAGTGATCTAAAATTGTAGCTTAACATATTAGAATATGTTAAACTTAGTCTAGTAGCAAATTTGCTAGTTATGGCATTTAATTGTTTAATTAGGTTATTTTTGTAAACTAGATTTTTGCAAATCATGTAAATAAGTTAGATAAAATTAGAATTAGGGGTTTTATTATTAGAATGTAGTGTTAGTGTGTTGATTAACTTGTTAAGTGAGGGTTAAACATAACTAGTTGCCAATTTCTAGCTTTCACTTGAAAATTTTCATAATATTTCTATGTTATTAAACTAGGTTTTGAAGATTAGTTTAAAATGAGGAATTTAAAAATAAAGTTAGGCTTTTAGAACATCCTTACGGTTTCAAAGGGTGGTTTAACGATTTAAGTTATGCAAAATCAAGTTTGGAAGAGAAATTATGTAGTTTTGCTTAAAAATACCGAAATCGGGCAAGTTTACAAACTAGAATTTCAATTTAATGCAAATTAGGGTGTTAAAAATATAGTGATGGTTTATATAGTCTAGTTATGCTAATTAATGAATATTATTTCTTTTAAACATCAAGTTTTGAAGTAAAACGGTAAATTGGCGTTTTCGGATATTACGGAATCGGACGATTTGATCGATTTTTAGGGTTTCGATGATTTAAATCATATTTTATATTATAAATAATGGGTTTTAAAACTATGAGTTGTTTGTTGATGTTTATCTCGATCAATCGGCATTTGTACGCCGATATCGAGCGATATTTAGTTCTTTTGCATGAGCGGGACATAAGTTTTAACCTATGCGCGTTTCGTGCGTCGTTTTGATGTTGTCCGTGATTCAGTTTACGATACTACATATGTTTGCGTATAGGTACCCCTCTCGTGGACTGTGGGCGATGAAGAAGAGGATGGTGACACTGTCTTCAGCAGACAAAGACCAGGTGAGTAGATGTATATCTACGGGGGGAAGTCCGGTGGATGGCGTTTAGCACCCCCGCAAGCGTAGAATAGGAATAAGTACTTATTGTCATTAGGAAGCCAGACGTGACCTTAGAATTTCGGTGAGTAGGACCCTAGTACTGACCTTAGGTTAGATTAGATTGATTTAGAAAGACCTTACCCGAGGATGAATATCTTGGAGGAGATTCGTAGGTTTCAGGTAGATACACACACGCACACACTGAGACTCGACGTGGTGTATACGTGTATGTATATATATATATATATATATATATATATATATAGGACTAGGTTTAGATATATATATATATATATACACACACACAATACGTATATGTGATACAAGGATGTGATATGATACACGGGGATGAAACAATGTAACTGGGATGATGCCGTAATTCTTGGCTACACAGTCGTGTTATGATGTTAGCGGATCATTAGAAAATGAGATAATGAATTTGTATACATGAACAATAATAAAGGGCGGTGATGATATTGAAGTATATGGAACTCTAAAATAGAACCCGGACCGTAAACTGTGCCTGAAATTCTGATATGATATATGTGTAACTCGATTACGATATCATATAGGTGTGACTTGATTACGATATGATCTAAGTGTGACTTAATCACAATATGATACATATACATGATATTTCTGAGGATAAATTAGCGATGTATATTTATGCTGGCTGATATATGATTGATGTATGTGATTATAGTATAGCACCTTGATCTTGATATGTGTTGATGATGATATTATACGAATGATGAGACACGTAGGTGATACTTGACCCGTACCCCGATATTGGGATGTCGTACGATAGATTTTACCGTACGAGGCATAGATGTGATGATTGATCCGCACTCTTGATTCGAGGAAGCCGTACTATGTACGTGACGCTATTGAGGCTGGATCGCCGACTATTAGAGATATGGACTCAGACTTTAGGTGTACTTTTATTTCCTATTGACTAGTTTCTTAGGTTTAGTTCTTTAGGAGGTTAGATGGACACTAGTTTAGGCTCAAGTCATATAGTTGTTGTTATACTTGTATATCACAGATAAGTGGTTATTACACATCCGTCTTTACATTCATACCGTAATCATAATGTTGCATGTTCATACACATGTTTCTATAATCAGTATTAAACTCTGCCTGTTAGGACACCAGCACCATTACCGATGATGCGCATATTCCATGTACACTTATTTGCCGGCTCACACACATCATCATCGGTAATTGCTATGTCACATACACTTTAGATCATATTATCTTTTATGGATACAATCAGTTAACAGCTAGATCAATATAATATTGTGATTACTCTCTGGTGTTAGTATAGACATGGTATTTATTACTTAGACATTTCATGCATTCGCATTTTCATGTTATCATGCAGTATTATGGGGCATATGCCGACACTTATCATATACTTACTCATGATTTTGGGATTTTGGATTTCTATGAGATTTCTGGATTTTTAGGAAAAACTGCAAGAATATATAAAAAACTTCTCTCTCTCCTCCTCTTTTTTTAAAACATAAGATGCGGTTTTCCCGTGATGTATGTGTCGTCCACCATGAGATTTCATATTTTCTGTTGGATTTCGAGACCCGATTCGAGGAGTGGATGAACCGTCTCGGGAACATGGTGGGCCCGGTATGGTATCCCGGGGCAAGAAGATCGAGTTATAGACGATGAGCCTGGCAGGGGAGAACTACCTACCGGTGATGTCTGGCGCGGCGGATATCCGGAGGATACCGACCGTTGTCGTGAGATTTGATGATATGGGCTGATCCGGACTGACGGAGCCCGAGATATTGAGACTATGAGACATTGAGATTATGAGGTATTGATACTTGAGATTTACATGTTTTGGGTCGATACTTGACACGGATTTCCATGGATTTCATCGTTGGTATTTCAGACTTCTATACACATTTCACCATGATAAAAGCTAAAGATTTCTCATACAGATATATCTAGATTTCAGAATTTGTTATTTTATATTCATGGTGCATGCATACTCATTCTCATGACATAGTACTATATAAGGCACTGACACGAGTACGGAGCATTTGCACTTACACGTAGCTTATTATGCTGTCTTTACTTGATGATTAGTTGTGTATTAGTATATTATTATGACCTAGGACAGCGTCGTGCATTCGATTTCTTTTCGCAGATATTTTCTACTTACGAGTTGGCAACTCACCCCCGTTGTGCCAAATTCTATTACAGGTTCGATGTACAGGTTTTTCCTGGCAGCTTGCTGGCACATCTTTTCATTCAGGGTGATTTGCACGGTAGGTTGGTTCATTTGTATCTGGACCGCTATTATACTTTTATTATTCATTTATATCTAGAAAGCTCCATCAACCAAACTTGTATTACTTGATAGTTTACTGGACCATTTATTTGTTTCGACCTTAGAGTCGCGCTTGTATTATTATGATATCTGATTGTTTTGTTTTCTTTTGAGTTTTGAGCCTCGCCCTTTGGCGTTGTATACTATTGTGCATTGGTATGGTTGTTTCCGCCTTTTTGGCATAGAGCTAGCCCCCGTTTGGGGATGCTTTTTATTGTTTGTGTATATTATACTTGTTGTACCCGTTTGGGGCCAGTTTTTTACAAAGGAAACTCTGCCGAAATTTTTGGGAAAATTGGCCGATGCTTTTAAACTTGTTTTCTTCATGTTTTCTTTTACTTCTTCTTCTTTTTATGGTTTAGATTTCTGGGCTTCGGCTTACTTAGGTTACGTTGCGCCTCTAGACACTTCGTAATCTAACTGCCGGTCACGTTCCGTACTTTCGGGTCTTGACACCTTCCTTTCCATCGTTTCCGCTTCACAAGCCACCGTATCAACTTCCTTTCTTATAGATGGTTCACCAAGTTCGGTCGGTCCATGTTTTCTTGCGAATCTTGAGAGGTTTGACCCCATTTCTCAGCGTGTTGATAGATTAGTACAATCCATTTTTACACTTCGATCATTACAAACCATACTAATTTATTCAATCCATTTCCACCCTCACGTTCGTATTTCATTTCTTTCTCCCCTTCTTTCGTCTTATCATTTACCGAGACCGTATCCCATTTCTGCCCACACACGGTCTCGTGTATTCTTCATTTCTTTTCTCTACACGTTCTTTCTCTAACCGTTGCGTTATCACGATAAAATTTTTGAATGGTTGGTGTTAACTTTTGGCATGTGTAAGGCCTTGTATAGATTGAAGTTGTTCTTTCCCCTAATTTTGAACTTCACCGCTTAAACAGTGGAAATATCGTTTCACTTAAGTTTGGGGAGGCCTTTTTTGTGTCTATATATATTTTTGTTTGTATTTTCTTTTATAAAAAAACAGGATAGCACCGATAAATTTTGACCCCTCCACAATTTTGACTTTCTTGGTGTAGCATGACAGTGAGGACGCTATCAAGTTTAAGTTTGAGGTGTGCTTGGTAAGCTTTCTACCTTTGCATTCACGTATATATTTTGCATTTGCATATTTATTTAAAAACCCACAAAAACTGAAATTTTTTCCAAAAATATAAAAAATTTGCTGTCAAGTTAGCTAGTAGGGTAACTTAGATTTGTATTTCGAAATTTTTGTTTGATAGGTTAGAAATAACTAAATCCCAGGCTTAAGAATTGAAAACCCTACCAATAACTCTCCTTCAGTTTAACCTTGGTAAATATACATCCTTACAGCTTTTTTAGAAGTAAGTAATATTGAGTTTAGTTCTTAAGTTAAGTCAGGATGAAGAGAAAGTATTGAAAACTTTATTGAAGGATAAGTTTGAAAAATAGTTTCTATTCTTGAGTCTAAATTCAGAAAGTATATACCCTACAAATCGCACTTACACGCACCTTAAAATTTGGGATAGTAGAGGATACCTAGAAATACTCTTGTCTGAAAGCTTGGTATGAATGAAATAACGGTATTTAAAGCTAACTACCAAAATAGCATCATTGAAAAATATATCCGGTCTTGAAAAGAAAAAAAGGGAAAAAAAGAGAAAATAAATTACAAGATCTGGAAACTGCTATTTGCGCTTTAATAAGCTCACACATTCAGTAATCGGTTGATTAGTGGCTCAGGAAGCAGTAATGGTCGCATGAAAAGTGTTTAGCAAATCCATCCATCATTAATGAAATGAAATAGTATTACGTATTAGGACAATGGTACTATAGTTTGAATTGAATTCTTAAGTGTAGGGGTAAAATTTACACACACGTGGGGGTATACAATCGATATTTAGAGGAGAGATATGAATGAAGAATAAGTCTTATGTTTTCCGTAAAAATGATAAAAATTCCGGATTGGAGACTGCGTTTTAAAACGAAAACTCAAGAGAAACTGAGATCTTTATAAACTGTCAAAACATATAGTATCTTAGGTTGAATAAATAGGAGGTGCGAAAAATAAGGGATGGATATTTCTAATTTAGGATGATGGAGTTTCTAATTTAGATGCTAAACTGTAGGATTAAAATCAAGATTAACTTATGAAACTAGATTGACGGGATTTTTGTGGGTAATATCCGCTGAAAACCCTCAGGAGATAACACTCCTCCTACTAGGAACACCTAGAGGTTTAATGACTTGTTGCACACGCTAAGTGCAACCGTGATGCCTACAAAAGTGAGCTTACGACTTTTTGAAAATAAATGGTTTTGCTCGAGATGAGCAAAACATAAGTTTAGGGGTATTTGTTCACACCAAAATATTGTATTTAATACCGCCAATTTTTCTGCTCGTTTGTTTATAAGTAGGTGCTTTTGATCCGTGTTTGCTACATGATTACATGTTACAGGTTCCCAATCCAGAATAAACGCAAATCATGCAAAATCTCCATAGTTATGCCAAAATCCAGAACATCTGACAAAAATAGATAAACTTCGGGTTCTGGTCATCCACACCCACCAAGTGTCGCTTACCAGTTCAAGAGACAAGGCGAGTAACAGCAGTCATTCGTGTCTCGGACAAGCACAAAGCACGAGAAGGGCGGCATAATAATCAAGGGGTGCGCGGAGTTCAAGGGAGATCAAGGTCAAAAAGATTAAAAGAGTAGCCATTTTGGACTGTTAAAAGTCTGAACATATTTTGGAACTATTTTGCAATTTGGAACATGTCAAACAGAAGAACAAAGCAACACAAGAAAACCCAAGAAAAACGATGCGCCAACTACTCCAAAGGACCGCGGAACTGCGACCAATAGTGCTTTTGGGCGCCGGAACTGCGACCACGCCATGTCATCTCCCGACCAAATTTTGGGTGTAGTTTTGTAATTGTATATGGGCTCAGAATATAGCCATAAAGTTTCATTCATCTGCCTATAAATAATCCAGTTTTGAGCCAAACCAAGGATGTTTTCCTTTACTTAGATTTAGTGTAGTTTAGTGTAGTTTTTCTTCTTCTTCTTCTTCTATTCTCCATTGAAATAGTGGTGAGAGCTTTTTGAGTGAAAGATTAATGAAGATGGGGGGGTTTCTTTAACTTGTATCTTTATTTTCTTTTATTGTAATTTTAATTTCTAGTGTAACTTTATTATTTATTGTTAAGTAGTTGTTGGTTTTCTTTTCTTGTTTTGTTCTTCTTCTCTTCTAAACCGTATTTTCAAGCCATGATACTCAATGGAGTCTTTTGCTTAGATGAGGGCCTAAGTAGTTAGCTTGTTATTATTTGTTAAAACCGTATTTTTTCTATTCTTTCTTCTCCTCTTCTTTTTTCATTTTTCTTTTAATGTGTGAATAATTTACACACTTGTTAGGGCTAAGGAAGGTTAGTTTGACGGATGGAAAAATCTCTTGTGCTTCTCTTCGCCAAATAGTTTGAAATGAATCTAGACCAAACAAACCTAACCCCCTCACTTAGGCGCGCTATAAGTGACATATAGCCGCGACCTAAGCCGAGAATTCTTTTAGGAGCACTACAATGACATGTAGTTGTGACCTAATTGGAGACTTGGTTGTGTATGTTTAGTCTAGGGCTGGAAATAAGAGCATGTAGCGGACGGGCAAGAGACACTAGGAATGGATTTAGCGTTGGAAAGCATACTTAAACTCGCAAGTCTCATTCTTATGTCCTCCTAATCCCCGCTACTTCCGATTATTCCAACATCATTTCAAGAATGGTAAAAGACAAACACAAGACTAATACTAACTCTACCAACCAACGCTAGCCCTAACAAGTTTACTTGAATATAAAATACAAACACTTAGGATAGAATTGAATATAAATATATATTTTCATTAACTCGTCTAAAACAAGAATGAAACATATACCATCTCACAGTGGACGACTCGTACTCAACCGGCTAGCTACCAAGCGACACTGTCTTGATTGCGGTAAGTAGAACAAATAGAACACATGGCATATCACGGTGTTCCGCTGTCAATCAGAACCCCCCCCCCCCGTCACATGGTGGGAGTGAGAGGCAGCGAAAAAGGGGGGCACGTGCCCAGCATGTGCCCATCACGTCTCCCACGGGGGACGTGTACGACACGTGCCCGCGGAGCAAGAGTGCGGACCGAAAGGAGGGGCTAAGCTCTCGGATTTGGAGTTGAACTCCTTTGATTTTATTTTTGGAGTTAAACTTCTATAGATTTTATTTTGGAGTTGTTCTCGCCAAAAATTTCTGCGCAAAAGAGCCCAAGATAACAAAGAGCAGCAAAACGCTTAAAATGTAAAGCAGTATTTTCCGGGCTATATTTTGCCAAACTTCCAAATGAGAATCAAGTAAATTCTAATGGCATCGAAAGCGTCTCAAAAAGTCCTTCGATTTGATATATTACGGGCCTTATAACACTTTCGGAATCAAAAGTTATGAGCAAATTTGTCATGCACGTATAGTCTAAGTAATGCTCTACCACATGAATGGATATATTTTTAGTCCCACATCGGAAAAAAGAGAGATTCCTTCTCTACCACTTCCCTATAAATAAGAGGGGATACCTCTCAGAAAAAATGGGGATTCAATCCTTAAAGGAGCTTAGTTCTCCATAGGAGCTTAATTCTCCAAATTAGGGCCTTAGCTGCCCTCCTCATAATGCGCATATACGTAAGTGCCATGTGCGCCATGTATGACACACGTGCGCCCGCCACATGCGCACTATGAGCAACGCATGTACGCCTGCCACGTGCGCACCACGTATGGGAATTCAATTCTTAAAAGAGTTTAGTTCTCCATTGGAGCTTAGTTCTCCAAGTTAAAGCCTTAGCTGCCCTTTCCATAATGCGTATATGTGCAAGCGCCATGTGCTCCATGTGTGACGCATAAGTGCCCGCCACGTGCGCACCACGTGCAACGCACATGCCCCACCACGTGCGCACCACGTGAGAGGATTCAATCCTCAAAGGATGTAACACCTTGGATATGCGGTTAGTGTTAATTAAGCGTTATTGCGGGTTTTTCGTAAAAAGTTTACCAAATCGGGTTTCTCACATTTTATATCAATAAATTAATATTTTATTATTATTTGATATGGCTTGCACACAAACGTGCATGTTAATGTGAGGGTTAGTTAGTGTAATCTTGTTAAGTGACCAAGACACCTTAATTAATCCATGTCCTAATTAATCTTGCATTAGCCTTACCCAAGATATTTTGGTGTATGAGAAATATCTTGTTTGGATTGAGAGAGGTGGCTAGTGAGTCATTAGACATTAATGGTGCATTAATGAGGAGAGGGGAGGAGAGTGAGTGTAAGGGAAAAGGTTCACCCTACACTCACCTCTCACCAATTAATCTCTCTCACTCTCTCATTCTCTCTCACTCTAAATTATTGTTCATTTCCCTCAACTCCAAACTGAACCCTCACTCACTCATCACAAAAACCTTACTAAACTTCACAAAAATCCATGGAAAACACTTCAAATGTCTTGAATTACCCACTTGGTTGCCTTGGAGCTTGAAAAGCTAGGATTTTTGAGCAAGAGTGGCTAAGTAATGACCTCAAACTGATTTTTAGGAGTTATATTGTTGTGTTGCCTTATTGTTATGGGTTGGAACACTAAAGGTAGCATTTTGTGCAAAATATCGTATTTTTAGTGTCAACTCTGTGTCTCTATGATCTGCTGTAGAACCATGTGTTTGTTGGAAAAGTTATTATCACAGTGACATAGTGTTGAGGTATAGAACCCACCATAAAAACCTGAGACCGCCCCTTCAATTTTGGGCCACAAATTTAATGGTTCTGGCCGCAAATTGCGGCCAGAGTGGGGGCTGGGGACTTGAGTCTTTATCGTGGGGTCTCTGGGATTGTATGTAGTCTCGTGGCACTTGCAACTTTCACCAATTGTTTGTGTATAAAAATCTGGGACCACTTTGCTATATTCTAGTGTTTTGGGTATGTGTGTTACGTTATCCGACACGGTTCGTGATATTGTGTAGCTGTTGCGCTTGGGCTGGTTTTGGTGTGTCACCATACACATTAACAGTTAGACGAACACTTGTAGGTCGGATTAGAGTTGGTGCGTTGGTCAAACATCTTGTGTACGTGATATTGATCGATTTCTGAGATTTGCATTGGTTATGTTTTGTGTTAATAGGATCGCAGGCGGGGACTTCGGATGCTGCGACGAAGGGAAAGCAGGTGATTGGATTTACCTAGCCCACGACTGTCGATGAGTAGATTTAACATCTGCGAGGAAATCGCCCGTATGGCGTTAAGCGTCAGGGCTAGATATGATATGATATTAGCTGCATATTTATATGCACATATAGAGATGGTGCATGAACTTCATTGCATATAGTTACTTGTTGTGCCTGAACCTGTACCTATTGTACAATGCACTATTATTGACAGTCCATGTTACACGAGCACTAATTGTATGCTACACACACTGTCGGTAATTGTCATGATACGCACAACACAAATACTCATATGATATACCTTGCTATTTGTTAGCGACATATAGGCATTTATTCTTGTGTGATGGCGCATATGAAATATAGCATACATGTACACCTACATACTTACACATATACCTTGCTATACCTACATGCTCACACATATACCTTGCTAGCTATATGTTCACCTTTATATGACGTTGCGTTGGATTTTCGAGAAATTAGGAACCGTATGATATATTTAATAACTTGTTGCAGTTAAATAGCGGTTTTTCCTTTATATGTTCATATTCCTGTTTCATGTTGCATATATTATATTTCATGGATTTCGCATTTATATATGGATTTCATATGATGTTTTCTGGATGTTTTACTCCTGGTTATATATATATCAGTGGTATGGGACACTGATATATATATATATACATATATATATATATATCAGTGGTATGGGACGCTGTTATATATGTACACCTATATAATATATATCATCATAATGATCTGTGCATGTATTCTTATTCATTGCCCGATGTGCCCGATGTGAGGGGCCGACGTACCCGATATGAGGGCCGATATGGGAGCCGATTTGAGGGAATTTAGGGATTTAGATTATCTTGATGGACACTAGTCCGCCACGATGAGGATTCCGGGAGGATGACATATTTTATCCCATACTCCACATTTATTTGATATGTATTTGCTTCATGTATTAGTAGTACCTGATAGAGTACCTTTCATGACTGTTACATATACATATTGTCATACTTATGCTATCAGATTACATGTGATAGATTATCACTATTAGTGCATATTTGCAATTACAGTATGATATTATTTATTATTCACGAGTTGGCAACTCACTCCTGTTGTGCCGTAGGGTTTTTCAGGTCTGATCATCAGAGTGGTCACGGCGGGGCGCCTTATTATCTCTATTTTTGCGGATACCGCTACGGTTGGCTGTGAAACCGTTTGCTATAGGCGGGTTGCGGTTATCCGATGATGTACATTGTATATTTCTTGTATCCAGTACTCTCCATCTACCATCTTCATGTATTGACTTAGAGATGAGTTGTGAGGATCGATATTGTATATTCTTATGACTCTGGTTATCGTGCTCGTGTGAGCTGACCTTTTATATATATGTGGATTATCTCATGTCTTTGCTACGGCGTCGTATATCTGTTGCGGTGGTTGTTTCCACCGTTGGGCGAGATTTGCTCCCGTTTGGAGATGCTTTACTTATATCTTATATTTGTACCTGTTTCGGGGCTAGCTTTTACAAAGGAGGTACTGCCGGAATTTTTATGAAAACAAACTTAAATTTAAAGTTTTGCATCGAGATTTAAAAAAAAGTGTTCTATATTTTCCTTCTTGTAATGGTTTAGATTGCTGGGTTTTCGGCTTACTTAAATTGTGTTACGCCTGTTGACGTTACGTGGTTTAAGTGCCGGTCATGTGCCCAATTTTGGGTCATGACAAAGTTGGTATCAGAGCGCTAGGTTTTACCTTTCGGAGTGTAGCATGACCTTGGTATGATGGAGTAGGTAGGTTAAGCAGAGCGACGTAGCGTATGTATGTTCCGCGGCATACTTACGACACGGTGCTCTGCCTAAGTGACCTTAGGACTTATTGCTTGAAATTCCTTCCATGATAATATATCCTTGTGATCCGATTTATGTGTCCTTATCGAATCATGTTTCCATTTCCAGCCTTTATGCCGCCGAAGACTACGAGGGCGCAGAGAGCGGCCGCGAAGGCCGCGGTCAGAGTTGACTCGTCTGAGACGAGGACTGACCAGGGCGGTACTCCCGTTGTACAGGAGCAGATTGTTTCACCTTCGACAGACCATATGGCTATGCTGGGGCTGGTATGCAGGATTTGCACCAGATGATGGGGTCGTTAGTTGAGGCTATTTGAGCCCAGGGGCAGGCAGTTGTTCCACCCGTTATGGGGACCATGTTGGTGCCTACTGTTCAGACGGTTGTACCTGCAGCTACGGAGGTGATCACCGTATCGTTATCGGAGTTCATGAGGTTGAGGTTTCCGGTTTTCACTAGCACCGATGCAGCCGAGAATCTGCAGTCGTTTATCGACCGGATGGCTAGGATATGTCGTTCGCTTAGATACTCCGACGCGAGATTAGTGGAGTTCGTGAGCTTTCGTCTGGAGGGTCTGGCCCAGAAGTGGTGCGAGTCCTTAGAGAAGGGCAGAGCCGCAGGTCTTTCTCCTATGACCTGGGCTGAGTTCGTGACGGTGTTTCTTGCGCGTTTTCTTCCGCTGAGCATTAGGGATGCTCGAGCGCGCAGATTCGAGTTGTTACACCAGACTCAGGGTATGACGGTGGCCGAGTATGATGTGCTGTTTACCGAGCTGTCTGTGTATGCTCCGTATTTGGTAGCTACGGAGGAGATGCGGGTCAAGAGGTTTGTTCGAGTCCTGCTTACCCATTTTTTCCTCGCTATCAGCATTCAGCATTGTGACACCTATGCAGCAGCGGTGGAAGCAGCTCTGTTGGTTAAGGAGCTTCTTTTTGAGACGTCGGTTGCTCCGGAACCGAAGAGGGTTCATACTAGTGTTTCAGCACAGAGACAGGTGTTTAGACATCGTGACAGTTCCTGTTCAGATACTAGGGGTAGTGGAGGTCCGGGACGAGGACAACTTTTTAGCTCTTATTCTCAAGGGAGTCAGCGGTTTTCATCTGGATGTTACCGGTGCTGGAGTTTGGGTCATCGGGTTCGAGATTATACTGAGCCACGTGAGCGCGAGGCAGCTGTACCGCAGGTTACCTTACCACCTTCTCCACCGCAGAGGGTGTTTCCCCTTATGCCTGTTGTCGCTCCGTGTCAGACTCTTATGCAGAGAGGTCGAGGACGCGGTGGTTTTATGCCGAGAGGGCGGGGTGGTAGAGGCAAAGGTCAGCTAGTCGCCGGTAGAGTACAGGCTCGGATGTTTGCCTTGACTCATCAGGACGCGCAGGCGTCCAATGCAGTGGTTTCAGGTACTCTTTCTGTATGTTCTTTTGAGGCTCATGTTTTGTTTGATCCGGGATCTACGCATTCGTATGTTTCTACGCACTTCGTGCCGAGTTTGGGCCGAGAGTCGTGTTTGCTAGATCAGCCGCTTGTTGTGATTACACCTATTGGCGATTCTTTTATCGCGTGTTATGTGTTTCGGTCGTGTGCCATTCAGATTGGAGATAGAGATTCGTCCATCGATTTGATCTTTCTGGATATGTTGGACTTCGACGTTCTCCTTGGCATGGACAGGTTGGCAGCTTGTTATGCGTCAGTGGACTGCCATGAGAAGACGGTCAGTTTCAGTTTTCCGGGCGAGTCTGTTCAGGTTGTGCAGGGGGACCGTGGTGCTGCACCTCACAGTTTGATTTCTGCCCTTTGCGCTAGTCGGCTTTTGAGGAATGGATGTCGGGGATTCTTGGCTTTCATTTGTGATACTGGGGCCACAATAGGGTCATTGGACCGGGTTCCTATCATGCGAGTTTCCCGACGTTTTTCCCGACGAGTTACCTGGTTTGCCGCCAGAGCGCGATATTGAGTTTTGCATTGATCTGATTCCTGGCATGGGGCCTATTTCTATACCACCTTACCAGATGGCTCCGGCGGAGCTTAGAGAGATTAAAGATCAATTGCAAGAGTTGCTTGATAAGGGACTTGTGCGTCCGAGTGTTTCACCTGGGGAGCTCCTGTTCTGTTCGTCAAGATGAAGGGCGGCAGTTTGAGCTTGTGTATTGATTATCGTCAATTGAACCGAGTTACGGTGCGGAACAGGTATCCTTTACCTCACATTGACGATTTGTTTGATCATCTCTAGGATGCAAAACATTTTCTACGATTGATTTGCGTTCGGGTTATCATCAGTTGCGGGTCCGGAATGATGACATTCCGAAGACTGCTTTTCGTACACGGTACAGGCATTATGAGTTTCTAGTGATGTCGTTCGAACTCACCAATGCCCCGGCAGCGTTCATGGATCTGATGGACCGGATTTTCAAGCCGTTCCTCGACCAGTTCATTATTGTGTTTATTGATGACATTCTGGTCTACTCTTGGAGTCGGGAGGAGCATGAGCAGCACTTGAGGATTGCTTTGCAAACATTGAGAGAGCACCAGCTGTATGCTAAATTCTCAAAGTGCGCATTTTGGCTTGATAGAGTTGACTTCTTGGGTCATGTGGTGACGGGAGACGGTATTCTTGTGGACCCGAAAAAGATCGAGGCTGTGCAGCTTTGGCCCAGACCTGTATCTGTGACAGAGGTCCGCAGGTTTTGGGCTTAGCTGGTTATTAACACCGTTTCGTGCAGGATTTTTCGAGTATCGCTGCACCGCTGACCGGGCTGACCCGGAAGGGAGTTCCTTTTCTTTGGACTGATGCGTGAGAGCAGAGTTTTCAGCAGTTGAAGACTCAGTCGACGACGGCACCAGTCCTATCTTTGCCTTCTGGATCAGGTGTCTTTGTAGTTTACCGTGATGCGTCTCGAGTGGGGATCGGTTGTGTGCTGATGCAGCATGATAGAGTGATTGCTTATGCTTCTAGGCAGCTGAAGAAGCATGAGCAGAATTATCCCACTCACGATCTTGAGATGGCTGCGGTGGTTTTTGCGTTGAAAATTCGAAGACACTAATTGTATGGGGAGTCGTGTCATATTTTCACAGAGCACAAGAGCTTGAAGTACATCTTCCAGCAGCGGGATCTGAATCTGAGACAGCGCCAGTGGATAGAGCTTATGAAGGATTATGATTGTGAGATTTTTTATCACCCGGGCAAAGCGAATGTGGTAGCTGACGCTTTAAGTCATAGGCCCGATGGTAGCTTGTCCCAGTTGAGCGCAATTCAGAGGCAGTCTTCTGCGGATTGGCAGACCTTGTGCAACTGTAGAGTACAGTTTGAGTTCACTTCCACTGGGGGACAGATTGCTCATGTCCGCGCTCGTCCGCTTCTACTGGATCGTATCCGTGAGGCACAACCCAGTGATGCCCGTTTTGTTGAGATTCTTGAGCTTGTTTGACAGGGTACAGATTCGGAGTTCTTGATTGATGACCAGGGTGTGCTACGTTGCGGGACTCACTTGTGTGTACCCGATGTTGATGGGTTGAGACGTGAGATCCTAGAGCAGGCATATCAGTCAGCCTTTAGCATTCATCCAGGTTCCACCAAGATGTACCGTGACTTGAGAGACTTTTACTGGTGGGAAGGGATGAAGCATGATGTTTCGGACTTCGTTTCGAGGTGCCTGACTTGTCCGCAAGTCAAGGCTGAGCATCAGAGACCGGGTGGAGAGTTGCAGCCTTTACCCGTTCCTGAGTGGAAATGGGAGCAGATTTCTATGGACTTTGTTGTGGGTCTACCCAGGACCTGTCGGGGGTGACTCCATTTGGGTGATTGTTGACCGGTTGACGAAAGCGGCTCACTTCCTTCCAGTGAAGACCACTTTCGGTTATGCTCAGTATGCTCAGTTGTATATAGATGAGATTGTGCGTTTGCACGGTGTTCCCACATGCATTGTATCCGACAGAGGCACCCAGTTTACTAGCCGTCATTGGCAGAAGCTTCAGGAAGATTTAGGTACCCGGTTGAGTTTTAGCACCGCTTTCCATCCGCAGACTGATGGTCAGTCAGAGCGGATAATACAAACTCTAGAGGATATGCTTCGGGCGTGCGTGCTTGATTTTGGTGGCAGTTGGGATCGTCACTTGCCGTTGATTGAGTTCTCCTACAACAACAGCTTTCAGGAGACTATTCAGATGGCACCTTTCGAGGCTTTGTATGGTAGGAAGTGTCGATCACCAGTCTGTTGGACCGAATTTTGTAAGAGTAGGGTTTTGGGACCCCAGCTAGTTCAGGAGACTACGGAGCAGATCCAGCTAATTCAGGACAGGATGAGAGCAGCCCAGTGCAGACAGAAGTCTTATGCCGACCGTCGTCGTCGCAGACTTGAGTTCGCAGTGGGGGATCGTGTATTCCTGCGGATTTCTCCGATGAAGGGCGTTATGAGATTTAGGAGAAAGGGGAAGCTTAGTCCCAGATTTGTAGGTACCATCGAGATCCTTGAGCGAGTTGGTACTGTTGCTTACCATTTGGCGCTCCCGCTCAGTTTTCCGGATGTTCACCCCGTGTTCCATGTGTCGATACTTCGTAGATACCTGCATGACCCTTCTCATATGATTCAGCACAAGACCGTTCAGTTTGAGCGCGATCTTTCGTTCACCGAGCAGCCGGTAGTTATATTGGATCGACAGGTGAAGAAACTTCGATCAAAAGTCTTGCAATCTGTGAAGGTTCTTTGGCGTAGTCCAACTAGTGAGGAGATCACTTAGGAGGCCGAGAGGGAGATGCGGAAGAAATTCTCTCATCTCTTTGAAGGTACGCTTGTAAGAATTTTAATTCGGGGACGAATTTTCTTTAAGGGGGAGATTGTAACACCTTGGATATGCGGTTAGTGTTAATTAAGCGTTATTGTAGGTTTTTCGTAAAAAGTTTACCAAATCGGGTTTCTCACATTTTATATCAATAAATTAATATTTTATTATTATTTGATATAGCTTGCACACACACGTGCATGTTAATGTGAGGGTCGGTTAGTGTTAATCTTGTTAAGTGACCAAGACACCTTAATTAATCCATGTCCTAATTAATCTTGCATTAGCCTTGCCCAAGATATTTTGGTGTATAAGAAATATCTTGTTTGAATTGAGAGAGGTGGCTAGTGAGTCATGAGGCATTAATGGCGTATTAATGAGGAGAGGGGAAGAGAGTGGGTGTAAGGGAAAAGGTTCACCCTACACTATCCTCTCATCAATTAATCTCTCTTACTCTCTCATTCTCTCTCACTCTCTCTCACTCTCAATTATTGTTCATTTCCCTCAACCCCAAACTGAACTCTCACTCACTCATCACAAAAACCTTGCTAAACTTCACAAAAATTCATGGAAAATACTTCAAATGTCTTGAATTAGCCACTTGGTTGCCTTGGAGCTTGGAAAGCTAGGATTTTTTAGCAAGAATGGTTAGGTAATGACTTCAAACTGATTTTTAGGAGTTATATTGTTGTGTTGCCTTGTTGTTATGGGTTGGAACACTAAAGGTAGCATTTTGTGCAAAATATCGTATTTTTAGTGTCAACTTTGTGTCTTTAAGATCTGCTACAGAACCAGGTGTTTGTTGGAAAAGTTATCATCAAAGTGACATAGTGTTGAGATATAAAACCCACCATAAAAACCTGAGACCACCCCTTTAATTTTAGGCCGCAAATTTAATGTATCTGGCCGCAAATTGCGGCCAGAATGGGGGATGGGGAGTTGAGACTTTGTCATGGGGTCTCTAGGATTGTATGTAGTCTCGTGGCACTTGCAACTTTCACCAATTGTTTGTGTATAAAAATCTGGGATCACTTTTCTATATTCTAGTGTTTTGGTTACGCGTGTTACGTTATCCGACACGGTTCGTGATCTTGTGTAGCTGTTGCGCTTGGGCTGGTTTTAGTGTGTCACCACACACGTTAACCGTTAAACGAACACTTGTGGGTCGGATTGGAGTTAGTGCGTTGGTCAAACGTCTTGTGTACGTGATATTGATCGATTTCTGAGGTTTGCACTGGTTATGTTTTTTGTTAATAGGATCGCAGGCGGGGACTTTGGACGCTGCGACGAAGGGAAAGCAGGTGATTGGATTTACCTAGCCCACGACTATCGGTGAGTAGATTTAACATCTACGGGGAAATCGCCCATATGGCGTTATGCGTCAGGGCTAGATATGATATGATATTAACCGCATGTTTATATGCACATATAGAGATGGTGCATGAACTTTATTGCATATAATTACTTGTTGTGCCTGAACCTGTACCTATTGTACACTGCACTATTATTGACAGTCCATGTTGCACGAGCACCAATTGTATGCTACACACACTGTCAGTAATTGCCATGATACGCACAACACAAATATTCATATGATATACCTTGTTATTTGTTAGCGACATAGAGGCATTTATTCCTGTGCGATGGCGCATATGAAATATAGCATACATGTATACCTACATGCTTACACATATACCTTGCTATACCTACATGCTCACACATATATTTTGCTAGCTATATGTTCACCTTTATATGATGTTGCGTTTGATTTTGGAGAAATTAGGAACCGCATGATATATTTAATAACTTGTTGCAGTTAAATAACGGTTTTTCCTTTATATGCTCATATTACTGTTTCATGTTGCATATATTATATTTCATGGATTTCGCATTTATATATGGATTTCATATGATATTTTCTGGATGTTTTACTCCTGGGTATATATATATATCAGTGGTATGGGACACTGATATATATATATATATATATATATATATATACATGTGTGTGTGTGTATCAGTGGTATGGGATGCTGTTGTATATGTACACCTATATAATATATATCATCATAATGATCTGTGCATGTATTCTTATTCATTGCCCGATGTGCCCGATGTGAGGAGCCGATGTGCCCGATGTGAGGGGTCGATGTGCCCGATGTGAGGGCCGATATGGGGGCCGATTTGAGGGAATTTGGGGATTTAGATTATTTTGATGGACACTGGTCCGCCACGATGAGGATTCCATGAGGATGACATGTTTTATCCCATACTCTGCATTTATTTGATATCCATTTGCTTCA
Source organism: Agapanthus africanus (assembly GCA_030015575.1). NCBI lineage: Eukaryota > Viridiplantae > Streptophyta > Magnoliopsida > Asparagales > Amaryllidaceae > Agapanthus > Agapanthus africanus. The sequence goes on along the minus strand of CM057340.1, from coordinate 748,358,223 downwards.
TGTATTAGTAGTACCTGATAGAGTACCTTTCATGACTGTTGCATATACATATTGTCATACTTATACTATCAGATTACATGTGATAGATTATCGTTGTTAGTACATACTTACGATTACAGTATGATGTTATTTACTATTAACGAGTTGGCAACTCACCCCCATTGTGCCGCAGGATTTTTCAGGTCCGATCATCAGAGTGGTCGCGGCAGGGCACCTTATTATCTTTATTTTTGTGGATACCTCTACGGTTGGCTGTGAAGCCGTTTGCTATAGGTGGGTTGCGGTTATCCGATAATGTACATTGTATATTTCTTGTATCTAGTACTCTCCATCTACCACCTTCATGTATTGACTTAGAGACGAGTTGTGAGGATCGATGTTGTATATTCTTATGACTCTGGTTGTCGTGCTCGTGTGAGTCGGCCTTTTATATATATGTGGATTATCTCATGTCTTCGCTACGGCGTCGTATATCTGTTGTGGTGGTTGTTTCCATCGTTGGGCGAGATTTGCTCCCGTTTGGGGATGTTTTACTTATATCTTATGTTTGTACCCGTTTTGGGGCTAACTTTTACAAAGGAGGTGCTGCCGGAATTTTTTGAAAACAAACTTAAGTTTAAAATTTTGCATCGAGATTTTTAAAAAAAAGTGTTCTATATTTTCCTTCTTGTAATGGTTTAGATTGTTGGGTTTTCGGCTTACTTAAATTGCGTTACGCCTGTTGACGTTACGTAGTTTAAGTGCCGGTCATGTGCCCAATTTTGGGTCGTGACAAAGGAGCTTAATTCTCCATAGGAGCTTAGTTCTCCAAGTTAAGGCCTTAGCTGCCCCACATAATGCACATATGCGCAAGCGCCACGTGGGACGCATGTGCACCCGCTATGTGCGACGCACGTTTACCCTCCATGTGTGCACCAAGTGCGGGGATTCAATCCTCAAAGGAGCTTAGTTCTCCATAGGAGCTTAGTTTTCCAAGTTAGGGCCTTAGTTGCCCGCCAAAATGCGCATATGCGCAAGCACCATTTGCGTCACGTGCAACGCACGTGCGTCCGCCACGTGCGTGTTAGGAATATGTATACCATAGAGACCATTATTGTATGATATAGTGGATGCTTGGACATATATATAGAGGACTTTCTTGCTCGACATGATAGTATGATATCTGGTTGCTCTTTATCTTAACATGTACACAAGTATTATTATACAATCTCTCTGATACATGTTGATAAAGCCCTTATGATGTTTGCTTGACTATCAGGACTATGATGCGAATCATACTACTGGGACTTGTGTAGTCCACAAGCACATCCTTTAATTGTTCCTAGTCGAGAGAGTATCGAGACAGAGGATCGATATTCCAGAGTAGACTAGTGTGTACGTTTCTTGACCCTATATGGGGCGATGGTTGATCCCATAACCATTGATGTTTGACATCAAAGATTGTACACAGGTGCTCATTAGAGAATGGGTACACTAAACAGAACTCGCCGAGAACTCCTAGTTGGTACTTTACCTATCGTCTGGTGACACTGGTACAGGTTAGTCTGTAGACTCGAGATCATCATAGAGTCTTATGTGGTTCCACTGTGCTTTGATTTCCTCCCTACCACGGATCAAAGGAGTCGTGCAAACAGGTGGATTTTGGGTACAATCCCGAGTCATATGGAGGCAATGAGCGATAGGAGGGGTTTCGTCTCTCCCGGTATAGGGAGTTGATGTTGCGCTATGCTCGATTGGCTATAACAGTAAGTCCCTAGCCAGGGCTGATGAGATTTACTGGTAAGTGTTATTAGCAGTTTCTCAAACCGTTATGAGCCACACATTGGCATGCCTTATCAAGTTACTGGGGTCCTACGATTCTACCCCTAGACTCGATATGCGACATATCAGACGAAGAGACCGGACTGTACGGTAAGTGTTACTTATAGGCTTCATAGAAGTTTGGACAAGCTTGCTTGTTGATCTACTATTCGCTCAATACCTGAGTAGCCGTTACATCCAGCTAGTACCGCTAACGGCTTGTGGGTGATTGATGTGATCATCACCTACTGCTGGCCTATTGACGAGTCTTTAGAGTCCCACATAGAAGTTTCCTGATTCAAGCGAAACGAAGTAGGGCACATAATATGTGCGGGGGCCTGATTAAATACGAGTATGTGATACCGTATTCTAATCGACGGTTATTTGATATCAGTTAGGTTATATGTGATATAACCAGATTATTGAATCAAGTGTTGATTTGATAATATGATATATAGATAAATGATATTAGTCGGTTATATGTGATATAACCGAATTATTAAATCAAGTGTTGATTTAATAATTTGATGTGTATTTATATTTGATATAATTATACATTAACTAATATTATAGATCACTAATTATTTTCTTATCTTAATATATAAATATATATATATATATATATATGTATGTATGTATGTATGTATGTATGTATGTATGTGTATTATTTAAGAAGCATGGCATGGATTTTCTATTTTATGAAAATAGAAAAGAGATGGAAAATAATGAGATATTTTGGGTTTGAGGAATGGGGTGAAGCATGGCTTTTTATTATTGTTTATTACTCTTGACTTACTATTGAAGTATGGTTATAATTTTTAATTGATGAAAATTATATGCTTCAATAAGTGAGGAGATATGAGAGTCATTCTTCACTTGATATTTTTCATGAGTTCATTTTGTGCTTGAGCTCTTTCCTCGCTAGCTCTCTCCATTTTCTCCTCCTTGATCCTCCAAGCTCAATCCCTCACATGAGTTGTGAACCCTTGAGCTTGTGAGCATCCTAAGTGAGCAAACAAAACCCCTACTTCATCATCCTATACTTGATTAGCACTCAAATATAGTGTGTTTCCTTCACTAAAGAGTTTAGTGAAGAGGTGGCTTGGATTAGCGGAGTTTCGGGTGGATCATCTTCAGCACGAAGATCGCAAAAGAAGCTCGATCCAACTTCAAGTGGAGCCTAGTGGAGTCGCGTGGACTACTACACACAGCTTTTGAAGAGAAGGATACGGTCTACAAAGGTTGTAATCTCCTTCTTTTAGCTAGTTTTTGTGATATCATCATAGTTAACCCTAATCTTCTAGTTAGATTCTAGGTTAGTGTTCCTTAGCACATCGAATTTTTGAAAACTGCATGATCGATTCCCGTTTTAACCCTATGCTGCTATTAAGAAACACTTTCAGTACGCACCACGTGCGGGGATTCAATCCTCAAAGGAGCTTAGTTCTCCATAGGAGCTTGGTTATCCAAGTCAGGACCTTAACTGTCCCCATAATGCGCATATGCGCAAGCGCCATATGTGCCCCCCTTGACGCACGTGTGTCCGCTACCTGTGCACCACATGCAACGCACGTGCGCTCGCCACTTGCGCACCACATGCAACGCACGTGCATCCACCACGTGCGCACCATGTGCGAGGATTCAATCCTCAAAGGAGCTTGTTTCTCCATGCTAGGGCCTTACCTGCCTCCATGATGCGCCACGTGCGACGCACGTGGGCCTGCCAAGTGCGCACCACGTGCGACGAACGTGCGCCCATGCCATGTGCAACACGTGCGGCGCATGTGCGCCGCACGTGCACGAACAAAAAGAACCTTTTTCATCAGTTAGAAGTTTAAGCTCCAACATGTTCTTCCCCCTGATGAATGGGAGATGGTTCAAAGGGTACATCCCTCCACGGTTTCGATATATGGCGCTGTAATCTCTCAGCGTCGTCAGAGAGGTGGTGGATCCCAACGACCAATAATCTCTCTTTCCAAATAAGGAAGAGACCACCCCATAAACTTCTATAAAAATAGAGAAAGCTCTCAAAATAATAGAGAATTTAATTCTCAATAAAGAAGATCTTTCTCCTCTCAAACCCTAGGTAAAGAAACCACAGAGATTAAAATATCTCCTTTACCTATCATAGCATATCTAAGAGTTTAACCTTTCTCAAGAACTTAGTTGTTTCTCTGGATCTGAGATCCACAAGATAAGTCTCTCATAAGTTGAGAATTTTATTCTCATCGGGAAGATCTTGTTCTTGAGAATCAAAGATTCAGGGAAGAACAAAGTTGAAAAGAAAGAAGATGGACTCAATAATACTCCAGGAACTTAGTTCCTTCAAATCAAGAACTTAGTTCTTAAAAGAACCCGATCCAAAATCCTCAAAATAGTTGTCATGCCCCACTTCCCACTATACGGGCACAAAACGCGACTGGCCGCTACGTATTTACTCTGAAGTAAATACGTTAAGCGTTTCTAAGCAATATAAAAGGAATATATACAAGAGACAAATGTAATGAACATCAACTTTATTTATTAACATTCTTTTGTACAATGCATGGAAAAGTAAATACATCTGAATGAAAGCAATGCCTAAACAGTGGCATAACAGAAATGTAAAGTACTGAAATGAAATGTGTATAATGAATCTAAAGTTCTGGGTTGTAAGCTAGCTGATCGAAGTCCTCGCTGGTGGGCTCGATCTCCTGAAGATCCGAATCACCTGACAACATTCCAAAGAAGAAAGAGAAGGAATGTCGTCAGCGAACAATCGCTCGGTAAGTCCCAAAGATAAGGGAGAAAATAGAATAGACACACAGAGAGAGAGAGAGAGTAATTTTTAAAGTTGTGTTATATTGTTAACGTTGTTGTTTGTAGCTTGGTACAGAAAAAGCCAGTGTATACGAGAGAAGTCTCTATATGCCAGAGACTAACGGCAAATGGAATACAAGGAACTGTTTATGCCACGGTACAATAGCAAATGAATTCAGGTTAGGTGTCTTAAATCTTGCAGTCTCATGCCACTTCTAACACCTTCCGTACCAATCTACCCCTTAAAACCCCGCGATATCTTGATTGTATTGTTGTATTATATTGTAAAATGTATTGTCTTGTATAGAGGGATGACTTGCCGAAACGATGATATCAGTAAATGTATGTAACTGGAGAATCATGTAAATGGAAGGTATATTCATGGTTCGGTTCGGTCAATACAGATTGAATATATTGAATATATGGATTCATGGATTCATATTGAATTGTAGTTTGTACTTGAATCATATTCAAGTCAGATTATTATAATGAGACTCAGTCTGAGTCAGAACAATTAGAAAAGAAATTGAAATCCTGAATTAGGTTTTGGTGTTATCGGTAACCGCTGCACATGGGCGGCATGATTTGTGTTTTTTTCAAAGAAGATTACCGTGTTGATAACACCGTTTGTTAAGTTATCTACCTTAAATAGGCAAACACCCATATCTCCGGCTCCCTGAGGCTCAAGAGACTGGTCCCGTTTAAACTTATATTTACTAGGGTTCTTATTGTAATTTATAAAACTTGAGGGGTTTTACGTAAAAATAATTTTGTATAATTTTCAAAATACACCTCAAGTATTTTATTATCGTCTTTAAAGTTTTTATAGATGTAGATTTTATCATTGTGACATTTCTAATGAATAAATCCTATTTTTCATAATACATGGTATTTAATTGTAAAGTATTGAACTTGTATAGAATTGTATGGTATTTTCATGTAAAATGACTCTTTTTGATTTAGAAAAGTTGGAATATTTATAATATATCAAAAATAGATGTTTTGATAATACATATATAAATATTTATAAAATAATTAAATTTATTATTTATCTAAAAATCATATTTTCTTAAGATATTTGTATTTTAAATCTTTCGAGTCCGAATGCTCCTTGCGGAGTTCTGCATCTCGCACTACTAAGCTCGAGGATGTGCGATAATCCGCACCATCCCGAACGGGTTCCCCAAATGGGTTGTAGCGGCGCTTTGCAAAGATTTGTTTAAAAATGCGTAATCTTGTAGAAAATGGTTTTTATATGCTAAAGGTATTTAATTGTAAATTCGTATTCCCATATTCTATGTTCCTGAAAGGTATCGTGCTATATTGCATATGAGTGTTGTGAAGAGGTAGGTCATTACCTCATGATCTATCTAAAGGTATAGCAAGGAAATATGATGTTTTAATGTCGAAACTAAACTACATGGTATCTTACTGAAAAAGTACGATAAAAATTACAATATGAAATATTTTGCTATGAAAGTTGTTCATGATATTTTATTAATATTTAATAGTCAAGATGTGAGGGTTTGGTATGTTTGTATTTAAGAAAATGTGGAGAGAGCCGAATCAGAAGTCAGATTAACTCCGCTTCCATCGGGTTTTAGAAAGAGAACTTTTTAGAGATCAAGAGGGAAAAGAAGAATGGGACTTACGGGTTTGTAGCATAGAGAAGAGAAAAAGGGAGTGGTAGAAGGTGCCGGTGCGTCGTTTCGTCGCCGAGAGCTCCTAGGGTCGTCGGAAATTCGCCGGAGTGTCGCCTTTCGCTAACTCCACTTGCACACAAAGGTCTAGAGATTTTTCTTGAGAGTTTGGACAGAATTTTGGAAGTGAGGAGGGGTGAGTTTAGGTGTGGTATTTATAGGAAAAACTAGGGCTAGGGTAGGTGAAAGGGTGTGAAAGAAAATATATTAAATTTTTGCATCAAGAATAGTTTTAATTTGATTTTTAATCCTCTGTAATAATGCAGGGTTTTTAAAGTATACAGAGGTTTCAAGAAGGCCAAAAGACACAACTACCAAGAAGGAGACTCGGCGACCCGACTCGGTCGGACCGGCGCCGCCGGCCCGAGTCGGCCGAGTAGGGCCGATTCTCCGCCTCCACGTGTCCATCGACGTTTGGTTTACCCCCTGGGATATTTTGTTTTACATGTGACTTTTGGTTTTTATGAGTTATGCATGTGTAGGCTCTTAGGATTCTAAAAATTTGAAAGAAAACTAATTAAAAATAATGTGGCTAATGGGATTTGAACTCTGATGCTTTGGTTCAGCAGTGCAAAGTCTTACCAATGAGTTACAAGCTCCTTCTTACTATTAAAAAGAAAAACAAATACTTATAGTACTCACAGAAAATATAAATACCCCAAGTAAACATTAACTTTTAAACAAATCTTTGTACACTAAAATTGGAGTTGTTACAGTCTACGCTCCTTACAAAAATTTCGTCCTCGAAATTTATAAATTTTATTTTAAGGACTAGTTTACAAATATGTGAGGCTATCTTGCACGCATCTCATTTTCCCTTTCCCATGTCGATTCTCCTAGAGTGTTTTTTCTCCACATCACTCGAACCAAGTTGACTTCCGTGTTCCGAAGTGACTTCACTTTCCTGTCCAGGATCTCCATAGGTTGTTGCTCACATGATAAGTCGGGTTGTACAGTAATCTCGAAATGATCAAGAATGTAGCTGGGGTCACTCAATACCTTCTGAGTTGGGATATGTGGAACACATTATGCACTCCTTCCAATGAAGGTGGAAGTGCCAAGCGGTGTGCCACTTCACCGACTCATTCGAGTATGTCGAACGGTCCAATGTATATCGGACTTAGCTTACCCCGTCTTCCAAATCGAATCACTCCACGGTTCGGAGATATCTTTAAGAATACGTGATCTCCCGACTGGAACTCCAAATGACGTCATTTTGCATCAGCCCAGTGCTTCTGTCGGTCTTGGGCTATGCGCATTCTTTCCCTGATAGTACAAACCACATCAACAGTTGCTACTATCATCTCAGGTCCAAGAAGTTCTCTATCTCCGACATCGTCCCAACTTAATGGCGATCGACACTTCCTTCCATATAGCGCTGCAAAAGGTGTCATTTCAATGCTTGCTTGGTAGCTGTTGTTTTATTAAAACTCCTGTAACAACCTAGTTCATTTATACCAATTCCAGTTCCCATATTTCCTTAGTTGTGGTATTTTTTTTGATTAATCGTGTTTTGGGTGCGAATGGTATTTTACATTTTACATTGCATTCGACCCGACCCACTTGCTTGAACTTGTTTGATTCGTATTTATGAATTACCCTGACTTGTTGCTTAGACATGTGCATTTTCATGAATACTGCATACTGGCATTTCATCTGGCATTGCATCTTTTACCATATAACATTTTAAGTCACGTAAAATAATTTAAAATTACATAACTTAGCCTGCATGATACCCCTAACCCCGTGGTGGCCTCTGTGCATCTTGTTCTCGTCCCGTTCGGTGAAACGGACGTGTTTGGATGGCTACGCGCACGTACGTGCATCCGTTCTTGGGGTATGCATTTTCGTTACCTGAGCATTCATTTTGAATTTTGAAAGTCGCAAATATTTTTCATATTTTAAAACTAAAATTTTAGACCCGACCCGGGCGTGTTTTGAAATACTTTTGGATTCCGCCAAAATTCAAATTAATTAATTTAATATCTTTATATTTTATCCAGCTTTTAAATTTCGATAACAAACTAAAATCTTTTTTAAAATTTAAAATCTAAATCCTAACTCCTAACAGCTCACCCCCTAGCTATCTCTCACTGGTTCGTGGCCCCCCACTCCCTCCCTCTCTTTCTTTCTCTCTCTCTTCTCTCTTTCTTTCTCTCTTTCTCTCTCCCCGCTAACTTCCAACTTTATTTCTCCTCACTATTCATTTCTCTCTCTCTATCCTCTCAATCTCGCTCTCTCTCTGTCTCTTTCCTCTCTCTCAGATTCTCACTCTCTCCTCTCGTTTTCTCTATCTCTCTCTCCTCTCTCTCTCAAATTCTCTCTCTCTCCTCTCTTTCTTTATCTCTCTCTCCCTCTATATATTAAATCCCTCACCCTCTCTCCTCATTTCTTTTTCAAACGTGAGACCCGCGAGACCCAGCAAACCTAGCCGCTGCCTCACCCCTCGCCTGCCTCGCCATCGACGACCGTACCCTATCACCTTCATCACCTCATCGCCGCCACCTCAACCTCTCCTCGTCCTCACCTCCATTCACCCTCTCTCCTTCTCCAAACCCAGAACCCGAGCACTCCCTGCATACGCTACACCACCGGCATAGATCGCCGCAGTCGATCTCGTTGCCGCCCCCTCGTTCCCTGACTCCAGTACACCACAGTGGGCCGCTCCCTTCCTTCTCTCTTCCCTTCTTTCCTCCTTCTTTCTTTTCTTTCCTTTCTTTCTGTCTTTAAAAATAAATAATGGTTCTCTGTTTGTTTAGATCGCCAGAGCCAGACGTGACGTCGACGATCCCGATAATCCAGACGATGAACCTGACTTGTGTGATCACCCTTGTATGTTTCTTGGACCCGTTGCGTGTGCCGTACGTACGTCGCGACATTTCACCGACGTCGGACATACCGTACACATCCGTTTCTTGATCCGTCTAGGCAAGTTAATCTTGCTACATGCTATATAATTCATTATATACCTATTTAAATAAATATCATACCTGTAGTTTAAATCTAGTACCCCATGTTTAGTTTTATAACGTTTCGATGTTCCGTTTGCATTCGTTTATATCATTTCAGATCTAGGTCATGAAAACTTATCTTGTGACATACTAAATTACATTATACTGCATCCATATCAATATTTATATCACATAATGCTTAGTTATACCTCCCACATTACCATTTTTATAGTTTTATAACTTTTCGGATACCCGTTTGCATCCATCTCATTTAGAATATATATAACTGCATCTATAGATCATATTAATACATAACACTGTGATATTAACACCCCATGTTTAATAAAGTGCATTCTAATTAGTATCGGAACTATAAATGTAATCCTAATCGATAATTGTGCATCTATATCTTTGAATTTATATATATTGACATACCATATCACATTATTCCATTTTATTGTTATATTAGCACTCCATACTTGATTTTGTGTACCCATACTTATTACAGTTCGATTATGAGAGTCCACTTGATACTTGTGCACTACCTGACACAACCTGATACACTACTACTGACATGACTTGATACCTGTGACATGACTTAATACATAAACACCACCTGATATGACCCGATGTACCACAGCTTGACCTGTTACCTGATCTTGTTACTAATGCCGACAATCTTGACCTGTTGTCTATGTAGACAAACCTGCACCTGCTTGATCCTGTGTTGGCATTAGTTCCATATTTATAAATGCCTGACTTGAACACATAACTTGGGGGTATGGGGAAATCAAGAATGTAACCGAATGTAACTCAAAGGGTCATCCTATTGTTTGCCGTTTTTCCGGGCGTTACGGAATACCTATTGTTTGCCGTTTTTCCAGGCGTTACGGAATACCTATTGTTTGCCGTTTTTCTGGGCGTTACGGAATAATCACCGATGGGTTACGATGAGGATTACATTAATTGGTTTCGAAGACTTTAGAATAGATAACCCCGTAGCACAGTTTAGATATCACTGCACGTCACTTGTACTGACATACTCGCTGTTATATATTCTTGTTATACTCTTGTTACTATTTATATTCATGCCTGCATATCCTGTTACCTCCTGACTATATTATTGTTGATATTATGACGCACTGACGTCTGGGTTTTGCATGGCCCAGATCCTCTTTCTCTGTCACAAGCCGTTCAGGAGTATCTCAGTCAACATGCCGAGCATTGAAGACTTGTTAGTATTCTAGTTTGGTTTCCTTTCAGCATTATTTTATTTCCTGATGTGAGCCCGCATTATGGGACGTACATTCCAGTTTATTATTGTATTGGAACTTTTGCTTCCGCATTATTTTTATTCTTGATTCATTTATTCTGGCTTATGGACATGTGTTAGATAGTTTATTATTGTTCTTGATATCTCTACAGCCGTAATGTGACTGTGGAGGGATATTTCCTATCCGCAGGTAGCATGGTTGGCTTTGTCACGTGTCTATCTTAGCGTACTCTGGGAAGCGGGGCATGACAACTCCACAAGATGTAGGTGATCTTCCCACGATCCTCCGAAGTCTAACATACACGCTCTAAGCATATCCTCCAAGATCAGAATAGTTCGCTCAGACTGACCATCTGTTTATGGATGATAAGCCATGCTGAAATTCAGACTTGTTCCCAAGCTTGTTTGCAGACTCTGCCAAAATTGTGGTCGGAACCTGGTGTCACGATCAGAGACAATGCAGACCGGTACTCCATGAAGTCTCACAATTTCCTGTATGTGTTTATGGGTATCAGAGATAGTACATATTTGAAGAGTTTAAATATTAAATAGATTCTTACCTCCATGTATTTCTTTGCTAGTGTCTCAGTTGATTGGCCAACTCGAAATGGGATGAAATGGGCCGACTTTGTGAGTCGATCCACAATGACCCATATCGCATTGTTACCCTTTGTGCTGCGAAGGAGTGCAGTCACAAAATCCATTGTGATGTGTTGCCACTTCCATTCTGGGATAGGTAACGGTTGAAGTAATCCAGCAGTTCTGTGATGTTCAGCCTTTACTTGCTGACACACCAAACGTTTAGCGATGCTTCTGGCTACTTCACGTTTCATTCCATGCCACCAGTAATTCTGACATAGATCTTTGTACATTTTTGTACCTTCAGGGTGTACTGAATAGGGAGAGTTGTAAGCTTCTTTCATTAACTCTTCTCGAACAGAACCTTTTGGTATACATAATCTGCTACCGTATCTCAAAGATCCGTCTTCATGGATGATGAAGTCTATTCTGAGTCCATTCTCCACTTGTTCTCTGATCTTTTACAACTTAGTATCACTTGCTTGAGCTGCTTTGATCTGATTGACAATGGTAGATTGAACTTGTAAATTTATCAAACTTGAAGCATTACCTGGTATGACTACTTCAATCTCCATCTGATGTAAGTCCTGTTGAAGTTTCTACTGAGCGGTGAGATTTATTGCTAATGGTTGGCGACTAAGAGTATCAGGTACGACATTCACCTTCCCTGGGTGATATTGCAGGTTGATATCAAAGTCCGCCATGAGTTCTAACCATCGTCACTACCACATATTAAGCTCCTTCTGAGTAAACACATACTTTAGACTCTTGTGATCTGTGTATATGTTCACTTGTTCACTAAGAAGATAATGGCGCCAAATCTAAAGAGCAAAGATAATAGCTGCCAACTCCAAATCATGCGTCTGATAATTGCGCTCATGAGTCTTTAGCTGTCTTGAAGCATAAGCCACAACCTTACCGTGCTGATGTAGAACATATCTTAATCCCTTACCGGATGCATCACAATGCACTTCGAAACCTCCAGATTGGTCCGGTATAACGAGAATAGGCGCTGATGTCAACCTTGACTTGAGTTCTACGAAAGCCTGTTCGCATGCTTCTGACCACACAAAATCTTCATCTTTACGTGTGAGTTTGGTCATGGATGTTGCTATCTTAGAAAAGCCTTCAATGAACCTTCTGTAATATCCAGCTAAACCCAAGAATCTCCGAATGTCTTTCACTGACTTTGGTGTCAGCCATTCGCTTACTACTGAAATTTTCGCTGGATCCATAGAGATTCCTTTGCCTAATACAATATGTCCAAGAAAACCAACTTGATCTAGCCAAAACTCGCACTTACTGTACTTGGCATATAATTGATGTTGTCGTAGAGTTTCCAGGACAATTCGTAGGTGTTCGGCGTGTTCTTTCCGACTCTTAGAATACACCATGATGTTGCCGATAAAGATGACAACAAACCTGTCTAAGTACTCCCGGAAAACTTGGTTCATCAGGTTCATGAATATTGCCGCTGCGTTGGTCACTCCAAATGGCATCACTAGAAATTCGTAATGAACATAGCGAGTTCTGAAAGCTGTTTTGTGGATATCATCTTTCTTGACCTTCACCTGATGATAACCTGAATGAAGATCTAACTTGGAGAAAACACAAAATCCACTTAGCTAATCGAATAAATTGTTGATGCGTGGAAGTGGAAACGTGTTCTTTATCGTTACTTCGTTCAAGGCTCTATAATCGATGCACATTCTGTATGAACCTTCCTTCTTCTTTACAAGCAGTACAAGAGATCCCCAACTTGAAGTGCTGGGACGAATCCATCCTTTCGCCAATAATTCGTCCAACTGAGTTCGGACCTCCTTCAAACCTTCCGGACTTAATCGATAAGGTGCTTTGATCACCGGTTGTGCTCCTGGTACTAAATCAATACTGAATTCAAGAGCTCGATCCGGAGGCAAACCTGATATATCGTCAGGAAATACATTGTCGAACTCTCGAACCATTTCTGGCTTTGATCCGTCCTCTACTTGAATTGCTGCAATTACTGCCTTCTTTGGTTTTGCTTTGTAAGTACTTAGCTCCAGGGTACGGTCTCTACTTTTGAAATAGAAGACCGGATGGTCTGGAATCTCAAACACTACCCTCCTTTGACGACAGTCGATGGTAGCATAGAAGGTTCCGAGCTAATCCATACCTAGAACCATATCGAAGTTCGGTATGACAGCACCTTGAAGTCGGCATAGAATTCTCTACTGCAGACGACTACTGGACACAAGCTATATCCCATTGTTGCCTTTAGAATGCCATTTCCTGAACTGACATTCCAACTGGATACAAGCGATATGACTGGAATCACATGAGTTCGGACGAACCGTTGCAATATAAAGCAGTGAGATGCTCCAGTATCGAAGAGTGCTAGTGCAGGAAGTGAGGCTGCTAAGATTGTACCTAAGGTATGTGGGATATGTTTTAGGTATAGGAAAATATGTGGATAGGTATTAAGACTGAAAGAAAAGATTGAGATGAAAGGGTTACCAGTGATAACTTAGCCAGTGGCCTCAGCTTCTTCCACGGTCATCGTGAAAGCCTGTCGCCGTGGTACATTCCTCCTGGCCTGAGGAGCATTCCTCGGAACGTTCCGTTGAGCTTGATGGAGCTGGCGAGGAGGAGGTGCCATCAGTGAACCTCTAGGTGGTGGAGCAGGTAGTGCAAGTCTCGGAGCAGGTGCTTGGATGGCTGGACGCTGCGGGTAAGTGATTGCTAGCTTGGGTGTAGCATATGGGTTTTGTCTACGATGACATGACACAATATCATGAGTAGCTGAGCCGCAAACTAAGCAAAGGCGGTTTGCAAGCGGGCAGTCCTTCATCAGATACCCATCTCTCTTGCAGTAGTTACAAAAGGCTGGGCTGGGATGGTTGTTCGGTACTCCCGGTATCCTTGGCCCAAATGGTGGCCTTGACGAGGCTCCTCCTGCCATCTGGTTGGCAGGGCGCTTAACTCCAGTAGATTGAGATCTGCCCCTCATCATTACCACTGCCTCATAACGGCGGGCAGCTTTCAAAGCCGATTCATGAGTCAGAAAATCTCCTGTGGCTAGTGTAGCCTGGATCTCCGAATCCAAACCTTGTTGAAATTGGCGGGCTCTGATCTCATCCTTCGGTATCAGGTGTGCCGCATGTAAGTCCACGTTACCCACCCCGGTGCTTACGGGGAGGCGGAATAGGTAAAAAACAATTTTTTGACATAAGGTAACAGGGACTAAAAACTTGAGGATCTTTGCCAAACCATTGCTGACAAACTACAAGAGGTTCTATCTACTATGCTCAAGAGATTATACCTCACGAACTAAGTCCTTCGGGTCTTCTCTCCGATTTCCTCCTCGTCCATGCAAGCTCCAAGGATCGATCCGGATCTTGATCACCTCCGCGGCCTCCTTGAGTCAAAGACGATCCACCCGAGAGTTTGTAATCCGAGCTCCACCTCAAGCCGAGGTAACTAGGGCAACAAGTGTGCTACTCTTGATGTCCTAGGTGGTGTAGAATATGATGGTGGATTTATTTGTCTATTTTGTTTCTATTTTTCTCAACACATGAGAGCTATAGAAAAATCAAGAAGAGGAAGAAGGAGGAGGAACCATAGGAGCTCATTCTTGAAAAGAGAGAATGAGCAAGAGATAATGATCCATAAACCAAATAATTACAAATCTCATATCATGATAAAGTTTATGGCTACATTGATTTGACCATTATCATCTCAAATCAAATCCAAAGCAAAAAGCAAAAGAAGAATCTAGTGCTCTCATGAAAGATCCAAGTCAACAATGGTCAAAATGTCAACATGGTCAAGCATGGTCAAAAGGTCAAAGCAATTAGCCATAACATAATTATCATTAAAAAGATTAGTAAATATTTTCCTCACCTCATAATGGTTTTGACCGAACCAACAGTCAAAACCCTAATGAGGCACCTCCTCCTTATTCGCTCCTCACAACCGTGCATACACACCCGCGTCCGCATTCCGTAGAATGCAAATGCGCATAAGACAAAATTAATCCATCCATACAATACTAGGATCCAGCTTAAACCAAAGCCCACTAGCATTGTCTGCCCGAACAGCATACGCACACAAGTGCACGTAAGTGATCGTAGCCCTGTCGTAAAATCATACGGCCTCTACACCTTTCGCCCAGTGCAGGGAAACTCTCTGTGTGGGACTCTAAAAACTCGGCACTACGCTGGCAGTGGGTTTAACTACAGACCGTAAGCGGCACTAGCTGTACGTAACGGTCCCCAGGTAGATGCTGATAAGAAGGCCGATGAGGTAAACCCATCCGAACTCCTACTGAGCCTGAATGTGACAATCTCCGTACAGTCCGGTCTGTTTGTCTGAGAATATCGCATGGCGGGCCTAGGGGGTGGTAAACGTCAGTCCCCTAATAGCGGTACAAGTCGTGTCGGAGTGTAGCCCAGAACACCCTGAGATAACACTGGAAACGCTACCAGTATATCTCGCTTGCCCTGGCCAGGGACTTTATGTAATGGCTCTCCTAGACACAGCGCGATATCAACCCCCAATACTGGGAGAGACGAATCTTATCTAACCGCTAGTGCCTCCAAGTGCTTCGGGACTGCACCCAACTACTACCTGTTTGCACGACTCGTTTGAGCCGTGGTAGGGTAGTAATCAAAGTACAGTGGGAACACACTAGAAGCGAAGTAGCAGTGTCGAGTCGACGGACTAAGCTGTACTCATGTCACCTGGGAACTGATAACTGACGATAGGCATAATACCAACCAACAGTTCCCAGCGAGTCCTGTCCAGTGTACTCGTAACCTAACGAGCACCCGCATACTATCTCAAGTACGACGTACTAATGGCTGTGGGACAGACCATCTCCCCTGTTGGGATGAGAAGCGCATACGCTAGTCTACTCCGGAGTATCGATGCCCCGTCTCGATAATCCTACGACTAGGAACCTGTATAAGGATGTGCTTGTAGATTACCCAGTCTCCACTAGTGTGACTGCCATCACAAGGCTGGTAATCAAGCAAAGATCCTAAGGGCTCCACTAATGTGTATAGGCGATATGCTAAAAGAAACACATGCACACATTAAAGTAGAAACAAACCAAGTAGCATACTACCATTTTTAGCAAGATTGTCTATACAACTGTGAATATCCCAAGCTTCCATTAAGTAATATACAAACTAGTATGATACAGTAATGGCCTCTAGGGCATATACACTAACAATCTCCCACTTGCACTAAGGCCATGTACTGGCGTATCGAAGACCTATCATCTCGATCAGTCGCTCGAACTGAGTCTGGGGTATGGCCTTCTTGAATGGATCTGCAGTATTATTCTCCGAATCTACTCTCTTCACCTCGATCTCCCGGCGATCTACGATCTCCCTGATCAGGTGGTACCGCCTCAAAATGTGCCTGGACTTCTGATGGGACCTGGGTTCCTTCGCTAAAGCTATAGCGCCGTTGTTGTCACAATACAGCGGTATTGGATCAACAATGGTAGGAACCAGCTGAAGCTCCGTGAGGAGCTTCTTCATCCAGACAGCTTCCTTTGCGGCATCGCAAGCAGCTATGTACTCTGCTTCCATAGTTGAGTCAACAACGGTTTCCTGCTTGGAGCTCTTCCAGCAAACCGCCCTTCCATTGAGGGTAAAGACATAACCCGACATGGACTTGGAGTCATCCTTGTCACTCTGGAAACTGGAGTCAGCAAAGGCCTCGATCTGGAGGTTTTTTCCGCCATACACCAAGAACATCTTCTTAGTCCTTCTCAGGTACTTGAGAATGTTCTTTACTGCTATCCAGTGTTTCTCCCCTGGGTCCGACTAATACCGGCTTACAACGCTTAATGCGTATGCTACATCTGGTCTGGTACACAACATCGCATACATTATAGAGCCTACCGCAGATGCGTAGGGTATAGATGACATCCGAGCCCTTTCCAAATCAGTCTTGGGAGACATCTCTTTGGAGAGGGTGATTCCGTGACAAGCCGGTAGATAACCGCGCTTTGAATCTTCCATACTGAATCATTTCAGTATGGTGTCAATGTACCTAGACTACGAAAGTCCCGACATCCTCTTAGATCTATCATGATAGATCTGGATCCCCAGAATGTAGTTGGTATCGCCCAGGTCCTTCATGGAGAACTTCTGTGACAAGAATCCTTTGACTGAATGTAGCATAGGAATATCATTTCCTATTAGGAGAATATCATCCATGTACAAGACGAGGAATACCACAGTTCTCCCTACAATCTTACTGTAAATGCATGGTTCATCCGGATTTTTGATAAAATCGAATTTTTTGACAGTATCATCAAAGCAGATGTTCCAACTCCGCGATGCCTGCTTCAGTCCATAGATGGACTTAAGCAACTTGCACACTTTATTGTTGCTCCCACTCTGAATGAATCCCTCCGGCTGATCCATATAGACGCACTCTTCCAAATTTCCATTTAGGAAAGCCGTCTTTACGTCTATCTGCCAGATCTCATAATCGTGGAAGGCAGCAATGGCAAGAAGGATCCGAATGGATTTGAGCATAGCCACTGGAGAAAAGGTCTCGTCATAGTCCAAACCAGGTCTTTGACGAAAACCCTTTGCAACAAGTCTAGCTTTATAGGTTTCAACCTGCCCATCTACACCAATCTTCTTTCTGAAGATCCATTTGCAGCCTACGGGTTTTACCCCTTTTGGAGCAATGTCCAAAGTCCAAACTTTGTTGGTGTACATGAACTCCATCTCGGTCCGCATTGAATCCATCCATTTTACTGAGTCACCGCTCTGAATGGCTTGCTGGAAGCTAGTAGGCTCATCATTTTCAATGAAGCAATCCTCTTGATCCCCGTCTATGAGAAAACCGTAGTATCTCTCGGGCGGATGAGACTGCCTACTACTCCTACGGAGTGGCGCTGGGATGTCCGGTTCTCCTGAAACTTCTGGTTCTATCGAGCTTTCGGTAATAGCTTGTGGTTCTCGAATTTCTTCCAGTTCTATTGCACTCCCACTTATCCGATTTTCTAAAAATTCAGTTTCCAAGAAGTGGGCATGCTGAGAAACAAAAACCTTTTGTTCCTCTGCGGAATAGAAAAGATACCCCCTGGAGTTCTTGGGGTATCCCATAAACTTACACAGTACTGAGCGTGCCTCGAGCTTGTCCGCATGCTGCTTCTTTACAAAAGCTGGACATCCCCATGTCTTAAAATACTTAAGGCAGGGTTTCTTCCCACTCCACATCTGATATGGGGTGTTAGGCACAGTCTTGGTTGGAGCCTTATTCAAAAGATATGCAGCTGTTTCTAGTGCATAACCCCAGAAAGATCGTGGTAACTCGGCCTTACTCATCATGGAACGAACCATATCTAATAGAGTTCGATTCCATCTTTTCGATACACCGTTGTGTTGTGGTGTGTATGGAGGAGTAAGCTGAGAGAGAATTCCATTCTCTTTTAAGTAGCCCAGAAACTTGGCACTCAAGTATTCACCACCTCGATCAGATCTCAGTGTCTTGATACTTTTGCCTGTTTGTTTTTCAACTTCATTCTTGTATTCCCGAAATTTCTCAAAGGCCTCGGATTTATGCTTCATCAGGAAGACATGTCCATACCTAGAGAAATCATCCGTAAAGGTAATGAAGTATGAATAACCACTTCGCGCATGTGTAGACATTGGACCACACACGTCACTGTGTATGAGTCCCAAAAGCTCACTCGCTCTTACTCCGTGTCCAGTGAACGGAGTCTTTGTCATCTTTCCCATGAGACAAGATTCACAAGTAGCATAAGACTGATACTCGAATGGATTCAAGTATCCATCTTTATATAACTTTGTTAACAGTGTCTCATTAATGTGACCCAGTCTACAATGCCACAAGAAAGCCTGATTTGTTTCCGGAGACTTTCTTTTAAGTGTGTTCTGGACACTAAAAACCTGAGCTTGATTCAATACGTATATCCCGTTTTCTAATGTACCTGACCCAATCAGAACTTGATTTAGGTGGATGTGGACCACATCGCTTACAAAAGTAAAATCATACCCTTCCTTAGAAAGTAAGGATACAGATATGATATTACAAGTCACACTAGGTACATACAAACAGTTACGCATAATCAATATTTGCCCAGTTGTCAATCCAAGATGATATTCCCCTACGGATTCAGCATACATGCTCATTCCGTTGGCAACCCTGAGAGTCATATCACCTATCCTGATAACTCTACGGTTTCTCAGAGCCTGTAATGAATTACAGATATGAGATCCTGATCTGGTATCCAATACCCAGGAAGTAGGGTTAATTGACATACAGTTTTCTACTACAAACACACCCGAAGCCGAAGCCACAACATGCTTCGAATCCTGGCTACTGGCTTTGCTAGCCCTGCAGTCCTTCTGCCAATATTCATTCCCGTAACAATAGGAACGTCCCTCCTTTACTATATCCAGTCCCGAAACTTTTGTCCTTCCCTTTCCTTCTACTTCCCTGGTTTCCTTCAGGGTATAAGTATAGGGCAGAGACTGTAGAATCAAGTCAGTATTTAACCCGTTCTTCAACGTGATCTTCAGGTCCATAAGCTCATCAAAATAGCTAGTCTCTGTAAGGACGTTGTCCCCTACAGATGACCCGAAAGCCAACCTCGCTTGAAACAATTCGTTCGAGATCTCATATCTTGCGATACGAGATTGCTCTCCATATAAATCTTTGTTATGGAGGAAGATAGAAAGTAAGTCCATCTTCTCGTGCTGCCTCTGGTATGCACCATCAACTGAGGCCAACACGAGGCACTTGGCATTCACATAGTACTTTTCTGATGTCTTACGGATATCAATATCTGCGACAGTGGAAACTGGTCCTGAGACGGCAGGTTTGATTAGTTAAGAGGTGTCCCAGCTTGTCATGGGTAATGGACATCTGGACAGACCTTTGCCAATCATAACAGTCAGATTCAGTCATTTTATTTTCTAGATGTAACCTATGTGTGGTCACTGGGTCGCTGCAATTAAGAGAGAGAGAAGAAAACACTCAGCATGATGCTCTTGCAAGTTTAGATTGGTTTTTAATTTATCTAAACAGGATGGCTCCCACTGTTTCTCGAATCCTTCCTCAAACCATAAAAGAAGAATTAGTCGGGATCAATCTCACCATACAATACTTGCTTAACCGTTCAGCCAGGCCAGTGTCGGTACTTCGAGGGAGGTTTTACGACGCTTTCACGAAGTTCCTTAATTAAATAACCTCTTTTCCCTTTGGGCGTAGCCCCGCTAACACCTTTCTAGACACCTACTTGGTTTATAGCATTGATCGTTAAGTGAAAAGTTTCCCGAGGAGTAGCGGATACTCACAGTAGGATCGGGATCCAAATATTATTGTGAGATAACGCTGAAGGAATCCTACCAACATTATCAAACTTCAAATGGTATGCAGCACTAGCAAGTTTCAGTTTCTTTAGAAACTCCCGATGTGGATTTTTGCCCCATGCTCTTATGACCTTAACGAAGGTCAACAAATCATAAGTCACATGTCAAGTTCTACCCATCATTGTCCAGGTTAATTTGCACCCACCCGTATATACCCTTGACGAAGGTCAACAAGGTAATACGACTGTCCCAAACCAACGCATCTATATATGCTACATATGAACACCCAACAGCTACCAATCACTATGCCTTGACGAAGGTCAACAAACATAGCTTGAATACTATTGAATATTCATATGAAATGACGGGGGGCTACGAATGGTTTTGGCGAAACCGTGAACTTAGAGAACTTGATATAATCGAAAGAACCTGATAGCTTTTAAAAGGAGTGGTTTAAGCTCCGCATTTTTAAAAGTTTTCTGTTTTTGAAAAGAAACCGAGTGGTTTTTGAAATTGTTCCAACGATTCATCTTTAGTTTGTTTTCTTTGCATTAATTTAATGCGTCCCATCAATTAATCCTACCATTGCAGAAAACAACGAAAATATGACGTACGCTTATGCCATCCGCATTCTCTACGGGGCCCCGTCATCACCCGTTAGGTTACTTAACTAACGACAGAGCGGGTGCTGGACTAGCGCGGATGCAAAACATAAGCAACGCCTACTAGACATCATATATAGATATATACATTCATCAGATGCAATGATAGCCATTCCAGATCACAGATAAACATATTGGATATGCTAGGAATCCGTGTTTCGTTCGAGCCTGCAACGAAAGACGGATTACACGATCGCGATGAATAGCCAAACCCCACCCTAGACCCATACGGGTGCGACAAACTACCCGCCAAGTACCCGAAGTGAAGCAACCTCCCTCAACAACGTGAGTAGGCCACTCGGCACTTCAAAGTACCTGGTAGTTTGTGCACCCCACCTTGGGTCTATCCTAGGAGCAAAAACAGTAAAAGAAATAATATACAATGGCGGCTACAACCTCATCCCGGATGTGCGGCCATAAAAATAATATTACATCAATTTACATATTGCATCAAATGAAAGATAAAGAAACTCTCATCTCACAAACCCCGGCTATTCATCCGCGACAATCTAACAAGTTCATATACACAAACCAGCATCACAAATCACAGATATGTATAACCCCTACTAATCGACGTATAGCGATTAGTAGACGTTTAATACATATATCACATCACAGAATATCCGATTAGAAAAAGTACTTAGAATTTCGATCGATAACTTGATTTGAAACTACCCCAAGCACAACACAGTACTCAGCAAAATCTGGCAGAAACAAACTATCTTAAAAATCACAAAACCGTCACAGAGAACCCCTGAAGAAATTTGGTGCGCGGCCGAGTCAACTCGGCCGCGGATCGCTTGGATCGGCCGCGAATCGCTTGGATCGGCCGCGGATCCGCGGTCTTCTGAGTGACTCAGGCGCCCAAATTTCTACAATTTTCCCAAAAAAGCCTGCACGTAATTTTAAGGTCCCCTAAAAAATTTTTGGGCCATTTTTTAAAAAGAAATGAAAAGTGCCTTTTTCAACGTGTTTTACGATTTTTTCCGGCGATCGAATTTCTAACACTTTGCTAACAAGTTAGTAATGGTTTAGCGAGGCTCTGATACCAGTGTAATTCCATGTTACCCACCCCGGTGCTTACGGGGAGGCGGAATAGGTAAAAGACAATTTTTTGACATAAGGTAACATGGACTAAAAACTTGAGGATCTTTGCCAAACCATTGCTGACAAACTACAAGAGGTTCTATCTACTATGCTCAAGAGATTATACCTCACGAACCAAGTCTTTCGGGTCTTCTCTCCACTTTTCTCCTCGTCCATGCAAGCTCCAAGGATCGATCCGGATCTTGATCACCTCCGCGGCCTCCTTGAGTCGAAGACGATCCACTCGAGAGTTTGTAATCCGAGCTCCACCTCAAGCCGAGGTAACTAGGGCAACAAGTGTGCTACTCTTGATGTCCTAGATGGTGTAGAATATGATGGTGGATTTATTTATCTATTTTGTTTCTAATTTTCTCAACACATGAGAGCAATAGAAAAATCAAGAAGAGGAAGAAGGAGGAGAAACCATGGGAGCTCATTATTGAAGAGAGAGAATGAGCAAGAGATAATGATCCATAAACCAAATAATTACTAATCTCATATCATGATAAAGTTGATGACTACATTGATTTGACCATTATCATCTCAAATCAAATCCAAAGCAAAAAGCAAAAGAAGAATCTAGTGCTCTCATGAATGATCCAAGTCAACAATGGTCAAAATGTCAACATGGTCAAGTATGGTCAAAAGGTCAAAGCAATTAGCCATAACATAATTATCATTAAAAAGATTAGTAAATATTTTCCTCACCTCAAAATGGTTTTGACCGAACCAACGATCAAAACCCTAATGAGGCACCTCCTCCTTCTTCGCTCCTCACAACCATGCATACACACCCGCATCCGCATTCCGTAGAATGCGAATGCACAGAAGACAAAACTAATCCATCCATACAATACTAGGATACGGCTTAAACCAAAGCCCACTAGCATTATCTGCCAGAACAGTATACGCGCATAAGTGCACGTAAGTGATTGTAGCCCTGCCGTAAAACCATACGGCCTCTACACCTTTCGCCCAGTGCAGGGAAACTCTCTGTGTGGGACTCTAAAAACTCGACACTACGCTGGCAGTGGATTTAACCACAGACCGCAAGCGGCACTAGTTGTACGTAACGGTCCCCAGGTAGATGTCGATAAGAAGGCCGATGAGGTAAACCCATCCGAACTCCTACTGAGCCTGAATGTGACAATCTCTGTACAGTCCGGTTTGTTCGTCTGAGAATATCGCATGGCGGGCCTAGGGTGGCTGTAAACGTCAGTCCCCTAATAGCGGTACAAGTCATGTCGGAGTGTAGCCCAGAACATCCTGAGATAACACTGGAAATGCTACCAGTATATCTCGCTTGCCCTGGCCAGGGACTTTGTGTAATGGCTCTCCTAGACACAGCGCGATATCAACACCCAATACCGGGAGAGACAAATCCTATCTAACCACTACTGCCTCTAAGTGCTTCGAGACTGCACCCAACTACTACCTGTTTGCACGACTCCTTTTAGCCGTGGTAGGGTAGTAATCAAAGTACAGTGGGAACACACTCGAAGCGAAGTAGCAGTGTCAAGTCGATGGACTAAGCTGTACTCATGTCACCTGGGAACTGATAACTGACGATAGGCATAATACCAACCAACAGTTCCCAGCGAGTCCTATCCAGTGTACTCGTAACCTAACGAGCACCCGCATACTATCTCAAGTATGACGTACTAATGGCTGTGGGACAGACCATCTCCCCTGTTGGGATAAGAAGCGCATACGCTAGTCTATTCTGGAGTATCGATACCCCGTCTCGATAATCCTACGACTAGAGACCTGTATAAGGATGTGCTTGTAGTTTACCCAGTCCCCACTAGTGTGACTGTCATCACAACGCTGGTAATCAAGCAAAGATCCTAAGGGCTCCAATAATGTGTATAGGCGATATGCTAAAAGAAACATATGCATACATTAAAGTAGAAACAAACCAAGTAGCATACTACCATTTTGAGTAAGATTGTCTATACAACTGTGAATATCCCAAGCTTCCATTAAGTAATATACAAACTAGTATGATACAGTAATGGCCTCTAGGGCATATACACTAACACCGCAAATCTATTAAAGTATTGTGTTAGCTATGTAGTATGTGATATATTGAAAAATCGAATTATTGAGACATATCTTACCGACTGAGCATGGTGAACTCAGCGTCATATTCATCTTTTGATTTGGTCCACATTGAACCTTATTGCAGATAGATGAACTATTGTTCCATGTCGAACCTGGCAGTCTCAGAAAAGTACTTTGCGTCAAACATGTCTCCGAAATTCTTCCATTCGATGGGTTGATCAAGACGGCTTTCTTCTACCTTCCACCAAACCCATGCATTTTCCGTGAGCTGCAATTTCGCAACACGGACCCAAGCTATCTCTGGCACTTGTGCCGCAGCCAGATCGTCTTCGATACTTTGAGCCCATTCCTCAGCTTCTAGAGGGCTCTCCTTTCCTGCAAACTGTTTGGGTGGAAAGCTCTGAATTGCTTCACCCCAGGTGCTTCTGCCTCGGGACGGTTCATTAAAAGAGCAGTCTGCTGCTGCTGTCCTTCTAGGAGGCTGCGGATTGCCTCAAGCAGAACCATCTGCTTGTTGATCGGAGCAGCTACGGCAGGTGTAATCGGTAGTAGAGGTGGAGTGTTGTTGAAGTTGGTGCTGGTGTTGTTCGGGGAATCCATAACCTTGAATGAAAAATTTTGGTTAGAACAGATTCAAAGTATATGGAATGATAAGATTCAAGAAATATGAATTGTAAAGAATGTTTTAGTTGCTGGTTCTTATGTTATATTGCTTAGCTTGTCCACGCAGAACTGAACTGCAGGGTAGGGTTCCATACAGCTCTGACCTGCATGGGCCACCAACAAAACCTGACACGCCTCGCTTCCCACTATACGGGCATAGGACGCGACTGGCCGCTACGTATTTATTCTGAAGTAAATACGCTAAGCGTATCTAAGCAATATAAATGGAATATACACAAGAGACAAATGTAATGAACAGCAACTTTATTTATTAACATTCTTTTGTACAATGCATGGAAAAGTAAATACATCTGAATGAAAGCAATGCCTAAACAGTGGCATAACAGAAATGTAAAATACTAAAATGAAATGTGTACAATAAATCTAAAGTTTTGGGTCGTAGGCTGGCTGATCGAAGTCCTCGCTGGTGGGCTCGATCTCCTGAAGATCCGATTCACCTGACAGCATTCCAAAGAAAAAAGAGAAGGAATGTCGTCAGCGAACAATCGCTCGGTAAGTCCCAAAGATAAGGGAGAAAATAGAATAGACACAGAGAGAGAGAGAGTAGTTTTTAAAGTTGTGTTATATTGTTAACGCTGTTATTTGTAGCTTGGTACAGAAGAGGCCAGTGTATACGAGAGGAATCTCTATATTCCATAGACTAACGGCAAATGGAATACAAGGAACCGTTTATGCCACGGTACAACAGCAAATGAATTCAGGTTGGGTGTCTTAAATCTTGCAGTCTCGTGCCACTTCTAACACTTTCCGTACCAATCTACCCCTTAAAACCCTGCGATGTCTTGATTGTATTGTTGTATTATATTGTAAATTGTATTGTCTTGTATAGAGGGATGACTTGCCGAAACGATGATATCAGTAAATGTATGTAACTGGAGAATCATGTAGATGGAAGGTATATCCATGGTTCGGTTCGGTCAATACAGATTGAATATATTGAATATATGGATTCATGAATTCATATTGAATTGTAGTTTGTACTTGAATCATATTCAAGTCAGATTATTATAATGAGACTCGGTCTGAATCAGAACAATTAGAAAAGAAATTGAAATCCTGAATTAGGTTTTGGTGTTATCGATAACCGCTGCATATAGGCGGCATGATTTGTGTCTTTTTCAAAGACGATTACCGTGTTGGTAACACCGTTTGTTAAGTTGTCTACTTTAAATAGGCAAGCACCCATATCTCCGGCTCCCTGAGGCTCAAGAGACGGGTCCCGCTTAAACCTATATTTATTAGGGTCCTTACTGTAATTTATAAAACTTGAGGGGGTTTACGTAAAAATAATTTTGTATAATTTTCAAAATACACCTCAAGTATTTTATTATCGTCTTTAAAGTTTTCAAAGATGTAGATTTTATCATTGTGACATTTCTAGTGAATAAACCCTATTTTTCATAATACATGGTATTTAATTGTAAAGTATTGAACTTGTATAGAATTGCTTGGTATTTTCATGTAAAATAATTCTTTTTGATTTAGAAAAGTTGGAATATTTATAATATATCAAAAATAGATGTTTTGATAATACATATATAAATATTTATAAAATAATTAAATTTATTATTTATCTAAAAATCACATTTTCTTAAGATATTTGTATTTTAAATTTTTCGAGACTGAATGCTCCTTGCGGAGGTCTGCATCTCGCACTACTAAGCCCGAGAATGTGTGATAATCTGCACCATCCCGAACGGGTTCCCTAAATGGGTTGTAGCGGCGCTTTACAAAGATTTGTTTAAGAATACGTAATCTTGTAGAAAATGGTTTTTATAAGTTAAAGGTATTTAATTGTAAATTCGTATTCCCGTATTCTATGTTCCCGAAAGGCATCGTGCTATTTTGCATATGAGTATTGTGAAGAAGTAGGTCATTACCTCATGATCTATCTAAAGGTATAGCAAGGAAATATGATGTTTTAATGTCGAAACTAAACTACATGGTATTTTACTGAAAAAGTACGATAAAAATTACAATATGAAATATTTTGCAATGAAACTTGTTCATGATATTTTGTTAATGTTTAATAGTCAAGATGTAAGGGTTTGGTATATTTGTATTTAAGAAAAGGTGGAATTTTTAAGAAGATCCGAATCGGAAGTCGGATTAACCTGTCGGGTTTTAGAAAGAGAACTTTTTTGAGATCAATAGGGAAAAAAAGAATGGGACTTACAGGTTTGTAGTGTAGAGAAGAGGAAAAGAGAGTGGTAGGAGGTGCCGGTGCGTCGTTTCGTCGCTGAGACCTCCTAGGGTCGTCGTCGAAAATTTGCCGGAGCTTCGCCCTTCGCTAACTCCACTTGCACACAAAGGTCTAGAGATTTTTCTTGAGAGTTTGGACAGAATTTTGGAAGTGAGGAAGGGTGAGTTTAGATATGGTATTTATAAGAAAAACTGGGGTTAGGGTAGGTGAAAGGGTGTGAAAGAAAATGTATTAAATTTTTGCATTAAAAATAGTTTTAATTTGATTTTTAATCCTCTGTAATAATGCAGGGTTTCTAAAGTATACAGGGGTTTCAAGAAGGCCAAAAGACACAACTCCAAAGAAGGAGACTCGGTGATTTGACTCGGTCGGACCGGCGCTGCCGGCTCGAGTCGGCCGAGTCGGGCCGGTTCTCCGCCTCTATGTGTCCATCGACGTTTGGTTTACCGCCTGGGCTATTTTGTTTTACATGTGACTTTTGTTTTTTACGAATTATACACGTGTAGGCTCTTGGGCTTCTAAAAATTTAAAAGAAAACTAATTAAAAATAATGTGGCTAATGGCATTTGAACTCTGGTGGTTTGGTTCAGCAGTGCAAGCTCTTACCAATGAGCTACAAGCTCCTTCTTGCTATTAAAAAGCAAAATAAATACTTATAGTACTCACAGGAAATGTAAATACCCCAAGTATATATTAACTTTTAAACAAATTTTTGTACACTAAAATTTGAGTTTGTTACAATAGTGATCTTGGTGATCGTTAATGGTCAAAATACCATTTACAGAGATTTAAGTTCTCTAAAAATATCAATAGAGATTAAATCTCCAAAGAACTTAGCGCTTCACGTGAAACACACGTGAGCGCCAAGATGCTCAACGCCTGACATGAAACACATATGAGTGCCAGAGAAAAATTAGTGCTTAGCACTATTATAGCGTCTCACATGAAAAACACGTGAGCGCTATATGCAACTAAGTGTTTTGCACTGCTGGGTATTACAGAAACCCAATCTTAGCCTAAATTGGCTAAGATTATATTCATGATATCCAAACTGATTTTAGTCACAAACATGACTAATGATCTTCATCCCATATCTCCTAAGGTAATCTTAGTCTCAAATATGACTAACGATTCTTAGGTCCACCACTATTTTCTCTCTCAAATACGGGATATGTCATTGTAATTGCTCAACGTCTTCAGAGAGGTGGTGGGTCCCGACAACCAAAAACTCCTTTCTCTTCCTAACTTACTGTAAAATTTCATCAAGTCAGGAAATGATACATCCCAAATTGATGCACTTCTAAATTGACATGCACACCTCAAATCGAATCACGCTCCAGATTGGGCGCATTCCATGTCACCATCGTTCACTCCGCCACGTAACAAATACACGTGCGTGGAAGATGAATGTTTGACCGAGATGTCCTTAAACTAATATTCGCCCCAAACATGGCGATAATGGACCGAGATGTCCCTAAACTAGACATTCGCCCCAAATACGGGGATAATGGACCGAAACGTCTTTAAACTAACATTCGTCCCAAACAGGGAATGTTGGACTGTGATGTCCTTAAACTAAAATAATTGAGCCCATATGCTCATTTGTTTCTAAGTTAATCTTAGTATCAAATATGACTAACGATTCTTAGAAAATCAAAATATCCTGTGAACTGATGGATCTCATTTATATGAGATCTGTGCCCTAAGTGCATTCCCGTTGGCAAACCAAATTACCAACGTAGACCCCGTCAAGCAAATCCTTGACCCAAACCCAAATCTAAAATATACGGATTGGGACTAATCCGCGCCCTACGGGCGACGACATAAACTGGTCTCCATATACAATCCACAGGCAACCTAAAATAAAACAAACACAATACGACACGAAGTGAACCACCGGAGAAAGAGAAATTGGTTATCACAATATGATAACATAATTAACTACAGGGGTTTGCGCATACAGGGAAGAGCGTCCTCACAATCAAACAACCCTCACAAATGAGGGGGATCTGATAAAGTCTGCTACAATGGCCGCGTCTGTCCAAACCTCCGATATATGGTATCATAAATCATCATGGTATCTTCGGAGAGGTGGATGGAGAAGTCCAAATAGCATCTGCCTCCAAATTTAGGCGAGACGTCCCAACGTCTCGGTCCGGTCTTTCGGCAGTAAACAGGAGTTAAACTTCCAAAAGAATTTTTATTATTATGGAGTTAAACTCCAAAACATTCTGAAATATGGAGTTGAACTCCCAAACATTTTATATGGAGTTCAATTTTATTTGAAGTTGAACTCCCAAATTAATTTTATTTGGAGTTAAACTCCCAAAAGATTGTATTTTGGAGTTAAACTCCCAAAAGATTGTATTTTGGAGTTAAACTCCTAAAAGTATTTTAAATGGAGTTAAACTCGAAAAGAATTTTGTTGGAGTTAAACTCCCAAGATATTTTTATTTAGAGTTAAACTCCCAAACGATTTTATTTTGGAGTTAAACTCCTAAAAGAATTTTATTTGAAAGGAAAACAAAAAAGGGGTCTCTTGAAGCATCAAGATCCATGTCTTGGGTGATGAGAAGAGACATTTTTCTTCTCTTTGAGCCTTGGATCCATCCCAAGGTGAAGTATTTTTAGAGACGGGTCTTCTTCCTCCTCCTCTTTTTTTAGATTTTGGAGAAGGGTGGTAAGATTTAAAATCCCCCTTCTATGGATTTGATGAGATATTTGGACTCCTTTTTAATGGTTTTATGGTGGAAAACTATTTCTTTTTGAGAAAATAAGAATTAAACTTTTTATTTAATTTAAAAAAAGAAATAAGAAGGAGGTTTTGAATCTTGAAGAAGGAAGCACAAAACCCTATATTGATATGGAAAGAATATTGTTTATTATCATTTATCATGACATCTTATACAGGTTTTACATTATACATATGACCCCTTAGGCTTTTCAAAATGGCACATGTATCTTTATCATGCCATGTACTTTCTTTCTTTTGCACATAAACTATGAGCTTTAAAAAAACTTGGCTTTATACCTATTTTCCTTACATTTATTCATAAAAAAGATTACATTAAAATTATTTATTACACAATTTTCTTCTTGGCATAGGGGGGCCGGCCTCTTCATGTTTGGGCTCGACTTAGGCATGGGCCCACTTGACTTGAAGTTGATTTTGACTTGGTCAACCTGGGTGTAATTTTATATCCCAACAAAGTGCGCTCTATCAATAAATGCACACCGCATATATGGGTTATGTGCATGAAATTGATGGATCTTGTTCCGTAGGAAGTTTGATTTTGAGGTGGAGCATCATTCCGGGAGCATAATTCCGGGGGGTCGAAGTATCATTCCGATATGTGGAACATAATTCCAGGGGATCGGAGCATTTTTCCGATGTGCGGGGCATAATTCCGATGTACGGAGCATAATTCCAGGAGTATAATTTCGAGATCGGAGCATCATTCCGGGGAGCATAATTCCAGGGTCGGCGTATCATTCTGAGAAATGGAGCATAATTTCAGGAGCATAATTCCAGAGTTGGAGTATCATTTCAAAGAGCGGAGCATAATTCTAGGGGGATGATATGTTCTGAGACGAAGCATAGTTTTGACGCAGGGTTCCGGGGCGAAGTATAATTCCGACGCGAGACGGGTATATCCTGAGACGAAACATAATTCCAACATAGAGGTAAACATTCTGAACGAAACATAATTCCGATGTAAAGGTTGATTCCGAGGCGAAGCATAATTCCGACATGGAAGATAGATACTCCGAGGCGAAGCATGATTCCGACACGGGATGTATTCTGAGACGAAATATGATTCCGACGCAGAGCTTGATTCCAAGATGAAGCATAATTCTGACATGGAAGGTAGATACTCCAAGGCGAACCATGATTCCGACATGGAACACATTCTGAGACGAAGCATGATTCCGACGCAGAGTTTGATTTCAAGGCGAAGCATAATTTCGACAGCGAAGGTAGATACTCCGAGGCGAAGTATGATCCCGACGCGGGGTATATTCTGAGATGAAGCATAATTCCGATGCAGAGATATACATTCTGAACGAAACAAAGTTCTGATGCAGAGGTTGATTCCAAGGCGAAGCATAACTTTGACAGGGAAGGTAGCGACTCCGAAGCGAAGCATGATTCCGACACGGGGCAAATATATCCTGAGACGAAGCGTAATTTCGATGCAGGGGAAAACATTCTAAGGCGGAGTATAGTTCCGACGCAGAGATTGTTGGTTGACTTAACTCAGAGGCAAAACTTGATTCTGATGGGGAGGTCGTTGGTTGACTTGATGATTTGATTTGATTTGGGAGTTTCTTATCCATCCAGCGGGGCTTATGAGCCTGGGACTTAGAATTTGGGTTTTTGTTTGGCGTCAGTATCGCTACACTGGAATATGGTACCAGGAGCGAATCATTATTTGCCGTGGAGAACTTGGGATTTGGGTTGGCATCAGCATCGCTACACTGGAATATGGTACCAGGAGCGAATCATCATTTGCCATGAAAGAATTTCTCTCGTTCCTAATTTAACGACATATGGGTCATCTGTTCCCAGTTTAATGACTTAGAGGTCATACGTTCCCAGTTTAACGACTTAGGGGTCTATTGGATCGAAAGTTTAGAATTTTAGGGTTGGGGTCGGCATCAACGTTGCTAACACTGTAGCACAGGTGACAGGAGCAATTCATCATTTGACTTTGCGTGTTGGGGAGCGATGGCTAAGGAGACAGGTTTAGGTCCCTATCACCTAAGAATTTTCAATTTTATGAGCCGTAAGGGTCTGATAAAAGCATTTTCTCCCTATGAGTCGAAAGAATCTCGTAGGTGTATTTTCTCTTTAGGAGTCGTGAGAACCCCCAAGTGTGTTTTTCCCTTATGAGTCATAAGGATCCCATGAAGGTGTTTTCTTACGCGTCGAGATGATCTCACAAACTTTGTTGTCCTCATGTATCGCGAGGACACATGAGTGGATCTTCTCAAATGGAGCATAATTCCAAGGGCGGAGACCGGCCGTGGGGCTGGTGATTGCGGTGGGGCATATGTGTGATTTAGCTTGTTTATGCCCGTGAATTGTATACGGTAGTCAATTTGGGGACTGGCCATAGGGTTCGGAGAATTTTGAGGATTTGGAATTTTCTTAGCGTCTGCATCACTAACACTGGAATGGTACCAGGAGCGACTCATCATTCGCCGTTGGGATATTCGGGGATTTGAAATTTTGTTGGTGACTGCATCGCTAACATTGATGTACGGTTTTAGGAGCGACTCATCACTCGCCTATGGAGGGGTTTGAAATATTTATTTATATACACATTTTTTACCGCGATTTCCCTATCATTTCAGCTTTTTTTATCGCGAAGATCATGATTGCCCTATCATTTCGGCTTTATTTTCTTTATATATATATATATATATATAATTTTTTTTACACTCGCATTTTAACAACTTAGGGGTCAACTGTTCCCAGTTTTACATCGTGGTGGTCATGGGTGTTTGCTTATCCAAGCCTCTCGAACTTTGATCTTGGTGGGGCTGAGTTAATGACCGTAACTTGGTGGTTTGCCGGTACATCCGAGGACGGTAGGTTTTTCCCAACCTTATATTGGTTCTCTACCCAATCTTTGAAAACATGGCAGTTTTCGATGGTATGACACACCATCCTATGATATGGGCAGTATATGGGATTTTCGATCATGTTCATTTCATATGGCCTCTTTGGAATAGGCAGTTGCAGACCGTTGTTCAAGACGTCCTTGAATATTTTGCGGACTTCGTCCCTCCTGAAGGAGCATACCTTCTTCTTTCTCTCCATTAGAGTCGGCGCCTTTCCTGATGCTGGTCGTTGAGGCCGATTAGTCTTTGGTTTGCCTTCTTTCCGCTTACCCCGTTCAGTGTACGTATCAGAAGGACTAGAAGCTGATCGCAATCGTTTTTCACAAAGGTGTTCCGCTCTTAGGCTGGAGGGAGTATCGGTTGGCTGTTTCAGGATATCAATCCCTGGCTCATGAACCAAATTTTGATTTTGCTGTAATTGCAATCGGGCGACTTGGGTTGTGAGATCTATCACGATGTTTGCCAGCTCGTCGACTTTGAAATGGATCTTGGCCAACTTCTCGTTCCTGTCATGAAGCTGCTTTTGAAGCTATTGGAATAACGCTTGCTCTATAGTTCCGGATATGATAACCGGGTCATCATTACTGCTTGAGCTCGATTCCGTAGGAAACACGAGATCCTTTGGCTTAATGGCATGAGCGGCCTCATCATCATCTAGACCAAGCCAGTGTTGGGTAGCAATAACCACGTCATTGTCATGGGTATGAGATATAGGAGGACCGTGTGGGTTGTGTACCCGTCTACCGCTTCTTTATTGGTAATATTGCTCGTTAGACTTTTGGCTTGTTGCCTTGGTCCGTTCCTTTCAGAGAATGGCAGATGACTGAGAGAAGCAGATTCCCTAAGGGTTTTGGTCTTTGTTTGTATGAAATTGGCGGTCGTAGCTTGATTGTTTGCTAACACGCTTTTAGACTATTCTATCTTTCCTACCTTGTATTGTTTTTCAACTCAAACTTTAAAGACAAAGCAGTCTTCAATAGCATGACCTATCACTCTGTGATAGGGGCAATATTTGGGATCGTTGGTCACATTTGTTTCTTGCGGTCTTTTTGATTCTAGCAATAGTAGACCGTTTCTTAGGACGTCTTTGAATATCTTGTGGACTTTGTCCCTTTTAAAAGAATAGACCCTAGCCAGCTTCTCTTTGAGAAGCGATTCTCCTCCCCCTTCCAACAATGGCTTCCGAGGTTGGTTGACATTGGGCCCGCTTGTCCCTCGCATATTTCGGTCAGCCAACGAGTTAAAAGATTCAGCATCGTCGGAATTTCCGCCATTGCTATTATCGTTCTTTCGGTTTCTCCAGAATTTATTGTTACTTTGGGAATCCGAGAAAGATTCCGACTTTGAGCGCTCCAACATTTGAACTTTCTTGGTCAACTCTTGAAATATCTGGAGACCCACGGTGCATAGAAAAGGTTTCATTCAGGTGTCGAGATTTCCGATGAGGAGGTTGAAAGATTGGTCATGTTTCAACGGTGGCTCACATTTGACGGAGAGATTGCGCCATCAGGTTATAAAATCCGTGCTGCTTTCGTTGTTCTTTGGCTTGTCCTTACGAGGTCGGTAATGGTGATCTTATCGCTGACACTCATGAACTTTTGCCGAAACAGAGATTCTATTTGAACGAAAGTGTTAACGGAGCCATCCGGTATGCTCGCGTACCAGTCGAAAGCGATATCGGTTAAGCTATTAACGAACTGGTGGAGGAGAAGCGCGTCATTGCCCCCAGTATTCTCGCATGAGGTTTTAAAGTGGGCACTATGTTGATTCGCATTTCTTGTCCCATCGAATCTTCCGAATTTGGGGATGATATAACCACTAGGAAACTCTATCGGATCATACCTAGCAGGATATGGTCTCCCGCTACTGCTGACATCTTTTTGCGCTTCGGTTTCAGCTACCAATATTTTGATTTTGTTGGCGACCAAATCCATTATCCGCTCTTGCATTAATGGAATGGTGCCATCTGGGGCCAAGGCGTCCCCGAAAGCGGAATGCGGCTGGTTTTCATGTGTCTCGCCCATAGTTGGACCTAAAGGGGCAGGCGTTGGCTGCTTCAGGTCATTGTCACCTGACTCATGAGTAGAAACTTGCGCTTGATTGGAGGGCATCCGGGTAACCTGAGTCGTGAGCTGCATCACGACATTCGTCAAGTCATCAATTTTAGAGTAAAGTTTGGCCATCTCCTTGTCTGTACTTCTGAGCTATTTTCGGAACTTTTGGAGGAGCTCCTGTTCTGCAATCCTGGGATGGAAAGTCGGCTCTTCTTCGTTGTCTGAGCTTGATTCCAAATGGACAAAGGGTTCCTTCAGCTTATCGGCCTTATCGAGGGGGTTTTCATTATCCTGCGGAGGAGATTGAACTTAGGAAGTGGCGGCCACATTCAAGTCAAATTGGGCTTGGGATGTGGTGGCCCCATCCTTGCTCTTGCAGCATGTTCCCGCCATGCAGACAGTGTGGATCACATATCCAGCCATCTCTTTATGTTTGGCGGCTGATTTCTCGAACCGCCGTTGTGGCCCTTCCTCTTTAGGAAAAGACAAGCAACTGAAGACGATTAGCCTAGATGGGTCCTTGAGAGGCACTGGCGCCTCTTTTCTGGTTTTGCCCCGCTGCTTTCACGCTGCACGAAGTGCTTGGTAGACTTCTGAAGAGAAGGTGTCATGTCTTTTGTGCCGGAGCGTGGACATATCTCTTCGTAGTACACTTTGAATTGCGGCCTTCGTAATTTTGGCAAACATCGCATTCTTCTAGACCCACTTTAAGCATTCAAAAGAATTGCGGGTTTTCACGGCTGACACGGCTGTGGTCGCGGAGTAGTCCGGGTCTTGGAACTTCACAAAATTTAACTTGGCCGGAGCCCTGGCCCTTTTGTTGGCCCTATATCTAAGCCGCTTTTGCCTCAGCTTTTCTGATTTGAGCACATTGCGGGTTTCTGCTCTTTGGGAACCCGCCGTAGGCCGAGTGATGGGGAGCCTTAAGAAGACATCTGCTCGCACGTCCGTCGAATGCATCACCTAAGCTTTCCCGCGACGTCTGGCGACTTCTTTTGTTTTGGCAGCTTTGCCCCCAGTTGGATCCACAGAAATCCGTTCAAACACCGACTTGTGCTTGATTTGTCGTGCCCTTGCGATCACCACATTCGACATCCGGCCCCTTGAGGTCGGTTTGGCCACTTGGTTTGCCGGGGTCTCCACCATATGAGCACTTCCAGCGGGGTAGATGATGACAGAACCAAATTGGTGTGGAGGCTCCTCCTACTGCCTCATGAGACTCGCCGGGAGGATCACGTGTGCGTTTGTCTTGACCACATAGGTCACCAGAGTTGCGTCAGAAATGAAGATCGTCTTGGGACACATGGTTGCTGAGTTCGAGATTGCAATTGAGAGCTGTTAACCTGCAAAAATAAGTATGATTTCAGTACAGGAAATCGATGTATATGTTGATTGAGTTCGCATGAATGTTTAACCCGAAATATAGGAGGAGAGAAAAAGTCCCTCCAGGCGTGCAAGAATCTGTAAAGGGTTTTTCGTCACCCTATTGAGATAGGAATGCGTGCCGCTTGTCAGGCATCGTACAGATTCCCCCTGCCTAGGGTAAGCTAGGGTTTATTGATTGTGGGGATCCTAATATTTGACAACCGCGGACTAAAACGTCATTAATTACCCATCACTTTTGGAGCGAAAGAATCTCTGATTGACGGGTCAAACTGGTCATGCGAACTTAATATGAGGTGTTGGTATTTATCAAAAAAAACTCATAGGGGTATGTTCATTTAATATTTTTTATTTATTCTATTTGTGACAAAAGATTTTTTTCTTCAAACAAACACATTTTTTTAATTTAATTTAATTTAATTTAATTTTGATTTTGATTTTATTTTGTTTTTTTATTCATTTTTTTGTTTATTGTTATTATTATATTTTTAAGAGAGGGTGGGAGCTTCCCCTTCATGTGAGCGTAAACTCACGTAAGGGGGAGTAGGGTTGTATAGTGTTTTTCGTCAGCCTATTGAGATAGGAATACACGTCGCTTGTCAGGCACGTTACAGATTTTCCCTATCTGGGGTTGACCGGGGTTTATTGATTGTGGGGATCCGAATCTCCGGCAATCGCGGACTAAACTGTCGTTAATTACCCATCGCCTTTGAAGTAAGGGAACCTCCAATTGACGGGTCAAACTAGTCATGCCAACTTAATATGCAGTGTGCGTATATTGTGTTTTGGACGTATCGGGGGCCTTGCAGATTTTACGGGGGTCCCGCTATCCGGATAGCGGGTTGGGGGACAAGGGGCTAGCATCCCCTTTACGGGATGCGGAGCAGCGCCTCGTAAGAAAAAAATTTCTAAAGGGGGATGTATTTTTAGTGTGGAGCATGTGGGAAAAAGAGGAGTAAGGAGCGTCCTAAGGACGCGTGAGACAACACGTGACCGCTGGAAGCCAACGGGTCACGTGCGTGGCGCATGGGCGCTGGGCGCCAGCAGGTCACGTGCCAGGTGCGTGGGCGCTGGGAGCCAGCGGGTCATGTGCGCGAGCGCGTTGGGCACCAGCGGATCGTGTGCCCTGCACGTGGCCGCTGTTCACACCAGAATATTGCATTATTATATTCTCCATTCTTATTCTTTTTATAAATAAACAGGTGCTTTTGACGCATGTCTGCTACATATTACAGGTTAAAGGTTCTTGGAGCAAAAACAGTGAAAAACACAAAATACGACACAAAAGAAGGATTTTTGACCAACAAATAGGAAGATCTTAGTAAAGCCTAGAAGAAGAACAGTTCACCATCAACAAAGCAACGCAAGATCCAAATTGTCAAGGAAAACGGTTAAAAAATCCATTGCAAAGTGTTCACTGAAGATCTGGAATCACTGTGGAAGCCCAAATGAAGAAAAGACTAAAGAAATAAAGAGCCCAAAGAAACCTAAAGAAATCCCAGAAAAATTATCAGGAGATCTCACCATTGGGCCGCGGAACCGCGGCCCAAGCGCGCCAATGCCGCGGTTCCGCGGCCGTTTGAAGCCATCACTCAGAGAAAATTTTACCAAAACGTCTTGGCGGCTATGGAAAGATTTCCTAAGGGCTATTTTTGTAATTTCAGACATGCGAAACAAATGTAACCTAGGGTTTCCTATTCTTTATAAATAGGAACTCTAATCCTTGTAATTTTTTATGCCTCCTTTTAAATAATAAATTCAGATCTCTTTATGGAGAGCATCGGTGTTTTCTTTTCAACTCATGAATTCAGATCTGACAAACCTGCGTTGATGATTGGAGAGAGCATCTGTAAGTAGATTTAATTCCTTGCTCTAGTTTAGATTTCAATTCTTTGCCCTAGGTAGATTTAATTCCATGCCCTAAGAACTTGTTTAGGGTTTAGCTTTGGGGAAGGATTTTGAGAGATGAGATCTCTCATCCCTTTCTTACCCACCAAATATTTACAATAGGACTCCATGCATACGCGCACACACCGTGCCCTACGGCATCCTACCCCTCGAGGTAACGATGACACCGTAGTGTAAAGGACCGGTTGCGCGCGTTTTCCATGGAGGTTAGGGTAAGGATCTCTAAAGGAAGGACAAGAACCTAGAGGAAGGAACACCTTCCCGAATGGATCTAATCCCCTTTATTGGTAATTACCATAACTCCTCACAGATCTTCATTCGGGTATAGAAAGCGTTGAGATTTAATTGCATTTCCAAACCATCCCTAAACCTAACCCTAGCAAGAGTAGATCTAGATAATTAGTATAGAATAATTAGATTTTTAGATTTAATAACAACTCCGAACACCCTTCGGAATTAACTCGTAAGAACGAATCGGAGATTCACAACATCCCTGTGGACCGACCCGTACTCACCGGCTAGCTTCATGCGACGCCGTTCTTGATTGCGGTTAATAGATAGTTTTTGAGATCAATCAGCCGCTGGACGCTAGAGGGTCACGTATGCGACACGCGACCGCTGGAAACACCAACGAAAGAAGGGGCTTATCCCCTAGGCTGGAAGTTGAACTCCCGAGGAGTTTTGGAGTTAAACTCCTAGAGAAGAAATTGAATGTGGATTTAGAGTTAAACTCCTAAAAGGTTTGGATTTGGATTTAAACTCCTAAAAGGTCTGGATTTGGAGTTAAACTCCTTTGAAGATTTGGATCTTGGAGTTGAACTCCTCAAAGATATTTGGAGATAATAAAAAAATGACCCATTTCTTCTCCCTTGAGCCTTGGATCCTCCCAAAGTAGGATTTTTGGAGGTGGGTCTTCTTCCTCCTCCTCTCTTTTTGCTGGATCTTGGAGGAAAAGGGAGGTGTGATTAAAAATCTCCTCTTTAGGGATTTGATGGGAGATCTGAACTCCCCTTCGAGGGTTTTATGGTGAAACTTTATTTGGTTTTTTGAGAAAAAAAGAGTTAAGCTCTTAATTTAACTGGAATTGAAAAGAAAGAGGGAGAACTTGAGAGAGAGAAGATTGAGGCACAAACCCTAATATTCTTTAGGGGAATGAGTATCTTTCTTTTCATTTCATTATCATGTTTCCTTATATAGGCTAACAAGTTTACACATAGCCCCTTAGGCTTTTCAAAATGCCATTTTGCCCATCTCATACGCCATGTGCTTATTTCTTTTTGCGCATGAGCCATGGGATTTACAAAAATTTGGCTTTTTGGCCATTTATTTTACATTCATGCATGAAAATTACATCAAAATTATTTATTACATAATTTTCTTCTTGGCATAGAGGAGGTCGGCCTCTTCATGTTTCGGCTCGACTTGGGCTTGGGCCCACTTAACTTGAAGTTGACTTTGACTTGGTCTACCGGGGTGTAATTTTTGACCCCAACAAAGTGCCCCCTATCAATAAATGCACACCGCGTATATGGGTTGTGTGCATAGAATTGATGAACCTTGTTCCGTGGGAAGTTTGACTTTGAGGTGGAGTATCATTTCGGGGTCGGAGTATCATTCCGAGGAGCATAATTCCAGGGTCGGAGCATTATTCTGAAGAGCAGAGCATAATTCCAGGGGGTCGGAGCATCTTTCCGAGGAGAGAAGCATAATTCCAGGGGACAGAGGATCATTCCGAAGTGCAGAGCATGACTCCAGGAGCATAATTCCAGGGGTGGAGCATAATTCCAGGGGGTCGGAGTATCATTCCAAGGTGCGGAGTATAATTCCGGGGATCGGAACATCATTCCGAGGTGCGAAGCATAATTCCAATGCGTGGTTCCTGGGCGAAGCATAATTCCGACACGGAACAGTTATATTCTGAGACGAAATATGATTCCGACACAGGGTTCCGAAACGAAACATAATTTCAACATGGAACAAGTGTATCCTGAGACAAAGCATAATTCATACGCAGGGTTCCAGGACAAAACATAATTCCCACACGGGACAAGTGTATCCTTAGACGAAGCATAATTCCGATGCAAGGTAGACATTCTGAATGAAGTATAGTTCCGATGTAGAGGTTGATTCCGAGGCGAAACATAATTCTGACAGGGAAGGCAGATACTCCGAGACGAAGCATGATTCCGACACAGGGCAGGTATATTAAATATGATTCCGATGCAGAGCTTGTTTTTTGACTTATCGATTTGATTTGATTTGGGAGTTTCTTATCCGTTCAGTAGGGCTTTTGAGCCTGGGGCTTGGAATTTGGATTTTTGTTTAGCGTCAGCATCGGTATACTGGAATATGGTACCATGAGCAAATCATTATTTGCCGTGGAGAACATGGGATTTGGGTTGGTATCAGCATCACTATACTGGAATATGGTACCAGAAGTGAATCATCATTTGCCATGAGAAAATTTAAGGATTTTGGTTTTGGTTTGGTATCGGTATCGCTACACTAGAATGTAGTACCAGAAACGAATCATCATTTACAATGAGGGAATTTCTATCGTTCCCAGTTTAATGACTTAGGGGTCATCTGTTCTTAATTTAACGATTTAGGGGTCATCTGTTCCCAGTTTAACGACTTAGGGGTCTATTGGATCGAAAGTTTGAAATTTTGCGGTTGGGGCCGGCATCAACGCTGCTAACACTGGAGCATAGGTGCCAAGAGCAATTCATAATTTGCCTTTACCCGTTGGGGAGCGATGGCTTAGGAGATAGGTTTAGATCCCTATCACGTAAGGATTTTCAATTTTATGAGCCGTAAGGGTCCCATAAAAGCATTTGCTCCCTACGAGTCGAAAGGATCTCGTAGGTGTATTTTCTCCTTAGGAGTCGTGGGAACCCCCAACTATGTTTTTCCTTTGTGAGTCGTAAGGATCCCACGAAGGTGTTTTCTTACGAGTCGAGAGAACCTCGTAAGCTTTGTTCTCCGCATGCATCGTGAGGACACATGAGTGGGTCTTCCCAAATGGAACATAATTCTAAAGGCGAAGATCGACCGCGGGACTGGTGATTGCAGTGAGACATGGGTGTGATGGGGATTATTTGAACCCGTAGACTATATACGGTAATCAATTTGGGGACTGGCCATAAGGCTGGGAGAATTTGGGGAATTTGGAATTTTGTTGGCGTCTGCATCGCTAACCCTAGAATGGTACCAGGAACGACTCATCATTCGCCGTTGGGATATTCGGGGATTTGAAATTTTGTTGGCATTTGCATCGCTAACACTGAAATATGGTTTCAGGAGTGACTCATCATTCGTCTTTGGAGGAGTTTGAAATATTGATTAGTATACAAGTTTTTTTACCATGATTACTCTACCATTTCAGCT
Source organism: Agapanthus africanus (assembly GCA_030015575.1). NCBI lineage: Eukaryota > Viridiplantae > Streptophyta > Magnoliopsida > Asparagales > Amaryllidaceae > Agapanthus > Agapanthus africanus. The sequence continues at coordinate 748,316,715 of CM057340.1, read as the reverse complement.
TTTCTTATCGCGAAGGTCGTGATTGCCCTATCATCTCGGCTATTTATTCACGGTTTCCCCATCATTTCGGCTTTTTATTTTTACTTTTACTCACTGATTTTTTTTGCGAGTTGCCGCATCATTTCGACTATTTATTTATTTATTTACACATTTTTTACATTCCCAGTTTAACGACTTAGGGGTCGATTGTTCCCGGTTTAACAACATGGAGGTCATCTGGTAGGGCCTGAGCTCGATTCTGCAGGAACCACGGGCTCCTTTGGCTTAATTGCCTGAGTGGACTGTTCATCATCTAGACCGAGCCGGTGTTGGGAAGCAACAACCACATCATTGTCATGGTTATGAAGCGCAGGAGGACTTGTTCTTATGGGCTCCACCATGTAGACTGTATGGGTTATGTACCCATCTACCGCTTCTTCATTGGTAATGTTGCTCAATGGGCTTTTGGCTTGTTGGCTTGGTCCGCTCCTTCCAGAGAAGGGCAGACGACTGAGAGCAGTAGGTTTCTGAAGGGTTTCGGTCTCTGTTTTTATGAAATTGGCGGTCGCAGCTTAATATTTTGCTAACACGCCTTCAGACAGTTCTATCTCTCCTGCCTTGTATTGTTTTTCAACCCAATCCTTAAAGACAAAGCAGTTCTCAATAGCATGACCTATCACTCTGTGATAGGGGAAATATTTGGGGTCGTTGGTCATATTCGCTTCTTGTGGTCTTTTGATTCTTGCAATTGTAGACCGTTTCTTAGGGCATCTTTGAATATTTTATGGACTTTGTCCCTTCTTAAGGAATAGATCCTATCTAGCTTCTCTTTCAAAGGTGATTCTCCTCCCCCTCCCAACAATAGCTTCCGAGGTTGGTTGATATTGGGCCCACTTGTCCCTCGCCTATTTCGGTCAGCCGAAGTGTTAAAAAATTCAGTATCGTCGGAATTTCCATCTTTGCGATTATCGTCCTTTCGGTTTCTCCAGGATTTATTATTATTTTGGGAATCCGAGGAGGATTCCTGCTTTGAGCGCTCCAACATTTGAACTTTCTTGGTCAGTTCTTGGAACGTCTTGAGACCCACGGTGCATAGAAAAGGATTCATCCAGGTGCCGATATTTCCAATGAGGAGATTGACGGATTGGTCTTGTTCCAACGGTAGCTCGCATTTGACCGAGAGATTGCGCCATCAGGTTATAAAATCCATGTCGCATTCATTGTTGTTTAGCTTGGTCCTCACGAGGTTGGCAATGATGATCTTATCACTGACACTCATGAACCTTTTTCGAAACAGAGATTCCATTTGGACGGAAGTAGTAACGGGGCCATCTGGTATGCTCGCGTACCAGTTGAAAGCGACATCGGTTAGGCTATTAACGAACTAGTGGAGGAGAAGCGCATCATTGCTCCCATTATTCCCGCATGAGGCTTTAAAGTGGGTGATGTGCTGATTCGCATTTCCCGTCCCATCGAATCTTTCGAATTTGGGGATGCCATAGCCACCAGGAAACTCTATCAGATCATACTGAGCAGGATATGGTCTCCCACTACTGCTGACATCTTTTTGCGTTTCGGCTTTGGCTACATATGTTTTGATTTTATTGGCGACCAAATCCATGATTTGTTCTTGCGTTAGCGGGTTGCTTTTATCGGTAGTCAGGACATTTCTCGAGAAGGAATGCGACCAACTTTCATGCGGTTCATCTGCTTTTGGACTTTGGGGGATAGGCATTGACTGCTTCAGATCGTTATCGTCCGGCTCATGAGTAGAGACTTGCGCTTGATTAGAGGGTGTCCGAACAACTTGAGCAGTGAACTGCATCACCACATTCGTCAAGTCATAAAATTTAGAGTAAAGTTTGACCATCTCCATATCTTTACTTCTGAGTTGTTTTCTGAGCTCTTGGAGGAGCTCCTGTTCTGCGGTCCTAGGACGGAAAGTCGGCACTTCTTCGCTGTCAGAGCTTGATTCAACATAGATAGAGAGGTCCTTCTATTTATCGGCCTCATCGAGGGGGTTTTCATTATCTTTCGGAGGAGGCTGATCTTGGGAAGTGACGTCCATATTTAAACCAGATTGGATTTGAGATATGGTGACCTCATCTTTGCTCTTGCTGTGTGTATCCGCCACGTAGACAGTGTGGACCATATATCCATCCATCTCTTTATCTTTGGCAACTGATCTTTCGGACCGTCGTCATGGCCTTTTCTTTTCGAGAAAGGACAGGCGACTAAAGACGATTGGCCTGACTAGGTCCTTGGGTGGTGCTGTCTGGATCGTAGTTTTCTTGACACTTACGGTCATGGCATTCTTCTGAACCAATTTCAGCGGTTCAAAAGAGTTAGCGTGCTTTACAGCCGATTCAACTATTGTTGCGGGGTAACCCTGTTCTTAGAACCTCATGAAATTCAGCCTAGCAGGAGCCCTAGCCCTTTTGTTGGCTCTGTATCTGAGCCTTTTTTGTCTTAGCTTCTCGATTTTGAGGGCTTGGCAAGCATCCGTTATCTAGGAAGCCATCATGAGTCGATTGACGGGGAGTTTAGAGAAGATACCCGATCGAGCAGTTGTCAAGGGCACCGCTAGAGTTTGCCCGAGACGCCTTATTGCTTTGTTGATGTTGATGGCCTTGCACCCAGCTGGAGCAATGGAGAGTCGTTCGGAAACAAATTTATGCTTGGGCTGAAGCGCCTTTGCGACCATGACACTTGGTCTTTTCCCTTTTGAGGCCGGTTTATCTGTCACCGGGGCTTAAGGAGCATGGATGGCGTTAGCTAGCATGAACAGAATACAGCCAAATGGTAACAGTGGCTCCTCCCACTGTCGCTCGAGACTAGCCGAAAGGATCTTCCTGGCATCCATCTTCATCATGTAGGAGATAGGAGCTGTGTTGAGAGCTGAGCTTGTCCTTAGAGACATTTTGTTGCGTCCGAATATTGCAATTTGAAACTGTTAACCTGCACAAAGGAGCATGATTTTAGTACATGCAATCGATGTATATGTTGATTGAGTTCGCATGAATGTTTATCCCGAAATATGGGAGGAGAGAAAATGTCCCACCGGGCATGCCGGAATCTGTAGAGTGTTTTTCGTCACCCTATTGAGATAAGAATATGCATCGCTTATCAGGCGCGTTACAGATTTCCCCTGCCTGGGGTAGGCCGGGATTTATTGATTGTGGGGATCCGAATACCCGGCAACCGTGGACTAAGCTTCCATTAATTACCCCCCGCCTTTGAAGCAATGGAACCTCCGATTGACAGGTTAAACTGGTGATGCGAACTCAATGTGCAGTGTGCATATGTTATGTTTTGGACGTATTGGGAGCCTTGCAGAATTTACGGGGGTCCCGCTATCCGGATAGCGGGCTGGGGGTTAAGGGGGCTAGCAGCCCCCTTACGGGATGCGGGGCAGTGCCCCGTTAGAATTTTTTTCTAACAGGAAATGTATTTTTAGTGTGGAGTGTTTCCCCCAATCAGAGCAAAGCTCTGCTCAAATTTTGAAATTTGAAATGAGGCAGCGCTCACGTGCAAAGCACGAGAGCGCTCGCGCTAGATGCTCCAGCGCTAAGAGTCAAAGACTCTGATGCAGTGCTCACGTGCAAAGCACAAGAGCACTAGCGCTAAATGCGTCAAGCGGTAAGAGTCAAAGGCTCTGATACAGCGCTCATGTGCAAAACATAAGAGCGCTAGCGCTAAGTGCGCCAGCACCAAGATTAAAAGACTCTGATGCAGCGCTCACGTACAAAGCACGAGAGCGCTGGCGCCAAGTGCGCCAGTGCTAAGAGTCAATGACTCTGAGGCAGCGCTCACATGCAAAGCACGAGAGCGCTAGTGCCAAGTGCGCCAGCACCAGGAGTCAAAGACTCTGATGCAGCGCTCACATGCAAAGCACGAGAGCGCTAGCGCTGTAACTAAATATTCCCCATCCTTGGATCAAAGATCCAACAAAGATGACTAAAAATCATCAGATTACCTCTGAAAATTATAACACCATTGGATCAAAGATTCAATGGTGATTAAAAATCACCAAGATACAAAATAAGTTCTTTATGGGAAAAGATTTTCCCAATCTTGTTAAAAACAAGAAAATTTCATTCTGTAAAACAGAAGCCCTAGGATCAAAAATCCAACAGTGGGAACATCCCCAAATCAATTAGAGAAAAGATCTCTTCAACTGATTCAACAAATCAGCCCCACTATATAAAGAACCGAAGACTTCAAGTCTTGCACAGAGGAACCTCCACATAAACTTTGAGAAATTTCAAAGAGAAGAGCCAGCTCTCCGAAGAAGAAGAATTTTTTCAAGGTAAATAAAACAGAGAGATAAAATCATCTCATAAGAGAAGAAGAACCTACTTCTTTTTCTAGATCATAGATCTATAAGACCGAGGTCTTTCACAAAAGAGGTCATAGCATCTCATCATAAAAAATGAGGGGGGAAAACTTAATTCTCTTCAGATCATAGATCTATAAAATAAAGGCAAAGCCTTTCACAAAAAAAATAAGAGATTGTAACATCTCCTATAAAAATAAGAACTTTGTTTTTAGACCTACGAGACAAAATCTCTTATAAACGAGAATTTAATTCTCAGAGCGCAGAACTGATCAAAGTTGCCTAAAAAGAGCCTTAGCGCTCCAAATTAAAAAGAAGTGCCTCAGCACTTCAAGACTGACACACAGCGAAAAGAAGCGCCCAGAGCTTCAAGGTTGGTGCTCAGCGCCAAGTGCACCACGTGCTCCTCACGTGTGCGCTATTTTACAAGGAGCGCTCTGCACGCATTTACTGACGCTCAGCGCCAAGCGCACCACGTGCTCCTCATGTGTGCGCTTTTTCACAGGAAGCGCCTTAGCGCTCTAAATCTGGCACTCCGCACCAAGCGCACCACGTGCTCCTCACGTGTGCGCTGAGAGAATATAAACTGTTCTTTAAATAAAGCCTCAGAGCTATAATGAGTGCACAACATTCAATAAAAGATAAAAAGAATGTCAGAATCCAAACCAATGCTCAGCATTGTTAAATAAAAAGGGTCGGGCCCAAATAAATATTCAACATTTTAATTTAGTGGGCTGAATCCAAGTTAGCCATAAATCCCTAATTCAGATTAAAAGAGCACATGTGCTCACAATCTTTTTTGGTCTTAGTCCCAAACATGACTATAGATCTCCCAACCAATATTGGTTCAAGGGTGCATCTCTTCATACCTCTGATACATGTCGTTGTAATCCTTCAACGTCTTCAGAGAGGTGGAAAGTCCCAATAATCAATAACTTTTGGTGCATCTCCAAACGGTTAAACCAAAACCAGACTATGATGTCTTTAAACCTTACAGACTACGATGTCTTTAAACAAGACTGTAATGTTTTTTAAACTTTACAGACTATGATGTTTTTAAACTCCATGGAATATGATGTCCTTAAACTTATGGACCTCAATGTCCCTAAACTAAAACAATAGAGCCCAAATGCTCTTTTGTTGGATCTAAATGATCCTGTTAAGTAGATCTTAGTCTAAAATTAGGCTAACGTATCCTTAACAAATGTTTAAGTTGATCTTAGTCTCAAATGAGATTAACAATCCTTAAACTCAACCCAAAACCAAATCTAAGAAAATACGAATTTGGACTAATCCATGCCCTACGGGCGACAACATAAATTAGCCTCCGTATACAATCCACGGGCAACCAAAAAGGAAAACAAACACACACGACACGAAATGACCATATGGAGAAGGAGAAAGTTGTTACCGCGATGCGGTAGCATAATTAACTGCAGGGGCTTGCGCCTGCAGGAAAGAGCGTCCCCACAATCAAAAAACCGATCAAACGAGAGGGAATCTGACGAAATCTGCTACAACGGCCATATCCGTCTAAACCTCCGATACACGGTGCCATAAATCAAATGGCGTCTTCAGAGAGGTGGACGGATAAAACCAAATAGCATCTGCCCCCAAATTCAGGCAAGACAACCTACGCTATTTCGTCTCCGTTTTCGGCGGCGAACAGATTCTGGCACACCCGGTGGGACTTTTTCCTCTTTCCACTCCACACTTCATGTGTCGTGTTTGCGAACGAATCGCGGTTTAATGTGGTTGCCCCTGAATTCAAGGTACTAAGATTTGGTGTCTTGCTCCCGTGCAGAGAAAATGGCTTCCAACTGCACTAGCTGCAACAACAACTCCCACTCCGTCATCGTCGGAGGAGTGACTTATGGGCCCCAAGCGACCTCCATCTTTGCCATGCCAGTAGAACAGGTGACTCAAGCCACCACAGGACTGTTCTTCGGGACTATGCTCCTACCAATGAGTTTCAACGCCTAAGCTCCAAAGAATTCGGTCTTTGATCGGTTTACAACTACCGCAGCCCCTCTCAACGGGTCGCCCAAATCCAACGTCTCGGTCTTTAACAGACTGGGCCAAAGCTCCAATAGGCCCGTGAAGAAACCTACCATACTTGAAGGGGTTATCCCAAAACAAATAACCATTCCTGCTCCTGAAACCGCCAAAGCAGCTTCTCCTGCTAAGGGGTCGGTCTTCACAAGGCTGGTTGTTCTAGCTCTCGCTCCAGGTGAAGTAACCAAGGCTGCTTCCCCTGCCAAAAAGTCGGTCTTTTCAAGATTGATCATTCCCTCTCAGCGGACGTCGGTCTTCGATAGGCTTATACCAACAGCAATCCTTCACCAGGACAGGGGCATGATGAAGCCACCCCCATAGCTGAACCAATACCGTCTGCAAGACATACTCGACGTCGCCACTGGCGACGGGTGAGAAAAGCTAGGGGCAGTTCCACTTCTGGATTTACTCCGCCAGCTCCAATGATGGAAGTCGATGTTGCTATTCCAACTGGGAACAGCTTTGAACCACTCAGGAGGGTCCGCAAGAACTCTCCGACTGCCGTGCTGAAAAGATTTTCTCTACCTGTTGAGAATGCTACAAAGACAAAGCCAGAACAGCCCCCTCAGCAGCTGTCCTCCAAACTTCACAGGGTCTGGTGAAGGGTCCAAGATTCTGTGGTTAACCAAGACAACTCCCGCCAACCGAAGAAAATGAAGGTTCGACAAGAGAAGGACCGCCATATCGTACCACAGAAGGTGTCATCTACTTGGGTGCCCACTGCAACGAGCCCCTCAACTTCGACCGCCCATAAAAGGAGAAGGCCGGAGAAAATTCCCGCGGCTGCGATGAGTATGAAGGGTGCTGAACCAAAACACCCTAAGTCTGGGGGTATAGTGGTGCACACTGTTTATATGGTTTCCAGAAAAGAAGAAAGCCATGCTTCTACGGGTCACCGACCGCTCACTCGATCAGTAACAAAGGCTCAGGAGCAACAACAGCAAAAGCTCCAAGAGATGCTAACGAAAATGGTCGCACTCACTGGGCCAAAAGAATGCCCAGAAATATCGTCAGAGCAGCGTCAAGAACAGGAAACTGATGCCGAATTCGTCCGAAGAAAGCTCGAGAGGAAAGACAAAGAGGCCGCGGAACAAGCGGCCAATATAAAACAGATGGCGCTTTTATTCCAAGATATGGTCAGGATGATGATACAGCCGGATCCTCCAGCTGAAGACTCTCCGATTATCCTTGAAGACGATAGAGGGGAGACATCAAACAATCTTCCGGCTCTATCAGCAGCCAAGGAAGAGACCATCTCCAAAGCCGCCCTTGACGACTATATAGCTTACAGATACGAGCTCATCAAGCGAGCGAAGTGGTTGGCCAAATCGTCAAGACTGGACGACCCTATCCGGGCCGGTATGATCAAATAAAGTACCCGCCGGGATACACGATTCCTAAGTTCCATGTATATAAGGGGACGGGGAATCCACACCAGCACGTTGCTCAATTCAGGGCCTTGTGCGGTAACACCAGAGGTGATGATAAGCTACTGCTTCGCCAATTCGTTGGCAGCTTATCGGAGACGGCGTTCGAATGGTACTCTAAACTCCCGAACGACTCCGTTAAGACATTTGTAGAAATGGAGTTACTGTTTACACAGAGATTCGCAAGCGCTAGCGAGCGCACCCTGATCACCGCACTAATTAACACCAGAGTGAAACCGGGAGAGACATGGGTGCAGTATGCAATCCGGTGGCGGAACTTATGGTCGGGATGCGAACAACGCATAGAAGAAGCTTCTGCCGTGGGCATGTTCATATGGACCCTTGACCCTCAGTCGACCATATCTCAATTCATGATGTTCTTCAAACCGACCACCTTCCAGGCCTTAATCGACAAGCTAGCCCAAATGGACCAGATGGGTCATAGGCCTTCCTCTTCAAAGACGGAATTTCGAATTGAAAAGGACAAAGGGAAAGCAACCTTCGTCGCCAACGTTCAACAAAAACCGAGTAGCCTGAGACCGGTTGTTCGCCAAAGCAACAAGCGGCGATCCATCGATGAGAAGTTGAGCCGCCCTTACTCATTCCCTCAGGATAAAATAAGGAGACTGTTTGAACTGGCGGTGCGCAACAGACTCATTACCCTGCCGGAGCCGAAACGCCTGCTGCAACCCGGTGACGTTAACAGTCCCAATTATTGCCCCTACCACCGAACATTGGGCCATTTAATCGAAGATTTCTACGTCTTCAAAAACTGGGTTGAAGACCAATACCGACAAGGCAAATTCGCGTTGTCTGAAAACTAGAAGGTGAACCCGCTACAACCACATGCTCCGGAAAAGATGGACATGCCGGGGGCATCATACTCATTCGTAGAGGAAGCTCCATGGGAAGTTGTTCTTTCGGGAAAAAATTAAAAGAATGCTGAAAGATCTTCGAACATGTCCGGCGATCAGGTGGAAAAGCCCGCTAGAGCCGGAGATCATCGAGGGGATGCTGAAACCACGCCCAACATTGGGAGTTAATAGCGATAGGCAAAACACCCAGGCCCAGCCGTCAAAGTCTTCAAAGAAGAAGAAGACCAAAAAGCCCGTGAATCCTGATGACAAGCGCATGGACCTGCAAAGTCATATTGACGCGTTGGAAGAATATAATCAGAAGGCGCGAACCCTGGTCATGCTCCAAGAGTTTCTCAACCACATCCTTGAGGACGGAGATGATGACAATGATGGGGGAGAAGACTCGTCAGATGAACGTGAGAACTATGTGGTGAGCTGCCACGTGATCTCTCATTCGTCAATAGATGGTGAAGAAGCTCCTTATGCAGAGAAACTGGGGGCAGATCCTGAACCGAGAAGGTCCCCGAGTTCCTGGGCTGCACCTAAGGAAGGGAAGCTCTGTATACTTATGAGCGCTGTTACCACTTAGGCAAGGTTAGTCGGAACTCCTAGAACCGTCAGACGAGATGATTGACATGTTGCTGAACGAGGCCTGTCAGAAGAGCAAATCTGACCGAGAGCGTGAAAAAGCCATATATGAAAGGGCCAAGCGTCGGCGTCACGTTGAAGAAGCTCCGGTATTGAGAAGCCATAGAGTACCCCAACAGGATGGAAGCACTTCTGCCGCTAGCAAAAGCAGGTTTAAGATAAGGAAGCAGTTCGCTAAAGCCCTGTCGATGGGAATGGAGCCGCCGCCTCTCAAAGAAGACACTTCAGAAAATACGTCCCCCGACGAACTAGATGCACATCCAAACTACTGTTTATACCATCGGAGGATTACACACCCTACCGAGGAATGCATGGCCTTAAAGAATTGGTGGCAAGGATACGTTGCTCATCGGCAGCATTTCAAGCGGATGAAGCGCAAAACGCGTCGAGAGCAGAAGAGCACGACAGATGAGCGCAAAAGAACTGCCGGCGACTGTCGCATGGTAAATTCCAAGGGATCGCAAGTTATCACCTTTGGAAGCGACTCTGACGAAAAATAGCCCTCAGCCCTCTCTTCAAGGAATCCACCTCCGGCACAAAATATACGAAGAATTGCAAGAACATCAAGCTGTGTAATCGTACGTTGCCCGGGAAAAATCCCGGACCTACGAACAATTGACCGAAACGTCTGTAAACTACTACAAACCGCAACATCCTTAAGGTAACGCGCAAAAAAAATCGGTACGTCCATAAGCAAGATGGGCACGGATGAAAACCCGAAAGGGCTCTGTGAGTAAAAACAGTAAAGCGACCGGGGATGTTTGTGAAAACCCGAAAGGGCGCAGACTCATAAAAAATAAAAAAATATTTAAAAAAATATTTAAAAATATAAAAAATAAAAATAATAAAAAATGAAAAAGGTGCGTCCATAAGCAAGATGGGCACGGATGAAAACCCGAAAGGGCTCCGTGAGTAAAAACAGCAGGGCTACCGGCGAGTTTGTGAAAACCCGAAAGAGTGCAATCTCATTAAAAGACACTTGCAAGGTCCTCTCGATTTTGTAAGGAGAAAACTACCAGCGTGAGATCCTTACGACTCACAAAGGAGCGACACATTTAGGGATCCCCACGATTCCTAAGGAGAAATTACACTTACGAGATCCTCACGACTCGTAAGGAGAACCCTCTTATGAGACCCTCACGGCTCGTAAGATTCAAAAGCCTTAAGCTACAGGGATCTGAACCTGTTCTTAAGCCATCACCTTTTCCAGACTGCCCTATAAGCGGTTTAATACTGACCCTTGTATACAATCCACGGGCGCAAATAATCATTTCCTTTCCGAGTCCCATCAACGATAAGGAATGCCCTCATTTGATGAACAAACACTTGTAAGTCCTCTGGCTTATAAGGAAAAAACACTCTTGTAAGATCCTTACGACTTATAAGAGACACACACTTAGGAATCCTCATGATTCCAAAGGAGAAAATGCACCTACGAGATTCTCACGACTCGTAGAGAGAAACACCTTTATGAAAACCTTACGGCTCATGAAGTCAAAAGCCTTAGTCGACAGGATTCTAACCCTGTTTGCTAAGCCATCTTTGTTTAAATCGACAAAGGCAAATGAAGATTCGCTCCTGGCAATATCCCAGTTGTAGCGATGCTGATGCCTACATCAGCATCAAGTTCCAAGTCCTTTCACGACATATGATGATTCGCTCCTGGCAATATTCCAGCCGCAGCGATGCTGATACTAATATTGGTATCAGATCTTGAGTTCCGTACTCAAAAAAATGCATGTAAAATAGCCGAAATGATGGGGCAACTTGCAACAAAATCAGCAAGTAAAATATATGCATACAAAAATAGCCGAAATGATTGGGCAACTCACAATAAAAAGCAGCAAGTAAAAAGAAGAAAAAAAACAGCCGAAATAATTGGGCACCGCAAAAAACAGCCGAAATGATTGGGCAATCACGACTTTCGCGATACAAAAAGCTGAAACGATAGAGCATCGCAGAAAGAAAACAATAATATATATGAAATGAAATTTTTGCCCTGCAGGTAAGTCCATACCGACCCCTGTATACAATCCATGGGCATAAACGAAAGGGAACCACATGTCCCAATAAACTCTGTCAAAGGGAAAAGTCAGATCTCGACAGTAATATCTGCATCCCAGGAGACCAACAACGGCGTTCTTTCTCAACTCCAGCAGGATTCAAACGTAACGTCAACAACCGACCTCAGGTTTGCAACCAATCGGAGCCACGAAAAAGTCCCTAGTTCCAAATCTCGACGGCTGCGTCTACAGCTTAGAGAACAACAACGGCGTTCCTCCTCATTCCAGCAGGATTCAGACGCGACATCACCAATTAAAGCCACGGCAAAGTCCCCAGTTCTAAGACTCTACGGTTCACAGACAACCTAGCGTCATCCAATGACCCCGTCGCGAAAACACGTCATCAAATGACCATGTATCGGATACACGTCAGCAAATGACCCCGTCGCGGAAACAGGTCATCAAATGACCCCGTCTCGGAAATACGTCATCCAATGACGCTGTCTCGGAAACAAGTCAACTAACCCCAGGGAAATCAGTGTCCTTGGAAAAACCTCTCGATTCAGGAAAATCAGCATCCTTGGCAAGAACATCTCGATTTGCGTCGACCCGTAAGGAAATTAATGTCTTTGCAAGAATCTCTCGATCCGTCTCAACCCTAAGGAAATCAGCGTCCTTGGCAAAAATCTCTATTCAGGGAAATCAGCGTCCTTGACGAGAGCATCTCGATTCGCGACGACCCATAGAGAAATCAGTGTCTTTGCAGGAATATACGACGTCAACAAACGGAGCCATGGCAAATTCCCCTAGTTCCAAATCTCAACGGTTCACAGATAGCCTAGAGACTACAACGGAGCCATGGCAAAGTCCCCTAGTTCCAAATCTCGACGGTTCATAGATAGCCTAGAGACTACAACGGAGCCATGGCAAAGTCCCTTAGTTCCAAATCTCAATGGTTCACAGATAACCCAGAGACAACCTCGACATTCGACGCAATATTGTAGGCACAGTGTCAACCAACGAAGCTAAGGAAAATACCCCGCTTCAGGGTCTTGACGACAACTCAAATGAGACCTGAAAAGACTATCGGAGATCATCCCACACCAGCGCGAAGTGGTCATGACTCATCAGGGCTCCCAAACTGAGCCTAAGCTCAAGTAAAAAGCGACATGGAATACCCTAACGCTTGCTCTTTCGCGGTAATATTACCTGGAAGATTACTTGAAGACGTCTTGTCCAGCCCTCGAAGGGATCGGAGACACGACAGTCGCAGGGCTAGCCGAACAACAAGATTGCATATCAGGGAATATATCGGCCAACGCGACGGTACGGCGGGTAAAAAAAACCTTAGTACCACAGACCCTAACGGACTTCTATTAGCAGGAGTTAATTGTGACGTTAGGAAACCCTTGCAAGAACTTCTCGATTCGTCTCGACTCGTGAGAAAATTAGTGTCCTTGCGAGAACTTCTCGATTCGTCTTGAATCGTAGGGCAAAGCCTTAGGCAATGGGGATAAGGACCTGTTTCTTAAGCATTGGGGCCCTGCAAGTCGGTCCAAGATAGACTATTGCATACTATTCATGGGCCACACTCTCCAAAGTTGAATCTCGACAAAGGGGTAAACAACTATTTACGAGTCCTCTCGACTTATAAGCGAAAAAAATTCTCTTGTGAGATCCTTACTACTCTCACGAGAAAACTCACACTTAGGAGTCCTCACGACTCTTAGGGAGAAAATACACCTACGGGATCCTCTCGACTCGTCGGGAGAAAAGTCTTTATGAGACCCTCACGGCTCATAAAGTTGGAAAGCCTTAGGCGGCAGATCTGAACCTGTCTCTTAAGCCATCGCTGCCCTACAAAGAGTTCAAGATGAACTGTTATCTATCGTCCACAAGTTACATTTGCTGAAATCACATACCAACAACACAGCAGAGAAAAGAAAGCGATAGTCGAAGATAAAAAAATGTGTCCTTTATTCATGAATCCAATTGAATACGAGATACATCATATAAAATAAAAAATAAAATGAATACATGTTATTCATAAATTACAATCGATACAAAGACGACTATTGAGAAGGAGGCGATTTTAGCAAATCAGCAAGCTGTTTGCGCACTCCTCTCAGCTCCTTTTCATGAGCAGCCGCCGTGGCCAGCTCAGCTTCGACACGGGCCCGTTGCTGCAAACAGGATGAAACATTTTCATCGATTTCCTGCTGAGCCGCCTCACGACTCTGCGCATCCCGCTCAATGAGATCGAGCTTCTGCCTCAGCGTTAGCCCGTCAGAAATACATCGTAAGAGGCCCTCAAAGATAGCTTTCAGCTGTGCAGCATTCGCGTCAACCTGGGCGCACAGCCGGGCGGATTCGCCTAAAGCCTCCTCACGTTCCTTCCGTATTAAGGTCGCCTCTTGTTCGAAATAGCGGAGGAAGGGAACGCTCTGCTCAATCTATGCAGCCCACCGGGAGTTCAAATCCAACACTTCCGGAGCAGGACGCCTGAGCTCAATCTCATGCAGGCAGGTCTCGATCTTTTTGCAGTAATTAACCCAAGACTGGACGACGCCTTCGTCATGGAAGTTCACGAGCGTCGCCGGCATAGGATTAACCTCAGCAGCAGAATCTGCAGCAAATATGAGGGCTTCAGCATCAAGATCCTCAATGAATTCACTTAACATGTGCAGGCTAGTTGCAGCGCCTCTAGAGGATGGACGTCTGAAAAAGGGCCCTGCAGGTATTAATATTTGAGACTCGAAGGGAGCTGGAGACGGTGCGATCGCTGCAAAATGAATTATAATCAGATGTCGGCTCAAGAGATAAAGAAAATGCACAAGTAATAGGGTCTAATATATCAGTTGCGACAGGTGGTAAAGCTGGGAGTGCTGGAGGCGCGACTATTCTCTCATCCCCTCCTCCAATCTATAACGCTGCAATCAATACAAAGAAGAATTAGCAACGACATGTTTGACCATAAAAGAAAGAAAGAGATGTTGGTTAAAAGCTATACTCACCGACACCGGCAGGCAGACTGACTTCCGACTGGAAGGAGAAATGCGAGTTCAGCACCTGATAAAAATGGTCAAAAAGGACTCCTGCACGGTTGTAACAATACGATGTCAGTACAAAGAGTATATTACCTACATTGAAACTGATAAGTCGCAAACATATACCTTCCAGCACTCCAGACAACATGGGAGAAGGCAACGGAACAACAGCCGTCACGGTGGCGACCAGAGGCACTTCAGATGGTGCAACATTTACTGCACCTACACTCAAAACGAACAAAATGTCATCAGATGGGGATGAACGGGATCGAATGATAAAAAGAAAACAGTGACCCTGGATCTACCTGATAAGTTGCTAACCGAAACCACGGCGAGAGCATCACTAGGCACAGCAGCTCCTTCGCTCTCCGCCATTGGAATAGTTTCTGCGCCCGTGGCCTCGCCCCGGATTCGATAAAGGCCATCGTGACACTCGCAATACCCGCCGATAGCAAGGAACCACAAGGAGAAAGAGCGGTGATTGGGGCGGTCCCAGACTCCCGAGAGAGAGTAGCCGCTTCGGGCTTTGTGATCGCTGTCTTCTCGCCTGCCGCCTCATCGCCGATAGTTGGCCGTGCAAGACATAGTATATCAGAATTTACGGATCGAGTAAAAATGAAAAGACCGGGCTTTGCATTACCTTGCAAAAGATTCTAGGTTGCCTCCCGGGCCGCGCGCACAACCTGTCTATGAGCGGTAGACAGAGCAGCTTGAGCATCCTCTAGAGGAATAGAGACAGATGGGGTTGTACTTGAGCCTGCACCCACAGCCAAGCGGGCATCACGTTCACTCGCCGCACGCTTCCTACGCTTCCTTTCGGTCTGAGCGGTGAGAAGCGATCTCCGCAAGACCTCCGTCAAAAGGACGTCATCGTCCGAACCAAGTGCTGCCTCTGGAGTCGCTACGGCTTCTGTCATCGGCTGTTTAAGTGAAGCCTCGTGTAATATTGACGGAAGAGCTGGGGCCACGATAGCCGGCTCTGGAAGCGCTGCCGTATCACCGCTCAGGATCGGCACCGCTCTTGGGTTAACCGGGGTCAAAATAGTTCCTGCAATAAGACAAAAGAAAGGGTCAAGCCACGAATGAAGAAAAAAGGGAATGAAGGCATGATAAGCTGAATTATACCAAGGCCCAAAGAAGCACGGATCCTCTCTTCCTCTTTAAACGTTTTGAGGGAAGCCGCAAGAGCCTCTTCGGCAGAGATACATGTTGAAGAAGAAAGAGTCAGTCAAAGCATAAATATAAAAAAATAGGAGATAACCGCGAAAAGATACGACTGAAACCTACCAGACTGTGCAATCACGATCCATGCAGCTTCATCGCGAGCTAGTTGCTCTGAAGCCGCGAGGGCAGCTTGAAGATTGGTATCATCCGCAGGATCGATAAATAGACCCTCATTGGTCCCGTATTCACTCAAGCCCTTTCTATAGGGAGCATGGGGCTCCTGGCCGAGTACGACGTCGACAGAAAACATCGACTTCTTCTTTTTCTGTGAGCGAGTGCCGGCAGCTGATAACACGAGCTTACGCTTGGCAGGCAACTTTGGGCGAAGAGTCCCGATCTCCGTACCCACATCAGAATCGGGTGACGCTACAGCCACCGCTTCTACAGGAGCATGATGTAGACCCTTATCAGGAAAAGCGTGCAGAACCACAGCCGCAGCAGCTTCTCTTAAGGGAGGACGAACGATGGTCCGTCGCTTTAAGGGAACGGTTGGGTTACCCGCTAGGACAACACCCTTGCGATCAAGCAATAATCGTTTTTCTTCCCTGATAACAGAGCCCATCGCATGCTAGTACCACGCCACGTACACATTCAAAGCTTTCGGGATGCAGCTTGGCTCGCTGATAAAGAAGTTAGACTCGGTATTTAGCTGCATAAAATGGTGCAGCACATTACGGATACCTTCCTCTGTAGCGGTAGGCTCAGCTAAAAAGGCTTCAAGCGGAACACCCTGATTGTAGCTTGATTGTTGAGAAAAGCGGTGCGGGTTGTATCTCATGAACAACGCCGCATCATTCTGCCTAAACACTAAAAAGCCCAGCCTAATTGAATATAAGTGAAGAATCTCCCGAGCTTTCAAGGTAGAGGCCCCGTCTTTGAAGGTGTCCCGCAGCAGCTGCACTGTCTTAGCAGATTTCTTGCCAATAGTCATAACCTAATCGATGAAGGTCATGCCATCCTCGACCGTACGCGGGCGAAGAATCAGACCCCCAAGCCTCTCGCTGGGTCGCCTCCAAAGCGGAAGCATCAACCAACCGCATAACCCGAAGAAAGTTAATACTTTCGAAGAAATGAGGCCTCTTATGGATTCCAAAGGCGCCGAGTATGTGCAGCTCGAGCCACGAAGTGAAATAATGCATCGAGAAATTTACGGGCTATACCCCCGGTTGAGTAGTATCTGCCACCAGGCTAAGGCCATGATACAAATGAGCCAATCCAGCAATCCCAACAGCAACCTGCGTCCTTTCAACCATTTGGTGAGACGGGTAAAAAACGGACGGCCTCATGCAGCGAGAATGCATGGGGAGCACAAACCAACTCAACCATAAACCAAGGAACCCTAAAAAGAACGCCTCTTCGTTGATGTCTTGAGCAACGAGTTCTGAAAAGGGGACGACCACGGCATTTGCAAGGAAGAAATTCTTTTGATCTACTTCCGCTGTCGGATGGCTATCCAAGCCAAAACCGAAGGGATCATCGAGCTTGGAAAACTTCGCACCTTGTTTTGACAAGACTTCCGGGCGAAGAAAACGGGCGATAAAATCCGTAAAGATGACCCTATGACTTCCGGATGCGAGAAATAGGCTCTCGTAAATATTTAGCACCTTGATCAAGCTTGGGAATCGGTGTTGAATAGCATTCTCTGGGGTCAGACCCATTACTACCGAGCGAGTGGCGAAAATATACTCGTCAGGGGGTAATATCTCTTCATAATGTTCCCCTCTGACAGGCAAGCCGTGTTAGTTGTATGTATGCCCTAGAGGCCATTACTATACATAGGATGTATATTGTAGTGGATGCTGGGACATATATAGGGAGGACTTTCTTGCTCGACATGATAGCATGCTATCTGGTTGATCTTTACCTTAACGTGTATACTGATTGTCTCTCTGTTACATGTTGGTAAAGCCCTTAGGATGTGTACTTGACTACCTGGACTATGATGCAGATCATACTAGTGGGGACATGGTAGTCCATAAGTACATCCTTTAAAGTCCCTAGTCGTGGGTGTATCGAGACGGGGCATCGATATACCAGTGTAGACTAGCGTATACCTTCTCGACCCATACAGATGGGCGATGGATGATCCCATATCCACTGGTGTTTGACATCAGAGATGATATACGGGTGCTCAGTGGAGACTGGGTACACTGGACGGACTCGCCGAGAACTCCCATATGGTATTATACCTTACGTCAGATGGCAGTTCTCTGGTGACACTGGTACAGAGTAGTCTGTTGACCCGAGATCGTCATAGAGTCTTGTGTGGTTCCCACTGTGCTTTGATTTCCACCTTACCACGTTCAAGAGGGCATGCAAAACGGTGGTTTTTGGGTACAGTCCCGAATCACATGGAGGCAATGAGCGATAGGAGGGGATTCGTCTCTCCCGGTATAGGGAGTTGATGTTGCGCTGTGTTCGATTGGCTATAACCGGAAATCCCTGGCCAGGGTTGCTGAGATTTACTGGTAAGTGTTACCAGTAGTTTCTCGAACTGTTATAGACCTCATATCGACACGACTTATCGAGCTACTGGGGTCTGACGTTTACCACCCCTAGGCAAGATATGCGATATATCAGACGACGAGACCGGACTGTACGGTAAGTGTTACTGGTTGGATTCACAGGAGTATGAGCGGGCTTGCTCGTCGATCTTCTGATCGCTCAATACCCGGGTGGCCGTTACGTTTAGCAGACCGCTTGCGGTTTGTGGGTGATTGATATGATCATCACCTGCTGCCGGCGTATTGACGAGTCTTTAGAGTCCTACACAGAGGTTTCCTGGCTCAAGCGAAACGAAATAGGAGCGCATATGAGATATGTGCGGGACCGAGAATAATGCGTGTATGTGATACCGTATTCTATTCTCGCGATGAATGTGTCGAATGGTTGTATGCGATATAACCTAGTTATCGAATCAAGGATTGATTCGATAAGACGATACATTGAATATTAGTCGGTTATATGCGATATGACCGGGTAGTTAAATCAAGTGTTGATTTAATGATTTAATGCATAATTATATATTTGATATATTACTTTGCATTAACTAGTATTGGTTCACTTTAAACGGATTTTCTCACTTGTAGTTCACAAGTTGTATATGTGATATACTTTTGTGCACTTGATTGTATCATGTTTGATGATACATGCTTACTTGGTTAAGTGTAAAGAATTAAACCATGGTTAAACTAATGATTAGGGTTTTGTTTATCCATTACTTTCTTATTCATTTATTTATTTATTTATTTTTGGAAAAGATAAGATATGAATGGTGGCTATGTTTGTTTTTAGTTGAAGATTCATGAAGCATTGACTAAGTCACCATTCTTGTCTCATGCTTAACCCTAACCATTTAAACTAACCCTAGTTCATTCTCTACACTTAACCAAGGGTTAGTATATGATAAGTATGATTTTCTTTTCTATTATTATTAACTTATCATATTCATCTTCATCTTCTTCTTCATCTTGAACAAGAAGAGAACCTTGCCACCATCAATGGCAACTTGAGTATAAGAGTGAGAAATCCAATTCTAAAGTGAACCCACTTCCTATTTCTTCATCCTCTACCTCTTGCCAAGTAGTATAGGGTGTTTTCTTCATAAGTTTCATGACTTGGTGAAGTGGGAGCTTGATCTAGTGATGCCTCGACGTAGATCATCTTCGGCATCGAAGCCGACGACCAAGCCCGCCCATTTCTCCGATGAAGCCGATGCTAGAGTCCGGGATGCGATTTGTACAGCGAGGGGACTTCATCATGGAGCTATGGAGGTGGAGAACCGGATCTACAAAGGTTGTATTTCCGTTCTTTTAGTTAAGTTGTTAACTATTCGCTTGTTTCGCCTAAAATTCTAGTTAACGATCCGTATTAGAGTTTCTCGGCACTTGTATTTTTGGAAATTGGCATGGTTGATGCCTTGTGAGACCTCATTAGTGTGCCTAGGAACCCTACAAGCCGGAGATCTTCGCGAACTCCTCTACAGAGATTGAAACTTCCCGATTCAGTAGAATGAAGGTGTGAGTTGGAACGTTCCATTGTTCCAAAAAGGGTTTGACCCACCATACAGGGGGCGTGGAATACTGGAAGAAAGAAGCATAAACAGCAGGGTATAGCCCAAGCTTCAACAGCTGCGATTTCGTGGCCGACAAAATATACCGGGCTCACTGCAAATATCTGGCTGAGTGGCGGGGAGTCAAACCTATCATGTACGGCTGCCCCCACGGGCGCGACTCACCTAGACATATACGCCGCCCCAAGATATCCAAAGCCATCGGCGGCTGTAAGGGTATCGTGGCCATGGAAAGATGAAGGCAACCCTCCGAAGTCCAATTGACTTCCTCTACAGCGTAGTTCACTGGGGGTGGGTCAGCATAGTGAATGGCGGAGATCACCTCCGAAGGTGTTGCACAAGAAAAGCTGCGTCGACCCCTGATAATTTGATTGTACCACATTCCCTATAGATGAAGGTTCTTTTGCTCCGGGTCGTGATCTTTGATCAACGCAAAGACTTCTCTGTCCACAGGCGCTTCAGAGAATCCGCTTTCCGAACGGACGAACGAGAAAGAAGTGTCGAAAGACATAATACCTGCACGAAAAAGAACAAGAATTAGCCATCAATGCTACAGTTCAAGTTTTGGTACGGGTACTTTAAATTCGTACCGCACTGCAAAGCGGTGGAAAGGGACCAAAGGGGACCCACACAATCTAGATGACGGCTCATCATTGATGAGACAGTCACTCATTAATGAGGAAATCCTAAAAGAATTCTCATTTAATAAGGGCCCTCGGGCCAAGGAGTTAAACTCCCTTAAGAGCAGCACTCTGCAACAGAGTGACATCTGTCAATTCTAATCATGAGAGGAATAAAATTCCTTAAAAATTTTAAGAGCTATGCTCTATGAAGACGATGAAATCATCCATCAAAAACCTAAAAAAAAAAAAGCAAGGCTTTTACAGAATAAAAACTCTGAGATCTTCAAGATCTGTGAACAAACTCTAAAAGTTCTTCATGGAAGATGAACAGTATTTCGGTTCATGGGTTAAAATCGCCCTAAAAAAGATTATATCTTAAAGATCTATGATCTAAAAATGAGCACAGCTCTGTTGATGGGTAAAACCCTAAAATATATTTTTTTAAGATCTATGATTTGAGAAGAGCAAAGCTCTGTTAATAAGTTCAGTTCTTACCGAATTTGGGCAGAGTTTTGGCTCTGAGAAATTTCTTAAGTGAGAGAGCTGGGCTCTGAAAGAGAATTAAATTCCCAAGAAACAAGAACAAATCAAGAAGATGAACAAGCAGTCATCTTAAAGGGCTAAAGGTCCTATTTATAGGCATTGGAAGTCGATCCGACATCCAAGAACAATCCAGCGGTGGAAAGTCTGCCGCCACCGCACTCACGTGTAGGCTACGTGAGTGCAACGGTGGGGGGCATTTGTTTCCCCCAATCAGAGCAAAGCCCTGTTCAAATTTTGAAATTTGAAATGAGTCAGCGCTCATGTGCAAAGCATGAGAGCGCTCGCGCTAGATGCGCCAGCCCTAAGAGTCAAAGACTCTGATGCAGCGCTCACGTGCAAAGCACGAGAGCGCTAGCGCTAAATGCGTCAAGCGCTAAGAGTTAAAGGCTCTGATATTGCGCTCACGTGGAAAACATGAGAGCGCTAGCGCTAAGTGCGCTAGCACCAAGATTAAAAGACTCTGATACATCGCTCACGTGCAAAGCATGAGAACGCTAGCGCCAAGTACGCTGGCACCAAGTGCGCCAGCGCTAAGAGTCAAAAACTCTGAGGCAGCACTCACGTACAAAGCACGAGAGCGCTCGCGCCAAGTGCGCCAGTGCTAAGATTCAAAGACTCTGAGGCAGTGCTCACGTGCAAAGCATGAGAGTGCTGCGCCAAGTGCGTCAGCACCAAGAGTCAAAGACTCTGATGCAGCGCTCACGTGCAAAGCACGAAAGCACTAGCGCTAAAACTAAATGTTTCCCACCCTTGGATCAAAGATCCAACAAAGATGACTAAAAATCATCATATTATCTCTGAAAATTAGAGCATCGTTGGATCAAACATCCAATGGTGATTAAAAATCACCAAGATACAGAATAAGTTCTGTATGGGAAAAGATTTTCCCAATCTTGTTAAAAACAACAAGATTGCCTTCTGTAAAACAGAAGCCCTAAGATCAAAGATCCAACGGTAGGAACATCTCCAAATCAATTAGAGAAAAGATCTTTTCAACTGATTCAACAAATCAGCCTCCCCTATATAAAGGACCGACGACTTCAAGTCTTGCACAGAGGAACCCCCCATAAACTTTGAGAAATTTCAAAGAGAAGAGCAAGCTCTCGGAAGAAGAATAATTTTTTCAAGGTAAATAAAACAGCGAGATAAAATTATCTTATAAGAGAAGAAGAACCTCCTTCTTTTTCTAGATCATAGATCTATAAGATCGAGGTCTTTCACAAAAGAGATCATAGTATCTCATCATAAAAAATGAGGGGGGGAAACTTAATTCTCTTCAGATCATAGATCTATAAAATAAAGACAAAGCCTTTCACAAAAAAAAAAGAGATTATAACATCTCCTATAAAAATAAGAACTTTGTTCTTAGACCCACGAGACAAAGTCTCTAATAAACGAGAATTTAATTCTCAGAGCGCAGAACTGATCAAACTTGCCTTAAAAGAGCCTTAGCGCTCCAATTTAAAAAGAAGCGCCCAGCACTTCAGCGCTCAGCGCCAAGCGCACCATGTGCTCCTCACGTGTGCGCTATTTCGTAAGGAGTGCTCTGCACGCATTTACTGACGCTCAGCGCCAAGCACACCACGTGCTCCTCACGTGTGCGCTTTTTCACAAGAAACGCCTTAGCGCTCTAAATCCGGCGCTTGGCGCCAAGCGCACCACGTGCTCCTCACGTGTGCACTGAAGGAACATAAATTGTTCTTTAAATAAATCCCCAGAGCTATAATGAGTGCTCAACATTCAATAAAAGACAAAAAGATTGTCAGAATCCAAACCAATGCTCAGTATTGTTAAATAAAAAGGGTCGAGCCCAAATAAATATTCAACATTTTAATTAAGTGGGCTGAGCCCAAATTGGCCATAAATCCCCAATTCAGATTAAAAGAGCCCATGCGCTCACAATCTTTTTTGGTCTTAGTCCTAAACCTGACTATATATCTCCCAACTAATATTGGTTCAAGGGTACATCTCTTCATACCTCTGATACATGTCGTTGTAATCCTTTAACGTCTTCAGAGAGGTGGAGGGTCCCAATAACCAATAACTTTTGGTGCATCTCCAAACGGTTAAACCAAAATCAGACTATGATGTTTTTAAACCTTACAGACTACGATGTATTTAAACCGGACTATGGTATTTTTAAACTTTACAGACTATTATGTCTTTAAACTCCATGGAATAGATGTCCTTAAACTTATAGACCGCAATGTCCCTAAACTAAAACAATAGAGCCCAAATGCTCTTTTGTTGGATCTAATGATCCTGTTAAGTAGATCTTAGTCTAAAATTGGGCTAACGTATCCTTAACAAACATTTAAGTTGATCTTAGTCTCAAATGAGATTAATGATCCTTAAACCCAACCCAAAACCAAATCTAAGAAAATACGGATTTGGACTAATCCACGCCCTACGGGCGACAATATAAATTAGTCTCCATATACAATCCACGGGCAACCACAAAAGAAAACAAACACACACGACACGAAGTGACCATCTGGAGAAGGAGAAAGTTGTTACCGCGATGCGGTAGCGTAATTAACTGCAGGGGCTTGCGCCTTCAGAGAAGAGCGTACCCACAATCAAAAAATCCCTCAAACGAGGGGGTGCTAGTGTTTATGCCCTAGAGGCCATTACTGTATTATAATAGTTTGTATATTACTTAATGGAAACTCGGGATATTCACAGCTGTATTGACAGTCTTGCTAAAAATGGCAGTATGCTACTTGGTTTGTGTCTACTTTAATATGTGCATATGTTTCTTGTAATGTATCGCTTATACATATTAGTAGAGCTCTTAGGATTCTTACTTGATTACCAGCGTTGTGATGGCAGTCACACTAGTAGGGGTTGGGTAGTCTATAAGAAACATCCTATACAGGTCCCTGGTCGTAGGATTATCGAGACAGGGCATCGATACTCCAGAGTAGACTAGTGTGTACGCTTCTCATCCCAGTTGGGGAGATGGTCTGTCCCACAGCCATCAGTACGTCATACTGGAAATAGTATACAGGTGCTCGTTGGGTTACGGGTACACCGGACAGGACTCGCCGGGAACTGCAGGTTGAATTTATACCCATCGTCAGATAGCAATTCCTAGGTGACATGAGTACAGCTTAGTCCGTCGACTTGATACAGCTACTTTGCCTCGGGTGTGTTCCCACTGTACTTAGATTACTGCCCTACCATGGCTCAAGGGAGTCGTGCAAACAGGTAGTAGTTGGGTGCAGTCCCGAAGCACTTGGAGGCAGTGACGGTTAGACAGGATTCGTCTCTCCCGGTATTGGAGGTTGATATCGCGCTGTGTATGGAGAGCCATTACGCAAAGTCCCTGGCCAGGGCAACCGAGATTTACCGGTGGCTTCTAATAGTTTCTCAAGGTGTAATGGGCTTCACTCTGACACGACTTATACCGCTATTAGGGGTCTGACATTTACCGCCCCTAGGCCCGATATGCGATAGTCCTAGACGAACAGACCGGACTGTACGGAGATGTCACATCAGGCTCAGTAGGAGTTTGGATAGGTTTCCTCATCATCCTTCTTATCGACATCTACCTGGGGATCGTTACGTACAGCTAGTGCCACTTGCGTTCTGTGGTTAAACCCACTGCCAGCGTAGTAGTCGAGTTTTTAGAGTCCCACACAGAGAGTTTCCCTGCTTCGGGCGAAACGATATAGAGGTCGTATAGTTTTACGACAGGGTTCAGACGCATACGTGTTTTTACGAACGTACGATGTTCGAACAGTTTTACTAGCGGGCTTCGGTTTAAGCCGGATTCTAGTATCGGATTATTGGATTTATACAGTCTCAGTATTTCCGTGTTTCCACGTATAGGAGGGGCGTTCTCGTAAATTCTCAAGAAGCTTCTAGAAGGTTGATGACATGGATGGCTTAGGTGTTATATGCATTAATTGGTTTAATGAGTCATGGTATGATTCATCCATGGAGTTAATGATGCATTTATTGTTTAAATGACTCATAAGATGAATCACTAGGTGAGTTAATGAAGCATGATGATATATTATTATTTGTTATTTATTTAATAATATCTAATGCTTCATATATTCACATATGAATCATTATTCCAATATGATACTCATTCTCACCTTCTCTCTCCTCAATCTCTCTCTCTCTTCAAACCCTAACCCTAACCTCTCATGTGTTGAGATCAAGGGTTAGCAAGACTAATTAATCCCTAATCCTACTCTATATCCCCTAGGTTGCTTTGATTAGCACTTTTAGTAACCTAGTTACCTAAAGTTAGAGATCAAGCTTGGAGTAATAGCTTTCAGGTGGATCGTCTTTGACTCGAGGAGGCCGTTGAGGTGCCGACGTTCCATAGAGCCTACGAGGTGTAGAGGACAGCGATGAAAACCCGAAGGACAAGTAACGTGAGGTATAACTTCGAATCCGAGTAGTTAAACCTTTCGTAGTTTGTTAGTAATGGTTTAGACACGATCCGTGTGCTCAAGTCCGTGTTACGAAACTTTGATAATTATTTTTCATATATTCCGCCTCCCCACAAGCTCGTGGGGTGCGTGACATGGACTTACAGTGGTATCAAAGACTACTAAATCTTTACTAGCTTGTTAGCAACTAATTAGAACTTCGATCGTCGGAAAAACGCGAAAACATAACCCCGGACCCCTCAAGTTTCTGTCAATTTTAAACGTGTCGAAAAAATTATTTGATAGGTATGAAAATTCACAGCAGGGGATTCTAAGAATACTGGGAAAATACGATGAGGTAACTCGGTGATAAGGCCGTGGAACCGCGGCAGATTAGTGCTATCCACCGTGGATCCGCCGCCGAGTCAACTCCGAGTTGACTCGGATTTGCACAGTAATTCTTAGTTTTTGGTTTTTTGTTTTCCTGTATATTCTGTTTCTGCCCAAGTTACTTCAGTGCTGGTTTGCATTTGGGGTAGACACGGAAAAAGGTTGTCGATCGATATTCTAAGTTATTTGCTAATCGGGTTTTATCTGTAATGTTTAATGTGTTCATAAACCTCCCCTAATTGCTAGTATGTCAGTTAGCAGGGGGTTGCACATTTCTGTAATAGTTTGTGTATATGAACTTGATTGGATCGTTGTGATGATTAGCCGGGGTTTGAGATGAGTTTTTATATTCATTCATTCGATGTAAATTGTAATATGATGTAATATTCTTTTGCGGGGCACATCCGGGCTGAGGTTGTAGCCACCGTTGTATTATTTCATTTACTTTTTTTGCTCCTAGGATAGACCCAAGGTGGGGTGCACAAACTACCGGGTACTTTGAAGTGTTTAGTGGCCTACTCACATTGTTGAGGGAGACCGTTTCACTTCGGGTGCTTAGCGGGTAGTTTGCCGTACCCGTAGGGGTCTAGGGTGGGGTACTGGCTATTCATCACAACTGCGTAATCCGTCTTTTGTTGCAGGCTCAAAGGAAACGCGGATTGCTTGTATATCCAATAATGTTCATCTGTGATCTGGAATGCCTATTATTGCGTCTGACGAATGTACAATATCTATATATGATAGTTATTAGACGTCACTTATGTTTTGCACCCACGCTAGCCCAGCCCCCGCTCTGTCGTTAGTTAAGTAATCTAACGGGTGAATGACGGGGCCCAGTGGCGAAT
Organism: Agapanthus africanus; assembly: GCA_030015575.1. Taxonomy (NCBI): domain Eukaryota; kingdom Viridiplantae; phylum Streptophyta; class Magnoliopsida; order Asparagales; family Amaryllidaceae; genus Agapanthus; species Agapanthus africanus. The sequence continues at coordinate 748,290,278 of CM057340.1, read as the reverse complement.
GCGGATGGCATAAGAGGATGTGGTATTTTCGTTGTTTTCTGTAATGATAGGATAAATGATGGGATGCATTATTTTAATGCAATGAAAACAAACCAAAGTTGAATCGTTGGAACAAATTTAAAAGAAACCACTCGATTATTTTAAAAGAGCAGAATTTTTAATTGCGGAGCTTTAACCATTCCTTTTAAAAAGCTATCAGGTTCCTTCGATTATATCAAGTTCACTATGTTCACGGTTTCGCCAAAACCAGTCGTAGCCCTCCGTCATTTCTTATGGATGGTCAGTAGTATTCAAGCTGTGTTTGTTGGTCTTCGTCAAGGCATGGTGTTTGGTAGCTCCTGGGGTATTCATTTGTTGCATAGATAGATGAGTTGGTTTTAGACAGTCGTATTACCTTGTTGGCCTTCGTCAAGGGTATGTACGGGTGGGTTCAAATTAACAAGATAATGATGGGCAGAACTTGACATGTGACTTATGATTTGTTGGCCTTCGTCAAGATCATAAGAACATGGGGCAAAAATCCACATCGGGAGTTTCTAAAGAAACTGAAACTTACTAGTGTTGCATACCATTTGGAGTTTGATGAATGTTGGTAGGATTCCTTCAGCATTATCACACGATGATATTTGGATCCCGATCCTACTGTGAGTATCCGCTACTCATTAGGAGATTTGTCACTTAACGATCAATGCTATAAACCAAGTAGGTGTCGAGAAAGGTGTCAGCAGGGCTACGCCCCTAGAGAAAAGAGGTTATTTAATTAAGTAACTTCGCGAAACCGTTGGAAAACCTCCCTCGAAGTACCGACACCGGTCTGGCTGAACGGTTAAGCAAGTATTATACGGTGAGATCGGTCCTGGCTAATTCTTCTTTAATGGTTTGAGGAAGGATTCGAGAAACAGTGGGAGCCATCCAGTTTAGATAAACTAAAAACCAATCTAAACTTACAAGATCATCATGCTAAAGTGTTTTCTTCTCTCTCTCTCATTGCAGCGACCTTGTGACCATGACTAGGTTACATCTAGATAACAAGTTGACTGAATCTGACTTATATGACTGGCAAAGGTCTGTCCAGATGTCCATTGCCTATGACAAGCTGGACCACCTTATTACTACTTAAGATCCCGCCATCCCAGGTCCAGTTTCCACTGTCACGGATATGGATATCCGTCAGACAAGGGAAAAGGATAATGCAAATGCCAAGTGCCTCGTGTTGGCTTCATTTGATGGTAGATACCAAAAGCAGCACGAGAAGATGGACTTAGTTTCTATCTTTCTCCATAACAAAGATTTATATGGAGAGCAATCTCGTATCGCAAGATATGAGACCTCGAACAAATTACTTCAAGCGAGCTTGGTTGTCGGGTCATCTGTAGGGGACGACGTCCTTACAATGACTAGCTATATTGATAAGCTCACGGACCTGGAGACTACATTGGGAAACAGGTCATATGCTAACTTATTTCCACAGTCCTTACCCTCTACTTACACCCTGAAAGAAACCAGGGAGACACAAGCTCTGCTTAATGGGGGACCTTCTTCTTCTACATCCAGGGCGAAAGCAAAGGGTGAAAAGAAGAAGACCTCTACAAAGCCGATATACGGTGTCAGTAAAGTAGAAGGAAAGGGAAGAGTAAAAGTTTCGGGACTTGGTGTAGGGAAGGAAGGATGTTCCTATTATTATGGGAACGGGCATTGGCAGAAGGATTGCAGGGCTTTGGAAGTCAGTAACCAGGATACGAAGTATGTTGTGGCTTCGGCCTCAAGTGTGTTTGTAATTGAGAACTGTTTGTCAATTAACTCTACTTCCTGGGTACTACATACCAGAGCAGGATCTCATATCTGTAATTCATTACATGCTTTGAGAAACCGTAAAGCTATCAGGGTAGGTGATTTGTCTCTCAAAGTTGTAAACGGAATGGGTGTGATCGCTGAATCCGTGGGAGAATATCGCCTAGGTTTGACAAGTGGGCAGATATTGATTCTACGTAACTGTTTGTATGTACCTAGTTTGACTTGTAATATCATATTAGTGTCCTCACTTTCGAGAGAGGGATATGATTTTACATTCGTAAGCGATGTAGTTCACATCCACCTAAATCAAGTTCTGATTGGGTCCGGTACATTAGATGACGGTATATACGTATTAAGTCAAGCTCAGGTTTTCAATGTCCAGAACACACTTAAAAGAAAGTCTCCAGAAATAAATCAGGCTTTCTTATGGCATTGTAAACTAGGTCACATCAATGAAACACGATTAACTAAGTTACATAGAGAAGGATATTTGAATCCATTCGAATATCAATCTTATGCTACTTGAGAATCTTGTCTCATGGGAAAGATGACAAAGACTCCGTTTACTGGACACGAAGTAAGAGCGAGCGAGCTCTTGGGACTCGTACACAGTGACGTGTGTGGTCCAATGTCTACACATGCGCGAGGTGGTTATTCCTACTTCATTACTTTTACGGATGATTTCTCTAGGTATGGACATATCTTCTTGATGAAGCATAAATCCGAGGCCTTTGAGAAATTCCAGGAATACAAGAATGAAGTGGAAAACCAAACAGGCAAAAGTATCAAGACACTGAGATCTGATCGAGGTGGTGAATACTTAAGTGCCGAGTTCCTGGGTTACTTAAAAGAGAATAGAATTCTCTCTCGGTTTACTCCTCCATACACACCACAACACAACGGTGTATCGGAAAGGAGGAATCGAACCCTATTAGATATGGTTCGTTCCATGATGAGTAAGGCTGAGTTACCGCGATCTTTCTGGGGTTATGCACTAGAATCAGCTACATATCTTTTGAACAAGGTTCCAACCAAGACTGTGCCTACCACACCATATCAGATGTGGAGTGGGAAGAAACCCTATCTTCAGTACCTGAAGACATGGGGATGTCCAGCTTTTGTAAAAAAGCAGCATCCGGACAAGCTCGAGGCACGCTCAGTACAGTGTAAGTTTGTAGGATATCCAAAGAACTCCAAGGGATATTATTTCTATTACGCAGAGGAACAAAAGGTTTTTGTTTCTCATCATGCCCACTTCTTAGAAGCTGAATTTTTAGAAAATCAGAAGAGTGGGAGTGCAATGGAACTGGAAGAAATTCCAGAACCACAAGTTGTTACTGAAAGTATGGTAGAACCAGAGGTTTCAGAAGAAAGGGACATACCAGCACCTATCGGCAGAAATAGTAGGCAGTCTCATCCGCCCGAGAGATACTACGGTTTTCTCATAGACGGGGATCGAGAAGATTGCATCATTGATAATGATGACCCTACTAGCTTCCAGCAAGCCATTCAGAGGGGCGACTTGGTAAAATGGTTGGATGCAATGCGGACCGAAATGGAGTCCATGTACACTAACAAGTATGTACTTTGGACATTGCTCCAGATGGGGTAAAACCCATAGGATGCAAATGGATCTTCAGAAAGAAGATTGGTGTAGACGGATAGGTTGAAACCTATAAGGCTAGACTTGTTGCAAAGGGTTTTCGTCAAAGATCTAGTTTGGACTATGACGAAACCTTTTCTCCAGTGGCTATGCTCAAATCCATTCGGGTCCTTCTTGCTATAGCTGCCTTCCACGATTATGAGATCTGACAGATGGACGTAAAGACGGCCTTTCTAAATGGTAATTTGGAAGAGAGCGTCTATATGGATCAGCCAGAGGGATTCATTCAGAGTGGGAGCAGCGGTAAAGTGTGCAAGTTGCTTAAGTCCATTTATGGACTAAAGCAGGCATCGCGGAGTTGGAACATCTGTTTTGATGATACTGTCAAAGAATTCGACTTTATCAAGAATCCAGATGAATCATGCATATACAGTAAGATTGTAGGGAGAGTTGTTGTATTCCTCGTCTTGTACGTGGATGACATTCTCCTAATAGGAAATGATACTCCTATGCAACAGTCGGTCAAAAGATTATTGTTATAGAAGTTCTCCATGAAGGACCTGGGTGATGCCACCTACATTCTGGGGATCCAGATCTATCGTGATAGATCAAAGAGGATGTTGGGACTTTCGCAGTTCAGGTACATAGACACCATATTGAAAAGATTTAGTATGGAAGATTCTAAGCGCGGTAACCTACCGGCTTGTCACGGAATCACCCTCTCCAAAGAGATGTCTCCCAAGACTGATTTGGAAAGGGATCGCATGTCGATTATACCCTTCGCTTCTGCGGTAGGCTCTATAATGTATGTGATGTTATGTACCAGACCAGATGTAGCATACGCATTGAGCGTTGTAAGCCGGTATCAGGCAAACCCAGGGGAGAAGCACTGGATAGCAGTAAAGAACATTCTCAAGTACCTGAGGAGGACTAAGGAAATGTTCTTGGTGTATGGCGGAAAAGACCTCCAGATCGAGGCCTTTGCCGACTCCAGCTTCCAGAGTGACAAGGATGACTCCAAGTCCATGTCGGGTTATGTCTTTACCCTCAATGGAGGGGCAGTATGTTGGAAGAGTTCCAAGCAGGACACCGTTGCTGACTCAACGATGGAAGCGGAGTACATAGCTGCTTGTGATGCCACAAAAGAAGCTGTTTGGATGAAGAAGTTCCTCACAGAACTCCAAGTGGTTCCTACCAGTGTTGGTCCAATACCTCTGTATTGCAACAACAACGGCGCTATAGCTTTAGCGAAGGAACCTAGGTCCCATCAGAAATCCAGACACATCTTAACCCGGTATCACCTGATCAGGGAGATCGAGCTAAAGAGAGTAGATACGGAGAATAACATTGCTGATCCATTCACAAAGGCCATTCCTCAGACGCAGTTCGAGAGGCTATTCGAGATGATAGGTCTGCGATATGCCAGTACATGGCCCTAGTGCAAGTGGGAGATTGTTAGTGTTTATGCCCTAGAGGCCATTACTGTATCATACTAGTTTGTATATTACTTAATGGAAGCTTGGGATATTCACAGTTGTATTGACAGTCTTGCTAAAAATGGTAGTATGCTACTTGGTTTGTGTCTACTTTAATATGTGCATATGTTTCTTGTAACGTATTGCTTATACAAATTAGTAGAGCCCTTAGGATCTTTGCTTTATTACCAGTGTTGTGATGGCAGTCACACTAGTGGGAGCTGGGTAGTCTATAAGCAACATCCTATACAGGCCCCTGGTCGTAGGATTATCGAAACAGGGCATCGATACTCCAGAGTAGACTAGTGTATACGCTTTTCATCCCAGTTGAGGAGATGGTCTGTCCCACAGCCATCAGTACGTCGTACTGGAGATAGTATACAGGTGCTCGTTGGGTTACGGGTACACCGAACAGGACTCGCCGGGAACTGCAGGTTGGATTTATACCCATCGTCAGATAGCAGTTCCCAGGTGACATGAGTACAGCTAAGTCTGTCGACTTGATACTGCTACTTCTCCTCGGGTGTGTTCCCACTGTACTTAGATTACTACCCTACCATGGCTCAAAGGAGTCATGCAAACAGGTAGTAGTTGGGTGCAGTCCCGAAGCACTTGGAGACAGTGGCGGTTAGACAGGATTCGTCTCTCCCGGTATTGGGGGTTGATATCGCGCTATGTATAGAGAGCCATTACGCAAACCTGGCCAGGGCAAGCGAGATTTACTGGTGGCTTCCAGTAGTTTCTCAAGGTGTAATGGGCTTCACTCCGACACGACTTATACCACTATTAGGGGTCCGATATTTACCGCCCCCTAGGCCCGATATGCGATAGTCCTAGACGAACAGACCGGACTGTACGGAGATTGTCACATCAGGCTCAGTAGAAGTTCGGATGGGTTTCCTCATCGTCCTTCTTATCGACATCTACCTGGGGACCGTTACGTACAGCTAGTGCCGCTTGCGGTCTGTGGTTAAACCCACTGCCAGCATAGTAGTCGAGTCTTTAGAGTCCCACACAGAGAGTTTCCCTACTTCGGGCGAAACGATATAGAGGTCGTATAGTTTTACGACAGGGTTCAGACGCATACGTGTTTTTACGCACATACGATGTTCGGACAGTTTTTACTAGCGGGCTTTGGTTTAAGCTAGATTCAAGTATTGGATTATTGGATTTATACAGTCTAAGTATTTCCGTATTTTCACGGATAGGAGGGACGTTCTCGTAAATTCTCGAGAAGCTTCTAGAAGGTTGATGACATGGAGGGCTTAGGTGTTATATGCATTAATTGGTTTAATGAGTCATGGTGTGATTCATCCATGGAGTTAATGATGCATTTATTGTTTAAATGACTCATGAGATGAATCACTAGGTGAGTTAATGAAGCATGATGATATATTATTATTTGTTATTCATTTAATAATATCTACTACTTCATATATTCACATATGAATCATTATTCCAATATGATACTCATTCTCACCTTCTTTCTCCTCAAGCTCTCTCTCTCTCTTCAAACTCTAACCCTAACATCTCATGTGTTGAGATGAAGGGTTAGCAAGACTAATTAATCCCTAATCCTACTCTATATCCCCTAGGTTGCTTAGATTAGCACTTTTAGTAATCTAGTTAACTCAAGTTAGAGGTCAAGCTTGGAGTAGTAGCTCTCGGGTGGATCGTCTTTGACTTGAGGAGGCCGTTGAGGTGCCGACATTCCATAGAGCCTACGAGGTGTGGAGGACAGCGATGAAGACCCGAAGGACAAGTAACGTGAGGTATAACTTCGAATCCGAGTAGTTAAACCTTTCGTAGTTTGCTAGTAATGGTTTAGACACGATCCGTGTGCTTAAGTCCGTGTTACGAAGCTTTGATAATTGTTTTTCATATATTCCGCCTCCCCGCAAGCTCATGGGGTGCATGACATGGACTTACAGGGGGAATCTGACGAAGTCTGCTACAACGGCCGCATCCATCTAAACATCTGATACACGGTGCCATAAATCAACTTGGTATCTTCGGAGAGATGGACGGATAAAACCAAATAGCATCTGCCCCCAAATTCAGGCAAGACGGCCTATGCAGTTTCGTCTCTGTTTTTGGTGGCGAACATGGAGCGTATGGGAAAAGGAGGAGAGAGAAGCGTCCTAAGGACGCGTGAGACAACACGTGACCGCTGGACGCCAGTGGGTCACGTGCATGGCGCGTGGGCGCTGGGCGCTAGCGGGTCACGTGCGTGGCGCGTGGACGCTGGGCGCCAGTGCGTAGCGCGTGACCGCTTGGCGTCAGCAGGTCACGTGCCCTGCACGTGGCCGCTGGGCGCCAGCGGGTCACTTACGTGACACGCGACCGCAGGAAACACCGGCGGAAGAAAGGGGCTTGCCCCTAGGCTGAGTGTTGAACTCCTAAGAGGCTTTGGAATTAAACTCCTAGGGAAGAAATTGGTTGTGGATTTGGAGTTAAACTCCTAAAAGGTTTGGATTTGGAGTTAAACTCCTAAAAGGTCTGGATTTGGAGTTATAGTCCTTTGAAGATTTGAATTTTGGAGTTGAACTCCTCAAATAATTTTGGAGATGATCAAAAGGGACTCCTTTCTTCTCCCTTGAGCCTTGAATCTTCCCAAAGTGGGGTTTTTGGAGGTGGGTCTTCTTCCTCCTCCTCTCTTTTTGCTGGATCTTGGAGAAAAGGAGAGGTGGGATTAAAAACCTTCCTTTATGGGATTTGATGGAAGATTTGAACTCCCCTTTGAAGATTTTATGGTGAAACTTTATTTGGTTTTTTGAGAAAAAGAGAGCTATGCTCTTAATTTAACTAGAAATGAAAAGAAAGAGGGAGAACTTGAGAGAGAGGAGATGGAGGCACAAATCCTAATATTTTTTAGGGGAATGAGTATCTTTCTTTTCATTTCATTATCATATTACCTTATATAGGCTTACAAGTTTACACAAAGCCCCTTGGGCTTTCTAAAATGGTATTTTGCCCATCTCATGCTTCATGTGCTTATTTCTTTTTACACATGAACCATGGGCTTTACAAAAATTTGGCTTTTTGCCCATTTATTTTACCTTCATGCATGAAAATTACTTTAAAATTATTTATTATTATATAATTTTCTTCTTGGCATGGGGAGGACGGCCTCTTCATGTTTTGGCTCAACTTAGGCTTGGATCCACTTGGTTTGGGTTAGAGCCTACTTGATTTGGAGTTGACTTTAATTTTGACTTGATCAACCGGGATATAATTTTTGACCCCAACAGAGACTCCTACTTAGTGGGAGCCTTCCCTCCCCTCACATGAGAGGGGAGTGGGAGCTCCTCCCTCACGTAAGGAAAGGGGGAGCTCCTCCCTCTAGTGGGAGCTCCCCCTCACATGAGGGAAAGTGAACCCCCTCGCGTGGGGGAGCGAAAGGGGGCACGTGCGTAGCACGTGCCCACCAGGACTTTCACGGAGGACGTGTACGGCACGTGCCTGCGGAGCACGAGTGCGGACCGAAAAGGAGGCTAAGCTCTCGGATTTGAAGTTGAAATCCTTTAATTTTATTTTTGGAGTTAAACTCCCAAACATTTTATTTTGGAGTTAAACTCCCAAAAGAATTTTTATTATTATGGAGTTAAACTTCGAAAGTGTAACATTTCAGAAAATATAAAATATTATTTTTGGAATTTAAATAATAAATTTTATGAATATTATAAAAGTATAGAATTTAGTTTTAACGAAATGGTATAATTATATACATCTAATTTGGAAAAAAATTGGAATTTTAAAATGAATTATCATTTATAGGAGCATTTGATTGATTTGGGTTTTTATAAATTAATATATAATTATGTTAATATAAGTTGATATTAAACTTGATTAGTATTTCACTAATTATGCATTTAACCTAGCTTTATTTTGTTAACCATGTTTAAGTGTCATGACATGCAACATTTATTTTTGTGTGACATTTTGTTTTTGTATTTCAAATAAAAGAAAAAAGAAGAAAAGAAGAAAAGAAGAAGAAAAAATGGGGACAAAGAGACATGAAAGTATGGTTAGAGAGAGAGAGAGAATATGGTAGCCATGCCTTCTTTTTCTCACCTCATTTTCATCATATCATCTCATTTCCATCTTCTCCTTCTTTCTCCTTCACTTCTCCATCTCCTCCACCACCTTTTACCACCTCAAAACACCACTCAAACCACCACAAAACTCAAGTTTGCCTTCACAAAAAATGCTCCTCACCTCTTCTTACACACCATGGGTGATCAAGTTCTCGTTTTGAGCATTTTAGACCATCTAAGAATTTTCTTGAGTTTCTCCATGAGGTAAAACTCTTACCTTTCTTCAAGTATTTAGTTTCCTAACATCAACCATTAGTTTAGAGTTAAAAAGGGTTAAGTTTTATGATTTTGGAAAATTCTAGGATGAGGATTAGAGGATGAAATTGTAGTAGAGTTTAGTGAAGGTGTAGTGAGTGTTCTTTGGCCTAGTAGTGATGGTAGCCTTGTCTAAAATGAGCTTTGAAGTCCCAAACACAAACTTAGAATTTTCCGACATCGGGTTTTGTTGAACTGTGGTGTTCAAATGAAATCTGGTATTACCCAAGAACTCTGAAAATTAAATAGCGAGTACAGTGAGATGGGTAGACATATAGGAAGATACCCTAGAAGCTTGAGCCCCCACTTTCTTCTCTTGGCCGCCAAAATAATCGTTTTGGCCGCAAATTGCAGCCCGGTCGTGGAGTTAGGGTTTGGTTTTTGGTCCATAGCTCAATCATCAGATAACTAGGCCAATCCAATGTGCAGAATGTTCTAATTTCACTTTAGGTAGAATCTGGGAGTGTTTTACTAAGTTGCTGATTTCGTTTTGCGACTTTTGAAAACTTGGTTTTTGGCATTTGAATTTTGACTAGGTTATTTGACATCCATACATCAACGTCGGGAGTTATTTGGTTGTTCTTACATACGTGGACCATAGGTTCTAACCTATGTGCGCTTCGCGTGCCGTATCGGTTTTCGAATTTGATTTTGAGTTCGATATGATATGCATTGAATTGTAGGTACCTTTGTGTGGACTTCCGGGACGACGAAGGAGAGCAAGCGTTCATCGACTTTGGCTATAGCGGGGATAGTAGGTGAGTAGATATATATCTATAGGGGAAGTCGGGTAGATAGCATATAGCACCCCCGCAACCATAGTATTAGGGTACTAGGTATATAGTTATATATATAAATATTAGATATGTATATTTAGCTAATAGGGTTCTAAGAGACTATAAGCAATAGTAAGCATACTCGTAGGCAAGAATATCTTTAGTTCTTATTCTCTTAGCCTTGAGCCATTGATATATGTGTGCGTGTGTGTGTGAATGTATGTATAAGTGTGTGTGTGTATGTGTGTGTGTGTGTGTATACATGTAAGTTTGAGAATAACTTCGATATAACATCATGAGATGAGGATATGACATGTTATAATGATACGAGTCGATGTGATCGGATATAATGTCACGAGGCTAAGTTATATGATATGATATGAAATGGCACGATATGATATGATATATTATATAAAGATTAGGCGATATATATGTTCATGATGCCATACGAGATGATATAACATGTGACGATATGCGACTAGATGAGATGATAGGATGTACGTGACCATAGATCTGTATTCTTGATTTGATAATATCGTACGATGGATTATACCGTGCGTGATATGATGTACATGATGATTGATCCGCACTCTTGACTTGATGATGCCGTAAGATGGATTATATCATACGTGATACTATGAGTCTGGATCGCCGACTTATGGATGTATCGACTCGGAAAATTATTGTTTTCTAATCACTTAAGTAGATATTAGGATATAATTAGAGCCATACATATTTTTAAAACCAACGAATCGTTATGCATTTATAAATGACAACCTCAAGGGACGCTACGGATTTTCAAATGGTATCTTTTTCTTAAAAACACCGTAGCCCCTATTTTTCTAAAAGTAACGATTCGTACTATTTTAAACTATAACTGTATGGCTCATATGTAGCTATGTATTTTATACTGTTGTGTTTATAATTTCTTTTTTCTGTTATGCTCGTATTATTCTTATTTTGCGGTATGTATACATACCACGTTCTTTCCTTATCTTGTATGATATTGTCTGCTAGGACACACGCACCATTACCGATGATGCGCATGTTGCACGTACACATACTAGCCGGCTCACACACTCATCATCGGTAATTGCCATGCTACGTACACATTAGAAATTGCTACTTCACCGTATAACCTAATAACCTGTAGCTTTTTAGTTATTGTTTAGTACCCATACCACACTTGTTCAGTTATCGCATTTTCTTACCTAGTTAGATGCCACGCTCATATAAACACACTGGTTATGCATTACAGATTCGTTCTGTGCCTGTACCCATTGTTTCATTATTAATTCATGCTTATGAAATTCGGTTTTCATGACATTTCTATATTTGAGAAACCGCAGATACATTTTGAAAACTTATGATTGTTTTAAAAACGTGGTTTCCCTTGATATGATGTGTGGCGTCCACTATAAGTTTTCTCGGTTCTGAGTTATGTGTATAACCGATTCGAAAAGAGAGGAGGCACCGTCTGCGGGTACATGGTGGACCCGGTACAGTACCTCGGGGCAAGAAGATCGTATAGAGAGACGTTGAGCCTGGCAGGGGAACACTACCTACCGGTGATAATACTGGACTCGGCGGATATCCGGAGGATACCGACCGGAGTGATTGAGATAGATAGATATGAGGGCCGATCCAATGAGACGGCACCTGATATATGAAGATTTACGTGTCAATGCTGGACACGGGTTTTATGATGTTTTCGAGTGTCGATACTGGGCACTCAGGTTTTTATGATAATTTGATGTGTTGTTGATGGACACACATTAGATGATACACCTATACACATATATATGATACTGATGACATGGTAACATATTATAATACGGGCACGATTATATTAGTATTATTATACTTATGTTTACACTATCACCCTCGTTACCACTCGATTTTATTATATTATTTTATTATTGTATGACTTAGAAGGTCGTCATACATTCGATTTCTACCTACTGATATCTTCTACTCACGAGTTGGCAACTCAACCCCGTTATGCCATAGTTTTCTTACAGGATTGACCGCATGGATTCAGTAGCGGCTTGCTGGCATACAGTTTTCTTCTGGGTGATTTGTATTGGTAGGTGGGGTACATTTTGGATCGTAATCACCATTTGTATATATTTATTCAGTTGTATCTAGTTAAAAGCTCCATCAACCGGACTATGTATATTTGATAGACCTAGAGACATGTTTGTACATTCTTTGTATTTCGAGTCAAGAATGGTATATTCTTTCGGACTTAGAGTCACGGATATATATTTATTCATTATTTTTGGGTTTGATAATGTTTTGGTTTCTTTACTTTCTTTTCTGTGTTTGATCTTCGCCGTGGGGCGTCGTATATCCTTATTTGTATGGTTGTGATTCCGCCAATTGGTGAAGAGCTAGCTCCCGCTTGTGAATGCCTGTTATTATTGTTATGTATTGGTTTTGGATCAAAATTTACAAAGGAGGTGCTGCCCAAATTTCAAATGACGAAATTTTTTTCAACTATAGTATACAACTCACTTGTATTTTCATATAACATTACTTATACTTTCTAAAAAGAACTTGATTTCATTATACATTTATTTCAAAACTTCACCTCCATTATTTTCCTTAAAAGGTTTAGATTTCTGGGCCTTCGGCTTATTTGGATTACGGTAGGGTCCTACCGGTCACGTGCCAATTCCGGGCCATGACAAAAAGATGTTAAAGCATGGAGTTAAACTCCCAAACCAATTTTATTTGGACTTAAACTCCCAAAAGGATTTTAAATGGATTTAAACTCCAAGAGAATTTTGATGGAGTTAAACTCCCAAAACAATTTTATTTGGAGTTAAACTCCTAAAAGATTTTATTTTGGAGTTAAACTCCTAAAAGAATTTTATTTGAAAGGAAAACTAAAAAGGGGTCTCTTGAAGTATCAAGATCTATGTCTTGGGTGATAAGAAGGGACCATTTTCTTCCCTTTGAGCCTTGGATCCGTCCCAAAATGAGGTTTTTTTAGAGATGGATCTTCTTCTTCCTCCTCTTTTTTTTGGATCTTGGAGAAGAGTGGTTATATTTAAAATCCCTTCTAGGGTTTTGATGGGATATTTGAACTCCCTTTCAAAGGTTTTATAGTGGAAAATTATTTCTTTTTGAGAAAACAAGAGTTAAACTCTTGATTTAATTCAAAAATGAAAGAAGAAGGAGGCACAAAACTCTAGATTGATATGGAAAGAATCTTGTTTGTTATCATTCATCATGATGCCTTATATAAGCTTTACATTTTACATATGGCCCTTTAGGCTTTTCAAAATGGCACATGTGCGTTTCCCATGCCACGTGCTTTCTTTCTTTTCCACATAAACCATGGGCTTTATAAAAACTGGGCTTTATGCCCATTTTCTTTACATTTATTAAAATTATTTATTACACAATTTTCTTCTTGGCATGGGGGAGGCCGGCCTCTTTATGTTTGGGCTAGACTTGGGCATGGGCCCACTTGGCTTGGACTTGGGCCCACTTGACTTAAAGTTGACTTTGACTTTGATTTGGTCAACCGGGATATAATTTTTTACCCCAACGGGGGGAGATGGAACTTGCATGTCATAATCTGCTAATCCCATGAGGCGGACATTATAGAAGCGGAAATATTTGTCGACGGATTGAATAGAGGAGTCAATAGTGGGATTGATACCGGCATCTTCAATGATCTTTATAATCACTTTGCCGTAATAAAAATTGGATTTGAAATTCAGAAAACTCCACATCGAATTGATGATAAATAAAGGAAGATTAACTTTGATTCGAGCCAACACACAGTAGGTGAGGAGTTTGTGTGTTAGTATGATTCTATCTCTACCACCGGATTTAAGATATACGGTGTGACCCAAAAGAAATGCCAAGACACGGGCTTGTGGTGTAAGAGTTTGGGTAAGAGGATCGTTGGACAAATGAGGGTAATCATTATCGCGGAGGAGTCGAGAGGCATTCTCTTTGGTAACATTGGGTGGAAAGTGAGGAAAAATAGAGAGTGTGTAACGATAAATGTCCACAGGTTCGGTAGAAACCTGAAGGATCTTAACGAGGGATGCGGGTAAAATAGTGATAGTGCGTGTTTGTAGCCTAGTACGAAGAACGGTAATATCATTTTGGCTACTAATTAAGTTGGAGTAAAAGAGATAAACAAAATTGATATGGATGGCACAATCAAGTTGAAGGAAAGGAACCCAACCTTGAAATTAAAGTAAAGGAGTGAGTGGAAAATGTGTTATTTCATTCAAGCAAACGAATGTACCGGTGACGATTCATTTCTTGACTAAACGATCGTAGAGAGCAGAGGCTTTTGGGTTGATGAAGGAAAATAAGACATCTTCTTCTTTGACTTCTTCTTCGTCGGCTTGTGCTTGAGTAGTATCCTCGGTCTTTTGATCATAAGTTTCAATTTCTTCTTCGTCGTAGGATTCGCTCTCGGATTCTTCAATTGGTTGTGATAGAGGAGATGCTTGACGACAGCGTTTGTTTGTTGATGATTCACCAACTTGCACGTTCTTGGTTCGAACCATTTTTGGAGAATTGGAGAATTGGAGAAATTAGGATTTGAGTAAGAATTTGAGGAGAAAGAAAGAGAAAAGATATGATGTTATGAGGGTTTGGAAGTGATAAGATGAATAAATAGGAGTTGAATGGATGTCCTAGATGTAAAGGGACGGATCTAAGGGGTGTGATTTTGATTTTTCAAAAAAAGGTCGTGTCTGTTGGCTGAAATCGACATATGGACGTCCTATATGGATGTCCATACCCAAATGGACGTTATCATGGACGTCCATTGAGGCTTCCCTGCACATGTTTTTCTGAAAAACAGTGCATGGTGAATTTGGAGTAAACGGTTGTTTTTGAGGATTTGGTTGGTGTTTAAATTTGGTGGTTAGTATATATACGGTATATACGTCTAATATACAGATAAGAAGCAATGTTAACCGAAAAAAATATGTTTATTTCATTAACATAAACTGTCACGCCCCGCTTCCCAAAATATGGAATACGGGAGGCGACTGGGCCAGCCATACTCCTACGGTCAAGGAATAATCTCACCGTAGTCACACTTCGGTTTCTAGCGTTACATGGTAAATTAGTAATCATAGCACAGAAGTAAAGGAACACATCACTAGTTTATTAAATCAACTTTCATTATCCATAATTTACAAGAGTCCAACAGAAAAGAAAACTACTAACCAAGTGCGAATACAAGGTTGATTTATGGAAAGTGGTACAAGTGCTGAAGGTACTACCGTCTAAATCTCTGCGAGCTCGAACGGTAGATCTGACTCCTGAACTAGATCCTCTCCAAGTTCTGAGCATGCATACTCAGGCCGTGAGAGCGACGCAATAGCAATAATATAATAACAATAATGTGGCATGGAAAATAAAAGGTAATAACAATGGAGACAGTGAATGCAGGAAATCAATATATCAATATCGATGCAGCATATGAACTATGTTCTTATTGGTCTCTAGATCAATTTGAAATCAAATTTGTGGAAATGAGTGATCATGTTTAACGAGGGTCTCGTACATACCCGAGACTATGGCCCACTGTTGCCCGAGACATAACCTTGTCGGTCGAACCGCTAAGTCCAAATCTAATACATATAAGAGTCGATGTTCAAATGATCATCCTCTAAATCGCTAACCTCGCTAAATACAACTTCCTTTCCACTTCAATTTCCCCTTTTCCTTAGGTTTCAACAACTGTATGTATGAGCTAGTTGTATACAAGTACACACCAATAACACTGTTTATTTCGCTATTCACTGTACTGTTCCTTATCACAAATCGTTCACTTTTCCCTGGTGTACTCGACACAAATAATCCGATATCACACACGTTAGACAATGCAATATACACTAAGAATTAATAAGGGCGCTCACCATCGTTAAAGGTATCACAGTTCGGTAAATATGTGAATTATACTGCAAAATAAGTCATACGCAATATAAGTCATTACGCATCTTAAGAATTTAGAAAAATTTACATTAAATCGTACGATCAGAATTAAGAAAAATTATACAATAGGGATAGAAAATAAACTTAATTAGAAATTCAACAAAATTGGTTTTAAGTCAAACGGGTTTCGGGTTTGCGAATTACGGCCATTTCTTTTTAAGTGTTTTCTGCTGGAAATTCCGTTCCTGAACTGAAGTCCGTTTCGTAACACAGTTTTTACCCTACTGGGATCATAATTAGGTGACGCTACTTTGATAAAATTTAGATATATTAATTATATTTCAAACACACTAGATAGATCGAAAATATATGCTGTGTGCTGGAAGATATGCACTACTTAAGATCAGGGTATACGTTATGTCCCTGCTTGGGACTGCAGTATATAACGACGATTTAAAATATAATTAAAATAGCAAACGATAGTAAAAACGAATGAAACCACCATAAATAGTTAGCTAACAGAATAATCTTCACAACGGTATAGTGTTCCGCATAATATCATTTTTACAAAGAGTTATAAAAACATTTTAATTCGGGTATTGACAAGCAGTACTGGTCTGGACTGCTGTCTAGATCCGCATTCCCGAATAGTTTTCGTCGTCATGTTATAATAGTATCAAAATATAAATTACTGGGGGTTCTAGGATGTCGAGTCGGATTCAATACAAGCCTTCAAACACTGCATTCCAGTATGTATCCAAATTAATATGATTTTCACGAGTTAAGCGTATGGGAAATTTCGGATTTGGTGGATCTAACTAGGGGTGACATTTCATGGTATTAGGGTCTGTATTTTCATTCTAACTTTTTACATATCATCCATTATCACTAAAGTAATCTAGTAGACCTAAGTTCCACCATATTTGATTTATATTTCGCATCAAGTACTTAGCCGGTATACACGAGTAACGAGCGAACCCGATTAATTCATGAAAAACCCAAATGATATTCATACGATCAGTATACCTAAGATGGGTTCGATCCAATATCACCAAACAAGATGGCTCAAAGTATGCGTATTCGATTAAACTCATTGCTATAAAAGTAACGATATATCTAAGTACGATAACCCACATATGTATATATCTTTATATCCGATTATATAACGATATCAAATAGTATTGTAATCTACAATAGCATGATTTGCAAGGAAAGGGGGTTCCACTTGCCTTTTGAAGAAATGACAGCGATGGTTGCGGCGGCAAATCGCACGGCCACGAGCACGGCATGACGACCGCAAACGTGGGCTCGGCAACGTGGGTTTTGGCTTGGCAACGGCTGGGGCTCGTGGGACTAGGAAGATGGAGGTTGGCTGTGGTCGGAGGTGGCCCCAGGATGCTCTGGCGAGGTGGCAACGATGGCACGCCGGCGTTGATGGTGGCATTGTTCGGAGCTTGGAGTGCTGGAGCAAGTGGAAAATAGGTTTACTTGGGTGTTGGTAGCAAGGGCTGGAGGTTGGAGGGGATGACGACGATGATGGCGGCGTCGAGAGCAAGGGGGTGGTGCGGCAGCGAAGGTTCTGGGTCGCGGGGGAGCTCAAGGAGTTTGGGGGCTGGTGGTTGCAGCGGTGAGGGGAAAAGGTCGGCGACGGCGCGGAGGTGGCTCCGGCGACAAGGGGTTGGCCTCGACGTTGGTGTGAAGGTGCCACGAAAGAAGTGGATGCAGTGGGTGGTTGGGGTTCGTCGAAAGTCGGGAAGGAGGTTGTCGACGATTGGGCGGTGAGCTCGGGGGATGGGAGAGGATGATGAGGGTGTTGTAGAGGTACTTGGAGGAGAGGAGGAGGTGGCGTCGTGGTGGCCGTCAATGCCCCGACGGCCGAAGGAGACGACGGGGATGGAGGGCACGGTGGGGTTTGCCGATTGAGAGTTTAAGAGAAAAAAGAGAGGGAAATAGAGAAAACGAGAGAGAGAGAGAATGAGAGAAATGTGAGAGAGAGAGAGAATCGGGAGAGAGAGAAGAGTGAGAGAAATGAGAGAGAGAATATTAAAAGAAAGAGAAATAAGGTATGGAAAATAGAATTAAAAGAGATTGATTGGATTAAATAGGATTAAAGGGAATTGAAGAGGGATTAATTGTGAGAATTAAAATGGTGATTAAAGGAGTTAAGGAAGGGATTTCAGTTGAGATTTGGAGTGGTTTTGAATTTGAAAAATGAAAAGATGAAGCAACAGTGACAATAAAAAGATAAGGAGGTGGGGATTTTGGAGCTTTGAGTTTTGGCTAAGAGGAAAAGAGACAGAAGGATGGATGGGCTGATTATGTGGAAAATTAGATTAAGCTTAGGGTAAAAGAATTATTAGAAAAATAATTGGAATAAATTAAATCAAAAATATGGGGAAAATTATTATTAGAAATACGGATAATTGGGTCCAAGAAGAACTGGGTATTACATAAACGATACATAACAAATACATAGAGACACGAAAAAGAAAAATCTATCCTAATACAACGACAGGCTTATATATAAATACAGAAAAACAATACAAACAACATTAACGTGACATAAAATACATAAAGTTTTGAGAAAACAACGGAATTTAGAAGCGAGAGATGCTTCCAAAATTCTGTTATTTTCGTCTTGTTTTCTTTGATAACCTCTCCCTTCATTCTGTCGAACACTTGAATTTGAGTTTCGTACATTTTGACTCGATCGAGCAATGAACATTATACGCTCATCTATACTCGGATGAACGTAGAATGGATCATTCTTTCCATTCGCAAAACCATTAGGGGCATGACAATTCGCATTAGGACCAATTGGTGGTGGTCCTTATATTGACGGATCGACTGGAGCACGGTCTTCATCGGTTGAAGGAGTAGGGAATGTGAATTCCTCGAACGGTTCTTCAGAACGGTCCACTTCAGAAGAAGGCGGTGAAAGAAATTATGGTAAGGTGAAAGGAAGAATCCTTGATGGATTGGGAGACGCACAAACCGGAGAGATTCGTTCCTTTTTTATTCTCTTTGATGATAGTGAGCCCTTCTTTGTAAAAGGGGCTATCCTACTATCCATCCTTCGTTTAGACATGATTTAGTGTGGGTTTTATGTATGTTTTGAGAAAAAATAAAGTGAACACAAGATGATATGAATTAAAGTGTTCAATTCTATTTATAGAAGGGATTAGGGATAGTTTCAAAACTGATAAACAGTTTTAAAGACATTTAAAGTTTGAATTTTGAAATATCCAAACGTTTAAACCCTAAATATTCATCAAGCTGCTGTGCAGTTTGTATGAACGGATACATCAATGGATGTCTATTTTGTTAAAAAAAATCTATGAAAGTTTTCTAAGTGTAAGAGATTCAAATTGTTGTATATCATTTGGTTTCTAGTTCTAACAAGTTTAGTTCACCTCTAATCTTTGTAAAATGAGTTCTATCCAAGGGTTTTGTGAATATATTGTTGGTTATAGTGCCCTCAAGTCAATTATATAATCGCAGGAACGTGATTGCGATGATTGGAGGAGGACCTATACGGATAGAATAATCTTACTTAAAATGTTAGTATGCTATCTGGTTTGTCTTTATCATCATGTAAATACTTTATGTGGTATTACAGATCATTATTACATGTTGATAGAGCCCATAAGATTCTTGCTTGACTACCATCATTATGATCGCGATTATATACATGGGATATGGGTGGTTTATAAGCACATCCTTAAATGTCCCTAGTCGTGGGAGTATCGAGCCTGGATATTGATACTCCCGAGTAGACTAGTGTGTACTTATCGAGACCCCGATGAGGGGTGGTGGCCAGGTCTCACAAGCCATTGGTGTTAGTTTGTTTACCTAAGATAGTATACAGGTGCTCATTGGGTTATGGGTATACTGGATGGACTCGCCGGGAACCTGCTAGTTGGTATTATACCTATTGTCAGATAGCAGTTCCCAGGTGACATGTGTACAGGTTAGTCTGTCGACCTGAGATCGTCATTTGTCTTGTATGAGTTCCTACTGTGCTTTGATTACTACCCTACCACGGAACAGGTTTTAGTTGGGTACAGTCCTGAGCCACATGGAGACAGTGAGCAGATCGTTGGAGATTCGTCTCTCCCGGTATTGGGGGTTGATGTCGCGTAGTGTACGGGTGGTCATCACCAGAAATCCTTGGCCAAGGTAGTCGAGAATTACTGATTTGGATCAGTAGTTTCTCAGTGGGTGATGGGCTTCATACCGACACGAAATATCGTGTTATTAGGGGTCTGACTTTATCCAGCCCCCTAGACTCGATATGCGATTCTCTTAGACGAACAGACTGGACTAGACGTATATTGTCACGGACAGGCTCAGTAGGGGTCAGGATGAGTTTGCTCGTCGGCCTTCCTTTCGCTTAATACTTGGGTAGCCGTTACGTACAGCTAGTGCCGCTGACGTGCTTGTGGTTAAACCCACTGCCAGCGTATTGGCGAGTTTTTAGAGTCCCACACAGAGAGTTTCCCTGCTTCAAGCGAAACGATGTAGAGGCCGTATGGTCTTACGGCAGGGTTTGATCATATATGTGCACTTATGTACGTATCATGATTCGGACGGTTTATACTAGTGGGCTTTGGTTTAAGCTGGATTCTAGTATTGGATTGATGTATTATTTTCATCTCATTGTATTCGTATTTTGTCGGAATACGGATACGGATAATACGGATACAGGTATGTATATACGGATGAGGGGTATTCTTGTAATTTATTACAAGATACTTCTAGAAGATGCCACATCATTTATTTTTAACCATTTAGGATTAAATAGTTAATGAGGTGGAGAGGATGAGGTGTTTATTGCATTTATTGTACCATGGCTTTGTAGTGACTCATGGTTGCTATTCAAGCATGCTTGATATTTTGTTTGTTGTGAGATATTTTGGAGACTTGAGATATTTTCTAGACCTGAGATATTTTCTCGTCTTGAGATATTTATTGGCTGCTTCATTATTGCTTATAACACAACACAAAATACTTAGCTATTTTTCTTCAGTTGACTCACACTCTCATCCTCAAGCTTCTTCTTCTACCTCCACCCTTCCAGTCTCATGTGTTGAGAAACCTAAGGTGTTATGAGACAAATTAATCCATCACTACACTCTACATCCTCTAGGCTATCTAGTTTAGCGAACTAGGTACCCTAGGTACCTTGGCTATTGAGCTAGGAGCTCGGAATACAAATCCTCAGGTGGATCATCTTTGATGGAGGGAGACCGGAGATCAAGCTAGATCATGGAGGCCTCCAGGAGCTTGGGATGATGGTTAAAACCGAAGGACACGGATCATTCGGTATAACCATTCTTAACTCCTCTCTTTATGTTTGCTAGCTTAAGGTTAATAGTCGATCCGTATTATGGGGTTGTTCTAGCGCCAGTTTTGAAAAATTTTGTTCCGCAATCGGCCACGGTTTGATAGCCAGGGCGCATGCATAACCAAACATGGTATCAGAGCCAACCATTAACCTCATACTAGCTGTTTTAGACGATGTTAAAGTATCGAAACCGAAACAACTCTGAAACAATACCCCGAATATTCCAGTTTCTGTCAAATTTTTCTAGTCTTCAAATTTTTTTAAACAATTGCAGAAGGCTATTTATGTAGTATCTAGAACACCCTCAAAATAGGAGCCCCAAATTCAAAAATGTGGCCGGCGAGATCAAGTAAATGCCCGGCCTGGCCGGTCCAGATTGCAATTTGGGTCTTGGAATTTTTTGTGTGTTTTGGTCTCTGGAATATTGGTTTTTGTGTATTGTTTGATTTTGCCCAGGTTGCATATTATGTTATTTTTGTTTGGGGGCAATACGGGGTATTTCGAAGTCGTTATTTTAACACTGTTTAAAAGTTTTCAGTACATACATTACTATCTGCGACCATGAATGTCATTAGAGCGGTACAACTCGTCTAATTGCTATAGTTCTTTTAGACAGGTTTGTGAACATGATATTCACATTGATGTTCTGTGTTGTGTTGAGTTTGTGGTTGGATCGTCATGGTGGATAGCCAATGGTGCAATGGTAGTACAGTTTAGACTAATTTGTACATTTGATATTGCGAGGCGAGCGTCTGACATGTGGACTGCCGTCTTTGCAAGTTTGTATGTTATTTGTTTGGGGCATGACCAGGTTAAGGTCAATGTCACCATTTGCACATATATTATTTCATTTTCTGTATTAGGATTACCCTGCGGTGGAGTACACGAATAGCCGGGTTCTAGAGGGCAACGGGTCCGCATCTCATAGCGTTGAGATGGAGAGGGACCTTACTCTAGAATTGGCGGGCTATTATCCGCACTCATAAGGGGTATAGGTTGACCCACGGAGGGGTGCTCAAGTTACCGAATTCCGTGAAGTGCTGGGTGGCCCATTCACGTTGCTGATTGGGGTTGCTACGCTTCTGGGATTGGCAGGTAACTTGCCGCACTCGTAGAGGTCTAGGTTTTCGTCGCACAAGCTATCCACACGACAGGGAATGTCGGGTCTCATTTACGGCTTAAGTGAAATCCGAGGCTCCAGGCTTATCCACCACTCTGTGTTGTTGGCTGAGATTCTGTGATGTCGCTTTATATCATGCCTGGGACGAATATTATATATATTTATATATATACTAGTAGATGTTGTATATGTTTTGCACCCGCGCTAGTCCTGCCCCCACTTTGTCGTTAGTTAAGTAACCTAACGAGTGATGACGGGCCCAGTGGCGAATGCGGATGGCAAATACATACATTTTATTTTTTGTTCCTTTATCTGGTGTAATATGTTTGATTGATGGAACTACATTAATTCCGATTAATGCAAGGAAAATAAACTTATATGATGTTGTTGGAACCAAGTTTTTTAAAAACCGACATTACAGACTTTTCCTTTTTTGCTTTGCACAGTGGTATTTGGTTATGAATATCTAGCACCTTATTCGACGAGGAAAGAGACGAGATCCCTTCATCGGGAGTGACCTCTTGAGCAAAAGTTTGCGTCAGTGTAATAACTTCTCTATAGTCGATTCTTTTGCTTTGCATCATGGTATTCAGTTTGGAATATCCTGCACCTCATTCGATGAGGAAAGAGCCGAGATCCCTTCACAGGGAGTGGCCTCTTTAGCAAAAGTTTGCGCCACTATATATATTTGTAAAACCACTCGGTTCCTTCAACGATATCAAGTTCATTACGTTAAAGGTTTTTTGCCAAAAACCAGCCGTGGCCCTCTGTCATTTCAGATTAGTATTACTTAGTATTCGTGTTGCGTATGTTGACTGTGTCAAGGCGTAGTGTACGGTAGCTATGTAATACTTTTCTGTCGCATGGATATGTGGATTGGTTAGGACAGCCGTGTAACCTGTTTCCCGCCGAAAGACGCGACCCGGACTTTGGGACGTCGGGCCTGAATTTTGGGGGCAGATGCTATTTAGTTTTATCCGTCCACCTCTCCGAAAATACCAAGTTGATTTATGGCACCGTGTATCGGAGGTTTAGACGGATACGGTCGATGTAGCAAACTTCGTCAGATTCCCCCTCGTTTGAGGGGTTTTTGATTATGGGGACGCTCTTCCCTACAGGCACAAGCCCCTGCGGTTAATTACGCTACCGCATCGCGGTAACCACTTTCTCCTTCTCCAGATGGTCACTTCGTGTCGTGTGTGTTTGTTTTATGTTTGGTTGCCCGTGGATTGTATACGGAGACTAATTTGTGTTGTCGCCCATAAGGCGTGGATTAGTCCAAATCCGTATTTTCTTAGATTTGGTTTTGGGTTGGGTTTAAGGATCGTTAATCTCATTTGAGACTAAGATCAACTTAAACATTTGTTAAGAATACGTTAGTCTAATTTTAGCCTAAGATCAACTTAACCATTTGTTAAGGATACGTTAGTCTAATTTTAGACTAAAATCTACTTAACAGGATCATTTAGATCCAACAAAAAAGCATTTGGACTCTATTGTTTTAGTTTAGGGACTTTGCGGTCCATTGTTTAAGGACATCATAGTCCATGGAGTTTAAAGACATCATAGTCTAGTTTAGAGACATCATAATCTAGTTTAGAGACATCATAGTCCGTAGGGTTTAGCTTAGGGACGTTGCGGTCCATAAGTTTAAGGACATCATAGTCCATGGTATTTTGGCTCCACAGTTTGGAGATGTGCTAAAAGTTATTGGTTATTGGGACCCTCTATCTCTCTGAAGACGTTGAAGGATTACAATGGCATGCATCAGAGGTATGAAGAGATGTACCCTTGAACCAATATCCCGATTTGGGGAATGAGATGAACATCAGTTTAGATGCTATCTGTTAGGAGAACACTAGTCATCTTTGGGACTAGAATTAGTTTGGGGAGACTTGAACATGGGGACTCAGTTGATTGGTGACAAAAAGGGTCTAGGCTTCGGAAGACTTAGCTAATTTGAGCCAAGGTTGATTTTCCTTAATCATCCCATAGTGCTAAGCACTGAATCAGTGTTAAACACTGGACATTGGAGGAGCTCACGTGTGAACACGTGAGGGCCCCGAAGTGGGCGTTGTTCCTTGAGTTTATTCCCTCATATATATATAAAAGTGCTAAGCACTTGGCTCACGTGTGAGCACGTGAGGCGCCCGAGGTGAGAATTGTTCTCTAGATTTTATTCGTCTTTCATTTATAAGTGCTAAGCACTTGGTTCATCATACAGTTACATGCAGACACGTGAGGTGCCTTCAAAATGCAAGCACTGTCTTTGGAATTTTCTTTCTCTTTTATACACAACTGTTTGGGGGTCACGTAGGAACACGTGAGGTGCCCCCAAAATGGGAGCTATCTTGGGTTTATTCTCTTTTTCCTTTTCTGAGTGCTAAGCACTATTGGGTCATGTGAGATCACGTGAGGCACTCTGAAGAATGAAAATTGCCTTTGCTTTATTCTCCTTTTCTTTTTCTGAGTGCTAAGCACTATCAAGGGATCACGTGAGGTCACGTGAGGCGCCCCCAAATTGAGATGTATTTTAGATTTACTTCCCTTTTTGAAAAGCTTGTTCGGTGGTGTGCCAAGAGTTATTGGTTATTGGGACCCTCCATCTCTCTGAAGACGTTGAAGAATTACAACGACATGTATCGGAGGTATGGAGAGATGTACCCTTGAACCAAATTCCAAATCGAGGGGAGAGATCATGGCGGGATGAACATCATCTTAGATGCCAGGAGTTCATTAGCTATTTCTGAGACTCGGATCAATTTTTAGAAAACCTGAGTATAATGAGGGATCGGCTGATTGATGACCAAAAAAAGGTTTTGGCTTCAGGAGACTTGGTTAATTTGGGCTAATGTTGGCCTCTCATAGTGTTAAACACTAGTGTATGATCAGCGCTCGCGTGCTCTCACGTGAAGCGCTCGAAATAGTGTTAAACACTAAGAATTTGATGCGCACACGTAGGGTCACGTGAGGCGCTTGAAGTAGTACTAAACACTTAGAATTTGATGCGCTCACGTGGGGTCACGTGAGACGCTTGAAGTAGTGTTAAACAGTAAGAATTTGATGCGCTCGCGTGGGGTCATGTGAGACGCTTGAAGTTGGCGCTGCTCCTTTGGGTTTATTCCCTTTCTGCTTTATAAAAGTTAAGTACTGCTTGGGGGCCACGTGAGGTCACATGAGGCGCTCCAAAAATAGGGTTTATTCCATTTCTCTCTTTTATAAGTGTTGAGCACTTCTCAGGGGTCACATGGGGTCACGTGACCTGATATCAATTGTTCTCTTTTGGTCATTGAAGGGAGGCTCACGTGGGCGCACATGATATGTTAGGTGATGATCTCTTTGACATGCATGGAGAGTTAAATCCCTTGTTTAAGAATTAAATTCTTTTATAGGGTTAAACCCCAATTCTATTTAAAGGAATAAAATTCGTATATGTTACATCGAAAGAATTAAATTCTTTAAACTTAATTCTCTCTCTAAGTTTTGAATCTACATGACAGATCTCCCCGATGAGAATTAAATTCTCAACTTGTGGGGAGATCTGCTTCTACAGATCTTCAACCAGAGGAAGAACTAAGTTCCTTTTAGAAGAGTTAAACTCTTGATTTGAGAATTAAATTCTCTTTTATTTTGTGGAAGCTTATGGAGTAATCTCCTTCCTTCTCTTACCTAGAGTTTCTTTCTTTATTGAAGAGAGCTTCTTCTCTCTGGAGAATTAAATTCACTTTTCTCTTTTTTTTTGCTTTCAAGGGGGTTCTTCTCTCTCCTTCCTTCTGTGTTTTCTGTATATCTCTCTCCGTTCTTCTTTTTTTTTCTTTCTTGGCTCCTATTTATAGGAGAAAGAAAAGAATCAGTTTGTTCAACCAATCTCTCATTGAGAGATTTTGATTGATTTTATAACTAACATGATCTTTTAGATCACTCGGTAAATTTTATTCACCGTTGGATTTATTTTAATCCAAAGTCTATATGATATTTTATTTGTTGTTCCTAGCAAATTTTAGGAAAATATTTCCTTGTACAGAATCTTTCTATAAATTGGTGATTTTTTAATCACCATTGGATTTTTAATCCAACGGCGCTCTATTTTACAGAGTGCAGTCTTTCCTGTTTAGAAAGATCCAAGGAAATATTTTCCAAAGTAGTGCTTTTGATTTCTTTTAATTATAATTTAATTCTATTAATTCAGAGGGTTTAGGAGTTTGTCACGTGTTGGCACGTGACCTTACCAATTAAGCGTCTAATTAGAATCCTATTTTATTATTTCAGAGGGCTCAGGAACCCATCACGTATGGGAACGTGACCTTACCAATTAGGCATTCAGGCGCAGATAGATTTGGCCCATAAAAGGTCACGTGTCTGCACGTGAGGCCCGGTCACGTGTGGGCACGTAACGCTCCATTTGGGGGTTTTGCTTGCTGCTTTATTTATATGTTTTATTCAGTTCCCATGAAGGAACAAATGCCCCCACAGCGTTGTTCTCACATGTTTGCATGTGAGTGCAACGCTGTCACCTTTATGGCCGTTGGATTTGCCTAAGGAACGGGGAAGATGAACTGTTTCCTATCATGTCCTATAAATGCAGAGGTCTCATCAGCAGCGCCTCCGTTCCTTCTTCTTCTTCCTTCCTCGTTTTTGCTTTAAGAATTTAATTCTCTTCCTCGGAGCTTAGTTCTCTATTCAAAAAAAATCCAGAGTTTAACTCTGTCAAAAAAAGAATCTCTTTTCAGCAAATGCATTTTGTAGATGATCTAGTTTGATCTCCTTGTAGGACGGCGATGGCTTAGTAGTCAGGTTCAGATCTGACACCTAAGGCTTTCCAACTTTATGAGCCGTGAGGGTCTCATAAAGATTTTTCTCCCTACGAGTCGAGAGGATCTCATAGGTGTATTTTCTCCTTAGGAATTGTGAGAATTCCTAAGTGTGTTTTCTCTTAAGAGTCGTAACGATCTCACAAGAGAATTTTCTTCCTTACAAGTCGAGAGGACTCATAAATGGTTGATGGGTTGACCTACTCCTGAATCAAAACATTGCTTCGACAGGGAGGTCGAGGGTTGACTTTGGCCGTTTTCCACGGTGTCATGATTGACTTTCGCCTTGTTCTATGGGATTGAGGGTTGACTTTGGCCGTGTTCCACGGGGTCAGGGGTTGACTTTGGCCATTTCTACGGGGTCAGGATTGACTTTGGCCTTGTTCTACGGGGTTAGGGGTTGACTTTGGTCGTGTTCCACGGGGTCATGATTGACTTTGGCCATATTCCACGGGGTCAGGATTGACTTTGGCCATATTCCATAGGGTCAGGATTGACTTTAGCCGTGTTCTACGGGGTCAGGGTTAGACTTTAGCCGTGTTCCACGGGGTCAGGATTGACTTTGGCCATATTCCACGGGGTCAGGATTGGCTTTAGCCGTGTTCCACGGGGTCAGGGGTTGACTTTGGCCATGTTCCAAGGGGCCAGGATTGACTTTCGCCATTACGGTGTCAGGGTTGACTTTCGCCGTTACGGTGTCAGGGTTGACTTTCGTCGTTACGGTGTCAGGGTTGACTTTCGGTTGTCTGTGAACCGTGGAGTCTTGGAACTAGGGACTTTGCCGTGGCTCCGATTGGTGGTGTCGCATCCATATCCTGCTGGAATGAGGACAAACACCGTTGTTGGTCTTCTGGAGATGCAGATGTTGTTTTCGAAATCTGACTTTCCCTTTGACAGAGTTTATTGGGACATGTGGTTCCCTTTTCGTTTATGCCCATGGATTGTATACAGGAGTCAGTGTGATCTCACCTGCAGGGAAAAAGTTTCATTCTTTTCATTTTTTTTATTTCTTTCCGCGATGCTTTATCATTTCAGCTTTTTGTATCGCGAAAGTCGCGATTGCCCAATCATTTCGGCTATTTTTTGCGGTGCCCAATCATTTTAACTGTTTTTCTTTTTACTCGCTGCTTTTTATTGCGAGTTGCCCAATCATTTCGGCTATTTTGTATGCATATATTTTACTTGCTGATTCCATTGCAAGTTGCCCCATCATTTCGGCTATTTCATATGCATTTTTGGCTCGCTAATTTTTTATCGCGAGTATAAACTTGGAATTTGATTCCGATTTAGACATCAGCATCGCTACAACTGGGATATGGCCGGGAGCGAATCATCATTTGCCTTTGTCGGTTTGAACAAAGGTGGCTTAGTAGACCGGGTTAAGATCCTGTCAGCTAAGGCTTTTGACTTCATGAGCCGTAAGGGTCTCATAAAAGTATTTCTCCCTACGAGTCGTGAGGATCTCATAGGTGTATGTTCTCCTTAAAATTCGTAAGGACCTCTAAGTGGTGTTCTCTCTTATAAGTCGTAAGGATCTCATAAGAGTACTTTCTCCTTATAAGTTGAGAGGACTTACAAGTGTTGTTCTCCATATGAAGATATCCCTCATCAGTAATGGGACTCTGTTGGGAAAACGTTTATTTGTGCCCACTGATTGTATACAAGGGCCAGTATTGGACCGGTCGTAGGGAAAAATTGAGGTGTATGACGGCTTAAGAACAGCTCCAGATCTCTGTAGCTTAAGGATTTTGAATCTTATGAGCCATGAGGGTCTCATAAAGAGGGTTCTCCTTACGAGTCATGAGGATCTCGTAAGTGTAATTTCTTCTTAGGAATCGTGGGGATCTCTAAGTGTGTTGCTCCTTTGTGAGTCATAAAGATCTTACGCAGGTATTTTTCTCCTTATAAGGTCGAGAGAACCTTGCAAGTGTCTTTTAACGAGATTGCGCCCTTTCGGGTTTTTACAAACTCACCGGTAGCCCTGCTGTTTTTACTCACGGAGCCCTTTCGGGTTTTCATCCGTGCCCATTTTCCTTATGGACGTACCATTTTTTTTAAACGAGTCTGCGCCCTTTTGGGTTTTCACAAACTCGCCGGTAGCCCTACTGTTTTTACTCACGGAGCCCTTTCGGGTTTTCATCCGTGCCCATTTTGCTTATGAACGTACCGCTTTTTTTTAGCGTCAGCCCAAGGATGTTGCGGGTTTGTGGTAGTTTTTAGGGATGTTTCGGTCCGTTGCTAGTTTTAGGACATTGCGGTCCATCGTTAGTTTAGGGACGTTTCGGTCCGCTATTAGTTTAGGGACGTTTTGGTCCTTAGCTCTCCATGTTTGAGACAGGGTATCGTTGGATACTATTTTTAAAGTCTGGACTCAAGAAGATAGCGAGCGGACATAGGCGTCGTCATCTATCATTAACCTTGTTCGTGACTCGTTAGGCGTAGTACCTCTTAAGGAATCGGCTGTTTATTGGTCGAAAGGGTCTTTCGCCATGCATATTCATGAGCAAGTAAGCCCCACCTTGGTAGACCTTGTCTATGATGTACGGGCCCTCATAATTCGGCTCGAATTTTCCCCGTTTGGCATGATTGGGGATCATAGGTCTCTTGACCACTAGCACGAGTTCGCCTTAGCGGAATGTTCTCGGCCTAGTCAATCTTTCGTATGGGCGCGTCATCTTTGCTTTGTAAGCCTCCAAGTTTTGTTGCGCCGTGAGACGAGTTTCATCGAGAGCATCGAGCTCCTCAAGCCGAAGATGAGCATTCTCTTCATCTGTTAGCTCGTAATGAACCGCCACTCGTAGAAAGGGTAGCTCTATCTCCAAGGGGGTACTGCTTCTGTGCCGAATACCAATGCATACGGCGTTGTATTCGTGGCCATTTTGAATGTGGTTCGATACGCCCAGAGAGTTTCATGTAGTCTCTCATGCCAGTCCTTCTTATTTTGAGACACCGTCTTCTTCATGATCTTCGTTAAGGTCTTGTTGAAAGCCTCAGCTAAACCATTAGCTCGAGGATTATAGACTAAAGGGTATCTCCAGTCTATATTATGCTGTTGTGCGAAGCGGCTGATTTTGTGACTTCTGTAGGCTGGCCTGCTATCGAAGATAATCCGTCGCGGAGTGCCGAACCGATAGATGACGTGTGTCTTGAAGAAATGGAGGATATTCTCTGTCTTCACTTCTCTTTCTGTCTTCACTTCTCTTAGTGGTACTGCTTCTGCCCACTTAGAGAAGTAATCGGTTGTCGCCAATATGAACCGATGTCCTCTGGACGATGATGGTTCGATGGGCCCAATTATGTCGGTTCTCCACATTTCGAACAGCCAGCTCGCAACCATTGGGTGCAGAGGGTTTGGATGCTGGTGGATGAAGTTTCCATGAATCTGGCACGAATGGCATTGCTTCGCATATTCAAGGCAGTCATGAATCATCGTAAGCCAATAATAGCCCATTCTTTTGATCTTCAGCTTCATCTTTGGCCTGGCTTGATGAGAACCGCAGAGTCCGTCGTGAGTCTCTTGGACGACTCTCCTTGCTTCTTCAGGTCCCAGGCATCTCAGCCATAAAGAGTCAAACGATCTCTTATACAGCGTGTCATTGACGAAGGCGAAAGACAGAGCTCGTTTCATGAGCTGATGTCTTGAGGATGCATCTTCAGGTGTTCGACGGGATTTGAAGTAGTCTATAAAGACTTCTCTCCAATCCTTAGCCTTCTCCTGGTCTTTTATTTGTAAGGCCGTTTGCTTGGTCGCTTCCTTTTCTTCAGATGCCTCCGGAGATATTTCTTCCGGTGCAAGAACCCGACGACTTTGCACAACGATCCTTACATCATCGAGGTTTTCGTCAGCCGGTTCTTTAGCGAGTTTTGGCTAACGCATCCGCCTTGATATTTTCTGCATGCGGTATGCTTTCCAGGACGTAGGAGGGAATTTGAGTCAGCAATTGTTGCACTCTATCACCGTACCTTACCAACTCTGGTTTGCATGTTTGATAGTCGCCATTTACTTAACTAACGACCAACCAGGAGTCTCTGTATATGAGGAGGTTTTCGATTCCCATGTCGACATCGATCTCAAGACCTGCTATCAAAGCTTCATATTCGGCTTTATTGTTTGTCCTCGGCTCTGTCAAGGAAAAGGTAAAGCGCATTATCCCTCCTTGTGGAGTCACGAAGATGAGGCATATCCCAGATTTGATTATGGGGAGCTGTGCTTTAGCTTCTTCATGGAAGATGCCCCATCGAAATAGAGTTCCCATCGGGTATCTCTCTCTCCTCTTTCCCTGTCGATTGTTTCAAGTGCATGCTCGTCTGGCAATTCGCAATTTAAGGGTGAATCAGCAGGTATCGGATGCTCAGCAAGAAAGTCGGCAATGGCCAGGCCTTTCACTGCCTTGAGGGGATGATAAGTTATCGAGAACTCCATCAAGAGGAGGGCACAGTTAGCGAGCCGTCCCGTTAGTATGGCTCTTGAAATCAAATACTTGAGAGGATCCACTTTTGATATAAGATGGACCTCATGCGCCAAAGCATGGTGTCTAAGCTTCGTTATCGCAAAGATTAACGCCAGGCAGTGTTTCTCAATGGGGGAGTAGTTGTTTTCTACCCCCAGAAGAACTCGACCCAAATAGTAGAGGGCTCTCTCCTTCCCTTGGTCGTTCTCCTGTGCCCATAGCGTGCCTAAAGAACCTTCAAGGGCTGTTGTGTACAGGATGAGAGGCTTTCCCTTTACCGGAGCGGTCAGCACCGGCGATTTCTGCAGGTATTTCTTGATTTCGTCGAGTGCACTCTGGCATTTACGATCCCAGACGAATGGGTTCCCCTTCTTCATTAAGTAACTGTTCCCCTCCGAACGGCGGCCGGGACGTTAGGGCGTCTTTGCCTGAGGTTCGGGGCAGATGCTATTTGGTTTTATCCGTCCACCTCTCCAAAGATGCCAAGTTGATTTATGGCACCGTGTATCGGAGGTTTAGACGGATGCGGCCGATGTAGCAGACTTCGTAAGATTCCCCCTCACTAGAGGGGGTTTTGATTGTGGGGACGCTCTTCCCTGCAGGCGCAAGCCCCTACAGTTAATTACGCTACCGCATCGCGGTAGCCACTTTCTCCTTCTCCAGAATTTCACTTCGTGTCGTGTGTGTTTGTTTTGTTTGTGGTTGCCCGTGGATTGTATACGGAGACTGAGTAATGCCGTCGCCCGTAGGACGTGGATTAGTCCAAATCCGTATTTACTTAGATTTGGGTTTGATGTTTTAGTTTAAGGATACGTTAGCCTCGTTGAGGCTAAGATCAACTTAAACGTGATTTATTTAATATATGGCCATCGGGACTCGTCACCTCTCTGACGTCGTTGATGGATTACAACGATAAGTGTCAGAGGAGTTCAGAGATGTACCCTCGAACCGAAGTTGATTTAGGGTTTTATAGTCCATTTGAATGTTTAAGGATACGTTAGCCGTGTTTGGGGCTAAGATCAACTTAAACGGGACCGTTTAGATCCGGCAAAGAGCATTTGGAGGCTCTATTGTTCCAGTTTAGGGACGTAGTGGTCCATAGGTAGTTTAAGGACGTTGCGGTCCATGCTCCAGTTTAGGGACGTGGTGGTCCATATTCCAGTTTAGGGACATGGTGGTCCGACATTAGTTTAAGGACGTCTCGGTCCAATATTAGTTTAAGGACGTCTCGGTCCACGAGTTTAAGGACCCCGTAGTCCGTATTGATGTGTGGTCGTTGGGACCCGTCACCTCTTTGACGTCGTTGAGGAATTACAACGATGGATGTCAAAGGAGTTCGGAGATGTACCCTCGAACCGGATATAAATTGATTTGAGAGAGCATTTGTGCTCAATTCAATTTAATTTAAGGACTTACGGCCAGAATTGGGCTAAGACCAGTTGAAAATGTTCAACATTTTATTTATTTTTAGTCTATTAGACCTGTGCTAGGGCTTTGCCCACACTTAAATAATGCATTGCATTACTTCTATTTTCTTGTTTGGGCTCTGCCCATAAAAGATGCAGAGCATCAATTTATTTTGGGCTCTGCAAGGCATCTGCATAGCATTTTATTATTTTTGTTTGGGCTTTGCCCATTTATAAATGATGCAGAGCATCAATTTAATTAGGCATGTTTGGTCTTTTAATTGGGCTTGGCCATGCATTGCATTTTTTAGGCGCTTTGCGCCACTCACTGAGCGCAAGCGCTTGTGGTGAAGACACGTGTCATGCTCTGGTGAGCGTAAGCGCAACAGTGCAGTGCGTTGCGCTATTGCGCTGCTGACACGTGGCGCGCTCTGATGAGCGCAAGCGCAACAGTGCAGTGCGCTGCGCTAGTGCGCTGCGCTGTTGCGCTGCTGACACGTGGCGCGCTCCCAAGAGCGCAACAGCGCAATTTGCAAGTGCAAAGCACTAAGAATCTTTTAGATTCAAGAACAGAAGTGCAAAGCACTATTTGATTTCTTGATCTAATTTAGATCAAAGAAAAATAAGTTTTTTCTTGTTTTTCTTATCTCAGAGAACCAAAGGTTCATGAAAAGTGCAAAACACTATTTTTATTTTATTTTTATTAAAGATCATTGATCTTGTTTTTAGATCTATGATCTGTTCCTAAGAGAACTTTCTCTTTTTTTCTAAAGGTTTTTACCCTTTTTATTCTTGAGGAGTTCCTCAGAGTTCTTTTCTCTCTTTTTTTTTTAAAAAGATATTGATGCCTTTTAATTGAGGCCTAGGGTCCTTTTTATAGTGCCCATAAATTAGTTAAATTTGTTAAAGAGATCTTTCTCTGAGTGATTTGGGGAATTTTCCCCACCGTTGGATCTTTTGATCCAAGGGCTTCTGTTTTGCAGAAGAAAATCTTTTTGTTTTAACAAGAACAGAAAAGATTTCTTAAAATTTTAATTCTGTTTGGAGCAGATGCCCCAGCGCGTGACACGTGTCACGCAGCGCACAGCACAGCGCAACTGCGCTAGCGCATCTGTGCTGACACGTGTCGCGCAGCGCGAAGCGCAGTTGCGCATCTGCGCTGACACGTGTCGCGCAGCGCGAAGCGCGGCGCAACTGCGCTGACACGTGTCGCGCAGCGCACAGCGCAGCGCAACTGCGCTAGCGCATCTGCGCTGACACATGTCGCACAGCGCAGTGCCTGCGCAACCGAAGCATTGCTTCCTTTAATAGAGCTTTGCTCTGATTGGGTGCGCCTTCTTGGGCGCTGCGCTGACGTATAAACGCCTGACATGTGGCGCGTTGCGCCCGAGACTTGAAGCGTTGCTTCAGAATTTTTGAATTTTGAATTTCAACAGAGCTTTGCTCTGATTGGGCGAAACAAATGCCCCCCCCGTTGCGCTCACGTGGCGCACACGTGAGTGCAGCGGTGGCAAACTCCTGATCGTTGGATCAAGGGGTGAGTTCAAGGGGCGCAAGCGCCTTATAAATAGGACCTCTGGCCCTTAGAAAAATCTCATCATTTTCTAGCTTTTGATTTCCAGAGCTTTGCTCTCGCTTAGAACTCCAGAGCTTTGCTCTCGTTTCCAGAACTTTAGAGTTTTGCTCTCATTTTCCAAGTTAGAAAATTTTAGGTAAAATTAATCTTAAATTAAATATTTTAATTAACTAATAGAGCTTTGCTCTTACAGATCTTTTGATCTAAAGAGATCCCCATTGGGATTTTATAAACAGAGCTTCGCTCTCAAAAACTTGCAGATCTACAGGGATCTTGTTCATAGGTTTTAACCCATGAACAGAGCTTTGCTCATAGATCATCTGTGGATCTTTTAGATCTGATAAAATGAAAAAAATTCACAAGTTTTTCGTGGATTTTCCAAGATTTCAAAATTTTTAATTCTTTTAGGTGTAGACATTTTCTGATGGACCTTTCCATTATTACCATAGAGCTGTGCTCTTTTTAAGGAATCTTATTTCCCTGGGACCCAAGTTTGACAAGTGTCACTCTGTGACAGAGCTTTGCTCTGAGAGAGGAGATTTTCTCCTTGTCTCTAGGGATTCTTCCCACCCCCCTTTTTTTATAAATGGGAACGTTTTCCTGGGGACCAACTGACAATCTCATCCAATGATGAAGTTGTCTGACGTATTGTCATCCAGATTTTGTGGGTCCCCCTTTAGTTTCCTACTCACTGCACTGCTGTGTGGTGTAATTAATTAATTTTAATTTAATTTAATTAATGCTTTCTTCTTCTTTCTTTTGTTTAGATGCCAAATGTTGGAATTACAACACTAACGGCTAAATTGTTCTTTTGCAGCGATCATGTCTCTAGACACTTCATTCCCTTTCGTCCGCTCGGAGGAGGGATTTCCCGAGGCGCCCTTGGACCGTAAAGTCCTGACCATGATTAAGGAGTACGACCCGGAACACAAGAGTCTCCACCTTTGGGGGTCGTGGTATAATCAGATCATCATGGGCCGCCGGAGCTTCACATGCGCGGTGCCGTCGGAACCCATCACGGCGATTCACTATGCTACCCCACCCTCGGTGCAGTATGCCGTGGAGTTGGTGGATTGGACATCGAAGGGTTTTCTACATCCCGCTATAGATGCGATACCGGTTCAGCGTCCTATGGTTTTGGACATCCTAGGGCGCCGTATCTGTCAGGGTGAAGCACGACCTTGGGGGCAATCTTATAGCCTTGGTCTGATCCCCCGCCACCCGATTGGCTATCTGCCGTGGGCCCGGTACATCCTGTCGACGAAGAAGTCGCAGTTGATAAGATTAGGACTGTACACCGCGGTCTACGTCTCTCTTTTCCAGTATCCCACGCTCCCCACCTGGTGGTTCAAAGCTTTCTTGGAGCAATGGAATATTCCTACCCACACTTTCCTTGCCATGGATCAGGAAGTGTCAATCTCCTTGGAGGAGTTTGCGGAGGTATCCGGCTTACCAGTGATGGGGGAACATTATGAGGAGCTGCTCCCGACAGATGTGTACGTCTTTGGTGCTAGGCCGATGGTAAGGGGGGTCACACCAGAGAATGCCGTTCAACATCAATTCCCAAGCTTGATTAAAGTGTTGAACATATATGAGTCCCTCTTCGTCGAACATGGGGGTCGGGGAGTTAGCTTTGAGGACTTCATTGCTCGTTTCCTTCGTCCAAGCGTCATCTCATCGGAATCTGCCAAGTTCACCACCCTGGATGACCCCTTCGGTCTAGGTGTGGACAACCTACCGGAGAAGGATATAGATCAAAAGGGTTTTTTTCTTCCGGACTTCCCTACTATGTCATTTGCAGAAATTGCGGCCCCTGGAATGGATGAGGAGGCCTTTTTCTTGGGATTTCTTGGATTGTGGCTGAGCTGGTTTGCAATCCCAATGCACTCTCATCGGATGCGACCCTATGTCTTTTACCCAGCCCACCGGATGGTCATCGGGGTAAAGGTAGCTGTTGGGATTGCTGGCTTGGCGCACTTATACCATGGCCTCAGTCGAGCAGCGGATGCTAATGAGCCCGGGGTACTGCATGTGGTCTTCCCGATGCATTACTTTGCATCGTGGCTCGAGCTACACACAGCGGGTGTCTTCGGCATGCATAAAAGGCCCTCGTTCTTTGACAAGTGCGGTTTTCCCCGCATTATACAGCTGATCGGCGCATCAATTGTAACCCCATCACCGCGGAACGCCAGGGGCTTACTCCTTCGCCCTCACACCGTTGGAGCCGGTATGTCCTTTGTCGATAAGGTATTGACCATTGGAAAGGTGTCTACCACTGTGACGCGGCCATTACAAGATGTCTTTAAAGATGGAGCCTCAGTTTTGACGGCTCGGGAGACCCTTCACTTATATTCCATTAGACCGGGTTTCTTAGTCTTTAGGCAGAATGGTGTGGCAATTTTTATGAGGTATAACCCGCATCGTTTTGCTCAACAACTGGGCTACGATCAAGGGGTCCCCTTGGAAGCCTTCTTGCTAGAACCCACTACCACTGAAGAAGGGATGGAGAACGTACTGCACCATTTCATGCGCCTGAATACGAGCTCTCATTTTTTTATCAATGCGCCGGCTTATGCTCCGAGACTCCTCAATGTGTACAAAGACTGGTACAATCATGCAACAGGAGCAGTTATAAAGGAGGAAAGGCGACTGTTGGTCGATCGTAAGGGTGTGCCTCCAGGTACCGATCGCAACGCTCCTTTGGTCCTAAGGACCCCAGTAGTTGCCCCTTTAAAAGAGGTCAGGGGCAGACCGTCGCGTGCGCAAAGTCCTCCGCACGGATTGCCGCTTCCCGATATTAAAGATGCAGCCCCAGCGCCCCATGCTCCAGTGGAGACAGTGGTCGTGGCCTCGCCGGAGTCCGGTGTAGGTGCAGACATCGGGACCCGCCGTCCCAAGGTGGCTGCTAAACGTAAGTCGATCCCCCGTGAGCCTAGGGTCGGAGGGCAAAAGAAAAAGAAGTCGCTATTCGCTGCGGACGTCGTGTTCGGTCAGGAACCCCATGCTCCCTATGCCGAGGGCCTGATCGAATACGGGATGAACGAAGGACTAGTGATGCCGCCGCCGGACGATACAGACTTGGAAGCCGCTCTCGAAACTTCGGCGTGGTTGGCAAAGCGCGACGCGTGGCTGGCCAAGCTTGCGCAATCAGGTAACTATTAGTCGCCTTTTTCTTTATTGCAACATATCCTCTTCATTGCCTTTGACTAACGCTTTTCTTTCTTTCCTTTCGATAGGCATCACTGACGAAGAAGCCGTTGCCGCTTCTCTAAAGACTTTCCAGGAGGAGGAACGTCTTAGAGCGTCTATGGGCCTTAGTAAGTTTTAATCCATCAAGTCTCCATCTCCCTCGTGTTATGGTCGATCTAACCTTTCTCTTTTTATTGCAGAATCCTCAATGCCGTTCCCACCAAGCGACGCAGATGTTTTACCCGCTGCCGATGTTCCCGCTTCCTCTGGGCCACCGCAGGAGGTTCGTCTTGAAGAGCCAATGAAGGATGCCTTAAAGGCTCTGGAGGCATCCCTGAACGAGGATGACGACGCTTTGAAGGAGGCGTCACTAAGGTCCATCGCGACAGCCCGGAAAGAAAGGAAGCGGCAAAGGCGTGAGGCGAAGGCGCGTCGGGCTGCCTTGGCTGTGGGAGCAGGCCCAAGCACCGCCCCTCGTGCTGATACTCCATCTGAAGAGGCCCCTGTTGCCTTATCCACTGCCCGCAGAGAGGTGGCGTGCGCAGTTCGGAGCGCAAACGGTAAATCCGCTTCAGGTAATATTTCTCTCAGAGTTTTTGTTATAAGGGTTTTTAATGTCATTGGTCCTTATATCCCTTATCTTGCAGGGCCGAGTCCGATCTAGGGGGAGGCGGAAACCGTTGATCCCAAAGAAACAGAGGAGGCGGTACCTGCCGAACTCGAGCCGACGGTGGGCAACGTCGTTGTGGCTTCGGAGCCTGAGGTGGAGGTCGAGGGGCCAGCAGCCGAGAAGGTCATTGATGCCGAACCTGAAGCGGTGGCAGATGATATGATCATTATAACTGAACCGAGGGTGGTGGTGGACGAGGCGCTTGAGGCCGACGACCTCGTGGTGACAGTGGATGAGCCGATGGAGACGGCGGAGCTCGAAGTAGTTGCGGGTGAGATGGATACGACTCTCGGGGAAGAGTCAGTCGCTTCCTTCCAAGAATCCGGCAACGCTCCAATCATTGCCCTCCCTGCTTACGATCTCCCGCCGTCTCCTGGTCGCGGTAGCACGACGACGGTCCCCATCGAGTCGGGTGATGAGGCTACGGGCGGTGGCCTCATGTCGATAGAGGAGGGAGTCGCTTCTGTTTCGGCCGGGAGCTCCTCAGGTAAACCTTAGGTTACTGTCTTTCTTATTTTACAATCCTTTCTGACAAGTTCACCTTTCTTGTAACGCAGGTGCAGCCAGCGCCGATGCCCCACTGCTCAAGGGAGCGCCTTCAACGACTGCCTTGGCGGTGGTCACCTCTCAACCCTCTCTTATACCCTCGAAGATGTTGGAAGGTATGTGTTTACGATTTATTAATCTTATCTTCTAGACGTATAATTTGTGTACTAAAGTCACACTGTTGTGTTTCCAGGAGTGCTTTTTGATCATGTATATCAGATGTTGCTCCCACACTTTTCTTTCCCATCCGAGCTTGCTTCTTCCTCTGGTGGCGTTGGTGAGTATGATTTCCGTTGACATCCTTCCTCTTTGATGGAATTACCTCTAACCTCTTTTTCTCATCTCAACTGCAGTGCTACAGATTGAAGGAGGGGATAAGAGATCAGCTGCGCCACCAGCCCTGCCGACCTTGCCACCTGTCTCAACTGGTATAGGAACTATCACATTGATAAAGTCTTCCTTCTTTATTTTCAGAACTGTTATCTGATCACCTCTTGTTTCTTTTCAGCTGTCGTTCCGATCTCGGCGCCCTTCGAATCTCGCATCATAATGCCGGCGGGTCCTTATCTGAGGAGTCTGTCTTCAAAAGGCGCCGCGAATAGTGCGCATGTTGAGTGCCTACGTCGAGGAACTCGACGTTGAAACTCCTACATCTGTCGCAGACTTCGCTATGATGGTTAACCCGATGCTAGCAATACTCGTGAACTTTCATGATGAGGGCATCGTCGCATCCTGGGTTAACCATTGTAGGGAGATCGAGGGTCGCCTATATCAGTTGGAGTCGCTGCGTCCCGCTCCCGAGGCCTTGGCTGCCAGTAATCAAAGAACAGCGTGGATTGAGCAGAGCGCTCCTTACTTCCGCTACCTCGAACAAGAAGTCATTTCAAGGCGTAAGGAGCGTGGTGAGACTTCAAACAAGTCTGCCCAACTGCATCCTCGGGTGGAGGCCAACTCCGCACGGCTGAAGGTTGTCTTTGAGGGCCTCCTGCAATGTCTTTCTGAAGGGTTATCATTGAGGCAACACCTTGATGTTGTCGAGCGAGATGCACCTAGCCAGGAAGCAGCCCAGAAGGCGGCGGAGGAACAACTTTCATCTTTCTTGCAGCAGCGAGCCCGGGTGGAAGCGGAGGTGACCGCGGCAGCCGCTCAGGAGGAGGCGCTGAAGGAAGTGCGAGAGCAGCTTGTGGATCTACTAAAGACACTTCCTCCTCAGTAGCTATCCATCTTTGTATCGTTTGTACTTGTAGATAAAAGAATGTGTATATATATATTTTTTTTCTTTGACATAATGTATCCTGTACCCGATCAAGTTTATGAATAAAAGATACACCTTTTTTGTCATGTGTCATTTTCTCCGTCTTCTCTTTCTTTTACTATCAGCATATCACTTTAGCAAACATGGTTAACGGATGATTAGAACGAGTATCCCGATTTCCTTAAGAAATAGTGATGGCTTAGGCCGCAGTTTCGGATCTGCTGCCTAAGACTTTTCAACTCCATGAGCCGTGAGGGTCTCATAGAGATTCTTCTCCCTACGGATCGAAAGGATCTCGTAGGTGGGCTTTCTCCTTAGGAATCGTGAGGATTCCTAAGTGTTGTTTTCTCTTACAAGTCGTAAGGATCCTATAAGAGAATTTTTCCCTCTTACGAGTCGAGAGGACCCACAAGCGGTTGTTTCCCTCCTCGTCGAAATTCGACTTTGGAGAGTGAGACCCGTGAATAGTATGCAAGAGACCATTTTGGATTGACTTGCAGGGTCCCATTGTTCAGGAAGCAAGTTTTTTAGTCCCTGCTGCCTGAGGCTTCATTTGCATGTTGAGACGAATCGGGAATTTCCCGCGGAGACACAGTTTCTCTGCGAGCCGACGCGAATCAGGAGGCTCTCATCAAGGAGTGTTTGTATCCGTGAGTCGAGGAGTTTGCCAGGGATTATTTATTTCCCAAGCACCAAGGATTATTTGTTTCCTTGGGGTTTGAAACGAGTCGGGGATTTCCCACGGAGGCACTGGTGGCTCTGCGAGTCGACGCGGATCAGGAGGCTCTCGTCAAGGAGTGTTTGTATCCGTGAGTCGAGGAATTTGCTAGGGATTATTTGTTTCCCAAGCGCCAAGGATTATTTGTTTCCTTGGGGTTTGAAACGAGTCGAGAATTTTTCACGGAGGCACTGGTTGCTCTGCGAGTCGACGCGGATCAGGAGGCTCTCGTCAAGGAGTGTTTATATCCGTGAGTCGAGGAATTTGCCAAGCGCCAAGGATTATTTGTTTCCCAAGCGCCAAGGATTATTTGTTTCCCAAGCGCCAAGGATTATTTGTTTCCTTGGGGTTTGAAACGAGTCGAGGATTTCCCACGGAGGCGCTGGTGGCTCTGCGAGTCGACGCGGATCAGGAGGCTCTCGTCAAGGAGTGTTTGTATCCGTGAGTCGAGGAGTTTGCCAGGGATTATTTGTTTCCCAAGCGCCAAGGATTATTTGTTTCCTTGAGGTTTGAAACGAGTCGCGGATTTCCTACGGAGGCACTGGCGGCTCTGCGAGTCGACGCGAATCAGGAGACCCTCGTCAAGGAGTGTTTGTATCCGTGAGTCGAGGAGTTTGCCAGGGATTATTTGTTTCCCAAGCGCCAAGGATTATTTGTTTCCTTGAGGTTTGAAACGAGTCGCGGATTTCCCACGGAGGCACTGGCGGCTCTGCGAGTCGACGCGGATCAGGAGGCTCTCGTCAAGGAGTGTTTGTATCCGTGAGTCGAGGAATTTGCTGAAGACACTGGTTTCTTCGGAGTTGGACTGAACCGTCTAGATTTGGCTTCGTTTTCTGGCGGAGCCTGTTGGGAAAGTATGGTTCCCTCTTTGTTTACGCCCTTGGATTGTATACAGGGATCGATGTGATCTTAACTGTAGGGCCAAAGTTATTTTATTTTTTTTTTGTTTTATCTCCGCGATGCTCTATCATTTCAGCTTTTCTATCGCGAAGGTCGCGATTGCCCAATCATTTCGGCTATTTTTCGCGGTGCCCAATCATTTCGGCTATTTATTTTATTTTTACTCGCTGCTTTTTATTGTGAGTTGCCTAATCATTTCGGCTATTTTTCGCGGTGCCCAATCATTTCGGCTATTTATTTTATTTTTACTCGCTGCTTTTTATTGCGAGTTGCCCAATCATTTCGGCTATTTT
Organism: Agapanthus africanus; assembly: GCA_030015575.1. Taxonomy (NCBI): domain Eukaryota; kingdom Viridiplantae; phylum Streptophyta; class Magnoliopsida; order Asparagales; family Amaryllidaceae; genus Agapanthus; species Agapanthus africanus. Next base: position 748,248,074 of record CM057340.1, on the reverse strand, counting down.
GCATGCATACCTTTTTACTTGCTGCTTTTTATTGCAAGTTGCCCAATCATTTCGGCTATTTTGTATGCATGTGCGGCCTACTGGCTTTCCGCCGTAAACATGGAATTAGACACCGATTACGGCATCAGCACCGCTACAACTGGGATATTGCCAGGAGCGAATCATCATCTGCCTCTGTCGATGTTGAACAAAGGTGGCTTAGAGACCAGGGTTAGGGTCCTGTCGTCTAAGGCTTTTAATTTCATGAGCCGTAAGGGTCTCACAAAGGTATTTCTCCCTACAAGTCGTGAGGGTCTTGTAGGTGTATTTTCTCCTTAGGGATCGTGAGGATTCCTAAGTGTTTTGTTCCTCTGTAAGTCGTAAGGATCCTACGAGAGGATTTTCTCCTCATAAATCGAGAGGATTTACAAGGGTTGTTCACCATGCGAACATATCCCCAGTCTCGGATGAGACTTAATTAGGGAAATGTTTATTCCCGCCCGTGGATCATATACAAGAGCCCGTGTTGGACCACTTGTAGGGCAATATCGGAAGTTGTGGGGGTAGCTTAAGCACAGGTTTAGGTCTCTGTAACTTAAGACTTTCAACTCTTACGAGCCGTAAGGGTCCCATAAGAGAGTTCTCCTTACGAGTCGTGAGGATCTCGCAAGTGTATTTTCTCCTTAGGAATCGTGGGGATCCCTAAGTGTGTTGCTCCCTTGTGAGTCGTAAGGATCTCACGCGGGTGGTTTCTCCCTACAAGGTCGAGAGGATCTTGTAAGTGTTCTTCAACGAGGTTGCGCCCTTTCAGGTTTTCACAAACACTCGCCGGTAGCCCTGCTGTTTTTACTCACGGAGCCCTTTCGGGTTTTCATCTGTGCCCATTTTGCTTATGGACATACCGTTTTTTTTTTCTTTTTATTTTCTTTTTCTCTCTTTTTTTTTTACGAGGTCGCGCCCCCTCGGGTTTTCACGAGCACTCGCCGGTAGCCATGCTGTTTTTACTCACGGAGCCCTTTCGGGTTTTCATCCGTGCCCTTTTTGCTTATGGACATACCGTTTTTTTTTATTTTATTTTATTTTTATATGTTTTTTTTATCTCGTCATCCTAAAGATGCTGCGGTAGTAGTTTAAAGACGTTTCGGTCTGCTATTAGTTTAAGGACATTTCGGTCCGCTATTAGTTTAAGGACGTTTCGGTCCGCTGGCCAGCTACTACTTATAGAGTTTTGGGCTTGGGAAGACAGAGAGCGGACATAGTCGTCGTCATCTATCATTGACCTAGGCTATGGCTCATTAAGCATAGTATCTCTTTAGGAAGCGGCCGTTTATTGGCCTGAAAGGCCTTTCACCGTGCATATCTATGAGTAGATAGGCCCCGCCTTGGTAGACCTTATCTATGACTTACGGACCTTCATAGTTTGGCTCGAATTTTCCCCGCTTGGCGCGATTGGGGATCATAGGCCTTTTGACCACTAGCACGAGTTCGCCTTGGCGAAATGTCCTCGGTCGGGTCAATCTTTCATATGAGCGCGTCATCTTTGCTTTATAGGCCTCCAGATTTTGTTGCGCTATGAGCCGTGTTTCTTCAAGGGCGTCAAGCTCCTCAAGCCGAAGGTGAGCATTTTCTTCATCCGTCAGCTCGTAATGGACTGCCACTCGTAGAGATGGTAACTCTATCTCGAAGGGGAGTACTGCTTCTGTCCCGAATACTAACGCATATGGTGTTGCGTTTGTGGCCGTTTTAAACGTAGTTCGATATGCCCAGCGAGCCTCTTGCAGTCTTTCGTGCCAGTCTTTCTTATTTCGTGATACTGTTTTCTTCATGATCTTCGTCAAGGTCTTGTTGAAGGCCTCAGCTAGACCGTTAGCTCGTGGATTATAAACCGAGGAATATCTCCAATCTATATTGTGCTGTTGTGCGAAGCGACTGATTTTGTGGCTTCTGTAAGCTGGCCCGTTATCGGAGATGATCCGTCGCGGAGTTCCAAACCGATATATGACGTGCGTTTTGAAGAAGTGGAGGATATTCTCCGTCTTAACTTCTCTCAGCGGTATTGCCTCTGCCCATTTAGAGAAGTAGTCAGTCGTCGCTAGGATGAAACGATGTCCTCTAGACGATGCTGGTTCGATGGGGCCGACTATATCAGTCCCCCACATTTCGAATGGCCAGCTAGCCACCGTTGGATGTAATGGATTTGGATGCTGATGGATGAAATCCCCATGGATTTGGCATGAGTGGCATTGCTTCGCATATTCGAGGCAGTCCTGAATCATCGTGGGCCAGTAGTAGCCCATGTGTTTGATCTTCAACTTCATCTTTGGGCCTGCTTGGTGAGAACCGCAGAGTCCGTCATGAACTTCCTGGACGACCCTTCTCGCTTCGTCAGGTCCTAGGCATCTCAGCCACAGAGAATCAAATGACCTCTTGTATAGAGTATCATTGACGAAGGCGAAAGACAGAGCTCGTTTCATGAGCTGATGTCTTGTGGACACTTCTTCAGGCATTCGGTGGGACTTAAAGTAGTCTATGAAGACTTCCCTCCAATCCTCGGCCTTTTCCCGGTCTTTTATTTGTAGAGCCATCTGCTCGCTCTCTCCTTTTCCTTCGGATGATTCCGGAGATATTTCTGCTGGGGCAAGCACCCGACGGCTTTGCACCACGATTCTAACGTCATCGAGGTTCTCGTCAACCAGTTCTTTAGCAAGTTTGGCCAATGCGTCTGCTTTGCTGTTTTCCGCACGCGGTATGTTTTCCAAAGTATAGGAGGGAATTTGAGTCAATAATTGTTGCACTTTTTCGCCGTACTTCACCAATTCTGGTTTGCATGTTTGGTAGTCGCCGTTTACTTGACTAACGACCAGTTGAGAATCCCCGTATATGAGGAGGTTTTCAATTCCCATGTCAATGGCGATCTCGAGGCCTGCTATCAGAGCTTCGTATTCGGCTTCATTGTTTGTCCTCGGCTCTGTTAGGGAGAAAGCAAAGCGCATTATCCCTCCTTGTGGAGTTACAAAGATGAGCCCTACGCCCGTTTTAATTATAGGGGTGCTTTGTTTGCGCTTCTTCATGGAAGATGCGCCATCGAAATAAAGCTCCCATCGAATACCATCACCGTTGACCGTATCAAACGCATGTTCGTCTGGAAGATCGCAGTTTAGAGGAGAATCGGCGGGTATGGGATGCTCAGCGAGGAAGTCGACAATGGCCTGGCCTTTCACTGCCTTGAGAGGTTGGTACGTGATCGAGAACTCCATTAAGAGTAGGGCCCATTTAGCGAGTCGTCCCGTCAATATGGCTTTTGACATCAAGTATTTAAGGGGATCCACCTTTGAAATGAGACGGGCCTCATGCGCCAACGCGTAGTGCCTGAGCTTTGTTATCGCGAAGATCAACGCCAGGCAGTGTTTTTCGATGGGGGAGTAGTTACTTTCTGCCCCCAGTAGAACTCGACTTAAGTAGTAGAGTGCTCTTTCTTTCCCTTGATCGTTCTCTTGTGCCCATAATGCGCCTAAAGAACCTTCGAGGGCTGCTGTATAAAGAATGAGAGGCTTTCCCTTAACCGGAGCAGCCAACACTGGAGGGTTTTGCAGGTACTGTTTGATCTCGTCTAGTGCGCTTTGGCACTTGTGATCCCAGACGAACGGGGTTCCCTTCTTCATTAGGTGGCTGTAAGGACGGCACTTGCCTGAAAAATTGGCTATAAATCGCCGTATGTATGCGAGTTTCCCTTGGAGAGACCGCAACTGTTTAAGAGTCCTCGGCGGAGGCATTTCCATGATCGCCTTGATCTTGGACGGATCTATTTCGATACCCCGGTGTCGGACAATGAATCCCAGGAATTTGCCTGAGGAAACTCCGAATGCACACTTAAAAGGGTTCATCTTCAAGTTGTATTGCCGAAGGCATTGAAATACGGTCTTCAAATGCTCGAGATGTTCATCGTATGATTTACTTTTAACTACAAGATCGTCGATATAGCATTCAACGATTTCGTGTATAAGGTCATCGAAGATCTTCGTCATGGCCCTCGATAGGTGGCACCGGCGTTCTTTAGACCGAAGGGCATCACTTTGTAGCAGAATATACCCAGAGGAGTCCTGAAGGCTGTGTGCTTTTGGTCTTCGGGATGCATCTTTATTTGATTATACTCTGATGAGCCATCCATGAAGGAGAAAACCTCGTGAGTAGACGTGTTGTCTATCATCAGTTCGGTGACTGGCACTGGGAAATCATCCTTCGGGCAAGCTTTATTGAGATCCCGAAAATCCATGCATATGCGCACAGTCCCATTTTTCTTCATCACCGGGACAATGTTGGCGATCCAATCCGGATATTGAACCTCCTGGATGAAGCCAGAGTCGATCAGCTTTTTGACTTCAGCATTGATACTCATTTCAAGCTCGAGACGCATTCTTCTTGGTGCCTGTTTGACTGGCTTGATGTCTGGGGATATCGCCAATCTATGTACAGCAATTTCTGGATCTAGTCCCGGCATTTCGGAATAGTTCCACGCGAAGCAATCTCTATGCTGCAGAAGCACATCCTTTAACGCAGTTACCCTTTCTTAAGATAGTAACTCGCTGATGAATGTCGGCCGTGGGTCGTTTGCCGTCCCCAACTCAATCTTCTTGAGGTTATCTGCAGTGGTATGGATTCCATCTTCCAGCTCTTTTGGCGCTGGTGGGAATTCTGAGATTATCTCGTCGCTGCTGTTTTCGAAGCACCAAGGGAGCTCATCTATGTCCTCGGGCTCTTCTTTTAATATTGTAATCATGTGACAGGTGCGAATTCGCTTCCAATCCCAATGTGGAACCGGTTCTCCTTTCGTGGCCTTGGGCTCGTGCTTCTGTGGCGGCGTTACCTTCCAGTTGTCAGACAGAGCGAACTTGCCGAGCTGGTACTGATCTTCGACCCAATTCTTAAAGGTGAAGCAGTCTTCTAGCGGGTGCCCTATTACTCGATGGTAAGAGCAATAGTTTGGGTCAGAGACTTCGCTTGCTTGTTCGGGATGCTTGGACTCCGGCAGTGTGAGCATCTGATGTTTTAGAGCAAGCTTAAGTATCCTCCTCGTCTTATCCCGAGGAAAAGAGTATGCTCGACTCATTTTCTTCATGAGGGATAGATCAATAACGCTCGCCTCCCGTTTGTGTGACTTCTTAGCCCTGCTTTGTTGCTGTTGAGCGCCTTTTTGGCCTTTCGATTTATTTCTGCTTTTGCGCCGAGCCTTCTTTATGACAGGTTGACAAGGAGCGGCATTTTCATCCTTTACGGCCTGTTGGAGAAGGCGTTGCGTCTTGGCTTTCTCGTGGATGGCCGTCTCATGGTTGTGATCATCTCGGACTTTTTGACCAGCTTTCTTTATAAGTTTGTCCATTTGTTCCTCGAACGACGGACTGGGCTCCTTTGCATCTGGAACTTTCACTGGCTTAGGATTAGCGTCCTCCCATTGAGCATCCGCTTCTTCATCAAGGTCATACACGACGTAGCAGCCGGGTAGTAACTCTCGTTTCTTTGACCGGATGTATCCAAGCCCTTTTGTTTCCATTCTCCCACTAGGCAGTTTGCGTTGAGTCCCGGGAACGTTCCAGACCCCGTCATAGAATTTGGCCTCTCTAACGGTCTGTTTGAAGGATATCCCCTGGCGTTTCAGCAGCTTTTTCAAACCCTCTGTATAATATCTGGGAAGACGGATAGGCTGAAGCCTGTTGAGCACAGGATCCGCGCCATGCCAGATTTCTTTTTTCACCTTGGTTTCTTCAGAGCGGTAAAATAGAATTGCTTTTTCGCTTTCTCGTTTGGGAGGGATATAGAATGTCCGCAGCTCTTCTATACTGTAGATATTAAGTGCATCCAGTTCTTTATGATGCTCAGGCGGCACCATGGCGACTTGCAGGCTTTGCTCTTCGTCAGCGGACATTTGTATTAAAGGTCGAGCAGAGAATACGGCATGGACTTCATCTTCCGAGTCGCTGCCAAAGATCAATGTAGGAGCCAATGGTCCCGGCTTGTTGTGTTGGGGCGGATCCGAATAAACCATCTCCTCTTCTTCCTCAGTATCACTGCCGAAGACAGGGATGGTAGCGTTAGTTTTATTCTCCGGCTTGTGACACTTCTCTGTGTCTTCAAAATTCGGCAAGAAGTATTTGGTATCTTCATATTTGCGAACTTCATTTACGGAAAACGGATTCAGTTCTCCCGTTACGGTATACTCGAGACCATCCCTAAAATATTTCATACACTGATGCTGTGTAGAAGGGATGATGTTGTACTCGTGTAACCATGGTCGGCCGAGCAGGGCGTTGTAGCATGTCTTGGCATCTATGACGTGGAATTTAATGTCTGTGACGAGCAGCCCAAAGCGTAGTGTCAGTATCACAGATCCAAGAGTTTTTGACGATTGGGAGTCGAACCCGGAGATGGTGATCTTGTCCCGAGCAAGGTGCTGGACGCTCATGCAGATTTCCTTCAACACCCGTACGTTGAGTAGGTTAACAGACGACCCGTTATCGATCAGGATTTTGCCTATCTTTATATCATGGCAGTATCCCGTGACATAGAGAGGGCGATTGTGTTCGCACGTCCCAAGTAGAAGGTCTTCATCGCCAAAAGTAACATCAGCCGTGTGCACTTCCTCCAATTCATCCTTCATCTTTTCCTCGGCCAAGCATGCTTGGAATTGTTCCGGATCTTGGAGCGCTTTAATCAACGAATCTCTCGCCTCTTTTGATAGCAAAAGAGCGTCAAGAATGCTGAGCTGTGAGGGCAGCTTCCTCAGATGTGCTAAGACGTTGTAATCCACATTATTCTTCTTTGGTGGGTCTTTGGCAGCTAGCTCTTCCACCACTTGGTCATCTAAGACGATACCTTCACAGGCCTTTTCTTTCCCTTTATCTTTCCTGTTCGAGGGTCCGAGGTTCTTTTCGGGTAGCATGCGATTACGTAGCCGGATATTTTCGCAAACCTTCGGTTCTTCTTCTTTTCTCGAATCGGACTCTTTAAAGAGGGGGGCAAGTTCTAGCTCTTCATCAGAATCACTCCCAAATGTAGGCACTTGTGGTTTACCGGTGTTAATCATGCAACAATCGCCAGCAGTTCTTTTAAGCCCTTCGGTCGTATTTCTTTGCTCCCGATGAATTTTGCGTTTCTCTTGCTTAAAGTGTTGTCGATGAGCAACATACCCTTGCCACCATCTATCGAAAACTTTGCACTCTTCAGTGGGGTGCGAAATCTTCCGATGATACAAGCAATAGGAGGGGTGCATTTCCATTTCACCAGTGATGTTTCCTTCAGAGGATGGTAGCTTCATACCCATTGATATGGCCTTAGCAAACTTTTTCCTCATCTTGAATTGGCTTTTGTCGGTAGCGGAGGTGTTTAGCTCCAACGGGATCGTCTCAGCTCCTTCATCAAGTCGTTGGCGCTTGGCCCTTTCAAATATAGCCGCATCGCGCTCCCGATCAGCTTTACTTTTCAACCGAGCTTCATTAAGGAATGCGTCAATTACTTCATCTGGTGGCCCCAGAACTTTTAGTTCAGGATCTGCCCCCAGCTTTTCAGTGCAAGGAGTCTCCTCATCGTTCGTGATCGAATGGGAAATCATATGACAGCTCGCCACATATTCCTCGGATTCATCCGATGAACTTTCTCCTTCATCTTCTTCTTGAAAGACATGATTGAGGAACCCTTGGAATGTAATGGGAGTCCGCGCCTTTTGGTTGTATTCTTCCAACGCGTCAATTTGCTTTTGTAAGTCCGTGCGTTTGCCGCCGGGCTTCACGGGCTTCTTAGATTTCTTCTTCTTCTTTTTCGAAGATTTTGATGGCTGGCTGCAAGTGCTTGAACCGCCACCATCGGTCTTTGGAGTTGGACGTGGCTTCAGCATCCCTTCAATGACCTGCGGTTCCAACGGATTCTTCCACTTGATCGCTGGACATGTCTGAAGATCGTTTAGCATCCTCTTTGTCTTGGCTGATAATACAACCTCCCAAGGAGCTTCTTCAATGACGGAGCATGTTGCCCCCAGCGTATTCGTCCACTTAGAGGTGTGGGGCTGCGGGGGATTCACCTTCCATTTGTCAGATAACGCGAACTTGCCCTGTCGGTACTGGTTTTCAAGCCAATTTTTGAAAACGTAGCAATCTTCGATCGGATGGCCTAGTACTCGATGATAAGGACAGTAGTTGGGCTCGTTGACGTCACTTGGTTGCAACGGACGTTTTGGATCCGGCAGATTTATGAGTTTGTTGCGCAACGCCAGCTCGAATAACCTCCTCGTTTTATCGCGGGAAAAGGAATAAGGACGTCCCATCCTATCCTCAAGGGGCACGTACGGTCGCATATTATTTTGTCGAGCAACTGGCTTCGAGTCGCTTGGTTGTTGTTGAGCATTAGCGACGACGATCGCTTTTCCCTTCCCTTTGTCATTTCGGGAATCTGGCCTTGGAAGAGGGGGTTTATGGCCCATTTGATCCATTTGCGCTAGTTTGTCAATCAAGGCCTGGAAGGTAGTCGGCTTGAAAAACATCATAAACTGCGAGATGGTTGCTTGTGGATCGAGGGTTCCCACAAACATACCCACCGCGGGAGCTTCTTCAATGCGCTGCTCACACTTCGACCATAAGTTCCGCCATCGTATAGCGTACTGAACCCACATCTCGCCGGGTTTTATCCTGGCGTTAATCAGTGCTGTCATCGGGGTACATTCACTGGCGCTTGCAAAACGCTGAGTAAACAACAGCTCCATCTCCGCGAAGGTTTTAATAGAGTCGTTCGGGAGTTCAGAGTACCATTCGAACGCCGTATCTGATAAGCTTCCAACAAACTGGCGAAGCAACAGCTTGTCGTCACCGCCGGTGTTGCCGCAGAGTGCCCTGAACTGGGCAACATGCTGGTGAGGATTGCCTGTCCCCTTGTAGACATGGAACTTAGGAATTGTGTAACCGGGTGGGTACTTGATTTGGTCGTACCAACTTGGATACGGCCGCCCCGTTTTTACAACCAGACCCGCTGCTTCCGTCGCTTAATGGACCCGGGTCTGCTGAGCTATGTATTCGTCCAGATCGGCTTTGGAGATTGTCTCTTCTTTAGCTGCTGACAAAGCTGGCAGAGGATTCGACGTCTCTCCCCTATCGTCTTCAAGGATGATCGGGGGATCTTCAGCAGGTGGATCTTGTTGAATCATCATACCCACCATATCCTGGAACAGGAGGGCCATTTTCTTTATGTTGGCCGCTTGTTCAGCAGCCTCTTTGTCTTTCTTCTCCAGTACGCGACGAAGGAACTCAGCGTCAGTTTCTTGTTCTTGACGCTCGTCCGAGGACGTTTCAGGGGTTTCTTTTGGCCCTGTAAGTGCGGCCATAGCGTTCATCATCTCTTGGAGCTTCTGCTGCTGCTCCTGAGCCTTGGTCACTGACCTCGTGTGCGGTCTATGACCTGTTGATATGCGGCTATCTTCTTTTCCCGATGCCATGTAAATCGTATGAACTGTTATGCCCCCTGACTTGGGACGTTTAGGTTCACCATTTTTATCTTTTGCCGCTGACACGGGAGTTTTCTCTGGCCTCCTTCTTTTGTGGGCCGTTGAGGTTGAAGGAACCGTTGAAGGGGGCAGCCTTGCAGCTGCTGTCCCCCGCTGTTCAATAGGATGGTCTTTTCTTTTTTGCACTTTCGCCCTTTTCTGGTGACGAGAGTGACCTGGGTCAATTACGGAGTCTTGAACCCTCCGCCAAACTTTATAAATTCTTGAGGATAGCCGTTGAGGGGGCTGTTCTTGCTTCGTTTCTGGAACTCTCTCCGCAGGTGGAGGAGATCTCTTCAGTGTAGCGGTTGGAGAGTTTTTCCGTACCCTCCTCAGCAGTTCAAAATTATTCCCAGTTGGAACAGCATCGTTGACTTCCACCACTGGAGCCGGTGGAGTTAGCCCTGAGGGGGAGTTGCCCCCTGCCTTCCTCACTCGTTGCCAATGGCGACGTCGAGCATGACGAGCCGTTGAGACCGGCTCGGAGATTGAAACATCTTCTTTTTGCCCCCTGTCTGAATGAGGCATCGCTGGTGTTAACCTCTTAAAGACTGAGGTTGTCTTTTGAGGGGTGATATTCAACCTGTCGAAGACGGATCCTCGAGCAGGGGCAGGAGCAGGAATCGTCGGTCTTGAAAAGACTGACTCTTTGACAGGGGAAGCCGCCTTGACGACTTCTGAAGCAGCAGCCGTTGCCCTCTTTTGGACAGCCATTTTAGAGTTCAGATTTAGCCTGGTGAAAACAGAGGCTGTCGGTTTGGTAGCGGGCGACCCGTTGACAGGGGCCGTCGTAGTAGTGAGCCGGTCGAAGGCCGACTTTTTGTTCACTTCCGGTGCAGGTATTGGCGTAGGGAAGCTTGTAGGTGGGATCATGGTCCCGAAGAACAGGCCAGTGGTGGCTTGGGTCACCTGGCCTACCGGCAGAGTGAGGAAGGAAGCCGCTTGGGGCCCATATGCTACACCTCCCAGTGAGGTGGAGCGTGCGTTGCAGTGGCACTTCGAGCAGTTGGTGCAATTAGAGGCCATTGAATCTTGAGTTCTCTGCCAGGTAAAAGACCAAATCTTAGTAACTTGAAATCCGAAGGTAACCATTAACAAACCGCGACTGGTTCGCGAAGACGACACACGAAGTGTGGAGTGGAAAGAGGAAAAGGTCCCACCGGGCGTGCCAGAATCTGTTCCCCTCCGAACGGCGGCCGGGACGTTAGGGCGTCTTTGCCTGAAATTCGGGGCAGATGCTATTTGGTTTTATCCGTCCACCTCTCCGAAGATGCCAAGTTGATTTATGGCACCGTGTATCGGAGGTTTAGACGGATGCGGCCGATGTAGCAGACTTCGTCAGATTCCCCCTTACTAGAGGGGTTTTTGATTGTGGGGACGCTCTTCCCTGCAGGCGCAAGCCCCTGCAGTTAATTATGCTACCGCATCGCGGTAGCCACTTTCTCCTTCTCCAGAATTTCACTTCGTGTCGTGTGTGTTTGTTTTGTTTGTGGTTGCCCGTGGATTGTATACGGAGACTGAGTAATGCCGTCGCCCGTAGGACGTGGATTAGTCCAAATCCGTATTTACTTAGATTTGGGTTTGATGTTTTAGTTTAAGGATACGTTAGCCTCGTTGAGGCTAAGATCAACTTAAACGTGATTTATTTAATATATGGCCACGGGACTCGTCACCTCTCTGACGTCGTTGATGGATTACAACGATAAGTGTCAGAGGAGTTCAGAGATGTACCCTCGAACCGAAGTTGATTTAGGGTTTTATAGTCCATTTAAATGTTTAAGGATACGTTAGCCGTGTTTTGGGGCTAAGATCAACTTAAACGGAACCGTTTAGATCCGGCAAAGAGCATTTGGAGGCTCTATTGTTCCAGTTTAGGGACGTAGTGGTCCATAGGTAGTTTAAGGACGTTGCGGTCCATGCTCCAGTTTAGGGACGTGGTGGTCCATATTCCAGTTTAGGGACATGGTGGTCCGACATTAGTTTAAGGACGTTTCGGTCCAATATTAGTTTAAGGACGTCTCGGTCCAATATTAGTTTAAGGACGTCTCGGTCCACGAGTTTAAGGACCCCATAGTCCGTATTGATGTGTGTTCGTTGGGACCCGTCACCTCTTTGACGTCGTTGAGGAATTACAACGATGGATGTCAAAAGAGTTCGGAGATGTACCCTCGAACCGGATATAAATTGATTTGAGAGAGCATTTGTGCTCAATTCAATTTAATTTAAGGACTTACGGCCAGAATTGGGCTAAGACCAGTTGAAAATGTTCAACATTTTATTTATTTTTAGTCCATTAGACCTGTGCTAGGGCTTTGCCCACACTTAAATAATGCATTGCATTACTTCTATTTTCTTGTTTGGGCTCTGCCCATAAAAGATGCAGAGCATCAATTTATTTTGGGCTCTGCAAGGCATCTGCATAACATTTTATTATTTTTGTTTGGGCTTTGCCCATTTATAAATGATGCAGAGCATCAATTTAATTAGGCATGTTTGGTCTTTTAATTAGGCTTGGCCCTGCATTGCATTTGTTAGGCGCTTTGCGCCACTCACTGAGCGCAAGAGCTTGTGGTGAAGACACGTGTCATGCTCTGGTGAGCGCAAGCGCAACAGTGCAGTGCGCTGCGCTGTTGCGCTGCTGACACGTGGCGCGCTCCCAAAAGCGCAACAGCGCAGTTTGCAAGTGCAAAGCACTAAGAATTTTTTAGATTCAAGAACAGAAGTGCAAAGCACCATTTGATTTCTTGATCTAATTTAGATCAAAGAAAAATAAGTTTTTTCTTGTTTTTCTTATCTCAGAGAACCAAAGGTTCATGAAAAGTGCAAAGCACTATTTTTATTTTATTAAAGATCATTGATCTTGTTTTTAGATCTATGATCTGTTCCTAAGAGAACTTTCTCTTTTTTTCTAAAGGTTTTTACCTTTTTTATTCTTGAGGAGTTCCTCAGAGTTCTTTTCTCTCTTTTTTTTAGAAAGATGTTGATGCCTTTTAATTGAGGCCTAGGGTCCTTTTTATAGTGCTCATAAATTAGTTAAATTTGTTAAAGAGATCTTTCTCTGAGTGATTTGGGGAATTTTCCCCACCGTTGGATCTTTGATCCAAGGGCTTCTGCTTTGCAGAAGAAAATCTTTTTGTTTTAACAAGAACAGAAAAGATTTCTTAAAATTTTAATTCTGTTTGGCGCAGATGCCCCAGCGCGTGACACGTGTCGCTCAGCGCACAGCGCAGCGTAACTGCGCTAGCGCATCTGTGCTGACACGTGTCGCGCAGTGCGAAGCGCAGCGCAACTGCGCTAGCGCATCTGCGCTGACACGTGTCGCGCAGCGCACAGCGCAGCGCAACTGCGCAAGCGCATCTGCGCTGACACGTGTCGCGCAGCGCAGTGCCTGCGCAACCGAAGCGTTGCTTCCTTTAATAGAGCTTTGCTCTGATTGGGTGCGCCTTCTTGGGCGCTGCGCTGACGTATCAGCGCCTGACATGTGGCGCGTTGCGCCCGAGACTTGAAGCGTTGCTTCAGAATTTTTGAATTTTGAATTTCAACAGAGTTTTGCTCTGATTGGGCGAAACAGTGACTATAAGGGCAGCATTTGCCGGAGAGGTTAGCTATGAACTGTAGGATATACGCGAGCTTTCCTTGGAAAGACCGTAGTTGTTTCAGAGTCTTTAGTGGAGGCATTTCCATAATCGCCTTGATCTTTGATGGGTCTATTTCGATACCCCGATATCGTACGATGAATCTTAGGAATTTGCCCAAGGAAACTCCGAACGAGCATTTCAGGGGGTTCATCTTCAGATTGTATTTCCGAAGACGTTGGAACACTATCTTTAGATGCTCCCAATATTCCTCGTACGATTTGCTTTTCACTACGAGGTCGTCGATATAGCATTCGACGATTTCCTATATGAAGTCATCGAAAATCTTCGTCATGGCCCTCTTATAGTTAGCACCAGCGTTCTTCAGACCGAAAGGCGTCACTTTGTAGCAGAATATGCCCAAAGGGGTCCGGAAAGCGGTATACTTCTGGTCTTTAGGGTGCATCTTTATTTGATTGTATCCTGATGAGCCGTCCATGAAGGAAAAGACTTCGTGAGTGGACGTGTTGTCTATCATCAGCTCGGTAACCGGTACGGGAAAATCATCCTTCGGGCAGGCTTTGTTGAGGTCCTGAAAGTCCACACATATGCGCACCGTCCTATTTTTCTTCATCACTAGGACGATGTTGGCAATCCAGTCAGGGTACTGAACCTCTTGGATGAAACCGGAGTCGATTAGCTTCTTGACCTCGGCGTTGATGCTCATTTCAAGTTCGATTCGCATTCTTCTCGGCACTTGTTTGATTGGCTTGACGTCAGGAGAAATCGCCAATTTATGGACGGCTATTTCTGGATCTAATCCTGGTATCTCAGAATAGTTACATGTGAAGCAGTCTTTATACTGCATAAGCACGTCTTTTAGCGTAGCCACTTGCTTCTCAGACAGCAACTCACTGACGAACGTTGGTCGTGGGTCGTTTGCTGTCCCAACGTCGATTTTCCTTAGGTTCTCCGCTGTAGTATGTATTCCATCTTCCAACTCTTTTGGCGCTGGTGGAAACTCTGAGATCACCTCGTCATCATCGTTTTAGAAGCAGCAAGGGAAGTCAGCCATATCTTCGCATACTTCTTCTCCTGACAACATTATCACGTGACATGTACGAGATCGTTTCCATGACCGGTGTTGATCCGGCTCTACACTCGCTGTATACGTGGCTTTCAGTACATGCTTCTGTAGTGGGGTTACCCTCCAACTGCTGGATAGAGCGAACTTGTCTTGCTGATACTATCCTTCTACCCAGTTTTTGAATGTGAAGCAATTTTCGAGAGAGTGTCCTATCGCTCGGTGATAGGAGCAATAATCCGGATGATGAACCTCGTTTGCTTGGTCGGGGTGTTTGGATTCCGGGAGCGTAATCATTTGATGTTTCATGACAAGATCAAATATCATCCTTGTCTTATCTTGGGGAAAAGAATATGCTCGACCCATCTTCTTTATAAGAGACGAATACCGGCTGTCCAATTCTCGATCTGTGGCTTCTTGGACCCGCTTTGCTGTTGTCGAACGTTTTTTCCGTTCTTCAGTTTGTTTTTGCCTCCGCGTCGATTCTTCCGTATAACGGGCTGGCGACAAAGGGCATCGTCATTCTCCGCAGCCTGCTGAAGGAAGCGCTGCGTCCTGGATTTCTCGTAAATGGCCATTTTGCGGTTGTGGTCATGCCGGACATTTTGACACGCTTCCCTTATTAGCTTGTCCATCTGTTCTTCGAACGACGGACTTGGCACTTTCATGGCGGGACCTCGTTTTGGTTCAGGGTTAGCGTCTTTTAACAGAGTATCTCCTTCTTTATCAAAGTCATGTATAACGTAGCAGCCATGGAATCGTTCCCGTTTCTTGGATTAAACATATCCAAGCCCGATCGTTTCCATTCTCCCGTTGGGCAATTTTCGCTGAGTCCCAGGGACGTTCCAGATCATGTTGTAGAACTGAGCTTGTCGAGCCGTCTGTTTGAAGGGTACGCCTTGGCGCCTCAACAACCTTTTCAATCCTTCCGTATAGTATCTGGGCAGACGGATGGGCTGGAGCCTGTCAAGCCCAGAATCGGCACCATGCAAGATTTCTCTCTCTACTTTGGTTTCCGTGGATCGATAAAATAGGATCGCCTTCTCATCACTTCGCCTGGGAGGGACGTAGAACGTCTGCAGTTCTTGCACATTATAGGTATCGAGTGTGTCGAGTTCTTTGTAATGCTTTCTCGGGACCACGATGATTTGCAAACTCTGATCATCTCCGGTAAAGGCCTGCATCGATGGGCGAACCGAGAACACTGCATTGACCTCGTCTTCAGAGTCACTGCCAAAGACCAGAATAGGGGTAGACGGTCCCGGCTTGTTGCATTGGGGTGGCCCCGAATGTACTATCTCTTCTTCCTCCTCGGTATCGCTCCCGAAGACCGGAATAGTGGTGATGGTTTTTTGCTTATTCTCCGGTTTATGGTATCTTTCCGTGTCTTCAAAGTTTGGTAGAAAAAACTTTGCATCCTCGTATTTGCGGACTTCATTCACGGAGAATGGGTTTAGCTCCCCCGTTATGGTGTACTCAAGACCATCCTTGAAATACTTCATACACTGATGTTGTGTAGAAGGGATGATATTGTATTTGTGTAACCAAGGCCTGCCGAGCAAAGCGTTGTAACAAGTCTTGGCGTCAATGACATGAAACTTGATGTCAGTGAAGAGCAGCCCAAAGCGTAACGTCAGTATCACAGACCCGAGCATTCGTGATGACTGAGAGTCGAACCCGGAGATAGTGATTTTATCCCGAGCGAGGTGTTGAACGCTCATGCAGATTTTTTTTAGCACTCTCACGTTGAGAAGGTTGACAGAGGACCCGTTATCAACTAAAGTCTTCCCTAACTTGATGTTATGGCAGTATCCAGTGACATACAAGGGACGATTGTGCCCGCACATCCCGAGGAGGAGGTCTTCATCGCCGAAAGTGATGTCAGCTGTGTGCAATTCTTCCAGCTCGTCCTTCATCTTTTCTTCGGCAAGGAAAGCTTGAAATTGGTCAGGCTCTTATAGTGCCTTGATCAGAGAATCTCTCGCCTCTTTGGATAGGAGAAGGGCGTCAAGAATGCTTAGCTGCGAGGGTATTTTCCTCAGGTATGCCAGAACGTTGTAATCCACCTTGTTTTCCTTTGGCGGGTCTTTGGCTGCCAGCTTTTCGAAGACTTGGTCATTGAGGGCGATATCTTCAGGGATTTTTTCTTTACCCTTATCTTTTTTGTTCGATCCCTTGTTTGCGGGTCCGAGATTCTTTTCGGGTAGCGTACGATTGCGCAGCTGAATGTTCTCGCAGGTCTTCGTCTCTTCTGCTTCAGAGATGAATTCCTTGAAGAGAAAGCCGAGGGCTATTTCTTCATCGGAATCGCTTCCGAAGGTGAGAACTTGCGATCCGTTGGTGTCAACCATGTGACAGTTGCCGGCAGTTCTTTTGCGTTCATATGTTATATTCCTCTGCCGTCGGCGAGCTTCACACTTCATCCTCTTGAAGTGTCGACATACCCTTGCCACCATTTTTAAAGGCCATGCATTCATCAGTAGGGTGTGCAATCCTTTGATGGTATAAACAGTAGCTTGGATGTGCATCCGCTTCGTCAGGGTGTATCCTGCCGGGAGTGTTCCCTTTGGAGGGTGGCGGCTTCATTCCCATTGACAGGGCTTTAGAGAATCGTTTCCTCGTCTTAAACTTACTTCTGTCTGCGGTGGATGTGCTTTGATCTGGTGGGAGTGTTTTAAACCTTTCGTCCAGTCGCCGGCGTTTGGCTTTTTCAAATATGGCCATTTCGCGCTCTCGATCAGCATTGCTCTTTTGAAAGGCCTCGTTTAGCAGCATGTCAATCATCTCGTCTGACGGTTCTAGAAGTTCCAGTTCGGGATCTGCCCCCAGTTTTTCTGCATCAGAAGCTTCTTTGCCATTTATCGAGTGAGAGATCATGTGGCAGCTCGCCACATAGTCTTCAGGCCCTTCTGAAGTATCGTCTCTTTCATCAGCGTCATCATCTTCATTCTCAAGAACATGCTTAAAGAATTCGTCCAATGTGATTGGGGTCCATGCCTTCTGGTTATATTCTTCCAGTGCATCGATGTATTTCTGTAGACCTGCAGGTTGGACGGGCTTCTTGTCCTTCTTCTTTTTCTTTAAAGACTTTGGTGTTTTGACTTGAATGTCCACCTTCACCAACTTTCAGCGTTGGGCGTGGCTTCAGCATCCCTTCAATAATCTCGGATTCCAGCGGGCTCTTCCACCTAATCGCCGGACATGCTTGGAGATCTTTCAGCATTCTTTTCGTTTTGGCTGAAATAGCGACCTCCCATAGAGCTTCTTCTATAAAAGAGCACGATGCCCCCGGTGTGTCCGCCTTTTTAAGAGCGTGCGGTTGGGGCGGGCTTACTTTCCAATTTTTGAATAGCACGAATTTGCCTTGCTGGTACTGGTCCTCAATCCAGCCTTTGAAGACAAAGCAATTTTCGATTGGATAGCCTACCACTTGGTGATAGGGGCAATAATTGGGATCGTTGGCATCACCGGGCTGTAATGGGCATTTTGGATCCGGCAAGATGATGAGCCTGTTGCGCACCGCCAGCTCGAGCAATCTCCTCGTTTTATCCTGGGGAAACGAATAAGGGCGGTTCAGTTTCTCATTAAAGAATCGTCGTCTATTGTCTTGGCAATCAGTTGGTTTTGGACCACTGGGCTGTTGCTGAGCATTGGCGACGAAGGTTGCTTTCCCTTTCCTCTTTTCACTCCGCAGTTCCGACTTCGAAGAGGAACGCCTGTGGCCCATTTGATCCATTTAGGCCAACTTGTCAATCAAGACCTGGAAAGTAGTTGGCTTGAAGAACATCATGAATTGAGATATGGTCGCATGCGGATCGAGAGTTCCCACAAACATGCCCACTGCAGGAGCTTCTTCTGTGTGTTGTTCACACTTTGACCACAGATTCCGCCACCGAATGGCGTATTGAACCCAGGTTTCTCCCTGTTGCACTCTAGCGTTAAATTAGTGCGGTGATCGGGGTGCGCTCGCTAGCGCTCGTGAATCTTTCTGTAAACAGTAATTCCATTTCTGCAAATATCTTAACGGAGTCATTCGGGAGCTCAGAGTACCATTCAAATGCTGTCTCCGACAAGCTGCCAACAAATTGGCGAAGAAGTAGCTTATCGTCACCTCCGGTGTTGCCACACAGAGCCCTGAATTGAGCCATGTGTTGGTGTGGATTTCTCGTTCCCTTAAATACGTGGAATTTAGGGATCGTATATCCTGGCAGGTACTTTATTTGATCATACCAACCTGGATAGGGTCGTCCAGTTTTAACGATTTGGTTAGCTGCTTCGCTCGCCTGATGAGCTCGTATCTGTTGAGCTATATAGTCATCCAGGGCGGCTTTGGAGATCGTTTCCTCTTTGGCCGTTGATAGAGCCGGAAGAGGGTTCGATGTCTCCACTCTGTCGTCTTCAAGGACAATCGGAGGGTCTTCAGCTGGAGGATCCGGCTGTATCATCATCCTGACGATATCTTGGAATAAAAGTGACATTCGATTTATTTTGGCTGCTTGTTCCGCGGCCTCTCTATCTTTCTTTTCGAGAATTCTGCGGAGGAACTCAGCATCGGTTTCTTGTTCATGACGCTGCTCTGACGATGTCTCCAGGCTTTCTTTTGGCCTAGTGAGTGCGACCATCTGTGTTAACATTTCCTGGAGCTTCTGTTGTTGCTCCTGGGCCTTTGTTACAGATCTGGTGAGTGGTCAATGACCCGTAGAGATACGGCTATCCTCTTTCCCGGATGCCATATAGACAGTGTGCACCACCAAGCCCCCGGATTTGGGGCGTTTAGATTCAGTGCCCTTGAGATTCGTCGCAGACACCTGAATTTTCTCCGGCCTTCCCCTTTTATGAGCGGTCGAAGTTGAGGGAGCCGTTGCAGCGGGCACCCAAGTAGACGACACCTTCTGTGGTACAACAGGGTGGTCCTTCTCTTTCCGAACTTTCATCATCTTCGGTTGGCGGGGGTAGTCTTGGTTGATCACCGAGTCTTGGACCCTTCGCCAGATCCTGTGAATTTTGGAGGACATCCGCTAAGGGGGCTGCTCTGGCTTCACCTTTGTAACGTTCTCAGTAGGTGAAGGAGATCTTTTTAGCACGGCCGTCGGAGAGTTCTTGCGCACCCTCCTGAGTGGTTCAAAGTTGTTTCCAGTTGGAACAGCAGCATCAACTTCCACCGTTGGACCCGGCGGGGTAAGTCCAGATGGGGAATTGCCCCAAGCTTTCCTCACTCGGCGCTAATGGTGACGTCGAGCGTGTCGAGTAGACAGTACTGGCTCAGCTATGGGGGTGGCTTCTTCATGCCCCCTGCTCTGATAAGGGGTTGTTGTCGTCGTTAGCCTGTCGAAAACCGACGTCCGCTGAAAGGGGATGGCTAACCTGTCGAAGGCAGACTTTTGGACAGGGGTAACAGCCTTAGTGACTTCGCCCGGAATGGGAGTTGGAGCAGCCAGTCTTGCAAAGACTGATCTTTTAGCAGGAGAAGCCGCTTTGACGACTTCTTTCACTGGAGCAGGGATGGCTATCCGTTTTGGGATAACCCCTTCAGGTATCGTGGGCTTCTTCACGTGCCCATTGGAGTTTTGGCTTAACCTATCAAAGACAGAGGTGCAGGACTTGGACGACCCGTTGAGAGGGGCCATGGTAATCGTAAGCCGATCAAAGACTGACTTCTTCAGATCTTCTTGCAATGGCATTGGGGCATTGAAGCTCATGGATGGGAGCATGGTCCCAAAGAACAGCCCAGTGGTGGCTTGCGTCATCTATTCCACTGGCATCTTGAAAACGGAGGCCGCCTGAGGCCCGTAAGTCACTCCTCCAGCGAGGACAGAGTGGGAGTTGTTGCAGTTTGTGCAGTTGGAAGCCATTTTCTCTGCACGGAGCAAGACACCCAATCTTAGTACCTCGAATCTAAGGGCAACCATAGCAAACCGTGATTCGTTCGTGAAACACGACACACGAAGTGTGGAGTGGAAAGAGGAAAAGATCCTACCGGGCGTGCCAGAATCTGTTTCCCGCCGAAAGACGCGACCGGGACGTTGGGACTTTAGGCCTGAATTTTGAGGCAGATGCTATTTGGTTTTATCCATCCACCTCTCCGAAGATGCCAAGTTGATTTATGGCACCGTGTATCGGAGGTTTAGATGGATGCGGCCGATGTAGCAAACTTCGTCAGATTCCCCCTCGTTTGAAGGGTTTTTGATTGTGGGGGCGCTCTTTCCTGCACGCGCAAGCCCCTGCAGTTAATTACGCTACCGCATCGCGGTAACCACTTTCTCCTTCTCCAGATAGTCACTTCGTGTCGTGTGTGTTTGTTTTATTTTTGGTTGCCCGTGGATTGTATACGGAGACTAATTTGTGTTGTCGCCCGTAGGGCGTGGATTAGTCCAAATCCGTATTTTCCTAGATTTAGGTTTGGGTTGGGTTTAAGGATCGTTAATCTCATTTGAGACTAAGATCAACTTAAACGTTTGTTAAGAATACGTTAGTCTAATTTTAGACTAAGATCAACTTAACCATTTGTTAAGGATACGTTAGTCTAATTTTAGACTAATATCTACTTAACAGGATCATTTAAATCCAACAAAAGAGCATTTGGACTCTATTGTTTTAGTTTAGGGACTTTGCGGCCCATTGTTTAAGGACATCATAGTCCATGGAGTTTAAAGACATCATAGTCTAGTTTAGAGACATCATAGTCTAGTTTAGAGACATCATAGTCTGTAGAGTTTAGTTTAGGGACATTGCGGTCCATAAGTTTAAGGGCATCATAGTCCATGGTATTTTGACTCCACAGTTTGGGGATGTGCTAAAAGTTATTGATTATTGGGACCCTCCATCTCTCTGAAGACGTTGAATGATTACAAAGACATGTATCAGAGTTATGAAGAGATGTACCCTTGAACCAATATCCCGATTTGGGGAATAGGATGAACATCAGTTTAGATATCATTTGTTAGGAGAACACTAGTCATCTTTGGGACTAGGATTAGTTTGGGGAGATTTGAACATGGAGGCTCAGTTGATTGGTGACAAAAGGGGTCTTGGCTTCGGAAGACTTAACTAATTTGAGCCAAGGTTGATTTCCCTTAATCATCCCATAGTGCTAAGCACCGAATCAGTGTTAAACACTAGACTTTGGAGGAGCTCACGTGTGAACACGTGAGGGCCCCGAAGTGGGCATTGTTCCTTGAGTTTATTCCCTCATATATATATAAATGTGCTGAGCACTTGGCTCACGTGTGAGCACGTGAGGCGCCCGAGGTGAGAGCTGTTCTCTGGATTTTATTTCTCTTTCATTTATAAGTACTAAGCACTTGGTTCATCAAACAGTCACGTGTAGACACATGAGGTGCCTTCAAAATGCGAGCGCTGTCTTTGGAATTTTCTCCCTCTTTTATACACAACTGTTTGGGGGTCACATGGAAACATGTGAGGTGCCCCCAAAATGGGAGCTATCTTGGGTTTATTCCCTTTTTTCCTTTTCTGAGTGCTAAGCACTATTGGGTCACGTGAGATCACGTGAGGCGCTCTGAAGAATGAAAATTGCCTTTGCTTTATTCTCCTTTTCTTTTTCTGAGTGCTAAGCACTATCAAGGGATCACGTGAGGTCACGTGAGGCGCCCCCAAATTGAGATGTATTTTAGATTTACTTCCTTTTTTGAAAAGCTTGTTCGGTGGTGCGCCAAGAGTTATTGGTTATTGGGACCCTCTACCTCTCTGAAGACGTTGAAGAATTATAATGACATGTATCGGAGGTGTGGAGAGATGTACCCTTGAACCAAATTCCAGATCGAAGGGAGAGATCATGGTGGGAGGAATATCATCTTAGATGCCAGGAGTTCATTAGCTATTTCTGAGACTCGGATCAATTTTGAGAAAACCTAAGTATAATGAGGGCTCGGCTGATTGATGACCAAAAAAGGGTTTTGGCTTCAGGAGACTTAGTTAATTTTGGCTAATGTTGGCCTCTCATAGTGTTAAACACTAGTGTATGATCAGCACTCACATGCACCCACGTGAGGCGCTCAAAATAGTGTTAAACACTAAGAATTTGATGCGCTCACGTGGGGTCACGTGAGGCGCTTGAAGTAGTGTTAAACACTAAGCATTTGATGTGCTCACGTGGGGTTACATGAGACGTTTGAAGTAGTGCTAAACACTAAGAATTTGATGCGCTAACGTAGGGTCACGTGAGACGCTTGAAGTTGGCGCTGCACTTTTGGGTTTATTCCCTTTCTGCTTTATAAAAGTTAAGTACTGCTTGGGGGTCACGTGAGGTCACGTAAGGCGCTCCAAAAATAGGGTTTATTCCCTTTCTCTCTTTTATAAGTGCTGAGCACTTCTCAGGGGTCACGTGGGGTCACGTGACCTGATATTGTCATGCCCCGCTTCCCAAAATACGGAATACGAGGGGTTAACAAGGCCAGCCATGCTCCTACGGTCGAAGTAATATCTCTCCGTAGTCACACTTCGAGTTCTAGGTTTACGTGGTAATCAGTAAACAACGCACAGGTAATGAGAAATACAGTAACTGAAACAAAACAGATACAAGGAACTAACCTGAAGGAGATTAAGAGGGTATAGCTCTGAGTAGCTGATCGAGATGTCCGCGATATCCTCGAGGTACGTCGGGACCTGGTCCAAGCTAAGTCCACTTCTCACTCTGAGCATGCATACTCAGGTCGTCAGAGCGACACGATAGCAATATATACATAGGTGCAAGTGGTGACTCGTACAGTAATGATGGATGCATAACAGTAAATCAAGATAGTAGAGATATGAACATGAAGTAGCCAATGCGGGTGTCTAAAAGAGCAGGTGAACAGTAAAGCAGTAAAATAGAATGTCAGGTGTGTCAATACTGTAAGTAATGCATGTCAATGTCACTATCCCTATCAGTCTCTAGGTATCACTGTACAGGTCACTAAGCCTATCTTCAGTCCAAGTGTGAGAGTCAACCACTCGTGAGTGTCCTCCACCCAAGGGCAAGGGACCACGGGCCCAAAATATAACTCACGGTAATAATCATGTAATATTCCTGTAAATCTCCATATATCTCCATATATATATGCCGGCATGGGACTCCCGAGATTCTGTTGAACTCACACTCGAACTACCCCACACCCCGTGGTCTACATCAAACGCCAACCATACCCTCAAATACCGGTCGGTCCGTGACAAGTCTACGCGAGAACTGGAGACAGGATCTCCATCAAGCACGTCCTGACTGATACCTGAGATAAATGGATAGTGTCTGGTGCCTTACCTGTGACACCCATACAAGTGCTTCCATAAGTGTCCCATACCACTTATAGTCACACTTATACACGTCCCACAGACGTCGACAATGCAATAGAACAATAGGGTCCACTGATTGTGTTCAAGTACGTGTCACTTTCACTTATCCATTCATGCACAAACACTAACGTACTTGCCACAATCACCACTAATACCTAACACTGGGTAATGCACATGATCACTAGGTTACCAATGCAATGACATATATATATGATGTGATGAGAAGACAGTATGTAAGGCGTGATTAAGATGTCACGTGTCGGTATCCTACCACTTGCATAATTTATCATAAAACATACATGCCAAATTTGGCGAAATAATGAACAGGGGATAAGTATTATATTTGATTATCTATCCAGCAAATTTGGTTTCACGTCAATCGGGTTTCAGGATCACTAGATATTTCACTTTAAGCGTGCACTGCTGGAAATCCGGTTTCAGAATCGGAAGTCCGTTTCGCAACGCATTTTAATCCTAGTTGGGATCAGAATTTAGTGATGCTACAGTTGAACGAAATTTAGGGTTTTCAATAGTATTTTCAACGCAATAGACGGATTCTCAATCACATCTATACGTCAGGAGTTATGCACTATTCAACACTAGGGTATCAGTTCTGGTTCTGTTTGGGACTGCTATACGTCCCGATTGTTTAAATTGCATTTTAAATAGTAAACAATGATGAAACGGGGTGAAATCACTTGTGTTATTTATTTAACAGATTCATCTTCAATAAGGTATAGGGTTCCACAACATACGGGTTCAGGAAACAAAGTAGTAAACATTACGGGACAGAAAACAATAACCAGAGTTGCTCTGGACTGCAGTCCAGAGCCGCTCTCCGAACCAAGTCTCGCCACAATTTCAGTACAGAAATAATTATGAACTTGTACAGGGTTACAGATCATTGATTCGTATTCGATTTGAGCCCTCGAACGCCTTATATCGATATGCACATAATTTATTGTGATTTTAACAATTTCCAGGTGCGGGAAATTCCCAGCTATTACGGGTGTAATTGGGGGTGTTCGTTTAAGTGGTTAACAGTCATATTTTTCAGTGAAATTTCTACACAAGGTTCATTGCCAGACGGGCCACAATATGCAAACAAGTTCCATCAAATTAAGGAAAGGTTTTCATTCAGATCTTGTGTCGAACACTTATGTTATATAAGATTTTCATGAATCGCACACAGGGAATTGATGTGGTTTGATTTATAACGGAAATAATATAGCATGTAGCAAGTAGGGTACTTGCCTGGAGATGCTCTGGCGATGCACGGCAGCGGCAACGACATACGTGCGGTACGACAACGATGATTCCGGCACGACACAACAGTGGAAAAAGTCCCGATCTTAGCTCGAGCGTGTCGGAGTTGTCCGGCGAACGACTCGTGGTCACTGGAAGCAGAGGTGGTGCTCTGTGGATCTCTATGGGTGCACTGGGGTCGCCGATGGTCGGCAGCGTCGCTCCGGCGACGGGCAGCAGTAGGGTTCGGAGTGTGTTAGAGTTGGTGGTTTTAGAGAAGGGGAGTAGTGGGGCTTGGGTTTGATGAAGGGGATGATGCTAAGGGTGTATAGGAGTCGATGAAGTGGTGGAGACTCGTTGGCGTCGGGGTGCAGGCGGTGGCCGGCGTCGGGTGCAGGCGAAGTTGGTGGCGGCTGAAGGAGGGTGGAGACAAGGAGCTCAGTGGGTGAAGGGAATGGGGTAGTGAAGGAGCTCTGTCGATGGAGGAGGAGGAAGGAAGGAAGGGGAGAGTCGAGGTCTTCCTCGTCGTCGGCGAGGGTTGAGCGAGGTGCAGTGGGTGTGGGAGTGGTGGTGTGCAGTGAGATTTGAGAGCGAGAATGATGAGGGAGGGAGTTGGAGAGAGGAGAAAAGGGGCGAGGGATCGAGAGGCTCACGGTCGTGGGGCTTGCATGAACGTGGTCATGGGCGACGTGGGTTGCGACGAGGGTGGCGTGCGGAGGAAGAAGATAAAAGGAGCGGGAAAGATGAAGTAGGGAAGAGAGAGGTTTGAAGCGGGTCAGGTCGGGGGCGGGTGAAGACGGGTTGGGTTAGAGATAGGGGTTAGGGGGTTTGGGCCGGGCCGAGTGAAAAAGGGAAATAAAGAAGATGGGTTGGGCCGAGTATTACAGTAAAAATGGGAAACAAAGAAGATGGGCTGGGGTATTGTTAAGATTAATTCATTTGGGAATAAAGGATGTTGGGCTGGGTTTGTATCAATATTTAGTTCCAACTTTCAGTTGGGCTTGGGGAATTAATTTGGGGAGAAATAGTTAATGAATTGTGTTTTCCTTATTCGGCTGGGCTGAGGAAATTGGGGCACGGGCTAAGGGAATAAAAGAGATAAGGTTTGGTTTGGGTTAGGAGCATGGGCTGGAGTTGGATTAAATGGGAAACGGGCTTGGAAAAATGGGAGGTAAAAATACGATGAAATAGAGTTTGGGTTTGGTGTTTAAAGGGGGTTTAACGGAAATAAAATAATTATAAATAAAATACATAAATTTTCTAAATAATTAATATGAAGAATATGGTTAGTAGTGTACACAAAGAACTGGGTATTATATCATACCACCCTTACAAAAATATCGTTCTCGAAATTTAAAAGAAACGATAAGCTATAAAATCATAAGAGAAAAGCTACTACATCGAACACTAGTGTATAGTGGTTTACAAAAAGGTCAGATAGAAGAATTTTGAAGGTCTGTATATGTATAAAACTAACGTAAGAAAGGGTAGATCTAAGTAAGTACAAGGCAGACTCAATCATAGGGGCAAACTACATGTATACGAGAATAACAATAATGAACAATAATATTCGAGGCGTGCTCGATAAAATTGAAACCCAAAATGTATGTATACATATATATATCGAACCAGCACAGCTAAGATAATAGCATCAGACATAACTATCTATAATAGCAACCTATAAGTATAATACCCGAGAAAACTAAAGTAACAATATTAAAATGGTGAAGGATTTGTCGATAGGTTAAAACACCCTAGTGTAATGTATCGATCAAAAAAAGGAAAAACAAATCTTAAAGTAACTTAGAAAATCCACATGGTGCAAATAAGAAACATAGCATAAAATAATATGTGTAATATATGGTTGTGCTGTCGAAAATAATGGGAGATTAGTAGTGTACTTAAAATGCATAAAACGGAAATAGTTAATAACATGCACTTTTCGATGGACATAAAATAATGAAAACTAAATTTTCGAATAACGATGTCCCTAAATATAATTAGGGTAATAGGAAAATAGCACAAAAATGTATAGGGCTAGCTAGGGTAGGGGTTATAATGGAGTATGGCTCACTCAAAAGGTCGGAGTGTGACGGCTTTAGACTGAAGGTCAAAGAGATTAGGGTCGGGTCAGCACGGAAAGTAAGGGTGAACAGTGATGAACCTCAGGAGGGGAAGGAAACAGTCGATACATCACGCGAATCAAACATCTGAAGGGTTAGCGACTCGGAAATTTCACTATCAATTTCCCTTCCAGAAGGATCTCAAACGAGGCACATACGAAGGACAAAGGATGGCCCACTCAAAAGATCGGGGTGCGGTACTGTTTAATCTAAGCGAGAGTCAACACAGCACAAGGAGTAGGGGTGGACAGTCAGGGATCTCAGGAGGAAAATAAATGTAGATGGGAAACAATCAAGCATCAAGTGAACCAAGAAGATCGAAAGATTAGCGAACTCAGCAATTTATCTCGTTTCATAAAAGTCCAAACAAGGCATCCATGACGAAAAGATAGCCCTAAACTATAACAGATTTTATTTGGCTAGAGGAGACGAAAGCTAAATCACGTCCGTCGCGGTTGCGGAGGTTCATCAGGTTACGGTAGGCTCGCGCGCTCAGATAGGGGCGTCCATTTCCATATCACCTCGCAGGGATCGCCATCGGAGGTTCTTCTGCCGCGGGGTCTTGTTCTTCTGGTCCTTCCATCTTGACTAGAGCTTCTTCATCGAGGTCTGTTTTACTGTGATTCTCTTCTTCCGGATTCCCTTCCATAGGGTTTCCTTCCACTGGATTTTCTTCTATCGGGTCATCCTCGGAATCTTCCTCTAATGGGTCTTCCCCGAGGTCCTCTTCTTCATCGTACGAGTCGCTGATGAAGTTAACTTCTGGGGCTGCGAATCCCTCACCCTCGGAATCGCTGTTTCCGAAAATATCCTGCGGGCCGTTAATCTTGTCATCTGATATTACCAGCATGTAGTCCGAGGAAACGCACGACCGTGTGTCCTCATCTAGATGTGGCGCTTCTCCAAAGTGGGCCATGACCTGAAAAGAGAGAGTCGTGATCAGACAGTGGGGCACGTTAAGAAGATATCCAAGGATACAGTGGCACAGAGAGGATTTGCTGGAGGCAAGGACGGAAAATTAAAATGTAAAGATGCTAATGCAATGAATAGTATAGAATAAAGTGAGAAGCAAGAGAACAGTACATACATCATAACTCAGAGTTTTATTGCATTCAGCTAAAAGTTCGACGGATACAAGATTTCAAACGAAAGGAATATTTACAAAGGAGTGACAACATTTTTATTGAAAGTACAAAACGTGATAATTCTTCTTTGATTTCTGGACTGCCACATTCCTGTCTCGCGAGTTGAATCCTGCGCGGGGTTCGCACTATCCTCGAAGGTCGAACTACTAAATAACCATCACTTAGCCGAAGTGGAGGGTGTGGACGAACAGCCTCCTTGTAGCTCCTTCCTTTCAGTGCAACTATTGATAAAGTGTTCGCTGGATCCGCAAATCAGGCATTTCCCTTTGGCGCGGCGACGCTCCCTCTGAAGGTGTCCTAGCTTCTTGCTGTACCCACAACGTTGGGTCTTCTGCTGCTTCTGTCGCGGGGAAATAAGTGGGCGCTTCATCTTCACCTCATTTCCTCGTCTAACGGGGATCCCTTTACGATTGGAGGCTTCTGCTGGTGCCTGAGTCATCTGCCTTCTTAGTCCTTCAGCTAACAGGTCGTTTGTTCGCTCCTGGGCTTCCTTCAGACTTTGCAGTGCATTCAGGATCTCTACGGTCTGATTCTGGGGAGTGGAGATAGAGGAAGGATCGTTGGAAAACATGGTCCTGAAACAACAATTTTGAGGACGATATACGACACAAGCTATAAGAATCAAAACATAATATGGATTAAGCAAGGAATCGAGAATATCGGATGTGATGAAATTTATTACAAGTGGAAATCAACTGTAGAACTCCAAGTCACTCAAACCCTAGCGGATAGATCAAAATGCATAGCCGAATACACTATGCGAATCAAGATTAAGCATAACAACTTTACAATCCAGACCGAAGGATGTCTTAGAATGTCAAACACTACACAGAACTGCAATCCCAATCGAAGCAAAACCTGGCTTTGACACCAACAAAACTATGTCACGCCCCGCTTCCCAAAATACGGAATACGAGGGGTTGACAAGGCCAGCCATGCTCCTACGGTCGAGGTAATATCTCTCCGTAGTCACACTTCGGCTTCTAGGTTTACGTGGTAATCAGTCAACAACGCACAGGTAATGAGAAATACAGTGACTGAAACAAAACAGATACAAGGAACTAACCTGAAGGAGATTAAGAGGGTATAGCTCTGAGTAGCTGATCGAGATGTCCACGATATCCTCGAGGTACGTCGGGACCTGGTCCAAGCTAAGTTCACTTCTCACTCTGAGCATGCATACTCAGGTCGTCAGAGCGACACGATAGCAATATATACATAGGTGCAAGTGGTGACTCGTACAGTAATAATGGATACATAACAGCAAATCAAGATAGTAGAGATATGAACATGAAGTAGCCAATGCGGGTGTCTAAAAGAGCAGGTGAACAGTAAAGCAGTAAAATAGTATGTCAGGTGTGTCAATACAGTAAGTAATGCATGTCAATGTCACTATCCTTATCAGTCTTTAGGTCTCACTGTACAGGTCACTAAGCCTATCGTCAGTCCAAGTGTGAGAGTCAACCACTCGTGAGTGTCCTCCACCTAAGGGTAGGACCCAAGGGCAAGGGACCACGGGCCCAAAATATAACTCACGGTAATAATCATGTAATATCCCTGTAAATCTCCATATATCTCCATATATATGCCGGCATGGGACTCCCGAGATTCTGTTGAACTCACACTCGAACTACCCCACACCCCGTGGTCTACATCAAATGCCAACCATAATCTCAAATACCGGTCGATCCGTGACAAGTCTGCGCGAGAACTGGAGACAGGATCTCCATCAAGCACGTCCCGACTGATACCCGAGATAAATGGACAGTGTCTGGTGCCTTACCTGTGACACCCATAAAAGTGCTTCCATAAGTGTCCCATACCACTTATAGTCACACTTATACACGTCCCACAGACGTCGACAATGCAATAGAACAATAGGGTCCACTGATTGTGTACAAGTACGTGTCACTTTCACGTATCCATTCATGCACAAACACTAACGTACTTGCCACAATCACCACTAATACCTAACACTGGGTAATGCACATGATCACTAGGTTACCAATGCAATGACATATATATATGATGTGATGATAAGACAGTACGTAAGGCATGATTAAGATGTCACGTGTCGGTATCCTACCACTTGCATAATTTATCATAAAACATACATGCCAAATTTAGCGAAATAATGAACAGGGGATAAGTAGTATATTTGATTATCTATCTAGCAAATTTAGTTTCATGTCAATAGGGTTTCAGGATCACTAGATATGGCTATTTCACTTTAAGCGTGCACTGCTGGAAATCCGGTTTTAGAATCGGAAGTCCGTTTCGCAACGCATTTTAATCCCAGTTGGGATCAGAATTTAGTGACACTACAGTTGAAAAAAATTTAGGGTTTTCAATAAGGTTTTCAACGCAATAGACAGATTTTCAATCGCGTCTGTACGTCAGGAGTTATGCACTATTCAACACTAGGGTATCAGTTCTGGTTCTGTTTGGGACTGCTATACGTCCCGATCTTTTAAATTGCATTTTAAACAGTAAACGACGATGAAATGGGGTGAAATCACTTGTGTTATTTATTTAATAGATTCATCTTCAATAAGGTGTAGGGTTCCTCAACATACGGGTTCAGGAAATAAAGTAGTAAACATTACGGGACAGAAAACAATAACCAGAGTTGCTCTGGACTGCAGTCCAGAGCCGCTCTCCGAACCAAGTCTCTCCACAATTTCAGTACAGAAATAATTAAGAACTTGTACAGGGTTACAGGTCGTCGAGTCAGCTTCGATTTGAGCCCTCGAACGCCTCATATCGATATGCACATATTGATTGTGATTTTAACAATTTCCAGGTGCGGGAAATTCCCAGCTATTACGGGTGTAATTGGGGGTGTTCGTTTAAGTGGTTAACAGTCATATTTTTCAGTGAAATTTCTACAAAAGGTTCATTGCTAGACAGGCCACAATATACAAACAAGTTCCATCAAATTAAGGAAAGGTTTTCATTCAGATCTTGTGTCGAACACTTATGTTATATAAGGTTTTCATGAATCGCACACATGGAATTGATGCGGTTTGATTTATAACGGAAATAATATAGCATGTAGCAAGTAGGGTACTTGCCTGGAGACGCTCTGGTGATGCACGGTAGCGGCAATGACACACGCGTGGCACGGCAACAATGATTCCGGCACGGCACAACAGTGGAAAAAGTCCCGATCTTGGCTTGAGCGTGTCGGAGTTGTCCGGGGAACAACTCGTGGTCACTGGAAGCAGATGTGGTGCTCTGTTGATCTCTATGAGTGCGCTAGGGTCGCCGATGGTCGGCAGCGTCGCTCCGGCGACGGGAAGCAGTGGGGTTCGGAGTGCGTTGGAGTTGGTGGTTTTAGAGAAGGGGAGCAGTGGGGCTTGGGTTTGATGAAGGGGATGATGCTGAGGGTGTATAGGAGTCGACGAAGTGGTGGGGACTCGTTGGCGTCGGGGTGCAGGCGGTGGCCGTGGTCGGGTGCATGTGAGGTTGGTGGCGGCTGAAGGAGGGTGGAGACAAGGAGCTCGGTGGGTGAAGGGAATGGGGTAGTGAAGGAGCTCTGTCGATGGAGGAGGAGGAAGGAAGGAAGGGGAGAGTCGAGGTCTTCCTCGTCGTCGGCGAGGGTTGAGCGAGGTGCAGTGGGTGTGGGAGTGGTGGTGTGCAGTGAGATTTGAGAGCAAGAATGATGAGGGAGGGAGTTGGAGAGAGGAGAAAGGGGGCGAGGGATCGAGTGGCTCGCGGTCGTGGGGCTTGCATGAACGTGGTCGTGGGCGACGTGGGTTGCGACGAGGGAGGCGCGCAGAGGAAGAAGATAAAAGGAGCGGGAAAGATGAAGTGGGGAAGAGAGGTTTGAAGCGGGTCGGGTCGGGGGCGGGTGAAGACGGGTTGGGTTAAAGATAGGGGTTTGGGGGTTTGGGCCGGGCCGAGTGAAAAAGGGAAATAAAGAAGATGGGTTGGGCCGAGTATTACAATAAAAATGGGAAACAAAGAGGATGAGCTGGGGTATTGTTAAGATTAATTCATTTGGGAATAAAGGATGTTGGGCTGGGTTTGTATCAATATTTAGTTCCAACTTTCAGTTGGGCTTAGGGAATTAATTTGGGGAGAAATGGTTAATGAATTGTGTTTTCCTTATTCTGCTGGGCTGAGGAAATTGGGGCATGGGCTAAGAGAATAAAAGAGATAAGGTTTGGGTTTGGGTTAGGAGCAGGGGCTGGAGTTGGATTAAAAGGGAAACGGGCTTGGAAAAATGGGAGGTAAAAATACGATGAAATAGAGTTTGGGTTTGGTGTTTAAAGGGGGTTTAACGGAAATAAAATAATTATTAATAAAATACATAGATTTTCTAAATAATTAATATGAAGAATATGGTTAGTGGTGTACACAAAGAACTGGGTATTACGGATATCAATTGTTCTCTTTTGGTCATTGAGGGGAGGCTCACGTGGGCGCACGTGATATGTTAGGTGTTGATCTCTTTGACATACATAGAGAGTTAAATCCCTTGTTTAAGAATTAAATTCTTTTATAGGGTTAAACCCTAATTCTATTTAGAGGAATTAAATTCCTATATGTTACTTCGAAATTAAATTCTTTAAACTCAATTCTCTCCCTAAGTTTTGAATCTGCGTGACAGATCTCCCCGATGAGAATTAAATTCTCAACTTGTGGGAAGATCTGCTTCTGCAGATTTTCAACCAGAGGAAGAACTAATTTCCTTTTAGAAGAGTTAAACCCTTGATTTGAGAATTAAATTCTCTTTTGTTTTGTGGAAACTTATGGAGTAATCTCCTTTCTTCTCTTACCTAGAGTTTCTTTCTTCTTTGAAGAGACCTTCTTCCCTCTGGAGAATTAAATTCTCTTTTTCTCATTTTTTTGTTTTCAAGGGGCTTCTTCTCTCTCCTTCCTTCTGTGTTTTCTGTATATCTCTCTCCGTTCTTCTTTTTTTCCCTTTCTTAGCTCCTATTTATAGGAGAAAGAAAAGAATCGGTTTGTTCAACCAAACTCTAATTGAGAGATTTTGATTGATTTTATATCTAACATGATCTTTTAGATCACTCGGAAAATTTTATTCACCGTTAGATTTTTTTAATCCAAAGTCTATTTGATATTTCATTTGTTGTTCCTGGCAATCCTTGTAAAAAATCTTTCTATAAATTGGTGATTTTTTAATCGCCATTGGATTTTTAATCCAACGACGCTCTATTTTACAGAGCGTAATCTTTCTTGTTTAGAAAGATCCAAGGAAATATTTTCCAAAGTAGTGCTTTTGATTTCTTTTAACTAGAATTTAATTCTATTAATTCAAGGTTTAGGAGTTCATCACGTGTTGGCACGTGACCTTACCAATTAAGCGTCTAATTAGAATTCAATTCTATTAGTTCAGAGGGCTCAGGAACCCATCACGTGTGGTCACGTGACCTTACCAATTAGGCATTCAGGCACAGATAGATTTGGCCCATAAAAGGTCACGTGTCTGCACGTGAGGCCCGGTCACGTGTGGTCACGTGATGTTCCATTTGGGGGTTTTGCTTACTGCTATATTTATTTGTTTAATTCGGTTACCGTGAGGGAACATAACCATTTTGAATGTGTCAAGGGTATTATGCGGGTGGGTTTAATGCAATTAAGAAAATGACGGGTTGAACTTGACTTGGACCCTTTGATATGTTGACTGTGTCAAGGTCGCTTGGGTCGTAGGGGTAAAAATCACATCGGGAGTTTCAAACATACAGGAAACTTGTCAGGCATATGCATATCTTCTGGAGTGTGGTGACTTGAGTGGCTTCCATTAAGTTATCATGCGATGATAGTTGGATCCCGATTCCACTGATGAGTAGGATTACTCCTCGGGTGATTTAATATGATCTCGACTAATTCTCCTTTTAGGGTTTGAAGGAGAATTCGAGGAAATAGTGGGGGCCATCCTGATTAGATAAAGTGATTAAACATTTTGATCTAGGTTAGAGTGCACGCTGAGTGTTTCTTTTCTCTCTCTCTTTGGCAGCGACTATGACCCGACCCTAAACTAAAACTCATGAACCAAGTTAACTGAACCTTCTTAAAACACTTTGGCTTTTGGATTGTTACGGAGTCGCATATATTATTGCCAATCCTACATCCCCTTTGCATTTCTCCAGAATACTTCGTATCACTACGAAAATCCATATTGCTTAGATATTCCATCGTATAGTTACATACGAACTCGAAGGAACTTGTTCCTGTTCGAGGATGGATTATGCTTCTGAAGAAATTGAATAGGATTATTTGGTTGTCTTTTTCCATTACCTTCTCTCAGATTGCGAGAGCTCTTAGTATTAGGAGAGCACACCTATTGCGCTTATTGGAAAGTCTTCTTCCAAACCATAGGCAGATGCCGAAAGGTGGGGAAGGAAGAAAACCAATTAGTCTAAGTGTGGCGTACAGAAGGTAATAAGTAAAGACATATAAAGGGATTAGAGTAAGGGCAAAGGAAATTGCGATTATTATTATTCACGACAAAACCGCGTATATCCCTGCCACTCCTACATCCACATTGGATTTCTCCAGAACACTTCGTATCGCTATGAAAATCCATAATGCTTGGATATGCCATCGTATAGTTACATACGAACTCGAAGGAACTTGTTCCAGTTCGAGAATGGATTCTTGTTCTGGAGAAATAGAATAGGATTATTTAGTTTTCTTTTCTCTTTACCTTCTCTCAGGTTGTGAGCGCTCCTGGTATTAGGAGGGTACACCTATTGTGCTTATTGAATAGTCTTCTTCCAAACTTTAGGCTAGTGCCGATGGCTAGGGAAGGAATAACATCAATTAGTCTAAGTGTGGTGTACAGAAGGTGATAAGTAAAGATATATAAAGGGATTGGAGTGAGGGCAAGCGAGTATACGGTTACTGTCATGAATCTGGATGGTGGAAGAGGCATTACTAGGAATACCCGGTTACCCCTTCGAAACATTTTCATATTTCAGATTTATTGTGCGATGTTAAGTGAAAACTGTTTTCCAAATTAGATTCTAACTCCAAGATATGTATTTACCAGATTTGATTCTCATATCTGTATGGTATTACAAATGTTGAGTAGGAGTAAGATATTGGGAATTAGGTGATTAGATCCTCAATACATATTAAAATTCTTTGCAATTGGTGATATTTGATGAAATCGCCTGGGTTTTGCCTGACGACAAATATTTTGTTTCGAATATCCGTTATTATGCACCAATTTCAAACTGATATATCTGTACGTTTATTTTATAAAGTGGGATATAACCTTTTGAAATTATGTCTATGATATTTACCTATATCAGTTGGTGATTAGGTAAGGTGTATTCAACAACGGTGTAATTCTTCTTAACCATAGTACAGTTTTCAACCTACAACACACAGGGTTTGAGTTATTGAACTCAGTGGAGTTATACAAAGTATTGTATGTTGTCCGATATCCGTTAGGATAAAGGGGTTGGTACTCGTACTATATTCTGTTTACTCATGACTTCTCCAGTTCTAGACAAGTATTTCGTTGAAATACAAGGTCCGGATTTTGAGAAGTTATAGGTATAAGAATGAAGTAGAGAACCATATGTTGCAAGACAAAGTGTCACACCCCGCTTCCCAAAATACGGAATACGAGAGGTTGACAAGGCCAACCATGCTCCTACGGTCAAGGAAAAGTCCTGTCGTAGTCACACTTCGGCTTCTAGCTTTACGTGGTAATCAGTAAACAATGCGCAGGTAATGAGAAATGCAGTAACTGAAACAAATCAAATACAAAGAACTGACCTGATGGAGGTAAAAAGAGTATAACTCTGGATAGCTGATCAAGATGTCCGCGATGTACGTCTAGTCCTGGTCCAGGCTAGATCCACTTCTCACTCTGAGCATGCATACTCAGGTCGTCAGAGCGACACAATAGCAATATAAACATATAGATACAAGTAGCAAATCAGACAGTGATAATAGATATATATATATATATAACAGTAATCAAGACGGTAACGATATGAACATGCAGTAATCAATGAAGTGTCCAATAGATCAGGTGAACGGTAAAGCAGTAATATAGTATGCCAGGTATGTCAACACAGTAAGTAATGCATATCAATGTCATTATCCCTATCAGTCTCTAAGTCTCACTGTACAGGTCACTAAGCCTATCGTCAGTCCAAGTGTGAGTGTCAACCACTCGCGAGTGTCCTCCACCCAAGGGTAGAATCCAAGGGCAAGGGACCACGGGCCCAAAATGTAACTCACGGTAATAATCATGTACCCTGTAAATCTCCATATATCTCCATATATATAAGCCGGCATGGGACTCCCGAGATTCTGTTGAACTCACACTCAAACTACCCCACATCCCGTGGTCTACATCAAACGCCAACCATAACCTCAAATACCAGTCGGTCTGTGACAAGTCTGCACGAGAACTGGAGACAGGATCTCCATCAAGCACGTCCCAACTAATACCCAAGATAAATGGCAGTGTCCGGTGCCTTATCTGTGACATCCATGCAAGAGCTTCCATAAGTGTCCCATACCACTTATAGTCACACTTACACGCGTCCCACATACGTCGACAATGCAATAGAATAATAGGGTTCACTGATTGTGTACAAGTACGTGTCACTTTCACTTATTCACTCATGCACGAACACTAACGTACTTGCCACAATCACCACTAATACCTAACACTGGGTAATGCACATGATCACTAGGTTATCAATGCAGTGACATATGTATGATATGATGAGAAAACAGTATCTAAAGCAATGATTAAGATGTCATAAATCAGTATTCTACCACTTGCATAATTTATCATAAATCATACGTGTACATTTTAGCAAAATGATAAACAGGGAATAAATAGTATGTTTGGTTATCTATCCAGCGAATTTGGTTTCACATCAATCGGGTTTCAGGATCACTAGATGTGGCCATTTCATTTTAAGCGTTCACGGCTGGAAATCCGGTTTCAGAATCGGAAGTCCGTTTCGCAATGCATTTTAATCCCAGTTGGGATCAGAATTTAGCGATGCTACAGTTGAATGAAACCTAGGGTTTTAAATAATATTTTCAACGCAATAGACGGATCGTCAATCACGTCTGTACGTTAGGAGTTATACACTGTTCAATACTAATATGTCAATTCTGATTCTGTTGGGACTGTTATACGTCCCCATCTTTTAAATTACAGATTAAATAGCAAACGACGATGAAACAGAATGAAACTACTTGTGTTATCTAGATAACAGTTTCACCATTACTAAACTGTGGAGTTCCGCAACATACGAGTTCAGGAAACAAGGTGGCACGCATTATGGGAAAGTAAACAGTAACTAGAGTCGCTTTGGACTGCAGTCCAGAGTCGCACTCCGATCCAAATATTGTCACAATTTAAGTACAGAAACCATTAGAAACTTCCATAAGGTTATAGTTAGTCGAGTCAGATTCGATTTAAGTCCTCGAACGCATTATTCCAGTATGTACATAATTTATGGTGATTTTAACGGTTTTCAGATACGGGGAAAGTTCCAGTTTTACAGATATATTTGGGGTAATCGTTTTAGTCACTAACAGTCGTATTTTCCAGTGAAATTTGTACAAGGCATTCAATATCACATGGGCCAGCAAATTCCCTCATGTTCCGTCAATTTAAATGAGGATTTTCATTGGAATTTTACATCGAACAGGTATGTTATATAATCTATCGGGTATTGTGAATATGGGATTTATATGATTTTAGTTTGTAACACGAATAACTTAGCATGTAGCAAGTGGGTACTTGCCTGGAAATGTGTCGACAATAATACTGCAGTGGTATCAGCGCGATCGCGCCACGAACGCAGGACCGGCTCGGACCATTGGAATCCGACAATTTCACTCGATCTAGGTGCTCTTCATGCCTTTCTTTTCTTCACTGCTTCACGTTGTTCCTTGATTTGATGTGAGGGAGGGTGAGACGCTGATAAAGAGAGAGAAATTTAGAGAGAGAGGAAGAGGGAATTAAAGAGAGAGAGAGAGAGGGAATTAGAGAGAGAGAGAGAATTAGAGAAGTTGAGAGAGAGGGAATAGAATGAATGAGAATTAAGTGGTGATTAATAGGATTTTAAAAGGGATTAATGGGGGAAATTAATTGGGATTAAAGAGACATTAACTTGGTGGTTTAATAGGAATTTATAGAGGAGATTTGGGTTTGGATTTGAAGGGATTTAAAAGAAATGAGGTGGGATAATTGCTATTTTAATGGGCTGGGGAGGGAAAATAGGCTCGGACCAAGGGATAAGATAGTAGGGAAAAGAAAGGGGCCGGGCTTGGGATTTTGAGTGAATGAGAAAAGGATTAGAGGAGTGGGCCGGTTCTGGGCTTGGGGAAAGTAACGGCTGGGCTAAAAATGAAAAAGAAAGGGGATAATAAAAGAGGAAGGGAATGAGGGTTTGGGTTAGGGAAAATTAAAAGATATGAGATTAGATTAGGATTTGGGTTTTTAGAATAATACAAATAATAATTATAAAATAAATAAATTTTGAGACTGACAAAAATGCGGATATTGGTATTCAAAAGGACTGGGTATTATATCATACCACCCTTACAAAAATTTCGTCCTCGAAATTTAAAAGAAACGACAAGCTATAAAATAGTAAGCGAAAAGTTACCACATCGAACACTAATACATAGTGATTTACTTAAAACGGATGGATTTAATTTTGAAGGTATATATATGTAAGAACAACATACAAAAAGATAGGTCTAAACAGGTATAAGGCAGGAACAACTATAAGGGCAACTACATGTATACAAGAATATAGATAACAATAACGAACAATAATAATCAAGGCGTGTTCGATAAAATCGAAACCCAAATATGTGCACATATAAGTATATCAAAAGTAGCACAGCAAAAATAATAAGTATAAGGCATAATTATAATGAAGCAGTGAAGGACTTGTCGGTGGTTTAAAACATTTTTAGAATAACGTATCAATCAAACCATTGTAACATAACTTAGAAAACTGCATGGTGAAATAAGAAGTATAGCACCAAAATAATATATGTAATACATATGGTCGCGCTACCGAAAATGAGAAGAAAGTAGTGTACTTAAAATACATAAAACGGAGTAGTCAATAACATGCACTTTTCAATAAATACAAAATAATGGAAACTAAATTTGAATAATGATGTCCCTGAATATAGTTAGGGTAATAGGAAAAAGCACAAAAATGTATAGGGCTAGCTAGGGTAGGGATTACAATGGAATGTGGCTCATCAAAAGGTTGGAGTGTGACGGCTTTAGACTGTAGGTCAAAGAGGTTAGGGTCGGTTCAACCCAGTGTGTAAGGGTGAACAGTAATGAACCTCAGGAGGGGAGGGAATGTATGGGAAGGAAACGGTCGACACATCAAGCAAAAAAATCCGAAGGGTCAGCTAACTCGGAAATTTTACTATTAATTTCCCTTCCCAGAAGGATTTCAAATGAGGCATATACGAAGAATGAAAGGTGGCCCATTCAAAAGATCAGGGTGCGGTACTTTTTAATTTAAGTGAGGGTCGAAACAGCACAAGGTACAGGGGTGGATAGTCACGAGTCTCAGGAGGAAATAACGGTATAGGGGAAAAGTCAAAGCATCAAGTGAACCGGTAATCAAAAGATTTGTTAACTCAGAAAGTTTATTTCATTCCAGAAAATTCGAAACAAAGCACTCTCGAAAAGTAACAGATGGCTCTAAACTATTTATAGGTTTATTTGGCCAGAGAAGACAACAGCTAAAATCCCGTCAGTCGCGGTTGTGGAGGTTCAGCAGGTTACGGTAGGCTCGTGCGTTCAGGTAGGGGCGTCCATTCCCATAGCGCCTCGCAGGGATCGCCATTGGGAGTTCTTCCACCGCAGGGTCTTGTTCTCCTGGTCCTTCTTCCTCGGCTGGAGCTTCTTCATCGAGGTCTGCTTCCATGTGATTCTCTTCTTCTGGATCCTCCTCCATGGGATCTTCCTCCACTGGATTTTCTTCTATCGGGCCTTCCTCGGGATCTTCCTCTATCGGGTTCTCTTCAGGGTCTCCTTCCTCCTCGTCGGAATCGCCGATCATGTCAACCTCTGGAGCGGCGGCTCCTTCGTCCTCGGAATCGCTGTTTCCGAAAATGACCTGGGGACCGTTGATCTCATCGTCAGAATTCGCCAGCATGCGGTCTAAGGAAACGCATGACTGTACATCCTCATCTAAATGCGGCGCTGCTCCATGGTGGGCCATGGCCTGAAAGAAAGAGTCATGATTAGATAGTGGGACACACTGAGTAAATAACCCTGTATACAGAGTACAAGAAAATGTGCGGTAGGCAAGGACTGAAAAATCAAAAATAAAAATGCTGCTGTAATGAATAGTATAAATAAGGGGGAAAGCAAGTGAATGATACATACATCATGATTTAAAGTTTTATTGCATTCAACTAAAAGTTCGACGGATACAAGATTTCAAACGAAAGGAAATTTTTACAAAATGGGTAACAACATTATTATAGAAAGCAGAAAACATAATAACTCTTCTTTGATTTCTTGACCGCTGCAATCTCGTCACACGGGTTGAATTCTAAGCTGGGTCCGCACTATCCTCGGAGCTCGATTTACGAAATAATCATCACTTGGCAGAAGTGGAGAGTGTGGACGAGTCTCCTCCTTGTAGCTCCTTCCTTTTAGGGCAACCGTTGATAAGATGTCCGCTGGATCCGCAAATCAGGCATTTCCCCTGGGCGCGGCGACAATCCCTTTGA
Source organism: Agapanthus africanus (assembly GCA_030015575.1). Taxonomy (NCBI): domain Eukaryota; kingdom Viridiplantae; phylum Streptophyta; class Magnoliopsida; order Asparagales; family Amaryllidaceae; genus Agapanthus; species Agapanthus africanus. The sequence continues at coordinate 748,207,380 of CM057340.1, read as the reverse complement.
AGATGTCCTGGCCTCTTGCAGTACCCACAACATAGGGTCTTCTGCTGCTTCTATCGCGGGAAAACAAATGGGCGCTTCATCTTCCTCTCTTTTCCTTGTCTAACAGGGATCCCTTTACGATTGGGGACTCCCGCTGGTGCCTGATTCACCTGCCTTCTCAGTCCTTCAGCTAACAAGTCGTTTGTTCGCTCCTGGGCTTCCTTCAGACCTTGCAGTACACTCAGAATTTCAACGGTCTGATTCTGGGGAGTGGAGATAGAGTAAGAGTCGTTGGAAGACATGATCCTGAAACAATAATTTTGAGAACGATATGAGGCACAAGCTATTGGAATTAAAATATATTATGGATTGGGCAAGGAATCAAGAACATCGGATGTGATAAAATTCATTACAAGTAGAAATCAACTGTAGGATTCTAAGTCACTTAAACAGAGTACGGTATTGTAACTATGATGTATTTCACAATTACAACCACGTAACTTTGCCAAGTCACCTGAAACCCTAGCGGATGGATAGCAGAATACACAATGTGAATAAAGATTAAGAATAACAAGTTTACAATCTAGACCGAGGGATGTCTTAGATTTTCAAGCTCTACACGGAAAACTGCAATCCCAATCGAAGCAAAACCTGGCTCTGATACCAACAAAACCGTGTCACGCCCCGCTTCCCAAAATACGGAATACGAGGGGTTGACAAGGCCAGCCATGCTCCTACGGTCAAGGAAAAGTCCTGCCGTAGTCACACTTCGGCTTCTAGCTTTACGTGGTAATCAGTAAACAATGCGCAGGTAATGAGAAATGCAGTAACTGAAACAAATCAAATACAAAGAACTGACCTGATGGAGGTAAAAAGAGTATAACTCTGGATAGCTGATCAAGATGTCCGCGATGTACGTCTAGTCCTGGTCCAGGCTAGATCCACTTCTCACTCTGAGCATGCATACTCAGGTCGTCAGAGCGACACAATAGCAATATAAACATATAAATACAAGTAGCAAATCAGACAGTGATAATAGATATATATATATATATATATATATAACAGTAATCAAGACGGTAACGATATGAACATGCAGTAATCAATGAAGTGTCCAATAGATCAGGTGAACGGTAAAGCAGTAATATAGTATGCCAGGTATGTCAACACAGTAAGTAATGCATATCAATGTCATTATCCCTATCAGTCTCTAAGTCTCACTGTACAGGTCACTAAGCCTATCGTCAGTCCAAGTGTGAGTGTCAACCACTCGCGAGTGTTCTCCACCCAAGGGTAGAACCCAAGGGCAAGGGACCACGGGCCCAAAATGTAACTCACGGTAATAATCATGTATCCTATAAATCTCCATATATCTCCATATATATAAGCCGGCATGGGACTCCCGAGATTCTGTTGAACTCACACTCAAACTACCCCAGACCCCGTGGTCTACATCAAACGCCAACCATAACCTCAAATACCAGTCGGTCTGTGACAAGTCTGCGCGAGAACTGGAGACAGGATCTCCATCAAGCACGTCCCGACTAATACCCAAGATAAATGGCAGTGTCTGGTGCCTTATCTGTGACATCCATGCAAGAGCTTCTATAAGTGTCCCATACCACTTATAGTCACACTTACACGCGTTCCACAGACGTCGACAATGCAATAGAATAATAGGGTTCACTGATTGTGTACAAGTACGTGTCACTTTCACTTATTCACTCATGCACGAACACTAACGTACTTGCCACAATCACCACTAATACCTAACACTGGGTAATGCACATGATCACTAGGTTATCAATGCAGTGACATATGTATGATTTGATGAGAAAACAGTATCTAAAGCAATGATTAAGATGTCATAAATCAGTATTTTACCACTTGCATAATTTATCATAAATCATACGTGTACAGTTTAGCGAAATGATAAACGGGGAATAAATAGTATGTTTGGTTATCTATCCAGCGAATTTTGTTTCACGTCAATCGGGTTTCAGGATCACTAGATGTGGCCATTTCATTTTAAGCGTTCACGGCTGGAAATCGGTTTCAGAATCGGAAGTCCGTTTCGCAACGCATTTTAATCCCAGTTGGGATCAGAATTTAGCGATGCTACAGTTTGAATGAAACCTAGGGTTTTAAATAATATTTTCAACGCAACAGACGGATCGTCAATCGCGTCTGTACGTTAGGAGTTATACACTGTTCAATACTGATATGTCAATTCTGATTCTGTTGGGACTGTTATACGTCCCCATCTTCTAAATTACAGATTAAATAGCAAACGAAGATGAAACAGAATGAAACCACTTGTGTTATCTAGCTAACAGTTTTACCTTTACTAAACTGTGGAGTTCCGCAACATACGAGTTCAGAAAACAAGGTGGCACGCATTACGGGAAAGTAAACAGTAACTAGAGTCGCTCTGGACTGCAGTCCAGAGTCGCACTCCGATCCAAATATTGTCACAATTTAAGTACAGAAACCATTAGAAACTTGCATAAGGTTATAGTTCGTCTAGTCGGATTCGATTTAAGTCCTCGAACGCATCATTCCAGTATGTACATAATTTATGGTGATTTTAACGGTTTTCAGATACGGGGAAAGTTCCAATTTTACAGATATATTTGGGGTAATCGTTTTAGTCACTAACAGTCGTATTTTCCAGTGAAATTTGTACAATCTATTCAATATCACATGGGCCAGCAAATTCCCTCATGTTCCGTCAATTTAAATGAGGATTTTCATTGGAATTTTACATCGAACAGGTATGTTATATAATCTATCGGGTATTGTGAATATGGGATTTATATGATTTTAGTTTGTAACACGAATAACTTAGCATGTAGCAAGTGGGTACTTGCCTGAAAATGTGTCGACAATAATACTGCAGTGGTATCAGCACGATCGCGCCACGAACGCAACACCGGCTCAGTCCTTTGGAATCCGACAATTTCACTCGATCTAGGTGCTCTTCGTGCCCTCCTTTTCTTCACTGCTTCACGCTGTTCCTTGATTTGATGTGAGGGAGGGTGAGACACTGATAAAAAAAGAGAAATTTAGAGAGAGAGGAAAAGGGAATTAAAGAGAGAGAGAGAGAGAGAGAGAATTAGAGAAGTTGAGAGAGGGGGAATAGAATGAATGAGAATTAAGTGGTGATTAATAGGATTTTAAAAGGGATTAATGGGGTAAATTAATTGGGATTAAAGAGGCATTAACTTGGTGGTTTAATAGGAATTTATAGAGGAGATTTGGGTTTGGATTTGAAGGGATTTAAAAGAAATGAGGTGGGATAATTGTTATTTTAATGGGCTGAGGAGGGAAAATGGGATAGGGCCAAAGGATAAGATGGTAGGGAAAAAAAAGAGGCCGGGCTTGGGATTTTGAGTGAATGAGAAAAGGATTAGAGGAGTGGGCCGGCTCTGGGCTTGGGGAAAGTAACGGCTGGGCTAAAATTGAAAAAGAAAGGGGATAATAATAGAGGAAGGGAATGAGGGTTTGGATTAGGGAAAATTAAAAGATATGAGATTAGATTAGGATTTGGGTTTTTAGAATAATACAAATAATAATTATAAAATAAATAAATTTTGAGAGTGACAAAAATACGGATATTGGTATTCAAAAGGACTGGGTATTATATCATACCACCCTTACAAAAATTTCGTCCTCGAAATTTAAAAGAAACGACAAGCTATAAAATAGTAAGCGAAAAGTTACCACATCAAACACTAATACATAGTGATTTACTTAAAACGGGTGGATTTAATTTTGAAGGTATATATATGTAAGAACAACATACAAAAAGATAGGTCTAAACAGGTATAAGGCAGGAACAACTATAAGGGCAACTACATGTATACAAGAATATAGATAACAATAACGAACAATAATAATCAAGGCGTGTTCGATAAAATCGAAACCCAAATATGTGCACATATAAGTATATCAAAAGTAGCACAGCAAAAATAATAAGTATAAGGCATAATTATAATGAAGCAGTGAAGGACTTGTCGGTGGTTTAAAACATTTTTAGAATAACGTATCAATCAAACCATTGTAACATAACTTAGAAAACTACATGGTGAAATAAGAAGTATAGCACCAAAATAATATATGTAATACATATGGTCGCGCTACCGAAAATGAGAAGAAAGTAGTGTACTTAAAATACATAAAACGGAGTAGTCAATAACACGCACTTTTCAATAAATACAAAATAATGGAAACTAAATTTGAATAATGATGTCCCTGAATATAGTTAGGGTAATAGGAAAAAGCACAAAAATGTATAGGGCTAGCTAGGGTAGGGATTACAATGGAGTGTGGCTCATCAAAAGGTTGGAGTGTGACGGCTTTAGACTGAAGGTCAAAGAGGTTGGGGTCGGTTCAACCCAGTGTGTAAGGGTGAACAGTAATGAACCTCAGGAGGGGAGGGAATGTATGGGAAGGAAACGGTCGACACATCAAGCAAAAAAATCTGAAGGGTCAGCTAACTCGGAAATTTTACTATTAATTTCCCTTCCCAGAAGGATTTCAAATGAGGCATATACGAAGAATGAAAGGTGGCCCATTCAAAAGATGAGGGTGCGGTACTTTTTAATTTAAGTGAGGGTCGAAACAGCACAAGGTACAGGGGTGGATAGTCACGGGTCTCAGGAGGAAATAACAGTATAGGGGAAAAGTCAAAGTATCAAGTGAACCGGTAATCAAAAGATTTGTGAACTCTGAAAGTTTATTTCATTCCAGAAAATTCGAAACAAAGCACTCTCGAAAAGTAACAGATGGCTCTAAACTATTTATAGGTTTATTTGGCCAGAGAAGACAACAGCTAAAATCCCGTCAGTCGCGGTTGTGGAGGTTCAGCAGGTTACGGTAGGCTCGTGCGTTCAGGTAGGGGCGTCCATTCCCATAGCGCATCGCAGGGATCGCCATTGGGAGTTCTTCCACCGCAGGGTCTTGTTCTCCTGGTCCTTCTTCCTCGGCTGGAGCTTCTTAATCGAGGTCTGCTTCCATGTGATTCTCTTCTTCTGGATCCTCCTCCATGGGATCTTCCTCCACTGGATTTTCTTCTATCGGGCCTTCCTCGGGATCTTCCTCTATCGGGTTCTCTTCAGGGTCTCCTTCCTCCTCGTCGGAATCGCCGATCATGTCAACCTCTAGGGCGGCGGCTCCTTCGTCCTCGGAATCGCTGTTTCCGAAAATGACCTGGGGACCGTTGATCTCATCGTCAGAATTCGCCAGCATGCGGTCTAAGGAAACGCATGACTGTACATCCTCATCTAAATGCGGCGCTGCTCCATGGTGGGCCATGGCCTGAAAGAAAGAGTCATGATTAGATAGTGGGACACACTGAGTAAATAACCCTGTATACAGAGTACAAGAAAATGTGCGGTAGGCAAGGACTGAAAAATCAAAAATAAAAATGCTGCTGTAATGAATAGTATAAATAAGGGGGAAAGCAAGTGAATGATACATACATCATGATTCAAAGTTTTATTGCATTCAACTAAAAGTTCGACGGATACAAGATTTCAAACGAAAGGAAATTTTTACAAAATGGGTAACAACATTATTATAGAAAGCAGAAAACATAATAACTCTTCTTTGATTTCTGGACCGCTGCAATCTCGTCACACGGGTTGAATTCTAAGCTGGGTCCGCACTATCCTCGGAGCTCGATTTACGAAATAATCATCACTTGGCAGAAGTGGAGAGTGTGGACGAGTCTCCTCCTTGTAGCTCCTTCCTTTTAGGGCAACCGTTGATAAGATGTCCGCTGGATCCGCAAATCAGGCATTTCCCCTGAGCGCGGCGACAATCCCTCTGAAGATGTCCTGGCCTCTTGCAGTACCCACAACACAGGGTCTTCTGCTGCTTCTATCACGGGGAAACAAATGGGCGCTTCATCTTCCTCTCTTTTTCTTGTCTAACAGGGATCCCTTTACGATTGGGGACTCCCGCTGGTGCCTGATTCACCTGCCTTCTCAGTCCTTCAGCTAACAAGTCGTTTGTTCGCTCCTGGGCTTCCTTCAGACCTTGCAGTACACTCAGAATTTCAACGGTCTGATTCTGGGGAGTGGAAATAGAGGAAGAGTCGTTGGAAGACATGATCCTGAAACAATAATTTTGAGGACGATATGAGGCACAAGCTATGGGAATTAAAATATATTATGGATTGGGCAAGGAATCAAGAACATCGGATGTGATGAAATTCATTACAAGTAGAAATCAACTGTAGGATTCTAAGTCACTTAAACAGAGTACGGTATTGTAACTATGATGTATTTCACAATTACAACCACGTAACTTTGCCAAGTCACCTGAAACCCTAGCGGATGGATAGCAGAATACACAATGTGAATAAGAATTAAGAATAACAAGTTTACAATCTAGACCGAGGGATGTCTTAGATTTTCAAGCTCTACACGAAAAACTGCAATCCCAATCGAAGCAAAACCTGGCTCTGATACCAACAAAACCGTGTCACGCCCCGCTTCCCAAAATACGGAATACGAGGGGTTGACAAGGCCAGCCATGCTCCTACGATCAAGGAAAAGTCCTGCCGTAGTCACACTTCGGCTTCTAGCTTTACGTGGTAATCAGTAAACAATGCGCAGGTAATGAGAAATGCAGTAACTGAAACAAATCAAATACAAAGAACTGACCTGATGGAGGTAAAAAGAGTATAACTCTGGATAGCTGATCAAGATGTCCGCGATGTACGTCTAGTCCTGGTCCAGGCTAGATCCGCTTCTCACTCTGAGCATGCATACTCAGGTCGTCAGAGCGACACAATAGCAATATAAACATATAGATACAAGTAGCAAATCAGACAGTGATAATAGATATATATATATATATATAACAGTAATCAAGACGGTAACGATATGAACATGCAGTAATCAATGAAGTGTTCAATAGATCAGGTGAACGGTAAAGCAGTAATATGGTATGCAGGTATGTCAACACAGTAAGTAATGCATATCAATGTCATTATCCCTATCAGTCTCTAAGTCTCACTGTACAGGTCACTAAGCCTATCGTCAGTCCAAGTGTGAGTGTCAACCACTCGTGAGTGTCCTCCACCCAAGGGTAGAACCCAAGGGCAAGGGACCACGGGCCCAAAATGTAACTCACGGTAATAATCATGTACCCTGTAAATCTCCATATATCTCCATATATATAAGCCGGCATGGGACTCCCGAGATTCTGTTGAACTCACACTCAAACAACCCCACACCCCGTGGTCTACATCAAACTCCAACCATAACCTCAAATACCAGTCGGTCTGTGACAAGTCTGCGCGAGAACAGGAGACATGATCTCCATCAAGCACGTCCCGACTAATACCCAAGATAAATGGCAGTGTCTGGTGCCTTATCTGTGACATCCATGCAAGAGCTTCTATAAGTGTCCCATACCACTTATAGTCACACTTACACGCGTCCCACAGACGTCGACAATTCAATAGAATAATAGGGTTCACTGATTGTGTACAAGTACGTGTCACTTTCACTTATTCACTCATGCACGAACACTAACGTACTTGCCACAATCACCACTAATATCTAACACTGGGTAATGCACATGATCACTAGGTTATCAATGCAGTGACATATGTATGATATGATGAGAAAACAGTATCTAAAGCAATGATTAAGATGTCATAAATCAGTATTCTACCACTTGCATAATTTATCATAAATCATACGTGTACAGTTTAGCGAAATAATAAATGAGGAATAAATAGTATGTTTGGTTATCTATCCAGCGAATTTTGTTTCACGTCAATCGGGTTTCAGGATCACTAGATGTGGCCATTTCATTTTAAGCGTTCACGGCTGGAAATCCGGTTTCAGAATCGGAAGTCCGTTTCGCAACGCATTTTAATCACAATTGGGATCAGAATTTAGCGATGCTACAGTTGAATGAAACCTAGGGTTTTAAATAAGATTCTCAACACAATAGATGGATCGTCAATCGTGTCTGTACGTTAGGAGTTATACACTGTTCAATACTAATATGTCAATTCTGATTCTGTTGGGACTGTTATACGTCCCCATCTTCTAAATTACAGATTAAATAGCAAACGACGATGAAACAGAATGAAACTACTTGTGTTATATATCTAACAGTTTCACCTTTACTAAAATATCGAGTTCCGCAACATACGAGTTCAGGAAACAAGGTGGCACGCATTATGGGAAAGTAAACAGTAACTAGAGTCACTCTGGACTGCAGTCCAGGGTCGCACTCCGATCCAAATATTGTCACAATTTAAGAACAGAAACATTAGAAACTTGCATAAGGTTATAGTTCGTCGAGTCGGATTCGATTTAAGTCCTTGAACGCATCATTCCAGTATGTACATAATTTATGGTGATTTTAACGGTTTTCAGATACTGGGAAAGTTCCAATTTTACAGATATATTTGGGGTAATCGTTTTAGTCACTAACAGTCGTATTTTCCAGTGAAATTTGTACAAGGTATTCAATATCACATGGGCCAGCAAATGCCCTCATGTTCCGTCAATTTAAATGAGGATTTTCATTGGAATTTTACATCGAACAGGTATGTTATATAATCTATCGGGTATTGTGAATATGGGGTTTATATGATTTTAGTTTGTAACACGAATTACTTAGCATGTAGCAAGTGGGTACTTGCCTGGAAATGTGTCGACAATAATACTGCAGTGGTATCAGCACGATCGCGCCACGAACGCAACACCGGCTCAGTCCTTTGGAATCCGACAATTTCACTCGATCTAGGTGCTCTTCGTGCCCTCCTTTTCTTCACTGCTTCACGCTGTTCCTTAATTTGATGTGAGAGAGGGTGAGACGCTGATAAAGAGAGAGAAATTTAGAGAGAGAGGAAGAGGGAATTAAAGAGAGAGAGAGAGAGGGAATTAGAGAGAGAGAGAATTAGAGAAGTTGAGAGAGAGGGAATAGAATGAATAAGAATTAAGTGGTGATTAATAGGATTTTAAAAGGGATAAATAGGGGAAATTAATTGGGATTAAAGAGGCATTAACTTGGTGGTTTAATAGGAATTTATAGAGGAGATTTGGGTTTGGATTTGAAGGGATTTAAAAGAAATGAGGTGGGATAATTGTTATTTTAATGGGCTGGGGAGGGAAAATGGGCTCGGGCCAAGGGATAAGATAGTAGGGAAAAGAAAGGCGCCGGGCTTGGGATTTTGAGTGAATGAGAAAAGGATTAGAGGAGTGGGCCGGCTCTGGGCTTGGGGAAAGTAACGGCTGGGCTAAAAATGAAAAAGAAAGGGGATAATAAAAGAGGAAGGGAATGAGGGTTTGGGTTAGGGAAAATTAAAATATATGAGATTAGATTAGGATTTTGGTTTTTAGAATAATACAAATAATAATTATAAAATAAATAAATTTTGAGAGTGACAAAAATACGGATATTGGTATTCAAAAGGACTGGGTATTACACAAAGGGTTGGTACTCGTACTATATTCTCTTTACTTTTGATTTCCCCAGTTTTAGACAAGTATTTCATTGAAATATAGGATCCAAGTTTTGAGAAGTTATAGGTATAAGTATAACGTAGAGAACCATTTGTTGGAAATATCAGGATTTTTCGAGGTAATCGAAAATGTAAATACTTGTGCTGGGTATTCCGTTGTATGTAATGGTTTTAAGAATCAGCTTCTCTTTCAAGTTACCCATACGTGGATGCATTCCTTGATGAGTAATGATGCTTGGCCTTCTTCCATTTGGTTGATATGCACTGGAAACGGCTGCATGATTTTGAATCTGGTTGTAATTAAATTAGTACATTTGTTTCTATATGTTATATAGAATGAATTCATATCTTAACGATGTTAAGCTATATGGAGTTCTCCGGCTGATGCTTAAAACCAGAATCCAGATAAACTCTAGGCACGTTTCAGTAATGGCAGTTTGTGGGTTATCCCGGATTTTTACGAGGGTTAACTTTCTACCATCAGGAAGATCAATAGTTATATTGTTCTTGACTCGCCACCAGTTTTAGTAAAATGGATTCTTTTTCAGAAAAAATTAGTGGGGGCATGGTAGAACTAGAAGTGATTCCTGAACCACAAACGATTACTGAAAATTTAGAAGAACCTAATGATTCAAATGGATTTGACATTCCAATAGCCACTCCGCAGATTTGGTGGGTAACCCCAGGCACCCGAGAGGTACTTCGGTCTCCTCAAAGACGGTGATAGGGAGGTTTATGATTACCCAAACTTGTCATTGCTGCTATTCCAGATTATGAGACCTGGCAGGAGGATAGGTATAATGTCATTCTAAATTAGTTTTAGAAAGTGCGCATGTATATGACTCTGCAAGAAAGTTGGTGTAGTCAGTGGGAGCAGCAGAAGTATAATGGGCAAATAGCTTATATTTATTATTTGACTAAAGCAGATATAACGGAAATAGATCATCTATTTTTGATGTGACAGTCATAGGTTTTGACTTCATCAGAATAGGAGATGGATCTTGTAAGAAGATAGTAGAGAGTGATTGTAGGGTGTTTTTCGTCACCTCATTGAAATGGGAATACACGCGCACTTGTCAGGCGCATTACAGATTCCCCCTGCAAAGGGTAGGCTGGGATTTATTGATTATGGGGATCCGAATCTCCGGCGGTTGCGAACTAAGCTTCCGTTAATTATCCTTCGCCTTTGGAGCGAGTGAACCTCCGGTTGACGGGTCAAACAGGTCATGCAAACTCAATATGCAGTGTTGTGTTTTGAAGGGATTTTGCATATATCGGGGGCCCCACATATTTTTAAAGGGTCCCGCTACCCGGATAGCGGGCCGGAGGTCAAGGGGACTAGCAGCCCCTTGCGGGATGCGGGGCAGCATCCCGTTAGAAATTTTTTCTAACGCGGGAGGTATTTTTAGTGTGGAGTGTATATAAAATGAGGTGGGAAATGGCGTCCAAAGGACGCGTGAGCGCCAGCGCCTCACGTGCCTAGCACGCAGACGCTGGGCACTGGCGCAGGGTGCCCGCGCCCCTACGTGCTTGGCACACGGGTGCTGGGCGCCAGCGCCCCACTTGCTTGGCACGCATGGGCTGGGGGTCAGCAGGAAAAGGGGCTTTGTCTCTTCACTGGAAGCTGTGCTTCCGATTTGACTTTTGGAGCTGAACTCCTGATAAAGAGGACAAAGGGGTTTAGCCCCTGCACTAGGAGTTGTACTCCCCAAAAGAAAGATTTATTGTTTTATATATCTATATATGTATATTTTTTTTTGTGGAGTTAAACTCCTAAGATATTTTTGGAGCTGATGAAAGGGGACCCCTTTCTTCACCCTTGAGTCCTGGATCTTCTCCAAAGTGGAGTTTTTAGAGATGGGTCTCCTTCTTCTTCCTCTCAGTTGGCCGGATCTTGGAGAAAAAAGGGGGTGAGATTTAAAAATCTCTTATTTTTGAAGTCTGGTGAAAGATCCGAGCTCCCCTTTGTGGGTTTTGTGGTGAAAAACTATTTATTTTTGGAAAAGGAAGAGTTAAACTCTTGATTTAACTCAAAAAAAGAAGAAGAAGGTTTAGAACCTTGAGGAAGGAGAAGGAGACACAGACCCTAATTTTTTGAGAAAGAGAAAAATTTGTTTAGATATTATCATCATCTTTTGCTTTATAGGCTACACACTTTACATATAGCCTCTAAGGCTTTACAAAATGGCATTTTGCCCATCCCATGCCTCATGTGCTCATTTCTTTTGCACATGAGCCATGACTTTTACAAAAATTTGGTTTTATGCCCATTTTTCTTACATTTATTCATAAAAAAATACACCAAAATTATTTATTACAAAATTTTTATTTTGGCATAGGGAAGATTGGCCGCGGGGCTCGACTCGGGCATGGGCCCACTTGATCTGGGCTTGGGCCCGCTTGCTTGGGGTTGACTTTGACTTTGACTTGGTCAACCGGGGTGTAATTTTTGACCCCAACAAAGTGCCCTCCATCAATAAATGCACATCGCACATGTGGGTCGTATGCATGAAATTGATGGATCTTCTTTCACGTAGAGGCGATTTGATTTGGTTTCGGCTTTTTGGGAAGCTGGCACTGCCCTTTTTCCGACATGGACGATCGATACTTGACGTGTCTCCGAGACGGAGTGTCAGTGTCTGACGTATCTCCATGACGAAGTGTCGCTGGTCGACGTGGCCCCGGCACGGAGTGTCGCTGGTTGACCTGATTCCGAGGTGGAGCATAATTCCGACAGGGAGGTCGCTGCTGCCCTTTTTGCGACTTAGACGGTCGGTGCTGCCATTTTAGCGACTTGGACGGTCGGTTCTAACCTTTTTGCAACTTAGACGGTCGGTGCTGCCCTTTTAGCGACGTGGACGGTCGATCTGCCCTTTTTGCGACTTGGACGGTCAATGTTGCCTTTTAGTGACGTGAACGGTCGGTTATGCCCTTTTAGCGACGTGGACGGTCGGTGCTGCCCTTTGAACGACTTAGACAGTCGATTCTGCCCTTTTTGCGACTTGGACGGTCGATTCTGCCCTTTTAGTGACGTGGAAGGTCGATACTGCCCTTTTAGCGACGTGGACGGTCGATGCCGCCCTTTTAGCAACGCGGACGGTCGGTGCTACCCTTTTAGCGACGTGGACGGTCAGTGCTGCCCTTTTAACGACGTGGACGGTCAATACTGCCCTTTTAGCGACTTGGACGGTCGATGCTGCCCTTTTAGCGATGTGGACGGTCGATACTGCCCTTTTAGCGATTTGGACGGTCGGTGCTTTGATTTGACTTGCTCCGCTTTCTGCGGTGTCAGGATTTGACTTGTTTCCGAGGTGGAACTTGATTTCGCCAGGGAGGTTGTTGGTTGTCTTGCTGACTTGATATGATTTGGGTTGACATCAGCATTGCTACACTGGAATATTGTACCAGGAGCGAATCATCATCTGCCATGAGAGGATTTGGGGATTTTGGTTTTGGTTTGGCGTCAGCATCACTACACTGGAATATGGTACCATGAGCGAATCATCATTTGCCATAAGAGGATTTCCCCCATTCCCAGTTTAACGACTTAGGGGTCATCTGTTCCCAATTTAACGACTTAGAGGTCATCCGTTCCCAGTTTAAAAACTTAGTGGTCTATTGGGTCGAAAGTTTGAAATTTTGGGGTAAGGGTCGGCATCAGCGTTGCTAACACTGAAGCACATGTGCCGGGAGCAATTCATCATTTGCCTTTTCCTGTTGGGGAGTGATTGCTTAAGAGACTGGTTTAGGTCCCTATCACCTAAGGCTTTTCAATTTTATGAGCCGTAAGGGTCCCATAAAAGCATTTTCTCCCTACAAGTCGAAAGGATCCCGTAAGTGTATTTTCTCCTTAGGAGTCGTGAGGACCCCAGGTGTGTTTTTCCTTTGTGAGACGTAAGGATCCCACGAAGGTGTTTTCTTACGAGTTGAGAGGATCTCGTAAGTTTGTTCTCCTCATGTATCGTGATGACACATGAGTGGGTCTTCCTAAATGGAGTATAATTCCAAGGGCAGAGACCGGCAGCTGGACTAGTGGTTGCGGTAGGGCATGGGTGTGATGAGAATTATTTAAGCCCGTTGATTGTATACGGTAGTCAACTTGGGGATCAACTGTAGGACTGGGAGAATTTTTAGAAATTGGATTTTGATTGGTGTCTGCATTACAGCACTGAAATATGGTACCAGGAGCGACCTCATCATTCGCCGTTTTGGGATTTGGGATTTGGAATTTGGTTGGCGTCTGCATCGCTGCACTGGAATATGGTATCAGGAGCGGCTCGTCATTCGCCGTTTGGAAGGCTTTTTTTTACCGCGATTGCTCTATCATTTCAGCTATTTATTCACGGTTGCACCATCATTTCGGCTTTTCTTTTTTTCTTTTATTTACACATTTTTTTTTATTTACACACATTTTTTTTACATTCCCAATTTAACGACTTAGGGGCCGTATGCTTCCAGTTTAATGACATGGTGGTCAGCTGTTTCCAGTTTAACGACGTGGTGGTCAAATGTTGGAGTCTGGGCTCGATTTTGCAGGAACCACGGGCTCCTTTGGCTTAATTGCATAAGCACGCTCTTCGCCATCCAGCCCGAGCCGGTGTTGGATGGAAACAACCACGTCATCATCATGGCTATAAGGTGTAGGAAGACTTGTTCTTCTGAGCTCCATCATGTAGACCGTATGGGTTGTGTACCCGTCTATTGCTTCTTCATCGGCAATGTTGCTCATTGGGCTTCTGGCTTGTTGCCTTGGTCCGCTCTTTTCAGAGAAAGGCAGATGTCTGAGAGAATCAGGTTCACAAAGGATTTCGGTCTCCATTTATATGAAATTGGCGGTCGCTGCTTGACTGTTTGTTAACATGCCTTTAGACAGTTCTATCTCTCCTGCCTTGTATTGCTTTTCGACCCAATCTTTGAAGATGAAGCGGTCCTCAATGGCATGACCTATCACTCTGTGATAGAGGCAATATTTGGGGTCGTCGGTCATATTCGCTTCTTGCTGTCTCTTTGATTCTGGCAATTGTAGACCGTTTCTTAAGGAATTCTTGAATATTTTACGGACTTTGTCCCTTCTGAAGGAATAGACCTTATCCAGCCTCTCTTTTAGTAGAGATTCTCCTCCCTCTCCAAACACTGGCTTCCGAGGCCGGTTGGTATTATGCCCGCTCATCCTTCGCTTATATCGGTTAACCGAAGTGTTAAAAGAGTCGGCATCGTCAGAATTTCCGCCTTCACGATTATCGTCCTTTCGGTTTCTCCAGAACCTATTGTTATTTTGGGAATTAGAGGAGGACTCATGTTTTGAGCGCTCCAATATTTGAACTTTCCTGGTCAACTCCTGGAATGTTTTGAGGCCCGTGGTGCATAGAAACGGGGGCATCCAATTGTTGAGATTTCCGACGAGGTGGCTGACAGATTGGTTCTGCTCTATCGGCGGTTCACACTTGACGGAGAGATTGCGCCATCGGGTTATAAAATCCGTGCTACTTTCGGTGTTCTTTAGCTTGGTCCTTACGAGGTCGTCAATGGTAATCTTATCGCTGACACTCATGAACCTTTATCGGAACAGAGATTCCATTTGGACGAAAGTAGTAACAGAACTATCCAGTATGCTCGCGTACCAGTCGAAAGCGACATCGGTTAAGCTATTAACAAACCGGCGGAGGAGAAGCGCATCATTGCCCCCAGTATTCCCGCACGAGGCTTTAAAGTGGGCGATGTGCTGATTCGCATTTCCCGTCCCATCAAATCTTCCAAATTTGGGGATGACATAGCCGCTAGGAAATTCTACCAGATCATACTGAGCAGGATATGGTCTCCCACTGCTGCTGATATCTTTTTGCGCTTCGGCTTCGGCTACCAATATTTTGACTTTGTTGGCAACCAAATCCATGATTTGATTTTAAGTTAGCGGGCAGCTGTCATCGGTAGCCAAGACATTTCCAGAGACAGGATGCGACTGACTTTCATGCGGTCCGTCCACCTTTGGATTTGAGGGAATAGGAGTCGGCTGTCTCGGGACACCGTTTCCTAGTTCATGAGCAAGCCCTGTGCTTGATTAGGCGGTTGAGAGGCAAGTCGGGCCGTGAGCTGCATCAAGTCGTCAATTTTGGAGTAAAGTTTGGCCATCTCCTTGTCTTTACTTCTGAGTTGTTTTCAGAGCTCTTGGAGAAGTTGCTGCTCTGCGTTCTTAGGATGGAAGATTGGCTCCTCTTCGCTTTCTGAGCCCGACTCCTCATGAACCGAGGGATCTCTCTGCTTATCAGCCTCACTGGAAGGGTTTTCATTACCTCCCAGAGGATGCTGGTCTTGGGATGTGGCAGCCACATTCATACCAGATTGGATCTGTGATGTGGTGCCCCGTCCTTACTCTTGCTGTGCATGCCTACTATGTAGACAATGTGGACCACATATCCAGCCGTCTCTTTATCTTTGGTGGGATAACCATGTTCTTGGAGCCTCATGAAGCTCAGCCTAGCATGAGTCCTATCCCTTTTGTTAGCTTTATATCTGAGGCTTTTCTGTCTTAGCTTCTCGATTTTGAGGGCTTGGCGGGCATCCGTCATCCAGGAAGCCATCATGAGCTGATTAACGGGGAGCATAGAGAAGATACCCAATCGAGCAGTTGTTAGGGGCACCGCCGGGGATTGCTCGAGATGCCTTGTTGCTTTGTTGGTGTTGATGGCCTTGCCCCCAGCTGAGGCTAAGGAAAGTCATTCAAATGTGCGTTTGGGTAGTGGTGCCCTCGAGATCACCACATTTGACCTCTTTTATTTCGAGGCCGGTTTGTCTGTTACCGGAGCTTGAGGAGCTGGGATGGCGTTAGCTGACACGAACAAAATAAAGCCAAATGGTAGCGGCGGCTCCTCCCATTATCGCCCGAGTCTGGCTGAGAGGACCGTCCTGGTATCCATCTTCATCGTGTAGGAGATGGGAGCTGTGTCGAGAGCTGAGCTGATCCTTAGAGACATTTTGTTGCGTCCGGAGATTGCAATTTAAAAATTTTTATCCTGCACAAAGAAGCATGCTTTCAGTACAGGCAATCGATTTGTATATTGATTGAGTTCGCATGAACATTTAACCCGAAATATGGAAGGAGGGATCAGTCCCACCATGCGTGCCAGAATCTGTAGGGTGTTTTTCGTCACCACATTGAGATGGGAATACGCGCGCACTTGTTAGGCGCATTACAGATTCCCCCTGCCTAGAGTAGGGTAGGATTTATTGATTGTGGGGATTCGAATCTCCGGCAGCCGCGAACTAAGCTGCCGTTAATTACCCCTCACCTTTGGAGCGAGAGAACCTCCGATTGACGGGTCAAACAGGTCATGCGAACTCAATATGCAGTGTTGTGTTTTGAAGGGGTTTTGGATATATCGGGGGCCCCACAGAGTTTTTACCGGGGTTCCGCTAACGGGGGAGGTATTTTAAGTGTGGAGTGTATATAAAATGAGGGGGAAATGGTGTAGCGCCAGTGCCATACGTGCCTAGCACATGGACGCTGGGCGCCAGGCGCAGGCACCGGACGTTGGCGCTGGGTGCTGGGCACGGTGGCGCCACGCGCTAGCGCCCCACATGCTTGGCGTGTGAGAGCGAGGCGCCTGCGCCCCACGTGCTTGGCATGCGGGCACTGGGCGCCGGCGCCCTACGTGCTTAGCACACGGGCACTGGGCGTCAGCAGGAAAAAAGATTTTGTCCCTGCACTGGGAACTGTGCTCCCGATTTGACTTTTGGAGCTGAACTCCTGACAAAGAGGACAAAAGGGTTTAGCCCCTGCACTGCAAGTTGTACTCCTAAAAAGAAAGATTTATTGTTTTATATATCTATATATATGTTTTTTTAGGAGTTAAACTCCTAAGATATTTTTGGAGCTAATGAAAGGAGGCCCCTTTCTTCTCCCTTGAGCCCTGGATCTTCCCCAAAGTGGGGTTTTTGGAGGTGGGTCTCCTTCTTCTTCCTCTCGGTTGGCCGGATCTTGGAGAAAAAAGGGGGGTGAGATTTAAAAATCTCCCATTTTTGAAATCTGATGGAAGATCCGAGCTCCCCTTTATGGGTTTTGTGGTGAAAAACTATTTATTTTTGGAAAAGGAAGAGTTAAACTCTTGATTTAATTCAAAAAGAAGAAGAAGGTTTAGAATCTTGAGGAAGGAGAAAGAGGCACAGGCCCTAATTTTTTGAGAGAGAGGGAAAGTTGTTTAGATGTTATCATCATCTTTGCCTTTATAGACTACACACTTTACATATATCCCCTTGGGCTTTACAAAATAGCATTTTGCCCATCTCATGCCTCATGTGCTCATTTCTTTAGCACATGAGCCATGGGTTTTACAAAAATTTGGCTTTATGCACATTTTTCTTACATTTATTCATAAAAAAAATACACCAAAATTATTTATTACAAAATTTTTATTTTGGCATAGGGGAGATTGGCCGCGGGGCTCGACTCGGGCATCGGCCCACTTGATCTGGGCTTGGGCCCGCTTGCTTGGGGTTGACCTTGACTTCGATTTGGTCAACCGGGGTGTAATCTTCGACCCCAACAGTGATGTCCATGTATTTTTTATGACATGCACTTGATAGGGAGAGATCTTTTTATACTATGATCGGTTATATATTATGGTTGTCACAAGGTGTTTCTCCACATAGGATATGGATAAAATATCAGGGATTCTGGTCACTAGATCTATAGTTTTAGATCTAGATTTGGGAAGTGTCCCAATTTGGGTATTTTGACATTATTCTAAAGGTGTTTAGAATGGGGTGACTCCTGGCGTGGTGGTGTACCCGCAGGTGATGGGGTCACCATCTCTAAAGAGATGTTTTCTAGACTGATAAGGAGAGGGATTTGCATGCTTGACATATCACTTGCTTAGACAATTGAGTCAATCATGAGATGTCAAATACAACACCAAATATTGCTTTTGCACTAGCTGTAATAAGCGTATATATATTAATCCAATCTTGGAGAAACATTGGGAAGCAGTTTTGAACAGTGGATGTTCTTGGAAAATGGTAACGGCAGCCTCCTTCGAGTGGCGGTTATCATTTCAGCCTTCTAAGGTGACCTGGATGACAGAGTGGTTGTCTGAGTTATAGTTTTCCCTCTTTTGAGGGACAGAATATTGGGCAGGTGATCCAAGCGGATACTGTGGAAGGCATGGCGCAGAATACTGATTAAATTCAGTGGATGATACAGTCTAAGAAGTTTGTTGGATTTGGAGTTCATTTACGAACTGGGTCCCATCAGATATACAGACAAATTCTAAGACAGGTATTGCTCATTTCGGAAGATAGCCTTTCTCCGCGAAGTTGAGATATAGAGAGATATAGAAAGAAATGTTGGAGCGGATCCACTCACTGAGGCTATTTCTCAAACATAATAGTTTCACAAACGAGTTTTGCGAAACTGATTAGTAGAGAAGTTGGGTGTTCGGTATCACACGAGCTGTGAGTATGCGACACCGCAATAATTATCCTTATGTGCAAGTGTGAGATTGCTGGCTATAGTGCCCTCAAGTCAATTATTGAATCGCAGGCACGCGATTGCGATGATTGTGGGAGGACCTATACGGATAGAACAGTCTGACTCAAAATGATAGTATGCTATATGCTTTGTCTTTATCATTATGTACATGCTTTATGTAGTATTACAGATCACTATTACATGTTGATAAAGCCCATAGGATTCTTGCTTGACTATCAGCATTATGATGGCGACTATATACGTGGGAGCTGGGTGGTCTATAAGCACATCCTTAAATGTCTCTAGTCGTGGGAGTATTGAGACTGGGCATTGATACTCCAGAGTAGACTAGTGTGTACTTATCGAGACCCCGACGAGGGACGGTGGCCAGGTCTCATAAGCCATTGGTGTTAGTCTGTTCACCTAAGATAGTATACAGGTGCTCATTGGGTTATGAGTCCACTGGACTAACTCCCCGGGAACCTGCTAGTCAGTACTATACCTATTATCAGATAGAAGTTCCCAGGTGATATGTGTACAGGTTAGTCTGTCAACCTGAGATCGTCATTTGTCTCATGTGAGTTCCCACTGTGCTTTGATTAATACCCTACCACGACTTAAAGGAGTCGTGCAAACAGGTTTTGGTTGAGTACAGTCCCGAGCCACATGGAGACAGTGAGCAGATCGTCGGGGATTCGTTTCTCCCGGTATTGGGGGTTGATGTCATGTTGTGCACGGGTGGCTATCACCATAAAGCCTTGGCCAAGGTAGTCGAGAATTACTGATTTGGATCAGTAGTTTCTCGGTGAGTGATGGGTTTCATACCGACACGAAATGTCACGTTATTAGGGGTCTGACTTTATCCACCCCCTAGACTCGATATACGATACTCTTAGACGAACAGACCGAACTGGACGTATATTGTCACGGATAGGCTCAGTAGGGGTCAGGATGAGTTTGCTCATCGGCCTTCCTTTCGCTCAATACCTGGATAGCCGTTACGTACAGCTAGTGCCGCTGACGTACTTGTGGTTAAACCTACTGCCAATGTATTGACGAGTCTTTAAAGTCCCACACAGAGGGTTTCACTGCTTCGGGCGAAACAATGTAGAGGCCGTATGGTCTTACGGCAAGGTTTGATCATATACATGCACTTGTGCACATATCATGATTCGGACGGTTTATACTAGTGGGCTTTGGTTTAAGTCGGATTCTAGTATTAGATTGATGGATTATTTTCGTCTCATTGTATTCGTATTTTGTCGGAATACGGATACGAGTATGTATATACGGATGATGGGTATTCTTGTAATTTATTACAAGATACTTCTAGAAGATGCCACCTCATTTAGTTTTAACCATTTAGGATTAAATGGTTAATGAGGTGGAGAGGATGAGGTGTTTATTGCATTTATTGTGGCATGGCTTTATTGTGACTTATGGTTACTATTCAAGCATGCTTGATATTTTGTTTGTTGTGAGATATTTTGGAGACTTGAGATATTTTCTAGACTTGAGATACACCTCATTTAGTTTTAACCATTTAGGATTAAATGGTTAATGAGGTGGAGAGGATGAGGTGTTTATTGCATTTATGGTAGCATGGTTTTATAGTGACTCATTGGTTACTATTCAAGCATGCTTGATATTTTGTTTGTTGTGAGATATTTTGGAGACTTGAGATATTTTCTAGACTTGAGATATTTATTGGGTGCTTCATTATTGCTCATAACACAACACAAAACACTTAGCCATTTTTCTTGAGTTGCCTCACCTCTCATCCTCAAGCTTCTTCATCTACCTCCACCCTTCAAGTCTCATGTGTTGAGAAACCTAGGGTGTTATGAGACAAACTAATCCATCACTCCATTCTACATTCTCTAGGCTATCTAGTTTAGCGAACTAGGTACCCTAGTTATCTCGGTTATTGAGGTAAGAGCTCGGAATACAAATCCACAGGTGGATCATCTTCGATGGAGGGAGACTAGAGATCAAGCTAGATCATGGAGGCTTCTAGGAGCTTGAGATGATGGTTAAAGACCGAAGGACATGGATCATCCGGTATAACCATTCTTAACTCTTCTCTTTATGTTTGCTAGCTTAGGGTTAATGGTCGATCCGTATTATAGGATTGTTCTATCGCCAGTTTTGAAAATTTTTGTTCCGCAATCGGCCACGGTTTGACGGCCAGGGCGCTTGCATAACCCAACATATATCGGCCAGTTGTGAGTTGGATGATATATATTCAAGAATAATATCACCCTTATGATAGTGATCTCGTAGGAAGTGATATCAACCATTTATATATTTTGTTCGACTATGTTGGTCAGTGTTTTTGGTCATTTGGACTGTGCTGGTGTTATCACAAATTATTGGTATTTTAGAGACTAATTCCTTATAGTTTTCTAGGGTATATTTAATTCAAAGACGTTGTGTAACATTCTGAAATTTTAGAAATAAATAAAAGTAATTAATTAAATAATAAAAGGTTAAATTAAAAAGTTATTAAAACTAAATAAGACAATTTCATAAGATGTTTGTAAAACAAAATAAATTAAAATTTTAGTATGCAACATAAATAAATTATAAGGGTTTTTAAGTGAAATTTAGCTTCAATTTAATAAAATGGTGTTTATATAATAACATAAGTTGTGAGGGGTTTCTATGTAAAGTTTAGGAAGTTGTGCAAATGGGAATGGATTAAGGGTATAAGTGAAAAAGAGGTAAATTGGGTTTTTGTTCAGAATTATATCTTAAGGTAAATTAAAATGGAATGATAATGTTTTGCCACCACCTCCTCTCATGCACAATACAATCCCCACACCTCCTCCTTGCATGAAACAACCACATCTTGATCACTGACACCTCCTCCTACACCTCATCCTTCCTATCACCATTTATATAAGGTGTTCAGATCAAATTAATCAAGTTAAAACTTCTGAGAATTCAAATTAAAGAAAGGAAAAACAAAACAAAATAAAGAAGAACAAGAGAAGAGAAGAGAAGAGAAGAGGAACTAGGTAAGGAGTTCATCATCAAGCTAAGGCTAGGAGCTTGTGCATCTTGGAGAGAGTTATTCCAGCTATATTTTGTAGGTAAAATCCTTAATCACAGTAGAGATTTAATTCTGTAACTAGTTTATAGTTAGAAATCAAAGTATCTAGAATATCGTATTTTAGTCAAAAAGAGGCTCTGTTTGAATCTGCTTTATTTTAGATACAAATAAACTTAGAGAAACGGTGCTAAAATGATATATGTGGGACCTAGAACAAACCATAGAAGCACGACCCCAGGGGATCGGTTTTGGGCCGGCGACCATTAGACAAATTCCGGCGTCGCCGGATTTTTGGGGAAGTTTGGTGATTTGTCTTTTTGGGTAGGTCTCTGTGTAGAATTTTGGATCATTTAGTATTGTTTAAATGGGTTAGTTTAATTGTATATAAAATCTGGAAGCTAATATCGGAAAAGATATCTAAAAATCAAATACAACACGGGTAAAACGTAACGCGATCTGTTTTCTGTTGCGGTGCAGAATTGGGTTAGATTTCAGCGAGGTTAAATATTAGATCGTTTGCGATGGTCGTACGTAGTGTAATTAGCACGTACAACTTGCGTTTTATTGATTTTGACGTAGCGGAATATAGCCGTTTCCTTATACAAATTGTTGCAATGTTAGATTCCAATTCGGGAACTTTGGAGGCCGCGAGGAAAGGAAAAGGATTGGCGATTCCTGAATAGATACGACGTATTTCCGGTGAGTAGATTTACATCTACTAGGGAAGTCGGGTGGATGGCGTATAGCACCCCCGCAACCTTATGATTATTATTATGCTTTCTACTTAAGATTTGCTTTTCGTTAAAGCATTGACTAAGCATTGCATTTTATTAACCCTCCATTTGCATAAAGTTTCACATGTAGTTTTAAATGAGATGTACATGATATTTGATCTGTATGATATGGGTGTGATTTGATGAGTTTGTACGAGAGATTTTGCCGTGCTTAAGATGATATGGATATAGCGATATGATGAGCTATACTACAAGGATTTATACGTATCATAAATGATGAACTTTGTATGCCGAATAACGGCCAATTTATTCTTTGACTCGTAGAGATAGATTATGTTCTGTTTTAGGGTATAATACTGGTATGAGCTATATTATTTTAAAAACCCCGGTTCGTTGTCTTTTAAACAAACTACCAGGATGCGTACCAATTTCTAAAACAAACATCTCTTTTAAATCTTAGGCAGCATACTTATTTTAAACTTAACGTTCCGATCATTTCTAAAGATAATGGTATAGCTCATAACAAGTAATTACAATAAGTACGTTTAGACTTCTTATAGGGTTGTATTATGTATTCTATATTATATGTTTCCGCGTTACGCACACTCTGGTAGAACACTGCACAAATACCAATGAGTACTATGCCGCACAAGCACTTAACTATATGTTACACTGCACCTCATTGGTATTGCCATGTCACTGTAGAATCGTTCTGTTATATAGGTGTTAATATGTAGACTGTTACACAGTAGAACACTTGCACAAATACTAATGATTTGCATGTTCCACGAGCACAGACGCGTATGTTACACTACACATCATTAGTAGTGCCATGACACATTAGAATTGAATTCATTATGTTATGTGATATGATTGCGTAGTCTTTTCCTATTCATGTTGAAGTATTATGGATGATGTATTTGAATTCTTAAGATTTTTGAGTATTTTACTTCTGATGATATATATATCGGTGGTATGGAACACTGTTATATATATACACACATATGGTATATCATCAATACAATCTATGCAAGTTTCGTATTCCTCACTTGATATTTTTATATGATGAATAAACGTCCACCATGAGGTTTATGTTTTATGATTTGGTTTTATTCCGAACCGAGTCGGTGGGTATACGGTTACGGATTTACAGTTTTATCCAGACTGAGTCGGTGGGGAAACAGTTGGATACATGGTGGACCCGGTCGAGACCGAGGGGCAGGATAGCCGCATGAGAGGCGGGGAGCCTAACGAGGTGACTCGATTCCGAAGATAAAATGAACACGGCAGATATCCAGGGGATACTGACCGGGGTTCGACTTGGTACGACAGATATCCAGGGGATACTGATCGTAGCCAGGATATCGGGTGGCGATCATCTGTTAAGATGGTGTCGACGGTATCTGTATTTACGTGTCGGTGCTGGACACGAGAGATTTTGGATTTCGATGTCGATGCTGGACATCCATATGTATACTGATGTGATCATTATCTTGAGGTACACAGTTAGATATGTTTTATTGGATTCCACCAGGACTGGTCCGGAGGACAGTACCTGCATATATATTGTACAGATATTCATAGACAAAAAGGGAATACCAATACGAATAATAGATTCATGATGTGGATTCATATGACATTGAGATATTATACTTATTGCATGATAGTTAGTATTGCACCTTTGCATATCATATGGTATATCGATACAGATTATGATAGTATTATACTTATGACCTAGATATCGTCATGCATTTCGATTTCTACTTTTAGATATACTTTTATTCACTGAGTTGGCAACTCATCCCCGTTGTGCCATAGTTTCTTGCAGGTTTTACCGGTTGGATTATCAGCGGTTTGGGCATACATTCTTTTGGGGATTGATGGGTAAGTGAGTTGTTATTGTATCCTACTCACTCTTGATTATTCACATATGCTTGTATCTAGCGGAAACTCCATCAACTTAGAAATGATATATTATGAACTTTGAAGCGATGATTAGAGTAGTGTCTTGAGTTGTCGCACTCTTTGGAGTCGACTTCTGTTTTAGATTATTTGGTTGCTCCATTGTTTGGAAGTGGAGACTAGCTTTCGTTAGGATGCTATTTTATTTTGCTGTATCGAGTTTTTATAAAAAAAATGCAAAGGAGGTGATGACAAGTTTCAAAACATCATAAAGGCTTTTCAACATACTTAGTTAAATTTAGATATTATTTTAAATCGATATTATCGGCTGATTATTTAAATCTCACCTCCAATATTTTTCAAAAAGGGTTTAGATTCCGGGTTTCGGCTTATTTAAACCGCGTCGATGTCTTGAGATGTCACGTGATTTAAGTGTCGGTCACATGCCACATTTGGGTCGTGACACTTTATGCTCTACATACACCGGCGACAATGTACCCTGCTTCAGCTGTGGACAATGCTATTGATGCTTGTTTCTTAGAATTCCAAGACACTAGACAATTTTCTAGAAAATGACATGTACCGCTAGTACTCTTTCGATCAGTTTGACTTCCAGCATAATCTGCATCCGAGTAATTTGTTAAGTGAAATACGTTATTCTTAGAATACCATAACCATAAATTAATAGTGCCTTCGAGATATCTAAAGATTCTCTTGACCACTACCAAGTGTGATTATCTAGGATTAGCTTGGAACCGTCCACAAAGACAAACGTTGTACATTATATCAGGTCTACTGGAAGTTAAATATAATAAACTTCCAATCATAGCTCGATAGAGCTGTATATTTACAGCCTTACCGATTTCATCCTTGGTGAGTTTTGTTGTCGTTGCCATGGGTGTCTCACAAGTCTTTGCATCTTCTAAACTGAACTTCTTAATAAGTTCCTTTGTATACTTAGATCGATTGATGAATAGTCCTTCTAAACTTTGTTTGATTTGAAGTCCGAGGAAAAAGTTCAGTTCTCCCATCATACTCATCTCAAATTCATCATGCATAGATTTAGAGAATTCTTGACAAAACTACTCATTAGTAGAATTAAATATAATATCGTCAACATATATTTGAACTACAATGATATCCTTTCCATAGAATATAGTGCATAATGTTTTATCTACCATCCACTTCGTATATCCTATCTTGAGTAGGAATATACCGAGTCTTTTATACCAAGCCTTAGGGACTTGTTTAAGACCGTACAATACCTTTTCCAATTTATATACATACTCAGGATGTTTATGATTATCAAAGTCTGGTGGTTGCGTTACATATACTTTTTCATCTATTATCCTATTTAAGAAAGCACTTTTAACTTCCATTTGAAATACTGTAAAGTTTTTAAAACAAGTAGAGGCTAATAATATCTTTTATATCTTTATGTCGAGCCACAGATGCGTAAGTTTCATCATAATCAATTCGTTCGACTTGATTATAACCTTGAGCAACCAGTCATGCTTTATTTCTTACGACATTTCATGACTCGTCTAGCTTGTTTCTACAAACCCATTTGGTGCCTACAATTGATCTATTATTGAGTTTTGGAACTAATTTTTAAACTTTATTTCTTTCAAATTGATTTAACTCTTCTTGCATTGCTTCTATCCAATGCTCATCATTCTCAGCCTCTTTAAAATTCTTCGGTTCTATGACCGAAATGAATACTGAGTTGATACATAAGTTAAATCTTGATGATCAAGTGACCACTCCTTTATCCATATCACCTATAATTAAATCCTTAAGATGATCTTTGTTAAATTGTCAATCCTTTGGAAGGGAAGTATCAGTAACTTGCTCTTATTGTTCCATTTGTTTAGTTTCGACAATTTTATCTATTGATTGATTATCTAAACCTTTTGTTAAGATTGGATCGTTATCATCTAAACTAGTATAAGGATTTAAGAAGTTGGTTTCATCAAACTTAACATGCATACTTTCTTGAATGGTCGAAATTCGTTTATTAAAAACACGATAGGCTTTGATGGACATAGAGTAACCAACAAATATACATTCGTCGCATTCTGAGTTGAACTTTCCTAAATTGTCTAATATATTTAAAATGTAGCATTTACAATCAAAAACTTTAAAATACTTAACGTTTGGAGTTCTACCATAAATTAGTTCGTATGGTGTTTTATTTAAATATTTTCTAATTATTACCCTATTTATTATGTAGCAAGAAGTGTTAATAGCTTCTGCCCATAAATATTTTGGTAGATTATTTTCATTGAGCATAGTATGTGTCATTTCTTGTAAAGAACGATTTTTCCTTTCAACAACTCCATTTTGTTGTGGAGTTCTAGCACGGGAGAATTCGTGTTTGAAATCTTTCTTATTACAATATTATTCGAATATTTAGTTTTCAAACTCTCCACCATGATCATTTCTTAGTTTAAGTATTATTAGGTTCATTTTGTTTTGAATTTGTTTAGTAAAGATTTTAAATGTGTTAAAGCTTTCGTTTTTGGTTTTTAAGAAGAAAACCAAATAAATCTTGAGTAATCATCTATTATGACATATGCATACAATTTGTCTTCTAAACTTGCATTGCGACTAGGACCGAAAAGATCCATATGAAGTAATTGCAATGGAGTGTTAGAGGATACATTGTTTTTAGGTTTAAATAAAGTTTTAATTTGTTTTCCTCTTTGGTAAGCATCACATAGTCTATCTTTTATAAACTTTAGACCGGGTATGCCTTTAATTAGGTTATTCCTTATAATTTTGGATAAAATATCTATTGAGAAATGACCTAATCTTCTATGTAAGAGTAGAGGGTCTACTACATTGTTTGCTATTAAATATGTAATATTTGGATTTTTAAAAGCTTGTGTATATATTATATATATGTTATGGTATCTTTTATCAGTTGGGACTATTTTATTATCATATATTATATTGCTTTTTTTTTCGAAAACTACGCTGTGCCCTTTATCGTAGAGCTGGCTAACACTAAATAGGTTATGTTTTAAGTTTTATTGCATCTTTTATGATAGTTGAGTTATTAAAGCAAATATCAGCTTTACCGATGATCTTGCCTTTGTTGTTTTCGCCAAAAGTGACACTGTCATTTTCTTCTCTTGATAGTGTTTCAAAACTTTGAATGTTTCTAGTAATATATCTCAAATAACCACTATCAAGTATCCGTCGACTTCTACGTCTTTGGATGTCCTACAATACAGGAAGAAGAAAGTGTTATTTTTGAGACCCAAACCATTTTAGATTGATTAGGAATAAAATTGTATTTATAAGTGAAATTATTTTTAATGTAGCAATTTTGTGATATGTGTCCTAATATGCAACACTAGTCACAAGTTGAATTAGCATATTTGTTATCATATTTGTAATAATAATATTTAGGTATATAAGGTTTAGTTTTAGGAACTAACTCTGTATATTTATCAAAACCTATTCCTACTTTATCACGGTGTTTAATGGATTGTGAGAACAAAATATCTAATTATTTTTACTTTTAGTAAAATTCAAAATCATTTTATCTTTTATTTCTAATTTTCGTTTAAGATTAAAGATTTCAAGTTTATTTGTTTCAATTATATTTTCTTTAGTTAAGATTACAGAATTGAGTTTTTCATTTAAGTTTTCGTTGTCTAATTAACTTCATTTAATTCATTTTTAATTACTATTTCTGAATTATTCTTTGCGATTAATTTAGTTTTTAAAATTTTGTTTTTAGACTTAATCTTATCGTAATTATCCTTAAGAAAATGACAAAGACTAATCAAATCTATTTTACTAAGAGATTCAATATCAAAGTCATCATCGGTTATCTCATCGTCTAGCGCCATGAAGCACATGTTGGCGATTTCTTCGATTTCTGAATCATTGGAATCCGTGTCGTCCCAAATCGCTTGAAACGAATACTTTTCTGATTCTTTTTTTGACTTCCATTTGCCTTTGTTGAGAGATGGACTTCAATGGCCTTCCCTATCGCACTCAAAACAATGCAAGGTTTTATCAGAATCAAAATTCTTATTAGACTTATATGTATCTTTCTTTTGAGAAAATCTTCTAAACTTTAGATACTTCTTGAAATGTCTTGCAATATGGGTCCTTTCTTCATCGTCGCTTTCATCACCACTTGATAATTTTTTAGGCTTTGATTTAGTAGACGTTGCCTTTAGCGCGATATTCTTCCTTTGAGTGTTATTCTCCTGCTTTTGTTAATTTTCCTATAAAGGTGTCACCTTTCAACGCTGTCATGTTGTTAGTCTCTTCGATGGCAGTGATCTTAGGTTTCCATGATGTCGTAAGAGATTTCAGAAACTTATAACACCTTTTTTTGTCATCGAATTTCTTTCCTAAATTGAAAAGCTCGATAATGATATTATTGAATCGAGAATACATGGAGTCGATTGATTCATCGTCTTTCATTTGAAACGACTTATATTTATGCATGAGATGGTTGACCTAACTCTCTTTGACTTGATTTGTTCTTTCATGGGCAGTCTGAAGAGTAGTCCAAATTTCATTAGCAATCCGACACATTGAGATCCTATTGAATTCTTCTAAATTCAATGAGCAATGAAGTGCATTCATTATCTTGACATTTAACGTCATCAATCTTTTATCAGCATCAGATAATGGATTTGTCGTATGAGGAACAAAAGGATTTTCAATGATCTCTAAAACTTCTAGATCTATACATTGAAAGAAAACCTTAATCTTAGTTTTCCAGAACTGATAGTTTGTATCGTTGAATAGAGGAGGACGGTTAATATCTTGTCTTTCCATTTGATTTGCCATAAGATCAGAAACTCAAGAGGTTAATCTTAGAAACGAGTAACCTGCTCTGATATCAATTGAAAACAGCCTTAGAGGGGGTAAATAAGGTTTTATGGCAAACACAGAGTAATTTTGCGAAACACAGAAATTATGCAGCGGAATAAAGATGAGAGTATAAAGTACAAATACTATTACAACACAGATTAACAGTAACACAGAATCAGAAAAAAAAAGTAAATGGACACAGAGGATTATTATCGAGGTTCACCAATCCTATGGCTATTTCCTACCTGAGAACTCCTGCTCTGAATTCAACACACT
Source organism: Agapanthus africanus (assembly GCA_030015575.1). Lineage (NCBI taxonomy): Eukaryota > Viridiplantae > Streptophyta > Magnoliopsida > Asparagales > Amaryllidaceae > Agapanthus > Agapanthus africanus. The sequence continues at coordinate 748,177,630 of CM057340.1, read as the reverse complement.
ATCTAGTGACTCCTTGCAGGTGAAGAAACCCAGATATTTTTCCAGACTCATATCCGAACCTTTACAATTGCAGGCTGCTGATCACCTAGGATTTTCCCAGGCCCAAGTCCAAACCTTTACAACATTAAAACCTTAGACCTTTCTTCACTAGGCCGTACAAGACAAGATTTTACAATCTTAATAAACCAACTCTAACAATCTTAACGATTTCAAAAGATAAATTAAAATTTTGATTCAAAAAGATGAGAGATTTTATTTTGGAGATTAACAAAAGTTTAAAACAAATTCAAAGAAGTTTTTAAGATTAAACAAGTTTAAAAACAATCGCTTCTTTAAAACTTTTAGAAATCTTTCTTTTTTTATCAAGAATAGAAAAGTCTAATGGTTTTAGAAAAATCTCTTTTCTCTGAAAAAGAGCAGTCAAAAACTTGAGAATAAGAGAGAAAAAGTTTTTACCAAAACTTGAGAATAAAAATGTTTAAGAATGAATTGGTTTTAAAACTTGAGAAAATGAGTCATATATATAGAATTATGAAAATGGACGATTGAGACAGTTATTACAACCGCCCCAAAAAGATAGGATAATTAGTGGCAGTTCATAACCGTTAGGAATTCAAAAATCCTACTAAAATTCAAATTTCAAAAATTTCAAAAAATCTGCAGTGGACGTCTATCATAGACGTCTATAGGACGTCCATAAGAAATGTCTATATTTGATATTTTCAGATACAGGACTTTGAATTTTAAAAGAAAATTTAAAATTGATTTTGGTGTTTGGGAATTGATATAGAAAATTTGATTCTAACCATTTGAGATCAACTTGACTCTGAACTCAAATAAAGTAGAAAGTCTTGAATGTTTTCGATATGTGACTTCTCCATTTGTAGCTTTTGAATGCGTATTGAGTGCTTCTAAGTTTTGAATGTCTGGAGATATCAGTTGCGATATTGAGTGTACTTATGCTTGAATAACACCAGTTGTGTAACACTTTAACTAATCTGACATGGTTAGTAATCAAATAGAATATTTGAAATACGGCTTTGTAAAATAATCAAAACACAAAGAGATTCATATGCTGGCAAAGAAGGCGACTGGGAAGGTGAAGAGGATATCGAGATGGAGAAATAGACGATGGGGTCTATGGAGATTCGTATCTTATTTGACCGTTCTTTTTTTAATGTCCTTTATATGATATCTGTCACGCCCCGCTTCCCAGAGTACGCTAAAATGGGCACGTGACATAGCCAACCATGCTGCCTGTGGGTAGGAAGCATCCATCCACAGTCACATTACGACTGTAGAGATATCAAGAACAAAATAAAACTATCTAAACATGTCCATAATCCAAGATAACAGGAGTCAATAATAAATAAATGCGGAAGCAAATGATCCAATACAAATAATTGAAATGTATGTCCCATAATGCGGGCTCACATCAGGAATAAAATACAGGAAATAAAAACTAACTAATACTAACACCTCACAGCTCAGCCTGCTGGCTGAAGTACTCCTGCTCGGACTGCGACAGCGGTACAGAATCTGGGCCATGCAAAACCCAAACGTCAGCGCGTCATGTCATCAAGTAATATAATATGAACAATGTAGCAGGCAATACAATATAAACATGAATAAAACGAGAGTAACAATAATATGAATCAAAGCAGTGCAGGGTAGTGTGCAGTGGGTAAACTAAACTGTTCTATCAGGTTTTCTATTCTAAAGTCTTTGAAATCAAGTGATGAATCGTCGATGTAACTCAATAGTATCCCGTGCATGCCCGGGACCACGGTCTAAGACTCTCGGGCTGAAACCGAGACGTGCCGTTAGGCAGTAACAAGTAGCAGGTATGGGCGAGTGATGTCAGCATCATCACTCCGGGGCTGGCCTAGCCCGTAAGACTGATCAGAACATGTATCGAACTGTTGAGTTACAAGTCAGGTTTCACCTTTGATTTCCCCATACCCCCAAGTTATGTATGTCAAGTCAGGTATTCAGTAATAAAGAACTAATACCAACACAGCATCAGGTAAAAGCAGGTTTGTCTGGATAGACAACAGGAACGGTCCATGAGGACTACATGTCAGGTTTGTTGGCATTAGACACAAGATCAGGTAACGGGTCAGGTCATGGCACATCAGGTCAAGTCAACAGTATGCGGTACCATGTCAGGTATATCAATATATATATATGTGTGTAGCAAGTCAGGTCGAGATGTACACAATATCGTGGGTGTGCTCACAATCAGTTATATAATCAAACATGGGTATCAACAATCATGAGATAAGCAATGAATTAAGTAATAGGCGGTTTCATTCAATTAGCAATACAGTTATCAAATTTGTCACAGAGATGATTACAAGAGTGCGGTAAGACAAGTATAGCCGTTTAGTCATGTTAACAAGTTTAAGAACTCTTAGAGGTGCAATGATTTGTATAACGGTTCAGTACAGCTATTACAGGTTAAAATGCACATGAGTTTTCCGAATGGAACAAAACTATAAAGACAAACACCATAAGCTATGTTAAAATTAAAAATGTGATTCAACAGGTAAATATGGTTATTAGGTTCAATTTACAACTGTAGGTTACAAGTTTAACGGTAAAATGATATAATGCAATATTGTACACGAAAATGAGAAATGATCGTACCAAGTTAAATTTACAGGTCTAGGGTGTTATAATATATATGTAAATATTGTATAGCATGTAGCAAGGGGTACTTGCCTCGACGGGTCGCGAACCGGGAAAAACGGAACGTAAAATGTCGGCGGGGAAACTCGCGACGGGCGCACGGTTCACGGATTGAACCCAAACAACGAACAATGGAACCACACGGGTCGGGGTACCTCGCTGGAATATCGGGTCACGTCGTCGGCATCGTCGGATTCCGATGAAAAAGTGAACAGTGAACCAAACATCAAGGTATGTAACACAGGAAAAAGAAACACAAGGAAATATAAAGAAGGAGGGAAAGAGGATCTGAGCAGGGTGCTTACGATGATCAGCAGAGAGGTTGCGAAGGTTGACGACGTCGACGGAGCTCCGGCAGTGACCTACCCGACAACGATAAGAATTTTCCAGATCAAGAAAAATACTTACAGAGAAGAAGAAGAAATGAACAGAGGATGGAGCAATGCTTACAGAAGGTGCTAGCGAGACCGGGGCTACAGAGGCGAGGTCGTCGGCGGCAACAGATGCGGCGGTTGAACGCATGCAGGGGATGTGCAGGTGGCTGTGACGTTGGTCGGGGTGCACAGGCACTCGGGAATCGATGAGAGAGAGGGCGAGGATGGTGAGGGAATGACGAGGACGAGGAAGCCGGTGATGGTGTCGTCGGCGGTGGGCTGCAGCGGCGAGGGCAAGTGGTCGCGGTGAGGGTGCAGGCGCACGGGAAATGAGGAAGAGGTGGCCTGGCTGCGACGAGGGCGCGGAGACGACTAGCCCGGCGGTGCTGGTGCCGGCGATGGGGTTGCGGCGGCGACGGGGAACGAGGCGGCTGGGCTGGTGATGGGTTACGTTCTGGTTCTTTTTTTTTTTGAAAACGAGAGGAAGGAGGGAAAAACAAATATAGAGAGAAGAGAGAAAAGCTAGAGAGAGAGAGATCGAGATTGAGAGAGATTTAGGGGAGAGAGAGAGATCGGGGATAGAGAGAGAAGGAGAGATAGCAACGGGAGAGAGAGAGGAACAGAGATGTGGGGCCCGGAGGGAAATAAAGAGGAGGGGATTGGTTGATGAATGATTTAGGTGTTAGGAAAAATATTTAAAAGATTTAAAAGATTAATGGAAACAGTAAATTATATATAAGGTTAAGGAAATATTCGACGTTTTAAATTAATAAAATTTGGGATTTTGGCACAAAGTAAAACATTTCCAAATCGCGCCCGGGTCGGGTCCAAAAATTTGAAATTGAAATAATAGAATTTTAAGCGGGATCCAAATTTTAAAATGAAGTGTTTTATGATCAAAAAGCGTACCCCCAAAACGGACACACGTACGTACGCGTAGCCGTCCAAACTCGTCCGTTTCACTGAACGGGACGAGAACACGATGCACGGACGCTACCACAAGGCTAGGGGTGTCGAGGAGGCCAAGATGAATATTTTTAATTTTATTTTAGATGCCTAAATTTGTTATATGCAGAAATGAATTTACCGGTTAAAATTTTTAAAGTAAGTAACAAACAAGCAAGATAAATGAAATGAGTGCCACACCACACTCAAACGGTAACTGAAAATAGTAGCATTGGGCTCGGGTGTTGCATTATACCCAACTACAAAAAGAATTTCGTCCTCGAAATTCCAAGAATACAAAGACAGAAAAGCTACAAGAAAAGGTGAGGAAACTTCTGCCGGATTTCATCTTATCGTTCCTAAGTGGACTCTCCATGCGAGCGACTACCCCAAGAAACAAGCACAAGAGGGATCATCTTGTTCTTAAGAATCTTTTCTCTTCGATCCACGATTTCAATCGGCCGTTCCTCAAAAGTCAAGTCTTCTCGTACTGTTAGCTCCGAATGATCCAATACATGCGTTTCATCTCGAACATACCTTCGTAGTTGAGATACGTGAAACACATCGTGCACATTCGCCAAGGACTGCGGTAACGCCAAGCGATACGCTACCTCACCAACACGCTCCAAGATCTCAAAGGGTCCAATGAATCGAGGACTAAGCTTTCCTCGACTTCCAAAACGAATCACCCCTCTAGTCGGTGATATCTTCAGGAACACCAAATCACCCACGACGAACTCTAGAGGTCTTCTTGATGTGTCTGCCCAACTCTTCTGTCGGTCTTGAGCTGCCTTCATATGATTTCTGATAGTGTTAACCTTCTCAACAGTCTGCACAACCAAATCTGGTCCCAACAATCTTCGTTCACCGACATCGTCCCAGCAAACAGGTGAACGGCATTTATGACCATACAAAGCTTCAAACGGAGCCATCTGGATAGTTGCCTGAAAACTGTTGTTGTAAGAAAACTCCACCAAATGTAGATGATCCTCCCACGAACCCTTGAAGTCCAACATGCATGCTCTCAACATATCCTCAAGAGTTTGGATCGTTCTCTCCGACTGACCATCAATTTGAGGATGATAAGTTGTGCTAAACTTCAATCGAGTCCCCAAACTTTCTTGTAAACTCCGCCAAAAGTGTGATAAGAACCGAGTGTCCCGATCGGACACGATGCTCACCGATACTCCATGCAATCTTACAATCTCCTGCATGTACCGCTCTGCCAAAGTCTCTGTTGATTGACCAACCCGAAAAGGAATAAAGTGAGCTGCCTTGGTCAACCGATCAACAATCACCCATACAGCATTGTTGCCTTTTGGACTCCGCAGTAAAGCCGTCACGAAATCCATGGTTATATGTTCCCACTTTCACTGAGGAATCGGAAGTGGTTGCAATAAACCAGCAACCCTTTGATGTTCAACCTTAACTTGCTGACACACCAAGCACTTTGCCACAAAGCGAGCAATCTCCCGTTTCATGCCTTCCCACCAGAAATGCTGTCGAATATCTCGGTACATCTTTGTGCCTCCTGGATGTACAGAATAAGCTGAACTATGTGCCTCCTTCATAAGCTCTTCACGAATATCTCCCTTGGGTACACACAAACGGCTACCGTACCTCAACAAACCATCTTCGTGGATCAGTAAATCTGTTCGTAGTCCGGCTTCAACCTGCTCTCGAAACTTTTGCAGTCTAGGGTCCTGCGATTGTGCTGCTTTAATATCCTCGATCAACGATGACTGTACTTGCAGCTGCAACAACTGTCCCGTAAAATGTGGTAGCACAACCTCCAAGTCAAATCTTCGAAAGTCTGCAATGATCTCCTTCTGCGTAGTCAACACCTGAATTGCTGGGAACCGACTAAGCGCATCCGGCACGACATTAAGCTTCCCCGGATAGTACTTAAGATCAAGATCGTAGTCAGCCATCAGCTCCAACCATCTACGTTGCCTCATGTTAAGTTCCTTCTGTGTGAACACATACTTCAAGCTCTTATGATCAGTAAAGACTTCGACTCTTTCGCCCAAAAGGTAGTGTCTCCAAATCTTCAAAGCGAAAATCACAGCCGCAAGTTCCAAGTCATGAGTTGGATAATTCTTCTCATGGGTCTTCAACTGTCTCGATGCGTACGCTACAACCTTCCCATGCTGCATCAAGACACATCCCAATCCTTTCCCAGATGCGTCACTGTGAATCACCAATCCTCCGGAATTGTCTGGCACGGTCAGAATAGGGGCGGTTATCAACTTCTGCTTCAACGTCTCAAAACCTAACGCACATTTATCCGTCCATACAAAAGGTACCTCCTTGCGCGTAAGCTTGGTCAACGGCTCCGCCAGACGAGCAAAGTTCTCCACAAATCTCCTATAATATCCGGCCAATCCAAGGAAACTTCTTATCTCAGCAACATTCTTTGGAATCGGCCAATCTCGAACTGCTGCAATCTTTTCTGGATCGACGGCAATTCCATCGCCAGACACAACATGCCCCAAAAACTTTACTTCTTCCAGCCAAAACTCGCACTTACTCATCTTCGCATAAAGCTTCTCCTGTCTCAACGTCTGCAGTGCGATCTTCAAATGCTCAGCATGCTCTTCAAAACTCTTCGAGTAAATCAGAATATCGTCAATAAATACCACAATAAACTGATCCAAGAAAGGTGAGAAGATTCGGTTCATCAAGTCCATGAATATTGCCAGCGCATTCGTTACTCCGAAGGGCATCACTAAGTACTTGTAATGTCCATACCGAGTTCGGAATGCCGTCTTGCAAATATCTTCTGCTTTCACTCGAACCTGATGATATCCGGATCGCAAATCCAGCTTCGAGAATACCCTCGCGCCACTAAACTGCTCAAAGAGTTCTCCAATGCGAGGGATAGGGTACTTGTTCTTAATAGTCACCCGGTTTAATTCTCGATAGTCGATGCACATCCTTCTTGTGCCATCCTTCTTCTTTACTAGAAGAACTGGAGCTCCCCAAGGCGAGTTACTGCTTCGAATCCAACCCTTTTCAAGCAATTCAGCAACATGTTTCTTAACTTCTTCTAACTCTACTGGTGCCATTGGATAATATGCTTTGGATACTGGCGCTGCACCAGGAATAAGATCAATTGCGCACTCCACGTCTCGCTTCGGCGGTAAACCCGATATATCTTCAAATACGTCCATAAAATCGCGAACAACCGCCGGCTCTTCACCATTATCAACTTCCATTGCTGCAAGAATAGTGTTTGTCGGCCTAGCCCTAAACTCGACTGGCCCGACAGAACTGCTTCCTCCAGTGAAGGTAAACTCGGGATGTCCGGGAATCTGGAAAATTACTTTCTTTGCCCTACAGTCAATGTGAGCGTGGAAAGTGCCAAGAAAATCCATTCCCAAGACGACTTCATAGCTGCCCGTATCAATCACCAGGATATCTGCAAAAAGCTCCCGTCCGCACACAACAACTGTACAATCTTTACATTCCCTACTAGCTATGATTTTCCCATTCCCAGTGTGTATATCCCAGAAACTAGACAGGGTCGTGCAGGCAATCGAGTGTGTAGTTATAAACTTGGATGACATAAAACAGTGGGATGTACCAGAATCAAATAATGCCAATGCGGGAAAACCATGAACGAGTAAAGTACCTGAAACAACTTCTCCTGACGCCTTAGCTTCTTCTGCTGTCAAGGTAAAAGCTCGAGCCTGATTAGGTCCTTGAGTCAGTTGCTTCTGCCCTTGGAACGGTCTCTGCGGAGGCTTCTGAATATCATCCTTTGTACGAAACTTCGACGGACAAGCACCAACGGTGTGATCAGCCGCTCCACAAACCAAACAAAGTCCCAGCCTCCTTCGACACTCCTTCTGCATGTGCCCAGGTAAACGGCAGTAGTCACAAATCACGCTCCTTCTTCGATCAACGATCACAGGCTTCTTCATGGGTGCTACACTTCAACGGTCCACTGGAATACCCTTGCGACCATGAGCTCGGTTAGGTACAAATACGGGCTTCCTTACCGCAACTGCTGTCTGCTGCAAACTCCCTTTCATCCCAGATAAACTCTGCTGTTCCCGAGCTGCCGTAAGAACCTGTGAGAAAGTGGTCAAACCCAAGGAGACAATCTGCCTCTGGATGTCTACATTCAAGCTGTGTATGAACCTCCGTGCCCTATCTGCATCGTTGGCAACTAAAGGTCCAGCGAATCTGCGGAGTCTCGTCCATTCTGCTGCATGCACATCTACGGGTGCTCCATTCTGCCTTAGCCCAATAAACTTCTCTTCCATTTCCTCCCGTGCAGTCCGCGGGAAGAACTTCTCCAGGAAACTCTTAGAAAAATCCGCCCACTTGATCGGCTTGGGCAAGCGGGTCTCCTCCACAAGCCACCATTCTCGGGCGTAGTCCACTAACTGAATGCATACCACATCAACTCTTTTGTCATCTAGAATCTGTGCAGCAATAAGCAAATTCTCCGTGCAACTAGCCAATGCTCTGCTGGCAATGGCTCCTCCAAACCAGTAAATGTAGACGGACCCAAACGCCTGAAATCTGCCACGCTTCCAACTCGATCAACTGGTTTAGCTTCAACCTTATCTACGGACTGCTGAACGGTCCGCAAACCTTCCTGGAATGATTCTGCTTGCTGCTGGATCAGCTCGGTCTGTCTCTTTTGATTCTCCAGCATTCCCGTTATCATTCCAAGCATGGCGGCTTCGTCCACACGCCTCTGGTACGTCTTCAAATTCTTATCTGCCATATTCCTGAAATCAAAACACCCAACATTAGCATGATGATAGATTCAATATATAGATCAAGGCTAGAACTCCAAGATACTTAAATAGAGTACCGCATTGTAACTATGCCGCAGTATCATAGCCACAATTACTTAACTCCACCCAAGTCGCCTAAGTCCTAGAGATAACAAGGAATCAGGTTTTTCGAGTCGATATGCAAAGGAAGTTTGCACATCGTAAAAGATATAATCAGGAAGAATGTGATTCAAGAATGGTAAACGGCAAGGTGGCAGGACATGTTTCCTAAACATGGGTATTCTGATTTGTGTATTGGGTCTAATACCCAACTACAAAAGAATCAACCCGACTAACCTATGGCTCACGCCCCGCTTCCCAGAGTACGCTAAAATGGACACGTGACATAGCCAACCATGCTACCTGTGGGTAGGAAGTATCCATCCACAGTCACATTACGGCTGTAGAGATATTAAGAACAAAATAAAACTATCTAAACATGTCCATAATCCAAGATAACAGGAGTCAACAATAAATAAATGCGGAAGCAAATGATCCAATACAAATAACTGAAATGTATGTCCCATAATGCGGGCTCACATCAGGAATAAAATGCAGGAAATAAAAACTAACTGATACTAACACCTCACAGCTCAGCCTACTGGCTGAAGTACTCCTGCTCGGACTGCGACAGCGGTACAGAATCTGGGCCATGCAAAACCCAGACGTCAGCGCGTCATGTCATCAAGTAATATAATATGAACAGTGTAGCAGGCAATACAATATAAACATGAATAAAACGAAAGTAACAATAATATGAATCAAAGCAGTGCAGGGTAGTGTGCAGTGGGTAAACTAAACTGTTCTATCAGGTTTTCTATTCTAAAGTCTTTGAAATCAAGTGATGAATCGTCGATGTAACTCAATAGTATCCCGTGCATGTCCGGGACCACGGTCTAAGACTCTCGGGCTGAAACCGAGACGTGCCGCTAGGCAGTAACAGGTAGCAGGTATGGGCGAGTGATGTCAGCATCATCACTCCGGGGCTGGCCCAGCCCGTAAGACTGATCAGAACATGTATCGAACTGTTGAGTTACAAGTCAGGTTTCACCTTTGATTTCCCCATACCCCCAAATTATGTATGTCAAGTCAGGTATTCAGTAATCAAGAACTAATGCCAACACAGCATCAGGTAAAAGCAGGTTTGTCTGGATAGACAACAGGAACGGTCCATGAGTACTACATGTCAGGTTTGTTGGCATTAGACACAAGATCAGGTAACGGGTCAGGTCATGGTACATCAGGTCAAGTCAACAGTATGCGGTACCATATCAGGTATATCAATATATATATGTGTAGCAAGTCAGGTCGAGATGTAAACAATATCGTGGGTGTGCTCACAATCAGTTATATAATCAAACATGGGTATCAACAATCATAAGATAAGCAATAAATTAAGTAATAGGCGGTTTCATTCAATTAGCAATACAGTTATCAAATTTGTCACAGAGATGATTACAAGAGTGCGGTAAGACAAGTATAGCCGTTTAGTCATGTTAACAAGTTTAAGAACCCTTAGAGGTGCAATGATTTGTATAACGGTTCAGTACAGCTATTACAGGTTAAAATGCACATGAGTTTTCCGAATGGAACAAAACTATAAAGACAAACGCCATAAGTTATGTTAAAATTAAAAATGTGATTCAACAGGTAAATATGGTTATTAGGTTCAATTTGCAACTGTAGGTTACAAGTTTAACGGTAAAATGATATAATGCAATATTGTACACGAAAATGAGAAATGATCGTACCAAGTTAAATTTACAGGTCTAGAGTGTCATAATATATATGTAAATATTGTATAGCATGTAGCAAGGGGTACTTGTCTCGACGGGTCGCGAACCGAGAAAAACGGAACGTAAAATGTCGGCGGGGAAACTCGCGACGGGCGCACGGTTCACGGATTGAACCCAAACAACGAACAATGAAACCACACGGGTCGGGGTAACTCGCTGGAATATCGGGTCACGTCGTCGGCATCGTCGGATTCCGGCGAAAAAGTGAACAATGAACCAAACATCAAGGTATGTAACACGGGAAAAAGAAACACAAGGAAATATAAAGAAGGAGGGAAAGAGGATCTGAGCATGGTGCTTATGATGATCAGCAGAGAGGTTGCGAAGGTTGACGACGTCGACGGAGCTCCGGCAGTGACCTACCCGACAACGATAAGAATTTTCCAAATCAAGAAAAATACTTACAGAGAAGAAGAAGAAATGAACAGAGGAGGGAGCAATGCTTACAGAGGGTGCTAGCGAGGCCGGGGCTACAGAGGCGAGGTCGTCGTCGGCAACAGATCCGGCGGTCGAACGCTTGCAGGGGATGTGCAGGTGGCTGTGATGCTGGTCGGGGTGCACAGGCGCTCGGGAATCGATGAGAGAGAGGGCGAGGATGGTGAGGGAATGACGAGGACGAGGAAGCCGGTGATGGTGTCGTCGGCGGTGGGCTGCAGCGGCGAGGGCAAGTGGTCGCGGTGAGAGTGCAGACGCACGGGAAATGAGGAAGAGGTGGCCTGGCTGCGACGAGGGCGCGGAGACGATTAGCCCGGCGGTGCTGGTGCCGGCGATGGGGTTGCGGCGGCGACGGGGAACGAGGCGGCTGGGCTGGTGATGGGTTACGTTCTGGTTCTTTTTTTTTTTTGAAAACGAGAGGAAGGAGGGGAAAACAAATATAGAGAGAAGAGAGAAAAGTTAGAGAGAGAGAGAGATCGTGATTGAGAGAGATTTAGGGGAGAGAGAGAGATCGGGGATAGAGAGAGAAGGAGAGATAGAGAGAGAGACGAGAGAGAGAGATAGCGACGGGAGAGAGAGAGGAACAGAGATGTGGGGCCCGGAGGGAAATAAAGAGGAGGGGATTGGTTGATGAATGATTTAGGTGTTAGGAAAAATATTTAAAAGATTTAAAAGATTAATGGAAACAGTAAATTATATATAAGGTTAAGGAAATATTCGACGTTTTAAATTAATAAAATTTGGGATTTTGGCGTAAAGTAAAACATTTCTAAATCGCGTCCGGGTCGGGTCCAAAAATTTGAAATTGAAATAACAGAATTTTAAGCGGGATCCAAATTTTAAAATGAAGTGTTTTATGATAAAAAAACGTACCCCCAAAACGGACACACGTTCGTGCGCGTAGCCGTCCAAACTCGCTCGTTTCACTGAACGGGACGAGAACACGATGCACGGACGCTACCACAAGGCTAGGGGTGTCGAGTAGACCAAGATGAATATTTTTAATTTTATTTTAGATGCCAAAATTTGTTATATGCAGAAATGAATTTACCGGTTAAAATTTTTACAGTAAGTAACAAACAAGCAAGATAAATGAAATGAGTGCCACACCACACTCAAACGGTAACTGAAAATAGTAGCATTGGGCTCGGGTGTTACAATATCAATGGTATTCATATTAATCGTTGGATTTGAGTCTAAAGTAGTGTCCTTCTTGAATGAAAATATTATAGCAGCCGTGTCCAACCGTGTCCAAAGATGGTTTTGTTTTAAGAATATCAAATCCTTCTTTAGAGTTGCTCGTTTCGACCATCTTTCTCGAGGAGGCAAGAGGAGAGCAAAGACAGAGAGGAGAAGAATAACGATGGAAGATGAGGATATATCTATATTTTGTTTCGGTTGTTTTCTTTCTTTTTCTGTTTTTTGTTTTGAGAGATGTACCCTAGTATATGGTTGTTATCGGGGGAGGTAAGTAGACGTCTATATTTGTATAGCTAGGATAGTTTTAAAGCACTAGATTATTATTTGAACAAATAGTACAAAGAAGCCAACACATGATGTGATGATTTATGGAACCAGCTTGTAATAAAGAGTCCTAGCACCTAAGAAAAATTGCAAAGCCTAGACTAGTAGTTCTATGTATAATACATGTGTAAATATCAAAAGAGACCATAGGAGCCGCCGTCGATTGCAGCAAACTTGATGCGGTCGACTGCCTAAAAAAGGATCGAAAGGGATGGGGTGGGCCTCTTGGGAGCTTAAATGGGCGGGGCCCACCCCGGCGGCTGTGAAAGGCGCCCGCAGCGAACTCGTTGCAGTCGCCAGCCACATTTAAGCCAGATCAAAATTCATTATTGATTAAAAGTCAATTTGTCCGGTTGTAAAAAAGGAAGAAGAAGATGATTGTTTTAATTAGACAATGACATTTTACTTTGGTAACTAGAAAAGAATTTGTTATTTTCGATTTTTTTTTGTTTGGCGGTAGACGAAGAGCTGGATCCCTGCTTACTTTAGTATGGACTCTCTACCGCTTCTCAGTCTGTTTTTGTATAGCTATGATAGTTTTAAAGCACTGGATTATTGTTTGAACAAATAGTACAGAGAAGCCAACACATGATGTGATGATTTATGGAACCAGCTTGTAATAAAGAGTCCTAGCACCAAAGAAAAATTGTAAAGCCTAGACTAGTAGTTCTATGTATAATACATGTGTAAATATCAAAAGAGACTTACAGGAGCCGCCGTGGACTGCAGCAAACTTGATGCGGTCGACTGCCTAAAAAAGATTGAAAGGGGTGGGGTGGGCCCCTTGGGAGCTTAAGTGGGCAGGGCCCACCCCGATGGCTGTGAAAGGCGCCCGCAGCGAACTCGCTGCAGTCGCCAGCCACATTTAAGCCATGTCAAAATTCATTATTGATTAAAAGTCAATTTGTCCGGTTGTAAAAAAAAAGCAGAAGATGATTGTTTTAATTAGACAATGGCATTTTATTTTGGTAAGTAGAAAAGAATTTATTATGTTCGACTTTTTTTTTGTTTAGCGGTAGGCCAAGAGCTGGATCCTACTTACTTTAGTATGGACTCTCTACCACTTCTCAGCTTGTGTTAAGGCCAAGCCTTCAAATACTTTCTTTTGCGACCCATCCCTTTCTCTTCTCTCCTTACCCTCATCAGACCTCACCTCCGTCCCTCCGTCTCTCCCACATCACACAAGTCCATTGTTTGAAGACAACAATATCTCACCGACAACGATCAATTTCACCAGCACAACAGAATAAGATCTAAAATCCATGTAATAGATTTCTCCGCTCAAACCCATCCTATACTAAGTTGCACTCTTTTTTTTGTGACAGTCGAGCATCCCTGGCTAGCCTAGGGGTCCCATAACACACCCACCCATGCACGTCCAGGGTCGAACCTGGATGTGCACATTTAATTAAAGAAAGAAAAGGGAAAGGGGGAAATGCCTTGTGTGTGTATGAGCTCGTACACAAGACCTCACAACCCGCACATCCATACCAGAACCATCTGGCCCATGAGTTATGGGTTACTGAGTTGCACTCTTAGTTATCAACAATTATTTAATTTAGGCAAAAATCTAGCTATGCACTTCACACCTAAGCTTGAATGTGAAGTGTAAACCTATTTTACTGTTCCCGTCTTGTAAGCGGCGGCGGGATCCAGAACAGTAAAATGGGTGTACATTCACAGTCAACCCTGGCTGTGGCGTGTATGGCCACACTAACTGATGGAGGTCCTTTTCAGGCCTCCGTCGGATGTTGTCTTCCGTTGATCTCGCGATGAACTTGGCTGATTATCTTTAGTTGCGTGTGGGTATCAATGGATTTTTGGAGGAAGAGGTGAAGCGAGGAAGTTGGTGCCGAGTACCTACTTGACCCCTCTGTGATGGGATTTATATAGCGGTGGTGGCACGCAGCAGCAGGTACGAAGATCTCGCCGGCAGTTACGCCCCCGACGTCACGCCTGCATAGAAAGCGGATCGCCCATTAACGGGGATTGATGGCGTGGAATGTGGGATGTTGCTGGCGTAGAATCTGCGCATGACGAGATTCGCGGGACGGCGGTTACGCCTGTGAGCGGTGACTTTGGTCGGATGGCCGAGGAAGACGGCCACGGCTTGGAGCTCGGGACGAGCGAGGAGGCCAAGGAGTCCAGGTCTTGTGGCAACCCGGCGCGGGCTACGGGGCCGAGAAGGCCAATTTGCAGGGGGTCGTGAGGTGGGCCAGCTCGTGTTTGCAGGTCGGGTACAGGGTGGCTTGGTCGGCTCCTGTGGGCCCTTCTGCTGAGTTCTGGGACACGCGGCGCCTGCCGCGTGTCCTGATCTTGGAGGTCGCCGATATTGAGCATCATCACTAACCTCTTTAATTTATACCAGAACATGTGCACGTGCATTGGACGTGTCAAATGTAATATTTTTGTAAATAATGAGGGTGTATATATATTTGTAAATAACGAGGGTTTATTTGTAAATGTGCATTTCTTATAAATGAGAATTAGCATAAATGTAAATTTGTAAATATTGAGGGTTTATGTGTAAGTTTACATTGCAAGACACTATTTTTTTCCTCTTAATGAGATGGAGGCCCTAAAAGAAGAGGACGATGATGTGGAGGCCTTGGGAAAAGAGGATTTTTCTCTTTTTTCCTTGAATTTTGGTGAAAGGAGAGTGTCCACCTCACCAAGGGGTATTTGCATTATAAAGAAAGATTCACAAGTAGATGCACGGTCCGTTGTGTTTCCCAAATATCCTTTAATCATGTTTCTCATTTTCTTATTATGTTTTAACCGTAATATTCACTTCTATCCATTTTTGTTTGTTTGAAAATACAGCTCGTTTTAACTCAAATACAGGAATACGAATCCGTTTTGGGTTTCGGGCACGAACCTAACATACACTCGATTCCAGACAGACCCGTTGCTCATAAACTCCTGTTGTAGAATCTTCACCGTGTGAGGCAAGAAAACCCCAGCTGCACACCGCCGAAAGCCACTCTCTGCTAACATGCGCCGGCGGTGACAGGTCGCTATCGTGCGCCGCGATGGGTCGATTCTGGCGGCTAGGGTTTGCATCAAGATCGCTAATGCTGCACACTAGAAAGGTACTTCAGATATCGTTTTTTCCCCATTTTTTGGGTAATAATTATACCCTAATTTCATCTATTTTTCTTCATTTGATGCAGTCTTTTGGGGAATTTCCGCCTTCGATTGGTTCGAGGAATGAAGTGCTGTTGCCGTTTCTAAGAGCAATTTCATACCAGCCTCCATGTAATTTTTCATCATTGTTTTTAGCCGTTTCTATTACATTTAGAGGGTTTATATAAGCTGAACTTATTATTTTATTTTTCCCCTGTGATATTTACTGTTAGTGCAATAATGCAGTAACAACAACAACAACAACTGAGCCTTTTATCCCAAGCATATGGGGTAGGCTACGTAAACCAACATGAGAATCACGCCGGGTCCACAACATGAATCCTTTGCCTCCACTCACTCCTATCGAACAATATACTTTCATTGAGTCCTTTGGCATATCGTTTCGTATCACCTCCATCCATGTTTTCTTCGGTCTCCCTTTTGCCCTTTTGCCATTGCCCATATCGAAAGTATCTATTCGTCGGACCGGTGCTTCCATAGGTCTGCGTCGCACATGACCAAACCATCTTAGCCGGTTTTCCCGCATCTTCTCCTCCACAGGTGCAACACCAACTTTTATACGGATATCCTCATTTCGCACCTTATCTTTTCTAGTCTTACCGCACATCCAACGAAGCATGCGCATCTCCGCTACGTGCATCTTCTGTGTATGATACTTCTTAGGAGCCCAGCATTCTGTACCATATAATAAGGCAGGCCGAATAGCGCTCCGATAAAACTTCCTTTTCAATTTTAATGGAAAGTTACGATCATACAAAATCCCTGTTGCACTCCATTTTAACCAACCAGCTTGGATCCTTTGATTAACATCACTATCGATCTCCCCCCTCTTTTGGATGATGGAACCTAGATATCTAAACTGGTCGCTCGGTGATATCTCTTGCCCTTCCAATGTTATACCAATATGGTTTTGACTTCTTTGGTTACTAAATTTGCAATGCATATATGCTGTCTTGGACCTGCTTAATCTGAATTCCCGAGATTCCAATGTTTGCCTCCATAATTTCAATTTGGCATTAACCCATGCTTTCGTCTATTTACCAGAACAATATCATCAGTGAATAGCATACACCAAGGTATCTCATCTTGGATAGTTCTAGTAAGCTCATCCATCACGATGGTAAACAGGAATGAACTTAATGCAGATCCTTGATGTAAACCAATAGTAATCGGAAAATCACTCGTTAAGCCGCCGCAAGTTCTGACATTTGCCACTACTCCATCGTACATAATCTTGATTATGTCAATATACTTGACGGGGACCCCCTTCTTCATCATTGTCCCCCATAATACCTCTCTAGGTATCTTGTCGTACGCTTTTTCTAAATCAATAAATATCATATGCAAATCTCTTCTCTTCTCTCGAAAACGCGAGAAGTTGACGAAGCAAATGAATAGCCTCTGTCGTTGATCGTCCAGGCATGAACCCAAACTGGTTTTCTGTTATCTTAATATCCTTCCTTAGCCTGTGTTCAATCACTCTCTCCCAAAGTTTCATGGTGTGACGCATAAGTTTTATTCCCCGGTAGTTTGAGCAACTTTGAATGTCACCCTTGTTCTTGTAGATATGTACAAGGATATTTTTTCTTCACTCATTTGGCATCTTTTTTGTCTGCCAAATCTTATTAAAGAGATCTGTCAGCCATTTAACGCCTATTTCTCCTAAGCATCTCCAAATCTTGATAGGAATCCCGTCAGGGCCAATCTCTTTTCTTAAACTCATTCTGTTCAAACCTTCTTTAACCTCAGGTAGTCTTATTTTACGCATGAAATCACGGTTTATATCTTGAGATTGAATGACAAGTCCATCCAAATTCTTAGTAAAGCTCTCATTGAACAATTTGTCAAAATAATCTCTCCATCTTTCCTTGATATCCTCATCTCGAAGTAAAACCTTATGATCTTCATTTTTGACACACTTCACCGCACATAAGTCTCTAGTCTTCTTTTCCAGCATCCGAGCAATCCGGTATATATCATTTGCAGCCTCTTTAGTGTCTAATTTCTCGTACACCTCCTTGTAGACCTTAGATTTAGTTTCCCGAACAGCTTTCTTAACTTCCTTTTTAGCCATTTTGTACTTCTCAAATCTCTCCACATCTCTACTTTTCTTCAAATCTTTATAAGAATCGCTTTTAATTTTAATAGCAGGCTTTAAATCTTCATTCCACCATGATATGTCCTTAGATGGTGGAGCACCACCTCTCAACCCACCAAGTAGATCTCTAGCTACCTTCTTGATACAACTAACAATTTTGTTCCATGTTTTGTCTGGATCATCTTCCGACTGCCAATCCGCTTCTTGGACTACACGATGTATAAAAACCTTTTGGTTACCTTCTTTCAATCACCACCATTTAATTCTAGGCTCTACCTTACGTCTAATATTCCTAGGTTCTCTTCTAAATCGAAAATCCAGAACTAAAAGTCTATGTTGAGTGGTTACACTCTCATCTGGCACTACCTTACAGTCGATACAACAACCTCTATCTATTCTTCTCGTCAGAAAAAAGTCTATTTGACTAGCACTTGATCCGCTCCTAAAAGTGATAAGGTGGGACTCTCTTTTCCTAAACCAGGTGTTTGCTAAGATCAAGTCATAAGATAACGCAAAATCTAGAATCGAGTCACCCACTTCATTCCTTTGTCCGAAACCAAAACCTCAAACCCACTACGACTAGTACCTACATGTCCATTAAGATCACCACCAATAAATAACTTCTCTCCACTAGGTATACTTTGCACCACCTCGTCTAAATCCTCCTAGAATAGACGCTTACTAGCGTCATCAAGACCTATCTGTGGTGCATAAGCACTAATAACATTAAGGATCTCTCCATCTAGAATAAGCTTAACCAGTAAAATTCTATCATCTTTTCTCCTAATCTCAACTATATTCTCAAGCAACCGTCTATCTATGATTATGCCTACCCCATTACGATTTTTATCTCTACCCGTATACCAAAGCTTATAACCCCAAGGCTCTATGACTCTACTATTTTCACCTACCCACTTAGTTTCTTGCAAACACATAATAACAACTCTCCTCTTAATCATTACCTCCACTAATTCTATTAGTCTACCTGTAAGGGAACCTATGTTTCAGAAAGCTAGACGGATCCTATGAAACCCTTGCTTATTTGTCACTACACCCGGGGTCCGATGTAGCGCACCGTTTCTGGACGACGACCCTTGCTTATTTGTCACTACACCCGGGGTCCGATGTAGCGCGCCGTCTCTGGACGACGACCCTTGCTTATTTGTCACTACACCCGGGTTCCGATATAGCGCGCCGTTTCTAGACGACGACCCTTGCTTATTTGTCACTACACCCAGGGTCCGATGTAGCGCGCCGTATCTGGACGACGACCTAGAAGCCCTTGCATACTTAACACTACACCCGGGATCCGATATAGCGCGCCGCTGAGTACGATATTTTTTTATGTTTCATGTCATAGAATGTGACAAAGTTTTACGTTGGCTGTCACAAGCCTACCACAACCCTCACCCTTTCTCATCCGGACTTGGGACCGGCAACTGTGGGTTTGCAATAATGCAGTAACTCACCCTAAAAATTTGGTATGGAAAATGTGGGAATGTATTGTCTGTCGAAGCTCCATTTAGCCGTAATGGTGATTTTTGACATAATAAAGCCTTCTCCCATAAAAGACGATGCTGATTAAACAAAGATTTATTTTGTGTACCATAAGGATCAGTGAGAAAGAAGCTGCTGATCGCAGAGGGCTATGCAAGAGCGTCGGTTGCTTTTAGAACTTCTAAGTTGCTAATTCCTTTGTTCCTTTTTTTGAGGGTGGAATTTCTTAAAGATGCTTATTGTTTACTTGTTAAAGTTGTGATTTGTAACTTTACTGATTTCATAACTTCAATGAAATTTTAAGTCGGCTAAGGTCTTATTGACCCTATACGTTTTCACAAAAAGGAAAAAAAGGGGGAAAAGAAAAATGGGGCTTTGGAAGAGAGCGAGGACAACTAGTTGTTTTTATTAGAACTCTAGGTTATCATAAGTGGCGTATAAGACTGCATTGAGGCAGTCATGACTTTTGATTTAGTACTGGAGCCAACACAAGAACATTAAAATGAACTGGCATTGAGATAGTCATGACTTTGTGATTTAGTGCTGGGTCCAATCACTGCAAGGTCAAAGAATGTATAGGAATGGCTTAGAGGGTTAATAGCAGGTGGAAATTTTGAGTTGTGGATGCTAACATATTTCTAGTATTAGAAAAAATAACTAGTGCTTATTCCTTCCAGTTTTATCGACTAGCCTCTGATTTGAAACTGTTTCTACTAAGACATGCGCACCATGTTAAGTGTATTGTTATGTTCTCAGTTTTATGCGGATGGAAAGCCAACGGCGTTGAGAAACCTGCTAATTATTTCAAACAAGTATCTTTTCCATGTAGATTTTTTCATGCTACAGGTAATTATTTTCCATTATAATTACAGTGCTACATAGGTTCCTGTTATAAGAAGCTGGGCATTACATAGTTTCTCTTTTATATCGAATCGATGCAGGGGTATGCTGTGTTATAGACCGAGATTACTATGAGATCCTTGGTGTCCCTAAAGGTGCTAGTCAAGATGATATCAAGAAGGCTTTCCATGCAGTAAGCATCTATTTTGGTCAGTTTTTCATTTTGTAGAAGCAATTAGTCTTTATTTTTCCTTTTATTAAGGCTTATTTGACCGAATTACATGCCTTTACCCACTTTTCACCACTACAATATACTTCTAAGTTCTAAATAGTTGCACATCCATACCACCAAGTTTCCTAGTATCTTTGACGACATTGACAAAAATTGTAAAATCTCCTATAATTTAAATTCATTTCTGTCCGCAATGTCAGAAATCTGCCATCACCATAGAAATTACCCCCCCCCCCCACACACGAGAATAATGGAGGAAAGTGGCCGAAGGAGGCTTTTTCCTCACGCGGCATCGAAAAAGTACACCGTCCACAATTTTATTCAACGATCGGCACCCATCATCTTGATCTTCATCGTCTAAGATGTGCATACACCAAATTTCATGTGATTCTAACACCTTTCACCGTTGATTAAGAAATGTAAAAAGTCCTATTGTCGGTAAACCGTTAATTTTGCACCCACTAAATCAACGGTGAAAAAGTAATAGAATCACATGAAATTTGGTGAAACCACATCTTAGACGATGAAGATCAAGATGCTGGGTGCCGATTGTCTCATAAAATGGTGGAGGCTGTACTTTTTCGACGACGCCTAAGGAAAAAGCCTCACTTCTGAAAGCACGTCTGAATATGATGAGGATGGTGGTAACTACATTGGCTTCATAAAGAACCATTCGCTGCTGATATGGATCTGCTTGGTTATAGATGCATTGATAATAGGAAAATCTAACATTTGTCCTCCTAATCAAATTATTTTTGAATCTGGCATTCGAATTTGAAGATGTGTTTTTTCTCAAAATCTTTTACGTTTTCGTACTTGATTTTCTCTGTAATGCACTTGAATGTTCATAATCTCATTTAAAGCCAAATATCTGTAAATATCAGTAGCGGCCCTTGCTCGTGAGGTAACTGAGGTAGGCATGATGAATCTGTCGACTATTCGTACTGATATTTTATTTCAACATATCTATAATCAAACCATTCTTTTAATTCTGATCTCTTGATTGAGGAGTTAATTCACTGCAGCTTGCAAAGCAATATCACCCAGATACCGATAGAAACAATCCTGCTTCTAAGAGAAAATTCCAGGAAATAAGGGATGCGTATGAGGCTAGTACTTTTAACATTTGATTATTTAGCGAGTTTTCCCCATACCTTTGTACAGGTCAGACTGTCATTATTTTTTCTTGTTTATATCATGTGAAAGGTGACTCCAGACACTGCGAGACACTGAAAAGAGAGCACGATATGACAAGGTAGGGGAAAAAAACCTTTCTAATAAATATCGAGCCATCGGCTATTACCTTTGTTTGTGCTTTTATGCTCATGTTCTTATATATGTTGTATACCTTTTGTCATTCTTGTTAATTGTAAAGTTAGAATCATGTGAGAGCCACCCGCTCCACTTAACAAACAGAGGTTGGCTCCTCAGCCCCTGGTGTGAGTTGCATGCTTTGAACTTGTGACCCTGTCACAATTCTCATGACAGCATATTTGACTTTATTTTATTATATTTTAACAATTAAATTTAAACGAGTATCAAACTAAACATCAGGATTTATATTTTAGGAATTCTTGAGGAAAACTGAGGAGGTAAGGTATCCTGATGATGATGATGATGATCATGCTAATGATTTCCGAAGAGATTATAAAGACCCTTTCTCTGACACGTTCTATAAGATATTCTCTGAGGTGATTTTGATAATCTTATTGTTGAACTAATCATTTTAATATTTTGTTGGGAAGTGTGATGGGTTTTTTCCTTGTTATAGGTCTTCGAACACGAGCGGGATATATTTGCAGATGATTTACAGGTTTAGTTTTTCTTCTTATCTCTCCCAATTGACAGGTGATGGGAAAATGATCTTTTGCTCTAAACATATCTACTTCTTCTGACTTTTTTTTATAGGTGTCACTAAATCTCTCTTTCATTGAAGCTGCTAAGGGATGCACAAAACATGTTTCCTTTACTGCTCAAGTCCCTTGTGATTCGTGCTGTGAGTATATACTTCACCTGTCATTTAGTTTAAGAACATCTCTTTCGCAGTTTCATATACTTCATTTTAATTTTTGATGATGGCTATAAATATCTTGATTTGATGAATTTCCTTAAATTATCATCTAATTTGTTTTTAAAATTATTCAGACTTTTCTCTTGCATTTCTTAATTAAAGAGCTTTTGTTGATGCGGATGCTTCTAGCAGCAAGAACATTAACAAGAGCAACAACATCCAAAAATATAGCCTTTATCCAATTTTTTGTGGCCGCTAACATGAGTTCGTTTTCTCAGTCATTTTTGTAAGCTGTTTCCTGTGTTAAATTGGAAATCACCATATCCTGTTCTTCTGTTCCCAGTCCTACTCGTTTTGGTTTTCCTCGATCTTCAACTATATCCTTTTTATTGGGGTCTCCTGGGAGAGAGTACCATTTCTTCAATGCTTGATTCAAGCAATTCCCTCTCAAGTCTCGCTGGATGTGTCAAAATAATCCCAAATGATTCTGTATCATTTTATCTTGATTTGAAGTTCCCTTTAACTTTTCATGAATACACTCTTTTGTCATCCTAGTCTTTCTGCATGTTTCTTTTTGTCCACATAATGTTATCAGTAATCATTTCTGCTACAATGCTATATTCATTTCTTAATTGCGGAACATAATTGGTCTTTTAGCCATTTTATAAATTCTTTCGTGCACTCTCAAGTGCTTCTAAACTTTAATCATCCTGCATTAGTTCTATGGGAACTCTATGGATCTTAAGGTGTTCTGTTGTTGCTACATTTTTTGTGTCTTCCTGCCGATTTCTCAATTACTGAATGCGTAACCACGGATGATTTAACAAAATTTATGAATGGATTTAACCTTCATCAACTCTCCAAATTCATGCTAAATTCTTGACGAAGGAACACAGACTGAATAAGGGCCTCCCATAAATTATGGAAGTGAAGAGGACTGATTGAAAATAGTTCCTAATAGTCTGCTTTTTAAGCCAGGCAATCATGGCTCAACTCTTCAAAATTCTCAGGGAATGGGAAGAGTCTAGAAGGGGAGATAAAAGATTTTATTAAGGGAATTACATGCAACTCCTTCAATGCACAAATTACACCGTTGAAGTTAAAATTTTAACTCTCAAATATAAAAAAATACATATATAAGTATTTTTACAAAATATACCTTAGTGATCAAGTTTCGATCAAAACATGATCAAGAGCAAGCCTCATCACTGGTGGGACCCCGGTCTAGGGAGGTTCCCTTTAATACAACTCAAAACTAAGTTGTTTCAACTCAAAATTGAGTTGATTTGGGGCATCCCCTATCGCGGTGCCCCCTCCCGAGCTCGGGAATCCCCTAATTGGGGTGTCCCGACACTAATGGGGTCGGGACCTCTTCCCCTAGAATAGGTTTGACCTATTCTTCAGGAGATAATGGAGGATCTCCAACCCTCCACTTCCCTTGATGTCAAGGAAGTAGTTACTTCCCCACTCACAGAGGTGTATAAATACTATGCCCTCTGTGAGCACCTGACCAATATATAGAATCCTTTGTGCTCAATACCCTAGAACTATGATGAAAGTTTTGAGAAGAAGCAGAGGGGAAGAAGAAAAGAAAAAGGTGAGAATATAGGAATGGAATAACCCAATTTCTTCACTCTTCTTTCTCTCCATCCCTATCTCTATCTCTTCTTCTCTGTCATCCTCTCTTAAAAACAAGGATGGAAACTTGTTCAAGTTTCCAGCTGTTAAATAAAAAGCTTGAAAGCCATGGCCATAGCTCTTCATAGGGCAGAAGAAGCCCAGAATACAAAAGTGTTCTTGACCAATATGAACCGAACCAAGAATATGGGCCAACCCATGTTCTGCATATTTTGGAATAGGCCACTCTATTCCTTGCATATTTAACAGAAATAGATAAACTATTTCTTAGAGGGACATGGATCAAAAGCCCCATGTCCTATATAAAAACATATGAATAGGAAAATCTTATTCATCTCCGAGACATGAAAACATGCCTTCAGAATACTCGTGAAATAGGAAAACCCTATTCCTAGGACACAAGAAATTATGTCTTTTGACATATGAATACGAAAACCTTATTCATGAGACATGAAAATCATGTTTCTTGATTATGTGAACAGGTCAGACATGACCATGTCCGTGTATGATATGTCTATAAAAGACATCTGAATGGAATACTCCATTCCTGTCCCGAGACATGAAAAATCATGTCTTCAGGACTTTCATGAATGAGAAAACCCTATTCTCAACCCACTTGTGAATATGAGTACCCTATTCAGTTATCATACATGCAAAGTATGTCTGATTCTGTGAATACAGTGCCAAAACACTGCATTCAGCACATAAACATGGCCTCAAAACCATTTTTTACTCTTGAACACAAATCCATGTGTTTATGTTGCACAAACTACCAAGAATGATACTATACATTCTCAGTATGTGCAATAAACTCAAATAAATGAGTGCAAGAAACTCAAATAAATGAGTTTCATCTATGAAAACTCCATATCAGAGTTTTCTGATATGGCTTGAGGCAGCCTTCGGGGGGCCTAATTTAGACGTTTGAATGGTGTTTGAATGGTTCGCTGAACTAGAACGAGAACTAGGTTCGATACTCACCTTCAACCAATTGGTAAAAAAATTCAAACACCGGTTTGGAGCTAGCTCTTCTGACAAGGTGACACTTACCCAGCTCACCATGTTAAAACCCTCAAGGGATGAAACCCTCCTAAAATTCGGACAAAGGTGGAGAACAACTCGCATACGCTGTGACCCCCGATCCCTGAGAAGCAGTGGTACAACTGTTGCTTAGCAGGATTCCACGGTGAATCCGATTGTTCCTCTTGTCCGCGAAACATTAGGCGTTTGCTCCGTTGTTTGAGCAGATAGTGAAATTGGAAAATGCTGATCTTGCGCTGCTTGAAGATTACTGGGCATATATGCGTGAAAAGCCAGAGCGAACCCAAAAGCCTCGTATCCAACAGAAACCAAAGCAGGTCATGTCCTTGATAGTGGACACTAACGAAGGCTTATCCAGGTCGAGTCGGGCAGCCCTTCAACCGACAAAGTCGTCTGAATCAGCCCAACCAAAACTCTCTAAAAGAGAAAATGAATAAGAAATACCCTTTCACGAAAGAGTCTATTAAGAACATCTCCGAGTTAGCTATGAAGCATGGTTTGGAGTTATCAAAGATCAAGAAACCCGACGAAGCTAACAAGCATAACCCAAAATACCGCCTCTACCATCGTATGATATCTCACCCCATTGAAGACTGTTTTGTCTTCAAGAATTGGGTCGATGAGCAGTATAAGCTCGGGAATATTGTCCTTACCGAAAAATTCAAGGTCAATGATCTCACCGAACATAGTCACTGTATAACTACGTGCGGCCAAAGCAAGCTACTCTCATCCACGACCTCAGAGGCCCAAGAAGATCCTTGGGAAGTGGTCATCTCAAAGAAGACATTAAAGCTCCACAAGAGTTTAGAAAGAATGCCCGGAATTTCTCGAAGGAAGAAAGCTCTCACACAGGAGACAACACATGTTCCGGCTACCATCGTTGCCGCTGGCACACCAAAGGAATAGGGAAAGAAGTCGAAATCCCTCTGCAAGAGAAGCCGCTAAACCTTCCTCCAATAACCCTGCGTGACTTCATCCCGTCCGACTTCTGGAGCGAAGAAATGGGTAACGAGAAGCTGCAAGAGAAGTTTTGGAAACTAGACACTTCCGAGCTATCCAACATAGAGGAAGCGGAGCGACAGAGGCTACGTTTAATCTGTGCTAGCAAATGCATTATTAAGAACTAATGTCTAAACTCAACTGACGCAAACTCACACTTGCCACTATATCGCCCGTACCACTAGCGAGAGCAACAAGGTTGCAAACGGCCTTCAGGATATGGACACGCCACCGAATGTAAGTCTCGCCGATGAAGTTTGTCAAGAACCGGAGGAAACAACTCAAGCTAACCCGCCGGTTGACTGAGAAAACGCTAACACCTCATGTGTAATGCCGCAAGGGAAAATCATCAACTCTCAGCAGGAGAAAGATGAAGAATACCCAGCTGAGAAGGTGATCGAGGCATTGCATTGTGCATCCAACTCGCGTCGTGCTTCAACCATTACCTTGGAAGAATTAGTCGATGAAAGTGAGTAAGTATGGAGCCGGGTCCCAATAGAGCCCGCGTCGCCGACGCTGCTCCCTTAGGAAAATCCTGAAGATTCGCCATCCTCAACCCTACAATCGGTCAAATAGCCCAACATAACATATGTTCCACGACCACATAGAAAAATTGGAACCATAACTGAAACCATTGCTCACTTGACCACAAAGGTGGAGAGGCACGACTTTATAGAAGCCGCAAATACCACTTTCAGAAGTCTTAGAAGAATACAGAAGACTCCAAGCAGAAAATGCCTTGATACGCAGGGATGTTGATCTTTTACGACAACAGGTCCGCGAATCACAAATACTCACTGGGAATCTACAGAGTCAGATCTCGGAATTCCAGTGCAACCGGGTCGAAGAGGCCACTGCAAGAGCCGGTCGCAGAAGGGCTCAAGAAATCGAGGCACCCCAGACATCCCGAAACACGAGAAGAGCAATCTGCACGGAGGCAATATTACCCCCTCGACGTCTACGGGGAAAAGGTGGGACAAGCGATTGAGTCAATGACTGATCGAGATTTGTACGGAGCATTCCGTTTATTCAGAAACCTGAGCACAGAACTCCTATATCCTAGAATGCCCGGTGAAGCTAAACTGGCCGCATCCTCAAGCTTTTGCATATTACATCAGCGAGCAGGGCATTCTTTAAGATGCTGCCACACGTTCAGGGAGATACAAGATTCTACACAGAATCAGGTCGCGAATGCCCTTCAGAATAGAAAAAGGCAAAGCACCTCTTCACGTTCTTCAGATGTTGTCTATACATGTCGTAGGATAAATCATCAAATCACGGGTTAAGACGAACCAAAGTCTCAACAGAGACACGATTCGTCCATAACCTTCCAACGGGGAGAAAGCAGCAATGCAAATGCTGATGCTGGTCGTCTAATCGAAGAAGCACCGAGTACCCTACTAATGTATGAAGATTAGCATCTTCTGTACATCACCGCCTCAAAGGAATCCCGCGGAAAGAGTGGATTTCTTGTTCATTGTCCGAAAGACAATGAAATGCATGCAGCATTCATGCGGACAATCTCTCAATTGAATGATGAAGTGAGGTTTGCATGAGGACATTATCGAATTGCGTCAACAAATGAGCCAGTTTCGGCAGCAGCTCAGTAATACAGACAACCGAATCGATAGCCTACAACATCGAATAGCATAACATCAACATAGGCCGACAAATACGGTCACTTCACAAGGACGCCCGGTGAGAATTCGAAAGTCTGCAGAAACCAGATCCGGTTAAAGTCGCAGAAACAGACTACATCTGAAATTTATTTACTCCCATCCACTAAGGGGTTAGATAAATCAGGCGACAACCTCGATGCCTGAATGGGAGCTGCTGCGAATTTGCCAAGCTATCAGAAGCGTCTGCACGGAACACCCTATCTCCATCATGCCTAGAGAAGAGGAGCTTGTAGATGACCCGGACTTCTGCGTTTTCACCAAATCTACGATCACACGCTGAGGAACCGTGTTGTCTTCAGACGACGCATGCAAGAGTTCGCAGAAGACCAGCTGTCCACATCTTCCTCGCCTTCCCCACAAAGACGAAGAAGAGCATCTCGACCATCAAACCCTTCGCACACTTGCAGGGTCATAAGTGTCGAGAGCGAAGCTCTGGATTACACACTTTGCTTTCCTGACAGCGAAGACAAAGATGATGTTAGATTCGTAAATAATGTCGTCACCCATCGGAGAACCATTGTCTCCTTGCCAAAAGCTGACGACTTAAAACAGAAGACGGTTCAACCCACTGAAACCCAAGAAACGGTTTTCCCATACCAAGGAACAACCAAATCGGATCCGAAGTCCAGCGATCCGAAACAAAGGGCGAAGGAGGCAGAGAAAAGAAAAGCTGTCGAAATTGAAGAAAGTGTTGTCCCTTCAGCTTCAAAGGTCAAAAACAAACCGGCTATAATGTGTCAGCCAATTTAAAGAAGATGCCGACACTAATGACCGTATACGAAACGCTCATGCCGTCTTTAGAACTCAGGAGCATGTTGACAGAAGCTTTACAAAACCCTGAAGAATATCAGGCCTTCTTTGTTGAAGCAGCCATGAAGGCTGCAATGATGAACGCACCGTCGGGGTCGTGTTCACCGATGAAGATATGTTATTGAGGACTTAAAAACACAACCGACCCCTATATATCTCAGGGACCTTTAACGATATTACGGTCAAGAGGGTGCTGGTAGATCCAGGAGTATTAGTAAATCTGATTATCCTGAAAACGCTTCGAAGTTTGGCCTTTGATGTAAACCATCTCATGGCCGAGAAGATTCTGATCCAAGGATTTGACCAAAATACAATGAAAGCTTTGGGGTCAGTCATACTAGACTTCCAAGTGGGACCACTCAAATCTAGGGCGAAGTTCCACGTCATCAACTCTGACACGGCGTACAGAGTCTTACTGGGCAGACTATGGCTTCATGACTATAATATAGTGCCATTAACTCTACACCGGTGCCCGAAGTATAAAAAGAACGATCGCGAATATCGCTGCACCTTGAAGACGCCAAATACTTCATCGAGGAATTCAATGGCGAGCCAGCCAATCCGAGACAGGCATTTCCTCGGGAAAACAATGACTCCGATGATAAAACGACTATTCTTCTGAAGTTGGTTCAAAACTTCAGAAAACCTTACGGGTAGGCTTTTATTTAGAGTCCTCAAACGAGGAAGACAATATATCAGTGCAATTCTTTCCGGGAGTTTGTCAGCAAATCAAGAACTTTCAGATGCCGGATGGCAATGATGATGACAATCCTCGTTATCAAGCAATAGACTTTAGGTGATGAGGACGAAAGAGGAAGAGCTAAGTTCGTCTCATCCTAACCCTAACAAGTATCAAAAGCCCTTGCAAGAATTGCATGTGGCTAATATAACACACTTGGAAACCTTCTTTGTCCGTTCGTCCCGGGAGCAAAAAGGAATCCTATTCTATAAATCCCAACCAAACGAATGTGTTGAGAAAAGACTCTTTTATTTTGAACAAGATAGTCAAGTAGAAATAAGAGTCCCACTAGACATGTCACTGAAAACCCTGCAACTTTGCAGAAAAGTTGGGATATCTTTACGACAATCCCAGAAAAGTTGGGATATCTTTACGACAATCCCAGAAACATATTGAATGTTACGCCTTGTGGTATCCGTTAAATGCGCGTGAATATATAAAAGGTTCAAAACTTAGAGACACGAGAGTCTTGGGGTGTTTTTCATATTCCTCCGGACGTCCTCGCTTTAAATTTCACAAACACATTCATCACTGCCGTATGATATCCATGTAGGCGAATCAAACAGAACGAGACACCGCATCCGTATGGCAAGAAAATGTGGGATTGCAAGCCTCGGACTTAATTCAATTACAGCTGGCCCCTTCTGAATTTGAAGAATGAGGACATGCTACTGTTGATGGTCTAATAAAAGTAAACATAGGAACTAATGAGGATTCTAGACCCATTTTCACTCAACTCAAAGAGGAAGAGCGAATTAAGCTGATTGAATTAAGTCCATAAGGGTTTCTGAGCGGCTATAAGCGACTATAGACGAACCCATAAGGGTTCGTCACCCTTGCCAAATCGATCTCAAAAGAGATCGATGGCGGGTTGTCAGAGAAGTCAAAAGACTTCACTTTATCAAAAGAGGTGAAGCCTCACCACCGGAAGGCCATCAACCTTACCTTGAAAGTGAAGAAGACGACAAAGATCTTGATGTCACCCTTGCCAAATCGATCTCAAAAGAGATCGATGGCGGGTTGCCAGAGAAGTCAAAAGACTTCACTTTATCAAAAGAGGTGAAGCCTCACCACCGGAAGGTCATCAACCTTACCTTGAAAGTGAAGAAGACGACAAAGATCTTGATGAAGATCTTCAGGGGAAATCATAGAATTTTCTTAAATTCTTTTTCTAAAAAAAAGAAATAGAAACTCCCTCAAATGAGTTTCTTTTTTCCTTCCTCTGTTTAAATAACAGAGGAAGAGAAGAGGCTATCCAGCAAATCGCTGGATCGCCGCCACGTGTACGCACGTGGCCCTTACGTGCCATCACCAGGGCTGAACTAGAAATCTAGTTTTTGTTTAAAAAAATTGTACACATATATATTTTAAAATAAATCCATCAATTAACGCAAAAAATAAAACAAATCTTCATTTATTCTCTCGCAAAATTACATTTCGGGGGATAAGGATACACAAGTTTGTTATTCAATTCGACCAATTGAGATTCGGCTTCAGCCGTCATCTCAAAGCGTCGCTCTTCTCTAAGCGACTGTTTCTATTTATCGGCGCCACACCTGCCAACAAAGACCGACATGATAGCCCGCTGAGTATGGATACGATTCAAAAGTCTAAGGGAACAGTCTTACACCTGTTGATTAATCAAACCCGTCGCATGGACCAATGCTATCTTGTCCTCGGCATCATCCAAGTCGCGAAGGGTCATTATGGCAGAGAGAGTCGGAATGGCATCAAGGATTGTCAGAAAAATCATATGAAAGAGGGGAGCGCAAGCCAAGAGACGATCCAACATGTCTCTCCAGACGAGCCACGATGGCTTCGCACTCATTATAACTGTAGCCGACATTCGAGAAATGAGCGGCAGCCGGTAGGACAATCTCTCTAAGAGGAATTATGCGAGGATTATGAGCTATCTCTCTTTCTCTTGATAGAAGAATGTGGAGGAAAAGGAAACCCTTTTCCCACAATTTATAACAGAGTAGGGCACTTAATGTCAACCCTTCGAAACCAGCATGCAATTTATTGCATGCAAGGGTGACCTTTCCAAATCATTGACCAAAGGAAATCTTAGAATTCTCTTAGAATTCTTTCTGTTAAAGCCCTAGGCTGATGGGCCTAAACTAGAAAATCTAGTTCAGAATATTTTAACCATAAGATATGCACCAAGTTGTGCATATCCATTGTTAGGGGGTATTTGTTGGAGTTAAAATTTTAACTCTCAAATATACAAAATATCTATATAAGTATTTTTACAAAATACACCCCAGTGATCAAGTTTATATCAAAACATGATCATGTGCAAGCTAAAAGGGTTTCTCATCACTGCTGGGACTCGCTGCCTAGGGAGGTTCCCTTTAATACAACTCAAAACCGAGTTGTTTCAACTCAAAATTGAGTTGATTTGGGGCATCTCCTATCGGGATGCCCCCTCCCGAGCGCCGGAGGCCTCTCATGAGCTCGGGAGGCCCCTAATTGGGGTGTCCCGACACTAATGGGGTCAGGACCTCCTCTAGAATAGGTTTGGCTTATTATTTAGGAGATAATGAGGGGATCTCTACTCTCACTTCCTCTGATATCGAGTGAGTAGTTACCACTACTCCCCCACTCACAGAGGGATATAAATACCATACCCCTGAGAGCTCCTGGTAATATATAGAATTTTTTGTGCCCAAAATCTTAGAACTGTGATAAAAGTTCTGAGAAGAAGCAGAAAAAGAAAAGAAAAAAATGTGAGAATATAGGAATAGGATAACCTCATTCCTTTACTGTTCTTTCTCTCCATCCCTATCTCGATCTCCTCTTCTCTATCCTCTTCTCTGATAAAAAACGAGAATGGAAACTTGTTCAAGTTTTAAGCTCTTAAATAAAAGAGCTTGAAAGCCATGACAATGGCTCTTCGCAGAGGAGAAGAAGCTCCGAACACAAAAGTGTTCTTGACCAATATGAACTGAACCAAGAATACGGGCCAATCCATGTGCTGGATATTTTGGAATAGGCCACCCTATTCCATACATATTTAACAGAAATAGATAAACTATTTCTTAAAGGGACATGGATTAAAACCTCCATGTCCTTCTATGTAAAAACATATATAAATAGAAAAATTCTATTCATCTCCGAAACATGAAAATATGTCCTCATAATATTTGTGGAATAGGAAAACCCTATTCCTAAGACAAGAAATTGTGTCTTTTGATATATGAATGGGAAAACTCTATTCATGAGACAAAAAAATCATGTCTTTTGATTATGTGAATAGGAAAATCCTATTCATGTATGATTTGTTTATAAAAGACATATGAATGGAATACTTCATCTATGTCCCGAGACATGAAAAATCATGTCTTCAGGATTTTCATGAATGAGAAAACCCTATTCTCAACATACTTATAAATAGGAGTACCCTATTCAGTTATCATGTATGTCTGATTCTGTTAATACAGTGCCAAAAACACTGCATTCAGCACATAAACATGGCCTTAAAGCCATGTTTTTACTCTTGAACATTAATCCACATGTTCATGTTGCACAAACTATCAAGAATGATACTATACATTCTCAGTATGTGCAAGAAACTCGAATAAATGAGTTTCATATAGGAAAACACCATATCAGAGTTTTCTGATATGGCTTGAAGCAGCCTTCGGAAGGCCCAATTAAGGCCTTCCGGTTGTTTCGGGACCCCTTCCGGTCCCTCAGGAGGCCCCTAAACAGGCCTCCCTAACATAAACTTCTCAGTTTCCTTAACATATGTAGACCCTATCCAGGGGTCCCATTTGCAATTCAAATGAAGTATTTTATATTTCAAATGAAGTGGTATGGGCCCCATCTAGGGTGTCCCGCTTACAATAATGTAGCCCCCACATTAGGCAGTGCCCATCAACTTCTACCAAGTTGATACTAAAATACCCCAAGTATTTCAATGAAAATCTCAAAGGAGAATCCTTTGTAATTTAACATTCCTTTGCAATGCTATATGTAATTTACATTCAAGTTGTATATAAACACAAACAAAATGAATAAAATATATACTTTTGTAAAAATTTGTGTCTTGATTTACTTTTCTGCTATATATATGCGATCTCTCTAAAATGATGCAATTTGAAGCGAGCTAGCATGGTATCCCGTCCAGACGCGTCCTGAGACAATAGATTGTAATTAACGACATACGTTTGCGGTGTCGGAAGTGTCGAATCCAGGACCTTCTGGCAACTCTTAAAACAATAAATAACTTTGTTTTGTTTAAGCCCACCTTTGTTTCAACGTTCTAGCGTTGAAGGTTCCTAAAGAGGTTAAACATACACCAAGGAGCAAATCAACATGTTCAAGTCCCAAGTAGTTTGGTGACATGATACTTGGAGGTGTAGCATCAGAGACATGTTCATCATCAGAAAAATGTTCATAAATTAGGACATTAGGGATATTAGTAAAATATATAAGTTAAACTGGTGGATTTTCTTTACTTAAGCATATAAACTGCCCCTTTTGCTACTATTGGTCCTCATCTAGAGTTCCATTCTAGTGGATCATAACATTGAATCCCGGTGATTTGGCTGTCTAAAATAACATTCAAATTATACTATGGAATATGGGTTGTATAAGATGATACACTACTTGATGCTCCTTGGTTTAGTGATTTGCATGTAGTATGCAGACAGAAATTATGCATTTCCTCACATATAATTGTAAAGTATGATTCTGAATGAATCATCACAGTTAATGACGATATATCCTTGAGTGTTTCTTTCTGATACGTGCAACCTATAACATCTTATGTATTTTGGTATGCTACAAATTTTGATAGGTTTAATAGCACAAAATATCCCTGTAGTGTACCTTGTGTAGCACTTATACCTCCTCAGGTGATTTATTAGCGCCAAGACCCCCTCTGCCCATCGACCAAAACATGAAACACTGAAATTCTACTAAAGGGGTGTCCTGTGCGGTCAACCCATTTTTATATTAATCTCAGATTACTATATATTCTTGGGGAAAAGGAACCTAGAGCCAAGCCATTATGTGAGGAGCATAGAAAAAATCCTTTTTGGATAATTATGTTTGATTTAGTTACAAATTATCTTCAAATCTTCCATTGTTCTTAACCAAACACATATTTATATACATTCAGGGTTATAGTAATACTAGGTTCTTGAGATACTTTCAAGTAGATGGGAGGAATTTGAGATCTTGGAGATGATTTGACGAGTTAAGGGTTCTATCAGGAAATTGGTTGCTTGTTTATCAAATACACGATTATATCATTATACCAAACTTGCAAGGGCATTTTAATATCATAGGTCACACTCTGAGACTTGATACTTCCTAGAAAAGGAGATGTAATGCTTCTCTTTGACACTTTGATGTAGAATGAATAAATATAGCTATAAATTTACAGCTTCCATCTCACATGATTTTAATCAGCAAACTTACACTAACATATTTAATTTTGCTAGTACTTGGTCCCTGGTATTAGCCCATATCTGCAAGACTACAATCCTCATAAGATTTCTATAAAGGTCCTATAAATTGCTTTATTTGTAAATGGAGTTTTTTGTTATCCATACACCATATGCATTAACAGACCATAGTGGAAAGACATGCTACAGATTCACCCTTCAAATCACCATGTATAAAAAATGACATATTTAATCAACCTCAGATTTATTTCTGCCGTCAGAGAGGCTTTAATATCGTGCAAGATAGAAAATAAGACATTCAGTAACCGCTATCTAGTCCTTAATCTATCTGCTGTGGTACTTTTGCGAGGAACATCAGCAATAAGTAAACAGGGAGGCTCAACTCCATACAATATCCGGAAAGGGTTGAAACCACAATCAAATTAGTATAGGTGTTGTGCCAATTTTCAAGAGCGGATCTATGATGTATTATTCCTTTTACGTACATAACCCTCTATATACCATCAACATTGACAAATTTTGAGAGCTTCAGTAAAAAAAACTTGTGATTTAAAGCGAAAGTGAAGCATAATTATAGTTATTCGTGATTCGTTGTCTTCTACTATTTTAAGCACACAACATGCTCGATATATCATTTTTACACAAACATGATGAAGTGGTTGTTGGGAATATAGTCGATAGATGTTTGATAGACGTGCTTACAATTCATACCATAGTAAAATTTAATGCCGTGGTGTAGATTGTATAGATCGGTGCATCAAAGCTGTATAGGGCATGGTTTGAAATTCGGCCGATCCTGATCGGAGCTGACGATTCTGATCCCAAAAATGACCGTTTGAGTTCCGAGACCGATATCGTCCGATAATATTGGATTTATCATTTGATTTGTGGGTTTTAGTATTATGGTTATCAATTGTTGGTGGGTTTATTGATTGGCTAATGAATTCATTAATGGTCTAATGGGTTTATTACATGCCATTGGATTTAATATGGTTAATTTGACACATTGAGTTGACTTTACACATTATTAATTACTAAAGAATTTTCAAAATTGTTATAGCTATCTAGTTGGCTATTTAAAAAAAAAATCCTAATGCTAAAAAATTCTATTTCTCAAACGATATAAAATATAGAATTTGATATCCCTCATCCGAGACGGCCAAGATTGCTAATTCCGATACCAAAAGTGGCCACCCTATAGACCGATACCGGTCCCGATACAAGATTTTAAACCTTGATATATATAGGAGAGGCCCTTGAATACTCATAATATAGGGACCGAAAAGCTCGATATTCATTATAATCCCACAACCCTACCAATGCACACCTTAAGCTTATACTTCTGGGTGAAGTGATTCTTGACATGGTATCATAGCACGGTTAACACCAGTTTCAGGAGATTCTGAGTTCAAACCTCATACCAAGGTAAAATATGTTTATTTACCTCCCATTTATTCTGCCTATACAGGTTTCATGAGCCTAACTTGAGGGAAGCCTTAGGAATATGTTCGCTTGACATTGACATTGTTATCCCACAACCCAGCGGCTTAAGCTTTTATGCAAAGCGGTTTTTGACAGTGATATCTGATATGAATTTTTTAGATGATAAAGCTATTCATGTTCTCTTGGGCACAGCTTGGTTTTCTTAATCTATTTTATTGTGATGCAGATGGAAGGGGCCATTCTGTCAATGCACAGCCCTCAAGATGTCCTACTTGTAAAGGCATGGGAAAAGTGTGCACTCATATCCTAATTCATATTTATTTTTGAAATATTTATAATTTGATTTCTTCTCGAGAACTGGAGAGTATCATATCTGGTCATATTACAAACGAAGTTCAATTTGGTCAACTACTCATTTGATTGCACAATTGTCTTAATTCAGGTTACGATATACCCATTCACGACTACTTGTGGTTCTTGCAAAGGGCTAGGGAAAATAATTAAGGTTCATATATGAGAGCTAAAGCAATCCTATTCCATTTTATGTTCTCTTATCTGAATAATAGCCATTCATATGTGTGTAGGATTATTGCCTGTTATGTAAAGGATCTGGGGTGGTTGAAGGTGTAAAAAATGTCAGCGTTACCATTCCGGCAGGTGAGTTATATTATCCTTGTTTAGCTTGTTTGAGTGTTACTTTCTGATTTTATATATACATCCTGCGATAGTAATGATTATAATGAACTAAAAGCAGTCATCCTATTCGTGTTACTTATTTAATGTCATCATATTCGGCATAAATATTTGTCTTGCATGACATTCTTGTCCTGCACTTTGCTTCTTTTTCTTTTCCCCCCTATGACAAACAGTGTCGTCAGTACTTCCTGTTGCTACTCCTTTATTTTTAAGTTTATCCGACTGCTTAGATATGCTTTGGTACCGCGTTTCCTTGTCTTACAAGGAAAAAGGTGTGTTATATATTAGCTAACTGGCTGCAATCTTTGACAAATTCTATTTTACATTTACGTATAAGATTTATCAATATTGTCCAGTGTATCTCCTTGGCTTTCCTGTACTTTGAATGTGGTTCTAACAACGAATCTATTCTTTACAGACTTCCTGTTGAGGAGTCTTATCATCTCACATATCCATCTGTTCTCTTGCCTATCCCCAGGAAATTTGTAACATTGCTTCTTAGATGCATGAGAGTGAACTGAACTGCACAATAATTAATGTTTTCGTGCATGGAAATTAGTTCTTAAGGTTTGTGTCCCTTGCTCTCAGTCGTTTTGGCAGCAATTTGCACCTACTTCTTATTGAGAAGTGTTATAAGGTTGATATCCTTCTGTAAACTCGGTCAATACTCATTGGGAGCTTTCCCAACTTTGAGGCGTGCTTCATGGATGCTCCACAATTGATGTGACGAGATTAGATGATGAGGATGATGTAATCTGGTGCTTGTAACCTCCTCAGCTTATTGTTCCGCAAATTTTTGTGTCCCTTGTATTGGATGCCACTTATCTCAATCTAGCATGTATTGGTATTGAACTGAGATAATTGACTTTCTTACATCAATCAGTACTTTCTTACATCAATCAGCATTAACAAAAATATCTTAAAACATATGACTCATAGCATCTTCTCCAAAAATGTCCGCTCCTTATAAATCAAAACAAAAGTGGTCGTAATTGTCACTTCTGGTCCTATCATCCAGAAACCTGATGTAATAATTGGATAAAAGTGAAAAGTGAAAAAAATCCATGTACTGAGATGGGGAGGACGAGACATGTTCCCATCTCACCGTAAGGATAGCTAATGGATTTCCTTTCTTCAGAATTGTTTCCTTAGGCTGTTGTCTCTATTTCCGGGGAATGAAACCTGGCCATTCAAATCCCTTTTATAATTTTTATTAATGGATGGGACTTGAGTTTGCAATCTTTTTTGAGTTATAAGGTTGGACCCCTGGACCTACCCCCTCTCCTATTCCTCTCCCTTATGTTGGTTGCATGCCTTGGACTTGTACCTCCTTGGGAAAATTCCTTTGGGGGTAAGTATATGAGATCTGTGTTCCTTTTTTTAGCAGTTGATCGGTTTGTAACTGAACATTCTCCTATATTTATGTACTGATTATCCAATATTTACGATACACATATTGTTTGTTTTCGGCCTAAATAAAAGGTGAAACTTCCTCTGTTTATTTATCTTTTCAATTTTTTCGTCAACCATATGGACTTTATATATACTTTTTTTCTCGAGAGAACAAAAAAAAATAAATAGCCCTGTTTATGCCCATTGACTGGGGAGGAAGGTCATGTCATAGGATAAGCCTCCTCTTAGTTATCCTCTCAAATATCTTGTGTATTGTAAAAAGCTGTTAAGAGCAGTTCACTATTTGGGATTACATGGCAGGATAGAAGCCCTCATGAAAACCAAGCATCCCCTGCAATCTCAACTTAAGTTAGTTCATTGAACACGAAGTTGCTTGTTTACTTTTTCCTTTTGGCTTTTATTCTTTAACAATCAACGCCAATGAATATTCCACTTGGTGTTTTATCATGATGCTTGTTTTTTTAATTAATAGTTTAAGCTCTTTAATATATGATATTTTCTTCCTTGTTTTATATTTAATGCCTATGCAATCCCTAAAACACTTCATTCATTGTATAGCACCTTGCATTCACCTTTCTATTGTTTTGACTAGCATGATATCTTCAACTAAGTTTGATATATTTATTACGGTATGTATATATACTCCAAGATACTGTATCATTATTCACTTTTATGGGGCATTTACTTATTATAGGAGTCGATTCTGGGGATACAATTCAAGTGCCGAAGGCTGGGAATGAGGGGGGAAGTGGTGCCCGTCCTGGCTATTTGTATATTAAACTGCAGGTAGTACTTAATTAATGTTTATATGGAGGCAATACCTTCCTGTCTAAGAATTTTTTTTTTTGGCCTAAGATGCCTATGGTTTTATAGGATTAATATCTGTATTTAAGTGTTCTGGATTGATGATACAACAAGCTAGGTTCTACATGACCTTTCCCCCTTCTCACGTGTCAGAAATAATCTCTTAGCGGTTGCTTTGTTTCTAGTTAAACCTTAACTGTGTTCATAAGAATGGATAAGTCAGAAGTTTTTTAGTCAATGGTTTAGCTGTGCTCATATGTTGTATTATCTGCTTGAAATGTATGATTTCTCTCCTTTCATGATTCAGGTAGAGAAGGACCCTGTTTTCCAAAGAGATGGAGCTGATGTATATGTGGATACTCGTATAAGTTTCACACAGGTAAGAATATGATATATAAGATATATTTCTGTTCAAACTACATGCTTATTTACTTCTTGACCTTAGTGGAACTGCATTATATAGAATGGACTAACATTATCTAATTTATTTGTATCCTTCTGGTTTGCTTTATAATATATCAATATTAATTGTATACAGTGTTCTATTTTGTTTGACAAAATATCGAAGGTGTTACAAAATCATCGAACATCATATCAATCTTAAATTTCCTTCTAGATAAGATTCAAATGAATGAGGATGCACTAAAAGAAAATCAATTGTATTGCCAGCCTTAGCACGTCAATAGATCAAGGGTTAAAAGAAAATGTTTGGGCTAGAAAAGAGTGAAGAATATTTAGGTCAACTGAATTTCAAGGTGAGTTTTAGGATCTTAATATTATTATCCTTTGATGAAATCGGGGAAGGTTAGAGTTAAATGATTTTTGTGGGTACCTAGACAACCATTTTTTTCAGAAGGATGCATACAAGAGAATGCCATATGTTTGTGATCATTAGAACTTTATGTATGCGATAATAACTATCAGGACTTATAAATCTCTTGGGGTTTCGGTTGTAGTAGAATTCAAACAATTCGGATATTTTTTTGATATAACATAGTTTACTAGTGGTTATCATCTAACCAATTAATTTAATATTAAAAATTATATATTTCATCTCTTTATCATCTTCATATCACTATAGTTCAGACATACTGCAGCACACTTATTTGACACATTAGATCAGAAGCATGCCTAGCACTGGATGTTACACATTGTTTAACCGTCTTACGGTTAGGGCCTGTTTGTGGGGAGGTAAAACAAATATGGTCCCTGCATTTAGCAGGGCAAAGCAATTCACTATTGCTTTAGAAAATTATTTCTCTTGTTTGGTTTGTCTAATTTGAGGCAAATTTTTTGGATTAGAATTGCTTTACTCCTGCATCATGTTTGTTTCACCAAAAGATGTATTCCCTTGAAAAGCATCATTGACTGCTGATTGTAGTTACCTCCCAAGCAAAAAAGTTGAGCTTACCATAACTAACAACCATGACCAGCCAAGCGCAATTTGAATTGTTCTAATTTCAACCATTTTATAGGTCCAACTGCTACTAAAACTGACTGAAATTTCATGTTTCTTATTCCTCATATCCTTAGCAAAAATAGCTCAAAGAAGTCAAGTGCATCTTTAATTGCGTACCATGCAAGCAAATATTGGATATAATAACAACATCACATAATCTCAACATAACAAGCCAAAATATATTTATGCACTATAGCGAGTACTGCATATAGTTTCAAAATCACAAAAAAAATTCACTTCCAAAAGTACAAGTCAAAAACTAAACTAAATAGAGATTACTCAGCATCTATAACACAACTTTGTTGTCACTGTCTCCACTGTTGGAGTCCCTAACTTCTTCGCCACTAATGTTGGCTTCAGCGCCTTCTCTTCGACTATTCCCACTATTACTAGCAACCGAAAAGCCATGTTCTTCAATATGCGAAGCCATCCATCTCTTTTGTGAGCTAGGAGGAAAATTAATAAACATTCTAGCATTTTGCTCATCTAAAATCAATGTTTGATAAGCATGATCCTTCATAGCTTCTGGAATCTGGATATTTTGCAAGTTTGTATATACACCTGGACAAGTCTTTAAGCCCATGAAGTTGTGAATTTTGAATGGCATATGCCATTTCTCCCACCTTCTCAAGCGTCTTTTCCATAATGTCTTTGTTAATAGATCTTGCCACACTACTCTTACGCTTGATAGTTCACACACTACATTTTGAGATTATTCTTGCTGGATTGCTTCATGACCGGAGATCATCCACTTCACTTGGTGTTTGAACATTACCTTCTTGTGTCTCGTCATCTACACTAATGGCAGAAGTGGGAGCCTTTTCAAAGTCATCATAAAATGACTTCTTGTATTTTCTTGGTGCAAAGTCATCCCCGATAGTTATTCTCAAATGCTCATAGTGCTTTTAATGGCTTGTTGACATTCTTTCAACTCGGGGATCTCCTGTAGAAATTAACATGATGTTGTAAAGGCCATATGCAAATACATTTAAATATGAAAGTGTAAAAGAAAAAAAACTATCGAATTTAGAGAATTCTTACTAGCGCAGATGGCTTGTATATCACTTCATTCAATACAATCCTCCTCCTCTCTTCATCCCAACCTTCTCCACTTATATCAAGACATGCACACATGTTTTGGTAATGAGTTCTGAGGCTCCTCATGTGGTTTATCATATTTTCGGTAGTGAAGTTCGCATTACACTTTTGATTCACCTTTATAGCTGCAACCATGTAAGCCGGCCTTTTAAAACCCTTGTCACATTTCAATCCTTTCTTGGCTTGTTGCACAAGAAAAGGTATGAGAAAATCATCATATGTTCTTCCACTTCTTGTTACCAACAGGTTTTACCTCTTCTTCACCTTTTTTTGAGTCAGACTCCTTCCTTGTTTTTTGACAGTGAGGTTACACCCTCATCTTCACACGATCCTGAGCCGATTGTTTTGAATGCTCATCGATATTTGAATTATGAACGTCGCTTTGGTTAGAGGAGTCTCATTGCTATGTGAAAAGTGACCATACGATGTTGTTAGAGACGGGACCTGCACATAGTGTATGTATTGAGGCAACATAGGACCTAAGAAAGGATCCATTATTGCAGGAAGCTCTCCATATGTCTCCCATGATTGGTCGGGTTGGAAATTTAGTATTGTTGGATGAACACCTGGAACACCATGCCCTATTGTTTGTGTGAATGGTCTTGGCACATCACCAGGGGGAATCTGAGGGAAGATTCATTCCCCTGAACCTTGAATACCATATGACGACGTGATATTAGAAAGAAATTTTGCTCCTTTAGATCTTTGAATGTAAGTGGACTGTTGAGAATCTTCCATATCTGTTAGTAAGTACACAATTTTGCAGCATATTCATATTATAAATAACTAATGAATAATAAACAAGTAACATATTGATACAAAAAAGCAATGTAGATTATAGTTTGCAATTCTAGATTTAAACGAGACAAGCTACATAATCTTTGATAATAATAATAACTTTAGTCCACTCTCTTTTGTGTTTCCTCTACGATATTTCTTACAATAGTCTACCCATGTATCCCATGCTATTTGATCCTGATGAGCCTTCCACTCGTCTCTCCTAACCACTTGTTCTCGATGGCTCTTGAGAAGTCAAGAATGGAGTTGTCGTCCTCATCTTCTGTCACCTTCAAAATCTTCGCTGAGAAAGTTGTGAGGATCTACGATGGCGATGTAGTTGCGAATAATGGTCCATGTCAGGGAAATATCAACTTGACATGTGCTTATGCGAATGGATGGTGTGGCTTTGTATAAAGTATTTTGAATTGATTTTTTAAGATGCCCAAGGTTGCCTCAATTTTAGTATGTAAGATAGAGCTCGCAAATTGAACAGCTCCTTATGATTATTGGGCAATCTTGCCTGACCGCTCCTTATGGTAGTACCTTACCCCATGATATGGAGAAATGAATCCTGGCATTGTAGTGTGTTCAACATTGCTTAGGTAATATTTACCTACAAGGTCAATGAATGCAATATAACGACGAAAGGATATGTAGTTTTCAAATGCTAACACCGAAATGGAATATGAGAGGCTAGAGGCTACTATCATATACTCGTAAGCCTTGTGGGTGTGAGGGATGATATAATCATTTGCTGAAACTTCTCATCCCACCAAAACATGTGTGAACCGCTTGTCCAGTGTTGTAGCGGCAAGAACATCTTATCACTTCTTTGCAGCCTCTAAACCGAGGAACTTGTCTTTTTAGGGACCATCA
This sequence comes from Agapanthus africanus, assembly GCA_030015575.1. Taxonomy (NCBI): domain Eukaryota; kingdom Viridiplantae; phylum Streptophyta; class Magnoliopsida; order Asparagales; family Amaryllidaceae; genus Agapanthus; species Agapanthus africanus. The sequence continues at coordinate 748,134,355 of CM057340.1, read as the reverse complement.
CATCAATGTGTGCCATCTATCAAACCGATACAATCCTATAAGAAAATAAACTACCATTCTCGTCAAGCTACTTATAGTCTTATTGCTGTTTGGCAAACACATACCTATAACTGAAGAATACATAGTATAAAGAATGTAAGCATGACCGAGAGAGTGCTTATAGCAAAGAAAGGATAGAATTGTCAGTTATTGAGAACTTCATGCGGGGTTTCATTATGCGCTTGTTTCATGCATCGATCACGGAGGCAACAAATGGCTCGTAACACTTTGTTGAAGTATTTTCTAATCGTCTTTCCCGATCTAATAAAATCTACCTTCAAAAACTGATTTTTGGACTTGTGCCATATTATATGAAGAAACATAGCCAACCGATCCTCAATTAGGACGTGAATAGTGTCCTTCGGCAACCTTCCCTCCCGCATAATTCTTGCAAGGTTTAAAAACGACACCTTATCCATCCTAAGGTAATTAACATGGCTTGAGAACTCGGTTTCAGTCCTTTGACTTTTGAAAAGTTTCGGTAAGTTTCGGCGGTATCGGTGTAGGTTTCTGTATTGGCAATATGAAAAATATATACACATATATACATTATATGCACATACACAAACATATGTATGTATTTATTTATACACATAAGCACACATGTAACTAATTTTTTTTTCCTCTAATGATAAAAAATCAGCAAAGATGTGCTACAAAAGCATCCTACAACTTATACATTTGCAATTATAATATATAATCCTCTTTCACTAAAATACTTCCTAGGTCATTTAATGAAAGAATTGAGCCCAAGACAGTTGTCTCATTTAATGAGACAGCTGCCTCCCCATCTTTTTCCAACTCTCTCTCTTTAGTGAGACGATTCATTAATAAAGTCTTATTAAAAAACGAGCTCACTGCCTTTTTGTTTTTTCCAAGGCATCATCCCATTCTCTTCATCTTCTTCCACTACCAATTGCTCCAAACTTAACTAAATCCTCTCAGTTCAGCGAAGAGAGCTTATATATTACTCACTCCACACCTCCAAACCCTTCAGTGACATTTGCAACAATTCACAGAGGCCATGACTTCAACAAAAAAGGCAGGAAAGCATTTTTTAATTGTTTAGGCTGAAATCGAGATTCATGGCTTTGTTTCGTACCGGTTCCCACCGAAACCGGTACGAAACAATCGATATTTTGGGGTTTCGGACAAAACCTCGAACCTTGGTAATTAACACAATTTGAATACTTCCACTAAAGATGTGTTACATGTTTACATTTCTATATAGATCCCATGTCATAGATGGCTATCAGGGGATGAATTTAATCGTCTCGTATAGTAATTCCATAAATCTAATTGATAGAATCAAGACTATAGCGGCGGCCGCACAACCAATCCGCAACACAAATTTCTTCTCAAAAGTATCCAACCGACTCAGTTAAAAGCTTGCAAGATTCATTACAACTAATGTAGTAAAAAATAATATTTTATTTGGGCTAGATTAATCTAAAGCACCATATGTGGGTGTCATGACTCGGAAAGGCACGTGACCAGCATTTAAATTACGTGAAACCAATTGAACAACAACATAATCTAAGCTAAGCCAAGAATCTAAACCATTTATAAGAGAAAAATGGAGGTGCAGTTTTAAGAAAGGATTTATAAAAATGAAGTAAAACTTGTTTTGTAACGAGTTAATATTTGAAAAACGGACATCACTTTATAATTTTGAATAAAACTTTTATACAACATCAGTAAAATAGCATCCCCACACGGGAGCTAACTCGACGCCTACACAGCGGAGACAATCCATGCAAATATACGATGCCTAAAGGCGAAGAACAACAAGCAGAAAGCAATAAACACTATATACCACACGAGTTCGACACCTAAAAATATACACATCTAAGTCTCGTTTCATGTTTTTAAATCAAAGGAATATACAAATGGTAGATGGAGTATTGCTAGATACAAAGAGTACAAAAGAGACGGTTACGATTCAACTTCATAACCCACCTAGAGCAAAATCGATCGCGCCCCAAAATATCTGAAATGTGCCGACAAGCCGCTACTACTCCAAGCAGTCAGTCCTGCAAGAAGTTATGGCACAACGGGGGTGAGCTACCAACTCGTGAGTAGAAAGACATCACCTGATAGAAATCGTATGCATAAACAAATCACCGACTAATCATAAAATACAAGCCTAATATAATATGTGAGACATGTATGTATCATAAGTAAATATAAGCGCATCATAAATGGATCGCGCACAATAGAAAACATCATCAGTAAAGCCATCATCAAATCCCGTGTCAATCATTGACACTCGAAATCCTAAAAATATCTTAGGCGCCGTCTCCCGGATCGGCCATCTTTTCAATCTCATCATATAACCCCGGTCGGTATCCTCCGGATATCCGCTGTGTTTCAAACCATCACCGGTATTGAGTAACATGGCTAGGCTTCCCGCCTTTCTATGCGGACTTCCTGCCTCTCGGTATTGTATCAGGTCCACCATGTATCCGTAACCGGTTCCTTCCCTCTCTCGGCATCAAATATCACCAATTCAGTCCACCATGTATCCGTAACCGGTTCCTTCCCCCTTCGGTATCGGATATATCCGTAACCGGTTTCTCCCTCCCTCGGTTCCGGATGTCATCAAATCATAAATACATAGAAGACTCATGGTGGACGCATCATCAATTCAAGAGTAAACCGCAATTTGCAAACATAACCAAGTTTTAAAAATAGTACTACGGTTTTTCAAATCTCATAGAAAACAGAAGGTTCATAGGAACAACAATCGCATAATTAACTTTGCAACAGCAAAAGCTAAGATATAAAAATGTATAGAGCAATGGTGGATGTAACTACAACGCGAAAAAACATGGAAAGTTCTATACATGTCATGGCAGTTACTAATGATGTGTATGTTTAGTATGTGAGTCTGTATTGGTACCGCATAGTAATCATTAGTAATTATGCAAGCGTTCTACCAAGCGTGTTCGCAAAAGTATGGCAAAGGAAGAGAAATATGGTATTAGTAAACTAAGCATATAAGATTTGAATTATAAAACGAAGTGTTTATAAGAAATTTAGTTGTCGGGGGTGCTATACGCTATCCACCCGATTTTCCCTTTTAGATGCTAAATCTACTCATCGGAATGCGACGCGAGCTAGTCGAAGCTTATGACCGTCTTGCCCTTCCTCGTCGACTCGGAAGTCTCTACAATCGATGTTATATACGTAGAGGCGCAACATAAATATCGATATCGTAGCTAACTAATATAACAAAAACGTATATTTAGCTTAAGCCTCTGATAAGCGCGTCTAAACCACTTAGGATTGCTCCCAAAATCGATGTTTACTCATGTAAAGATTAGTTGAGAAGGATAAAGAGCAAAACACCAAGCAGAAAGACAAAATAACCTACAAAATAAACTTCAGACGTCTGATGATGGTTGGACAGACGTCTGATGATGGTTGGACAGACGTCTGAAGAACAACAAACCTGGAGTTCCGGAGAAAAGGCAGACGTCTGACCCAAAACACAAGGAAACCCAGAGAACGACCAGACGTCTGAAGCAGGACTCGGACGTCTGAAAACAATAAGGAACAATTACAGAGAATGCGCAGACGTCTGAAACTCTAAGCTCATACGTCTGAAGAACTGCTCGAAGTTTACACAGAAAACTCGTAGACGTATGAAGCTAAACCTCTCAGACATCTGACGAAGAAAACAGTTGCTTGAAATACTGGAATTTGCAAAACACTTTAGAAACAAAATCTTTTGCTTAAAATTACCCTTTACAATCCAAAAGAAGTTGTAACTACTAGGTTAGCTAAACTAAATATACTACAACTAGTTGATCATTTAAAAACCTATTTTTGCAAGATTTAAACCATAAGAAAAACATGATTTTTAAGTAGAAGATAAAGTTTTCATGGAAAATGTTAAAAAAACTAAGTAAAAGATGGGGTATTACCTTTGAAGTGGAATGAAAGAGAAAATCCAAGCTTGAATAAGGCTACAATAAGGTTGATGATGACTTCTAGTTGATGAAGTTGAGTGAGGAGATTGACTTGGATGAATATATGCTAAGGTTTTTGGGGTTGGGATTGAGAGAAAGAGAGCTACGGTGGTGTGAGAGTGATATAGATAAATTTTGAGAAAAAGAAGAAGACTTGGGCATGGTGTATATGGGCATGGTGAGCCCATGCTTCTCCCAATATTTTTATTTTCCAATTCCTCCTCTCCCACTTGTCATCAACCATATGATAATTCCCATTACCAATTTTTTTAAATAAGGAAAATGTTAGGATTAAAATATGTTTACCATGCCATGATAATTATTAAGTAGAAAAAGAAAAATATTGGTTTTATTTTTAAAAATTGTATAGATATATTTATATATACCAATTTATGAAAATCCAATTCGATAAATGTTATCATTTTAATAAAGCCCATTATATTATTATTTAAATTCTAAATAAACTTTAAATTTTTTGAAATGTTAGAGTGAGCTATTGTAAATGATCATGCACGACTAAATTGAAACATGCATTAGAAGTGTAATGGTATTTAATCGAAAATTTATAAAAGTTCATGGTATTTATATGCATATGGCTTAAGTTCATGATTTTTATTTGCAGATTGCAAAGTCGTGGCATATATTTGCGATACATCTATTATGGTATGTCTTAAAAAGTTTGGTCATTTATGGTATAATTCATGACAATAATGAAACTCATGATTTTCTAATAGTGACTGTACGTGTCTTAAGTAAAAACTATGAAAACTAACATACCAATTTTTTCTTCTCTTCTCACCCAGTAATAAAATATTGATATAACCGTAGAGTGTTTTTTGTAACTCCATGAAGATGGATGCGCATCTAGGCTTTGTACAGACCCCCTGCCTATTACAGGTATGGATCATGGTAATTCTAATCTCCAGCAGCCGTGAACAAAACTGCTGTTAATTATCTCTTGTTTTGACACGAGAGCATCTCCGATTAATGGGTCATTCTATCATGCGAACTCACTATGAAATATGCGTTTGTGTGGAGTCATGTTTGAAAATGATTTTGATGGTGCCTCTTTAAACATATCGGGGGCCATCGTATGGGGTCCCGCTGCCCGATTAGTGGGCCGGGGGTAACGGCCCCTTTGTGGGGCGTTGTCCCGAAAAGAATTTTTTTCTAAAGGAAAACGTTTTGAGTATGTTGGAGAGTTCCCGAGATAGGAAGAGAGAGTCGGTAGCCTCCCGAAGGGTCGAGAGACTGTCATGACGGTAGGGGCCTCCCGACATTGGAGGGTGTCAAGAGGTTCTGAAGCAGGGGAACCATTTTGAGGGGGGTTCCGAAGGGTGACCCTGATGGACTTCTGCATCCTTGCATGCAATTTTAAAACTTTGTCTAATAGGGTTTTCAAAAATCAAGAGAGCAATAAGTTCATCATGTAAATAGGCCCTGGGCACTCTACTAGGATTTTAGAATAAGCACAAATAGGGTTTTAAAAAATCTAGAGAGCTCAAGTCTACAATTACTAGGATCCAGTGCTGAAGAGTTGAACTTGCAACAAATCCATAAGAGTTTCCATACAAGGTAGAGAGCATACAACCTTTGTAGTATCTTCATATGCTCCATTGTTATGTTGAACTCTAGTTAAGCTTCTAGGATGAGATAACAAGGTTGGTGAAAACCTTCCTTTGTCATAAATGGATCCACCTTGAGTTCTCCAAACTTTGGCTTCAATTTCTCCACTAGAAATGACTTGGATCTTTAGGGTGCTAAATTAAAGAACTAAGAGACGTAGTTTAGTCTCACTAAGTATTTTCCCTCTTTATTTTCTTTCTCTTTCTTTTTTTCATTTTCAAGAGAAGGAAGGATGGGAGCTCACTTGAGAGATGAAAAAGAGTGTAAAAGAATAGCTTAACCATTTCTAAATGGTTGATAATTTCTTTTATATAAAGAAAACAATCTCAACCATTTAATCTCATCTCATCTACAAATGTCCACATTCTCCTCTTTCCTTCACATGCCACCTAAATGAAAGTGAGCATGCATGTGCTCATCCAATGGCAGAAGATAACAAAAAGAGAACCAAAGAAAATAATAATTACAATATATGTATATGTAACATAACATATTAAATATATACTTGTAATTATTTTCCAATGTTTTTAAAACACATAAAAGAGACATATTATTAGTGATAAAATACCAGTAAACACATATATCCAATACATGTATCAATATATTAAATCTACACTTGATTTAATATCCTTCTTTCCAAAAGATCGGTTAGTATTTCTGAACGTCTGATTACTGTCAGTGTATCTAATACACTAGTTTTAATCGAACTCCTGCACGTACCCAGTACGGCTACTACATCGTTTTGCCCAAATCGAGAAACTCTCGGTGTGGCACTCTAAAGACTCGACAATACGGTGGCAGTGAGTCACTGGATGAAAACCAAAATTCACAAACACATCAGTGGCACTGGTTGTATGTAACGGCTACCCAGATATCCGTCAAAAGGAAGATCGACAAGCAAGCCCGTCCGAACCCCTACTGAGCCTATAAGTGACAATCACCGTACAGTCCGATGTGTTTGTCAAAGAGTATCACATATCGGGTCTAGAAAGGTGGACTAGGTCAAATCCCTAATAATCCGATAAGTCGTGCCGATATCAAGCTCAATACCAGTCGAGAAAGCACTGACCTCATGTCAGTAAATCTCATTTGCCCTACCCAGGGACTTATGGTATTAGCCAACCACACAGCGCGACATCGACTTCCTATACCGGGAGAGACGAATCCGCTCGATCCGCTCGCTGCCTCTATATGACTCGGGACTGTATCCAACTAAAACCTGTTTGCACGACTTAGTAGAGCGGTGGTGTATGGTAGTAATCAAAGTATAATGAGAACTCATACAAGACAAATGACGATCTTATGTCAACAGACTATCCTGTACTCATGTCACCAGAGAACATCCATCTGACTCTAGGTATAATACCATCTAGCTAGTTCTCGGCGAGTCCGTCCAGTGTAACTCATAACCTAATGACCATCTGTATATAATCTTTGGTGCTGTACACCAATGGCCGCGAGATCGGCCATCTCCCCTATCGGGAATAAGAAACGTATACACTAGTCTACTCCGGAGTATAGATGCCTAGTTTCGATAATCCAACGACTGGGGGTATTTAAAGATATGCTTATGGACTATCCAGGCCTCACTAGTATGATCACCATCATAACCCTGATAGTCAAGCAAGAATCTTATGGGCTCTATCAACATATAATAGCGATACACAATACTACATAATACATATACATGATGATAAAGACAAACCAGATAGGATACTATCATCTCGAGTAAGACTGTTATACCCGTATAGGTTCTCCCTCAATTATCATATCGCATACCTGCAATTATAATAATTGCCTTGAGAGCATTATAGCCAACAATGACCCACTTGCACTTATGGCTAATTATTGCAGTATCGTATACCCATAGCTCGTGTGCTACCGAATACCTAACTTCTATTAATCAGTTTCGCAAACCGAATTTGAGAAACAACCGTGTTTGAGAAATAACCTCAGTGAGTGGATCCACTACAATATTTCTATCTTTATCTCTCTATATCTCAATTTCGCGGATAACGACTATCTCCCAAAATGAATGATACCTGTTTTAGAACTTGTCTGGATAGCTGATAGGACCAAGTTCATAAATGAACATCTATATTCAACAAACTTCTTAGGCTGTATCCTTCGCTGAGCGTAATCATCATCCAACACCATGTTCACCTCACTACCCTGTTTGGAACTCTTTCCAATATACCGCACCTTATGAGAGGGTAAAACTAATAACTCAGACTCTTTCCAATATACTGCACCTCATGAGAGGGTAAAACTAATAACTCTGACAGCCACTTTGTCATCCATGTCACCTTGGAAGGCAGAACCGGTAACCGTCTCCCGTAGAAGGCTGCCATTACCATATCCCAAGAATATCCTCTTATGTTCTTTACCGCTTCCCTTTTTTTTTCTCCAGGATCAGATTATATCCGCTTACTACATCCAAAGAAAAAGCATCATTATTCATATCCTGTGTGGAGAAACTCCCGTGACATCCAAAGTTTGACCGATTGTAGTATATGAACATCACTTCCAATCCGGAGTATGTCTTCCAAATGCCAAGACAGTACTCCCTACTACCTTCTTACCATAATAATATGTTATTTTGATGAGGTTAAACACTATGACTGTCACATCAAAATAGATGATCTGTTTTCGCAATGCCTGCTTTAGTCTATAAATAAACATTACGATATAGTCATCCATCTGTCAGATCTCATAATCATGCAAATCTCTCTGTCACCGTTTACGAGAAAACCGAAGTACCTATTGGGTGGCTGAGGTTACCCACTAAATCTGCGGAGTGGCTAATGGATTGTCGAATCCAATTGAATGTTTAGATTCCACTAAATTTCCAGTAATCGTTTGTGGTTCTGGAATTACTTCCAGTTCTACCAAACTCCCATTAATGTTTTTTGAAAAGAATCCATTTTGCTAAAAATATGGCGAGTCAATAACAAAATAACCTTTGATTTTGAAAATGGTAGAAAGTTAAACCCTTGCGAATGCTTGGGATAACCCACAAACTGCCATCACTGAAACGTGCCTTGAGTACATCAGGATTCTGCTATCAACACGAACCGGATTACACCATATACCTTAATAATCTTAAAATATGAAACCATTCTATATCCAATATAGAAACAGAGGCACTAGTTTAGTTGGAACCAGATTCAAATGTTATGCAGCTGTTCTCAGTGCATAACTCAAATGGAATAAGGCCATACAACATTACTCATCAAGGAGTGCACCCACGGATGAGTAACCTGAAAGAGAATACCATTACGGAATACCTAACATAAGTGTCCTTATCTTCGATCACTTCGAAGAGTCTTGAATACTTCCGACGTCTGGTTTTCTACTTTATTCCTATACCTATGAACTTCTCAAAATTTTAGACTTGCATTTCAACAAAATGTGTGTCTAAAACAAGAGAAGTTATAAGTCAACAGAATATAGTATGAGTACAAACCCCTTGCCCGTAAGGACATCTGACAACATACATAAATATGTACGAATCCCTTGAGTTTACTAACTCAAACTCCATGTGTCGTAAGTTGAAAACTGTATACTGGTTGCATCTTACCTAATCATCAACTGATAAAGGTAAATGTTCTGAACAATTTCAAAAAGTTATCTTACTTTATAAAATAAACGTGTATATATATATATCAGTTTGAAATTGGTGCACAACGGATATCCAAAACCAAATATTTGCCGACAGGCAAAACCAGGTGATTTCTCTAATATCATTAATTACAACGAATTGCGACATTGAGAATTTAATCATCCAATTCCTAATACTCTAATCAGTATCTGTGACCCCATACAGGTGTGAGATTCTAAACCGATATATACATACCCTGGAGTCAGAATAAATTAAGAAATAGTTTTCAATTATAATCGCACAGGAAAACTGAAACATGAAAATGTTCCCGAAGGATGGCCGGGTATTCCTAGTACCGCCTCTTTCAATGTCAGACTCATGATAGGGGTTGTAATTTTCTTTGTCCTCATTTCAACCCTTTTATATGTCTCCACAACTTACCTTCTGTACACCATACTTACGTTAGTTGTTGTTCTTCCTTCTTTATCTTTCAGTACCAGCCTAAGCTTTGGAAGAAGATTATCCAACAAGCGTAACTAGTGTACTTTCATAATGAAAGGAGCTCACATCTAGAGAGAAGGTAACGAGGAAGAGACAACCGAATTATCCAATTCAATTTCTTCATAACCGGTGGTCATTCTCGAACCGAAATAACTTTCTTCGAGTTCGTATGTAACTATACGAGATGATTTTATTCAAATAAAGTGGATCTTCGTAGTGATACAGTATGTTTTAGGGAAATGCAAAAGGGAAGCAGCAGCATGATATATGCGACTGTCGCGAATCGTGACGATCCAAAACTGGAGATAGAAAGTTCGGTTAACTTGGTTATAAGTTTTAGTTTAAGGTGGGTCATGGCCGTTGCAAGAGAGAAAGAAACACTCAGCGTACAATCTATCAAGATTGGATTGGTTTATTAATTTATCTAATCATGATGACTTTCACTGTTTTCTTGAATTCTTCTTCAAACCCTGGAGGGAGAACTAATCGAGATCATGTACACTTTACAAGTTTGCTAACCATTCAGCCAGGTCGGTGTTGGTACTCCGAGGGAAGTCCTCCGTGCTTTCGTACGAACCCAATTTAATAACCCTGTTTCCGCAGATACGTAATCTCGTTAACACCTTCTAGACACCTAATATGTTAGCTAATTGTGAAGTGAAAATCTCCTGAGGAGTAATACCTACTCATCAGTGGGAAATGAGACCCAACTATCATCGCGTGATAACCTTGATGGAATCCAACCAAAGTAACCACACTCCAGAAGGTATAAGGGAAACTTGGCAAGTTTCCCTTATATTTGAAACTCTCGATATGGTTTTTACCCTAGGACTCTAGTGATCTTGACAAGGTCAACAAGCCAAAAGGTCCTAGTCAAGTTTAACCCATCATTATCTTAATTGCATTAAACCCGTCCGCACGAGCCTTTGACAAGGCCAACAAGGCCGTGCGACTGTCCTAATCAATCGAGTCTAATGCTACAAACAAACATCACTTAGCTACCGTACACTACGTCTTGACAAGGTCAACAAACACAACACGAATACTAAATACTACTCGTAGGAAATGACGGAGGGCTATGGCTGGTTTTTGACGAAAACCTTTAACGTAATGCGTAATCTCGTTGAAGGAACCGAGTAGTTTTGAAAAGGAATGGTTTAGGCTCCGCTTTTAAAACGAGTGGTTTTAAAGAAAACCGGGTGTTTTATAGTCATGTGAACTTTTGCTTAAGAGTGAAATCCCTGTGAAGGGATCAAGGCTCTTTCTTCATCAATGAGGTGTTGGGTATTTCTGACCGAATATCGCTATGGAAAGCAAAAGGAAATGCCTATAGTTTTCGAAATTTTGGTTCCCGCAACATCATTTTAGGTTTGTTTTTTTGCATTAATCCAATTAACGCAGTCCTATCAGTTAAACCCATCACACCAGAAGAAACGAAAATAGAATGTACGTAATCCCATCCGCATTCGCCATGTGGTCCGGAGACTTCACCGTAAGGTTACTTAACTTACGGCAGTGCATGGACAGTGCTAGCGCAGATGCAAAATATATACAACATTTATTATATATATATATCCATTCGTCTCAGGTATGATATCAAACATCATAGGCAGCAGAAGCAATATACAATATGGAAAAGCGGATAAAGAGGAATACTATGTTTCAATCGAGCCGATGATGAAACGTAACTTTCCCCGGCCCCTACGAGTGTGGCAAACCATCCGCCGATTCTAGAAGGCAACCCTCACTTAGCAACGTAAGTGGGCCACCCGACACTTCCAAAATTCGGTGGACTTGAGCACCCCTCCGTGGGTTTATCCTAACCCTTAAAGTGCGGCGAGCAACCTTACCAATTCTACAATGGAATGACCCGATCTTATCTCTTCGAGATGGCCACTGTTGCCTCCTAGAACCCAGTTACTCGAGCACTTCTCCGTGGGTAAAACCTAGATACATGTAATGAAAATATACAAGGCGCCTATGTCTGCTACCTGGATGCGTCCCAATAAAAGAATATACATATCCGCAGCGACGGCAGTCCACTAGTCGGACGCTCGTCCCGCAATAATGAATATACATCAATATTATCATAGATTATCCAATACAATACACCGGGCTATCTATCACGACAATCCAACTTAACCATAACCACAAATATCAGAAAAAGCAATCACAATGCAATTATCAAAACCGTAACCTCTTCTAATTAATACATATAGTAATTAGATGACGTTTTTCCACGTAATGATGCTCACAACTACACAAACACAGATAGGTAATCAACCAACATTAATCCGAAAGGCGGCGCTCTCGAAATTCCAACGCTTTGAATTTCAAGTGCACTCTTATAACGAAAATCCCCTCATTTTTAACGAAATCGAACCCCGTTAAGCTCTAAAATCCCACACAATTTGAGCCTTGATTTGGTCCCAAAACGGGGCCGAATCGGCCCCGCATTGGGGCTGATCCATTCGCTGATTTAGCCCCCGATAAGGGTTGAATCGGTCTCGGTTTGGTGATCATGAGCCTACAAGAAATTCTTGGTCCGAGCCAAGAATCCGGTGGTTTCAGCACAAGTGTCACGCCCCACCCCCAATACAGAGAGTATTGTCCGCTCTGGCCGAAACTGCACGGTTTTGTCCTTCGGAGCAAACCGGACCCGACCAGGGGCCACTTCCCAGAAGGTCACCCATCCCAGGACTTCCCTGGCCCGAGCACGCTTAACTACGGAGTTCTCAAACTCCTGTAGTGCCAGTTCACTTAAAAGGCGTCTCTGTATTGAAGAGTGGTATCATTCAATTTATAGTACAGATCTGCTCTCTTTCGGAATGTATTCCGAAAATTCCCCATTGTTCTACATTGAGTCCCACGGACTCAAGAGGTGGCCCCCACGGATTCAAGAGGTGTCCCCCGCCCACTTATCATGACACTTTGGCGTGGCATTTTGTTCCGTGTGGCACTTTGCTCCATGAGCAAGAACCGGGTCCCGACAACAAGCGAAAATGAAAGCTTTTCATGCAAATTGTCAAAACTAAGTTTTGTAAAAATGAGTTAAATGCAATCTTTTGGCTGCCAAACAAGTTCAAATCTTTAGACCGGCGCTGATACTATTTGATGGAAATTTTGCACCCTTGCATGCAATTTTAAAACTTTGTCTAATAGGGTATTCAAAAATCAAGAGAGCAATAAGTTCACCATGTAAGTAAACCTTGGGCACTCTACTAGGATTTTAGAACATGCACAAATAGGGTTTTAAAAAATCTAGATAGCTCAAGTATATAATTACTAGGATCTAGTGCTAAAGAATTAACTTGCAACAAAGCCATAGGAGTTTCCATACAAGGTAGAGAGCATATAACCTCTGTAGCATCTTCATATGTTCCATTGTTATGTTGAATTCTAACTGGGCTCTTAGGACGAGAGAACAAGTTTGGTGAAAATCTTCCTTTGTAATAGATGATTCCACCTTGAGTACTCCAAACTTTGGCTTCAATTTCTCCACTAGAAATGACTTGGATCTTTAGGGTGCTAAATTAAAGAATTAAGAGATGTAGTTTAGTCTCATTAAGTATTTTCCCTCTTTATTTTCATTATCTCTTTCTCTTTTTCATTATCAAGAGGAGAAAGGAGATGCGATCTCACTTGAGAGATGAGAGAGTGTAAAAGAAAAGCATAACCATTTCTAAATGGTTGATAATTTCTTTGACATAAAGAAAAAACAATCTCAACCATTTAATCTCATCTCATCTACAAGTGTCCACATTCTCCTCTCTCCTCCACATGCCACCTAAATGAAAGTGAGTATGCATGTGCTCATCCAATGGCACAAGATAACTAAAAGAAAACCAAAGAAAATAATAATTACAATATATATGTGTGTGTAACATAACATTAAATATATACTTGTAATTATTTTTCTATGTATTTAAAATACATAAAAGAGACAAATATTATTAGTGACAAAATACTAGTAAATACATATATCCAATACATGTATTAATATATTAAATCTACATTTGATTTAATATCCGTTTTTCCAAAAGATCGGCTAGTATTTCCGAACATCCGATTACTGTCGTTGTGTCCAATACACTAGTTTTAATCGAACTCCCGCACGTACTCAGTACGACTACTATATCGTTTTTCTAAAGTTGGGAAACCCTCGGTGTGGGACTCCAAAGACTCGACAATATACTGGCAGTGAGTCACTGGATGAAAACTAAAACTCATAAGCACGTCAGTGACACTGGTTGTACGTAACGGTTATCCAGGTATCTGTTGAAAGGAAGATCGATAAGCAAGCCCATCTGAACCCTTACTGAGCCTATAAGTGACAGTCACCGTACAGTCCGATCTGCTTGTCAAAGAGTATCGCATATCGGGTCTAGGGAGGTGGACTATGTTAGACCCTTAATAATCCGATAAGTCGTGCCGATATCAAGCTCAATACCAGTCGAGAAAGCACCGACCTCATGTCAGTAAATCTCATTTGCCCTGCCCAGAGACTTATGGTATTAGCCAACCGCACACAACGTGACTTCAACTCCTTATACCGGGCGAGACAAATCCCTTCGATCCGCTCGCTGTCTCCATATGGATCGGTACTGTACCCAACTAAAATTTATTTGCACTACCCAGTAGAGTCGTTACAGGGTAGTGATCAAAGTACAATGGGAACTCATACAAGAAAAATAACGATCTTATGTCAACAGACTACCATGTACTCATGTCATCCGAGAACAACCATTTGACTATATATATAATACCATCTAGCTAGTTCTCGGTGAGCCCGTCCAGTGTAACTCATACCCTAATGAGCACCCGTATATAATTTTTGGTGCCGTACACCAATGGCCGTGAGACCAGCTACCTCCATTATCGGGAATAAGAAACGTATACACTAATCTATTCCTGAGTATCGATGTCTAGTCTCGATAATCCAACGATTAGTTACATTTAAAGATGTGCATATGGACTACCCAAGACTCACTAGTATGATCGACATCATAACCATGGTAGTCAACCAAGAATCTTATGGGCTCTATCAACATGTAATAGCGATACACATTACCACATAATACATGTACATGATAATAAAGACAAACCAGATAGTATACTATTATTTTGAGTAAGACTGTTCTACCCGTATAGGTCTTCTCTCAATTATTATAATCGCCTGCCTGCAATTACAATAATTGCCTTGAGTGCAGTATATCCAACAGATCCCTCTCAAGGTCCATAAGTTGCGACCCCTTTGAGAGGGACCCAGAAGCTGCATACGGGTGTGTCCCGTGTCCATGATTTGATGAGGAATATGGGTTGCGATTCATGTTCCCATGGATCTCATAGGAGATCCGGCTTCGTGTGATGAAAATCGAGGGCTTTCATCAAGTTCATTTGTTCGAAAAATGCTTGCTCGCGGGCTTTCTTCCCGAGAGTGCTTCTATTTTGTTCTTCAAGTTTGATGAAGGGTTGCTTTTTTGCTTAGTTTTGGTCTTGGGTTTTGGGATTTTGAGATGGGGTTTTCTTAAAAAGACGAGGTCTCTTTATTATGTGTTGTTTTAAGGAAGAAGATGATGAAGGAGATAGAGAGATCCAAAAGGAACCCTCTTTCCTTTTTGGGCTCTCTTTTTGAGGAAGAAAATGAAGAAGAAAGAGACTTGCTATTTTCTTGATGGAGGTTCAAAACCTTAGAAAATTATGAGAGAATGAATGTTGTCATCCTTTCTTCATTTGATGGAGTTTAAATGCCCCTTACATTTTACACTTGAGCCCTTGGGCTTTACAAGATTTGGCTTTTTGACTCTTTCCTTTACCCTTGTGCACACTTTTTGCATATTAGCCATTGGCATTAACAAAATTTGGTATTTTGCTCATTTATGTTATATTTTCTTACTTATTTACATAAATTCATTTATTATATTTTTCTTTCCTCTTCTTGGCAAGGGGCCGGCCCTATACTGGAGCTTGGGTCGGTTTTGAGCTTGACTTGACTTGGGCTCGGGCCCTTGGGCTCGAGCCCACTTGTTTGGACTTCGACTTCGGCAGTGGGGTATAATTTTTACCCTAACAGTAACTATTGACACCTAGTTTTAAAGTGCGGTTACCATCTTAAAAATGGTTATTGTGAGCTAAAATTTGACATCTAAATATGAAATTAAAGTGTATGGGAATTGAATTAGAGTTGTTATAATGTGTTTGGGAGCCAATTCAAAAAAATGTTTGGGAATTGAATTAGAGTTTTCAGAATTTTTATATTTGGACACTCCATTATTAACACTCGTGGAAACTCTCATCTATTAAGATTTTTGCTAAGTTGTAAGAATCAAGTCTTAAACTTTGTTGTCAAACAACAATTTACATAAACCCCAGTTTTATTTTTTTTTAAAATAATCGTTTGTATGCATTCCAAACAAAGGTAGTTTCAATCATAAACTTTATCCAAAAATTATTCTGAAGAATAGACATACAAGTAAACGACCCAACCACCACTAAACATATCCTTAAGAAATAAAATAGAGCTACCGGACACCCAAAAGTTAGACCCATGAATATTATTACAAGACCCATATTCTTTATAGCCTCTAATTAGCATTATATTGCCCATGATATTATGAAAATAATATTTGGTGGAAAAAGCCATTAGTAATATACAACGAACAATAATATGCCATATTTGTGCAACAAAGACCAATCAATGATCATGTTAGAAAAATTGACAAAATTGTAGTTCATGGTGTAACTAGGGGTGGAGGTAGACTTTAATGAACATGGATTTACGTATTTAAGAATGGTGGTTTTTTTTTCTTAATTGAACGAGAAGATTGTCATTTCAGAACAGAATGGAAGAGAAGGATTCATACAGCCGAGCCTAAAAACTTAGGATGAAGGCTTGTTATTGTTGTTTTAATAATATGCCATATTTCATAAAAAAATGAAGATTTTAAAAATCTTATCAGTCCAATCTGAATCCTATATTTTTATGATCCAACATAAGAGAAATTCCATATATTCAATCTCAAACATGTATAAGAATATAATATCTATAAATTATTTCAGGATTATTTAAACAGAAAAAAGAAACCCACAGTTGCCGGTCCCAAGTTCGGATGAGAAAGGTGAGGGTTATGGTAGGCTTGTGACAGCAACGTAAAACTGTCACATTCTATGACCTGAACCATATTTTGACAGAAAAAAGATGAACAAATCAAACAAGGAGAGCAAACAAAATGAACTTTAAGAAAGAAATTCACAACATGCATAGGCTCATAAATTTTTTTGAAGTTAAAAATGTAATTTCTAAAGAATTTTTTAAGTAATCCCAGCTTTTAACCTTATATATAAGGGATCAATAATAATAAGAGTTGTGGAGCATGAAAGGGGGCATCAGACCTTGGAGAGTTTGCTGATCCTCAAAAGCAATTGCTAAAAGAAATCAAATCGTTGACAAAGAGTGCGTTTAGGCTTTGAAAGGAACTAAAATAAGAGCTCAGAGAGACAAGCATGCCAAACCCTAGAGATATTAATGATGGATCATCCCTTTTTCTCTGAACCTCTTGTTAAAAAAATCATATTTTAGGGAAATATGATGGAAATAATGAAGATTGATGTGTATTCTAAGATGTGTTGAGAGATCCGAGAGAAGAAATGGATCGAAAGGTTTTGTCTTTCCGTGCAGAATTGGGAAATGGAAAGAAGTTCCATGTCTTCCCATAGAGAAAGAGGGCTAAGAGGTGATCCTAAGGGTACATTTTATTAAAAAATAGAATAAAATAATTATTTCTTGCCTAAATTGTGACATGTCAAATTTTCTGATGCTTTCAGTGAAAAAAGCTCTGAAAAGCTTTTCAGCAAAAATCCTTGCTGGCATGTGTGGTAGGCAAAAGGTAGCTTTGCTTGTTTCAACCTGACCAAATGAGAAAAAGCCTTGCTGGCTAGACCACAGTAAAGCTACAATGATATTTTGGTGTTTTTCCCTTGCTTTAAAAGCAAAACAAACAGACCCTTAAGAGTATTTAGTATATTCTATACATATCATGTAACCACTCTACCAAGAGCTTGTGCTGATGGGTTGTGGCTCTTGTGGACCAACAATGTATATCAAACAACTACACTTCTCTCACATGGGCCTTTGGACCATGTAGAAAGGCCTCCAACTTGTTTGGAATGGCGGAATAAGTGGGTAAATATATTTATTTTAAATTGTTAATTATGAGTTTTGAACCAAGGTCTTTTTGAACCTCTTTAAACCTGGTGCTTAGATACAATGTGGTCCATGTCATAAAAGCATTCTATCCAAAAGTTAAGAAAATGACCTGTGGCTCAACAAAACAACACATCATAGTTCCTACATTACAACTTTGTTCTCTACTACTGAGTTCACTTGTTAGATTCCTATTAGAGTTAACTCCAAAACTAACAGTTAACAAGCTAAATACATACTTTCTACATATGTGCTTTCTTTTGGGAACTTAATATTATTTTTCAATCTTCCCATACAACCTTCTCAATTTTGTACTGATATAGCAACAACATTCTGTTGCTCTTCTAATGAAATGATGGGTCCCCAAAGTGTGTAAATCTGAGGTCAATTTCATATATTTGAACTTATATTGTGCTCTTTTTTTCAGCAGTCGCAAAGCATTTTAATATGTAAATGTGTTTTCTTCATATATATTACGTTGTTTTGATATATTCTTGCATATTTTTGATTAGTTTATTCCATTCATTGAGAGGATTACTTTGCATTACCTGTATTCCAATTTCTTCCATTCATTGAGAGGATTACTTTGCATTACTTGTATTCCAATTTCTTAATGCTTGTTTTATATCACAGGCTATTCTTGGCGGTAAGATTGAAGTACCAACCTTATCTGGAATGGCAGATGTGAAGGTACTAGGTTTTGGTACCTTTATCATTGCATCTGATTCAATTTTTCCATGATTCATTTTTCTTGCTGTAGTCTCTTCTTATTTATTTAGTCATGCAATTATGAGATGAATAACAAAGAACAAATGCATAATTTAGGCACATCTCTTGGGCAAAAGTCACTACGATAAAGATGTTTATTCTTTCAAAATGGTAAAGAGGGGTAATAGTGACGTAATTTCTATATGTTCAAAGCTGATCATCGGAATTAGAACAAAAGGAGTTCCTAATGAACTGGAATGGTCCAGTTGTTCTTAGCAGCACTAGAATTTTGTCTGTCCAAGATACTGAATTCATGTTACCTGCCACTTACTGTGATGTTTGATAGCTTAAGAAGCTGTCACATGTTGGATCAAAAGCAGGATATTTATTGCGGCATGAGTTCACCAGAAAGATTTGCTCCCCAAAAGTCAAATGACTTTTTTTGTTGACTTTTGTAAGTACTAGATATTTTTACAATGGTATTTTGTTATTGATAAACCGGGTTTGGGTTGGTCAAACTCTAATATAAATCATCGTTAATTATCTTATATATGAAAGTCGAGTTCTGTATATTGGCTGAACTACTCATATTTTGACCATATTGTCTGCTTGATTATATCTGTATGTGGAGCAATACTGTACTCCTAGTCATACCTGAGTTCATAAATCATAATTGTTACAAAATGAGTTTGATGATCCTTAATTGTAAAGTAGCATATTTCTAGAAAACTATTTAAATTATCCCATGAAAATTTGATTTTACGAGGTTAATGATTTTACTTAACGTAGTTGTGTGCCGTGTCTTGTAATGCTTATATTGCTTCAACATCTTGTGATCCTATAATTACAATTAGCTAAGTGTAATCCACTCTTTATAAATATTTTTTCCATAACTTGGAAATGACTTTGCTGGGTTGCTTTTTTGGTAAGATGAGTGTAAACTGCTTTGACTAGTAAGTGGGTTAGTACTGCAGCGGTTGGCCTTCTAACATTCATAACAACCGCCCTCTTGCCACATTTTTATTTTATGAGGTTGGAACCATGAGTAACCCACCGCCTTCCCTAAATGAATAAAGTCAGTGTCCTCTCTTTTGTGTTGGTTGCATGCCCTGTGCTTTGTGACATTTTCCGTCACAATTCTCATGCCAACTCTCCCACCTCTTTCCCATTCTTATATTTCTTTGGTTAGGAAGAAGGATAAACAAGAAAAATATCGGAAAAGAGGAAGTTAATGAATTTAAAACAGTGTTGAAAAAACTCGTTATATAGCTCGTTATTTTTCGTATGTAGCACAACTCAACCTATTTGCCATGTAACTCAACCAAATACCTTAAATACAAAGTAACTTACGCTTATTTACACTATTTGTACAAAAAGCATACGCTACACTACGTATTGATTGCACTAGCATAGCCAACGTGTTTGTAAGTAAGATTTTGCATAGGGATTTTTGTAATTAATTTGAATTTAAACTTCAATAGATCAGGTGACCCCTTCAACTTTTAACTCTCCATAACCTAAAAATAAAAAAACCTAATTTCACTCGTTGACTTTGAATACATAAATATGGATGTAAACTTACAAAATAAATATTAGGAATTTGTTATGTCAATTGCTGGTGGGTTTTGCATTTTTTTCTTTAATTTTGACAAATTGTAATTGTATTCTTTTATTCTTAAAACTAAAATATCTATATTTTTTATTTAGTATGAAAAATATATTATTAAAATTAATTAATAATAATCCATGCAGCTTATTCTTTGCGCAACGCTTTTTGCGTTTTTCGCTTTTAAGACACGGAGCGCTATGCTCGGTATTTTCAACATTGTTCAAAATAAAGAAGGGGAGGGCAGAGCCAAAGTATTAATAAAAGGTGAATAAGAAAAAAAAAAGGAAAGAACATTTTTGGGAAACAAATCTAAAATGAAAGTGATGTATTTGATGTTTTATTCAAGACTTATAGTCTACACATAATAATAACAAATTTAGAATTATGCATCAATCAATATTCAATTTTAAGGCTAAATTTAAAAAAAGTACAGGGAGCTTTCTTTGGGATTCAGATACATCATAATTTCTTACAGAGAATAATAACAAATATAGAATAATGCATCAATCAATTTTCAATTTTAAGGAAAAAATTACAATAAAGTACAAGGAACTTTCTTGAGATTCAGATATATCATAATTTCTAATATATACAAAACACATTAGAACTGATCAATTTTCCCCTATTCATTAAACTAGCATGAGTTTCTCTGCTGTTTGGGGAAAGTCACATGAATATCATATGATTAACTTGTGACTGAATTATCTTTATTATATTGCTTTTCCTCCTCTCTCCAAATCAAATCCAAGAAGTAATTTAATTAGGAAAGCACATTTGAAGTTTGCTATGAAGAAAAACCTTCGAGGACATTGAAGACATGTTAGGGTTTTCTCTTGGTCATTGCACCAGAGCTAAGATTTGATATGGGTGATGGTGGAACGAAGGAGAATAAATAATACGTATTTACTGAAAGTCAAAATGGATTTTAATCAGATTATTACCCAGAATAAAATTGCTGTTAGGATGCTAAACAGGACTTTATCACACTTCGGTATGCTCAAAAGCATGGCTATAGGTAGACTTACAAGCCTTTGAAGCACATTGAAGCACGGAGTTCAACTCTCGATAGCATTCCAAGAGCTTTATACTTCTTATGGCAGAAAAGAACAGCCCCTTTAGCCAATACCATTAAAGAGGGGAATGATGGGGGTCCTTTTCTTGTTATAACACTCTTTCATTATTCTCCTCTTTGCCATGCTTATTTACACACCAAGGCTGCTCTGTTAATTACCTCATACTGTGTCTCTTTAGAAGAGTAGTGGATTTATTCCATTCGATACAGCCTGATTGTTCCATTCTTTAGCTTATTGGTACCAATAAAATAGTTCTATTCATTTTGCTACTAAGATGCGAGGAAACAGACACCATGTTTTAAATGTATAGCTTCACTCAATGCGGGCTCCTCTATCGTCGCTAGACTTGTGCGTATAATACTCTGTTTGCCATTTTGTTCACGACGCACATCTTTGTGTGAAACATCTGATAGATCAAGCAGATTTCTGCAATTCTTAGTTTCTCTGCTTAAATGGAAAAGCGATCTTTTATCATAAACCTGTGAAAATTTTCTCTGAATTTATCTGGCCACCAATGTAGATGAATGATGAAACAAACAAAACTACCCGTTTATGCATCAGATGTAATTGTGCTCTACATTATATTCTGGCAGAAATTTTATTCTCAATTAATTCACAAAGGTTTTTAGAGCAATTAAATTTTTTTATTACATGTTTTGACCAAATGTCAAAATCATCTTTTGGTTATATGCTTATCCAGTATTACTGATATTTTAGTATTTCTGTATGTTGTCTGGAAAGTAAAACTGTAATTGTACTTCCTGAGATGACAAGCAATAAAGTATCGAGAAATCCGGTATGGTTATTTACACTTGGTGTTTGTTCAGATACCAAAAGGAGTTCAGCCAGGGCAACTTTTGGTTTTACGGGGAAGAGGTACACTGTGGTTTATTATATCCTCTATCCGTATATACTATTCAGAAAATCCTTTCTTCTTATGATAAGAAATTGTTCGTCACCATCAGGATTACCAAAGCCAGTTGGCTTCGGAGACTACGGTGACCAATATGTGCGGTTCCGTGTACATTTCCCTTTGTAAGTTCTCAAGTGCCTCTCTACCTTTTCATTTCCACATTTTACATTTCTGTTTTCTTTGGCAAGATTTAGGGCATTGAGTTCACGCTAGTTGTTTTTTGGCGGTTAGATTAATGATATTCTAGGCCAACTTTTACTAAGCTGCCCTTAACTTCTGTTGTTTTCCAGTAAACTACCTAAAGTTTATTTTTCAACAGTAAACTTGTATATACCATTGAGCCAATGACTACTCATGATTCCATTTAGAATCAATTCCATACCGGTTCAAAATTTAATTAGAGGAATGTTCTGATAAAACGTTGTTTCTAATGATGTGGTTGAAAGCTATAAACTTTGGTTTTATGGAATTTTTTCCTCTAAAATATCGTTAAATGTAGCACTTAAAAGGTACTGAAGGGATCTTACTGTAATAAAAGAACTCTAATGTAATTAATTGAAAAACACTCATAATCAAGGGCAGATTAGTGAAATTTAGCCAATATTTTGTGTTGACTAGATTGATATGCTGTGCACCACGAGTCTGGTGGCATATAAGTATGAACCTTTTATCATGTAGCCATGATGAAAACATGTCACATGCATATTAACCTATCACACATGTTGGCACATGCATTGGGCACGAATTTTATTATAATTTCTTCTTCATGTTTACTATTTTGAGTTTTCTTTGTGTCGGCATGTGGAGTTTTTGTATCTGTGTATCTGCTTCTTCGCTAGGGGCTATGTGATGTTATTGACACATTTTAACAAATGAGTTGAAGTAGACTCCCCAGTTTTTCAATGTAAAGTCAAGATAGTGTCAAATTCTGGAGTTTTGGTTCGTCTTGTTTTACCACTGTTATTTCTTTTCTTTTTTTTATTTTGGTTTTTCTTTTTTTTAGGGGGGGGGGTGGGGCTTCTTTACCTCTTTCCTTCCAATGGAGAAGTTCTGGTTTCCTTTGTTGGTCAATACGTTCTTTTCTTTTCAGATCTAACCTTGGTAAAAATGACTTTATATTGGTAACTGTGGGAGTTAGACTAACTCCCCTAGTCCCCTTTCTAAAAGGCTGCTGCTGCACGGAGCTACTGTTTGACTCAAATGGTGCATTAGTTTTTTTTATAAAGCACTCTTCAACTTTCTGAGATTTTTGCGCTAGTACCATTGAGCATTTTAAATGCTATGAATCCCAGTGAACTGGCGATGTCTGATTATATTAGCTACGTTAACTTGTTTAAGCCACGAATGGACTAAAATACTAAATAACCCCAGAATGACCTTGTACATGACTAAATAACCCCATAACAAACTGAATGTCATTTTTTTGGACAAAGATACCATTCATTTTTGAAAAAAATGCCCTTCAAGCGGGGTTCATAGCATTTTGAAAGTTCAATGATGTTGCCTCAAAAACCTTGAAACTTCAGTGGTGCTTTATATAATTTACCCATAAAGATAAATATTAAATGTTTGGCAAGATAGTAGTTTTTGTTTTCTGAAAGTAACTCGTTTTTCCTTGCCTTAATTTTTGTATTAATTATATATGAATCGGTATGGTTTTCCACTATATAAATATAAATAGTAAGTGTGTGGATATAAAGTAGCTGTTTTTTTACTGCAAACAACTCATAGTTGGGCTGATGCAGAAAACACCCCTGTACTTTACCCTGTATAGCACTCAATCTATTAGCGCAAACACCCCCTCTGTTCAATGACCAAAACCCTAAAAAACACCCAAATTCCACTTGAAACAACATAAAACAGTTATAGAGGTAAGTTAGACAATTAGTTGAGTAGTTAACAGTTGTATTTGATGTTTTTATGGGTTTTGATTGATGAGCAGAGGGGGTGTTTGTGCTAATAAATCACTTGAGGGGGTACAAGTGCTATACATGCTAAACTACAGGGGTCTTCAGTGCAATACCCCTTGTTTATTGTTGCAATTACTATTTGATATTTATTATATATGATCTAGTCTGATGTTTCACCAAAAGATAGTGTTTGAATAGCTTCTTTAGATTTGTCCATTCAATAAAAGCAGACAAATAGTTTGCTTGTATGGTAGGAACAACAAACAAATGCAGTAGTGAGAAATTATAAATGGCTTATAAGTAGTTATTATGTGATGCAGCATTCAGAAAGTATAGGTCAACATCAATAAAGTCATACATCTTTTCGAATTAGCTATTCACTATGTTGTCCAATGTCCATTATGTTGCACCGGAGGATCTCATTTTGACTGTTTTCTTAATCTGGTCTCATAATATTACTTGGCAAGTCTTATCGATGGGGACACGATAGAATGTCTCCATTTTATTTTCCACTTTTCCATTTTTGTATTTTTAAAGGATGACTTGATTCAGTACATGGATTTCCTTCTATTGTAATTTTTTCCCTTTCAGATCGGTAAATGACCGCCAACGAGAATTACTGGAAGAATTTGCTAAGGAGGAAGCAATTCGAGAAAGCAGTGGATTTGCCTCCATGAACTGGTAGGTTCATCAATAATATTGTATCTTCATATTAGGACAAGTCGAAAACTTCCCCTTTAAGACAGTTAAAATCTTCAATAATGGTTTCTTTATTTTTTTGATATCGTTCTGAAGTGGGGTTTTTATGATCACTCATATGTTCTGAAATTCATATTTTATAGGAGAAATTAGGGGGGAGGGATGATAAGATCACGTAAAAAAATACTAGAAACTTAAATACAACTAACAGAAGATAAACTCAAACTAATAAATCTAACTGACTTAAACTCACAATAGATCGAAATTAAATTCAGACACCTAACTAAAACTCCAATTATTCTTAATTTTGGATTATCTCGTCTTGCATGACTTTATTATTCTCTACAATGTCTAATTGAAGTTGCAGACAGCCGTGAATCCTTGTATTATATTTACATAGCTCTTTATGATAGGTACTAAGACGTGCTCATGATTATACTCTCAACTGCCATAACTGCCAATTCCTTGAGCAATAGACGGCGTGCTTTGTGATAACTGATAAGACTTAGTAAAGATGCATTTAATATCCAATACAAACTCCTACTAGCTTAATTAATTCTTTGTGTTTTATATCCAACAGCTATATATATTGAGAATAATGAAGAAAAGATGCCCTAGGAGGCTTTTTCGTTAGGTGGCGTCAAAAATCTATTATCTTCCACGATTTTTTTCGACGATCGGTACCCATCATCATCATATTATCATGTAATATATGGATACACCAAATTTCATATGATTCAACAACTTTTTCACCGTTGAATCAGCAATGTAAGAAGTTCTATTGTCGGTCAACTGTTAATTTTGCACCTACTAAATCAACGGTGAAAAAGTGATGGAATCACGAGAAATTTGGTGTATCCACATCTTACATGATAAAGATGATGATGATGATGGGTTCCAATCGTCCGAAAAAACGCCATAGGAGTAAATTCCCTCCTATGGCACCTTTCCTCAATTATCATCATATATTTTATGGTTAATGTACAGATGATAATACCCCTAACCTATCTGAAACAATGCGAACTTGGCCGAAACCTAGATTTCTACACGTTTGAATGTAAACATATATTTCTTTTATATATGAAGATGCATGCATGTAAATATTATCTTATCTTTGTTCTCGTTTGAGATTCATCACATGAAAAATATAGTAAGCCAAAGTAGCGAAGGAATTAATATATTTGAAGGATAAATTACACCCAAATTTCCTGAACCTTTTTTCACTAAACTATTTGACAGTTCATTGATTAAAGTAAGCTCCTTAAAAGTGCTACATATAAACCAAAGCTTAAGGGAGTTTACTGTAATTACAACTTTGAGGTAGTTTAGTGAAAAACAGCTACATTGAAGGGTATTTTACCTATATTTCAATCCTTACCCTTGTTATTTCGATACTGTTATTCATGTCAGCTGAAATTTCTGCAAGTCTTTTTCTTTTGTTGCAATATGATGGAGATGTTGGATGAACTACAGGCTTGATGAGCAGCTGTGTACTGGTTAAAACTTACAGGTGGCAGCATATAGGCAATTTCATGACTGCTCCTTGGTTCTTGCTCACTTTTGGCTTCATACTATTGATCCGTATTCTGCTGGGATTTTGAGATAGGTGATGGTTTATCTACAAGAGCGCAAATTTCTCTAAAGAAGTAAGATATCACCAAAGCATCATCGCATCGAACTGCATTGCATGAGAAGAATAAACAGGTTCCAACCTTTTGTTTCAGTGAGCAATTATTCCGTCATACATCGGTTTTTGTCCAAATCATACATAATGTTCACTTGATTAAAATTTAAATCGTACAGATTTTTTCCCCTTTCAATATGATTATAGTGGTCCAGGAAATTTGTGGGTTTAGATGTAATGAATCAATATATGCACTGAGAATTTGTGATCTCTGTTACTTGAAATTGAATGGATGTAAATGTATATCCGCATGAAAATTATTGCAAGACGTTTACCTTAGCTATTAATATAATACGGGGATTGGTTTTCTATCAGTCGCGCATGCGGTAATTTGTAATCTTTAACACTCGTGACTATTAAATGTAGTGGTAAATTGAAGCGTTCGTCTGCTGACATTTCAGGATTTTTTCTAACCAGACATCGTTTGTATTTGGGTTCTTCAATTTCCCCAAAATTTGAATTCTGAACATAATATGCAGTTTCGTTACACTGATAATTTCTGTGTGTAAAGATGATCAGAGTGCTTGTTCATGATAGAAGAAGACATTTCTGTAGGATGAAGTTCGATGGAAGCTGGCAATTAATTTGGATGTTTTCAAAGTGAAGTGCGAGAAGAGCCAACCATTTGGAGGAGGTAAGGCCAACTATCTTGAAAAAATGACTATCCTTTTATTGACCAGATTAGAATCTATAGTCGGTACTGTTGATTATATTTAATTTTGTACATGAAATTTGATGATGGACCCATTTATTGCATTTTCATAGCAGATTCATCGGGTCCTATAATTTGGTATATTACCAAATGCCATTTACCCTTTTGGCTTCCTCTATGGATTTGCCAAAGTGAGACGGTAGCAGCCACTCGATGATAAGTAAATAGTTAAGTTTCTGGCATTTTTGGTCTCTAATTTGGAAATATCCAAATCCATCGTGATGAGCTTGCTAACTTCATTTAAATTGGCCTCCGAAGGTAGAGGATCAGTTAGCTCAATAGATGAATTCCCAGAACTTGTTCTTTTTTTTTTTTTTTTGGGGAAGCTGGCCCCTTCCTTTCCCTGCCGCAAACATCCAAAAGCATATTAAATATAGACAAAATACCCACCCCCTTTTCTTTATTTGGATGCGAACCCTTTAGGAATAGAACCGTCCACCTCTCACTTTGGAGAGAAAAATTCTATAGCATGAGTTATGCCCAATTGGTAAACTACTGTTACTACACCCTTGTCACTTCTTATAATATGTAGGTTTCAAATTGCCTACAAAGATAAAAGTTGGTGCATGTTTATATGAGTTATGCCCATTTGGTAATCTACAGTTACTACACCCTTGTCACTTCTTATAATATGTAGGTTTCGAATTGCCGCAAAGATAAAAATCAGTGCCTGTTTATATGAGCGGAAAGCTTGGTGGATATAATTTTTATTAGTGAAGAAAGAGTAATTTTTGTCAGGGCATGGAGTAATCTGTGCAAGAATTCCAGGCTCTAACACGTACGTAGTGCTATTTTCTGAAGGAATATGAGGTTGAAAAGGCTTAACGTTCTACCGGGTTTAGGAAATGACAGGAGATTGAGTTATAAAACATAAAACACAGGAGAATATGAAGCAAAAGAAAGCAATTACCGCCGAAGAAGAAATTTTGACATGAATATGTTTGTATACAATACGATATCCAAGTGCTATGTATAGGATTAAAATTTCTATTAAACCAATAGAAGATTATGACCTACAGAAATTACTTATAACCTCACTAAGAACATAAATTTTTTTGATTGTTTATTGCACGCGCGTCTGGAGGTGGAAGAGATGGCAGATTAATCTCAATCTAAAATAAAAAAAATTAAATAAATCTAATACATAGTATTTGAGATCCTAGAATCTGCCACCAAATTCTTCTTCCTCGTTGCTCTATACTCCCCATAAAAGTACGAAACGAAACCGCAGATAGAGAGCGCGAGCGCAACACCCTTCCCACTAGCGAAGGGTTCATGGAAGAAGATCACTGCCAAGACCTCTGTCACGGGGATGAGAACTGTGAGGATTATTCCCGCAAGAAGAGCAGATGCAGAGCGTATGACGCCGACTATACCAAGATAGAAGAACTGAGAAGATGGCTATCCATATGAGCACCATGTAGTAGCTTGTTTCGCCTGATTTAAATCCTTCGGCTTCTTTTGGTATTGCCTGCATTTTGATATTAGTGAGCAGAATTACTTACAATTAGGTAAAAACTATCTACAGTCAACTAGAAACTATCCATACTTGGTGACAAAACTCCCTTAAAACCAAAGTTTAACGGAGTAGATCGAACCGTCGAGGGTAATTTTTTAGAGCAATTTAGCCTATCATCAATAGATAGATGATGTGATATATCCCACTGGACCCTCCAGTAGTTTTTACAACTGAAAGGAGTTCCTTACTTGAAAGTCCCTGTTCACAATCATCCCCACGGTACAAAACACTGTAGCGAATTTTGCATCTCCATCACCAATGTATATGTTAGCGACTGCTTGGCCTTTTGCATACGCTAGCTCCACCAACGGCAACACAAGCCCGTACAATGCCGACATAACAATCATCATAACAAACCCTATGTAATACATCCCTCTACTTTCCCCCTTCGGCTTATCCCCTTTTGCATTAATCCCCAACACGACCGCCCCAAAGCTCAACAATGCCACCGCGTTGATTGGATACGAACTAAACTTTTGTTTCACCAAAAGGAAAGCAAACAGGGCCGTAAACCCGAACTGGGTCGAGATGAGCAACGTGGCGGCAGGCAAGACATGCCGTAAGCATATAAGAAGTCATCGAGGCCAATGAGATTGCCTAGAACCGTGCATGAGATAAAGAGAAAGGGAGTTATGAGACAGATTTTTGTGGCGGTTTCCGAG
The DNA here is from genome assembly GCA_030015575.1 of Agapanthus africanus. NCBI lineage: Eukaryota > Viridiplantae > Streptophyta > Magnoliopsida > Asparagales > Amaryllidaceae > Agapanthus > Agapanthus africanus. Next base: position 748,104,922 of record CM057340.1, on the reverse strand, counting down.
AGGTGGTTAATTTTCTGGCGATTATAGCAGGAGACGGCCAAGGGTATTAGGAGCAATGGAAAACCGGCGGCTTGAAGCCAGCTAGTGAGCCATTTTCGTGAGCCGCCCTTTAAGAAGTAGAGGCGCAGGAGGGGAGTGCACGAGGCTCTGAGGACTAGTAGGGTTAGGTTTAGGATGAGGACTGCTTTCTTAAGAGCTTTGCTAGTTTGCTCTTCTTTGTTTGTGCTTGGTAGCTGTACTTGGGATTCAACATCCATGATTTAAATTGTTGGCTAAATGTGTATTTGTGAAAATGAATAAGATTGTGTTATGTTTATATGTAGCAGAAGGGAGATTTAGCTTGCATCCAAAAGAAGGGTCTAGTGTGATGTGTGGGTGACGATAGGATTAGTGACGTGAGGGAGATGAGTCTATTTTTGGGTGCTGGGTTTGTGTTGGAGTGGTGTTGAGGGAAAGATAATGTTTTTGGCAGGAATGAAGCAGACATGCTCAGATAGAAAGATCAAATGGAATAAGAGTTGCAGCAGAGTTGGGAACTGGAGCTGTTGGGAATTGTATACACAAATGGAGCTGTTGGGAATTTAGAATTTTAACGACATATGTGGGAAGGAAAAAAATCTTCTTGAATTCTCATTTGATAGTTTAATATAGAAAGTTGAGATTTTGTTAGTGTTGTGGTCAATATTAATCGAACTTGCCACGATGAATGAGGTAGGCGGTGAGAAGTGCATTGGTGATCCCTGGATGGCATGCAAAACAAGGCAGCACCGCAAAGCCGTCCCTACGGCGCTCTTGACAATATTTGCACAAGTGTGGTTTAGGATATGAATGAGAATATCTAGGAGAGCTTACCTTTCCGTTTATATTGCTTTGTGCATGGTTACGATTTTACCCCTAGACAGCAACAGGTGTCAGGGGTCTCTGGGGAGGCCCATTTTTCCTACTGCATTGTTAGGCCTTTAATGGGCTACTTCCGGAGTCCTTCTGGTTCCAGATGGAGCTTTATGGGTCCAGTGATCCCACCTTCGGCGGGCCGATCGGGGGCCCATTATATGGCCCATCACCTTTTGGTAAAATAGGGAGTGGGACGCGTCCTCGATCACCTTGGATTACCCCCTCATCAGCTACAAAAAGGGGGAAAAAATAGTCATAACAAATAGAAGTCGAGAATGGTGGGACCTTCTTCTACTTTATAATGCCGAATGCGGACTTTAGATGAACCCTGCCGAGTAAAAATGGCCATACGATGAATAAACCAATTATCATCGTTACAATGAGGCCGAATTGCTTTCAAGACTGTTTTTTTTAATGAGGAATACCAAGTATAGACGTTTCCCCTTCGATGCTGGATGTGTTCCAAGATGAACCTGGATATGTCTCAAAATTTTATCCTAACATGCCTAGTTATTAGCTTCTTATCTGGAAAGATTGCGTAAGTAGTAATTAAAGATTATTTTCTGATCAATTTTGAGCTTTGGAGATGAATTTCTGACATTTTGAATAATCGACAAGAGCTCCATGCATGCTGGTTTCTAAATAAAAACCGTTGTATTCACATGTATAGTCAGAAGTTGAAATTATGTTAGCATTTCAGTGGGCATTTGTGATTCAATTAGGAAAAAAAAAACATTCAACAGGCAGGCAAGTTGCTCCTTTAAACTTTACAAATAGAATTTATACAATGTTTTTAACAAAACAAAACCATCACCAAATCATGATGTTGTCTGAACTGATAAAGCAATATCATCCTTGTTTTTCTTCTTGTGTTCCAAGTACTCTCCATAGGAATAGGAAGCCAAGCCCCAGAGAGAGAGAAAGCACGAGGGAAACGGCCTTTTCGCTGCCAAATTTCTCGTGGTGGAAGAAGATGGCGCCTAAAATTTCAACGACAGGGATGAACACCACGATGATGATCCCTACGAGCAATGTGTTGACGCAGAAGATGACGCCGATCTTGCCAAGAAAGAAGCACTGCCAGAATATTGCACACCATATGAGGACGGTGTAGTACATGACCTCACCTAGTTCGTAGTATTTCCTTCATCTTTGAATGGCCTGCATTTCATTTCTGAAAACAATTCTTAGTGATGATTGCGAAATTCAATTTTCCACATTTTTTTCTATTATATGGAAGTTATCATTACTATAATAACTAGAAGGCAAAGGGGTTTATGTGGCATTTTGTTAGTCTCTAAGAAATTCAAAAAAGTTAAAATTTCTACAATTTAGTAAATCCTAAAATGCTCCAGATCATCGCTTCTCTCCCACACACAAACACTTTCTCTCTCCTCTCATAAAAGAAGCCACCCATGCGTTTTAGAACTTGAAATGGAAAGATATACCCAACCCCCTCAATTGTTATCACTATGCACATATTTCCTCTAATGATTTGATCCTTTTCTATCTTGCACAGGCACCATTCGTGCAAAAATTCTAAGTATAGATAGATCCGTGCAAAAGAAATATATTGCTAAGCCTAAGAACTGCTAGTTTTTTTTTCAATGTGCTCTTTATACGGCAAGGGATGACTGTTAGAATGCTATATTATAAAATTGATAATTGTTACTCTATTATTTAGTGTATTCCATAATTTTAGAAGAACTACTCTATATGTGAAACAATAGATTAAATAAAACACTTATGTACATAATGATATCTTTAACAATTTTAACAAAATTCGAACTACTCATGAGAAAAGAAATAGATAGCTAATTTTTCTATCAATAGGTTTTATTTTTCGTGGAAAATGGTTTTATGATAGTAACAGCTGTATCCCACCCCACCAAGTTTCATCATTAGATGTATAAGAAACATAAAAAGTAGCCACCTAGCTTACATCATTACATCCCACTATTGACCAAGATAGTATAATATCAAGGTGTCTATAGGGCCGGGCATGGCTCGGGCCGTCGGAGCGTCCCGGTTTTTAAAAAATGATTTTTTAAAAAAAAATTTAAAATAAATTTTAAAGTAAAATTTACTTTTACAAAATTTTTTGGAAATTTTTTTAACCCGAACTTCGTATTCCGAAGTAGCTCTAGATATTTTATTGATTAAAAAACTTTTTGAGGGGGACATAAGTTGGCAAATTTTACCCCTCATACAATTGTCAAAAAAGTTAAAAATACAATTCATAAAAAATACTAACTGGTAAGCTCCTATCGGTCTTTACTCTTCATCAGTGTCGGAGTCTTCAATATTCTTAACGTGTTGTTGTTTAGCTTCTGTATCGAACCAATTTTTGGGCACACTGCGATCTCCAATACGTCATCCGATAGTCTCGTTCTCTTGTTGCTCAGAACCCTGTTAGTTGCACTAAAAGCAGACTCCGAACATGCTGTGGACACCGGAATGGTTAGTAAATCACGAGCCATGACAGAAAGCACAAGATATATGTGTACATGTGTTTTTCACCAATCCAAAATATTAAGAGTCTCTATTTGATCCGCGGCGAGAAAATTACTGAAATCAATTCACAAATATATTGTAAGCTCATTATAAGTGGAAGAAGTAGAAACGATTGTTCTTTGTTTTTTCTGCTGCAAAAACTGAAATAATCTTTTTCTGAAAGGTTGCTGTGAAGAGATAGATAAAGAAGAAGTTCTATTTTGATCGTACTGTGCATCATATATGGCATACAAATTATGCAAATAAGAATCTAAAACATTTTTATGATCTCCTATATCAGTATCTAAGTTTTCATGGTATCCATCTAATTAAAAAAATAAATTATCATTTTTAAGTTTAGGATAAAAAACAGAAACTAAACAAAACAATACATGAACTTTTCGCCAGTATTTATTCAATTTCGTAAGCATGCTATGTAACATTCCAGTAAATGCATTTTCAGGGCCAATTACATGCTCATTAATAATCTTACTAATATAAAATAACTGTGACATGTTGTAGGGTAATAAATACCAGATAAACATTTAGCTGCATTGTAAATTTTTTCTAAAAATTTTAAAACATATTCACAAACAAATCAATCATAATCCTCTAAATTATTATTAGGCATTTGTTCCTCATAAAATAAAGTAATAGACTCCCGATATTTTAAAACGCATTTCAACATTTCATAAGTGGAATTCCACTTAGTTGGAATGTTGAATTTAAAAAATCTAAAATTTAAATTTAATTGAGTACAAGTTTGCTTAAAAATTTGTTTTCGGGATTTAGAGATTTCAATAAACATCGTCACATCTTTAAGTTTCGCTAAATGAGGATCAATTATACTAAGACTATTATGTACAATTAAATTTAAAATATGGCATGTACATTTTTGATGAAATAATTCTTCATTCAAAATAGAATTTAAATTATTTTTAAAAATTGTTATAACAGAATTATTATTAGCAGCATTATCAAAATTGATTGAAAATATTTTATTTTGAATATTATATTCATGTATAGTAATCAAAATACAATTATTTATATTATTTCCACTATATGGTGCTCCATTTTTGAAAAATAAATAATTCTTTTATGTAAAAACCAATTATTGTCAATGAAATGTGCAGTAACACAAATATAACGCATGCTCCATTTTGTAGTCTAAACATCAGAAATGTATGCGATGAAGAAAAAGTCCGACGTGTTTGATATCTTCAAACACTGGAATGCGCAGGCGGAGAACCAAACGGGGCTGAAGGTTAAATACCTTAAATCCGATAATGGAGGGGAATACTGCACACAAGTGTTCGAGACGTTTTACTCGCAGAAGGGTATTTGTTGGCTGAAGATGGTACCGGGGAAGCTACAGCAAAATGGTATCGCTGAAAAGATGAACATGACGATCCTAGAGCGAGTGCGGAGTATGTCCTTGAACACGGATGTGCCAAAGTTCCTATAGGCAGCGATGGTTGATGCTGTTTGTACTTGATCAACAGAAGCCCGATAAGTGCTCTTGATGGAGGCATTCCGGAAGAAAATTGGTCAGGTAAACGGGTTGATTACTCATACCTAAAAGTGTTTGGCTGCATTGCTTATTCTTTGGTTGATAAGGTGAAAATGAGTAAACTTGACTCCAAATTTAGGAAGTGTGCTTTCATCGGATATGGTGGGGATAAGTTCAGATATAGGCTATGGGATTACACAAGTAAGAAAGTAATATGAAACTGGAACGTCATCTTTGATGAGCAGCACTTGTACAAAAAAGAAAAGTAAGCCAAGTAAAGTGCAGTACGTGAGTTTGTCGAGCTAGATGGAACTCAAGAGAGCATTCAGATTCTTACAGGTGGTGATCAGAACATGGATGAAACCATAGTACAAGATCAGGTTCAAGAACAAGATGGTGACCATGTTCAACAACCATATGTGACAGTTCTGAGAAGATCTACGAGAGAAAAGGAGGATACCTGAAAGACTTGTGACCGACTTCGTTTTGTATACAGATGCGAGAGGGCCCAAATCCCTTGAAAAAGCAACAAACGATGGTGCTAGCAAGCAGTGGGAGTAAGCTATAGACGAAGAGATGGAATGTTTGAAGAAGAACCATACGTGGGACCTAGTGAAGCTATCCAAGGATTGGAAAACACTGTTTAATAGGCGGATGTATAGAATTAAAGATGAGGCCGATGGTGTGAAACGTTATAAGGCTCCTTTGGTAGTCAAGGGATACGCACAAAACAAGGTATTGAACAATGTTAATAGTATGATATAGTAGTATGATAATATCGTGATGTTCCGGTATGCAACTAGATAAACTATTATAGATACAGATGGATGATATAAAACTGTAAATCGGTAATTTCTGCTAAATAGTAAAATGCATGCACTACAATTTATCAAATAAATATTGATATAATAAAATAGTATGTTGCAAGTTTAGAACTTGTCTGATCGAATCTCACGTCGAGATACAGATTATCTTTATAAAATGGTATACTAATAATAATTTGCAACGCTATACATATATGTATATACTAAGTATATATATGTTGGTATAGATAAACTAGCATGTTGCAAGTTAGGAACTTACCTCGATCGGCATAAATACGATGGTGAATACGTATACCCGCACGACGACGACGACATAAACACGATGCAATCAATACCTCGGCCAACCGCGACGATGTGACTGCGTTGGGATGGTTTGCTCGACTCTGGAACTTCTAAGAGCTCGGGTTTGAGATCAGCGACGGTGACGATGAGTGTTTTCACCACGATAAGTTGCTGGTCGAGGGTCGGAGGTGATCGGGAATACCGGCAGAAGGCGGCGGCGAGAAAAAGGGTGGTTGGGTTCTTGGCGTCGGGGTTCTGGGTTAGGAGCTTGAGGTCGTCGGGAAAGGAAGAGGTGATGGAAGTAAGGCAGGGGTGGAGGCGAGGACGATAGGGGGACTGTGACGATGAGAAGGTGGTGACGGGAGAAAGGTTCGTGGTCGGCGTGAGAAAGAGAAAGAAGAAGACGAGGGAGGAGAAGAGAGAGTGAACATAAAAGAGAGAGAGAAAGAGAGAGAGACGAGGGAGATAGAGAAAGAGAGACAGATTATTATTTAAAATTAATTAATATTATATATTTATTTATTTATATATGGGATTTTACAGATAATACCAAATTACTCCGAATATTACCCGTACCCCTCTAAAAATCTAGTTTTTAAATATGGAGAATATGCGTAAGAGTTTAAACCATGATGCGATATCCTGTAAATAAAAACATATACCCCCAAATAAGGATCTACATAAATATACGTAGCGATCAAATACTAGTCTGTGTAACACTTATGATATGAACATGATATATGGGTGGCTATAGCGCTCTCAAGTCAATTATTGTAATCGCAGGCACACGATTAGATGATTGAGGGAGGAACAATACGGGTAGAACAATTTTACTCATATGATAGTATGCTATCTGGTTTGTCTTTATCATCATGTACATATTTTAGGTGGCATTACGTTCACTATTACATGTTGATAGAGCCCACATGATTCTTGCTTGACTATCAGCATTATGATGGCAATCATTTATGTGGGAGCTGTGTGGTCTGTAAGCATATCCTTAAATGTCCCTAGTCGTGGGAGTATCGAGACTGGGAATCGATACTCCAGAGTAGACAAGTGTATACTGATTGAGACCCCGACGAGGGGCGGTGGCCGGTCTCACAAGCCATTGGTATTAGTTTGTTCACCTAAAATAGTATGCAGGTGCTCATTGGGTTATGAGTACACTGGACAGACTCGCCGGGAACCTGCTAGTTAGTATTATACCTATTTTCAGATAGCAGTTCCCAGGTGACATGTGTACAGATTAGTCTGTCGACCTGAGATCGTCATTTGTTTCGTGTGAGTTCCTACTGTTCTTTGATTACTACCCTACTATGGTTCAAAAGAGTCGTGCGAATAGGTTTTAGTTGGGTACAGTCCCGAGCCACATGGAAGCAGTGAGCGGATTGTCGGGGATTCGTCTCTCCCGGTATTGGGGGTTGATGTTGCGTTGTGCACAGGTGGCCATCACCAGAAATCCTTGATCAAGATAGTCGAGAATTACTGATTTGAATCAGTAGTTTCTCAGTTTGTGATGGGCTTCATACCGACACGAAATGTCGCGTTATTAGGGGTCTGACTTTATCCACCCCCTATACTCGATATGCGATACTCTTAGACGAACAGACCGTACTGTACGGATATTGTCACAGACAGGCTCAGTAGGGGTCAGGATGAGTTTGCTCGTCGGCCTTCCTTTCACTCAATACCTGGGTAGCCGTTGCGTACAGCTAGTGCCGCTGACGTGCTTGTGGTTAAACCCACTGCCAGCGTATTGACGAGTCTTTAGAGTCCCACACAGAGGGTTTCCCTGCTTCGGGCGAAACGATGTAGAGGCCGTATGGTTTTACGGCAGGGTTCGATCATATACGTGCACTTGTGCACGTATCATGATTCGGACGGATAATACTAGTGGGCTTTGGTTTAAACCAGATCCTAATATTATATTGTTGGATTATTTTCGTCTCGTTGTATTCGTATTTTTCGGAATACGGATGCGGGTATGTATATACGGATGAGAGGCATTCTTGTAATTTTTTACAAGATTGTTTTCTAGAAGATTACACCTCATTTTGTTTATTAACGATTTAGTTTAATGGTTAATTGAGGTGAGAGATGAGTGTGCTTAGCTTAATTCAAGCATTCTTGATTTAGTGACTCATTTAGTGACGCATGGGGTGACTTATTGGGTGACTCATGATACACTATTCTTGCATGCTTGATATTTTTGTTTTGTTGTGTGAGATATTTTGTGGTGGTGAGATATTTTTATTTGACTTGAGATATTTTTCTTAGCTTGCAATTCTCACACACTCTCACAGCAAGCCATCTTCTTTCTTGAGTTGCTCAAGATTCACACTCTCATCTCTCATGGCTTCTTCTTCTTCCTTCACCCTAACCCTCTCATGTGTTGAGAAACCTAGTGTGTTCGGAGACAAATTAATTCCTCATTAGAGTCTACATCATCTTGGCTATCATGTTTAGCAAACTAGATACCCTAGTTACTTCGGTTATGAAGTAGGAGCTCGTTTCATAGACTCTCGGGTGGATCATCTTCGATGGAGGGAGACCGGCGACCAAACTTGATCATGGTGGCCACTAGGAGCTTGGGAAGCTTGTTAAAGACCGAAGGACACAGATCATTCGGTATAACATCTCAACTCCTTTTACATTGCTTGCTAGATTTAGGGTTAATGGTCGATTCGTATTCGGGGTTGTGGTAGCGCCAGTTTGTAAAATTTTTGTTCCGCGTTCGGCCACGGTTTGATGGCCAGGGCGCTGCCACAACCCAATATGGTATCAGAGCCAACCCTTTAACCCTATCTAGCTTGTTCTTACGTGTTTAAAAGATTGATCGAGCAAAATTCCCGAAATCACGATTCCAAAATACGGGTTTCTGCCGTTTTTTAAAAGTTGTCAAAAAATTATTTCCAGAGTCTCAAAAATACGTGTAGGATTTTTTAGAAGCCCAGAAGAAAACTGGGCATACGAGCCAATCATTAGGCTGCGGAACCGCGACAGAACATGCATGTTTGCCGCGGTTGCGCTGCCATAATGAAGCTACCGTGTACAATTTTTCTTCCGGTGCTCTATTGTTTGGAAATGTGATTTTTGGTATATTTTGTTTTTGACCAGATTTGTTTGAGTACTGGATTGTACTTGGGGGCCAATACGGAATGTTTTTTTGTCGATCGAAATTTTAAATGCGTAAGTTTGCAGTACATGCATTACTATCTGCGACCGTGAATTTCATTAGAGCGGTATAACTCGTCTAATTGGTATATGTCCTTTAGACGTGTTTGCGAACATGACATTCATATTGATGTTCTGTGTTGTGCTGTGGTTGTGGTTGGATCGTCGTGGTGGATAGCCAGGTGGTGCAATGATAATGCAGTTTAAATTCAGTTTGTACATTTGATATTGCGGGGCGAGCGTCCGACTTGTGGACTGCCGTCACTGCCTGTTTGTATATTATTTGTTTGGGGCACGACCGGGTTGAGGTCGATGTCACCGTTGTATATATATTTTCTTTTCTATACTAGGATTACTCCAATGTGGAGTGCATGAATAACCGGGTTCTATAGTGGCAATGGGCCCGCATCTCATTGCGTTGAGATGGAGGGGACCTTACTCTAGAATTGGCGGGCTATTCGCCGCATTCGTAGGGGATACAGGTTGACCCACGGAGGGGTGCTCAAGTTACCGGATTCTGTGAAGTGCTGGGTGGCCCATTCACGTTGTTGATTGGGGTTGCCTCACTTCTGGGATTGGCGGGTAACTTGCTGCACTCGTAGGGGTCTAGGTTTTCATTGCACAGGCTATCCACACAACATAGAACGTCGGGTCTCATTTGCGGCTCTAGTGAAACCCGAGGCTCCAAGTTTATCCACCATTCTGTGTTGCTTAGCTGAGATTCTGTGTTGTTGCTTTATATCATGCCTGGGACGTTTGTTATATATATTTATATATATACTAGTAGATATTGTATATGTTTTGCACCCGCGCTAGTTCAGCCCCCGCTCTGCCGTTAGTTAAGTAACCTAACGGGTGATGACGGGGCCCAGTGGTGAATGCGGGTGGTATATACGTACATCATATTTTCGTTCCTTTATCTGGTGTGATATGTTTAATTGATGGGAATGCGTTAATTTTGATCAATGCAAGGATAAAACAAACCTATTTCATATTGTTGGAACTAAGTTTTTTAAAAACAGACATTACAGATGTTTACTTTTGCCTTGCATAATGGTATTCGATTGGGAATATCCTGCACCTCATTCGATGAGGCAAGGGCCGAGATCCCTTCATCAGGAGTGACCTCTTAGGTAGAATTTTGCGTCAACATAATAACGTTACTATAGTCGATTCTTTTGCTTTGCATCGTGGTATTCAGTTTGGAATATCCTGCACCACATTCGACGAGGCAAGGGCCGAGATCCCTTCATCGGGAGTGACCCCTTGGGCAGAAGTTTGCGTCAACGTAATAACTTTACTATAGTCAATTCTTTTGCTTTGCATCATGGTATTCGATTGGGAATATCCTGCACCTCATTCGATGAGGAAAGAGCCGAGACCCCTTCATAGGGAGTGACCTCTTTGGCAAAAGTTTGCGCCGCTATATATTTGTAAAACCACTTGGATTCCTTCAACGATATAAAGTTCATTACGTTAAAAGTTTTTCGCCAAAAACCAGCTGTAGCCCTCCGTCATTTCAGATAAGTAGCACATAGTATTTATGCAGTGTTTGTTGGTCAAAGTCAAGGCATCGTGAATGGTAGTTGTGTGTTGCTTGTCCGTAGCATGGATATGCATTGGTTTAGGAAGGTCATACCACTTTGTTGGCCAAAGTCAAGGGTGTGTGCGTGTGGGTCTAAATCAATCAGGATAATGACGGGTAGAACTTGACTTGCATGTTATGATTTGTTGGCCAAAATCAAGGTCATAAGTGCTTGGGGTAAAAATCACATCGGGAGTTTCAAATATACAGGAAACTTGCTAGGCATGCGCATACTTTCTTGAGTGTGGTGACTTGAGTGGATTCCATCAAGTTATTATGCGATGATAGTTGGATCCCGATTCTCACTGATGAGTAGGTGTTACTCCTCGGGTGATTTTAGATGATCCAGACTAATTCTCCTTTTAGGGTTTGAGGGAGAATTCGAGGAAACAGTGGGAGACATCCTGATTAGATAAAGTGATTAACCATTCTGATCTAAGTTTGAGTGCATGCTGAGTATTTCTTTTCTCTCTCTCTTTGGCAGCTATCTTGACCCGACCTAAACTAAAACTCATGAACCAAGTTAACCGAATCTTCTTAAAACACTTTGGCTTTTGGATTGTCATAGTCGCATATATCGTCGCTGCTCCTATATTCACCTTTGCATTTCTCCGGAACATTCCATATCACTACGAAGATCCATATTTATTGGATATGCCATCGTATAGTTACATACGAACTTGATGAAACTTATTTCAGATCTAGAATGGTTTCCGGTTCTGGAGAAATAGAATAGGACTATTTAGCTATTTTTTCCTTTTTACCTTCACTCAGGTTGCGAGTGCTCCTGGTATTTAAGAGAGTACACATATTACGCTTATTGGATAGTCTTCTTCCAAACCATAGGCTGGTACCGAAAGGTAGGGAAGGAAGAAAACCAATTAGCCTAAGTTTGGTGTGCAAAAGGTAATAAGTAAAGACATATAAAGGGATTAGAAAGAGGGCAAAGGAAATTGCGACTGCTATCATTCACGACGAATCCACGTATATCATCGCCACTCCTGCTTCACCTTTGCATTTTTCCGGAACATTCTGTATCACTACGAAAATCTACATTTATTGGATACGCCATTGTATAGTTACATACGAACTCGAAGGAACTTGTTCTAGTTCGAGGATGGTTTCTGGTTCAGGAGAAATTGAATAGAATTATTCGGGTTGTCTTTTATCTTTACCTTCTCTCAGGTTGCGCAGGCTCCTAGCATTAGGAGAGTACACCTATTACGCTTATTGGATAGTATTTTTCCAAACTTTAGGCTGGTGCCGAAAGGTAGGAAAAGAAGAAAACCATTTAGCCTAAGGGCGGTGTACAGAAGGTAATGAGTAAAGACATATAAAGGGATTGGAGAGATGGCAAGGAAATATACAGTTACAGTCATGAATCAAGATAGTGGAAGAGGCATTATTAGAAATACCTGGATACCCCTTCGAAACATTTTCATATTTTAGTTTCATTGTGCAGTGTTAATTGAAAACTGTTTTCCCAATTAGATTCTGACTTCAGGGTATGTATTTACCAGATTTGATTCTCACATCTGTATAGTGTTACAGATGATGAGTGGGAGTAGAATATTGGGAATTGGGTGATTATATCCTCGTTATATCGGAATTCTTTGTAATTGGTGATATTTGAGGAAATCACCTGGGTTTTGCCTGATGGCAAATATTTGGTTTTGAATATCCGATATTATGCATCAATTTCAAACTGATATATCTGTACGTTTATTTTATAAAGTGAGATATAAGTTTTTGAAATTATGTCTGTGACATTTACCTATATCATTTGATAATTAGGTAAGGAGCATTCAACAACGGTGTAATTCTTCTTAACCATAGTACAGTTTTTAACCTACGACGTACAGGATTTGAGTTATTAAACTCAGGGGACTTATACAAAGTATTGTATGTTGTCCAGTGTCCATTAGGACAAAGGGGCTGGTACTCGTACTATATTCTGTTTACTTTTGACTTCTCTAATTTTAGACAAGTATTTCGTAGAAATACAGGGTCCAAATTTTGAGAAGTCATAGATATAAGAATAAAGTAGAAAACCATGTGTTGCAAAGTATCAGGATTCTTCAAGGTGATCGAAAATATAGATATTTGTGCTAGGTATTCCGTTGATAGTAATGGTTTTGAGAACTTGCTTCTCTTTTAGGTTACTCATATGTGGATGCACTCCTAGATGAGTAATGCTAATTGGCCTCTTTCCATTTGGTTGATATGCACTGGAAACAGCTGCAAGTTTTTTTTGAATCTGGTTCCAATTAAATCTGTGCCTATATTTATATAGTGGATATAGAATGGATCATACCTTAACGATGTTAAGATATATGGAGTTGTCCGGCTTATACTTAAAACCAGAATCCGGATAAACTCAACGCACGTTTTAGTAATGGCAGTTTGTGGGTTATCCCGGGTTTTGACGAAGGTTAACTTTCTACCATCTGAAAGATCAATAGTTATATTGATTTTGATTCGCCGCCAGTTTTAGTAAAATAGATTCTTTTCAGAAAACATTAGCGGGAGTATAGTAGAACTGGAAGTGATTTCAGAACCACAAATGATTACTAAAAATTTAGTAAAACCTGAAAATTCAATTGGATTCGACATTCCATTAGCCCCTCCGCAGATTTGGTGGGTAACCTCAGGCACCCGAGAAGTACTTCGGTCTTCTCAGAGACGGTGACAGGAAGGTTCTTGTTTACCCTTACTTGCCACTACTGTTGTTCTAGACTATGAGATCCGGCATGAGGATGAGTATAGCATCGTTCTAAACTAGCATTAGAAATGCACGTCTATATGACTCTGCCAGAAAGTTGTTGTAGTCTGTAGGAGCAGCGGAAGCATAGTGGGCAAATAGCTTATGTCTATTTATAGACTAAAGCAAGTATAGCGGAGATAAATCATCTATTTTTGATGTGACAGTCATACAGTTTGACTTCATCAGAATAAGAGATGGATGTGGTAAGAAGGTAGTAGGGTGTGATGTCTTGCTATTTGGATGACATGCACTTGATATGAAGAGATATTCCTATACCACGATCGGTTATACTGTGGTTGTCAGAAGGTGGTTTCTCCACAAAGGATCTGGATAAGATATCGGTATTCTGGTTACTAAATCTATGGTTTTAGATCAAGATTTAGGAAGTGTCCCAATCTGGGTACTTTGATATTATTCTAAAGGTGTTTTAGAATGGTTGACTCCTGGCATGGTGGTGTACCAGCAGGTGATGGTGTCACCCTCTCTAAAGGATGTCTTACAAACTAAAAGAGAGAGGGATTTGCATGATTAGCATATCACTTGCTTAGACAATTGAGTTAATCATGTAATGTCAAGTATCACACCAAATATTGTTTTTGCACTAGCTGCAATAAGTATATATATTAATTCAATCCTGGAGAAACAGAGGGAAGCAATTTTGAACATAACTGGATGTTTTTTGGTAATTGGTAACGGCAGCCTCCTTCGGGAAGCGGTTATTTGTTCAGGCTTCCAAGGTGACATGGATGACAGAGAGACTGTCAGAGTTATAGTTTTCCCTTTTTTGAGGGGCAATATGTTGGACACGTGGTCCAAGCGGATACTGAGGAAAGCATGGTGCAGGATACAGATTAAATTCAGTGGATGATACAGTCTAAGAAGTTTGTTGGATTTGGAGTTCACTTGTGAACTAGGTCCCATCAGATATCCAGACAAATTCAAGGTAGGTATTGCTCATTTCGGGAGATAGTCATTCTCCGCGAAGTTGAGATATAGAGAGATATCGAAAGAAACATTGGAGCGGATCCACTCACTGAGGTTATTTCTCAAACGCAATAGTTTCACAAACAAGCTTTACGAAACTGATTTGTAGAGGAGTTGGGTGTTCGGTATCACACGGGCTGTGAGTATGCGACACCGCAATAATTAGCTTTAAGTGCAAGTGGAGATTGTTGGCTATAGTGCTCTCAAGTCAATTATTGTAATCGCAGGCACGCGATTAGATGATTGAGGGATGATCTATACGGGTAGAACAGTCTTACTCAAAATGATAATATGCTATCTGGTTTGTCTTTATCATCATATACATGCTTTAAGTGGCATTACGTTCACTATTATATGTTGATAGAGCCCATAAGATTCTTTCTTGACTACCAGCATTATGATGGTGATCATATACGTGGGAGCTGGGTGGTCTGTAAGCATATCCTTAAATTTCCCTAGTCGTGGGAGTATCGAGACTGGGCATCGATACTCCAGAGTAGACTAGTGTATACTGATTGAGACCCCGACGAGGGGTGGTGGCCAGTCTCACAAGCCATTGGTGTTAGTTTGTTCACCTAAGATAGTATGTAGGTACTCATTGGGTTATGAGTACACTGGACGGACTCTCCGGAAACCTGCTAGTTGGTATTATACCTATTGTCAGATAGCAGTTCCCAGGTGACATGTGTACAGATTAGTCTGTCGACCTGAGATCGTCATTTTTCTCATGTGAGTTCCCGTTGTGCTTTGATTACTACCCTATCATGGCTTAAAGGAGTCGTGCAAACAGGTTTTAGTTGGGTACAATTTCGAGCCACATGAAGGCAGTGAGCGGATCGTCGGGGATTCGTCTCTCCCGGTATTGGGAGTTGATGTCGCGTTGTGCACGGGTGGCCATCACCAGAAATCCTTGATCAAGGTAGTCGAGAATTACTGATTTGGATCAGTAGTTTCTCAGTTTTTGATGGGCTTCATACCGATACGAAATGTCGCGTTATTAGAGGTCTGACTTTATCCACCCCCTATACTCGATATGCGATGCTCTTATTCGAACAAACCGTACTGTACGGATATTGTCACAGACATGCTCAGTAAAGGTCGGGATGAGTTTGCTCGTCGGCCTTCCTATCGCTCAATACCTGGGTAGCCGTTACGTACAGCTAGTGCCGCTGACATACTTGTGGTTAAACCCACTGCCAGCATATTGACGAGTTTTTAGAGTCCCACACTGAGGGTTTCCCTGCTTCGGACGAAACGATGTAGAGGCCGTATGATTTTACGGCAGGGTTCGATTATATACGTGCACTTGTGCACGTATCATGATTCGAATGGATAATACTAGTGGGCTTTGATTTAAGCCGGATCCTAGTATTATATTGTTGATTTATTTTCGTCTCGTTGTATTAGTATTTTTCTGAATACGGATGCGGATATGTATATACGGATGTGGGGCATTCTTGTAATTTATTACAAGATTGTTTTCTAGATGATTACACCTCATTTTGTTTATTAACCATTTAGTTTAATGGTTAATTGAGGTGAGAGATGAGTGCGCTTAGCTTAATTCAAACATTCTTGATTTAGTGACTCATTTAGTGACTTGTGGTGGTGACTCATGGGGTGACTTATTGGGTGACTCATGATACACTATTCTTGCATGCTTGATATTTTTGTTTTGTTGTGTGAGATATTTTGTGGTGGTGAGATATTTTTATTTGACTTGAGATATTTTTCTTAGCTTGCAATTCTCACACACTCTCACAACAAGCCATCTTCTTTCTTTAGTTGCTCAAGCTTCACACTCTCATCTCTCATGGCTTCTTCTTCTTCCTCCACCCTAACTCTCTCATGTGTTGAGAAACCTAGAGTGTTTAGAGACAAATTAATCTCTCATTAGACTCTACATCATCATGGCTATCATGTTTAGCAAACTAGATACCCTAATTACTTCGGTTATGAAGTAGGAGTTCGTTTCATAGGCTCTCGGGTGGATCATCTTCGATGGAGGGAGACCGACAACCAAACCTGATCATGGTGGCCACTAGGATCTTGGAAAGCTTGTTAAAGACCGAAGAACACGGATCATTCGGTATAACATCTCAACTCCTTTTATATTTCTTGCTAGATTTAGACTTAATGGTCGATCCGTATTCGGGGTATTAGTAGCGCCAGTTTGTAAAAATTTTGTTCCGCGTTCGGCTACGGTTTGATAGCCAGGGCGCTGCCACAACCCAACAACTATGACATGCAAGGCTAGATAAGAAAATATATTATTTGGTTTTATATTGTATTTTAAAAAGATATGTGGATTCTGAAAATATATTATATATGTTTATAAAAATCTGGATTTGCATGGATACTCTGTACAAGCAAATATTTGATGTAATCTCGAACCATGATGTGTTTCAAACATATGGGTCGGGTCGGATAATAATCACAGCTGCTAATTACATCATTCGCAACCCAAAAGAAACAACAGAAAAGAAATTTACCGCAAGATTTGAAATACCCCAAATAAATAGTATAACAGTGCTAGGGTGTTACACTCATAAAAGCATGGCAGTAATAAAATAATATGCACAGGCATAGAACAACACTGTAATGCATAGTAAATGTGTTCATATGAGCCTGTCGTGTAGTAAGGCAAAGAAAGTGCAATATCTACAATAGTATGGGGGTACCGTGTACTAATCAGTAATTAAAATGCTAAGAGATTATAAGGTGATACGGTGACATAGCGATTTCTAATGTGTACATTGTATGGCAATTACCGATGATGTTTGTATGAGCCGGCAAGTATGTGTACGTGTAACATGTGCATCATCGGTAATGGTGCGTGTGTCCTATCAAACGAAATCACGTAAGATAAGGGTACGAAACGTAAGATATATATATCGTAAATGAAAATAATGCGAGCGTATGCAGAAATAAGAAATCGTAACACGAGCGTTTTTAGAATAAAGAAATCGTAACGTGAACAGGAATAAAATATGCAACTACGTATGAGCCATACAGTTACAGTTTAAAATAGTACGAATCGTTATTTTTGAAAATATGGGCTACGATATTTTTGAAATAGATATCATTTGAAAATTCATAGCATCTCTTAAAGTTATCATTTAAAAGTGCGTGACGATTCGATCGTTGTGGAAATAGGTATGGCTCTAAATATATCGTAATGTCTACTTAAAGATTTTAATCAATATTTCTCAAGTCTATATATATAATTCGGCGGTCCATTTTCATTATATCACGTACGGTATGATCTATCGTACGATATCATCAATCAAATAGTACGGATCTATCATCACGTACATCATCTCATCTTATCCCATCAAACCATCTCATGTCATATTGTGTCATGCCATATCATATCATATCATATATATATCGCCTCGTATCATCATATCAAATAATATCGACTCATATCATCATCATGTCATATCGACTCGTATCATCATCATATCATGATTATCCTCATATCATATATAGGTGTGTATATATGTATAGCCTAATGGTGAGAAAATAGAACTAGGGAATATCTTTTTTTGTGTGTGTATACATTCTAATTCTACGGTTGTTGGGGTGCTATACGCCATCCACCCGACTGCCCCCATAGATATATGATTAGTCTAAAATATTGCACATTTGAATGAACTTTTTCCCTATTATTTGTTAAGTGGTTAAAGGTGTTTATTGTAAATATAGAACATATAAAAAGATAATTATCATATGTTTCTACATTATAATTAACATTATGAGAGAAAATATATGCATATAATATTTAAATGAAATATTGTAATTAAAATATGCATATCATATCAAATAATTCTAATCGAGATTCTTAAAATATTGTATCATACAAATAATTAGGATAATATCTCAAAATAATAACAAATATTACTAACACTATGACTTGAGATATTATGCAGATATTAGCTCAGATCTGGAGATCAAAAGATCCGAGATGTCGGAATCAAATCTGCCGAAATATTGAGGGAAAATATAAGATCTAACAACGGCAGAGACTCAGAGTAAAATTTCCAAAATCCAGATATCGAAAAGATTTACACATGTCAATAGAAGACTTCACAAAAAATACTAGAACTTGATCTCACCAAAGAGCCGCGGTTGGGCGGCCAAACCCCATGATATGCGGTGGATCCGCGGCCTCCTTATGACCGTAGGATTTGGTATTTTTTTAGTGTGATCGTATTAGCGTATCCTAACATTTAGCAACTAGGGTTCCTAGTTTCTGTGAATATTTAAAGGACCGAGAGTTTCGCTTTGAAAACCATCAACCGAAGAGATCAAGAGGTCCAAGACGATCCACGCATCCGAGTTGATCATCAGTCGTTCATCTACCTCTAACAAGATAGATATCGAGAGCAAAAACTAAGGTTCTTATACTCTACTTTAAAAGAATTTGTACATGATATAGTTGATTAATAAAAGGTAGAATTTTAGCTTTAATTCTCTTTGCATCTTACTTTCTGCACTTAATTTCTGCATCTTATATTATGATCTCATTCTTCATCCTCTCTTCTCCAATCATGCGTGAGTAATTCCTACCTTGCTAGGGTTCGTAGACTAGGGTAGATCAATGGATGATAAAATCATTTAACTCTTTTTATACATTTTAAAGTCTATAAAGTTTAGCAAAATAAATGTTAACATCTTTATCGGGCGCGCTACCAATTTATTGATAGTCTCGACCACGATTTGAGATTAGATTAACAATTGTTTTGTTAGGGGCTGGATATGAATAGAGATCAATGTAAGGACAAGGGTTAAGAGTGGGGAAACCCTAGTTTCTTCCAAAAGAACCTTAATCTACATTCATCACTATCGATCTAGTTTTAAACTATTAAAAGATAAAAGGAGTCGTTTTTAATTAGTCATCCATTACTACTAAGTCATATGAACCCTATAAGGCTCTTCTTTATAAATCTTACATCCGTAATATATCTGTAACTACAACCAATTATCTTTCTTCAATCAACTCGTCTAAAATAAGAAAAAGATTCACGTTTCCCTGTGGACGATCCGTACTCATCGCGGCTAGCTACTAGCGACACCATCCTAATTACGGCTACTTTATTCACGAAACACTCTTTAAAACGATATCAATCAAATGGCGCCGTTGCTGGGGAAACAGTCGTAATTTTTTTTTTGCTATTCGGGTTGAATTCTTAAATCCGGCAACCATAAAAAAATTCAAAACCACATCTTGTGTATTTAACGATTATTGTGCGAGTTTTGTAAGAAAATCTGGAGTAACTGGAGTGAGAAAATAGAGATTCAGAGACTATCATCAAAGAACAGAAGAGTATAGAGGTGCACAAAAAAAAATTTAACAAAAGAACATGCCACAGTGCGGCAGAATAGATGTTTTTGCGGCGGAACCCCGGCAAGTTGGAGGAGTTGCATCCCCAAAATCCTCTGGTATTTTTCTCATATCTTTCTCTTTCCTCTAAACTCCAATAAATTGATTTTATTTGCAGGATTCTTTGCAAATATCGCCGCTAAAAAACTTTTTGCGTGTTTTGATTTCGTGTTGTTTTTGCATATTTTAAAATGGACTTTAAGGGGCAATAAACCCAAATTCAGATTAGGTGGGGATTTCATCACCCTTCCTAAGCCCCACAAATCACAAATGTGCATACTATCATCCTACATTAAAAAAAATATCTAGACCAAGCCCCTAAAGACTGTAGCGCTCAATTAGGACAGAGGAGGGTCGTGGGTAATTTATCGATTATCCGCATTTCTCTTGTGGTGTCTAGGCCAGTATGCTAAGGAAAGTGGTTACTAATTAGGCCCGCTATTTCGGTGATTCGTATAGCGGATAACTCCCACTTACCTGGCACTTATCTGGCTGCAAGAGTGATAAAGAGATGGTTGAGGATTGATCCTGCGACTTGTCCTTTGTAAGTGTAGGAGCGGTCTAGTAACTTGACCTAGGAAACCCTAGTTTTAAGGGTTGATTGTGTATTTTGTGATTTTTTGAGTCAAGCCTCAAGTCCATCTTTCAAAGCAAAATAACTTCCAAAATCCAAAAAGAGCTTAAATTATTACCGTCACCCTCTTTTCCTTTCACTTTCTTCTAATGGGTAATCCAAACAGACGAACTCTTGCCGAGCTTTGCTATCTAGAACCAAATATATCTTGTTTTCGTAACTGCTTCGGTACAAAATCTGACTCTACCATGTCTTTAAGAGATATGATAGAGCAAGCGGAAAAGAACAGTTGGATTCCTCACTCAAGGTCCTATCAACCACATCAAAATTCCACATCTTCTTATGTTGATAATCCGTTTAAAGCGAGCGAGGGAACTTCGAAATGCATGTCCATCGCTGAGCATATTGCGAAGGCTGAAAGCCAAAGTTTTAATCCTTTCACTAATCCAAAACCGTTAGGACAACAAACACCATCATTTACATATGAAAATATTGATACTCGTTTTAAGGAGAATTTGACATCTTTTACCATTGCTGAACAAATAGCAATTGCCAGTCGCCAACTAACCAAAAAATCTCAATATTCTTCATATCCTAATGTTGATCCTAATCCTGGTTATAAATCTTAGGTTCACCCTTCTAATTTTTATCCACAGTACCAAACTTTCACATGCTCTCATCTTGAGGCTAATGGGACAAATCAGAAATGTATGTCGATTGCGGAACATATTGAACTTGCCCGTAACCAACAAGTAAGGGCATCTCTTCTTAACATTTCTCTTCAGGCTAATGCGACAAATCATAAACGCATGTCAATTGCTGAACACATTGAACTTGCCCGTAGCCAACAATTAGACACTTCCCGACCATACTCAACTTTTTCACCTTATCTAGACAGTGCTTCTAAAAATAAATTAGGAAGTTCCATGGTTCAAAGAGGATCCTTCATTGGAACTTTCTCATAACCAATGTCTAGTCTTGAAGTAGAGTTGGAATTGAGTAGTGAAAAAGAAAAAGGGATCCATCAAAGTCAAACCAAAACCAATTCTTTTAACTTCGACACATTCCATCCTGCACCCCGACCGAATATATTCGATGTTCAACCGCTTCATAATCTAGGTGATGTGCCCGAGAATAATATGTTTGACTTTGTTAATAGTGATTATGAAAGAGAGTTTGCCACCATTTCAAATCAAACCGATTCTTATTCGACTACACTTGATATTTCAAACCTTTCAACTCCATCAAGCGAACCAAGTGATTTATCGAGTGAGGATAGTATAATTGATGAATTCTTGAATACCTATTCGTTTGATTTGACCGAAAGTGCTAGTGAGAGTGGTGATGAGAATATCGTTGAAGATGAACATGCTATATTGGATGAGTTGGATTCTCCTACCAATCATGTCCCTTCTATTGAATACGAACATCTTCCTGTACAATTAACAGATCTTGTTCTTACCACCGACTTATCCGATAAGCAGAACGATATTCAGCCTTCATCTCTCACATCTGGTTCAACAATGCTCGACACCCAAATTTGTTTACCTATTTCATCACCCACTTTTTTTGGTTCTTCTAATTTTCTTTCAACTCCACCGAGTTTTGATGAATCACACTCCGATATTTCGAGTTTTATGATTCTTGAAAGATCGCTTGATTTAGACTCTTTTGAGAAAGAGGGAGACAATCATTTCGAATCTCCTACCTCTATAATTTCTGACGAATTGAGTGTTTTAAATCTTGGTGTGCAAAAAACTAACCTTGAAACTTTTAACCATCCTAATGAATCTGCATATTCCATCAATATAGATGTTCCCTCACGGAAACTGAATAAAAATATAAAAGCAAAGGGAACAAGTCCCCAAACGGAGCATCACGTTCCCACACGTGATAGGCACCGCGCTGGATAAAGCAAGGCTGAAATTGAGGCTAAAACTAAGCCTCACGTGCAGACACGTGACCCTCTATATATAAAGTATATAAACGCCTTCTTAAAACAAACAATTGGCCAGGAAAAAATCACGTGATAGCACGTGACGCTCTTTGACGTGCTTAACTTTGAGAGGTCACGTGCTACACGTGATAGACTCCTATGCCTTTTGAACCAATAGAAGCAAATTCTAATTAAAAGGGACCAAAAGCCTTATTTGGAAAGTATTTCCTTGGATCTTTCTAAATAAGAAAGATTACGCTTTGTAAAATAGAGCGCCGTCGGATTAAAGATCCAATGGTGATTAAAAAATCACCAATCTACAGAAAAATTCTGTGCAAGGAAATATCTTCCTAAACTTGCTAAGAACAACAAAAGAAATATTTTCTGTAAAACAGAAGTTCTTGGATTAAAAATCCAACGGTGAATAAAATTCACCAAGTGATCTAAAAGATCGTGTTGGCTGATTAGAAAATCAATCAAAATCTCTCAATGAGAGATTTTCTAAAATAAATTGATTCTTTTCTTTCCCCTATAAATAAGAGCAGGGATAAAAAAAGGGAGAAGTTCTGGAAGTTCGAAGAAAAAAAAGAGAGAAACCCCTCGTAAGCAAAAGAAAATAGAATTTAATTTTCCAGAGAAAAAAGAAAGAAAAAAAAACTCTAGGTAAGAGAAGAAACAAAAAACTCAGAGAGAATATCTCATCTCCTTTTTACATCACTAAGAGTTTAACTCTTCTGAAAAGAACTTAGTTCTTCCTCTGGTTAAAGATCTGCCGAAGCAGATCTCCCCACAAGTTGAGAATTTAATTCTTATCGGGGAGATTTTGCCATGCAGATCCAAAACCTAGAGGGAGATCTAAGTTCAGAGAATTTAATTCTCCCAAAAAATATATAGGAATTTAATTCCTCTGATGAAACAAGGGTTTAACCCTTCATATGAGAACTTAGTTCTCCCTTACGGTAAAAGATCTGCAGAAGCAGATCTCCCCACAAGTTGAGAATTTAATTCTCATCGGGGAGATTCTGTCATATAGATCCCAAACCTAAGAGAAAAACTAAGTCCTAAGAATTCAATTCTCATAAAACAATGTGTTCGAAAGCCTCAAAACTCAGGATCTCCATGCATGTAAAAGGATTGGCACCCAACATGATAACAGCCGATCACGCGCTCCTACGTGAGTGCCTGTGCTGAACAGAAGAGAATAAAGGAGATTGGCTCATCTGATCACACATGACCCCGTAGTAGTGCTTAGCACTTACAAAGCAAAAGGGAATAAATCAAAGGCAGTTACCACTTTTGGGGCGCTTCACGTGATCTCACGTGACCCAATAGCACTTAGCGCTCAGAAAAGAACAAAAGAATAAAACCCGCAGAAGCAGCGCCTCAAATTCTTGAAGTCTAATACTACTTCGAGCGCCTCACGTGACCCCACGTGAGCGCCTCTGAATTGTAGTGTTTAACACTATTTTGAACTTATCACGTGGGAGCACGTGAGCGCTAAATATACACTAGTGTTGATGTAACACCCTAGTTCATTTATACCAATTCCAGTTCGCGTATTTCTTTATTCGTGGTATTTTCTCGATTTATCGTGTTTTGGGTGCGAATGGTACTTTACATTTTATATTACATTCGATCCTACCCGCTTGCTTGAAACTTGTTTGATTCATATTTATGAATTATCTTGACTTTTTGTGTAGACTGGTACACATTCATGAAAACTGCATACTCGCATTTTATCTGGCATTGCATCTTTTAACATATAACATTTTAGATCACATAAAATAATTTAAAAATACATAACATGGCCTGCATGATACCCATAACCCCGTGTTAGCATCCGCGCATCTTGTTCTCGTCCCGTTCAGTGAAACAGACTTGTTTGGATGGCTACGCGCATGTACGTGCATCCGTTCTTGGGGGTATGCATTTTCGTTACCTGAGCATTCATTTTGAATTTTGAAAGTCATATATATTTTTCGTATTTTAAAACTAAATTTTTAGACCCGACCCGGACGCGTTTTGGAATATTTTCGTATTCCGCCAAAATTCAAAGTATTTAATATTTAAAATTTAGTTTACAGTTCCTATTTAAAACTAACTAACTAAATATATTTTTAGATTAAAATTTTAACTGCAAAACAAACTGAACTCTCTCTCTCTCTGATACTGGCCCCCACCACTCTCTCTTTCCTTTCTCTTCTCTCTCTCTCTCTTTCTCTTTCCCCACTAGCTGCCAATTTTCTTTCTCCGTACTTTTCTCTCTCTCTCCTCTCGCTTACTCTCTATCTCTCTCCTCTCGCACTGCTTTCTCTCTCCTCTCGCGGTGGATTCGGATGCGGTCACCCCCGATACGCTATCGTCACTTCCTTTAACAACTCCCCATTTTCTCGTCGTCACCTTCCTTATAAAAACCCACCGAGCCCTCTTTCTCTCCCTCTTCACAACCTATCACCACTCCTCTATCTCCTCTAACCCTAACCCTAAAAATCTTTGCCTCCTCACCCTCAGCTCAACCGAGCCCTCATCTCTTCCTCCTCCACCTTCTCCCTTCATTCCCGAGCACCCCTGCACACACCCTGCACCCATCAAATCCAGCACCACCACTCGTCGCGGATCACCTCTCGTCGCCATCTCCTTCCTCTCCTCCCTCTCCTCTGTTCCTTCTCCTACACCAACCCAATAACACCCGAGCCTGCACCAACACCCCAACAATAGAACCCTAACCCTAACTCCTCTAAAACCAAACCATAGATCGCTGGAGCTCCGTTAACCACCGTTGACACCATCACCTCCTCTCTGCTACCACAGTAAGCCTTCTTCCTCTTTTTCTTCTTCCTCCTCTTCTTTCTTTCTTTTCTTTTCTTTCATTACTTCTTGATTTCTGTAGATCGCCGGAGCCGGGATCGACGCCGATGATCCAGACGACGTACCTTACCCGCGTGATCACCCTCGTGCGTTATTTGGACCTGTTCCGTGTACCATGCGCGCGTCGCGACATTTCGCCGACGTGGGACGTACCGTACATATCCGTTTCGTGTTCCGTCTAGGCAAGTTAACCTTGCTACATGCTATACTACTGTATTCAATACCTATTTGAATTATAATACCCTATAATGATTAGTTTTGCAATCCACATATTCATTTTTCATATTACACCATTTTCGGACATCCGTTTACGTCCGTATCAATTATTTCACATCTAGTACAGGCAAGTTTATATTGCTACATATTACATTACTTTATATACATCTATTTTAATAAATATAATACTGGTATTTCAAATTATGCACCCCATGTTTACTTTTACAGTTTTTCGACATCCGTCTGCATCCGTACATGTTACTTTACATCTAGCGCATGCAAACCTATCTTGTTACATACTATATTACAATATACTGTACCCAATGGAATATTTACATCACATATTGCTTAGTTGTGCATCCCACATTACCATTTTTACAGTTTTACTGTTTGCGGATACCCGTTTGCATCCATCTCATTTAAAATATATATAACTGTATCTATAGATCACATTAATACATAATACTGTGATATTAACACCCCATATTTAATAAAGTGCATCCTAATTAGTATTGGAACTATAAATGTAACCCTAATCGATAATCGTGCATCCATATCATTGATTTTATATCTATTTGCATACCATGTCACATTATTTCATTTTATTGTTATATTAGTACTCCATACTTGATTTTGTGCACCCATACTTATTACAGTTTGATTATGAGCACCCACTTGATACTTATGCACTACCTGACATGACCTGATACTCTACTACTGACATGACTTGATACCTGTGTACTACTTGACATGACTTGATACATGTACACCACCTGACATGACCTGATGTACCACAGCTTGACATGTTACATGATCTTGTTACTAATGCCGACAATATTGACCTGTTGTCCCTACGGACATTTTCTGTTGTCTATACAGACAAACATGTTCCTTCTTGATCCTGTGTTGGCATTAGCTCCAGATTTATCAATACCTGACTTACACACATAACCTTGGGGGTATGGGGAAATCAAGAATGTATCCGAACGTAACTTAAAGGGCTATTACATCTTGTTACCGTGGTCCCGTGGGGTTGAACGGGACATAAACTCACAGTCTATTATATCATTTTACCGTGGTCCCATGGGGAATGAACGGGGCATAGACCGATGGGTTACGATGAGGACTATATTAATTGATTTCGAATAATTTTAGAGTAGATAACCCTATAGCACAGTTTAGACTACTCAATGCACTTCACCTGTATATATCCTGTTCACCGACCTATATTCATGTTACTGCTTATTTCCTGATAACTTGTTATTGTTTATACTTCATGCCTGCATATTTCTTTACATCTTGCTTGCTTAGAATTATTGATATTATGACGCACTGACGTCTGGGTTTTGCATGGCCCAGATCCCTTATCCTTATCGCAGGCAGTCCAGGAGTATTTTGATCAACAGGCCGAGCAGTGAGTACCTGTTAGTAGTTTAGTTAGTTTTCTTTTAGTGTTTTCATTCCTGATGTGAGCCCGTATTATAGGACGTACATTCCAGATCATTATTGTGCTTGAATCATTTGCTTCCGCATTATTTTATTTCATGACTCGTTTATTTTGGTTTATGGACATGTATTAGATAGTTTGGTTTATTTTACTGTTCTTGATATCTCTAGACAGCCGTAATGTGATTGTGGGAGGATCTTTCCTATCCACAGGTAGCATGGTTGGCTCTGTCACGTGCCGATCTTAGCGCATTCTGGGAAGCGGGGCGCGACAGGGTTTCTTTGGTATCAGAGCCATAGGATATAGGTTAATCAGGTTTGATTCTTTTGTAGCTGGTATTGGACCCAATATACGAATCAGAATACTCGTGATTAGGAGCATGTCCTGCCACTTTACTATCTTGCCATTCTTGAATCTTAACTTCCTCTTGATCCTTACCTTGACGATATGCAAACCACGTTGCATCTCGACTTGAAACCTTTTGGTTCCCTATTGTTTCTCCCTGTTCTTAGATTCGGATACTAGGATTTGGGCGACTTGAGTGGAGTTATGTGATTGTAACTATGTACCGCGGCATGGTTACAATGCGGTACTCTATTTAAGTAACTTGGAGTTCTAGTCTTGATTCATATCCTTGATTCATGGTCATTATTCATCGCATGTTTTGAATCTTGTTCATCATACTAATCCTCTTTGGTGTATTGGTTGCAGAATCATGGCGGACAGAAGTTTGAAGATGTACCAGAGGCGTGTGGATGACGCCGCATTACTTGGAGTAATTCATGGCTTGCTAGAGAACTAGAAACGGCAGACTGAGCTGAACCAGCGGCAAGCCGAAGCTTTTCAGGAAGGTTTGCGGACCGTTCAGCAGTCCGTAAACAATGTTGTGGCCAAACCAGTAGAGCGTGTGGGTACCGTGGCGGATTTCAGGAGACTTGGTCCGTCCGTTTCCACTGGTCTAGAGGAGCCGTTGCCGGCAGAGCAGTGGCTAGTCGATACGGAGAATTTGCTCATTGCAGCACAGATTCCAGAGGATAAGAGAGTGGATATAGTATGCATCCAATTGGTAGACTATGCCCGCGAATGGTGGCTTGTGGAAGAGACCCGTTTGCCCAAGCCGATCAGTTGAGCAGATTTTCCGAAGAGTTTCTTGGAGAAGTTCTTCCCGCAGACTGCACGGGAGGAAATGGAAGAAAAGTTTATCAGTTTGAAGCAGAACGGCGTACCCGTGGATGTACATGCGGCTGAGTGGACACGGCTCAGTAGATTCGCTGGACTTTTGGTTGCCAACGATGCTGATAGGGCAAGGAGGTTCATGCGCAGTTTGGATGTGGACATCCAGAGGCATATTATATCTCTGGGTTTGACCACTTTCTCATAAGTACTTAAAGCGGCTCGAGAGCAGCAGAGCCTATCAATGAAGACTGGAAGTACGCAGCAGCCGACAGTTGCAGTACGGAAGGCGGCATTTACGCCAAATCGAGCGCTTATACGCAGAGGTATTCCGGTGGATAGGCATGGCGTTACACCAATGAAGAAGTCAGTTTTTCTCGAGCAAAAAGGAAGGGTGTTGTGCGATTACTGCCAACGACCGGGTCATTTCTGGAGAGATTGTCGAAGGAGACTTAGACTTCGTTTTATTTATGGATCAGCTGATCATACCACTTATACTTGTCCGTCGAAGGTTCGCATGAAAGATGATATTCAGAGGCCACCGCAGAAGCAGTTTCGGGAGCAGGAGCAGTTAACTCAGGGATCTAATCAAGCTCGAGCTTTTACCCTGACGGGTGAAGAGGCCAAGGCTTCAGAGGAAGTCGTTTCAGGTATCCTACTTATTCGTGACTTTTCCCGCATTAGCATTATTCGATTCTAGTGCATCCCATTGTTTTGTGTCACCCAAGTGTACTACTACACACTCGATTACTTGCACGACCCTGTCTAGTTGTTGGGACATACACACTGGGAATGGGAAGATCATAGCTAGTAGAGAATGTAAGGATTGTTCTGTAGTTACTTGCGGACGGGAGTTATTCGCGGATTTCTTGGTGTTTGATAACCGGAAGTTATGAAGTTGTCTTGGAAATGGATGGTCTCACTTTCCATGCTCACATTGATTGTAGGGTAAAGAAAGTGATTTTCCAGATTCCCGGACATTCGGAGTTTGTTTTGCTGGGAGAAGCTGTTCTGTCAGGCCAGTCGAGTTTAGGGCTAGGCAGACAAACAATGTTCTTTTATCGATGGAAGTTGATACAAGTTGAAGCTGGACTTCGAATGGACTTGTTGATTCATAAAGATGGTTCGTTGCGATATGGTAGCCGTTTGTATGCCAAAAGGAGACATTCGTGAAGAGGTTATGAAAGAGGCACACAGTTCCGCGTATTCCGTACATCCTGGAGGCACGAAGATATACCACGATCTAAGACAGCATTTCTGCTAGGAAGGCATGAAACGGGAGATCGCCCGCTTTGTAGCAAAGTGCTTGGTGTGTCAGCAAGTTAAGGCTGA
This sequence comes from Agapanthus africanus, assembly GCA_030015575.1. Taxonomy (NCBI): domain Eukaryota; kingdom Viridiplantae; phylum Streptophyta; class Magnoliopsida; order Asparagales; family Amaryllidaceae; genus Agapanthus; species Agapanthus africanus. The sequence continues at coordinate 748,075,477 of CM057340.1, read as the reverse complement.
ATATCAAAGGGTTGCTGGTTTATTGCAACCACTTCCAATTCCTCACTGGAAGTGAGAACATATAACCATGGATTTCGTGACAGCTTTACCGCGGAGTCTAAAGGGTAACAATGCAGTTTGGGTGATTGTTGATCGATTGACCAAGGCAACTCATTTCATACCATTTCAAGTTGGTCAGTCAATGGAAACGTTAGTAGAACGGTACATGCAGGAGATTGTGAGATTGTATGGAGTACCTGTGAGTATCGTGTCCGATCGTGACACCCGATTCTTATCGCACTTCTTGAGGAGCTTACAGGAAAGTTTGGGGACACGATTGAAGTTTAGCACAACTTATCATCCTCAGACAGATGGCCAGTCAAAGAGAACGATCCAAACCCTTGAAGACATGTTGAGATCCTGCATGTTAGACTTCAAGGATTCATGGGAGGATCATCTACACTCGGTGGAGTTTTCGTACAACAACAGCTTTCAGGAGACTATTCAGATGGCTCCATTCGAAGCATTGTATGGTCGCAAGTGTCGCTCACATGTTTGTTGGGACGATGTTGGAGAACGAAAATTGTTAGGACCGGATTTGATCGTACTGACAGTTGAGAAAGTTAATACTATCAGGAACCATATGAAGGCAGCACAAGATCGGCAGAAGAGTTGGGCCGATACATCGAGAAGACATCTAGAGTTCGCTATTGGTGATCTGGTGTTCTTAAAGATATCACCTACTAGAGGAGTGATTCATTTTGGGAGTCGAGGTAAGCTTAGTCCTCGATTCGTAGGGCCTTTCGAAATTGTGGAGCGTGTTGGAGAAGTGGCTTATTGATTGGCTTTACCACAATCTTTGGCGAATGTTCATGACGTGTTTCATGTATCTCAACTCCGTAAGTATGTTCGAGATGAAACACATGTGCTGGATCATTCGGAGCTGACTGTGAGAGAGGATTTGACCTTTGAGGAACGATCGATGTCGATCGTTGATCGAAGAGAAAATGTCCTTAAGAACAAGGATATCCCTCTCGTACTTGTTTCTTGGGGAAATAGCTCGCACGGAGAATCAACTTGGGAACGTGAAGATGAAATCCGACAGAAGTTTCCGTATCTATTCTTGTAGTCTCTTGATTGTTTATCTTTCCTTGATTTTGGAATTTCGAGGACGAAATTATTTTTGTAGTTGGGTATAATGTAACACCCTAGTTCATTTATACCAATTCCAGTTCGCGTATTTCTTTATTCGTGGTATTTTCCCGATTTATCGTGTTTTGGGTGCGAATGGTACTTTACATTTTATATTGCATTCGACCCGACCCGCTTGCTTGAAACTTGTTTGATTCATATTTATGAATTATCTTGACTTGTTGCGTAGACTGGTACACATTCATGAAAACTGTATACTCGCATTTTATCTGGTATTGCATCTTTTACCATATAACATTTTAGATCACATAAAATAATTTAAAAATACATAACATGGCCTGCATGATACCCTAATCCCGTGTTAGCATCCGCGTATCTTGTTCTCGTCCCGTTCAGTGAAACGGACTTGTTTGGATTGTTACGCGCACGTACGTGCATCCGTTCTTGGGGGTATGCATTTTCGTTATCTGAGTATTCATTTTGAATTTTGAAAGTCACATATATTTTTCGTATTTTAAAACTAAATTTTTAGACCCGACCCGGGCGCGTTTTGAAATATTTTTGTATCCCGCCAAAATTCAAAGTATTTAATATTTAAAATTTCGTTTACAGTTCCTATTTAAAACTAACTAACTAAATATATTTTTAGATTAAAATTTTAACTGCAAAACAAACTCAACTCTCTCTCTCTCTCTCTCTGACACTGGCCCCCACCACTTTCTCTCTTTCCTTTCTCTTCTCTTTCTCTCTCCCCACTAGCTGCCAATTTTCTTTCTCCTCACTGTTCTCTCTCTCCTCTCGCTTACTCTCTATCTCTCTCTTCTCGTGCTTCTTTCTCTCTCCTCTCGCGGTGGATTCGGATGCGGTCACCCCCGATACGCTATTGTCACCTCCCTTAACAACTCCCCATTTTCTCGTCGTCACCTTCCTTATAAAAACCCACCGAGCTCTCTTTCTCTCCTTCTTCACAACCCATCACCACTCCTTTGTCTTCTCTAACCCTAACCCTAACCCTAAAAATCTTTGCCTCCTCACCCTCATCTCAACCGAGCCCTCATTTCTTCCTCCTCCACCTTCTCCCTTCATTCCCGAGCACCCCTGCACACACCCTGCATCCATCGAACCAAGCACCACTACTCGTCGCCGATCACCTCTCGTCGCCATCTCCTTCCTCTCCTCCCTCTCCTTTGTTCCTTCTCCTACACCAACCCAATAACACCCGAGCCTGCACCAACACCCCAGCAACAGAACCCTAACCCTAACTCCTCTAAAACCAAACCCTAGATCGCTAGAGCTCCGTTCACCGCCGTTGACACCATCACCTCCTCTCTGCTACCACAGTAAGCCTTCTTCCTCTTCTTCTTCTTCCTCCTCTTCTTTCTTTCTTTTCTTTTCTTTCATTACTTATTGATTTCTGTAGATCGCCGGAGCCGGGATCGACGCCGACGTTCCAGACGACGTACCTTACCCGCATGATCACCCTCGTGCGTTATTTGGACCTGTTCCGTGTACCGTGCGCGCGTTGAGACATTTCGCCGACGTGGGACGTACCGTACATATCCGTTTCGTGTTCCGTCTAGGCAAGTTAACCTTGCTACATGCTATACTACTGTATTCTATGCCTATTTGAATTATAATACCCTATAATGATTAGTTTTGCAATCCACATATTCATTTTTCATATTACACCATTTTCGGACATCCGTTTAAGTCCGTATCAATTATTTCACATCTAGTACAGGCAAGTTTATCTTGCTACATACTACATTACTTTATATACATCTATTTTAATAAATATAATATTGGTATTTCAAATTATGCACCCCATGTTTACTTTTACAGTTTTTCGACATCCGTCTGCATCCGTACATGTTACTTTACATCTAGCGCATGCAAATCTATCTTGTTACATACTATATTACAATATACTGTACCCAATGGAATATTTACATCACATATTGCTTAGTTGTGCATCCCACATTACCATTTTTACAGTTTTACTGTTTGCGGATACCCGTTTGCATCCATCTCATTTAAAATATATATAACTGCATCTATAGATCACATTAATACATAATACTGTGATATTAACACCCCATATTTAATAAAGTGCATCCTAATTAGTATTGGAACTATAAATGTAACCCTAATCGATAATCGTGCATCCATATCATTGATTTTATATCTATTTGCATACCATGTCACATTATTTCATTTTATTGTTATATTAGTACTCCATACTTGATTTTGTGCACCCATACTTATTACAGTTTGATTATGAGCACCCACTTGATACTTATGCACTACCTGACATGACCTGATACTCTACTACTGACATGACTTGATACCTGTGTACTACTTGACATGACTTGATACATGTACACCACCTGACATGACCTGATGTACTACAGCTTGACATGTTACATGATCTTATTACTAATGCCGACAATATTGACCTGTTGTCCCTACGGACATTTTCTGTTGTCTATACAGACAAACATGTTCCTTCTTGATCCTGTGTTGGCATTAGCTCCAGATTTATCAATACCTGACTTACACACATAACCTTGGGGGTATGGGGAAATCAAGAATGTATCCGAACGTAACTTAAAGGGCCATTACATCTTGTTACCGTGGTCCCGTGGGGTTGAACGGGACATAGACTCACAGTCTATTATATCATTTTACCGTGGTCCCATGGGGAATGAACGGGGCATAGACCGATGGGTTACGATGAGGACTATATTAATTGATTTCGAATAATTTTAGAGTAGATAACCCTATAGCACAGTTTAGACTACTCAATGCACTTCACCTGTATATATCCTGTTCACCGACCTATATTCATGTTACTGCTTATTTCCTGATAACTTGTTATTGTTTATACTTCATGCCTGCATATTTCTTTACATCTTGCTTGCTTAGAATTATTGATATTATGACGCACTGACGTCTGGGTTTTGCATGGCCCAGATCCCTTATCCTTATCGCAGGCAGTCCAAGAGTATTTTGATCAACAGGCCTAGCAGTGAGGACCTGTTAGTAGTTTAGTTAGTTTTCTTTCAGTGTTTTCATTCCTGATGTGAGCCCGTATTATGGGACGTACATTCCAGATCATTATTGTACTTGAATCTTTTGCTTCCGCATTATTTTATTTCATGATTCGTTTATTTTGGCTTATGGACATGTATTAGATAGTTTGGTTTATTTTACTGTTCTTGATATCTCTAGACAGCCGTAATGTGACTGTGGGAGGATCTTTCCTATCCACAGGTAGCATGATTGGCTCTGTCACATGCCGATCTTAGCGCACTCTGAGAAGCGGGGCGTGAAAGTTGAACACTACAAAAGTCTAATAATAGTCAGATTAAGACCAAATTTTCCAGCGACAATCAATTGAGCCCTGTTGGGGTAAAAATTTATACCCCGGTTGACCAAGTCAAAGTCAAGGTCAACCCCCAAGCTAGGTGAGCCCAAGCCCAGGTCAAGTGGGCCCATGTCCAAGTCGAGCCCGCGGCCTGCCTCCCCATGCCAACAACAAAATCATGTAATAAATAATTTTTATGTAATTTTTTATACATGAATGTATGCAAAATGGGCATAAAGCCAATATTTTGTAAGCCCATGGCTTATGTGGAAAAATGAAATGGCACATGAGCCATGGGATAGGCAAAATGCCATTTTGTGCAGCCCAAGGGGCTATATGTAAATATGTAAGCCTATATAAGGCAACATGATGATGAATAAAATAATACTTTTCATTTTCCCCCCAAAAAACTAGGGTTCTTTGTGCTTCCTGCTCCTTCTCCAAGGTTCTAAACCTTTTCATTTCTTTTGAATTAAATCGAGAGTTTTACTCTTTCTTTTCAAAAACTAAGTAGTTTTCCACCACAAAACCCACAAAGGGGAACTCAGATCTGCCATCAGATCTCAGAAAGGAGAGATTTTTAAATCTCACATCTCTTGATCTCCAAGATCCGGCCAACAAAGGAAGAAGAAGAAAGCCTATCTCCAAAAACCCCACTTTGGAGAAGAACTAGGGCTCAAGGGGAGAAGCCTTTCATCAGCTTCAAAATATCCTAGGAGTTTAACTCTCTCTCTTTCTATATATATATATATATATATATATATATATATAGATAATAGATATTTCCTTTCTGAAGCATAGCTTCTGGTTCTGGGACTAAAAGCCCCTTTTTCTCGTCGGCGCCTAAGCGCTGAAGCGCCAAGCGCCCACGTGCCGACACGTGGCGTCCTAGCGCTCGAGCGCAGATCGCCACGTGCCGACACGTGGCGCGCTGGCGCTCGAGCGCCCTGCGCGCAAGCGCAAGACGCCCACATGCCGACACGTGGCGCGCTTGCACTCAAGCGCCCAGCGCAAGCGCAAGGCGCCCACATGCCGACACGTGGCGCGCTTGCGCTCAAGCGCCCTACGCAAGCGCAGAACGCCCACGTGCCGACACGTGGCGCTTGTGCTCCAGCGCCCCGCGCTCAAGCGCAGAGCGCCCCGCGCTCAAGCGCAGAGCGCCCCGCGCTCAAGCGCAGAGCGCCCACACGTCGACACGTGGCGCGCTTGCGCTCCAGCGCCCCACGCTCAAGCGCAGAGCGCCCACGTGCCGACACGTGGCGCGCTTGCGCTCAAGCGCAAAGCGCCCACATGCCGACACGTGGCGCGCTGGCGCTTGAGCGCACAGCACCTAAGCGCACAGCGCTCAAGGCGCTGACCCCACGCATCCTTTGGATGCCCTTTCCCTTTCTTTTTTTTAAATATATGTATATATAAATATATACACACACACATACTCTACAACACTCTCCCTCCCAAAATTTTTTTTGGGCCGGGGCGCTGCCCCGCACCCCGCAAGGGGGCTGCTAGCCCCCTTAACCCCTAGCCCGCTATCCGAGTAGCGGGACCCCCGTAAAAACTCTGCGTGGCTCCCGATATATCCAAAACCCCCTTTCGAAACACAACACACGTACACTGCACATTGAGTTCGCATGACCAGTTTAACCCGTCAATCGGAGGTTCCCTCGCTCCAAAGGCGAAGGGTAATTAACGGCAGCTTAGTCCGCGGCTGCCGGAGATTCGGATCCCCACAATCATTAAACCCCGGCCTACCCTAGGCAGGGGGAATCTGTAGTACGCCTGACAAGCGCGCGCGTATTCCCATCTCAATGGGGTGACGAAAAACACTCTACAGATTCTGGCACGCCCGGTGGGACCAATCTCTCCTCCTATATTTCGGGTTAAACGTTCATGCGAACTCAATAAATATACATACCTATATTTATACTAAAATAATGCTCTTTCATGCAGATTTCAAGCAATCACTTCTCAACAATGTCTCCCATGATAAACTCAGCTTTCAGCACGGCTCCCGTCTCCTACACGATGAACATGGACTCCAGGAAGGTCCTTCCGGCCAGTCTCGGGCGACAATGGGAGGAGCCGCCGCTACCATTTGGCTCTATTATGTTCATGTCAGCTAACGCCGTCCCAGCTCCTCAAGCTCCGGTAACTGACAAACCGATCTCGAAAGGCAAGAGGCCAAATGTGGTTGTCTCGAAGGCGCCCCAACTCAAACGCAAGGCGGTGTTTGAACGACTCTCTTTGTCCCCAGCTGGGGGCAAGGCCATCAACACCAACAAAGCAACAAGGTATCTCGAGCAAGCTCTGGCGATGCCCCTGACAACTGCTAGATCGCGTGTCTTCTCTAAACTCCCTGCAAATCGACTCACGGTGGCTTCCCAGGAAACAGATGCCCGCCAAGCCCTCAAAATTGAGAAGCTAAGACAGAAAAGGCTCAGGTGCAGAGCCAACAAAAAGGCTAGGGCTCCTGCTAGGCTGAATTTCATGAGGTTCGAGGAACAGGGTTACCCCGACGAAGATGGGGAAATGGATGGGTATGTGGTCCACACTGTCTACATGGTGGGCACGCGCAGCAAGAGCAAGGACGGGGCCACCACATCTCAAATCCAATCTGGTTTGAATGTGGTTGCCGCTTCCCAAGAACAGCCGCCCCCGCTGGGTGATGAAAACCTTCTCGATGAGGATGATAGGAGGAAAGACCCTTCAGTCCATGAGGAGTCGGGCTCGGAAAGCGAAGATGAGCCAACTTTCCAGCCTAAGAATGCGGAGCAGCAACTTCTCCAAGAGCTCCGAAAACAGCTCAGAAGCAAAGACAAGGAGATGGCCAAGCTCTACTCAAAGATCGACGACTTGACAAATGTCGTCTTACGGCTTACGGCCCAACTTGCCTCTCAGCCGCCCAATCAAGCACAGGGCTCTGCTCATGAACCGGGAAACGTTGTCCCAAGACAGCCGGTGCCTATTCCCTCAAATCTAAAGGTGGGCGGACCGCATGAAAGTCAATCGCATTCTATCTCAGGAAATGTCTTGGCTACTGATGACAGTAGCCCGCTAACTCAAGATCAAATCATGGATTTGGTTGCCAGCAAAGTCAAAACATTGGTGGCCGAAGCCGAAGCGCAAAAAGATATCAGCAGTAGTGGGAGACCATATCCTGCTCAGTATGATCTGGTAGAATTTCCTGGCGGCTATGTCATCCCCAAATTCGGAAGATTCGATGGGACGGGAAATGCGAATCAACACATCGCCCACTTCAAAGCCTCATGCGGGAATACTGGGGGCAATGATGCACTTCTCCTCCGCCAGTTCGTTAATAGCTTGACCGATGTTGCTTTCGACTGGTACGCGAGCATACCGGATGGCTCCATTACTACTTTCGTCCAAATGGAATCTTTGTTTCGACAAAGATTCATGAGCGTCAACGATAAGATCACCATTGCCGACCTCGTAAGGACCAAGCCCAAGAACAACGAAAGCAGCACGGATTTTATAACCCGATGGCGCAATCTCTTCGTCAAATGCGAACCGCCGATAGAGCAGGACCAATCTGTCAGTCTTCTTGTCGGAAATCTCAACAATTGGATGGCCTCGTTTCTATGCACCGCGGGTCTCAAAACATTCCAAGAGCTGACCAGGAAAGTTCAGATGCTGGAGCGCTCAAAACAGGAGTCCTCCTCGGATTTCCAAAATAACAATAGGTCTTGGAGAAATCGAAAGGACGATAATCGCAAAGGCGGAAACTCCGATGATTCTGAATCTTTCAACACTTCGGCTAACTGAAATAAGTAAGGGATGAGCGGGCCTAGCGCCAACCAGCCTCGGAAGTCAGTATTCGGAGAGGGAGGAGAATCTCCACTCAAAGAGAATCTAGATATGGTCTATTCCTTCAGAAGGGACAAAATCCGTAAAATATTCAAAGACGCCCTGAAGAACGGTCTACAACTGCCAGAGTCAAAAAGACCGCAGGAAGCGAATATGACCGACGACCCCAAATACTGCCCCTATCACAGAGTAATAGGTCATGCCATTGAGGACTGCTTCTTCTTCAAAGATTGGGTCGAAAAGCAATACAAGGCAGGAGAGATAGAACTGTCCAAAGGCGTGTTAACAAACAGTCAAGCTGTAACCGCCAATTTCATACAAACGGAGACCGAAGTTCTTCGTGAAACTCATTCTCTCAGACATCTGCCTTTTTCTGAAAACAGTCGACCACCACGTCACTAAACTGGGAACAACCGACCACCACGTCGTTAAACTGGGAACAATTGACCACCATGTCACTAAACTGGGAATAATCGACCTCTAAGTCGTTAAACTGGGAATGTAAAAAAAAATGTGTGTATATAAAAAAAATGTGTAAATAAAAGAAAAATAAAGAAAAACCGAAATGATGGGGCAACTCGCAATAAAAACCAGCGAGTAAAAATGAAAATGAAAATAAAGCCGAAATGATGGGGCAACCGCGAATAAAAGCCGAAATGATAGGGCAATCGTGATCTTCGGGATAAGAAAAGCTGAAATGATAGAGCAATCGCGGTAAAACAAAAAAAAAAAAACCAACGGCGAATGATGAGTCTCTCCTGGTACCATATTCCAGTGCAGCGATGCAGACGCCAACCAAAATCCAATTTCTCAAAATTCTTCCAGTCCTACGGCCAGTCCCCAAATTGACTACCGTATACAATCCACGGGCTCAAATAATTCTCATCATACCCATGCCCTACTGTAATCACCAGTTACGCGGCTGGTCTCCGCCTTTGGAATTATGCTTCATTGGAAAGACCCACTCATGTGTCCTCACGATGCATGAGGAGAACAAACCTTCGTGAGATTCTTACGACTCACCAAGGAAAAACACACTTGGGGGTCCTCATGACTCCCAAGGAGAAAATACACCTACGGGATCCTTACGACTCGTAGGGAGAAAATGCTTTTATGGGACCCTCACGGCCCATAAAATTGAAAAGTCTTAGCTGGTAGGGATCTAAATCTGTCTCCTAAGCCATCACTCCCCAACCCCCAAATTCCAAATCCCATACCCCAATGGCGAATGATGAGTCGCTCCTGGTACCATATTCCAGTGCAGCGATGCAGACGCCAACCAAATTCCAAATCCCATACCCCAATGGCGAATGATGAGTCGCTCCCGGTACTATATTCCAGTGCAGAGATGCAGACGCCAACAAAGTCCCGAAATTTTTATGGCCCTACGGTCTAGATCATACATCCTGCAAAACCGTATACAATCCACGGGCGTAAAACAATCCCAATCTCGCCAAAAATAATAAAATAAAAATAAAAAAAAGGTATGTCTACAAGCAAAATGGGCACGGATGAAAACCCGAAAGGGCTCCGTGAGTAAAAACAGCAGGACTGCCGGCGAGTTTGTGAAAACCCGAAAGGGCGCAACTCGTGAAAAAGAGATGAAATGCACTCGCAAAGTCCTCTCGACTTTGTGAGGAGAAAATCCCCGCGTGAGATCCTTACGACTCACAAAGGAGCAACACACTTAAGAGTCCCCACGACTCCTAAGGAGAAAATACACCTACGGGATCCTTACGACTCGTAGAGAGAGAATGCTTTGTGAGACCCTTACGGCTCACAAAATTGAAAAGTCTTAGGTGATAGGGACCTAAAATCTGTCTCCTAAGCCATCGCTTCCTGATGAGCAAGCGCAAATGATGATTCGCTCCTGGTACCATATTCCAGTGTAGCGATACTGATGCCAAGCAAAAACCGATTCCCAAATCCTCTCATGACAAATGATGATTCGCTTCTGGTACCATATTCCAGTATAGCGATGCTGATGTCAACCCAAATCAAATCAAACCAACAACCTCTGCAGCGGAATCATGCTCCGTCCCAGAATTTACCCCGTGTCGAAATCATGCTTCGCCTCGGGGTATCTACCTTCCTTGCCGGAATTATGCTCCGCCTCGGAATCAAGTCAACCAGCAAGCTCTGCGTCGGAATTATGCTTCGTCTCAGAATGCACCCCGTGTCGAAATGATGCTTCGCCTCGGTGTACCTGCCTTCCCTGTCGAAATTATGCTTCGTCTCGGAATCAAGTCAGCCAACAAGCTCTGCACCGGAATCATGCTCCGTCTCAGAATGCACCCCGTGTCGAAATGAAGCTTCGCCTCGGTGTATCTGCCTTCCCTGTCGGAATTATGCTTCGGCTCGGAATCAACCAACGACCTCCTCGTCGGAATTATGCTTCGCCTTGGAATCAAGTCAACCAGCAAGCTCTGTGTCGGAATTATGCTTCGTCTCAGAATGCACCCCGTGTCGAAATGATGCTTCGCCTCGGTGTACCTGCCTTCCCTGTCGAAATTATGCTTCGTCTCGGAATCAAGTCAGCCAACAAGCTCTGCACCGGAATCATGCTCCGTTTCAGAATACACCCTGTGTCGAAATCAAGCTTCGCCTCGGATTATCTGCTTTCCCCATCGGAATCATGCTTCGCCTGGGAATCAACCTCTGCCTCGAAATTATGCTTCGGTCAGAATGTATGCCGCTCTTCAGAATGATACTCCGATCCCTGGAATGATGCTCCACTCATCGGAATGATGCTCCAATCCCTGGAATGGTGCTCCGCTCATCGGAATGATGCTCCGATCCTTGGAATCATGCTCCGCTCATCGGAATGATGCTCCGATCTCTGGAATCATGCTCCGCCCTTCGGAATGATGCTCCGATCTCTGGAATCATGCTCCGCTCATCGGAATGATGCTCCGATTCCTGGAATGATGCTTCACTCTTCGGAATGATGCTCCGATCCCTGGATCATGCTCCGCTCTTCGGAATGATGCTCTGATTCTTGGAATCATGCCTCTACTCTTCGGAATGATGCTCCGACCTTGGAATTATGCTCCGTGAATCAGAATGATGCTCCGATTCCCGGGAATCATGCTCCCCGGGATGATGCTCCGCCCCCGGAATGATGTTCCACATCGAAGTCCAGCTTCAAGATCCATCAATTTCATGCACACAACTCAAATGTGCGGTGTGCATTTATTGATGGGGGGCAATTTGTTGGGGTAAAAATTTGCACCCCGGTTGACCAAGTCAAACTCAAGGTCAACCCCCAAGTTAGGTGAGCCCAAGCCCAGGTCAAGCGGGCCCATACCCAAGTCGAGCCCGCGGCCAGCCTCCCTATGCCAACAACAAAATCATGTAATAAATAATTTTTATATAATTTGTTATACATGAATGTATGCAAAATGGGCATAAAGCCAATATTTTGTAAACTCATGGCTTATGTGCAAAAATGAAATGGCACATGAGCCATGGGATAGGCAAAATGCCATTTTGTGCAGCCCAAGAGGCTATATGTAAATATGTAAGTCTATATAAGGCAACATGATGATGAATAAAATAATACTTTTCATTTCCCCCCCAAAAAATTAGGGTTCTTTGTGCCTCCTGCTCCTTCTCCAAGGTTTTAAACCTTTTCATTTCTTTTGAATTAAATCAAGAGTTTTACTCTTTCTTTTCAAAAACTAAGCAGTTTTCCACCATAAAACCCACAAAGGGGAACTCAGATCTGCCATCAGATCTCAGAAAGGAGAGATTTTTAAATCTCATATCTCTTAATCTCCAAGATTCGGCCAACAAAGGAAGAAGAAGGAGGCCTATCTCTAGAAACCCCACTTTGGAAAAGAACTAGGGCTCAAGGGGAGAAGCCCTTCATCAGCTTCAAAACATCCTAGGAGTTTAACTCCATATATATATATATATAATAGATATTTCCTTTCTGAAGCATAGCTTCTGGTTCTGGGACTAAAAGCCCCTTTTTCTCGTCGGCGCCCAAGCGCTCAAGCGCCAAGCACCCATGTGCCGACACGTGACGCGCTAGCGCTCGAGAGCAGATCGCCCACGTGCCGACACGTGGCGCGCTGGCGCTCGAGCGCCCTATGCTCAAGCGCAAAGCGCCCACGTGCCGACACGTGGCGCGCTTGCTCTCCAGCGCCCTGCGCTCAAGCGCAAAGCGCCTACGTGCCGACACATGGCGCGCTTGCGCTCAAGCGTCCAGCGCAAGCGCAAAGCGCCCACATGCCGACACGTGGCGCGCTTGCGCTCCAGCACCCCGCGCTCAAGCGCAAAACGCCCACGTGCCGACACATGGCGTGCTTGCGCTCAAGCGCAAAACGCCCACACGTCGACACGTGGCGTGCTTGCGCTCAAGCGCAAAACGCCCACACGTCGACACGTGGCGCACTTGCGCTCCAGCGCCCCGCGCTCAAGCGCAAAGCGTCCACGTGCCGACACGTGGCGCGCTTGCGCTCAAGCGCAAAGCGCTCAAGCGCAAAGCGCTCAAGCGCAAAGCGCCCACGTGCCAACACGTGGCGCCTGAGCGCACAGCACCTAAGCGCACAACGCTCAAGGCGCTGATCCCACGCATCATTTGGATGCCCTTTCTCTTTCTTTTTTTTTTATATATATGTATATATAAATATACACACACACACATACTCTACAACACTCTCCCTCCCAAAAATTTTTTTGGGCCTGGACGCTGCCCCGCACCCCGTAAGGGGGCTGCTAGCCCCCTTGACCTCTAGCCCGCTATCCGGGTAGCGGGACCCCCGTAAAAACTCTGCGTGGCTCCCGATATATCCAAAACCCCCTTTTAAAACACAACACACGTACACTGCACATTGAGTTCGCATGACCAGTTTAACCCGTCAATCGGAGGTTTCCTCGCTCCAAAGGTGAGGGGTAATTAACGGCAGCTTAGTCCGCGGCTGCCGGAGATTCGGATCCTCACAATCATTAAACCCCGGCCTACCTTAGGTAGGGGGAATCTGTAGTACGTCTGACAAGCGCGCGCGTATTTCCATCTCAATGGGGTGACGAAAAACACACTACAGATTCTGGCGCTGGCCCCACGCATCTTTTGGATGCCCTTTCCCTTTCTTTTTATATATATATGTTATATAAATATATACACATACACATACTCTACAACACTCTCCCTCCCAAAAAATTTTTTGGGCCGAGGCGCTGCCCCGTACCCCGCAAGGGGGCTGCTAGCCTCCTTAACCCCCAGCCCGCTATCCGGGTAGTGGGACCTCCGTAAAAACTCTGCGTGGCTCCCGATATATCTAAAACCCCCTTTCAAAACACAACACACGTACACTGCACATTGAGTTCGCATGACCAGTTTAACCCGTCAATCGGAGGTTCCCTCGCTCCAAAGGCGAGGGGTAATTAACGGCAGCTTAGTCCGCGGCTGCCGGAGATTCGGATCCCCACAATCATTAAACCTCAGCCTACCCTAGGCAGGGGAAATCTGTAGTACGCCTGACAAGCGCGCGCGTATTCCCATCTCAATGGGGTGACGAAAAACACCCTACAAGCCCCTCATATTCAGGGCCTCCAAAACCGATCTCAGTTCCAAAGACAGCTAATAAGCTCTCAACAGATGACTTCTAAACTGATGCACATCCCATTTCCCCAAATCGGGACATTGGTTCAAGGGTACATCTCTTCATACCTCTGATACATGTCGTTGTAATCCTTCAACGTCTTCAGAGAGATGGAGGGTCCCAATAACCAATAACTTTTGGTCCATCCCCAAATTGGTTAAACCAAAACTTATGGACTATGATGTCCTTAAATTTTATGGACTGTGAAGTCCTTAAACTCATAGACTATAATGTTTTTAAACTTTACAGACTATGATGTCTTTAAACTCCATGGACTATGATGTCCTTCAACTTATAGACCGCAATGTCCCTAAACTAAAACAATAGAACCCAAATGCTCTTTTGTCGGATCTAAATGATCCCAAAACCCTGTTGTTTCCTGATTTAAAATCAGGAAAGCTTACGAAGAAGGCATCACGTGCTAGCACGTGACCAGCAGTCACGTGTTGGCACGTGACATTTAAAAGCAGCGGCAAAGGCAGATTCAGCTCCTTGATTAAATCAAAGAAAAGGCTTCAGAAAGGGTCACGTGCTCACACATGACCAGGGGTCACGTGTTGGCACGTGACGGTTGAACAGCAGCTAGAAAACAGAGCGCAGAAAGGAGAAGAAAGCTCGTTCCAGGGGGTCACGTACCTACACGTGACCAAGGGTCACGTGCCTACACATGACCAAGGGTCACGTGGTCACACGTGACCGGCTTGCAAAGCCTTTCTATTTAACAGAATTAAATTCTGAAAAGCATTCAAATCTTTCCAAACGAGAATGATTATTTGGAACCGATTGGATTAAAGATTTAAAGGTGATTAAATATCACCTATTTGTGGAAAAATCTTGAACTTGGAAAGATTTCCCCTTAAAATCTAAACGAAATAACAAAGGAATATCTTTGGATTTAAAATTCAATGGTGAATAAAATTCACTTAATAATCCAAAGGTCCAAATGAATGATGAATGCAAATCAAATCTCTGATGAATGCAAATCAAATCTCTAATGAATACAAATCAAATCTCTCAATGAAAGATTCACTAAAACTAATTGATTCTGCTCCTTCTCCTATAAATAGGAGCCAAGAGAGGGACAGATACAGAGGGATAGATAGAGAGACATAGAGAGAGAGAAATATAGAGCCTTGAGACTTTGGAGGAATTTGATCTTCTGCAAAAGAAAACCTTAGGTAAGAAAAAAAAGAATTTAATTCTCAAAAGAGTTTAACTCTTATATTAAAAAGAAGAACTTAGTTCTTTATCTAGTAGAGGATCTGCAAAGTGCACATCTCTCCATGAATTAAGAATTTAATTCTCATTGGGTTGAGATCCTGCCATGCAGATCCAAAGCATAAGGGGGGATGGGAGTTTGAGAATTTAATTCTCACAGAATTATAGGAATTTAATTCCTTTGAAACAGAATTAGGGTTTAACCCTATGTTATAGGAATTTAATTCCTTCAAAATGAACAGAACTAGGGTTTAACCCTAGTTAAGAACTTAATTCTGTCAAAATAACAGGAATTTAATTCCCTTAAGAAAAGAAATTAGGGTTTAACCCTACAAAGAATATAATTCTTCAGAAGAAAACGGGAATTTAATTCCTCTAAAGTTTAGGGTTTAACCCTATGAACAGAACTTTAAAAACATGCAGAGTCACATGCTACCACGTGACCCCTGCAAAGACCAACAGAATAGAACTCTGAAGCAGACATCTCACGTGTTACCACGTGACTCCTGAAGCACATAAAGGAACAACGAAATAAACAGGGACTCTAGGGCGCCATCACGTGTTACCACGTGACCCCTAATGAGTATTTTAATATACCAGAGCATGGGCCCCCATCACGTGCCCGCACGTGATGGCTTTCAGAGCTAAAAGTGTTAAACACTCATCTGTAGAACAAAACAAAGAGAAGAAGGACGCTCTCACGTGCTACCACGTGACCCCTCTTACCTTAGTGTTTAACACTAAATTGGAACCTCTGAATCTAGTGCTTAACACTGATTTGCCTTAGTGTTCAACACTAATTGAAGAACTTTATTTGCAGTGTTTAACACTGAATTTCTTAGTGTTTAACACTAAATTAAATCTCTGTTAAACAGAGTTTAACATTAAATTTCTTAGTGTTCAACACTAAATTAAAATCTCTGTCACCAGTGTTTAACACTGATTATCTTAGTGTTTAAACACCAATTTAAAATCTCTGTCACCAGTGTTTAACACTGATTATCTTAGTGTTTAACACCAATTTGAGATCTCTGTTGCCAGTGTTTAACACTGATTTGTTTTAGTATTTAACACTAATTTGAAAGCCTCTGTTGCTGCTGTTTAACACTAACCATCTTTTAGTGTTAAACACTAACTTGTCAATCTCATTCCCAGTGTTCAACACTGGTTGGTCTTTAGTGTTTAACACTAGCTTCAGCCCAATTGGCTAAGTTCTAGAGGCAAAGCCTCTCCTTCAATGGACCAACAGAAAGCCAATATTCTAAACATGATTGGATTTAGCCCAAGCTGGCCATAAGTCTTCAATTCAAACTTAACTGGGCTAATGGGCTCATAACATAATTAATTGGTCTTGGTCCCAAATTGGGCCGAAGACTATTTAATCTACCTTGGTTTTAGGGTACATCTCTTCACTCTTTTGATACCCGGCGTTGTAATTTCTCAACGCCTTCAAAGAGGTGGCAGGTCCCGATGACCATACATTGATACGGACTGTGGGGTCCTTAAACTCATGGACTATGAGGTCCTTAACCTTGACCGTGATGTCTTAAAACTAACGTCGGACTGTGGAGTCCTTAAATCCATGGACTATGAGGTCCTTAACCTTGCCCGTGATGTCTTAAAACTAATATCGGACCGTGGAGTCCTTAAATCCATGGACTATGAGGTCCTTAACCTTGACCGTGATGTCTTAAAACTAACGCCGGACTGTGGAGTCCTTAAATCCACAGACTATGATATCCTTAACCTTGACCGCAACGTCTTAAAACTAATATTGGACCGCAATGTCCATAAACTACCTATTGACCGCAACGTCACTAAACTAAACAACATGGCTCCCTTAATTGCTCTATTGTTGGATCTAAACGATCCCGTTAAGTTGATCTTAGTCTAAAAACCAGGCTAACGTATCCTTAACAAACGTTTAAGTTGATTTTAGTCTCAAAACAAGGCTAATGCATCCTTAAACCCAAAACCCCCAAACCCAAATCTAAGATAATACGGATTTGGACTAGTCCACGCCCTACGGGCGACGACATAACTCAGTCTCCGTATACAATCCACGGGCAACTAAACACAAAATAAACACACACGACACGAAGTGACCATCTGGAGAAGGAAAAAGTGGTTAACGCGATGCGGTAGCGTAATTAACTGCAGGGGCTTGCGCCTGCAAGGAAGAGCGTCCCCACAATCAAAAACCCCTCAAGCGAGGAGGAATCTGACGAAGTCTGCTACATCGGACGCATCCGTTTAAACCTTCGATATACGGTGCCATAAATCAACTTGGAATCTTCGGAGAGGTAGACGGATAGCACCAATTAGCATCTGCCCCGAATCTCAGGCAAGACGTCCTAACGTCATCGCCGTCTTTCGGAGGGGAACACCTGTTAAGTAGATCTTAGTCTAAAATTAGACTAACGTATCCTTAAAAAACGTTTAAGTTGATCTTAACCTTAATAAGATTAACGATTCTTAAACCCAACCCAAACCCAAATCTAAGAAAATACGGATTTGGACTAATTCACGCCCTACGGGCGACAACATAAATTAGTCTCCGTATACAATCCACGGGCAACCAAAAATAAAATAAACACCCACGACACGAAGTGACCTTCTGGAGCAGGAGAAAGTGGTTACCGCGATGCGGTAACGTAATTAACTGCACGGGCTTGCGCTTGCAGGGAAGAGCATCCCTTCAATCAAAAAACCCCTCATAATGAGGGGGAATCTGACGAAGTCTGCTACAACGGCCGTATCTGTCTAAACTCCTGATACACGGTGTCATAAATCAACTTGGTATCTTCGGAGAGGTGGACGGATAAAACCAAATGGCATCTTCCCCCAAAATTCAGGCTGGACGTCCCAATGTCCCGGTCGCGTCTTTCGGCGGTGAACAATAGATATCGATGAAATTATTACTTGGACCATTGATGAAAGTTTTGAAGACATTTTCGCCGAAGAACTCGCATTCCTAAAAGATATGCATGTTGTGATGAATCAACCTCCACCCGAAGAAATTGAACTACCACCCCTTCTTCTTATCCCATACAAGAATGTGACTATTCCATCCATTCTTAATCATTCACATTCTCGTTTTCGTTCACCATCCCTGTTTCGTCTCTACCAACCGAGACGTAAACCCAAGCGATTACGCTTCTTATCTCCCATTTCTTCACATCTATGATTTTCAACCAACCATAGTGTTACATTGATAAAATATTAGAATGGTTGGAGTTGACTTTTGGTCTCTGTAAAGCTTTGGATAGACCAATAACTTTACCCCCCTCATAATTTTAAATGCTTAATACTCAAGTTTGGGGGGAGAGAAATATTTTGGCTCTTTAAAGAAAAACAAAAATTTTACAAAATTGTGAGCCAAAAATAAGTTTGGGGGAGGTTTTCACTGTCATTAATTCTTGTCCCCATTACTAACTTTTCCTCCCAAGTCTACAGGTTTTAAGCTTAACAGGTGACAGCTGTGAGGACACTGCTGCAACTAGGTTTAGGGGAGGTTTGTGCTTATTCACTCATCATTTTTTGCGTTATACTAAATAAAAGCACAATTTTTTTTTTGATAATGAAAATTAGAAAGTGAAAAATACATATGATAGGAAGGAAAAGTTTAAGAAAAGCAAGAAAATTAGATGTTTTATAACAAAACTAGTAATAGCTAGTCATAAGCTGTTGTCCCTAGGGTTAGTAAAATAAAGGGAATCACTAATCTGAGGATAGAAATAAGTATGAAAAATAGCCCATATTCTTGAGTCCAAACATGTGAACGTTGATACTCTACTATCTGCACCTGCACACATCTTGAAACTTGGGATAGTAGAGAATACCTTGAAATACTCTTGTCTAAACGCCTTAGTATAAAGGAAAATAAATATATAAACAAAAATATAAATGAAAAAAATGGTGAAGAAAAATGAACACTGGTTTTGTAATTACTTAAGGTAGTATAAAAAAAATATAGCGAGGGTGCTTTATCATCTAGTGCCTTAGACCAACTGGTTTGGGAGCCACTGCTAAGCCTTAGATATTGTAGAACAAGAATATTGCTAATTACGCCTTAATAAGTGAGCACATTCGGTAATCGGTTGGTTAGTACCTTAAGAAATATTAATGGTCGCATGAAAAATGTGTGAGCAATTCCATCTGAAATATTCACCGACTAAAAAATACTAAGGAAGATGGACAAGCGTATGATAGCTTGAATTGAATTTTCTAAGTGTAGAGATGTTTTTTACACACACGTAGGGGTATATGATCGATATTTGGAAGAAAGGTAGGGAGGAAGACTAAAGGCGAAGTTTTATTGAGAGATGATCTGATTTCTGACATATTTTCATGACTATTAAGATACGACTCATGGCTACTAAAAAACTAGTGTATTTTGAAACTCTTATTTTCAAGTTTTTTATTTTATATGTTCCTTATTTTTGTATGTAACTTTCATTTTCTTTCTTTTATTATGGAATTTTATAGGTGTAATTCGCTGAAAACCCTCAGGAGACAACACTCCTCCTACTAGAGACACCTAAACATTTAAAAGCTTGTTGCACGTGCTAAGTGCATTCGTGTTGCATACGAAAGTGTGCTACGTTTTTCTTTTTCTTCTTCATAAATAACTAGTTTGCTCGGGACGATCAAAATTAAGTTTGGAGGTATTTAATTAGTCTAAAATATTGCACATTTGAATGAACGTTTTGCCTACTATTTGTTAAGTGGTTAAAGATGTTTATTGTAAATATAGAACATATGTGGGTTTATTTGTAAAAAGATGATCATCATATATTTCTACATTATAATTAATATTATGAGGGAAAATATATGCATATAATATTTAAATAAAATATTGTAATTAAAATATGCATATCATATCAAATAATTCTAATCAATATTCTTAAAATATTGCATCATACAAATGGTTAGGATAATATCTCAAAATAATAACAAATATTACTAACACTATGACTTGAGATATTGTGCAGATATTAGCTCAGATCTGGAGATCAAAAGATCCGAGATGTCGGAATCAAATCTGCCGAAATATTGAGGGAAAATATAAGATCTAACAACGGCAGAGACTCAGAGTAAAATTTCCAAAATCCAGATATCGAAGAGATCTACACATGTCAACAGAAAACTTCACAAAAAATCCCAGAACTTGATCTCACCAAAGAGCCACGGTTGGGCGGCCAAACCCAATGATATGCGGCGGATCCGCGGCCTCTTTATGGCCGTAGGATTTGGTATTTTTTTGGTGTGATCATATCAGCATATCCTAACATATAGCAACTAGGGTTCCTAGTTTCTGGGAATATTGAAGAGACCGAGAGCTTCATTTTGAAAACCATCAACCGAAGAGATCAAGAGGTCCAAAACGATCCATGCATCCGAGTTGATCATCAGTCGTTCATCTACCTCCAACAAGATAGAGATCGAGAGCAAAAACTAGGGTTCTTGTACTCTACTTTAAAAGAATTTGTACATGATATAGTTGATTAATAAAAGGTAGAATTTTAGCTTTAATTCTCTTTGCATCTTATGTTTTGCACTTAATTTCTGTATCTTACATTATGATCTCATGCTTCATCCTCTCTTCTCCAACCAAGCGTGAGTAATTCCTAGCTTGCTAAGGTTCGTAGACTAGGGTAGATCAATGGATAATAAAATCATTTAACTCTTTTTATACATTTTAAAGTGTATAAACTTTAGCAAAATAAATGTTAAAATCTTTATCGGGCGCGTTACAAATTTATTGATAGTCTCGACCACGATTTGAAATTTGATTAACACTTGTTTTGTTAGGGGCTGGATATCAATAGAGATCAATGCAAGAACAAGGGTTCAGAGTGGGGAAACCCTAGTTTCTTCCAAAAGAACCCTAATCTACATTCATCACTATCGATCTAGTTTTAAACTATTAAAAAATAAAATGAGTCATTTTTAATTAGTCATCAATTAATATTAAGTCATATGAACCCTACAAGTCTTTTCTTTATAAATCTTACATCCGTAGTATATGCGTAACTACAACCAATCATCTTTCTCCTATTAACTCGTCTAAAGCAAGAAAAAGATTCGTGTTTCCCTGTGGACGACCCGTACTCATCGCGGCTAGTTACTACCGATACCGTCCTGATTGCGGTTACTTTATTCACAAAACACTCTTTAAAATGACTCAATCAATATACATCTACTCACCTACAACGCCTCACTTTAGTTGATCCCGACGAATGCCTTGCCCTCTTTCGTCGTCTCGGAAGTCCACGCGTCTGTACCTACAATCAAAACATATCGTATCGCATAAAAGTCCAAATCGAAAACCGATACGACAAGTGAAGGGCACATAGGTTAGAACCTATGGTCCACGCGTGCTAAAACAACGAAACAACCCCCGACGTCGACGTATGAACGTCAAACGACCGAGTCAAAACACAAATATCTAAAAATCAAGTTTCAAAAGTCGCAAAATATTGACAGAAAACAAATAAAACAACTCCAGATTTTACGTAAGGTGATATTAGACTTTTGCATATAGGGTAGTCTTAATTATCCAATGTGTAAGCTACAGACCAAGTTTCAGAGCCAAATTCCAAAATCGACCCAATAATTGCGATCAAAACGAATAAAATTGCGGCCAAAACTTGAAGGATTGGGCTTGGTCTTCTCGTATGGTTTTCTATAGGTCTGCACATCTCACTATATTCGCTATTTAATTTTCAGAGTCCCTGAGTAATACCAGATTCTAATTGATCACCAAAATTCATTGAAAATCGATATCGTGAAAATTCTAAACTCGTGTTTGAAACTTCTAAACTCATCCTAGACCAGAGATTCTATCACTAAAGACCAGTAAACACTCACTTAACCCCCTACTACATCATTATTACAAGTCTATCTCCCAAAACGCATTCTAGAATTTTCGAAGTTCATAAAACATAAATTTTTTAACTCTAAACTAATATAAGAGATAAGGAAACCTAAAAACTAATCTAAAGGTGGAGTTATTAGCTCAAAAAGCAACTAAAGAAATTTCTAAGATGACCAAAGTTGCTCAAAACTTCTAATTGATCATGCCATGTTGCTTAGGATGAGATGAAGAATATTTTTAGTGAAGCTTGTGTGATAGTTTGATGAAGTTTTTGGGATGTTTTGTGGGGTGGTAGAGGAGGTGGAAGAGATGATGGAGATGAAGAGTAAGGAGGTGGAAGAGGTGATGGAGATGAGGGAATGCAAGATGAAACCCCGTGGTTGTAGAACCATATCTCTCTCTCACTCACTCTCTCTCCAACCATATCTCCTTAACCCCCTTTTCATTTTCATTTTCTTTTCTTATTTTTTCTTTTCTCATTTATTTTGAAATACAAAAACCAAATGTCACAAAATGAAATGTTGTATGTCATGACACTCAAACATGGTTAACATAATGAAACATGGTTTAGTATAGTAATTAGTGAAACACTAATCATGTTTAATATTTAACTTGTATGGAAATGATTATATATTAATTTATAATAAGTCCAAATCAAATGAATGCTCTCATAAAAGATAATTTATTTTAAATTCCAATTATTTTATAAAATATGGGTATATGATCATACAAATCTATAAAAACTCAAATCTATATACGTATAATATCCGTGAAATTTATTATTTTATTATTTAAATTCAAAAATAATATTTTATATTTTCTGAAATATTACACCACCGTTGAAGCAGAGATGGATGATGTGGGGCCCACCGGTGTTGCCGAGGATCATGAGGAGGATGCTAAGGTGGATGAGGGCGAGTTTAAGGGTTTTAGAGAACTTATTAGGGCTTTCAGGGTTGGGTTGTGTTGTGTTTGAGACTCTACTTCCATCTCTCTCTCTCTCTCTCATTGAGTGTGTGCGTGGGTTGGTGGGTGGGATGGGGGGCTAGAAAATGAGAAAATGAGGGAGGGAAGTGGGAAGGGTGTTTGGTGTGAAGATGTAATGCGTTGATTATATATATCCTATAATGGACATGTAGTTTAGAATCAGTATCATTTTTGCCTAAGAAGAACAAGAGGCTGTTTGGTTGTAGAATTAGGATAGGAATTGACTCTGTTTGGATTCTTGAATCCAAAAGAGAGTTTGGATTCTTGAATTCGTTGCTTGGTTGTAGGATTTTGGTTGTTTTGGATCTGCTTGTTTTTTATGAGGGGCCCACTATTTTTTGGATTCTTGAATAAAAAAAAACCCATGGATTCCTATGGATTTGGCACTGTTCACGTGGGTCCCACGTACTTTATGTTATTAAAAAGCCTCTATCTCTATAATCTTCAAATCCAAAACCCATTTATTTTTTCCCAACCAAACAAAGATTATAAGGATTTATAAATCCAATACTATAAATTCAATACCAACCAAATACAAAATTAGTCAATCCAGATTTTTTCAAATGTACTATTTGGGAATCTAAATTTCAAAGTCCTGCAACCAAACAGCCCCCAAGTTAGAGATAATTAGATTGAACTAAATCATTGCAATATCAATTAATAATATCATTTGGCAAAACTAGAAACTAATTTTTACCTTTGTTTGCACATAAAATAATTATATGGGCGGAATAGTGGATATTGGACTATCAATAGAGTAGGCTCGAATGAATGACCGATGTGGAAAGATTTACTGAGATTTCCAAGAGATAGATGCCGAAAATTGTCAGACCAATTTGAAAAGATTTGATGGAAACTATGTATCGGAAAGATTGCCGCTGTTACTTTAGGGTTAAGTAATATCACATCAAGTTGGAAAATGATCTAGATTTTGGAGAAGCGGGGTATCTGCTTTCTTAGACCATAGAAGCTAGAGAAAAAAAGAAAAAAAGAAATCTAATGAATGATCCAAAAAAATTATTACAAGTTCTATCTCCAGGGCTTATATAGGTGTTTTATTATTCTTAACAAAGTTTTCGGGGATCAATGCCGGTGATCTTGAGGCCCAAAGGAATTGAGAATTACAGCTCTTCTTGGTAAAGCTCGGTACCGAGGACTTCCCAAATCATGACACGTGGCAGATGACGTGTCCCAAAGCTCACGAGAAAGAAGCAAGAAAGGTACAGCGGAAGCATGCCCCGGGCCTTCGACCCGAAGATGGTCCTGACCTTCGGTGGCCTCCCAGACCACTCTTGTGCCCGTCTTACAAACACCCATTGGCTCGCCTCCGAACCCTCCCGCACGCTGAGTTCCCTCAGCCCTCCTAGCTTGCCTCCGAGCTATCACTGAAATAAGCTCTCTCAGCCTCATGCTCGTTCCCGAGCCTCCCGCCGAGCTTAGCTTCCTCAGTCTCATCGATCGACCCACAGCACAGATCACAGACGTCTCCGCCACGGCTCCGCGAATCTCGCCAGACGCGAGATATCCGCCGCCCACGATCCCGCGTTCCACGTCATCGCTTTCCCTCATTAACGAGCATATCTCGTCATTAATGGGGGATCCCGTCTTTCACGCAGGCGCAACTCCAGGGACGTAACGGCCGGCGTAAAGCTCGCACACGCCATCCCATGACTGCCACTATATAAACCCCTCTTCAGACGACTCAGATAAGACAATTTTACCTCAATAGGCCGTTACTCTGCCCAAATACTTCGACTAACTTGATCGTCGGAGGGTTCTCGGTGGTACAACCATCCCGGAACTTCCTTGCAGGTAGCTCGGCTTCACTCTCAAATCAGGCCCATTGAGATCCACACGCATTGAGAGGCTACTCTCAAATCCAATCTCGGCCATCTATCAACGCTCGCTACAGATCAATGGAAAATAACATCTGAAGGAGATCACCACCTCCATCAGCTGGCGCCGTCTGTGGGAATTTTCGAAAGTTCCGCTTAACGAAATTTAATCTTCCGATCTCGAACATATAGCGAGTGATCATCGCGACGATCCAAGCTCCAGCTGCCGTCCTCCCCACAATGGAGACGCGGGTGGATCCCCTCCCCCCCGAACGCCATTCACACCCTATCTGCTAGGATAGATCGGCTCGCGTCCGTCGTGGATGCGCTTATCCACGTTCAAACGGCGCGACAAGCTCCCCAAGTCACCGTTCCCGAACCTCGGGAGCGACACATGGGGAGAGAAGACACTAACCGTGCCGGCATATCTGGGCACCGCCTCGCTATCTCTGGCGGCCACAGATCTCCCGTGACGACCAACTCGATGACCCGGAGGGCATCTTACAGCTCGACGCCGAGGTCCTATGAAAGAGGGCCCCGCCCTGAAGCCCATCACGCTCCTGTCCCTCCCGAGGAGGTGTCGGTCAGCTCGCCTGCTCCCAGGCATGGCCGGCGCCTTCTCCCTCGACAGGTTCGCGCGGACGGGACTCACCACGGCAGCTCGAAGACAACCTCGCCAGGGGACCTACAGAACCTCATAGAATGGAACCGGAGTCGAGGCCCGGCGCAGGTCGGCATCAGCAGGGGCCATAAATCCGAGTGTGCCGAATCCTCAGGATACCACGACCGACTTGATGCCCTCGAAAAGAAAATTGAGGGTATACATCGGGAGAGTCGTCCCTCAAGCGACGGGGCTAGATATACCGCCGACTCGCTTACGAGGCCCTTCACCGAGGAGTTTCTCGCTGTCCACGTCTCCTCTAGGAACAAGCCCCCAAAGGTCTCCTTCTTCGACGGAAAGTCTGACCCAAAGGACCATATGGACGCGTTCACAGCAGGGATGAGTTTCCAGGACAACTCTGACGCCGCGCAATACCGGGATTTCCCTGCCACTCTCATCCGTTCTGGACGAGATTGGTTCCGAAGACTCACGCCATACTCAATCTCTATCTTTGATGAGCTGGCCATCCAGTTCCTCGGCCACTTCGTTGGGAACAGACGGCAGAAGCGGACCGTCGATCATCTCTTCACAATAAAGAGCGGGGACAAGGAGTCCTTCAAGGGATACGTCACCCGCTTCTACAACGCCCTCCTCGAGATCCCAGAGCACTGAGACAAGACGGTCATCACTACACTTATGTCGGGTCTTAGGCACAAATAGTGGCTCCGCTCCTTTGCATTGGCGCAACCTAAGATCACGGCCGAGGTAAAAGCCTGGACTGAACGAGAGATCCAGCTAGAGTCCTGTAAGTCTATGTAACCCATCCCGGTACTTACGGGGAGGCGGAAAGAGTAAAAATCGGATTTTTATCACAAGGAAACATAGACTAACCATGAAGGATCTTTGCAAAACAAAAACTAACAAACTAACTACAAGTTCTACCTACTAGGTTAGATGGTTATACCTAGTTCTTGAACTCCTTCTCTTCTTGTTGTGGTCATCCTTGTTGCTAGCTCCTTGGAGTGGTGTAGACGGCTCCTCCTCTTCGTCTTCTCTTTGCCGAAGAAAGATCCACCCGAAGGCCTCTACCTTGAGCTCCTACCTCAACCAAGAAGTAACTAGAGTGCTTGGTTTGCTAGACAAAGAGCCCTAGAATGAGTAGAGAGATATTTTGATGGTTTAGTCTCAAAAGCTTATGATTTTCAACACATGAAACACTTAAGCTTTGAGAGAAGAAGAGGGAGAGCTTTTTTTCGAAGAGAGAGAAAGAGCATGAGAGAAATGAGAGAGTAAATCCCAACCTTGCTCTCATATGAGAGAATATGAGAATAATAATAATAATTAGGAAAATTGTGATGGTTAGTTGATTTGACCATTATCATTTCACATTAAATGCTAATGCAAGCTTCAAGAAGTATCTTTCTTTTGCTAAAGAAAATATCAAGGTCAACAAAAGTCAACAAGTCAAATGGTCAACCCAACCATAACCATAGCACAATTTTCCTTAATTAATATTATTAATCATATTTCTCATTCTCATTAGGGTTTAGAAAAAGTCAATGGTCAAAAACCCTAATGAGGTTCTTCTGCCTCTGTCAACTGTGCATACACACCCGCATCCGTGTTCCGAGGAACATGAATACAATGAGACAAAACCAATCCCAAAACAAATACTAGGATCTGGCTTAAACCAAAGCCCGCTAGTAATAACTGCCCGGACACCAAACGTGCACAAGTGCGCGTATGTGAATGAACCCCGTCGCAAAACCATGCGACCTCTACTCTGTTTTGCCCAAAGGTGAACGACCCTCTGTGTGGGACTCTAAAGACTCGACACTATGCTGGAAGTGGGTTTAACCACAGGCCGCAAGCGGTACTAGCTGTACGTAACGGTCCCAAGGTAGATGTCGATAAGAAGACCGATGAGGTGAACCCATCCGAACTCCTACTGAGCCTGAATATGACAATCTCCGTACAGTCCGGTCTGTTCGTCTGAGAGCATCGCATGTCGGGCCTAGGGGGTGGTAAACGTCAGTCCCCTAATAGCGGTACAAGTCATGTCGGAGTGTAGCCCAGATCACCCTGAGAAACCACTAGAAACGGCACCAGTATATCTCGCTTGCCCTGGTCAGGGACTTTGTGTAATGGCTCTCTTAAACACAGCGCGATGTCAACTCCCAATACCGGGAGAGACGAATCCTGTCTAACCGTCACTGCCTCCAAGTGCTTCGGGACTGCACCCAACTACTACCTGTTTGCACGAATCATTTGAGCCATGGTAGGGTAGTAATCTAAGAACAGTGGGAACACACTCGAGGCGAAGTGACAGTGTCAAGTCAACGGACTAAGCTGTACTCATGTCACCTGGGAACTGATAACTGACGATAGGTATAATACCAACCAACAGTTCCCAGCGAGTCTTGTCCAGTGTACTCGTAACCTAACGAGCACCCGCATACTATCTCCAGTACGACGTACTAATGGCTGTGGGACAGACTATCTCCCCTGCTGGGATGAGAAGCGCATACGCTAGTCTACTCCGGAGTATCGATGCCCCGTCTCGATAATCCTACGACTAGGGACCTGTATAAGAATGTACTTGTAGATTACCCAGCCCCCACTAGTGTGACTGCCATCACAACGTTGGCAATCAAGCAAAGATCCTAAGGGCTCCACTCATATGTATAGGCGATATGCTAAAAGAAACACATGCACATATTAAAGTAGAAACAAATCAAGTAGCATACTACCATTTTGAGCAAGATTGTCTATACATCTGTGAATATCCCAAACTTCCATTAAGTAATATACAAACTAGTATGATACAGTAATGACCTTTAGGGCATATACACTAATAATCTCCCACTTGCACTAGGACCATGTACTGGTGTATCGAAGACCTATCATCTCGATCAGCCGCTCGAACTGAGTCTGGGGTATGGCCTTCGTGAATGGATCTGCAGTGTTATTCTCCGAATCTACTCTCTTCACCTCGATCTTCCGGCGATCTACGATCTCCCTGATCAGGTGGTACCGCCTCAAAATGTGTCTGGACTTCTGATGGGACTTGGGTTCCTTCGCTAAAACTATAGCGCCGTTATTGTCGCAATACAGCGGTATTGGATCAACAATGGATGGAACCACCTGAAGCCCCGTGAGGAACTTCTTCATCCAGACAGCTTCCTTTGCGGCATTGCAAGCAGCTATGTACTCCACTTCCATAGTTGAGTCAGCAACGGTTTCCTGCTTAGAGCTCTTCCAGCAGACCGCCCCTTCATTGAGGGTAAAGACATAACCCGACATGGACTTGGAGTCATCCTTGTCACTCTGGAAGCTGGAGTCAGCAAAGGCCTCGATCTGGAGGTCTTTTCTGCCATACACCAAGAACATCTCTTTAGTCCTTCTCAGGTACTTGAGAATGTTCTTTACTGCTATCCAATGTTTCTCCCCTGGGTCCGACTGATACCGGCTTACAACGCTTAATGCGTATGCTACATCTGGTCTGGTACACAACATCGCATACATTATAGAGCCTACCGCAGATGCGTAGGGTATAGATGACATGCGAGCCCTTTCCAAATCAGTCTTGGGAGACATATCTTTGGAGAGGGTGATTCCGTGACAAGCCGGCAGATTACTGCGCTTTGAATCTTCCATACTGAATCGTTTCAGTATGGTGTCGATATACCTGGACTGAGAAAGTCCCAACATCCTCTTAGATCTATCACGATAGATCTGGATCCCCAGAATGTAGTTGCATCGCCCAGGTCTTTCATGGAGAACCTCTGTGACAAGAATCCTCTGATTGACTGTAGCATAGGAATGTCATTTCCTATTAGGAGAATGTCATCCACGTACAAGACGAGGAATACCACAGTTCTCCCTACAATCTTACTGTAAATGCATGGTTCATCCGGATTTTTGATAAAGTCGAATTCTTTGACAGTATCATCAAAGCAGATGTTCCAGCTCCGCGATGCCTGCTTCAGTTCATAAATGGACTTAAGCAACTTGCACACTTTACCGCTGCTCCCACTCTGAATGAAACCCTCCGGCTGATCCATATAGATGCACTCTTCCAAATTTCCATTTAGAAAAGCCGTCTTTACGTCCATCTGCCAGATCTCATAATCGTGGAAGGCAGCAATGGCAAGAAGGATCCGAATGGATTTGAGTATAGCCACTGGAGAAAAGGTTTCGTCATAGTCCAAACCAGGTTTTTGGCGAAAACCCTTTGCAACAAGTCTAGCTTTATAGGTTTCAACCTGCCCATCTACACCAATCTTCTTTCTGAAGATCTATTTGCAGCCTACGGGTTTTACCCCTTCTGGAGTAATGTCCAAAGTCCAAATTTTGTTGGTGTACATGGACTCCATCCCGGTCCGCATTGCATCCAGCCATTTTTCTGAGTCACTGCTCTGAATGGCTTGCTGGAAGCTAGTAGGCTCATCATTTTCAATGACGCAATCCTCTCGATCCCCGTCTATGAGAAAACCGTAGTATCTCTCGGGCCGATGAGACTGCCTACTACTCCCGCGGAGTGGCGCTGGGATGTCCGGTTCTCCTGAAACTTCTGGTTCTACCAAGCTTTCAGTAATAGCTTGTGGTTCTGGAATTTCTTCCAGTTCTATTGTGCTCCCACTTATCTGATTTTCTAAAAATTCAGTTCCCAAGAAGTGGGCATGCTGAGAAACAAAAACCTTTTGTTTCTCTGCGGAATAGAAAAGATACTCCCTGGAGTTCTTGGGGTATCCCACAAACTTACACAGTACTGATCGTGCCTCGAGCTTGTCCGCATGCTGCCTCTTTATAAAAGTTGGACATCCCCATGTCTTAAGATACTTAAGACAGGGTTTCTTCCCACTCCACATCTGATATGGAGTGGTAGGCATAGTCTTGGTTGGAACCTTGTTCAAAAGATATGCAGCTGATTCTAGTGTATAACCCCAGAAAGATCGCGGTAACTCAGCCTTACTCATCATGGAACGAACCATATCCAATAGAGTTCGATTCCGCATTTCCGATACATCGTTGTGTTATGGTGTGTATGGAGGAGTAAGCTGAGAGAGAATTCCATTCTCTTTTAAGTAGCTCAGAAACTCGGCACTCAAGTATTCACCACCTCGATCAGATCTCAGTATCTTGATACTTTTGCCTGTTTGTTTTTCAACTTCATTCTTGTATTCCTGAAATTTCTCAAAGGCCTCGGATTTATGCTTCATCAGGAAGACATGTCCATACCTAGAGAAATCATCCGTAAAAGTAATGAAGTATGAATAACCACTTCGCGCATGTGTAGACATTGGACCACACACGTCACTGTGTATGAGTCCCAAGAGCTCGCTCGCTCTTACTCTGTGTCCAGTGAACGAAGTCTTTATCATCTTTCCCATGAGACAAGATTCACAAGTAGTATAAGACTGATACTCGAACGGATTCAAGTATCCCTCTTTATGTAATTTTGTTAACCGTGTCTCATTAATGTGACCCAGTCTACAATACCATAAGAAAGCCTGATTTGTTTCCGGAGACTTTCTTTTAAGTATGTTCTGAACACTGAAAACCTGAGCTTGATTCAGTATGTATATTCCGTTTTCTAATGTACCTGACCCAATCAGAACTTGATTTAGGTGGATGTGGACCACATCGCTTGCAAAAGTAAAATCATATCCTTCCTGAGAAAGTATGGATACAGATATGATATTACAAGCCATACTAGGTACATACAAACAGTTACACAGAATCAATATCTGCCCACTTGTCAATCCAAGGTGATATTCCCCTACGGATTCAGCGTCCACGCTCATTCCGTTGGCAACCCTGAGAGTCATATCACCTATCCTGATAACTCTACGATTTCTCAAAACCTGTAATGAATTACAGATGTGAGATCCTGATCCGGTATCCAATACCCAGGAAGTAGGGTTAATTGACATACAGTTTTCTATTACAAACACACCCGAAGCCGAAACCACAACATGCTTCGAATCCTGGCTACTGGCTTTGCTAGCCCTGCAATCCTTCTACCAATGTCCTTTCCCGTAACAATAGGAACGTCCCTCTTTTACTGTATCCAGTTCCGAATCTTTTGCCCTTCCCTTTTCTTCTTCTTCCCTGGTTTCCTTCAGGGTATAAGTAGAGGGCAGAGACTGTAGAATCAAGTCAGTATTTGACCCGTTCTTCAACGTGGTCTTCAGGTCCGTGAGCTCATCAAAATAGCTAGTCTCTGTAAGGACGCTGTCCCCTACAGATGATCCGAAAGCCAACATCGCTTGAAGCAAATCGTTCGAGGTCTCATATCTTGCGATACGAGATTGCTCTCCATATAAATCTTTGTTATGGAGGAAGACAGAAACTAAGTCCATCTTTACGTGCTGCCTTTGGTATGCACCATCAACTGAGGCCAACACGAGGCACTTGGCATTCGCACAGTCTTTTTCCGATGTCTTACGGATATCAATATCCGTGACAGGGGAAACTGGTCCTGAGACGGCAGGGGTTTGATTAGTTAGGAGGTGTCCCAGCTTGTCATGGGTAATGGACATCTGGACAGACTTTGGCCAGTCATAACAGTCAGATTCAATCATTTTATTATCTAGATGTAACCTATGTCTGGTCACTGGGTCGCTGCAATTAAGAGAGAGAGAAGAAAACACTTAGCATGATGCTCTTGCAAGTTTAGATTGGTTTTTAGTTTATCTAAACAGAATGGCTCCCACTGTTTCTCGAATCCTTCCTCAAACCATAAAAGAAGAATTAGTCGGGATTGGTCTCACCGTACAATACTTGCTTAACCGTTCAGCTAGGCTGGTGTCGGTACTTCGAGGGAGGTTTTACGACGCTTTCGCGAAGTTCCTTAATTAAATAACCTCTTTTCCCTATGGGCGTAGCCCCGCTAACACCTTTCTAGACACTTACTTGGTTTATAGCATTGATCGTTAAGTGAAAAGTTTCCCGAGGAGTAGCGGATACTCACAGTAGTATCGGAATCCAAATATCATTGTGAGATAATGCTGAAGGAATCCTACCAACATTATCAAACTCCAAATGGTATGCAGTACTAGCAAGTTTCAGTTTCTTTAGAAACTCCCGATGTGGATTTTTGCCCCATGCTCTTATGACCTTGACGAAGGTCAACAAATCATATGTCACATGTCAAGTTCTACCCATCATTGTCCAGATTAATTTGAACCCACCCGTATATACCCTTGATGAAGGTCAACAAGGTAATACGACTGTCCCAAACCAATGCATCTATCTATGCTACATATGAACACTCAACAGCTACCAATCACTATGCCTTGACGAAGGTCAATAAACATAGCTTGAATACTATTGAATATTTATATGAAATGACGGAGGGCTACGAATGGTTTTGGCGAAACCGTGAACATAGTGAACTTGATATAATCGAAGGAACCTTGATAGCTTTTAAAAGGAGTGGTTTAAGCTCCGCGGTTTTAAAAGATTTTCTGTTTTGAAAAAACCGAGTGGTTTTGAAATTGTTCCAACGATTTAACTTTGGTTTGTTTTCTTTGCATTAATTTAATGCGTCCCATCAATTAATCCTACCATTGCAGAAAACAACGAAAATATGACGTACGCTTATGCCATCCGCATTCGCCACTGGGCCCCGTCATCACCCGTTAGGTTACTTAACTAACGACAGAGCGGGGGCTGGACTAGCGCGGATGCAAAACATAAGCAACGCCTACTAGATATCATATATAGATATATACATTCGTCAGATGCAATGATAACCATTTCAGATCACAGATGAACACATTGGATATGCTAGGAATCCGCGTTTCGTTCGAGCCTGCAATAAAAGACGGATTACACGGTCGCGATGAATAGCCAAATCCCACCCTAGACCCCTACGGGTGCGGCAAACTACCCGCCAAGTACCCGAAGTGAAGTAACCTCTCTCAACAACGTGAGTAGGCCACTCGGCACTTCAAAGTACCCGGTAGTTTGTGCACCCCACTTTGGGTCTATTCTAGGAGCAAAAACAGTAAAAGAAATAATATACAATGGCGGCTACAACCTCAACCCGGATGGGCGGCCATAAAAATAATATTACATCAATTTACAATTTACATCAAATGAAAGATAAATTAACTCTCATCTCACAACCCCGGCTATTCATCCACGACGATCCAACATGTTCATATCCACAAACCAACATCACAGATCACAGATATGTACAACCCCTACTAATCGACGTATATCGATTAGCAGACGTTCAGTACATATAACACATTACAGATATATTTCAATTAGCTAAACTTTATAGAATTTCGATCAATATTTCAATTTGAAACTACCCCAAACACAACACTGTTCTTAGAAGAATCTGGGCAGAAACAAAGCATCTTAAAAATCACAAAACCAACACAGAGAATCCCAGAAGAAATTTGGTGCGCAGCCGAGTTGACTCAGCTGCGGATCCGCGGCGGATCGCTTGGATCTGCCACGGATCCGCGGTCTTATGAGCGATTCAGGCACCCAAATTTCTACAGTTTTCTCTAAAAGCCTGCTTGTATTTTTCAGGTCTCTGGAAATATTTTTAGACCTGTTTTAAAAAAAGGCAGAAAACACTAAATTTTTATGTATTTTGCGTTTTTTTCGGATCGAAGTTCTAAACACTTTGCTAACATGTTAGTTGTTGTTTAGCTAGGCTCTGATACCACTGTAAGTCTATGTAACCCACCCCGGTACTTACGGGGAGGCGGAAAGAGTAAAAATCAGATTTTTATCACAAGGAAACATAGACTAACCATGAAGGATTTTTGTTAAACAAAAACTAACAAACTAACTACAAGTTCTAGCTACTAGGTTAGATGGTTATACCTAGTTCTTGAACTCCTTCTCTTCTTGTTGTGGTCCTCCTTGTTGCTAGCTCCTTGGAGTGGTGTAGACGGCTCCTCCTCTTCGTATTCTCTTTGCCGAAGAAAGATCCACCCGAAGGCCTCTACCTTGAGCTCCTACTTCAACCAAGAAGTAACTAGAGTGCTTGGTTTGCTAGACAAAGAGCCCTAAAATGAGTAGAGAGATATTTTGATGGTTTAGTCAAGCATATGATTTTCAACACATGAAACACTTAAGTTTTAAGAGAGGAAGAGGGGGAGCTTTTTTCCAAGAGAGAGAAAGAGCATGAGAGAAATGAGAGAGTAAATCCCAACCTTGCTCTTATATGAGAGAATATGAGAATAATAATAATAATTAGGAAAATTGTGATGGTTAGTTGATTTGACCATTATCATTTCACACTAAATGCTAATGCAAGCTTCAAGAAGCATCTTTCTTTTGCTAAAGAAAATATCAAGGTCAACAAAAATCAACAAGTCAAATGGTCAACCCAACCATAACCATGGCACAATTATCCTTAATTAATATTATTAATCATATTTCTCATTCTTATTAGGGTTTAGAAAAAGTCAACGGTCAAAAACCCTAATGAGGTTCCTCTGCCTCTGTCAACTGTGTATACGCACCCGCATCCATATTCCGAGGAATATGAATACAATGAGACAAAACCAATCCCAAAACAAATACTAGGATCTGTCTTAAACCAAAGCCCTCTAGTAATAACTGTCCGGACACCAAATATGCATAAGTGCGCGTATGTGAACGAACCCCGTCGCAAAACCATGCGACCTCTACTCTGTTTTGCCGAAAGGTGAACAACCCTGTGTGGGACTCTAAAGACTCGACACTACGCTGGCAGTGGGTTTAACCACATGCCGCAAGCGGTACTAGCTGTACGTAACGGTCCCCAGGTAGATGTCGATAAGAAGACCGATGAGGTGAACCCATCCGAACTCCTACTGAGCCTGAATGTGACAATCTCCGTACAGTCCGGTCTGTTCGTCTGAGAGTATCGCATGTCGGGCCTAGGGGGCGGTAAACGTCAGTCCTCTAATAGCGGTACAAGTCGTGTCGGAGTGTAGCCCAGATCACCCTGAGAAACCACTGGAAACGCCACCAGTATATCTCGCTTGTCCTGGCCTGGGACTTTGTGTAATGGCTCTCCTAGACACAGCGCGATATCAACTCCCAATACCGGGAGAGACGAATCCTGTCTAACCGTCACTGTCTCCAAGTGCTTTGGGACTGCACCCAACTATTACCTGTTTGCACGACTCATTTGAGCCATGGTAGGGTAGTAATCTAAGAACAGTGGGAACACACTCGAGGCGAAGTGACAGTGTCAAGTCAACGGACTAAGCTGTACTCATGTTACCTGGAAACTGATTACTGACGATAGGTATAATACCAACCAACAGTTCCCAGCAAGTCCTGTCCAGTGTACTCGTAACCTAACGAGCACCCGCATACTATCTCCAGTACGATGTACTAATGGCTGTGGGACAGACCATCTCCCCTGCTGGGATGAGAAGCGCATACGCTAGTCTACTCCGGAGTATCGATGCCACGTCTCGATAATCCTACGACTAGGGACCTGTATAAAGATGTGCTTGTAGATTACCCAGCCCCCACTAGTGTGATTGCCATCACAACGCTGGTAATCAAGCAAAGATCCTAAGGGCTCTACTAATATGTATAGGCGATATGCTAAAAGAAACACATGCACATATTAAAGTAGAAACAAACCAAGTAGCATACTACCATTTTGAGCAAGATTGTCTATACATCTGTGAATATCCCAAGCTTCCATTAAGTAATGTACAAACTAGTATGATACAGTAATGGTCTCTTGGGCATATACACCAACAAGTCCGAGGTAAATGCGAACCTACCCCGAACCAACCAGACCGATCAGAAGAAGATGCCAAGAGAAGATAAAAAGAAGATTGAGCGGCCAAAGCCATACTTCCCAAAGTTTCAGGAGTATACCCCGCTTAATGTCTCCCAGACAGAGATGTTGGAGGATGCAAAGGGAGAGAGATTCTTCAAACTTCCCCCGGTCAGCCACAAGGCGGCCAAATGGACACGAGGCCCCTATTGCGCTTTCCACAGGTCGCAGGGACACTCCTCTGAGAACTGCAAACAGCTCCGAGACTACATCGAGAAGTTGATCCGCTCGGGGCACCTAGCAAGATACTTGAGGGACAAGCGACAAGCCGATCGAGAACAAGAGAACCATCCCCTCCCAGTGAATTGACGATCGGCCAAATCATGGTCGTATCAGCAGGGGGTACGCTTGGGGCCGTCGAGATACCGCGCCCTTTGCCAGTCGAAGGAACCAGCAACCAACCAAGGAAGAGGGTCAAGGCAGTCGAGCCCATCATCTTTGCCGACGAGGACCTTCATGGGATATCCCTGCCTCACAATGACCCTCTGGTAATCACAGCGCGGGTCTACCATTACGAGGTGCAGTGGATACTAGTCGACTCAGGAAGCTCAGTAGACATCCTCTTCTACGACTGCTTCCTAAGTATGAGACTTACCCCGTCAGACCTGAGGCCGACCGCCCACATCCTATCGGGGTTCACGAACCACTCCATCCCGGCAGAAGGGGTGGTCACCCTCCTGCTTAACATCGGGGAAACTGACCATACGCGTACCATGCCTGTGGAGTTCATCATCGCCAGAATTCCATCGGCCTACAATATCCTCCTTGGACGTCCAACGCTGAATTCCCTCCGGGCCCAGATATCGACCTGCCACCTGGCGATCAAGTTTCCCCTCAACTAAGGAGGGATAGGTCGGGCCTACGGAAACCAGCAAACCGTGAAGATTTGCTTCATATCGACGTCCATGCCAGAGGAGAAAAGCGATGATCTCGAGAGCATGGATGATTTCAGGGGATCTTTGGATACTCGGGACGAGTATAAAGAGATCCGAGGAGCCCCGGTTGAGCTGCTAATAGAGGTCTCCCTCATCGAAGGGGACAATGAACGAACTGTCCAAATCGGGTCACTCTTAACGAGAGCTCGGCGAGACGACCTGGTCCACTTCCTCAGAGGGAACTCAGACGTGTTCGCCTGGGTGCCCACCGACATGCCAGAGATAAACCCCAAAATAATATCACATAAGCTCGGGGTCGCCCCGGCAGTCCGACCCGTCAGGCAAAAGAAACGAAGCTTCGCTTCGATCAAGCAAAAAACGACCGAAGACGAGGTTGAAAAACTGCTTGCGGCCAACTTCATTGGAAACGTGGCTTACTCGAAGTGGTTGGCGAATGTAGTCATGGTTAAAAAGGCCAGCTGGAAGTTGGGCATGTGTGTCGACTTCACTGACCTTAACAAGGCCTGTCCGAAAGACAACTATCCCCTTTCTCAGATAGATTAGCTCGTCGACAGTTTGACAGGCCATGAACTACTCAGCTTCATGGACGCCTTCTTCGGCTATAACCAGATCCGTATGAATACGGAAGACGAAGAGCTCACCGCATTCACAACGGACCGGGGGGTATACTGCTATAAAGTGATGCCCTTCAGCCTCAAAAATGCCGGGGCTGTGTACCAATGCTTGGTCAACAGGATGTTTAAGCCTCAGATTGGCAGAAACATGGAGGTTTACGTCGATGACATGCTCGTCAAATCGACCTCATCAGATTAGCATGCTAAAGATCTGGATGAGACTTTCGATGTCCTCCGCAAATATAAGATAAAACTGAACCTCACCAAGTGCGCGTTCGGGGTCACTAGTGGAAAGTTCCTCGAGTTCATGGTCATCCACCGAGGAATCGAGGCTAATCCGGAGAAAATCAGCACCATCCTCAACATGGCCGCACCCAAGACTAACGTCGAAATCATGCGACTCACAGGGAGGGTAGCCGCTCTGAGTCGTTTCATGTCAAGATCCGGGAAAAAGTGCCTCCCGTTCTTCAAAGCTCTAAGGAAGATCCCAAGGTTCGAATGGTCGGAATAGTTTCAGATCGCCTTCGAGCAATTGAAAGTGCACCTAACGACTCCCCCGCTACTCACCCGGCCAGTTAAGGGAGATGAGCTCTCGCTGTATCTGGCAGTGTCCGATCAATCTGCAGGTTCGGTGCTCGTCCGAGAAGTCGAGGGAGTCCAAAAGTCGGTTTACTATGTAATCCACGTCTTCAAGGACGCGGAAACAAGGTACCCGGCCATAGAGAAGATTGTACCGGCACTCATCGGGGCCTCAAGGAAACTACGGCACTATTTACAGGAGCACACCATCGTCGTACTCACCGAACGCCCTTTGTGGGCTATTCTCGCCTCCCCCGAGTCTTCTGGTCGTTTGGAGAAGTGGAGGTGGGAGTTGTCTCAATTTGACATCAAGTACCGCCCGAGGCAAGCTGTCAAGGCGCAAGTCCTGGCCGATTTTATCGTCGAATGCACCATCCCTATCAAGGAGGCGGTTCCAGTGCCGGTCCCCGGATCCCAACCCTCGATCGAAGAAGGGCCCGACTCCGTCCCCGATTGGGTCCTTTACGTCGACGGGTCATCAACCGAGGAAGGCTGTGGTGCCGGCCTCATCATTCGGGGCCCGAACGAAGCAGAGATGGAATATTCTTTAAAGCTCGGATTCAAATCCTCAAACAACGCGGCTGAGTACGAAGTTCTGCTCACTGGACCGCGGATCGCCTCCGGGGTGGGGCTGAAGATGATCCGAATCCGTAGCGACTCCGCTCTGGTCGTCGGCCAAGTGACCGGCCGTTTCGAAGCACGGGATCCCCTAATGGCGAAGTACTTAGCCGATGCAAGAAGGCTGCGAAAGGGCTTCAACGAAGTTCAAGTGGAGCGGATCCCCCGACATCTAAACGCCCAGGCAGATGCTCTGAGCAAGCTAGCTTCCTCTTACTCGGCCAACAACAAGATAAATATCCTCTTCGAGGTCCTGCCGCGGCTCAGAGTGGAAGACGGAGCGACATCACTCCAAGTTTACATAGCCCGGGAAGAGGACCGAGATTGGAGGAAGCCCATCGTCGAATTCCTGAAGGAGGGTACGCTCCTTGGAGATCGTGGGGAGGCCCGCCGCCTCCGAGCCAAATCCCTCCATTTCATCTGGAGCAATGGGAACCTCTACAAGAAATCCTTTACACAACCCCTGCTTCGGTGTGTCGACCCCCATGAAGCCGACTATGTCCTCCGTGAGGTCCATGAAGGGGTCGATGGAGCACACCAAGGGGACCGCACCTTAGTCCAGAAGACGCTCTTCTAAGGGTATTACTGGCCGGCCATTTATCATGATGCTCAGAAGCTCGTCAGAAGGTGCAAGAGTTGCCAACTCCATGGCAGTATACCCCGCCTTCCGGCTACCGAGCTTACTAGCCTGACCTCCCTATGGCCGTTTGTCCAGTGGGGAATGGACATGATAGACCAACTCCCTACAGGTACGGGCGGGCATAAGTACATCTGTAACAACCATAAACTTTCTGTACATTTTTTTCAAAATACAGAAAGGGGTACTTGAGCCTGAACACGAGTTATAAGTTTATTTTGCTTTAGAACAGCAAGAAGGAGCTTGTAGCTCATTGGTAAGACCTTGCACTGCCGAACCAAAGCACCAGAGTTCAAATCCCATCAGCCACACATTTTTTAATTAAATTCTTTTAATCTTTTAGAAGCCCAAAGGTCTACACGGGCCCAACACGTAAAACCAAGAGTCACACATAAAACAAACGAGTTAACTGCAGTAGACCAAGCGTCAGGGACACGTGGCGCTAAGACGAGCCCCGACTCGCCCGACTCGGGCCGGCGAAACGGTTGACTCGGCCGGCGCCGCCGGTCCAACTCGGTCCGATCCCAATTTTTCTTTAACCCCCTGCACCCTTTGGCCTACCCCACTCCCCCTGCACTGTTTAAATTCTCTGCAATTAACCAGAGAATTAAAATACCCCCATTTAATCCATTTTAATACAAAATTTTAATATACCCTTTCACTACCCTAAAACCCTAATTTTTCCTCTAAATACCACCCTCAAATCATCCCTCCTCACTTCTAAATCCTTGCCCAAACTCTCAAGAAAATTCCCAAGTTTTTTGTGTGCAAGTGGAGTTAGCAAAAGGGCAAAGTTCCGACGAACTTCCGACGGCAATCCGAGGAGATTCCGAGAACGAAACGACGCACCGGCACCTCCCACCTCTTCCTCCTTCTCTCTTCTAGTCTAATAACATGTAAGTCCCTACTTCTTCTTCTTTTCTCTATTCTAAAAACATTCAAAACTAAAACCCGACGGAAGCGGAGTTAGTCCGACTTCCGATTCGGTTTTTCTTTAAAAACTACAAATTTTCTTAACCAGGATACCTTCATATCATCATAAATTGTTTATTAAACATTAATAAACATTTTTAACAAGTTTCATCACAAAAAATTGTTATATGCATCTTCT
Source organism: Agapanthus africanus (assembly GCA_030015575.1). Taxonomy (NCBI): domain Eukaryota; kingdom Viridiplantae; phylum Streptophyta; class Magnoliopsida; order Asparagales; family Amaryllidaceae; genus Agapanthus; species Agapanthus africanus. The sequence continues at coordinate 748,034,750 of CM057340.1, read as the reverse complement.
ATCGCAATTTTATATTAAAATACCACAAACTTTAGTTTCCGACATAAACTTTATAATACCTTTATACCTTTAGATAACTCACGAGGTAATGACCTTCCTCCTCACAACACTCATATCTACCACAGCACAATGAAACTTGGGAACATAGATCTGGAAAAATACGACTTTACATATAACTACCTTCAATTATTAAAATATTTTTCTACAAGAAGTGTATTTTAACAAATCTATGCAATTGCGCCTCTACAACCCATTTTGGGGAACCCGTTCGGTATGGTGTAGATTATCGCACATCCTCGGGCCTAGTAGAGTGGGATGCAGACTTCCGCAAGGAGCATACGATCTCGAAAGATTTAAAATATAATTTTCTTTAGAAAATGTGATTTCTATTATAAATAAAACTAATATTTTTAATAAATAAATATATATGTAATTAACATCAAAATATCTATTTTTAATATTTATAATATTCCACATTTCCAAAATTCACGAAAAATATCTCATTTACAAGAAAATAATATACAATTCTAATATTACAAATAAATACCATATATTATGAAATTAGGTTTTATTCACTAGAAATGTCACATTGATAAAATATACATCCATGAAAACTCTAAAGACGATAATAAAATACTTGAGGTGTATTTTGAAATTATACAAAATTATTTTATATAAAACCCCCTCAAGTTATACTAAATTACAATAAGGACCCTAGTAAACATAGGTTTAAGCTGGACCAGTCTCTTGAGCCTCACGGAGCAGAAGATATGGGTGCTTTCCTATTTAAGGTAGACAACCTAACAAACGGTGTTATCAACACGGTAATTGTCTTGGAAAAAGACACAAATCCTGCCGTCCATGTGCAGCAGTTACCGATAGCACCAAAACATAATTCAAGACTTTAATTTCTTTTCTAATTGTCCGACTTAGACCGAGTCTCAATATAATCAATCTGATTTGAATATGAGTCAAGTATCAAACTTCAATTCAACATAAATCCATGAATCCATATATTCAATCTGTTCAATCTATTCAATCTTTATTGACCGAACCGAACCATGGATATATTCCATTTACATGATGATCCATTATATCCGTTCCATTACTGATATCATGGTTTCGGTAAGTCATCCATATATATTCAATATACAATACAAACAATGCAACAATACAATCAAGACATCGCGGGGTTTATAAGGGGTAGATTGGTACGGAAGGTGTTAGAAGTGGCACGAGACAACAACCATAAAGACATCTAACCTGAATTCAATTTCTGTTGTACCGTGGCTGAACGGTTCCTTGTGCTCCTTATACCTTAGTCCACGGGGAAAGTTGGACTCCTCTCGTATGCACTGGCCTCTTCTATACCAAGCTACAAACAACTATGTTAATATAACAAACAACACTATAATAGTTATACTCTCTCTCTGTCTATTCTACTTCTCCCTCATCTTTGGGACTTACCGAGCGATTTGTGCGCTGATGACATTCTCTTTCTTTTCTTTGGAATGTCGTCAGGTGATTCGAACTTTCAGGAGATCGAGCCCACCAGCGAGAATTTGGACCAGCCAGCTTTCGACCCAGAACTTTAGATTCCTTGTACACATTTACATTCTGTATTTTCCATTTCTGTTATGCCACTGTTTAGGCATTGCTTTCCATTCCATGTATTTACTTTTCAGATGTATTGTAAAAAGAATGTTAATAAATAAAGTTGATGTTCATTTATATCTTGTCTCTTGTGTACATTATATTTTATATTGCTTAGATACGCCCAGCGTGTTTACTTCTGAGTAAATACGTAGCGACCTCGTCGCGTCCTCTGCCCGTATAATGGGAAGCAGGGCGTGACAGGTTTTGTTGGTGGCCCATGCAGGTTAGAGCTTTATGGAACCCTACCATGCAGGTCAGAGCTATATGGAACCCTACCATGCAGTTCCGTTCTGCGTGGAAAACCTAAGCAATATAACACAAGAACCAGCAACTGAAAATATTCTTTACAATTCATATTTCTTGAATCTTCCAATTTCATCCGTCCTAACCCAAAATTCCCCCACCTCTTTTACAATCTTACCAAAACCTTCGCATTCTTTCGTTCTTCCAAATATTTTTCATACACTTTCAATAGTTCCATCACTAAATTGCTTTGAATCTGTTACACTTTTCTTTTACAAATTTCGAGAACGAAATTTTTATAAGGAGGGTAGAATGTAATAACCCTAAACTTTTTGTACATTTTTTTCAAAATACAGAAAGGGGTACTTGAGTCTGAACACGAGTTATAAGTTTGTTTTGCTTTAGAACAACAAGAAGGAGCTTGTAGCTCATTGGTAAGACCTTGCACTGCCGAACCAAAGCACCAGAGTTCAAATCCCATCAGCCACATATATTTTTTTAATTAAATTTTTTTAATCTTTTAGAAGCCCAAAGGTCTACACCTGCCCAACACATAAAATCAAGAGTCACACATAAAACAAACGAGTCCACTGCAGTAGACCAAGCGTCAGGGACACGTGGCGCCAAGACGAGCCCCGACTCGCCCGACTCGGGCCGGAGAAACGATTGACTCGGCTGGCGCCGCCGGTCCAACTCGGTCCGATCCCAATTTTTCTTTAACCCTCTGCACCCTTTGGCCTACCCCACTCCCCCTGCACTGTTTAAATTCTCTGCAATTAACCAGAGAATTAAAATACCCCCATTTAATCCATTTTAATACAAATTTTTAATACACCCTTTCACTACCCTAAAACCCTAATTTTTTCTATAAATACCACCCTCAAATCACCCCTCCTAACTCCCAAATCCCTGCCCAAACTTTCAAGAAAATTCCTAAGTCTTTTGTGTGCAAGTGGAGTTAGCAAAAAGGCGAAGCTCCGACGAACTTCCGACGGCAATCCGAGGAGATTCCGAGAATGAAACGACGCACCGGCACCTCCCACCTCTTCCTCCTTCTCTCTTCTATTTTAATAACCTGTAAGTCCCTACTTTTCTTTATTTTCTCTATTCTAAAAACATTCAAAACTAAAACCCGACGGAAGCGGACTTAGTCCGACTTCCGATTCGGTTTTTCTTTAAAAACTATAATTTTTCTTAACCAAGATATCTTCATATCATCATAAATTATTTATTAAACATTAATAAATATCTTTAACAAGTTTCATCACAAAATATTGTTATATGCATCTTCTATCGCAATTTTATATTAAAATACTACAAACTTTAGTTTCCGACATAAACTCTATAATACCTTTATACCTTCAGATAACTCATGAGGTAATGACCTACCTCCTCACAACACTCATATCTACCATAGCACGATGAAATTTGGGAACATAGATCTGGGAAAATACGACTTTACATATAACTACCTTCAACTATTAAAATATTTTTCTACAAGAAGTGTATTTTAACAAATCTATGCAATTGCGCCTCTACAACCCATTTTGGGGAACCCGTTCGGTATGATGCGGATTATCGCACATCCTCGGGCCTAGTAGAGTGAGATGCAGACCTCCGCAAGGAGCATACGATCTCGAAAGATTTAAAATATAATTTTCTTTAGAAAATTTGATTTCTTTTATAAATAAAACTTATATTTTTAATAAATATATATATATGTAATTAACATCAAAATATCTATTTTTAATATTTATAATATTCCACATTTCCAAAATTCAAGAAAAACATCTCATTTATAAGAAAATACCATACAATTCTAATATTATAAATAAATACCATATATTATGAAATTAGGTTTTATTTACTAGAAATGTCATATTGATAAAATATACATCCATGAAAACTCTAAAGACGATAATAAAATACTTGAGGTGTATTTTGAAAATTATACAAAATTATTTTATATAAAACCCTCTCAAGTTATACTAAATTACAATAAGAACCCTAGTAAACATAGGTTTAAGCGGGACCAGTCTCTTGAGCCTCAGGGAGCCAGAGATATGGGTGCTTTCCTATTTAAGGTAGACAACCTAATAAGCGGTTTTATCAACACGGTAATTGTCTTGAAAAAAGACACAAATCCTGCCATCTATGTGTAGCAGTTACCGACAGCACCAAAACATAATTCAGGACTTCAATTTCTTTTCTAATTGTCCGACTTAGACCGAGTCTTAATATAATCAATCTGACTTGAATATGATTCAAGTATCAAACTTCAATTCAATATGAATCCATGAATCCATATATTCAATCTGTTCAATCTATTCAATCTATATTGACCGAACCGAACCATGGATATATTCCATTTACATGATGATCCATTATATCCGTTCCATTACTGATATCATGGTTTCGGTAAGTCATCCATATATATTCAATATACAATACAAACAATGCAACAATACAATCAAGACATCGCGGGGTTTATAAGGGGTAGATTGGTACGGAAGTTGTTAGAAGTGGCACGAGACATCAACCATAAAGACACCTAACCTGAATTCAATTGCCGTTGTACCGTGGATGAACGGTTCCTTGTGCTCCTTATACCTTAGTCCACAGGGAAAGTTGGACTCCTCTCGTATACACCGGCATCTTCTGTACCAAGCTACAAAAAACTACGTTAATATAACAAACAATACTATAATAGTTATACTCTCTGTCTGTCTATTCTACTTCTCCCTCCTCTTTGGGACTTACCAAGCGATTTGTTCGCTGACGACATTCTCTTTCTTTTCTTTGGAATGTCGTCAGGTAATTCGGACCTTCAGGAGATCGAGCCCACCAGCAAGGATTTGGACCAGCTAGTTTTCGACCCAGAGTTTTAGATTCCTTATACACATTTACATTCCGTCTTTTCCATTTCTTTTATACCACTGTTTAGACATTACTTTCCATTCCATATATTTACTTTTCAGATGTATTATAAAAAGAATGTTAATAAATAAAGTTGTTGTTCATTTATATCTTGTCTCTTGTGTACATTACATTTTATATTGCTTAGATACGCTCAACGTGTTTACTTCTGAGTAAATACGTAACGGCCTCGTCGCGTTCTCTGCCCGTATACTGGGAAGCGGGGCGTGACAACATCCTTGTCGCGGTGGACTACTCTACGAAGTGGATCGAGGCCATCCCTATCAGAAAACCGGACACTACCACGACCATCAAGTTCTTGCAGAACAACGTAATATTCCATTTCGGGATCCCGAGGTGTATCATCACCGACCACGGGACGAATTTCGAGAACGAATGAGTTAAAGAATTCTACAGCGAATACCATATACTGATGAAGTTCGCCGCCGTCGCACACCCCCAGTGCAACGGGCAAACCGAGGTCGCTAACAGGGACGTCATTCGAGGACTTCGAGCTCACCTTGAAGGGCGACAGGGCAGTTGGGTCGACGAATTACCTCGGGTCTTATGGGTCTTGTGCACATCGAAGAAGACCCTCACCGGAGAGACCCCCTTCAGCCTCTGCTACGGTACCGAGGCGATGGTCCCAGCTGAGATCGGACTGCCCAGTTACAGGGTCGAATACTTCGACGTCGAAGCAAATACTTCGGCCCTCCGGACCTATTTGGACGTCCTGTTGGAGAAGCGGGACCGGGCACAGATCAGAGCCGCCGCTTACCAACAACAAACTGCCTGCTATTACAACAAGCGAGTCAAGCATCGCGCCTTTAGGGCCGGGGACTTAATCTTAAGGTGGAACGAATTCGTTGATCAGGGAAAGCTGCACAAGTTTTCTCCGAAGTGGGACGACCCTTTTCTCATCTCCGAGGTCCTGCCCGGCGGGGCCTGCCGCTTATAAGATGCAACGGGTTATAAATTTCCGTAGCCTTACACCGCCGAGAAGCTCAAGTTGTACATTTAAAAAGCATGCCTATGAATACATGTCTCTCCTTTTACGAAGCGATGTAATTTTGCTAAGTTTTTTTTATATATAATAAGAAGGAACTTCCTCAATATGTTTCACTCTTCCTCGGTTCGAAGCTCACGGATTCCGTCTCGCTGACATACTCAAATGAACCCAAAAGACAAAAAAGAAACAATAGAACTTCACAAAAAGGAGAACTTTATTCATTCATCAAAAGATATTATGGGCTCCTCAGCCTTACATAAAAGTTGAAATTACAACAACGGGGGAAGAGGGTGCAGGAAACATTGCTCATGGTAATCCGAAGAAATTTCCGCCAGCCGAGCTCTTGCTGCCTCGGACCTCTGCCCCTGATGCTGCCCGCGAACCCTCGACGCCACGAACGGGCCGGAGGACTCTCCAGCCGGGCACCCATCGGCGAGATGCCTCGGTTAGTAACACTCGAGGACGAGGGCCACCGAGCGATCGCGCCGACTCTTCGAGATCAGGCCGAAAAGGCATAGCGATCTCAACTTGCCAACTGCCTCGTCCTTCAGTTGCTCGGACAAGGGGTTGTGCAACCCCGGCGATACCTTCCAGATCGAGTACATCAGCAGCTGAAGCAGGGATGATCGCCGGGGAAGCAGTCGGCCAAAATGGTCCTCCATACGCTGAACCACCGCCTGAAGCGTCTCCTCGGAGCTCAGCTGGTCGTACAAGTATACATCTTTGAAAGAAATGATATCGGGGATGGAGAAAGGGAATGCGTCCATTCTTACGTTTCGGAGATGGAGAAAGGAATGAACAACACACCCTCTCTATTTTATAGTCTCCACAGCACCCTAAGAGTCCAGATTTGCACACGCATGGGCGCGAATCCAAGGATTCGCTCGGTCCTTCCAATACTGTACCGCCACGTGGCGGATATCCTGTACTTCTCGGCGAATTGAAGTTGAAGCGACGCAGATCTTCGAACGCTTCGTCTCCCCCATGCATTTCTGCCACGTGCCGCACGCGACCGTTACTCTCCCCGATATTCACACATCTCGGAAGGTCGGGCATAGCCTCACGACACCGAGCAGCTACCCTGCTCGGTCTATCCTTAGCGGGTAACTTATTACCTATCTACGCTAAGGATCAAAGCCCTCTCCAAGAGGTAACCGAGCAGCTACCCTGCTCGGTCCATCTATGGCTAGTAGTTTACTACCCACCGACGCCAAGGATCAAAGCCCTCGCCAAGAGGAAACCGAGCAGCTACCCTGCTCGGTCTATCCTTAGCAGGTAACTTCTTACCCATCTACTCTAAGGATCAAAGCCCTCGCCAAGAGGCAGCCGAGCAGCTACCCTGCTCGATTCATCCATGGCTGGTAGTTCACTACCCACCGACGCTAAGGATCAAAGCCCTCGTCAAGAGGCAACTGAGCAGCTACCCTGCTCGGTCTATCCTTATGTAACATTTCAGAAAAATAAAATATTATTTTTGGGAATTTATATAATTAAATAATAAATATTAGGAATATTTTAATGGTATGGTATAATTAAATACCCATAATTTGGGAAATATTGGAAAATTATAAGAATTACTGAAATGAGGGTGTTTTATATGATATGAGTATTTATAGATTTTTTTTAATATTCATTTGTAAAGTGGTTAAGTGCTAAACTCGATTTATTTTCACTAATCATGCACTTATCTTGATTAGGCTTCATGACATGTACCATGTCACATTTACAAAAAAATACTTGTTACATTTCTTTTCTACCATGGCTTTTTATTTTTCCAAGTATGGCTTTGTTTTTTTAAAATGAGAAGAGAAGAGATAAAGAAAAGAATAGAAAAGAAAAAGATTAGAATAAGGAGGTATGTGCAAGAGAGAGAGAGAGAGAGAGAGAGAGGGTGAGGGGTCTTGACCTTTGACTCATTGTGTTCCCTTTTCATCTCTTCATCATTTTACTCATCTTCCTCCTTCATGGCTGCCCTCTTCTCCACCTCCTCTACATCCTCACAAACACCCTCAATCCCACATCAAAACATCATCTTTCCTTCACTAAAAATATGCACAAGCTCACTACAAGCATTTTGGACCAAGAAAACTTGGATTTTGAGCACTTTTCTTGAGTTGCCAAATGAGGTACTTTCTTCACCTTTAGAGTAGTAATCCACTTCCTTTAGCATCTATATTAGTTTAAAATCGATTAAGTATAGTTTAGTGAGCTAGGAAAATTCCAAATTGAGCTTAGGGTTTGTTTTGAATTGAGATAGTGCAATTGAGATTAGTAGAGACCATACAACCCCTTTAGTGTTTGATTAAAAACCAAAACCTGATACTAAAACCCCATTTCACAAACTTAGAAATCCCCGATATCGTATTTTGTGGAAATTGTGATGTGAAATTGAAATCTTCTATGACCCGAGAACCCTAAAAATTATATAGCGATTACTGTAAGTCGTGCAGGCAATCTGGAAGCTACCATAAAGACCCGAGCCCCAGCCCCTTCATCTTGGCCGCAAATTTAATCCCTTTGGCCATAAATTGCGGCCTGGGTACTTTGGATTAGGCTCGTGCTTGGTCTGCGGTCCCTTTATCTGTAAATTAGACCCTCCATAAATGCAAAATTGGCTAATTTCACCTAAGATAAAATCTGGAGGTATTTTCTTGAGTTGCTGCCTTGTTTTTGTGACTTAGTTTTAACTTTGGTTTTGGTATCTGGGTTTTAACTCGATGGTTTGACGTTTGTACATCGACATCGAGAATTTGTTTGGCCTTTCTTGCATGCGAAATTCGTAGGTTCTAACCTATGTACCCTTCGTATGCCGTACCGGATTTCTCGTATTTGATTCTCGTTTACGATACGATATTCATTGAATTGTAGGTACCTCTGCGTGGACTTCGGATGACGAGAAAGAGAATGGCGACATCGACTTCGGCAAATAAGGATCAAAGTGAGTAGATGTCTATGGAGGAAATCGGGTGGATGGCGTATAGCACCCCCGCAGTTTCGTAATGTAGCACGCGAATGCGTTATGATAAATATGTTTACTTATGTATTTTATGAGATGTGTATACTTAGTAAGAAATGCTTAGGTGACTTTGGGTTAGTTTAGCGTAATTGTAGGAAAGTGCTTATAGTGTAGTTTTTGAGTCGCGAAAATCTAGAGTAAAGTTTTGCACACACGCACACACACATGCATACATTTGATTTTCCTGTGCGTATGGGGATACACACACACACATATGTATGTAAGTTTGTGTGTGTGTGTGTATATATATATACGTATACATGTATGATGAGGATGGTTATGATACTTGGAGATGAGTCGATGTGATTGGGCATGATGCCACGAGATCGGTGATGTGACTTGGGTCGTATTATGAGATACGACATGATATTATACCGGATTATTGAGCGATGTATTTTCATACACACACGGATATATGTTGATGGTATCGGTTTGTACTAGACTTTAGACCAGTACCCTTAATTCAGAATATGATGGTAATGATACCAAATAAATAATGAGATAAATGTAATAGTTGACCCGTACCCAGATTTGGGATGCCGTATGATGGATTTACCGTACGAGATATAATTATGATAATAGATCCGCACTCTTGACTCGAGAATGTCATATTATATATTGTATCGTACATGACACTATTGAGGCGGGATCACCGACTACTAGATATATATATATCGACTCAGACTTAGGTGGTTTTCCTTACCCTTCGACTAGTCTGTTAGTTTAGTCCTATAGTTTACTTAGTAGATATTAGACTGGGCTCGAGTCATACTTACTTCTAAAACTAATGAATCTTGAGTATTTTAATGACAGGCCAAGTGATACTACGGATATTTCAAAGGACATACCTTTTCTTAAAAACACCGTAGCCCCTATTTTCTAAACACCACGATTCGTGTTATTTCAAATGTCAAACTGTATGACTCATATATTTTATGTACATTCTTTATTGTTGCGTTTACAATTCATTTTCCGTATATTCTTGCTTTTCGCATCGCATTGTATGCTTAAATGTGTTTTCGTAGTTATTATGAAACCCTGCTGTCAGGACACCAGCACCATTACCGATGATGCGTATGCTCCACGTACACTTACTTGCCGGCTCACACACATCATCGTCGGTAATTTTCATGTCACGTACACATTAGAAAACACTACTTCATTAGTATAAATTGTTAGTTGATAGTTTCGACATAGTACTAGTGCGCTTGCTTTTATATGATAGCTTAGACATTGCATTTATTACCGTGATATCTCATGCATGTGTATTTTCATTTGTAATACAATATTATGGTATTCACTGTTTATTGATTTCTGATTATGGGATTCGGATTTTCCCATGAGATTTATGGATTTGGAGAAACCGCAAGGATTTTATAAACTCATTATTATTTTCAAAAGATAGAAACTGCGGTTTTCTCATGTTATGATGTGAGATATGTCCACCATGAGTTTTCTAGGCTCTTGAGCGATATCATACACCCGATTCGAGGAGGAGGAGGAACCGTCTGTGCGGGCATGGTGGACCCGGTGCGGTACCCCGGGGCGAGAAGGTCGCAGATGTTGGCGTTGAGCCCGGCAGGGGAGCACTACCGACCGGTGATTTTATTGTGATGCGGCGGATATCCGGAGGATACCGATGTAGTCTTGAGATTTGATGATATAGGACAGTCCAGAATATCGGAGCCTGAGGTATTGAGATTTGATGTTATAGGCCAGTCCGGATTGCCGGAGCCTGAGATATTGAGATAGCGAGGTATATATTTTGTGTCGATGCTAGACACTGATTCTCTGTTGATTTCTTTGATGATACTTCAATTTTTTTTACATAAATCTCACTGAGATAAGAAAACAATTTTCTCATTCAGTTGTATTCTGTTTTCATGCATTCATACATCATATATATGATATGTTGCTACCTGAGGCACTGACACGAGCACTTGGTATTACACTTATGTATAGATGTTTACCCTGACCATTAGCAGATGTTTCAGGTTATATTTTATATGGATATTATGGTATGACCTAGGATAGAGTCATACATGCGATTTCTGCTCGGTGATATTTTCTACTCACTAGTTGGCAACTCACCCCCGTTGTGCCACAGTTTCTTACAGATTTTGTCGTACAGGTTTCCATGGCGGCTTTGCTGGCACACTGCTTCTTTCCAGGTGATTACTTTGGTAGGTGGGTTCACTCGCATCGTGACCACCATTGCATTCTATTTATATTCAGTTGTATCTAGTAACTCCATCAACCAGACTTGTATTATTTGATAGACTTAGAAGACCAGTTGTTTATTCTTTAGACCTTAGAGTCGCGCTTGTATTGTTATGGTTTTCTGGTGGATATTGGTTTTCTTCTGAGTTTTTATTCTCGCCCTTCGGCGTTGTATATTATATTACTTGCGTGGTTGTGTTCGCCAATTGGCGAAGAGCTAGCTCCCGCTTGGGGATGCCTTTATTCATTATGTATATTATGCATGTTTGTATCCGTTTGGGGCCAGTATTTACAAAGGAGACTCTGCCGAAATTTTCTGAAAAGACTTGACGTTTTAAAAATGCTTACTACGGCTTTCAAAGTAAATTTATATGTTAAATTTTAAATGAATTTTTCCTTCACTTCGTTTTAAAAATGGTTTAGATTTCTGGGCTTTTGGTTTGCTTGAATTAGATGGGGTCCTATAGACTTCATATGATTCAAGTGTCAGTCACGTGCCATTTCGGGTCATGACAAAGTTGGTATCAGAGCGCTATGTTTAACCTTGGTTCGAGTCTATATTTGACTACGCGGGGTCTAGGGCGTATATATATTCGGAACCTAGGTTTGACCTTACGGAACTTAGACTTGGTCGAGAGGGTATTAGACCCGAACTTTCGTCGCATAGGTTGATCTTGGTTGATGGAGTAGGTGGCTTAAGTAGAGTGACGTACCGTGTGTATATTCCGCGGCATAGTTTCGATACGCTACTCCGCTTAAGAAGCCTTAGGATGTACATTTCCTTGCACAGTATTATATTCATTCCTATGATCTGTCCTCATCGAAATCGGTTTATGGTTTTTGCTACCACGATTGTATAGACAGAGAGAGCTGCGGCTAGAGTTGCGGTTAGCATGAGCTCGTCACGGACGAGGACTGACCAGGGTGTGATTCCAAGGACACACGATTGCATAGATGTATCGTTTTATTGTGTTCTCGCGCCATGAGCTTTTGATGGATTGCTTTACAAAATTTCTCGAACGTGCAGATCAGCACCAGAGGATTGGGCCACTGCTAGAGGCCATTCAGAATGTGATGACCGTCAATGCACCGTTATTCTTGATGATTGAGGCACTGTTTAGTGTGCAGACGAATGAGCCAAATGTTGCTGCGGCTGGCAAGAGATAACCCCAGATGTTTGGAGCTATTGCAGCATGAGTTGTACTTAGAGATGTGATAGAAGATCGCTAGTCACCCATGGATGAATGACTAGGACATGTAGTTCGTTTGCATACCCCGATGCGTGGTCATCAGATTGATTGATTCCAGCTAGAGAAGATTTCACGCAGGGACGTTGAGAGTCGATAGAAAGCGATCGAATGTCAGAAAACCATTTTTCCAAGTTTAAGGTATTCGGAAAAATATGCAAGTAATTCTGTGGACCCTCTAGAAGAATGAAACCCTAACTCGATATAATGACCATGGGAACGCTTTTAAACTTTAGGGTTTGCGGCAGTTCCGCGCTGCCATTAATGAGGCTAGGGTTTGCCTTTCTATGGTTGGTCCATAGGTACTGTGGCATGTACTGGATATTATTAAACTGTACTCAAGAGTTGAGATCTCGGGGAATTATGGGATTTTGATGAATTGATCGAAAAGTTCGACGTTGTACGGATATCATGTGACGGGATACAGTACTTGGGAGACTCCAGATATGAGTATAGCCGTTGGAGCGCAGTCCATACAGCTACGAAGAGACGAGTCCAAATCAGTCGATATTAGAGAAAAGTGGTGTTCCTCGCTGAAAAAAGGAGATGTGACCGCGCAGGTCCGTCTTGCCTGAATTTGGGAGCAGATGCTAATTGGTGCTATCCGTTTACCTCTCCGAAGATGCCAAGTTGATTTATGACACCATGTATCGGAGGTTTAGACGGATGCGGCCGATATAGCAGACTTCGTCAGATTCCCCCCTCCCCCCCCCCCGTTGAGGGGTTTTTGATTGTGGGGACGCTCTTCCCTGCAGGCGCAAGCCCCTGCAGTTAATTACACTACCGCATCGCAGTAACCACTTTCTCCTTCTCCAGATGGTCACTTCGTGTCGTGTGTGTTTCTTTAGTTTTTGGTTGCCCGTGGATTGTATACGGAGACTAATTTATGTTGTCGCCCGTAGGGCGTAGATTAGTCCAAATCCGTATTTTCTTAGATTTGGGTTTGGGGTTGGGTTTAAGAATACGTTAGTCTCATTTGAGACTAAGATCGACTTAAACGTTTGTTAAGAATACGTTAGTCTAATTTTAGACTAAGATCAACTTAACTGGATCGTTTAGATCCAACAAGAGAGCATTTGGGCTCTACTGTTTAGTTTAGGGACATTGCGGTTGATTAGTTTAAGGACATTACGGTCCAAGGTTAAGGACATTACGGTAGTCTGTGGGTTTAAAGGGACCCCACAGTCCGAGGTTAAGGACATCATAGTCCATGGGCTTTAGGACCCCACAGTCCGAGGTTAAGGACATCATAGTCCATGGGCTTTAGGACCCCACAGTCCGAGATTAAGGACATCATAGTCCATGGGCTTAAGGACCCCACAGACCGTGGAATGATTGGTTATCGGGACCCGTCACCTCTTTGAAGACGTTGAAGGATTACAACGACAAATATCAAAGGAGTGAAGAGATGTACCCTTGAACCAAAGTTGATTGGAAAATCTGTAGTCCAATTTAGGACTAAGATCAATTAATTAGATTACGAGCACATGGGCTCAGTTGAATCTGAATTGAGAACTTATGGCCAACTTGGGCTAAGTCCACTTAAGTTTGAAATGTTGGTCCTTTATTGGACAGTTGAACATTTGTCTGGGTTCAGCCCTCTCATTATTTAGCAATGCTAAACAGGGGTTTGGGGCTCTGACAACATTTTGTCTTTGGCTGAGCACTAACCATTCATTATAGCTCTGGATTTTAAGGTTCATTTGAAGGGTAAATTTGCCTCTAGAAAACTTAGCCAATTTGGGCTAAACTTGGTTTTTAAAATAATGTTAAATACTAGAGGATATTTGGCGATCACGTGTTCCCACGTGATGCGCTTAAAATAGTGTTAAACACTAGGAAAAAACGCTCAAAATAGTGTTAAACGCTAGAAATGAGGTGGTCACGTGGGGACACGTGAGGCATCTGAAGATGGGGCCAGACTTCCTTTATTTTCTTCCCAGAATATTCAAATAAGTGTTAAAAACTTTTAGTCTTTATGGCCGTCACGTGTGAGCAAGTGATGGGCATCCATCCACTGGATATTAAAGGGATTTGTTAGGGGTCACGTGGGGATACGTGAGGGCGCCCATAAATTGGTACTGCCTTTGGATTTGTTGTCTTTTGTTTTGAGGGTCACGTGTGAGCACGTGAGGTATTGCCTCCAAGTTTTTTCTTTCTCATTTTGAGAAATCTCTTTAGGGGTCACGTGGGGGCACGTGACCATGTCTCATTCGTTCTTTTCTGATCATTGAAGGAAGGGTCACGTGTTGCCACGTGACCAGGTTTACGTGCATGGATATTTTAAGTCCTTTGTTTGAGAATTAAAGTCTTTGGTAGGATTAAACCCTAATTTTGTTTTGAGGAATTAAATTCCTATGTATATGGAAGAATTAAATTCTTTAAACTCAACTCTCTTTCTAAGTTTTGGATCTGTATGACAGAATTTTCCGGATGAGAATTAAATTCTCAACTTATGGGGAGATCTACTTCTGCAGATCTTCAACCATGAAGAAGAACTAAATTCTTGTTTTTAAGGGTTAAACCCTGTTTCTGTTAGAGGAATTAAATTCCTAAGTATTTAGGGGAATTAAATTCCCTAAACTCAATTCTCTCTCTAAGTCTTGGATCTGCATGGCAGAATCTCCCCCATGAGAATTAAATTCTCAACTTATGGAGAGATCTGCTTCTGCAGATCTTCAACCAAAGGAAGAACTAAGTTCTTATTCAGAAGAGTTAAACTCTTAATTTGAGAATTAAATTCTCCTTTTGTTTTATGGAGCATAGATCTCTTTCCCTTTCTCACCTAGGGTTTCTTTCCCTTCTGAGGAAATTTTCTTTGCTCTCTAGAGAATTAAATTCTCTTCTTTTTTCTCTCTGTTGTTGTTGTATCCTCCAAAAAATAAAAATAAAAATAAAAATCCCTCTCTTCTCTTCTTGGCTCCTATTTATAGGAGAAAGAAAAGAATCAGTTTGTTTAGTCAATTTTTCATTGAAAGATTTTAATTGATTTTATAACCAACATGATCTTTTAGATCACTCAGTGAATTTTATTCACCATTGGATTTTTAATCCAAAAGATCTTTTATCTGTTATTCCTGGCAGATTTCAGGGAAATCTTTCCTTGTATAGAATTTTTCTATAAATTGGTGATTTTTAATCACCATTGGATTTTTAATCCAACGGTGCTTCACTTTACAGAGCACAATCTTTTTGTTTAGAAAGATCTAGGGAAATATTTTTCCAACTAGGGTTTTTGATTTCCCTTAATTAGAATTTAATTCTATTAGTTCAGAAGGTTTAAGAGCCTATCACGTGTTAGCACGTGACTCCACAGATTGACCAATTAATTAGAATTTAATTCTGTTGGTTTAGAGGGCTCAGGAACCCATCACGTGTTGGCACGTGACCCCACTGATTAATTATTTAATTAGAATTTAATTCTATTGTTTCAGAGGGTTTTAGAGCTTATCACGTGTTGGCACGTGACCCCACTGATTAATTATTTAATTAGAATTTAATTCTATTGTTTCAGAGGTTTTAAGAGCATATTACGTGTTGGCACGTGACCCCTACTGATTAATTATTTCCAATTATTTATTTTATTCAGTGCCTATAGGCTTTGCCTGTAAATGGTCACGTATCTGTACGTGATGCCCGGTCACGTGATGCCCGGTCATGTGTGGGCACGTGATGCCTCATAACTTTTGATCCCAGATGAATTATGAGGCCCAGAATATATCAAATCGAAGGCTTTTTTGAGACGCTTTCGATTCCTTCAGAATTTAGCTGTTTCTCATTCGGGAGTTTGTCAAAATATAGCCCGAAAAATACTGGTTCGCATTTTCTTCCTTAGATTACACGTGCATAGCATATTTGCTTATAACTTTTGATCCCGGATAAATTATGAGGCCCATAATATATCAAATCGAAGTCTTTTTCGAGAAGCTTTTGATGCCATCAGAATTTAGCTGTTTCACATTCAGGAGTTTGTCAAAATACAGCCCGAAAAATACTGGTTCGCATTTTTTAAACGTATCGCTGCTATTTGATACCTTGGGCTTTTTTGCGCAGAAATTTTTTTGGCGGGAACAAATGCCCCCCACTACTTTGCCCACGTAAGTATATACGTGGGTGAAGTAGTGCAGAGTAATTCATAGCGTATGACCAGTTTTAGGTTGGTATATAATTTTCAGAATTTTGATCTGAGAAGATAACGAGCGGACACAAGCGTCGTCAATATCATTGACTCAAATCTCGACTCGTAAGGGATATAGTTCCAAACTCTCAGCTCCATGAGCCGTACCCTTCTATATCTTTATGTTTTGCTCTGGTGTGAAGTAGTTTATATGCTCATGAGTAATTTCTCCATTTCAGTGGCATGTAGCTTTGGCAAGTGTGGCCCATAGATGGTAGATAACAGTTCATCTTGAACTCTTTATAAGGTAGCGATGGCTTAGGAAACATGGTTAGGATCTGTTGCATAAGACTTTCCAACTTTATGAGCCGTGAGGGTCTCACAAAGGCTTTTCTCTCTATGAATTGTGAGGATCTCGTAGGTGTCTTTTCTCTTTAGGAGTCGTGAGGACTCCTAAGTGCTTTTTCTCTTGAGAATCGTAAGGATCCCACAAGAGAATTTTCTTTATGCGTAGGGACACTAATTTTCCCGCAAGTTGAGATAAATCGAGAGATTCTCGCAAAGACACTGATTTCCTTGCGGGTCGAAACGAATCGAGAAGTTCTCGCCAAGGATGCTGATTTCCCTGAATCGAGATAAGAAGCGATGGCTTAGGAAACAGGTTCAGATCTGCTGCCTAAGACTTTTCAACTTTATGAGCCGTGAGGGTCTCATAAAGATTTTTTCTCCCTACGAGTCGAGAGGATCTCGTAGGTGTATTTTCTCCTTAGGAATCGTGAGGATTCTAAAGTGTGTTTTCTCTTGAGAGTCGTAAGGTCTCACAAGAGAATTTTCTTCCTTACAAGTCGAGAGAACTCGTAAGTGATTGATGAGTTGACCTACCCCGAGTCAAAGCATTGCTTCAACAGGAAGGTTGAGGGTTGACTTTGGTTTGTCTGTGCACCGCCGAGTCATGGAACTGGGAACTTTGCCGCGGCTCCGCTTTGTTGACGTCGTATATTGTTGCAGAGACACTGATTTCTCTGCGGGTCAGCGCGAATCGAGATGTTCTCGTCAAGGACGCTGATTTTCCTGAATCGAGGTATTTGCCAAGGACACTGATTTCCTCGGAGTTGAGATGGATCGAGATATTCCTGCAAAGACGCTGATTTCCTTGCGGGTCGACGCGAATCGAGATGCTCTCGCTAAGGACGCTGATTTCCCTGAATCGAGATTTTGCCAAGGACACTGATTTCCCTGGAGTCAAAACGAATCGAGGTATTCTTGCAAAGACACTGATTTCTCTGCGGGTCGATATGAATCGAGATGCTCTCGTCAAGGACACTGATTTCCCTGAATCGAGGTTTTTGCCAACAACACTGATTTCCTCGGAGTTGAGACGAATCGAGGTATACCTGCAAAGACGCTGATTTCTCTGCGGGTCGACGCGAATCATGATGCTCTCGTCAAGGACGCTGATTTCCCTGAATCGAGGTTTTTGCCAAGGACGCTGATTTCCTCGGAGTTGAGACGAGTTGAGGTATTCCTGCAAAGACACTGATTTCTCTGCGGGTCGACGTGAATCATGATGCTCTCGTCAAGGACGCTGATTTTCTTGAATCGAGGGGTTTTTGCCAAGGACACTGATTTCCCTGGGGTCGAAACGAATCGAGGTATTCCTGCAAAGACACTGATTTCCTTGCGGGTCGATGTGAATCGAGATGCTCTCGTCAAGGACACTGATTTCCCTGAATCGAGGTATTTTGCCAAGGACACTGATTTCCTCGGAGGTCGAGACGAATCGAGGTATTCCTGTAAAGACACTGATTTCCTTGCGGGTCGATGCGAATCGAGATGCTCTCGTCAAGGACACTGATTTCCCTGAATCGAGGTTTTTGCCAAGGAGGCTGATTTCCTCGGAGTTGAGACAAATCGAGGTATTCCTGCAAAGACACTGATTTCTCTGCGGGTCGACGCCAATCGAGATGCTCTCGTCAAGGACGCTGATTTCCCTGAATCGAGGTTTTGCCAAGGACACTGATTTCCTTGGAGTTAAGACAAATCGAGGTATTCCTGCAAAGACACTGACTTCTCTGCGGGTCGACGTGAATCGAGATGCTCTCGTCAAGGATGCTGATTTCCCTGAATCGAGGTTTTTGCCAAGGACACTGATTTCTTCGGAGGTCGAAACGAATCGAGGTATTCCTGCAAAGACACTGATTTCCTTGCGGGTCAATGTGAATCGAGATGCTCTCGTCAAGGACACTGATTTCCTTGAATCGAGGTTTTTGCCAAGGACGCTGATTTCCTCGGAGTTGAGATGATGAGGTATTCCTGCAAAGACACTGATTTCTCTGCGGGTCGACGCGAATCGAGATGCTCTCATCAAGGACGATGATTTCCCTGAATCGAGGTTTTTGCCAAGGACACTGATTTCCTCGGAGTTAAGAAGAATCGAGGTATTCCTGCAAAGACACTGACTTCTCTGCGGGTCGACGCGAATCGAGATGCTTTCGTCAAGGACGCCGATTTCCTTGAATCGAGATTTTTGCTAAGGACACTGATTTCTCTGGGGTTGAGACGAATCGAGGTATTCCTGCAAAGACAATGATTTCTCTGCGGGTCAACGCGAATCGAGATGCTCCCGTCAAGGACGCTGATTTCCCTGAATCGAGGAGGTTGCCAAGGACACTGATTTCCCTGGGGTTGAGACGAATCGAGGTATTCCTGCAAATACACTGATTTCTCTGCGGGTCGACACGAATCGAGATGCTCTCGTCAAGGACACTGATTTCCCTGAATCGAAGTTTTTGCCAAGGACGCTGATTTCCTCGGAGTTGAGACGATTCGAGGTATTCCTGCAAAGACACTGATTTCTCTGCGGGTCGACGCGAATCGAGATGCCCTCGTCAAGGACGCTGATTTTCCTAAATCGAAGTTTTTTCCAAGGACACTGATTTCCTCGAAGTTAAGACGAATCGAGGTATTACTGCAAAGACACTAACTTCTTTGCGGGTCGACGCGAATCGAGATGCTTTCGTCAAGAACGCTGATTTCCCTGAATCAAGGTTTTTGTCAAGGACACTGATTTCCCTGGGGTTGAGACGAATTGAGGTATTCCTGCAAAGACACTGATTTCTCTACGGGTCGACACGAATCGAGATGCTCCCGTCAAGGACGCTGATTTCCCTGAATCGAGGAGGTTGCCAAGGATACTAATTTCCCTGAGGTTGAGACAAATCGAGGTATTCCTGCAAAGACACTGATTTCTCTGCGGGTCGACGCGAATCGAGATGCTCTCGTCAAGGACGCTGATTTCCTTGAATCGAGGAGGTTGCCAAGGACACTGATTTCCTTGGGGTTGAGACGAATCGAGGTATTCCTGCAAAGACGCTGATTTCTCTGCGGGTCGATGCGAATCGAGATGCTCTCGTCAAGGACGCTGATTTCCCTGAATCGATGAGGTTGTTAAGGACATTGATTTCCCTGGGGTTGGTTGACTTGTTTCCGAGACAGAGTCATTGGATAACGTATTTTCGAGACGCGGTCATTTGATGACGTGTTTCCGCGGCGGGGTCATTTGATGACGTGTTTCCGCGACGGGGTCATTTGCTGACGTGTATCCGATGCGGGGTCATTTGATGACGTGTTTTCACGGTGGGGTCATTTGATGACGTGTTTCCGCGACGGGGTCATTTGCTGACGTGTATCCGAGACGGGGTCATTTGATGATGCTGGGTTGTCTGTGAACCGTAGAGTCTTGGAACTGGGGACTTTGCCCTGGTTCCGATTGATGGTATAACATCTGTGTCTTACTGGAATGAGGAGGCACACCGTTGTTGGTCACCAGGCTGTAGATGTGGCCATTGAGATTTGGAACTAGGGACTTTGCCATGGCTCCGTTTCGTTGCGACTCTGAGGTCGGTTGTTGACGTCACGTCTACATCTGGTTGGAGTGAGGAGAAACGGCATTAGTGATCTCTAAGTTGTCGATGTTGACGTCGAGACCCTGAAGCTAGGGATCTTCCTTTACTTCGTTTGTTGATATTGTGTCTGCAATATTGCGGCAAATGTCTAGGTTGTCTCTAGGTTGTATATGAACCGTCGAGATTTGGCTTCGCTTTCTGATGGAGCCTGGTGGGAAGGTATGGTTCTCTCTTTGTTTGTGCCCCTGGATTGTATACAGGGATCGATGTGATCTCACCTGTAGGGCAAAAAGTTTCATTCTTTTATTTTTTTAAATTCTTTCCGCGATGCTCTATCATTTCAGCTTTTATATCGCGAAGTTCGCGATTGCCCAATCATTTCGGCTATTTTTCGCGCCCAATCATTTCGGCTATTTTTTCTTTTTACTCGCTATTTTTTTATTGCGAGTTGCCTAATCATTTTGGATATTTTTGTATGCATATCTTTTTTTTTACTTGCTGATTTTGTTGCAAGTTGCCCCATCATTTTGGCTATTTCATATGCATTTTTGGCTCGCTGATTTTTATCGCGAGTGTGGAACTTGGAATTTGGTGCCAATCTTAGCATCAGCATCGCTACAACTGGAATATTGCCAGGAGCGAATCATCATTTGCCGTGAAAGGGCTTGGAATTTGATACCGATTTAGGCATCCGCATCGCTACCACCGGGACATTGCCAGGAGCGAATCATCATTTGCCTTTATTAATTCGAACAAAGATGGCTTAGCAAACAGGGTTAGGATCCTGTCGACTAAGACTTTTGACTTCATGAGCCGTAAGGGTCTCATAAAGTTGTTTCTCCCTACGAGTCATGAGGATCTCGTAGGTGCGTTTTCTCCTTAGGAATCGTGAGGATTTCTAAGTGTGTGTTCTCTTATAAGTCGTAAGGATCTTACAAGAGTGTTTTCTCCTTGCAAGTCGAGAGGACCTACAAGTGTTTGTTCACCGTGTGAGCATATCCCTAGTCACTGGTGGGACTCTGTTAGGGAAATGTTCATTCGTGCCCGTGGATTGTATACAAGGGTCAATATTAAACCGCTTGTAGGGCAAAATCGGGGGGTATGACTGCTTAAGAACAGGTTCAGATTCCTGTAGCTTAAGGCTTTTGAATCTTATGAGCCGTGAGGGTCTCATAGGAGGGTTCTCCTTACGAGTCGTGAGGATCTCGCAAGTGTAATTTCTCCTTAGGAATCGTGGGGATCCCTAAGTGTGTTTCTCCTTTATGAGTCGTAAGGATCTCACGCAGGTGGTTTCTCCTTACAGGGTCGAGAGGACCTTGCAAGTGTCTTTTGACAAGATTGCGCCCTTTCGGGTTTTCACAAAACTCGCCGATAGTCCTGCTGTTTTTACTCACGGAGCCCTTTCGGGTTTTCATCCGTGCCCATCTCGCTTATGGACATACCCCCCCTTTTTTACCACGTCAGCTTGGGAACGCCGCGGGTTTGTATTAGTTCAACGACGTTTCGGTCATAGGTCCGAGATTTTTCGGGCAACGTACGATTTCGCAGCTAGATTTTCTCGCAAATCTTCGCATCTTTTGTGTCGGAGGTGGATTTCTTGAAGAGAGGGCTGAGGGCGATTTCTTCGTCAGAGTCGCTTCCAAAGGCGATAACTTGCGATCCCTTGGTGTCGACTATGTGACAGTTGCCAGCGGCTCTTTTGCGCTCATCTGTCGTGCTTTTCTGTTCCCGACGAGCCTTGCGTTTCATTCGTTGAACGTATTGTCGGTGGACAACATATCCCTGCCACCAGTTTTTAAAGGCTATGCACTCCTCGGTAGGGTGTGCAATCCTCTGATGGTATAAGCAGAAGTTAGGATGTACGTCCGCTTCATCAAGATGTATACTGCCAGGAGAATTTCCTCTGAAAGAGGGCAACTTCATTCCTATTGACAGGGCTCTAGCGAATCATTTCCTTATTTTAAGCTTGCTTTTGCTGACGATTGGGATGCTTCGATCCAGTTGGGGTGCCTCGACCTTTTCATTCAGTCGTCGGTGTTTGGCTTTTTCAAATATAGCCAGTTCGCGCTCTCGATTGGCTTTGCTTTTCTGACGGGCTTCGTTCAGTAGCAAGTCGATCATCTCGTCAGACGGTTCCAAGGGTTTTGGCTTCGATCCTGCCCCCAGCTCTTTTATACTGTCTTCTATCGCCGAGTGAGCTTCTTCATTAGTAAACGCCGAATGAGAGACCATGTGACAACTTGCCACATGGTTCTCAGATTCTTCTGACGAGTCATCCCCGTCGTTATTGCCGTTATCTCCACTCTCAAGGATATTGTTGAGGAATTCTTGGAGTGTGACCGGGGTCCGTGCCTTCTGGTTATAGTCTTCCAGCGCGTCAATATGTTTTTGCAAGTCCGTGCGCTTGTCATCAGGCTTCATGGGCTTCTTCTTCTTCTTTGAAGACTTTGAAGGCTGGGTCTGAGTGTTTTGACCATCGCTACCAATTCTCGGCATCGGGCGCGGTTTTAGCATTCCCTTAATGATCTCAGGCTCTAGCGGGCTTTTCCACCTGATCGCCGGACATTTGTGAAGATCTTTCGCATTCTTTTCGTCTTGGCTGAAAGAGCGACCTCCCATGGAGCTTCTTCTATAAAAGAGCACGAGGCCCCTGGTGTTTCCGCCCTTTTAGGAGTGTGCTGTTGTGGGGGACTCACCTTCCAGTTTTCAGACAGCGGAAACTTGCCATGTTGATACTGGTCTTCAACCCAGTTTTTGAAGACATAGCAGTCTTCGATCGGATGGCCCAATACTCGGTGGTAGGAGCAGTAATTAGGATCGTTGACGTCGTTCGGTTGCGGTGGGTGTCTCGACTCCGGTAGAGTAATGAGCCTATTGCGCACTTCCAGTTCAAACAGTTTCCTTGTTTTATCCCGGGAAAATGAGTAAGGACGTCTCAACTTCTCATCGAGAGATTGCCGCTTGTTGCTTTGGCGAACAACCGGTCTCGGGCTACTCGGTTGTTGTTGAGCGTTGGCGAAGAAGATTGCTTTCCTTTGGCCCTTTTCATTCCGAGGCTCCGACTTTGAAGAGGAAGGCCTATGTCCCATCTGGTCCATTTGGGCTAGTTTGTCAATCAAGGCCTGGAAGGTTGTCGGCTTGAAGAACATCATGAATTGTGAAATGGTTGCCTGAGGGTCGAGGGTCCCTACGAATACGCCTACTGCAGGCGCTTCTTCGATGCGCTGCTCGCACTTCAACCATAGATTCCGCCGCCGTATCGCATACTGCACCCATGTTTTTCCTGGCTTCACTCTGGTGTTAATTAATGTGGTGATCGGGGTGCGTTCGCTAGCGCTGGAGAAACGTTGGGTGAACAACAATTCCATCTCCGTAAAAATTTTGACGGAGTCGTTGGGAAGCTCTGAGTACCATTCGAAGGCCATCTCCGACAAGCTGCCAACAAACTGGCGGAGCAGAAATTTATCATCACATCCGGTGTTGCCGCACATAGCCCTAAATTGAGCAACGTGCTGGTGTGGATTTCTCGTCCCATTATATACGTGGAATTTGGGGATCGTATATCCTGGCGGGTACTTTATTTGGTCGTACCAATCCGGATATGGTCGTCCAGTTTTAACAATTTGGGCGGCCGCCTCGTTCGCCTGATGAGCTCGTATTTGTTGAGCGATATAGTCATCCAGGGCGGCTTTAGAAATGGTCTCCTCTTTGGCTACTGAACAAGCCGGAAGAGGGTTTGATGTCTCTCCCTTATCATCTTCAAGAATAATCGGAGGGTCTTCAGTTGGAGGATCCGGCTGTAACATCAGGCCCATCATATCTTGGAATAGAAGGGCCATTTGTTTTATGTTGGCCGTTTGTTCCGCGGCCTCTTTGTCCTTTTCTCAAGCATTCTCCGAAAGAATTTGGCATCCTTCTCCTGCTCACGACGCTGCTCTGAGGACGTCTCTGGGCTTGCTTTTGGTCCCGTGAGTGCGGCCATGGCTGTTAGCATCTCTTGGAGCTTCTGTTGCTGTTGCTCCTGAGCCTTTGTCACTGATCACGTAAGTGGTCGATGACCTGTGGAGATACGGCTTTCCTCTTTTCCGGATGCCATATAGACGGTATGAACCACCATGCCCCCGGACTTAGGGTGTTTAGGCTCAGTGCCTTTGACATTCGTCGCAGACATGAGAATTTTCTCCGGCCTTCTCTTTTTGTGGGCGGTCGAAGTTGAGGGAGCCGTTGTAGAGGGCTCCCGAGTAGATGACACCTTCTGTGGCTCGACAGGGTGATCCTCTTCTCGCCGAACTTTCATCTTTTTCTGTCGGCGGGGGGTAATCTTGATCAATTACCGAGTTTTGGACTTGATGCCAGACCTTGTAAATTTTAGAGGACAGCCGCTGAGGGGGCTGCTCCAGCTTCACCTTTGTAACGTTCTCCATAGGTGGAGGAGATCTTTTCAGCACAGCAGTCGGAGAGTTCTTGTGGATCCTCCTGAGTGGTTCAAAACTGTTCCCAGTTGGAACAGCAGCATCAACTTCCACAGTTGGAGCTGGCGAAGTCAATCCAGAGGGTGAACTGCCTCCAGCTTTCCTCATCGGCGCCAGTGGCGACGTCGAGCATGTAGTGCGGCCGGGATCACCTCCGCTGTTGGATCAGTTTCTTCATGCCCCCTGCTTTGAGGAGAGACTGTTATTGGGCTAGCTTGTCGAAGACTGACACCCGTTGAGAGGGGGTAGTCAGTCTTGCAAAGGCCGACTTTTGAACAGGGGAAACGACCTTCATGACTTTGTCTGGAACGGGAGCTGAAACGGCCAGTCTCGTGAAGACCGACCCCTTAGCAGGAGAAGCCGCCTTGGGGACTTCAGGAGTAAGAATGGCTAACCTCTTAGGGATAACACCTTCAGGAATTGCGGGTTTCTTCATGGGCCCATCTGAGCTTCGGCCCAATCTGTTAAAAACTGAGGCAGTGGACTTAGGCGACCCGCTGAGAGGGGCCGCAGTAGTTGCAAGCCGATCAAAGACCGACTTCTTGGGAGCTTCTTGCGATGGTACAGGGGCATTGAAGCTCGTTGGCGGGAGCATGGTCCCGAAGAACAATCCAGTAGTGGCCTGAGTCACCCGTTCCACCGGCATAGCGAAGATGGAGGCCGCTTGGGGCCCATAAGTCACTCCTCTGGACGGGACGGAGCGAGAGTTGCAGTTGCAGTTAGTGCAGTTTGAAAACATTGATCTTCTGTTTTCTGTACAGAGTAAGACACAAAATCTTAGTACCTCGAACCCAAGGGCAACCATATCAAACTGCGATTCGTTCGCGAACACGACACACGAAATGTGGAGTGGAAAGAGGAAAAGGTCCCACCGGGCGTGCCAGAATCTGTTCCCCGCCGAAACACAGAGACGCAACCGCGCAGGCCCGTCTTGCCTGAATTTGGGAGAAGATGCTAATTGGTGCTATCCGTCCACCTCTCCGAAGAAGCCAAGTTGATTTATGACACCATGTATCGGAGGTTTAGACGGATGCAGCCGATGTAGTAGATTTCGTCAGATTCCCCCTCATTGAGGGGTTTTTGATTGTGGGGACGCTCTTCCCTGCAGGCGCAAGCCCCTGCAGTTAATTACGCTACTGCATCGCGGTAACCACTTTCTCCTTCTTCAGATGGTCACTTCGTGTCATGTGTGTTTCTTTAGTTTTTGGTTGCCCGTGGATTGTATACGGAGACTAATTTATGTTGTCGCCCGTAGGGCGTGGATTAGTCCAAATCCGTATTTTCTTAGATTTGGGTTTGGGGTTGGGTTTAAGGATACGTTAGTCTCATTTGAGACTAAGATCGACTTAAACGTTTGTTAAGGATACGTTAGTCTAATTTTAGACTAAGATCAAGTTAACTGGATCGTTTAGATCCAACAAGAGAGCATTTGGGCTCTACTGTTTAGTTTAGGGACATTGCGGTCGATTAGTTTAAGGACATTACGGTCCAAGGTTAAGGACATCATAGTCCGTGGGTTTAAAGGGACCCCACAGTCCGAGATTAAGGACATCATAGTCCATGGGCTTAAGGTGTTAGTGTATATGCCCTAGAGGCCATTACTGTATCATACTAGTATGTATATTACTTGATGGAAGCTTGGGATATTCACAGTTGTATATACAATCTTGCTCGAAATGGTAGTATGCTACCTGGTTTGTCTCTACTTCAATATGTGCATGTGTTTCTTTTAGCATATCGCTTATATACATATTAGTAGAGCCCTTAGGATCTTTGCTTGATTACCAGCGTTGTGATGGCGCTCACACTCGTGGGGGCTGGGTAATCCATAAGCACATCCTTATACAGGTCCCTAGTCGTTGGACTATCGAGACAGGGCATCGATACTCCGGAGTAGACTAGCGTATGCGCTTCTCATCCCAGCGTGGGAGACGGTCTGTCCCATAGCCGTCGGTACGTCGTACTTGAGATAGTATGCGGGTGCTCGTTAGGTTACGAGTACACTGGACAGGACTCATCGGGAACTGTTGGTTGGTATTATACCTATCGTCAGTTATCAGTTCCCAGGTGACATGAGTACAGCTTAGTCCGCTGACTTGACACTGTCACTTCGCCTCGAGTGTGTTCCCACTGCACTTTGATCACTACCCTACCACGGCTCAAAGGAGTCGTGCAAACAGGTAGTAGTTGGGTGCAGTCCCGAAGCACTTGGAGGCAGTGACGGTTAGACAGGATTCGTCTCTCCCGGTATTGGGGGTTGACATCGCGCTGTGTCTAGGAGAGCCATTACACAAGTAGTCCCTGGCCAGGGCAAGCGAGATATACTGGTAGGTTTCCAGTGTTATCTCAGGGTGTTCTGGGCTTCACTCCGACACGACTTGTACCGCTATTAGGGGACTGACGTTTACCGTCCCCCTAGGCCCGCCATGCAATGTATCAGACGAACAGATCGGACTGTACGGAGATTGTCACATACAGGCTCAGTAGGAGTTCGGATGGGTTTATCTCATCGGCCTTCTTGTCAACATCTACCTGGGGACCGTTACGTACAGCTAGTGCCGCTTGCGGTCTGTGGTTAAACCCACTGCCAGCGTAGTGTCGAGTCTTTAGAGTCCCACATAGAGAGTTTCCCTGCATTGAGCGAAACGTGTAGAGGCCATATGGTTTTACGGCAGGGCTACGATCACTTACGTGCACTTGTGTGCGTATGCTGTTCTGGTAGGCGATACTAGTGGGCTTTGGTTTAAGCCAGATCCTAGTATTGCACATATGGATTTGATTTGTCTTCTGTGCATTCGCATTCTACGGAATGCGGATGCGGGTGTGTATGCACAGTTTAGCGGAGTGGAGAAGGAGGAGGTGCCTCATTAGGGTTTTGACAGTTGGTTCGGTCAAAACCATTATGAGCCGGGGACATTATTTACTAATCCTTTCATTGATAATTATGTTATGGCTAATTACATTGACCATTTGACCATCTTGACTTTGTTGACCGTTTGACCAAAGTTGACTAGGATCTTCTTGAAAGATGTAAAGTATTCTTTGGTTTTCTTTTTCTTTTTGTTATGATAATGGTCATGTCATTTGTAGCCATCAACTTTTTGATCATAGGATTAGTAATGATGAAAATGAGTATTATTGCAACCATGGTTGGGTTCTCTCTTGGTTAAGCTTTTCATTTGTAATTTCTCATTCTCTCTCTTGAAATGAGAAGCTCCATGGTTGCAAACTTTCTCCTTCTTCTTCCTCCTCTCGATCTCTTTTTTTGATCTCATGTGTTGAGAGAAAAAGAATCCACAAAGACAAATACATCCATACATCTCCTCTACACATTCTAAGGCATTTAGATTAGCAATCTCCTTGCCCTAGTTGCCTTGGCTTGAGGCGAAGCTTAGTGTACAACTCTCGGGTGGATCGTCTTCGACTCAAGAAGGCCGCGAAGGTGCCCAAAGTCCGGATCGACACTTGGAGCTTGGATGGATGAGCGGGACAGCGGAATGAAGACCCGAAGGACCGGTATCGTGAGGTATACTTTCTACAGCATAGTAGTTGTAGCCTCTTGTTGTTTACTAGTTTCTCGTTTAGCAAAGATCCGACTTTTAGTCCATGTTGCCTTGCGCCAAAATCATTGTTTTTCGCCGTTTCCGCCTCCCCGTAAGAACCGGGGTGAGCAACGTGGACTTACATAAGGACCCCACAGTCCGAGGTTAAGGACATCATAGTCCATGGATTTAAAGGGACCCCACAGTCCGAGGTTAAGGACATTATAGTCCATGGGCTTAAGGACCCCACAGACCGTGGAATGATTGGTTATCGGGATCCGTCACCTCTTTGAAGACGTTGAAGGATTACAACGACAAATCTCAAAGGAGTGAAGAGATGTACCCTTGAACCAAAGTTGATTGAAAAATCTGTAGTCCAATTTAGAACTAAGATCAAATAATTAGATTACGAGCACATGGGCTCAGTTGAATCTGAATTGAGGACTTATGGCCAACTTGGGCTAAGTCCACTTAAGTTTGAAATGTTGGTCCTTTATTGGACTTTTGAACATTTGTCTGGGTTCAGCCCTCCCATTATTTAGCAATGCTAAACAGGGGTTTGGGGCTCTGACAACATTTTGTCTTTGGCTGAGCACTAACCATTCATTATAGCTCTGGATTTTAAGGTTTATTTGAAGGGGAAATTTGCCTCTAGAAAACTTAGCCAATTTGGGCTAAGCTTGGTTTTTAAAATAGTGTTAAACACTAGAGGATATTTGGCGATCACGTGTTCCCACGTGATGCGCTTAAAATAGTGTTAAACACTAGGGACAAAATGCTCAAAATAGTGTTAAATACTAGAAATGAGGTGGTCACGTGGGGACACGTGAGGCATCTGAAGATGGGGCCAGACTTTCTTTATTTTCTTCCCAGAATATTCAAATAAGTGTTAAACACTTTTAGTCTTTATGGCCGTCACGTGTGAGCACGTGATGGGCATCCATCCACTGGATATTAAAGGAATTTGTTAGGGGTCATGTGGGGACACGTGAGGGCGCCCATAAATTGGTACTGCCTTTGGATTTGTTGTCTTTTGTTTTGAGGGTCACGTGTGAGCACGTGAGGCATTGCCTCCAAGTTTTTTCTTTCTCATTTTGAGAAATCTGTTTAGGGGTCACGTGGGGGCACGTGACCATGTCTCATTCGTTCTTTTCTGATCATTGAAGGAAGGGTCACGTGTTGCCACATGACCAGGTTTACGTGCATGGATATTTTAAGTCCTTTGTTTGAGAATTAAAGTCTTTGGTAGGGTTAAACCCTAATTTTGTTTTGAGGAATTAAATTCTTATGTATATGGAAGAATTAAATTCTTTAAACTCAACTCTCTTTCTAAGTTTTGGATCTGTATGGCAGAATTTTCCCGATGAGAATTAAATTCTCAACTTATGGGGAGATCTGCTTCTGCAGATCTTCAACCATGAAGAAGAACTAAATTCTTGTTTTTAAGGGTTAAACCCTGTTTCTGGAGGAATTAAATTCCCTAGTATTTAGGAGAATTAAATTCCCTAAACTCAATTCTCCCTCTAAGTCTTGGATCGGTATGGCAGAATCTCCCCGATGAGAATTAAATTCTCAACTTATGGAGAGATCTATTTCTGCAGATTTTCACCCAAAGGAAGAACTAAGTTCTTATTTAGAAGAGTTAAACTCTTAATTTGAGAATTAAATTCTCTTTTTGTTTTATGGAGCTTAGATCTCTTTCCCTTTCTCACCTAGGGTTTCTTTCTCTTCTGAGGAAATCTTCTTTTCTCTCTAAAAAATTAAATTCTCTTCTTTTTTCTCTCTGTTGTTGTTGTATCCTCCAAAAAATAAAAATAAAAATCACTCTCTTCTCTTCTTGGCTCCTATTTATAGGAAAAAGAAAAGAATCAGTTTGTTTAGTTAATCATTCATTAAAAGATTTTAATTGATTTTGTAACCAACATGATCTTTTAGATCACTCGGTGAATTTTATTCACCATTGGATTTTTAATCCAAAAGATCTTTTATCTATTATTCCTAGCAAATTTCAGGGAAATCTTTCCTTATGTAGAATCTTTCTATAAATTGGTAATTTTTAATTACCATTGGATTTTTAATCCAATAGTGCTCCACTTTACAGAGCATAATCTTTTTGTTTGGAAAGATCTAGGGAAATATTTTTCCAACTAGAGTTTTTGATTTCCCTTAATTAGAATTTAATTCTATTAGTTCAGAAGGTTTAAGAGCCTATCACCTGTTAGCACGTGACCTCACAGATTGACCAATTAATTAGAATTTAATTCTATTGGTTTAGAGGGCTCAGGAACCCATCACGTGTTAGCACGTGACCCCTCTGATTAATTATTTAATTAGAATTTAATTTTATTGTTTCAGAGGGTTTAAGAGCCTATCACGTGTTGGCACGTGACCCTACTGATTAATTATTTAATTAAAATTTAATTCTATTGTTTCAGAGGGTTTAAGAGCCTATCACGTGTTGGCACGTGACCCCCACTGACTAATTATTTCCAATTATTTATTTTATTCAGTGCCTACAGGCTTTGCCTGTAAATGGTCACGTGTCTTCACGTGATGCCCGGTCACGTGATGCCCGGTCATGTGTGGGCACGTGATACCTCATAACTTTTGATCCCAGATGAATTATGAGGCCCATAATATATCAAATCGAAGGATTTTTGGAGACGCTTTCGATACCATCAGAATTTAGCTGTTTCTCATTCGGGAGTTTGTCAAAATACAGCCCGGAAAATACTGGT
Organism: Agapanthus africanus; assembly: GCA_030015575.1. Taxonomy (NCBI): domain Eukaryota; kingdom Viridiplantae; phylum Streptophyta; class Magnoliopsida; order Asparagales; family Amaryllidaceae; genus Agapanthus; species Agapanthus africanus. Next base: position 748,003,669 of record CM057340.1, on the reverse strand, counting down.
TCGCATTTTCTTCCTTAGATTACACGTGCATAGCATATTTGCTCATAACTTTTGATCCCGGATGAATTATGAGGCCCGTAATATATCAAATCGAAGTCTTTTTTGAGAAGCTTTCGATACCATCAGAATTTAGCTGTTTCACATTTAGGAGTTTGTCAAAATACAGCCCGGAAAATACTAGTTCACATTTTTTTAAACGTATCGCCGCCATTTGATACCTTGGGCTTTTTTGCACAGAATTTTTTTTGGCGGGAACAAGTGGAGTAAGAGATTCGTACGAGATTTCGACGAGATGACGTTCCACTCCGTTGACATCAAAGATGTGATACGCATGCAGAGGCGTTGAATATGGATATATCTTGTAGAAAGAGTCGTGAGGAGTATGCAGCCGTTCTGGAACAACAAATAGATTTAGTAAAGGGTGATAACTTCCGGGAAGTTAGCAGAAATGAGATTTGGGAGAGACCCCGAAAAGATCCTTCTGGAAATACTAAACGAGAAGACCTGGACCCAGGACCAGTCGTATTACGCATACCCAGTAGGCCAGAGTTTGGTATCGTCGACAAGACATGTTATGAGTGACCATGATAGTTGGCCAGAGATGTTTAGAGGATGTGCCAGAGCAGGAATGTTTCCGTCATCTTTGATTTCGGTATTTTGGGCGATTTACTTGCATGATTGAGATTTTGTGCACCACAGTTGCACTTGACTTCGATTTGATGTTATTCGAAATGTTGATTTTGATTTCATGCCTATGGTATGCATGTGATTTGACTTGTGCTTTCGGCATAGTTTTCGTGCACTTTCAGTATTTGGATTCAATTTTTGTACACGCTGATGCACGTGGTTGCGAGATTATATACCACGGTATACCTGATTTGGATTGAGATATGTTGTATACCGTCGATTTAGATTGTGATACTCAATATTTGTTTCCGTGCACCTTGTGCACTTGATTTGGATTCTTGCGCATACTTGACGCGCTTGATGCGATTTTGGTGCACACCAGATGCACTAAATCGGGATTCTTCATGCATATCAGATGCACCTGATATTGCTGTCAGGCACACCCGTTACCTTTGACAGGTGTTTCGTGCACACCCGTTGCACTTAGATTTTGTTTCTGTGCACATGTATGGCATATTCATGGATTTCGATTTCTGTGCGCACTAGGCGCACGTGGCATTCTTATACACATTTTGAGTACGATTTCTCTTGAGCAGTATATTTTATGATATTTACTAATTGGTATAGTGACTGAGCAGGACTAGTCAGAGGACAGTACCTGAGTATGTTTTTGCATGTATTGATAGTTATCGAAAGGATTTCCAAAAAAGAGTTATAGTCTCAGTATTTACCTATGTGTCCGAGATGACACGAAATTTTTTACAAGGAAATCTTTCTAAATTTTTTTCAAAACGGCAGGGCGTGTATGTTAAACAAAGGATATATATATGTATGTATATATATATATGTATGTATATATGTATATGTATGTATATATAGTCATTTTCTTACAATAAACGTCCGCCACTGTGCCGTGATATGCGCATCGCACAGCGACTTGAAATGGTTTGGCATGCATTTCTTCCAGATGTTTTGACGAATTTACAACGATATGTACATGTATGATTTTGATGTATACAATGTTGGTTTTCGTATTGGACTTTGATATTGGAATCTTCACCATAACTCCGATTATTGCATGATACTTGATGGAGTTTTGATTTTGGTTTATATGCTCGTTTTTTATGCGCATGCATTGCGCTACGATGTGTTTTATGTATTTATGATTTCGGAGCCCCGATGACTTAAACTTTTTACTGAAATGTTTTAGTATTTGAGGGGTTTAAATTTAAATTCGGGGACCGAATTTATTTATGAGGGGAAGATTGTAATATTTCAGAAAAATAAAATATTATTTTTGGGAATTTATATAATTAAATAATAAATATTAGGAATATTTTAATGGTGTGGTATAATTAAATACCCATAATTTGGGAAATATTGGAAAATTATAAGAATTACTGAAATGAGGGTGTTTTATATGATATGAGCATTTATAGATTTTTTTTTAATACTCATTTGTAAAGTGGTTAAGTGCTAAACTCAATTTATTTTCACTAATCATGCACTTATCTTGATTAGGCTTCATGACATGCACCATGTCATATTTACAAAAAAATACTTGTTACATTTCTTTTCTACCATGACTTTTTATTTTTCCAAGCATGGCTTTGTTTTTTTAAAATGAGAAGAGAAGAGATAAAGAAAAGAATAGAAAAGAAAAGAAAAGAAAAAGATTAGAATAAGAAGGTATGGGCAAGAGAGAGAGAGAGAGGGTGAGGGGTCTTGACGTTTGACACATTGTGTTCCCTCTTCATCTCTTCATCATTTTCCTCATCTTCCTCCTTCATGGCCGCCCTCTTCTCCACCTCCTCTACATCCTCACAAACACCCTCAATCCCATATCAAAACATCATCTTCCCTTCACTAAAAATGTGCACAAGCTCACCACAAGCATTTTTGACCAAGAAAGCTAGGATTTTGAGCACTTGGGGCAACTCAAGAATTTTCTTGAGTTACCAAATGAGATACTTTCTTCACCTTTAGAGTAGTAATCCACTTCCTTTAGCATCTATATTAGTTTAAAATCGATTAAGTGTAGTTTAGTGAGCTAGGAAAATTACAAGTTGAGATTAGGGTTTGTTTTGAATTGAGATGGTGCAATTGAGCTTAGTAGAGACCATACAACCCCTTTAGTGTTTGATTAAAGATCAAAACCTGAGACTAAAACCCCATTTCACAAACTTAGAAATCCCCAATATCGTATTTTGTGGAAATTGTGATGGGAAATTGAAATTTGCTATGACCCGGGAACCCTAAAATTTATATAGCGATTATTGTGAGTCGTGCAGCCAACCTGGAAGCTACCATAGAGACCCGAGCCCCAACCCCTTCATCTTGGCCGCAAATTTAAATCCTTTGGCCGCAAATTGCGGCCTGGGTACTTTGGATTAGGCTCGTGCTTGGTCTGTGGTCCCTTTATCTGTAAATTAGACCCTCCACATATGCAAAATTGGCTAATTTCACCTAGGGTATAATCTGGAGGTGTTTTCTTGAGTTGCTGCCTTATTTTTGCGACTTCGTTTTAACTTTGGTTTTGGTATTTGGGTTTTAACTCGATAGTTTGACGTTTGTACATCGACATCGAGAATTTGTTTGGCCTTTCTTGCATGCGAAGTTCGTAGGTTCTAACCTATGTACCCTTCGTATGCCGTACCGGATTTCTCGTATTTGATTCTTGTTTACGATACGATATTCATTGAATTATAGGTACCTCCGCGTGGACTTCGGATGACGAGGAAGAGAATGGCGATATCAACTTCGGCAAGTAAGGATCAAGTGAGTAGATATATATCTACGGGGGAAGTCAGGTGGATGGCGTATAGCACCCCCGCAGTTTCGTAATGTAGCACGCAAATGCGTTATGATATATATATATACTTATGTATTTTATGAGATGTGTATACTTAGCAATAAATGCTTAGGTGACTTTGGGTTAGTTTAGCGTAATTGTAGGAAAGTGCTTATAGTGTAGTTTTTTAGTCGCGAAACCCTAGAGTAAAGTTTTGCACACACGCACACACACACGCACACATTTGATTTTCCTGTGCGTATATGGGGATATATATATATATATATATACATATATGTGTGTGAGTTTATATATATATATATATATATGTATGTATGTATACGTATACATTTATGATGAGGATGGTATATGATACTTGGAGATGAGTCGATGTGATTGGGCATGATGCCACGAGATCGGTGATATGACTTGGGTCGTATTATGAGATACGACATGATATTATGGCGGATCATTGAGCGATGTGTTTTCATACACACACGGATATATGTTGATGGTATCGGTATGTATTAGACTTTAGATCAGTACCCATAATTCAGGATATGATGATAATGATACCAAATAAATAATGAGATAAATGTGATAGTTGACCCGTACCCAGATTTGGGATGCCGTATGATGGATTTACCGTACGAGATATAATTATGATGATAGATCCGTACTCTTGACTTGAGAATGTCATATTATATATTGTATCGTACGTGATACTATTGAGGCGGGATCACCGACTACTAGATATATATATATATATCGACTCAGACTTAGGTGGTTTTCCTTACCCTGCGACTAGTCTATTAGTTTAGTCCTATAGTTTACTTAGTAGATGTTAGACTAGGCTCGAGTCATACTTACTTCTAAAATTAACTAATCGTGAGTATTTTAAAGACAGGCCAAGAGATACTATGGATAATTCAGAGGACGTACCTTTTCATAAAAACACCGTAGCCCCTATTTTCTAAACACCACGATTCGTGTTATTTCAAATGCCAAACTGTATGACTCATATATTTTATGTACATTCTTTATTGTTGCGTTTACAATTCATTTTCCGTATATTCTTGATTTTCGCATCGCATCGCATGCTTAAATGTGTTTTCGTAGTTATTATGAAACCCTGCTGTCAGGACACCAGCACTATTACCGATGATGCGTATGCTCCACGTACACTTACTTGCCGGCTCACACATATCATCGTCGGTAATTTTCATGTCACCTACACATTAGAAAACACTACTTCATTAGTATAAATTGTTAGTTGATAGTTTCGATATAGTACTAGTGCACTTGCTTTTATATGATAGCTTAGACATTGCATTTATTACTGTGATATCTCGTGCATGTGTATTTTCATTTGTCATACAATATTATGGTATTCATTGTTTATTGATTTCTGATTATGGGATTCGAATTTTCCATGAGATTTATGGATTTGGAGAAACCGCAAGGATTTTATAAACTCATTATCATTTTCAAAAGATAGAAACTGCGGTTTTCTTATGTTATGATGTGAGATATGCCCACCATGAGTTTTCTCGGCTCTTGAGCGATATCATACACCCGATTCGAGGAGGAGGAGGAACCGTATGTGGGTGCGGACCCGGTGCGGTACCCCGGGACGAGAAGGTCGCAGATGTTGGCGTTGAGCCCGGCAGGGGAGCACTACCGACCGGTGATTTTATTGTGACGCGGCGGATATCCGGAGGATACCGACGTAGTCTTGAGATTTGATGATATAGGCCAGTCCGAATTTCCGGAGCCTGAGGTATTGATATTTGATGTTATAGGCCAGTCCGGATAGCCGGAGCCTGAGATATTGAGATAGCGAGATATATATTTTGTGTCGATACTAGATACTGATTCTCTGTTGATTTCATTGATGATACTTCGATTTTTTTTACATAAATTTCACTGAGATAAGAAAACAATTTTCTCATTCAGTTGTATTCTGTTTTCATGCGTTCATACATCATATATATGATATGTTGCTATCTGAGGCACTGACACGAGCACTTGGGATTACACTTATGTATAGATGTTTACCCTGACCATTAGCAGATGTTTCAGGTGATATTTTATATGGATATTATGGTATGACCTAGGATAGAGTCATACATGTGATTTCTGCTCGGTGATATTTTCTACTCACGAGTTGGCAACTCACCCCCGTTGTGCCACAGTTTCTTACAGGTTTTGCCGTACAGGTTTTCTTAGCGGCTTTGCTGGCACACTGCTTCTTTCCGGATGATTGCTTTGGTAGGTGGGTTCGCTCGCATCGTGACCACCATTGCATTCTATTTATATTCATTTGTATCTAGTAACTCCATCAACCAGATTTGTATTATTTGATAGAATTAGAAGACCAGTTGTATATTCTTTAGACCTTAGAGTCGCGCTTGTATTATTATGGTTTTCTGGTGGATATTGGTTTTCTTCTGAGTTTTTATCCTCGACCTTCGGCGTTGTATATTATATTGCATGCGTGGTTGTGTCCGCTAATTGGTGAAGAGCTAGCTCCCGCTTGGGGATGCCTTTATTCATTATGTATATTATGAATGTTTGTATCCGCTTGGGGCCAGTATTTACAAAGGAGACTCTACCGAAATTTTCGGAAAAGACTTGACGTTTTAAAAATGCTTACTACGGCTTTCAAAGTAAATTTATATGTTAACTTTTAAATGAATTTTTCCTTCACTTCATTTTAAAAATGGTTTAGATTTCTGGGCTTTTGGCTTGCTTGAATTAGATGGGGTTCTATAGACTTCATATGATTCAAGTGCCCGTCACGTGCCATTTCGGGTCGTGACACCTTAGTGGGTAATTTCTTACCCATTTACGCTAAGGATCAAAGCCCTCGCCAAGAGGCAACCGAACAGCTACCCTGCTCGGTCCATCCATAACTGGTAGTTTACTACCCACCAACGCTAAGGATCAAAACCCTCACCAAGAGGCAACCGGGAAGCTACCGTGCTTGGTCTATCCTTAGCAGGTAACTTGTCACGCCCCGCTTCCCAGTGTACGGTGAAGGGGACGCAACGAGGTCCGTTACGTATATACTCAGAAGTACATACGCTAAGCGTATCTAAGCAATATAAAATAAATACACAAGAGACAAGATATAAAAAGAACAGCAAATTTTATTTATTTACATTTTTTGTACAATGCATGAAAGGAAATACAACTGAAATAAAAAGATGTCTAAACAGTGGCATAACAGGAAATGTAAAATATTGAATGGAAAAATGTACAATGAACTAAAGTGCTGGATCTTCGACAAACTGCTCCAAGTCTTCTGCAGATGGCTCGATCTCTGCCGGGTCCGAATCACCTGACGACATTCAAAGAAGAAAGAAATAGAATGTCGTCAGCGAACAAGTCGCTCGGTAAGTCCCAAAGGTAAGAGAAAAGTAGAATAGACAGAATAAGAAGATATCTTTTAAAGTTGTATACTATTGTTGTAATGTTGTGTTAACGCTGTTATTTGTAGGTTGGTACAGAAGGATGCCAGTGTATACGAGGGGGTCTCTATATGCTAGGCAAACGGAATGTACAAGGAACCGTTAAGCCACGGTACAACAGCAACGGAATATAGGTTAGGTGTCTTAATCTGACCACCTCGTGCCACCTTTAACACCTTCCGTACCAATCTATCCCTTAAACCCGCGATGTCTTGTTTGTATTGTTATCTTGTAAATTGTATTGATTGTAAGATTGATTGACTGACTGACCGAAGCCATGATATCAGGAAACGGTTGTAACCGTAGGGTCATGTAAATGGAATAACTGAGAATCATGTAAAAGGAATATATCCATGGTTCGGTTCAGTCAAGTTGTATAAATTGATAATTGGATTCATAGATTCATGTGTTCATATTGAATTGGAATCTTGTAGATTATACATTGACTTGAATCATATTCAAGTCAGATTAATCAGACTCAAGCCCGAGTCAGACAATCAGAAATGTGAATCGAAGTCTTATAATTGCTAGGGTCCTTAGGGTAATTTATAAAACTTGAGGGGTTTTTATATAAAAACACTTTTATATACTTTTCAAAATACACCTATTTATTATTTGTCTTTAGAGTTGTAATAGGGTGGATTTTATATTGTGACATTTCTAGTGAAAATATCCTAGTTTTTATAAATAAAGGTATTTATCTGTAAAATTTATTCTTGTGATTTTTAGAAAAAGATGGAATATTTATATTATAATAAACTAGATATTTAAATGATAAATATACATATATTTATACAAAAATAATTTTAATAAATATTTTATATTCCAAAAATCTCATTTTCTTAAGATGTCGTATTTTAAACCTTTCGAGACCGAATGCTCCTTGCGGAGGTCTGAATCTCGCACTACTAAGCCCGAGGATGTACGATAATCCGCACCATCCCGAACAGGTTCCCCAAAAATGGGTTGTAGCGGCGCTTTGCAAAGATTGTAAAAATACTAAATCCTTTAGAAAACGGTTTTATAAAGTAAAAGGTATTTATTTGTAAAAATGTCAATTTTCCGTATTTTAGATTCTAGGGTTTCCTAAGTCAACTAGCCTATTTCTAAATGGTCTAAACGACAAGTCGTTAAATACCTCAAATCGTCTCTTCACTGCCAATTGTGGCCAGGTAAGTGCAAATGAGGAAATGAGGGATCCGCTCACGAATCACCGTGAGACGGGCCTTTTAAAGTTACCTTTCTCACTTACCTAGCCTAGACACCACAAAGTCAGGTTTAAATAAACGATCGATGTCCACAACTTATCGTGTTTTCCTAATAAGAGGTATTTATTTAAAAGAGTATCAAAGCTAAAGCTTTTAGGAATGGTTTTATTAAGAATATGGTATTTAAATGAAAATATTGTTTTATCGTATTCTAAGTTTTTTGATGATATCGTTTTAGGTTGTATATGCGTGTGTGTGGAGGTAGGTCATTATCTCGTACTCTACTTTAAATGTATAGTAAGGTTAAGGGGGTTAAATGTGAAATCGAAATATTGTGGTATTTAAGTGAAAACTACGATAAATTGAAAGGCTATCATTTCATGTGATGAAACTTGTTCAAATTATTTGTTAAATGTTTAATAGTCAACAATAAGATGTTTAAGTATGATTGAATTGGTGAGAAGTGAAATTTTATAGAAAACCGAATCGGAAATCGGATTTGTTCCGATTCCGTCGGGTTTTGTAATTTCGTATTTTAGAGAATAAGAAAGAGAGATAGAATGGGACTTACGGGTTTCGATTAAGCAAAGGAGTGAGGGGGGACTAAAGGGGTTGCGGAGGCGTTGCTTCGTCGCCGTTTGTTTCTAAAAACGTCGCCGGAATTTTCGCCGGAATTTCGTCAGAGCTTCGCCGTGAGTTTGTTTTCAAAGTACACAACTCTTGGGAAGGTTTTGAGAGAGTTGGCTCAGGATTTTGGGATGAGAGGGTAGAGGGTAGGGGGTGTATTTATAGAGTAGGCTAGGGGTAGGGTAGGTGAAGGGTTTTTAATTAAAAAAAATTGTAAAAAGTGTGAAAATCATTAAAAAAATGGTTTAAATGGGGCATAAATTCTTCTCTGGAACCGACCTATTAAATTAGGGTATGCAGGGGGTTAGAGAATACAAAAAGACAGACTTTTTGTGTTGGGTACTCGGCCGTCCGGCCGAGTCCCGCCGGCGGCGCCGACCTGAGTCGGGCGGTCCACCGGCCGAGTCGGGTCGAGTCAGGTGGTCGGTGGGTGGGGGGTCGTCAGGTGAAGGCTCTGGTATATTTACTTTTTAAAGTTCAGTTCAAGTTTTGGGAGTTATGGTGTGTGGACTGTTGGGCTTCCAAAGGATTTAAAACAAAAACAATATAAAAATAATGTGGGGCAGGGGATTTGAACTCTGGTGGCTTGGTTCAGCAGTGCAATGTGTTACCAATGAGCTACAAGCTCCTTCTTGTAATTATTATGGGAAAATAAATACTTAAAGTGATAACAACAACATTAAATACCCCAAGTATACTTCAAATTTAAATCAATTTTATGTATACAAAAAATAGAGTTGTTACATAACTTCTTACCCATTTACGCTAAGGATCAAAACCCTCGCCAAGGGGCAACCGAGCACTACCCTGCTCAGTCCATCCATGGCTGGTAGTTCACTACCCACCGACACCAAGGATCAAAGCTCTCGCCAAGAGGCAACCGGGCAGCTACTCTGCTCGGTTTATCCTTAGCGGGTAACTTCTTACCCATCTACGCTGAGGGTTAAAGCCCCCACCAAGAGGCAACCGAGCAGCTACTCTGCTCGGTCTATCCATGACTGGTAGTTCACTACCCACCAACGCCAAGGATCAAAGCCCTCGCCAAGAGGCAGCCGGGAAGCTACCCTGCTCGGTCTATCCTTAGCGGGTAACTTCTCACCCATCTACGCAAAGGATCAAAGCCCTCACCAAGAGGCAACCGAGTAGCTACACTGCTCGGTCTATCCATGGCTGGTAGTTCACTACCCACCGATACCAAGGATCAAAGCTCTCGCCAAGAGGCAACCGGACAGCTACCCTGCTCGGTCTATCATTAGCGGGTAACTTCTTACTCATCTACGCTAAGGATCAAAGCCCTCGCCATGAGGCAACCGAGCAGCTACCCTACTCGGTCCATCCATGGCTGGTAGTTCACTACTCCCCGACGCCATGGATCGAAACCCTCGTTTAGAGGCCACCGAGCGGCTTCTCTGCTCGGTCCATTCTTAGTGGGTAACTCCTGGCCCGCCTATGCTGAGGATCAGACCTCAACCTCGGCGATGCCGACCAATCTTAAAAGCGGTGGTCACCGGTCCAACTTGACTTATCTTCAACGAGCGATCGCCACCTCGACTTCAGGGCCATAAATACGCCGACCTTACACCGGTCTTTGCACACTTGACAAATGACTGGATTTAACACGACGCGCGATCGCCAACTAAAGGACCGGCCGCTGAAGAAACATTCATCAGGCGAGCAAAATGAGACATTACCACAAACTGGAACATTGCTACAAACAAAATTTCTGCAAAAGGCTTTATTCACAACTCAAAAGTCTTTACAAAGGTATTCTGGCCTCCTCATCCTTACAAAATCGCCCGAAGGCCTACAAAATCCCAAAACGAAAACAAAAATATACAAAAAAGCAAAGGGCAGGGAAACTTAGGCCTCAGGGCAGGGAAAGACCTCGACCTACTCCGCGGCCACCTCGGGAGCCGGGGCGACTGCTTGAGGGTCAGCACCCACCACAGGGGCTTCTGCACAGGGAGCCGGGGTGACCACCTTCTCCCCGGCGCCCCCACCGAAGGCCTTCCCCCGGCGACGCTTCCGGTGGCATCCCCCTGCCCCTCATCCTCGAGCGGGTACTCGAGCCGGAGCTTAGCGTCGGGAAACTCCGGCATTAGCGCCTTGACGGCGTCAAGGGCATCATGCCAAACGAGGGCTGAGGCTTCGGCGAGGTCGGAGTAGAACTGATCCGCCGTTCTGTAGGTCTCCACCGCATTCGCAGCCCGGAGGTCGACACGCCTCACCGCCTCCTTCATCGCCCCGTTCTCCCTCTTGAGGTTGTCCCGGGTCTTCTTCAGGGTGGCGGCGAGCACCCTGGCATCCTCCAACTTGGCATCGATGGCCTTGTTGGACTCAATCATAACCCGGATGGTCTCCCAGCAGTTGGAGTTCACCTGATCCTCGGCCGCCACCCGGTCTTCAAGGGCGGCGATCCTCTCCTTCGCCTCGCGCAGCTCCCGGCTCAAGCCCTCTTCCTGCGAGGTGTACTCGCCGGCGAACTGCATCGCCGGGGCAATCTCCTCGTCCTCTATGCTGACAACGAGGGCACAGTGCTAGAGGACCCAAGGAAAACAAAAGGAGGGGTTAGAAAGAAAAAGGGGGCACCCGATCTTGCGAACTAAAAAGTACTTAATAAAAACCCGAACGGGAGGCGAACACTGGCATGCACGGCCTCCTGGGCTATGGCCGCCATTTGGGCCTTGAGGGTCCCATGGGGAATTTTGCCCCCAGCCGACCTTTCCATTTCCGAGAGAAGGCTGTCGGCTACGGAAAGCCCAGAGGGCACCTCGAAGCGAAGATCCCCTTCGTCCATGAAGATCGGGGAGGCCGGGGAATGGGGCACCGTCCTATGGTGCCACTTGAGGAGGGGCGCAGGAACATCTTCCTCGTTTCCCACCTCTAAGACTTAGGGTTCCTGCCCCCAAGTGCGTTTGCGGCTCTGCCCGTGGCCGGCCTCCGAGGCCCGAGGCGTGCTGGAGCTCCTGGCCGGAGCAGCCGCCGATGGCCCCGGGCTCGCAGCGTGGCATGACAGGTCGGCGCCTCCGGCCTTCCTCCCTTTCTTCTCGGCCAGGGCGGCCCGGAACTTTGATCGGTCCATCGGCTCTGCAAAAAGAAGCGAAAATACAAAGAAGAACTTTGCAATTCCTGAAAAAATAAAAGAATGCACAAGTCTAAACGGGTCGCCTAAACTCCCAACTTACCTACAAATTGAGCGGGGCTGAGCCCGGCCGAACTGAGGGCCTGCTCGGACAGCAACACATCGGCCCGTTGGACGGGCTCCCACTCCAAAACCGCTACCGCATCGGGATCATTCGACTGTCTCACCCGAGGGCAGGCGGCCCTGTGCCACTGGACGGGCACAGGCCAATCTCACCCTCAGGTGGCCCGACGAACAAGAACTTCTCCTTCCATTCATGAATGGCTACGACCCCCGACCCTGCCACCCCTCCTCTGTGTTTTCTAAAAGAAATATATACCCAGCTAGGCTCGTCCCTATGAGTGCCGTGGTGATTTTTGTAGCAGGGGAAGGAAACGGGAACGTTTAGGCTGAAAGGGATCTCCTGCAGCCTCAACCGAACCGGGATCCCGAGAAGAATCCTCCATAAGTTCGGCACTAATTGGCCCGGGGCTAATTGAAAGCAACGTAACGCCGCACTCACCTTGGAGGAGAAAGGCAGACGCATGCCGGCCCAAAAGGCCTCAAAGTACAAGGCAATCTCCTCGCCCCGTACCCGGTCTGCCCTCTCTCCCTCCCTGACCAGGCGAAGCGAGTAGCCGGGGGGAATGTGGAAGCGGGCCCGGATTGTGGTGAGCTCGTCCGCATGCATCAGGAGGGAAGGCGCGTCATGAATACTCTTGACACCCGCTCTGGGGACCGTCCCCGTCGCACGACCCTGGGAAGCGTGACTAACCCTAACTTCCCGGGGGGATTCCGACTCGGACGAGGAAGAGGAATGTTCCCCTCCGAACACAGAGACGTGACCGCGTAGGTCCGTCTTGCCTGAAATTCGGGGCAGATACTAATTGGTGCTATCCGTCCACCTATCCGAAGATGCCAAGTTAATTTATAGCACCATGTATCGAAGGTTTAAATGGATGCGGCCGATGTAGCAGATTTGGTCAGATTCCCCCTCATCTGAGGGGTTTTTGATTATGGGGACGCTCTTCCCTGCAGGCATAAGCCCGTGCAGTTAATTACGTTACCACATCGCGATAACAACTTTCTCCTTCTCCAGATGGTCACTTCGTGTCGTGGGTGTTTGTTTTGTTTGTGGTTGCCCGTGGATTGTATACGGAGACTAAATTATGTTATCGCCCGTAGGGCGTGGACTAGTCCAAATCCGTATCTTTCTTAGATTTGGGTTTTGGGGGTTTGGGTTTAAGGATACGTTAGCCTTATTTGAGACTAAGATTAACTTAAACGTTTGTTAAGGATACGTTAATCTAATTTTATACTAAGATCAACTTAACGGGATCGTTTAGATCCGACAAGAGAGCAATTGGGCTCTGTTGTTAGTTTAGTGACATTGCGGTCGGTTGTTAGTTTAAGAACATTACGGTCCATTGTTAGTTTAAAGATATCGCGGTCGAGGTTAAGGACATCATAATCCGTGGGTTTAACGACCCCGCAGTCCGATGTTAGTTTAAAGACATCGCGCTCGAGGTTAAGGACATCATAGTCCGTGCGATTAAGGACCCCACAGTCCGATGTTTGTTTAAAGACATCACGGTCGAGGTTAAGGACATCATAGTCCGTGAATTTAATGACTCCACAGTCCGATATTAGTTTTAAGACGTCACGGTCGAGGTTAAGGACATCATAGTCCGTGGATTTAAGGACTCCACAATCCGATATTAGTTTTAAGACGTCACGGTCGAGGTTAAGGACATCATAGTCCGTGGATTTAAGGACTCCACAGTCCGATATTAGTTTTAAGATGTCACGTCGAGGTTAAGGACATCATAGTCCGTGAGCTTAAGGACCTCACAGTCCGATGTTATGTGTGGTTGTTGGGACCTGTCACCTCTCTGACGACGTTGAAGGATTACAACGACAGATATCAGAGGAGTAAAGAGATGTACTCTCGAACCGATGTGAATTGGTTGAAAGACCAGATGTGCTCAGTTCAAGATAAGTTGAGGACTTATGGCCAGAATTGGGCTAAGTCCAATTAAAATGTTTTAACATTTTATTTTTGTTCTGGCCATTAGGCATTTATTTGGGCTCTGCCCTTTTAATAATGCTAAGCATTGGGCTCTGACATTTTTTGTCTTATACTGAATGCATAGCATTCATCAGAACAATGTGCATTCTGACAGTGCGCCACGTGGCGCGTCAGGCGCTTTGCGCCAATTAAAGAGTGCATTGCGCTTCTGTCGGGTAGCGCACACGAAGAGGACACGTGTCGCGCTTAGCGCTAAGCGCTAGTTTGTTAGCGCATTGCGCTTTTAATTTATGAGCGTGTTGCGCTAGTCTATTGGCGCACCGGTGAGTGACACGTGGCGCGCTTGGCGCTGAGCACCAGCCCATAAGCGCAGTGCTCTATTTCAGAAGCGCAAAGCGCAGATTGTGTCTCTAGTTGACACGTGGCATGTTTTGGCGCTGAGCGCCGATCCATGGAGCGCAAGAGCACAGTTCATGAGTGCAAGGCATTTTTCAATAGCGCAAAGCGCATCTGATCAATTTTAAGATTAAAGAACAAATTTATGTTCTTCAAAGGAGGGTTTGCCTCAAGATCCAAGAACAAAAGTTCTTGTTTTTTTTATAAAAGCTATGCCTTTTATAGATCAATGATCTGTAAACGAAGTAAAAATACTTCTTTTGTTATTATTTTCTTTATGATTAGATATTTTGATCTTTTGCTTTTAAATAAAAAACCTTGGTCTTTTTTATAGATCTAAAATCGTTTTAGAAGATGATTCTTCTTTTTATGAGATGATTTCATATTTATTATTCAAGAACATGGTTCTTTTTAACTTGAAAATGTAGAAAAATCTTCTTTTTTCTTGAGAGCTTGGTCTTCTTTTTCTCCAAGTTTGCAGAGGGTTTTTTTCTTTCTCTTTCTGTCGCTCGAGACTTGAAGTTTAGGGGCCTTTATATAGGGCCAATTGATTTGTTAAATCAGTTTTGAGAGATCTTTTTCTGATTGATTTGAGAATATTTCCCACCGTTGGGTCTTTGATCCTAAGAATTCTGTTTTACAGAAGATAATTTTCTTGTTTTAATAAAATTGGAAAGATCTTTTCATAATAGAATTTTAGTTCTGATTAATTAATAATTTATTATTAGTAGATTTTTAGATTTGACGGTGGGGGAATTTTAATTCCAGTACTGGCGCACTTTGCGCTAGCGCACCTACGTTCGACACGTGGCGCGCAACGCAGAGCGCAGCGCAACTGTGTTAGACACGTGGCGCGCAGCGCAGAGCGCAGCGCAACCGCGCTAGCGCACCTGTGTCTGACACGTGGCGAGCAGCACAAAGCGCCGAATCTGAAGCGTTGCTTCAACTTTCTAAATTTTGAATTTTGAAACAGAGTTTTGCTCTGATGGGGTGCGCTGCCTAGGACGCAGCGCCCCTAGCGCTGGTGTGTCTGCTTTTGACACGTGGCGCGCAGCGCGCAGAATCTGAAGCGTTGCTTCAATTTTTGAATTTTAAAATTCAAAACAGAGCTTTGTTTTGATTGGGGGAAACAAGGAAGAATCAAAAGAGGAACCTGCAGAATACTCCCTAGACTCTACCCGAACTATTTCTACGGACTCCTCAGAGAAAGACATCTAACCTGAGCAAAGGAAGGAGTCTGCCGAGGAAAAAACGTAAGAAATCCGACCTAAGGGGAAAAGCACCGTGCTAACACATGAATGGCTGAGGAAATTATGGCGAAGTGTGGATCTGGGGGGGATCCCACATCTATTTATAGCAGTCGGCGAACACATCCTACGGCGCCGGCCGTCTCCCGCCAAAACAACACTTCGCATTCAACGGCTGTCAACGTTCCACCTGTTGCACACGCATTGGGCGTGTCCCGTCAAGCGCTAAGAACACCGGCGGCCGTCACGTAAGCCAACCAACGCCGGATACGTGGCCTAGCGTTTCGGCAAACATACGCCCGTGTCGGCACTTCCTCTTTAATGAAAGATTTCTCCCCTAATCCGCCGACGTCATCGAAAAAATACGGCTAATTGCTCAGGAATCCACACCGACGATGTCTTCAAATGAGAACTAGGCCCAGGCGACCTATCAGACCACTCTCAACCCGACCCATGAACAGGTCGGTCCGAGAGTGGGGGCTAATGATAATGCTCGGTACCGAGGACTCCCCAGATCATGATACGTGGTAGATGATGTGTCCCAAAGCTCACGAGAAAGAAGCAAGAAAGGTACAGCGGAAGCATGCCCCGGGCTTTCGACCCGAGGATGGTCCCGACCTTCGGTGGCTTCCCAGACCACTCTTGTGCCTGTCTTACAAACACCCATTGGCTCGCCTCCGAGCCCTCTCACACGCTGAGTTCCCTCAGCCCTCCTAGCTCGCCTCCGAGCTATCGCTGAAACAAGCTCCCTCGGCCTCCCGCTCATTCCCGAGCCTCCCGCTGAGCTTAGCTTCCTCGATCTCATTGACCGACCCACAGCACAGATCACAGGCGTCTCCGCCACGGCTCCGCGAATCTCGCCAGCCGCGAGATATCTGCCGCCCACGATCCCGCGTTCCACGCCATCGCGTTCCCTCATTAACGAGCATATCTCGTCATTAATGGGGGATCCCGTCTTTCATGTAGGCACAGCGTCAGGGGCGTAACGGCCGGCGTGAATCTCGCACCCGCCAGCCCATGACTGCTACTATATAAACCCCTCTTCAGACGACTCAGGTAAGGCAATTTTACCCCAATAGGCCGTTACTCTGCCCAAATATTTCGACTAACTTGATCGTCGGAGGGTCCTCGGTGGTACAACCACTCCGGGACTTCCTTGCAGGTAGCTCAGCTTCACTCTCAAATCAGGCCCATTGAGATCCACACGCATTGAGAGGCTACCCTCAAATCCAATCCCAGCCATCCATCAACGCTCGCTACAGATCAATGGAAGATAACATCTGAAGGAGATCACCGCCTCTATCACTTCTCGATAAGACAATACCTCCATGTTCCAGTATATCTAATAAAATTGCAAGATAAGATGAAGGATCCAGCCCATCGGCGCATGAACCATCAAACTTGTGTAGCGCCGATCAGGATGTGGCCGAGGTTGCTATGGACAAGATCATATTTAATACCGATAGCACGAGGGAATCAGATATCCAATCCTACATTTGTGTCGGGGTCGTAAGATTGACCTTAGCCTAGGAGAGGTTTCCGGCACTGCTCAGTCTGATAACAAACAGCCGAGCGACTCAGAAGTCCACTCCTGCGTTCGAATAAGGAGAGCATGTCGAGCAATGATGCCGATGTGTCTTGACACGACCTAGGGCTCATGATGTAGACAACTCAAATGTCCAACCCTGCGTTAGCACTCGGTCCTAGGTCTAGTCTCTACCGAGAGTTAGTTATAGGTTTGAACTGGTGTATCCCATATGGATTGTAACTCTCGGAGTGTCATTAATAAATTTGATAGCTGATGATTGTCTTTACTGTTTTGCGTGACTTGTTTTTATCATGTAACTTAAGAAGGTCGAATTCATAGGAAGAACGTTCTTCTCTCCTTAAAAGACGGCTCAACCGGCAAGGTAGACTGTTTGTTTTAAATCATTTATTAGTTATTACAGTTACTACAAAAATGAGCGATCCCATTTTTGGCACGTCCGGTGGGACCTTCGCTAATGCGTGGTAGATATGAGACCCCGCACCAGTAAAAAAGCAAACTTTCAGCATATCTCGTACATTGATCGACCAAGAGGTCAATCACCTACACGATCCGTGGTTTTTGTTGTTCCCGCGAGGCGAAGATTGTGAAGAGTTCTCTATGTCCTCGAGGCAAAAGATCTTCCTCAAGTCCAGTGGGCAACATGGCCTCAAGGCCGAATGCTATTTATCCCGATCAAAACTAGGGTTATGGCTCGGCCCAGCAACAACCTTTCCGGCCGAATAACGACCAGTACCCCAATGTGGGGGCCCATGGAGGGCTAGGGCCGTTTTCCAGGAGGCACACATGGTATACCTCGGTTGATGGTCAGAACTTTCGGCCACATGACCAGCAGGACGGAGAAAACTACGGGTTGTATGTATGCCCCGAATCAAGGGACGACCAACAGGCTGAATCCTGGATATATTCCGACGAAAGATGACTTTGATCTAGAAAACAGGCCGTGGTACCGGCCGTATCAAAACGCCAGAGCGCGAAATAGCCCGTCTCCGCTTGTTTCTAGGGCGGCAAACGAATTATATAGGAAACCGTATCCCGAGTAGTTTGATCATATGTACGAATTTTCTAGGGGTTTTGAAGTTCTAGACTTCATGTTGTTTTCGGGAGAAAACGGTTAGTCGGCAAAAGAGCACGTAACCAGTTCACAATGCAATGTCGAGAGGCCGGAACTGTTGGGATGTACAAACTTCGGGTATTCGGCGGATCCTTGACTGGAGTTTCCTTTGAATGGTATATCACAGTCTCGCTCCTGGATCCATTCGTGATCGGCAGACTAAAAATGTGTGTTTGTGAAAATGAATAAGATTGTGTTAAGTTTATATATAGAAGAGAGAGGTTGAGCTTGCATGAATGAAGGCTTAGCTCAGTTAATATCAATTTCCGCTCCAATGTGAGAGGACGGGGTTGATTTATTTAAAAAATGGAGCATTTGTAAATTGAGAATTTTAATTTCAATAACATATATGGGAAAAAGAAATCCTGTTGAATCCCCATTTGATATTTTAAGATTGAAATCGGTTATTAGGGGTCCATAATTTGATATTTGAGTTGTTGATATTTTGTTAGAAGGACACCAAATTAATAGTCATAACAAATAAAAGTCGAGTTTCAAACTAAGAATGGTGGGACCTGCTTTTAGTACTTTATTATGCCGAATGAGGACCATAGAGGAATCCTGTCGAGTAAAAATGACAGCAATTATAGTTTCTTCATTGAATAAACCGATTATCAATCATTGTTACAATGAGGCTGAATTGACTTAGACACTAGGTTTTTTTGGGATAGATGGGTCTAACTCCGTGGTCAAGAAACTAATAGGAAAATCTTTCCGGGCAAAAGTTTTTAGTGAAAAACTCTATAGATCCAAATATTTATAGGTTTAAGTCTTTACAGGACAACTAACCATCTTTTACTTTTTAATAATCTTATATTACCCTTGTCAACTTTTGGCAGATAACTGCTACAATTAAAGGGTAAACTGCTACATTTAGCGGATACACTGCTACATCCGATAAATATAGCAGTTCTCTGCTAACTGTATCGGTTATATATGTAAACTGTTATATCTGATAAATGTAGCAGTTATGTGCTACGTGTAGCGGTTAATGGAGCAGCTTACCTGTTAAATATAGCAGCTATCTGTCAGAAGTTAATAAGGGTAATATTGGAATATTAAAAAATAAAAAGTTGTTGGTTGTACTATAAAAACCTAAAACTATAACTTTTTGGATTTATTGAGTTTTTCATTAGATTTTTTTGCCGGTAGATTGGCCTATTTTTGCAATGTTTTTTTTATGAGAAAAACCAAGTATAGAAGTTATGGAAGTTTCCCTCTTCGATACCTGGTTATGTTTCAAAATTCCATCCAAATAAACCTAGTTAATTATTAACTTCTTATCCGGGAAGATTGCATAAATAGTAATTAAAGTTTAATTTCTGAGCAATTTTGGTGTTTTGTGATGGATTTTGTCATTTTGAATATAATCGACACGAGCTTCTTGCATGCTGCTCATGTTAAATTTGAATGGTTCCCTAAATGGAAACCATTTTATATATCTTAGCATGTCTATTCAAAAATTAATATTATTAATTAGAAAAACTACATACTACACGCAGGCAAGTCGATCCCATATACCTTAGATATACAATTGTCAAGGATAGTAATTTTCACAAATTAATTAAAACCATCTCCAAATTATCACGTAGGATATTTTCACAAAATAATTAAAACCAGGATGAAATCATCACGTTGTCTGAGCTGATAAAACAAGATCATCCTTCTTTTTCTTCTCCTTGTGTTCCAAGTACTCTCCATAGGAGTAAGAAGCCAAGCCCCAGAGAGAAAGCACGAGGGCGATGGCCTTTTCACTGCTGAATTCCTCATGGAAGAAGAGGACGCCTAAAACTTCGACGACAGGGATGAACACCGCGATGATGATCCCTGCAAGCAGCGTGTTAACGCAGAAGATGACGCCGACCATGCCTAAAAAGAAGCACTGCCAGAATATTGCAGACCAGACGAGGATGGTGTAGTACTTGACCTCACCTAGTTCGAAGTTCTTGGCTTCTCTTGGAATGGCCTGAATTTCATTTGTGAAAAAAAATGGTTAGTGATTGCCAAAATTTCCACAATTAATTTGTGTTTCCATTATCATCATGGAAATCATATCTACTATATAATAACTACTAGAACCAAAGAGTTTCATGGCATTTTGTTGTTTTTGAAGAAATTCAAAAAAGTCGTTCAAATTTCTACAATTTAATAATCCTAAAACGGCCTAAGATCATGGCCACATGTATAGAAGTTGCTATTCATGCATTTTGGAACTTGAATGGAAAGTTATACCCAACCCCTCAAAAATTAACACTTCATACATATATTAATTCTCTAATTATTTGATCCTTTTCTATCTTGCACATGGACTGGTGCAAGAGAAATATATTCCTAAGGTTAAGAACTACTAGCTAGGTTCCTGGCATATATGGGTTCTTCACGCGCAACGAATACCTGTTAGAATTAGAATGCTAAGATGATTAATTGTTATTCTAAATTTTAGAGGGACATGCGAAAAAATAGAATAACTAAAAGTGCTTTTCTACATAATATCATCTATTGAAATTTTCACAAAATTTGAAGTACTCATAGGAATATATATATATATATATATATATATATATATATATAAATTTTCTAATAATGGGTTTTGGCGATTTTCTTTATACTATGCATGGTATCCCACCAAGTTTCATTAGATATATAAAACACAATTAAAAATAGCAACATTGCGTCACTGCATCCCACTATTGGCCAAAATAGTATCACCACCATACATAAATTAAGTTTGCATTATCACTAACATAGAAAAAGACTAATACTTAACATTAATTTCCTCATGGGCCCTAAGGTCTTATCTCTTTGCCGTCTCGGATTGGAACAGAATAACAAGAACCAACATAATACAACAATCACCAAACAATAGATAAATATTTTTGATGGTTTCCATACCATCTTAAAGTAGTTACCGTTATCATAAGCACATGGGGATGCAATTTGTCGTGTTCCAACTAAAATAGAAAATTTGACCTAAGAGTTACAAACAAGAAAGCGAGTTGCAACTAATCCATTTAGATTCCCTCCTCATAGAAAGAGCAAGTGAGAGCCCACCCGTTTAATTCTCGAAAATGTCGCATCAAATAAATAAGGATAACCTGAGGCTCATTAGATGCAGACAGGATGGTTGGTGGGCCCATCTAAACTTAAAATACAGGGTCCCACCATCTGCTTTTCTCTCTCTTGAACCGTAACTATGGGCGGGATGTATACCTCAGGCCCATTAACCTCAGTAAATAAACCTAATGCATTTATCAATTTACATTATAACAACGCAAACTAACACATCCGCGCACACACAAATCATGAGGGCATAAAAATATTTGGAAAAACAAGCAAGTGAACTTCCAGAAAAAGATAACAGATTTATAAATGGCCCAAAACGATATCGTCACACCAACAGTGTGGACCATCGATATGTGCATGCGGTCGAGAATATAGGTTCCATCTCACAGAGAGCGTGTGTGGTCCAGATCGTATATATAGGTTCCATCTGCTTCTAAAGATGTCATTTCTCTCTCGTCAAATCTCATTGATTCGTTATTTAGAACCTCTCTCTCTATATATATATATGTGTGTGAGAGAGTGGATAGTTTCTATCTTTTTAGCGTCAATTACCGATTCTACATGAAACAATAAAAGAATCAAAACAAAATGAAGAAAAGAAAATCATATATAATCAAACCTGGAAATCCTTATTGGCAACCATCCCCACCAAGCAGAACCCCGTCGCGAATGCCCCCATCACAAACTGCATCTCCATCACCAACGTATACGTTATCTCCTGCTCCGCCTTGTTATACACCAACTCCACCAACGGCAGAACCAGCCCGTACAGCGCCGCCGCCCCTAAAGTCAGCCCAAACCCTAAGAAATACTCCCACTTACTCACTCCGTCGGGCCTGTCCCCGCTCGCATGCAATCCCAGCATCACCGCGCCGATGCTCAACAACCCCACAGCATTCAACGAATACGGTGTAAACTTCTGTTTCACGATCAGATACGCGAAAAAGGCGGTAAACGCCAACTGCGTCGCGATTAGTAAAGCGGAAGTGGAGACTGGCAGGAAGGAGAGGCCGTACGCGTACAGGAAGTCGTCGATCCCGGTCATGATGCCGAGGATTGCGCAGGCCAGGAAGATGCGGGATGTCATCAGGGTTTTATTACAGTTAGGGTTTGCCTTGTGTCGATGGAAGTAAGAGAGGGTTAGGGGGAGGAGGATGAGGGGGAAGCCGGCGGTTTCGAGAAAGCTGGAGAGCCACTGGCGGTGGCCGCCACCCTGGAAGTAGAGGCGGGATATGAGGGGCCCGCCGGTGGTGCCGAGGATCGAGAGGAGGATGTTGAGGAGGATGAGGATGAGCTTTAGGGTTTTAGAGAATTTGTTGGGGCTTTCATGGTTGCTGTGTTGAGTTTGAGACTCTACTTCCATTTTTCCTCTCTCCTCTCTCTCCTCTCTTCGTTAAGGAAATGAGTGAAGAGAACGAGCGAAGTGTGTTTGGCGTGAATATATATATAAATATATATAAAGAGAGAGAATAATGGAGGAAAGATGGAAATTTACTCCTATGGCGTCGAAAAAATACAGCTTCACTCATTTTTTCCGACGATCGGTACCCACTGTCTTCATCGTTATCATCTAAGATGTGGGTACACCAAATTTCCTGCGAAAAAGTTGTAGAATCATATGAAATTTGATGTATCCACGTCTTAGATGATAACGATGAAGATGGTGGGTCCCGATCGTCGGAAAAAATGAAGGAGAGTAATTTTTCGACGCCATAGAGAAAATTCTCTCCTATGAGCTCTTTCCTCCATTAACCTCATATATATATATAGAGAGAGAGAGTGAGAGGCTAATGAAGGAAAGATGCTATAAGAGGGAATTTCCTTCTATGGCATCAGAAAAATACGTTTTCCATGATTTTTTTCGACAATCGGTATACACCATTTCCATCTTTATTATCTAAGATGCGGATACACCAAATTTGATGTGATTATACCATTTTTTCACCGTTGATTCAGTTGGTGCAAAATTAATGGTTTACCGACAATAGAACTTTTTACGTTGAATCACATGAAATTTGGTGTATGTATATCTTAGATGATAACGATGATGGTGATGGGTTCCGATTCGTCGGAAAAAATTGTGGAGCTAGTATTTTTTCGACGCAATAGAAAAAAAAATAGTACTTAAAGAAAATTTCAAATCAAGTGGAGAATGCTTGCATCTATAATTAATTAAATTTCTTAAGAAATTAATTGTAATTTTTTGTATCTATCTCCGTTTCCATCTCAATGTAGCTTTGTCTCTGCTCCAACTACCTAACATAAGATCCGTATTGAGCTCTGATACCATTTTTGAATCCCACTGCATCAAAACTTTGATGTTAGCTAGAACTTTTAGGTTTGAAGGAAGGTAGCTTTTCTATTGATTGCATAGTAAATTTTCCTTTTTATCTGAAATTTAACTCTTGCACATGATTAGAAATGTAGAGGTATACCATATACATATCCGCCATTTCGTTGGCGAATACGA
The DNA here is from genome assembly GCA_030015575.1 of Agapanthus africanus. NCBI lineage: Eukaryota > Viridiplantae > Streptophyta > Magnoliopsida > Asparagales > Amaryllidaceae > Agapanthus > Agapanthus africanus. The sequence goes on along the minus strand of CM057340.1, from coordinate 747,979,957 downwards.
ATTCGATAAAAATCGAATATATATACAGATACAAAACAAAAACTGGAAAAACTACATCTGTTAAATTCAAAAAGTACACTTTTAACTTGTCAAACCTGCATTTTTAAGATTGGATAAAATACAGAACATACATAGCCATATAGGTATATTAAAATCCGTATCCGATGATTGTTGATGGATAGAGACGTCAAGAGAGTCGTCGGAAATGAAATTACTATCTAAATTTGATAAAAACCAAATACGAATATGGAATCAGTTCAGACTATTCTTCTCCCTGTACATCCTTACACAAAATGCAGTATTTACATATTTTTTGAGCTAATTTGCAAGTTCATCATAAAGCAGTAATAAATTTAGAAATGTAAATGTATTTTTACAAGATGAAATTATTGTTTTTTATTTGAAAATTAGCTGTACCATATTTAATATATATTCGGCTAGCAAAACATAGAAAGAATACACTATATGCCTAAAATGTCCACCTCAAATTCCAGCTATATCTCATCAACTCAAAGCATCCGAGGGTCAAATGAACACACACACACACACCCCACACACACTATGCCTAAAACGTCCACCTCAAATTCCATCTATATCTCATCAACTCATAGCATCCGAGGGTCAGATGAATATATATACATGTCATGATTAAGGTCATTTTCATGAGTTGATGGCATCAAGAGGCATATAATATGCATGGTTGCAACTTGCAATGCAACAACGCAATCGAATTTTTAATTGAACTTTTATATTTAGGCATATGAGTGTAATGTGAATGCCGGCGCAAGAAAGATGGAAAGAGGAATGGGTTCCGCTCTACTTAAACCCCAAGTTGGACTCTCCCGTTTTATCCTATATATTGCGCTCCCACTCCTATACGACCATACTTTTATATATATATATATATATATATATATATATATATTGTTCGGGCCGTCCATGTGGAATACATAATCAGATGTTATAAAAAAACCAGTGTTCGGGTCTTTTAAGTAAACTTTTTCTCAAACCTTAGGGAAACTAATTGATTGCTATTATCCAACTAATTTTATTACCTAGGAATTTATGTGGAAAACACTTTACTAGATGCCTAAAATGTAACTATTATTTGAGAAAACCGAAATTATTACCTTTAGAAATTGGAATTCTGACTCGTAGAAACATATGGTATAATATGAAGGATAATACGTGTACCACTTAGCATCCAGAGTGTCAAACTTTGTGATTGTACAAAAAGTTATGAAATTCTAAGAATAACATTTATGATTTGTGAGCATGTCTATTGAAGTTATCTAACATCCATGATATATTCGAGTTGTATAGATAGTTATGGATTCCATCAATCGATGTATGATGAGGGTATAGCGATAACAATTTTTATTTGGATATGTTTATAACGAAAGATTTAATTGAGAATTTGATCCGGTAATTATCAAAGAAGAAATTGTGGGGCTTATGTTATTTATATTAGCTGATCAGTGTGAGCTTTTGTTTCATTAAAGCCAGACTTTCAAATTTCCCCCGCATGAGCTGCTCAAATCGGTCAATGGTCAATTGTGTCCGGTCTTGATAGAAAAAGAAATATGAGTAAATACTCCACAAGGCCGCGAGGAGGGTGTCTAAAAAAGTTCATAACTACCTCTCTTCCGCTAAGCGAATTAAACATGTACTTGTTTTGGTGCTTTTATTTCCTCCATTGAACTTTTAGCCCTACCCAGAAATCTATTAAAGTCATCTATGCCTTGGGCTTTGGGTTGAAGACCTTAAAAAGGTATTGGGAATGCACACAGCGGGCCTTGGTTAATTAATAATGTGTGTTAGAGACTCTCAAAAGTAAAAATCGTGTGCGCTTTTGCTCGAGCGGCAATGACACTCCCTCATTTGATGGGATGTCTTGAGTTCGAAACCGCCCACTTGAAGTGGTAAGGGGGATTTTGAACAATTACACGGAGAAAGTTCACATAGGCCTAGAGCCTCAACCCCTTTTCCCCAAAGCCTACGGACTATATCGAATGGAAAACATAAGCAAAAGGTAGTAATTAAAAGAATAACGATTCGGGTTTCGATCATGTAATGCAGGGTATAAAGCGTAATTGTAATTTGTCACGGACCCAAACATGTTAAGTAGCTATGGTAGTTTTGTGTAATTTTGAAAGGAAATGGTAGTTTAGTATCATGGACCCAAACCTAAGAAGATTATTCAGTTAATAGGTCTAATTCTAATTTGTCACCAAATCTTTCTTGATTTTGTGTTCTTGGTTCATGCTACATCACATTGGATGTTAAATAACTTTGTTTAATTAGGCTTGATTTTCTTGTGGATTTGGTTGCTCTTATGTATTTATATTGTTTCAGTATGTTTTTTCCTGCTTCTTTTGAGCTTATTTGGTTCGGTATAGGACCCTTGTAGCTGAATTTTCCTTGCTATATTTGGATTTTGCAAGAATTTACTGGAATTCTTGCTTTTGGGCAGAACTTCTAATCGTGTGCCAAAGTTCTTTTTACCGCCTTTTGTGAAAATCATAGTATCATATGCATATAGAAGATGAGATGTAATCGGTAAGAAATTCAGAAGAAAAGAAGGAACGATGCAGGTGAAATCGGGTCTCCTTGTCTGATACCCCTTGATCCCTTGAAATAGCCCCCCAATTGCCAATTAACTGCCACAGAGAAATGTTGTGAAGATAAGCAGCCAACAAAAAGTTGAATAAAATTTTGTGAAAAACCAAATGCTTGAAGAATTTGAAATATAAAGTCTCATTCAAGCCTATCAAATGCTTTTTCCATGTCTAGCTTCATAGAAACATTCTGTCCTCTGACTTTTTTATTCAGATCTTGAATTAACTCTTCAGCCAATGAGATATTTTTCAGTTATCTCTCAGCCTTCAACAAAGGCCCCCTGCTCTAAAGAGATGATATCTGGTAACAAGCTAGTTTGCCGATTTATCAGCCATGATTTTGGTAAAGATCTTGCATAGAAAATTACAAAGACTTGTCGGTCTATAGTCTGAAATAAGCGAACGATTAGCCTTCTTAGGGATAAGGCAGACTATAGTAAAATTAACTGCTTTAGGAATACGGGCATTTCTGAAAAAGACAGTAACAGCTGTTGGGGATCGATGGGGAGAGATCAAAACGCGGAACGATTCTCGCGACAACAAGCAAATCATGCAAACACAATTACGCAATTAAATGACGAAAGAATAATATAAATATACGAGAATACAATAGTAAATCAAAACACAGAGAGACAAGAGATTTGTTAACGAGATTCACCTGCCGTACGGCTAGTCCCGGCAGAGCGGAATCTGTAAAGTCTCGACTATAATCTTCGAATCGATTACACAAGCAAATCCTAGGAAGTTTCTCTCAAAATTCTCTAGTTCTAACCGCCACCCTTTCATACAATGATCTCTCTCAATTGGCTGTTGTTGATACATATGAGAGGTTCATTTAAATAGGCAAACCCTAATTTTATAGTAAACATGAGATAAAACTAAATTTGGTAATTTTCGTTCGCATCAGAAAATCCCGACGGCAGATGTCTGCCTACGTTCTGTAAATATTTTATCTCCCAAGGGCAGAGTCTGAACCACTCCTGGCCAGACGTCTGCCCAGGCTCTGGATTGGGCTCCGATGAATGCAGACGTCTGCATCCGCTCTGTCGTTTCTCGTGTAGTTTTCAGACGTCTGAACTTGATTTGGACGGACGTCTGAAGTGAAGATTCTTATACCTTCAGACGTCCGCCATTGTGTCTTCATCAGACGTCTGACCTGAAAGATATTCCACCGTTTCTAACAACAGCTTCATGTAAATCTTCATTAATGATGTCTCATGCAGACACATAAAATTTGCCATTATAGCCATCTAGGCTAGGAGCACTATCATGATCCATAGGGAAAAGACTTTCCTTTAGTTCTTCCATTGATGGAGGGGAGCACAACAAAGAATTTTGTTCTTCAGTAACCAAAGAAGGAAAGAATGAATGGAAGTCTGCAGGTATATTATCTTTTTCTGATGTGAAAGCTTTAGTGAAATGCTCCACTGCTAGATTAATTAGCCCATTCTGATCTTCAATCCAGTTATCTTCCGCAGTTTTGAGCCTGGTAATTTTGGTAGAGCAATGTTTGATTTTAACACAGCTGTGAAAAAACTTGGTATTCCCATCTCCTTCTTGCAACCATTTTATCCTTGCCTTTTGTCTCCAGAAAATTGCCTCAATATGTAAAGATTGTTCATAATATGCTTTAGGACTCCCCAGATTCTCATAATTTTCTTCAGTGGGCTCAGCATCATATTGATTTTGCATTCGAGACACTTTACCTTCAGCTTCAGCCAAGTTGTTGTGAATGTTTCCAACAACTAATTTATTCTAAGTTTTCAGTACATCATCAAGTCTATTCAATTTTAGAAAGAATTTCAAAATGGGATCAATGCTATCATCAATAGGATCTCATACCAGTTGTGCTTGCAATAGCTGCAGAATAAGTCTCATGAGGAGTCCACATGCTTTGAAATTTAAAAGCTTTGAAGTTATTGTGAGTGACAGGACACGAGTACAAAATCGGAACATGATCAGGGCAGCACTCCACAGATCAATATTTAACAATCTATTATTAAATACATATACCCCAAATAAAATTTAAATAAATATAAGTAAAGATTTCTAAATATTTTGTTGTCTATATTTTAGAATATGAACTTAATAGATAAGATCAATAATCAGATATTGGGATGATATGCCAAGCAAAATTAGGTAGCCAAAAATATTATTTATACATAACTTGTACTATAAATGGATATGTAAAGATTTAAACATATATAAAGTATATATAGTACTAGATTCATGTGGATACACCGTACTAGTAAATATTGGATATAACCTTGCACCATATCGGGTTTTAAACATGCGGGTCGGGTTAGATAACGACTAATATTACTTGAATCATTCGCAACCCAATAGCATAAAGAATAAAAGAATTTTAAAGAAAAATTTAAAATACCAAATTATATTGTATAAACGTACTAAGGTGTTACATTATACCCAACTATAAAATAATTTTGTCCTCGAAATTCACGGAATAGGAAAAGACAAGAAGATACAGATTTAAGAAAAGAGGTGCGGAAAATTTTGTCGAATCTCATCTTCACGTTCCTAAGTAGATTTTTCGTGCGAACGATTTCCCCACGAAACGAGTACTAATGCGATTACTTTATTCTTGAGAATCTTTTCTCGTTGATCCACAATAGCTACAGGTCGCTCTTCATACGTTAAATCTTCTCTTACTATCAATTCTGAGTGATCTAGGACGTGTGTCTCATCTCGAACATACTTGCGGAATTGAGATACATGAAACACGTCAAGAACACCCGCCAAGGATGGTGGTAGAGCCAATCGATAAGCTGCCTCTCCTGCACGCTCGATGATGTCAAAAGACCCCACGAATCGAGAACTAAGTTTGCCTCGACTACCAAATCGGATTACTCCTATAGTCCGTGATATCATCAAGAACACAAGATCACCAACAGCGAACCCCAAAGGTCTTCCTCAGTACCAGCCCAACTTTTCTGTCGATCCTGTGCCACCTTCATATGATTACGGATCAGGTTAATTTTCTCTGTCACGCCCCGCTTCCGAGTGTACGGCGAAGTGGACGCGACGAGGTCCGCTACATATGTACTCAGAAGTACATACGCTAAGCGTAGCTAAGCAATATAAAATAATCACAAGAGACAAATGATATTGAAATAACAGCAACTTTTATTAATAACATTCTTTATACAATGCATGAAATGAAAATACAACTGGAATGAAAAAGCAATGCCTAAACAGTGGCATAACAGAAATGAAAAATACTGGAAAGAACAAGGTACAATTATCTAGAGCTCTGGGTCTTCTTGGAACTGCTCCAAATCCTCACCGGTGGGCTCGATCTCAGCTTGGTCCAACGCACCTGACGACATTCAAAGAAGAAAGAAATAGAATGTCGTCAGCGAACAGGTCGCTCGGTAAGTCCTAAAGAATAAGAAGAATGAGAATGACAGAGTAACAATATTTTCTAAAGTATTATATTGTTGAATATTATGGAACATTGTTTAACGCTGTTGTTTGTAACTTGGTACAGAAGGATGCCAGTGTATACGAGGGGGATCTCTATATGCTAGAGATCAGGGCAAAAGGTAAGTACAAGGAACCGTTATGCCACGGTACAACAGCAATAGGATTCAGGTTAGGTGTCTTAATCTGACCACCTCGTGCCACCTTTAACACCTTCCGTACCAATCTACCCCTTAAACCCCGTAGTGTTTTAACAGTATTGTAATATTGGAATATGTAAATTGAGTGACTGACCAAAACCATGATATCAGTAAACATGTTGTAACTGTGTAATCAGGAAAATGGAATATCAGGATAATGGATGAATATCCATGGTTTGATTCAGTCAAAAAGAATATATTGTTAACTGGATTCAGGGTTTCATGTATTCAAATTGTATTGGAATATAAAAGAATATAGATTGACTTGAATCATATTCTAGTCAGGAATAGTCAGACTTAACCCGAGTCAGACTAAAAGAAAAATAATTTGAAGTTCAATATTAGTTAGGGGCCTTATTGTAATTTATAAAACTTGAGGGGGTTTTCTGTAAAAAGTACTTTTGTATAGTTTTCGAAATACACCTCAAGTATTTAATAATCGTCTTTATTGTTATAATGAATGTGAATTTTATTTGTGTTATTCTAGTGAATATATCCTAATAAAAGTATTAATTGTTTTATCTGAAATTCATGGTATTTTAATGTAAATTTTAATCTTGTAATTTTTTAAGGAAAATGTGGAAACTTTATATTATAATAAAATAGGTGTTTAAATAATAATTATATATATAAACACTTGGATAATTTTTAAATGAATATTTTATTTTCAAAAATCTCATTTTTCTTAAATGTCGTATTTTAAACCTTTCGAGACCGAATGCTCCTTGCGGAGGTCTGAATCTCGCACTACTAGCCTGCGGGTGCACGATGAACCGTACTATCCCTAACAGGTTCCCCAAAAGTGGGTTGTAGCAGACTTTGCTTAGGTTTTATAAACACTTCTCATTTAGGAAAACGGTTTTATAAATATAAGGTATTTATTTGCAAAAGAGTTTAGTTTTCCGTATTTTAGTTATTAGGGTTTCCTAAGCCAACTAGCCTATTTCTAAGGTCTAAACGATGAGTCATTAGAAGCCTCAAATCGCCTCTTCACCGTCAATTGCGGCCAGGTAAATGCCAGGTAAGTGGGAAGGAACCACAGTCGTGGGCCTAATTAAAAACCACTAGCCTTAGACACACTTGCCTAGTCACCAGAAGACAGTTTAGATAAACGATCGATGTCCATGACCAATCGTGCTTTCATTTTTATAAAAGATTTTATTTAGAAATGTTTACAACTTAAAGCTTTAAATAAAGGTTATAAAGATTAAGGTATTTTAGTAAAAAGTCATGTACTGTCATATTCTATGTTTTGATATTTATCAATTAGGGTTATATTTGAGTGTGTGTAGAGATAGGTCATTACCTCGTGACTTATTTTAAGTTTTAGTGAAGATTAGAGATTAAACATGTTATGTTGAACTTGAAGGTATTAAAGCGCAAGAATACGGTATTAGAAAACGTTATCATTTCATGTGTGAAATTTCATTCAAATTGGGTTCTACAAGTTTAGAGATCAAGATAAACATATTTAGGAGTGAGGTTATTGATTAAACTAAGAAAAATGAACTTCATGGTATTTTTATGAAAGGAATACGGTTTTGCAAAGAAGCTATCATTTCATGTGAAAAAGTTTGTTTAAATTGGTTTATGGGTGATTAATAGTCAACATGAATATGAGTAGATATTATGTATTAGGTGACAAGTGGAAATTTATAGAAAAGCCGAATCGGAAATCGGTTTGTCCGATTTCCGTCGGGTTCCAAAAAGTCGTATTTTTACATTTATAGAAAAGAGAGAGAGAAGAGGTGGGACTTACGGTTTGGACAAGCTAAGGAAGCTAAAGGATGTGGTGGTTGTCGATTCGTCGAAAACGTCGAGAAGGTTCTGATCCGGTCACCGGAATCCGTCGTCGATTTCGGCAGCGCTTCGCTTCTCGCTCTTCGTACCGAGTTCTCGAGAATTTGGGAGAGTAGACTTAGAGTGGTGAGGTGAAATGGTAGAGGATAGGGGTCTTTATATAGGGCTAGGTTAGGGTTAGGGTTAGGATAAAAAATATTAAAAGAAAATATAAAAAACATTAAAAATTCATTAAAAATCATTAAACCTAGGAGTAAAAGAGATGTATTGGCCAAATCAAAACCGATCCAGGTATAATAAGTGTTCAAGAGGGTTGACCAAGTCAAGAGTCAACTTTTCTCAGTTGGTGACTCGGCCGTCCGGCCAAGTCCGGCCGGCGGCGCCGGACCGAGTCGGCCGATTCGCCGGACGGCGGCGCCGAGTCGGGCCGAGTCAGGGTTCCAGTGGCCGGGGATTTTCTGGGGGTACAATTTGGTATATTTACTTTTTGTTGTCCAGTACATATTTTGGGAGTTATGGCCTTTTTACCGTTGACTTCCAAAAAAAATTAAAACAAAATAAATACAAAAATAATATGGGGCATGGGATTTGAACTCCGGTGGCTTGGTTCGGCAGTGCAAGCTATTACCAATGAGCTACAAGCTCCTTCTTGTAATTATTGTAAGGAATTAGATACTTAAATTGTTTCCAGCAACATTAATACTCCCAGTATACACTATATTTAAAGCAAATTTTTGGTATACAAAATTGGAGTTGTTACATTCTCCATAGTTTGCATAATCAGATCCGGTCCCAACAATCTTCTTTCTCCAATAACGTCCAAACAGACAGGCGAGCAACACTTACGATCATACAATACTTCGAATAGAGCTGTCACGTCCCGCTTCCCAGTATACGGAAACAGTGATGTGGCAGGCCGCAACGTATTTACTAAGAATAAATACGTTAAGCGTAATTAAACAATATATAAAATGTACAAGAATGACAAGAGTATTAAAATAAACAGCAACTTTATTTACATTCTTCTTTAGAAGTCAGCTGTGCCGCGAGCTGATCCAAGTCCTCCTGGATAGGCTCGATCTCCTGAGAGTCCGGTCCTCCTGACGAACATTCCAAAGAAGGAAATAGAAGGAATGTCGTCAGCGAACTAGCACTCGGTAAATCCCAAAAGAAGAAATGGAATAAAACAAGTAATGTGAAAAGAACAGGTGAGTTGTACAAGCATATGATTGTTATTCTAACGTGGTTGTTTGTAGCTTGATACAGAAGGTATTCGTGTATACGAGAGGAGTCCATCTTACCCCATGGACAATGGTAATATGTAGTACAAGGCCCCGTCATAACCCACGGGACAATGGCACGAGAATTTATGTAGATGTCTTTTAAGCAAGCTCTCATGCCACGATATACGTTCCGTACCAATCTACCCCTTTATCCCCGCATAATGCATTGTATAGATTTTGTTTACAAGTCTTGCCAAAACAATGGATACAATTTGTTCAAATAGTCATGTTCAGGATGTAATCAAGTAGTCAAGTCAAATTATAATCATGGTTCGGTCAAGTCAGGTCAAACATTCATATTTGATATTGATGTTTGATTCAAGTATTCATGTTTGATTATGGATTCAGGTTTGAGTTTGGACTCAGACTGAGTCAGGCACTTGTAACGGATTTAGCTCTTGAATTAAGTTTGGGAGTCATTGGTAACTGCTGCACATGGACTATAGGATTTGTGTCTTTTTCCAAGACAATTACCATTGATAACTCCGTTAAGTTGTCTACCTTAATTAGGCAAGCACTCACTTTCTTCGGCTCCTTGGGGCTCAAGAGAATTGATCTCGCTTAAACCTATATTTACTAAAGTCCTTAAAATATTGTTTTTATATAACTCAAGGGGGGTTTTATGAAAAGTATGTTAATATAGTTTCAAAATAAAACTTGAGGGTGATTTATATTATTTAGGGTTTTCATGAGCATGGGTTTTAAGGATTTGGAGTATTTTGGTGATAAACATTTAGCATTTGAAAGTTCATAGCATTTTATTGAAAAACTTGTCTTTTCGGTATCTTGATGGTATTTTATTGAAACTTGTTTACTTTCATTTTTTGAAAAAAATATAGATTTATTATATTTTGAAAATATGGATTTATAATTTAAAAAAATTATTTTATTTAGAAAATTCGTATTCCTTAAAAACCGTATTTAAATCTTTTCGAGATCGAATACTCCGTGAGAATGTCTGTATTTCATTCTACTAACCCAAGGATGTGCGATTATCTACACCATCCATTAGCGGGTCCCCTAAAAAGGGTTGTAGATGCGTAATCGCAAAGGATATTAAATACCGTTTTAAAAGAAATCCGGTTTTTAAAGTTATGTGGTATTTTATTGTAAAGTTTTCTTCGTATCAAAAATTCATACTACAAAGGCATCGTGCTATGGATCCAAGTATGCGTGTGGGGTAGGTCGTTACCCCGTGAAATTTTCTTAAAGGTATTATTAAGCAATATTGTCGAAAAGATGTGATTATAAAGTTCATGGTATTTTAATGTAAAAGTTCGATTATGATTGTTTTACAAGAGTTTCTTGGATAAAAATTATTCTAGACATTAGTATTAAAATTATAAGTGAAGTGGTAAAATTGGTTTGACCAAATGATAAAAGGAAATGGAGATTATAGAGTTTATAAAAGATGATATCGGTATAACTCCACCTTTTCCGATTTGATTAAAAAGAGAAATTCAAGGAAGAGAAAGAAAGTTTGGGAGAGACTTACTATCTAGAAAACTCAAAAAGAGGTTGAAAACACTACTACAAATATGGGTTGCTCCTACGGATTTATCCGTAGGGGCAACCCACTGCCCCTACGGATATATCCGTAGGGGCTAAAAAATACCCCGTAGGTGCAAAGGCCGCAGGTGCAAGTTGAGGCCCCGAACGTGCCCCTACGGATAAATTTATGCCCCTACGGATAACTCAGTAGGTGCTATAGCCCCTACGCAGTACCCCGTAGGGGTAATAAAATCATATATTTAATTTTTTTTTTTGAATATATTGTCTGTACCTACGGCTGTATCTGTAGGTCCTATTAGTTCCCCTACGGCTACAGCCGTAGGGGATATAAAGTAGCCCCTACAAATATATCCGTAGGGGCCACTCCCAACACACTGCACTGAGAAACCTGATATTTTGCCCCTACGGTTATATACGTAGGGGATAAACAGTGGCCCCTACGTACATATCCGTAGGGGCATCCCCAACACCCTGCACTGATATCAGGTGGGAAAATATCAGGTTTCCTGATAGTTTGCCCCTACGGCTAACGCCGTAGGGGCAACATATATACCTACGGATTAATCCGTAGGTACAGTTTGTCTGTATTTTTTTTTAAAAAAGGGCTGCTAGATTTTTTCCCGCCCTGTGCACAATACTATATACATCAATCAAATCATATATTGCAGTATTCATAATCACATCCCACGCATATATATAATATACAAAAGAAACCCAAAAACTGAATATGATATAAATTCAAACCAATATCAATATCGTTTCAAAATGTAGTACAATGTGATATAAATAAATACATGTTTCAAAAAATAAAAACCAAAAATCTACCCTAGTTCGGTCCAGCTCCACCTCCGAATAACGTTAAAATAACGCGCGCCTGCTCCTCGGTAAATACACTCTCCAATGCTACAGATAAGGGAGTCTGAGCGGCATGTGGAGCTGGCGTTGTGGTCTGCGCAGCTGCCGTCGAGGTAGTCGCTTGCGGAGCCGCGGCTGCGGGAGTCTGAGTGGGCGGTGGAGCTACAGGAGCTGTCTGCGGTACCGCAGCCGATGTAGTGGCTTGCGGAGCCGCAGCCGAAGGAGATGCATGTGGAGGCTCGGCCGATCTACCCTGTCGCGTCTGGACATAACGTGTGTAAGAAACGTGTAAGAACTGTGTATTATTCGAATTCGTTTCATTATTAAGTTATTTCGAAACCCTGTTTGGATATCTAGTTTGGAAAAGCGTTGTTTATTTTAATTACATATGTATGTATGATTAATCAAACTTAATTCTAAAACCAAATAAGCTCAAGCTACGTACTAATTATGGATATGTTGATATGTATATAATATGAAATGATATTTTACTATAAAGTAGTATACATACCAGCATCTCCTTCAACTCCTGAACGGTGGCCCTCAAGCTATCCAGTTCCTGATGGACATGCCGGCCACTGGAGACGGAGGAAGTAACCGCCGGGGTGGAGTCCAACCTCATATGGGCCCTGCTGGGGCCCAATCCCCGGCCTCTCTCCCAACCTCCGTGGTGCCCTCCGTGTGCGGCGTCCAGAACTGGGGTCAGCAGCCTCGGATCGTTCTGTCCGGTAAAATCGATCCCCGAGGCCTGGGCCTGCTCAACCACCCGCTCCTACACCCACATTAAGCAGTAAAGTATAAGTATAAAATTTAAACTTGAACCTTCCAAAACTAAAATTTCAAATTTGGGTAGAAAAAATATTAACACTTACGCAGTACTCCTGGGTAGCGACGTCGGGACATCGAAGCTCGCCCGTGGCGGGATCTGTCGAGGTGCCGTGGACGGCAAGATATGCGGACAGCACGCTCGGTGTACCACCTGACGCCACGGTCCGAGCTGTCTGCAATATTAGAAAGTAACTCTTAATATTAGAAATGTTAGAGAATAACTCTTAATATTGCAGAATATTAGAGAATAACTCTTAATTTACCGATAACTCCATGGCTCGAGTAATGTTCCTCGAGCCACCTGTGTAAGTGGGGCGACCCCTCTTCGCCGACTTCCTGTTCTCCGTATTCTGAGCGGCCTGTTTCTGCACAACGCATTAACATTTAGTTTTCTAATTAAGAAACACAAAGAAATAAATTATATCATAAATAATGAATTAAATTTAAAATACATACTCGTTTGCGTTCGGAGTCGAAATAAGCGCACAATATAGGCCATGTCTCTACGTCGACTCTCGCAAACGCCGGAGTAGATAGGAGGGCCGCTCTCTCTGCCTCGGGGGTCGCTATCCACAGGGAGTAGCAGTCGGCCTTCAGCTCATTCCTGTTGTATCGGATCTTGGCCTGCATGTTCTTCATCAGGCCATTGTACAGAGCATGAAGGTCGAGCACCCTCCCCGGGTGATCAGGGTCGGCTACAGGCTGAAAATCGTAATCCAACTGAAAATACAAAAAAACATTGTTATTAGATTGCAAGTGTTAATAATAAATATATTGGATAGATCAAATGAAAATATATATTAATACATACCTGAGCCTGTTCAAAGAAGAGGGCGAATGAGCGCTGGTGCTGCTCGCCCCACTCAACGTGAAGTGGATAGTTCTTCACGATCCGGCTCTCGTCCCCCAAATACCGGCCGAACCTCTCGGCATAAGGACCGGTATAGCGATAGTCAAGGGTAAAAAATAGGGGGAATGCTGCCTCCCCCCTAGCTCTATCAGGCCTCAGCCTATGGGACTGATTCGGGCCTCGAGTCCCCCTCTGGGGGTGGAGAGGCCCTGCGTCTGCACGAAATATCAAGACAATCAATAATAAGACAAAGTTGTATTAAGAATTCAAGTGTGATATATACCTCCGGTGAATAGCGCACGAGCCTGGGCCCGAGCAGCAGCACGAGCGGGACGATAGTTCCTCCGGTGAGGAACAACCGGGGTCCCGGACGCATCCCCTCCAACTGTAAAATAAACATCGACGCTAAATCTCCATGAAGTTCATATTTATTCTATAGAGCATATGTAAAATAAATAAATATTTTAAATTTATTCATACTAACCTGCAGACGATGCGGAGGGTATGGAAGCGGCAGGAGTGGCCCCTGTGGAAGGTGTGGACGCACCACCTATAATTAGACAATTAAAAATAGATTTTATAAGTAATTGCAAAAAGAATGTGTAGATCAATAATATAACGTTCTAAATCAATATGCATGCACTATAGGACATATAAACATACCCGCAGGTGCGGTGGTGTCACCACCTACAGCTAGACAATAATAAAAATTGCTAAGTAAGAGCAAAAGGAATGTGTATATTTATGATATAGCATTCTAAATCAATATACATACACTATATGATATATAAACATACCTGGAGGAGCGGGGGTGGCCTCTGTCCCAGATGTGGACGCATCACCAACAACTAGACAATCAAACATTGACAATATAAGTAATTTTTACATAAACATGCATGAATATCTGTAATATTACATTCAAAATGGATATGCGTGCAGTATACCTGGAGGTGTGGCCAAATCAACACGGAAGGAGGCATCCGAAGGGGTCTCCGATCTGGGTGCAAGACCGGCCCTCTGAAGCTCCCTACGGAGCTCTCCGGGCGGCAGAACCGCTCTGCCTCTGCCTCTGCCTCTGCCGCGGCTGGAGCTCCTGCCGCCCCTCGCTGCTCCCGACATCGTCATCAAATCTAGATAAACGGTTCGTGGACGCATTAGACAATCATTAAAAGTATTGACTATATATGATCTAGAGCGTAAAATGTGAAGTAATAATATAACATTACTGATAACCTTTTTCGTTTCGTGGGCGCATCATACATATCTACTTGGATTTCATCGTCGATGTCATTTCTAACCCACGTAACTTCATGATCGGTCGAAGACAACCCGTCCTTCGAAACAGACGGTCGGAGCACTTTAAGCCTTCTCTCTTCTTCGTCCTCATCGCTGTCCTCGTATTCTGGGACATCGTAGACATCTCTAGGTTTCCATCGACATACAACACTCCACCCCGGATGCTTCAAGCACTGTGAGTAGTATACTTGGAACGCTTGGTTCGGAAAGATAAACGGATCGTCCTGACCGTAAAATCGAAGTGTGTTCACACTTGTCAATCCATATTCATCTTTCCAGGTCCCAAGACTGCTTCTCCACTTGTCTGTATCGGTTCGCGGATCGTACCAAGTACAGTGGAATATATAAAAGGGTTCTGATCGTCCGGGATAGTGGATGCCGAGTATACAATTTAAGTACCCATAGTAAATCACACCGTCCGATCCTACCGTCGCAATCCCACTGTTCTGAGTGATTCTAGATGTTTCTATGTCCTTAACTTCGAATTTGTATCCAAGGACACCAAATCCTTTGTAATGTGCAACTTCCATACTAGGAAATTGAGCTAAACATCTTGAATCACTCTCAAATGATGCAGACAAGTTCGGATCGTGGATCTAACAAAACAAATTTTACGATAAATACAGAACGATACAAGTTTAGATTAAAACCGATAGCAATAAAATGTAATTCGAATAACTTACATGCTCTGTGACCCAATCACAAAAATTATCCTGATGGTATTTTTCCAAACGCTCTTCGTTCCAATCAGGATGCCCCTCACGTACCTCGATAAAATGAGTTCTGTTTTCGACAAATAATTGTGACATTAATATTATGTCATTTCATACACAAACACAGATATAACAATTAATCCAAAAAAACTTACTCTCTAATTTGTTCAAGACATACGCAATTAAGCAAGATAAACCGGTATATCTTGTTGATAAACATAGTGTCTACCCTCTTATACTCGGCTTTACCATATGGCCCGTCTTGAATTCTTCGTGGTCGGTTAAGCCTTGTCTCAATGTTCTCGTCCAGATAGCGGGAACAAAATGTGGTTGCTTCATCAAGAAGATAACCTTGCATGATAGAACCCTCTGGTCGATTTTTATTGCGTATATACTTCTTAAGAGTGTAAAGGTACCTAATGAGAATATGTTGAATAAATAAACACGGGCATACATGACAAAAATAAATTTATAAATTGCGCGAAACGAAAAATTTAACGTACCTCTCGACGGGATACATCCATCGATATTGTACCGGTCCGGCTAATTTCGCCTCAGTTGCAAGATGAACCGTCAAGTGTATTATGATATCGAAGAATGACGGTGGGAAAATACGCTCAAACTTGCAAAGTATCAACGCAATAGAATTTTCTAGTTTATCCAGCGTCGCAACCTCCAGCGTTTTAGCACACAACTCCCTGAAAAAACAACATAGGTCGTTGATTACCAGACCAACCGAGTCGGGGAGAGAAGTCCTGAGGGCTAATGGAAGAAGGTGCTCCACGATAACATGGTGGTCATGACTTTTCAGCCCATCGATCTTGCCCTTCACAATTTTTATTTTCTTGCTGAATGATCCTGAGAAGCCTGTGGGGACTTTCAAATCATGCAACACCTGCAGGAATCTTTTCTTCTCCAGTTGTGACATATGATAAGCGGCATTGGGAAGTACAAACTTGCCCGGTTTACCCGCTACCGGTTTAGGGTGCAGTTCACTTCTTATTCCCCACTCTTGTAGATCCATCCGGGCATTCATGTTGTCTTTCGATTTCCCGTCTTTACACAGAAGCAAGTTAAGTATGTGTTCTGATACTCCCTTCTCTATATGCATGACGTCCAGACAATGACGCACTGAATTTGTAGACCAGTACGGAAGCTCGAAGAAAATGCTTAACTTGTTCCAATATTGTGGTTTGACCTGTCTCGTCGGATCCATCCCGAAGGTCACGTTATTGTAACCATCCCATTTAGCAGTCACGTCCTCTCCGGACAATGGGGATGGAGGCCCAAGAAGCTCCTGATGACCATCAAAGTGAACCGTGTCTAACCTATAGGGATGGTCTGGAGGCAGAAAACGTCGATGGCCGCAATAACAAACCTTCCTGCTAAAATTCAAAAATTTTGATGTTGTGTGTTCATGGCAATGAGGACATGCTTTGTGACCATGTACGGACCAACCTGAAAGCATTCCATACGCAGGAAAGTCATTAATTGTCCACATTAAAGCCGCACGCAGTATGAAGGTTGTATTTGTGTTTGAATCATATGTCTCTACACCATCAATGAACAAAGTTTTCAGCTCCTCAATCAGAGGTCGGAGATAGACGTCGATATTGTTCCCCGGTGAGTTTGGTCCGTCGATAAGAAGAGGCATCATAAAGTATGATTGGTCCATAGCCAACCAAGGCGACAGATTATAAATTATCATTACAACGGGCCATGTACTGTGACTTCCAGCCATATAGTTGAATGGGCAGAAGCCATCGGCAGCCAGTCCGAGCCGGACATTGCGAGGATCGCTACTGAATATTGCGTGCCTCCTATCGAAATCCTTCCATGCCGGTGAATCTCTTGGATGGCTCATTTTTCCATTTTCGCTTGGAGGAGCACGGTGATGCCAAATCATTGCCTCGGCTGTTTTCTTGCACCTAAATAGCCTCTGTAGCCTCTGTGTTATGGGAAAATATCGTGCTATCTTCACAGGTATATCAGGCTTCTTATCAGAATCTTTCGGCTTATACCTGGCCTCTCCGCATGTTGGACACTCTTTCAAATCTGAATTCTCTTTCCGGTACAACACGCAATTTTTAGGACATGCTTGAATCTTCTCGCACTTTAGACCCAAATCAGACATCATTTTCTGGGCTTCGTACCAGCTTTCGGGCACATTATTTCCCGGAGGCATAGAATCTTTCAAGAACGAAAGAAGCATTGTGAATGACTTGTTGCTCCATCCATTTAGGCACTTAATTTGGAAAAGTTGGACGAACCATGATAGGGTGGAATACTTCGCATTCTCATAAATTGGTTTCCTAGCATCATTCATGAAATTTTCATATTTATCCGCACGCGGTCCTTGACCGGAAGGAATGTCATCTTCGGTACGAATAGATTCACCTAGGGCAGCCTCTACCATATCCTCCATTTCTTCTGATGGAAATAAATTTCCGTATCCTGCCGTATTACCGAATTCTTCTTCTTCTCCTGCCGCATTATCGTGTTCTCCTTCTTCTACCGCAGTACTGCATTCTTCTCCTTCCCCGTGATATTTCCAAATTGAATAAAGTCTAGTAAACCCATATTTTACAATATGAAGCTCTGCCAATTCTACCTTCCGCCAGTACTTATTGCCACATCTATCACACGGACAAAGAATCTTCTCTATTATGATCTTATTATGTGCTCGTGCAAATTCAAGGAAAGCAGCAACTCCTGCGACAAACTTAGATTGCATACGTTGTTTCCAATCCACATACATCCAGTCCTTAACTCTGACGTACTCATGGGCCATGTTAGACTGAATAACATATAAATTGTAGGTTATGCTGACTATATTGAGAAATATAAGAACGGGATAGTTACTGACAAAGAAGAAAATTCATGTATATGCTTTGTGTGTGCGTTTGTCGTTGAAAAGAATAAATTATCGCACGTTATGTTGACCGATAGACGGGGACTAAGTGGCGCTTTTAGTTTCATATATGGGTATCGATGGGAATATGAAGGTTTCATATTATCATATATTGGTTTTAACCCGAACATTTCGAGTCGCTCTCTGATTATGCGTTTGTATGTATGTGTTCCGGCTGTCGGGGGTAGGCTTCTATCCCATTAAGAATGTATAGAGCGAACGCCCATCACTTGTGCTTTCAACCGTTTCGAGTAAATTTCGGCAGCACCTCCCCGCTGTTCTCCGAATACACTGTAATAGAATAGATAATCATTTCAAAGCTGAGAAACAACGTTGAAATGAACATCTAATCTATCTTTGTACACGGAGAACCAGCGGAAAGGTACCGACGAAATATCTCGAAACGGATGAAAACACAAGTGAATGAAGGCGTTTGCTTTATACATTCTTAACTTGTCCACACGGGACAAATCTATGGGTTACCATACGATTGAATTTTCTCGTCGCGTAGACTATACGACGGTTGTTAGTATCGAGCTATACTGTCCGATATTTAACAACCTTCGTATAGTTCTAGGTCACGACGAGCATCGCACGTATGTTAACCGATAGACGGGGACTAAGTGGCGCTTTTAGTTTCATATACGGGTATCGATGGGAATATGAAGGTTTCATATCATCATCGAGTATCATATATTGGTTTTAACCCGAACATCTCGAGTCGCTCTCTGATTATGCGTTTGTATGTATGTGTTCCGGCTGTCGGGGGTAGGCTTCTATCCCATTAAGAGTGTATAGAGCGAACGCCCATCACTTGTGCTTTCAACCGTTTCGAGTAAATTTCGGCAGCACCTCCCCGCTGTTCTCCGAGTACACTGTAATAGAATAGATAATCATTTCAAAGCTGTGAAACAACGTTGAAATGAACATCTAATCTATCTTTGTACACGGAGAACCAGCGGAAAGGTACCGACGAAATATCTCGAAACGGATGAAAACACAAGTGAATGAAGGCGTTTACTTTATACATTCTTAACTTGTCCACACGGGACAAATCTATGGGTTACCATACGATTGAATTTTCTCGTCGCGTAGACTATACGACGGTTGTTAGTATCGAGCTATACTGTCCGATATTTAACAACCTTCGTATAGTTCTAGGTCACGACGAGCATCGCACGTATGTTAACCGATAGACGGGAACTAAGTGGCGCTTTTAGTTTCATATATGGGTATCGATGGGAATATGAAGGTTTCATATTATCATCGAGTATCATATATTGGTTATAACTTGAAAAACGTGCCGTTGAAACAAATTATTGTTCTCCACCTTGCACTCTCTTAACAATGGTACATGCATTAAACATGTAGAGCTATCTATAACAACTCTAAAGTTTCACCTGTTGGGTTCAACAGAAAGGTTTTTGATATAACAAACACAATCTTCCTCAATTTTTCCCTTGAATCGATGTGAAATTAATAGTGTCCATATGACACAATGGATATATTTTCTACACAAAAGGAAAAAGGCAAACAATAATAAAGCAATTATAATTCTATCAAGTATCCATACTGAAAAAGAATAAATAGCAAACTAAAAATTAATCACTAATGAAAAACAAACAAAAGTGCTTATTATTATACTTCAGAGGTTATAAGTGCTTGATCCCCATAGTACATAGGCTGTATCCGCAATTAACCCTTTTCTATATACTTGAGTGTATAGAATTTCTAAAAGTTACACACGGTTTTTCTAAATCCAATTCTTTCCTTTCACTACAAAACCCTTTATATTTTCTAATAGGTACCAAGAACTTTCAAAGTTTTTGGATATGCACAAAAAGAAAGTATCGCCAATAAGATTGACATAACCCAAATGACTTTGACCCATTACATATAAATGTCATGGTCTTTCAATATTTATCAAACAAATACCATAGACTTTGTTTGTTACAAATAAATACCATGAAGTTTTAACGTTTCACATAATTTTCATAGATTTTGTTGTTTACAAATACATACCATTGACCTCCAACGTTTTCCAGATAAATACCATGAATTTTGTTGTTTACAAATAAATACATGAACTTTCAGCGTTTTTTAGATAAATCCCATAGACTTTCATGGACCATTTTCTCATATAAAAATCATGGACTGTGTTATTCACAAATAAACAGTATCGACTTTCACTATTTTCCAGATCAATCCCCTAAAATTTCACCTTTTTAAGCCTAACCCAGCCCCAGCCGAACCCCAACCCAACACCAAACCCTAACCCGGCCTAACCCTAACCCCAACCCAGCCCCAGCCGAACCCCAACCCAACACCAAACCCTAACCCCAACCCAGCCGGAGCCGAACCCCAACCCAACACCAAACCCTAACCCCAACCCAGCCCCAGCCGAACCCCAACCCCAACACCAAACCCCAACCGAACCCTAACCCTAACCCTAACCCCAACACCAGTCGAACCCCAACCGATCGAACCCGTACCCTAACCCTAATCCTAACCCTAACCACAACCGATACCTAACCATAACCCTCATCGCTACCCTAACATCATTAAAATAATGTTTAACTAACCTGTAGGCTAGGCGGTGGAGGAGACGACGGAGACGCAATCGGCGACGACGAGGGCGGTGGCGACGACGAGATCACTGCAGGCGGTGGCGACGACGATTCGGCCGGCGGTGGCGACGACGAGATCACTGCAGGCGGTTGCGACGACGATTCGGCCGGCGCTGGCGATGACGAGAACGGCGATCGGCGGGAACGTCAAGGTTTGGGGATTTGGGTTCGCGCGTAAATTAAAGGAAATAAGAAATAATCAGCGTAGGGAACGATTACTTAAATCGCTATTTAGTTGTCCCTACGGATATACCCGTAGGTACTTGGTTTGCGCCACCGTAGGGGCAAAAAACACTTTAAGATTTAATAATTTTTAAATAAATATTGAACGACCGTAGGGGCAACCACTTTGCCCTACGTATTAATCCGTAGGGCCAAACTTTTATTGCCCCTACGGATGATATTATCCGTAGGGGCAACCCATTATTTTACTAGTGAAAAGAAGGGATGGTCTTCATGGCGTCGTGGGAGCTCCAGATGTTGCTTCGATTTTTGCCGGTAGTTGCTTGCTCGCTAACTCCTCTTTACTCCCCTTATACTTAGGAACTTTTTGTAGGAACTTTTTGAGAGAATTTTCAGATTCGTGCTGGGCCAAGATAGGTGATGGTAGTTATAATGGAGAAATAGGATTTTGGAATTAAAATGGTGGATTAAAAAGATGAAAAATGGTGAAATGAAGGGTCTCTGTTTGATTGCAGGGAAATCAAACAGTGCAGAGGAGTTAGGGGTAGGTGAAGGGGTGTGTGTGCAAAGCACGGGGCAATTTGGCTCAAATCCAACCGTCCCCGTCGGTTTTTTGGCTTGTTTGGTCGGTCGATCTCGAGGCATTTGCCTCCAGACTCGTGCCACTTGATCAACAGAGTATTTAAACTCTTTTTCACATGTTTGATTTTTCTGAACTTTTCATTTATCCGTGTATTGCACGTGTAATCTTTTGGGCTTCCAAAAAGATTAAAAATTCAGAAAAAAATAATGTGTCCGATGGGGATCTAACACACAGGCTATGTCACAGCAGTGCAGGGCTTTACCGGTGAGCTATAAGTTACTTCTTGCTTTTATTTAACAAAAGTAACTTATAACTCAAACTCAAGCTGTAAACTCATTTCTGTACATTAAAATGGAAAATTCAGTACAGTAAATTCAGAGTCGTTACATTCTACCATCCTTATAAAAATTTCGTTCTCAAAATTTACATTTACATATGGACCAACTTTCAAAGAGATAAGGGTATCTTGCACGCATGTCTTCTTCATGTTCCCATGTTGATTCTCCTGGCGAATCTTTTCTCCACATCACAAGGACCAAGTTTACTTCCTTGTTCCGTAATGTTATTACCTTTCTGTCCAGGATTTCAACGGGTTGTCGCTCGCAAGATAGATCTGTCTGTACTGTGAGCTCGGAGTCATCAAATATGTGGCTAGGATCACTCACATATCGTCGTAGCTGGGATATGTGGAACACGTTGTGCACTCCTTCTAATGAGGGTGGAAGTGCTAAACGGTATGCCACTTCTCCAACTCGTTCGAGTATGTCGAACGGTCCTATGTATCTTGGACTTAGTTTACCCCTCTTGCCAAAACGGATCTGTCACGCCCCGCTTCCCAGTATACGGGAAGAGGACGCGATGAGGCCGCTACGTATTTATTCAGAAGTAAATACGCTAAATATAACTAAGAAATATAAAAGAAATATACACAAGAGACAAATGTAATGAACAATAAATTTATTTATTAACATTCTTTTACAATACATGGAATGAAAAGCAATGCCTAAACAATGGTATAACAGAAATGAAAAGTACTGAAAGTAAATGCGTATAAGGAATCTAAAGCTCTGGGTCGTAAGCTAGCTGGTCCAAGTTCTCGCTGCTGGGCTCTGTCTCCAGAAGGTCCGAATCACCTGATGACATTCCAAAGAAGAAGAAAGAGAATGTCGTCAGCGAACAAATTGCTCGGTAAGTCCCAAAGATGAGAGAGAAGTAGAATAGACAGAGAGAGGGTGTGTAACTTTTAAACTTGTATTATATTGTTAAAATATTGTATTTAGTGTTAACGTTGTTGTTTTTACCTTGGTATAGAAGAGGCCGGCGTATACGAGAGGAGTCTCAGTAGACCAGAGACTAAGCTGGACGGAAAGTACAAGGAACCGTTTATACCACGGTACAATATCAATGGAATACATGTTAGGTGTCTTAATTCTTGCAGTCTCGTGCCACTTCTAACACCTTCCATGCCAATCTATCCCTTATAAACTCCGCGTTGTCTTGTTTGTATTGTAAATTGTAATGTCTTGTATTATATATTGTATAGATGGATGACTTGCCGAAACCATGATATCAGTAAATGGTTGTAACTGGAGAATCATGTAGATGGAGATATATTCATGGTTCGTTTCAGTCAAGTTGTATAGATTAATAGATTGAACAGATTGAATATATGGATTCATATGGAATTGTGGTTTTATACTTGAATCTCATTCAAGTCAGATTGTACATATTGAGACTTAGTCTGAGTCAAACAATTAGAAAAGAAATTGAAATCCTGAATTAAATTTTGATATTATCGGTAACCGCTGCATATGTACGGCAGGATTTGTGTCTTTTTCAAAGACGATTACCGTGTTGATAACACCGTTTGTTAAATTGTCTGCCTTAAATAGGCAAGCACCCATATCTCCGGCTCCCTGAGGCTCAAGAGACCGGTTCCGCTTAAACCTATGTTTACTAGGGTCCTTATTGTAATTTATAAAAGTTGAGGGGGTTTTATGTAAAAAAAATAATTTTGTATAATTTTCAAATACACCTTAAGTATTTTATTATCGTCTTTAGAATTTTCATTGATGTATATTTTATCATTGTGACATTTATAATGAATAAACCTATTTTTCATAATATATGGTATTTAAATGTAAAGTATTGAACTTTTATGGAATTGCATGGTATTTTCATGTGAAGTGATTCTTTTTTATTTAGAAAAGTTGGAATATTTATACCATATCAAAAATAGATATTTTGATGATACATACATACATACATACATATATATATATAAAATAATTAAATTTATTATTTTTCTAGAAATCTTATTTTCTTAAGATCTTTGTATTTTTAAATCTTTCGAGACCGTATGTTCCTTGTGGAGGTTTGCATCTCGCACCACTAAGCCCGAGAGTATGCAATAATCCGCACCATCCCGAACGGGTTCTCCAAATGGGTTGTAGCGGCGCTTTGCAAAGATTTGTTTAAAATACATAATCTTGTTAAAAAAGGTTTTTATATAAGTCGATGGTAGTTTTATGTAAAACCGTATTTTCCCAAATCTATGTTTCCCAATATCATCGTGCTATGTTACATATAAGTGTTGTGATGAGGTAGGTCATTACCCCGTGAACTATCTAAAGGTATTGCAATGAACTATGATGTTTTATATTGAAACTAAACTATATGGTATTTTTCTGTAAAAGTGCTATAAAAATTACAATATGAATTCTTTTGTTATGAAACTTATTCAATATGTTTTTCTAATTGTTCCCCTCCGAAAGACGCGGCGGAGTCGCGACGGACGTCTTGCCTGAAATTCGGGGCAGATGCTAATTGGTGCTATCCGTCTACCTCTCCGAAGATACTAAGTTGATTTATGGCACCATGTATCGAAAGTTTAAACGGATGCGGCCGATGTAGCAGATTTCGTCAGATTCCCCCTCGTTTGAGGGGTTTTTGATTGTGGGGACGCTCTTCCCTGCAGGCGCAAGCCCCTGCAGTTAATTACGCTACCGTATCGCGGTAACAACTTTCTCCTTCTCCAGATGGTCACTTCGTGTCGTGGGTGTTTGTTTTGTGTTTGGTTGCCCGTGGAGTGTATACGGAGACTAAGTTATGTCGTCGCCCGTAGGGCGTGGACTAGTCCAAATCCGTATCTTCTTAGATTTGGGTTTGGGGGTTGTGGTTTAAAGATACGTTAGCCTCATTTGAGACTAAGATCAACTTAAACGTTTGTTAAGGATACGTTAGTCTAATTTTAGACTAAGATCGACTTAACGGGATCGTTTAGATCCGACAAGAGAGCAAATGGGCTCTATTGTTTAGTTTAATGACATTACGGTCGATAATTAGTTTAAGGACATTACGGTCCAATGTTAGTTTAAAGACATCGCGGTCGAGGTTAAGGACATCATAGTCCGTGAGCTTAAGGACCCCACAGTCCGATGTTAGTTTTAAGACGTCACGGTCGAGGTTAAGGACATCATAGTCCATGAGTTTAAGGACCTCACAGTCCGATGTTAGTTTAAAGACATCACAGTCGAGGTTAAGGACATCATAGTCCATGAGTTTAAGGACCCCACAGTCCGATGTTAGTTTTAAGACATCACGATCGAGGTTAAGGACATCATAGTTCATGGGTTTAAGGACCCCACAGTCCGTTGTTAGTTTAAAAACATCACGGTCGAGATTAAGGACATTATAGTCCGTGAGTTTAGGGACCCCACAGTCCGATGTTAGTTTTAAGACGTCACGGTCGAGGTTAAGGACATCATAGTCCATGAGTTTAAGGATCCCACAGTCCAATGTTAGTTTTAAGACGTCACGATCGAGATTAAGGACATCATAGTTCGTGAGTTTAAGGACCTCACAGTCCGATATTAGTTTTAAGATGTCACGGTCGAGGTTAAGGACATCATAGTCCATGAGTTTAAGGACCACACAGTCCGTTGTTAGTTTTAAGACGTCACGGTCGAGGTTAAGGACATCATAGTCCATGAGTTTAAGGACCCCACAGTACGTAGTAATGTGTGGTTGTCGGGACCCGTCACCTCTCTGACGACGTTGAAGGATTACAACGACAGATATCAGAGGAGTAAAGAGATGTACTTTCGAACCGGGTGTAAATTGATTGAAAGAGCAGATGGGCTCAGTTCAATTTAAATTGAGGACTTATGGCCAGAATCGGGCTAAGTCCAGTTAAAAATGTTTAACATTTTATTTTTGTTCTGGCCATTAGGCCTTTACTTGGGCTCTGCCTTTTTAATAATGCTAAGTATTGGGCTTTGGCATTTTTTTTGTCTTATATTGAATGCATATCATTCATCAGAAATAAAGTTTGTTCTGGCAGCGCGCCACGTGGCGCGTTAGGCGCTTTGCGCCAGTCAAAAAGCGCATTGCGCTTCTGTTGGGTAGCGCACACGAAGAGGACACGTGTCGCGCTTAGCGCTAAGCGCTAGTTTGTTGGCGTATTGCGCTTTTAATTTATGAGCGCGCTGCGCTAGTTTGTGGGTGCACCAGTGAGCGACACGTGGCGCGCTTGGCGCTGAGCGCCAGCCCATGAGCGCAGTGCGCTGTTTCAGAAACGCAAAGCGCAGATTGTGTCTCTGATTGACACGTGGCAAGTTCGGGCTGTGAGCGCCGATCCAATGAGCGCAAGGGCATAATTTATGAGTGCAAGGCACTTTTCAGTAGCGCAAAGCGCATCTGATCAAATTTAAGATCAAAGAACAAGTTTATGTTCTTCAAAGGAGGCTTTGCCTCAAGATCAAAGAACAAAAGTTCTTGTTTTTATAAAAGACTCTGCCTTTATAGATCAAAAGATCTGTGAGTGAAGTATTTTACTTCTTTTTTATTTTTTTTTATGGTTAGATCTTTTTGATCTTTTCTTTTAAATCAAAAGACCCTGGTCTTTTTATAGATCTAAGATCTTTTTAGAAGATGGTTCTTCTTTTTATGAGATGGATTCATCTCTGTTATTCAAGAACACAGTTCTTTACCTTTAAGATGAAGAAAAATCTCCTTATTCCTAAGAGCTTGCTCTTTTTTTTGCAGAGGGTTTTTTCTTTCTCTTTCTCTGTATATCTCTATATGTTTTAGACTTGAAGTCTAGGGTCCTTTATATAGGGCCAAATAATTTGTTAAATCGGTTTTAAGAGATCTTACTCTGATTGATTTGGGAATATTTCCCACCGTTGTATCTTTGATCCTAAGGCTTCTGTTTTACAGAAGATAATCTTCTTGTTTTCAACAAGATTGGAAAGATCTTTCCATAACAGAATTTTAATTCTGATTAATTAATAATTTATTATTATTAGATTTTTTGATCTAACGGTGAGGAATTCTTTTAATTCCAGCGCTGGCGCACTTTGCGCTAACGCACCTACGCTCGACACGTGGCGCACAGCGCAGAGCAACTGCGGTAGCGCACCCGTGTTTGACACGTGGCACGCAGCGCAGAGCGCAGCGCAACTGCACTAGCGCACGCACTGGATCTGAAACGTTGCTTCAATTTAAATTTTGAATTAAAACAGAGCTTTGATCTGATTGGGTGCGCTGCCTAGGGCGCAGCGCTCCTGGAGCTAGCGTGTCTGCTTTTGACACGTGGCGCGCAGTGCGCAGAATCCGAAGCGTTGCTTCAATTTTTACTTTAGATTTTTTAATACGGAGCTTTGCTCTTTATTGGGAAAAGGAAGTATCGCTTCATTTCAAATCTTGGAATTTGAATAGAGTTTTGCTCTGATTGGGGAAACAAATGCCCTCCACCGTTGCACTTACATGGCCCAAGCGTGAGTGCAGCGGTGGTTGGATCAACTTTTTGAAAGTTAAAACGGCTCTGCATGCCTATAAATAGGACCTTTGGTCCCTTAGATGATTTCCACCTTTTTTCTTGAGAATTTTCGCTTATTCAGAGCATTGCTCTTCAATTTAAGAACTTTTCAAGAGTAAATTTTTGTCAAAACTTAGGTAAAGTTTAAAAACTTTTAATAAACTAGGGTTTTACTCATTAACAGAGTTTTGCTCTTCATAGATGTTTGATCTAAAGAGAACCCTTTTAGGATTCCATTAATAGAGCTTTGCCCTATAAAAGGTTTTTTATTTATGATCTCTTAATCCATTAATGGAGCTTTGCTCTTTTCAAATCATATAGAAGAACTCTTAAGAGTTTGTTCATGGATCTTGAAGATCAAAAATGAAATTTTATTTTTGATGAGTTATATCATCTTCTTAGAGCAAGGCTCTCAGCGTTCTCGGGGAATTTCTTTAAATTCTCCTCATAACTGATTTTGACAGGTGTCATTCCTGTCTACAGAGCATTGCCCTCGAGGATTTTAACTCCTTGTGTCTGTTTTTCCTCATTGCTAATCTTCTAATGGCGTTTCTTTCAGGCATTATGGCTATTCATTTATACAGTCTGAACGAGTTCATTACTTATGAGGATATCCGCGTACAGGGCCGTCATCAAAACCAAGAGTTTACAGTTGCCCAGTATGCGGAGATTATGGGTCGTCTGTATGCACGCGTTGGTTGGTTGCTTCATCGCCGTTCTGCTCTCTTGAAAGTCGTACTGGGACAAATTTAAAGAGCACTTCCGGGGTTTCACGAGGCCATGCCGCTTAATGTGCTGGATGACGCCGAAGACAAGGTGCATTCAGTGTATCTGTCGGGGATGATCTCGAAGAAACGGCGAGATAGCCTCATTGATATTTTGCATCAAATTTTTCAACAGACGACAATAATTGCTTCATATCAAAGGGTGGAGGGTATTGCCGAAGATCTTGACACGCGTGAGCGCGATAGGATGCACACGAGAATGGTCAGAAAAGCCAGAAAGACTCTAGACGGCCTTACTTTCGACTTACTCAATCCATGCCCTGGATCCGAGGTTATACCCTTGTAAACATTTCAATAATGCTGCTTTTGTTTATTGTCTTTATTGATGTAAGAATTTTCCGAGTATGAATGACAAATCTTTTGCCTCTATCCTTTTATTTTCTGCTTTGTTATTGGCATATTCCTTAAGTAAGCGTAGCCTGTAGGTGATATAGAACATTCCGTCTTGAATATTTCGAGGAGTAGTGATGGCTTAGGAAGCAGGTTCAGATCTGCTACCTAAGGCTTTTCAACTTTATGAGTCGTAAGGGTCTCATAAAGATTTTTCTCCCTACGAGTCGAGAGGATCTCGTAGGTGTATTTTCTCCTTAGGGGTCGTGAGGACTCCTAAGTACGTTTTCTCTTGAAAGTCGTAAGGATCTCACAAGAGAATTTTCTCCCTTACAAGTTGAGAGGACTCATAAGTGATTGTTTCCCTCCTTGTCGATGTTCGACCTCGGAGAGTGTGGCCTGTAGATAGTCTATCTGGACCTCCTTATAGGGCACCGATGGCTTAGGAAACAGGGTTAGGATCTGCCACCTAAGAATTTTCAAATTTATGAGCCGTGAGGGTCTTATAAAGACTTTTCTCCCTACGAGTCGAAAGGATCTCGTAGGTGTATTTTCTCCTTAGGGGTCGTGAGGACTCCTAAGTGCGTTTTCTCTTATAAGTTGTAAGGATCTTATGAGAGAATTTTCCCTCGTACAAGTCGAGAGGACTCGTAAGTGGTTGTTTCCCTCCTTGTCGAGATTCGACTTTGGAGAGTGTGGTCCGTGAATAGTCTATCTGGACCTCCTTGTAGGGCACCGATGGCTTAGGAAACAGGGTTAGGATCTGACACCTAAGACTTTTCAAATTTATGAGCCGTGAGGGTTTCATAAAGAATTTTCTCCCTACCGGTCGAGAGGATCCCGTAGGTGTAATTTCTCCTTAAGAATCGTGAGGATTCCTAAGTGTGTTTTCTCTTAAAAGTCGTAAGGATCTCGCAAGAGAATTTACTCCCTTACGAGTCGTGAGGAACCGCAAGTGGTGGATGAAGTTGTCCTTATCCGCATCTCACGGAGTTAGGGGTTGCTCTGGATGCTTCCCACGGGTTCATTGCCATGTTCTGCGAGGACCAGGCTCTGCTCTGGACGTTTTCCAGGATACCGTAGTTTAAAGACATCGCGGTCGAGGTTAAGGACATCATAGTCCGTGGATATAAGGACTCCACAGTCCGTTGTTAGTTTTAAGACATTACGTTCGAGGTTAAGGATATCATAGTCCATGAGTTTAAGGACCTCACAGTCCAATGTTAGTTTTAAGATATCATGGTCGAGGTTAAGGACATCATAGTCTGTGGATTTAAGGACTCCACAGTCCGTTGTTAGTTTTAAGACATTACGGTCGAGGTTAAAGACATCATAGTCCATGGGTTTAAGGACCCCACAGTCCGTGAAATGTGTGGTTGTCGGGACCCGTCACCTCTTTGAAGACGTTGAGGAATTACAACGACAAATATCAAAGGAGTGAAGAGATGTACCCTTGAACCAAGGTAAAATTAGTTTAAGGACATTATGGTCCATTATTAGTTTTAAGACATCACGGTCGAGGTTAAGGACATCATAGTCCGTGAGTTTAAGGACCTCACAGTCCGATGTTAGTTTTAAGATATCACGGTCGAGGTTAAGGACATCATAGTCCGTGGATTTAAGGACTCCACAGTCCGATATTTGCTCTGGATGCTTCCTACGGGTTCACTGCCGTGGTCGGCGAGGACCAGGCTCCGCTCTGGACGTTTTCCACGGGGTCAGAAATGACATAATCCGCGTTCCACGTAGCCAGGAATTTTGCTCTGGATACTTCCCACGGGTTCACTGCCGTGTTCGGCGAGGACCAGGCTCCGCTCTGGATGCTTCACACGGGTTCACTGCCGTGCTCTGCAAGGACCAGGATCCGCTCTGGACGTTTTCCATGGGGTCAGAAGTGACATAATCCGCGTTCCATGTAGCCAGGAATTTTGCTCTGGATGCTTCCCACGGGTTCATTGCCGTGTTTGGCGAGGACCGGGCTCCGCTCTGGATGCTTCACACGGGTTCACTGCCGTGCTCTGCGAGGACCAGGATCCGCTCTGGACGTTTTCCACGGGGTCAGAAGTGACATAATCCGCATTCTATGTAGCCAGGAATTTTTCTCTGGATGCTTCCCATGGGTTCACTGCCATGTTCGGCGAGGACCAGGCTCCGCTCTAGATGTTCTCCAGGATGCCGTAGTTTAAAAATATCGCGGTCGAGGTTAAGGACATCATAGTCCGTGGATTTAAGGACTCCACAGTCCGTTTTTAGTTTTAAGACATCACGGTTGAGGTTAAGGACATTATAGTCCGTGGATTTAAGAACTCCACAGTCCGTTGTTAGTTTTAAGACATCACGGTCGAGGTTAAGGACATCATAGTCCGTGAGTTTAAGGACCTCACAGTCCGATGTTAGTTTTAAGACATCACGGTCGAGGTTAAGAACATCATAGTCCATGAGTTTACGGACCTCACAGTCCAATGTTAGTTTTAAGACATCACGGTCGAGCTTAAGGACATCATAGTCCATGGGTTTAAAGACCCCACAGTCCGATATTTGCTCTGGATGCTTCCCACGGGTTCACTGCCGTGTTCGGCGAGGACCAGGCTCTGCTCTGGATGCTTCACACGGGGTCATTGCCGTGCTCTGCGAGGACCAGGATCCGCTCTGGATGTTTTCCACGGGGTCAGAAGTGACATAATCCGCGTTCCATATAGCCAGGAATTTTGCTCTGGATGCTTCCCACGGGTTCACTGCCGTGTTCGGCGAGGACCAGGCTCCACTCTGGATGCTTCACACGGGTTCACTGCCGTGCTTTGCGAGGACCAGGATCCACTCTGGACGTTTTCCATGGGGTCAGAAGTGACATAATTCGCGTTCCACGTAGCCAGGAATTTTGTTGATTATATCTGCATTTCACGGAGTTGGGGTTTGACTTTCAGTCGTTTGTGCACCGCCGAGTCATGGAACTGAGAGTTGCCACTGTTTCGCTTTGCTTTATGTTGTGTCCGTTGTAATAAGACGAATGTTGATACGATCTCTAGGCTATCTGCGAACCGTTGAGATTTGTCTTCTTCTTCTGATGAAGCCTGGAGAGGAAAGGTGTGATTCCTTCTTTGTTTGCGCCCCTGGATTGTATACAGGGATTGACATGATATCACCTGTAAGGCATAAATTTCATTCATTTTTTTTATTTCTTTCCGCGATACTATATCATTTCAGCTTTTATATCGCGAAGGTCGCGATTGCCCAATCACTTTGGCTATTTTTCGCGGTGCCCAATCATTTCGGCTATATTTTTTTTATTTTTACTCGCTGCTTTTTATTGCGAGTTGCCCAATCATTTCGGCTATTTTGCATGCGTATATTTTTACTTGCTGATTTTGTCTGCAAGTCGCCCCATCATTTTGGCTATTTCGTATGCATGTGTGGCTTGCTGGCTTTTTGCTGCAAGCTCGGAATTAGACACCGATTTCAACATCAGCACCGCTACTACTGGGATATTTCCAGGAGTGAATCATCATTTGCCTCTGTCGATGTCGAACAAAGGTGGCTTAGTAAACAGGGTTAAGATCCTGTCGACTAAGGGTTTGACTTCATGAGCCGTAAGAGTCTCATGATGGTATTTCTCCCTACAAGTCGTGAGGATCTCGTAGGTGCGTTTTCTCCTTAGGAGTCGTGAGGACTCTTAAGTGTATGTTCTCCTGTAAGTCGTAAGGATTTTAGAAGAGTGTTTTCTCTTTATAAGTTGAGAGGACTTGTAAGGGCTGTTCGCCATGTAGACATATCCCTAGTCACGGATGGGACTTTGTTAGGGAAATGTTTATTCGCGCCCGTGGATTGTATATAAGGGTCAGTGTTGAGCCGCTTGTAGGGCAGTATCGGAGGTTGTAGAGGCTGCTTAAGAACAGGTTCAGATCCCTATAGCTTAAGACTTTTGAATCTTATGAGCCGTGAGGGTCCCATAAGAGGGTTCTTTTTACGAGTCGTGAGGATCTCGCAAGTGTAATTTCTCCTTAGGAATCATGGGGATCCCTAAGTGTGTCGCTTTCTTGTGAGTCGTAAGGATCTCACGCAGGTGGTTTCTCCTTACAAAGTCGAGAGGACCTTTTAAGTGTCTTTTAGCGAGATTGCACCCTTTCGGGTTTTTTCACAAAACTCGCCGGTAGCCCTGCTGTTTTTACCCACGGAGCCCTTTCGGGTTTTCATCCATGCCCATTTTGCTTATGGACATACCGTTTTCTTTTTCCTTTTTTTTTTATATATCGGCTTTGGGACGCTGCAATCCACCGTAGTTTATCGACATCTCGGTCAACAGCTAGTTTTAGGACATAGTGGTCCGTTGTTAGTTTAAGGACGTTTCGGTCCGTTGTTAGTTTAAGGACGTTTCGGTCCGTTGTTAGTTTAAGAACGTTTCGGTCCGTTGTTAAGGAAGCCGGTTACTACTTACAGAGCTTAGGCTTAGGAAGATAGCGAGCGGACATAGTCGTCGTCATCTATCATTGATCTAGGTCGTGACTCGTTAGGCATAGTATTTCTTCAGGAAGCGACCATTTATTGGCCTGAAGGGCCTTTCGCCATGCATGTCCATAAGTAGATAGGCTCCACCCCGGTAAACTTTGTCTATGATGTATGGGCCTTCGTAGTTTGGCTCGAATTTCCATCGTTTAGCACGATTAGGGGCCATAGGTCTTTTGACCACTAGCACGAGTTCGCCTTGGCGGAATGTTCTCAGCCTAGCCAATCTTTCATATGAGCGTGCCATCTTTGCTTTGTAGGCTTCTAGATTTTGTTGCGCTATGAGCCGGGTTTCATCAAGGGCGTCGAGCTCCTCAAGCCGAAGGTGAGCATTCTCTTCGTCCGTTAGCTCGTAATGAACTGCCACTCGTAGAGAGGGTAGCTCTATCTTGAGGGGGAGTACCGTTTCTGTACCGAATACCAATGCGTACGGCGTTGTGTTCGTGACCGTCTTGAACGTAGTCCGGTACGCCCAGAGAACTTCATGCAGTCTCTCGTGCCAGTCTTTCTTATTCCGGGACACCGTCTTTTTCACGATCTTCGTCAAGGTCTTGTTAAAAGCGTCAGCTAGACCGTTAGCTTGGGGATTATAGACCGAGGAGTATCTCCAGTCTATGTTGTGTTGTTGAGCGAAGCGGCTGATCTTATGGCTTTGGTAGGCTGGCCCGTTATCGAAGATGATCCGTCTCGGAGTTCCAAACTGATAAATGACGTGCGTCTTGAAGAAGTGGAGGATATTCTCCGTCTTCACTTCCCTCAGCGGTACTGCTTCTGCCCATTTAGAGAAGTAATCAGTTGTCGCCAAAATGAAACAATGTCCTCTGGACGATGCTGGTTCGATGGAGCCGATTATGTTAGTTCCCCACATTTCAAACGGCCAGCTAGCCACTGTCGGATGTAGCGGATTCGGATGCTGATGGATGAAGTCCCCGTGAATCTGGCACGGGTGGCATTGCTTCGCATATTCAAGGCAGTCCTGGATTATCGTGGGCCAATAGTATCCCATCCTTTTAATCTTTAGCTTCATCTTCGGCCCGGCTTGGTGAGAACTGCAGAGTCCGTCGTGAATTTCTTGGACGACTCTTCTTACTTCTTCAGGTCCCAGGCATCTTAACCACAGAGAATCAAATGACCTATTGTACAGAGTTTTATTGACGAAGGCGAAAGATAGGGCTCGCTTCATGAGCTGATGTTTTGAGGACGCATCTTCAGGTGTTCGACGGGATTTGAAGTAGTCTATGAAGACTTCTCGCTAATCTTCAACCTTCTCTTGGTCTTTTATTTGTAGAGCCATTTGCTCGGTCACTCCCTTCTCCTCGGACAACTCCGGAGATATTTCTGCCGGTGCAAGAACCCGACGGCTTTGTACCGCGATTCTTACGTCATCGAGGTTCTCATCGGCCAATTCTTTAGCAAGCTTTGCTAATGTATCCTCTTTACTATTCTCCGCACGCGGTATGCTTTCCAAGGTATAGGAAGGGATTTGGGTCAGCAGTTGCTGTACCCTCTCACCGTACTTCACCAGCTCTGGTTTGCACATTTGGTAGTCGCCGTTTACTTGACTAACGACTAGCTGGGAGTCTCCGTATATGAGGAGGTTCTCAATCCCCATGTCGATGGCGATCTCGAGACCTGCTATCAAAGCTTCATACTCGACTTCATTGTTTGTCTTCGGCTCTGTTAAGGAGAAAGCAAAGCGCATTATCCCTCCTTGTGGAGTTACGAAGATGAGGCCTACCCCTGATTTGATTATGGGGGTGTTTTGTTTGCGCTTCATCATGGAAGATGCTCCATCGAAGTAAAGTTCCCACTGGATACCATTACCATTGATCGTGTCAAACGCGTGTTTGTCCGGAAATTCGCAGTTCAAGGGAGAATCGGCAGGTATCGGATGCTCGGCGAGGAAATCGGCGATGGCCTGGCCTTTCACAGCCTTTATAGGCTGATAGGTTATCGAGAACTCCATCAAGAGCAAGGCCCATTTAGCGAGCCGCCCCGTCAATATGGCCTTTGACATCAAATACTTGAGAGTATCCACTTTCGATATGAGACGGACATCATGCGCCAATGCATAATGCCTGAGCTTCGTTATCGCGAAGATCAATTCCAGGTAGTGTTTTTCGATGGGAGAATAATTGCTTTCTGCCTCCAGTAGAACTCGACTCAAATAGTAGAGGGCTCTCTCTTTCCCTTGGTTGTTCTCTTGTGCCCACAGTGCGCCTAAAGAACCTTCAAGGGCTGTTGTGTATAGGACGAGAGGCTTTCCCTTGACCGGAGCAGCTAGCACTAGCGGGTTCTGCAGGTATTGCTTGATTTCGTCCAGCGCACTTTGGCATTTATGATCCCAGACGAACGGGGTTCCCTTCTTCATCAGGTGACTGTAGGGGCGGCACTTGCCGGAGAGATTGGCTATAAATCGCCGAATATACGCGAGCTTTCCTTGGAGAGACCGCAATTGCTTGAGAGTCTTTGGCGGAGGCATTTCCATGATCGCTTTGATCTTCGACGGATCTATTTTGATGCCTCGGTGTCGGACAATGAATCCTAGGAACTTACCTGAGGAAACTCCGAACGCGCATTTGAGAGGGTTCATCTTCAAGTTGTATTGCCGAAGGTGTTGAAACACGATCTTCAGATGCTCTAGATGTTCCTCGTATGATTTGCTTTTCACCACGAGGTCGTCGATATAGCATTCGACGATTTCATGTATGAGGTCATCGAAGATCTTCGTCATGGCCTTTTAATAGGTGGCACCGGCGTTCTTTAGAACGAAGGGCATCACCTTGTAGCAGAATATACCCAAAGAGGTCCGGAAAGCAGTATGCTTCTGATCCTCGGGATGCATTTTTATCTGATTATATCCTGACGATCCGTCCATGAGGGAGAAGACTTTGTGGGTGGACGTATTGTCTATCATTAGCTCGGTGACCGGTACCGGGAAGTCGTCTTTCGGGCAGGCTTTATTGAGATCCCGAAAGTCCATACATATGCGCACTATCCCATTTTTCTGCATCGTCGGGATGATGTTAGCGATCCGGTCAGGATACTGAACCTCTTAGATGAAGCCGGAGTCGATTAGCTTCTTAACCTCGGCGTTGATGCTCATCTCAAGCTCGAGCCGCATTCTTTTCGGCGCTTGTTTGATCGGCTTGACGTCCGGCGATATCACCAATTTGTGCACAGCAACCTCTAGATCTAGTCCTGGTATCTCGGAATAGTTCCAGGCGAAACAATCTTTATGTTGCATGAGCACGTCCTTTAGTGTAGCCACCCTTTCTTCAGACAGCAATTCGCTTACGAACGTTGGTCGCGGGTCACTTGCCGTCCCCAAATCAATTTTCATGAGCTCATCTGTAGTGGTATGTATTCCATCTTCCAGCTCTTTCGGTGCCGGTGGAAACTCTGAGATCAACTCGACATCATTGTTTTTGAAGCACCAGGGAAGATTATCCATATTCTCAGTCTCTTCTTCTGATAGTGTTATCATATGATAGGTACGAGCTCGCTTCCAAGACCGACGTTGATATGGTTCCACCCTCGTGGATTTGGGTTCATGCTTTTGCGGCGGGGTTACCCTCCAGCTGCTGGATAGAGCGAACCTGCCCTGTCGATATTGATCTTCGACCCAGTTCTTGAAGGTGAAGCAGTCTTCAATAGGATGTCCTATTACCCTATGATAGGAGCAATGGTCCGGATGAGAGACTTCGCCTGCTTGCTCGGGATGCTTGGACTCCGGGAGTGTAATCGGTTGATGTTTTATGGCAAGATCAAGTATTTTCTTCGTCTTGGCTTGGGCAAAAGAGTATGCTCGACCCATCTTCTTTATAAGAGATGAATCCGGATTGCTTGACTCCTGATCGCGTGGCTTCTTGGGCTCGCTTCGTTGCTGTCGAACGCCTTTCCCGTTCTATGGTTTGTTTCTGCCTCTGCGTCGGGCCTATTGTATAACGGGTTGATAAGGAAGAGTATTGCTGTTCTCCGCGGCTTGTTGTTCATACCATAATTTTGCATTCTTTTAGACCCCATTCTTATGTATTTTACAAATAAACAGGTGCTTTTGACCCATGTCTGCTACATAGTTACAGGTTACAGGTTCTCGGAACAAAAACAGTGAAAAAGATAAAAAGACGATACAAAAGTGAGACCATGACCAACAAATAGAAGAATCTTGATCAAGCCTACACGAAGATCAGTTCACAAAGTACAAGGCAGCGCAAGGTTCAAGACTTCGACACTAAGCGAATGGTAAAAGTCCACTACATTACTCACTGTGAAGATCTGGAAGAGAAATAGAAGACATTATAAAGAACCAACCAAAGAAATAGGAAGACAAAGAGAAGCAGAACCAGCACAGCAAAATTGAAGACACAATCTCACTGTTTGGCAGCGGAACCGCGGCCAAACCTGGCCTATGGTCGTGGTTCCGCGGCCGTGCTAAGCCCGTAGTGACGAAAATTTTCCAAAATCTCTGGCGGCGCGTTGACTAGTTTTCCTAGGGGCAATTTTGTAAAAGCATACATGCGGCGATTGTAAACCCAGGGTTTTCTATGTCCTATAAATAGAGACCCAAATACTTGTATTAGGTCATGCCTCTTTTCATTAATAAAATTCAGAATTCTTTTCAAGATTTAGAGAGCATCCATTTGCAAGTAGTTCTTTTTTTTTATTTGCCCTAGTTATTAGTTTTTAATTTCTGCCCTAGATAACATTCTTATTTTCCTTAGTTTAATTTAGATTAGAATTCTTTTATTAATCTGCAGTAGTTAGATAATTAATCTTTTAAATCAAAAACTCATAAAACTCATGTTTTTCTTAGATCCCCTAATGAGCGAGTAGTTCTTCGCTTGTTAGGGTTAGGAAGAGGGAAGGGTTTGAGAGATGCAAATCTCTCACCCCTTTCTTGCCCATCACATGTTAATAATTAGGACTCCATGCATGCATCCATATTCCGCTCCCTACGGCACCCTACCCATGAGGTAACGGTGATACCATAGTATAAAAGACCGGATATGCATTTTTTTCCATGGAGGTTAGGGTAAGGATTAAGAAAGGACGGACAAGGACCTAGAGGAAGAAATATCGTTTCTTCCCGATCGTCCTAATCCCCTTTATTAATAATTACCATAACTCCTAAAAAGATCTAATTTAGGGCATTGAAAGAGGTGGAAAATTTTATTTTACCAAACTTAACCTAAACCTAACCCTAACAAGATTCCTAATCCTAGTATAAATCAAATTAGTTTTTAGTGATAAAGATCCAAACACCATTTGGAATTAACTCGTTAGAACAATTAGGAAATACACATCATCCCTGTGGACCGACCCGTATTCACCGGCTAGCTACCAAGCGACGCCGTTCTTGATTGCGGTTAACAAATATTTTTGATCTAAAAATCCATACAAATCAAATGGCGCTGTTGCCGGGGATGGCGTAATATTTCGTTTTTGCAATTTCGGGTTAATATAAAATATAAAAATCATAAAAACAGAAAAAAAATTATCATTCTTTTATTGTTTGAAGGGTTTATCGTGTGAATTTTGCAGGATTGACGAACGAGTTCGGATCTGGAAAAATCCAGAAAGCGAAACAGAAAACGAAAGATCTGAACAGCAGAAGATTTCAACAACAGAACAACAGAACAAATCTGGAGATCTGAACCGTACAAATTGCCGCGTTTACGCCACTTTGACCCAGCTTTGACCGCGCTTCCGCGGCTGGAAGGTGACGTCAGCACGTGGGATTCCCTCTGTGAGCTTTCTCTCTCCTCCTCTGTAAATCCCAATATCTCTTTTGTAAAATCTCCTGCAGGATTTTTTGCGCTAAAAAATCTCTCCCCCTTCCAATAATTGATCTTGTGCAGGATTCTTTGCGCCGCGCTAAAAAAATAAAAAATTTGATTGCAAGTGATTGTTACTGCTTTGCATATTTTTAATCGGACTTTAAGGGGCTTGAGACCAATCCAGATTGGGTGGGGATTTCATCACCCTTTCTAGGACCCCAGAAATCACATAAGGCATATGAATTGACCATCACTTAATAAAAAAGATTAGACTCAACCCTAAGGACATCGCGCTCAATAGGACAGAGGACTAGTTGTAGGCATCGACCGTTTATCCTAACCTGACTTTGTGGTGTCTAGGCAAGTGTGTCTAAGGCGAGTGGTTACTTAATTAGGGCCACTACTTGTAGTGGAGAGCCTCCCACTCACCTGGCACTTACCTGGCCGCAATTGGCGGTTTGAGGTCCTATTTCTAGCCCTTTGGAACAGTTAGGAGCTGTCTAGCTAACCTAGGTGACCCTAGATCTAGGCCTGATTGTGCATTTGTGTCAAAGCCTTTTATCGAAAAATCTTTTTGCAAAAAGCTCCACATATAAAAAAGGAAAAAAAAGGAAAACTTTTACAAAAAAATTGGAACTTGACGCTAAGAAATCCGTGCACACCTCTCACACCCATGTTCAGTTGATAAAACTGCACATTTGTTATTACATTTTTCCTACCATTTCCATATTAAAAAAGGTCTTTATTATAATATATCATACAAATGAGGGTTTATGCGTAAAAATAATATTTTCCATGTGTTGATAAATTATAATTAGCATTTGGTAGGAAAACGTATATAATATTATTGATTTAATCCTAGTAGAACTAAGTCTACTAAAGAATTTTTCCAAGTTGTTGTGCAGAATTTTTCCAAGACTAAAATCAAGGAAATCAAGTTGTTGAAGAAAACTTGCCTAATTAAGAAAGAAAAACTTGGAAACCAACTCTGGCAGCAACCACGAGAAGATTTTCATGTTACAAAGGTTCCAAGGATCACCAAATATCACAACGAGCCAGCAACAGAAAATTGATCAACGGACCTGATCATCAGGCCGTGGATCCGCGGCCCGAGCCCCTTGATGCCGCGGATCCGCCGCGTGAAAGTGGAATTAGGGGCTGGCATTTTTCTGGTGGGATTTTAACTACCATTCCCCAATTTAGGCATCTAAATTTCTGGCTTTGGGACTATAAATAAAGACCGAGAGCCTCTTGGAAAAATCATCAAGCTGACGAGATCACGAAGTCCAAGACGGCTCACGCATCCAGGCTGATCATCAACGGTTCATCTACCTCCTTAGAAGAGATCGAGAAGCAAACTAGTCTTTGTAATCATTTTCTAAGGAATCAAAGTGTACTTGATCTTGTTGATTAATAAAGGTAGTTTATTGCATTTTCTCTCCATCTCTTTTTCTCTCAACATGCGCGAGTAATTCTCCGCTTGTTAGGGTTCGTAGGATTAGGGTAGGCTAATGGATGATGAACATCTATAAACTCTTTTTAAGTCCTATAAAGTTTATAAACTTTATCAAAAGAATCATTAACATCCTAATCGGGCGCGCTAACAATTCATTGTTAGTCCCGACCGCGATTAGAGATTAGATTAATGATTATTTTGGTAAAGGCTAGATATGAACGGAGTTCCGCGTCGAGATAAGGGTTAAGAGTGGGATTCCTTTTCCCTTCAGAAACCTTAATCTACACGCATCACTGTCGTTCTAGTTTTAAATCTATTAAAGGATAAAAAGGGTAACTTTTAATTAATCATCCATAACTACTAAATCCTAACGAACCCTACAAGCCCCGTTATTATATTAACTACATCCCTAAAATAATCTAGATCTATATTTTTGCATTAGTGCTTAACGTAGATCTAGAAACCATTCCACAAAATTCTTTATTCATCCACTCTTTTTCAACACATCTAAAGTAAGAGTAAAAGATTCAACGTTTCCCTGAGGACGACCCGTACTCACCTCGGTCTAGCTACACGCGACACCGTTCTGATTGCGGTTAAACTACAAACACA
This sequence comes from Agapanthus africanus, assembly GCA_030015575.1. NCBI lineage: Eukaryota > Viridiplantae > Streptophyta > Magnoliopsida > Asparagales > Amaryllidaceae > Agapanthus > Agapanthus africanus. Next base: position 747,938,973 of record CM057340.1, on the reverse strand, counting down.
CTCTTTCGAACCAATCAAATAGCGCCGTTGCCGGGGATACGTGCGTAATTTTTTAGTCTTACTATATGTGTTGAATTCTTATACGATCTATATCATAAATAAAACAAAACTGCAAATTGTATATTTAACGATTATTGTGTGAATTTTGCGAGGGAATCTGGAGTCACAGACTTGAGGATACAGAGTGACAGAGACATTCATCAAGATCCAGAGGAGTGCAGGAGGCCACGTAGCAAACTCAACACCTGATCCCTCTTCCTTGCGGAGGAACCGCGGTCGGAAGTGCACATCGGCGGCGAAAGCGCGGCCAGTTAGGGGATTTAGGGCTGCAAACTTCTCTGGTATATTTTCTATATCTTTCTCTCTCCTCTGAAATCCAATAAAATATCTTTTCTACAAGATTCTTTGAAAAATATCGCCGCTCAAAAAAATCTTTTTGCAAGTTCTGTTTGCGGTTTGTATTTGTATATTTTAATACGGATTTTTTAAGGGGCAAAGACCAAATCCAGATTAGGTGGGGATTTCATCACCCTTCCTAAGCCCCACAAATCACAAACCGAGTATCTGCATCAACCCTACATTAATTTAAAAAAATATCTAGACCAGACTCTAAGGACTGTCGCGCTCAATAAGGACAGAGGAAGGTCGTGGGTAATCTATCGCTTATCCGCATTACTTTTGTGGTGTCTAGGCAAGTGTGTCTAAGGCGAGTGGTTACTTAATTAGGACCACGACTTTCGTAGTGGGGAGCCTTCCACTCACCTGGCACTTACCTGGCTACAAGGGTAGTAAAGAGACGGTAGAGGATTTATCCTGCGGCTTGTCCTTTAGAAGTCTAGGAGCAGTCTAGAGACTGAGCTAGGTAACCTTAGTTCTAAGGTTGTTTGTGCATTTTTGTGTGATTTGTCTAAATCCATCATTTTTCAAAACAAACCAATTATTTTCTCCCCTTTTTACCCCTTCCCCCTTTTTCTCTTCTTATAATGGGTGACATAAACAGAAGAACACTTGCCGAGTTTTGCTGTCTACAACCAGATATCTCTTGTTTTCGTAATCCCTTCGGTATACCGTCCGGCTCTTCCATGTCCTTAAGAGATCATATAGAGCAAGAGGGAAGAAACAATTGGCCACCTCAGTCTAGGTCTTATCAACCGTATCCTAATCCTACACCTGTTTCAGTTCATACCTAGAGTGAGGAAGCCTCTAGACGAATGTCCATTGCTGAGCACATAGCTAGGGCTAGAGGCCAAAGTTTCAACCCGTACCAATATCAACCATCACCACCACTGTCCAGAGAAGAGTTTGATAGGCGGTTTGTGGCATATCAGATGTCTATTGAAAATAGCCAACCAACCAACCCATATCAATATTCTTCTTATCATAATATTGATTCTACTTCCACCCAATTTTCGCAACCATTCTATTCCTATCAATCCAATCCGACTTTTCCACCTTCTCTAGACAGTTCTTCTAATCATTCATTTGGGAGTTTTAATTATCCACTGGAATTTCAATCTTATACTGAAACCCCTTATCAACCCAAGACTAGTTTAGAGCAGACATTAGAAAAATTTCTGGAATTGTCGAACCAAATTAGGAAGGAAACAACAGAGTGGATGCAAGTAAAGAATTTCAAACCTGCCCAAAATTTTTCAGTATATGATTCGGGCATAGGACAAAATGAGAATTTGGGTAGTGAGACAGAACTGTATACCCTTCCTAATCAAACCTCTCCATTCCAAACTGAAATCCACAACTTCAGTTTCATAGATTCATCAAGTACACCAAATAGAATGTCTGATAAGTTGTGTAACTTTGTAGTGTTTGATTTACCCGACTGTGAAGGGTTCATTTCAAGTGAAACCATACCTAACCCTTGTGATCTCTACACCTCCACTCTTGAACCAAAACTGATTGAAAACCATACTTTTGATAAGGTGTTTGAGAATTTTAACCTTTACTTGAATGATGTGATTGACGTTGGGGATATATTGATTGATGAACCCGGAATTTTAGATGATTTTGTCCCACCAATTCATCAAATCCTTTCACTTCCTTATGGTCATCATCTTGAGCCTTTAATTCTTCCCGAACCCTAAATATGTCTTGAAGTTGATGATAAAGGTATACACAAAGAAATACAGCCTCCATCTTCCACATCTGGTTCAGCAACACTCGACACACCAATTTGTTTACCCATTTCACCTTTCTCCTGTTCTTCTTCTGTTCCTATAGTTTCAGTGAGTTTTGATGAATCACAATCCGTTAATTCAAGTTCAATAATACCAGAAATTCAACTTGATTTGGATATTTTTGAAAATGAGGTAGATGAGTTTTTCGAGTCCTCTACCTCAATAATTTTTGAATCAAGTAGGATAAATTCTGGCACAAAACTCTTTGACAGCAAAATGTTTAATCACACCATTGATAAAAGTTTTGAAGAACTTTTTGCTGACGAACTTGAATTTTTAAACAATACGGATTTTGTGATTAATCAATCTCCACCTATAGAGGTTGAACCGTCACCATTCCTTCTTCCTAATCATTCACATTCATCCTCATTCTTTCTTTTCTCTAATTTCAAACCCTTTCCAGACCACCTCTTATCCCTTCCCCATTTTTTCTTGACTCGATACAACACATTCTTCCACCAACCTATACGCTATACTGATAAAATCTTTGAATGGTTGGTGTTAACTTTTGGTCTTTGTAAAGTCTTACTTTGACCAAATGACTCACCCCCTCTTAAAATGCTTCGTATTGTCTAACTCATGTTTGAGGGGGGGGGGTTATATTTTTGGCTCTTGAACATAACTTTTGTCCTCAAATTTGTGAGCCAAAAATAAGTTTGGGGGAGGATTTTCACTTTCATATATTTTTGCCCCCATTAATAATGTCCTCCCAAGCTTACAGGTTTTTGTGATCCAGCAGATAGCAACAGTGAGGACACTGTTGAAAACAAGTTTGGGGGAGATTTGTGCTTATTTACGCATCAATTTGCATCATACTTTGCATAAGCACAACATTTTCAAAAAAAAAAAATTCTTTTATAACAAAAGAGTAGAAAGTGAAAAATTACATCCAAAAAATAGCAATAGTTTAAGAAACCAAGAAAACTAGAAGTTTTCTTAAACGAACTAGTAATAAGTAGTTATGAGCTGTTGTCCCAAGCGTTAGTAAGATGAAGGAAGTCACTAATCTGAGGATAAAAATAAGTCTGAAAAATAATTTCTATTCTGGAAGCCAAACATTTGAATGTTGATACCCTACTATATGCACTTGCACACATCTTGAAACTCGGGATAGTTGAGAATACCTCAAAATGCTCTTGTCTAAAAGCCAAAGTATGAAGGAAATAAAAAAAATGAAGAAAATATAAAAATGGTGAAAAGAAAAAAATAAACACTGGTTTTGTTATCGCCAAGGCAGCAATAAAATAATATAGCGAGGGTCCTTCATCACCTAGTGCCTTAGACCAACTGGTCTGAGAGTCACTGCTAAGCCTTAGGTGGTGCAAGACGAGGAAAATACTATCATCTAATCAGCAAGCACATAAGTAATCGGTCGGTTAGTACCTCAAGAAGTATTAACGGTCGTATGAAAATGTGTGAGCGAATCCATATAAATATTCATCAAATTAAAAAGTACTGAGGTAGATGGACAAGAGTATGATAGCTTGAATTGAATTCTCCGAGTGTAGGGATGTCTATTACACACACGTAGGGGTATATGATCGATATTTGGATGAAAGGTAGAAATGAAGAATAAAGACGATGTTTTATTGAGGGATGATGTGATTTCTAACATTTTTTCATGACTATTAAGATAGGGCTCATGACAACTGAAAAGCTAGTATAGTTGGAAACTCTAAATTTTCAAAGTATTTCTTTTATGGTTCTTATCTTTATATGTAAATTTCACCATCTCTCTTTTGTTATTGGATTTTGTGGGTGTAATCCGCTAAAAACCCTCAGGAGTCAACACTCCTCCTATTAGGGACACCTAGAGGTTTAACGGCTTGTTGCACGTGCTCAGTGCAATCGTGTTTGCCTACGAAAGTGTGCTTAGTTTTCTCCTTTCTTTTTTCTCCTTCTCTTGAATCAATTAGTTTGCTCGGGACGATCAAAGATAAGTTTGGGGGTATTTGTTCAGTTGATAAAACTGCACATTTGTTATTACATTTTTCCTACCATTTCCATATTAAAAAAGGTCTTTATTATAATATATCATACATATGAGAGTTTATGTGTAAAAATAATATTTTCCATGTGTTGATATATTATAATTAGCATTTGGTAGGAAAATGTATATAATATTATTGACTTAATTCTAGTAGAACTAAGTCTACTAAAGAATTTTTCCAAGTTGTTGTGCAGAATTTTTCCAAGACTAAAATCAAGCAAATCAAGTTGTTGAAGAAAACTTGCCTAATTAAGAAAGCAAAACTTAGAAACCAAGTCTAGCAGCAACCACGAGAAGATTTTCATGTTACAAAAGTTCCAAGGATCGCCAAATGTCACAACGAGCCAGCCCCAGAAAATTGATCAACGGACCTGATCATCAGGCCGCGGATCCGCGGCCCGAGCCCCATGATGCCGCGGATCCGCCGCGTGAAAGTGGAATTAGGGGCTGACATTTTTCTGGTGGGATTTTAACTACCATTCCCTAATTTAGGCATCTAAATTTCTGGCTTTGGGACTATAAATAAAGACCGAGTGGCTATTGGAAAAATCATCAAGCCGACAAGATCACGAAGTCTAAGACGGCTCACGCATCCAGGCTGATCATCAATGGTTCATCTACCTCCTTAGAAGAGATCGAGAAGCAAACTAGTCTTTGTAATCATTTTCTAAGGAATCAAAGTGTACTTGATCTTGTTGATTAATAAAGGTAGTTTATTGCATTTTCTCTCCATCTCTTTTTCTTCCAACATACGCGAGTAATTCTCCGCTTGTTAGGGTTCGTAGGATTAGGGTAGGCTAATGGATGATGAACATCTATAAACTCTTTTTAAGTCCTATAAAGTTTATAAACTTTATCAAAAGAATCATTAACATCCTAATCGGGCGCGCTAACAATTCATTGTTAGTCCCGACCGCGATTAGAGATTAGATTAATGATTGTTTTGGTAAAGGCTAGATATGAACGGAGTTCCGCGTCGAGATAAGGGTTAAGAGTGAGATTCCTTTTCCCTCCAGAAACTCTAATCTACACGCATCACTGTCGTTCTAGTTTTAAATCTATTAAAGGATAAAAAGGGTAACTTTTAATTAATCATCCATAACTACTAAATCCTAACGAACCCTACAAGCCCCCTTATTATATTAACTACATCCCTAAAATAATCTAGATCTATATTTTTGCATTAGTGCTTAACGTAGATCTAGAAACCATTCCACAAAATTCTTTATTCCTCCTCTCTTTTTCAACACATCTAAAGTAAGAGTAAAAGATTCAACGTTTCCCTGAGGACGACCCGTACTTACCTCGGTCTAGCTACACGCGGCACCGTTCTGATTGCGGTTAAACTACAAACACACTCTTTCGAACCAATCAAATGGCGCCGTTGCCGGGGATACGTGCGTAATTTTTTAGTCTTACTATTTGTGTTGAATTCTTAAACGATCTATATCATAAATAAAACAGAACTGCAAATTGTATATTTAACGATTATTGTATGAATTTTGCGAGGGAATCTGGAGTCACAGACTTGAGGATACAGAGTGACAGAGACATTCATCAAGATCCAGAGGAGTGCAGGAGGCCACGTAGAAAAACTCAACACCTGATCCCTCTTTCTTGCGGCGGAACCGCGGCCGGAAGTGCACATCGGCGGCAGAAGCGCGGCCAGTTAGGGGATTTAGGGCAGCAAACTTCTCTGGTATATTTTCTATATCTTTCTCTCTCCTCTGAAATCCAATAAAATATCTTTTCTGCAGGATTCTTTGCAAAATATCGCCGCTCAAAAAAATCTTTTTGCAAGTTCTGTTTGCGGTTTGTTTTTGCATATTTTAATACGGATTTTTTAAGGGGCAAAGACCAAATCCAGATTAGATGGGGATTTCATCACCCTTCCTAAGCCCCACAAATCATAAACCGAGCATCTGCATCAACCCTACATTAATTTAAAAAATATCTAGACCAGACTCTAAGGACTGTCGCGCTCAATAAGGACAGAGGAAGGTCGTGGGTAATCTATCGCTTATCCGCATTACTTTTGTGGTGTCTTGGCAAGTGTGTCTAAGGAGAGTGGTTACTTAATTAGGACCACTACTTTCGTAGTGGGGAGCCTCCCACTCACCTGGCACTTACCTGGCTACAAGGGTAGTAAAGAGGCGGTAGAGAATTTATCCCGCGGCTTGTCCTTTGGAAGCCTAGGAGCGGTCTAGAGACTGACCTAGGTAACCTTAGTTCTAGGGTTGTTTGTGCATTTTTGTGTGATTTGTCTAAATCCGTCATTTTTTAAAACAAACCAATTATTTTCTCCCTTTTTTACCCCTTCCCCCTTCTTATAATGGGTGACATAAACAGAAGAACACTTGCCGAGCTTTGCTGTCCAGAACCAGATTTCTCTTGTTTTCGTAATCCCTTCGGTATACCGTCCGGCTCTTCCATGTCCTTAAGAGATCATATAGAATAAGAGGGAAGAAACAGTTGGCCACCTCAGTCTAGGTCTTATCAACCGTATCCTAATCCTACACCTGTTTCAGTTCATACCCAGAGTGAGGAAGCCCCTAGACGAATGCCCATTGCTGAGCACATAGCTAGGGCTAGAGGCCAAAGTTTCAACCCGGACCAATATCAACCATCACCACCACTGTCCAGAGAAGAGTTTGATAGGCGGTTTGTGGCATATAAGATGTCTACTGAAAATAGCCAACCAACCAACTCATATCAATATTCTTCTTATCATAATATTGATCATACTTCCACCCAATTTTCGCAACCATTCTATTCCTATCAATCCAATCCGACTTTTCCACCTTCTCTAGACAGTTCTTCTAATCATTCATTTGGGAGTTTTAATTATCCACTGGAATTTCAATCTTATACTGAAACCCCTTATCAACCCAAGACTAGTCTGGAGCAGACATTAGAAAAATTTCTGGAATTGTCGAACCAAATTAGGAAGGAAACAACAGAGTGGATGCAAGCAAAGAATTTCAAACCTGCCCAAAATTTTTCAGTATATGATTCGGGCATAGGAAAAAATGAGAATTTGGATAGTGAGACAGAACTGTGCACCCTTCCTAATCAAACCTCCCCATTCCAAACTGAAATCCACAACTCCAGTTTCATAGATTCATCAAGTACACCAAATAGAATGTCTGATAAGTTGTGTGATTTTGTAGTGTTTGATGTACCCGACTGTGAAGGGTCCATTTCAAGTGAAACCATACCCAACCATTATGATCTCTACACCTCCACTCTTGAACCAAAACTGATTGAAAACCATAATTTTGATGAGGTGTTTGAGAATTTTAACCTTCACTTGAATGAGGTGATTGACGTTGGGGATATATTGAATGATGAACCCGAAATTTTGGATGATTTTGTCCCACCAATTCATCAAATCCTTTCACTTTCTTGTGGTCATCATCTTGAGCCTTTAATTCTTCCCGAACCCCAAATATGTCTTGAAGTTGATGATAAAGGTATACACGAAGAAATACAGCCTCTATCTTCCACATCTGGTTCAGCAACACTCGACACACCAATTTGTTTACCCATTTCACCTTTCTCCTGTTCTTCTTCTGTTCCTATAGTTTCAGTGAGTTTTGATGAATCACAATCCGTTAATTCAAGTTCAATAATACCAGAAATTCAACTTGATTTGGATATTTTTGAAAATGAGATAGATGAGTTTTTTGAGTCCTCTACCTCAATAATTTTTGAATCAAGTAGGATAAATTCTGGCACAAAACCCTTTGATAGCAAAATGTTCAATCACACCCTTGATGAAAGTTTTGAAGAACTTTTTGCCGACGAACTTGAATTTTTAAACAATACGGATTTTGTGATTAATCAATCTCCACCTATAGAGGCTGAACCGTCACCATTCCTTCTTCCTAATCATTCACATTTATCTTCATTCTTTCTTTTCTCTAATTTCAAACCCTTTCCAGACCACCTCTTATCCATTCCCCATTTTTTCTTGACTCGATACAACACATTCTTCCACCAACCTATACGCTATACTGATAAAATCTTTGAATGGTTGGTGTTAACTTTTGGTATTTGTAAAGTCTTACTTTGACCAAATGACTCACCCCCTCTTAAAATGCTTCGTATTGTCTAACTCATGTTTGAGGAGGGGTATATTTTTGGCTCTTGAACATAACTTTTGTCCTCAAATTTGTGAGCCAAAAATAAGTTTGGGGGAGGATTTTCACTTTCATATATTCTTGCCTCCATTAATAATGTCCTCCCAAGCTTACAGGTTTTTGTAATCCAGCAGATAGCAACAGTGATGACACTGTTGAAAACAAGTTTGGGGGAGGTTTGTGCTTATTTACGCATCAATTTGCATCATACTTTGCATAAGCACAACATTTAAAAAAAATAAAAAATAAAATAAAATAAAAATTCTTTTATAACAAAAGAGTAGAAAATGAAAAATTACATCCAAAAGATAGGAATAGTTTAAGAAAACCAAGAAAATTAGAAGTTTTCTTAAACGAACTAGTAATAAGTAGTTCTGAGCTGTTGTCCCAAGGGTTTGTAAGATGAAGGAAGTCACTAATCTGAGGATAAAAATAAGTCTGAAAAATAATTTCTATTCTGGAAGCCAAACATTTGAATGTTGATACCCTACTATATACACTTGCACACGTCTTGAAATTCGGGATAGTAGAGAATACCTTGAAATGCTCTTGTCTAAAAGCCAAAGTATGAAGGAAATAAAAAAAAATGAAGAAAATATATAAATGGTGAAAAGAAAAAAATGAACACTGGTTTTGTTATCTCCAAGACAGTAATAAAAAAATATAGCGAGGGTGTTTCATCACCTAGTGCCTTAGACCAACTGGTCTGGGAGTCACTGCTAAGCCTTAGGTGGTGCAAGACGAGGAAAATACTATCACCTAATCAGCAAGCACATAAGTAATCGGTCGGTTAGTACCTCAAGAAGTATTAACGGTCGCATGAAAATGTATGAGCGAATCCATATAAATATTCATCAAATTAAAAAGTACTGAGGTAGATGGACAAGAGTATGATAGCTTGAATTGAATTCTCCGAGTATAGGGATGTCTATTACACACACGTAGGGGTATATGATCGATGTTTGGATGAAAGGTAGGAATGAAGAATAAAGACGATGTTTTATTGAGGGTTGATGTGATTTCTAACATTTTTTCATGACTATTAAGATAGGGCTCATGACAACTGAAAAGCTAGTATAGTTGGAAACTCTAAATTTTCAAAGTATTTCTTTTATGGTTCTTATCTTTATATGTAAATTTCACCATCTCTCTTTTGTTCTTGGATTTTGTGGGTGTAATCCGCTGAAAACCCTCAGGAGACAACACTCCTCCTACGAGGGACACCTAGAGGTTTAACGGCTTGTTGCACGTGCTCAGTGCAATCGTGTTTGCCTACGAAAGTGTGCTTAGTTTTCTCCTTTCTTTTTTCTCCTTCTCTTGAATAAACTAGTTTGCTCGGGACGATCAAAAATAAGTTTGGGGGTATTTGTTCAGTTGATAAAACTACACATTTGTTATTACATTTTTCCTACCATTTCCATATTAAAAAATGTATTTATTATAATATATCATACATATGAGGGTTTATGTGTAAAAATAATATTTTCCATGTGTTGATATATTATAATTAGCATTTGGTAGGAAAATGTATATAATATTATTGACTTAATCCTAGTCTTACTATTTGTGTTGAATTCTTATACGATCTATATCATAAATAAAACAAAACTGCAAATTGTATATTTAACGATTATTGTGTGAATTTTGCGAGGGAATCTGGAGTCACAGACTTGAGGATACAGAGTGACAGAGACATTCATCAAGATCCAGAGGAGTGCAGGAGGCCACGTAGCAAAACTCAACACCTGATCCCTCTTCCTTGCGGAGGAACCGCGGCCGGAAGTGCACATCGGCGGCGGTAGCGCGGCCAGTTAGGGGATTTAGGGCTGCAAACTTTTCTGGTATATTTTCTATATCTTTCTCTCTTCTCTGAAATCCAATAAAATATCTTTTCTGCAGGATTCTTTGCAAAATATCACCGCTCAAAATAATCATTTTGCAAGTTCTATTTGCGGTTTGTTTTTGCATATTTTAATACGGATTTTTTAAGGGGCAAAGACCAAATCCATATTAGGTGGGGATTTCATCACCCTTCCTAAGCCCCACAAATCACAAACCGAGCATCTGCATCAACCCTACATTAATTTAAAAAATATCTAGACCAGACTCTAAGGACTGTCGCGCTCAATAAGGACAGAGGAAGGTCGTGGGTAATCTATCGCTTATCCGCATTATTTTTGTGGTGTCTAGGCAAGTGTGTCTAAGGCGAGTGGTTACTTAATTAGGACCACGACTTTCGTAGTGGGGAGCCTCCCACTCACCTGGCACTTACCTGGTTACAAGGGTAGTAAAGAGGCGGTAGAGGATTTATCCTGCGGCTTGTCCTTTGGAAGTCTAGGAGCGGTCTAGAGACTGACCTAGGTAACCTTAGTTCTAGAGTTGTTTGTGCATTTGTGTGTGATTTGTCTAAATCCGTCATTTTTCAAAACAAACCAATTATTTTCTCCCCTTTTTACCCCTTCCCCTTTCTTCTCTTCTTATAATGGGTGACATAAACAGAAGAACACTTGTCGAGTTTTGCTGTCCACAACCAGATATCTCTTGTTTTCGTAATCCCTTCGGTATACCGTCCGGCTCTTCCATGTCCTTAAGAGATCATATAGAACAAGAGGGAAGAAACAGTTGGCCACCTCAGTCTACGTCTTATTGTATGTCCATGTCACGCACCCCACGAACTTGCGGGGAGGCGGAATATATGAAAAACGATTATCAAAGCTTCGTAACACGGACTTGAGCGCATGAATCGTATCTAAACCATTGCTAACAAACTACGAAAGGTTTAACTACTCGGATTCGAAGTTATACCTCACGTTACTTGTCCTTCGGGTCTTCATCGCGGTCCTCCACTCCTCGTAGGCTCCTTGGAACATCGCCACCTCAACGGCCTCCTCGAATCAAAGATGATCCACCCGAGAGCTCCTACTACAAGCTTGATCTCTAACTTGAGATAACTAGGTTGCTCAAAGTGCTAATCTAAGCTACCTAGGGGATACAGAGTGAGGTTATGGATGTATTAGTCTAGCTAACCCTTGATCTCAACACATGAGAGTTTAGGGTTAGGGTTTGAAGAGAGAGTGAGCTTGAGGAGAGAGAAAATGAAAATGAGAATAATAATGAGATAATGATCTATCTTAATATATATGAAGCATTATTATTTATCCAAAAAAGAAATAAAAGATTTAACAACCATGCTTCATAAATACATATGAGTGATTCATCTCCATGAGTCATTAAGCATTTATGATGCATTAATGACATGGATGAATCATACAAATGAGTCACTAATCTCATTTAATGCAATGCCACCTTACCCTCCAAGTCACCACTCTTCTAGAAGCTTCCCGACAAATTACGAGAACGCCCCTCCAATCCGTGAAAACACGGAAAAACTTTAGACTGTATAAATCCAATAACCCGATACTAGAATCTGGCTTAAACCAAAGCCGGCTAGTAAAAACTGTCCGAAAAGTCGTACGTGCGTAAACATACGTACGCGTCCGAACCATTGTCGTAAAACCATACGACCTCTATATCGTTTCGCCTGGAGCAGGGAAACTCTCTGTGTGGGACTCTAAAGACTTGACACTACGCTGGCAGTGGGTTTAACCACAGACCGCAAGCGGCACTAGCTGTACGTAACGGTCCCCAGGTAGATGTCGATAAGAAGGCCGATGAGTAAAACCATACGAACTCCTACTGAGCCTGATGTGACAATCTCCGTACAGTCCGGTCTGTTCGTCTAAGACTATCGCATATCAAGCCTAGGGGCGGCAAGCGTCAGTCCCCTAATAGCTGTATAAGTCGTGTTGGAGCGAAACCCATTACACCCTGAGAAGCTACTGGAACCTACCAGTATATCTCGCTTGCCCTGGCCAGGGACTTTGCGTAATGGCTCTCTGACACAGCGCGATATCATCTCCCAATACCGGGATAGAAGAATTCTGTCTAACCACTACTGCCTCCAAGTGCTCAGGACTGCACCCAACTGCTACCTGTTTGCACGACTCCTTTGAGCCGTGGTAGGGTAGCAATCTAAGAACAGTGGGACACACTCGAGGCGAAGTAGCAGTGTCAAGTCTGCGGACTATGCTGTACTCATGTCACCTGGGAACAGTTAACTGACGACGGGTATAATACCATCTAACAGTTCCCCTGCGAGTCTTGTCCGGTGTACCCGTAACCTAACGAGCACTTGTATACTATCTCCAGTACGACGTACTAATGGTTATGGGACAGACCATTTCCCCAACTGGGATGAGAAGCGTACACACTAGTCTACTCTAGAGTATCGATGCCCTGTCTCGATAATCCTACGACTAGGGACCTGTATAGGATGTTGCTTATAGACTACCCAGCCCCCATTAGTGTGACTGCCATTACAACGCTGGTAATCAAGCAAAGAACCTATAGGCTCTACTAATATGTATAAGTGATACGTTACAAGAAACATATGCACATATTAAAGTAGACACAAACCAAGTAGCATACTACCATTTTTAGCAAGACTGTATATACAACTGTGAATATCCCAAGCTTCCATTAAGTAATATACTATCTAGTATGATATAATAATGGACCCTAGGGCATATACACTAACAATCTCCCACTTGCACTAGGGCCATGAGCTGGCATATCGTAGACCTATCATCTCGAATAGCCTCTCGAACTGCGTCTGAGGAAGGGCTTATGTGAATGGATCAGCAATATTATTCTCTGTCTCTACTCTTTTCACCTCGATCTCCCGGTGATCTACGATCTCCCTGATCAGGTGATACCGCCTTAAGATGTGTCTGGACGTCTGATGGGACCTGGGTTCCTTTGCTAAAGCTATAGCGCCGTTGTTATCATAATTCAGAGGTATTGGATCAACACTGGTAGGAACCACCTGAAGTTCTGTGAGGAACTTCTTCATCCAGACAGCTTCTTTTACGGCATCGCAAGAAGATATGTACTCTACTTCCATCGTTGAGTCAGCAACGGTCTCCTGTTTGGAACTCTTCCAATAGACCGCCCTTCCATTGAGGGTAAAGACATAACCCGACATGGATTTGGAGTCATCTTTGCCACTCTGGAAGCCGGAGTCAGCAAAGGCCTCAATCTGGAGGTCTTTTTCGCCATACACCAAGACCATATCTTTAGTCCTCCTCAGGTACTTGAGGATGTTCTTTACTGCTATCCAGTGCTTCTCCCCTTGGTTTGCCTGATACCGGATTACAACGCTCAATGCGTATGCTACATCTGGTCTGGTACATAACATCGCATACATTATAGAGCCTATCGCAGAAGCGTAGGGTATAATCGACATGCGATCCCTTTCCAAATCAGTCTTGGGAGACATCTCTTTGGAGAGGGTGATTTTGTGACAAGCCGGTAGGTTACCACGCTTAGAATCATCCATACTGAATCTCTTCACTATGGTGTCTATGTACCTGGACTGCGAAAGTCCCAACAGCCTTTTTGATCTATCACGATAGATCCGGATCCCCAGAATGTAGGTGGCATCACCCAGGTCTTTCATGGAGAATTTATGTGACAAGAATCTTTTGACTGACTGTAACATAGGAATATCATTTCCTATTAGGAGAATGTCATCCATGTACAAGACGAGGAATACTACAGCTCTTCCTACAATCTTACTGTATATGCATGGTTCATCTGGATTTTTGATAAAGTCAAATTCTTTGACAGCATCGTCAAAACAGATGTTCCAACTCCGCGATACTTGCTTTAGTCCATAAATGGACTTAAGCAGCTTGCATATTTTACCGTTGCTCCTACTCTGAATGAATCCCTCTGGCTGATCCATATAGACGCTCTCTTCCAAATTACCATTTAGAAAGGCTGTCTTTACGTCCATCTGCCAGATTTCATAATCGTGGAAGGCAGCAATAGCAAGAAGGACCCGAATAGATTTAAGCATAGCCACTGGAGAAAAGGTTTCGTCATAGTCCAAACCAGGTCTTTGACGGAAACCCTTTGCAACAAGTATAGCCTTATAGGTTTCAACCTGTCTATCTACACCAATCTTCTTTTTGAAGATCCATTTGCATCCTACGGGTTTTACCCCATCTGGAGCAATGTCCAAAGTCCATACTTTGTTAGTGTACATAGACTCCATTTCGGTCCGCATTGCATCCAGCCATTTTACCGAGTCACCGCTTTGAATGGCTTGCTGGAAGCTAGTAGGGTCATCTTCATCAATAGCACAATCCTCTCTATCCCCATCTATGAGAAAACCGTAGTATCTCTCAGGCGGATGAGACGGCCTACTACTCCTACGGAGGGGTGTGGGAATGTCCAATTCTTCTTGAACTACTGGTTCGACCATACTTTCAGTTGTAGTTTGTGGTTCTGGAATTTCTTCCAGTTCTATTTTGCTCCCACTTGTATCCTTTTCTAAAACTTGTTGTTCTCAAAAATGGGCATTACGAGAAACAAAAACCTTTTGTTCCTCTGCGTTATAGAACAGATACCCCTTGGAGTTCTTGGGATATCCCACAAACTTACACTGTACTGATCGTGCCTCGAGCTTGTCCGCATACTGTTTTTTAACAAAAACCGGACATCCCCAAATCTTCAGATACTGAAGATAGGGTTTTTTCCCACTCCATATCTGATATGGGGTGGTAGGCACTGTCTTGGTAGGAACCCTGTTCAGAAGATATGCCGCTGATTCTAGCGCATATCCCCAGAATGATCGTGGTAACTCAGCGTTACTCATCATGGAACGAACCATATCCAATAGGGTTCGATTCCTCCTTTCCGATACACCGTTATGTTGTGGCGTGTATGGAGGAGTAATCTGAGAGAGAATTCCATTCTCTTTTAAGTAACCCAGGAACTCGGCACTTAAGTATTCACCACCTCGATCAGATCTCAGTGTCTTTATACTCTTGCCTGTTTATTTTTCCACTTCATTCTTGTATTCTTGGAATTTCTCAAAAGCCTCGGATTTATGCTTCATTAAGAAGACATATCCATACCTAGAGAAATCATCCGTAAAAGTAATGAAGTAGGAATAACCACCTCGCGTATGTGTAGACATTGGACCACACACGTCACTGTGTACGAGTCCAAAGAGCTCGCTTGCTCTTACTCCGTGTCCAGTGAACGGAGTCTTTGTCATCTTTCCTTTGAGACAAGATTCACAAGTAGCATAAGATTGATATTCGAACGGATTCAAATATCCTTCTCTATATAACTTAGTCAACCTTCTCTCATTGATGTGACCTAGTCTACAATGCCATAAGAAAGCCTGATTTATTTCTGGAGACTTTCTTTTAAGTGTGTTCTGGATATTGAAAACCTGAGCTTGACTTAATACGTATATACCGTTATCTAATGTACCGAACCCAATCATAACTTGATTTAGGTGGATATTAACTACATCGCTTACGAATGTAAAATCATATCCCTCTCTCGAAAGTGAGGACACTGATATGATATTACATGTCATACTGGGTACATACAAACAGTTACGTAGAATCAATATATGCCCACTTGTCAAACCTAGGCGATATTCTCCCATGGATTCAGCGTCCACGCTCATTCCGTTTGCAACTCTGAGAGACCAATCACCTAACTTTATAACTCTACGGTTTCTCAAAGCATGTATTGAATTACAGATATGAGATCCTGCTCCGGTATCTAGTACCCAGGAAGTAGAGTTAATTGACAAACAGTTCTCAATAACAAATACACTTGAGGCTAAAGTCACAACATGTTTCGAATCCTGGCTACTGGCTTTGCTAGCCCTGCAATTATTCTGCCAATGTTCATTCCTGTAACAATAGGAGCGTCCCTCTTTTACTATATCCAGTCCCGAAACTTTTGCCCTTCTCTTTCATTCTGCTTCCCTGGTTTCCTTCAGGGTAGGAGGCAGAGACTGTAGAATCAAGTCAGTATCTGACTCGTTTCCCAACGCGGTCTCCAGGTCCTGGAGCTCATCAATACAGCTAGTCATTGTAAGGACGTTGTCCCCTACAGATGACCTGTCAGCCAACCTCGCTTGAATTAATTCGTTCGAGGTCTCATATCTTGTGATATGAGATTGCTCTCCATATAAATCTTTGTTATGGAGAAAGATGGAAACTAAGTCCATCTTCTCGTGCTGCTTATGGTATACACCATCAACTGAAGCTAACACGAGGCACTTAGCTTTCGCTTTATCTTTTTCCCTAGTTTGACGGATATTCATATCCGCGACAGTGGAAACTGGACCTGGGACGGCGGGATCTTGAGTAGTAATAGGGTGGTCCATCTTGTCATAGGCAATGGACATCTGGACAGACTTTTGCCACTCATATAAGTAAGATTCAGTCAAATTATTATCTAGATGTAACCTAGTCGTGGTCACAAGGTCGCTGCAATTTAAGAGAGAGAGAAGAAAACATTTTAGCATGATGCTGTTGCAAGTTTAGATTGGTTTTAAGTTTATCTAAACAGGATGGCTCCCACTGTTTCTCGAATCCCTCCTCAAACCATAAAAGAAGAATTAGCCAGGGCTATTCTCACCGTACAATTCTTGCTTAACCGTTCAGCCAGGTCAGTGTCGATACTTCGAGGGAGGTTTTCCAACCCTTTCGCGAAGTTCCTTAATTAAATAACCTCTTTTCTCTTGGGGCGTAACCCCGCTGACACCTTTCTAGGCACCTACTTGGTTTATAACATTGATCGTTAAGTGACGAATCTCCTGATAAGTAGTATATACTCACAGTAGGATCGGGTTCCAAAATATCATCGTATGATAATGTTGAAGGAATCCTACCAACATTCATCAAACTCCAAAATGGTATGCTCTCTCTGTAAATTTCAGTTTCTTTAGAAATTCCCGATATAGATTTTTGCCCCCATGCTCTTATAACCTTGGCGTTGGTCAAAATGTCATAAGTCACATGTCAAGTTCTACCCATCATTGTCCTAGTTAATTTGAACCAATCCGTACATATCCCTGATGTTGGCCAAATGATAATACGACTGTCCCAAACTAACACATCTATCTATGCAAACAAATGAAATACCCCAGCAGCTACCAAATACTATGCCCTGGCGTTGGTCAAATGCATAGCTTGAATACTACTGAATATCCAAATGAAATGACGGAGGGCTACGAATGGTTTTGGCAAAACCGTGAACGTAGTGAACTTGATATAATCGAAGGAACCTGATACTTTTTTTTTAAAAGGAGTGGTTAAAGCTCCGCAATTTAAAAAATTCTGATCTTTTAAAATAACCGAGTGGCTTCTTTTAAATTTGTTCCAACGATTAAACTTTGGTTTATTTTCTTTGCATTATAATAATGCGTCCCATCATTTATCCTATCATTGCAGAAAACAACGAAAATACCACGTCCTCTTATACCATCCGCATTCGCCACGGGGTCCCGTCATCACCCGTTAGGTTACTTAACTAACGACAGAGCGGGGGCTGGGCTAGCGCGGGTGTAAAACATAAGTGACGTCTAATAGCTATCATATATAGATATTGTACATTCGTCAGACGCAATAATAAGCATTCCAGATCACAGATGAACTTTATTGGATTTACTAGCAATCCACATTTGCTTTGAGCCTGCAATAAAAGACGGAGTACACAGTTGTGATGAATAGCCATTACCCCACCCTAGACCCCTACGGGTACGGCAAACTACCCGCCAAGTACCCGAAGTGAAGCGGTCTCCCTCAACGACGTGAGTAGGCCACTAAACACTTCAACTTACCCGGTAGTTTGTGTACCCCGCCTTGGGTCTATCCTAGGAGCAAAAACAGTAAAAAGAAATAATACAACGGTGGCTACAACCGCAACCTGGATGCGCCCCGCAAAAGAATATTACATCATATTACATTTACATTGAATGAATGAATATTAAACACATCTCAAACCCCGGCTAATCATCACAACAGTCCAACACAGTTCATATACACAAACAGTAAATATTTCAGAAATGTGCAACCCCTTGCCAACCGACATACTAGCAGTTAAGTGAGGTTTACGAACATATTAAACATTACAAATAAAAACCCAATTAGCAAATATCTTAGAGCATCGATCGATTACCATATTCCGTGTTTACCCCAAAAGCAAAACAGCAAAGAAGCAACCTGGGTAGAAACAGAACATACTAGAAAACAAAACACCAAAAAGCATGAATAACTGAGCAAATCCGAGTCAACTCAGAGTTGACTCGGCGGCGGATCCGCGGCCAAAAGCACCATTTGGCCGCGGATCCGCGGTCGTCAAGTCGAATTGAGTGCTCGTATTTTCTCAGTATTCTTATATTTCCCTGCTGTGAATTTTAAGGCATGTCAAATATTTTTTAAGACACTTTTAAAATTAACAGAAACTTGGGATTCCCGGGGTGTCGTTTTTGCGTTTTCCGTCGATCGAACTCTAATTAGTTGCTAACAAGCTAGTAATGGTTTAGTTGGCTCTGATACCACTGTAAGTCCATGTCACGCACACCCCACGAACTTGCGGGAAGGCGGAATATATGAAAAACGATTATCAAAGCTTCGTAACAAGGACTTGAGCGTATGAATCGTATCTAAACCATTGCTAACAAACTACGAAAGGTTTAACTACTCGGATTCGAAGTTATACCTCACGTTACTTGTCCTTCGGGTCTTCATCGCGGTCCTCCACTCCTCATAGGCTCCTTGGAACATCGGCACCTCAACGGCCCTCCTCGAATCAAAGATGATCCACCCGAGAGCTCCTACTACAAGCTTGATCTCTAACTTGAGATAACTAGGTTGCTCAAAGTGCTAATCTAAGCTACCTAGGGGATATAGAGTGAGGTTATGGATGTATTAGTCTAGCTAACCCTTGATCTCAACGCTGAGAGCTTAGGGTTAGGGTTTGAAGAGAGAGTGAGCTTGAGGAGAGAGAAGGTGAAGATGAGAATAATAATGAGATAACGATCTATCATAATATAATGAAGCATTATTATTTATTCAAAAAAGAAATAAAAGATTTAACAACCATGCTTCATAAATACATATGAGTGATTCATCTCCATGAGTCATTAAGCATTTATGATGCATTAATGACATGGATGAATCACACAAATGAGTCACTAATCTCATTTAATGCAATGCCACCTTACCCGTCACACTCTTCTAGAAGCTTCCGACAAATTACGAGAACGCCCCTCCAATCCGTGAAAACACGGAAAAACTTTAGACTGTATAAATCCAATAACCCGATACTAGAACCTGGCTTAAACCAAAGCCGGCTAGTAAAAACTGTCCGAAAAGTCGTACGTGCGTAAACACGTGTACGCGTCCGAACGCTTGTCGTAAAACCATACGACCTCTATATCGTTTCGCCTGGAACAGGGAAACTCTCTGTGTGGGACTCTAAAGACTCGACACTACACTGGCAGTGGGTTTAACCATAGACCGCAAGCGGCACTAGCTGTACGTAATGGTCTCCAGGTAGATGTCGATAAGAAGGCCGATGAGTAAAACCATCCGAACTCCTACTGAGCCTGATGTGACAATCTCTGGTACAGTCCGGTCTGTTCGTCTAAGACTATCGCATATCAAGCCTAGGGGGCGGCAAGCGTCAGTCCCCTAATAGCTGTATAAGTAGTGTCGGAGCGAAGCCCATTACACCCTGAGAAGCTACTGGAACCTACC
Organism: Agapanthus africanus; assembly: GCA_030015575.1. Taxonomy (NCBI): domain Eukaryota; kingdom Viridiplantae; phylum Streptophyta; class Magnoliopsida; order Asparagales; family Amaryllidaceae; genus Agapanthus; species Agapanthus africanus. The sequence goes on along the minus strand of CM057340.1, from coordinate 747,919,010 downwards.
AGTATATCTCGCTTGCCCTGGCCAGGGACTTTGCATAATGGCTCTCTGACACAGCGCGATATCATCTCCCAATACCGGGATAGACGAATCCTGTCTAACCACTACTGCCTCCAAGTGCTCGGGACTGCACCCAACTGCTACCTGTTTGCACGACTCCTTTGAGCCGTGGTAGGGTAGCAATCTAAGAACAGTGGGACACACTCGAGGCGAAGTAGCAGTGTCAGTCTGCGACTAAGCCTGTACTCATGTCACCTGGGAACAGTTAACTGACGACGGGTATAATACCATTTAACAGTTCCCCTGCGAGTCCTGTCCGTGTACCCGTAACCTAACGAGCACCTGTATACTATCTCCAGTACGACGTACTGATGGTTATGGGATAGACCATCTCCCCAACTGGGATGAGAAGCGTACACACTGTAGGGTGTTTTTCGTCACCCCATTGAGATGGGAATACGCCGCGCGCTTTGTTAGTTATATGTATGCCCTAGAGGCCATTACTGTACATTGGATGTATATTGTAGTGGATGCTGGGACATATATAGGAGGACTTTCTTGCTCGACATGATAGTATGCAATCTGGTTACTCTTTACCTTAACGTGTACATTGATCGTCTCTCTGTTACATGTTGGTAAAGCCCCTAGGATGTGTACTTAACTACCTGGACTATGATGCGGATCATACTAGTGGGGACATGGTAGTCCATAAGTACATCCTTCAAAGTCCCTAGTCGTGGGTGTATCGAGACGGGGCATCGATATACCAGAGTAGACTAGCGTATACCTTCTCGACCCATGAAGATGGGCGATGGATGATCCCATATCATTGGTGTTTGACATCGGAGATGATATACGGGTGCTCAGTGGAGTCTGGGTACACTGGACGGACTCGCCGAGAACTCCCAGATGGTAAGTATACCTTACGTCAGATGGCAGTTCTCTGGTGACACTGGTACAGAGTAGTCTGTTGACCCGCGATCGTCATAGAGTCTTGTGTGGTTCCCACTGTGCTTTGATTTCCACCTTACCACGTCCAAGAGGGCGTGCAAAACGGTGGTTTTTGGGTACAGTCCCGAATCACATGAAGGCAATGAGCGATAGGAGGGGATTCGTCTCTCCCGTATAGGGAGTTGATGTTGCACTGTGTTCGATTGGCTATAACCGGAAATCCCTGGCCAGGGTTGCTGAGATATACTGGTAAGTGTTACCAGTAGTTTCTCGAACATGTTATAGACCTCATATCGACACGACTTATCGAGCTATTGGGGTCTGACGTTTACCACCCCTAGGCAAGATATGCGACATATCAGACGACGAGACCGGACCGTACGGTAGTGTTGCTGGTTGGATTCACTGGAGTGTGAGCGGGCTTGCTCGTCGATCTTCTGATCGCTCAATACCCGGGTGGCCGTTACGTTTAGCAGACTGCTTGCGGCTTGTGGGTGCTTGATATGATCATCATCTGCTACCGGCGTATTGACGAGTCTTAGAGTCCTACACAGAGGTTTCCTGGCTCAAGCAAAACGAAATAGGAGCGCATATGAGATATGTGCGGGACCGAGAATAATGCGTGTATGTGATACCGTATTCTATTCTCGGGATAATGTATCGAATGGTTGTATGCGATATAACCTAGTTATCGATTCAAGCGTTGATTCGATAAGTCGATACATTGTATACTAGTCGGTTATGTTCGACATGACCGGATCATTGAATCAAGTGTTGATTTAATGATTTAATGTATAATTATTTATTTGATATATTACTTTGCATTAACTAGTATTGGTTCACTTTAAAAGGATTTCTCACTTGGTTGTACAAGTTGTATATGTGATATACTTTTTGTGCAATGATTGTATCATGTTTGATGATACATGTTAACTTGGTTAAGTGTAAAGATTAAACCATGGTTATGTTAATGATTAGGGTTTTGATTATCTTATTTATTTATTTATTTATTTATTTGTTTTGGGAAAAGATAAAGAAAGAATGGTGGCTTTGTTTGTTTGTTTGTTGAAGATTCATGAAGCTTTGACTTAGTCACCATTCTTGTCTTCATACTTAACCCCTAACCATTTAAACAAACCATGGTCTATTCTCTACACTTAACTAGAGTTAGGTTATGATAAGTATTCATATCATTTATCCTTTTTTAAAAAGACTTATCATAATATTCATCTTCTTCTTCTTCTTCATCACTTGAAGAAAGCTTGCTTCATCAATGGTGATTGATGAAAAAGAGTGAGAAATCCATTTCTAAAGTGAACCCACTTCCTATTTCTTCATCCTCTACCTCTTGCCAAGTAGTATAGGGTGTTTCCTTCACAAGTTTTCATGGCTTGGTGAAGGTGGAGCTTGATCTAGTGATGCCTCGACGTAGATCATCTTCGGCACGTAGCCGACGACCTTGCCCGCCCATTTCTCCGATGAAGCCGACGCTAGAGCCCGGGATTCCATTTGGACAGCGGAGAGGACTTCATCACGGAGCCGTGGAGGTGGAGGACCGGATCTACAAAGGTTGTATTTCCGTTCTTTTAGTTTAGTTGTAAACTAGTTTCTTTTTCGCCTAAAAATCTAGCCAACGATCTGGGGGGGGGGGTGGGGGGGGGGGGAGGGGGGGGGGGGGGGGGGGGGGGGGGGGGGGGGGGGGGGGGGGGGGGGGGGGGGGGGGGGGGGGGGGGGGGGGGGGGGGGGGGGGGGGGGGGGGGGGGGGGGGGGGGGGGGGGGGGGGGGGGGGGGGGGGGGGGGGGGGGGGGGGGGGGGGGGGGGGGGGGGGGGGGGGGCTCGGCACCGGCTATTTTTGAAATAGGCATGGTTGATGCCTTGTGAGACCTCATTAGTGTGCCTAGGAACCTTTCATTAGTATCAGAGCCTAGCTAGAGCCTTAGGCGAAGTCTAGACGGAGTTTGAAGTCCGATCGAACCGAAACCCCAATATTTCCATGCTCTCTGGACTTTTTCTGAAAAAGCGGTTTTTTCCAAATTAAAAATTCTTAAAAAATTCAGCAGGAAATTCTAAGAATTACGGTGCAAAAATTACCTAATGATCTGTCTAAAGCGCGACGGAACCGCGGCATTAGCCGCCTATTGCGGCGGTTCCGCGCTCATTTAGTCTCTTCATGCATTGAATTTTGCACAGTAACTCCTACTTTTCAGTGCTGGTTTTCCTGGGAATTTTAATATTTATTCAAGAGTTGAAATTTCTGGGTTGTATTGCGGAATTCGTGGATTCGATCGAGTATCAGATTTTGTCTATGTGGCTTTCCGGATATTTTAGAATATGTTAAAAAGTTCGACCGGATGTAAATACCCAATCTTTCCCCTGCCGGGAAATTTCCAAGTGTCGGATTTTTCCGTGGTTTAAAGACGTTCTAAGTAGTGCAAGTAACGCGATGGACCCTCTAGAAGACAACAAACCTTAACTCGATTATGTGACCGTCTTGAACTGCCCTTTGAACCTTCGGGTTTGGGGCAGTACGGCGTGCCACATGTGAGGCGTTGGCTTGACCCTTCTACTGCTGGACCATTGGTACTGAGGCACGAACTGAATGTTTTTAGACTTGTTTCATGTGTTGATCTGTATCGGGAAAACTTGGGTGTTTGAATGTTCGATCGGAAAGTTTAACATTTTCTAATTATCTGGAATGGGATACAATAATTGGAATTCACAATAAGTTATGAGATAACTAAATGAATGTTATAAACATTGCAGTTTAGTCTCACTTGATCGGTTGCCACGGAATTTTGATGTGATCAAAAGTCCGTCGCAATCACGTAGCGTACGCGGATACTCGCCGGGTAAACTTAATAGACAGCCTCGCCCCATAGCCCCGACCAAGTGACTGTAGGAGAACCCCGTCGCCGAAAGCATCCGTTCGGGTGCTCGCGGTAGCGGTTTCCGCCTTGGTGCACTTCGTCGACGGCGTCGGGGGTGCGGCCGCCTACTGAAGTTTGCGACGAGCATTCGATCAGGATGTCGGGAATCTTGTTGAATTGCCCGACTTGATATTGAAAAGAGTTTTCGATTTTGAGACTAAAATGCGGGGTTTATAATTGTTAGGCATGCGATGTCTAAAGAATTCATTTGGTCAGGCATGCGATGTCTGAGGTGATTGCGGATTCCAACTGTTGTAGTTTTACACTTTCTTTTCTGTGACCGTAAGTGTAATATGTGATATCGCCGGTTTTGTTGCTATATGTTAACGACAATTGGGATGCGCATATTTACTTACGTTGATGACATGTGATGTTATGTGTTACTGGATATGTTTATTGGATCGTCGTGTTTGAATAGCCGGGGTTTTTTTTATGTGAGATGAGTGTTTTTCATTTCATTCATGTAAAACTTGTATGTAATATTCTTTTATTGGGGCGCTTCCAGGTTGCGGAAGATGTCACCTTTTGTATATTATTTACTTTTCCGCACTAGGATAGACCCAAGGAGGGAGGGCATAAGTAACCGGGTTCTGGAGTCCAGTGGGAGACCAACTCGAGGAGTCGTGTCCGGGTCTCCTAACTCTAGAATTGGCAGGGTTGCTTGCCGCTCTCGTAGGGGTCTAGGGGTGTGGGTTTGGCTATTCATCACGACCGTGGAATCCGTGTTTTATACTGGCTCCTATTGAAAACACGGACGTCATAGTATATCCATATTTCATATATGTTTCTTCTGCTGCGATATCTGTGATGTGATCATGTGATGTTTTGTGATAGATACTGTATATAGTATATATGATATATTATATAGGCGTTACTTATGTTTTACACCGCGCTAGCCCTGCCCCGCTCTGTCGTTAGTTACCTAACCTAACGGTGCACGAGGGGACATCGAGGCGAATGCGGATGGCATAAGTGTACGTCGTATTTATCTGTGATGTTTATGCATTTAAATGATGGGACTTCATTAATGAGATTAATGAAATACAAAGAAACCTAAGATGTTGTAGAATCGAATTTCAAAAATAAAACAGGTAGCTACAGTTCTTGCTTTGCACAGCGGTATATATGATATATCCTGCACCTTATTCGATGAGGAAAGGACCGAGATCCCTTCACCGGGAGTGACTCCTTTAGCAATAACTGGCAGATGCTACACACTCGGTTTGTCTTTTGATTGCTTTTAAGAGTTTTTTCTTTGCACAGTGATATATATGATATATCCCGCACCTCATTCGACGAGGAAAGGACCGACGATCCCTTCACCGGAGTGACTCCTTTAGCAAAACTAGAAAAGCCTCAAAAGCATTCCATTTTAAAAATCATTTGATTCTACAACGATATCAAGTTCATTACGAAACATGTTTTCAGAAAAACCTGTCGTAGCCCTCCGTCATTTCAGATAAGTACTAGTTAGTATTCGTGCTGCGGTAGTTTGGCCTCCGTC